>CM060902.1:1327923818-1332923818 GCA_030737815.1 Allium fistulosum | reverse complement strand
GAGGGACAGAACTAAAGGTCCCATCTTTCCGTGTAACGACCCGTAAATTTTAACTGTTAAATAACGTAATTAGTTAAATTTTGTGAAATTTTAAAAAATAAAATTTTGAAATTTAAATTTGATATTCGGAATGCGTCTAATTAAAGATAGCAACTGGTAAATTTTCGTCCGAAAATATGGAAATTTATTTCGCGCGTAAATTTACTTCAATTTAATCAGTTAAAATTGATGATAATAAAATGTTTTCCAAACCTAAATATTTTTACATGGAAAATTTGTAAACCATCTTCTGAGTGAGACGTCATCTTTCGTTTCGTCAAATTTGGACATCTATTGCTCCGTTTATCTTAATTCTGGCTGAATAGCAGCATTTTCGGTACCGATTATCGACTTTTGATCGAATGATCGTACCACAAATATCTGTGTACCGTTTTGATCGTCTGGTCGTGCTGATCTCTGCGGTATATTCACCTCTGCGTTTCGGTTTTCCGGTACTTGGTGAAATCCGTGAAACGATTTCTTACCGATACCGATATTAAAATCTTTGGTTCCCTGACTTTTTATTTCCCACCGTAAATTACGTTGATTTGGTCTTTCCACGTTCCTCTTTTCTTTCCGTCCTTTTGGTTCCTTTTGATCTGTTCAATATCTAATCCATAATATGTGGCTTCTGTACCGTTAGATTTTTCTTTATCTCCCCACTTTATTTGCTAAAACCCAACCTCTCTCACGCTCATCCACCATTCTTCCTCTTTTGTTCTGTGCTCATTCTCTTCTCCTCTGTGTTAAAGAATTCAAGCATCCATACATATCTCCTGTTCTCTTTAATCATGGCTACCAGCAAGTGCCGTTCACCGAGCTCTCTCCTCTCGCCTGGCTCTACAACCGAACCCCTAGCCTCCGCCCTGGCCTTGTGCGTACGGCCTCCATCAAATCCGACCTGACCACCTCCCTGATCAACCTAGCAGCGCCTCTCCTCGGTTCAGCTCGAGGTCGCGCATCAACCACTGTTCTCGCCTGGTTCGGTCATCTCCCCTTTGTATCCTACCCAGATCATCACTTTGCCCTTCACCCGAGTCTCCTCTTCAACTTCACATTTCACCCCTCACCTGACCCGCTGCCACGTGCCTCCTTCCTCTGCCCTTCACTCCGACCACGTGGCCAAGCGTGCAACCCAATCACCTCCGGCCTCTCCATCCATCGCCACCACATGAACTTTGTTCCTCCGCCTCAACCCTCGCCTCATATTTTTCCAGCATCTCCACTCACCAAGCCCGGCCATCCACCTTAGCCCAGTTGGCCAAACAACCCAGCATGTGCCGTCACTCCACTGCGCCGAGACAGCCCGGTGCTTCTTCCTTTTCCTCCAACTATCCGCGTTTTTCCACCCTCCGCCTACCTAGGTGCCTCGGCCTTCCATTTGCTCCACTGCCGAGACAGTCCTCCATCTCCTCGTCTCAAACACCTGACCTCAACCTCCATCACAGAGGCACCTATCTCCGCCTCCACCCTACTGTGCCGAATGGCCAGTGTGCCTCAGTCATACACTTCCAGGCGGCCTCATGCGCACCTTTCTCTTCAGCCATGCTTTAGCCGTGCCTCTAGTATGTGTGTAGATTCATGTAAGTTGCTATATATACCATATTATATATTTATGGTTGATTTTAAATTTACATAAACATAGTTATATAAAGTTGTAGACAGCCTGTTAGATGTATATAAAGTGAATGTAAGTTATACATTTTAATAAGGTAGGATTACACTGATTCATATTATCGGTTTTACTTTAGTATTTGGGTTTCGTAATATATATGTTACAGTGTATTTATTCAAGTGTATGCAAGTTTATATTAGTTTAAAGAAGTTGCAGTATAGATTTGTTGTATTTTATAATATTATATTTTTCTATGTAAAGGTTGTTGTAATATATAAGTATATAAATATACTTTAAGATCTGCTGTATAGTTTGTAAAGTTTATGAAGGTTATTTAAATATATATTTGTATGTATATATATTTATTTGATTTTATATATTAAGTTAGTTCGCAGTATGATGTTATATATATATATATATTGGTTTATAATATATATTGTTTAGAAAAAAAACAGCAGCACGTATATATGAATATGGTTATAGTATTTGGATATGTAAAAAGTATATTATATGTTAGTTAGATATACTATGGTCATTTCAGAGTATATATGGATATCACGTTAGTTATAAATTATTAGTTATATAGTGTGTAGTAATGGAAGTATACCTGGCAGAGTATAAGTTTATAGTTGCAAATTTATAGTGACTTGTTTATGTATATATATATATATATATATATATATATTTATTTAAAGGTATGTAAGTATTCTGCATTCTTATAAGTGTGTGTGTATATATATATATACTTCAAATTTTATTATGAAGATATGTTTGTTTTGTTTATGTGTTATTATTTAAACAATGATTTTGAAATACCTGTATATATTTAGATTTAAAGGTGTCCGAATTGAGGATATGATTTTTCATAAATTGTTATATATGATTTTATATGTATATAAGTTCACTTATACCACTTGTCTTCACCGATCTAGTTCTGATTTGATTTTGTCAATCTCTATTTATCAGCTTCGTTATCCATTCGAGTTCAATCTTGCCTTGTTTTGAGATTCGTGCCTGGATTCATAGCCCATTCTTTGTCAAATCTATCTAGCCTCCAAAAGTGAGCAATCACTCACGATTAATATTCTTATATTTATTAAATTTGATTTCAATTGAAATGTCAATTGAAATATGCTGCTGTTAGTTATTTACATTGTTATATATGTCATTACCTGTATATGTTCACCTATGACATCCGACACTATTATCTGTTATTTATACTGATGATATATGCCTGTTACTGTGTTATTTTATTATCATATCTGTTATCACTCTGCAAGTTCCCTGTTAGTATAGAATCACTATGGGTTGAAATGATACATACCCGAACGATCTGTAGAATAGGAGAAAATCGTTATGGGTTGAAATGATAAACCCAAGCGATTTTCATTGAACTGAATTTGGGATTTCGGGTTGAAAGGATATACACCCGAATATGTTTTAAAATTGCGGATTGAAATGATAAATATCCGTATCACTTGACCATAGGATAGAAAATTATATACAGACACCGTTGGTCTATATATATATATATATATATATATATATATATTTGAAAATGATTTCTTTGGTTTGAAAAGAGATATATGGTTTTATTAATATTGATTTTAAAGATTTATTAAAGTTGATTTAATAAAGTTGATAAATAATATGTTTAAGTATTTAATATCTATATTTTTAAAATATAGAATTTGTAATGATTTGAAATTGATTGAAATTGTATTTATTTAAGAATTATACTTAAATGAGTCTGATTTGAAATGTATTGAATTTGAAATTTAAAGAAGTGATTTACAACTTGAAATTTGAAAGGGTGACTTAAATGGATATTTCAAACGTATAAATATTTAAATGAGATCTTTTGTTTATTTAAATTGTAAATTGAAATTGTATTTAGATGTTATGAAAATGATTAAGTTAATATTTTAAAACTAAATAATTGTAAAGTGAATTTGATATGTATATAAATTTATCGAATTTAGTTTTGAAATGATGAATATTTAAAAGCTTTGAAATATATTCAAATTGAAATGGCTTATTTTATGGTTTAGATACGTATTTGAAATTGATAATTTGAAATGGTTTATTTAGAAGCTAAATCGAGTTGAAACGAATGATTTGAGATTTGATTAAACTAAATTTTTGGAATTTGAGTTAATTTGAATCGATTTGTGAAATTTGAGGAAATTAATTTATTTTATAACGAAATTTTAATATCTAAACTGTTTAAAAGGAAAGTGTTATGATTTCCAAAATACTGTGATTTCCAGACTATGATTTCGAAAGCATTATAACTTTGGAAAGTAATATGATTTTGAAAATGGATATTTGAAGTGAAATGATATCGTATTAAATTGGGTTTTGAAATGATAATGATATTTTGGTTTTGAAGTATAAACTACTTTGAAATGACCACGGTGTTATAATAACGATTGGTTGGCAAAGAGACCGGGATTGGATATGGACATACTCTCTGTCGATACCGAAAACCACTTTGACAACCGTGTACGCGGTGGAGATTCCAGAATGAAGTAGGATGGTGGCGACGTTCTTAAGGTATGTTACGTGGACCCAACTCCCGTGAGTTGGCATAAGGTGGCTAAAACAGGAGCGATCTCGGACCAGTGAGGTAGCACCTCTTCTCGGACGCATTTCTTCGATATTATACTCTTACTTGTGATTTGACTAGATGGCCATCCTCCGATTTGGGAATGTTGTTCGAGGTGGAACGGTAGTGGCTGCTATGCGTATCCATCAGTCCGTGAGCGTAATTGGTATATCTACCCTGGCATTGCCTAGTTGTGTCGTGTCACCTACCATACCGAGCTTTACTACGATTATGATTTTAAGATCCGACCGCGTTAAGGTTCTCCATCCCCTTAACGCTATTTTCCGATATGATTATACTTTACTTATTTAGACACTATTATAATAGCAAATATTACTACATAGTAAATAGTTTAACGGATCCTTAGGGGATGGTTATCCCAAACATCCTTTAAGTTACTTGTATTTCAGTTGATATTTCACTTGAGTTGGATTTATTAATATAATAATGTTAATCCTGACTCGAGTGTTTTTGTGTTTTGCTTTACGCTCGGGTCAGACTGAGTGATACAGCATTTGAGACTCACCTTTGGAGTTGGAGCTTCGCTTGGAGATCCAGCAATCTATCGATCCTGCTTTCAGTTATTCTGTTGATTCCAGTGATGAATTCAGATCTGGTATTTGATTATTGTATTGAGACATCTATTGTATTCGAGACCTCTGTTGTATCTTGTTTAACTCTGTTATATATATAGTAGCTTCATGAACTACTATTCTTTTGTTTCCGCTGCATTATTGTTATATTACTCTGTGTCTGTGATCTGTGATTATTTTATTTACTGTATATGCTGAGTTTTGCCAAATTTTATTTACAACGCAGTATTTTGAGAAATTCAACTCCGGCATGAGTGTCTACCTATACACTTATAATGGATGCGAATGGTTGAAAATACTGGGTCGTTACATGTGGTATCAGAGCTCTGGTTTTAGGCAAAACTCAGCATATGTAGTAAATTCAATTACAGAATCACTTTCGTCCGAGTTTGAATTCCTTCTTCTTTGACTCAGTTCCTTTGAATTTTGGAACGTTCACTTCGGTTCCAAAGTCCATTCGTGTCTCCCCTATTCGTGTCTTTTGATTCTGGAGTATCCCATAACTCCACTTCGAATGATCTCTATAATAAAATCGGCGGTCTCGCCAATCTTCGAATAATTTGTACTGGGGTGAAACTCCTTACAATCGGTATTGATTCACCGGAAATTTCTATATCCTCGGTTTATGATGCTGCTATCTTATGCTATACCCAAATTCTACCTCTGGTAATTTAATGTCGATTTGCTTTAGAATTCTACATCGATCTTATCTATGAAGTCACGGTTGACCCGGTTAAGGTTGCCCGCGATTGATACAATTTTATCCATCTTCCTGTTTGAAATGCAATCATCTAACCTTCGTTTCGAGCCAATCTATTTTAGATTAGAATTCTCTTTGATTAGAGTCCCTCTATTTGGATCTCTATCCTTACGTTGGAATCCAATTCTGGAATCATCGTGTGAGGGAGTGTATTTATAATTAATATAAAATAGTATATGTTTATAGTGTGTTATTTGAGTTGTTGATGTTGGTTTGGATTTTCGATCGATTCGTCTGATCAACGCTATCGATAGGATTTCCAAAACACTTGAACAGAGCAAACTGACACAATATAATTTTCAAATTTGATAAACGAAATAAATTTGTATGATTATATTATAAAAATATAAGAAAAATTTTCTGGAATTAAAAGTTAAATAATTTGGTTGTTGAAATGATAATATTTTATTATCATTTTATTGTTTTGTAAGTCATTGACTATTGCAAAATGATAACTGTTTTGAATTTATTTGGAATTGAAATGGATTTAAATTGAGAAATTTAAGAATTAAATTTCTGGTGATTTCAAACTTTGTTTTAAAGCCTTAAAATGTATATTATTTAAAGTATTTTCGAATAAAATGGTTTTCAAAGAATTTAAATGTTTAAAATCAGTGCTCTTCTCTTTGTCGCTGGAAAATAATTTCGGTGATGACGGCCGCATCATCGTCATTCATTTTCGAGTTTCGAAGAGGAGAAACCATTCTGTAGCTTTGCTACGGTTTTGTTTTGAAAAAAAAAAGAAAAAAAGAAAAGAAAAAAAAATACATCCGATTTGAATTTCTTCAGTATAATTTGATGTGTATATATATATATACAGGTATCTGATTTAAAAAAAAAATTGATTTGAGATAAATATATTATATATATCTCTAAATTGTTTGAAGTAAATCGGAGATTTAAATTCTTAAATTTTAGATTTAAGATGATTTCAATTATAAACTAAAGTCAAAATTCTTGGATAAATAGTTAACTGGGGATAACTGAATTGTAAAATCTTATTTGTATAATACTCAATTACATCTCGACATAACTTACCTAAAAATTTTAGAAGTTAAAAATGTAATCGGATAATATACAATATAAAATGACCTTTATAAATAGAATTTGAGTGGTTATAATAAATGTTATATACTTAAAATTTAGTTATAAACATTAATTGGAATAAATAAGAATTATAAGTTAATTGAATATTAGATGAGACAAATAAAATCGGTTTTGAAGGAATTAATAAATTGAAATTTGATTAAAGTATGGAAATACCTTGAATTTAAAATCAATTATTGAATATAAATTGATTTAAACTGAAATTATATGGTTTAAATTAATTTATATGGTTTAAATATATGTGATAGGACATATTAAGTGGAATAAATCTTAATAATAATTTGGAATATAAGAATTAAATTTGTTGAATAAAATATGAGTATAATAAATGACTATGCAAATTGATGATTTAGAAATTTTAATTGAGGATGACTAGATAATACAATAATGAATTGAGAAATAGATAGATCGATTTAACTTAAGTGAACTCAAAAAGAATTAAACCAAATTGTTAAATATTAATTAGTTTAATTTGAAATTTTATGGTTTAAATTAATTGTTTTATCTTGTCTTTTAATCTAATTTCTTTCTGGTTGTTTCTACTCTCCTACCTCCTTCCTTTTCGGGGACGAAAAGTTTTGAGTGGGGGAGAGTGTAACGACCCGTAAATTTTAACTGTTAAATAACGTAATTAGTTAAATTTTGTGAAATTTTAAAAAATAAAATTTTGAAATTTAAATTTGATATTTGGAATGCGTCTAATTAAAGATAGCAACTGGTAAATTTTCGTCCGATAATATGGAAATTTATTTCGCGCGTAAATTTACTTCAATTTAATCAGTTAAAATTGATGATAATAAAATGTTTTCCAAACCTAAATATTTTTACATGGAAAATTTGTAAACCATCTTCTGAGTGAGACGTCATCTTTCGTTTCGTCAAATTTGGACATCTATTGCTCCGTTTATCTTAATTCTGGCTGAATAGCAGCATTTTCGGTACCGATTATCGACTTTTGATCGAATGATCGTACCACAAATATCTGTGTACCGTTTTGATCGTCTCGTCGTGCTGATCTCTGCGGTATATTCACCTCTGCGTTTCGGTTTTCCGGTACTTGGTGAAATTCGTGAAACGATTTCTTACCGATACCGATATTAAAATCTTTGGTTCCCTGACTTTTTATTTCCCACCGTAAATTACGTTGATTTGGTCTTTCCACGTTCCTCTTTTCTTTCCGTCCTTTTGGTTCCTTTTGATCTGTTCAATATCTAATCCATAATATGTGGCTTCTGTACCGTTAGATTTTTCTTTATCTCCCCACTTTATTTGCTAAAACCCAACCTCTCTCACGCTCATCCACCATTCTTCCTCTTTTGTTCTGTGCTCATTCTCTTCTCCTCTGTGTTAAAGAATTCAAGCATCCATACATATCTCCTGTTCTCTTTAATCATGGCTACCAGCAAGTGCCGTTCACCGAGCTCTCTCCTCTCGCCTGGCTCTGCAACCGAACCCCTAGCCTCCGCCCTGGCCTTGTGCGTACGGCCTCCATCAAATCCGACCTGACCACCTCCCTGATCAACCTAGCAGCGCCTCTCCTCGGTTCAGCTCGAGGTCGCGCATCAACCACTGTTCTCGCCTGGTTCGGTCATCTCCCCTTTGTATCCTACCCAGATCATCACTTTGCCCTTCACCCGAGTCTCCTCTTCAACTTCACATTTCACCCCTCACCTGACCCGCTGCCACGTGCCTCCTTCCTCTGCCCTTCACTCCGACCACGTGGCCAAGCGTGCAACCCAATCACCTCCGGCCTCTCCATCCATCACCACCACATGAACTTTGTTCCTCCGCCTCAACCCTCGCCTCATATTTTTCCAGCATCTCCACTCACCAAGCCCGGCCATCCACCTTAGCCCAGTTGGCCAAACAACCCAGCATGTGCCGTCGCTCCACTGCGCCGAGACAGCCCGGTGCTTCTTCCTTTTCCTCCAACTATCCGCGTTTTTCCACCCTTCGCCTACCAAGGTGCCTCGGCCTTCCATTTGCTCCACTGCCGAGACAGTCCGCCATCTCCTCGTCTCAAACACCTGACCTCAACCTCCATCACAGAGGCACCTATCTCCGCCTCCACCCTGCTGTGCCGAATGGCCAGTGTGCCTCAGTCATACACTTCCAGGCGGCCTCATGCGCACCTTTCTCTTCAGCCATGCTTTAGCCGTGCCTCTAGTATGTGTGTAGATTCATGTAAGTTGCTATATATACCATATTATATATTTATGGTTGATTTTAAATTTACATAAACATAGTTATATAAAGTTGTAGACAGCCTGTTAGATGTATATAAAGTGAATGTCAGTTATACATTTTAATAAGGTAGGATTACACTGATTCATATTATCGGTTTTACTTTAGTATTTGGGTTTCGTAATATATATGTTACAGTGTATTTATTCAAGTGTATGCAAGTTTATATTAGTTTAAAGAAGTTGCAGTATAGATTTTTTGTATTTTATAATATTATATTTTTCTATGTAAAGGTTGTTGTAATATATAAGTATATAAATATACTTTAAGATCTGCTGTATAGTTTGTAAAGTTTATGAAGGTTATTTAAATATATATTTGTATGCATATATATTTATTTGATTTTATATATTAAGTTAGTTCGCAGTATGATGTTATATATATATATTGGTTTATAATATATATTGTTTAGAAAAAAAACAGCAGCACGTATATATGAATATTGTTATAGTATTTGGATATGTAAAAAGTCTATTATATGTTAGTTAGATATACTATGGTCATTTCAGAGTATATATGGATATCACGTTAGTTATAAATTATTAGTTATATAGTGTGTAGTAATGGAAGTATACCTGGCAGAGTATAAGTTTATAGTTGCAAATTTATAGTGACTTGTTTATGTATATATATATATATATATATATATATATATATTTATTTAAAGGTATGTAAGTATTCTGCATTCTTATAAGTGTGTGTGTATATATATATATACTTCAAATTTTATTATGAAGATATGTTTGTTTTGTTTATGTGTTATTATTTAAACAATGATTTTGAAATACCTGTATATATTTAGATTTAAAGGTGTCCGAATTGAGGATATGATTTTTCATAAATTGTTATATATGATTTTATATGTATATAAGTTCACTTATACCACTTGTCTTCACCGATCTAGTTCTGATTTGATTTTGTCAATCTCTATTTATCAGCTTCGTTATCCATTCGAGTTCAATCTTGCCTTGTTTTGAGATTCGTGCCTGGATTCATAGCCCATTCTTTGTCAAATCTATCTAGCCTCCAAAAGTGAGCAATCACTCACGATTAATATTCTTATATTTATTAAATTTGATTTCAATTGAAATGTCAATTGAAATATGCTGCTGTTAGTTATTTACATTGTTATATATGTCATTACCTGTATATGTTCACCTATGACATCCGACACCATTATCTGTTATTTATACTGATGATATATGCCTGTTACTGTGTTATTTTATTATCATATCTGTTATCACTCTGCAAGTTCCCTGTTAGTATAGAATCACTATGGGTTGAAATGATACATACCCGAACGATCTGTAGAATAGGAGAAAATCGTTATGGGTTGAAATGATAAACCCAAGCGATTTTCATTGAACTGAATTTGGGATTTCGGGTTGAAAGGATATACACCCGAATATGTTTTAAAATTGCGGATTGAAATGATAAATATCCGTATCACTTGACCATAGGATAGAAAATTATATACAGACACCGTTGGTCTATATATATATATATATATATATATTTGAAAATGATTTCTTTGGTTTGAAAAGAGATATATGGTTTTATTAATATTGATTTTAAAGATTTATTAAAGTTGATTTAATAAAGTTGATAAATAATATGTTTAAGTATTTAATATCTATATTTTTAAAATATAGAATTTGTAATGATTTGAAATTGATTGAAATTGTATTTATTTAAGAATTATACTTAAATGAGTCTGATTTGAAATGTATTGAATTTGAAATTTAAAGAAGTGATTTACAACTTGAAATTTGAAAGGGTGACTTAAATGGATATTTCAAACGTATAAATATTTAAATGAGATCTTTTGTTTATTTAAATTGTAAATTGAAATTGTATTTAGATGTTATGAAAATGATTAAGTTAATATTTTAAAACTAAATAATTGTAAAGTGAATTTGATATGTATATAAATTTATCGAATTTAGTTTTGAAATGATGAATATTTAAAAGCTTTGAAATATATTCAAATTGAAATGGCTTATTTTATGGTTTAGATACGTATTTGAAATTGATAATTTGAAATGGTTTATTTAGAAGCTAAATCGAGTTGAAACGAATGATTTGAGATTTGATTAAACTAAATTTTTGGAATTTGAGTTAATTTGAATCGATTTGTGAAATTTGAGGAAATTAATTTATTTTATAACGAAATTTTAATATCTAAACTGTTTAAAAGGAAAGTGTTATGATTTCCAAAATACTGTGATTTCCAGACTATGATTTCGAAAGCATTATAACTTTGGAAAGTAATATGATTTTGAAAATGGATATTTGAAGTGAAATGATATCGTATTAAATTGGGTTTTGAAATGATAATGATATTTTGGTTTTGAAGTATAAACTACTTTGAAATGACCACGGTGTTATAATAACGATTGGTTGGCAAAGAGACCGGGATTGGATATGGACATACTCTCTGTCGATACCGAAAACCACTTTGACAACCGTGTACGCGGTGGAGATTCCAGAATGAAGTAGGATGGTGGCGACGTTCTTAAGGTATGTTACGTGGACCCAACTCCCGTGAGTTGGCATAAGGTGGCTAAAACAGGAGCGATCTCGGACCAGTGAGGTAGCACCTCTTCTCGGACGCATTTCTTCGATATTATACTCTTACTTGTGATTTGACTAGATGGCCATCCTCCGATTTGGGAATGTTGTTCGAGGTGGAACGGTAGTGGCTGCTATGCGTATCCATCAGTCCGTGTGCGTAATTGGTATATCTACCCTGGCATTGCCTAGTTGTGCCGTGTCACCTACCATACCGAGCTTTACTACGATTATGATTTTAAGATCCGACCGCGTTAAGGTTCTCCATCCCCTTAACGCTATTTTCTGATATGATTATACTTTACTTATTTAGACACTATTATAATAGCGAATATTACTACATAGTAAATAGTTTAACGGATCCTTAGGGGATGGTTATCCCAAACATCCTTTAAGTTACTTGTATTTCAGTTGATATTTCACTTGAGTTGGATTTATTAATATAATAATGTTAATCCTGACTCGAGTGTTTTTGTGTTTTGCTTTACGCTCGGGTCAGACTGAGTGATACAGCATTTGAGACTCACCTTTGGAGTTGGAGCTTCGCTTGGAGATCCAGCAATCTATCGATCCTGCTTTCAGTTATTCTGTTGATTCCAGTGATGAATTCAGATCTGGTATTTGATTATTGTATTGAGACATCTATTGTATTCGAGACCTCTGTTGTATCTTGTTTAACTCTGTTATATATATAGTAGCTTCATGAACTACTATCCTTTTGTTTCCGCTGCATTATTGTTATATTACTCTGTGTCTGTGATCTGTGATTATTTTATTTACTGTATATGCTGAGTTTTGCCAAATTTTATTTACAACGCAGTATTTTGAGCAATTCAACTCCGGCATGAGTTTCTACCTATACACTTATAATGGATGCGAATGGTTGAAAATACTGGGTCGTTACAGTCGTATTTTCTTCAGATTCATCCTAGAAGGAGAATCGAAGAAGACTGCAGAGAATCGATCACGTACATGTTTTGATTATTTCATCGCTTCACCTCAGATCTGCAAGACATCACAAATTAATCTCTGATCTTATACAAGCAGAAGATTTAAGCAAAGGATTGAGGAAGGAAAACCTATTTTTTGATGAGTGCAGCTGAAAGCCTCAATCGCTCATGGAAGAGGAAACCCTAACCCTAACATTCGGTTGAGGGAGGGAATAAAATGAACGAGATATGTCGGCTACCACTCTTTTTTTAACACTTGATATTGTATATTAGGCTTTCAGGTTACAGGCCCATAAACCTGTTTTTTTAATTCTCATTGTATTTAAGACAACCGAATGTAAAAACTGGATGTACATTTTCAAACAGCATATCATTCTTTGCTTTGATTCAATCAATAAAGTCAGTTAGCATTTCTTCTTCATCAAATCAAAAGATTATTCACATCATAGCAAATTCTAACAGAATTAAAGATCTGAATTAAAGAAAAACTACAATACAAAGGTACTGCTATGTGATGCATTCAATATTTTAAATGAGCATACCAAGAATTTATCCTTTAATGCGAAGGTTGATGGGCTAGGAAATGCAACAAACATCTATGTGCATAAAGGAAAATCCAGGAAATACAACAAACATCTATGTGCATAAAGGAAAATCAGTAATATTTGTGCAAGTGTTGGGACAAGATAGACTGGGACGACTACGAGCACTGGGTAGGGGCGTGATCATGACATAGTTACCAGGTTAAATTCTTTTAATTTTTTGAATCGTTTGGTATCTTGAACACTATTTAACTTTTCCACTGGCATAATTTATGACCTTGCAATGCATTTTGAAATCCAGAGCTCCAGAAAATTTTGTAGCAGTTTGGATATTTTTGTAGCAAAATGGAAAGGGCATAGGGGATGGTTGGTTGTTCGATTTATGAAATAAAGTGTAAACTACGAAGAAGGAATGATGTTAAGTTACCGACTATCTTGTTTGTCGATTGATCAACAAAAAGTCATGGGGTCTTTTGGTATCTAAAATAATTATCTTTTAACAAATTGACTGAGCAGATTAGACAAGGTCTGCAATTATGATGATCCGTATTAAGAAAACTCACTAGTACATTAGATGGACATATTACTGGAATGGTTTGTAATTTATCACTTTTTTGTTTTGAATTTAACCAATATTTTTTTAAAAGTTTGTGTTCATAAATTTTTTCTTCTGTAATACATTAATAAACTATATAAATGCACATATCAAATGTGACATAATAAGAAGGTGATGGTGTGCTTTTTCCAAAGAAGGGATTGCTTCTACTATTCCAGTTTAAGCATTCATTCATGTAATCAAAATAAATATAATCAAAAATGGATAAAAGAAGATGTTATTGAGGACCAAGGAACCGATAGTGCATTTCAACTCTCTATTTTATACCTTCCTATGGGAAAGAAGAGATCCATGCTTACTGCTAGGTAATATATTGCTATCATTGGAAATACTTGTTAAAGGCCTGGAAAACTATTCATGATGGAAGCAATATGACAGTGGCTCAACACACATAAAGGCCGAGAAATTTAATGAAATGGAAGCAAGAATGCGTAAACTATATTTGAAAGTAATTCCAATTAATTTGAATTCATGTGTAAAAAAATGAACTTCATCTCCAATGGTTCCATTACTTACTGAATTTGGGCGAAAATAATCTCCAGTCGTCAAATTCAAGGGAACAATTCAGCTGAAAGTTCAGGATTCGATTCAGAATCCTGAACTGGGCTTGGGCGCCCATTTAATGGGAGCCCAAGCCCTGGCACCCATTTTATGGGCGCTAGGGCTTCGGCGCCCATTAAATAGGCGCCCAAGCCCCCCCCAAGTCCAGCCCCCCTCCGTGCTACACACGGCCTTATTCCGACCTGCAACGGCTGTAAATGGCTTGTTTTTTGAACTCCAACGGCTATAAATGGTGATATTTTGACCCCAACGGCTATAAACAGTCATATTTAAAATTACAACGGCTATAAATGGTCATATTTATGATTTCATTACATATATCGGACTATTTTTCAGATTGTAATACACACATCTCTTCTTCTATTACAATTCTATTCTCAATTCCATAATATTAAAAGTATGTCTCATCCGTTTCAATCATATACCGAAGCGATGAATATGGATAGCTGGGATTTTGATTCCCAACCCTTTCAAAATGTTCATCCCCAGACCGCCCCCCCTCTATCCTTCCATTCTTCTGCTTCATGGTCTGGCGATGAAGATAAGGATTTATGTTATATTTACTGTCATTTTTCTAACGACTCGGTAAAGGGGAATGACCAAAGTGGAGAGGCGTTTTGGTCAAAAGTCATGACTGCGTACAACAAAAAACATGTTGAAAAGACGAGGTCAATATCTGCAATCACGGGTCATTTTGGGAAGATTAATCGACAAACACAATTCTACGAGTCGCAGATTCACAAATTAAGAACAGAAAATCCAAGTGGAATGGGTGGCGAAGCTGAATTGGTAGCGTTTTGAAAAATATCATTTTTAATTTAGATTCATTTCTGATCACTTTGTTAATATATCATTTTTTGTTTCTGATTTTTTAGAAGAGAATGACGAACGATCAATTCTTGAAATTATTTCCAAGAGAAAATGGTACAAAAAAAACCCCCACTACTATCAGTTTGCAAACTGCTAGACTTGCTTGTTAGTCAACAAAAATGGAGCTCAAACACCGCAAAAAGCTTAAGAGATGTCCAGACGAAGTCGAAGGGCAAGAAAAACAAGTCGATCTAATTATAATTCTAGCCCAGGCAATTCTTCTCATATGGACTCTAATGTATGCCCAGATAACGAAGACGAAGAAGTATAACCCGCATTTGATGAAGATGCTAGACCGATGGGGCAACGAGCAGCTAAGAAGAAAATTGTTGTTCAATCTCAAATCGATTCTCGTTTAGCCCTAATGCATGAAAAACATGCGAGAGAAAATGCAGAACATCAAATAGGGAGTGCAGAAAAGCTTGCCGTGTTAAAAGAATTGACCAAGATTGAGAAGGGCCGATTTGAGCTAGAGCGGCAACGCCAAGAGACCTTAGTAATGGAAAAGGATATCACCGGAATGGACCCAATTACAATGCAATATTGGATGAGTACAAACAACGCATTGTTGAGAGTAGATCAGGAACAAAAAATATGTAGTTGACATATTCATGTGATATTTTTACTTATTGCAGTTTAAATATCCATGTACCTTCAGTTTATATTTTCAATCATGTGTTATTTTCAGTTTTAAAATATTCAATGGTACATCATTTTTTTCGATGCATTCTATAGATATCAATATAGATTTACTTCACCAAACATAAATGATATTACAAACATAAAAATTATAGCATTCTACACTTCGTTACAGAAATAAAAAGGCAAACAGATGTAATTAAACAAAGATCCACCATCCCGAACTACTGATTTCCATGAGAATTCCAAATATGCTCCATTAAATCCCTTTGGAGTCTATTATGAATAGCAGCATTACGATATACTTCATGATGATCATCATGAATTGCGTACTGTCCTTCATTTTGTAACGTGGCTATGCGAAACAATTCGGGGGGTTGTCTTGCCCCATCATACTCGAAATCGGGATAGTCCATACTGCGTTCATCTTCAATGATCATGTTATGCGGAATTATACAACAGAACATAATTGTAGCCATTTTTTATCTCTTCCATAATCTACATGGATTGCTGACCATTGCAAACCTTGCTTGAAGGACCCCAAACGCCTTTTCTACGTCCTTCCTTTGTCCTTCCTACATTGCAGCAAATTGTTTCTGTTTTGCCGTCATTGGGTTTGCAAATGTCTTTACAATCGTACTCCATTTGGGATAAA
The DNA here is from genome assembly GCA_030737815.1 of Allium fistulosum. Classification (NCBI taxonomy): domain Eukaryota; kingdom Viridiplantae; phylum Streptophyta; class Magnoliopsida; order Asparagales; family Amaryllidaceae; genus Allium; species Allium fistulosum. Next base: position 1,332,907,448 of record CM060902.1, on the reverse strand, counting down.
TTCCATCTCCAAGATAGTATCCATGCTCATATGTGTTATGACCAAGAGTAAATGATACGGGAGTTGACTTACCTTGCGCCAAATCATTAAACAAATGAGATCGTTCGACAACGTTTAAGTCGTTAAGAGAACCTGGCATTCCAAAGAAAGCATGCCAAATCCACAAATCATGAGAGGCAACTACTTCTAAGATGATAGTTGGTTTTTTTTTCTTTGCCGTTATATGCTCCATGAAAAGCTGACAGTTCTTCAACTCCCAATGCATACAATCTAGACTTCCAAGCATTCCAGGCCAGCCTTTGCTTTCATGCATTTCACGCAAGCGCGTTACATCTGCCTCGTTTGGAGAACGAAGATATTCGGTCCCATAAATGTCCACAACTGACCGACAGAAGTGATCTAGGATTTCCAATGCCGTACTCTCTACAATACGATATGCGTCGTCAAGGGCATCGACGGGTGTACCGTACGCTAACATCCTCAAAGCTGCGGTCATCTTTTGATGCCCACTTAAACCTTGTTTTTTTGCAGCGTCCTGCTTGTAAACAAAATAATTATTATTCTGCTGAATACTTTCGAGAATTCTTAAAAACAATGGATGACTCATTCTGAATCATCGTCTAAACAACTCTGGACCGTAAGTTGGATCACGGGCAAAGTAATCTTGCATAAGTGTTTTTTGAAATGCTTGCTGGTTACGGTTGATATATTTCCGACCCACAACTGAACCGCCATGTTTTCCAGAAGTTGAACCATATGCTTCACGGTATATCTCCATCAGTTCCTCCTCCTCTTGTTGATGCGCTAATGCATACGCTTCTTCTTCAGAGTCATTGTCGCATAGCAATATAGCTTTTAGTAAATTTCCAGACATTGTTTGATATTTGAGGATAGTTATTTGATATTTGAATGTTTTGTTAGACTTAATTGTGGTGAAAAAGTATGAGATCCATATGGTTATATATATATAGGACTAATTCTTGAGTGGAGAGAAGGTGGCTCAGTGTGTAGTCAAATCACGTACTGTAGCCACGTTCATTTTCCGGTCAAGATTCTCTGCTTTGTTGAGTGGAGACAAGGTGGCTCAGTGTGCGGTCAAATCACGTACTGTAGCCACGTTCATTTGTCGGTCAAGATTCTCTGCTTTGTTGAGTGGAGACAAGGTGGCTCAGTGTGCGGTCAAATCACGTACTGTAGCCACATTCATTTGCTGGTCTAGATTCTATGCTTTGTTGAGTGGAGACAAGGTGGCTCAGTGTGCGGTCAAATCACGTACTATAGCCACGTTCATTTGCCGGTCAAGATTCTCTGCTTTGTTGAGTGGAGAGAAGGAACATCCATTATATAAATTCACAAATCGTCATCTGTTTAAATCATTTAAAAACTTAACATTATTCAAACTACATTGTCCAACATGACATTTAAGTCTCATAAATTGAAGTTGCTTATGCAGTACTACATACAAACCGATGAGATGTGCGACAATCAGGAGTTAATGGTAATTCATTTTTGGGACACTCTGGCTGAACTGTACAACAACGACGTGGGCTGTCAAGTTAGACGTACGGCTCAAGAGGTCAGGACTGCATACAAAAACTTTACTAGGGCATGCACACATTACACAAAGATTATCAATGAGGTAATATCGGAAAATGTGTTTGAGAATACACGTTCGACTTATGACAGTCGATACAATTTAAAATACCGCACTCCGTTCATTGGCCATGATGCGTACTTCTTACGCCAAAATTGGCTAGGAAGATTTGGATGGCCTTAAGATATCAGTATTGCTAGTTGGTTATGTAACGGTCGTTAATGTGTGGAGAGCTTTCTGAATTGTCTTTTCAAATAATAATGTCTGTTGTTGTTGTCAGATCAAAAAGTACTGGTAGCACATAAATTAAATAGACCTGTTTGTTTATATATGCGCTTTCTGATTTACTTATTCATCATTCATAATCATCTTCTTCCTCACTCACAACAATAAATTCTTCATCGCAATGCCTTCTTGGCCTTCTTCTATCGATTCAGATGCAGGTTACGTGCCTACGGAAAGTCCATATACTGATGAGGATTGGCTTATCAATTATCAAGAATAACACTATGAAGATGTCCGCGGTCAGTTTCAAAATCTTGAGCAGTTGAGACTTCAGGAAGTGGTTGAACCACCATACGAACAACATGTTGTTCGTCATGCATATGAACAACCTGAGAACCAGGTTCAAGTAGTTCAACCTCCCACTGAGCAAGAAGTTGAATCGTACCCAGTTTGTTGTTAGTGCGGGTATGGAGTTGAAGTTGTAGTACGTGCGGATGGAGAAAATATTGGTCGTCGAATCCAAATATGTCAATTCTGGCCGAATGGTTGCAATTACGCGGAATGGTTGGATGATCCTTTATGTCCAAGGGGCATAACCTATGCAAACGAACTAGAACATGAGATAAGACGTCTTCGACTTTCTTTACAGGAGTTGCAATTTAATCGTCACGTCTAGTTTCTTCATATTTGTGTTCTATTATTACTGTGTCGTTTTTTGTCAGTGTTCTATGTTCGTATATCTTCAATTCTAATGTCACTAGTAGTTTTTTATGTGTATATGTCACTAGTTGGTGCTTATAAGTATACACAAACATATAGAATTCACAGTATACACAAACATATATAATTCACAGTATACTCGAACATTATCATCCAAAATCCAAGAAAGTGAAATTATATAAACATAAAGAATACACAGTATACTCAGACAATGACATAAGTACATAAGCTATAGGAACTGCAACATATAATAAAACGTCCACTATGCATATACTAAAAGGTATACAACTAAAGGGATGCAACGCCGTCGTCGTCAGCATCATCACCATCATCCCCATCACCACCATCATCATCTCCGTCATCATCATCATCATCCCCATCACCATCATCATCATCTCCGTCGTCATCATCGTCATCCCCATCACCATCCTCCCCCTCGTCCTCATCATCCCCATCATCCCCATCATCCTCATCTAAACCACCAGCATCATACCCACTGGGACCAACATCACCTCCGCCTTGTGATCCGAAAGGCTCATATACAGCAAGTCTAGATGATAGCTGATCAATCTGCGCCTCTAGCATCTGTGTATGCTGCATGTACATATCATGCATGGTGTGTGTATGTGCAAGAGTCATATCGCGAAACACACCAAGTGAAACTCTGGCCTGGTCCAATCTACCAACATACTACATAAAGGTGATATTTGACATAGTAAGAAACTACGCATAAAATAAAGGGAAAATGGCAATAAACAACAAACGTACCTCATATGGAGGATATAACCCGACTGAAGGCACACTAGGATAGTCGGGGTGATCTGGAAAGACTAAAGGCTACTCAATCAAAGTACATGTCACGTCATATGCTCTAAAAGTAGTATCGGGCTCCAACTGCATGGGAGTCTGGGAGAACTGTGATGGAATCGGGTCAAATGAAACCTGCAGTACCTGAACTCTACCGGCTGCCATGTGAGGTCCTATATGATCAAAGTTGACCCCACGAACATAATCTGGTACAATGAATCTACGGGGTGCTACTCTAGCCCAATAAGCATCGTAATCTCCATCGATGAAGAAAGTACTACTATCCACCCACCCAGCCTGTCGTAGAGCATCTAAGTAATGATCGCGAATCAGCCTATGTCTATCAAACATGTCCTCACAAGATAAAGGATCATATGGTATACGACGATCACCCGTAATTTGATAAGCACACCTCTCTCCCAAATACCACATAGGCATAAATGCAGGTGTATGCAAAGCAACCCTACGTCTAGATAGAGAATACGCAACCATCAAGGGATGGTCGTCCACCATAAGACGTGCATTTGCTAGATGAGTCCAATGTGAGGCCCAACGAGTCCGAATGATGTTACCTCGACTACGCATATCAAGCTGTGACCTAGCCTCCATCAAGTCATGCCGTACACCTAAGGGAACATGATGTACGTACTGCATAGTCTCCCATCGCCTCATCCTAGGGAAGTACTGCTCAGCAGCCTGACTAGCCATGTCTTGGATGCGGGGATGCATGTTTGCCGTGTACTCGTGTACCATAACGGCAAAATATACCAAAAAGCATGCATCTTCTTGACATCGCCAAGCACAAATGAATCTAGAGCGGTATAAAGGGTGCCTAATATCGTTGTGCCCCAATCAATAGTATGTAGCTGGTCTAATCTGGCAAGAGATGCTAAATAGCCTAGTCTAACCGTACCTTTTTGGTTCGAAAAAAAGGTCGAACCAAACAAGTATAGCATAAATGCTCTAGTAACTGCATCCATCATATCGGCTCTAACTATATAAGTGGTGATGTATTGCTGCAGGTAAGTCAACTTAACAAAACTACTAGTGACGTAGGTAACATCTATCAATGGTAGAAAAATAGTAAACAGATTGGGGGACTCGTATAAATCATCAAATGGAAAAGGTCGAAGACCATGTCGTCCAATCTCAATGCTAGTGAACATGTAGAAATCAACTGAGGTGATACCAAGCTCAAAATCTGAAAAATGAAACATATGCGTGGTGGGCCACCACCTCTCAGCTAATGCCTGAATGAGAGGTCGATCAAAGGACTGAACATGCCTAATCGACAAAAAAAGACCAAAAGGGCTAGCATGTAGCCTCTCAATAATAGGACCGGGAAGAGAGTCATAAAACTGGGTAATGCACTTAGCCCAACTACCCCGACAATGAATGTAATGGTCCTAAAGATAATTTATGAATTAATAATTTTTGATAGAGTAACAGTTATTTAATATGATTGTGTGATGTACATATAAAAATAACTAGATATATTAATGTGCAATTTATACATGTACGGTCGTCAAAGCGGATTCGGCTCTATGCCGATAACCATCTGGAAGCTCGTGTAGTACACGTAGATCGTTTGGTGAAACTCCAGGTGGCGGCGGAACATGTAACGGTCCAGCTTGCTCCATTGGATGTCTGTGAACCGTTCTTCGGGAGATTTTGGTTGGAGCGACGGCATTTCGTTTAGCTTTTCTAATTTTAAAAAAAATTAAAATGAAAATAAAGGGGAAAGTGTGGAGGGGAGGGGAGGAAATGGGGTATTTGTATGGGGGGGCTGGCGCCCATTTTATGGGCGTCTGCTTTTCAGGCGCCCATTAAATAGGCGCCTGGCCATTGGGTGCCCACCCCAGTTTCAGAGCTGAATATTCAGCGGCTGGATATTCAGCCCTGAAACCACTGGAGATGCCCTTATCATACCTGAATGGATTTCCACAAAACTACTTTTAATTCGTTATGAAGTTGTCTCCAATTCTTGAGAGTAATCGAAACATGCTCTCGTACAAGTGACCCTAAAAGAAGATAATTTTACTAACCCTGGTCCTATTGGTTCGGCCTCGCCATTGAATTCGACTTCGATTCAGCTCATAGCATCTGAAGGAAGTCTTTTCACTTTAGTCTTCCCATTTTGAATTGGATTTGCACTTACATCTTCAGTTTTCCTATCGATTTCCATTGCATGTTCAATGATTGCATTGGTTGGCATAGCGTTGTTTGATGGTGCATTGCCTATGTTTTTAGCATCAACGTTTTCACAATTTAATTCATCTGCATTGTTCATAAGTGGTTGTTAGTTGTCTTCAAAAGGGGTTTCAATATGCTCAGTCATTGCATTGGACTCTTTGGATGCTTCGATTTCTTTTGGAGTGCAAAAAGTTGCTTCTTCGTTTTCTTTACCATTTATAACTAATTTAAAATTAAATTAAGTCATTTCAGTATACTGACAATTTATTCACAACAAGTTCACATTTTATTTACTGCAAACTGACAATTTATTTATTGAAATCTGACACTTTATTCATGTAAATCAACATTTTATTTCTCTATTGAAAAATGGAATAACATAACATGTAAGAAAAAGCCACACGAAATTGTACAAAGCAATTGTACCGAATAATTTCTATGTTGAAAAATAAATTCAATCAACTGAAAATTAAATTTTCACCATCTCCTTCCCCTGCACGTCTACCTTTCATAAGATGATGCCACTGAAAATGTAAGTATGCATAAAAAACATAAACTTGTATAACCTACAATTAAGTCATTTGACTAGTTTTAAGCCAGAGTTTGCTAGTTTTTTTTATGGTATACTGAACATATAATTGTTTTGAAATTTATAACTTGTCTAGAGGCTTATACAGGTAGGTGTGAATTTGCATGAAATAAGATGGATTTGTTAGTTTTAGCAGAGGAAGAAGACACTACAAATTATGAGAAAGAGATAGAAAGAAAACTGAACTTTTTTTCTTATTAAAACAAAATGAATAATACGTGTCTTAAATAAGAAAAATCTACTGACCAAGTCTAACAATGCCTAAGATAGTGGATCACAATTGACTCAAATAGAAACGTAAAAAACTCCTAACCAATAGCTAAAAAAACCAGCAAACTGAATTAACAAATTCTTCCTAGAAGCATGCTAACAAACTCTGACTTATTCTGCATGAATACGTGTACTGCATGAGGCTTGAATTACATTTCAACACCTCCTCTTAATTCAAGCTCATACATGCCAATCTTCTCCAAAAAGAAATGATGCTTGACTTGAGTCAAAGCCTTTGTAAACAGATCAGCATGTTGATCATTCGTGCCACAGAATCTCAGAACCAATTTCTCCTCGGCAACTAACTTCCTTATGAAATGATACTGAACTTCTATGTGCTTGGTCCTTGCGTGGAAAGCTGGGTTCTTGGACATAGCTATAGCCGACTTGTTATCACACCAAAGCTCAATTGCACCTTCTTGCTCACAGCACAAGTCTTTTAGCAGTTTTCTTAAGCAAATGGCCTGCCTTGCTGCTGCACCAGCAGCTACATATTCAGCTTCAGACGAAGATAAAGCCACTGTGTCTTGCTTCTTAGAACTCCATGTGATAGCTCCTGAGCCAAGACTAAATACAGACCCAGATGTACTCTTTCTGTCATCCAAGCAACCTGCCCAGTCACTGTCAGTATACCCAATAAACTTGAAATTTTCAACATTTTCATAGAGAATTCCAAGCTTAATTGAGCCAGCAACATATTTCAGAATCCTTCTTGCTGCTCCAAGATGCTGCTTAGTTGGAGAATGCATGTTACGTGACACTATACTCACACTGTGGGCTATGTCAGGCCTTGTGTGTGTGTGAGATAGTTCAAACCACCAACTAAGCTTCTGAAAATCTTCTCATCTGCTTTCTCTGTCCCATCCTCTCTCTGAAGCTTCTCGTTTGTGTTCATTGGAGTTCTTGTTGGTTCACACTTCTCCATTGAGAACTTCTTCAATAAATCCTCTGCATACTTCCTCTGGCACAGAAATATTCCATCTTCTCCTTGCCTTACTTCTAGACCCAAGAAGTATTGAAGCAATCCAAGGTCTGTCATCTCAAATTTCTCCATCATTGCTGCCTTAAACTCACTTAGCAATTTCTGAGAAGCGCTGAAATAAATGATGTCAAAGAGCATGTTTTTTGACCCCCTTTATGATACTTACATATAGAGATAGACCACTATAAAGCCATTCTTGTTTTCCTTCTTCACATAAAGAGTTGTCTCATTTTCACTTCTCTCAAACTGGTTTTGAAGAAAGAATGAGTCAATCTTGCTGTACCAGGCTCTTGGAGCCTGTTTCAGCCCATATAATGCCTTTTTCAGCTTGTACACCTTGTCTTCCTCACCTTCTTTGACAAAGCCAAGTGGTTGTTCAACAAAAACTTCTTCCTGCAAGTCTCCATTGAGAAATGCAGACTTAAGATCTAGCTGAAACACTTCCAGTTTCCATTGAGCTGTCAATGCCAACACCACTCTTATAGTTTCAAACCTTGCTACTGGTGAAATCGTCTCCTCAAAATCAATCCCTTCTTGTTGAGCATACCCCTTAGCAACAAGCCTTGCCTTGTGCTTTTGAACACTCCCATCTGTGTTGAACTTGGTTCTGAACACCCATTTCAATCCAATGACATTCTTCCCTTCAGGAAGATTCACCAACTCCCAAGTCTCATTCTTCTCAATGGACCTGATCTCATCTCTCATTGCATTATGCCATTCAGCTTCTTTCTCAGCTTCCTCAAAACAGACAAGATCTATGGCCATTAGTGCAAAGTCACAGTTTTCATACAAGTCAGTTAATAACCTGTCTCTCCTTGACGTTGAACCACTTGATGAGTCAGATGATGATGAGATGGAGGGAGACAATGAGCCCTGACTTGATGATGATGGTGTGGAAGGAGGACTAGGAGTGTGATTATCATTCTCTGGCACACTTGGATCCTCCTCTGAAACATTAAAGCCCACTGATTTGTGCTGAACACTGCCACTAACTTCACTTTCCTCCCAATTCCAGCCTACATCTTCATCAAATACAACATTTCTACTGACAATGATCTTGTCAGTGAGAGGGTTATACAGTCTATATGCCTTGGATTGAGTAGAATGGCCAATGAATACACATTTAACAGATTTATCATCTAACTTAGACCTCAAATCGACCAATGCATAAGCTGTACAACCAAAAATTCTCAAATGACTTACATAAGGTTTCTTTCCTCTCCAAGCTTCCAATGGTGTTCTGTTCAAGACTGCTTTTGTGGGAGAAATGTTGAGGATGTACACAGCTGTTGCCACAACTTCACACCAAAACTTGTTTGGCACATTTGTTGCTTTGAGTATACTTCTTTCCATTTCAACCACTATCCTGTTCTTCCTCTCAGCTACTCCATTTTGCTCAGGAGTGTATGGTGCAGTAAGTTCTCTCCTTATTCCATGCTCCTCACAAAATGTGATGAACTCATTTGACAAGAATTCACCGCCTTTGTCTATTCTCAATCCTTTTACAGACAAACCAGACTGTTTTTCAACCATAGCCTTAAAAATCTTAAAGCTATCAATTGCTTCAGATTTAGCTTTAAGAAAATAGACCCAGCTCATTCTACTATAATCATCTGTGATGAGCAAGAAATACTTACTTCCACCGAGTGACATTGTCTTTATTGGACCACATAAATCTGCATGAAGTAACTCAAGACACTCTCTTGCTCTCCATGCTTTGCCCATTGGAAATGATCCTCTTGATTGCTTCCCATAAATGCAACCTTCACACAGCTCAAGCTCTCTAGTTTTGGGCAATCCTAGCACCATACCTTTGGACTGCAGCAACTTCAATCCTTGCATGTGTAGATGGCCATACCTTAGGTGCCACAGCTTGGCATCATCATCTCCCTTGACTGTCAAAGCTTTGCTCACATGGCTTGACAAGTCTAGAGGGAACATTCTGTTTCTTCCCATTGGAATCTTTACAACAATTTCTTTGGTTTTCTTGTCACAGATTAGACAAGACTCATTCTCAAACAGCACATGATATTCAGAATTGAGAAGTTGACCAACACTGAGAAGGTTATGAGCTAATTTTGGCACATACTGTACATTACAAAGAAGTTTGGTGTTGCCTTGCTCAGTTGTAATTGCAATCGTGCCCCTGCCTTCAACTTCAAGTTGATTTCCATCATCCAGTCTCACTTTGCTCTTGGCTGACTCATCCAGCTCTCTGAACATTGACTTGGCACTTGACATGTGGTTTGAGCACCCACTGTCAACATACCAGACACCACAACCTGCATCACTGCTTGATGCATTTTGTGCCAAGAACAGTTTCTCTTCTTGCTCCACAAAGTTAGACTTTTGCCCACCTTTTTTTTCATCCTCCTCTTTCTTCCAACAGCTGGCTTCTTTATGTCCTGGCTTCTTGCAATAATAGCATTTGAGAGGACTTTTGTAATTTTGAGAAGACTAATCTCTTCCCTCATTACTTTGTCCCCTTCCACGGCCTCTTCCTCTTGAGCCTCCCTTGCCTCTGCCTCTTCCTGAATTCTGTTGGAATCTTCCTTTGTTTGAAGACTCTCCTTTTGCTTGGAAAGCCTTCTCTTCTTTCTTGTCTTCTCCTCTGGACTGTCTCTCTTCATGTGCTTGAAGAGATCCTATGAGTTCATCAAACGTGTAGATCTCTATATCCTTGGATTCCTCAATTGTAGTTACAACATGATCAAACTTCTTTGTAAGGCTTCTCAAAACTTTACTCACCACTTGCTGAGTTTTGACATCCTCTCCATATGACCTCATCTGCTGCACAGTGCTGGACACTTTGGAAAGGTATTCTTGAACTGTCTCTTTATCCTTCATTTGAGAAGTTTCAAACTCCCTTCTCAATGATTGTAATCTAACAACAATCACCTTCTTGTCTCCCATATACTCTTGCTTAAGAGTACTCTATGCTTCTTTTGCTGTAGAAGCTGCTGCAATGCATGGAAACACTTCATCATCAAGTGCATGTTGAATGATGAAAAGTGCTTTGGCATCTTTCTTTCTTTTCTCCCTCAACAGCTGGTTTGGCTCCTCAGTTCCATTATCTTCAAAGCCACTTTCAACAGTATTCCACAACTCCTGTGATCTGAAGAGAGTCTTCATTTTTAGGCTCCAAAAATGATAATTCATGCCTTTGAAGATAGGCAACTGATTTAGTGAATTCCCATTCCCATTGTTGTTCTGCATGATGAATGATTCACTAAAAGACTTGTGTTTCCCTTGTGTTTGCTCTCTCACACGAAACACTCACCAAACCCAAGAATTCTCTCTGGCTCCGATACCAAATGTTAGTTTTAGCAGAGGAAGAAGACACTACAAATTATGAGAAAGAGATAGAAAGAAAACTGAACTTTTTTTCTTATTAAAACAAAATGAATAATACATGTCTTAAATAAGCAAAATCTACTGACCAAGTCTAACAATGCCTAAGATAGTGGATCACAATTGACTCAAATAGAAACGTAAAAAACTCCTAACCAATAGCTAAAAAAACCAGCAAACTGAATTGACAAATTCTTCCTAGAAGCATGCTAACAACCTCTAACTTATTCTACATGAATACGTGTACTGCATGAGGCTTGAATTACATTTCAACAGGATTTTCAATGAACATCATCCTGGACCCAGAAATCAATCTTGCTGTGTTATTTGTATTTTGAAAAGGTTACTGTATGCTAGTCTTTGTCTGTAAATTTTTCCTTGTTGGATTCAGATGGAGTTGTAACTTGTTCTAATCAGTTGAATATACTAAATTTAATGATGAATTATACACAAACGCCATTATATATGAAACTAAAAATGTTTAGAATAATGATTTGTATGTATTTTATATCGTTTCTTTCATTTTAGCAATTGTTTATTTATTCATTTAAATGTACACGGATGTATTTGCAGTTTTGAATGCAAAATTTGTAGTTCAGTTTGTTCAAAATTAGTTTAATATATTATAGGTTTCTGACTTCCCCATTTACTTGTAGAATTTCGATGATTCTCATTTTTACCGATTTTATATATTATAGGTTTCCGACCATTTCACCAATTTCAATCTATCTTAGTACACAGTTTGAAACGGCTGTGTTTTAATGGAAAACAAACCTTCATAATTATTTATATGTATGCACTTAATCATGTGCATCTAGATAAATATAGTAGTTTAGTGACAATTTGTTTTCTCACAAGAGAAGTTTTACCATTCAGGATTAAAAATGTGTTTCAGAAAGTAACACCCCAAAAAAGTGAAGATATATGATTTACTCCCAAGTGAAGTTATATGGAGCTTCAAGGGATAGATCAATGAGTAATATTCTATTAGTGTTGCTTCCCCAAAAATATGTGCTAATAATAAACCGAAAAGGAAAGTACAAAATAAACCTGCAACAACCACAATAAGATTCATTTTATCCAAATTAAATATAAAATAGATTTTACTGCTTACTACGTAAGCATGTATAATAAATATTATATAAAATCTTAAGATTTTTTTGTTTTTGTCGAACTTTTAGATTTTAGAATTTTAAAATGTCTTGACTTACTTTAATTTTTTATGTTTTAAAACTTCTTCATTTTCTAAATACAAAATTAATGATCCGTACTCATTACCTACTCAAGGTTGCCTTCACAATATTCTCTAACAAAGCTAACATCCTCCAATGAATCATCAACATCCATATCGATTTCTTCACAATCTTCTCTAACATAGCTTACTTCATCATTAGAATCTTCTGTCTCTAGTTCATGAAATCCTCCTGGTGGTGCCTTCATTACAACATACCAATTAGAAGAACCACTTTCTCTTGAATAAAAAACTTTTTTTGCTTGAGATGCAAGAATATTTGGATCTCTTGAAAATGAAGTTTGACTTTGATGTAAATTAACTAGAGTGAATCCATCTTCAACTTTCACTCCATTTTCTATATTCGCCTAATGGCACTTAAAAAGGGGAATATAAAAAATATTATAGTCTAATAAAATAATATCAGTTAATTATATCCCATAATAAGTGACCACATCAACTATTTGGTAATTGTCCTTTGCACTTGCTCTGTACATTGTAGTCGCATCATAAATCACTGCGCTATTCTGAGTTTCCCTATCAACGTCTTTTGCATGAAATCATTGTCCATTAATAATATATCTCTTGTACAATAAGGCAGAACTCCTTAGACCATAGGCAATCCATTTTAGCATTTCATCATTATACTTTGAGTCAATGGGAATCTTAAAAGGATATCTATTTAACATGTATTTTCAAAATAATATTCTCAAGTCATATGAGTTAATATTTAAAAATTTAGCTAACCTTATTTTGAATCCAATCAGTAAAGCTGTCAGCGTGTTTTCTCCAAAGTAATGTCGCATTTTTCCTCAAGCGCTTATCTGAATTTTGTAACTCCTCCAAATGCAAACAAATATAATAAAACCGATGCTAAGTTACGTATACAAATACACACCAACTCGATGAAGGCAAAACATAATATGCACTTACTGTAAAAATGGTTCCACTACAGCCATATTCATAATCACAGCCATATGAGCAATTTCTTTCTCAGTGGAAGACAAAGTAATGGTCTTGGACATTGAAATTGGATGTCCTTCGAGTATTGCATTATTTTCATGATCTTCATTTTGAACTTCTTTCTCTTCCATATCAATGATTTTTTCATAAATTCATTAAAAATCTCACGCATTTTTTTGCAAGATAGGATTCCACAATACAACCTTCAAATCGTGCATAATTCCTTATAACTTTTAAGTGTTTTCATATATCTTTCGAAAGGGTACATCCAACGAAAATGAACAGGTCCACACAATCATGCTTCCTTCCCAAATGAATTGTTAAATGTATCATTACACTACAAGAGAAATCGGCTATTCCAATGGCTTCAAGCCGTTGGCGGCCGTTGGGAGCCATTGGAAAAGCCATTGGAATAGCATTCACGCTTTCCAACGGCTTCCAACGGAAGCAACGGGGCTATTCCAACGGCTTCAAACGGCGTCTAGCCGATGGAGGCCGTTGGAAGCCGTTGGTTTAAAATGACCAAAGAGCCGTTGGTAGCCGTTGCTAATCTGGGTGAAATTATTTTTATAACAACAACCCATTCACCTTCCAGCCACACACAATCAATATATATCCATTTCCATTCCATTTCCACTCCATTTCACATATATATCACATATCCAACACATTATACCACAAACAATATAAACAACCAAAAATCAACATCAAACATTACATTTTCAAACCAAACTCCAAGTCAATATGTACATAAACAACAAAACCCTCACCAACACCAACTCCAACTCCATATTCAAGTCAATATATACAATGCAAACACTTAAACCTCACCACGTCAAAGTCAATATATACACAATGACCATCAAACACAATCCTCACCACCTCAAAGTCAATATATACAATAACCAACCACAAAGACAATAATCATCATACCTCTCAAGCATCATCATCACCTCTGGAAGCACCAGACGACGAAGGGAAGGAACCATGCCTCTGCGCGTACTCCGCTAAACGTTGATTCAGCTGCTCCATTTGTATAGCGCGAAGACGGTCCTGCTCTTGCTGCTGCTCAACCATGGCTCTAAGCTCTTTTATTTCAGCTTTGTCACACGCCTTTTGAGCTGTCTGAACCTGCAAATAGAATGTGAGATGTTCACATTTGTATTATAATCATTTTCTTAAGCAATGCATATTTTAAAATATAGAAACGTAAATGACGTGATCTTAAGCAATGCATATACCACAAGGAAATGCATATTTTATTAAATGATAATGGTGCAGGATGATAATGGTGCATTTTTTTTGGCTCATGTTTTTGGTTCCTAATGTAAAATAGCGAACCCTTTTCTTGGAATATATACCACAAGGAAATGGATTCTTTTTAATACAATATATAGGTGTTAAAAGTATTCTTATATTTTTTTTTGGTTCATCCATTTTCATCACATATCTTTGTATATTTTTTCTTTTTTACTTATCTAATATTTATAAATCACGTATATGTTAGATTTAACTCAGGTAGAAATCATCATATGTATAGTGTATCTATAGGTTAATTTATTAAATATAATATTGCAATGTTTATAAGATTACCGCTTGGTTTCCATAGCCATAGCGCCTATTCCGCTGCGTTGGATCCATAATAACGTCGAAAATATTATCTTGCTCCTCTACCGTCAACTCATCGCGATTCGATTCTGAAAGCAGCTCTGCCCATGCCTTCTAAAACTTTGCCTAAAATAAAAAACAATTACAGGTTAAAATTAGTAGAATAGGATTTAAACTTATCGATATTAATAAAATAAGATTTAAAATATGCATACATATGCAGCTGTCGCCTTATCATCATCATCCCACTGATAGGTAATATTGCCAGCATTGTCTGCATGTCTTGATGCGTGGGTGCGGGTAAATACCTCCATCATAGACACGGGACGTCCAAGCGATCTTTCCTGCAATAAATAATTTATATATTTTAATTTTTCATAACTAATTACTGAACTGATTAATATACAAAATGTAATAACGGTTTAGATTCGTAATTGATAAATTTACCAAGTCCTCACGGTAATGCTGAAAAGACTTGGATCCGCCACGATGTGTTACAGGATTCTTACTTCTATTGGCAGAGTTCCTCTCCGACTCCACCTGCAATTTAAATTGAATATTATATTTACTAATTGCGAAATAATTAACTATATATTTGGTAGATTTACCTTGAACTCGTCGGTCTCCCACCAACTCATCCAAGAATCCCATACGGAAGCGCCCATCCAGTTCGGTTTCTTCCCCGATTTTTTAAGAGCTGACATTACCTCCCTGTAATTTTTGGCGACCTTTGAATTCCAGTGGCGCTGAACCATGGCGACATCGGGCTCCGCCAAGTCCACTTGCCCCTGTACAAAGAGAAAATTTTACTAATTGTTCATTTATACTTATTCATATAGTAAAGTGGTATAAACTCACCAGAAAATCTGCCAGATGGCCTCCCTGACTTGGTCAGGGATCTTACTCCACTTAGACCAGCAATCTGTCATCCTGCTTATATATGATTGCTTGGAAATACCAAGCACAACTCCTGTGGGCTCCAAATCAAATCCCATGTGTTAAATATAAAACAAAGCTTTAGACAAGTATATATATGTATGAAAAAATTTATATTGTTATCATTTTAATTTTGATACTTACGCTACATCAGCCTTCGACTGCAAATATACAAGTGGTCGAGCCGAAGGCTCACCACTACTCTCGCCGGCCGAGCGAGAAGAGCTACGACGTCTGGAGCCTAACATAATACATGTTGAAAGTTTCATTTTTAATTATAGACATAGATAAAATGATGATGATATGTGGTGCATGTAATAAAGTCATTTTTAATTGGTAGTGCATGTAATAATGATGATGATATGTGATGCGTGTGCGTGAATAATTGTAAAAATTACCGGATATTACTCAGTCCTCGTCGTTTTCTGATTCAGACTCGGTCTCGTGTTCTATATCGTTTTCCTCTACACTCTCAAATGCTTCGACTAATACATTTGTCTCATCATTTAATTGTCCAAAATCAGTTTGATCGTCTGTAATTGTGATTTCAACATTTTCCTCGATATCTACTTGATAGGCTTGTTCTTTTGGAATATTATTTCCATCGAATGTAAATCTCGTCTTGGTTTTAAAAACCGCAGACCAATCCGCTTTATCTCTTTTTAGAGATGGATAAGGGGCGTAATAAACTTGTAGGGCTTGTTTGGCTAGTACAAAAGGATCGTACTGCTGATAACGGGAGGTATGTTTTATTTCTATAAGATTATAATTTGGATGCACGTTAATACCAGAACCTGGAACATTGCTGAACCAGTTGCATCTAAACAAAAAAACTTCCTCTGCGGGTCTTATTAAATATGTCAATCTGCTTGGTTTCATGTATCTTTGGATAATCTTTTACAAGTTCATATATATCTTCACTTGACCAAATCGTTGGTGGTTGTAAAGTCTCATGTCTATTAGCCATGAAGTTTTTTTGTCTCTTCTAAAAGTATGATTAATATGGAGAAAACGTCGATGACAATCAAACCATGAAATTTTCTTCCCATGCCGTAAATAAAATGTTCATGTTTCTACCATACAGTAAGGACAAGCAAAACGACCGGCCGTACTCCAACCCGAAAGCATTGCATATGCAGGAAAATCGCTAATAGTCCATAACAAAGAAGCGAACATCCGAAATTTTTTTTTTCGATACGTCGTATGTTTCAACTCCTTCATACCACAATGTTTTCAACTCTTCGATTAGCGGTTGTAAGTAAACATCGATACCCTATGTCGGATCATCAGGGCTAGGGACAATAATTGTGAGAAATATATATGGAGTTTTCATACACATCCACGGGGGTAGATTGTAAGGTGTAATGATTATAGGCCAAGATGAATATTTAGAACCAAACTGAGAAAACGGTGAAAATCCATCAATACACAAACCTAGTCTAACGTTACGGCTCTCCGCTGCGAAATCGGTATATTTCTTATCAAAATACTTCCATGCTTCTCCATCAGATGGGTGTGTTAACGTACCTTCTTCAGGTGTTCTCACACTGTGCCATCTCATATGATGCGCTGTTACAGATGATGCATATAACCTTTGAAGTCTAGGAGTGATAGATAAATAATGCATACGCTTGTATGGAACCTCTTTTCCCTTTTTTTCCTTGGTTTGTATCTTTCTTGATTACATATTTTACAATTCCGAAGACTGACATCATCTTTCCAAAACAACATGCAACCATTTAGACATGTATCAATTTTTTGATACGGCAAACCGAAAGATGACATAAGTTTTTTCACTTCATAATAATTTTCGCACATTAAATTATCTGATGGCATATGGCGTTTAGCAGCTTGTACAACAGCCGTAAATCCAGCTTCTGTGAGGTTGTACTTTGATTTCATTGCAATGTACTCTGCAGTTGTCGATAATTGAGTGCCGCTAGTACATCCATTCCAAAGAGGTTTCTTAGCAACATCCAATAAATCATATATTTTTTTCGCTCCAACATTTGGTTCCTCTTCGACGTTAACATCGTCGTTATTAATTTCAACAGTAGGGAACATTGATCGTGCTGCATCGTCAACCATATGTTCTATGAGATTCGTCGTACTAACTTCATCACTAATGACCTCTATTGACTGTTCTTCGTTACGTGTTATAATTTCTCCATGACGATCCCACACCAAATTATTGGTTACAAAACCATATTGGCGCAAATGAATCCTAACCATATTCGGTACTAAATGCTTCAACAATTTGCACCTACTACATGGACAACGAATTTCTACGTCGTTTCCAATATTACTTAAAGCAAATTCGACAAATACATTTACCCCGTTAAGAAAAATGTTTACTTATTGAGCCTCCCATTTCTCTTCTTTGATACATCCACTCCGATTAATAAAATAATTGACCATTTTTCCTACTGTAAAACCTATGATCAATAGTAAAAAAATTATTAATCAAATTTGATAAACACATTTAGATTTTACTGTTTTTTATAATCCATTTTCGTTTATATACAAAGTTATATTTCTTGCTATTTTTTTTTACATTTTTGTACCTTTTGTGATGGTCGGTCATCCTACTTTCCATTACAAACACAATAGTAATTACATTTCTTAAATCATATCATTAGAAACGATTTCCCAAAATTTCGGCAGCACTTCCCCCGTGTTACTTGTATCATACACATATGCATGTACACAAGGAACGAAAAGGAAATGCCGTCGAAATTTTGTGAACCGTTTATAACGATATGATTTACGAAACGTAATTACTTTATAGTGTTTGTAACTTGTCCAATACAGGGACAAATCCAACAAATATTGTATCAGATGAATATGAATATCCATTTTGCAATAAAAACGAATATTCATACAACGATCATATAAAACACTTGTCAGACGGGGCCAAAAATTCACTAAGGGATTTAAATTTTGTTTATATGTTACCGTTTTATTAAATATATAAAATAAAGCATATTATGCATTATTTTATTTATATTCTACTATTTTATTAAATATATAGTAAATTATATGATTTTTACTATTTCGCAAAATATATAATTCATGTGTGTGTGTATACTAAATTATATACTTATCTAATGCTAATATATTTTGTAAAAGATATAATTCATGTTCGTAAAATATTCGACTAATTCATGTTTGCCTAATATTTTACAAAACATACACAAAATAATTTAAATCAATCCTAACTAATCTAACGCTAACTCAAATGCGCATTTACACTAAATTATCAACATATGTATATATGTGCATAATATATATACACAAACAATTTGGACATTTAGATGGTAATAATTGTAATTACCACTTAGTTTGGTATAATAAACAATCAATAGGCCATTAGATACAACTATAACAACAAATTAAACACAAAATTAGCAAAATTTAAATTTTTAGAGTTTTAGGCAAAATCTGATTTTGGAGTGTATTTGGATGGAGAGAGGCCGCCGGTGTTGATTGATGGCGTCGGAGTGGATGCCGGTTGCGTGGGGAGGCTGGGAGCAAGAAAAGAGGAGGAGTGGAGGAATATGGTGAAGGATTTGGGTTTTTTTATGGTAGGAGGAGAGAATGAGGTTTGCTCTTGGCTTGCTGCAGGTTTACACGAATAATTCCAACGGCTTCCAACGGCCGCAAACGGCAGTTTTACAACGGTTACCAACGACTACCAACGGCTTGTTAAAAAATAACTAGCCGTTGGAAATTCCCGTTGGCGGCCGTTGGAACCCTGTCGTGGCTATATACTGTAGTTCTAGTAGTGTTATATCGAAAAAAGATGGTGGAAAATATCTTTCGAGTTCAAATAATATTTTAATGATCTCATCATCAAGCTTTTGCAACTTCTCTCTATCAAGAACACGCTGACATAATTTAATAAAAAACGAACATGAACGAAGTATTGTTGTTCTTTGTGTTTTTGGCAATTAGCCTCTTATTGCAACCGATAATAATTGTTAAATTAAACGTGATAATCATGCGACTTCAGGCCACTAACTTTATAATCCTCTAACGATACAAAATTTTTAAAATTTGAGCAATAACCGTCGGGACCTTTGAGATCATACAATCTTCTACAAAGTATTTTTTCTTCGAAATTGACAATGTATCACTACAACAAAAACACCCTATTACAACTATAATTTTACAACTGCCATAAAATGCCAGTTGTAATAAAGGTTTTTCACAACTTTCTTTTTCAGAAAGTTGTAATAAACTTATTTTCAACAACTCTTTTATTTTGTTAGTTGTAATAGATGCCTATTACAACCTTTCTTCTTCACCAATTGTGATAGATGCCTATTTTTAACAACTCTTCTTTTTTGACAGTTGTAATAGATGCCTATTACAACCTTTCTTTTTAGTCAATTATAATAGATTCCTATTTTTAACAACTCTTCTTTTTTTTTCAGTTGTAATAGACGTCTATAACAACCTATTTCATTTGCCCGTTGTGATAATTAATTAATAATTATAATTAAATAGTAATAATTAATAATTAAATAATTAGTATAGGAATTAATAATAAATAATCATCGCTATAAAATAATAATAATTAATATGAAATAATTAATATTAATAATTACCATTCGATAACTAATAATTAATATAATAAAAATAATTAATATTAATAATTACTATTCGATAATTAATAATTAATATAATAATTAATAATAATTGTTATGATTAAATAAATAATAATTAATAAATAAGAATTAAGTTATAATTATTAATTAGTAGTAATAATTAATAATTAAGAAGTATAGTTAATAATTAATATAATAATTAATAAATAATAATAACTGATAATTAATAAATAATAATAATTATTAAATAATTAAAAATTAGAATTAATTTTAGTAATTAATACTAGTAATTAAGAAGTAATAATTAATATTAATAATTAAGAAGTAATAATTAAGAAGCAACATTAAAATTTAGTAATTAATTTTTGATAATTAATAATTATAACTCTTTTTATCAGAAAGTTATACAAACTTATATTCAACAGCTCCTTTTTTACCAGTTGTAATAGGCCTATTAATATTAATAATAACTAATATTTAATAACTAATATTTAATAATTAATTATTAATAAATTAATATTTAAGAATAGTTAATAATTAATATATAATAATAACCTTAAAAATTAATAATAATTACTATTAAATAATTAATACTTAATAATTATTAGTTACTAAATAGTAACTAGTTTTTAATAATTACTATTAAATATTTAATAATTAATAATTAGTAACATATACATAATAATTAAATTTTAATAATTAATATTCAATAATAAGTAAGAAGCAATAAGTAACAATTAATAATAATTAAGAAGTAATATTTAATATTTAATACAAATTAATTTTCAAGGAATTCGTAACATATTTAATATAAGTTTTTCGCTTATTTATTCTAACTTATAATATTTGTTTTTATAAATTTTGATGAAATTGACTATGATCCATGCAAAAATAGCGGCAAGTCATGAAATGTTAGCGTAAAAGCATGAAATTTAAGCAGGAACACTGAAAAATTGGCTTTAAATAGTTCACGTGTTATAATTCTCTACCCAAATTAGACTTCTAGTTCTAGTTTAAATTCCAAATCCAAGTTCTCAATCAAAATTTCAAAATCAAATTTTCAAAAGCGTGGTCGCGGATCTCAGCCGCCATACCTTGGCAGCTTATATTTTTACATGATTTACAAAGGTTATATATCCTTTTCTTCTTCTTTCGTTGCAATAATGGGACTGTTTAGTTTAAATGCTGAAACTTTGTGATAGATGGAAATTTGTCCCTGAGCGGTTACCTGAGCAACGATTATCTTCATTTTTAAGGTTTGTTAACTATGCAATTATTAAAATTTTGTGTTCGATTTTGATGTATTTGTCAGGTCAAAAATTTAATGTACTGTTATCGATTGTGTCATCAAGGAACATTTTGGTACTTTAGTTTCTTGCACATCAAATAAAGCGTCGTACGAAGATTGAACGGTCTTCAGATGTCTTGAAGTACTGATAAGATTGTTAAGTGTGAGCGCTGAAAATTTGTTTGCGAATATACTCTTTTCTTCATCTTTTGTTATTATTTTGTATATTTGTATTGTTGCAATGATGAGGTTGTTAAGTTTAAGTACTGAAAATTTGTGATGGATGGAAATTTGTTCCTGAGCGGTTACCTGAGCAACGATTATTTTTGTTTATAGTTTTGCTATCAAAGTGATTGTGGTGCTTTGTTTGCAATTTTGGTCGATCTGTTCAATTTTGTTTTCAATTTTGGTGCGGTTTGCTTTGTCATGGTCGACACTCTATGTTTAGGTAATCAAACAAAGCTTCGTACTAAGGTTTAATTGCTATCGATAGATAAATGTCAATGATTTAAGAATTGTTATTGGATCAGCAGTAGATGTTATGCAAGCAATTGGAGCTTCGGTGTCTTCCTTATGTATCAGCAGTAGATGTTATGCAACAACTGGAGCTTCAGTCTTCTTTACTGCTATAGGTACTTAGATGCAAATTTCAAAACCTATAACATATAAAAATTATAAGCAGTTATTTACATGGTTTACACAAGAATTGCAGATGGAAAGAACATATAGCCTGATGTCTGAAGTTGCTAAGGCAGTTGCACATGAGGGAGTTTTGCTCGAGCAATCTGAAGATATTCTATCACCAGTTGCAAGGATGCATGTACGTATATAGTGTATATGTAACTTTGTTTAGATACATTTTATTTTTCTTGTTGCTTAAAATATATGATTATGCAAGTGAGGCAGTGTAGTCTAAGAACTCGGATACTACAATTGAATCATATATGGTACCCATTCTTTTCTTTCCTATAATAATTAACTGTATTCTACAACAAAGAGACATAAACTTTACATAGTTTGTTGTGTATTTTACGTTTGTGTAGGAAAGAGATGGGTCAGTAACACTTGAAATTCAGGCTGAAAGCGAGCAAGTACCCAACCCTCTCCAACATAAAATGGCTGTTTCGATCTTAAAAGTTTAAAACTTGTTTATTATGTATGTTTTTTTTTCAGATGAGTTGAAAAAATTGGTGCATATTAAATTTGTTATGAAGAAGGCATGTTTTTTTGGGAGAAAATAATGATGGTTCGAGATGATCCATCGTTTGGTGGAGGGATCTAAAGAATGTTGTTCCTCTATGGTCTGATGGTCATCTGTAAGGATATGGGATGCATAAAAAATTGTTGTTGTTTATGAAGAATGGGGCAATGATAACAGTCACAGATTAACTGAAGAGGAGGAGAAGGTTATAGACGAGGTGAAGTCATCAGTTAACATTAAAGAGGATATAGAGAAACTGTGATGGTGTATGATTTATAGTTTGTATTTTGAATATAAAATTGTGATGTCTTTTCTATGAATGGGTTATGATGCCTTTGAATTTATATTAATTTTCCCTGTTTCTCATCTGTTTCTTGCTGCTAATGCAAAATATGTTTAGAATTTTTTTTTATTTTGCATTCTTTTTACTACAACTGCCAATTGTAGTTGTAAAAAAGTCTTTTAGAACTGCCATTAGCAGTTGTAAAAAATCTTTTACAACTGACGAAAGCGGTTGTAAAAGAGTTTTTTACAACTGCAATAGGCAATTGTAAAAAATTATTTTACAACTACCGAAAGCGGTTGTAAAAAAATGTGGACCTATTACAACTCTGGATACTAAGATGGGTGGTTGCCCATTGTAATAGACCTATTACAACTGTTTTTGAGAGTTGTAAAAGGTGTTTTGGTTGTAGTGTATAAGGAGCTGGTGGAAGATATGTTTTGCTCCCACAAGAATGTGCATAGAGGCCATGTCAAATTCTCCAATCCTCTAAATCATTTCTAGAATTTATCCCATCTTTTGATTTGTTATCATGCAACATTGTGCCCAACAAGCTTTCACAAACATTTTTCTCAACATGCATTACATATAAATGATGACGTAATGGAAGTTCCTGCAAAAAATAAAAGTTTACAATTTTAATTTTTTATTCTTTAGATGAACAAAAAAAGTCTTAAACACAATACCTTCCAATATGGAAAATAAAAAAATATTGACCTTTTTTTCCACCTTGATAGCTCCATTTCACAGAATCATTATCCTCATGATCTTTATTTTTACCTTTGTCATCAATCTTTCTTTTCTTACATTTTCCCTTCTTAATTTGCCCTTGTTTAACATGTCTTATCTTATTTACCACCTTTTTTCCCCTTTTTTAATTTTATCCTTATTGCTTTCAACTTGTTTTCAAAAACATTTGGGAGTTTTTCAAAATTAAAGAGATGTTTTCTCCAGTTAGAATTCTAGGCATATTACCATTCTCCATGGTGTTATCAAACCAAGAATTTTTTCCTCAATGGATTTGAATGAGATAGAAATATTCTATGACCCATATAAACATTCTTTCGACTATGTTTCAACCATCGATGATAGGTATTAACACCACATAATGGACAACCACTTTTACCCTTTACACAACGTCCAGCAAGATTTCAATAAGCTGGAAAATCATTTATCATCCATAACAAAATAGCTCTCATATTAAAAATTGTCTTACTAAATGCATCATCTATGTAACACCCCATATTTTATAGCATTATCTAATTGGGTAAATTAAATAAAATAATGTGGAGGTTAATAGGTTGAGATTTGCGATAGCTAAGGGTAGCCGTGCCATGTTAATGTGTTAATTAAAATGAAATAACCTAAGCTAATGTGTTAGGATATGAGAAGGGCAATATGGAAAATAGGTGGAGCTTATACCCTAAACCCTTAAGAGATAGAATGGTCACATTCATTTCATTTTACTTAAACAAAAAAATACTAAGGCCGACCACCATTATCATTCTCAAGAAGAAGATTAAAGCTAGGAATCAAGAGAAAGAAGATAATCAATTTAAACAACATCTAATCTCACATCTTATATCTCAAAGCTAAGGTGAATAATTACTACATCCCAGTTTCTTTTAGTTTTCGATTTCAAGATTAGACCCAAAATGATTTTGCAAGTATATGCCATATTTTGATGATTAAAGTTATATATATGCTGGTTGATGAATTATATATGTTCATATTAGTTTTTTATGATATGTTTGATATTAAAACCCTATTCGATGACATCCAAATGCCTTGAAAATATTAATGTAGGTCAGAAATGATATTTTAGAGATGGGTTTCGATTTTCATAATTTTCTGAATTTATGTGGATTTTATATTAATTTTCTAGTAAAAAAATGATTATTTGGGTTATAAATTATTTACGGCTAAATAAATAATTATTTTGGTTTGGAATTTTTATATGTTGGAAAACATATCAAAATAGATTTTCTGGGATTTTTCCAGATTTTTTCTAAGTTATTTGATGAATATATAAAATTATTTAAGGTATGAGACTTAAATGTTTTATATATTTAATTAAGGAGAATGAGCATTTTGTAAAATGAAATTATTATTTAATTCTGAAAATAGTGGCAGCATATTTCTGAAAGAATTTGTTAACCAATGAAAATTTGACAAACTAAGGCAGGTTAGTTGAAAAGATATCTTTATTAAGTTAAAAACAAAGAAAACATACTTTTAGCATGTTTCAGCCTTTACGGCAACAAACCTTCCGACCCAGACCTTCCGACAAGGTCAAGAGGTTCAAAGCTTTTAATAAGATCAACAATGCATATGGTATCAATTTACTTAGTTCGTAATGAACTGGACAAAGTTGAAGGGTTCTAAGTCGAAGGGTTGATGGCCAAAGAGGTTGAGGTATGTTTGCTTTACAAACCAAAAGTTTTCACCTGCTTTGCTTTTGAATAAGAGCTTTCGATTTGGTCGCTTTCGACCAGGTCAAATGTTTAAATAAATGTTTTTAAACCTTTCGACACAGTCGAAAGGTTACTGCCGCTTTGTTCTATTTTGAACCTTTCGACAAAGACGAAAGGTTTACTTGTTTTAAAACCAGCCGCTTCTCCCAATGCTTTCGAAAGAAAGCTTTCGATTTAGGTGATTTACCCTTGTTTTATAAATTGATGTATAACCCAAAGCTTTCGAAAGAGTTGTTTTAAAGGATATGTTTAAAGCTTTCAAAGCAGAGCTTTCGACTTAGTCGAAAGGTTGCTTCCAAGGACTTCAAAAGGTTTAAGTGATTGATTGCGAATGGTTTAAGTGAATGATTTCGAAAGGTTTAAGTGATTGATTTCAAAAAGTTTAATTCAATGGTTTTGAAAGGTTTTAGTTGAATTGTTTTGAAAGGTTTGAAGGTTGATTTCGAAAGGTTTAATTCAATGGTTTCAAAATGTTTTAGTTAACTGATTTCGAAAGGGTTGATGAATGATTTCGAAAGGTTTAAGTGAATGATTACGAAAGGTTTAAGACATTGATTTCGAAAGGTTTGATGATTTACTTTGAAAGGTTTAGGTGATTGTTTTTGAAAGGTTTGAGATGGAAGGTTTTTCAAGGTTTTTCTAAGGCAATGTTTTAAAGAGATTTTAAAGAAGGATGTCCAAAGTTTTATTGTTATTGAAAGGTTTGATTTCAAAAGGTTTGATGTTTGAATTTGAAATAGATGATTTCAAAAGTATAGAAAGAGGTTCTTTCAAATGGTTAAATGTTTTCATCAACTAAAGTTTGAGTAAAGAATATATAACATAGTGATATGATTTTGAGTAATGTATAAGATTATATACTCTTCCTTGTTTAAATTTGATTTATAGGTTTAAATCATTTTGGAAATGTTCTCAAGGAAAATTATGGGAGGGGACCCTTAGTGAAAATGACTTAGATATTAGAATACTAGATGGAACTAGTATGGGGTCGCACCTTATACATTAGCTAATAGCCCCAGCTAATTGTTGTCCAAAATTCCAGTGTGTAGGGCTTGTCACAGGTAGACTAAAATTATGATTACACACCGAAAGGAATATATGTTTGTATACTGATAGGTTATTGGTGAGCCCGAAAACCCATTAGGATCGGGAAGACATGGGAGATGATTAAGTTAGGGACAGGCCGTCCAGAAGTGAAGTATTTAACAGATAGTTAAGGACAGACCATCTAGATGGAACTTGTTTAACTGATAGTTAAGGATAGATAATCCAGAAGAAGAATATCTAACAGGTGTTAGGTTAATTTTGATTATATTGTCTAGTAGTACCGAGTCAGCCAAAGGTTAAAAGTTATCCAAACAAAACTTGTGTGTTTGAACAGATAGTTCATTATTACCTGATATTTATGTATGTTTACATAATGATTTCTTTACAATATCTAACCATTGTGGATGCAAGAGCATAGTATATGGTTTTATGAAAGGTTTTGCAAAGATATGTTTTTAAAGGATGTTAGTGAGGGGAAACCCGTTCCGCTAAGCGGCATAGTCTCACTTAACATATTTAACCGGGATGTATAGTATTATTCAGACCAGACTTTATGTCTGACTCGAAGTTTATGTTTCCCCCTTAAACTCGCGGGTGCTCAAAATTAATTTGAGTAGGCTGAGGGATTAAGGTCTTTTCAGGTTTAATAGGATGACGAATAAGCTACCAGAGGCATGCTAGAGGCAAACAGATAGCTACTAAGGATTTGCAGTTCTTGTTTTAAGTTTTGATATTTCCGCTATGTTTGTATTAGGTCTATTACGACCATATGACTCTAATCAACCAAGGGGGTATCTTCATATACCGCTCTTGGTGTAATTTATAATAATTATATTCGATCAGTGCCTGGGAACGATTTGTGGGATTATGTGTTGTGAATGTGAAAAAATTTGATTCTGAAATGTAACGAAGTAAATGTGGTTTTTGAAATCTGTGTTTGGTTTCATATTCAAGTGCTTCTGATATTATTGATACCATTAACATAGCCGTATTTAGTCGTCGGAAGCTAATATTATAGATGACTGCAACATCTGTAGCGCTTAGTTTTGGGCCTCTATATAGGGGATGTTACAGCTTGGTATCATAGCATGGTTTATGAAATACTTTAACTAAAAATGATTTTTGAAAACATAATCCTTAGAAATTAGAGTTAAGATCAGGGTATGGAATAACACTATAGTAACGTATATGTATTTGCTATATATATAAGTATACACTGTATCTCAAGACTCATATCTTAGTTAGGCTATTCATTTGTATCTCATGAGGTTTGAATACAGATATGGAAGGAAGAAGAGGCAGAGTAAATCTTGGAGGAGATAGCACCACCACCAATGGAAATGCCCGACCAAACACTAGGAGAGGTCCCGATCAGGCACAAGCTGAAACTGTTGGTGCAGGAGTTCCCCAGATAAACATGGGAGCAATGTATCATTTCTTTGTAAACATGATGTAAGCTGGAATAGCAGCCGGAGTTGTCAGAGGTAATTCTACTGGAGGTGGAGCTCAGGAAGTTCCGATGGTCAATCAGTATGCTAACTTGAGTAGGGATTGCATCAGGCTTGGAGGGAAGCCATTTATTGGTACTGAAGATGCGATCGAGGTGGAAAATTGGCTACTGCATTGCGAGAGAACTTATGCTGACTTAGGATTGAATGATGCACAAAAGAGGAGATTGGTTTCGAGGCAGCTACAGGGAGCTGCTCTATTATGATGGAATACAGTTACTGCTGGAGTTGATGAGGAAACCATAACTTGGGAGGAGTTTAGGAGAACGTTTTTAGAAAGATTTATGTCGATAATAGCGCAGTCAGTGTTGGTAAGGAAGTTTGCAGTAGGAAAAAGGAGAGATGTCCGTTTTGGAGTATGCTAGGAAGTTTGAGGAGTTGGCCCGATACGGATATGCTTTGGTAGACACCGTGATCAGGAGAAATGAGAAGTTTATAAGGGGCTTGAGGCCGGAGTTGATAAGTACTACTTTGCCACACTTGAGAGATCCCAGTGATGTAGTGGTAGAGATGGCGCTAAGGCAGGAAGAGGCATTGGCTTGTTTGAGGAAGAAGATTAAGGAGGCCTGGATGGGACAGGGCCAGAAAAGGAAGTTTTTCTATAAAAAGAATGCTCAAAAGGGGGAGCACAAAAGAAAGGAAAGGCTAAAGTTGTTTGTTACAAATGTGATAAAAGGGGACACTATGCTAATGAGTGTCGTATCGGGAATGGAAAAGGAAAAGGAAAAAAATATGTTGGGAAGAAGAACATTCGATGTTTAACTGTGATCAGATCGGCCATTATAAAAACAAATGCCCTGAGCCTGCTAAAGATGGAAAGGGACAGATGTATTCGCTGGAGCCCGCAATTCCAAGGCCATTTGTGCAGGAAAAAGGGAAGGCTGTTCTGGAAGGCTCGCTACAGATTCACGGTATGTCTGTTAGCGTTCTATTTGATACTAGAGCATCTCATTCTTTTATTTCACAATGTTTGGTAGATGAGCTTAACCAAGAACCCTCATACTTAGTTACTTCCTTAAGGGTTGCAAATCTGATAGGAGGGTATGCAACACTTTGGATAAGGTGTGACCATTTAGAGTTTGATTTGCTAGGCCATACTTTTGATTACTGTTTACATGTGTTTGACTTTGTGGGATTATGGATTATCCTTGGGATGGATTGGTTAAGTAAGTATGATGCTAGAATATTTGCCATGATAGGAAGATATCATTTAGTCACCCGGATTGTAGTGATCAGGTAGTATATACCGTGGAAAACCCTAGTTGCGAAGTGAATGCTTTATAAGGTATGATGGAGTTGGAGGATGAGTTGCATTGAGTTTTTGTAGTTAGAGAATTTGCCGATGTGTTTGAGCCGGTAGTTGGATTGCCACCAAAACAAGCCATAGAGTTTTGGACTGATTTGGTGCCTGTAGCAGAACCGGTGTGTAGGCCGCCAAGCAGGATGACACCTACAGAGATGAAGGTGCAGTTGGTGGATTTGGAAAGTGAGAGTTTTATTCGACAAAGTAGTTCACCGTGGAGGGCTGCCGCCGTGTTTGCTAAGAAGCCGGACGAATCGTTAAGGCTGTGTATCGATTATAGTAAGTTGAATGAGAAGACGATAAAGAACCGATATCCATTGCCGAGAATTAACGATTTGTTCGATCAGTTAAGTAGAGCCAAGGTATTCTCTCAGTTGGATTTGGCGACGGGATTTCATCAGCTTAGAGCGGCAGAGGATAGCATTCCTTTGACAGTGTTTAGGACAAGATATGAATCGTACGAATGGTTAGTTATGCCGTTCGGACTAACTAATGCGCCGGCATTCTTTATGGATCTGATGAATAGAATTTTCCAAGAACACTTGGATAGATTTGTGTTGGTCTTCATAGATGACATTTTGATACACTCTAAAGATGAGAAGGAGCATGAAGTTCATCTTACAGTGGTGTTTGAGATGTTGAGGGAGCATCAGTTGAAGGCTAAGTTTTCGAAGTGTCATTTTTGGAAGAAGGAAGTGAAGTTCCTTGGTCATGTTGTCTCGGAGAAAGGATTGCCTATAGATCCAACTAAGATTGAGGCAGTGAATAATTGGAAGGGACCCGAGATGGTGACCAAGATTAAGAGCTTTCTTGGATTGGCTGGATATTATTGAAGGTTTATAAAAGATTTTTCGCGGATAGCTACACTGTTGACCAAGCTTACGCAAAAAGATGTGAAGTTCGTATGGACTGATAAGTGTGAGGAAGCATTCTGAATCTTGAAACACTTATTGACCCATTCGCCGGTGTTAGTGGTTTCGGAGGGGAATCAAGATTTGGTTGTTTATACTGATGCGTGTGGAAATGGATTGGGAGCTGTGTTGATGCAAAGAGTTAAAGTGATTGCTTATGCTTCTAGACAGCTCAGACCACATGAAGTTAGGTATCCAACGCATGACTTGGAGTTAGCTGCTATTATATTTGCTTTGAAGGTGTGGAGGCATTATCTTTTGGGAGAGTAATTTGAGCTTTATACTGATCATAAGTCATTGAAGTACTTGTTCTCTCAGAAGGAGTTGAATATGAGACAGCAAAGATGGATGGAGTTTATTGCTTCTTATGACTTTGGAATGAATACACACTCGTAAAAGGAAATAAGGTGGCCGATGAACTCAACCAAAAACATCAGAATGTAGTATTGGCTATGATTGCTGAGTGGAAAGATTTGGAAGCATTATCAGCTTATAGTGTGCAGTTTAGATCCGAGGTAGGTTCAAGTGCAGGAAGTGTTGTGTTGTCTTTTTTAGAGGTCCGACCGGTAATGATTGAGAAGATAGCTTCTAAGCAAGAGGAGGATCCAATTTTGGCTGAACATATCATAGGGTTGAGGGAAGGAACGGAGAGCAATGACCTAAAGGATTTCAGTCTTGACCAAAATGGATGGTTGAGGAAGAAAGGAAGGTTGTGTGTTCCGAATGTAGGAGACATGAGGAAGTAAGTTTTGGATTAGTGCCTTCGTTCGAAGTTCACTATCCATCCAGGAGGAACGAAGATGTATCAGGATATGAAGAGAAGTTTCTTCTGGGAAGGTATGAAACATGACATTGGCTTGTGTGTTAAGCAGTGCTTGAATTGCCAACAAGCAAAGGCTGAACACTAGAAGCCTAGTGGATTGCTTCAACCATTAGAAGTTCCGTTATGGAAATGGGATTTTATCTCTATGGATTTTATTGATGGGTTGCCAAGATCTAGTAGAGGAAATGAAAGCATATGGGTCATAGTAGATAGACTAACTAAGGGTGCTCATTTCATTCCAATAAAGTCAACTAGGATGGCACCTATTTTAGAAAAGTTATGTATGAAGAATGTAGTTAGACTGCACGGGATTCCTAGTAGTATTGTCAGTGATAGAGATTCTTTGTTTACTAGTGAGTTCTGGAAAAGTTTACAGGAAGCATTAGGAACCAAGTTCAACATGAGTACCGCTTACCATCCACAGACTGATGGGCAAACAGAAAGAGTTAACAAAATCTTGGAGGATTTGTTAAGAGCTTGGGTATTGGATTTCGGGGGATTATGGGAGGACCATCTTCATCTAGTTGAGTTCTCGTATAACAATAGTTATCAGACTAGTATTGGGATGACACCGT
The DNA here is from genome assembly GCA_030737815.1 of Allium fistulosum. Classification (NCBI taxonomy): domain Eukaryota; kingdom Viridiplantae; phylum Streptophyta; class Magnoliopsida; order Asparagales; family Amaryllidaceae; genus Allium; species Allium fistulosum. The sequence continues at coordinate 1,332,875,956 of CM060902.1, read as the reverse complement.
TTGAAGCTTTGTATGGAAGACCATGCAAGTCTCCAGTATGTTGGTTAGAGACCGGGGATAGATTGTTTCTTGGTCTGGATTTGGTGAAGGAAGCTACGGAGAAGATTGAGTTGATTCGAGCTAGGATGAAGGAAGCTCAATCTAGGAAGAAAAGTTATGCAGATTGAAGAAGGAAGGATTTGGAATTTTCTGTTGGAGACTATGTGTTTATTAAGGTTTCACCGATGAAGGGTGCAATTAGATTTGGGAAATCAGGAAAGTTAGCACCTAGATCCATTGGTCCTTTTTGTATTGTAGAGAGGATCGGGAAACTCGCTTATAGAGTAGAGTTACCGAGTAGTTTGGCCGGAGTCCATGATGTTTTCCATGTTTCTCATCTTAGGAAATGTGTTAGAGACCTGGAGACTACCATAGCACCTACAGTGTTAGAAGATTTAGTAGTAGAACCGGATTTGACCATAGTTAGAAAGCCCATTCAGATTGTGGCTAGAGATGAGAAGAAGTTGAGGAATAAGACAGTCAAGTTAGTAAGGTTCAGTGGAGTGACGATGCTAAAGACTATACTTGGGAGATGGAGAGCAGGATTAGAGACTCTTACCCTAATTTGGTATGTTTTACCTTTGATTGTTGGGTTATGTACCTTATCGTAATTTCGAGGACAAAATTCGTTAAGGTGGGGAGTCTGTAACACCTCATATTTTTATAACATTATTTAGAATAATTAATTGGTTAAATTAAATAAAATAATGTGGAGATTAATAGATTGAGATTTGTGATAGCTAAGGGTAGCTGTGCCATGCTAATGTATTAATTAAAATGAAATAACCTAAGCTAATGTGTTAGGATATGAGAAGGGCAATATGGGAAATAGGTGGAGCTTTAACCCTAACCCTTAGGAGATAGAATGCTCGTGTTCATTTCATTTTACTTAACCAAAAAAAATACTAAGGCCGGCCACCATTATCATTCTCAAGAAGAAGAATAAAGCTAGGAAACAAGAGAAGGAAGATAATCAACTTAAACAACATGTAATCTCACATCTTATATCTCAAAGCTAAGGTGAATAATTACTACATCCCAATTTCCTTTAGTTTTCGGTTTCAAGATTAGACCCGAAATGATTTTGCAAGTATATGCCATGTCTTGATGATTAAAGTTATATATATGCTTGTTGATGAATTATATATGTTCATGTTAATTTTTTATGATATGTTTGATATGAAAACCCTATTAGATGATATCCAAATGCCTTGAAAATTTAAATGTAGGTTAGAAATGATATTTTAGAGATGGATTTCAATTTTCATAATTTTATGAATTTATGTGGATGTTATATTAATTTTCTAGTAAAGAAAATGATTATTTAGGTTATAAATTATTTACGGCTAAATAAATATTTATTTGGGTTTGAAATTTTTATATGTTGGAAAATATATCAAAATAGATTTTCTGGGGTTTTTCTAGATTTTTCCTAAGTTATTTGATGAATATATAAAATTATTTAAGGTATGAGACTTAAATGTTTTATATATTTAATTAAAGAGAAGGGGCATTTTATAAAATGAAATTATTATTTAATTCTGAAAATAGTGACAACATATTTCTAAAAATAATTTTAACCAATAAAATTTTGACAAATAAAGGCGGGTTTGTTGAAAAGTTATCTTTTTTAAGTTAAAAAAAAGAAAACATACTTTTAGCATGTTTCAGCCTTTACGGCAACAAACCTTCTGACCCGGACCTTCCGACAAGGTCGAGAGGTTCAAAGTTTTTGACAAGATCAAACCAATGCATATGGTATCAAGTTACTTAGTACGTAATGAATTGGACAGAGTCAAAGGGTTGATGGCCAAAGAGGTTGGGGTATGTTTGTTGAACCAAAAGCTTTCACCTGCTTTGCTTTCGAATAAGAGCTTTCAACTTGGTTGCTTTCGACCAGGTCAAATCTTTGAATAAAGATTTTTAAACCTTTTGACATAGTCGAAAGGTTACTGCCGCTTTGTTTTGTTTTGAACCTATCGACAAAGACGAAAGGTTTACTTGTTTTAAAACCAGCCGCTTCTCCTAATGCTTTTGAAAGGAAGCTTTCGACTTAGGTGATTTACCCTTGTTTTATAAATTGAAGTATAACCCAAAGCTTTCGAAAGAGTTGTTTTAAAGGATACATTTAAAGCTTTCGAAGCAGAGCTTTCGACTTAGTCGAAAGGTTGCTTCCAATGACTTTGAAAGGTTTAAGTGATTGAATTCGAAAGTTTTAAGTGAATGATTTCGGAAGGTTTAAGTGATTGATTTCGAAAGGTTTAATTCAATGATTTCGAAAGGTTTTAGTTGAATGGTTTCGAAAGGTTTGAAGGTTGATTTCGAAAGGTTTAATACAATGGTTTCGAAAGGTTTTAGTTGACTTATTTCGAAAGGTTTGATGAATGATTTCGAAAGATTTAAGTGAATGATTTCGAAAGGTTTAAGTGAATGATTTCAATAGGTTTATGAGATCGATTTCGATAGGTTTGATTATTGACTTTGAAAGTTTTAAGTGATTGTTTTCGAAAGGTTTGAGATGGAAGGTTTTCCAAGGTTTTTCTAAGGCAATTTTATAAAGAAATTGTAAAAAAGGATGTCCAAAGTTTTATTGTTTTCGAAAGGTCTGATTTCAAAAGGTTTGATGTTTGAATTTGAAATAGATGATTTCAAAAGTATAGAAAGAGGTTCGTTTAAATGGTTAAATGTTTTCATCAACTAAAGTTTGAGTAAAGAATATATATAACATGGTGATATGATTTTGAGTAAAGTATAAAGATTATATACTCTTCCTTGTTTAAATTTGATTTAAAGGTTTAAATCATTTTGGAAATGTTCTCAAAGAAAATTATGGAAGGGGATCCTTAAGTGAAAATGACACTTAGATATTAGAATACCAGATGGGACTAGTATGGGGTCGCACCCTATACATTAGCTAATATCCCCAGCTAATTGTTGTCCAAAATTCTAGTGTGTAGGGCTTTGTCATAGGTAGACTAAATTTATGATTATACACCGAAAGGAATATATGTTTGTATGAAAATAGGTTATTGGTGAGCCCGAAAAACCATTAGGATCAGGAAGACCTGGGAGATGATTAAGTTAGGGACAGACCGTCCAGAAGTGAAGTATTTAATAGATAGTTAAGGACAGACCGTCCAGATGGGAAATGTTTAACTGATAATTAAGGATAGATAATCCAGAAGAAGAATATTTAATAGGTGTTAGGTTAATTTAGATTATATTGTAACGACCCACCATTTTGGACAATTTAAATCGACAAGTAAACACACATGCCGATTCCAAACCATTCAAAAGGGAGGATTGTTAATGGGGTAAATAAGAAAAGAAGAGAAAAGGAACAAGAAACAACCACAGAATCTCGCAGCGGAAAGATAAAATATAATAATCAAATAAACAGTTCATGAAGCTGTTTAATATACATTTGATTATCATTTATACATCATTTATCAGAGTTATACATATACAACAGAACAAATAAAACAATGCAGCAGACAGCATGATGCAAGGATAATAATAGTAATAGTATACCAAATCTTCGTCTTCGTCCTCCATGATAGATCTTCAATAAGCTGAAAAACTCAGGACTGACCCGAGCGTAATGAAAAGACAAAACACTCGAGTCAGGACTAAAATATCCTTATGTAAGTTAAGTCAATCGTAAATAAAGATGAGTGTAACGGCATCAGAGATGTTTACGGGGTTTGACATCTCCTATCCAGTGTCGACGTGCGTGCAATAACTCAAGAGATGTTACGGGATTTTCCATCTCTTAAGGATCCGTTAAACTATCTACTATGTAGTACAATACGCTATTATAATATGTCTATAGTAAAATAAACTATTAAAATAGCGTTAAGGCATTACCCATATCCCCCTTAACACAATTTTATATATATTCCCATAGTCTATACAGTACCGTAATTCCTCCGTAAACTGGAGGGCTATCAGAGGGCACTCCATAGGTATGGTACAAAACAAACTCGTAGAAGGCGCTCTAGGGCATGTCAACACGACACACGAGGAGATGCCAGGGTAGATATACCAATTGCACTCCCGGACTGGTGGTGACGCATAGCAGCTACTACCGCCCACCTCGGACACACTCCCAAACAATCGAGGGGTGGCCACCAAATCGAATCACAAAAGCAATATAATGGTATCGAAGAAATATGCCCGATAAGAGGAATGACCTCACATTGGCCCGGTATAGCTTCTGATTTTAGTCATATCTAATCTGACTCACGGGAGTCAGGGTCACGTCATACCATATAGAATCGTCGCCAAACCATCCTACTTCATTTCTGGAATCTCCACCACGTACACAGTTGTTAAAGTGGTTTTCGGTATCGACAGAGAGTATGCCCATATCCAATCCCGGTCACTTTAACAACCAAACGCTTATTACACACCGGATGGTTCTTTTACAATTTCAAAAATCAATTCATAATTGATATCAAAATATCAAGTTCGCTTCAAAATCAAATCCATTTCACAATCATCGTATTTACGCAAAATATACGATTTCATTTCAAAAATCATTTCGCCCAATATCTCATTTCAATTTAAAAATTATTTCACATTTCAATTTAGGTTGTAACTTTATTTAGCCCAATTCGTATTTAAATCCAAGATTTAAATATAAACATTTCACCTTATTGACCAGTTGGGAATTTTGGAAAATAGTTTGAATAGTTTTAAGAATAGCTTAAAATTTAAAATATTTAAAATACTCTAAAATATTAAAGATAGATTTCAAAATAGTTTAAATTTGATTTAATATAGTTAAATAGATTTTAAAATAGATTAAATAAAAATAAAATAGGTTGAATAGATTTAAAATAGATAAAATATGATTAAAATAAATTAAAATAGGTAAATTACTTTAAATAAATTAAATTGGGTTAAGTAGATTTAAAAATAGATTAAAATAAGTTAATATGTTTTAAATAAGTTAAAATAACTTAATATAATTAATATAGGTAAAAATAGTTTAGTATAAAATAGTTTAAGTTTTAAAATGGTTTATATAGCAAAATAAACTTGGAAAACCAAAATGAAATAGCTTCAAAGTTAACCATTTTATTTTCCAACTTACCAATCTGAATCAAATTCAAATTTCCATTCAGTCGATTCAAATCTCAATTTCAATTTAAATCAATTTCGATTTCAAATTAATTCAATTCCATCTCAAATCCAATTGTCTCAATTTCGATTTCAAAATGTTGTCTTTATCACACTTTTAATTAATAATATTCAAAGTCCGAATAAACGTTGAATTCTTTAAAATCAAATCAATTAACGAAATTCAATCATATCACAATTTTAATTTCAAAGTCTTAACTTCAATTATTAACCAATTTGTTTAACAAAAATTTATTTCAACATCTCAACATCAAATTCGCGATGAATTCAATTTCTATAAAATTTGATTTTTAAATTCCTTTAAATCAAACCATTTAAAGTAATTCCAAATCTAAGATTTTTAAAAATTATTTAATTTAACCAATCCGGTGCCCATATATAATTTTCTATCCTATGGCCAAGTGATCAGTTATTTCAATTAAATTTCAGGAATAGAGATATATCCTTTCAATTCAAATCATAGTGTCATAGGTATATATCATTTCAACCTATTTCTCAATTTATTCAAAATGATTCAATTTACAGCTGTAATTTATACAAAGGGTGATGACAGGATATCGACAACCAAATAAACATCCAAACATTTCAAACATCAATCAATAGCATCCATCGCAACCAATCATCCAAACAGACAATATAAATCATGGAAATTTCATAATTATAAATGTTCGGTAATTTAATTGTGATTAAATTTCAATTCTAATTTGACTGTCAATTTCAATTCTAATTTGACTGTCGATTTCAATTTCTAACATTAAATTCGATGACAATCTAGATGACAGTTAAATTTTATTAACAACGACTAATAAAAATCATATCACTTCACAATATTAAATTTAACTAGCATCAGAATATTCTAGTACGTTGTGAGCGTTATAAAACACTCACTTTGAGTTTAAATTTCAAATCAAACCGAACGACGTTCGATTTAACATGAAATTTTAGTTAGATCCCAACATCTCCAAATCAAATCCATGACATAGAGCTCGTTAACACGATTCCGATGCAAAAAGTTTCGTCCAATTCTGATAAAGTATGAAGGAGTTACTCAATATATAAAATTTGTATACAAATTTAAAACAAAATTTCCTTTTTTTTTATTACCAACGAATCGTGGCCATTCGTTCACGCCAGAGAAATCAAGGCCACCGAACTCCTCTTCCCCAAACGCGCGCTATAGGAAACTGCGAACAACAGAACCCATCGCCAAAACTAGGGTTACAAATCGCTCGAACAATGCTCGCCGAGACGCCAATCCACTATAGCCACCAGGCGCGTCGCCGCCTGCTCCACCTACGGCCAGCGTGCCGCCGCACTCGGCGCCCCCTACCACTCGAAAATCGCGAATAAACATTGCCCATTTGGTGACGATTTCTAGCCATCCTGTCGAATTTCGTGCCACTCCACCGTATGGATACGAAGAGGTCGAGGGGTTCTACAATTTCCTAGATGGGAGTTTCCTCCATCGGAGCGTGGATTTTGAGAAAATAGAGGGAGAAGGTCACTAGTTTTCGGCCATTAAAACAGATAAGTGGCGGCTACGAATAACTCTCGGCCAAGTGTTTCATTGCAAATGCATATATACGTGTATAACAAATATTATTTAATATTATTATCCACAAATAACATGATTTTCGAACGAACTCCAAATTAGACGCGCCGACAGGCGTTTGTAATGTTTTACCCGCATTCCGAACACAATGGAACGTGTTTTGAAAGCCAATTTGATCGTATGTGGAAGATAGCTTTTTGAATCGAATTAAAATATTAAATTTTCGATATTTATTTCAGCGCGTTTCTAACCCGTACGACCAAACGATAACTCCAAACGCTCCGAAATTTGAAATCCGATAATAATACTCTATTACGGATCCAATGGAACTGGTTTCATCGAATTCCGAGACTATGCCTCGGAAGGCTATTTTTACTCGTCGATTATATCGACGACTTTTCAAAATTTACAGAATTTCTTACAAATCCAATTTTAAATGTTAACAAATTCATTGTTGTTTAAATAAAATTTTATGTCAATCTTCGATATCATTTTCAATCATATTATATTCAATATTCAATTATTCAAATATTTGCAAATTTAAATTTTAAACAATTTAGATTATCCGAAATTCATTATCTTGAAATATTTGAAAATGAACTTATAAAATTTAACTTTAAAACGAATTCAAATTATGGAACAATTATTTTCGTTATACAGTTATTCAATTCCCGTTATTCAATCTATTCAATTATTCAATTTATTTCCAATATTAAATTTAAACAATTTAATTGATCTATATTCAACAAATTTCAATATTATATTTTAAATGAATTCTCATTACTAATCAATTACTTTATTTACATCTAATGAATTCAACATTTATTTAACCAACTATTGATCGTAAACTCATTCAATAAGTAGCATTTATTTCAATATTAGATTTTTAAATAAATTTCCGTTATCACTCAATTACCTTATTCACATCCAGTGCATCCAACATTTGTTATTCAACTTTAGTTATTGATTGTAAACCCAGTTAATATATAAAATTTCATTTCATTTACAATTGGTTTCTAAATTCAATTCGACTGACAAATAAACAAGTAACTTATAATAATTATCACCATTTACTTTAAGTCACACTTATAAGTTTATTATTTACTAACAACTGTCACAAATTTCCTATATAAGACAAATTAGATTTCATTACCATTGACTACATCTTATTTCATTAGTTAACCTAATATTTACATTTGTTTTTCTTATATTCCCTTATAACCAAGTTATAATATTTAAGTCATTTCAATTGATTGGAATATCATTTAATTCATTAATAATTAACTTAGATAAATATTGTTATAATTCATTCTAGTTATTATTATCATAAATAAATTACAAAATTTAAATTCTTCCAACATTAAACCATGAAATCTTATTAAATTAACTATTTTAATTATCAAAAATTTACGGGTTGTTACACTCTCCCCCACTCAAAACTTTTCTTCCTCGAAAAGAAGAAAGAAGGGAAAAGGAACTAAGTAAAGAATTCAAAATTTGAAATATTTTATTCAAAGTTATCAACTTATAAAACAATGAAATTTCATTTATAAAGTCGTTACTACACTTCCACTACGCTACTCCGATAAGCTTACGAAATTTACAAGTTGGTTATCCAAACGAGTTATAAAATTTTAAAACTCAAAAATTTTCTAACACCCGGATTTATGAAAAATTTCGGCAGCGTCTCCTTTGCGCGGCTCGATCGGTACAGCTACAAAACGCCTCTACGGGCTCCAAACCAATAAAAGAAAACAAAAGGCAAGTGGCTCCATCCAAAAATCATCAAATCAAATGACAAAATAAACACGTACCTTTTTGTCGGGCAATCAAAATTTCCTTGATTTAAATACCTGCATCTCATTTATCAATGATATCAAATCATATAATTTAAAATCAATTTAAAATTTGCATTTTCAATTATTTCAATATTTGCCTTACATAAACTTGTACGAAGTACATATATCATCCGTACGCAATATCAAATCTGATCATTCATTCGATCACAAAATTTCACTTCCAAACTAGTATCGTTCACACGACTCTCTAGTGCAGACTCAGATTTGGTTCCTTGATCGGAAACTGTTATTCTCCTTGCATAGCCAAATACTATGATAGAGAATTTCCAGAATCAAATCAAAAATCCATATCCATGGTTCGCCGTTGAGAATTGGGTGAAAAATCCTAACTCGGATCGATATAAATTTTCTCGAAATTCTATGCTCGAGTTCGGGTTAAATTGTTATGCGAATAAAACAATATACGCACAACTTACATATTACCTTCCAATATATTCCTATACAATTCATCTATATTCAATTAATTTACTTATCTTCATTTCATTTACAATTTATTATTCTTAGTGCATTATTCATATCCCTTATTTACTTATCTCCATTTCTTTACATAGCATATTCTTTAATACTATTATTTCTTATTCATCATTCCATAGGATTTTGCTTACTTAAGTTCACTTTAAACATTCCATATAATTTAATTTAATTAAATTTCCCTTTTCAATTTATTCTTAGCTATACCAAATTCTTCTGTTTACATTTACTTCATTTTCATAATTTCAGTTAATTACATATTTATTGGTGGAACATTTTATTAATCATCACTTTAGTTTATTAATCATCCTATAAAAGTCATATATAAGAAGTTGGACTTTATCTAAGTTTATAATTATCTCAAAAGCTACAAATTTCAATTTCACAATTTCTTTGCAAATTTATATTAAATTCTATAACAAATTTACAAAAATATTATTTGGTTCATTGGCCGATTTTCTTAAGTTCTACTTACTTATTCCATTTAGCCATTCATCATTTCATATTATACATAAGTATATAACATTCTTATCACAATCAAATTTCCATTTATACACATTTCAATTACCTTTAGGTTTTGTTTACTTGTATAATATCTCATTACATCCCTAAAACATCATTTTAACTTTTAAACATTTGGTAAGTCATATTATATGTTATTAGAATGCAATTTGATACAATACAAATTTATAGGATTCATTTTACTTAATTAGAATGTTCAAAATTTTAACTCGTTTAAATTTTCTTTACTTTTCAATTTCAAGAGTTACTCTTCAACTCTAAGGTTTTCTCAAAAGATTTTAGTCTAGACTTCTCAATTTCTTATCTTATATGAATTCTGGTTATCCAATATTCCACTTCTTTCAAATAATTTGAAAATTATTAATTAACAAAACCTAAAATTTTAAATGCCCGGTTCATTTCAAATCATTTTAAATAAATATATACATTTATATCTTATATATATCAAATCATACCTTTGGAGTTTAAACCAAAATGCATTTCTTTTCAAAACAGTTTCGAAGCAAAGCAAAGCTTCGCAGAAGTCTCCTCCACTTTGAGACTCGAAAATGAACGTCGATGATGCTGCGCAGTCATCACCGAAATTATTTTCCAGCGACATAAGGGAGGATTACTGAATTTATTCCATCTTAAAAATCCTTTCAAAATGTTTCCCATAAATATTTTTCAACTCATATCACTACATATTTTCTTCAAAGTTTTGAAAAACCATTTTCAAAATCCCCGAGTCTTAAATTCAATATTTCTCAATTTAGATTCAATTTAATTTATAAGTCACATTTATAATTTATTCTTACAAAATTTTTACCTTCTTAAAACATTCCACAAGTTGTTTTATCATTGTTTATTTTGTAATAAACCTTATTTATTAAAACACAATATCCAATTTATGGTAACCATCCATATTATCATTTCTAACAACCAAACAAACTGGATGAATCATAATAATTTCTGAAAATTATTTCTTTTATATGTAAAATATAATTAGGGCAAAATTATTTCATTTCCCCAATTTCAAAACAATACTATGTCGAATTGTTCTGTTCAAGTGTTTAGAGATCCCTATCAATAACGTTAATTACTCGTATTGACCAGAATCCATATGCCACTCAACAAATCAACCAACACAATATAAAACAATTTTATATCACTAACAAATACGCTCTCTCATATATATACACTCAGCGACTCATCATAGGGTATTACTACCCTATTTATAAAGAGTCTGACCCCACAAAGCTAAGGTTATCGCTAAACCAAAGCTCTGATACCAACTGTAACGACCCACCTTTTTGGACAATTTAAATCGACAAGTAAACACACATGCCGATTCCAAACCATTCAAAAGGGAGGATTGTTAATGGGGTAAATAAGAAAAGAAGAGAAAAGGAACAAGAAACAACCACAGAATCTCGCAGCGGAAAGATAAAATATAATAATCAAATAAACAGTTCATGAAGCTGTTTAATATACATTTGATTATCATTTATACATCATTTATCAGAGTTATACATATACAACAGAACAAATAAAACAATGCAGCAGACAGCATGATGCAAGGATAATAATAGTAATAGTATACCAAATCTTCGTCTTCGTCCTCCATGATAGATCTTCAATAAGCTGAAAAACTCAGGACTGGCCCGAGCGTAATGAAAAGACAAAACACTCGAGTCAGGACTAAAATATCCTTATGTAAGTTAAGTCAATCGTAAATAAAGATGAGTGTAACGGCGTCAGAGATGTTTACGGGGTTTGACATCTCCTATCCAGTGTCGACGTGCGTGCAATAACTCAAGAGATGTTACGGGATTTTCCATCTCTTAAGGATCCGTTAAACTATCTACTATGTAGTACAATACGCTATTATAATATGTCTATAGTAAAATAAACTATTAAAATAGCGTTAAGGCATTACCCATATCCCCCTTAACACAATTTTATATATATTCCCATAGTCTATACAGTACCGTAATTCCTCCGTAAACTGGAGGGCTATCAGAGGGCACTCCATAGGTATGGTACAAAACAAACTCGTAGAAGGCGCTCTAGGGCATGTGAACACGGTACACGAGGAGATGCCAGGGTAGATATACCAATTGCACTCCCGGACTGGTGGTGACGCATAGCAGCTACTACCGCCCACCTCGGACACACTCCCAAACAATCGAGGGGTGGCCACCAAATCGAATCACAAAAGCAATATAATGGTATCGAAGAAATATGCCCGATAAGAGGAATGACCTCACATTGGCCCGGTATAGCTCCTGATTTTAGTCATATCTAATCTGACTCACGGGAGTCAGGGTCACGTCATACCATATAGAATCGTCGCCAAACCATCCTACTTCATTTCTGGAATCTCCACCACGTACACAGTTGTTAAAGTGGTTTTCGGTATCGACAGAGAGTATGCCCATATCCAATCCCGGTCACTTTAACAACCAAACGCTTATTACACACCGGATGGTTCTTTTACAATTTCAAAAATCAATTCATAATTGATATCAAAATATCAAGTTCGCTTCAAAATCAAATCCATTTCACAATCATCGTATTTACGCAAAATATACGATTTCATTTCAAAAATCATTTCGCCCAATATCTCATTTCAATTTAAAAATTATTTCACATTTCAATTTAGGTTGTAACTTTATTTAGCCCAATTCGTATTTAAATCCAAGATTTAAATATAAACATTTCACCTTATTGACCAGTTGGGAATTTTGGAAAATAGTTTGAATAGTTTTAAGAATAGCTTAAAATTTAAAATATTTAAAATACTCTAAAATATTAAAGATAGATTTCAAAATAGTTTAAATTTGATTTAATATAGTTAAATAGATTTTAAAATAGATTAAATAAAAATAAAATAGGTTGAATAGCTTTAAAATAGATAAAATATGATTAAAATAAATTAAAATAGGTAAATTACTTTAAATAAATTAAATTGGGTTAAGTAGATTTAAAAATAGATTAAAATAAGTTAATATGTTTTAAATAAGTTAAAATAACTTAATATAATTAATATAGGTTAAAATAGTTTAGTATAAAATAGTTTAAGTTTTAAAATGGTTTATATAGCAAAATAAACTTAGAAAACCAAAATGAAATAGCTTCAAAGTTAACCATTTTATTTTCCAACTTACCAATCTGAATCAAATTCAAATTTCCATTCAGTCGATTCAAATCTCAATTTCAATTTAAATCAATTTCGATTTCAAATTAATTCAATTCCATCTCAAATCCAATTGTCTCAATTTCGATTTCAAAATGTTGTCTTTATCACACTTTTAATTAATAATATTCAAAGTCCGAATAAACGTTGAATTCTTTTAAAATCAAATCAAACGAAATTCAATCATATCACAATTTTAATTTCAAAGTCTTAACTTCAATTATTAACCAATTTGTTTAACAAAAATTTATTTCAACATCTCAACATCAAATTCGCGATGAATTCAATTTCTATAAAATTTGATTTTTAAATTCCTTTAAATCAAACCATTTAAAGTAATTCCAAATCTAAGATTTTTAAAAATTATTTAATTTAACCAATCCGGTGCCCATATATAATTTTCTATCCTATGGCCAAGTGATCAGTTATTTCAATTAAATTTCAGGAATAGAGATATATCCTTTCAATTCAAATCATAGTGTCATAGGTATATATCATTTCAACCTATTTCTCAATTTATTCAAAATGATTCAATTTACAGCTGTAATTTATACAAAGGGTGATGACAGGATATCGACAACCAAATAAACATCCAAACATTTCAAACATCAATCAATAGCATCCATCGCAACCAATCATCCAAACAGACAATATAAATCACGGAAATTTCATAATTATAAATGTTCGGTAATTTAATTGTGATTAAATTTCAATTCTAATTTGACTGTCAATTTCAATTCTAATTTGACTGTCGATTTCAATTTCTAACATTAAATTCGATGACAATCTAGATGACAGTTAAATTTTATTAACAACGACTAATAAAAATCATATCACTTCACAATATTAAATTTAACTAGCATCAGAATATTCTAGTACGTTGTGAGCGTTATAAAACACTCACTTTGAGTTTAAATTTCAAATCAAACCGAACGACGTTCGATTTAACATGAAATTTTAGTTAGATCCCAACATCTCCAAATCAAATCCATGACATAGAGCTCGTTAACACGATTCCGATGCAAAAAGTTTCGTCCAATTCTGATAAAGTATGAAGGAGTTACTCAATATATAAAATTTGTATACAAATTTAAAACAAAATTTCCTTTTTTTTATTACCAACGAATCGTGGCCATTCGTTCACGCCAGAGAAATCAAGGCCACCGAACTCCTCTTCCCCAAACGCGCGCTATAGGAAACTGCGAACAACAGAACCCATCGCCAAAACTAGGGTTACAAATCGCTCGAACAATGCTCGCCGAGACGCCAATCCACTATAGCCACCAGGCGCGTCGCCGCCTGCTCCACCTACGGCCAGCGTGCCGCCGCACTCGGCGCCCCCTACCACTCGAAAATCGCGAATAAACGTTGCCCATTTGGTGACGATTTCTAGCCATCCTGTCGAATTTCGTGCCACTCCACCGTATGGATACGAAGAGGTCGAGGGGTTCTACAATTTCCTAGTTGGGAGTTTCCTCCATCGGAGCGTGGATTTTGAGAAAATAGAGGGAGAAGGTCACTAGTTTTCGGCCATTAAAACAGATAAGTGGCGGCTACGAATAACTCTCGGCCAAGGGTTTCATTGCAAATGCATATATACGTGTATAACAAATATTATTTAATATTATTATCCACAAATAACATGATTTTCGAACGAACTCCAAATTAGACGCGCCGACAGGCGTTTGTAATGTTTTACCCGCATTCCGAACACAATGGAACGTGTTTTGAAAGCCAATTTGATCGTATGTGGAAGATAGCTTTTTGAATCGAATTAAAATATTAAATTTTCGATATTTATTTCAGCGCGTTTCTAACCCGTACGACCAAACGATAACTCCAAACGCTCCGAAATTTGAAATCCGATAATAATACTCTATTACGGATCCAATGGAACTGGTTTCATCGAATTCCGAGACTATGCCTCGGAAGGCTATTTTTACTCGTCGATTAAATCGACGACTTTTCAAAATTTACAGAATTTCTTACAGATCCAATTTTAAATGTTAACAAATTCATTGTTGTTTAAATAAAATTTTATGTCAATCTTAGATATCATTTTCAATCATATTATATTCAATATTCAATTATTCAAATATTTGCAAATTTAAATTTTAAACAATTTAGATTATCCGAAATTCATTATCTTGAAATATTTGAAAATGAACTTATAAAATTTAACTTTAAAACGAATTCAAATTATGGAACAATTATTTCCGTTATACAGTTATTCAATTCCCGTTATTCAATCTATTCAATTATTCAATTTATTTCCAATATTAAATTTAAACAATTTAATTGATCTATATTCAACAAATTTCAATATTAGATTTTAAATGAATTCTCATTACTAATCAATTACTTTAT
This sequence comes from Allium fistulosum, assembly GCA_030737815.1. Classification (NCBI taxonomy): domain Eukaryota; kingdom Viridiplantae; phylum Streptophyta; class Magnoliopsida; order Asparagales; family Amaryllidaceae; genus Allium; species Allium fistulosum. The sequence continues at coordinate 1,332,860,823 of CM060902.1, read as the reverse complement.
TTACATCTAATGAATTCAACATTTATTTAACCAACTATTGATCGTAAACTCATTCAATAAGTAGCATTTATTTTAATATTAGATTTTTAAATAAATTTCCGTTATCACTCAATTACCTTATTCACATCCAGTGCATCCAACATTTGTTATTCAACTTTAGTTATTGATTGTAAACCCAGTTAATATATAAAATTTCATTTCATTTACAATTGGTTTCTAAATTCAATTCGACTGACAAATAAACAAGTAACTTATAATAATTATCACCATTTACTTTTAATCACACTTATAAGTTTATTATTTACTAACGACTGTCACAAATTTCCTATATAAGACAAATTAGATTTCATTACCATTGACTACATCTTATTTCATTAGTTAACCTAATATTTACATTTGTTTTTCTTATATTCCCTTATAACCAAGTTATAATATTTAAGTCATTTCAATTGATTGGAATATCATTTAATTCATTAATAATTAACTTAGATAAATATTGTTATAATTCATTCTAGTTATTATTATCATAAATAAATTACAAAATTTTAATTCTTCCAACATTAAACCATGAAATCTTATTAAATTAACTATTTTAATTATCGAAAATTTACGGGTTGTTACATATATTGTCTGGTAGGCCCGAGTCAGCCAAAGGTTAAAAGTTATCCAAACAAAACATGTATGTTTGAACAGATAGTTCATTATTGCATGATATTTATGTATGTTTACATAAGGATTGCTTTACAATATTTAACCATTGTGGATGCAGGAGCATAGTATATGGTTTTATGAAAGGTTTTGCAAAGATATGTTTTAAAAGGATGTTAGTGATGGGTAACCTGTTCCGCTAAGCAGCGTGGTCTCACTTAACATATTTAACCGGGATGTATAGTATTATTCATACCAGGCTTTATGTCTGAGTCAAAATTTATGTTTTTCCCTTAAACTCTCGGGTGCTCAAAATTAATTTGAGTAGGCTGAGGGATTAAGGTCTTTTCAGGTTTAGTAGGATGACGATTAAGCTACCAGAGGCATGCAAAAGGCAAAAGGATAGCTATTTAGGATTTGCAGTTCTTGTTTTATGTTTTGATATTTCCGCTATGTTTGTATTAGGTCTATTATGACCATATGACTCTGGTCAACCAAGGGGGTATCTTCATATACCACTCTTAGCGTAATTTGTAATAATTATATTCGATCTGTGCTTGGGAACGATTTCTGGGATTATGTGTTGTGAATGTGAAACAATTTGATTTTGAAATGTAATGAAGTAAATGTGGTTTTTGAAATCTGCGTTTTATTTCATATTCAAGTGCTTCTGATATTATTGATACCATTAACATAGGCATATTTAGTCGTTGGAAGCTAATATTATAGATGACTGCAACATCTGTAGCGCTTAGTTTTGAGCCTCTATATAGGGGATGTTACAATATGTCTCAACTCCACTACTCCATAAGTGATGCAAATCTTCAATCAATGGGGCCAAATATACATTAATATCATTTCTCGGCTACTTTGGACTAGGAATACGCAATGTTAACATAATATTCTCCTTCTTCATGCACAACATAGGCGAAAAATTATATGTTACAAGCATTACCGGCCAACAATTATATTTATAATTTAGCATGGAAAATGAATTGAACCCATCCATAGCAAGACCAAGTCTAAGGTTGGGTGGAACGACAGCAAATGTTTTTGAATTTTCATCCACCGTATTCCATGTTACAAAATCAACAGGATGTCGCATTTTTTCGTCATTACTTTTATTATAGAAATGCCACCTTGAGTCTTCCGTCATCCTTTGAGATCTAAACATTCTTCTAAACCTTGGTATTATTGGAAAATATTTCAACACTTCAGCTGGAATACCGACTATAATCTCCTTTGTATCATGATTCATTTTCCATCTTGAAACCCCACATTTTGTACCATTATTCAACTATTTATATTCTTTATGAAAAAGACAACAATCATTCTTACAACCATGAATCTTTTCAAAGCCCATATCAAGTACTTTAAGGAATTTCTTTACTTCAAATAAAGTCTTGGGAAGTATGTTGTTCTTGGGCAGTAATAACCGTTGCACGTTTAAAAGCTTATTAAAACCAGTATCAGATAAACCAGATTCACATTTAAGATTATACAAAGTAAGGATGGTGGATAAATTTGTTTGATCTGAATCAGGATAAAATAGGGTTTTTGCATCTTCCAAGCACTTAAGCAAATCATCCTCTCGTCTCTGTGCACCACCCTTATCTTCATCATCGTCTATAAAGGTAGGAGTGACAAAATCCTCATCTTCGTAGTGAACTGCTTTGAACAAGTCGTACACGTCACCAAAATTCATTTCTTTTTCTACATTTACTTGCTCAACATGACTATACCACCAAGTGTCCTTATACTTAGGATCCATTCCTTTTATAATCAAACACTCAACAACAATATTATCATGATGATGACTAAGATTTCGACAGTCTAAACAAGGGCACAAAAGTTTCTCTATATTTCCTAAATTTTTCTTTGTAGCAAGCACAAAATTCCAAGCTCCTTGCTCGTACTCTTTAGTAGTCCTACAATTATAATGAAAATAAAATTATTACTCTTAAAATCAAATATAAATGTTTTAATTATGAATTTTCTATGTACTATTTAATTACCTGTGTAAACACAACCAATCTTTTTCCATCGTCATATATAATATATAAGCAAACAAGTTTCTACAATTCAAAGTAACAATTAGTTATTGGTTACAAACAAAGAAGCAATTGATCTAAGCAACAAGAAGAAAACAACCGATCGAAGCAAATAAGAAGCAAACAATATTTGAAGCTTTTGAAATGTCTATAATACCCTTCCTTTTGGCCCTGATGGGTAGAATATTTGTGTAATTCTACATCAACGTTTTAACTTCTGTGAAATTTACACACATAATCCTTATTCAACTACATAAACTTGCCATTTCTTCTTCTTGACTTCCTCCTCTATACCACACCCTAAATGGCTCTAAAATCTTAGAATTATTTCAGCCTTCTTATTTTTTTATTAAATTGTAGTGCATGTGTGCATGCACGTGCGTGCGCACGCATGTGCGCGCACACACACACACACACACACACATATATATATATATATACATATATATATATATATATATTTGTGTATGTGTGTGTGTAATGTTGTTAAATCATAGAAACTGAAATGTTGACCATTTGCAATTTATTTTGCTGAATAACAGTTTAATAAAGTAAATCCATTCGTGTGAAATAATGTAGGTAGAGACTCTATTCAAAACTATACTAAAATATATTAGAAAGAAAAAATTGTCTCATATAAATGAAAAAAAATGAATGCAAACAATGTACAACTTACACGATGAACGAAATCTTGTACTAATCAAAATACAATTAGCATGAATGTTTAAATGAATGAAATGAGCTAACAATATAATAGCTTCAAAGGGTAGCATAGTATCTAAGTCAAAAACTTTGTATTTTAGCTTAGCTCAAGTTATTTTATAGTCCCCTCCATTGTAAGATCTTTGATCATTTTTTTTATTTTGATTCAATATACATGTCATATCAACAAATGAAAAGCCAGAAATATCCATATCACCATTAATCTACTTTTTCTCATCTTTGATTAACCATTCATCTTTAAATTTCATGGTCAAATGATAATTATAGCCAACTCTCTTTTTATATCCCAGTACTGCTTTATAACTATTTTCAGTAATATAAAACAATATGTTCTAATTTTCATACATTGTGATGAAACATAAATGCAGCTGAAATACAATTTTAGCGGTGAAAAATCACGAAGACATAAATTATATTCTAATGTATATGGTGCTGTTTAAGCAAAACCCATTATCTGTATAATAAAATTGAAACGATACTATATATATAACGTAAATTATTTGAAATCGTACATACGTTAAATTTAGAGCATCAAATATATAAACTACATTCTTTCTATGCATTAAAAAAGCTGATTTTTCACCAGTAAATATCAATACCAAAGTTTTATTAGAAAACGTTGACTTGAAGAAAGAAAAATGTAAATCAGAGGAAGGCAAATATTATTCTCCTAACTTGAGGGTTATTAATTCTTATATTCATAAATATGGAATCAGTTTCCAACTCTCAGCCACCTAGTTAATCAAATCAAACTAGAATCTAAACATTTCAATTGCAAATTTCCAAATATCCATAATATTCATAATATCCTTTTTTTAAGCAAAGTTATCGGTACATATCAAATTTGCGTGAACTTAATTCTAAAATTTTCGTATAGATTTGCAAAATATCAAATTTGTATAACATAGAGACACAATCAAACCTATTATAATGAATGTAAATTGTAATCATCATATTTATAACGATAACCATTCAAATGAGCTTTTATTACATGTTGCTTTTATGTTCAACTTAAATAAAAACATAGGAAGGGAAAAAAATTTACAACTACTAACATATCCAAAATTTATACTATCTCTGTAAACAAACTCTAGAGTGAATTAACACTATACCAACACTAATAATAAAATAATAAAAATGTAGATTACTTGTGCCATATCTGTTGGAAAATTTCAATATGTGGGCCACATATGTAAAATAAACGTGTCGTGCTATTTTGGTGCAAAGCCTAATTAAAGTGCTCAAATTATGAATTAAAGTTAAAAGGCTTACATGTATAATTGTCATGGTATTAATCTGTTGATACTGGGGCAATTCTATTTTGTTGAAGGGCCAAATTAGAAAATGCCAACATTATAAATAAGGGGTTATGGTCCCCAAATTACATAAGCTCCAGTTATTCTCCTAGTCTCTTCCATGGAAATAATTCAGATCTAGGGTTTATGTCAATTTGGAAGATCAAATCCAACTCTCATCTTTTAGATCTATCTCTTTTTCTTAATCAGTTTATGAAAGCAGCAACTATGAATTCGGATCTAATATAAGGTCTAAGGTGTGTATCAATATAGAAAACCAAACAAAATTACTTTTCCAATAGCAACTATGAATTCAGGTATGGCTTTCGCTAACCCGTTTACTTTCCTCTATTTCTTTTCAATTAAATCAATATGGGTCACCTATTCAGATCTAGGATTTCATGATTAATCGGTCTTAAATTATATTGAAATCCTAAAAAGTGGTATCAGAGCCACCCATCATTGATTTCATTGGAATTTTTTTTAATTATGAGTAAGTTTGAATTGAACTTTTTTAGAATTCCTGTAATAATCTTTCTTAAGTTTCAGATCTGCATGATCTATGCATCAAGGACATTTTGATGATGATTTTGGATTTGGTTTATATCAATTTTTTGTTGTAAATTGAAAGGCTAATTTATGAAATTGTTTTGGTGTAGAAAGATAGATAGATCTAAATGATCTGTATGTTATTTATGAAATAGGATAGAATTTTGATATCATTAAGTTATAGGAAATAATCTAACTTCCTCTAAATTTTGAAAATAATAATAATTTATATTAATTAAAGCATTCACATGTTTATTATTGTATATTTTATAAATAATTTGTGAATTTTAAGGTGAGGAATGTTTTGGATATGATATGTACAGTCATTTTTTTATGTTAATAAATGGTATAAACAGGTATATATAATTTAGAACCATTTATGCAAGAAATGTAAATCTAGTTCTATGGTTATTTTACCTTACTTAACTTTTGATTAAGTAATTTGGATATTTATATAAGGTATTTAGGTTATTTCAAAAAAATTGGTTAATTAGAAATAAAGTATGCTCCTTTAATGTGTTTATGTTTATTTTATTATTAAAACAAATTTTAACATGACATTAATTTACATTTTGGACGACATAACGGGTCAATTGCATTTATTTTTATCATAATTGCATCAAATTTGGTTATTATGGTAATAAATAAATAAATTAATTTATTATCATAAATGTAGTAAATGTAGTAAATGCGCCAGTTGCAATAAATTTAACGATGCAGCATGTTTGTATTTGAAATAAGAAAAGACGTATGGTTTATTATTTGATGCGTTTATGTTTAATAGTTACATATTATATTTTATATGTTTGAACTATGCTTATTGAAAACATGTTTCACTTTCGTGCTTTGGTTAGCATAAAATAAAAGGAGGATCAGTTTCCATATTTTGCCAAAACACATGGTTACCGACCTTAACTAAGTATTCAAACAATAAACAAAAGATAAAGTGACACAACAGCATACTATATAGCTATATTATGGTTCAGATGTACATTATAGCTATTGCATGTTATTTATTATGACAGTTACTATGTCATTTATGCATAATTTTATATGGCATTTAATTCTAGCGTTCATCTGTGACATTTTTTTATGTGATTTATTTATGATATCTTGTATCATACTTGTTTAGAAAATGTCATGAATGTAACCACATACTTAAAGTAAAAGACTATAACAGTTATGGTTAAAACAAGTTGTGCCACAGTAATAATTTTGAGATTTTCAAGTGTCATATGGACTAAAAATGCTTTTGGGAGTATTTTATAGCACTTGAAATATTGTACATACGTTAAGAAATAAATTCAAATATATTTTTGTGTCTTTTTGCAAACTAATTGCAAATATCCTACATTCCAAGTGAGCTAATTGAAATAACATGTCACCAAAGTGACCTCTCTTATTTTAGTTGTTCATGAAAATGTTTAATATTTGTGTGTATTTATTCATGCGGATGTTAGCCAGTCCAAAGGAAAACTAATATTTGGCCAAATAACTTACACATGTGTGGTGCTAAATATGTGATAATTATAAGTTTTACAAGTGAATAATTAATCGGCCCAAAAGTAGATTGTTATTTAACTTGAATTTATTGTCAGTATTTGATCATTACAACAAGAGTACCACTTGCAGTTAATATTACTGTCCAAAGACTTAATATTAATGTTGTGTTAGGTATCTTGAGAAGAGACTTACCAATTATTTGAATTTACTATGGTTGATACTGGATATGAGCATATACGGTCAATCCTTAATTTTTGTTCAATTTTCAACTAATTTGACTAAAGTGTCTGCCAATTTTAATGTTCTCAACTTGTTTGGGACTAACTCTAAGGATTATTAAGAGAACATGTTGTTTTTTCTTAACTTCATGGATCTAGCTCTTGCAATTAGGAGGGTCACACCCACTCATATTATGTTTGAATGCTCTTATAATATCATGAAGAACATTCAAAGGTGAGACAATTCAAAAGGAAAGAGTCAAAAGATCATAAAGTAAAATATTTCAAAAGGTTTCAAGGATGTGGTACCCGTAGGGATAACCAATCTTAAGGAGTTCTTTATTGAGAATGAAAAGTGTTTTGTTAAAATGGTAAGGAGAAACAAGCACGCTTTATATTGCTTGATTCCATAAAGTCAAAATAAAGGAAACATAAATAAGCACTATATGGAAAATATTGCTTCAAAAGTTAAAGGCACTCAAGTTATTTTTATTTTTTCTTGTACTCACTTTATTCACAGTATATCCATTTTAAGATTATTATTAATTCTCTAAGAATAAAATGACCTTTATTGAGCTCATTTCACATTGTGGTAAGAAGAAGAGAGATTGAAGCATGGTAAGATAGAAAGTACTTATTTATCGTACACTGTACATAAATGTATAAATAAGGATCTAGAAGAAAAGGAATAACATATAAATATATTTATAGTTGTTTCTTTAATAAGATATACAGATATATAAAGTAAAGTTTACGAGATATTTTGAAGATATTATTGAGATTTCAGTAATATTGTTTGGATTTATTTGATATTTTTGTTATGCTGTCATTTAGATGTATTTCGGTTTTCTATTTCTAATATGAACAAATTGGGTTATTATTGTTCATTTAAAAATAATAAGATTGATTTATGAATAAATTCAAACATTGTTGGAATTAAAGCGCTTAATGTTTAAAATATAGCTTATATATATCTACTTATGCTAAATACCTTTTATAATGAAGTCTCAAAATTTGATTTGGTGATTAATATGATTATTTGTTTCAGCTTACTAAATAATTGTAGATTGAGGCACTAAAGATAGAAAATACTTTATTAGTATTCTAAGCGACTTAAAAGCTACAAGTTTTATAAACCTACACTAAGAAAAAATTATAAGATGGGAAATGCTACAATTTTTGAGGATGTTATGTTTAGGGGGGGAAATAAAGTACGGATCATTGTCTTTAAGGAGAATCATTATCTTCGATTCAACTACAGTTACTTCTTTGGATAATGCATATGATTTGTTCCGTTTCATTAACAAGAAGTAAATTAAGAACCATAATAAGACAATGTTAAACAAAATTTCAAGGTATGTATCATTGTCTTTAAGGAGAATCATTATCTTTGATTCAACTACAGTTACTTCTTCGGATAATATATAGGATTTGTTTCCTTACATCAATAAGAAGTAGATTAAGAACCATAATAAGACAATGTTAAACTAAATTTTCTACAAATTAAGGTTATTGTTTCAAGAAAACAAACTCAATAACCTCAAAGTGCAAGGTCACTAAGGAAATCCACTTAAAAAGAAGAAATACTATTCCGATGACTATATAGTATTTTTTCATAAAGATAAATATTAGATTGGTGAAGATGATTCTTTGGACTTGCATCAATCCATATAAGGTACTAATTTGAAATATGGATTTAGGTATGAATATATAATGTAAATCTATAAGGACAACAAAGTTTGAGATCTTTCCCATCACCTTATGATAATAAGATCATTGATTATGAATAACTATTCAAAATAAAAAGGTTCAAGTGAGTAATGTGGAAAGGTATAAGGCTCATTATAGTAAAGACTATACTCAAAAAGGAAAACAATGTTTTATTTTTAAAGAGACTTTCTCTTTGGTTTTACTAAACGACTCATTAGAATTATTTTGAAACTTGTTGTAGATTATGATTTTAAGCAATATTTGAGGGATATTAAAGTCGTGTTACTCAATGGATACATTGATGAAACAACTAAGAAAACCACTTATGGATTACCCTTTTGTATTTGGGATTCAAATACACCATTATCATTCGTGGAGTGCTATTTGGATTATCACAAAAGGGCTAGGAAGATAAGGCTTTAAAAAAATAAACAAAAGAAAAAAGGGGGGGTTTGGTATTCAAACTGCAAATCAATTATCTTTTGCCAAAATAGAAAAATGTTGTCTTATATAGTAATATAAGAACATCCTTGAAGCTAAAGAAATGCAAAAGATTCCTCATGCATTTGCGGTGTGGAGTCTATGGCATGCTACAGCATATACACAGATGGATATTGCATGTATTATTTGGCAGATATCTTACTGACATTAAAAGTGGATCAATTGTTAGTAACCAAAATGGTTATAAGGTATCTTTAAGAAACAAAGGATTATATGCTCAAGATGGATTGGTTGGAGATCATAAGGGATTACAGTCCGAATATTTTGGATGCCAAGAGTACAAAAGATCCACTTCAGATAACAATAATATTATTGTTGTTATTGTTATTTTTTTGGATGAAGCTATATAAGGAAAGCTATATAATATTATTGTTGTTATTGTTATTTTCTTTGCTATTTTCCGTTATCGGACATCCAACGATGGAAAATAATTGTATAATTTTGTCATAAAGTAGTGGACTATTGAATAAAGAAATTGAAAGATCATTAAAGTAATATTGTAACAATAACAACATATTATTTTCCAGTAAGGGGAGAGGGCAAAATAGATTGTAATTCATAGAGCATACTGTGACAAACTCCACTATGGTAGATCCGCTTACAAAAGGATTATCACCCAAGGTCTTGCATGAGCATCTTGCTCAATTGGTGTAACTTTTATGTAAGAATATTTTGTTTCAAGGGGATTTTGTATTTGGTACAGTCATATGACACATTGCTCAATACTTTGGTTACAGATATATATCAAGTTCTATTTCTGATCAAAAATCATGTAATAAAATTTTGTTTGCACTCTAGGTTGTTCAAATATTGAACGTTTTGATCTCACTAAAGTAGGACCATTTGGAAATAGACATGTATAGATCACATCTCATGTAATTTCCATGCTACGCATCCATGATTGATCTATGTCGTTTGATTGTGTTGGTATATGCGACCATTGATTGGTTTAGTTACACCGAAGGTAAAGAAAGTCACTTTGATCCTTTGTCACCATAGTTAATGGACGAGATTGTTTCAGAAACACCTTATGTTATAAATAGCAAATTTTGGACCTCATAAAGTTAAACACATTTATAAGGTTATTACATATATGGCCCAGGGGGAGACTGTTGGAAAATTTCAATATGTGGGCCACATACGTAAAATAAATGTGTCGTGCTATTTTGGTTTAAAGCCTAGTTAAAGTGATCAAATTAATGAATTAAAGTTAAAATGTTTGCAGGTATAATTTTCATGGTATTAATGTGTAGATACTAGGGCAATTCTATTTTGTTAAAGGGCCAAATAAGAAAATGCCAACATTATAAATACGGGGTTAGGGTCTCCAAATTACATAAGCTTCAGTTATTCTCCTAATCTATTCTATGGAAATTGTAACAACCATCATATTTATCGATTTTTATATTTAAATATTTAATTTAAATATTTTATCGTTAATTGGATGTTAGTCCGAAAAGCTACTTTTTGCATACGGTCAAATTAGGACACGAGACCACCCCCATTGAGTTCAAAATGACGTTTGCGATCTTTTTGAGTGTAAACTTCGATATGTTTGGAGATAGTGAAATTTTCGTCACTTTTTGCTTTGAGCTTTGGTTTGGGCTGAACCATGCTAACTCGGTCCCAACCCCCTCTCCTCTTCACCACTTCTTCAAACACTTCAAGCTTAATCAAAAATGGAGGAGGGAATAAGAAATTAAAATTCCAAGCTCAAGTTCATTAGCAAATTCAACATCTAACTCCAAATTCAAAGTGAAGACATTGATTCAATCTTGTGGTTGATCCTTGCTTTGCTCCCGAGCTTCATCTTCATCAAATTCCATGAAAAGGTGAGATTTTTAATCTCACATCTTGCCTATGACTGTCATTGGACTGTTGGGAATGATTCCCTATCACTTGTGCATATGCAGTTGCGTTTGGTTTGGATTGAATTGGTGAAAACCCCGATTTTTAGCGTTTTGGCAAAATTCTGGGCTTAGGTCGTTCGGGTTTGGAGAAGACAGGCCTGCAAATTGCACGTTCTGGGTTTAGGTCGTTCTGGACGTTAGGTCGCGTGAAAGTCCTAGGTCGCTCGTTCCTGCTTCAGTCCCTAGGTCGCGGCAACACTAGGTCGTTAGGTCGCTTCCGACCTTATTTCACTTGGCAGCACTAGGTCGAAGCAACTCTAGGTCGTTAGGACGTTTCCGACCTTACATCACTCGGAGGTACTAGGTCGCGGCTACGTTAGGTCGTAGGTCTCTCGTTGTGCTTCAGTCGCTAGGTCGCTAGCTCGTAGGTCGCTTGGCCACTTTGTTAAGTCGCCCACCTTTTTAAACTTAGGTCGCATGACCTATCAGGTCGCTGGACCCCGTTAGGTCGCTCAACACACTGTGTCGCTAGGTCGCTTGACTCTGGGCTTCGTTAGCTCACTCGGCCTTGTCATTTTTAGGTCGCGAGCCTCGCTAGGTTGCTCAACCGTCTACCTTTATAAGTTATAGGTCGTCTCCGACCTTAAACCACTGGGCCACATTAGATCGCGTACCTTTTAGGTCGCGTGTTTCACTAGGTCGATAGGCCTTTACCTCGTTAGGTCGTAGGACCTTATAATCCTTAGGTCGCTCACCCTGCTAGGTCGCGCCACAGTTAGGCTGTGCTCTTATAGGTCGCTTGCCTATTTACACTTAGGTCGTATGACCTGTATTTCACTAGGTCGCTCGACCTATTCTTCTGTTAGGTCGCACGACATTATAACCCTTAGGTCGTTCTGTCTATTTGACTTAAAGTCGTTGCACTTTAATTCGACCACGTTAGGTCGCAAGTATATTCCTACTTTGATGGTTTTGGGGATTGATTTCTTTGGATTTTTCTCACGTCTTCGAATGTGAATTTATGTGATTCGATTTGTTTCAACAATCATTTTGTGACTTGTCACTTTAAAGACATAGAGGTTTCAATACTAGTAGTAAATATCAAAGCTCTTTCATCAAAACGATTTCAACTCTATTTTATTACAAAGCTCTTTTTCCTAAACCGTTTTCCAATCTATTAGTATATACAAGCCTTTACTTCACTCGGATGAGAAATCGAATTAAACGACTTAGTAAAACGAGTGGTATGAAATGCTTGCGTTCACTTTGTCGGTTAGCTCTTGGACTTGTTCGATTGAACCCCTTTGTGACAATTTCCTAGTGGAGATCTACAGTTTGTTCGTAAATATTTAAGTTAAGCTAGTGGTTATGGGACATGAAGCTAAACTCATATATTTACTGGCTTAGTGTAATTGACACTTCTATATGATCATGACGATCATTTTTGCGATTTAGACTAGCAACTGTGCGATGTCTCTTTGTCTGCGAGGGAGACTAGACCCCGCTTATGTGATGTTTCTACTCACATATATGGGGTAGCACCCCATGGTCTTCGGGCCATTCATGTGTTAAAATTTAATGGATAGCTTCCATGAGATAGCTTCTCGTCATGTGTTATACGCGTTGGTGAGTTTTCATGCTCCCGTTCATGTGTTAGGCCTCCCCATTTTTATGTGATTTCTGGATTTCTGGTGTTGAATCTGGAATTTGTGCTTCACCAATTTTCATGATTTTCATTGATATGATATCAGTTTTTGTGCATTGGTGAATTCATGTGTCATTGACTTGTTATGAATACAAGTTTAAGGTATGATACCCTATTTTATCTTTGAGAAGATTCTTGTGATATTGATTAATCTCTTGTTGATTTTCAATTACATACTTATAGTAGTATGCCACGATGGTTATTACATGTTTATGCCATGTCTTTTACTTTATACCATATCATCTGATATTTATAGCTAGACTGATCCGTTTATTATTTTCTTATAAATAATACTCGGGTCAGACCGAGATGTTACAGGTGCTTCTGCTTGACTTCTCTTCAGGATTATTCTGACTTTTGGCTAACTACATAGATTAGTAGTTTTTGGATGTACACATTTGAGATATGGACTCTATGTTGTGTACTTATTCTTTTGTATAGCACCTGTTGCTATCCTTTTGTATTATCGTGGATCTTTCCGACCACTACTCTGATGTACACTTTTATGTGTTATATATTTATTCATATCTTCTTCCGCCTTTGTGATATGGATATCTGTGACTGATTTATGTTATGATTATTTCTATGTTTGTTTCCGAAGATTATATATAGCCACTGTGTAATAGCTTTGGGTTTGTATCGGTATGTCGTATTTCCTCCTTAAATGATATGCATTCTATTCTATCTGACATATCGGTGCTCGCACAAAGAAGTTACATGGATGGTCGCTCCTCCACAGCCTTATTCTCCATGCTAATTGACAGCACTACATCGTAGTGTTCTTGGTTAGCGTGGATATAGAGGTGGGGCGTCACAGCTTGGTATCAGAGCCAAACTTCGGAACAATGTAGAATAACTTAACAAGGATCATCGTCCTAAGTTCTTCTTAGGAGTTGTACCTTAGGATTAATTCGAGTCTTCGTATCGATTCATCCTATTTTCTTTTATGATTCCTTGTTTATCTATCAAGATTGCTTGATATTCATTCTGAGAATAACCTTTTTCTTCTTCTTTCTTTCTTTCTTAAAGAAGAAGAGATGGTTAGTTCTGGCAGTCCTAGCGCTGGTCAATCCAGTAGTTCTTCCCTGGATGGCGCATTCATGTCTGCCCAATAACTTTTGGATCTTGCTAAGAATCAAAAGTTTATCTGTGCTTTGGGTAAGAGCCCCGAAATGGTTTTACCTTTGAAACTTGAAGTTCCTTTCAATCAACTTGTGGATATCACTCTTCAACATGAAGAGGCTGATAAGGGAATTGATAGTGATATTGGGATTTCCAAGAAGAGGCACATTAAGTTCAAAAGCCCTTATCCCGATAAGAAGGTGAAGCAACCTACTTTGGTAGCAAAGACTCCAATCCCTAATCTTGGAAGATGCTACAATTGTGATTCTAGGGACCACCATATAAATAAGTGTCCTAGACCTGCCTCTTGCCGCTATTGTAAAGGTGCGGACCATTTTATGTCTTCCTGTTCCAAACTTCAAAGAAAGAAGGAAGTGGAACAAGAAACTCTGGTAGTTGATACTCCTACCGCTATTCGGAAACAACGCTTCAATTTTGGTTCCATGGACCACTATGCGAGGGAGTGTCTGAAACCCCTTCATTGTCACTATTGCAAAAATTCGGGTCACCATATATCTACCTGTCCCAAACTTCAAAGTAGGAGAGAGGGAAAGCTGCAAGCCCCTAGCAACCCTTCTCTTGGTCAAGGTATTTCTTATTTTATCCTTGATTACACTTGTTTTGTGATTATCCTATTCGAGTTCTTTTTGATATGGGTTCATCTTATCCCTTTTATATCAAAAGAACTTGTTGATTCTTTTTCTCTAAAACATTTTGGGATTGATGACTTCTTTGAGAATTGCGTATCTGGTTGGTGAATCCGCAACACTCAATTTGCTTTTTATTGATGTCGAAATTATTTCATGTGATTTTTCTTTCCGAACCGATTTGCATGTTATGCGTTGTTTAGATTTCGAAATTGATTTGCGTGAAAGGATTGGCTTCATCATTATGAGGCCCATATCCTATTTTTCAGTATGGACTATTCATTTTCGACATTTTTAATCTGTTATGCAGATTCATATTTTTCCTTTGTGATTTCGATTCCAAATTAGTGGCATCGTCTTATTCTTTAAGCTCACATGTTGAGTAAAGGATTATTTCTCTCAATTGAGAAGTTGTGAATTTTCCGGAATCTTTGAGCTTGTCTTAGGATCATCACCTAAGCAATCTTTTAAGAGGTGTTAAGGTCTTTTCAGTTTGACCTTGCCCCCGGATTTCAATAGCTAGGAGTTGCGGTAGTTAGCATTCCGCTTACCACATTCTGCACTCGTTACGATTCTTATGAATGACTTATTATGTCATTCGGTTTATCCAGCTTATTTCATCCAATTTATAAATCGAATATCTTGTATTTATTAATTTTGGATGAAAATAGAAATTTAAAAATTTTGCAAATCTTTTTCATAAGATTTATTTATAAGTACAATTTGATTTTTAATTAAACAATATAGAAGCTGATTTTGTGTTGTATTGCCCATTTAGTGTTTTAAGAATTCTGGTCGATGCGCTTGATCAACGTTATCGATAGGAATTTCCTAAACGCTTTGATGAGACAGTCAGGCACAATAAATTGACTTGTAAAATGTAAATTTTTCTAAAAAGGGTAATTGTGATTTTGAAAGTTTTAGCTTTTCGGGAAAGAAGATTGAATTCTTTCTTTTCGGTACTCTTATCCTTGTGATTCCCGAAGGGAACCAAAACCATATCTTTTGTACCAATGCTAATCATATTGGTTTGGATGTCATTCTCTTGCAAAAGAGAGCGCGCAATCACTTGTGCTTCTAAATCCTAAAAGCCGATCGAGGCTAGGTATGTCACTTATGATCTGGTACTCGCGGCTATTTATTTAGCTTTCCAAGTTTGGTATCATCATCCTGAGGAAGAAATTTGTTCTCCACCTCGATTATAAATTATTGGGATATCTATTTTCCCATAAGGAATTTAATTTGTGTCAACCACGTTGGCTCGAATCCCTTGTATCTTATGATCTTGATATCCTTTATACCCCGGAAAGGGAAACCGGGTTGCCAATACCCTTAGTCTTAAGCAACAGGCAGTTATTTCTTTGATGATATCCAAATGGAATGATCTCGGGATATCCTCCACTTATGAGATTCGAGATCGTGAGTTCTAATTCATGTTCACCTCTTGTTTTATGAAGCCTTGAGGCTCATCCTTTTCTTTTAGACTGCAATCTTGAAGCTCAAAGGCTAGATCCCGAATTGGCTCTTTTTAGCCAAAGTTGTAGGGATAAAATTAATATTGAAAGTTGAAAGACTTCGATATTGATTTCGTGGCGGCATTCGAAAATTTGGTAGACTTATCGTACCAAATATTAGTGATCTTCGATAAAATATACTTTAGAAGATTCTCATCATTCTGAATTTACCATTCATCCCGGTAGAAGTAAAATGTACGCCGAAGTGAGGCGGCTTTATTATTGGGAGTGAATGAAATCTGTTATTGCTAACTTTGTTAAGTGTTGCATGACTTGCCAACTTCACAAAGGCATGGTGGGTTATTGCAACCTTTAGAAATTTCAATTTGGAAGTTGGGAAGATCATATCTTTCTATTTGAATTTTCCTATAATAATAGCTTCTAATCTAGTATTGGTATGGCTCCTTTCGAGGCACTCTATGGAAGGCCATGCCGATCTCCTTCTTATTGGCTTGAGGCCGGTGAGAAGCTGGTTTTAGGACCAGATTTTATCCATGATTCCACAGAAAAGATTGAACTTATTCGACATAGGATAAAAGAAGCCCAGAGAAGACAAAAATCCTATGCCGATAACCGAAGAAGGAAATTAGAATTTTCTGTTGGTGATCTTGTACTTATTCGTGTTTCACCTATGAAGGGTGTTGTACGTTTCAGTCGATCGGGAAAGTTAGCGCCTCGATATATTGGGCCATTTCCTATCACTGAACGTATTGGTTCCATGGCTTATCGCCTTTTATTACCGGCTTGGTTTTCTGCCATGCATGACATGTTTCACGTTTCGCTATTACGGAAGTGCCTTCGGGATTCCGATTCTATTCTTGAGCCCGGTGCTGTGGAAGAGATAGAAGTTTCGCCTAATTTAACTTATGAGCAGCATCCTATTCGTATTATTGCTTCGGAAGTCAAACGTCTTCGAAAATAAAGATATTCTCTTTGTGTGAGTTCTATGATTCTCAAATCCCAAGGATTTCTCTTGGGGAATCTAGAGTATTCATCAAGCGAACACATCCGGACTTACTTTCTCATGCTCTTTATGGTGAACTTCTTATTTCAAATTTCTTTTTAGGGTTAATATGCTTTTATGGTTGTTACTTTTTATTTCCATCTTATATATTGCGAGGACGCAATTTCTTTAAGGAGGGGAGTCTGTAACAACCCGCATATTTATCGATTTTTATATTTAAATATTATTTAAATATTTTATCGTTAGTCGGATGTTAGTCCGAAAAGCTACTTTTTGCATACGGTCAAATTAGAACTCGAGACCACCCCCATTGAGTTCAAAATGACGTTTGCGATCTTTTTGAGTGTAAACTTCGATATGTTTGGAGATAGTTAAATTTTCGTCACTTTTTGCTTTGAGCTTTGGTTTGGGCTGAACCATGCTAACTCAGTCCCAACCCCCTCTCCTCTTCACCACTTCTTCAAACACTTCAAGCTTCATCAAAAATGGAGGAGGGAATGGGAAATTAAAATTCCAAGCTCAAGTTCATTAGCAAATTCAACATCTAACTCCAAATTCAAAGTGAAGACATTAATTCAAGCTTGTGGTTGATCCTTGCTTTGCTCCCGAGCTTCATCTTCATCAAATTCCGTGAAAAGGTGAGATTTTTAATCTCACATCTTGCCTATGACTGTCATTGGACTGTTGGGAATGATTCCCTATCACTTGTGCATATGCATTTGCGTTTGGTTTGGATTGAATTGGTGAAAAACCCGATTTTTAGCGTTTTGGCAAAATTCTGGGCTTAGGTCGTTCGGGTTTGGAGAAGACAGGCCTGCAAATTGCACGTTCTGGGTTTAGGTCGTTCTGGACGTTAGGTCGCGTGAAAGTCCTAGGTCGCTTGTTCCTGCTTCAGTCCCTAGGTCGCGGCAACACTAGGTCGTTAGGTCGCTTCCAACCTTATTTCACTTGGGAGCACTAGGTCGAAGCAACTCTAGGTCGTTAGGACGTTTCCGACCTTACATCACTCGGAGGTACTAGGTCGCGGCTACGTTAGGTCATAGGTCGCTCGCTGTGCTTCAGTCGCTAGGTCGCTAGCTCGTAGGTCGCTCGGCCAGTTTGTTAAGTCGCCCACCTTTTTAAACTTAGGTCGCATGACCTATCAGGTCGCTGGACCCCGTTAGGTCGCTCAACACACTGTATCGCTAGGTCGCTCGACTCTGGGCTTCGTTAGCTCGCTTGGCCTTGTCATTATTAGGTCGCGAGCCTCGCTAGTTCGCTCAACCGTCTACCTTTATAAGTTGTAGGTCATCTCCGACCCTAAACCACAGGGCCACATTATATGGCATACCTTTTAGGTCGCGTGTTTCACTAGGTCTGTCACATCCTGGAATTTTCGACTTTCGAAAATTCGACATCGATACTCACTTTATCGACTGCCGAGCAATCGAGTGCCGGAAACTCCAATAGTGAGGGTTTTAAGAAAAAGAAAAAAAGTAGAAGAAGAAGATAGAAGAAAAAAAGAAAGAAGAACAACAACAGAACAAGAGCAGAAACAGAAAACAATATCAGAATCTCACATATCGCAGCGGAACAATATATAATAGATAATTACTAGTCTTTAAACAAAGAACTATATCATTTTATACATACATCAATCATCAGAGTCAATATACAACTCAATACAACAATGGACAGTTATATAACTTGTCCTCATACAGAATACACAGCGGAATAAATACTATCAGATACAAATACTACGTCTCGTCATCCAGCTTATCTCCAAGCTCCAGAATATCCAGAATATCCTGATAACATAACTCTAGGCTGCCCGTGTGGAAAATTTGTGGGCACCCAGAGTTTAGAAGGGAACAATAAACTCCGAGTCAGTCATGGTGACTGGTGTGAGATCGTAAAACAGTTTATCTTTAAAACAACAAAATAATTTTTTAAGTCAATTCGAAATGCTTTTGGAAAATGAAACTACCATAAGACCTCCCGCCACACACACAATGCAAACGCAGACTTGGAGGAGATTTCTTCTTATGATAGTCAAAGATGCTTACTACGCGAAAATCAAATTCTTTTTGATATTATTATTAGTGCATAGTGTAGAAAACATTTCGAAAGTAGAATATAAATCTTAGCCAGCATAGGTACCATTATAGTATGCTTGCTATAGCTGCCATATTAGATGGCAGGTTCTACAACTAAAACCGTACAAGGCTCGTATTGTTTCTTTGGATTTCCAACAAATGGTCAGGCTAAGGAACTTCCTATCCACGATGGGTACGTCCCTGGAATAGACGACCCGAGAACCTAACCGGATCTCTGCCAACACAAGGCCGGGTTACCTCTGCAAAAATAGGTAACTACTGACACGCGTATGCCATCCCCCGATCGTCACCGATCTTCCCGAGGATCCCCGATTTCCAACAAACCACATAGATAATAATAATGCAGTAACCACAGAGGTTAAGTATCTGGGCTCCATACCATGATACCACCTTTATCCAGAAGGAATGACATACACTAAGGGGCGCTACTCCCTAGAACCTTGCCGCATTCGTCCTGTTTCGACCATTTCCGGGGTGTGAGGCTCGACGAAGTCTCGTCCACAAAGCTACGCTTTCTACAAAAAGCCCTGCTTCGGGTCAAACAAAATGATCAACCTATGATCACAAAGATATAAGATCAAACAAATGATCATATCACAAATGATCAAACACTGATCATTTCACAGCAACACTCAGTATGCCACGTTACCAAATTGGGATATATCGCTGATAAATTTCAACTACATAACCTCTGAGCTCGTGCGTCTCAGAGAAGGATGTTAAGCTAAGAGAATAAATTCTCCGCCACCAACAGAAATGTATTTGAAAGAAATCAGCTTTATATCTCAAATTGTAACGTCAGACACACAATCCATACAAGTCTGTTCCGGGATCGAACAGAACCGAAGGCACTTCTCACGAAGCCCTTGCATTTCCGGATAATTTTCTAATCACGTCAGGACTTCCCGTCACTAAGGGTGATAATACCTCTAAACCGGAGATCAGCCGATGTAGAGTAACTCGACGGTAATCCTTCCGTTTTCAAAAATATCCGGTCTTCAACACCGGTCTTCAAATGCAATTCATAACGACGTATCACATATTCGGAATGGGTTATACGACCCCATGGTCCTTTCCCGGCTAACCCGAATAGTGAGCGCTTATTTAAAAATAAGTGTGGCATTCAATTCATCCAATTCACAACAAATACCTAACTTAAGGTAATTATTGATAGTCGGTTATTTAACTATCAATAAAGATGCGCAACATCATCAGATTCCAAATAATTTTCCAAATCATTTTATCTTCCAAAATATCTTTTACTAGATATAAAATTTCCACACTTTAAAAATAAATCAACGTTTATTTTCCTAAACAGTTTCCCTTTCCTTTTATAAATTCCATAGTGAATTTATATTTTCAAAATATCTACAGATATTCGATTTTCAATCGTTTTCAAATATTCACTTTTGATTTATCTTTAAGAAGATAAATTCTCAAAAACACTTCATTTCATTTTGGAAAAGCATTTCCATACTTATTTAATAATAAGTAATTCCCAAATCATTTATTTTCAACGTTTGAAAATATTCGATATACTTAAATCAATATTAAGTATATATTCATTCTTTAAGGAAATCATACATCTTAACATCTATTTGAGTCAAAACGAATGTTGCGTAAAACATCGTTACGACGACTCAAAATCACTAGTATAGGGATTCGAAATTTTAGATAGATATATAAATCCCAATACTACATTAAAAACATTTCCTTTCGGAAATCATTTACTATAACAACAGTGTTATAGTCCACCATTTCCTTATTTCTCGAAAACGTCTATTTCAACAATAAATGTTGAAATCTATGATTTCGATAGTTCACACGTTTTAAAACATCTTTTAAAACAATTAACTTCCTTTATAATATCGCTTTCCCAAACATAACCATTTTTTTTCAATAATATATTCACTGTCCAAAATCGTGAATATACTTCAATAACCAAATTTCGATTTTTTTTTCTACACATTTATTTCAAGAATTACCCACTGTCCAAAATCGTGGATAAAATTCCCTTTAACCTTTTAATTTATCAAATCCAATTGATTTCGAATTTATAAAACAACGTTTATAAATTCTATTCTCTATTCTATAACAACTTCGATTTATAAAAATTCCCTGAATTAACAAATTTAATTCATAACTCAAATCTTATACCAACAATCCATATTATAAGTCGAATACTTATAATTCCTTTATTTTACAAAATCATCTCCATTTATAAGTTCACAATTTATAAATTCCATTTATTTATAAATTCTTAAAAATTCATTTTAACGCTTATAAAAACTCATTTTATAGTACCAACATTTTAATTTATAAAGTGTCAACTTTATAAACCTTTTAAGTAAACCGTTTATAATATTTTAAAATCTCAACTTAAACCATTTTATAAATCAATCAACTGTTTATTCCAAAAATCACTTTTCGGTTATATTTCACAAAGGTCTTAACTTTTATAACTTTAAAATTTTACGTTTATAATCGATTCAAAAATTCCATAAAACGTATATTTTCAAAAATCACTTTAAAAACCTTTTTAAAGTAAAAGTCGTTATTTTTAAAACTTGAATCCGATGATGCAACAGCATCAATTAGTCCATCACAACAGTCAATATCATATATCAATATGATAACAGAATATACATCAATATCTATAAATAAATAAATACAGTTGAGGAATCCAGTTGGATCCCTCCAACCTGTTTCCCTGCATCCAAAGACGTTAGCACAATACCAATTCCGCTCCAGTACGGAATTATCGCGGTATATGGGTTTTTATAAATCCGCTTACTAACGGCGCAATAGGGTGTCATCCGCTATACGAGGCGGGAAATCATCAATCCAATATATACATATGCCAATAGGTATATATTGCTATATATATAGATATATCCTACTATATCTAATACCACATCAAATAGCAACCAAATCAGTCAACAAATAACTGCAATTCATTTTTTTTTTTTTGAGTGAGAAAAATCTCACCTTAGCTTTTAACTTGCAATCCCATTTCCCATTTCCGCTTTGATTTCTCGTTTTGACCTTGTATAAAAAAAATTATACAATTTATCAATATCCAAAATAAATCGAACTACTTAAATTATCATTCTATTTATTTACTTAAACAATTTCTCCTTTATTAAATAGATTTTAAAACTAAATTTCCTTAATAACTTTCTATATCAAATTTATCAATATTCGAAATAATCGAATAATAAATTCCTATTTTTCAATTTAAATTCAACTAAGATTATTTTTTAAACTAATAATTTAATT
The DNA here is from genome assembly GCA_030737815.1 of Allium fistulosum. Lineage (NCBI taxonomy): Eukaryota > Viridiplantae > Streptophyta > Magnoliopsida > Asparagales > Amaryllidaceae > Allium > Allium fistulosum. The sequence goes on along the minus strand of CM060902.1, from coordinate 1,332,838,448 downwards.
TAAACTATTTTCCCGTTTCAAAAATTTATTTTAACAAATTTTCTTTTACAAATAAATTTTCAGTAACTAAAATAATTAAATAAGTCAATTTAACAAGTTAATCTCCCTGAATTCATTATTCTAAATTTATATAGGTTAGAAAATAAATGTATAACTTAGTAGTTTATTTCACAGTAAAGTAGATTCCTTTTTAAAACTCTTTTAACAGCTGAATACTTAATTTTAAAATAGGCATGTGAAAGTATCTATTTTTATAACATCTTTAAAATTGAACAGTACATATATATATTTTCTTCTATAAACATATAGATTTATATGAAACTAAAAATTTGCTTTACTGTAAAATAAATTATAAATTTAACAAAAACAACAACAACCTCACCAGCAATCGCTCAACATCGCTACGCTGCATTACTTCCACGACAAATCATGAGCCCCTGTCCTATGCGAATGCAAGAAGACCCCGATTCGATGGAGTCGCGACCACGTCACCACTTCGACCTCGATGCTCTGCCATCGCCTCGCATGTTGCCAATGAAGTCGAACTGCCTGAACCCAGAATCGACGCCGCCATCCTCACGCGAGCGCGCCTGCCTCGATTACGCTCCCCCACCAGCGATCGATTGAAACACCTTATCATCAGCACGCGACTACAAACGCGCGCGCGCTTCCGCCCTCGCGAACACCCCACTCGAACGCCACCGCCTTCCGCTAGTGCGAACCATCCTCGCGACCTTGCCTGTCGCCGAGAGACCCCAGGCGATTTGAAAATATTCTCTCATGAACGAGTCAGTTTGATTCGTTGATTTCTTTTTTTTTTTCCGTTACAATTGTTTTGAAAATGAAGGAGGGGAAGAAACTGATCGATTCGATTTAGGGGAAATTCGATCTGAAGATTGAATTGAGAATTTGGGACGGAAGATAATATAGGAGATTTCATTTTCTTTTGAACTGGAACGAGAGATAGCGGCCATTATTTATTTTCATTTGAGATTTGTTTTCTCGTTCGTTTTTGATTTATGAAGAGGGAGAGGAATTTAAAAAGAGAGGGGATGGGTTGCACGATAATTTCGTGGTCTTCAGCGTGAACAACGGGGCATGTTTTAAGGGGAGAAAATAGGCTGACGTTGACTAGATTTTTTAAATTTTAAATTTAAGTTGAATTCGTTTAAAAATTTCAACGCGTTAATGTGTCGTGTGCTCACGTACCAGTACCGAAAAATACGAAATTTGAAATCCAGTAATAATTCAATATTACGGACCCAATGAAACTGGTTTCGTCGAATTCCGAGACTGTCTGAAAATTGACTATTTTTAAATATTGATTTGAACAATTAAATTCAAACTGAACAATTTACTCCCAAATTCGATTCTGAAGCTTCTGTTATCTTCAGTAATATCAATACGAATTTTAAAAGCTTTTGAAATATTTTTCTTCAGCTTAAAAGTGAAGATTCAAATTTATTCAACTTCAATCGATTAAATTTATATAATTTAATCGTCAAATTCAAAGTTATCTTCGGGATTCAAATTAAATCGTCGTTCAAATATTTAAAATTAATTAAATATTCTCAATTTAATTTGTTCAAAATTCTGGGTCGTTACAGACTTCCCTCCTTAAAAGAATTTCGTCCTCGAAATTACAAGTTAGTGAAAAAGGTCCTTAACTCGTCTACTATTTTTCCAACATCTAGTAGTTTTATCAAATTTTCAAAACAAATCTCTCTACTAAAGATTCGTTATCATTCCAACTATATTTTCAACTTCAATTACAGATTTCAAACAACATTGTTTTACTTCAAAACTCAAATTTAAATTCAAATTTCAAATTTAAACTTTCAAAATTTCTCAAAAATTTTCTAACGCCCTAAATTTCCGAAAAATTTCGCCAGCGTCTCCTTTGCGCGGCTAATACGGTACGACTACAAAACGTCCCTACGGACTCTCAGATTTCAAAAAGAAAAAGAAAAAGCCAAGCGGCTAGAGAGAAATCATCAAAAACTCATATTCAAATTGAAATACTTACCTTTTCCGAGCAATTCGAATTATCTGTGAAATAAATTTTCCAATCTCTTTATACACCTGTATATCCTACTAGCCATTATATCTAGTTACAGCATTCAAACTATTTTGCAAATTCGTTTACAAAATTTTCAATATATGCTTATATATTTACGGTTGAAGTTACATTCGTTTTTAAACAAAATGAATTCATATCCATTCTAGTTTATAACCAATTCAAATTGATACAAATTCAATTTATTTTAATTCTACTTCATTTGCAATTGATTCCATTCAATTTAATTTGCATTTCATATTTTCATTCGGTTTATTCTATTAACCAACCAACTTTCATTCATAATTGCTCTTTTAGCTTAGTTTCAACTACTAACTCGTTACAAATTCCAATTCACTTACAATTTCAAATTTGTCTTCAATTTCATTTACAATTGCAAATTATTCATTCATCCACCAATTCATTCATTTTCAATTTGAATCTCATTTCTATCAAATTACCAAATATTCTATAAGTTATTAACTTATTTACATTCCATTATGAATTTTATCTTTTATTCATCTTTCATTTATAATTATTCAATTCAATTCATTTCTTACAAATTTGAAACGAATTTCAATTTTCAATCTCATTTTATTTAATTGATTCACTTGCAAATTTATTCGTTCATTCACAATTCATTCGCTTTTCAATTTGAATTTCATTCTAATCAAATTTCAATATTCTATAAGTTATCAACTTATTAATATTTCGTAATTATTTTTATTTAGTATTCCAGAGTTTACCAACATTTCAAAGCCAATTTGAAAACAATTCAAATTTATCTTTTGAATTTTCTAAAACAAAAATCCAAATTTCCAAACAACTTCCATTTAAAACAACTTGGCAGCAATTTCTCTTTTGGAAACCCGAAAATGAACATCGATAATGCTGCAGTCATTACCGAAGTTATTTTCCAGCGACCGAAAAGAGTTTAGAGCTTTCATCTCTCTAAAATACTTTTCAAAACCTTTCCAAAAACTTCTCTGGAATTCCATTTCAAATTACAAATCACATTTATAATTTATATTCTTAAATTTCATTCGTATATGGATTAATTTCTTAACTTTGGAGTTACGATTTGAATTTCTTATTCAATTTCAATGATAATAGATTAATATTATCACTTCTAACATCCATGCAACCATATACTATAATAATTCATAGAAAATCAATTCGTTTCTATACAAAATAGTTTTGGGCAAAATTATTTCATTCACCCTATTTAAAAACAATACTGTGCCGAATTGTTCTATTCGAGTGTTTAGAGATCCCTATCAATGATCGTTAATTACTCGTATTGACCATAATCCATATACCACTCAATAAATCAATCATCACAATATAAAACAATTTTATATATTCAATAACAAATACGCGCTCATATCTATTATTACACTCAACTCATTCTAGAGTACTACTGACTCTATCTCTAATGAGTAACACCCAACAGAGCAGGGTTGTCGCTTAACCATATGCTCTGATACCACTTGTCACATCCTGGAATTTTCGACTTTCGAAAATTCGACATCGATACTCACTTTATCGACTGCCGAGCAATCGAGTGCCGGAAACTCCAATAGTGAGGGTTTTAAGAAAAAGAAAAAAAGTAGAAGAAGAAGATAGAAGAAAAAAAGAAAGAAGAACAACAACAGAACAAGAGCAGAAACAGAAAACAATATCAGAATCTCACATATCGCAGCGGAACAATATATAATAGATAATTACTAGTCTTTAAACAAAGAACTATATCATTTTATACATACATCAATCATCAGAGTCAATATACAACTCAATACAACAATGGACAGTTATATAACTTGTCCTCATACAGAATACACAGCGGAATAAATACTATCAGATACAAATACTACGTCTCGTCATCCAGCTTATCTCCAAGCTCCAGAATATCCTGATAACATAACTCTAGGCTGCCCGTGTGGAAAATTTGTGGGCACCCAGAGTTTAGAAGGGAACAATAAACTCCGAGTCAGTCATGGTGACTGGTGTGAGATCGTAAAACAGTTTATCTTTAAAACAACAAAATAATTTTTTAAGTCAATTCGAAATGCTTTTGGAAAATGAAACTACCATAAGACCTCCCGCCACACACACAATGCAAACGCAGACTTGGAGGAGATTTCTTCTTATGATAGTCAAAGATGCTTACTACGCGAAAATCAAATTCTTTTTGATATTATTATTAGTGCATAGTGTAGAAAACATTTCGAAAGTAGAATATAAATCTTAGCCAGCATAGGTACCATTATAGTATGCTTGCTATAGCTGCCATATTAGATGGCAGGTTCTACAACTAAAACCGTACAAGGCTCGTATTGTTTCTTTGGATTTCCAACAAATGGTCAGGCTAAGGAACTTCCTATCCACGATGGGTACGTCCCTGGAATAGACGACCCGAGAACCTAACCGGATCTCTGCCAACACAAGGCCGGGTTACCTCTGCAAAAATAGGTAACTACTGACACGCGTATGCCATCCCCCGATCGTCACCGATCTTCCCGAGGATCCCCGATTTCCAACAAACCACATAGATAATAATAATGCAGTAACCACAGAGGTTAAGTATCTGGGCTCCATACCATGATACCACCTTTATCCAGAAGGAATGACATACACTAAGGGGCGCTACTCCCTAGAACCTTGCCGCATTCGTCCTGTTTCGACCATTTCCGGGGTGTGAGGCTCGACGAAGTCTCGTCCACAAAGCTACGCTTTCTACAAAAAGCCCTGCTTCGGGTCAAACAAAATGATCAACCTATGATCACAAAGATATAAGATCAAACAAATGATCATATCACAAATGATCAAACACTGATCATTTCACAGCAACACTCAGTATGCCACGTTACCAAATTGGGATATATCGCTGATAAATTTCAACTACATAACCTCTGAGCTCGTGCGTCTCAGAGAAGGGTGTTAAGCTAAGAGAATAAATTCTCCGCCACCAACAGAAATGTATTTGAAAGAAATCAGCTTTATATCTCAAATTGTAACGTCAGACACACAATCCATACAAGTCTGTTCCGGGATCGAACAGAACCGAAGGCACTTCTCACGAAGCCCTTGCATTTCCGGATAATTTTCTAATCACGTCAGGACTTCCCGTCACTAAGGGTGATAAAACCTCTAAACCGGAGATCAGCCGATGTAGAGTAACTCGACGGTAATCCTTCCGTTTTCAAAAATATCCGGTCTTCAACACCGGTCTTCAAATGCAATTCATAACGACGTATCACATATTCGGAATGGGTTATACGACCCCATGGTCCTTTCCCGGCTAACCCGAATAGTGAGCGCTTATTTAAAAATAAGTGTGGCATTCAATTCATCCAATTCACAACAAATACCTAACTTAAGGTAATTATTGATAGTCGGTTATTTAACTATCAATAAAGATGCGCAACATCATCAGATTCCAAATAATTTTCCAAATCATTTTATCTTCCAAAATATCTTTTACTAGATATAAAATTTCCACACTTTAAAAATAAATCAACGTTTATTTTCCTAAACAGTTTCCCTTTCCTTTTATAAATTCCATAGTGAATTTATATTTTCAAAATATCTACAGATATTCGATTTTCAATCGTTTTCAAATATTCACTTTTGATTTATCTTTAAGAAGATAAATTCTCAAAAACACTTCATTTCATTTTGGAAAAGCATTTCCATACTTATTTAATAATAAGTAATTCCCAAATCATTTATTTTCAACGTTTGAAAATATTCGATATACTTAAATCAATATTAAGTATATATTCATTCTTTAAGGAAATCATACATCTTAACATCTATTTGAGTCAAAACGAATGTTGCGTAAAACATCGTTACGACGACTCAAAATCACTAGTATAGGGATTCGAAATTTTAGATAGATATATAAATCCCAATACTACATTAAAAACATTTCCTTTCGGAAATCATTTACTATAACAACAGTGTTATAGTCCACCATTTCCTTATTTCTCGAAAACGTCTATTTCAACAATAAATGTTGAAATCTATGATTTCGATAGTTCACACGTTTTAAAACATCTTTTAAAACAATTAACTTCCTTTATAATATCGCTTTCCCAAACATAACCATTTTTTTTTCAATAATATATTCACTGTCCAAAATCGTGAATATACTTCAATAACCAAATTTCGATTTTTTTTTCTACACATTTATTTCAAGAATTACCCACTGTCCAAAATCGTGGATAAAATTCCCTTTAACCTTTTAATTTATCAAATCCAATTGATTTCGAATTTATAAAACAACGTTTATAAATTCTATTCTCTATTCTATAACAACTTCGATTTATAAAAATTCCCTGAATTAACAAATTTAATTCATAACTCAAATCTTATACCAACAATCCATATTATAAGTCGAATACTTATAATTCCTTTATTTTACAAAATCATCTCCATTTATAAGTTCACAATTTATAAATTCCATTTATTTATAAATTCTTAAAAATTCATTTTAACGCTTATAAAAACTCATTTTATAGTACCAACATTTTAATTTATAAAGTGTCAACTTTATAAACCTTTTAAGTAAACCGTTTATAATATTTTAAAATCTCAACTTAAACCATTTTATAAATCAATCAACTGTTTATTCCAAAAATCACTTTTCGGTTATATTTCACAAAGGTCTTAACTTTTATAACTTTAAAATTTTACGTTTATAATCGATTCAAAAATTCCATAAAACGTATATTTTCAAAAATCACTTTAAAAACCTTTTTAAAGTAAAAGTCGTTATTTTTAAAACTTGAATCCGATGATGCAACAGCATCAATTAGTCCATCACAACAGTCAATATCATATATCAATATGATAACAGAATATACATCAATATCTGTAAATAAATAAATACAGTTGAGGAATCCAGTTGGATCCCTCCAACCTGTTTCCCTGCATCCAAAGACGTTAGCACAATACCAATTCCGCTCCAGTACGGAATTATCGCGGTATATGGGTTTTTATAAATCCGCTTACTAACGGCGCAATAGGGTCTCATCCGCTATACGAGGCGGGAAATCATCAATCCAATATATACATATGCCAATATGTATATATTGCTATATATATAGATATATCCTACTATATCTAATACCACATCAAATAGCAACCAAATCAGTCAACAAATAACTGCAATTCATTTTTTTTTTTTTGAGTGAGAAAAATCTCACCTTAGCTTTTAACTTGCAATCCCATTTCCCATTTCCGCTTTGATTTCTCGTTTTGACCTTGTATAAAAAAATTTATACAATTTATCAATATCCAAAATAAATCGAACTACTTAAATTATCATTCTATTTATTTACTTAACCAATTTCTCCTTTATTAAATAGATTTTAAAACTAAATTTCCTTAATAACTTTCTATATCAAATTTATCAATATTCGAAATAATCGAATAATAAATTCCTATTTTTCAATTTAAATTCAACTAAGATTTTTTTTAAACTAATAATTTAATTTAAACTATTTTCCCGTTTCAAAAATTTATTTTAACAAATTTTCTTTTACAAATAAATTTTCAGTAACTAAAATAATTAAATAAGTCAATTTAACAAGTTAATCTCCCTGAATTCATTATTCTAAATTTATATAGGTTAGAAAATAAATGTATAACTTAGTAGTTTATTTCACAGTAAAGTAGATTCCTTTTTAAAACTCTTTTAACAGCTGAATACTTAATTTTAAAATAGGCATGTGAAAGTATCTATTTTTATAACATCTTTAAAATTGAACAGTACATATATATTTTTTCTTCTATAAACACATAGATTTATATGAAACTAAAAATTTGCTTTACTGTAAAATAAATTATAAATTTAACAAAAACAACAACAACCTCACCAGCAATCGCTCAACATCGCTACGCTGCATTACTTCCACGACAAATCATGAGCCCCTGTCCTATGCGAATGCAAGAAGACCCCGATTCGATGGAGTCGCGACCACGTCACCACTTCGACCTCGATGCTCTGCCATCGCCTCGCATGTTGCCAATGAAGTCGAACTGCCTAAACCCAGAATCGACGCCGCAATCCTCACGCGAGCGCGCCTGCCTCGATTACGCTCCCCCACCAGCGATCGATTGAAACACCTTATCATCAGCACGTGACTCCAAACGCGCGCGCGCTTCCGCCCTCGCGAACACCCCACTCGAACGCCACCGCCTTCCGCTAGTGCGAACCATCCTCGCGACCTTGCCTGTCGCCGAGAGACCCCAGGCGATTTGAAAATATTCTCTCATGAACGAGTCAGTTTGATTCGTTGATTTCTTCTTTTTTTTTTCCGTTACAATTGTTTTGAAAATGAAGGAGGGGAAGAAACTGATCGATTCGATTTAGGGGAAATTCGATCTGAAGATTGAATTGAGAATTTGGGACGGAAGATAATATAGGCGATTTCATTTTCTTTTGAACTGGAACGAGAGATAGCGGCCATTATTTATTTTCATTTGAGATTTGTTTTCTCGTTCGTTTTTTATTTATGAAGAGGGAGAGGAATTTAAAAAGAGAGGGGATGGGTTGCACGATAATTTCATGGTCTTCAGCGTGAACAACGGGGCATGTTTTAAGGGGAGAAAATAGGCTGACGTTGACTAGATTTTTTAAATTTTAAATTTAAGTTGAATTCGTTTAAAAATTTCAACGCGTTAATGTGTCGTGTGCTCACGTACCAGTACCGAAAAATACGAAATTTGAAATCCAGTAATAATTCAATATTACGGACCCAATGAAACTGGTTTCGTCGAATTCCGAGACTGTCTGAAAATTGACTATTTTTAAATATTGATTTGAACAATTAAATTCAAACTGAACAATTTACTCCCAAATTCGATTCTGAAGCTTCTGTTATCTTCAGTAATATCAATACGAATTTTAAAAGCTTTTGAAATATTTTTCTTCAGCTTAAAAGTGAAGATTCAAATTTATTCAACTTCAATCGATTAAATTTATATAATTTAATCGTCAAATTCAAAGTTATCTTCGGGATTCAAATTAAATCGTCGTTCAAATATTTAAAATTAATTAAATATTCTCAATTTAATTTGTTCAAAATTCTGGGTCGTTACAAGGTCGATAGGCCTTTACCTCGTTAGGTCGTAGGACCTTATAACCCTTAGGTCGCTCACCCTGCTAGGTCGCGCCACAGTTAGGCTGTGCTCTTATAGGTCGCTTGCCTATTTACACTTAGGTCGTATGACCTGTATTTCACTAGGTCGCTCGACCTATTCTTCTGTTAGGTCGCACGACATTATAACCCTTAGGTCGTTCTGTCTATTTGACTTAAAGTCGTTGCACTTTAATTCGACCACGTTAGGTCGCAAGTATATTCCTACTTTGATGGTTTTGGGGATTGATTTCTTTGGATTTTTCTCACGTCTTCGAATGTGAATTTATGTGATTCGATTTGTTTCAACAATCGTTTTGTGACTTGTCACTTTAAAGACATAGAGGTTTCAATACTAGTAGTAAATATCAAAGCTCTTTCATCAAAACGATTTCAACTCTATTTTATTACAAAGCTCTTTTTCCTAAACCGTTTTCCAATCTATTAGTATATACAAGCCTTTACTTCACTCGGATGAGAAATCGAATTAAACGACTTAGTAAAACGAGTGGTATGAAACGCTTGCGTTCACTTCGTCGGTTAGTTCTTGGACTTGTTCGATTGAACCCCTTTGTGACAATTTCCTAGTGGAGATCTACAGTTTGTTCGTAAATATTTAAGTTAAGCTAGTGGTTATGGGACATGAAGCTAAACTCATATATTTACTGGCTTAGTGTAATTGACACTTCTATATGATCGTGACGATCATTTTTGCGATTTAGACTAGCAACTGTGCGATGTCTCTTTGTCTGCGAGGGAGACTAGACCCCGCTTATGTGATGTTTCTACTCACATATATGGGGTAGCACCCCATGGTCTTCGGGCCATTCATGTGTTAAAATTTAATGGATAGCTTCCATGAGATAGCTTCTCGTCATGTGTTATACGCGTTGGTGAGTTTTCATGCTCTCGTTCATGTGTTAGGCCTCCCCCTTTTTATGTGATTTCTGGATTTCTGGTGTTGATTTCTGGAATTTGTGCTTCACCAATTTTCATGATTTTCATTGATATGATATCAGTTTTTGTGCATTGGTGAATTCATGTGTCATTGACTTGTTATGAATACAAGTTTAGGGTATGATACCCTATTTTATCTTTGAGAAGATTCTTGTGATATTGATTAATCTCTTGTTGATTTTCAATTACATACTTATAGTAGTATGCCACGATGGTTATTACATGTTCATGCCATGTCTTTTACTTTATACCATATCATCTGATATTTATAGCTAGACTGATCCGTTTATTATTTTCTTATAAATAATACTCGGGTCAGACCGAGATGTTACAGTGCTTCTGCTTGACTTCTCTTCAGGATTATTCTGACTTTTGGCTAACTACATAGATTAGTAGTTTTTGGATGTACACATTTGAGATATAGACTCTATGTTGTGTACTTATTCTTTTGTATAGCACGTGTTGCTATCCTTTTGTATTAGCGTGGATCTTTCCGACCACTACTCTGATGTACACTTTTATGTGTTATATATTTATTCATATCTTCTTCTGCCTTTGTGATATGGATGTCTGTGACTGATTTATGTTATGATTATTTCTATGTTTGTTTCCGAAGATTATATATAGCCACTGTGTAATAGCTTTGGGTTTGTATCGGTATGTCGTATTTCCTCCTTAAATGATATGCATTCTATTCTATCTGACATATCGGTGCTCGCACAAAGAAGTTACATGGATGGTCGCTCCTCCACAGCCTTATTCTCCGTGCTAATTGACAGCACTACATTGTAGTGTTCTTGGTTAACGTGGGTATAGAGGTGGGGCGTCACAGAAATAATTCAGATCTAAGGTTTATGTCAATTTGGAAGATCAGATCCAACTCTCATCTTTTAGATCTATCTCTTTCTCTTAATCAGTTTATGAAAGCAACAACTATGAATTCAGATCTACTATAAGGTCTTGGGTTTGTGTCAATATGGAAAACCAAACCAAATTACTTTTCCAACAGCAACTATGAATTCATGCATGACTTCCGCTAACCCGTTTACTTTCCTCTATTTCTTTTCAATTAAATCAATATGGGTCACCTATTTAGATCTAGGGTTTAATGATTAATCGGTCTTAAAGTATATTGAAATCCTAACAATATCATTTAAGCATTGCTCACCGAGACATTTCATACCAACACTAATCATATAACCACTGCTCACTGAGGCAAAATAAAAGGTAAAATCGAACCTAATTATACAGGAAGCCCACCGATTTTTGGGTTTTACATTAAGAGAATGCAAGATTTGGAACCACTGCTCTGATAAAATTATCATGAACCCGATGGCAATTTGTGTGACGATGAGAGGAAGCGACGATGATTCCAGAGAGGCAGCGATGACAGTGATGGTGATTTGAGTGATTCGAGCGATTTGGACAAGGGCGATTTAGGGCATGAGGGAGAGCGACCTCAATTTGTGAGATTCGGGAGAGATGGAACCGATATTTTTGCCTAATTATTCTAGAAATTGTGAAGCCTGCAGTTATTCGGCAACTTGTGAAAGTTGTGGAGGGATTTTTTATATTCTTTGAAAGTTGCAAAGTATGGAGGGAAGAGGAAGGAATAGACCCACGTTTTCTTATTTTATTTACCGCCCCCTTTCTTTTGCCAATAGATGGTATTGGCTTCTCTATGTAGTTATTATTATTTGCTTTATTCAAACACAATGATAATAATGATGTCTTAAAGCATTGTAAAAAGCATTTATTCTTGTGGTGGGTAAGGCAAATTTCATTTACCTTTTTTATTATTCTCACTATAGTTATGTTGTCCTAAGTATGGTAGTGATATCTATATATCTTTAGGTTCATTTAGTGTCTATATTCGAAGAATACAAGCTTACTAGGAAGAAAAAAGAAGATAAAAGAAAGAAATATCATGTATATGTGGGACTAAGGTTGATTGAACTATTACCATGTTTTAGAATTCTATCGTAATGCAACAAAATTTTATTGCTATAATAAACTAATGATGTTTGAACCTAAAAACAACACTAATTTTGCTACTTTTAGGACAAGAACAAACATTAAGAATTACTCTCAAAGTTTTATCAAAGCAACAAGGCTTGTTGTGGTCCTTAATATCAATTGTTATTCTTATGTTAGCCTTTTTGTCCAAAAGATTTTTCTTTGACAAGTAGGCAAGTACTATAATCTCTCCTAACCTAGCAAGCTATGCAGGTTAAAGATAAAAGTGGAATTCTATTAATTTTATAAACATATTTAGTTTTTTAAACTTTGTTGATTTTATAAACATAGTTATTGTTCATTAATGATGGTTAATTTCATAAAAATTAGTTAATGTTATATACTTGGTTAATTTTTCTAATTTATACAATCGACAACAAAGCATAGTAATATATAAATTTTAATAATGATATTCGTCAATAATATCTAAATGAAAAAATAAAAGTAAAAGTTGAACAAAATTTGATTATTATCCTACTTGAATAACTAGTTTTCGATTGGAAATTATTATAGTTGTTAGCCTATCTTTGATTACTTATGCTTCTAATTTTAATTGTTTACTCATTGCATTTTTTATAATATTTGTCCTACACTCATTACTACTCGAATACACTTTACACATAGCATCCTTTATTTGATAGGATAACACATTAAACTCCATTGCTAGTGAAAAGGACCCATGTTTCATTTAAAGTGTCAAACCCAAATATAATCGTTCTTCTTACTTAATACATTCAAATAATTTGATTTCTATAATTATAACGGGAAAATGTGTACATTTTTCTTGGACACACTACTAGGATAATTCATAAGCATTATGCCTAAGGTGTAAAGAACCCCGAGCCTCTTTTATGCTTGCCTTCCACTTTTTTTCCTATGTCTTGAACTTTGGTATTTGTAGCTCGATCATCTGTAATAGTAATGTGCTTGAATATATCACTTATTGTAACAACCCGGGGTTTTCGACGCTCGAAAATCAACATCAATACGTTCACTGTATTACATGCCGAACAATCGAATGCCGAAAATACCAAATCGTTAGGGAAAAGAAGAAGAGGTAGAAGAAGAAAATGGAAAACAACATCAGAATCACACAATCGCAGCGGAACAATATATAATAGATAACAACTGATCTTTATACAAAAGAAACTATAACTGTTTTTATACATTACTTCATCTGAGTACAACACAATCAATAACACAACACTGGACAGTTATAATAACTTGTCCTCACAAAAGCTGACTATACAGCTTACACTGCACAGTGGTATACACATCAAGTACGTGTGATACGTCTCGTCACCCAGCTCGTCTCCTGAGCTCCAAAGCATCCTATCATGTATGTGTAATACTTGGTCTGATCCGAGCATTATAAATAAATAACACCCGAGTCAGTCTGGAAAACCAGCGTGAGAAAACACACTCAATTGAATTATTAAAGTTTTCAAAATCCTTTGAAATCAAAGGTATCTCGTAAGACCACGCCACAAATAAACATGTCGGGTTTTTACCTTACGATAACCAAAGCATTTCATATCAAAATCCTTTGATATTATAATAGTTCCTAAGTACAAATACTTATTCAAATAGCTGAAATTGTTACATTAATTAAATTCTAGCATACTAAGCTCTACAATCAAAACCGAAAAGACACGTAGGGAGAATGGATTTCCAATTGAATGACTAGGCACTGGGGTACCACCTGTCACGATACCTGGTCTAGATCAGCATACCGAGGACCACTCCCGATCTCCTGCAACACAAGACCGGACTACCCCTTACTGGATAGCCCGAATAAGATCACCCTACGGTTGGGATCAGCAACCGCCACATAGCCGAAATAAAGGGACTCTAGACAGGGGAAATCTTACCCTAATTGGGTGCTACCCACTTAGCCTTGCTGCATATCCCCTGATTTTCAGTCATTCCCGGTTGATGAGGCTCGAGGCTAAGCGTTACCTTTTTAGAAATATTCACTTAGAATGCTCATTGTCCTCTAATGACAATGTACTGATAGCATTCATCCATACAAGTCCGTTCCCGGTCCGAACGGAACCGAAGGCACTACTCCTACTACATTCATTTGGAATCACCCTCAGGATTAGTAGAGATTTGCCCTTGCACTTCACTGCTCCATCTTCGACTCCAAGCTCTTATCTTCCTTACGAAAACGTACTCGTTGGATCGAAGTGGTTTTCGGATCACAAATCCGATCCCGATCTCTTCGAAACAACTTTCGCTATTTCCCGGTAAACTCAACCCTGGTTCACTAGGAAATAAATAGACGAGAATAAGATCGGAGATCACCTCCTAACCGTTAGTAGACGGATTTCCTTATAAAAGTCCTAGAAGAACAGATGGTTTATACGTACAGTATAGCACCTCGAACGGTAACTGTACCATATAATTCTCGTATTTCTTCTAGATATTTCCAAAGTTATATTCGGGTCCAGAATTTGATAGTGTTGGAACCTGCCTTCTTCGATTTTAATGCGACAACCATATATTTCAACCTATATACTATAATGTCAAATATTCTTGCAGGAATCTACAAGAGAAGCTATTATCATATCATCAACAAGATTAAGTTCTCAAAATTTTATTATTTCTAAGTTAGATATTTTTGTACAATCTCTGATATGATGATAAAACACACACACAATTATACTTTTGAAAATCATGCTTTAAAATAATAAATATCTTTAATTATTTAAAAGATATAAAAAGGTATTTTCAAAATTATATAATATCTCAAGTTCAAAAGTGCTAAAATAAAGGAAGGAACAAAACAGTACAGATTTAGACGTCTGTATCTTAATTCATCACTCTTGGGCCTTACCCCTGCCCTGCCAGATCATCACTCCTGGGCCCTTGCTCCCTCCAGTGGCTTCAACGTCTCCCAATGCTACTCATTCCTAAACCATCCCGGTAGACTATTTGCCTTCCCCCGTGTCTGGAAATACCATATCCCTCCCCAAATTAAATTCTTCCAGTGGTGTCTCATACATGGTCGGATTAATACCAAGGATCGCCTCACCCGCTTTAACATCACTTCAGACCAGATTTGCGTCTTCTGCAACTCTGAAATCGAATCTATCCGACATCTTTTCCTCGACTGTGATTTATCTTTCTACATTTGGGTTTCGGTTTGCGTCCATAATCTTGGGAAAATCTACTCAATTAAGGATTTCTTTGAGCACTGGCAGTATAGCTCACCTAACCCCCATCTCGACTCTCTTCTGGCTATCTTCTGCTGGGTCATCTGGAAAGAGAGAAACACCATCATCTTCAACAAACCCACTAGCTCGCATCTTGCATTATGCATTAAAATCTCTAATCTTTTTTATTATTGGGCAGGTTCCTCATCTTCGGCGCCTTTCAGATTTCGCCTTCCCTCGGCGAGGTCCCCCTCGAAAGAATCGGTGGGTAGCGCATCCTCTGCCGCACCGACAGGACAGCATGGTGCAGACTAAGGGATCGACTGTCTTCTCTCCCTCTCATGAATTTTCTTTTACTCTTCGCTGCAGTTCTTCTGATAATCACTGGCTTAGTATGTATATTAATCTCTATTTATAATCTGACTCAATGACTGTAATCTAAACACTTTTTTGTTGATGTGCTGCTTTAGCTATCGATCAGGCATGTTGATCGAACCAACACTACCTATATATATTTAGCCTAATCGGCTGTGTAGTTCCCTGCTACACAACCGTTCTTCTCTATAAAAAAATTCAGACGTCTGACATCAATATCAGACGTCTAAAGATAATATAACAGACGTCTGAACTCTATGTATATAGTGCTTCTACTTATATATGAAATAGACGTCTGTCAATTTAATAACAGACGTCTGTCATCCTAGACAGACATCTGAATTAAAAGACAGACGTCTGAAATGACTGTTTTTCTTTCTTTTATTTTTTGAATTTCAAACTTTATTCAGACATCTGTCACTTTTCTCTCAGACATCTGAACTTGACGAACTGAAGCATCTCTTCATGAAATATCAAATTCTGAAGAGTTGTCTTCTTCACCAAGGGTTGCACTTCTTCTAATAGTTGCAACTATTAAATTAAGACTATTCAATACTATAAATAGAGATGAAAATCCACTATTTAAAAACACCAATTCTTTCTATCTATACTTGCTTTGTATTATCATAATCACAAGCAATTTTCAATCTCTACTTCCTATCTTTTGCACATTCAAATCATCATATCAAGAAGATTATAGGAAGGGTGTACTACATTGACTATATTCGTGTTATTCAAAGAACACACAAGTCAAGAAACAATTTACCAAATTGTATTTGAAGTCCTATTCGGTTGCTTAGGCGGAAAAGTCCTGTTCGGTTGCTGAGGCGGTGTAATACCTGTTCCTCCGGGTTAAGTGAGGGTTGTTAGAGAAATTCCAGAAGGAGTCTGGGACTGGACGTAGAACGAGAAGTTCGAACCAGTATAAAAATCCCTGGTGTCTTTTTTTATTACTTCCATTTACTATTATTTATAATTCCACACTTGCTAGTAGTAGTTTAACTATATTATCGACCCATATAAACTTTCATTTGGTATCAGAGCAAGGTTATCACATAACTATAACACAGTTATCTGATTATTTTTTAATATGGACAATAACACTAGCAACAGTTTTACTGAGGGACAAGCCACTACACGACCACCATTGTTTAACGGATTAAATTATAGTTATTGGTCAACTAGAATGAGAATTTTTATGCAAGCAAGTGGATTTGAAACCTGGAATATCATTCAAACTGAATATCATATTCCTACTACAGAGTATGCTACATGGTCTAATACCCAAAAACTAGATGCTACTGCAAATGCAAAAGCAATGAACATGTTATTTTGCGCTTTAGACAAAAATGAATTCAATCGAGTCAGTATCTGTAAAACTGGATATGAAATTTGGAATACTCTTAAGGTTACACACGAAGGAACAAATAAAGTAAAACAAAGCAAGATTTCTATGCTTAAAAACCAATTTCAAAATTTTAGGATGAAACAAGGAGAAAGTATTAGTGAAATGTACTCTAGATTCCAGGATATTTATCACTCACTTTTAGCTTTAGAAGTTACTTTTACTGAATCTGATGTTGTATCAAAAATCCTTAACTCTTTAACTGATGAATGGGAACGAAAAGTCTTAGCTATCGAGGAAGCTAATGATATTTCAACCATAAAAACAGAAGAGTTAATAGGAAATCTAATGTCCTATGAAGTAAATTTACAGGCAAGACGAGCACAAGCACAGGACAAGAAAACTATCGCTTTTCAAGCAGAAAAAGAAGACACTGAATCAGAAGATGATATGGCATTTATAGCTAAGAATTTCAAAAAGTTTTTAAAATTCAAAAAGGGTAATAAATTTGGAAATAACAAGGGTTTTAATAAGCCATCAAGCTCATCTCTTGAATGCTACGAATGTCACAAGAAGGGCCATATAAAGAAAGATTGTCCTGATCGGAAGAAAGAAAATAATCTCAAAAAGGACAAATATAAAAAGAAACAAGCCTTCTCAGTTACATGGGATGATACAGAATCTTCTTCGTCAGACAGTGATAATGACAGTGATTCAGAACTAGCTAACGTTTGTTTTATGGCAACAAATGATGATGTAAGTGATCTAACTTTTGACGATTTAATAGAAATAAACTCTGAATTGTTAGATAAACTTAGAATCCTAAAGAGTAAATATAAAGATGCTTTAGGAAAATTAAATAGAACTGAAATAGAAACTGACATGTTAAAAGATGAAAAGAAAATATTGGAGGAAGAGTTAGTAAAATCTCAAGAATCTTATGATAATATAACATCTCAATTCACTGATTTAAGCAGTGAAATAGAAAGACTGAAATATGAGAATGTTAAATTAGCAAAAGAGAATTATGATTTAAACTCTAATATTAAAACACTTGATATAGAAGTATCAAATCTTAAAACAAAACTGGAAAATATTTCTAAAAACGTTTCTAAATTTAACATTGGAAGAGAGAGTCTTTCTAAAATAATTGAGAACTCTCAAACCTGTTCAAATAAAAAGGGGTTAGGATATAAAAAACCAATACAAAAGTATTCTAAAAATAATGATTCTTTATATACTAATTTTAAGAAAAACGAATCTATATCTACTCAAAAAGCTTCTTCAAAAGTTATTCATCCAAAATCAATTATGATTTGGGTTCCAAAAACTAATAATAATTTGATTAGGAAAAACTACATTAAATCTTTCATTATGTCTGTACATAAGAATGAAAATTTTATTTTTAAAGGGAACTCTAAACCCAACTGGGTTTGGCTTCCTAAGATTTAACCCTTAGGACCCTAACAGAGGAAGTGGGTACCAATAGAATTTCAATATTTTTTGCAGGTACCGATTAAGAAAAGAGGAAAATGGATTCTAGACAGTGGTTGCTCAAAACACATGACATGCGACAAAAATATGTTAACTAACATTATCTACTCAGATGGAGGATCTGTCACTTTTGGAGATAATTCCAAAGGTTACATCATCGGCAAAGGCGATGTGAGCAATGACGGTACATCTAATTTACCTCTTATTACAAATGTCTTATTAGTTAAAAATTTAAAACATAACTAACTAAGTATTAGTCAATTATGTGATAAAGGTTTTAACATAGTATTTTCTGAAAATAAATGCAATATTTTTTATCATAACAAAAATATTATTTTCGAAGGAGTAAGAGATCGTAATATTTATATTTTGAATATGAAAATAAATCATAATACAAATATGTGCTTATTAGTCAAAGAAAATGATCCTTGGCTATGGCATAAAAGATTTTGACATATAAATTTCAAAGCTATTAATAAATTATCCAAAAACAATTTAGTAAAAGGATTACCTAAAATGAATTTTAAGGTAAATAGCATTTGTGATGCTTGTCAACTAGGAAAGCTAACTAAATCTTCTTTTAAATCTAAGAAGATCATCTCAACATTACAACCTCTTGAGTTGTTACATCTAGACTTATTTGGACCAACTCAGACTCAATCTATTAATCACAATAGATATGTTTTTGTAATAGTTGATGACTTCTCTAGATATACTTGGACTTTATTTATGAAAAACAAAAGTGATACATTTGAAAATTTCAAAATCTTTGCTAAACGTATTCAAAATATTAAAAATCTAAAAATTAAAAACATTAGAAGTGATCATGGAGGTGAATTTGAAAATGAAATGTTTGAGAAGTTTTGTAATAAGAAAGGAATATTTCATAACTTTTCATTTCCAAGAACGCCTCAACAAAATGGAGTTGTTGAACGTAAAAATAGAACACTTCAAGAATGTGCTAGGACTTTATTGAATGGAACCACTCTTCCAAAACAATTTTGGGCAGAAGCCGTTGCTACTGCTTGTTATGTCCTAAATCGTGTCTCTATTCGACCTTTAACTAAACATACTCCATATGAACTCTTCATCGGTAGAAAACCTAATATATCTTACTTTAAAGTTTTTGGTTCTAAATGTTTTGCCTTAAATACGAAAGATCAATTAGGAAAATTTGATCCAAAATCGGATGAATGTATATTCATCGGATATTCAGAACGAAGCAAAGCATATAGAATCTATAATATAAGAACTAAATCTATTGAAGAAACACTTCATGTATCATTTGATGAAAATTTCAAAATTAAAACAAATGATGATGAAGACATTGTAATAAATTCAAACTCTACTTTTGACAACAATGCACCTGACAATACTTCTTCTATAAATCAAATTGAAACTGAATTAAAATCCCCACCAAGAATTTTAAAAGATCATCCTATTCAAAATATAATAGGAGAAATTGATGAAAGAGTTAAAACAAGGAATCAACTAAATCAAATGGGTCATATAGCTTTTCTTTCTAATATAGAACCTAAAAATATTAGGGAAGCCTCAACTGATGATTATTGGATTATTGCGATGCAAGAAGAACTAAACCAATTCGAAAGAAATAACGTTTGGAATTTGGTTCCACGACCGAATGATCAATCAGTTATTGGCACTAAATGGGTTTTTAAAAATAAAGCTGATGAAAATGGTAATATCACTAGAAATAAAGCTAGATTAGTTGCACAAGGATATAATCAGGAAGAAGGAATTGACTATGAAGAAACGTTTGCTCCTGTCGCAAGATTAGAAGAAATATGAATCCTATTAGCCTATGCTTGCTTTCATGATTTCAAATTATATCAAATGGATGTTAAAAGTGCATTTTTAAATGGATTTATTAAAGAAAATGTTTATGTTGAACAACCTCCCTTGTTTATACACGAACAATTTCCAGACCATGTTTATAAACTTAAAAAGGCTTTATACGGTTTAAAACAAGCACCTCGTGCTTGGTATGATCGTTTAAAAAGTTATTTAATCGACTCTGGTTTTGAAATTGGAAAGGTTGATCAAACTCTTTTTATTAAGAAAAAGAAACATGATATTTTAATTGTTCAAATTTATGTAGATGATATTATTTTTGGATCAACTAATGATAAATTATGTCAAGAATTTTCTAAAATAATGACAAATGAATTTGAAATGTCTCACATGGGAGAATTAACATATTTTCTTGGACTTCAAATTAAACAAGTTAATAATGGCATTTTTATAAATCAAGAAAAATATTGTAATAATTTAATCAAACGCTTTGGTATGGAAAATACTTCTGCCAAATCAACTCCTATGAGTACAACCATACATCTTGAAAAAGATGAAAATGGAAAGAGTGTAGACCAAAAATTATATCGAAGTATGATTGGATCATTATTATATTTAACGGCTAGTAGACCCGATATAATGATGAGCGTTGGTTTGTGTGCACGATTTCAAGCCGATCCTAAAGAATCACACATTAGAGCGGTGAAACGTATTTTACGTTATCTCAACAAAACCAAAGATTTTGGACTATTTTATCCGAAAGAATGTCCTTTTGAATTAGTGTCATATAGTGATGTTGATTTTGGAGGAAGTCGGACGGATAGAAAAAGTACAAGTGGGACTTGTCACTTCATTGGACGGTCTCCAGTATCTTGGTTCAGTAAGAAACAAAATTGCGTATCACTTTCTACTTGTGAAGCAGAATATATATCTGCAGCTTTGGCATGTGCTCAAGTAATTTATATGCAACAAACTCTTCAAGATTTTGGTTTTAAATTATCTAAATCTACAATCTTCTGTGATAATTCTAGTGCTATTAATTTATCTAAAAATCCAGTAAATCATTCACGGACAAAACATATTGATATTCGTCATCATTTTCTTCGTGATAATATTGAAAAAGATATAATCAATCTAGAATTCGTATCTTCGGAAAATCAATTAGCAGATATTTTTACCAAACCATTAAATGAAAACACTTTTGTAAAATTGAGACGAGAACTTGGAATTATCTCTTTCAAAAATTTATGAAGTTTACCTCAACTCAATTCTGTTTTTTAAAGGTTAATATAAAAAAAACTTGTTTTTATCCACACATATTTTTTCCTGGTTAAAATTAAATTATTCTTCTTTTAATCTTAACCATTCATTATTTAGCCTTCAGTTTTTTTTATAAATTCTTTCTTTCCGAAGAAAATTGTCATTCAGCTTATTTTTTTACAAAGGTGAAAGCAAAAATTCAATTATGTTTTTTAACTTTGCATTATTCATATATACCATGGCTGGTTCATCTTCAGATGAGCCTTCCTATTCATCTGAATATTCATCAATTGATTTTGAAACACCTAGTTCTGGGTCTTCCGAACTTCCAACTCCAGCTTATATTCCGATATGTCCACCACAAAGTCATCATACGGGGTATATGCCAGAAAATAAATGCACGCGAAGAAATTTATTTCCATCTCCAACTACTAAGGAAAACATAGATGACTTACATCACTATCAGAGGGAAACACTTAATCTTCAGCGTGAAATGTATTTTGAGCAAAAGAGTCATGGTAGACGACTCAGTTTTCTTGAACGTTGTGCTGCAAAAATATATGGGTCATCTCCGATCAACACAAATGCACATATTCATTCACCTCAACGTCCTTATGTTTCCCCAAATTCGTGGGATCGTCAGCCTCAATGGTCTCCTATTAAACAGTCCGATGAACAACAACACGAATCATCCAAAGGGAAGTCTCCGAAGTCTCCAAAAACTCCAAAGACTCCTAAGTAGATAATATATATATGATTGTATGTTGATTTGGTTATTCATTTTTGCTTTGTATTTTTCAAAATAAATAAATATTTGAATATTTTTTATCTTTAAACTAAGCAAAAACATTCATCATCAGACATACATACGTCTATACTTTTTCAACAGACGTCTGTAAAACACCTTCTTTTACTGTTTTTAGTCACACAGACGTCTGAAGCATTTATCACAGACGTCTAAATTAAGTATAAAAAGTTTCAAATTTTCTGTTATAAAATTAGCCGTCTGTTTGAAAATAACAGACGTCTGTTCTCCAATATAGACGTCTAACATAAAATTTTCAGACGTCTGATTTTAGTTCAAAATGTTTTTTACTCTCTGTTTCAATTTGAACCTACTGAGCCGTCTGTCACTAATTTTTAGACGTCTGTCATTCTTCTTAGCCGTCTGTTCTAAAAATTTAGACGTCTAAACTTCTCTTAATTTTTTCTTATCTACAGAACTTCAGACGTCTGTATATTTTTTAGACGTCTGAAACCCTATTAGAAAGAAAACAATATAAATCATACCAACGGTTTCTCTTCTTCATCACGTCTATTTTTTTCTCAAAATCAAAATTCAAAACCCTAGCCTTCTCCAAATTAAACAATGGCGCCCAAATCAAAACACAAGAAACAAAAAGGGGATTCTTCTCAACAAGCTCCTCATATTCTCCCTTCAGAAGATCAAATTGCAGCTTGGCTCTACCATGAACCCCGAAGTATGGCTCGTTACAAACATCTATCTTCTCTGCCATCATTTCATGGTATTTTTCATGACCTTGATCATTTTCCTACGTACAAACTTAGGCTCTATACTGATAGATCTCAGATCACTAGTCTTATTGATTTCAAAGACAATCAAGTCAACATTTGTAGACTTAGTGTCCTATTATTTCTTGCAAATGTCAACAATCCAAAAATTAGGCTTCATCGAGATAAAGGAACGCTTTGAACAAGCGTATTTGGAAACATTCTTCAAATAACTCCTGCTGACATTGGACGAATTTTAAAATGTAGCTCGGATGGGGTCGATTTAGATGATTTTAAGTTAGAAGGAGAGGATCTTAAACAAATAGAATATTATCTTTTTGAAACAGGAAAGTCCACAGATAGATCAAATCATCTTCGTCCCCGACCTCGATTATTGCTTAGAATGCTAATAAAAACAATTTTTCCCCGGCAAGGAAGCCATGAGGTCATTTATGATGATGAAGATAAGGCGCTTCAATCAATATTATCAAATTCACAAATCAATTGGGCACAATATTTTTATGATGCATTTCGTACTTATCACGACTCGAAGAAGCATTCAATTGTCTATGCCCCTTATATTACTCGAATTCTAACTGACCTGTCTATTCAAAGTCCGTCAATTGAATTTGAAAAGATTAAGGTATCCAACATTCGCTTCTTTAGTTTGATGGGATTACCGGAATCTCCTCCGACATTTCCAACATATACTGATTAAAAAGCGGAACAACTAGCTTTACAAAAAGAAAAAGGAAAAACAAAAGTAGGCTGTTCCGGACATGATGGAGATGAAGGAGATACTGAACAAGAAGGGGATGATGAAGATGAAAGGGAAGATGAAGAAGGAGAAGACGAAGCTTTTGAGCAAGCTTTCATCCAAAGTTCAATCCCGAAAACTTACGAGATTGAACTAATTTCTGGTACTTCACGCACTTATACTAAAAATGAAAAGCTCAAGTCTGACATCACCATCTCTAAAAATCAAAAGAAAATCTCTCAACAAATTGCACAAGGCTTTTCTTCCATCAATTCTAGATTCGATGATTTAGATGCCAAAGTCGAAGAGAATACGAGAATTGAAAAATGTCAAGACAATTCTTCGTCAATTGTGGAAAAAGTCTCATGGATCTTCTCCTCCTTCCTCTCCAACTTGGGGAGAATGGTGAAAGAAGATGTTTTTCTTTTGGTTTGCCTTTTGGTCCAAAAACTTCACTATCATAAAAATTCTGTTTTTTTTTGTGATGTTTAAAACTTATAAGTTGTTATTTGTATAATTTTCTCTGTCTCTCTTAGTCCATTATGTTGGTTAAACAAATGCTCTGTCTTAAAAATTGATTTGTTATTATCATTTTGGTACATGCTTGGTTTGTCTACACTTCTTAACTATTTTGCTATTCACAGTTTTGTCATTTCTTTATATCTAAACACCCCCTACAACTCTTTTTGTTAATGACAAAGGGGGAGAAATAATAACATTTTTGCTATATAAATTGGTCATATTGACAGGGGGAGCAAAAGGTATGGTTATACTAACCGTTGAATTATATAGTTGTCATCATCAAAAAGGGAGAGAATGTTGGAACCTGCCTTCTTCGATTTTAATGCGACAACTATATATTTCAACCTATATACTATAATGTCAAATATTCTTGCAGGAATCTACAAGAGAAGCTATTATCATATCATCAACAAGATTAAGTTCTCAAAATTTTATTATTTCTAAGTTAGATATTTTTGTACAATCTCTGATATGATGATAAAACACACACACAATTATACTTTTGAAAATCATGCTTTAAAATAATAAATATCTTTAATTATTTAAAAGATATAAAAAGGTATTTTCAAAATTATATAATATCTCAAGTTCAAAAGTGCTAAAATAAAGGAAGGAACAAAACAGTACAGATTTAGACGTCTGTATCTTAATTCAGACGTCTGACATCAATATCAGACGTCTAAAGATAATATAACAGACGTCTGAACTCTATGTATATAGTGCTTCTATTTATATATGAAATAGACGTCTGTCAATTTAATAACAGACGTCTGTCATCCTAGACAGACGTCTGAATTAAAAGACAGACGTCTGAAATGACTGTTTTTCTTTCTTTTATTTTTTGAATTTCAAACTTTATTCAGACATCTGTCACTTTTCTCTCAGACATCTGAACTTGACGAACTGAAGCATCTCTTCATGAAATATCAAATTCTGAAGAGTTGTCTTCTTCACCAAGAGTTGCACTTCTTCTAATAGTTGCAACTATTAAATTAAGACTATTCAATACTATAAATAGAGATGAAAATCCACTATTTAAAAACACCAATTCTTTCTATCTATACTTGCTTTGTATTATCATAATCACAAGCGATTTTCAATCTCTACTTCCTATCTTTTGCACATTCAAATCATCATATCAAGAAGATTATAGGAAGGGTGTACTACATTGACTGTATTCGTGTTATTCAAAGAACACACAAGTCAAGAAACAATTTACCAAATTGTATTTGAA
This sequence comes from Allium fistulosum, assembly GCA_030737815.1. NCBI lineage: Eukaryota > Viridiplantae > Streptophyta > Magnoliopsida > Asparagales > Amaryllidaceae > Allium > Allium fistulosum. The sequence continues at coordinate 1,332,812,805 of CM060902.1, read as the reverse complement.
GTCCTATTCGGTTGCTTAGGCGGAAAAGTCCTGTTCGGTTGCTCAGGCGGTGTAATACATGTTCCTCCGGGTTAAGTGAGGGTTGTTAGAGAAATTCCAGAAGGAGTCTGGGACTGGACGTAGAATGAGAAGTTCGAACCAGTATAAAAATCCCTGGTGTCTTTTTTTATTACTGCCATTTACTATTATTTATAATTCCGCACTTGCTAGTAGTAGTTTAACTATATTATCGATCCATATAAACTTTCAGATAGTCGGTTATTTAACTATCAAATAAACAATCATTCATCCAAATATTTTATTTCCACTGAAAACAACACGTCTTATTTAATTTAGATTTTATATAAATTAAATCACTCTATCCAAAAATATACACTTAAAACATTTAAAATGAAGCTACTTAAATCACTTTATTCAAAATATATATTTATGAAATTCTATAATAATTTTCCGAGTAAAACTTTAGCCAAAAACAACTTTTTAAAATAAAGCTATTTTATAAAATATAAATATTTAATAATTTTCCTTTAAATCATAATACTACTTAACCCTTTTTTTCTTTTTAAAATAATTAACTACTATAATTAACTTAATTAATATTTACTCTAACAATTTTAAAACAACTAAATAATAAATTTTCTAAAAACATTCTTTAAAACATCTTTAAAACTTCTAATTTATACTTAAAAATCTTTCTTTGAAAATATACTTAACTTTCCAGAAAAATACATTTCCACTTCAATAAAACCCATCTAATCATTTATAAATCCTTCTCGATTTATCTCCAGTTTAATTTACGTTCCAATTCCGTAAAATTCCTTTTCCCCATTTAAAAATAAAACCACTATTTATTTTTAAAACGAATTACCCTTTTCCTTATAAATTCCCACCGTGAATTCATAAATCCAAATTATCCACTAATAAATATTCACTTTATTTATAAACCCAGTTTATACATTCCATAGTCTCATTCTCCTTTTAATCACTATTTCAACACACTTAAATCGATTTTCAAATCGATTTCTGAATTGATTCCATTTTGAAATTTATTTCTTGATTTACCCAAATTTTCCCAAACACCCTAATTTCATATTCACTTCCCTTTCTGACTTAAAATCATATTTAAATCTGGAACATCAATTTCTTACTTTATTTCAAAATTCTCCTTTTATTTCTCCCCAAACCATCTAAATCTTGAATTTAAAAAAATAAATCCTTTAATTCTTAAACAATTTCGCTCAAGTCCTCAAAACTCTTTATTTCCCATTTATTCAAAATCCCTATTTTTCCATACCCTGAATTTATTTAATAAGACTTTAAAATCAAACTCTTTACCTTTTTCCCTAATTCATTCCTTTTAATTTATCCACTTCGCTATAATATTTTACTTAAAATTTTCTTTTTATTTTCCTTCAAAAATCCAATCTTTATATTTTTGATATCTCAAAAATACCAAAATATATTCAGCCAAACCATAGCATTCAATAATTTCAATTTACACTATAATCTATCACAGATTATCAAATAAATCATATCACTGAATATGAGGATAAATTTCAATATTTTTGAGGAATCCAGTTGGATCCCTCCAACCTGTTTTCCTGCAACCACAGATGTTAGCACAATATAAAAATACCAATCCTACTTCGAGGGGGATATCGCGGTATATAGGGTCATCCGCTATTATACGTGACGCATAGGGTCTCATCCGCTATATAATGCGGGAATATCAATCACTCCAATATATATATACACTAATATATATAATTTCATATCCAGACTGATAATAATTATCAATTTCAATCAATCGTCCAATAATTTAAATTTAACTATTTATATTAACCAGTAATCCAATTTGAGTGAGATTAACTCACCTTGAATTTTAGTTTGCTATCCACTTCAGTCTCGACTTAGTTTCACGATTTTTGACCTTGTATAAACATTATACGGTTTGTTAACATTTTAAATAATCGAACAATCAATTACCTTTTATTAATTTAATTTAAACTAATAATTTAATTTTAAATTAATTTTCCTATGATAAATAATTTTTAGTAATTAAAATAATTAAATAAGCTAATGGAACAAGTAGATCACCATAATCCATGATTTTAAACTAGTAAGTGAAAATATGTATGTATATTTTTATATAGATATATTTATATTTATATATATATTTCTTTTTTTTCTTTTGAAACCCATATACTAAAAAATAATCTATATAGATTCAAAAATCTACTTTTATATACTTTCAAACATTTTAAAACTCCTATTTTTTTACCAAAATCTTATATATATATATATATATCTTTATTTATCTACATATATTTAAATTAAAATATATATGTGTATTTATATATATATTTATAATTATATTATTTCTGTATATACACATATGTACATATTATTAAATTTTAAATTGAAAAGGAACAATGAATTCGTATACCTCACCGCTCCCAGCTATTCCCCCCGACGCGGCCCCCAAGCCCTAACTCCGATTGACCCACCATCGCACCCCAACCGAACTTCCCCTTTGCCTCGAGCCCTAGCTCGAGAACGAGTCCTTCAAATCGCGAACCCCCAGCGCCGTCCCTTCCAACGTCGACTTCGGCCAAGCCTCTCAAGCTCGAGCTCGAGCTCACCACTCTCGCGATTAATTCCTTTCCATAATCGACGAATTGATTTGCTTCCTATCGATTTGCCGACCCCGCGTATCCTTTTTTTTATTCACTGAAGCTCGATCAATTCTTAAACGAGATAGGAACCTTGCTATCGAATTAAAAGGGAAGGAGGGAAGATTTTCTTTTTTCAAAGCTGCCATTTTTTTGATCGATTCGGCAAAACTGAAGTGGTTCGTGCATTAAGAATGAGGCCGAAAGGAGCTCGCGATTCTTGACTGCTTTCAATTTGAAATGGAAAAACAATGGAGAAGGGAGACGTTACTCTGAATTTAGATTTGTTCGGCATTTCATTTTTTTCTCTTGTTTGAAATATTTGAACTTCGGTTGTTAATATAAAAGAAGAGGGAAGATACCTTGCGTAAAAATTTTGTCTTGCTATAGTGGTTTCGAAGTGAAAGGGAAAAGTTGTGATATGAATAGAATTCAGCTGAAGGTTAACTAGAGTATGTATATATATATATAAATTCAAATTCAAATTGTCTCGATAAATGCAACTTAAAATTTTGACATCCTATCGAGGCGTGTTGCTAGGCGTTCATAATGTTATACCCCTATTCCGAACGCAATGGAAAAAGTTTCGAGTCCTAATTCGATCGTATGGAGAAGATAGCTTTTTGGACCCAGTTATTATATTGAATTTTCGATATAGATTTCAGTGCGTTTATATCCCGTACGGCCACCCGATAACTCCAGACACTGAGAAACTTGAAATTCGATAATAAAACACTATTACGGATCCAATGGAACTAGTTTCGTCGAATTCCGAGATTGTTTCTCGAAGGGCTATTTTTAATTGTCGATTTAAACGATATATTTTTAAAACTGAACAAATCACTCCCAAATTCAATTTTAAAAGTTCCATTACCTTCAGTATTATCAATATAAATTTTATAAGCCTTCAAATTATTTTTATCGAGCTTAAAACTCAAGGTTCCATATTTTCCCCAAATTCCAATAATTAATCACCCAATAAATAGTGATATTTGAAATTCAAGTAACTCTAACAAGCCTTTTACCACAATCCAAGATAGCTTTAAACTTAGATAACCAATCCATTCCCAGCAACACTCCAAAACCCATAAACCCAAGAACAAACAAGTCAAAAGGAAAAAAATGATTTCGATAAGAAATAAGTACATTTAGACACACAGTGTCAAGATTTGTCGGACCTCCAATTGGGTTTGACACACAAAGAGGATTACTTATGATAACATATTTAAGGTTTAGTTTGTCCATTAGATCATAAGAAATAAAACTATGGGAAGCTCCTATATCAAATAGCACCCTTACAGGAATATCATAGATGGATAATGTACCTTGCAGCACTTGCTTCCCTTTTTGATCTGAAGAAGTGGATGGTATCTCTTCAATGGTAAAAATCTGTCCTTGAGATCCCTTTTTAGGAAAAGGGCACTCATTCTTCATATGTCCTGGCTGGCCGCAATTAAAACATGTGGCAATTGGGCAATGATTTGCAAGGTGGCCTATCTTATTGCACTTGAAACAAAGAATGTTGGCCAAGTTGGTCTGCTTCTTCTATGCTGGAGCGCCATCTTCGAGTTTCTTCCCTGCACCCTGCTTCTTTCCCTTAAACTTACACTTGAAGTTTGGCTTTCTTTCAACTGGTATAACTGATAAAGGCTTGGCACTTATTGTTGGTACTACACCCTTCTGGACTCCTTCCTTAATATCAAGAGCCTCATACCTCAAAGCCATGCTAATAATGTTGGTGAACGTACCCATAAGATGATTGGTCATTTCACGATGGAACTCTAATCGCATTCCATTCACAAACATTTCATTTTTCTTGAGCGGTGTGTCTATCAATCCAAGTCCAAAACGGGACAAAGCATTGAACTTATGCTCATACTACGACATAGTCATATCACCCTACTTTAAGTCAATGAAACTTCTAAACAACTGAGTTTTCCCGGCTTCTTGAATAAACTGTGCTTCAAAAACTTCGTTGAACCGGGCCCAAGAAAACTCCCCCTCCGGAGTACTAGCTGTTTCTGAATCCCACCAATCCATCGCCGACTTTTGAAGTTGCCGCGATGCCAACGGCCGTTTATCCGCATCCTCCAACCGAAGATCTCCAAATATTCTTTCACAAGTTCGAAGCCACATCTGCACTCCAAGAATATCTTCAGTCCCGTAGAATGGTTTCCCGTCGAAAGTGGTAAAATTCTTACACAAAGCTGCAAAGTTCATAGGGGTCTGAACTTGCACTAACATTTCCTCTACCGGATCTACAGCTGATATAGTAGCATTTCTAGGTACCCTGCCATTGGTAGTCGTGCTAGTTCCAGATCCTCTCCATCATCCTCTTCTTGTATTCATTTTCTATTATCTGAACAAATAATAGGTATCTTTAGAATACAAAAATAGGATTAAAATGGTTTAAGGAAATAACACCAAAGGATCTAAAACTAAACTTTAGAGGATAAATATTATTATTATAAAAATTACAAATACACTCTCTCAAGATTAACTCATTCTAGGGCATCACTTACCCTATCTCTAATGAGTTGTACCCCAACCAGGCTAAGGTGTTCACTCAACCAAAACTCTGATACCAACTGTGACGACCCACCAGACAGAGGTTGCTCAAAACACATGACAGGCGACAAAAATATGTTAACTAACATTATCTACTCAGATGGAGGATCTGACACTTTTGGAGATAATTCCAAAGGTTACATCATCGGCAAAGGCGATGTGAGCAATGACGGTACATCTAATTTACCTCTTATTACAAATGTCTTATTAGTTAAAAATTTAAAACATAACTAACTAAGTATTAGTCAATTATGTGATAAAGGTTTTAACATAGTATTTTCTGAAAATAAATGCAATATTTTTTATCATAACAAAAATATTATTTTCGAAGGAGTAAGAGATCGTAATATTTATATTTTGAATATGAAAATAAATCATAATACAAATATGTGCTTATTAGTCAAAGAAAATGATCCTTGGCTATGGCATAAAAGATTTTGTCATATAAATTTCAAAGCTATTAATAAATTATCCAAAAACAATTTAGTAAAAGGATTACCTAAAATGAATTTTAAGGTAAATAGCATTTGTGATGCTTGTCAACTAGGAAAGCTAACTAAATCTTCTTTTAAATCTAAGAAGATCATCTCAACATTACAACCTCTTGAGTTGTTACATCTAGACTTATTTAGACCAACTCAGACTCAATCTATTAATCACAATAGATATGTTTTTGTAATAGTTGACGACTTCTCTAGATATACTTGGACTTTATTTGTGAAAAACAAAAGTGATACATTTGAAAATTTCAAAATCTTTGCTAAACGTATTCAAAATATTAAAAATCTAAAAATTAAAAACATTAGAAGTGATCATGGAGGTGAATTTGAAAATGAAATGTTTGAGAAGTTTTGTAATAAGAAAGGAATATTTCATAACTTTTCATTTCCAAGAACGCCTCAACAAAATGGAGTTGTTGAACGTAAAAATAGAACACTTCAAGAATGTGTAGGACTTTATTGAATGGAACCACTCTTCCAAAAAAAATTTGGGCAGAAGCCGTTGCTACTGCTTGTTATGTCCTAAATCGTGTCTCTATTCGACCTTTAACTAAACATACTCTATATGAACTCTTCATCGGTAGAAAACCTAATATATCTTACTTTAAAGTTTTTGGTTCTAAATGTTTTGCCTTAAATACAAAAGATCAATTAGGAAAATTTGATCCAAAATCGGATGAATGTATATTCATCGGATATTCAGAACGAAGCAAAGCATATAGAATCTATAATATAAGAACTAAATCTATTGAAGAAACACTTCATGTATCATTTGATGAAAATTTCAAAATTAAAACAAATGATGATGAAGACATTGTAATAAATTCAAACTCTACTTTTGACAACAATGCACCTGACAATACTTCTTCTATAAATCAAATTGAAACTAAATTAAAATCCCCACCAAGAATTTTAAAAGATCATCCTATTCAAAATATAATAGGAGAAATTGATGAAAGAGTTAAAACAAGGAATCAACTAAATCAAATGGGTCATATAGCTTTTCTTTCTAATATAGAACCTAAAAATATTAGGGAAGCCTCAACTGATGATTATTGGATTATTGCGATGCAAGAAGAACTAAACCAATTCGAAAGAAATAACGTTTGGGATTTAGTTCCACGACCGAATGATCAATCAGTTATTGGCACTAAATGGGTTTTTAAAAATAAAGCTGATGAAAATGGTAATATCACTAGAAAAAAAGCTAGATTAGTTGCACAAGGATATAATCAGGAAGAAGGAATTGACTATGAAGAAACGTTTGCTCCTGTCGCAAGATTAGAAGCAATACGAATCCAATTAGCCTATGCTTGCTTTCATGATTTCAAATTATATCAAATGGATGTTAAAAGTGCATTTTTAAATGGATTTATTAAAGAAAATGTTTATGTTGAACAACCTCCCTTGTTTATACCAGGCTTTTAAATCTCCCCGAGATGGCCGAGATGAAAAATCCGAGATATCAGCCAAAATCCGAGATTTGGCAGCCTATTTAGTTATAAGTGTTTTAAATATCGCCCGAGATAGCCGAGATATTTTCCCGAGATATTGGCCAAAATCCGAGATTTAAAACACTGGTTTATACACGAACAATTTCCAGACCATGTTTATAAACTTAAAAAGGCTTTATACGGTTTAAAACAAGCACCTCGTGCTTGGTATGATCGTTTAAAAAGTTATTTAATCGACTCTGGTTTTGAAATTGGAAAGGTTGATCAAACTCTTTTTATTAAGAAAAAGAAACATGATATTTTAATTGTTCAAATTTATGTAGATGATATTATTTTTGGATCAACTAATGATAAATTATGTCAAGAATTTTCTAAAATAATGACAAATGAATTTGAAATGTCTCACATGGGAGAATTAACATATTTTCTTGGACTTCAAATTAAACAAGTTAATAATGGCATTTTTATAAATCAAGAAAAATATTGTAATAATTTAATCAAACGCTTTGGTATGGAAAATACTTCTGCCAAATCAACTCCTATGAGTACAACCATACATCTTGAAAAAGATGAAAATGGCAAGAGTGTAGACCAAAAATTATATCAAAGTATGATTGGATCATTATTATATTTAACCGCTAGTAGACCCGATATAATGATGAGCGTTTGTGCACGATTTCAAGCCGATCCTAAAGAATCACACATTAGAGCAGTGAAACGTATTTTACGTTATCTCAACAAAACCAAAGATTTTGGACTATTTTATCTGAAAGAATGTCCTTTTGAATTAGTGTCATATAGTAATGCTGATTTTGGAGGAAGTCGGACGGACAGAAAAAGTACAAGTGGGACTTGTCACTTCATTGGACGGTCTCTAGTATCTTGGTTCAGTAAGAAACAAAATTGCGTATCACTTTCCACTTGTGAAGCAGAATATATATCTGCAGCTTTGGCATGTGCTCAAGTAATTTATATGCAACAAACTCTTCAAGATTTTGGTTTTAAATTATCTAAATCTACAATCTTCTGTGATAATTCTAGTGCTATTAATTTATCTAAAAATCCAGTAAATCATTCACGGACAAAATATATTGATATTCGTCATCATTTTCTTCGTGATAATATTGAAAAAGATATAATCAATCTAGAATTCGTATCTTCGGAAAATCAATTAGCAGATATTTTTACCAAACCATTAAATGAAAACACTTTTGTAAAATTGAGACGAGAACTTGGAATTATCTCTTTCAAAAATTTATGAAGTTTACCTCAACTCAATTCTGTTTTTTAAAGGTTAATATAAAAAAAACTTGTTTTTATCCACACATATTTTTTCCTGGTTAAAATTAAATTATTCTTCTTTTAATCTTAACCATTCATTATTTAGCCTTCAGTTTTTTTATAAATTCTTTCTTTCCGAAGAAAATTGTCATTCAGCTTATTTTTTTTACAAAGGTGAAAGCAAAAATTCAATTATGTTTTTTAACTTTGCATTATTCATATATACCATGGCTGGTTCATCTTCAGATGAGCCTTCCTATTCATCTGAATATTCGTCAATTGATTTTGAAACACCTAGTTCTGGGTCTTCCGAACTTCCAACTCCAGCTTATATTCCGATATGTCCACCACAAAGTCATCATACGGGGTATACGCCAGAAAATAAACGCACGCGAAGAAATTTATTTCCATCTCCAACTACTAAGGAAAAGATAGATGACTTACATCACTATTAGAGGGAAACACTTAATCTTCAGCGTGAAATGTATTTTGAGCAAAAGAGTCATGGTAGACGACTCAGTTTTCTTGAACGTTGTGCTGCAAAAATATGTGGTTCATCTCCGATCAACACAAATGCACATATTCATTCACCTCAACGTCCTCATGTTTCCCCAAATTCGTGGGATCGTCAGCCTCAATGGTCTCCCATTAAACAGTCCGATGAACAAAATCAACACGAATCATCCAAAGGGAAGTCTCCGAAGTCTCCAAAAACTCCAAAGACTCCTAAGTAGATAATATATATATGATTGTATGTTGATTTGGTTATTCATTTTTGCTTTGTATTTTTCAAAATAAATAAATATTTGAATATTTTTTATCTTTAAACTAAGCAAAAACATTCATCATCAGACATACAGACGTCTATACTTTTTCAACAGACGTCTGTAAAACACCTTCTTTTACTGTTTTCAGTCACACAGACGTTTGAAGCATTTATCACAGACGTCTAAATTAAGTATAAAAAGTTTCAAATTTTCTGTTATAAAATTAGCCGTCTGTTTGAAAATAACAGACGTCTGTTCTCCAATATAGACGTCTAACATAAAATTTTCAGACGTCTGATTTTAGTTCAAAATGTTTTTTACTCTCTGTTTCAATTTGAACCTACTGAGCCGTCTGTCACTAATTTTTAGACGTCTGTCATTCTTCTTAGCCGTCTATTCTAAAAATTTAGACGTCTAAACTTCTCTTAATTTTTTCTTATCTACAGAACTTCAGACGTCTGTATATTTTTTAGACGTCTGAAACCCTATTAGAAAGAAAACAATATAAATCATACCAACGGTTTCTCTTCTTCATCACGTCTATTTTTTTCTCAAAATCAAAATTCAAAACCCTAGCCTTCTCCAAATTAAACAATGGCGCCCAAATCAAAACACAAGAAACAAAAAGGGGATTCTTCTCAACAAGCTCCTCATATTCTCCCTTCAGAAGATCAAATTGCAGCTTGGCTCTACCATGAACCCCGAAGTATGGCTCGTTACAAACATCTATCTTCTCTGCCATCATTTCATGGTATTTTTCATGACCTTGATCATTTTCCTACGTACAAACTTAGGCTCTATACTGATAGATCTCAGATCACTAGTCTTATTGATTTCAAAGACAATCAAGTCAACATTTGTAGACTTAGTGTCCTATTATTTCTTGCAAATGTCAACAATCCAAAAATTAGGCTTCATCGAGATAAAGGAACGCTTTGAACAAGCGTATTTGGAAACATTCTTCAAATAACTCCTGCTGACATTGGACGAATTTTAAAATGTAGCTCGGATGGGGTCGATTTAGATGATTTTAAGTTAGAAGGAGAGGATCTTAAACAAATAGAATATTATCTTTTTGAACCAGGAAAGTCCACAGATAGATCAAATCATCTTCGTCCCCGACCTCGATTATTGCTTAGAATGCTAATAAAAACAATTTTTCCCCGGCAAGGAAGCCATGAGGTCATTTATGATGATGAAGATAAGGCGCTTCAATCAATATTATCAAATTCACAAATCAATTGGGCACAATATTTTTATGATGCATTTCGTACTTATCACGACTCGAAGAAGCATTCAATTGTCTATGCCCCTTATATTACTCGAATTCTAACTGACCTGTCTATTCAAAGTCCGTCAATTGAATTTGAAAAGATTAAGGTATCCAACATTCGCTTCTTTAGTTTGATGGGATTACCGGAATCTCCTCCGACATTTCCAACATATACTGATTATAAAGCGGAACAACTAGCTTTACAAAAAGAAAAAGGAAAAACAAAAGTAGGCTGTTCCGGACATGATGGAGATGAAGGAGATATTGAACAAGAAGGGGATGATGAAGATGAAAGGGAAGATGAAGAAGGAGAAGACGAAGCTTTTGAGCAAGCTTTTATCCAAAGTTCAATCCCGGAAACTTACGAGATTGAACTAATTTCTGGTACTTCACGCACTTATACTAAAAATGAAAAGCTCAAGTCTGACATCACCATCTCTAAAAATCAAAAGAAAATCTCTCAACAAATTGCACAAGGCTTTTCTTCCATCAATTCTAGATTCGATGATTTAGATGCCAAAGTCGAAGAGAATGCACGAGAATTGAAAAATGTCAAGACAATTCTTCGTCAATTGTGGAAAAAGTCTCATGGATCTTCTCCTCCTTCCTCTCCAACTTGGGGAGAATGGTGAAAGAAGATGTTTTTCTTTTGGTTTGCCTTTTGGTCCAAAAACTTTACTATCATAAAAATTTTGTTTTTTTTGTGATGTTTAAAACTTATAAGTTGTTATTTGTATAATTTTCTCTGTCTCTCTTAGTCCATTATGTTGGTTAAACAAATGCTCTGTCTTAAAAATTGATTTGTTATTATCATTTTGGTACATGCTTGGTTTGTCTACACTTCTTAACTATTTTGTTATTCACAGTTTTGTCATTTCTTTATATCTAAACACCCCCTACAACTCTTTTTGTTAATGACAAAGGGGGAGAAATAATAACATTTCTGCTATATAAATTGGTCATATTGACAGGGGGAGCAAAAGGTATGGTTATACTAACCGTTGAATTATATAGTTGTCATCATCAAAAAGGGGGAGAATGTTGGAACCTGCCTTCTTCGATTTTAATGCGACAACTATATATTTCAACCTATATACTATAATGTCAAATATTCTTGCAGGAATCTACAAGAGAAGCTATTATCATATCATCAACAAGATTAAGTTCTCAAAATTTTATTATTTCTAAGTTAGATATTTTTGTACAATCTCTGATATGATGATAAAACACACACACAATTATACTTTTGAAAATCACGCTTTAAAATAATAAATATCTTTAATTATTTAAAAGATATAAAAAGGTATTTTCAAAATTATATAATATCTCAAGTTCAAAAGTGCTAAAATAAAGGAAGGAACAAAACAGTACAGATTTAGACGTCTGTATCTTAATTCAGACGTCTGACATCAATATCAGACGTCTAAAGATAATATAACAGACGTCTGAACTCTATGTATATAGTGCTTCTATTTATATATGAACTAGACGTCTGTCAATTTAATAACAGACGGCTGTCATCCTAGACAGACGTCTGAATTAAAAGACAGACGTCTGAAATGACTGTTTTTCTTTCTTTTATTTTTTGAATTTCAAACTTTATTCAGACATCTGTCACTTTTCTCTCAGACATCTGAACTTGACGAACTGAAGCATCTCTTCATGAAATATCAAATTCTGAAGAGTTGTCTTCTTCACCAAGAGTTGCACTTCTTCTAATAGTTGCAACTATTAAATTAAGACTATTCAATACTATAAATAGAGATGAAAATCCACTATTTAAAAACACCAATTCTTTCTATCTATACTTGCTTTGTATTATCATAATCACAAGCGATTTTCAATCTCTACTTCCTATCTTTTGCACATTCAAATCATCATATCAAGAAGATTATAGGAAGGGTGTACTACATTGACTGTATTCGTGTTATTCAAAGAACACACAAGTCAAGAAACAATTTACCAAATTGTATTTGAAGTCCTATTCGGTTGCTTAGGCGGAAAAGTCCTGTTCGGTTGCTCAGGCGGTGTAATACCTGTTCCTCCGGGTTAAGTGAGGGTTGTTAGAGAAATTCCAGAAGGAGTCTGGGACTGGACGTATAATGAGAAGGTCGAACCAGTATAAAAATCCCTGGTGTCTTTTTTTATTACTGCCATTTACTATTATTTATAATTCCGCAATTTCTAGTAGTAGTTTAACTATATTATCGATCCATATAAACTTTCAGATAGTCGGTTATTTAACTATCAAATAAACAATCATTCATCCAAATATTTTATTTCCACTGAAAACAACACGTCTTATTTAATTTAGATTTTAAATAAATTAAATCACTCTATCCAAAAATATACACTTAAAACATTTAAAATGAAGCTACTTAAATCACTTTATTCAAAATATATAGTTATGAAATTCTATAATAATTTTCCGAGTAAAACTTTAGCCAAAAACAACTTTTTAAAATAAAGCTATTTTATAAAATATAAATATTTAATAATTTTCCTTTAAATCATAATACTACTTAACCCTTTTTTTCTTTTTAAAATAATTAACTACTATAATTAACTTAATTAATATTTACTCTAACAATTTTAAAACAACTAAATAATAAATTTTCTAAAAACATTCTTTAAAACATCTTTAAAACTTCTAATTTATACTTAAAAATCTTTCTTTGAAAATATACTTAACTTTCCAGAAAAATACATTTCCACTTCAATAAAACCCATCTAATCATTTATAAATCCTTCTCGATTTATCTCCAGTTTAATTTACGTTCCAATTCCGTAAAATTCCTTTTCCCCATTTAAAAATAAAACCACTATTTATTTTTAAAACGAATTACCCTTTTCCTTATAAATTCCCACCGTGAATTCATAAATCCAAATTATCCACTAATAAATATTCACTTTATTTATAAACCCAGTTTATACATTCCATAGTCTCATTCTCCTTTTAATCACTGTTTCAACACACTTAAATCGATTTTCAAATCGATTTCTGAATTGATTCCATTTTGAAATTTATTTCTTGATTTACCCAAATTTTCCCAAACACCCTAATTTCATATTCACTTCCCTTTCTGACTTAAAATCATATTTAAATCTGGAACATCAATTTCTTACTTTATTTCAAAATTCTCCTTTTATTTCTCCCCGAACCATCTAAATCTTGAATTAAAAAAAATAAATCCTTTAATTCTTAAACAATTTCGCTCAAGTCCTCAAAACTCTTTATTTCCCATTTATTCAAAATCCCTATTTTTCCATACCCTGAATTTATTTAATAAGATTTTAAAATCAAACTCTTTACCTTTTTCCCTAATTCATTCCTTTTAATTTATCCACTTCGCTATAATATTTTACTTAAAATTTTCTTTTTGTTTTCCTTCAAAAATCCAATCTTTATATTTTTGATATCTCAAAAATACCAAAATATATTCAGCCAAACCATAGCATTCAATAATTTCAATTTACACTATAATCTATCATAGATTATCAAATAAATCATATCACTGAATATGAGGATAAATTTCAATATTTTTGAGGAATCCAGTTGGATCCCTCCAACCTGTTTTCCTGCAACCACAGATGTTAGCACAATATAAAAATACCAATCCTACTTCGAGGGGGATATCGCAGTATATAGGGTCATCCGCTATTATACGTGACGCATAGGGTCTCATCCGCTATATAATGCGGGAATATCAATCACTCCAATATATATACACACTACTATATATAATATCATATCCAGACTGATAATAATTATCAATTTCAATCAATCGTCCAATAATTTAAATTTAACTATTTATATTAACCAGTAATCCAATTTGAGTGAGATTAACTCACCTTGAATTTTAGTTTGCAATCCACTTCAGTCTCGACTTAGTTTCACGATTTTTGACCTTGTATAAACATTATACGGTTTGTTAACATTTTAAATAATCGAACAATCAATTACCTTTTATTAATTTAATTTAAACTAATAATTTAATTTTAAATTAATTTTCCTATGATAAATAATTTTTAGTAATTAAAATAATTAAATAAGCTAATGGAACAAGTAGATCACCATAATCCATGATTTTAAACTAGTAAGTGAAAATATGTATGTATATTTTTATATAGATATATTTATATTTATATATATATTTCTTTTTTTTCTTTTGAAACCCATATACTAAAAAATAATCTATATAGATTCAAAAATCTACTTTTATATACTTTCAAACATTTTAAAACTCCTATTTTTTTACCAAAATCTTATATATATATATATATATCTTTATTTATCTACATATATTTAAATTAAAATATATATGTGTATTTATATATATATTTATAATTATATTATTTCTGTATATACACATATGTACATATTATTAAATTTTAAATTGAAAAGGAACAATGAATTCGTATACCTCACCGCTCCCAGCTATTCCCCCCAACGCGGCCCCTAAGCCCTAACTCCGATTGACCCACCATCGCACCCCAACCGAACTTCCCCTTTGCCTCGAGCCCTAGCTCGAGAACGAGTCCTTCAAATCGCGAACCCCCAGCGCCGTCCCTTCCAACGTCGACTTCGGCCAAGCCTCTCAAGCTCGAGCTCGAGCTCACCACTCTCGCGATTAATTCCTTTCCATAATCGACGAATTGATTTGCTTCCTATCGATTTGCCGACCCCGCGTATCCTTTTTTTTATTCACTGAAGCTCGATCAATTCTTAAACGAGATGGGAACCTTGCTATCGAATTAAAAAGGAAGGAGGGAAGATTTTCTTTTTTCAAAGCTGCCATTTTTATGATCGATTCGGCAAAACTGAAGTGGTTCGTGCATTAAGAATGAGGCCGAAAAGAGCTCGCGATTCTTGACTGCTTTCAATTTGAAATGGAAAAACAATGGAGAAGGGAGACGTTACTCTGAGTTTAGTTTTGTTCGGCATTTCATTTTTTTCTCTTGTTTGAAATATTTGAACTTCGGTTGTTAATATAAAAGAAGAGGGAAGATACCTTGCGTAAAAGTTTTGTCTTGCTATAGTGGTTTCGAAGTGAAAGGGAAAAGTTGTGATGTGAATAGAATTCAGCTGAAGGTTAACTAGAGTATGTATATATATATATATATATAAATTCAAATTCAAATTGTCTCGATAAATGCAACTTAAAATTTTGACATCCTATCGAGGCGTGTTGCTAGGCGTTCATAATGTTATACCCCTATTCCGAACGCAATGGAAAAAGTTTCGAGTCCTAATTCGATCGTATGGAGAAGATAGCTTTTTGGACCCAGTTATTATATTGAATTTTCGATATAGATTTCAGTGCGTTTATATCCCGTACGGCCACCCGATAACTCCAGACACTGCGAAACTTGAAATTCGATAATAAAACACTATTACGGATCCAATGGAACTAGTTTCGTCGAATTCCGAGATTGTTTCTCGAAGGGCTATTTTTAATTGTCGATTTAAACGATATATTTTTAAAACTGAACAAATCACTCCCAAATTCAATTTTAAAAGTTCCATTACCTTCAGTATTATCAATATAAATTTTATAAGCCTTCAAATTATTTTTAACGAGCTTAAAACTCAAGGTTCCATATTTTCCCCAAATTCCAATAATTAATCACCCAATAAATAGTGATATTTGAAATTCAAGTAACTCTAACAAGCCTTTTACCACAATCCAAGATAGCTTTAAACTTAGATAACCAATCCATTCCCAGCAACACTCCAAAACCCATAAACCCAAGAACAAACAAGTCAAAAGGAAAAAAATGATTTCGATAAGAAATAAGTACATTTAGACACACAGTGTCAAGATTTGTCGGACCTCCAATTGGGTTTGACACACAAAGAGGATTACTTATGATAACATATTTAAGGTTTAGTTTGTCCATTAGATCATAAGAAATAAAACTATGGGAAGCTCCTATATCAAATAGCACCCTTACAGGAATATCATAGATGGATAATGTACCTTGCAGCACTTGCTTCCCTTTTTGATCTGAAGAAGTGGATGGTATCTCTTCAATGGTAAAAATCTGTCCTTGAGATCCCTTTTTAGGAAAAGGGCACTCATTCTTCATATGTCCTGGCTGGCCGCAATTAAAACATGTGGCAATTGGGCAATGATTTGCAAGGTGGCCTATCTTATTGCACTTGAAACAAAGAATGTTGGCCAAGTTGGTCTGCTTCTTCTATGCTGGAGCGCCATCTTCGAGTTTCTTCCCTGCACCCTGCTTCTTTCCCTTAAACTTACACTTGAAGTTTGGCTTTCTTTCAACTGGTATAACTGATAAAGGCTTGGCACTTATTGTTGGTACTACACCCATCTGGACTCCTTCCTTAATATCAAGAGCCTCAAACCTCAAAGCCATGCTAATAATGTTGGTGAACGTACCCATAAGATGATTGGTCATTTCACGATGGAACTCTAATCGCATTCCATTCACAAACATTTCATTTTTCTTGAGCGGTGTGTCTATCAATCCAAGTCCAAAACGGGACAAAGCATTGAACTTATGCTCATACTACGACATAGTCATATCACCCTACTTTAAGTCAATGAAACTTCTAAACAACTGAGTTTTCCCGGCTTCTTGAATAAACTGTGCTTCAAAAACTTCCTTGAACCGGGCCCAAGAAAACTCCCCCTCCGGAGTACTAGCTGTTTCTGAATCCCACCAATCCATCGCCGACTTTTGAAGTTGCCGCGATGCCAACGGCCGTTTATCCGCATCCTCCAACCGAAGATCTCCAAATATTCTTTCACAAGTTCGAAGCCACATCTGCACTCCAAGAATATCTTCAGTCCCATAGAATGGTTTCCCGTCGAAAGTGGTAAAATTCTTACACAAAGCTGCAAAGTTCATAGGGGTCTGAACTTGCACTAACATTTCCTCTACCGGATCTACAGCTGATATAGTAGCATTTCTAGGTACCCTTCCATTGGTAGTCGTGCTAGTTCCAGATCCTCTCCTTCATCCTCTTCTTGTATTCATTTTCTATTATCTGAACAAATAACAGGTATCTTTAGAATACAAAAATAGGATTAAAATGGTTTAAGGAAATAACACCAAAGGATCTAAAACTAAACTTTAGAGGATAAATATTATTATTATAAAAATTACAAATACACTATCTCAAGATTAACTCATTCTAGGGCATCACTTACCCTATCTCTAACGAGTTGTACCCCAACCAGGCTAAGGTGTTCACTCAACCAAAACTCTGATACCAACTGTGACGACCCACCTTTCTGACCCCTGAGAATGACACTTAATACATCCATGGTATTCATGTGACGTTGCCCAAGTATCTGAAAGACGAGTTGTCATGGGATAAAATATAAGAACAGAACAATAATCTTCACAACCGAATGGTTAAATATATAACATAAAATAAGAAAGTACATAAGGTTACTCCCAACATGGAGTTATCAGAGTTACAACAAAAGTACTACTATCAATCTAGGTAATTATAACAACCTGCCTTTAAATATACATACATAGAGCTAACATCTCATAACAGCGGAAATCAATAACTAGATAGACAAGGAGCCTCCTGCTCGTCCACCATCTTCAAAAGAGCCCAAAGTAACCTGTCATTTTCGGACAACTCCAATATAAATGAGTACCCGAGAGTTTTGGGAAAACAAACAATTCGGGTCAGACAATAAGTCCGGTATGAGTAAATTCCAAATAAAAAAATAGAACAATCAAAATAATTGGTGTGACCACGTCGCAAAAACGCAGAACGTGTTTCCCCTCACAAGGACAACATCCAAGCATAAAAGAATGGATACAAATAATTAAACATCGCGAAGAGCACAAGACGCTTCCCGATGCAATTAAGAAAGAATCAATTCAAAGATTTGAATCAAAAATAAGGAAAAGGAATTTTTCCAACAATTACTAGGAGGGTGCGCCCTCCTTAGCGAAAGTATACCTCTAGAAAATATACTTGAGAACTACGATGGCTCTCGGAAACCTCCAAGCCGGACCCCGCCAACCTTACCGAGTATTCGAGTATTTCACATCTCCGTGTGCATACAACCGAAATCAATCTAGAGTAGATGTGAAAATACCCTAATGGGAGCAACCCCACATAGCTTGGCCCCCACTCGCTCTTTATTTAGTCATTTCCGATAAAGGATATCAATGCTCTAAATGAGCAACAAATCGTCTTAGATTGACGAAACAAAAATGAAAGGAAGAAGGGTATCGAAATTTATAGTCAAGATATCAACTATCGAGGATAACAAAACGATTGTATATGGAAATTAAATCTTATACTTTTTCACTGCTTGGAAAATATCCATATACTTATCTCATCGGTATAAGTATATTCACAAAACATTTGGGAGGATTTCATATTTCAAAAGCATACTTAGATGGGTCAAAAACAATTGTCTATAAGAAATGCGAATGTTTTCCATTATAATTATAAAGATCATTTGTGGAAATCAAATCTCCTATACTTGTCACGTTTTCGATATTCTCGACTTACTCTACCCCTCACCCGGAAACAAAGCTAGGTAAGTCAGGGCACTGGTTGCTCCTAGCCTTGCCTAGATACTTCGGTTCCAGATCTCACACATAGAAGATCAATCTACTCATCGGCTTTTAGTACCAAGTATAGGACTACTTACTTTCCATAAATAACCTATTTAAATCATTATATAAATTTCAAAGCTCCTTTAAAATATTTAAACCAAGATTTAAAACTTGCATTCAAATCATAACTTAAACCCATCATCTTTAAAGGAGAATACGACCAAGAGGGGTGAAGCTCCCTCTTAATCAAATGAGATAGCTAAAAGAGGTGTTATTTCCTTTTAACCAAAAAGTCACTAAATGTCAATCCTAAGTTAAAATGTGGTGTAAGTTCCTTTTAACTAAACATCAAAGTTATTGCTCATAAACTGGCCGAGCACAAATCAAACAACCAAACAAGAAAAATAACAAGAATAATAAAAGACCCATTATTATTAACAATTTACAATCAATAGTTAACATAACATTTATTAAAATATGAATGAGTCAAAGGAAAGAGATTAAGATTACAACACCGTAAAATAATTAAATTATACTCACAGAATAAGTTATACCCACTAAACTATGAAAACAAGGAATATACTCATAAAATAAGTTATACTCGTTAAACTATGAAAGCAAGGAATATACTCACATCATATTTTCTTTGATGAAGACTTGGAATACTTCACCTTTTATAATGAATTTTAGTTCTTTTCTTTAGTTTGTGAATGAATTAAAATGAGATATGGACTTGGCTATTTATAGGTGAAGAGAAGGGTATTTTAGTCATTTCCTATAACCTAACCAGATTCAACCAGATTTTGGTCCAATAGAAACCAGCCTTATGGCCTAATTTGATTCGACCACATTTTGGTCCAATAGAAAACATCTTGATGGCCTAATTTGATTCGACCACATTTTGGTCCAATAGGAATCCTCCTTATCAACTATGGCATAACATGATTCGACCAAATTTTGGTCCAATGGCAACCATCCGCATGGCAGAACCTGATTCGACCAGATTTTGGTCCAATGGCAACCATCTGCATGGAATATAATAATCATTATGCTATTTTGTTTCATTAGGCAAGTAATTATACTGTTCTGTTTTTATTAGGCAAGTAATTATACTATTCTGTTTTATTAGGCAGGGTTAATAATTATTTCTTGTTTTATTAGGCAAGTAATTATACTATTCTGTTATATTAGGTAGGGTTAATAATTTTAAATATAAAATCCATTATTTAATCATTTAAAAACATATTAACCATTCATGTTCAAAGTGATTAAATTATGGGTCGTTACACATCACTTATAGAACGTTTTGGTAAAATCATATTTTACGTCACCTTAAGTGATACTGTAACGACCCGGAATTTTGAACGAATTAAATTGAGAATATTTAATTTATTTTAAATATTTGAACGGTAATTTAATTTGAATCCCCGATTTAAATTTGGATTTGGCGATTAAATTATAAAATTTAATCGATTGGAAGTTGAATAAAAATTTGAATCTTCAATTTAAGGCTGAAGAAAAATATTTCAAAAGCTTTTAAAATTCGTAATGATAATACTGAAGATAATAGAAGCTTCAGAATCAAGTTTGAAATTGAATTGTTCAGTTTGAAATTATATTGTTCGAATCGATATTTAAAAATAGTCGTCCGAGGCGCAGTCTCGGAATTCGACGAAACCAGTTCCATTGGGTCCGTAATATTGAATAATTGTCGGATTTCAATTTTCGTATTTTTCGGAGTCAATACGTGATCGTACGGCGTGTAAACGCATTAAAAATCTTTATCGAATTAAATTTGAATTTAAATTTAAAATGGTCAACATCACCACACGTTACCTCCCGATAAATACGCCTAAAATCATGGAATAAATCGTGTAAACCATGCCGTCTTCGATTTTAAAGTAACCCTCTCCAGTGAAACAAACGAAGTCGATTCCTTCGTTCACATTTGAAAACAATGGCGACCGAGTTTCTCTTTCAAAACATTTCAAACGTAGATCCCCTCTTTCACAATTCATTCACGAAATAAAAATCAAGTTCATCTCGGTTCGAAAAAAAAAATTGCGACTGAAGTCATCGCGACTCATCCTTGCCCCTACGCGATATTTCTACTGCCGATTTGAAGTTTTGCTACTGTCTCAAATTCGAGGTCGCGATTGTCGGAGGGAGGCAGTTCCAGAAGGGTTTCGCGAGTGGATGGAAATCAGTGGAGGCGGTGGCGCGCGACTGTGGGTGATCTGAAATCACGTAGCGAGTGGCGGTTGGCATCGCGAGCTAGGGCTACGCGATCGATTTGGGATTAGGCGTGCGATGGTGGTAGCAGGAAGGTGGTACGGGAGGCAACGGCGTGGTGGCAGCGGCGGCGTGACCTTCGCGGGTTGTCGCGATCGCAAATCCAGCAAGCACGAGGCATGGGGTCGTGTTTTGGACTAGAGTTCGAGCAAGTGGTGGTGGCGAGTTAATCGGGGCGTCGCGAGGCTAGCGATTGATGAGGTTGCGTTCGATTTTCTCAGTAAGGTATAAATTTTAGGTTTTTATTTCGAAATAATTTGTTGAGTAGAAATAATAATGATTTTTATTATCAGAAATATATGTTTGAACAAACAGGAAAGTAAAACTATTTCTTTTTAGTTCATTTCTGTTTTAATTTAAATCTGTACCAATCGTAAAGATGTGTATAATAGAATTGTTACAGTAAAGAAAATTTGTTTAAAGTATTGTTTAAATTGATTTATCTAAAACTATTAGGATTACAAGAGAAAAATTTATATAAATGGGGTTTATTTTTAAATATAAAATTTTGAGTTAAATAAATTTATTTATAAAGTAATTGGTTTAAAAATAAATCATTCGATAAAATTAAATTTTTGGTTTAAATAAATTAATAGATGATAATTCATTGTCAATTGATTCAAAAAAATTAATAAATTGTATAAATTATTATACAAGGTTAAAAATCAAGGAAACGAACTGGAAATGGAAATGGGATTGCAAAATTTAAAAGCTAAGGTGAGATCTCCTCACTCAGATTTAAATTTGTATTGCAGTTATTGATTTGATTGATTGATATTTAGATGTGATATTAGATATAGTAGGATATATATATCTATATATAGCAATATATACATATTGGCATATGTATATATTGGATTGATGATTTCCCGCCTCGTATAGCGGATGAGACCCTATTGCGCCGTTAGTAAGCGGATTTTTATAAAACCCATATACCGCGATAATTCCGTACTGGAGCGGAATTGGTATTGTGCTAACATCTTTGGATGCAGGGAAACAGGTTGGAGGGATTCAACTAGACCCCTCACATTGATTGAATTTATTTCTATTGTGATATGAATCTGTGAATGATTATAGTGATGCTATTGATCATATTGATATCTGGAAATTGTTTGAAAGCTAAAATTTAACTGAATGGATGTTTGACATCATTGGATTCCAAAAATAAACGAAATTGAATTTTTGAAATCAAAATAGAAATTTCTAAGTGAATCAATTTTAGAAATTGAATAAATTTTGAAGAAAGGAATTTTAAAGTATAAAAAGTTAATTTTTATAATCTTATCGAATTAATTCCAGAATCAAGTGAAAATGTTAAATAAATGGATTTCGTAAAATAGTGATTTTTAATTGAAGAATTTAGTAAAAAAAAATTGGATTTTTAAATAGACTGAAAGAAACAATTGAAATTTATTTTCGTAAAAAGGAATTTATTTAAAAAGGAGATCAGTTGAAAATCCAATTAGAAATTTAATTTGGTAAATTGAAATAATTTGGGAAGTCAATGTAAAATGATTCCAATTTGAAGAATCCATTTAAAAACAGGATGTTGAATAATTTGAGAAAAAATAAGGAATTTATTTAGTAGTGATAAATAAAATTTGAAATCAATCTGTAATTGATTAAGTATTTGGAAATGAATTTTTGAGAAATCAGTATGGAAATTTTATTTAAAGTTGAAAATAAATTTAGAAATCAATATTGAAATTGATTTGGTATTGAAGTTTTTATAAATGGAATTGGAATTTATAAAAGTTGGTTATAAATCCGAAATCACTTATTTTGATAAGTGTATTATAGAAATTAATAAAAAGAAATTTATAAGTCGAAGTTGTTATAAAATAGAAATAGAATTTATAAACGTTGTTTTATAAATTCAAAATCAGTTGAATTTGATAAATTAAATATAGAAGATTATCAAAGGAGATATATTCGCGATTTTGGATAGCGAATTATTATTGAAATAAAACGTGTAGAAAATAGTGAAATGTAATTAGTGAAGTATATTCACGATTTTGGACAGTGAATATATTGTTAAGTAAAATAGATATGGTTTTGGGAAAGTGATATTTAAGATGAAGTTAATTGTTTTAACGATGTTTTAAAATGATTAAATATCAAAATCATAGATTTCAACATTCATTGTTGAAATAGACGTTTTCGAGAAGTAGAAGGAAATGGTGGACTATAACACTGTTGTTATAGTAAATGATTTCCGTAAGGAAATATTTTGTGTAAGTATTGGGATTTATATATCTATCTAAACTTCGAATCCCTATACTAATGATTTTGAGTCGTCGTAACGATGTTTTACGTAACATTCGTTTTGACTCAGATAAATATGTTATAGTAAATGGTTTCCTTAAAGAACGAAATATATACTTAATATTGATTTAAGTATATCGAATATTTTCCAAGTGTTGAAAATAAATAGATTTGTGAAACACTTATTTTTAAATAAGTATGGAATTGCTTTTCCAATATGAAACGAACGTTTTGAGAATTTATCTTCTTAAAGATAAATTGAAATTGAATATTTGAAATCGATTTGAAAATCGTATATCAGGGGATATTTTGAAAATATGAATTCACTATGGAATTTATAAAGGAAATGGAAATTCGTTTTAAAAATAAACGTTGATTTATTTTTAAAGTGTGGAAATTTTATATCTAGTAAAGATATTTTTGAAGATGAAATAATTTGGAAAATTATTTGGAATCTGATGATGTTGCGCATCTTTATTGATAGTTAAATAACCGACTATCAATATTTACCTTTAAATAGGTATTTGTTGGAAATTGGATGAATTTGAATGCCACACTTATTTTTGAATAAGCGCTCACTATTCGGGTTAACCGGGAAAGGACCATGGGGTCGTATAACCCATTCCGAATATGTGATACGTCGTTATGAATTGCATTTGAAGACCGGTGTTGAAGACCGGATATTTTTGAAAACGGAAGGATTACCGTCGAGTTACTCTACATCGGCTGATCTCCGATTTAGAGGTTTTATCACCCTTAGTGACGGGAAGTCCTGACGTGATTGAAAATTATCCGGATTTGCAAGGGCTTCGTGAGAAGTGCCTTCGGTTCTGTTCGATCCCGGAACAGACTTGTATGGATTGTGTGTCTGACGTTAAAATTTGAGATATAAAGCTGATTTCTTTCAAATACATATCTGTTGGTGGCGGAGAATTTATTCTCTTAGCTTAACACCCTTCTCTGAGACGTACGAGCTCAGAGGTTATGTAGTTGAAATTCATCAGCGATATATCCCAATTTGGTAACGTGGCATACTGAGTGTTGCTGTGAAATGATTAGTGTTTGATCATTTGTGATATGATCATTTGTTTGATCTTATATCTTTGTGATCATAGGTTGATCATTTTGTTTGACCCGAAGCATGGCTTTGTAGAAAGCGTAGCTTTGTGGATGAGACTTCATCGAGCCTCACACCCCGGAAATGGTCGAAACAGGAAGGATGCGGCAAGGTTCTAGGGAGTAGCGCCCCTTAGTGTATGTCATTCCTTCTGGATAGAGGTGGTATCATGGTATGGAGCCCAGATACTTAACCTATGTGGTTGCTGCATTATTATCTATGTGGTTTGTTGGAAATCGAGGATCCTCGGGAAGATCGGTTACGATCGGGGGATGGCATACGCATGTCAGTAGTTACCTATTTTTGCAGAGGTAACCCGGCCTTGTGTTGGCAGAGATCTAACCGTAATGTTAGGTTATTTCTCGGGTCGTCTATTCCAGGGACGTACCCATCGTGGATAGGAAGTTCCTTAGCCTGACCATTTGTTGGAAATCCAAAGAAACAATACGAGCCTTGTACGGATTTAGTTGTAGAACCTATCATTCACTTATGGTGGCGCCCCACTGTTTGGATGGTAGCTATAGTAGGCATAGTTCGAAATGTCTATGCTGGCTAAGATTTATATTCTACTTTCGAACTGTTTTCTACACTATGCACTAATAATAATATCAAAAATGATTTGATTTTGCGTAGTAAGCATCTTTGACTATCATAAGAAGAAATCTCCTCCAATTCTGCGTTTGCATTGTGTGTGTGGTGGGAGGTCTTATGGTAGTTTCATTTTCCAAAAGCATTTCGAATTGACATTAAAGTTTTCCCGTTGTTTATTTTAAAGATAAACTGTTTTACGATCTCACACCAGTCACCATGACTGACTCGGAGTTTATTGTTCCCTTCTAAACTCTGGGTGCCCACCAATTTCCACACGGGCAGCCTAGAGTTATGTTATCAGGATATTCTGGATATTCTGGAGCTTGGAGATAAGCTGGATGACGAGACGTAGTATTTGTATCTGATAGTATTTATTCCGCTGTGTATTCTGTATGAGGACAAGTTTATAAAACTGTCCATTGTTGTATATTGACTCTGATGATTGATGTATGTATAAACTGATA
Organism: Allium fistulosum; assembly: GCA_030737815.1. Lineage (NCBI taxonomy): Eukaryota > Viridiplantae > Streptophyta > Magnoliopsida > Asparagales > Amaryllidaceae > Allium > Allium fistulosum. The sequence continues at coordinate 1,332,787,002 of CM060902.1, read as the reverse complement.
TAGTTCTTTGTTTTAAAAGATTACTGATTATCTATTATATTTTGTTCCGCTGCGATGTGTAAGATTCTGATATTGTTTCTGGTTCTGATGTTGTTCTTTCTTTCTCTTTTCTTCTATCTTTTTCTTCTTCTACTTTTTCTTTTTCTTAAAACCCCTCAGGGTTCGTATTTCCATGCATTTTGAGTTAATCAATGGAGATTAGTGGTTAATCAAGAGGTACGGATTTGCGGGTCTTGACAGCTGGTATCAGAGCATATGGTTAAGCGACAACCCTGCTCTGTTGGGTGTTACTCATTAGAGATAGAGTCAGTAGTACTCTAGAATGAGTTGAGTGTAATAATAGATACGAGCGCGTATTTGTTAGTGAATATAAAAATGTTTTATACTGTGTTTGCTTATCCGTTGAGATGTTTGGGAATTTTGGTCGGTATGTGGGACGCCATATTATCGATAGAGATTTCTAAACACTTAAACGAGGCAAGACGACATAGTATTGTTTTAAAATAGGGTGAATGAAATAATTTTGCCCAAAACTATTTTTGTATAGAAAAGAAATAATTCTATGAATTATTATAGTATATGGATGTTTGGTTGTTAGGAAAGTGACAATATTGAAATGTTATCATTATTATATGAAATTGAATAAGAAACTGAAATCGTTACTCCAAAGTTAAGAAATTAATTCACATACGAATGAAATTTGAGATTATAAATTATAAATGTGACTTATAATTTAAAATCGGAATTCCAGAGAAGTTTTTGGAAATGTTTTGAAAAAAAAAAAAATTGAAAATTTTGGAGATTTGGAAAGTTTAAATTCCTTTTTGATTTGAAAATGAATTTCAAAGGTTTTGAAAAGTATTTTGGAGAGATGAAAGCTCTAAACTCTTTTCGGTCGCTGGAAAATAATCCTGATGATGGTGGCCACATCATTAGAATTCATTTTCGGGTTTCCAAAAGAGGAATTGCTGCCAAATTGTTTTAAATGGAAAGTGTTTGGAAAATTTGGGTTTTTTGTTTTGGAAATTCAAATGGAATTTGAATTGTTTTCAAAATGGCTTTGAAATGTTGGTAAACTCTGGAATGCTATGTAAAGATATTTATGAAATATTACTAAGTTGATAACTTATACCAATTGAATTTTGGTAGAATAAATTTAACTTAAAAGAATGAAGTTAAATCAAAGCAAGTATAAGTGAATCAATTAAATGAAAATGAAATTGAAAGTTGAAATTCATTTCGAATTTGTAAGCAATGAATTGAATTGAATAATGTAAATTGAAAGATGGATTAAAATTCATATGTTATTTGAAATCCAGTTTAATATAAGTGGTTATAAACCAAAATAGTGAATTATAAATAAATTTTGGGAGTGAACAAAAGTGAATGAAACTGGAATTGAAACTGAATACTGAAAACAAATTTGAATAAGTGGATTAGAATTTGAAATGGATTAGTAACTGAAACTAATTTAAAATGGTGCAGTTATGAATGAAGGATAATCGATAAAATTCAATATTCGGAATTGAAGATAAATTGAATTCCAATAGAATTAAAAAATTGAGAATTGAATTCAAATGAGATTAGAAATGTAAAAATTGAATGGATATGAATATGTAACTTCAACAGTGAAGTAAGCTAAAGATATATAAGCAGTTGATATTGAAAATTTTGTAATAGAATTTGCAGAATAGTTTGAATATATGTAACTAGATATTATGGCTGTTATATACAGGTGTTATGAAGGAATTGGGATTTTAATTTCAAAGATAATTTGAATTGCTCGACAAAAGGTAAGTATTTGAATTATAATATGAGTTTTTGATGATTTCTGGTCTAGTCGCTTGGCGTTTTCTTTTTCTTTTTGAAATCTGAGAGTCCGTAGGGACGTTTTGTAGTCGTACCGTATTAGCCGCGCAAAGGAGACGCTGGCGAAATTTTTCGAAAATTTCGAGTGTTAGAAAATTTTTGAGAAAATTTGGAAGTTTAAATTTGAATTTAAACTTAAATTTGAATTGTTAAGGAAAACAATGATGTTAGAAAATTATGAAAATGTTTAGAAAGTTAGTTGGATTGATAACGAATCTTTAGTAGGAAGATTTGTTTTGATAAATTTGATAAAACTATTTAGATTGTGAAAGATAGTAGACGAGTTAAGGACCTTTCTTTCTGACTTGTAATTTCGAGGACGAAATTCTTTTAAGGGGGGAAGTCTGTAACGACCCGGAATTTTGAACGAATTAAATTGAGAATATTTAATTTATTTTAAATATTTGAACGGTAATTTAATTTGAATCCCCGATTTAAATTTGGATTTGGCGATTAAATTATAAAATTTAATCGATTGGAAGTTGAATAAAAATTTGAATCTTCAATTTAAGGCCGAAGAAAAATATTTCAAAAGCTTTTAAAATTCGTAATGATAATACTGAAGATAATAGAAGCTTCAGAATCAAGTTTGAAATTGAATTGTTCAGTTTGAAATTATATTGTTCGAATCGATATTTAAAAATAGTCGTCCGAGGCGCAGTCTCGGAATTCGACGAAACCAGTTCCATTGGGTCCGTAATATTGAATAATTGTCGGATTTCAATTTTCGTATTTTTCGGAGTCAATACGTGATCGTACGGCGTGTAAACGCATTAAAAATCTTTATCGAATTAAATTTGAATTTAAATTTAAAATGGTCAACATCACCACACGTTACCTTCCGATAAATACGCCTAAAATCATGGAATAAATCGTGTAAACCATGCCGTCTTCGATTTTAAAGTAACCCTCTCCAGTGAAACAAACGAAGTCGATTCCTTCGTTCACATTTGAAAACAATGGCGACCGAGTTTCTCTTTCAAAACATTTCAAACGTAGATCCCCTCTTTCACAATTCATTCACGAAATAAAAATCAAGTTCATCTCGGTTCGAAAAAAAAAATTGCGACTGAAGTCATCGCGACTCATCCTTGCCCCTACGCGATATTTCTACTGCCGATTTGAAGTTTTGCTACTGTCTCAAATTCGAGGTCGCGATTGTCGGAGGGAGGCAGTTCGAGAAGGGTTTCGCGAGTGGATGGAAATCAGTGGAGGCGGTGGCGTGCGACTGTGGGTGATCTGAAATCACGTTGCGAGTGGCGGTTGGCATCGCGAGCTAGGGCTACGCGATCGATTTGGGATTGGGCGCGCGATGGTGGTAGCAGGAAGGTGGTACGCGAGGCAACGGCTTGGTGGCAGCGGCGGCGTGACCTTCGCGGGTTGTCGCGATCGCAAATCCAGCAAGCACGAGGCATGGGGTCGTGTTTTGGACTAGAGTTCGAGCAAGTGGTGGTGGCGAGTTAATCGGGGCGTCGCGAGGCTAGCGATTGATGAGGTTGCGTTCGATTTTCTCAGTAAGGTATAAATTTTAGGTTTTTATTTCGAAATAATTTGTTGAGTAGAAATAATAATGATTTTTATTATCAGAAATATATGTTTGAACAAACAGGAAAGTAAAACTATTTCTTTTTAGTTCATTTCTGTTTTAATTTAAATCTGTACCAATCGTAAAGATGTGTATAATAGAATTGTTACAGTAAAGAAAATTTGTTTAAAGTATTGTTTAAATTGATTTATCTAAAACTATTAGGATTACTAGAGAAAAATTTATATAAAGGGGGTTTATTTTTAAATATAAAATTTTGAGTTAAATAAATTTATTTATAAAGTAATTGGTTTAAAAATAAATCATTCGATAAAATTAAATTTTTGGTTTAAATAAATTAATAGATGATAATTCATTGTTAATTGATTCAAAAAAATTAATAAATTGTATAAATTATTATACAAGGTTAAAAATCAAGGAAACGAACTGGAAATGGAAATGGGATTGCAAAATTTAAAAGCTAAGGTGAGATCTCCTCACTCAGATTTAAATTTGTATTGCAGTTATTGATTTGATTGATTGATATTTGGATCTGATATTAGATATAGTAGGATATATATATCTATATATAGCAATATATACATATTGGCATATGTATATATTGGATTGATGATTTCCCACATCGTATAGCGGATGAGACCCTATTGCGCCGTTAGTAAGCGGATTTTTATAAAACCCATATACCGCGATAATTCCGTACTGGAGCGGAATTGGTATTGTGCTAACATCTTTGGATGCAGGAAAACAGGTTGGAGGGATCCAACTGGACCCCTCACATTGATTGAATTTATTTCTATTGTGATATGAATCTGTGAATGATTATAGTGATGCTATTAATCATATTGATATCTGGAAATTGTTTGAAAGCTAAAATTTAACTGAATGGATGTTTGACATCATTGGATTCCAAAAATAAACGAAATTGAATTTTTGAAATCAAAATAGAAATTTCTAAGTGAATCAATTTTAGAAATTGAATAAATTTTGAAGAAAGGAATTTTAAAGTATAAAAAGTTAATTTTTATAATCTTATCGAATTAATTCCAGAATCAAGTGAAAATGTTAAATAAATGGATTTCGTAAAATAGTGATTTTTAATTGAAGAATTTAGTAAAAAAAAAATTGGATTTTTAAATAGACTGAAAGAAACAATTGAAAATTATTTTCGTAAAAAGGAATTTATTTAAAAAGGAGATCAGTTGAAAATCCAATTAGAAATTTAATTTGGTAAATTGAAATAATTTGGGAAGTCAATGTAAAATGATTCCATTTTGAAGAATCCATTTAAAAATAGGATGTTGAATAATTTGAGAAAAAATAAGGAATTTATTTAGTAGTGATAAATAAAATTTGAAATCAATCTGTAATTGATTAAGTATTTGGAAATGAATTTTTGAGAAATCAGTATGGAAATTTTATTTAAAGTTGAAAATAAATTTAGAAATCAATATTGAAATTGATTTGGTATTGAAGTTTTTATAAATGGAATTGGAATTTATAAAAGTTGGTTATAAATCCGAAATCACTTATTTTGATAAGTGTATTATAGAAATTAATAAAAAGAAATTTATAAGTCGAAGTTGTTATAAAATAGAAATAGAATTTATAAACGTTGTTTTATAAATTCAAAATCAGTTGAATTTGATAAATTAAATATAGAAGATTATCAAAGGAGATATATTCGCGATTTTGGATAGCGAATTATTATTGAAATAAAACGTGTAGAAAATAGTGAAATGTAATTAGTGAAGTATATTCACGATTTTGGACAGTGAATATATTGTTAAGTAAAATAGATATGGTTTTGGGAAAGTGATATTTAAGATGAAGTTAATTGTTTTAACGATGTTCTAAAATGATTAAATATCGAAATCATAGATTTCAACATTCATTGTTGAAATAGACGTTTTCGAGAAGTAGAAGGAAATGGTGGACTATAACACTGTTGTTATAGTAAATGATTTCCGTAAGGAAATATTTTGTGTAAGTATTGGGATTTATATATCTATCTAAACTTCGAATCCCTATACTAATGATTTTGAGTCGTCGTAACGATGTTTTACGTAACATTCGTTTTGACTCAGATAAATGTGTTATAGTAAATGGTTTCCTTAAAGAACGAAATATATACTTAATATTGATTTAAGTATATCGAATATTTTCCAAGTGTTGAAAATAAATAGATTTGTGAAACACTTATTTTTAAATAAGTATGGAATTGCTTTTCCAATATGAAACGAACGTTTTGAGAATTTAACTTCTTAAAGATAAATTGAAATTGAATATTTGAAATCGATTTGAAAATCGTATATCAGGGGATATTTTGAAAATATGAATTCACTATGGAATTTATAAAGGAAATGGAAATTCATTTTAAAAATAAACGTTGATTTATTTTTAAAGTGTGGAAATTTTATATCTAGTAAAGATATTTTTGAAGATGAAATAATTTGGAAAATTATTTGGAATCTGATGATGTTGCGCATCTTTATTGATAGTTAAATAACCGACTATCAATATTTACCTTTAAATAGGTATTTGTTGGAAATTGGATGAATTTGAATGCCACACTTATTTTTGAATAAGCGCTCACTATTCGGGTTAACCGGGAAAGGACCATGGGGTCGTATAACCCATTCCGAATATGTGATACGTCGTTATGAATTGCATTTGAAGACCGGTGTTGAAGACCGGATATTTTTGAAAACGGAAGGATTACCGTCAAGTTACTCTACATCGGCTGATCTCCGATTTAGAGGTTTTATCACCCTTAGTGACGGGAAGTCCTGACGTGATTGAAAATTATCCGGATTTGCAAGGGCTTCGTGAGAAGTGCCTTCGGTTCTGTTCGATCCCGGAACAGACTTGTATGGATTGTGTGTCTGACGTTAAAATTTGAGATATAAAGCTGATTTCTTTCAAATACATATCTGTTGGTGGCGGAGAATTTATTCTCTTAGCTTAACACCCTTCTCTGAGACGTACGAGCTCAGAGGTTATGTAGTTGAAATTCATCAGCGATATATCCCAATTTGGTAACGTGGCATACTGAGTATTGCTGTGAAATGATCAGTGTTTGATCATTTGTGATATGATCATTTGTTTGATCTTATATCTTTGTGATCATAGGTTGATCATTTTGTTTGACCCGAAGCATGGCTTTGTAGAAAGCGTAGCTTTGTGGACGAGACTTCATCGAGCCTCACACCCCGGAAATGGTCGAAACAGGAAGGATGCGGCAAGGTTCTAGGGAGTAGCGCCCCTTAGTGTATGTCATTCCTTCTGGATAGAGGTGGTATCATGGTATGGAGCCCAGATACTTAACCTATGTGGTTGCTGCATTATTATCTATGTGGTTTGTTGGAAATCGGGGATCCTCGGGAAGATCGGTTACGATCGGGGGATGGCATACGCGTGTCAGTAGTTACCTATTTTTGCAGAGGTAACCCGGCCTTGTGTTGGCAGAGATCTAACCGTAATGTTAGGTTATTTCTCGGGTCGTCTATTCCAGGGACGTACCCATCGTGGATAGAAAGTTCCTTAGCCTGACCATTTGTTGGAAATCCAAAGAAACAATACGAGCCTTGTACGGATTTAGTTGTAGAACCTATCATTCACTTATGGTGGCGCCCCACTGTTTGGATGGTAGCTATAGTAGGCATAGTTCGAAATGTCTATGCTGGCTAAGATTTATATTCTACTTTCGAACTGTTTTCTACACTATGCACTAATAATAATATCAAAAATGATTTGATTTTGCGTAGTAAGCATCTTTGACTATCATAAGAAGAAATCTCCTCAAATTCTGCGTTTGCATTGTGTGTGTGGTGGGAGGTCTTATGGTAGTTTCATTTTCCAAAAGCATTTCGAATTGACATTAAAGTTTTCCCGTTGTTTATTTTAAAGATAAACTGTTTTACGATCTCACACCAGTCACCATGACTGACTCGGAGTTTATTGTTCCCTTCTAAACTCTGGGTGCCCACCAATTTCCACACGGGCAGCCTAGAGTTATGTTATCAGGATATTCTGGATATTCTGGAGCTTGGAGATAAGCTGGATGACGAAACGTAGTATTTGTATCTGATAGTATTTATTCCGCTGTGTATTCTGTATGAGGACAAGTTTATAAAACTTTCCATTGTTGTATATTGACTCTGATGATTGATGTATGTATAAACTGATATAATTCTTTGTTTTAAAAGATTACTGATTATCTATTATATTTTGTTCCGCTGCGATGTGTAAGATTCTGATATTGTTTCTGGTTCTGATGTTGTTCTTTCTTTCTCTTTTCTTCTATCTTTTTCTTCTTCTACTTTTTCTTTTTCTTAAAACCCCTCAGGGTTCGTATTTCCATGCATTTTGAGTTAATCAATGGAGATTAGTGGTTAATCAAGAGGTACGGATTTGCAGGTCTTGACAGATACCAATAGTGACAATAATTTACACACGTTCTTTTTGTCAACACTATATCAATTTAGGATATATGGAGACTAATATTTGTAAAAACTCAAATATTATCCACATTCAACTTGATCAACTAATAAACAAGGTCTTTGGTTCAATAATAACATTTATTATTAACTATGTAACATTGTCATACTAAGATTTCATGTTTGACCTAGTTGTTATCAACTATAGGAAATTCTCGGACAAGTCATTCCATAGTTATTGAATAACTACGATAAACAAGGTTCTTGGTTCAATAATAAGCATTGTCATACTAAGATTTCATGTTTAACTTATCTGTTATCAACTATATGAAATTCTCGGACAAGTCATCCCATAGTTATCAAATAACTATGATTACGCAACCCCTTGGTGCTCCTAGCAGCCAATACACTATCTAATATTTGGAGAGCATTATATACTCTGATCTCAACGGATGTACATCGATATCCTTAACATCTTGACTATGAATATTTAAAACAAAATATTATTTTATATTGCGATTAATTAATCACGATTGTAACTTTTTACAACTACAATCACATAACATATTATTTAAGGATTTTCTTAGTTATATACTTTAAATTAATTACTCAATTAATTATATCACGGTATAGCAAAGTATATAAAAGAAAACTAACACGTTTATTACGCACGAGATTGATTACTGATTTAGATATATGTAACAAATTACATAATTGTTCATAGGGCATACGGCTAACTCTTTTAAATCATACAAATTTACATTTACCATGGTCCCAACAACTAATGTTAGAGAGAGGTGATTTTTAGCTCAAAATAGGTATGTCAACATATACTTTCGTATGTAGATAGTGTCATATTCGCATCTGATATCATTCTCGGATTTTGGATAGCGGTATATGTAGATATAAATAGATATCAGATATTTATTCATTTCAGTCATAATTAATATAGTCAAAAAAATAAATGAAATTTTTTGGTCCAACGTAAATCCTTTTTCAAATGCATAATCTTAATTGCTATCTTGATAAAAAAATGCATAATCTTAAATAGTTGATATGCATCATTCCTAAATAGTTGATATGCATAATCTTAAATGCTATCTTGATAAAAGTCGAGAGGATGATTTTCAAATGCGGATGCTATCATATTCATATTCATTTTTCGGATTTCAAATATTTTTCCTTTTATGGATACAAATTTCGGATATTTCAAGTACTCATTGATAGACCTAGCTCAAAATGATTGGTTTGTATCGCTAGCCTTATGAAAATTAGAAGGCAAAATGATATTTGATTATGGTAAAAGTCCTGTAAACTTGTCAACCTTATTATGTAAAGTTGAGTAATTCTTTTGTGTCTAGATGAACATCACATTAGTTAAAATTATTGCACCATACTACTAGCATCTTCAAATTGAGCACTGAGTGAACAAGGAACAGGTTTAAGCGTTTTTGTCAAAAGTTTCTACCATAGTTATCATGAATGGACTATGAGTCGAACCCTAATGATTAAAGGTTTAAGCTTTTGATATTTCAGCTGGTTGAACCGTTCGAACCATGCTTTTTTTTTATTTTTTGAACACTTACACATTTAAGTACATGTTATACGCAAAAATATTAAAAGATAAATGTTAGGTTGACGAGTTGAAGAGAGTTTTCAATGCCTACAACAGAAATTGCACAACCGAAATTATGTACTATTGTAGTGCACAACCACAGCAGTTGTGCACAGCTGCAGTTGCACAACTACACTAAAACAACTGTTGTTGTGCACATAGTAGTAGTACACAATGGCAGAAGCTTAGTAGCAGCGAACTTGACAGATCTTATAGTGATCTTGGATATGCTTGCAGCATCAAAGAACGAAGTTGTGAAGTTTGCTGATTAGATTTTGGGACGGCGATTAATTTTTAAAAGTAGATTTAATTTCTATTCTCGAAATAGTAGTGAGAATGAGAATGATATATGACGAAAAAATAAAAAAAATTAATTAAAAAAATCGTGGTTCAACCGGGTAAAATTGACGGTTGAACCGTCGATTTGAAGGTTGACCTTCGTGCATAGCGTGAGATCTAATTGAGCAACGGACTGCAGTATTATATGGTTCAGAGTTTTTCAAGATTGAACCGCGATTGGATAAGGTATTTTCTTGCGGTGGACTGAATAGTCTGCTGAGCCAAACTAACTGAAAATTTGTTATTATATACTATTTTTCATAATTTTGAGTCAAGAAAAGTTGCCTGTGAAAAGATTCAAAGGCTGACTATGCTTTTATCCTAGTCCTATCACTGTCAGGAGCATTTTTGTAGGTGGAAGTTCGGATAATTTTCATATTTAATACTGTGTAGTACCGCTTGTGCTAAACGGTTGTTGAGATATTATATAATAAGCTCTTTTCTTGCAGTTGACAGGTTCTAAAGTTTTTTTTAATATATTATTTTCTGTTGAAAGGTAAAATTTTGATTATTCTTTCTACAAAATTTAGTTCGATATATACACGCACACTCAAAGTCACTCATAAACTGTTTAATATGAAGTCTCCATGCTTTTATCTCATCGTCATCACGCTCTCTTGCAAATTTGTTCAATCAATACATGTTGCCTCCCATGACAAAATAACTCTCCGTGCACTCAAATCCTCCATATCCGATGATCCATTCGAGGCTTTATCCTCATGGAATGAATCCACAAACCATTGCAAATGGCAAGGCGTGACGTGCAGCCTTAAACACACAACTAGAGTAGTCTCTTTGAATCTCGCTCTTCTAAACTTAACAGGTTCGATACCGCCTTCTTTATCAAATCTTTCCTTTCTCCAAAATCTAAATCTTGCATGCAATAATTTTCAAGGCATGATTCCACATGAATTTGGTAGTCTTTCACGCTTAGTTAGTCTTAACATGAGCTTCAACTCTCTCCAAGGAATGATTCCACATTTTCTATCTCGGTGTTCAAGAATTGAAGCAGTCGATTTTATAAGCAACAACCTTCAAGGAGTCATTCCATCAAATATTTCCAATTGTAAAAGTCTCAAAATTTTATGGTTAGGCAGCAACAAACTTGAAGGGAACATTCCAATAGAGCTTGGTTCTTTGTACAATCTCGTTTACATTCGTCTTGACCAAAATAATCTCCAAGGCACCATCCCTTCTTCCTTTGGTAACATTTCCTCGCTTAACGCTATCGATCTTTCACAAAACAAGCTCGTTGGTGAAATACCTTCATCTTTCGAAAAGCTCGTATCTCTTCAAATCTTATACTTGAACAAAAATAGTCTTTCGGGTAATGTCCCTTGTTTATACAACTTATCCTCACTCATGTATCTTAATCTAGCATACAATAACCTTGTCGGAAGAATTCCTAATTCATTTGGAAATCTCTCCTCTATTATTAGGATGAATCTAAGTGTAAATATGCTTTCTGGACCAATTCTATCATCTCTAGGTAATCTTCGTAATCTCGAAAGACTTCTTATGGCAAACAACTCATTACAAGGAACAATCCCTCAATCTTTAGGATCTTTGCCCTCTATACTTATGATAGGACTAATGCGCAACCAACTCTCCGGGTATGTACCTCCTTCAATTTATAATATATCAACCTTAACTTATTTGGGGATATCGGGTAACCAACTTATCGGTACTATTCCGAATGACATAGGCACCACACTGCCAAACCTTCAAAAGCTAATCATGCACGCTAACAATTTTCACGGATCGATTCCAATGTCATTAGCAAATGCAACGGGATTATCGGTTGCAGAGTTTACGGGAAATAGTTTTAGCGGGAAAATTCCTTCGAATCTTGGAACTTTAAAAGATCTATATTGGTTGAGTTTGGATAGAAACCAGTTCAGTGCTAGAGATATTGGAGGTTGGGACTTTCTTGATACTTTGACTAATTGTACACTACTTCAAGTACTTAGCCTTGAGCATAATGGACTTGGTGGGATTTTACCTAAGTCCATTGTGAATCTATCGACCAACTTAGAATGGTTTGCTTTGGAAAACAATGAGCTATACGGGCAAATACCCGAAGATATTGGAAATCTTGTCAGCATAAATTTTCTTCAAATGGATGCGAACTTTCTCAATGGTAGTATTCCAACTACCATCGGCAAGCTTTCTAACCTACAAGAACTCTATTTATCTAACAATAAATTTTCAGGTCCAATTCCAGCATCGATAGGAAACATAAGAAATCTGAGTGTACTTAGTTTGGAAAACAATTTTTTGGACGGCAACATTCCGTCCGAAATAGGAAATTGTCAAGCTTTACGTAGGCTTAACCTTTCAAACAATCGACTTATAGGTAACATACCCAAACAACTTGTTAGCATTTCTTCACTTACCGAGTTTCTAGACTTATCTCATAATTCATTTACTGGGTATTTGCCTATGGAAGTTGGAAGATTGGAAAATCTAGTTGAGATACACATTTCTAATAACAAATTAACGGGTGAAATTCCTTCTATTATTGGCCAATGCCAACTCTTAAACACACTACATATGGATGGTAATATGTTTCAAGGGACTATTCCTTCATCTATGATAAATTTGAAAGGAATTCAAGATTTAGATCTTTCAAGAAATAATTTATCAGGTCAAATTCCCGAGTTTTTTGGAACCTTCATCTTTTTGAAATCTTTGAATCTTTCGTTCAATAATTTTGAGGGCGAGTTGCCAACAAAAGGAGTTTTTGAAATTTCAAGCGCAATTTCAGTAATGGGTAATGACAAATTATGTGGTGGTGATCGAAGGCTGAACTTGCCATCATGCCAAAATAAAACAAAAAAGAAAGAAAACTGGTCGAAAAGGACTAGAAATATAATTGTGACTGCATTTGTGTCATTGTGTTCTCTCATTGTAATATGTTTGCTTGTATTTTGGTTATATAATAAAAGAAGAACAAAGGTTCCATCGAGTGATATTACCGAAGATGACCACGGCTCAGTAGTTTCATACTCGGATATCCTTAAAGCAACCAAAGAATTTTCTAGCAACAATTTAATGGGTATGGGAAGCTTTGGCTCTGTATACAGAGGAATCATGAAAATTGACGATGAAGAGAAACTTGTTGCAGTTAAAGTACTCAACCTCGAACAGAAAGGAGCATCAAAAAGCTTCATGGCAGAATGCAACACAATGAAAAGCATTCGACATAGAAATTTAGTGAAGCTATTAACTTCATGCTCGACTTTGGATCGCAGAGGCAATGAGTTTAAAGCTTTAGTTTATGAATACATGCCTAATGGAAGTTTAGAAGAATGGCTATATACAAAAGATGAAAAGTTAAGTCTAAAGCAAAGGTTGAGTATGGCTATTGATGTTGCTAATGCACTGGATTATCTTCATAATCACCATGGTTCAACGCCAATTGTTCATAGTGATTTGAAGCCTAGTAATGTTCTTGTTGATGGTGGCATGACTGCTAGAGTTGGTGATTTTGGATTAGCAAAATTTCTAAGTGTCAATACTGAAAAATCATCAAAGAGTTCAATGGGAGTTCAAGGCACATTTGGATATTTTGCTCCAGGTATAAATTTCTTGCAAACACTTTCTTTTTACCTGTAAGAATTTAATTTATAAAACTGATAATATTCTTAAGTGAAAGCGATTGTGTTCCAAGATGAGTAAAATAATTTGAAATTTTGAAACATTATAGTAGTTTATTCTTGTAACATATTAAATCTATGGGTTTACTGATTAATTATGTCTGTCTACAAAATATTATTATTATTTACTTTATTTATAGTTTAGACTACACAGAACTTACATCAATATGCTTTTCCAAAACATATACAAAAACCGGCCACCTTTTATTAGAAAGAAAAAAATATGATTAAAATACACTAAGGCAACTTCAAATCACTCCTGCATGTTATTCTTTTTATAAAAAATGCAGTTTGTTTTAGTCAGCTTATCAAAGATGGTCTATATTTGTAATTAGTTTGATACAAAATGTCTACTTTGGTAATCAGTTTGCTGAAATGTTTTTTTTTTCTTTCTTTCTTTGTTTTTTTTTTTTTTTTTGTTACAAATTAAATGATAACATAGAGTATGGAATGACTGGAAAAGTTTCGACTCAAGGCGATATTTACAGCTACGGAATACTTCTTCTAGAAATGTTTACAGCATTACGACCAACTGATGAAAAAATGATAGAAGACGTGAGCCTACATAAGCTTGTAGAGGCGAGTTTGCCTAAGCGAGTTATGGAAATTTCAGACCCATGTCTAATAACTGAAGAATACAGAGCAATGGGACAAGTGATCAAAGAAATTTTAACATCTATTCTTGCTATTGGTCTCTTGTGTTCTAAGGAATCACCAAAAGATAGAAAGTTGATTAAAGATGTGATTGTGGAACTGGTTGCAATTAGAGATTGGCTAATCAAAAATGTGCCTGAAGATAGCAGAAGTTAAAAAGGAATAAACGAAGAAGGTTCTCCTCAAATGGATCAAAGTGAGTTGCACACACAAGTTCAATGGATTAAAAAATAAAAAAGTTGATAGTTATTTTTGTAATTTTTCTTGTACTTGTCTTTTAAGAATTTGTATTACTTTTGTTTATGATGCTTAAAGAGTGTGTTAATCATTATTTTTGGTGGATGAGGAATATGATCATCTGTGATCCTCAAAAGACATCTTTTGTCTTTTTACTTCTCTAATTCTTGGTTATTGCACGACACGAATGGTATGCCATAAAAGCAACATAACTTTTAAAGAATAGATATATCGATGTACCTTGCAAGTTATAAACGACCATGACAAAAACAAAAATATCAAATGCAATGTTTAGTTCTGGGTGTTTAACTTTATTATAAATCTGTTATGATTTGTAAAGAAGAAATATGTTGTATTGATATTAATCAGAATGTACAAATGAAATACAGGAAGTAACATATATTTATACAAAGTAATAACAATTGGGCCTAGCCCAGTAGTACTGGTGATCCTTGTCACAATGCTTCAGTGGTTTGTAGCCCTTTGATCTTGTGTGATCTGACGGTTGTAGATGAAAGAATGCAAACGCTAGGATAATAGATCGTTTGCCTTACTATGTTTTCTCTTCAGATAGCCGCCTTCAATTTTATCTAGGGTTTTCTTGTTTTCCCCTTTCTCATCTTCGTCTTGTAAAACTTTCAGTTCCTCTTTCAATCTGACGAAATTTTTGGCTGAGAGAGCCTTGGTTAAGATGTCGGCACGTTGATAGTATGTGGGAACGTGCTTTACGTCCAATTTTCCAGCTTCTGTTCGTTCGCGTACAAAATGCAAATCGATCGAGATGTGTTTTGTACGTGAGTGTTGAATGGGGTTGGCAGAGAGAGAAATAGTGCTCAGATTGTCATACCATACTATTGGCTTTCTTCGATTGTTGAACCCTAATTCTGACATTAGGGTTTCTATCCAAGTTATTTCGGCAGTGACGCTTGCGAGTGACCTGTATTCTGCCTCCGTGCTAGAACGTGATGTGGTGGCTTGCTTTTTCGTGCACCATGAAATCGGGTTTGGTCCGAGAAATACACAGTATCTAGATGTAGATCTGCGGTCATCCACGTCGCTCGCCCAATCTGCATCACTGTAAGCATTTATATTTATGTCGTTGCAAGCTTTTAGAGATAAGCCATGATTTTGAGTCCCTTTTAAGTATCTAAGGATGCGTTTAACCGCCTTCCAGTGTTCGTCGAGAGGATTTTGCATGTGTTGACAAACTTTATTTACACTATAGCAGATGTCAGGTCTAGTTATAGTGACATATTGTAGGACACCAACGATACTTCTGTATTGTTTAGTGTTCTCGATAGCTTCACCTCTGTGCTTTGATAAATGCAAGTTAGTGATCATAGGAGTGGGTAAAGATTTGGCTTCATTCATGTTGGCTCTTTTGAGAATTTCACCAATGTATTTCTTTTGGGATAGGAATATTTCTGACTTGGATTTCCTTGTAACTTGTATACCCAGGAAATAATTTATATCCCCTAGATCCTTGATGGCAAATGTTTTATCGAGTAGCTGTATTGTGTCTATGATTTCACTATCATTATTACCAGTAATAATGATGTCATCTACGTAGACAAGTAGATAAATGATGTTGCCATTGTTCTTCATACATAGTGAATTGTCTGATTTGGTGGGAGTGAATCCAAATTTCAAAAGAGTTGCTTTCAATTTTTCATGTCATGATCTTGATGCCTGTTTTAAGCCATAAATGGCTTTGTGTAGTCTGCATACTTTATTGTCTTCTGTGATGTACCCTTCTGGTTGCTGCATAAAAACTTCTTCATGAAGGTCTCCATTTAAAAAGGCATTGCATACATCTAGTTGTCTAATTTTCCAATTTTTGCATAATGCTAAGGTTAGCATAAGTCGAATGGTGGTGGGTTTTAAAACAAGAGAGAAAGTTTCGTTGAAATCAAAACCAAACTGTTGTGAATAGCCTTTTGCAACCAGTCTGGCTTTGTGCTTGGCTATGCTGCCATCAGCATTTTTCTTAATCTTGTAGGTCCACTTGCATCCCACAATGTTTTTGTGTTTTGGTTGATCAACTAGGCTCCATGTCTGGTTCTTTATGAGTGCATGATATTCCTCATCCATGGCTTTTTTCCACTCATCATGTTTGATGGCTTGTTCATAACTTTGTGGTTCTGTGTTGCTGATAGAAACTGAGTATATTTTTGGTTTAAAAATTCCACTCTTTGACCTTGTTGTCATATGATGACCAGTGGATGTAGTATTTTGTTCTTGTTCCTGATCACTTTCACTTGATGTGTTTTCTGACATTTCATTCTCATTGGATGTGTTGTTCCCATTGCTATCAGTTTGTTGTGTATCTTCATATGGTTGTGGTAGCATATCTGAATATGAGTTGTTTGAACTGCATTCTGACCTTGTATCTGAGGCACATTTCTCTGTTGAGGTTTGATCCTTGTCATTCTTGTTTGTGGTGTAATGTTTAGGCAAAACTGGAATGGGTTGAACTGTAATGTTTGTTGCATCTGATTTTCCTCTTGCAGTGACACCTTTTTCTGCAAAAGGGAATATGTGTTCATTGAATACAACATGTCTTGAGATATAAATTCTCCCCTTATTGTCTAAACATTTGTAGCCTTTTTGATTGTTAGTATAGCCCAAGAAAGTACAAGGACTTGACCTTAAACTTAACTTATGCCTGTTGTAAGGCCTAAGATATGGGAAACAAAGACACCCAAAAGTTTTCAAAAAATCATAATTGGGTTTTATACCATAAAGCTTTTCATAGGGGCACATGTCCTTTAAAATTTTAGTGGGAATTCTGTTTATAAGATAAACTAATGTGTAAAATGCATCACTCCAGTATTTCATGGGCATAGAAGCTTGTGACATTAGTGTTAGACCAGTATCTACTATATGTCCGTGCTTTCTTTCAACTAACCCATTTTGTTCTGATGTATGAGGACATGTAACTCTATGAAAAATGCCTTTTTCTTGGAAAAAAAATTTTAAGAGGTAAAAATTCCTTTCCTCCATCACTTTGGAAAATTTTTACACTATTATTAATTTGTTTTTCCACAAGCGTAAAAACTGTTTTACTATGCTAGAAGTTTCAGATTTTGACTTAAGGAAGAATATCCATGTATACCTGGAATAAGCATCAACTAAAGAAAGATAATACCTGTGGCCAAGAGATGAGTCATGTGGTGCTGGACCCCATAGATCTGCTGCAATCAGACTCAATGGCTGACTGTGCATTATTTCAGACCTAGCAAATGGTAATTTGTGTATTTTGCCAATCTGGCAGTGTGTGCAAATTTCAAAAATAGGTACATCATCAAATTTTATTTTATTATCTTTCAGAATCCTTTTTACAATTTCATTACTGGGATGTCCCAGTTTCTTGTGCCAACATTCAACAACATTTCCTTTACTTAATATGCTAGTATTGACATGATTACACCAGTTTCCCCCTATATGGTCTTTATTTGACTTGATGGAAGTGAATTTGTATAAGCCTTTGTCCAAACTACCCTGTAACAATATGTTTTTGTTTAGTAAATCCCTAACTAAGCAAAAATTAGGGTGAAACTCGAAGTATACATTATTGTCGTTGGCAAATTGAGAAACACTTATCAAGTTTTTCTTGATTTTGGGTACTCTTAATAGGTTGTTTAAAAATAATTCCCTCTTACCTACAATACTGCCAATTCCAACATGTGATATACTTATAGTTTCACCATTACCCATACGTATAGCTTCCATACCTGAGTAGCCTTTGTTCCCAAGGTTCAAGTTCTAAAGGTTGTTGGTGATGTGATTTGTTGCTCCTGAGTCTAGGTACCAGTCTTCGATGTTTAGATCCTCTGATTTGACTAAGTCATCACCATTGTTGCCTTGTGTCTTGAAATTATCACTATTGGTCTTTGGCTGTTGATTTATTTGAGCCATGTTGATATTAGGCCCCTTTTGACTTGACTGTCCTATGTTAAATTCAGAATTGGATCTGAAATAACATTTGTTGGCTACATGGCCAAACTTCTCACATATTTGACACTTCACTCTGTTATTATAGTTGTTTCTGCCTCTGCCTCTTCCTCTTTGCGGTTGATTACTTCTTTGTTGTTGACTGTCAGATTTTGGGTTTTGGCCTTGTGTGTGTTTTTGCTGATTCTTGTTTCTTGGATTGAAACCAGATGCATAGTTGACTGACATTTCTGATTGTATTGCCTTTCTTTGCTCTATTCTTCCTTCATGAGCAATAAGGGCAGACTGCACGTATTGTAGGTCTGGAAGTGTCTTTTGTGATGCAATAAAGGTAACCACTGACTCGTATTCTTCATCTAGACCATTAGTTATAGTGAAGATTTGTTCACTGTCGGAAATTTTGTGACCTACAGCACTTAGTTTATCACACAAGTTCTTGATTCTAGCAAGATAGTCTCTCATGCTCATATCTTCCTTTCTTGCACTTTGTAACTATCTCTTGTAATGCATTATCCTTGCTGCCGATTGTGAATTAAAAATATGTTCAATACATGACCATATTTCATGAGAGGAATTACATCCAACAACTTGTGACAGTAGGCTAGCACTTATAGAAGATAGTAGCCATGAAGATAATAGACTATCTTGTTTTTGATAATTGGCATAATCTGGGTTGCTAATAGCATTTCCCTCTTTGTCTTTCTTCATGACAGGTGGGATGGATATTGTGCCCTTGATATAATCTTGAAGACCATGTCCTTTTAAGGCTGTGTCAATTTGGTACTTCCACAAGATGTAGTTATCTTCATCGAGAGGGATGGTTATAACATTGCTCTTGAGTTTGACAAGGGATGGTGCAGTTTCACTTTCCTCATTTCTTGATGTTGCTGATGTTATGTCATCTTCATCATGATCCATTGCAGAAATTTGGTAAGAATTGATTATTGCCTTGTTTCTTGAATAGGAGAAAGGAGATTCTGGCAAAGCAAGATTCTGTGGTCAGTATACGGATCACCAGAGAAATCTTGATGCGATCAGAAAGTTGACTGGGGCTTTCTTGATATGGCGCCAATGAATCTTGAAAAAATACTTAACTGCTACAGCCAGAAGCGGAGATGAAGACTGAGTTCTGATCCCTTCTTGGCGTGGCACGGTTAGGGTACAGATGTTATGCTTGATCAGAGATGTTAACTCCCCAGTGATGAGGGTATATTCTGAGGGGAACGAAGCGATGCTTCGTCTCAGTGACGATCATCAAAGGGAAAAAATGCCTTTAGGCGATTTGCTCTGATACCATATTATAAATCTGATATGATTTGTAAAGAAGAAATATGTTGTATTGATATTAATCAGAATGTACAAATGAAATACAGGAAGTAACATGTATTTATACAAAGTAATAACAATTGGGCCTAGCCCAGTAGTACTAGTGATCCTTGTCACAATGCTTCAGTGGTTTGTAGCCCTTTGATCTTGTGTGATCTGACGGTTGTAGATGAAAGAATGCAAACGCTAGGATAATAGATCGTTTGCCTTACTATGTTTTCTCTTCAGATAAACTTAATGAAGTACTAGTAGTTTTGAAGAACATGGTTAATGGTATTACCTTCAATGCCTCAACACCCTGCCATACATGATTTATAGTTCTTAACAAGACAATTATATTGAAGATGGGACTCTTAGCCAAGCGTCATGTACAACTTTTTATAAGGTATGGGAGATTCTCTGTTGTGCGGCACAACATATTTTGCTTATATGAGTTTGTACAAAATAAGTACTGCAACTGCGTAGTGCAAGAGTGCTTTAGAGAATTTTATAAAAACCTAGCGCTTATTGGGAAGAGGTGAACTGTAAAGTGCTTGAATTTTTTTTTGGGGGGAGGGGGGTGGTGGGGTGGGGGGGCGTGGGGTGGTGTTGTGTGAGGGTGGTGGGGGTGGATTTCCAAAGGTAAACTTTTCGAAATGGAGGGGTGAGAATAAGGGCATCAGTGGTGTAGCCAAATTGAGGCGTAGCCAATTTTTGTCCCGTATGTATACATATATGCACATAAGAAAGGCGTCAAAGTGTTTAAAAAGTGAAGTGGTTACTTTCTTTCTAAGCAATTGGTTGTTAAGGCATAACAGGTAATGTGCAAAAAAAAGGATTAGTTTGTCTTAAAAATTATTAGCCAATATATTTAGCCAACTCTGCTTAGTCAGCCTGCTTTTTAAAGTAAAAGATATCTTATTAAATTTTCCATATATGATAAAAGTTAAATGGTCGGATGTTGTTGGAAACAAATGATTTTCGGTTGAGTCGTGTACTAGGTCACCGCCTTGAAGACGTTTCGACGTTCTGCTCGGGGGTGCAAAGCAGTCTAACTAACGTCGCGGCGTCTATGATAAAACAGTCTCTTCTTTCTAATTTGATATCGATTCGCTTGCATGCACGAAACCGACTTAGTTGCACTCAAAAACAACTGCTCGTCTTATGATTTTAAGAAAATAGTTTTGTGCAAAAGAAGATAGGTTTTGCAGAGGTAAAAAAAATGTCGTTCTACTTTGGTCTCGTCTAAAAACTAATTATATAGACGGAATACCAAATCGAACGTGTTACTAAACAGTGGGGTGACGTTGGCTCAAAATTCGGATTTGAAATTTTACCGTTTCAAATAAACTAACGTTCAGAAAACGCAGAACAAATTTCATCCAAAAATATATGTGCTACACCACAACAAGACCGAGCTCGGCTAGGGTCGGGTCGAGTCGAGTCAGTTATATATGTGCTACACCACAACAATTCCCTCCTCAACACAAAAACAACATTTTGGTGCCTAAAGGGGCCAATTTAGGAGCTAAGAAATTCATATATATATAATCCCTATGGTGTGGGACTCAAGCAAAAATTGCACTTATTTCAAGATCTTTAATTTTTAAACAATTCATAAACCTATTTTTTTAAAACAATTTCCAATAATCCCCCACTTGAATTTTTGAAAATATTTTTCGAGCAGTTTCTGAAAACATAACTCTATTCCTAACATCAAACCACACATAATCTTTCTAGAGTGCAATCAAATAAGCTCATGCATTTATGACCATGTACATCTATCCCAGTTTAGTGAATGATATAAGAATTTTTCCCAAAATTCCATAGAAACGACCACATTTTCACATCCATATAGGTGAGTCTATCAAGAGTATTCCTGGAGGTAGGCACTCCACTCTATATAGAGTATAGATCTCATTAAGAGTTTCGATTAACTCATCCTCTATTCACTTCAGGAATACATGCTTCTAAATATATAAAAATAGCATGTGCAACTCATATCACTTCACAACTTGTTCTTACCCATTGAACCTAATTACTGGGATCTCTAGTCATTAGATCGGATTACCATTGTTCATGACTCAACAATCTAAGGGCAATAGTTTCATTCTTTTAGAGGTTCTAAGGACTTTCTCTCTGGCTAGTCATTTCGTCAAAGGATCGGTCAAATTCTCATCACTGCGTATATGATCCACTCTAACAGCTCTTGAACAGAGTAGCTCTCTAACAGTGTTGTGCTTACGACGTATCTGTCGTCTCTTACCATTGTAATAATGGTTCTGTACTTTTGCGATAGACGCGGTGCTATCGCAATGGATCAACACAACTGGTATCGATTTTTCCCATAAAGGAATCTCAAGTAGCAGATTTCTTAAGTAGTCTGCTTCTTCACTAGCTGTGGCTAGTACTATCATCTCAGACTCCATAGTGGACTGAGCCAAAATAGTCTGTTACTTAGATTTCCAAGAAACAGCTCCACCAGCAATGCTAAACCTATAGCCACTGATTGCTTTTGAATCATCAATAAAGTATTCCAATTTGCATCGGTGTATCCTTCAAGGAAAGCTGTAAACTTTTCATAATGTAACCCGAGGTTCATAGTTCATTTTAGGTATCTCATGAACCTTTCGATAGCATGTCAGTGCTCTATACTAGGTCTACTAGTAAACCTGCATAATAATCCTACGACATAGGCAATGTCAGGTCTAGTACAATCAGTGGCATACTGAAGGCTGCCAATGATGCTCGCATATTCAGACTGTCTTACACCTTCACCAGTGTTCTTAAATAGTTTTACACTAGGATTATATGGTGTACATGCATATTTACAGTCAAAGTAATTGTATTTATTTAGTATCTTCTCAATGTAATGAGATTGATTCAAAGAAATTCCCTTTTCTGACCTAGTAATCTTAATTCCAAGGATTACACTCGCTTCACCTAGATCTTTCGTATCAAAGTTGGCACTTAACAAAGATTTGACATTGTTTATGGCATGAATGTCTGACCCAAAAATAAGTAGATCATCTACATACAAACATATAATAGTGCAAATGTCATTCTCAAATTTATAGTAAATACATTTGTCACTTTCATTAACTTTAAAACCATGTGAGATTATTAAGTTATCAAATTTCTCATGTCATTTCTTAGGTGCTTGTTTTAAACAATATAATGATTTATCTAACTTGCAAACTTTATGTTCTTGACCATGAATTACAAAGTCTTCGGGTTGGTCCATATAAATTTCGTCATCTAATTCACCATTTAAAAAGCAGTTTTAATATCCATTTGGTGTATTATTAATTATGAATAGATGTTAGTGAAATTAGTACTCGAATGGATGTAATTCTAGTTACAGGTGAAAAAATGTTAAAAAAGTCTACATTTTCTCTTTGCTTAAACCCTTTAGCTACTAAACTGGCTTTACATTTATCAACCGTCCCATTATATTTTATTTCTTGTTAAGTATCCATTTACAGCCTATGGACTTACAACCAGGTGGTAAATCTACTAAGTGCCAAGTCATATTGGATTGCAAAGAATCCATCTCATCATTTATAGCCTCTTGCTAAAAATAGACATCTAAAGAAGATAAGACTTTTTGGAGGTTTAAAGGATCCTCCTCTATAGTAAAAGTGCAAAAATCTGAACCATAATTTTTTTTTAGTTCTTGCTCTTTTACTTCTTCTAGGTTCGTTTTTAGATGATTCATTATGTTCTGTTGTAATGGGTATAGGGTTACTTGATGTGCCCCCACTATTCATCAATTTAAAAGGAAATCTCAATGCATAAAAATCAGCATCATTAGATTCTTTTATATTGTGTATATTCAGATCATAAAATCTATATGATTTGCTATTAATAGCATAGCCAATAATTACACATTCATATGTTCTACTTGCTAATTTTATTCTCTTAGGGTCAGGTATATGAACATGTTCTAAACATCCCCATGTTCTAAAATAACATACATTCGGTTTATAATTTCTTAAGATTTCAAAAGGTGAAATTTTTCTTTCTAACTTAGGGATTCTATTCAAAACATAATACATGGTCAATAAATTTTCCTCCACCAAAGTGATGATGCACCAGAATTAAGTAAAATAGCAACTACTAATTCAGTTAATGTTATATTTTTCCTTTCAGCTTTATCATTCATTTCAGGTGAATTTGATGCAATTCTTTCATGTATTATTCCATGTGAGTTGTAAAATTCAATAAACAAACTTGATTCATATTCAGTTCCTCTATCACTATGCAATCTTTTAACTTTCTTATTAGACTGATTTTCAATTTTAGTTATGAAATATTTAAACATCTCAAATGCATCACTTTTATTTTTCATAAGGTATAAATAAGTAAAATCAAAGCAATCATCAATGAAAGTGATAAAGTAGCGGTGTTCATTTCTAGTCAAAGTGTCATCATGCTCGCATATATCAGAATGAATCAAGTCTAAGGGTTTTGATTCTCTAATTACAGATTTATGTGGGGCTTTAGTTATTTTTGCTTAACTACAAAAATCACATTTTTCAAAATCATTTAGTGACAAATTAGGGACTATACCTAAGCTACTCATTTTCATTATTCGTTTATTTAAATGACATAGTCTAGAGTGCCGGATATTAAAATCACACAACATATAAGCAAAAGCAAACATTTTTTTACATTCAACATTCAGTTTAAATGTGTCATCAGTTGCATAAACCCTACCCACAAACATACCATTCATAGTGATGGTGTACATATCAGCCCCAATAGTCTATGTAAACCCAGCCTTATTAAGAAGATAATCCGAAACAAGATTCTTTCTCACCTCCGAAGTGTGCATGACGTCTTTCAGAATGATGGTCTTTGTAGAGGTAAACTTCAGCTCTACGCTTTCAATCCCAGCAACAATAGTGGTGTGAGAGTCTCCCAACAACACTTTCTTTGTCCTAAGTCTTCGTGTATGTTTTGAACATTATGGTTGTAACGAACCACTTTTTTGTACAGTCTAAGCTGACAATATAACCGCACAAGTCAACTCAAATTGCTCAAAAAAGCAGATTGTTAGGGGTGAAGAAGAAAAAGGTAAAAGAAAATTAGAAACAACCAACACAGAATCTCACAATTGCAGCAGAACAAAATATAATATATAATAACAGAATTTTATACAAAAGAATTTGTAACTGTTTTATACTTACAATCATCAGAGTACAACAATCATACACCAATCTGGAAAGTTATAATAACTTTTCCTTATACAACAGAAATATAAATCAAGTACGGAAATACGTCTCTGTCATCCAGCTCGTATCATGAGCTCCATAGCATCCTATCTTGAATCTGTAATACTCGGTCTGACCTGAGTATTATAATAAAATAACACCCGAGTCAGTCTGGAAAACCAGCGTGAGAAAACACACTCAATTTGAATTATTAAAGTTATCAAAAATCCTTTGAAAAACAAAGGTATCTCGTAAGACCACGTCATACATAAACACGACGAGTTTTTCGCTTACGATAACCAAAACATTTTTATCAAAATCGTCTGATATTATAATAGTGTCTAAACAAAGTAAATAGAAAATAGCTGAACTGCTTGCATCTCACGTTTCAGCATAGTTGGGCACAATCAAAACCGTACGGCGCTTATTGAAGAATGGATTCCATACAATGAACGGGCTACTGGGGTACCGCCCATCACAGTTCACCTCTAGAAAAATGTACCAAGGGCCTCGCCGGGATCCCCTGCCAACACAAGATCGGCCTACCCCTAACCTGAATAGTACCAAATATGTTATCACCCCGGGTGTTCCCACCCTTAAATCGAGCACTCACTTTTTCCATGCACAACCATATCCATAATTTATAATATATCTAAGGGTATTTACAAAGGTGATAAACATACCATAATTAGGTGCGACCCACTTAGCCTTGCTGCATCTCCCTTGTTTTAGTCATTCCCGGTTGATGAGGCTCGAGACTGACGATTACCTTTCAAGAACAATTCTACTTAGAATGCTCATCGTCCTCCAATGACGATGTTCTGATAGCATTCGTCTATGCAAGTTGTCCTGGATCTAGACAAACCGAGTCACCATCTTCACCATCTTTACGATATCACAATTCGTAACGTTCAAACTGGATCGAAGTGGTTTTCGGATAATTAAACCCGATCCCGGTGTCTTCGAAACGATCAACAAATTTGGCCAAAATTGATAGTTGGTTATTTACCTATCAATAAAACATCCATAAACAGTCACCAGGCCTTATTATAAATTTTCCAAAATATCTTATAAGATATATATTCAAATCCCTTCCAATATTTCAATATTTGAGACAACTCAAATACTTATATCCGTATCAGGATATTTCAAACCATCTATTATTTCAACACTTAGAAAAATATTTAAAAATATATTTCCCAAAACCCATACTTCTCAACACTTAGGAAAGTTCCATTTATTTCTCTTTTCTCAAAATCCTTCACAATTTACATTGTAAATTCCTTAACTCGTTTATAACGAATTCTATAAGTTCTGGGGTTCCTTAATTAATTTCCTTTAATATTTCCCAAGTCAAAACACTTGTCTATAATTCAAAATATCAATTTCTAACTTCCTTTATGAATCCTAATTCATTTTTCGAAGTTCACTTTTATTTAAATACTTCGGGGATTTTTCTTACATTTCCCCAGATTCCATTTTGAGAATCTCTCCTATAATCCCATTTACTGAATAACCCTTTCCAACCCTCGGGTAAATTTATAAATAAATTTAAGTCATCACAAAACTCTATATATACATATATAAAAAAATAAGTATTTAAAAGAATAATAAATTTATTTTTAAAACATGTTCAAGAAATTATTTAAAATATCGGAACACTTTTTATAAACATCAATAACTCATTTTTAGATAAACGAATCAATTTTCAAAGCTGATTTCAAAAATTAGAATTTATTAAAATAAATATTAAGTATTTGAAAAAAATTCACTTTTCGATGTACTTCTATTCTACTGGTTCAAAATTATACAGTTTGATAGATAAAACTTTCCTTTTTAAAAATAACTTAACTTTTTAAAATAAAAGTGTATTTTCAAAGTCCCAATAACCAATTCAATTTATAAATTCCTCTTGATTCACAACCCATCGATTCCATTCCGATCTCCTAACCATTTCCACTTTTCAAAAATAGTATCCACTATTTTTCTCAACCCTATTTCCATATCCTAATATAAATTCACCCTATGAATTCTATATTCCCAAATTATCATCTGATATCGATTTCCTTTATTTATAAACATCATTTATAAATTTATAAACTCATCTGGGTTTACTTGTAAAATAGTCTCATTTATAAAATTCCATTTTATAAATCCATTTCTTTATACATACCATTTATTTTTCAAATCTATTTAAATATCGATTTTTAACTTCTTTTCCATTTTTTTCCAAAAATATCATTTTAAAATCCATTATTTAAAATCCCCTATATAAATTATTTTTAAAATCTCAATTACAAATATTTTTCCTCGAATAGTTAAGTACAACCAAAATCAATTATTGTTTTATCCAAATCAATTTCTTTTAAAATAATCCAAACTCCGATATAAATATTTTTATATTCAAAATTCCTTTTAATTCCTTTAAATTTAAAAATAATATTTATGGTATTCAAAATACCAAATTTTAGGCCAGTGCTACCATACCATCCAATAATTCACATCACAACAATAATCAATAACAGATTATTCTAACAGATCATATATTTCTATATATGAAAAATAATCAATATAAATTTGAGGAATCCTGTTAGATCCCTCCACTTGTTTCCTTGCATTCATAGATGTTAATACCACATAAAAATACCAATCCCACTTCGAGGGGGATATCGCGGTAATATTATGTCATCCGCTATTATGCGGGGCGTATAGGGTCTCATCCGCTCTAATAGGCGGGAAATAAATCCAACTACTAATATATATAATATCACATTAAACTAATAATAATATATCAATTCATCCAATCAACCAATCGATAAATTTTAATTCTTAGAAATTTTAACCAGTAACCAAATCGAGTGAGATTTACTCACCTTGATTTTTAAATTCACCAAACCAAATCTGTAGCGTTGGTTTCATAGCTACGAATCCAACTCGACTCGTTCCATGATTTTGGACTTCGTATGCAAATTTTTATTAATTTCATTAGCTAACCCAATTTAAATTCTTGATTAAAAAAACACCTATGAAAATTAATTTTAAATACAGTGTATACCTCACCACTTGTCGCCATGCAGTTACCTCGCATCCGACTCGCGACCGAAATCCCTTACAGCCGAAAGCCACCTCATCGAGTCGAGCTCGAAAAACCCTCACACGACTCGCGGTTACGTTCCACGCGAGCAACCCTTCCCCTCTATCGCAAATATGCATTACGTCGCCACCTCCCAGTCGCGACCATTGCGAGCTCCCTCTTCCTTCGCGATTTCCTTTCCCCGACCTCGCGCACGCCATCACATCACGCGCGCATAGTCGCAATCGAACCAAAGTCGAACTCCACGCCTGCGCGCCCATGCGAGCTTCCAGATCTCGACAATGCGCCTCCTCAAAAACTACAGCCAATCGGAGCACCATAGTCGCCGCCGTGTAAATCGCAACCCCTGAAACCACTCGTGACTTCCCTTACACTTGAGCATCACCACCGCCCACCATCGCCTTCGAGCCCAGGCGATTCGTAATCGAATTTCTCTCCTTTTTTTATTGATTTCGTTCGAACTGATTTTTGTTCGAAGAAGAAGAGAAGTGCACATGAATTATTTTGTTTTCTCTGATTGATTTTCCATTTGAACTGAAAGGGGAGAAATAATGTCATGTTTTAAAACAGCAGAGGCGACTTGGGTACAAGGTAGGTTGGATGGTTCAGTCTGCTATAGGGTGGCGTGTTTTAGAAGGTAGGGTTTGTCTGAGTCGGACCTTGATTTGATTTTATAAATTTTATATTGAAATTATCTCGTTACGTAGCTCGCAATTTCGAACCCCTATTTGGGCATGCCGCCTGCGTTTCTAAGGTTATAACGCTATTTTGAACCTAATGGAATAAGTCTCGAGCCCTAACTCGATCGTATGGAGAAGATAGCATTTTAAATCGACAATTTAAATTAAATTCTATTAAATTATTTCCAGGCGTTTCTATTCCGTACGACCAAACGGTAACTCCAAACGCTATGAAATTTGAAATATGATAATAATACACTATTACGGATCTAATGGAACTGGTTTTGTCGAATTTTGAGACTGTGCCCCCGGATCGCTATTTTAATGCGTCAATTAAATCGACGATTTCCAAAATTTACGAAATCACTTGAAATTTCAGTTTGAAAAGCTTACCGACTCAATTCTAATTTAAATAGAATTTATATCAGTGTTAGAAATCGTTTTGATTCATATTCAATTCCAATTTCAATTTTTTACCAATTCTGTATTACATTATAGTACTATAATTGAAATTTAAATCAGATTTACCAATTCAACCAAAATTTTCATATTAAAAATCAATTTATATTCCAACTTCAATATTTAAAATCATTTAAATATTTAAAATCAAACGGTGGAAAAATCCAGGTCGTTACATTTCTCCCCCTTAAAAGAATTTCGTCCCCGAAATTGCTAAGGTAGGACGAATGATCTTAAACCCATTAACTTATCAAAACCCACTTAGTTAAAACTCGATATCCACTTTCTAAACCCTTTAGCTTTAATTTCTAAACCACAATCCCCTATTTCAAACTCAATTCCAAAATCAACCTCTTTAGTTAACAAAAATTTCCAAAAATTTTCAAAACTTTTCTAACACCCTAAATTTTCGATTTTTTTTGGCAAAGTCTCCTTTGTACGGAGAGCCTTTTGCAATATGACAAGAGAGATAAAAATATATACATCGACCCATACGGTCGGAAAACACAATATATATCAATATTTATATAGTTGTGGTATTTAATCCGAAAATGTATCTTTATTTAGCATTTTTAAGCGAGCGACTTATTTTATATGCAATTTGCACAACCAAAATCTAGCCAAATGGTCTTCTTGTACCTGTACTTATTCAATTTAAATACGTAAGTACCAAAACATGAAATTTAATAACACTTCATTTATTTAGCTAGTTAAACACAATAAATTTCATAAACAATGCATTCTAACATATAATCATAAGTAATTATAAGGTTCTGATACTAATTTAATTACTTTCAATCGATATCCATATATCATTTCATTCAATTCGAATGATTTACAACTCAATTATTTGCATTCAATTCATATTTATACCAAACAAACTCATATCCATTTCAATTTGATTTAAAAAATCAATTTATTCACTTTCTATTAATTCATAGAATTTTATTTACTTCCGTTTTCGACAATGATAATTTTTCCATGCAAATCGGCGATATTCATTTAATAAAATAACCATTTAAGCTTATAGTTATTTTAAATTGATCCCAAATCAATTTGTATTCAATTTTATTCCATTTCAAATTTGGTTCTCAATCCATTTATTTGCGTTCCGTTCATATCCACATTCGTCATATTCAACAACACCAATTCATGCAATTTAATTTATGAATCTCTTCATAAAATTATATTAAGATGTATTATAACCTTTTTACATCACTTATATACATTTCCACTTCCAATTTTAATTCCATATTCAAAATTCATTCTCGAATTCATTTAAATAATATTCCAAAGCCATCTTTCATTTATTTACACTTAAATTGAACTTATTTATAACTTAAGTAATCACCATTTCAATCTATTTCTATTTTATTCGACAACGCTTCCAATTATATTTAATTCGCTTATAATTAAGTCGAATTTTATTTATAACTCAAGTTCCACATGTCAGTTTATTTAATTCCATTCAACCCAAGTCCCGTTTCAATATCTGATTCACTATTTAATTCTTCTAATTGGTTTGCTTTCATTTTATATCTCACAACTGGATTTTTATTTCAAAAATCATTATATTTAATCCACTTGAGTTCACATTCACTTTATAATTCAAATTTGAACTTTTATTCCTTCACCAAAATATCAAACCATTTTTATTTTTGGTTTTCTATTCCACCTTTCAATTTTTTTATAAGCCATATAAACTTATTTATTCACCATTCCATAATTTTTCCCTTAAATTTTATTCCATTCAAAAATTATACTTTATGGTTATACAGTAATTTCACAACTCAAAATTTATATTTACTTCAATTCCATATTATTTCTATTCCAATCCTATTTTAATTTAATTAAATTTCAATTCCTTTTAACCAACATCTCAAAACCATATTCGAGTTATTCATACAAATTAAATTTCAGTCCAAACAAATTTATTTTTATTCCATTCAATTTAACCAAGTAAGAATTCAATTCCAATTTCAAAATTTTCCACACTCCTTATTAACATCATTCTCCACTTATAAGTTCAGAAACTTATTTCCTAGTATTGCCTAAAACATTTAAATAAGGATTCCAGAATTCAAATACCCGGTTTCACTTTAAATCATTTTGAAACCAATATATAGCTTTTTGGTTTTAACAAACCACTTCTTTGAAATTTTCAAAGTCAACCCGGTTTTATCCAAACAATTCCTTTCGGAATTTCTAAATCAACACTTGTTTTCACCAAAATTCTTCATAACAAATTACTACGGTAGCAATCCGTCACTTAGAAACTCGAAAATGAATACTGATGATGCTGCGCAGCATCACGAGGATTATTTTCCAGCGACTAAAGTGAGTTCAGTGCTATATCACTTCGAAAATCCATTTAAAACAATTTCTATTCAAAAATACCTCCAAAATAATAATACTATTGTTCATTTCAAAATACTTTGGAAAACATTTCCAAAAATCTCCGGAATTTAAATTTCCAATTTCTGGTTTGAATCAATTTTCAGTTTTAACTCATTTGTATAATTCATTCTTATACAATTTAATTTTGGTTTTTATAAACCATTTACAATTTATAATCTTATTTTGATTATATAATAATAACCAAACATACCGATATACTATAATAATTTCAGAAAATTATTGTTTTATATCCAAATATAATTTTGGGCAAAATTATTTCATTTACCGACTTCAAAACAATACTGTGTCAGTTAACCGTGTTTAGTGTTTAGAAACTCCTATCGATGTCGTGGCATCCCACTAATCGACAAGAATTTATATGCCACTCAACAGATTAATCAACAAGATATAAAACATTTTATATTCACTAACAAATACGCGCTTATATCTATAATACACTCAACTCATTCTAGGGTACTGCTGACCCCATCTCTAATGAGTAATCCGCACCAAAGCCAAGGTTCTCACTTAACCTTCAGCTCTGAAACCACTTTGTAACGAACCACTTTTCCGTACAGTCTAAGCTGACAATATAACCGCACATGTCAACTCAAATTGCACAAAAAGGCAGATTGTTAGGGGTGAAGAAGAAAAAGGTAGAAGAAAATTAGAAACAATCAACACAAAATCTCACAATCGCAGCGAAACAAAATATAATATATAATAACAGATTTTTATACAAAAGAATCTGTAACTTTTTTATACTTAAAATCATCATAGTACAACAATCAATACATCAATCTGGACAGTTATAATAACTTGTCCTCATATAGCGGAAATATAATACAAGTACGAAAATACGTCTCTATCATCCAGCTCGTCTCCTGAGCTCTATAGCAACCTATCATGAATCTGTAATACTCAGTCTGACCCGGGTATTATAATAAAATAACACCCAAGTCAGTCTAGAAAACCAGCGTGAGAAAACACACCCAATTTGAATTATTAAAGTTATCGAAAATCCTTTTAAAAACAAAGGTATCTCGTAAGACCACGTCACACATAAACACGACGGGTTTTTCCCTTACGATAATCAAAACATTTTTATCAAAATCGTCTGATATTATAATAGTGTCTAAACAAAGTAAATATAAAATAGCTGAAATGCTTGCATCTCACTTTTCAGCATAGTTGGGAATAATCAAAACCGTATGGTGCTTATTGGAGAATGGATTATATACAATGACTGGGCTACTGGGTACCGCCCATCACGGTACACCTCTAGACAAATGTACCGAGGACCTCGCTGGGATCCCCTACCAACACAAGACCGACCTACCCCTAAACTGGATAGTACCGAATATGTTATCACCCCGAGTGTTCCCACCCTTAAATCGAGCGCTCACTTTTTCCATGCACAACCATATCCATAATTTATAATATATTCGAGAGTATCTAGAAAGGTGATAAACATACCCTAATTGGGTGCGACCCACTTAGCCTTGCTGCAACTCCCATGTTTTAGTCATTCCTGTTAGTCCATGAGTTGATGGTTTTGATGACAACAACCTTAGAATAAGACTATAAAATATAAATACTAACATTATAGTTTAGATATATATGTATATGCAGGATTTAACCATGCAGGTACCAAGAATGAAGACTGTACAGTATAGATATTCAAGATATCAAAATTGAAGACTCATGAGTATCAAGATTATCAAGAGTTCAAGATTTCAAGATAAGTATTGAGTCTAGAATTATGTTAAAACTTCACAATAGCACTGAAATCTTCACTCCATTTTTCTTTTGGGATGGAACCCATTTCTACCTTTTTAGTGGCTTACAAACCCACGAACATCCTGGTTTTGTACAAGTTCTCGAGTCCTGACATGATGAGATATTCTACAGGAAGAAGCTTGCAAAACTACTTCAAAATGATTTTCAAAACTACTTCAGAATGATTTTCAAAATTGTTTTTCAAAATGTTTTAGCCTTAAAAATTATGTTTTCAAATGATTTTCAAAAAGATGTTTTAGCCTTAAATATTCTTGTTTTTAAACTTCGTTTTTTTAAACTATCTTTTAATTATAATATATTTATACTTAGATTTAAATATAAAATTATAGTAAAATTATATATATATTATTATTCTTTATATTCATCTATGTATTTTATCTATAGTCAAGTATATTTATAAAGTTTAAAATAGTTTTAATATAAAATAAAGGTTATTTTCAAAGAAAAACAAAACATCAAAATTTCCTTTGGGATGTCGACATGCCCTAGTACCCCATGTCGACATAGTGTCAGTTAGATTCAAAAATTTGAATTTCAAAAGAAGTGTCTATTCGCCATAACCTTTCACGAATGGACATGACTGTTGTTCTTCTATAAATAGGGGTTAGTTTCAACGAATTTAACATTAGTTTTTCTGGTTTTTCACTTCTCTTCTTCTTCCACATTTTCCTATTCAAAATACTATCATTACTCTGCCGAAATCAACATTGAATCTAACTAGATTATCTCTGGTTTGATTCTCTATCACTATCTCAACAAGATCCAAGTGCTATTCAGAGTTATAGGCTTCTTTGTAATCTATCTAGTGAGAAAAGGTGTGATTGTAACCTTGGAAATCAATCAAGTGAGAAAAGGTGTGATTGTAGCCTTGGAAATCAATTGGGTGAACTTGTTGCCCCGGAAATCAAGTATCTCTACCCAGAGGATTGTGATTCTGGAGGGTGTACCTCATAGCCTTGAAATCGAGGGTTGTAATTGTTGAATTTCTTTTGAAAGGAAATCCATACTTAGTTGTGCGGGACTGGATGTAGGGTAACCCCGAACCAGTATAAAATCCGGTGTGTTCTTTCCTTTACTGCATTTTCTTTATTTCTACATCTGTGTTTGTTTCTGTGATTATATCTGTGTCTGAATATTGCATACATTTGTGTTCAAATTAACATAAACTCAAAAAGATTTAGTAATTTCTTAAAAACACTATTCACCCCCCCCCCCCTCTAGTGTTATTCCTAGCCTTAAGATCCGTAATCCGCATTCCTCACATTTGGTACCAGAGCAAGGTTTTCAAAAGTTTCATAATCTGATTTTTGAAAAAGTTTTTTAAAAAAAATGGCTATGTTTAAGAAATTTGTTAATGCATGTTTAGAAATATTCAGATCATCATTGTCCCTTGAGTCTGCATATAATCAATATTCAAATAAAAGTTGTCTACTAAGATTGTTTGATGTACAGGAATCATGCTTTATGGGAGTTGAGGAATCAATCCAGAACAAACAAACCGTGCAGATTAAAAAGAACAAATGGATACTCGATAGTGGATGTTCTAGACACATGACTGGAAATCCAGATATGCTGAATGATATAATATACAAAGACGGAGGACTGATTAACTTTGGAGACAATTCAAAAGGTTATGTGATCGGCATCGGCAAAGGTGGTAACTCTGAAACTCCTATTATTACTAATGTTTTGCTAGTTAAGAATCTGAAACACAATCTGCTAAGTATAAGTCAACTATGCGATAAAGGATATAAAATTAAATTTGAAAAAGATAAGTGTCGTATTGAAGATAATAATTCAACCATAATATTTGAGGGAATTAGGAAAAAGAATATTTATATTCTTAGTATGAAAATTTCAAATGATAACTTGTGTCTTTTGGCAAATGCAAGTGACCCTTGGATTTGGCATAAGAGATTTGGGCATTTGAATTTCAAACTCTTATCTAGACGGTCAAAACATGATTTAGTAAGAGGCCTCCCTAAAATGAATTTTAAAGTAGATAGTCTATGTGATGCGTGTCAACTAGGAAAACTTAGAAAGAGTTCCTTTAAATTAAAAGATTTGATTTCAACTTCAAAACCTCTTGAATTACTTGATCTTGATTTATTTGGTCCATCTCAAATTCAGTCATTAATCACAGTAAATATGTTTTTGTAATTGTAGATGATTATTCTAGATTTACATGGACAATATTTTTGAAACATAAAAGTGATACTTTTGAATGTTTTAAGAATTTTTCAAAAAGGGTTCAAAATCAATTTTCTTAAAAAATTATAACCATTCGTAGTGATCACGGTGGTGAATTTGAAAATGAAAAGTTTGAAGAATTCTGCAATAAAAAGGGAATAATTCACAATTTTTCATTTCCAAGAACTCCACAACAAAACGGAGTAGTAGAACGTAAAAATAGGACGATTCAAGAGTGTGCGAGAACTATGCTTTCTGATAGTAATTTACCAAAGTACTTTTGGGCAGAAGCAGTTGCTACTGCCTGTTATATTTTAAATAGAATTTTAATTAGACCTTTAACTAATAAGACATCTTATGAACTTATTTTCTCAAAGAAACCTAAGGTATCTTATTTTAGAATTTTTGGAAGTAAATGTTTTATTTTAAATACAAAAGATAACTTAGATAAATTTGATCCTAAATCCGACAAAGGTATCTTTATCGGATACTCTAATAGAAGTATAGCATACAAAGTATTTAATTTAAGAACTAATACCATCGAAGAAACAATGCATGTTTCATTTGATGAAAATTTCAAAAATTTTGAAGAAATAAATGATGAAGAGGAATTAATCACTCAAAACCAAGAGTCAACTAAAACTAATAATGAATTAAATCATCCTAATAAAAGGATTAAACTTTTAAAAGATCACCCTATAGAAAATATACTCAGAGATATGCAATCTGTTGTTAAAACTAGAAACCAACTAAGTCAAATGAGCAATGTAGCTTTTATATCAACTATTGAACCCAAAAATCCAAAAGAAGCATCAATTGATGATTCATGGATTTTGGCTATGCAAGAAGAATTAAATCAATTTACTAGAAATGATGTTTGGGAACTTGTTCCTAGACCTGAAAATAAAACAATAATTGGAACTAAATGGGTTTATAAAAATAAAATGAATGAACAAGGAGAGGTTGTTAGAAATAAAGCTCGGTTAGTCGCTCAAGGTTATTGTTAAGAAGAAGGAATAGATTTTGATGAAACCTTTGCCCCCGTAGCAAGATTAGAAGCCATTAGGATTCTACTTGCTTTCGCAAATCATAATAATTTCAAATTATTTCAAATGGATGTTAAAAGTGCATTTTTAAATGGTTTTGTAAAAGAAGAAGTATTTGTTGAACAACCACCACTTTTTGAAAATGATAAATTTCCAAATCATGTTTACAAACTTAAGAAAGCTCTATATGGTCTAAAGCAAGCTCCTAGGGCCTGGTATGATAGACTAAGATCTTACTTGTCATAATCAAATTTTGAAATAGGTAAAGTAGATAATACTCTTTTTATTAAAAGAAATAAAAATGATATTCAACTAGTACAAGTCTACGTAGATGATATCATTTTTGGATCAACTAATTTTGAAATGAATAAAGAATTTTCTGAAATAATGTCAAAAGAGTTTGAGATGAGTCATATGGGTGAATTAAATTTCTTTTTAGGATTACAAATAAAACAATTAGATAATGGTATCTTTATTAGTCAAGAAAAATATGCTAAAGACCTAGTTAGTAAATTTGGTTTGACTACTGCGAGTGGAAAACCCACTCCCATGGAAACCAATGAATACCTTAGTAAAGAAGATCTCTCGAAAGATGTAGATCAAAAATTATATAGAGAAATGATTGAATCACTACTCTATATCACTGCGAGTAGACCTGATATCATGCATAGTGTCTGTCTCTGTGCAAGGTATCAATCCCAACCTAAAGAAACTCACTTAAAAGCTGTAAAACGTATTATAAGATATGTTAAACACACCTTTGATTATGGCTTATTTTATCCTAAAATGATTCGTTTGACTTAATATCTTACTGTGATGCTGATTATGCTGGTTGTAAATCAGACCAAAAAAGTACAAGTTGAACTTGTCACTTTTTAGGGCATTCTCTGATTTCCTGGTTTAGTAAAAAACAAAACACAGTTTCTCTATCAACAACTGAAGCAGAGTATATTTCTACTGCTTTGGCTTGTTCTCAAGTAATATATATGTAACAAACTTTAAAAGATTTTGGTTTAAATATCTCAAAATCACCAATTTATTGTGATAATACTAGTGCAATAAATTTATCCAAAAATACTACTCGACATGCTCGAACTAAACATATTGATATCAGACACCATTTTCTCAGAGATAATATAAGTAGAGAAGTAATTACTCTCGACTACATCAATTCTGAAAATCAAATTGCTGATATCTTAACAAAACCCTTAAATGAATCTACATTTACTAAATTAAGAAGAGAATTAGGTATTTGTTCATTAACTGAAATATAAAATATAAATAACAAGTATAATTAAAAATTAGCTCAAAATAAATTAAATAGGCAAAAATACAAGAACCATGTCGACATCCCTCATAGACCCATGTCGACATATAACGTTTTTTTTTATTTTAAAATTTTAAAATTTTTCCCACCAAAATTCAAATAAGTGGTTATAAATTTCTCCTATTTCGAAATTTTCTTCATTCTCTCTGTTCTCTTTCTGTTCTTTTTTCTGAGATCAATTTATCAATGGCCTCCTCTTCCAAATCAAACTTAAAATCAACCTTTTTGTTCCCATCGCCTACTTCTGGTCCGTGTCAACAATCAACGCTCGCTCGTGTAACGAAAATAGAGGATTCTCTGAAAGATACCCTTCAGTTAATGACTGAAATCCAAGTGATGCAACTTCGAATGGCCAAAGAACAAAAGAGGCAAGGCAAAATCCTTAGGAATTTGCAAAAATTTCTTATGGATAATCATGCTAACCCAATCTTGATTGACGAGGACTCTTCAGGAAATCATGAACAAGAGGAAAGTGAAGAAGAAGAAGAATCAATGGAAGAAGAGCATGCGGAAGACAACGACAAAGTCGTTTGCGTTGGCGAAGTGTGCTTTGACAAAGATGGAAATCTTGTCGAACAACGTGGAAATTTCTGTTTCCACTATCCAAATTGTTCGGTTCATAGATCTCCTATGTTCAAAGACACACATTAGTTTCTTCTCTTTCTTTTCTATTTGTTGTTTGTTTTTTTTCGATCTCTACGAAAAATGTAAATATAAAACAAATATATAATTAATAAATAATGTGTGTTCTTATATATGTTCTATTAAAAGTATTATTATATAGATTCTTAGTTAGGAGAGTTTGTAATTTAGGACTAAGTTTTAGGTTTACAAGTAAGTATTGATGATAACACTATCATCATATAGGATATTAGAGTAAGAACTATATAGTTTTGAGTTATATAGTTTAGAGTTTGTTTTTGTTGATGACAAAGGGGGAGAAATATAAAATAGGAGAGTTAGGCATAGATTAAAGGGGAGTTATTAGATTTAGAGGGAGTCAATAGGATAGAAGTAATATATTATAAACAAAGGTTGTCATCATCAAAAAGGGGGAGATTGTTAGTCCATGAGTTGATGGTTTTGATGACAACAACCTTAGAATAAGACTATAAAATATAAATACTAACATTATAGTTTAGATATATATGTATATGCAGGATTTAACCATGTAGGTACCAAGAATGAAGACTGTACAGTATAGAGATTCAAGATAGCAAGATTGAAGACTCATGAGTATCAAGATTATCAAGAGTTCAAGATTTCAAGATAAGTATTGAGTCTAGAATTATGTTAAAACTTCACAATAGCACTGAAATCTTCACTCCATTTTTATTTTAGGATGGAACCCATTTCTACCTTTTTAGTGGCTTACAAACCCACGACAAGTGGCTTACAAACCCATGAACATCCTGGTTTTGTACAAGTTCTCGAGTCCTGACATGATGAGATATTCTGCAGGAAGAAGCTTGCAAAACTACTTCAAAATGATTTTCAAAACTACTTCAGAATGATTTTCAAAATTGTTTTTCAAAATGTTTTAGCCTTAAAAATTATCTTTTCAAATGATTTTCAAAAGGATGTTTTAGCCTTAAATATTCTTGTTTTTAAACTTCGTTTTTTTAAACTATCTTTTAATTATAATATATTTATACTTAGATTTAAATATAAAATTATAGTAAAATTATATATATATTATTCTTCTTTATATTCATCTATGTATTTTATCTATAGTCAAGTATATTTATAAAGTTTAAAATAGTTTTAATATAAAATAAAGGTTATTTTCAAAGAAAAACAAAACATCAAAATTTCCTTTGGGATGTCGACATGCCCTAGTACCCCATGTCGACATAGTGTCAGTTAGATTCAAAAATTTGAATTTCAAAAGAAGTGTCTATTCGCCATAACCTTTCACGAATGGACATGACTGTTGTTCTTCTATAAATAGGGGTTAGTTTCAACGAATTTAACATCATTTTTTCTGGTTTTTCACTTCTCTTCTTCTTCCACATTTTCCTATTCAAAATCCTATCATTACTCTGCCGAAATCAACATTGAATCTAACTAGATTATCTCTGGTTTGATTCTCTATCACTATCTCAACAAGATCCAAGTGCTATTCAGAGTTATAGGCTTCTTTGTAATCTATCTAGCGAGAAAAGGTGTGATTGTAGCCTTGGAAATCAATCAAGCGAGAAAAGGTGTGATTGTAGCCTTGGAAATCAATTGGGTGAACTTGTTGTTCCGGAAAT
The DNA here is from genome assembly GCA_030737815.1 of Allium fistulosum. Classification (NCBI taxonomy): domain Eukaryota; kingdom Viridiplantae; phylum Streptophyta; class Magnoliopsida; order Asparagales; family Amaryllidaceae; genus Allium; species Allium fistulosum. The sequence continues at coordinate 1,332,746,924 of CM060902.1, read as the reverse complement.
CAAGTATCTCTACTCAGAGGATTGTGATTCTGGAGGGTGTACCTCGTAGCCTTGAAACCGAGGGTTGTAATTGTTGAATTGCTTTTGAAAGGAAATCCGTACTTAGTTGTGCGGGACTGGATGTAGGGTAACCCCGAACCAGTATAAAATCTGGTCTGTTCTTTCTATTACTGCATTTACTTTATTTCTGCTTCTGTGTTTGTTTCTGTGATTATATCTATGTCTGAATATTGCATACATTTGTGTTCAAATTAACATAAACTCAAAAAGATTTAGCAATTTCTTAAAAACACTATTCACCCCCCTCTAGTGTTATTCCTAGCCTTAAGATCCGTAATCCGCATTCCCCACAATTCCCGGTTGATGAGGCTCGAGGCTAACGATTACCTTTTAAGAAAAATTCTACTTAGAATGCTCATCGTCCTCTAATGACGATGTTCTGATAGCATTCGTCCATACAAGTTGTCCTGGGTCTGGACAAACCGAGTCGCCGTCTTCACCATCTTTATGTTATCACCATTCGTAATGTTCAAATCAGATCGAAATGGTTTTCGAATAATTAAACCCGATCCCGGTCTCTTCGAAACGATCAACGAATTTGGCCAAAATTGATAGTCGATTATTTAACTATCAATAAAACATCCATAAGTAGTCACCAGGCCTTATTATAAATTTTCCAAAATATCTCTATAAGATGTATATTCAAATCCCTTCCAATATTTCAATATTTGAGACAGCTCAAATACTAATATCCATATCAGGATATTTCAAACCATCTCTTATTTCAACACTTAGAAAAATATTTAAAAATATATTTCCCAAAACCCCTTACTTCTCAACACTTAGGAAAGTTCCATTTATTTCTCTTTTCTCAAAATCCTTTACAATTTACATTGTAAATTCCTTAACTCGTTTATAACGAATTCTATAAGTTCCGGGGTTCCTTAATTAATTTCCTTTAATATTTCCCAAGTCAAAACACTTGTCTATAATTCCAAATATCCATTTCTAACTTCTTTTATGTATCCTAATTCATTTTTCGAAGTTCACTTTTATTTAAATACTTCGGAAATTTTTCTTACATTTCCCCAGATTCCATTTTGAGAATCTCTCTTATAATCCCATCTACTGAATAACCCGTTTCCAACCCTCGGATAAATTTATAAATAAATTTAAGTCATCACAAAACTCTATATATGCGTATTTAAAAAATAAGTATTTAAAATAATAATAAATTTATTTTTAAAACATGTTCAAGAAATTATTTAAAATATCGGAACACTTTTTATAAACATCAATAACTCATTTTTAGATAAACAAATCAATTTTCAAAGCTGATTTCAAAAATTAGAATTTATTAAAATAAATATTAAGTATTTGAATCAACTTTGAACAGCAATTTGGCATAGCAAACGATCGAGTTTTGCAGTAAAAATTGACATGCATATAATTTAACAACTAAACTACAATCCGGAAAAGATCTGGTAGCAATTTGAGGTAAAATCAAGAAGTTATGGCCACTTAAAGCGGCAACCATAAATAAGAAACTCTTTAAAACAACAACAGAGAAAGATACGTCAACAGAAGCTTTTACAAAATAATTTCTTTACAGCAGCACTTATTCTAGTTAGCGTTTGTGATACGAATGCATGTCAATTTTTACTGCAAAACTCGATTGTTTTCTATGCCAAATTGCTGTTCAAAGTTGATTAGAGCGCTAGAAGTTCATCTATTAGAGCACCAAAAATTCATCTCAAATTGCAATAGAAATAGCACCAAAAACTATAGGAAAAGCAAACAAAAGATGCAAAAGGGCTCAGGATAAAAGGTAATCAACTCTCGTACTTGGGCCAGTAGGGGTCGACCCAGCTTTTGGGCCGGTCGACCGCCAAGCTGTGACGCCCCACCCCGAGACCCACATTAACAAAGTATTTTTAGCAACCGGTGATTTTTGGTGGAGAATAGAGGCACTAAGCACTTGTACCAACTGAGAAAGAAGCATGAAGAAAGGATAGAACAAGTTACAGTAAATTCATACCCAATTCAAAACCTTTGATGAAATTTACAGAGTATTGGGGTTTGATTACAGAGTATTGAAAACAAGATAATTTTGTAAAATCATTTGAATTAAAATTAGTGGATACAAAACAATGTCCCACTAGATTTTCGTAGGTTCCATCCTACTTAGGGTTCCATCCCTTTAACGGGCTCGAAGTGGATTCCATTCCACGAATAAATTGGATATTAAGATGCCAGTGCTTTTCTACGAGTTTTAACAAATATTCCTAATAAAACAGACTTAACCTTGAACTCTTGATAATCTTGGTACTCATGAGTCTTCTATCTCTGTATCTTGAATCTCTATACTGTACAGTCTTCATTCTTGATACCTACATGGTTAGATCCTGCAAATACATATATATCTAAACTTGTAATGTTAGTATTTATATTTTATAATCTATTCTAAGGTTGTTGTCATCAAAACCATCATCTCAAGGACTAACACTAATTTATATTTATATGGGTAAAATAACATGTTATGTATATATTTTGGTTTTAAAACATTTTAAAAGAACAATTGGAATTTTCCAAGTCAGCTGCAATTTATTTACAATTTTTAATTTCTAGTTTCAATTAATTAAAGTAATTCTTATTTACCTTTTTATTTTCTTAAGGATTTATTTTATTTTCATTTACACTTTATTTTGTTCAGCATTCATTTTATTTTACTTGACTTTTTATTTGATTAGAAGTAAGGTTATAATTTTCCAAAGTTAACTGTATCTTGTTTATATTTTTAAATGCTTGTTTCAATATATTAGCTATTTTCTCACTTTATTTTCTATTTTTACTTAAATTATTTATTTATTTTCTTTTTTTCCCTTTGTTTTGTTCAGCTTTTTATTTTTATTTACTAAAATTTATTTAGTTTATTTTGTTTAAAAGAATTTGGAAATTCAAAGACTCTTTGTGCTTGTAACTTGTGACTCTTCCTTTTCCTGCCTCTTCATTGCCTTGGCCTTTCATTTTCTCTTTGTAGCCGTACATTCCTTATTGCTTTTCACGTGAAAATAACTTCTTTTCCTCATCATTTTCGGCCATAGCAATTTCTGAAATCATTTTGTAAGTCATGGCTTCCATTCTCCTCTTTTCTTCTTCCTTTTTCCATTTGTTTGCCTTGATTTTGCCCTACTTCTTCATGCTTTGCTCAGCCTAACCCCTCCACCATCTCCTCCGACCACCACCACCACATCTTCCCCTCATCCATGGCTACAACCCCTCCATCTCCTCTGACCTGAAGTGGCCATGACCTCCTCATGAACACAACACCACAAAACCTTGCTTAAAAATCAACAAAACAATGCCTAGACCATATATGCTTCACCTACCTTTCATCTATCACCTTGGCCACCCCCTTAGCCACCACCACCATCATCTACTTCACCTCTGGCCACCCCTTTCACTACTATCCAGATCTGACCTGACATGAAGACCCCATGGTCGAACCTATATGTGGTCATAACCGAGCCAAAAATGCACCAAAATCCTTCTCTTTTGCCTTGTCCCTTTGCATTCTTGATGTTGTAACTCCTACCTCTTAACATCCCATTGTTTTACCTTCTTTTTGCTGACCATTGGATGAGCATTTCAGGTCTAGACCTGATCATGGCTGAGCCAAATGATGTCATGGCCAAGCACTTGGATGGTTAAAGCAAGGTCTAGTCATTCTATTCCTTGTTGCCTTTAAATTTCCAATTGTTTCAATGTATTTTGTATTGAATACATATGTTTATATTGTCTTGTTATTTGTTGTCTACAAGATCAATACCAAGGCTCTCTATTCATTCAAATTAAAAGTCGTGCGGTATCGTGCTTGTCGTGCTTTCTGGAATCTATTCTGTGTGTTTTGATCGCTAACTCCAGCGTAAAAAGGTGAGTAAATCTCACACGACATTTTATACTTATACAAATGTGAAGCGACAACAATTGAATGTGTAGAATATTATGATATGTTATAACTGCCTGTGATGATTTAATTATATGATGGTAAACCTGTTAATTTACTTATCATCTCATATGTTACTGTTATATATTGTATACTGTTCATTTTATATCTGTTTATCACACTGCAAGTTCCCTGTAGAATAGAATCACTATGAGTTGAAATGATACATAACCGAACGGACTTTAGAATAGGGAAAATCGTTATGGGCTGAAATGATAGGCCTGAACGGTTTTTATTTATTATATTTTAACTTGGGATTGCGGGTTTGAAATGATAGAACCCGGATTTTTGCTTTTTAAACTGCGGATTGAAATGATACATATCTGTATCATTTGACCTAGGTTAGAAAACTATATACATGCCCGTGGTTATTTTTATAAAGTATTTTGAATATTTTAAATATTTTTAAAAGTGTAAAATTATGAAAATTTGATTTAAATTGGATTTTTAATGTTTAAATAAAGAAATTTGGATTTTTGTAGAAGTTAAAAATGTAATTTAAATGAATGGTAAAAGTGAATTTTTGAAATATAACTTAAGTTTGGAAATTTGGAATTTTGGTTTTAAAATGATATTTAAGTTATATAAATAAAATGGAAATTTAATTATATTTGGAAAATGGTAAACATGATAATTTGATTTGAATTTGAATTTAAATGATTTAATAAAGTGTTATTGAGTTTTCTATGTATTAAAATGGTTAAATGCATGAATGCTTAAAAGTGTAATTTTAAAATATAACTTGACTTGGAAATGTGAATTTGGTTTTGATTAAAGGTTTAAGTTAATTAAATAAAATTGAAAATTTAGTTTAATTTGTGAAATGGAAATAAAATATAAGTGTTAAGTTTATTTGTTAAAAATGCGAAGAAAGGGAAATTGTACATTTGGATTTGTTAAGTAAAATTATTGGAAATTTGGATTTTACTGTAAATGTTTCTTATAAAAATCATAAATTAAAAGAGTAAATTTAATGAACATTTTTTAATGTCAAAATATGATTTTTATAATGTTTAAAAGGTTTAATATTGAAGTTTATTATTTGCTGGAAATACACTAAAATCTGGAAATTACTTTAATAGCATTCAGAAATGCTATAATTTCTGATTTGAACTAAAATTGAATAAAAGAGCTATTACAGCATTTCTGAAATGCTGTAGTTGCTGTAGTTGAACTAAATAGACTAAAACTTGACTCAGGTCTATTACAGCAGTTATGTAATTGCTGTAGTGGTCTGCTGTCTTTGCTGAATTTAATTAAAACCTTTAATTTGAAACCTGAGCTATTACAGCATTTCTGAAAATGATGTCTTTGCTGTTTTAAACTAAATTTCAACTAAACTGAGATTTAACAGCAGTTTTAAAATGCTGTCTTTGCTGAATTAAAATGTTTTCAAGTATAACTTATAACAGCATTTTCTGAATGCTGTGAAAGGCTGAAATTTTCAATGTTTATGGTTTTTAACTTAGTAAATGAACTCAGAATAGTTTAAAACTTTGGAAATTGAATACTTGATTGGAAAGTATAATAATTACACTTTTAAATGGTTTAGATGAATTATTTTGATTGAAATATAAACTATTTAAAAGGTGACTTGAAATGATAATAAATCTTTGAATTTAAAAGGTATTTAAAGCTGAATATTTGGATTTGAACTCAAATAAATGATTTGAAATGAAGTTTTGAAAGGATATGATATTTTGATATATTAAAATGATTTGAAATGAAGTTTTTGAAAGGATATGATATTTTGATATATTGAAATGATTTAAACTGAAGTTTTGAAATGATATGATATTTTAAATATATTAAAATGGTTTGGAATTGATTTAATCTTTATTTTGATAAAGATTTGGATTTGAAATGATATTCTATTTTGAAGTATAGACTGTTTTTAAATTATAACCACGGGTTATAATAACGATTGGTTGTTAAAGAGACCGGGATCGGATATGGACATACTCTCTGTCGATACCGAAAACCACTTTGACAACTGTGCACGCGGTGGAGTTTCCAGAATGAAGTAGGATGGTGGCGACGATCATAAGGCATATACGTGGACCCAACTCCCATGAGTTGGCATAAGGTGGCTAAAACAGGAGCGATCGACGGGACAAGGAGGTAGCACCTCTGATCGGACACACTCCTTCGATGCCATTCTATTACTTTGTGATTGATTGGGTGCACCCCTTGATTTGGGAGTGATGTTCGAGGTGGAGCGGTAGTGGCTGCTATGCGTTTCCATCAGTCCGTGTGCGTAATTGGTATATCTACCCTGGCATTGCCTTGTGTGCCGTGTCACCTACCATATCGAGCTTTACTACGAGTTTCTATTTGTGTCGTACCTATGGAGTATCTTCTCATAGCCTTTCGAGGTATGCAGGTACTGTATAGACTATTGGCACTATTACGTGTTAGGGTGAGTTCAGATTAAATGTAAAGCCCTAATGCTATTTTAAAGTATGTTTATTTTATATTAGACATTATTATAATAGTGAATATTACTACATAGTAGATAGTTTAACGGATCCTTAAAGAATGGGCGATCCCAAGCATTCTTTAAGTTACTTGTACTTTTACTACAGTTCACTTGAGTTGGTTTACATTGTATAAGTATGTATGTCCTGACTTGAGTGTTTTGTGTTTTGCTTTACGCTCGGGTCAAACTGAGTGATACAGCATTAGAGACTCACCTTTGGAGCTGGAGTTTTGCTTTGAAGACCCAGATATCTATTCTTTTGTTATCCAGTTGATTCCAGTTGTATTTTGAGTTGTACCTGATTTTCATACTGTTACTCCTGTTGTATCTTGGTATTCCTATTGTATCATACTTAACTCTGATGTATTTATATAGTAGCTTCATGAACTACTATTTCTTTGTTTCCGCTGCATTATATTACTCTGTGTCTGTGATCTGTGATTATTTATTTACTATATATGATGAGTTTGCCAAATTTTTATTTACAACGCGGTATTTTGAGCAATTCAAGTCCGACATGTGCGTCTGCCTATGCACTTGGCGGGTGCAGCATGATAGGGGTGCGGATGCGAATGGTCCAAAATATCGGGTCATTACATTCCACGCGAGCAACCCTTCCTCTCCATCGCAAATCTACATCACGTCGCCACCTCCCAGTTGCGACCATCGCGAGCTCCCCCTTCTTTTGCACCTCCCAAAGTCGAACTCCACGCCCGCGCGCCCACGCGAGGTTCCAGATCTCGACGATGCGCCTCCTCAAAAACTGCAGCCAACCGGAGCACCATAGCCGTCATCGTCGCGACCCCTGAAACCACTCGTGACTTCCCTTCCACTCGAGCATCACCACCGCCTTCGAGCCCAGGCAATTCATAATCAACTTTCTCTTTTTTTTTATTGATTTCGTTCGAACTGATTTTCGTTCGAAGAAGGAGAGAAGTGCACACAAATTTTTTTTTTCTCTGATTGATTTTCCATTTGAACTGAAAGGGGAGAAATAATATCGTGTTTTAAAACAGCAGAGGTGGCTTAGGTACGTGGTAGGTTGGATGGTTAGGTCTGCTATAGGGTGGCGTGTTTTAGAAGGTAGGGTTTGACTGAGTCTGACTTGATTTGATTTTATAAATTTTAATATTTAAATTATCTCCTTACGTACCTCGCAATTTCGAACCCCTATTTAGGCATACCGCCTAGCGTTTCTAATGTTATACCGCTATTCTGAATCTAATGGAATAAGTCTCGAGCCTTAACTCGATCGTGTGGAGAAGATAGCATTTTGAATCGACAATTTAAACTAAATTCGATTAAATTATCTCTAGGCGTTTTTATTCCATTCGACCAAATGGTAACTTCAAACGCTATGAAATTTGAAATCCAATAATAATACACTATTATGGATCCAATGGAACTGGTTTCGTCGAATTCCGAGACTATGCCCCGGATCGCTATTTTAACCCGTCGATTAAATCAACGATTTTCAAAATTTACGAAATCGCTTGAAATTTCATTTTGAAAAGCTTACTAACTCAATTCTAATTTAAATAGAATTTATATCAGTATTAGAAATCGTTTTGATTCATATTCAATTCCAATTTCAATTATTTACCAATTTTGTATTACGATAAATTGCTATAATTGAAATTTAAATTAGATTTACCAATTCAACCAAAATTTTCATATTAAAAATCAATTTATATTCCAACTTCAATATTTAAAATCATTTAAATATTCAAAATCAAACGGCGGAAAAATCCAGGTCGTTACAATGGTCATAGCAGACATTACGTGTAGTGCCAGTATCTATCCACCAACCCTCTAATCCCTCAACAAGGTGAATCTCATTAGAAATTATAACCGTAAGAGGCTCCTCGGTCAGGTTAGCCTATGGTGCAGAGCTTGGCCTGTTCCGACACTTGCGTGCCGTATGACTTAGTTTTCCATAGTTATAACAAAGAAACAACTGTGCAGAGTCATTCTTTTGGGGTGGTTTCTATTGGCCTCTTTGGTTTCCTTGCAAGTTCAAATTTTATTTGTTTCGGTTCTGACTAAGCTTGCAGTTATGATTCTTAAAGCTTTTGGGATTTGGTTTCAGAACTGCAGCTTTCTTAGCGTTGCTTAAAACAGCAAGCATTTCTTCCTTCATATCCTGTTTACGAGATTCCCCCTTAATACGGAGACTAGTTATCAGACTTTCTAATGAAAATTCCTTAGTTTAATGTCTAAGGTTATTCTTAAAATCCTTCAACTGGGAGGCAAATTATAATTCAAAACTGTTACTTGAAACTGTTCATCCAAACTCATACCTTCGGAGATGATCTCATGAGCTATTTTTTGAAGCTTATGGGACTGCATCTCTACTGACCTATCATCCGCCATTTGAAACTTAAGGTAGCGGCTGATGGCATACTTCTTTGCTCCTGCTTCCTTTGTGTCGTACTTTTTCTGCATCGCTTCCCATATCTCCGTTGTTGTTTTGTCAGAGTTATAATAGTCATAGAGATCGTCGCTGAGTCCGTTGAGTATGAAGTTCTTGCATAAGTAATCCTGCTCTGTCCAGTTCTGCAACTCTTTGATTTCTCCGTCCAGGCTCTCATCCGATCTACGTCTGTTTCTTTGGGTCTGTCTGGCAGTTGCGATTTGTTAGTACAACGACCACCTTCCTCGTCGTTAGAAAGAACTCCATCTTCTGCCTCCAGCGCTTAAAATGGAGGCCCTCGAACCTGAAGGGTGCATCAGATACTATAGGGACCTGGAATATTGACGTCGGGGAAGCATCGTTCAAATTTGCAGTAGAAGTCATTGTTGTTGGCATCGTCTTCAATTTTTTGGAAACAAATTATCTTCGGCTGAGTCATGTACTAGGTCACTATTTTGAAGACATTTCGACATTCTGCTCAGGGGTGCAAAGTAGTCTAACTAATGCTGCAACGTCTAGGATAAAACATCCTCCTCTTTCTAATTTGCTATCGATTCACTTGCATACACAAAACCGACTAAGTTGCACTCAAAAACCCTGAGTCCGACCCGGGTCGGGTCTAATCGGTCGACGCGCGTGTGCGATGATCATGCTTGCGCTCCCTGGTCAACGTAAAAACAACATTTGGGTGCCAAAAAGGTCCAATTTAGAACTTAAGAAACTCATATATATATGAGTATCTTTCAACAATCTCTATGGTGTGTGACTCAAGCAATAAATGCATTTATTTCAAGATTTTTCTAAACAACTCCTAAGTCTATTTTTTCAAAACAATTTCCAACAGATGCTTTAACTATTCCTGTGATTTTGCCCACCGTTTCACATTTTAATATCTTTTGATAACTCTGTTTAGGCCTTCATGTCGTCCATATAAAATCAGACAATTTTATTCAATAACTACTCGACGCCTTTAGTTTTTCTTGGTTTTGATAAAAATTTGCAATTCCTACATCTAAATATTTCCAACAGTTCGGTATTTTTTAAGGGGGAATTAATTTAAAGGACAAAAATTTGTATATTTTTAGCCTCAAGGACACGACCTCAATATTTTAACCAAAAGGACAAACATTCTCCTAAAAATTATTCATAAGGACAAACATTCTTCTAAAATTATTCATAAGGACAAACATTCTTCCAAAACTGCTACCGAACTAAAAACTGATATCTAAAAACTGCTACCGATACCTACAAACTGATACCTAAAAACTATCATCAATAACTAAAAACTGATACCTAAAGAAAGTTGTCTTTCAGACTAAAATACTAAAGGTCTGTCCTTGAGGCTAAAATGCTGAGAAATTTTGTCCTTGACAATAATTTCCTGATTTTTTAATTACCTATTTTACACAAAACACATGGTTTGAGTACTTATTATAGAGTTTTTGGTTTGAGGTTAAAACTCATGGCATTTGGCCCCGCAATCCAAAAATTCCAAACCATCAACCAAATTCCAAACCATCAACCAACTGACATACAAACCATTATATTTATACATGCATACACAGTAACATAGGATATAATTTAACAAGGTTTAGTAGTAATTAACTCATCTCAGTACACGTAATAGCATTAATTGACACCTCCAGAGATACACCTGTAAATTATCAATAATGAGATTTACTGATTGAGTTACTAGTGTTATCGTACTGGTCAAAAACTTGACCACCATCGAGTATTTTTTTTTCTGCCCTCAGGCTTGAAAATCTTATGCTAGATGGGCTTGGTGGTGTCAATTTATTAGATTATGTGCAGGACCTTCAGACTTCGTATCTGATATATCTTGCAAAATAGAAATCTTGGGCTTCATTTCTTTGAAACGTTAGACATTGATTGTAGAAAGCTGAGTGTTGAACGTGGAATGTTGAATGTTTAATAAAAATTATGTATTTTTGATTGTTTACTAAATCGAAATTGTGTTATTAGAGGCTATGATCTATTGTTCTAGGTAACATGAAATGTGAACCAAAACAAATAATTGTTCGTTTACAGAAGTTAACAGTAAATTCAAAAAAAAAATTAGAAAAGATCCACAGTTTCATTACGTAACATAAAAGCTTGCGATTGATATAAAAATGCTTCATTATGATTTGCTGGAGTTTGTGGTTGTTCTTGATTATGATTATGAATCTCGTCATTTTTTTCGTCGAAAACACAACACAAAATACTATGTATCAATTCGTGCATGAATGGAAAATTTATATGGACACATTTTAATCAAAAAGGTGAACTTTTTTTAAATCACCAAAACTACATTCAATAATATTTCTAAACTGAGCATGTGTACAATTGAATCTCTCCTTTCTATTTGTTGCATTCTCAACTAGTATCGTATGTTGTGACTTAAAACCCTCTAATGCTTGTATATGCTGCATCATAAAGGTAATACACGTACGCCAAAACAAAAACTAAATTAGTATGTTTTAATTGTATGATAGAAGAGAGTAAAATATCTAGCTATACTTACATAATTAAGGAACTAAAAAATTGTTAGAAGGGTTTACTTACATAATTGAAGAACTTTTGTACAATAAGGAATCATATAATCTTATCACTTATCACTACAAAAAACAAAAGCATTTCCGATGGCTCAAAACCGTCGGCGGCCGTCGGTAGCCGTCGGAAATAACCGTTGGCAACAAGGCCATCAAATGAAGGTTTTTTCGATGGCTTTTCGACGGCTTCGTCGATTAGTTTTCGACGGCTGACGATATCCCATCATGTACGTGGTAGGTTATGGTTTGCTCAAAGTGTTATCGGCAACCGTTAAAAACCGCCAAAATACCTAAAAAAACAGCCGTCGATGGCCATCAGAATGTTATTGCCAAAGGACTATCGGAAGCCGTCGATGTCCGTCGAAAATCTGCAAGTATTCTTTTATGCCAGTAGCAATTCACACCCAACCAACACATACATATCAATATCTCAATTTCACATATATAACTCATATTTATCAAAAGCCCAAATCACATATATAACATCAACAATAACAAAACATTAATATTTACAACAAATCAAACCCAAACAACCCACAAAATACTCAAACATCCAACAACATCTCAAAATACTTCTCAAAATGTAACAAAGAAGTCCAACATCATTTCAAAACAACCAACATCATTTCAAAATAACTCAAATCAACTTTACACACATCCAACATCTCAAGATGTATCAAAACTCAAATCAACCCCACTCATCTCAAACATATCCAAACAATTCCAACTCTCAAACACCATACCAACAAAGTCAAACTACATCAATCTCAAAGTGAATATATGTACAATATTCCAACACAAACATAAAAAAACATATATATCACTGCTCATCACCTCTGGATCCACCTGCCGAGGGAACTGATCCAGGCTCCTGTACATATGTAGCAAGGCGCTCATCTAACGTGGCCAGCTCTGTAGCCCAACGCATGTCTCGTTCCTCCAGCTCCGCAATCTTCACATTCAACTCTTAAATCTCTGCGTTGTCTCGGGCTTTCTTGTTGTAACTTTGCATGCGTCTAGCCTGTAACATTATTTAACAAAGTGTATGAGTTTCGAATATTGTGAGCTATGTTGTAAAAATCCTTCTAGAATTCCACCTAGGCCCCACTTAGACACTGGGCCGGCCTTACCGTCTAAACATTTGTCTAGTCCACCTAGATGAGACTTACCACATTATCTAAGCATATAAACGGGTTTATAGGCACTGCTTATGCACCGATTTAGGCTTGGTTCCTCTTATAAGTATCAATATGTTAGTTTCAAGTGTTTTTGCCTTCATGGTTGCTTCCAAACCCATAAAATCTCATTCTTGATTAGTTAATACTAAATAAAATGATAAAAATTTATCCAAAATGCATGAGTTATCAAAAACGCGTAGCTTCGATTAATCCTCGCTTAGGCGATTAATCCTTAATTCATGCTTACAGCCTAGCAATTTTGGCAACCTTGATTGTGAGTAATAAAATTAATATGTTACACGTTATTCATAAATACAATATACATAAACAGTACCTCTTGATTCCTGAAGCCTTCCTTTATAGTCCGATTCAAGAATTATCATCATGGCTGATGATCATTCATGACTCTTTAACCAAGTATTCTAAACCCCTTGAACTTGTTGCTACCGACCTTTGGGGACCAGCACCAACATGTTCAGACTATGGATACAAATATTATATATCTTTTGTTGATGCACACGCAAGATACACTTGGATATATTTCTTAAAAAATAAATCTGATACATACAAAGTTGTGATAAACTTCATTACAATGGTTGAAAAGCAACTTGGCTCATATGTTAAAATTATACAATCTGATGGGGGAACATAATACAAATCTCTTAAGGATTATTTTAAAGAGAAGGGAATAATTCATAGAACCACATGTCCCTACACATCTGAATAAAATGGTTTAGTTGAGAGAAAGCATAGGCACATAGTTGAATCAGGGCTTAGCTTATTGGCTTATGCAAGTTTACCCCTAAAATTCTGGCCTGAGGCTTTAAATACTGTAGTTTATCTTATTAATAGACTGCCAACCAGAATCTTAGAGGGTATAACCCCTATAGAAAAACTACAAGGGGTAAAGCCAAATTACTATAATTTGAAAACTTTTGGGTGCCTATGCTTCCCATACTTGAGACCTTATAATAATAATAAGTTAAATTTTAGATCTAAACCATGTACATTTCTTGGATATGCTACTAATCAAAAAGGATACAAATGTCTTGATGATAGTGGGAAATTTTTTGTTAGCAGACATGTTGTATTCAATGAAAATGTTTTTCCCTTTAGAAAATTTGAAGTGAAGACGACAAGTAAGGTATACAATCCATATGTTTCTATACCTGAGCTACCTATATACTCTAAGAATGAGGGCCTAACAGAGGTGAGGAGGACTACTGGTGATCACCAAACTCATCCCACAGTTTCCGTTCAACAAAATTATGAGTGGGCAGATGATCTCTGTCATGCCAGTCACTCACATGCACATTCAACAAATGAAGAAGATCAAAATGAGAAAGGTCAACAAAGTGATTCAAGAGACAACATAAGTCATGATAGAACTGATAACTTACCTCACACTGAAGTCCCAACCAGACCAAGTCATCTTATGATTACTAGAGCTAAAAGTGGCATCTTCAGACCAAAAACATACATTGCCAACACAAGCTCAGACGAACCATCCACTTATGATCAGGCTGCAAAAGACAACAACCGGAGAGCAGTAATAGATGAAGAGTATAATGCTCTTATTAAATATAAAACATGGAATCTTGTATGTCTACCAGCATATAAAAACATTGTAGGCTGTAGATGGACATACAAGATAAAAAGGAATCCTGATGGCACCATCAATAGATATAAGGCAAGACTAGTTGCCAAAGGTTATACCCAACAGTATGGGTTTGACTTCACTGAAACCTTTTCTCCAGTAGTCAAACCCTCTACTATAAGGCTTATACGTATTGTTGCTCTACACAAAGGTTGGAGCATAAGGCAGTTAGATGTAAACAATGCATTTCTGAATGGTATATTAGAAGAGGAGATCTACATGAAGCAACCACCTGGTTATGAACAAAATACAAATCTTGTGTGCAAATTAAACAAAGCAATATATGGCCTTAAACAAGCACCAAGAGTATGGTTTGATAGACTGAAATCAACTCTAATGACAATAGGATATCAGCCTGCCAAATCGGACACTTCCTTGTTCATCAAAATCAGTCAGTCATCAACTATTTATATACTAATCTGTGTTGATGATCTAATGTCTAAACAAGCAATTCTCAACTAAAGATCTTGGGGACCTCAACTACTTTCTGGGAATTGAAGTAAACAAAACAACAAATTCTGAGATAATACTATGCCAAAGAAAGTACATATCAGAACTACTTGCTAAGACAAAAATGGAAGATGCAAAGCCCATGTCAACACCAATGATAAGCAATCAAAGTCTGTCAAAAAACAGGGAAGAATCCATAAACAATGTTAAACAATAGAGAAGTGCTATAGGAGCATTACAGTATGCTACTATAACACAATCAGATATTGCATTTAGTGTTAACAAACTTTCTCAATTTATGCAGAACCCTCTGGATGAGCATTGGAAAGCAGTGAAGAGGATACTCAAATACTTAAAGGGGATTATAAATCATGGCTTATCACTTAAAGCTTGCAGAAATCTTAACATAACAGGATATGCAGATGCTGACTGGGCTACAGATCCAGATAATAGGAAAATCAGTCACTGGATACTGTATATTCATTGGAGGAAACTTGATATCATAGTGTTCTAAGAAACAATCAACTATCTTAAGATCTAGCACAGAAGCAGAATATAGGAGTGTAGCAAGTGCCGCAGCCGAAATAATGTGGTTACAGTCAATTTTAAGAGAACTAAAACTGGGCTCAAACATCAAGTCAACATTGTGGTGTAACAATCAAAGCACTATTTACATGACTGCTAATCCTATACTACACTCCAGAACTAAACATATTGAGATAGATTTGCATTTTGTTCGAGATCAAGTATTAAAAGGGAACTTACAAGTAAATCATATACCTGCTACCTACCAGAAGGCAGACACGCTCACCAAATCCCTGTCGAAAAAGAACTTCATAAAGTTCAGATCTGAACTGGGAATCACGGAGAATCAGATCTCTCTCGAGCTCAAACAATCAGATTCCCACCAAATTAAGAAGCTGAAGGAGAAGCGACATCAAAGCTATCAACTTGCTCTCAACTCAAATCGAGACAGCTCAAATCTTCAAGAGATTCAACAGTGCAACTCAAATCAGAAAGAAGGAAGACGAGAAACTAAGGAGAAGCCATAATTTGTGAATTGCATTAAGCAATTTCATCAAAACAGAAAATTGCTTGATATCGTCTTACAAACCCTAACCCTAGAAATCGGGTTAGGGTTCGGAGGGGGGAAAATGATAAAAGATCTGCAGCAATAATCTCTCATATATCTTGGCATTTCATGTCTCAACCGTGGATGCCTTCCAGATTCAATCAAAGCCGCGTATTCTATTTTTGAAGAAGCTGTTATTATGGGCCGTATCTTTTCAGAAGCCCAACATTGTACTTATATAAATTGTATCAATTTAGCAGCATTGTAATCAATGTTTTTCACTTTGAAAATCAATTGTAAAAACAATATCTCTTTGCAGATCATCTTAATTAAATCCTTCCATATAATCATAGTTAAAACTTTACAGGAAGTATCCATGTTCACATCTTATCGGATGTGATGTATATTGGTTGAAGGTGAAGTTTGGCATAACGTGTTTATGGACATATTGAATCAAGGTGGTGTAGAAACAAGTAATGTAATATATCTAAGTTGAAGACAATTCTATCATGGTTGTTGTGTAAAATAAGGTGCGTCGATCAGAATAGCATAAAAGAAGTTATGAAGCTTTGAAGTCGGAGTAGCAGAACGTGCTACATGTTGAACCAGTAGCGGACAATTAAGCACATCAGCAATCAACCATTAGTGCTCTATCGGTCGACGATGATAATTTTTGTACTCTAGGTCTACAAATTAAAAGGGCAATCTTGTCTAGTGTTTTGTGGATTTTCGCATACAGATTATTAATCTTTCAACGCTTATATAAGACACTTTGGAGTTGATTAAAGACTTATAAATACATCTCTTCACCTAGGGTTTCAAATAGTAAATAATTTATGTATTATCTTTTTAGTAGTCAACGTTAATTTAGTTTTAAACTGTCTAAATTATCAATAAAATTCCCTTCCCTCAAAGCGGATATACACTACCTATTCGATAATGAAACCACTATAAATTTGTGTTTCCATTGTACTTCATGTTTATGTTGCATGTGTTTGGTTAAGTTCTACCGTTTGTTTTCTATAACCTATGCTCGATCTTAAATAGTAAGGTTAATTATTTGTAGATCAGTTTTCTGTTACATCCGAACCTTCTAAATAGCATCGAATAATACTGTTGTTGACACTTCAAATCTGGATACGGTGAGTAGGGCTGTCAACGGATGCAAACGGATGCGGATATGGCTGTATCCGCATCTGCATCCGAAAATTTAAATCTGCATCCGAATCCGCATCCGATATCCGCGGATATCTGAGATTAACATCTGTATCCGCATCCGCAGATATTTTTCGGATATCCGAAAATATCCGTATCCGAAAATAAAAAGCGGATATTTCCGGATATCCGAAAATATCCGAAATATCCGCATCCGAAATTGAATAAGATTTTTATTATACTAATATTTTTGAACTAAAACAATCACTTTCTCAAATGACAATACACACAATACTAATTAGTTTTTCAAATGACAAAATGACAACACACATAACATCAAACAAGTTTACACGATATTATATCAATTCAAATGATAAAATAGTAACATACATAATGACAAAATGGCAACACACATAAAATTTCGGATCGGACGGATGTTTTTCGGATACGGATATGCCCATATCCGCATCCGCATCCGATTTTCTTTTCGGATATCGGATATCCGCATCCGCTTTTCGGATATCGGATAATATCCGTTTTTTCGGATACGGATCCGGACGGATTTCGGATTTTTCGAATATCCATTGACAGGCCTAACGGTGAGGACAACCAAAAATTTAAAATTTGACGTCTCCTGCCTAATATAAATTTTATATTACATTCGGCCTATCCATCGAATTTTAAAATTAAATTCGGCACACTTTCATCGAATTTCAATCCTTATATTCAGAAATGTAGTGCCAAACTGCCAATTACCATGCATAATCAAAATTTCAGCTTAAGGAAAGTGCAAGGATGCACACAAGCTGAGAATTAATTAAAAGCTTCACAAGAAGACAGTTGAAAGAAATAACACGTTGCATATTCTACACTCATATCCCTATCATACGCAAAGCTCTGGGAACAATCTAGTTAGTGGAGAATTCCAAAAAGAACACCCAACAGTCCCTTGACAGTAACAAAAAATAAAATAAAAATTAATGTAACTTAAAATCCGCATGCATTACAAATGCAGTTTTCAGAACCTTTTTCCAGAAACTATTTGCACTGTAACTTGCTTGTTAATGGACCTAGATGGCTAGATTAAGAGCAAATCACTTCTTCTTCTTTGTTTATTTTTGATTATGGAAACTAATTCAAATGTAAAAGTATTTTTTTTTTCACTAAGATTATAATGCGTAACACCTTTCCACTACTTCGAACTCATCCGACACCTCCCATCTCCCAACACTCCTTCGACTTTCACTCTAATCTCCTCTCTCATCACAGCTCCATTATCATCTCTTAAACAGATTCAAATGCAAATACATTTTTGTCAATAAGATTATAATGCATAACACAATTTGATGATAATATGAAAATTAACAAAGGTCGGCATTAACTCTTAAACAGGCATTTCTCCCACAATGATCAATGTTGGCATGCCTATGCCTGTTTCTTTTCCACTTTCATGGCATTAACAATCCTATTAAAATTATCATATGACAACCCTCCTTCTCCAACACTTGCATTCGCCGTACCTTTCCATTTCTTCAAACTCATTCGAATCTTCTCATCTCCCAACAGTTGTTCAACTTTCACTCTAACCTCCTCCCTCATCACAACCCCATTATCATTTCTCTCCAGTCTCAA
Organism: Allium fistulosum; assembly: GCA_030737815.1. Classification (NCBI taxonomy): domain Eukaryota; kingdom Viridiplantae; phylum Streptophyta; class Magnoliopsida; order Asparagales; family Amaryllidaceae; genus Allium; species Allium fistulosum. The sequence goes on along the minus strand of CM060902.1, from coordinate 1,332,728,330 downwards.
CCCAACGTTCCAAACCTCACAAATGTACCTCTCGTTAAAGAACTGATCGATGAAATAGGGCTTACACAGAAAAGGAACGCCATTCCTCACCCCTTCAACAGTCGAGTTCCATCCACAGTGCGACACAAAGCAAGCAATAGAAGGATGAGCCAGAACCTTCTGCTGCGGGCACCAATCCATTATCTTTCCTCTACCCTCAACCCGCTCTCTAAACCCATCAGGATACACGTTAACCTTGTTTGTCGGGTCGGGTCTCACAACCCACAGAAATGGGCTGCCCGTCAGCTCCAGCCCTAGCGCTATTTCCCGAAACTGCTCCTGGCTGAATATGGTGAAGCTCCCGAACGCAACGTACACAACTGACTTCGGTTGCTGCTTGTCTAGCCAGTTTAGGCATGAGTCGTCTTCGGTCCAGAAAGCCCCTACCGGGTTGGTGAACTGTGGGTCGGGTGTGAGTGGGCCTACGGGTAGCACGGAGGGCATTTTTGTAAATACAGGTGATTCGAGCTCGTGGAAGGAGTTGCAGGCTGTGAACTCAGCGAGCTCGGATGCTTTGTTATTGTTGGCGAAGTAATGGAAGAGGATTCTTTGGCTTTTCGAGTCAGGGAAAACGTTCCATGGGAATTGAGCAGGGTTCATTTTGGGCATGCCAGGTATTATCTCTATCATGTCGCTGTTCTTAGGCTTCCCTGCAAAAATTGCCTCATTTAATTATCATTACAATATTATGTAGCATGAGTATTTGATAACGTACCGGTATGATCGACAAATCCAGCCTGAATAAGCTTAGGTATACTCTTTAAAGTGGCGTACATACCGGCAGCAGCGGGCCAGAAAGCGGCGACTCGAAGGCCCATACCTTTTGCGACTTCAAAAGCCCATGCCATGTTTTCATCAGCAATCATCCATGTGATTTCATCATTATGGACTTCAACCTGCCTGCTCTTTGTAATAATTTCTTCTAAATGAGGAGGCATTGCATGAACCAGGCTTTCGCAAAGCTTTCCAAGGTCGTTTCGGTCTTCGGTGGGGCCCAGCCCATCGGGAACTGAAACTAGTTGAAGGTACTCGTGGAGTTGTTTGTCCTTTTGGGAAAGTGAAGCAATGATTCTGTGATGGTTGAACTCTGTATTGACGAATGTTACCTTGAAACCGTGATTGAGTAGTAAGTAGGAGAATTGTAGTAGGGGGATTACATGGCCTTGTGCTGGGTATGGTAAGATTATTACATGTATGGAACTCATGCTTTTCTTTTCTTTTCTTTTCTTTGGGTAGTCGTAGATTTATTTGATGAGTCTTGCAAGAAGTAGAAGATGATTTGTTGTTGTAGACCTCGCTTGAGGACAAGAAGTGTATAATGCATCCATTGACCGTAATTTTATATTCTATCCTCCTAGCCAGCCATCCCGATTTGTATTTAATACGTTTGTACAATTATTTCTTGAGATATGGTTAAATAAGGATACGTTGAGATCTGTATTCTGAACTTCATATTCTTTGCGGGAACAAGATTTCAAGCATTTGTTTGCAAGTGATAAATAATATTAGTTTAAACGGTAGAAGATGCAATAAGAAAGTTTAATAATTTAGAGCAAAGTAATGGTAAGTCCAGATAATTCCTAGCTTAACGGATGCAGGAAAGCAGTAACATTAAGGGAGTTTCATATTCTATTTTACTGCATTCATTTATTTTTTCCTTCTTAAAGCTGCCCAGTTTCATATATTTATACTCTGCAATCAAAACTACCATGGCAGATTTGATTCTCCAACAATGGCTAAACACTTGCACATTTGCTTGTACATAAATATCGAGATATTACAAATGGAAAAGATGCGGGTAGTGTTTGGTTTGAAAGCTCATTTTCAAACCAAACATTATCTTATTTCCTAGAAATTATCATCCCCATTTGTCAGTTCTTTAAACTATAAAAGAATACTAATACATAACAAGTTGTGAAATATGTTGCTTTAGATTTTTCACATAAAAGATTAAAATTTACAGTCTAGGTATTCAGAATAAAAAATATATTATGTTACTTATGACAAAAACAGAAGGTTATTGATGTCATAAGTTAAAAGCACACAAGCACAAGTTAATTCTACTCAGAAGTTAACGGTCCGTCAGTTCTCTGAGTATATATTAAAAAAAAAAATCTAACCACGTAAATGAAGATAGAAATGAGAATTTGAAAAATATTTCATCATACAACAGTGCAGCATCGAAATAACGGCGACCACAAAGATAAAATCCACTTAAAAGCATTCGGTAAGCATTGCGTATAAAAGATAATGATTTTGAATTACAAAAAGGTCCAACAAACCTTCGCCGATCACTAAGGCTGCTCAAAGTATTTCTTAGGAGAGGATAACTTTTTCGTTTTGGAGGCCGAGCAGCTCCAAAGTAGTTTGTATCTAACCCCGTTATAACAAACCTGACATATTATTGCCCATAAAAAAGGTCATGATTTATATACCATGGTTTTGCACGAAAGGTTCATGTTTCTGCTGGTATTACAAGAAAAGTCATTGTAGAAATAATGCTGTAAATTAAGTGTCTATTTTTTTCTAAATTAGAAAACGCAAGTTAGCTTGCGTTTATAAAATTTTCAAAATTAGAAAGCGCAAACTATCTTGCGCTTTTCTGATAGAAAGCGCAAGCTACCTTGCGTTTTTCAAAAATTTTAAAAGTTTTAAAATTTTCAAAAAAAATTTCAAAATTAGAAAGCGCAAAATAGCTTACGATTTTCTGATAGAGAGTGCAAGTTAACTTGCGCTTTTCAAAATTTTCGAAATTTTCGAAAAATATTTCAAAATTAGAAAAGTGCAAGTTATCTTTTTCTATCAGTTTTTTTATTTTTGAAAAATAGGGACCAAATTTACATATTCATTTCTGTATGGACTTTTTGTATAAGTACAACATCAAAAACAGGGACCTGTGACTCTTTTCTTGTTATATATAACCAGCTAAGAAAGATTGTATTTAAATATTAGTCAACAAAGTCCAAACAATTTTTACTTTAAAAATACTAGCCAATAATTTTCTTTTCTTTTGTTTTTTTGTTTTTTTAGGCAAAAGAGTGCAAAAAAATTCCCAACCATAAATATCATTATAACTAGAAACCATGGTTTGAGATTCCGGCCATTTCGTTCCGGTTTCGGTCAGAACCGGAATGGAAATCGGTTGGAAAACCGATTCCGGCCATACGAAGGTCAATGAACTTTTTTTTCTTCCTGAGCAAGGTGAATGAAAAAACTGAAATAAGATGGGTTGAGAAGAATGAAAGAGCTTGAATCTGCTATTTCGTAGGAAGAGTGAACAGTTGAAAAGAACATGTGTAAAGGTTCAATTTTAATTTTCAGTAGTTAACAATAGTTGTTTAATATAAAAAAATTAATTGCAACAACTGCAGATAAATGTAGTAAAGCTAGCTTTACGTTAGTATTATATATTTATTGTATTTGTAAAGGAAAATTGTACCGGAATTAAAACGGAATTTTCGAAATTTCCGAAACGGAACCGAAATTTCAAAAATTATCAATGAACGGAACGGAAACGGAAAACGGGATTTCGAACCTTGAGTAGAAACACAGTTGCAAACAGAAAACAGCAGCTACAACCCAACATCAGCATACAACAGACTCAGATCATAACATAAACAAAAAGGAAATGACCTGACTGAAGCAAAATAAAAAACAAAAAGACCCCCAAAAGAAGTCTAATACTAATTCACTTAGCAAACAGCAAGTAAGATATTAGACAGCTTCAATATGATATCCAATATGATATGTTAGAAATGACATTTCTAAGTAAAGCATCAAATGGTCTAGATTTATTATTGATAACTTTTCCCTACAGCTCTGGAAGAAACCCCATCCATTCCTGCCCGTAAAGGTAATTGTCATCTATCCAATATGATATGTTAGAAATGACATTTCTAAGTAAAATATCAAATGGTCTAGATTTATTATTGAAACATCTATTGTTCCTTTCAACCCATATCACTCAACACACACTCAAAACAACCAAATCAACTAAGCAGTTATCGGTTTTATTGTGATTAAGCCTTCTATCTTCCTCCCAATACCAAAAAAGATCGGACAAGTGAGGAATAGAAGAGATATTTTTCCTCCAGAGACACTGCACCCAAAGAATATAGGAAAAAGGGCACTGAAGATAGCAGTGATCAATGTCCTCCTCTTTATGACAACAAAACACACATATAGAACCAAATCCATTCCTTTATGATTTAGCATAGCTTTAGTATTGAGCTTCTTGTTAACAACTAGCCACATATGAAGTCCGATCTTTGGAGGAGCAAGAGCTTTCCAAAGAGCTTTGTAGTATTTAACTTTACGAACCCCAAAGTTCAAAAGGTGATACACTGACTTAGCACTGAAATTCGAACTCCTCTCCAAATAACAAGAAGCTGAATCAGAATGATCAAACAGGCTAACATTCTTAGGAATATTAATGAGCTTAAAACATTGAATTAAACAATCCCCTTCCAAAATTCTGTTAAAAGCATGATTCCATCTGAAATCAGCGGCATCATGAAGAAAAAGATCGCTAACTTTAGCTTTTATTGGGGAAATATTGTAAAGGTCATGGAAGCAATTCTTCAAAGAGATGTTAGTACTCCAAACATTGTGCCAAAACAAGTGGTTCTCCCCATTACCAACATTCCACCTAATCCCTACTTTAAAAAGTTGCTGCATTTTAGTAACATTGTCCCAGAAATGAGAGCATGAGAGCACTGACTGATAACAGAAGATCCAATAGTGAAATGACCATTATAATAAACATTTTCCACCCAAAGTTTCAACAATGATTTGTTACTGTCAGACATTCTCAACAACCATTTGAAAATAAGAGAACAATTCAAATCAGTCAAGGAAACAACTCCCAAACCGCCCGCTCCTTGGACTGGCAGACCACATCTCAAGCAACCAATTTTTTTTAAAGAACTCCCATTTCTACTACCCTTCCATAAAAAATTCCTCCTTATCACATACATCTTCCTTATAACCCATTTAGAGAATTTGTAGAAGGACATCCAGTATAACGAAAGCGTAGTCTGAATAGAATTCATTAGCACAAGTTTCCCAGCCCTAAACAAAGAATGACTTTTCCATTTAGCCAATCGACAATCAATTTTATCAATCAAAGAAAGCCAATCATGATGCTTTAGTTTTTCAGGCTTGATCACAACTCCTAAATAATCCAAAGGGAAACGACCCACCTTGCAATTAAAGTCACTACAACATCATTAACATCATACCCACCCATTTCAACAGCAACCACAAAACTTTTATTAAGGTTAATTTTTAATCCAGACAGATTTTCAAACCCATAAAGAATGAGTTTTAAAGCAATGATAGAGTGACGAGAGAACTAAAAATTATAGTATCATCTAATATTACTTGCACATGCAAATTAATGCCCATCACATAATTACATCAATTCGCTTTTAGGTGAGCAACATTCTAGGACTGCTAACTCAAAAATGAATGCAGTTTCAGACTTCAGGTGATACTGGAAGCATATTAACTTGCACCGATTAAAATTTGGTTGTTTGGGAAAAATTCCACAAAATCGCCTTAGGAACAAAAAACCCAACCTTGTGGAAAAACAAATAGGACCAGATTGATGGTGAGACAAAACAAACAATAGATAGTCACCAGCTAAAAACAACCAAGCAATAAAAGGAAATAACACACGTGATCTATAGTGTTTCCACTACCGCGAGGTAGTGTACATCCACTTAGGGAGAGAAGATTTTGGAACTTTTCAAAAGAAGAAAATTTTACAAGATTGATAATGGAGAAGAAGGAAAAGAAATACAACCGAGAAAGATAATTCTACCCATGCTAATCTCTGACTTTATATAGAGATTATTACTTGGGATTGAAGTAATCGATTTATGGTCATAAATCAATGCCTCGTTAATTCTCCTATTCATACAGAAAATGTTTATCCATTTAAATTTTCAGTTTCCCCTAATTTACATGCGCCTGATAAGATTCCTTCTTTAATTAGCTAATTAGGGAATTAATTGATTACCTCAATCTCGCAAAATAATTCTTCTTCTCACATAGGTAATTTATTACTCTCTTTAATGCTATAAAAGAGGCAATATATATTTGAGTAATTATCTTAAATATCTTTCAAATCTTTTGCAATTGGAAATATTGCATCACTAAAATCAATAATATCTTCTAAATCTTTTGCAATTGGAAATACTGTATCACCAAATCTTACAATCTCCACATTGATACTATATAAGCCTATCAACTTCCACCTACATCCTCATACTCTAAGTAGCTCTCAAACAAGACACCACAGATACTTTCTCAATGAGTTTTGGCATAGCCATCACTCATTGCACTTTGTCAACAAACTCCGACAAGGCCATCGCGCGCCAACAAAGTGTTGAAAGTACCCTCTCCAAGTAGGACGTATCAATCTCCATAATGAAAACAAACGTCTCCATTACCAACTCACTCTCCCCCGTGCTACCCTGTGGTGCCTTGCACTTCATCAAGCGAATCAAGTTTGAGCAATGCTTTAACTTTGCAATGGGTAATGATTTGGTAAACATATCCGCTGCATTCTTCTTTGTCTGAACCTTCTAAAGACGTACAAACTTCTCTTCATCTATAGAGACAACAAAGGACTCTCTCACCTCAATATGCTTCATCCTTGAGTTGAAAGCTTGATTTTCAGCTAAGTGAATTACACTTTGGCTATCACAATTCACTTCTATACCTTCATACATAAAGCCCAAGTCACACAACAAACGCTTCAAGTAAAGTGTCTCCTTAGTCGCTTCAACCGCAGCTATAAGCTCTGTCTCTGTAATAGACAAAGCCGCAATCGTCTGCAACCTTACTCTCCAACTAATAGCTGTCCCCCAATGGTGAACACATAACCTGAGGTTGACTTCCTTCGATTTCTATCAACGACATAGTCAGAATCACAAAATCCAACCAAGCTGAAATCTCTATCTCTGCCGCCAAAGACAAGCTCATGGTCTGGAGTCCCTCTAAGATATCTGAAAATATACTTCACTGCCTCCCAATGCGTCTTTCCTGGATTTGACATGAATCTACTCACCAATACAACTGCCCGTGCAATGTCAGGCCTAGTGCAAACCATGACATACATCAGACTACCAACTGCACTCGCATAGGGAACCCTATCCGTATAAGCCTTGTCCTTCTCTGAGATCGGAGAGCCTCTACTAGAAAGCTGTATGTGCAAAGGCATGGATGTGCTAATTGCCTTGGCTCCTTCCATGCTAAACCGAGCAAGCACTTTCGAAATATATTCCTTTTGAGTGAGCCTCAAACGTCCTTGCTTCCTATCCCTTTGGATTTCCATACCCAGAATCATCCTTGCTTCTACAAGGTCTTTCATCTCGAATTCCGCCTTAAGCTTCAACTTCAAACTATCAATTTCAGCTTTTTCCTTGGAAGCAATCAATATATCATCATAGACATGAGTAAATACACCCAATAACCATTCTTCAAATGCTTGAAGTATACACAAGCGTCTTTGATGCTACGATCAAAACCAAGTGAAAGCATAAAAGAATCAAACCTCTTGTACCACTGTCTAAGCGACTGCTTAAGTCCATGCAGTGACTTCTTTAGCTTGCAAACCCAATTCTCTTTTCCATCTATGACATATCCGTCTGGCTGGTTCATGTAAAAATTCTCATCCAAGTCTCCACGCAAGAAAGCGGTCTTCACATCAAGTTGCTCCAATCCCTTCCATTGTGAAATCCCTTTAGCAACAAGTCTAGCCTTGTATCTTCCATCATCCTTCACATTGAACAGCCACTTGTAACCTATGGCTCGGCTGCCTTGAGGAGGAGGTACCAAATCCCAAGTCTTGATCTTCTTCAACGACTCTAGCTCCTCTTCCATAGCACACATTCACTTCGAACTGTCACATGACTTCAAAGCTTCATCAAGGTCAAGCGGCTCCTCATGAACCACATGTAGAGCATAATCAAACTGATCACTAAGGCTAAGGTTTGCATACTACCAATCACCATACCTATTAAGTGGCCTAATAGTCTTACGACTGGCCCGAGTAGGTACAACTTCGGCTAAACTCCTTTCAGCTCCAACTTGAACCGAACTTCCTCTAGTCTCAGGTACATCACCAACACTACTAGAGGACAACTGTGGACTACTCTGTGATGTCACATCAGTTGCATCTATCTCACTCTCAACAGCATCAACAACTCTATTACTAAGCTATAAAATAAGTACCTCTTCCATCTTCTTAGGCCTATCAGAAACATCTGATGTGGTAGATAGTCTTTCTTAGGATTGAACATTACTGAATCATCAAAAGCAACATGTATGGAATGAATAATCTTCCTATAAATAAGGTGCCAAATACGATACCCTTTGATACCATCTGTGTATCCCAAAAGGATGCCCTTGTATGCTCTAGCTTTCAACTTATCATCACCTATATGGTGAACTTACACAAGACAACCAAAAATACGAAAATAACAAAGGTACACGACACTGCCTCTCCACTTCTCTTCTGGAATCTTCCCATCTATGGCTGAGCAAAGAATCCCATTAATAATATGTGCCGTAGTCGATAATGTTTTAGTCCTAAAGCCTCTAGATAAGCCCGCCGTCAATCTCAAGCAACGAACCTTCTCAAATAAAGTCATATTCATCCTCTCAGCAATCCCACTGGGTTGTGGATCACCTGGTGTAGTGAAATGTCTCTCAATGTCATGTTGTCTACAAAAGTCAAGGAACTCCCCAGAGACAAACTCGCCGCCGTTATCAGATCTCAACATCTTCAACTCAGAACCAGATTGGTTCTCAACAAGCACCTTCCAAGCCTTAAACTTCTCAAAGCTATCTGATTTGGCCTTCATCACATACACCCAAACTTTCCTAGAAAAATCATCAATGAAAGAGATAAATACTTTGCTCCCCCAACGAAAGTAGTAGCAACTGGTCCCCAAACATCTATATGCACATAATCAAGTACCCTCTCTAATCTGTGGAGTCCAACTCCAAAGGATGCCTTAGTCTGCTTACCTAACACACACTTCTAGCAGAAATCCAACTTGTCGAAGTCACCTTTGATCATCTTCCATCCACGAAGCAACTCTAAGCCCTTCTTAGAAATATGACCCTACCTGAGATGCCAAAGTCCGGTGGCATCCAAAGCACGAGAACTATCAACTCCAACACACGAGTCTTCAAGATATATGGTCCCCTTAAGCAAATACAGATTCCAAAACACATCTCCCTTCATAAGAATAAGAGCACCCCTTGAAACCTTCAAACCGTCCTTCTCTAAAGTGACCTTGCACCCCTTGGATGCCAACTGCCCCAAAGAAATCAAGGACTTTTGAAGACCCGAAACATAACGGACACCTGTCAAAGTGCGTATCACTCCGTCGAACATCCTAATCCGCACTGTACCTTCTCCCATAGCTCTATAACTAGCATCATTACCCATAAGGATTATACTTCCCTCTCCGTCGACTAAAGAACTGAAGTAATTCCGATTATGCATCATATGAAAAGACGCCCTCGAATCAAGCACCTAATGGTTTGATACGTCTGATACCACTGCAGATAACACATAACCTGATACAGCTTTCTCCACCGCAAATGATGAAGAACCATCTCCTTCCTTCTTCTTCTTACAATCCAGACAATCTCTTTTCCAATGGTCTGGTTTCTTACAATAGTGACACTTTCCATCCTTAGATTTTCCTCTATAATTATTGTCGGGCTTTCTAGATTTGGAACGACCCTAGAATTCCAATTCTTCTTATCCTCTCTCCCTCTCTCAAAAAATAGGCCTTGCCTATTACTTCCTCTACCTTCACCCATCTCCTTCATTTTATCCCTCAAGTACTCAAATAGAAGACCCGACTTCACATCTTCAACGGTCAAAGTATCTCTCGTAAAGATAAAGCTGTTAGCAAGTGTAACACTCCAGAAGCGAACACAAGAGGATCATAGTTATATGCTCTTCACCTACCTTCAAATCCACAGTCTTCATCTTCATCATTAGATCGTCAAAGAAACCCAAATGCTCTTTGATAGAAGTACCATCTCTCATTCATGGTGAAAAATGTCTTCAACAAAATCAAACGGTTAGTCAAAGATTTCTTAAGATAGAGATTTCCTTGCTTGGTCCAAATGCCCTTAGCAGTAGTTTCACCGCTAGCATTTTCTCCCATAGCTAATTCCAAAGTAGTAAACACCCATTTTTTCATCTCCTTCCTTTCCGCGGCTGAAATTTCAATCGTCAACTCCTCAGGAGCAAACACCACAGGATGAACTTCGTTTCTCATCAGAACAACTTTCATCCTCCATTGCCACTTCTCGAAGTATTTATCACCGTTCCACTTCTCTATTGCTAAACTAGATCCTGATGCAATAAGGTCTCTCTAACATAGGTTCTTGGTACAACCACTTGAGTCTCCTCATCTCATGCCATAGTGCCTAACACCCTTTCTTAATCAACCTTGTCGATATGATACCAGACTGTTGGGGAAATATCCCTTAAGATCGCCTTAGGATCAAAAAACCCAACCTTGCGGAAAAATAAACGGGACTAGATTGATGGTGAGGCAAAACAAACAACATATATTCACCATCTAAAAACAACCACTACTGCGAGGTAGTGTACATCCACTTGGGGAGAGGAGATTTTATTGCTTTCTAAGAGGAGAAAAGTTTACAAGATTGATAATGAAAAAGAAGAATAAGAAATACAACCGAGAGAGATAATTCTACTCATGCTAATCTCTATCTTTATATAGAGATTATTACTTGGGGTTGAAGTAATTGATTTATGGTCATAAATCAATGCCTCATTAATTATCCTATTCATACAGGAAATGTTTATCCATTTGATTTTCCAGTTTTCTCCAATTTACATGCGCCTGATAAGATTCCTTCTTTAATCAGCTAATTAGAGAATTAATTAATTACCTTAATCTCCCAAAATAATTCTTCTTCTCATGTAGGTAATGTATTACTCTCTTTAACGCTATAAAAGAGGCAATATATATTTAAGTAATTAGCTCACATACCTTTCAAATCTTCTGCAATTGGAAATATTGTATCACTGAAATCAATAATATCTTCCAAAACTTCTGCAATTGAAAATATTTTATCACCAAATATTACATTAGTATCATATTTCAATAGCTTTTAGTTGTTTATTGCTAATAACCATTGGCCATTATAGTAGAATACAACATAATTAGAATCGTTGTTTTACCAGCTAGGCCACAAGCACTAGCTCAAAATTTGCAATTCCTTTGTAAAAATCGCCATTTTAAATATTCCCCCTATCTAAAATGTTTTACCGACCATATGTTACTCTCTGTCCAATCTAAAATTAATGTCTAGCTTTGCCACTATGTTTAACCGAGTTTAAATCTCTAATTATAGGTTTTATGGATAGGGCCGAGCCCAACGGGTTGGGTTGCCCTAATCAAAATAGAAATAAAAAACGAGAAATGAAAAGATTAGGAAAAAATAACCAATTTTAACGTCTATGGGACTTGAACTTATGCCATTACGTTACACTAACAATTGAATAACCACTCAACCAAACATTGCTTAACATATAACAATTACAATAATCTATTTAAAATTTAATAATACTATCATTGTTCTTCTTCCTCCTCATGTTGCCCCCATTTGGGAGTTGTCCAATTCGAATGCCTCAAGCTTCTTATCCTTGGGTCGGGCCTACATATGGAAAAACAATAATTATCCATGGGCAGTTATGAAATTTAATTCATATGAAAATAAGATTTTGTTTTAGCATATACTAATAAGCTTTAAATTAAATGAATTTGCATATATCTAGAACATCGTGCTTACAAGGTCTTTAACTTAAACTAGACTTAAGCTAAATGGCATCTACTTCATGTCAGGTCAAAAAAATGCATTGCAGTATTTTTCATATTCGATTCAATATTGAATATAGCACTTTATTGTATCTAAATTAAAGCTAGACTAAGAATTGTCAAACCACGGTGCATTGAAGCCTGATGTAGAATATGTTAGGTGTGGCTCGCGTTGTATTAGAGTGGATGCATAAATTGGATTCTAATATGTCCCACATCGTAAGATATCTTAAAGAAGATGAGCATATATATATATATGATTGGTAGCACGTAACAACAAGGGATTCTTTTTGTTACAGTAAATGTTTCCAAGAAAATATATGTGCTCTAAGAGGGATGTAGGGATATCTAATCATGATGCTGGTACCAAAAAGAGCTTCATTCGGCGGTCTTGCATCTTCTACACCATATGAAGTGCACGCATAGTGGAAGATACGGGGGTATGCCAAAAATTTCAACATGGTATCAGAGCCAATGATTCGATGGTACCAATATGATGCAACATTGACCTAAGTATGCTCAAGTATGTGGCTTGAGCTTAGGATTCTCATTAAGGTGGAGTTATATGTTAGAACGCGGTCTGCTTCAACCTTGGAAAAGAGGACCCTTTGTAAAACAACTTGGTCGAACTGCTGAGTGGTGGTAGTGACCTAACCTGAACTACTGAGGTGTTAGCGATCTTACCAAGTGTTTGAGGACTTTATATAACTTCAAGTTGAATTGAGAAATGCTCGCCAAGGTGGAGATCTATTAGGTGTGGCTCGCATTGTATTAGAGTGAGTGTATAGATTGGATTCTGATAAGTTCCACATCGCAAGATATCTTAAAGAAGATGAGCATATATATAGACAACAAGGGATTCCTTTTGTTACAATAAATGTTGCCATGAAAATATATGTTCTCTAAGAGGGATGTAGGGATATCCAATCATGATGCTGGTACCAAAGAGAGCTTCGTTCAGTGGTCTTGCCTCTTTTACACTAAATGAAGTGTGCGCATAGCGGAAGATACGAGAGGGTGCCGAAAATTTCGATAGAATAATTATTTATTCAGGTGCATAGATTATCAAGAATTACACTAACGAAGTGTTGGAGAGGACTAATTAAAGTATTATTGTTGTTGTCATTGCATACTAATGAGTTGGAGTATTGCTCGAACTTGGTTCGTGTATTGAGATGTTATGTATCACATGGTGGCACAGTGTGGGAGAGAAGCAATTGAGTCAGAGATTGTAAGAGAAGGTATTCTTCTTTTATTGGCGAGATCGATTGTTTTTACCTTTGGATTGAATATTTACAATGCTTTATTGGCGAACATGGCCATACCAGACCTCATCAGCGAAGTGCAATAAGCAGTGATTTTGATATAGCTCATTGGGAAGTATCCATGTTCACATCTTATTGGATGTGATAGATATTGGTTGAAGGTGAAGTTCGGCATAACGTGTTTGTGGACATATTGAATCAAGGTGGAGTGTAGAAATAAGTGATATAATATATCTAAGTTGAAGACAATTCTATCATGATTGCTATGTAAAATATGGCAGGTCAAAGAGTAGCATAGAAGAAGTTATGAAGCTTTGAAATCAGAGTAATATAATGTCCTACATGTTGAACCTGTAGCGGACAATTAAACATACCAGCAATAAACCATTAGTGCTCTACCGGTCAACGACGATAATTTTTGTACGCTAGGTCTACAAATTGAAGGGGCAATCTTGTCTAGTGTTTTGTGTATTTTGCATACAGATTATTAGTCTCTTAAGGCTTATATAAGACAGTTTGGATTTGATTAAAGACTTATAAATACGTCTCTTCACCTGGGTTTCAAGTAGTAGAAAAAATTATTTAGTCTCTTTGTAGTAGTCAATATTAATTTAGTTTTAAACTGTCTAAATTATTGATAAAATTCCCTTCCCTCAAAGTGGATATACACTACCTACTTGATAATGAAACTACTATAAATTTGTGTTTCCATTGTATTTCTTGTTTATGTTGCATGTGTTTGGTTATAGATCGTGGAATTGGGTTCTACTGTTTGTTTTGTATAATCTATGCCCGATCCTAAATAGGCTTCCATAAGGCTAATAATTTCTAAATCAATTTTATGTTATACTTGAACCTTCTAAATAGCATCAAATGATGTTGTTATTGACACTTCAAATCTGGATACGATGGGGACAACCAAAAATTTAAAATTTGGCGTATCCTACCTAATATAAATTTTTGTACTATGTTCGGCGTATCCATCAAAATTTAAAGTTAAATTCGGCATAATTTCGTCGAATTTCAATCTTCATATCAAAACTATAGTGTCAATTACACAGCTTATGTTACCAAGATAGAAGGAAATTGTAACCATTTTCAATAGATTCACACAGGCTGAGAATTAAATTAAAAGCTTCACAAGAATACGGTTGAAAGAAATATCACATTGCATTTTCTACACCTATATCCCTATCATAGGCAAATCTAAGGGTAGGCATGGGTCGGTTCAGATCGGTTTGGAGTGTAAACCATTTCTGTACCACATCAAACGGTAAGTTAAAATAAATAACCATAATATAATTTTTAATGCAGTCCGGTTCCAGTCCGGTTTAGTAATACTACGGTCCGATTTCAATTCGGTTTGGTTTAAACCCATATTACAGTTGTTTAAACAACTTGAATAATTTTTGAATAAATAGTAAGAATTTAATGAAAAACAAATTTAAATAAAAGATGCACATGTTCATAAATAATTCGTATGGTGCGTATCTTTATACATTTCAAGAACTAAAATTGTTCATTACTTAATCATATGAAGCCCAAACACTCATACACTTAACACTTCAGTAATTTTGAGTAGGAAAAAATAAAAAATCCCACCAATCTTTTAAATTTACCAAGCGGCCTGGTCCAATTTGATGTGGTTGGTTCAATCATTTAAACCGCAACTGTACCATATTAAAACGGGTCGGTCCGGTCTAGATATTTGATATGACTAGAAAATATGGTGCGGTGTATCAAACCATTTTAGTGGTTCGGTGCGGTCAGTTTTTGTATGTCGGTGCGGTTTATGCCCACCCCTATGCAAAGCTCTGGAAATAATCTATTTAGTGGAGAATAGACGAGGCAATCATAATTCCAAAAAGAACACCCAATAGTTCCTTGACAGTAACAAAGAATAAAAAAAATTTGAAGTAACTTAAAATCTGCATGCATTACAAATGCAGTTTTCATAACCATATTCCAGAAACTATTTGCGCTATAACTTGCTTGTTAATGGACCTAGATGGCTAGAGTAAGAGCATATCACTACTTTTTTTTAAATATGGAAACTAATTAAAATGTAAAAGTATTTTTTCCAATAAGATTATAATGCGTAACGCAATATGATAACATAAAACTTAACAAAGGTGAGAATTAACTATTAAACGGACGTCTCACAATTCCATGGCATTAACAATCTTACTCAAATTATCACTTGACAACCCTCCTCCTCCAACATTTGCACTCGCCATACCTTTCCACTACTTCGAACTCATCCGACCCTCTCATCTCCCAACACTCCTTCAACTTTCACTCTAATCTCCTCTCTCATCACAACCCCATTATCATCTCTTAAATAGATTCAAATGCAAATACATTTTTTTAATAAGATTATAATGCATAACACAATTTAATGATAATATGAAAATTAACAAAGGTCGGCATTAACTCTTAAACAGACATTTCTCCCACAATTCAACGTTGTCATGCCTATGCCTGTTTCTTTTCCACTTTCATGGCACTAACAATCCTATTAAAATTATTATATGACAACCCTCCTTCTCCAACACTTGCATTCGCCGTACCTTTCCACTTCATCGAACTCATTCGAATCTTCTAATCTCCCAACAGTTGTTCAGCTTTCACTCTAACCTCCTCCCTCATCACAATCCCATTATCATTTCTCTCCAATCTCAACCCAACATTCCAAACCTCACAAATGTACCTCTCATTAAAGAACTGATCGATGAAATCGGGCTTACACAGAAAAGGAATGCCATTCCTCACCGCTTCAACAGTCGAGTTCCATCCACAGTGCGACACAAAGCAAGCAATAGAAGGATGAGCCAGAACCTTCTGTTGCGGGCACCAACCCAGCTGGGCCGAACTGTGCTGGGTCCGGTCCCGGGGCCAGACCTATGTGGTTCCGGCCTTGCTGGGCCGGACTGTGTTGGGTCCGGTCATGCTGGGCCGGAATCAGCTGGGCCGGACCCGTGCGGGTCCGGCCTAGGCTGTTAGGCCTTGCGGGCCCAGACACTTGCAGGTCCGGTCTTATTGGGTGAGATCTGGCGGGTCCGACTCTATTGGGCCGGGCTTAACTGGGCTGGTGTGGATCTGATTTTGGAGGGTATATTCCTTGCTAATGTGGGCGATGCCGGACCTTGGCAGAACGCGGTCTTGGAGGCTTTATCGTCGGACAGTATTAGGTAAATATTAAAATGATCGTATCTTTCAAACCGTTATTCGGATTGAGACGCGGTTCTAACCTGTGCTCACTTCTTGACCTCGCGAACATTTATAAGTAGCTCTGAGCTTATTTCAGGACCTTGCCAATTTTTCCTTGATCTTTTCATATTCACTATGCCGTGGGCGAAAATGCCCATAACATTTGCCCCCCAAAGTATACTTTCGTGAATACAAAGCATGCTTTGTTTGATTTAGGGTTGCCTCACCATGATTGTAGGTGTCGTCCTGATGTTTAACTATCCACATCTCGTTATCATACCCAAGATTCTTTTCGTTGGCTGGATGTGATGCTTCATTTGTCTTGAGGAGGACTTGCTGGTTACTTAATGTCGCCGTTTAATCATTCTTCGTCTGGCAGGGTGGTATTTCTCTTTATCTTTCCTATTTCTTTCTTCAAGGTCTTAAGTAGTACTTGAAATTATTGATATTCCCTTTATGCTTACTCAACCTTAGGTCTGTTAGCACTTCTCCAACAAACCATCATTTTAATGCCCCACCAAGTTACAAGCTCAAGTTGCTGAGCTCGGCCTTACCATCCGATTGCTTTCATTGGAGGGTATCTGTATGTAAAATATTTTGCATAGCGTCGTTGAGTGGAGGTTGGTCAGGTCTGGTCGAGCTGGGCTAATAGGCCATTGTTCCATCTAGTCTGGTAAAGTGGCAATATTTGGGGGTAATTCCTTGCTCCTTCGTTAGATCCTCCAGGACTTGCCCCCAGGCATATTTGAATAGGATTATTTTAGCCAATTTCCTTGGTATTTCTCCTGCTTATATCTCGTATATCCATTTAGAGTCGACTATTAGCAAGCGTTTAATGGGACATGTGTCGAGTCTGAGTGAGTAGCCCTAGCTTCTTTGAGCAAAGTATTTAACGAGATTTGCTGACCTTGTGAATTAGGTGTTCTATCGTCTGCCTGGTTCATGCCAATATTGCAGCCAGACGCCTCCGGCGTGGGGTGTTTATTGGTGACTTCGGCTTGCTATCTCTAAATTGATTAGGTGGAATCAATCTTTCAACTCAAATGTCTCGTTGGCTTTACCTGCAAGCATAGGGTCCTTTTGGGCCTAGTGTGGTCAAGGACTTTCATCCTTGCCTTAGAATTAATTACAGACTATTAATACACTTTTATTTGGAATTTTACCATAGATATGTGTTAGAGTCATCCAACGTGTCCTCGAGATTGATTTATTAGGTAAAGGTATCAAGCTTTTTGCGTTAAAATATAATTTGATATGAATTAATTACATTCGAAAGGTTATAAATCGAATCACTTGTATTTAGAGAGGTCCTTATCATTCGAAGTGATTCCTTATTACTAAGGTTTAGAGAGTAATTTGGGGGACGTAGAAGTCCACAAATACTCATCACATCCTCTAGAGCACCTCTAGCGACATTGTCAAAGGTCAGCCAGGAGAGCTCATTATTTGTCTAGGTTTACCCCCAGTATAGTGCACTTGGTTGCTTCTCACAACATGCTACCTTATATCATGAATAGGTTTTAAACTTGCGAACTTAAGGTCATGATTCCAATGTGCTATTACCAAGCTGAGTGGTAGTGTATGTGTATAATCAAGGGGTGAGGTGGTGCTATGGCCCCAAGTATTATTTTTTTATCGAATTTAGCTTATCTTACAAAAGTCAGTCATACCTTTGCACTGAGTTTTTCTTAGGTTCCATAAGTGTGCTCAGCTTTAGGAGAATCCTTACAGTTTCTAGAGAGAAGTTGGTTGGAAGGGATATTCTAATTCTTGTCGCAATGTTGGATTGATGTTCCGCTATCCCTGACGGAGTTGAGTCGATGCTCTATTTCCTCTGGTGGAGTGGAATCGAATGAATATCATGCTATGGTTGGCAGAGTGGAATTCATATTTATACTATATGTCTGTAATGCCACAAGACTAAAAGAAATTGTTAGAAGTTTCTACTTTAAGTACAACGAACTATATTCTTCGTCAAGAGAGTCCTTCTAAACTTAAGATTCGTGGCACGTAAGTTACTTGCCCTGATGGTGGATTTTGGTGACATATGGTTTGTCAGCCCGACCTATGTTCCAAGGGAGTGTAACTTTTGCAACTGCCGTACTTAAGATTTAGAGGCAAGATTCGCACACAGTAACTACCCGGGCCATTATGGCCTGTATCGTGAGTATTATTCGATTTACTGTGGCCCGGCTAGCGTGGGTGCCGATCATCAACTACGAACTATCCCTGGCTGCAGTCATGCCTTAATCGTGGGATTTATTATCGGTTCGCAGTTGCCGGTGAGCCGAACGCCAATGATAAACTGCCTTGGTTATAATCATGCCTAATCCGTGGCTCATGGTCGGTTTATCATTGCGGGCGGGGAGGGGGGATCGTCAGTAGTGAACTACCCAGGCTATTTTCGTGCCTTTAGTCATGGTTATCTTTCTTTCACTACAGCCGGCGAGAGCTTGCGATTGATCATAAGAGGAAAATTATCAAACAAACAATCGAGCAAAACATCAATTTTTACAGTGGTTTGGCCAGAATATGCCTACGTCCACTGTCTTTCTTTTATTGCTTCAGGTGATACATGCTTTTTACGAGCTGAGAGAAGTAATGGCGGAGATGCTGGAGATTCTTTCCTTTCCCAAACACCTTTTCCATCAACTGTCGACCGAATGTAAGCTCTATTATGGAGATCCTTATGAACAACAAATGGTCCTTCCCAAACTGGATCTAGTGCGCCTGGATGGGGAGAGACTTGCTTGAGAACAATATCTCCCTCTTGTAACTCTTGGGGCATCACCTTAGATTTGTATTGTTTTCCCACTTTACATCTGTTTGCGGCTGTCTTGAGATTGGTATTATTCCTTCTTTCTTCAATCTGGTCTAAGGACATGCTGAGAAGCTCCTCGTTTTCTTTCGGATTATAATGTGTCCTACGATGTGAAGGGATAACTATTTTGTCCGGAAGCATGGCCTCGACCTCGTATGCTTAGAGAAAATAAAATATGTCCTGTTGCTGTTTTGTAGGAGGCTTGGTAGGCACATAGTGCCGTGGGTAGTTCGTCAACCCACGCTCCTTTGGATTTATCTAGTTTTTTTATTAATTAGTGTTTGCAAGACTTTGTTGATAGCTTCAACCTGCCCATTGGACTGGGGTAATTCCTGTTATGAGACAATCCACGCTAGGCTTCAAATGCATTTATTCTTTGAGTTACTCAAGCTAGATTTGTGCTCGGATGCCCGACTGGTATGTCATTGCCAGGGAAAGGGGCGGTAGTCGGTAGTGAACTGACCAGGCTAGTGCCCTTAGTCATGGCTATCTTATTTGCACTGCTGCCAACACATGCTTGTGATCTGGGTTGCTAATCACAAAGGAAGTAGTGGTTATAACAGCATAGGTGTTGAGTGAATATAACTACATATGTGTTAAGTGAATGTAACTTCATATGTGTTAAGTAAATGCAGTAGTCTCTTGTCTCGGTCAAACGGAAAGAGTAGTTTAGGCCAAACCTACCGCTTTGAAAGAAGCGCAAAGTACCAGGTTGTATAGTATGCCTGGTTTAAGGTGTTCTCTTGGATAGGAATTCTCGCTTGGTATTTTGGTAAGACTATGTGGAACCTAGGAGCCGATGGCATTGTCTTGAAATGACAACAACCGAGTTAGATAAAAACGAAAAAAGAGGTTTGTTATGGTACCTCCTTTGCAAGACCGTCTATTGTCATGCGTATGACATGTTTATGCGAGCATATTGTGTGATCGGAGTGCTCCTCATAAGAATTTTCTGCAATTACTCTTATTGATAACGGGGGTTTTACTGGGCCAAGATTCTTGTTTAGCGTTTTAGTGCTGCCTCCTAGCGGTCATTGGTCTAGTCATTTTGTCACGTTGGCCCCGGCTAGTTTGCTAGACTTATAGTGGATGTCCCCAGTGTGTATCCTGCTATCCTTAGTTCTTAATCAATTTGAATTGTGTTTTTTGATTATTGGATCATGATGGAGTGGTGAAGCTAGTATCTTGATTGGTGACTGCAATGTCCTAGCGGTTTACTATATATATTGCTGATTCGTGTTGAATTGTGATATGAGGAGTAGTGGTGGCGGTTCTGGATATCTCTCGCCTTTCTGCTGCGGGCCAAATATGTTGGAATTGCTGGAGCTTGGTCTTTCAAAGCATTTCTGTATAAACTATTATGTTATCCAAGTTCTTGGTAGATGTCGTTTCCATCGCGTCCTCTTCTTTACCCTTTGAGGTAACACCATACTCAAATGGATGGCTTCTCTCTGATCATTGATTATTCGAGCTCCGGAGGCAGAGAGTTGTATCTCTTCCATTTTGCTATAGCATTTGTGCTGCAAGCTGTGCTAGCTTCCCTGGGTGACCATCTATCTGAACTCCTGATAGTGATGTTTCCTCATCTTTATGTGCCTTGCTGACCCAATGGAGAGGTCATGCATAGTTGTAGGGGTTAGTTTGATTTTTTGTCTTTACATCGTGTAGCGTGTAAGCATCCTCGGGTCGATCATCACATGTAACGAATTTATGAATCCTTCCTTCATGTTTTTCCAAGGATGGAGATCCAAGATTAGATGGTAGAGCCCTTCTTTGTGCCCCTCGTTTATCAGCAAGTGTGGAGATCTTAGCAAGTGTCTAAGGAGCCGGGTCAACCCCTTATAAAGGTTTGTAGCGGGCACTCAACTTTTTTTGTTTTCCTGGAGGGTGGACTAGTAACTCATAGTCTTATCTCCTTCTCTTTTCATATTTGTTGAACATATCCCTAGGTAAGGAGAGCTATTGACATTATTTGAATCATTTCTAGTACGCGTTGGATTGGTGATGCCTTCGTACATGATAGGAGTGACGAAGTGACGTGCTTGTCATATCTAGACTTTGAGTATTCAATCATCATTAATTCGGTCTTCAAGTTGTGATATTTCGATCCATCAGTGGGATCCCAATTATAGTACTTTGATTTGATGCTGGATGGAAAAAGAGCTATGCTTGGGGTTCATTTGGTTATGTGGAACGCCCCCTGTGTTCTCTAGACTGGGACTTTCCTTGTATTATGATGTTGAGGTTGAATATTTTTGTCTGCCCTTAGCATGTCAAGAGTTTATCCAACAAAGATTTATGTTAAGTAGTGAAGTGTTTACTAATTTCAATCACAACCATGTCGAATTTACGTCCGATAATTTTTAGCACTAGGAGGTTATTAGACTAGTCTTCTTGCTTTTTCATATCTGGATAGCTGTTGCATTCTTTGCAGTGGAGTTCTCTCACTTTAGGCGGCATATCGGGAAGTTGTTCTCCTTCCCTTCCTAGAGAGTTTTACTTTTCGAGAGAGATAATTCAATTTTCAAAAAGGATTGGGAGGTTTTTTTGCTTCGAAGGGTTGATGGTCCAACTCTTAAAATAAAGAGAGAATCTTCAGATAGGAGGTATAGCTTCTCAATTCGAGAAATGGTGATTACAAACTTGAAAAAAGAAAAAGAGAAAAACTTTAATTTCAAAGAGACAATGACTTTAGATCAGGAGAAAGAATTTCGAGTTTGGAGGGAGAAAAAGATTTCCTTAGAACCGTAATTTTACATTTTACGAGGGGAATAGATTCCTCTTATAGAAAAGAGGAAGATAGTTTTCTTATGTTAAAGACGCAATGCTTCCGGATGGAAAGGAAATAAGGTTTTATTTTAGATCTGAAAAATGACTAAGTGTTTCTTTTAGTCAAAATAGTGTTTTTTTTGATCTGAAATGAAAAAAAAGAAGATAGAACGATTTCAGATCTAAGAAATAAATACATGTTTCTTTTTGGTTGAGAAACAGTGTTTGCAGATCTGAAAGGAGATATAGTGATTTCAGATCTAAGAAGTGAATACATGTTTCTTGTTGGTTAAGAAGCAGCGTTTGTAGATCTGAAATAAGAGAAATGAAAGATAGAATTTTTTTTATCTTCAAGGAATAGTGATTGCAGATCTGAAAAGGGAAACAGTTGCTAAAGTAACCGTTTCAGATCTGGGAGATATAGAGTATTTTGATCCAAAAAACAATGATCTCAAACTAGAAAAGTAAGAAAAAGAGAATCTCTCATGCCAAGGAGACAGTGACTTTAGATATGAAAAGAAAAAGGTATAAATTTTATTATAAAATGAAATTTCAGATCTCAAGACTAGAAACAAGTTTTCTTTTATGAAAGAAAATAATGATCCAGATCTAAATAGAGGGAAAGGGGGTTTCTTATGCCAAGAAACCATGTTTTTGGATTCCAAATGACCAAAGAGAGGTGGCTTGATTTTAAATCCAAAGAATGGGTACATGTTTTTTTTGGGTCAAGGGACATGTGTTTGTGGATCCGGAATTGCAAAAGTAATATCTAAGGATTTCAGAATCTAAGAGATGACATTTTTTTGCTAATAAACAGTGTCCGTGGATAGTAAAAGTAAGATCAAAAAAGTGGACAATAGAATTTCTCTATGTTGTAAAATGGATGTTCAGATCTGAAGAGAAAAGGAGGATTTTTTATTTTATGTAAAACGGTCAGGGTAGATCTGAAAAGAAAAATAGATTTCAGATCTTAGAAAAGGGCAGAGAGTTTCTTAAGAGAAGAAACGATAATCTCTAGTCAAAATAGAAATAGTAGGTTTCGAAAAAAAAAGAAAAGTAAGAAAGAGAGAATTTCCTTTTGAAAAAGGGAATTTCAACCTTCTCAGTGAAAGCACCAAAAATGTTTGCACATAAAATGAGCAAACACCTCCAAGATGTTGTAGAGAGCTATTGTTTGATGGACTTTAGTTGCGGATGATTGAGATAGAAAATTAATGGTTTGAAATAAAATATAAGTGCAGCAGTGGACGTAGGCACATTCAGGCCGAACCACTATAAATTCTATGTCTTTTTTACATTTCAGTCCTTTATTTTATTATCTCTTTCATATCTGATTACAAGTACAAGCTTTGAATATGAATAAACTTGCTATTAGGACTAAGGATTTTATCTCCCAGGGTTGTTTGCCATTGTTGATGGAAGCTTTGCTATTCTTCTTCCATCCCCCCTTTATGATGTCATATGCCTGGTATTTATAGAGTGAGGTTGAGGAGAGAGACAGCTGAGCACACGACTTCTAGGCTTGGGTTCAACCTTCCTTCCCTTGGAATGTGGTTCTGCTATGGTTCCACCGCTCTTGGATGCTTGTTGAATACTATTCTGGTATCTTTCTTAAATCGCCCATCCTGACTTAAAGGCTTGAACACCCCAGAAGATAGTTCATTCCTGTGAGTATAAAAAAGGTAGATCCAGCCCTAGGAGGACTAGACTAGAAAAGGTCCAATAAGTCCAGCCCCGAAAGGGCAGACCAAAAGGGTGCGGGCCCGGACCAGGTGGGTCCGGGTCAGGTGGGTCCGGCTTGGGACTGGACTAGGTGGATCCGGCCCTAGGATGCCGGACCAGGCTGGTCCGACACAAGGCTAGACCAGGTGGTCCGGCAGGGCCGCCAGACTAGGAATCTGGTCCGGCACAGGGCCGGACCAGGTGATCCGGCACAGGGCCGGACCAGGTGATCCGGCCTGGGACCGGACCAGGTGTCCAATCCCAAAGGTCCGGACCTATACATGCTCAGCCCTGTTGGGCCGGACTGTGCCTGTCCGGCCCAGTTGGGCCGTACTGTGCTGGGTCCGGTCCCGGGGCCGGACCTATGTGGGTCCGACCCTGCTGGGCCGGACTCAGCTGGGTCGGACCCATGCGGGTCCGGCCTGGGCTGTTAGGCCTTGCGGGGCCGGACACTTGTGGGCCCGGCCTTAATGGGTGAGATCTGGCGGGTTCGGCTCTGTTGGGCAGGGCTTAACTGGGCTGGTGCGGATCTGGTTTTGGAGGGTATTTTCCTTGCTGATGTGGGCGGTGCCGGACCTTGGCAGAAGGCGGTCTTGGAGGCTTTATTGTCGGACCGCATTAGGTAAATTTTAAAATGATCATATCTTTCAAACCGTTATTCGGATTGAGACGCGGTTCGAATCTGTGCTCATGTCTTGACCTCGTGAACATTTATAAGCAGCTCTGAGCCTATTTCAGGACCTTGCCACTTTTTTCTTGATCTTTTCATATTCACTATGCGGTGGGCGAAAATGCCCATAACATCTTTATCAGTACATAATCTTTGCTGCACATTGAGTGTTGAATATCTGCTCTATTGTTAACCATATTTCATGTGCAGTTGTGCATCCTATCAATTGTGGTAGTAAGTTTAGAGTAATTGTGGATAGCAGCCAAGAACTAATTAAACTATCTTGTCACTAATGAGTTACGAATTATTGATTACTCACCATTTTTCCCTCATTACAATGATATTTTTAGGTGGTATGATAACTGTTCCAAGAAAATATTTCTCTAGGCTATAGCTTCTAATTGTAGTTTCTAACTAAAATTTCCAAAGAAGAAAATTTCCTTCATCTAGCTGCACATTATTCAGTTGATTCTATGGCTTGATCAAAGCTTTGATCAAATCTTGAGATGATGTATTCTGAGATGATGAATCAATATTTCTTATTGCAGAGTTGGTAGAATTATCAATCTCTCCTTCTACCATTTTTGTTGACTATTGAAATCAAAAGGATAATGGTTCTTGATGATTTTTGTTGCAGGTTGAGGATATACAGAGATCTGGATGCAAGAATGTGCAGCCATAAGATGCACTGTATGATGAGCACGAATCTGACAGTGCTTCTTAGCAAGGCATAAAGAAATGATAGGTATTAAACTGACGAGAATGGTATGGATCTTGATACGGACCCAAGTATGACCTCACTAGCCCAAATCGAATGATGAGAATCTTGATTCTCTAATGATCTTACTATGCAGCCTAATCTCGATGACGAATTTGAATCTGGGGGGTTATTGGTAAGGCGCTTTGAATTGAGTAGTTGCTGTTAAGTAGATTTGAAAGCTCTGATACCATGAAATTTTTTAAGTGAAATTGAATTTTATTGATTGCTGAAATATTGATACAAATAGTTTGTAATAATATTGCTTTCATAGATTGTTACAATATGATACATATTACATTGTATTTGTAATGACAGTCCCTACTGGGTTGGTGAACTGTGGGTCATTGTGAGTGGGCCTATGGGTAGCATGAAGGGCATTTTTGTAAATATAGGTGATTCGAGCTCGTGGAAGGAGTTGCAGGCTGTGAACTCGATGAGCTCAGATGCGCTGATGTTGTTGGGGAAGTAATGGAAGAGGATTCTTTGGCTTTTCGAGTCATGGAAAATGTTCCATGGGAATTGAGCAGGTTCATGTTTGGCATGCCCTTTATTATCTCTATCATGTCGCTATTCTTCGGCCGTCCTTCAAAAATATCCTCATTTAATTATCTTCATAGTATTACGTAGCATGAGTAGTTGGTAAGATACTAGTATGATCGACAAATCCAACCGGAATAAGCTTAGGCATACTCTTTAAAGTGGCATACATACCGGCAGTAGTGGGCTAGAAAGCCATGACTCGAAGGCCTACATACCATTTGCGACTTCAAAAGCCCATGCCATGTTTTCATCAACAACCATCCATGTAATTTTATCATTATGGACTTCGACTTGCCTGCTCTTTGTAATAATTTCTTTTATCTGACGAGGCCTTACTTGAACCAGGCTTACACAATGCTTTCCGAGGTCGTTTCTGTCTTCGGTGGGGCCCAGCCGATCTGGAACTGAAACTAGTTGAAGGATTTCATGGAGTTCTTTATCTTTTTGGGAAAGTGAAGCGATGATTCTGTGATAGTTGAACTCTATATTAACGAATGTTATCTTGAAACTGTGATTGAGTAGTAAGTTGGAGAATTGTAATAGGGGGATTACATGGCCTTGTGCTGGGTATGGTAAGATTAGTGCATGTATAGGACTCATGCTCATCTTTTCTTTTCTTTGGGTAGTCTTAGATTTATTTGATGATTCTTGCTAGAAGTAGAAGATGATTTGTTTTTGTAGACCTCGCTAAAGGATAAGAAGTTTATAACGCATCCATTGACTGTCATGTTATATTCCTACCCTTCTAACCAACCATCCCGATTTGTATTTAACATGTTTGGGTAATTATTTATTGAGATAAGGTAATGATATGTTGGGATTTGCATTCGAACTTCATATTCTTTGCTGGAGAAAATTTTCATGTATATTTTTGCAAGCGATTAATAATATTAGTTTAAACTGTAGAAGATGCTATAAGAAAGTTCCTAGCTTATGGGATGCAGGAAAGTAACAACATTAAGGGAGTTATTACTGTTAGGAGATCATTATTATATGTTAAAAATAAATCAGAGATATTTTAATATATATGCTTTTCAATATTACGGTTGTTTTTCTATTTTATAATTACTTAGGCTCTAAAAAATGCAGCTATAAATATGAGTTATGTATTGTTGAATTATTAATTCAGTCAATAATAAAGGTGCAGTCTTCTAAAGTTTGTTGCTTTCTTCCTCTCTCTCCCCATCTTATTATGTATATTATATTTTGTTTTCTTTCAATAATTTCAATGTGGTATCGGAGCGTGTTTTGATTCAATTAAAATAATTTTGCAATTCGGTTTTAGTTTCAATTTAGGAACTATAGTTCCATTCATCAACTACAATCTGAATTCAACAATGCCCGTTTAGAGAATGCATCCTAACATCATCTCGATTTGAAGTTTGAAGATTTGGAACCTATCAGATGTATTACTCAAATCATATTTCCACTGCTAGCAAAATAATCTAAGGTTGTTGTATCGGTTTTAGATTTTGGATTTCTTTTCCTGATTGATGTCAATCTTCTGGCAATGACTACAATGAATCTTGATTGGTATTCCACTTCCAATCTCATGGGAATTTCCTTCTTCCTATTTCTCTTTTTTCAAATTTCGACTTTGGATTTCTAATTGAAATTTCTCTTCCAATCCCAATTGAAATTCAACTTCCAATCCCATAGGAATTTCCACATTCCCATTTTCTCTTCCTGAATTTTAATTTCGAATTTTTGATTAGTATTGTCGTCTATTTTGATAGTTGTCTACCAATTAGGTATAAGCTGTATTCGAAGATAGCCTCTCTAGCAGCACTTGAAATCATTATTTTTCAGCATTGGTGTAGCAACCTGCAGTTCCGTACTCTTTGAGTTGATAATAATTCACTCATGTTCAACCCAAATTGTACAAAAGAGCGAAGAACTAGGGTATAGAAGAAGAAAGAGATGGAAGAAAAATAAACAGCAACACAGAATCTCACAATCGCAGCGGAACAAAATATAATATATAACAACAGAATTTGAATACAAGAAATCTTTATTGTTATATACTTACAACCATCAGAGTACAATAGACAATAATCAACCTGGACAGTTTAATAACTTGTCCTTACACAGCGGAATAATAATTGTAACGACCTGAAATTTTCAACCATTCGAATCCATACATGTCAGATTTGAATTGCTCAAAATATCAATTTGTTAATTTAAATTTGGCAAAAATCAACATATACAGTAAATAAATAATCACAGAATCACAAACACAGAGTAATATAAAAATAAGCAGCGGAAACAAAAGAATAGTAGTTCATGAAGCTACCATATATATAACAGAGTTAAACAAGATACAACAGAAGTTACGAATACATAGATGTCTCAATACAATAGTCAAATACAAGATCAAAATTCATTACTGGAATCAACTGAATAACTCCAAGCTGAATAGATATAGCTGAATCTCCAAGCGAAGCTCCAACTCCAAAGGGTGAGTCTCGATCACTGAGCCACTCAGTCTGACCCGAGCGTAAAGTAAAACACAAAACACTCGAGTCAGGATTAACATTCTTATATCAATAAATCCAACTCAAGTGAAATATCAACAGAAGTACAAGTAACTTAAAGGATGTTTGGGATAACCATCCTCTAAGGATCCGTTAAACTATCTACTATGTAGTAATATACGCTATTGTAATAATGTCTATAGCAAAGTATACTATTTAAAAATAGCGTTAAGGCTTTACATTTTCCACCTTAACACATTTTTAGGTATGCCAATAGTCTATACAGTACCGTAATACCCCGTAAACTGGAGCTACCAGAGGATACTCTATAGGTACGACACAAATCAAACTCGTAGTAAAGCACGCTATGGTAGGTGACACGGCACAACTAGGCAATGCCAGGGTAGATATACCAATTACACATCCGGACTGTTGGTAATGCAAAGCCGCAGCAATCGCCCAACTCGAGCCACACTCCCGAATCAAGGGGTGCACCCAATCAATCATAAAGTAATAGAATGGTATACGATAGAATGTGTCCGATAAGAGGAGCTACCTCATTAGCCCGGAATCGCTCCTGTTTTAGCCACCTTATGCTAACTCATGAGAGTTAGGTCCACGTAAATATACCTTAGGATCGTCGCCACCATCCTACTTCATTCTGGAATCTCCACCGTGTACACAGTTGTTAAAGTGGTTTTCGGTATTGACAGAGAGTATGACAATATCCGATCCCGGTCTCTTTAACAACCATTCGTTATTATAACACCGCGGTTATTTCAAAATAGTTTATACTTCAAAACCAAAATATCATTTCCATTTCAAAACCATATCAAAACGATATCATTTTCACTTCAAAACCATATTAATACAATATCATTTTTCACTTCAAATATATCCATTTCCAAAATCATATTACTTCCAAAGTTATAACACTTCCGAAACCAAAACACCTTGAAATCATAATATTTGATAACATAATACTTTGAATTTCATAACACTTTCCCCTTAAACAGTTTAGATATTAGTAATAGTATATATAATAAAATATTTTATAAAATAAAATAGTTTATATAAAATAGTTATAAGTTAAAATAGTTTATAATAAAATAGTTAGTATATTAAAATAGTTTATATTAAAATAGTTTATATTGAAAATGATTTATATAAAAATAGTTTATATTAAAATAATTTATAAAGTAAAATATAAAATAGTTTAAATATAGTTTAAAATAATTTATATAATAAAATAGCTTCCTCAAATTTCATAAATCGATTCAAATCCACTCGAATTCCAAAATTCCATTTTAATTCAATCTCAATTCATAAATTTCAACTCAATTCGGTTTCTTAATAAACCATTTCAAATTATATCGATTTCAAATACATATTTGAACCATAAAATAAGCCATTTAAATTTCAATATATTTCAAAGCTTTTAATATTCCACATTTCCAAACTAAATTCAAAAATTTCATATATATATCAAATTCACTTTACTATTATTTAGTTTTGAAATATTTACTTAATTATTTTAATAACATCTAAATACAACTTCAATTAACAAATTTAAATAAACAAGATATCCCATTTAAATCTATATAAGTTTGAAATATTCATTTAAGTCACTTTAATCTAATTCAAGTTATAAACATATCTTTAAAATTTCAAATTTAATAAATTTCAAATCAAACCTATTTAAGTAAAATTTTTAAATGAATATAATTTCAAATCAATTTCAAATTTATCTTTCCAACCTGAATCATTATAAACTCTATATTTAAAAATATAGATATTAAATAAATACTTAAACATATTATATATCAACTTTATTAAATCAACTTTAAGAAATCTTTAAAAATCAATATTTATTAAAACCGTATATTTCTTTCCAAAACCATATAAATCATTTTCAAAATATATATATATATAGACCAACTGTGTCTGTATATAATTCTTTACCCTATGGTCAAGTGATACAGATATTTATCATTTCAATCCGTAATTTATATATATATATATATATATATATATATATATATATATACGGGTATATATCTTTTCAACCCGCAATCCCAAATTCAATTCAATGAAAATCGCTTGGGTTTATCATTTCAACCCATAACGATTTTCTCCTATTCTACAGATCGTTCGGGTATGTATCATTTCAACCCATAGTGAATTCTATACTAACAGGGAACTTGCAGAGTGATAACAGATATGATAATAATATAACAATCAGTAACATGCATATATCATCAGTGATAAATAACAGATAATGATGTCAGATGTCACAGGTGAACAGATACAGATAACAACATATATATAGCAATGTAAATAACTAACAATAGCATATTTCAATTGTCGTTTCAATTGAAATCAAATTTAATAAATAGAAGAACATTAATCGTGAGTGATTGCTCACCTTTCAAGGCTAGAGAGTGACGAGAATGGGAAGCAACTGATACAGATACACACACTGATAAGCGATAGGCTAGAGAACAGCTGTGACAAATTAGACATTGACGAGACGAGAGCAAGCCACGATGAACTAGATATGATGAAGATCAATGGTATAAGTAAACTTATATATATACCTATATATAGAACTATTTATATAAAATTATATTCTAAATTCCAAACACATATTAAATTAAATATGTATATATATATATATGGTTTTCAAATCATAGTTTTAAATTAAAACACACATATAACATCAATCATATATACATCCTATGTTTTGAAATAAATACATATATATACAATATAATGAAAAATCTGTAAGCATTTCAAAATCAAAACACCAATATAAGATATTTGATAAGACACATATAAATATATTTTAAAGTCCAACTTTATACATCTAACTGTAAACAAAATATTATAACTCATATATATATATATATATTCATTTGCTTCTAGATAATTCAAAACATCGAATTTCAAAACCATATATACATACTTATCTTCCAAACCCAAAACTATATATATATAAACTAATATGCAAACTGTTGCAATTCATATATCCAGTAAATATAGGTATCTCTACATATCCAGCAAATGTGCAGACCAAATACTTTAAAAAAAATATTACTATAACCTATATTCATTATATACAAATTTTTCTAAAGTATACTTCAAATCACGTATAAAATACATCACTATATATATATATATAAATTTTAAACCCAGACTCTAGTACACTTTAAAATGTAATATAATATAGTGCATTCTGAAATCTAACATATATATATATATACACACATTTATAAACTGTCAATGTCACAAACTTATATAAATGTTGCATACAAACAGAAAATGGTTAACCAGGTTTTTGGAAGAAATATATATTCATAAACTTCTATATATTTACGCAACATATTATATAATTCATATAATATAAACAACCAAACTAATATATATAAGCTATAAAACATATTAATATATAAAACAGATATATATATATATATATGTATGTATGAGAGCTATTCATATATGCAGACTCAAAATATATATATATAGGCTTCTCCTATATACAACTAAAAAAATTACAAAAATCTGAACCTAAGATATATATATATATGTATATTAGAAGGCTGCTGTAATGAGCATTTTCGAGCAAAATGAAAATAACAAACTTAGACAATTATAGCTTTATACCATGTAACTGACTCTACATATATATTCATATATATATATATATATACTTAAACAATGAATAACCGCTAACTGTATAAATATAAATATACAATATATAAGCTAATATAAACATTTGTACCTTTATAAATATACAGTAACATATAAACCAGCACATATACAATATATAACAGACAATCCTATATGTATTGACATATTACCAACTAACAAAAATATACTTATATAAACATATATATATATAACTAAACCTAAGTATATAATATGATATATATACCTTATATATCACCAGAGAGGCAAGCTCGGCCATAGCTTCAAGGATAAGCAGGCGCAAGAAGCTGGGTGAGTCAAAACGTGGAGGAGCTGTGGATGAGAAAGATGGTTGAACCGAGGCTAGCATGGCGGTGGAACATGAGGAGAGGGAGGAGAATCGGTTGCATGAGATCGCGTTGGTTTTTGGAATGGCAGGCTGCGTGGATGAGGTGTTGTGGGCTTTGGTTGGCCATTAGAGGAGAATAGCCAGATTTGAGTTGCTCAAAATATCAGATTGTTAATTTAAATTTGGCAAAAATCAACATATACAGTAAATAAATAATCACAGAATCACAGACACAGAGTAATATAAAAATAAGCAGCGGAAACAAAAGAATAGTAGTTCATGAAGCTACCATGTATATATAACAGAGTTAAACAAGATACAACAGAAATTACGAATACATAGATGTCTCAATACAATAGTCAAATACAAGATCAAAATTCATCATTGGAATCAACTGAATAACTGCAAGCTGAATAGATATAGCTGAATCTCCAAGCGAAGCTCCAACTCCAAAGGGTGAGTCTAGATCACTGAGCCACTCAGTCTGACCCGAGCGTAAAGCAAAACACAAAACACTCGAGTCAGGATTAACATTCTTATATCAATAAATCCAACTCAAGTGAAATATCAACTGAAATACAAGTAACTTAAAGGATGTTTGGGATAACCATCCTCTAAGGATCCGTAAACTATCTACTATGTAGTAATATACGCTATTATAATAATGTCTACAGTAAAGTATACTATTTAAAAATAGCGTTAAGGCTTTACATTTTCCACCTTAACACATTTTTAGGTATGCCAATAGTCTATACAGTAACGTAATACCCCGTAAGCTGGAGCTACCAGAGGATACTCTATAGGTACGACACAAATCAAACTCGTAGTAAAGCACGCTATGGTAGGTGACACGGCACAACTAGGCAATGCCAGGGTAGATATACCAATTACGCATCCGGACTGTTGGTAACGCAAAGCCGCAACAATCGCCCAACTCGAGCCATACTCTCGAATCAAGGGGTGCACCCAATCAATCACAAAGTAATAGAATGGTATACGATGGAATGTGTCCGATAAGAGGAGCTACCTCATTAGCCTGGAATCGCTCCTGTTTTAGCCACCTTATGCTAACTCACGGTAGTTAGGTCCATGTAAATATACCTTAGGATCGTCGCCACCATCCTACTTCATTCTGGAATCTCCACCGCGTACACAGTTGTTAAAGTGGTTTTCGGTATTGACAAAGAGTATGACAATATCTAATCCCGGTCTCTTTAACAACCAATCGTTATTATAACACCGCGGTTATTTCAAAATAGTTTATACTTCAAAACCAAAATATCATTTCCATTTCAAAACCATATCAAAACGATATCATTTTCACTTCAAAACCATATTAATACAATATCATTTTTCACTTCGAATATATCCATTTCTAAAATCATAATACTTCCAAAGTTATAACACTTTCGAAACCAAAACACCTTGAAATTATAATATTTGATAACATAATACTTTGAATTTCATAACACTTTCCTCTTAAACAGTTTACATATTAGTAATAGTATATATATAATAAAATAGTTTATAAAATAAAATAATTTATATAAAATATTTATAAGTTAAAATAGTTTATAATAAAATAGTTAGTATATTAAAATAGTTTATATTAAAATAGTTTATATTAAAATAGTTTATATTAAAATAGTTTATATTGAAAATGATTTATATAAAAATAGTTTATATTAAAATAATTTATAAAGTAAAATATAAAATAGTTTAAATATAGTTTAAAATACTTTATATAATAAAATAGCTTCCTCAAATTTCATAAATTGATTCAAACCCACTCGAATTCCAA
Source organism: Allium fistulosum (assembly GCA_030737815.1). Lineage (NCBI taxonomy): Eukaryota > Viridiplantae > Streptophyta > Magnoliopsida > Asparagales > Amaryllidaceae > Allium > Allium fistulosum. Next base: position 1,332,694,338 of record CM060902.1, on the reverse strand, counting down.
AATTCCATTTTAATTCAATCTCAATTCATAAATTTCAACTCAATTTAGTTTCTTAATAAACCATTTTAAATTATGTCGATTTCAAATACATATTTGAACCATAAAATAAGCCATTTAAATTTCAATATATTTCAAAGCTTTAAATATTCCACATTTCCAAACTAAATTCGAAAATTTCATATATATATCAAATTCACTTTACTATTATTTAGTTTTGAAATATTTACTTAATTATTTCAATAACATCTAAATACAACTTCAATTAACAAATTTAAATAAACAATATCCCATTTAAATCTATATAAGTTTGAAATATTCATTTAAGTCACTTTAATCTAATTCAAGTTGTAAACATATCTTTAAAATTTCAAATTTAATAAATTTCAAATCAAACCTCTTTAAGTAAAATTCTTAAATAAATATAATTTCAAATCAATTTCAAATTTATCTTTCCAACCTGAATCATTATAAACTCTATATTTAAAAATATAGATATTAAATAAATACTTAAACATATTATATATCAACTTTATTAAATCAACTTTAAGCAATCTTAAAAATCAATATTTATTAAAACCATATATTTCTTTCCAAAACCATATAAATCATTTTCAATATATATATATAGACCAACAATGTCTGTATATAATTCTCTACCCTATGGTCAAGTGATACAGATATTTATCATTTCAATCCGTAATTTAAATATTTATATACATATATATATATATATACGGGTATATATCTTTTCAATCCGCAATCTCAAATTCAATTCAATGAAAATCGCTTGGGTTTATCATTTCAACCCATAACGATTTTCTCCTATTCCACAAGTCGTTCAGGTATGTATCATTTCAACCCATAGTGAATTCTATACTAATAGGGAACTTGCAGAGTGATAACAGATATGATAATAATATAACAATCAGTAACAGACATATATCATCAATGATAAATAACAGATAATGGTGTCAGATGTCACAGGTGAACAGATACAGATACAGATAACAACATATATATAGCAATGTAATTAACTAACAGCAGCATATTTCAATTATCGTTTCAATTGAAATAAAATTTAATAAATAGAAGAACATTAATCGTGAGTGATTGCTCACCTTTTGAGGTTAGAGAGCGACGAGAATGGGAAGCAACCGATACAAATACACACACTGATAAGCGATAGGCTAGAGAACAACTGTCACAAATTAGACATTGACGAGACAAGAGCAAGGCACGATGAACTGGATATGATGAAGATCAATGGTATAAGTAAACTTATATATATAGCTATATATAGAACTATTTATATAAAATTATATTCTAAATTCCAAACACATATTAAATTAAATATGTATATATATATGGTTTTCAAATCATAGTTTTAAATTAAAACACACATATAACATCAAACATATATACATCCTATGTTCTGAAATAAATACATATATATACAATATAATGAAAAATCTGTAAGCATTTCGAAATCAAAACACCAATATAAAATATATGATAAGACACATATAAATATATTTTAAAGTCCAACTTCATACATCTAACTATAAACAAAATCTTATAACTCATATATATATATATATATATATTCATTTGCTTCTAGATCAATTCAAAACATCGAATTTCAAAACCATATATGCATACTTATCTTCCAAACCCAAAACTATATATATATAAACTAAGATGCAAACTTTTGCAATTCATATATCCAGTAAATATAGGTATCTCTACATATCCAGCAAATGTGCAGACCAAATACTTTAAAATAAATATTACTATAACCTATATACATTATATACAAATTTTTCTAAAGTATACTTCAAACATGTATAAAATACATCACTATATATATATATATATAAATTTGAAACCCAGACTCAAGTACACTTTAAAATGTAATATAATATAGTACATTCTGAAATCTAACATATATATATATATACATTTATAAACTGTCAATGTCACAAACTTATATAAATGTTGCATACAAACAAAAAACGGTTAACCAGGTTTTTGGAAGAAATATATATTCATAAACTTCTATATATTTACGCAACATATTATATAATTCATATAATATAAACAACCAAACTAATATATATAAGCTATAAAACATATTAATATATAAAACAGATATATATATATATGTGTGTGTGTGTGTATGAGAGCTATTCATATATGTAGACTCAAAATATATATATGTAGGCTTCTCCTATATACAACTGAAAAATTACAAAAATCTGAACCTAAGATATATATATATATATATATCTATTAGAAGGCTGTTGTAATGAGCATGTTCGAGCAAAATGAAAATAACAAACTTAGACATTATAGCTTTGTACCATGTAACTGACTCTACATATATATTCATATATATATATATATACACACACTTAAACAATGAATAACCGCTAACTGTATAAATATAAATATACAATATATAAGCTAATATAAACATTTGTACCTTTATAAATATACAGTAACATATAAACCAGCACATATACAATATATAACAGACAATCCTATATGTATTGACATATTACCAACTAACAAAAATATACTTATATAAACATATATATATATAACTAAACCTAAGTATATAATATGATATATATACCTTATATATCACCAGAGAGGCAAGCTCGGCCATAGCTTCAAGGATGAGCAGGCGCAAGAAGCTGGGTGAGTCAAAACGTGGAGGAGCTGTGGATGAGAAAGATGGTTGAACCGAGGCTAGCATGGCGGTGGAACACGAGGAGAGGGAGGAGAATCGGTCTCATGAGATCGCGTTGGTTTTTGGAATGGCATGCTGCGTGGATGAGGTGTTATGGGCTTTGGTTGGCCATTAGAGGAGATGTAGGCGTGGTCAGGGAGTGGAGGCAAGGGAACTACCTCAGCCAGGGTAGGTAGGCGAAGTGGGAAGAGGGGAAGAGGTTCACGTGAGGGGAGTGGTGATGCCGAATGGGAGAACATGCTACAGGGAAAGATCAAGATATGTTTTGTTTTGAAATAAATATAACTGTTCACTTTCCCTTTTTCCTAAAGTAAATGAACGGATTGGAACCAATAACCCAAAATAAACGAAACATTGGAATAGCCAACGTCAAAACTGATTTTCAGGGATATAAAAAGGCAACGGCTATGGGTATAACTCAGTGGATACATGAATGGTCAAAGAACCCAAAAGACTATAGAAACGTACTGATACGGTTATCCGTTTCACGGATATCGCCGGGTACCGGAAATCCAAAACACAGAATCTAATATACCGCAGAGATCAGTACAACAAGACGATCAAAACGGTATGTAGATATCGGTGGTATGATCATCATATCAAAAGTCGATATCGGTACCGAAAATGTTGCAAATCTGTCGAAAATAAGATAAACGAAGCAATAATAGTCAAAATTTGATGAAACGGAAGATGGCGTCTCACTCAGAAGATGATTTACAAATTTATTTTATAAAAATATTCAGGTTAGGAAAATATTTTATTATCACCTAATTTTAACTGATATAAATTGAAATAAAATCACACAATAAAATAAACTTCCATATTATCTGAGGAAAATTTACCAGTTGCTATGTTTAATTAGACGTATTCCAAATATCAAATTTCATTTCAAAATTTTATAGTTTAAAATTTCACAAAATTTCAATTAAATATATTTTAAGAAAACAAATAAAATTAATAAAATTTACGGATCGTTACAATAATCAAGTACGAAAGTATGCCTTTTGCCATCCAGCTCGTCTCTTGAGCTCCATTGCATGCTATCCAGAATCTGTAATACTCGGTCTAACCCGAGCATTATAATAAAACAACACCCAAGTCAGTCTGGAAAACCAATGTGCAAAACTACACTCAATTCGAATTATTAACTTTTAACAAAATCCTTTGAAAACAAAGGTATCTCGTAAGACCATGTCACACATAAACACGACGGGTTTTTACCTTACGATAACCAAAATGATTTTTATCAAAATCATGTGATATTATAATAGTGTCTATAGAAAGTAAATAGAAAATAGCTGAAATGCTTGCATCTCACGTTTCAGCATAGTTGGCCACAATCAAAACCGTACGACGCTTATTGGAGAATGGATTCCATTGAATGACTAGGCCATTGGGGTACCGCCCACCACAGTACACCTCTAGAACAATGTACCGAGGACCACGCCGGGATGCCCTGCTACACAAGACCGACCTATCCCTAACTTGGATAGAACGAATATGTTATCACCCTGGGTGTTCCCACCTTCACCATAGAGCACTTCTACTTTCATGTATACCCATAACTAAGATAAATAAGGTTTCCGAGGACATCTAGAAAGGTGATAGCATACCCTACTTGGGTGCGACCAACTTAGCCTTACTGCATCTCCCCTGTTTTAGTCATTCCCGGTTGATGAGGCTTGAGGCTAAGCGTTACCTTCCAAGAACAATTTTACTTAGAATGCTCATCGTCCTCCAATGACGATGTTCTGATAGCATTCGTCCATACAAGTTACCCTGGGTCTGGACAAACCGAATCACCATCTTCATCATCTTCACGGTATTCATTCGTAACATTCAAACCGGATCGAACTAGTTTTTGGATAATTAAATCTGATCTCGGTCTTTTCGAAACGATTAACTAAATTGGCCAACATTGATAGTCGGTTATTTAACCATCAATAAAACATCCATAAGTAGTCACTAGGCCCAATTTTATAAATCTCCAAAATATTTATTCCAAAACAACTTCACCAAGATATATATTCAATCTTTTTCAACATTTCTATATTTGAAAACAAATTCAACACTTGTATCCATAACAGGATATTTTACCATCCCAATACTCAGAAATATTTCCAACTTCCACTTTTACAACACTTAGAAAATATTTCTATTCCAAAATCATTTTCCACTAAGAATATTTCCAAAACCTCTCTTTCAATACTTATGAAAATATTTATACGTATAATTTTCAAAATCATTTTAATATTTAACCTGGAAATATTTCATACTTATCTCATAAGTCTCCAGAATTTTTAATAAATTCTTCTTACGATTTCCAAACTGATTATACTTATTTATAATCCCAATCAACCAATTTTTAACTTCTTTAAATGAATTCACATTCTTTCCGAAGTTATTTCATCTAAGCATTTAAAATTTTCTTAAGTTTCTAGAATTTCGTTTATAAAATAAAACATGTCTACACATCTCGAGAGAATTTTTATAAACAAATTTTCAATCATTTCAAAACTATTTATGTATATATAAAATGAGCATTTTTAATGAATAGTAACTTATTTTTATTTTTATTTTAAATATGTTTTAAGTTATTACTTAAAATATTAAACATTTTTGATAAACCATCGATAACTCATTTAAAATAAGGCAAATCAATTTACAAAGCTGATTATAAAAAATTAAAATTTTTATTTCAATAAACATTAAATATTTGAAAATCCAATTTTCGAAGTATTCCAATACTAACTAGTTTAAAATTTCATAGTTTAAATAATAAAGTTTTCCCTTTGAAAACGAACTTAACTTCTTAAGAAAAATACATATATTTTAAAATCTAAATAGCCAATTTAATTTATAACTTCCTCTCGATTCCACAACATATCGATTCATTGTCGGTTTTCCTAACCATTCCCATTTCAAAAATGGAATCTAGTATTTTCCTCAACCCTGTTAATATAAATTCACCCTATGAATTTATATCTCCAATTATCATCTGATATTGAATTCCCTAATTTATAAACATCGTTTATCAATTTTATAACCCCTTTGGTTTTACCAGTTTATAAAACAAATCTTATTCATAAAATTCCATTATATCCATTTATTTCTTATAAATCCATTTTTACTTCCAATCTATTTTAATTATTGGCTTTAACTCCTTTTTATTTTTTTTCTAGAATATCTTTAATAAATTTTCTTATATAATTCATTTTTAAAAATCTCCATTTACTAATTCACCATAGTTAAGTATAACCAACTCAAATTTTTTTTCTAATTCAAATTTCTTTAAAATAACTCCAATTCCAATATATATATTTTTATATCAAATTCCCTTTAATTCCATAAATTTTAAAAATATATTCATAGTATTTAATTTATCAAAATTCAGGCCAGTGCTACAATAGCATCCAATAATTCCAATCACCATAATAATCTATATTATTATATTCTACACGGATCATATATCACTATATATGAAAAATAAACAATAAATTTGAGGAATCCAGTTGGATCCCTCCAACCTATTTCCCTACATCCACAGATGTTAATACAACATAAAAATAATACCAATCCCACTTCGAGGGGGATATCGCGGTATATAGGGTCATCCGCTATTATGCGGGGTGCATAGGGTCTCATCCGCTATAATGGGCGGGAATATCACTCAAAATACTATATATACTACTATATATTATATAATCATCCAACCAATAATTAAAATTTATCAATCCAATTGGCATCCAATAATTTAAATTCAACCTTTAAATTTTAAATATGGCAATCCAAAAATGAGTGAGAAATTTTCACTTTGATTTTTAATTACGATCCATTCCAATTTTTATCTCGTATCCCATGTCATCACGAATCCAATGCAACCATCCACCCTCGGATTCAACCTTGTATGAATTTAATACGAATATAGATTAATAAACTTTTTAATAGATTAAACTAATATTAACTTAAATAAAAATATAGTTTATAATTTTATACCCATCAGAACCGTCCGAGCCTCCCCTTACCATCGCCAACAGTCGCCGAACGAACCCTTGCTCGTGTACGCCCATCCCCCTCATCCCCTTACATGTGAACAATCACCATTGCTGTACCTTTCCACTGCCTGCTCGATTTCGTAGCCACGCGCGCCTACATACGCGGCTCTACTTCTATCGTCGAGAAGCCCTAAGTCGCAAACCCCAACCCCCCCCCACACGTTGATTTTGCCTCGGTCGCGAGCGCCCACAGCCTCGACTCCGACCACGCCCTTCACTAGAAATCGCGAGCCTTAGCTGCCGCAACTATCTCACTTCTGTCTCCTTCTCAGGTTGCCTCGCAACTTCGTCTCCTTTCGCTCCCCTCATCATCGCATGCGAATAGGCCTTCAGATGCCGCCCCTCCACTCGCAATTGATTCGAGCATTTTCCCTTCTCTTTTTTTGTTGATTTTGATTTGGTTCTGAAAGAAGGTAAAGGAGGTGCACGCAATTTCGTTTGCGAAGCTCGCTTCCCTTTTCCTTTGTTCTGGCCATTAATTTTTTTTTCTTTGTTTTTTTCTGGTTTGGGTTCATAAGAATAAAGGGGAAAAATAAGGTACGTGATTTAAAAAGGAAGGAGACGTTGATGTTGGCGTGTTTGAATAGGTTAGTCTACAGTGACCTGAGGTAATAAAAAACCCGGTGATGTGAATATTTTTGTCAAATCAATGAATATATATATATATATATATATATAATTTAAAATTTAAATCATCTCAAATTCGTAGCTTAAAATTCCAACCTCCTATCGAGGCGTGCCACTAGGCATTTATAATGTTATATCCCTATTCCGAACACAATGGAAAAGGTTTCGAGTCCTAATTCGTCGTATGGAGAAGTTAGCTTTTTGGACCCCATTATTATATTGAATTTCGATATTAATTTCAACGTGTTTATATTCCGTACGTCCAAATAATAACTCCAAACGCTACAAAATTTAAAATCTGATAATAATACACTATTACGGATCCAATGGAACTAGTTTCGTCGAATTCCGACACTGTGCCTCGGAAGGCTATTTTTAAATGTCAATTTAAACAATATATTTTTAAAACTAAACAAATCACTTTTAAATTCAATTTAAAAAGTTCTATTATTTTCATAATTACTCATATAAATTTTATAAGCCTTTAAACTATTTTTATCAAGCTTAAAACTCAAGATACAATAATTTAATCAATATTCAATTATTAAATTCAATAATTAAATTATCCAATAAATCGCTGTATTTAATTTCTGAATTTATTTTGTAATTAAAACCCAAATTTTCATATTCAAAAATCAATTTATAATTCAAATTAAATATTTAAAACCATTTAAATATTCGAAATTAAACGATGAAAAATCTGGGTCGTTACAACTAGATGGTTTTAGTGATAGTGCCGATTTCAGATTCCATTTTGTGATCGTCTTTGTTTTGAAAAACTCCAACTGCTACACATCTTGAATTTGAGGGGGATGTTAAAGATTTTAAAGAATATTATAGGAGATTTCACAATTTATTACTTATCTATTGTATTTTGTAGTTTCTCTTAGTTATAATATTTCCCGGACGAGTCATGTATTGTTGAATTATTAATGAAGTAATCAATAAAGAAGTCGTCCTTGATAGCTATTTGTTTCCTCTTCTTCTTCATCTTCTCTTCCCCTTTCATCTATATATTATATTGTTTTCTTTAAATAATTTCAACATGGTATCAGAGCAAGTTTCAATCCTGTTGGAAATTCAATGCTTGATTTATCAAAGCATCTCCTTTCTCGTATCTCCAAAAAACCATATATTTATCATGCATGCCTCGACTTGGATTTACGAATTTCAGATCCGAGCCACCTAACTTCCCTAAAAGTGTTACTGAGCTTACTTGTGAAACAATTTATGACTGTTGTTCATGTTTCAGATTTTAGTTTTTAGTTCTTCCCTGATTGGCGTCAGTTCCCACAATGGCTGTAATGAATCCTGATTGGAATAACTCTTCCAATCTCACAGGAACTCCTTATTCCTATTTTCTTATTTTTTGGATTCGGACTCCGGATTTCTAATTGAAATTACTTCTCCAATCCGGATTGGAATTCGACTTCCAATCCTAAAGGAATTTCCTCATTCATGTTCCCATTTTCTCTTTTGGAATTTCAACTTCGGATTTTTGATTTATTGTTGTCGTGTTTGTAGACAGGTCCTACCGATCAGGCTAAAGCTTTTATTTGATGTTACTCTATAGCAGCATTTGACCAATGGAGTCCACATTCTTTGGATGACACAGATGACATTATTTATTGGTGGTTTTTCTTTGATTATCTTTTCTCATTCCGTTCCCAATTAAGCTTGTTTTGTTCTTTGAGCCGTCTCTTTCTTGCATTGACAAACTCCAATTGTTGCCCACCATGAGTTTGAGGGGGATGTTAAGAGATCGTTATTATATGTCAATGAATAAATCGAAGATATTTTAATATCTATGCATTCTAATAATACAATTGTTTTTCTTTTTTATAATTACTTAAGCTCTAAGCAATGCAACTATAAATATCCGTTATGTATTGTTGAATTATTAATTCAATCAGTAATAAAGATATAGTCTTCTAATATTTGTTGCTTTCTTCCTTTCTCTCCCCATCTTCTTCGCTATATAATAATTTTCTATTGTAATATTTCAACAATTACACTATTGCACTACATTTATTTATTTTTCCTTTTTAAAGCTGCTTGGTTTTATATTTTATACTAACGATAGTCAAAGCTTCTATGGGAGATTTGATTTTCCAACAATTGCTAAACGTTTGCACATTTGTTTGTACATAAATATCGAGATATTACAAATGCAAAAATGTAGTTAGTGTTTGGTTGGAAAACTCATTTTCAAACCAAACACTACCATATTTCTAGAAATTATGTTTTTCCTATTCGGTAGTTCTTTAGACCACAAAAGAATATCAATACATAACAAGTTGTGGTGAAATATGTTGTTTTCTTTAGATTTTTCACATAAAAGATTAATATTTACAGTCTAGGTATTCAGAATTATAAATATAACATGTTAGTTATGATATAAACATAAATCTAACGACATAATTGGAAATAGAAACGAGAATATGTCAATTTGGAAAACATTTCATCATGCCACAGTCGTGCAGCTTAGAAATAATAGTGACCACAAAGATAGAATCTAATTAAAAGCATTTGTAAGCATTGTACATTAAAGAAAATGTTTTTGAATTACAAAAAGGTCCAGCAAGCCTTCGTCAACAACTAAGGCTACTCAAAGTACTTTTAGGAGAGGATCTTAAAGGATGACTTCAACTTTGTGGTTTTGGAGGCCGAGTATCTCCAAAGTAGTTTGTAACTAACCCCATTATAGCAAACCTTGTTATGGGAATTCTAACTCGAGACCACTCAAATCAAAACCCCAAAGCACAGCGGAAAATGAGATCGTGATAAGAAATGCAAAACAATCAATCAATATCTCAATCCAATCCAAAACCAATCACAATCACCAAAAAACAATAGAGAAACAAAGCAATAACGATAAAATAAATCACACACCGATTTATAGCTAATGTTTTGTTAGTGTACATCCACTTTGAGAGAGAGCCTTTATTGATACCAATGAGAAGAGTACAAGAGATTGATTACGATGATCACAATATACACTTTAGAATATGATTTTGTGGAAATTAGAATTGAAGAAATTAGGATTTGCTAAACCCTAGTTAATAGAGGATAAACCACTTGATTAAACCTTTTAGAAGTGATAATTCCTCTTTGAATTTGAAAATAGCTTATATAGGGAGAGATCTTTCCCAGTAAAATTCCCGAAAGGCCCCTTGAAGCTTCAAAATCTCATAAAACTGCCCGAGTTGAAAATAGGCTGAAAACCATCATAGACGTCTATCACATTATGACAGACATCTATCATATGTTTCAGGAAGCATTCCGTAAAACCACAGACGTCTGTCCCAAAGTGACAGACGTCTGTCCCAAGTTTCAGGTTTCCAAACCCTACCATCACAAACGTCTGTCATATTATGACAAACATCTATCGCCTAATGCTGACCACAACACTCCACCTTCATCGCCATATCTTCCTCCTCCGAGCTTCGATTTGCGAATTGTCTTCTCCGTCACCAAGCTACTTTTGACGACTTTAATTCTCCATATAGAATCACCAAAATTCAACACTCCACCTTGACATAATATCCATCTCCATCACCAACAACCGATAGTGCCAAATTATCGGCACTTAACCAAACAAGCTTGAATGTTTTCCCAATAAGCTCCGGCAAAGCCACCACCCATTACACTCCATCAAGGAGCTCCGACAAAGTCACCGCCCACAGTGAAGTGTTGAAAGCACCCAAAGCCAAAACTGTCTCACCAAAAGTACTAAGGAGTGTAAACTAGTACTCACCAAGAAAATAGAACCACAATCTATCACCGACCCTCTTTGCTCAAAATTTTCGAAAGTTGAAAGTTATAGCAAATAATCTAATTCAAACTCGTTGCCCCGTCACAGTAAAACTATGACTTTCTATGCTAAATGATGCTGGCAATTTGAGCATATCTTTTTCGTTTGGTGTCCAAATTTGACAATTCTTGATGTTCCTTAAAGCTTAGATTATCTGCTACAACTTTCATGTTTTGGGTTTTGTTAAATTTTGAGGTTACATAGTCGAAAGTTGATTCTAGGGTCGCTGTCCCGAAACTAAAACGATAGCGGTAGTGAACTTCAGACCTAAAATTTATTTTAGTCATAACTATTTCATAGCTGTGACGCCCCACCCTGAGACCCACATTAACAAAGAGTATTATCGGGTAATAATGTATACTAATGTAGAGAATAGGGCTGGATAGGAGCGACCATCTATAGCCTTGTCTTAAATATCTATTAAATACGTCGACAATGCCATATTTTTTTTCTATCTCAAGTGGATTGACATATCCAATAAATACTTAATACAAAGCCATAGGTGGCTATAGGATCTATCAGAACAAAATAAAACAACTCGAATGCAAAACATATCACAGAACAGTAGATCATCACATATATATACATATACAGATACATCACAGAGTATACAAAATGATACATGTCAAGTGGTATAGCAACCACAATATATATGCGAGTCAAAAGAATATACATACCAGAGTAGCAACCAAAAAGGACTACACAAACATATAATCTCAAAAGAGATAAAATAACCCATAAAACGCTAAAAGTAGCAAGCCTCAAATCATCGGCATTCATAAAACATCAAATATGGTTTAGGGGAAAACATAAACCCACCATCTTGGCAAACCCAAAACATGCATAAAGAGATCCCATCTCAAACACACCATAAGGCAAATATATCTCCAAAGAGGAGAATAAAATCTCAAGTAAATGCCAAAAGGCAAATCTCATATAACGCCAGTGTAGGCAACTCAAATCTCAAAAATAAAACTCTCAAAAGTTCAAATTCCCGAAAGGTAACAAATATATATATCGAATGGTTCAAAGGACCAATTTCGAAAAAGGGCGATGCACTAGGGAAATCACAAACATCAATTAAATCATTTCAAAGATATAGCATGTGCTTATGGCCGAAGCCCGCCAAGTACTGTTCTCACAAATATAGGCGCCACGTCTCTTAGACAAACGTCTCGAAGGACAATTAAATACGTCTCTTAGATAAACATCCCAAAGGACAAATACGTCGTAATGACAAATGTCTCTTAGACAAACATCCTGAAGGACAAATGACCCGAAGGTCCAGTACTGGCAAATACGTCTCTTAGACAAATGTGTCACAAACTCTCAGATAGGAACCCGAAAAGTGTTAACGTGCGTCCCATGCCACACGTTCGCACTATACGGTTTACTAACCGCTAGTAAATTTCACACTCAAAGCAGTAAAAAGTTTACCTCATCTCATCGGTAAATACGACCCGAAGGTCAAAACTATCAAACAGACAAGTCAGGAATTAACCGAAAAGATAAACGCACGTGTCCCATACCACGTGTTTTACCAAATTGTTTGATTCTCCTTCTTATTCGTTCGAATAGTGCAAAAATGTGTATTTCATATAGAAAATAATTTGTTTGTGAAAACAAGCTTTTAAAACAATTTTTGAAAACCGAGTTGTCTTCCTTAATGGTTAAATGTAATTCTTCCTATTTTGTGAATGTAGCCTAATATGATCTATTTGAGTTAAGTACAAGTGAAAAAGGATGGTTGGGCTATATTTGGAGCCAAAAAAGATTATATATAAGATTATGCAAACTGGCTTTAAAATGCTAAAAAGAAAGGTATGTTTTCGGATTAAATTTTTAAGTGTTAAATGTTGATATATATTGTGTTTCTGACCTAACGGTCGATGTATATTATATAAATCATTTTTGTAATATTGTAAACGACCCTTCGTACAAAGGAGACTCCGCCAAATTTTCAACATATTTATATATATTTCCACTAATCACCAAAACCGGGGTTGTTACAGACTTGCTGCCCTGTCACTGTAAAACTGTGACTTTCTGTGCTAAATGCTGTTGGTATTTTGAGCATATGTTTTTCATTTGGTGTCCGAGTTTGACGATTCTTGATGTTCCTGAAAGCTAAGGGTATTTTGTAAATTAAATTGAGTTGTAATAAGTAAAAGTTTTAAAACTTTATTTTCAACATTATATATATATTTCCAACATATTTATTTATATACAACAAATGATATTGAATTAAATTATTTTATTTTACTGAATTAATTTATTAACCACCAAATCAACATATTATCATTAATCACAATTTATTACCAACCAAACCATCTTAATTCCACTTTATTTATTCAAAATCCATTGTTTATTTACAATAAACAATTTTAACAAATTTTACATCTCCAATTTATTTTATTTCTCCATTATTAAATTATCCTTCCTCAACCGTGCCATCCCATGGCACCTAGCACTTCAACAAGCCAATCAAGTTCGAGCAATGCTCGAACTTCCCAACCGGCAATGCTTTGGTGAACATACCCCCCGCGTTATCCTTTGTGTGCATTTTTCGAAGATATACTTGCTTATCTTCATTCATGGCTATTAAAAATGACTCTCTCACTTCAATATGCTTAGTCCATGAGCTAAACGCCAAATTCTCTGCTAAGTGAATAGCACTCTGGCTATCACACCGAACATCGATACTATAATGCTCGAATCCCAGGTCACACAACAATTGCGTCAAATAAAGTGCCTCCTTTGCCGTCTCCATCAAGGCTATCAACTCTGCCTCCATAGTAGATAAAGCAACTACTGTTTGCAATCTGGATCTCCAACTTATGGCCATACCACCAAGTGTAAAGACATATCCGAAAGTTGACTTTCTTCGATCCCTATCACCGGCGTAGTCCAAATCACAATAACCAACTAATATGCAATTTATCCCCTCACTGCCACCAAAAAAAAGACCATGAGATGATGTACCTCTAAGGTATCTTAATATAAGCTTTACAGCTTCCCAATGCAATTTTCTTGGATTAGCCATAAACAGGCTAACCATCCCGACGTCGTTTACAATATCGGGCCTTGTACACACCATAGTATACATTAAACTTCCATCTGCACTAGCATATGGCACATTTGCCGTCTTTCTCCAAGATAGGTGATCCCTTACTCGAAAGCTTCACATGCAAAGGTAAAGGTGTATTTGACGCCTTTGCATTCTCTATGCTAAACCGGCAAAGCACTTTGTCTATATACTCTTTTTAAGTCAATTTTAACTCAAATCGCTTTTGATCCCTTTATATTTTCATGCCCAATATCCTCTTTGCTTCTCCAAGATCTTTCATTTCAAATTCCGATTTTAAACTCAATTTTAACTTGTTGATTTCATTCTTATCTTTTGAAGCAATGAGCATGTCGTACACATACAAGAGTAAATACATCCAACAATCATTTTCCAACCTCTTGAAATAAACACAAGCATCCTTGATGCTTCTATCAAAATCATTTTCAAGCATTGAATGATCAAATCCCTTGTACTATTGTCTAGGTGATTGCTTCAAACCATATAGTGATTTCTTTAACTTGCAAACATAATTTGACTTACCATCTACAACAAAACCTTCCGATTGCTCCATGTAGATGTCGTCATCCGAGTCACCATGCAAGAAGGCAGTTTTCACATCAAGTTGCTCCAACTCCAAGTCATGAATAGCAACTATAGTAAGTAATATCTAGATTGAAGTATGTCTCACAACCGGTGTGAAAAAATCATCATACTCCTTTCCTTTCCTTTTTGTAAACCCCTTAGCCACTTGCCTAGCTTTGTATCTCCCATCATCCTTCACCTTGTATATCCATTTTCGCCCAATAGCACGGTTTCCTTTAGGAAGTGGAACCAAATCCCAAGTTTAATTCTTCAACAATGATTGCATCTCTTCCTCCATGACACAAATCCCTTCGAGCTATCACTCAAATCCATGATGTCATCAAGGTCCATCGGCTCATCTTGGACTACATGAAGAGCAAAGCTAAGATAGTTCCAATCACCATATCTTTCAGGTGGCCTTATAGCACGTCGACCCACCCGAGTAGCAATACCATCACCCAAACTCCATTCAGCTCCACCTTGAACCGAATCATCTCTAAAATCATGTACATCACCAACACTAATAGAGGCATTCTATGGACTGTTAATGTAATATCAACCGCTTCCTCCTCACAAGCATCTTTGACTACTCTACTCCTTGGATGAAAGTTGATAACTTCCTTCTCCTTTGATTCACCAAGAACCAAATCGGGAACATCTGATGAGCTCTCATTCTCCTTGAAAAAAGCTGAGTCATCAAAAGTAATATGACAAGAATTCACAACCTTCTTCGTTTCCAGATTCCATATCCGGTAGCCTTTTACACCATCCGTATAGCCAACCAAGACCCCTTTGAAATCTCTAGGTTCAAGCTTATCATTTTCTGGATCATGCACGTAAACCGGCTACCAAACACACGAAGATAGCTCAAGTTGATGCTCTTTCCCTTCCACACTTCCTCTAGAATTTTGTTACCAATAGTCGAGCATGGAATTCGATTAACAATATGCACCGTGGTTGACAACGCTTCGGCCCAAAATCCCTTAGACAACCAAATGTCAATCTCAAGCATCGAGCTTTTCCAAGTAGAGTATGATTCATCCTCTCTGCCTGCGGATCTCCCGGTGTAGTAAAATGCCTCCGAATACAATGATGCTTGCAAAAACTCCAAGAACTCTCTGGAAATATACTCTCCGCTATTGTCGGATCTTAGAACCTTCAAAGACTTGCCACTCTCATTCCCAACAAGAGCCTTCCATGCTTTGAACTTTGCAAATGCCTCCGACTTGGCCTTCGTTACATACACTCACACCTTTCGAGAAAAAATCATCAATAAAAGAAATAAAATAGCGAGCTCCTCCCAAAGAAGGTGCCGGAGCCGGTCCCTAAACATCCATGTGCACATACTCAAGAACCTCTCTCGAATCATGTTTTCCTTCACCGAATTAAACTTTTGTTTGCTTGCCCCATTACACATTCCTCGCAAAACACAAGTTTGTTGAAACTCTCTCAATCGATCATCTCCCTCTTCAGAAGAATATTTAAACTCCTCTCCAAGACATGACCTAATCTCAAATGCCACAACCTAGTTGCATCCAAGCCATGAGAACTATCAACACCAATGATAGTTTTGCCTTCAATAGTCACTCCTTGAAGCAAATAAACTTCATGAGTCCTAGCACCTTTCATTACCACAAGTGCACCCTTCGAAACCTACAAGCTATCACTCTCAATAGTGGTCTTACAACCTAAAGAATCCAGCTATCCCAAAGAGATAAGAGACTTCTGAAGTCCTGGAATATAGCGTACATTAGTGAGAGTACGAACCACTCCATCAAACATCCGAATTTGTACGGAACCAATGCGCTTCAACTTACAAATAGCACCATTATCCATAATAATTGAATTCCCCCCTTTATTGATATAAGAAGAAAAACAATTCTTATTCAGCATCATATGATAAGACGCCCCCGAATCGAGCACCCATTCGCTACCCGAAACATCCGATGCTACAATCATCAAAACATCTATGCCTCCCTCACCAACTCCACTCTCCACCGCTATGGATGAAGATGCTACTTCCTTCTTTGCCTTCTCCATGTCGAGACACTCATTTTCCAATGATCAGGTTCTTACAAATCAAGCACTTGCCATTTCTTTCCTTCGACTTTCCTCTCCAACCAGGCTTTCTTGATTTAGTATGCCCCCGGTTCCCTTTCTTCTCATATCTCTCCTTCTCCACAAATAAACCGTGACAACTACTAGCACCACTACTTCCATCATCCAACTAATTCATTTAATCGTGCAACTCCTTACTAAGAAGACCCGTTTTGACATCATCAAGAGTCAAAGTATCCCGGCTATAGTTCAAACTATTTGAGAAACCAGTATAACGGTCCCACAACGAACATAACAATATCATAGCCTTTTGCTCTTCCTCAATCTTCAAATCTACTGCCTTCATCTTCGTTAGCAAACCATCAAAGACATTTAAGTGCGCTTTAAGCAAAGTACCCTCCTTCTTGTTATAGGCAACGAACGTTTGCAACAAGACCAAACGATTAGTTAGTGACTTCTTCATATATAACTCCTCTAACTTATCCCAAATACCCTTAGCGATAGTCTCACCGCTAATTTTGGAGATCACATTCTCTCCCATAGCAAGTTGAAGTATAGTGAATGCCCACAATTCCATTTCCTCTCTCTCAACATTCGAGATGTCCGCCGGCAATAAATGTGTATCAAAGACAACCCGATGCACTCGATTCCACCTAAAAACCACTTTCATCTTCCATTGCCACTTTTCAAAATCATTATCGCCATTCCACTTTTCTATAACCAATTATGATCTGAAGCCACGTACGATCCACGTACATTCGGCGCTACACTGCTTGAACTAATCTTTGAAGGACTGCCCGAGGTATTATCCAATTCTGGCATTTCTACATCCACCTACCAACACAAAAGCTCTGATACCAAATGTTATGGGAATTCTAACTCAAGACTACTCAAATCAAAACCCCAAAGCACAGTGGAAAACGAGATCATGGTAAGAAGTGCAAAAACAACCAATCAATATCTCAATCCAATCCAAGACCAATCACAATCACTAAACAAGCAATAGAGAGACGAAGCAATAACGATAAAATAAATCACACACCGATTTATAATGATTCCACTAACATCTTGCTAGCGTACATCCACTTTGAGTGAGAGACTTTATTAATACCAATGAGAAGAGTATAAGAGATTGATTAAAATGATCAAAATATTCACTATAAAATATGATTTTATGGAGATTAAAATTGAAGAAATTAGGATTTGCTAAACCCTAGTTAATGGAGGATAAAACCCTTGATTAAACCCTTTGGAGTGATAATTCTTCTTTGAATCTAAAAAAAGCTTATATAGGGAGAGATATTCCCCTCGAAAATTCCCAAAATTCCCCTTGAAGCTTGACAAATCTCATAAAACTGCCCGAGCCGAAAATAGGCTGAAAACCATCATAGATGTTCGTCAAATTATGATAGACGTCTGTTATATTTTTCAGGAAAGCATTCCCTGAAACCACAGACGTTTGTCCCAAGTTTCGGGTTCCCAAACCCAGCCATCACATACATCTGTCATATTATGACAAACGTATGTCGCCTGATGCTGACCACAGCACTCCACCTTCATCACCATATATTTCTCCACCAAGCTCAAATTTGCGAACCGTCTTCTCCATCACCAAGCTACTTCTGACCACTTCAATTCTCCATATAGTGTCGCCAAAATTCAAAAAACCTAACATGTTATAACCCATAAAAAAGATCATGATTTTTATAATAACTAACTAAGATAAATGGTATTTAAATATTAGTCAACAATGTTCAAACAATTTTTAGTGTAAAAATACTAGCTAATATTGCTTGCACAGGCAAATCAATGTCCAACACATAATTACATCAATTCGCTTTAAGGTGAGAAATATTCAAGGATTTCTAACTCGAAAATAAATGCAATTCCAGACTTTAGGTGTTACCCATAGTATATTAACTTGCACCGATTAGAATATAGATCATATTTCAACAAGTTTTAGTCATTTATTGCTAATGGTTTTCGGCCATTTTAGCAGATTACAGCATGAAATAAAAATTGTTGTTTAACTCAGTTTAAATCGTTTATAATCCTAGAGAAAAATAACAATAGAAATTAGATCCCTTTATTTTTAAACTTAATACCCATCTAAAAACAAATTTCGTGAAATACCCATGTCAATGTTTTCAACGAAAATATTTGTAGTTTAAAATGTACATATTTGTAAATTAAATATTTGCAGTGTGAACTAATTTAAAGTGTAGAATCGATATTCTTGTGGTGTAGAATGCAAATTTTCAATTTAGAAAAATTTGCACAAATATGTACAATTTAAAATACACATTTTTACTAGAAACATTGACAAGTGTTTTTCGTGAATCCTGTTATTTGCGGAGGAGGAAGTGAATTTTAAAACTTTTGAAGTGTGTTTGAAAAACTGTCCCAAAATAATAATTATACAAGGGAAGTTATGAAAATTAATTCATTTGAAAATAAGGTTTTGTTAGGTGTAAACTAATAAGCTTTAAATTAAGGCAAATTATACAAATACGCCAAAAATCGCATATTTTGCTAAAAAAAGTCTATTACTAAATAATCCTTCTTTTAATTGCATTTTTAGTTTATTTTTTATAACTCATCAAATTAGAAAATTAAAACCAATGATATTTGATCAAATTGATACATTTTTAGTGAAAAGTTAATGAATTTTTTACCATGACACCTAAAATATCAATTAAGCTAACATTCACAACTATTTAGTTTTATTTGAAAATGCTTTTTTTTACTAAAATTAAGTTGATTTTGAAATAGAGATTTAAAAAAAAATCAAAGATGGTACAATAGTAGTGCTAAAAATTAGAATTCATTTAATGAATTTAACTTAATTTAGTGATACGAGTTTCTAGTTTTGTGTAAATGAGTTTTAAGTTCTAAAGAGAGAAGGTGATGAAGATGAATAAAAAGGTAATTTTGTAAAAAATTTGATGTATGCAAAGTAATTTTTGATGTATATTAAAATATTATAGGTGTATGAATAGAATTAGCTTTAAATTAAATGATTTTGCATATTTTCTAGAACTTCGTACTTAGAGCATCTCCAACAGAAATTTTGTTATATATTACATTTTTATGAGTTACAAAATGTATTCCATACTATTTCCCAACAAAAGATCGAATCAGACGCCTGGGTTTAAGATGTTTGTTGAAGATGCTAGGCGTTTGTTGAACAAACGCTTGGACATAAGGTACTTGTTAAATACGCGCATAAAGTGCTTGTTGAAAAAGGGCCCACTTCTTAGGTACCTGTTGAACAAACAACTGAGAGTTGAGCGCTTGTTTAACAAGCGTCCAAACCCATTACAAATTCTCAAACCATCGATCTGAATTTTAAATCAATTACAAATTGTAACCCCTATTGGAGAGTGTTTAGGGGGTTACATTTCACATTTTTTTGTAAAGGTAAATAATAAGGGCCCAAAGCCCATTAAGATTACATGGTAATAATACCCTACCTGACTCATTAAGATAACAAATACACACAACCAAACCCTAGCCGACTCTCATTTCTACCAAAAACAACGAAACTCTCAACTCTCTATTTACAGATCTATTCAATTATTTTGAATAATCAACTAGTTCAAGGGAGCTTCCATGAAGTGAATTTCACTCTGCTATCTCTATTCTCATTAACGTGAGAAGTAATTAGTGTTTCCCTAGCAATTAATTGAGCTTTTGATGGGGTCAAAAGATGCTCCTTTTGCTTTCGAAGATTGTTGTTTTTATCTGCTAATCTTCGATTAAGTGTCACTGGAGAATCACGATCCATTGTAGAAAGCTTCTTTTGAGTTTCTGATTTGGTTAAAGGTGGCTCGTTTTGCTTTCGAAAGTTGCTGCTTGGATCTGTTATGCTTTGATCTGAGTTTTCTAGAGTATCGCGATCAGTTGTAGAAAGTTTCCCTTGTTCTAGAACCTTATTGCATTCGACCTTCTCCCAAACAGATAAGTGATAAATATGGTTGTTAATTTTGCTTCTGTAAAGATTCTCGTTGATTCTCTAATTATTGATATCCGCTGGAAATTTTTTTCCATTTGCAAGTGATTATCCATAAAATTAGTATGGCTGCGAGTGCAGTAGCTTTCGCCCCTATCAGGTAAAAGAAAAAATTGATTAGAATTCTCATTCATTTTATTATTTAATTCATGGGAAATAAAGTTATGTTCACTTCCCTTTACTTTACAGGTGCGAATCCTGGTTTGATTGTAGAGGTGGCCACCTCTAGCAGTATTAGTCATGTGAATAGTTCCAATATGATCAATAAGCTTCTTCATCCAGTGACTGCCACTTTGTTGAAGATGTCTGCCACTGGGAATATCAGTATTGATTTTCCCACTCTGTAAGAAAGCTTCTATCCTCTCTTCATAATTATCAATTTGCCATATATTCTGATTTGAATTGTCCAAATATATGCTTTGATTTTTATGTTTGCTGAGAAGGATCTGACTTTCCATTTCAATTGTCTTCCATAGATGAATACTCTCTGTTTCTTTTTGAGTATGAAGTCTTTGATTTCTGTCTTTCCAACTATGAAAAATAGCCGTTGTTAGCATTATGCTTGCTTTTCTGAATTCCATTGATTTTGCCTTGAATTTTGTTGAATGTAATTGATGCTTTCCTTGATATTTTTAACTGCCTGCTTTTGGTTTATCTTGAGCTTTGTTTTGGAAATATACCAAATATGATTTGAGTAAACACAACTAAAAAACAGATGATTAATACTCTTTGTTTTATTTTTACACAAAAGACAAGTTGTTCCCACTTTTTTGTTCCCTTTTTAGACATCGGTCTCTTGTTGGTAATCTATTGATAATTGCAAAATAGGCACAATGGGACATTTTTGGGCAATTTGATTTATTCCATATAACATTCTACCAATAACCTTCTGTTTCATGCCCTTTTATAAACTCTTAAGTTTTTTTGAAAGAGAAAATACCTTTTGAAGATAACTTCCATTCCCATGCATCCTTTTGAATATTTGGGTCAATAATAATCTGCTTGATGGCTGTATTAAAAATTGATGTAGCTGGATGCTCAAATATAATCCAACTGCTATTTTGAATAATGCTATTTACTTTTTCAGGAGCCCCTCCAAATATATATAAGCTCTTCCATCCCACAAGACTCACCAATGTTCTACCATGTATCCATGGATCAAACCATAAACTAGCCTGTTTTCCATTTTTGAATTTTCTTTCCAATAGTTTGATACCAATTTCTCTACAACTGAGAATATTTTTCCATGCAAAACAGTAATGATTTTCAATACCTGTAATCCAAAAAATTTCATTTTTGAGGTATTTTGCTTTCATCCATTTTGCCCATAATGAATTTCCATCCACAAACTTCCAAAATAATTTGAGTTTACAAAATTCTCTCAAATCATTAATATTTCTAAGACCCAGACCCCTTAATTTCTTTGGTTTACAGACCTTTTCCCATGCAATTTTATGATGCTTTCCTTTCCAAATGAAGTTAGCACATGTTTTTTCTATCTTTTGAATTGCTTTTGCTGGAATATTATGAGCTTGGATCGAATACATAATGATTGCAATGATGATAGTGTGAGTTAGGTCAAGTCTACCAGCTAATGACAGAAGTTTACTAGCCCACTCTTCAAATCTATTCTATATTATGTCTAATAATCTTATGTAGTCTTTGTCATTAATTTGATTGACACTGAGAGGCGATCCCTAGTATTTAACTGGTAGACTTCCTTCTTTAAATTTTAAAATGTTTAAAATCTCCATTTTCATATAACAGCCTTTGCTGAAATAAACTTTGCTTTTGAAATCATTAACCTTCAAACCGGCATGGTCCTCTAATTTCTCAAAAATATTAACAATGGCATTTGCACTTTGTGAGTCTACATTTAAGAACAAAGCAAATCATCAGCATATAACAAATGTGTAATATATGGTTTGATTCTATTAATAGGTTTAATATTTCTTTTTATTTGTTCAGTTTCCATTAGGATTGAAAAATATATTCCATAGTAATAGTAAATAGGTACTAATAAACAACAATTCAAAAAAAAAGGCTTCCCGTCCCCATCCCTGTCCCCCCCCCACTATCAACCCCGTTACCGTTCCCAGCCTCAGTCTCGTCCTCCCCACGTGCGGAGGTACCCGGTGGGTCGGGTCCTCCGCCTATTCGCATCCTCCCTTCAGTTGCTGCCCCCAGCGATCCAGTACGTCGACCTCTCGACCATCCGGTTCGTCATCAGGCAGTCCATCCCATTAGATCAACTTCGGTGAAAACTTACGCTCAGGTGGCGGCCTCCCCTCCTTGTCCTCCCTTGCTCCAAAACCTTCCGGTGATCAAACGCCATTGATTCCTTCCCATATTCAAATCGACCCGCGCTACTGTTGAATTTTTGAAGTCCAAACGTCGTTGCCTTCGGTGCGCGGGCAAAGACCACGTGGCTAAAGACTGTAGGGATACAAAGATTTGTTTTTTCTATGGATTCTACGGTCATTCACAACTGACCTGTCCCAATAAAAGAAACGCTTCGGTTACCGTGCATGCAGTACCAGCTCCCGAGGCAAATTATCTCGCGTAGCCTAAGTGGGCCCAAAATCTCCTGGCAAGCAAAAAGATTCAATTCAAACTCATCTCCACACGCAACCATCTCCTCATACCTCTCCCCAACCCCTCACTTCTCTTAGCTCTCCCCAACCCCTCACTTCTCATCACTTCCCTATGGATGACCCTTCTAAATACGTCACAGCTACCATTATCAACGGCTACTGGACCATAGAGACCCTCTCCATTACCTTGACATCCCACCTCCATTTTCGAGAATGGCCATATGGATCCTATCCGACAACTGCTTTCTTATATACAGCCCTTTTATTATTCTTCAAGAAAGAGCATTGCAACTAAGGTTTATCTCCAAATCAGGCAACTCGGGCACGGTTCTCATCCAACCCTAGTCGAACTTTGTGCCTCCGACTGCACCAAACCTCGAGCCCCAGTCATGGGCGAGGTTGCATGGCTTTCCTGAGCTCCTGAGGGATAACCTGGAAGCGGTGCGAGAAGCTCTAAGTCCCATCGGTCGTGTCACAAGCCTTGACGAATGTGATTGGGCCCACTTCGACCATCGCTACCTATATCTACAAATACAATTCTTTAGAGGCATTATCACTCCATCTACTTTCGTTGCTAGACTCAACAACGCGGATCACTTGCTTACGATGGAGCGATGGGATCATGAGCACCCTAGGAGATGGCCCGAGACACTCATTATGGGCACTGACTTCGATCATAAGTGGCGATGTTTCTCTAAGCCTTTCAACCTCCCCTCGGATCAGTCGGACCCAGACGATCACTTTGATGCTATGAATTATGAAGCCTCCATGTCACCACCGAACCCCCCTATTCCCCCCCAAAACAACATACTAGATGACTCTTTCGAAGTAGTGGACCCAAACGGATGGGGTGATTGGCCTATCACCGAGCCTCGCTGGGACCCACTGTGTGACTTGGACCTCTCCGTCCCAATGCACCTCCATACCCCCCGGCTGCATGAGCCGTCATCTCCCCAGCTAGCAGCTCAACCATCCAACCATGATCCCCCGTCAGCTCCTCAGCAATTCGCATCACTCTCCCCGACCCTCGTCCGACGAAGCAACCGCCTGAACTACACAGACTCTCTCCCTGGTAGCTCGGGTAGTTTTTTTAAACCTGTTGTGTTTTCCTCTGCTAATTCTAAATTAAATAAAAAAATTGCACGTTGCATGGGTATTATTCTATCTGACGAACACTATTCGGCCATGCAATCGTTAGAAACTGAGCGTCTATCTCGTTCCCAATGAAAATTGTCTCATGGAATGTTTGGGGTTTAGGGGACCCGTCTAAATGTCAGGTTATCAATCTTATCCTAACCCCATAAAAAATCGACGTCTTATTTATCCAGGAATCCAAACTTGCGAACCCATCCCCATCTCATCTCAGGTTATTATGCGGCCCCTACCTGACTGGCTGGGCCCACATAGACGCTTCTGAAATAACGGGTGGCATTATTACTGCATGGAATGAATCGCTTTGGTCTCTCTGCCAAGTCATTTCTCATCTTGCCGCCCTACATGTTATCCTACGCCACCTTCATTCGGGCATACTCTACTTCTTCTCTAATATTTATGGTCCCCAAAACACCCTTGACAGATCTGTCCTCTGGGCAAATTGTGTAGACTTTGCCTTGCATATCAATGGTCCTTGGATCATTGGTGGCGATTTCAACACGACCAGATCACCCTCTGAAAGGAACTCCGGAAACACCTCACAAGACTCAGCGGCCTTTAATGACTTTATCAACTCCTGCGTCCTCATTGACCCACCTATCAGCAACCGGCTTTTTACCTGGTTAACCGTAGAGCTGATCCTGTCTTAGCAAAATTGGACCGCTTCCTTTTCAATCCAGCCTGGGATGACCTCTACCCCCTCTCTATTGTTACTGGCCTTGCCACCACCTTATTCGACCACTGCCTTTTGCTTCTTGACTCAGGCTCTAACCCAACCTCTAAGCGACCATTCAGATTTGAACGCCTTTGGCTCCTTGAACCTTCTTTTGATGATTTTGTTAAGATAGCATGGTCCCAAACCTCTCGGATTTAGTCGGCTACAGCTCGAATTGTTTTCAAACTCAGATCACTTAGAAAGCTAATCCGACCTTGGGCCAAATCCATTTAGGGCTCGATCCGGACTCGCATTGCGGCGACCCAAGATAACACCTGCATCTTAACATTCTGGAAGAATCCCGCCCCCTATCTGCCTCTGAATCTAATCACCTTCGAGAACTAGAACTCGAATTGGACAGACTTATTAGGCAAGAAGAGATTGGCTGGAAACAACGCTTTAGAGCTAAATGGATTGAAGAGGGAGATAAAAACACTGCTTTCTTCCATCGGCTTGCCAACGGCCGTCGCAGATCCACCTTCACCTATGAAATCTGTCATAATGATACTGTCTTTTCCGACCAATCTAACATCCTCCGCCTATTCACTGATTACTACAGAAATATTCTAGGCAGATCGTCTCCTTCGCTCCCGCCCATTGACTGGAACCTCCTTTACCCCAATCCCACTCCAATTTCCATCGACCATCCCTTCTCGGAAGATGAAATTTGGTCAGCCCTAAGGGATATGGATGACGACAAAGCCCCAGGTCTGGATGGCTTTGGCCCCCTTTTCTTCAAACACTTCTGGGGAGTTTTCAAATCTAATATAATTGAAATGTGCTATGAATTTCAAAACAATCCCGCCGTAGTTGCTCGTATAAATTATGCTAACATCATACCGATCCCCAAAACCACAGGCTCAATCTCCCTCCCTTCTTTTCGACCCATCAGCCTCCTCAACACCACCTTCAAGATCATCACTAAGATCCTAGCCAATCGCCTCCAAAGTGTCATTGGCTCTCTGGTTGGGGTCGAACAATCGGCCTTCATCCTTGGCCGCAACATCCTTGATTGTGTGGCGGCCACACAGGAAGTCATCTCCTTCTATCACTTCTCAAACACCCCTGGAGCCTTACTAAAGCTTGACTTCTCCAAAGCCTTTGACTCTGTAAAATGGAACCATTTGCTAGCCCTTATGAAAACAGAGGTTTTTCTGACACTTGGTGTAAATGGATACAGTGCATTCTCAATACAAGTCTTTCATCAATCTCCATCAATGGTTCGCTGGGTGGTCATATAAAGTCAGCTCGTGGATTGAGGCAAGGCGATCCCCTATCTCCACTTCTCTTTGTCCTCATCTCAGACGTGTTTAACCGCATGGTCAAGCTTGCAACATCCAACAATCTCTTAGCAGGCATTAAGCTCCCAAATTCGAACCTATCAGTCTCTAATCTCCATTTTGCGAATGACACCATACTGCTTGTTTCCCCTGAACCTGCTCATATTCACTGTCTTAAAGTCCATCTTTATGTCTTTGAACTTATCTCCGGCCTATCCATCAACTTTAACAAGAGCTCCATCATCATGCTTGGTAACTCCCATCACCTCGGTCCCTCTTCCGCTTCACTGCTAAACTATAATCTGGGCCATTTCCCCATCACCTACCTTGGAATCCCCCTACATCCCACTAACCTTGCACGCCCGGACTGGCTCCCTCTTATTTCAAAGATCGAGTCTCGCCTTGCGTCCTAGAAGGCTAAATCTCTATCAACTGCTGACCGCTTTGTCATTGTCAAATCCGTCCTATCTGTCCTCCTGTCGTACTGGATGTCGTTTCATAGACTGCCAAACTGGGTTGTTAATAAAATCAACGCTATTCGTCGATCTTTTCTCTGGAATGGAAATAAAGCAAAATGTCTGATCAACTGGAAAACTATCTATCTGGATCAGGATCATGGTGGACTAGGCATTGCTAACCTCGACACTCTCAACACAGCTCTCCTATCCAAGTGGATCTGGCGCATTATTACTGTTAGCACCAAAATTGGTCACTAACCTCGTAGAGAAAGATTGTGTAGAGATATAAGTGATGAAGATAAATTAAACAGAGAAGACAATGCTAATTTAAATGCAGAAAGTAAGAATACCAAATTTATAGTGGTTCAGCATAATTGCCTACGTCCACTTTGAGGTTAAACTTTATTGATCTTCTTAATAGATGATTACAAATACCATTCGTGAATCGAATGCTTGAATGAAGTTGTTAAGTAGAGAAGATGAGTCTCAAAAACGGCAGAGTTTCCCCAGTGTTCTCTCCCAAAAAAGGATCCCTTTCACTGTGACCCTGCCCCTCTATTTATAGGCAAATATGGGCTGGACTTCCCAAATGGGCTGGATGGTCGAACACTCTAGCCCCAGTACAGTGGTCGCTGCATGCCGATCCTGGTATGTCGAACGCTTTGATGCCGAACAGTCCTTCTATGTCGAACGATACGCTGGATGTGTGGGAAGTGCAGAATGATTGTCAGTTGAGGCCGAACGTGTCTCTATCCGAAGCTCTTGAACGAAAAGTGCACGCTGGCCGAACGACATTGCCTCCTTGAGTAGTTGTGCATACTAGATGTCTTCTGGATGCCGAGTACTCACGTTGCCGAGTACTACGCCGAGTACCTTGGAGTGCCGAGTACTCTCGTTGCCGAGTACTACGCCGAGTACCAAGGGATGCCGAGTGCTCTTGTTGCCGAGTTCTCCTATCACCGAGTACTAATGATGCCGAACGCTAGGGATGTTGAGCATTGGTTGTCGCCGAGTGCCAGTTGACGCCGAACACTACTTGACGCCGAGTCTCCTGGTCGCCGAGCATTACGGATGCCGAACGCTATGGATGCCGTGTGCTTCGCCGAACACTCCTGGATGCCGGCCACTCTGAGATGTTGAGTCCCATTGGATGCCGTGCGCTCCGCCGAACACTCCTGGATGCCAAGTGCTTCGCCGAACACCCCTGGATGCCGGCCACTCTGAGATACCGAGTGTCACCTGATGCCGAGCACTAGTTGCCTGGTCAAATCTCCAGGAAACACTTGCCCCCCCAAAGTGTATCGCGTGGCCGAACGTGATGCACTTTGAATCTAGTTCAATTTTCCTTGATGATGCCTTCTCGAGCATGCCTGTGACGGAGGTGCGTGACGAACGTGGTTTGGACGCCGAACGATACGTTCGAAGCCGGACAGCCCTCACGTGCCGAACGGCACTTCGTTTTGATGTCGAACACTCTGGTATTGACCGGTGCTACCGGGTATAGCCTTTTCAACTTCTACCTCCCTCTATATAACCAGGTCCTTCCCGTCCCTTCTCCTTTACCTTTTCATTTCTGTCACTCTTCCAAGATTTGCAATTTTCTCTAGCCGAACAGATTTACAACTTGAACATTCCTTCCTAAGCTCCTAACTGCAATCTAGGTACTGCTCCTCGTATAACTCGAATAGGTTTCAAATGAGATGGTCAAATGTGTCATGTAGAAGGCTTTCGAGTAGGTTGCCCTCATTGTCGAATGACAATGCGAGGCGAGGAGGAAGGATTTGAGGTGTTTGCACATGTGGCTATTGTATTTAGATCCCTCGCGCCGAACCAAAGTCAAAAAAGAAGGAGAAGAAAAACGTTGGAGGTGGTAAGGGAGTTGGATGGCATAGCTATGGTTCGGCGTATGTTGTCATGCGCCGAATGATAGAGGCTGCCGACTAATATTTCGTCTGAATAAACTAAGGGCGAACACTCGCTAGGACGCCGAACAACAACTTAGCCGAACGAACCAAAGCCGAACACAAATGCCGAACAATAATTTAGCCGAATCGAACTCAAGCCGAACACACTTAGACGCCGAACTGTATCAATGCCGAACGTCATAAATATTGAGCAACTGACATGCCGAACCATGTTTAGGCCGAACAATACAATTGCCGAACAGAACTTTTAACTGGACAATGACTTAACCGAACGAGGCCTTTAGCCGAACTCAGACTTAGCCGAACGAGGCCTTTAGCCGAACACTGTGGCATGCCGAACAAACATACATGCTGACCTATACTTAGGATGAACAACACAATTGCCGAACAACATTCAAATGCTGAACAGTATAAATGTCAAACTACACTTAGGCCGGTTACTTTATAAATCATATGTTTTCTGAATCTGGAACTGTAATCACCACCAGGCGGGCTCTTTGAGACGGTCAGCGATGACGGTCTTCGAAGGCAACGATTCGAAGCTCATTTTTATATCTTTGAAATCTTTAGATTCTTATCGCTTGTACACAATTGCTTGCACTAGCTCACACACCACGTGGGGGGAAAACTCGTGTTGCTAATTCTAACGTTCAACGTTTTTTAAGTATAGTTTTCTCAAGCGCTTAGCCAGGTTCATTATTTATTGGGGATGTCGAGAAAATCTAGCTCTGCCACCATATCCGACAGGCCTGGGCCGTCATCAAGGCAAGGAGCCGCTGATACTTCTAACCCGTCGACTTCTCCTGCTCATAACTTGGCGCCTGATGCTCTGGAGGCAACCATTCTACTAGACAATCCGATCGATTCACAAGCCTCGAAGATCAATGAAGCTGCTCTGCGATGGATATGCTCCATTCATGGGATTCCTTTTGCCGACGTGTTAGTTCCTTCGAGACACGATCGTCCTCATCTGCCCCCAATCGGGTACACTACCTGCAACAATTTCATGTGTTGGATGGGCAGCGTGCCTCCATTCAATTTATTTCTCCGGGATGTACTACAGTATATAGACATTGCTCCGTCGCAGCTGCACCCGAACGACCATGCATTTCTATATGGGACTTACTTACTTTTCATGGCTGTCTTCTCCAGACCTCCAACCGAATCAGATACATTTATATGTTCAAGAGACGGAAAGACAGTCCTTCTTTTATGTTCCTCGAGCCATACCACAAATGCCAGATCTTGACAGGGGCATGTAGTAAATTCGCCCTGTACAAACAGGAATGGTTCTATGTGCGCTTCCCTTCTGGTTTCGCTAGGAGATGGGTTGAAGGCAGTAAGTCTCTCTGCTGAGTCACTATTCGTATTTAATCGGAGTCATGCTTTTCCTAACTCTTCATTTCATCTTTTCAGGTATCAACCCGCGTCCGGAAGGCTGAGGATATTCTGAGGCTGTTGAAGCCATTAGAGCTCTTCCTGCTGAGGATCAAGACATCCGGACTATCATTTCAAATGAATCACTGTCGGGGTTTGGCTTGCTAGCCCCTGGTCGTCGGATCAGCCTTCCAGAAGGTGTCACCATTCCCAAACCTCCGTCCGGTAAAGGGAAAAAATAGGCCGGATCGTCGTCGTGCCGCACTCCCGATACGCACGGAGAAGGTGAGCGTAGAGAAGATGATGTTCCTGAGACTCAAGGCGAGAACGTGGGTCCCGCTTGGAATCCGGCAATCGAAGTTCAAGATATTGAGACGTCATCCTCCCCTTCGAAGGGGAAGAAGAAGTTAAAATATACAGTTCAAAAGGAGAAAGTTGGTGGCACTTCAAAAGTTACGCCTATCCCGCCTGAGAAAGAGGCTTCCTCGTAACATCTGGAAAGTTCCTTGAGGGGTCTATCGAACCTTTCTATTCCCGAAGACATACTTAATTACGGTTTTGATGATCCTGAAGCCCTCAAATTTTCTTCACCCGCTAGAGGCCATGCGGGAGTTCAACTCCCGATCCAAGGAGACAACACTCCGATTAGTAAAGATAAACGAACTGGTCTATCGGGGGGAACACTAGGACACACATGCACATGCGCATTCCATAATATACTTCAAGTCTTTTTTCTTATCTCGTGAATTTTCCTTAACTCGTTGTTATCTCCATTCTTTGCAGGTGATATGGGGTGTTCTCACGGTCTCGATCGCCTTCAGGGCTCTTCTGTATTTCATCACTCTGGACGGGATTCTGGTTCAGGCAGACGCAAGGACAGAGGCGATTATGAAGATAGGGACAATCGTCCTCGCGAGTCGTCTCACCGCAAGAAGGCACACTCTCAATCTTCCCAGCCCCGCGATCTTCCTCCTCCAACTGAGCCGGATAGAGAGAAGTCTTTACAAAAGGGTTATCAATCTGATGCTCCTCGAGAATAACACTCCAGTTCATCGAGTACAAGGCAAGTTCGAGAGCAGCGGAAAAGAGCGGAATTCTCAAAGCCTCCTCCTCCTACTCCTGCGGTGGACCCAACTGTTGCGGAAAAGATGGTCGATCTTAAGGCCAAGTTTCCAAAAATTTGCTTCGATGGTCTGAAGTTCATCCCGGCCATTCATCATATTCCCGGGCATGTGAAGCAGAGTGCCATTGCCTGCAATAACGACGTTTATGTTCAACATGACGCGTTTGTGCACTTGGTGGAGAAGATCTCGGAAGTATCCGTTGAGCGTCAACACGAGATTGATCGTCTGAATCTGGAGGCTGGCAGCGATAAGAAAATCATCAAACTCCAAGATGAAGAGCTTGCTTCGTATAAGTCGAAGCTGGAAGCCGCTGAACAAAGCGCAAAAGATACTGCTGAGGCAGTTACTCGTTTAGAGGCGGCTCACAAAAAAGAGCTTGACGAAGCAGTCCAGCGCAGCGGTGCCCTCGCCCTAGAAAAAGACTCTGTCCAAAAGGAAAGGGACGCGCTCGCCACCCAAGTCAAAGAGCTGAAAGAATTACTCTCCAAGGAGAAGGAGGATAAGGTAGCTGCTCAAGAAGAATCACAACGATACTGTGATGAGATCGTTGCTACCCGACTCCTGAAAACAAAGCTCGATGACGAACTCGCTGGGGCTGAGAAAATGAAGGATGAGGCCCGTGAGGAGGGAAAAATAGAGGCTGCGGAGGAGATTGATTCTCGCCTCGAGGTGGTCGCGGAAGCCGGCAGGGAAGAGGTCAAAAACATGTTTGACCCATTGATTGCTGAATATGGAGCCCGCGTCCTTATGCATCGCGACTTAACATTCTTGGGCGACGACTACCTTGAGTCCCTAGCTGAGGCCTGGGAAACTTTGATAAGGATCAGGAAGATCGAGTCAGGCTCCGAAGAGGTCGATGAGGAGGCCTTGGTGAAGGAGTTCCTTAGGGGGAATGAGCCATCGGATTTATCCACAGCATTGGCACTTTACAGCAAAGGCTCTCCCCTTCCAAAAGAGAAAGATGATGAAGCTGGCCCGTCTGGGGCCAATATTACTGCTCTTCATACTGCTGCTCAATCTGCTGCCCAATCGGCCGGTCGGCCGACACTTGATCCATTTGAGCAGCATGTTGGTTATGACCCCGAAGACCCCGGGCTCAGTGCTCATGTGTTATCCCCTATCCTGGAGGGTGAAACCCCGCGCGCCACCGATAGCCAACCAGAACCTGGTAGGAAATTCTTCTTTCTCTAGAAGTTGAAAGATCCCGTCTTTTTTCAGCAGTGGCTACTCGTTCTAACGCTCATTCTTTATGTTTTCGTGCAGGTTGTTCTAACGCCGAGCAAACTCCGAGGAGCGATGACGCCAAGGAGGAGGCAGGGAAAACAAGCGATGCTGTCCACGCGGGAGTACTCCCTGGTCCCGATGCTCAGGTGATCGGGGCGCTGGATGATGATAAGCTCGACACTTCATCTCCTGCCGAAGGGAATGATGAAATTGAAATCACCGGCGCCTCTGAGCATAACTCACAGACAAGCATGAAGGACTGCCTTGCCGAAGAGGAGAAGAAAAAGGCCAAGGTCAAAGTTGAACCTGTAATCCTGGAACTTACCGACCCGCGGAACAGACCTTTGAAAATCATCCTCCCGGGCAGGTCCAAACCACTAGATGTTCCGTCTCCTACTCCTGACTCCGCTTTCTTAGCAAGCAAGAAGTCCAGGAAAAAGCGTGAGGGAGAGGAGTCATCGGAAAAGACAAAGGAAGACAAGAAGAAGAAATTGAAGAAATAATCGATACACTCGTTCAACGAGCTTCTTGCTTAAGTCTTGTAATTGCTTTTATCTTCCGTAGCTTGTAGTTTGTATAGACAGGTCTGGATTTTGTAGGAGTGATCATGTAATCCCATTTTGAACTTATCGAATAAAGTTTAGTTTATTTTTGTTTGAATGATTCTCTTATCTTTCTTTGGTTTGCTGACTAATTGTAGCCATAACTCAAGTTCTTATGAGTTGCATTATCTCCCGGTCCATTCTCATGTTGTTCAAACATTTCTGGACATGGCGTACTTCTCGCCCCGCATCTCTCGAGTACTTGGACTTTTTGCTGACTTTGTGCTCTGGGGACTTGGAGACTTGAAACCGTTTATACTCTAGTTCGCGCTCCAGGGACTTAGAGTACTCCGCTCCGCACTCTGGGGATTCAGAGATTCGTATTCGTTTATACTCTAGTCCGCGCCCTGGGGACTTAGAGTACTCCGCTCCGCGCTCTGGGGATTCGGAGATTCGAAGTCGTTTATACTCATGTCCGCTCTTTGGGGACTTAGAGTACTCCGCTCCGCACTCTGGGGATTCGGAGATTTGAAATCGTTTATACTCTAGTCCGCGCTCTGGGGACTTAGAGTACTCCGCTCCGCACTCTGGGGATTCGGAGATTTGAAATCGTTTATACTCTAGTCCGCGCTCTGGGGACTTAGAGTACTCCGCTCCGCACTCTGGGGATTTGGAGATTTGAAATCGTTTATACTCTAGTCCGCGCTCTGGGGACTTAGAGTACTCCGCTCCGCACTCTGGGGATTCGGAGATTTGAAATCGTTTATACTCTAGTCCGTGCTCTGGGGACTTAGAGTACTCCACTCCGCACTCTGGGGATTCGGAGATTTGAAATCGTTTATAATCTAGTTCGCGCTCTGGGGACTCAAAGTACTCCGCTCCGCACTCTGGGGATTCGGAGATTTGAAATCGTTTATACTCTAGTTCGCGCTCCAGGGACTTAGAGTACTCCGCTCCGCACTCTGGGGATTCGGAGATTCGTATTCGTTTATACTCTAGTCCGCGCTCTAGGGACTTAGAGTACTCCGCTCCGCGCTCTGGGGATTCGGAGATTCGAAGTCGTTTATACTCTAGTCCGCTCTCTGGGGACTTAGAGTACTCCGCTCCGCACTCTGGGGATTCAGAGATTTGAAATCGTTTATACTCTAGTCCGCGCTCTGGGGACTTAGAGTACTCCGCTCCGCACTCTGAGGATTCGGAGATTTGAAATCGTTTATACTCTAGTCCGCGCTCTGGGGACTTAGAGTACTCCGCTCCGCACTCTGGGGATTTGGAGATTTGAAATCGTTTATACTCTAGTCCGCGCTCTGGGGACTTAGAGTACTCCGCTCCGCACTCTGGGGATTCGGAGATTTGAAATCGTTTATACTCTAGTCCGCGCTCTGGGGACTTAGAGTACTCCGCTCCGCACTCTGGTGATTCGGAGATTTGAAATCGTTTATACTCTAGTCCGCGCTCTGGGGACTCAGAGTACTCCGCTCCGCACTCTGGGGATTCGGAGATTTGAAATCGTTTATACGAGTCCGTACGTCGTATAAGATAATGTAGTTCGTCATTCAATTACGAGATATAGAAACGTTAGTGATTCATGGAAGGTACGGCTTCAAGCCTTTATTAATGAAAATCAACTAAACTGCTCGATTACAACTTTTAAAAAGAAACTAAGTTATTACTGAATGGAAAGATGCAGGAAATAACAGTGCCTAAAACAAGAAAGGAAACATGCTAAATGTAATAGTGCCGCAGATGTTCACTGTTCCATGCTCGGGGGAGTGTCGTGCCATCAACGGTCGCTAGCTTGAATGTTCCCTCTCCAAGCTTCCGTTCAATGGCGTACGGACCTTCCCAGCTGGGATTCATACGTGATGGTACCGGGAAAACTCGTTTCAGAACGAGATCACCCACATCAAAGATCCTTGGGCGGACTCTGCCGTCGTAGTAGCGCTTGACTCGGTGCCTATGCGCTGCCGCCCTTAATTCGGCTTCTTCATGCTTTTCATCGATGCAGTCCAGTGATTCCAACAAGAGATTCTGGTTCGTCTTGGGATCATAGTATGTCACTCGGTGTGATGGAACTTCAAGTTCCACAGGTATAACGGCTTCAGAGCCGTATGCCAAGGCGAATGGAGTGTGGCCGGTCGCGGACTTGTGGGTAGTTCTATATGCCCATAATGCTGTCGGGAGTTCATCTACCCACTTGCCTCCAACCTTCTCCAGACGCTTCTTCAGTATGGACCTGATTATTTTGTTAACGGCCTCGACTTGTCCGTTAGCTTTCGGGTGTGCCACGGCGGAAAACTTCTTCTCGATGCCATACTTTAAACAGAACTCTTTGAACTCTCTGCTTTCAAATTGCGTCCCGTTGTCCGTGATGATGGTGCGAGGAAGACCAAAGCGGCATATAATGTTTCGTACAACGAAGTTAACGACCTTCTTAGAGGTGATTGTGGCCAAAGGTTCTGCCTCAGCCCATTTCGTGAAATAGTCGACTGCAACTATCGCATACTTCGCGCCACCTTTGGATATAGGCAAAGAGCCGATTATGTCGATTCCCCAGATCGCAAATGGCCAGGGACTAATCATTTGTGTGAGTTCCGTTGATGGAGCCCTCGGGATTTTCGCATATCTTTGACACTTGTCGCATTTTCTTGCGTAGTCCGCGGCGTCCCGGTTTACGGTGGGCCAGTAATATCCATAGCGGAGGATCTTCTTTGCTAGCGTTTGCCCCCCAGTATGGTCGCCACATTCCCCTTCGTGAACCTCTCTCAAGACCCGCTTTGTTTCATCAAGAGCGATGCATCGTAATAATGGGACTGAGAATCCTTTTCGATACATTGATCCATCCTGCACTACGTATCGTGCGGCCTTTCGAAGGACCTGCCGTCTTTCGCTTCTTTTTTCTGGTAAAGCCCCGGTCGTTAGGTACAGTTTGAATGGGGTTATCCACGATTCCTTCTCGATTTCTATTTCCAACACGCGATCGACTTTCATCTCGTCTATGCTCGGGGCATGCAAGACTTCGACGGGATACATTCCCATTTGCTGCGCATCGCCGGTACTTGCAAACTTAGCCAATAAGTCGGCTTCTTTGTTCTGTTCGCGTGGGATATGTGAAATGTCATAACGCTCAAGATTTGATAGTAGTTCTTGGACCTGAACGAGGTACGGAGCAAGCTTTCGCCCCTTTGCTTGGTAGTCTCCCCGTACTTGGTAAACCACCAACTGTGAGTCACAAAAGATTTCGACTGATTCGATCCCGAGTTCTCTGATGAGCTTCAAGCCAGCGATCAGTGCTTCATATTCGGCTTCGTTATTTGTAGCCGGGAAATCGAGCTTCAGGGCATAACAGATTGATCGGTTTTCCGGAGTTATAAGAACTACGCCCGCGCCGGAGCAACGGTCGTTTGATGCACCGTCAGTGTATAATTTCCATCGAACAGGGGGAATGATGTCGTGGTCATCCGGTTTGATGGGTATGGTAAACTCAGCGATGAAATATGCTAATGCTTGACCTCGGATGGCTCTCCGCGGTAAGTATGCTATATCGAATTGGCTCAACTCGATGTTCCATCTTAGCAATCTCCCAGAGGTTTCCAGCCGTTGGAGTACCTGCCTCAGGGGTTGATCGGTATAAACACCGATTGAATGTGCTTGAAAGTATGGGCGCAGCTTGCGTGATGCAATCACCAAGCAATAAGCCAATTTCTCGATTTTAGGGTAATTCCTCTCTGCCCCTGTCAAACGCTTGCCAACATAATACACCGGCTTCTGGACTCGATCCTCCTCACGAACCAAAGCCGCACTTATCGCATGCGGGGATACAACCAAGTATACGTACAACATCTCGTGGTCAACTGGTTTTGCTAGCATTGGTGGACTCTCCAGATGCCTCACCAGATTCCGGAATGCTTCCTCACAACTAGACGTCCATTCGAAATTCCTCTTCCCTTTCTTTATGATATCGAAGAATGGGATGCACTTGTCAGTTGCCCTAGATATAAATCGACTTAGCGCAGCTACTTTTCCATTCAAGCTCTGTACTTGCTTTATAGTCCTGGGCGCTTGCACATCTCGAATAGCTTGGATCTTTTCTGGGTTGGCTTCGATTCCCCTAGCATTGACGATGAATCCCAAAAACTTCCCTGATGCAACGCCGAAGGAACACTTCAAAGGGTTGATCTTCATCCCATAAAACCTGAGTATGTCGAACATTTCAGCCAAGTCTCGAATGTGGTCGTTTGACCGTCGTGACTTCACGAGCATGTCATCCACATAGACTTCCATCGTTCTACCCAGCTGGTCCTTGAACATTCGATTCACTAAACGCTGGTAAGTTGCTCCTGCATTTTTCAATCCAAAGGGCATCACTACATAGCAATACAGCCCGACATTTGTAACGAAGCTGGTGTGTTCTTGGTCCGGAATGTGCATCGGGATTTGGTTGTACCCTGAGTACGCGTCCATGAATGACAAAAGCTCGTG
This sequence comes from Allium fistulosum, assembly GCA_030737815.1. NCBI lineage: Eukaryota > Viridiplantae > Streptophyta > Magnoliopsida > Asparagales > Amaryllidaceae > Allium > Allium fistulosum. Next base: position 1,332,656,498 of record CM060902.1, on the reverse strand, counting down.
TCCTGCGGTGGAGTCGACTAACTGATCAATCCTAGGCAACGGGAAATTGTCCTTAGGGCATGCTTTGTTCAAGTCGGAATAATCTACGCAAGTCCTCCATTTCCCATTCGCCTTTTTTACTAGCACGGGGTTGGATACCCATTCAGGGTAGAGGGCGTCGCGGACGAACTCATTTGCTTTGAGTTTGTCCACCTCCTCTCCAAGAGCGGCCGATCTCTCCGGATCCATTCCTCTCCTTTTTTGTTTAACTGGGACGTATTTCGGGTCTATGTTCAACATATGACTCGTAATGGCGGGAGAAATCCCACACATATCAGAATGCGTCCAGGCGAAAACATCAAGATTCGCCTGGAGGAAGTCGCTAAGGTCCTCGGTCATCGCGGGGCCAAGCTGTGATCCGATCTTCAGTATTCGCGAAGGGTCATCACGGCTAACTGAAATGTCAATTGTTAATTCAGCCGGTGCCGCCTTCTCTTCCCTGGGTTTCTCATCGTCGTCTCTCGGATCTATATCTCCGAAGATCCGAGAACTATGCCCGAGCCAGGGCTCAGGCACTACTTGTCAATTGTCCGCATTAAGGATGCGGACGGGATTGTCCGCAACCTTTCCCTTTTCCCTCCGATGGGCTTCTCGGAGCTTAGCCACATAACAGGAACGACCAGCTGCTTGATCGCCATGAACAATACCCACTCCTTTGTCAGTCGGGAACTTCAAAGTTAAACACCACGGGGCTAACGCTGCCCTAAACTCAGCCAGGGCTGGCCGGCCCAAGAAGACGTTATACGGAGAGTCCACATCCAAAACTACAAAGGGTAGAATCCGCACTCTCCGACGCTCGCCTTGTCCCAGTTCAACTGGTAACTCAACATATCCCACTGCATCGGTCGCAGCGCCGTTAAAGCCGTGTATACGAGCCTTGGACGGTTTCAAGTCCTTTGTTTCTAGTTTCATTTGATCGTAAGCCTTCTTGAAGATGATGTTGACTGAACTTCCACAATCAATCAGAATTCTTTTCACATATGCTGGTCCGATCGTTGCAGATATGACCATGGGGTCGATGGTCGGAGCCTCTACCTGATCAGCATCTCTACTTCTGAACACAATATCGTCTGTCATTACGCGCTGCTGCTTGGCAGGGGCTCCGTCCTCCATGTTCGAACAGCACTCAAAATCTGCATGCTTCAGGGAACTTGCATATCGCTCCATCTCTTGCCAATTCTTATCTGCGGGGTGAGGTCCGCCGATAATTGTATTTATGACTAGTCTACCTACGGTTCGGGCAGGCTCCTCGGGATGACGCAGAGCTGGTGCACGAACTAGGTTGGACGTTCCCTGTCCTCCTTCCTGTGGGTCCTTCACAAATTCTTGCAACTTCTTCTGCCTGATCAACTTCTCGATAGCGTCATGCAGGTGTCTGCACTCCTCCGTGTTGTGCCCATAAGTCTCATGGAAGCGACAATATTTCCCGGTCTGCTTCTGTTCCTCGGTTGATTCTTTCGGTCGTGGCTTTCTGTATTGAAAAGTATTGCAGGTGGATAGGTAAATGCTCTCAAGTGGCGCGTTCAGCGGAGTATACTCGTTGTAGCTTGGAATTCTCGACTTCCACTTCCCCGCTTCTTTCCTTTTCCCTTGACTCCTTCCTCCGGACTCCTTGGTTGCCCAGGCTTGTTCTGGACATTGACTTGGACCTTTCCCGAGCTGTCTCCAGACTGCTTCATAGCAATGTTGCTCTTTATTGATTCTTGGACAGGTCCTGGCGCCTTATCCCGTCGTACCCACCTAGCTTCCTCTCTTCTTATGAACTGGTGTGCCTTTGAGTAGAAACGCTCTAGCGTAGCCGGAGGTTTTCCTGCCAGCCAGTCTCCAAACTCAGAGTCTGGATCCACACCTCTCATTACAGCCATTAGAATTACATGGTCGTTGGGATTACTGACTTCAGTTGCTGCAACGTGGAATCTTTGCAAATATTCCTTCAACGAATCCCCGAGATTTTGGATTACACTTGACAGAGACATCACGTCCTTTGGGCGCGTAGTGTGTATCCTGAACTGCTCAATAAACTTCTTTGCCAACTCCTCGAAATTTGATACGGATCGCGGAGGAAGTCGGGTGAACCACATAGTAGCAATCCCAGATAGAGTAATCGGAAAGCACCTACACTTGGTGGCATCATTCGCTCTAGCTGAATCCATCATCCATTCGTACCTCATGACGTGCTGTCTGGGGTCAGTCCTCCCTTCATACGCAGGGATAGTAGGCATACTAAACTTCCTGGGGTACGTCGCTTGCAACACAACATCCGTGAACGGAGTATGACTTCTTGACACTCCCCAATCATCATTCGATAACCCCTGATTTTCCTTCATCAACTGCCTGATCATGGCTGTCAGATCTGGTGTCTATATGGAAGGCGGAAGGTTAGTGTCTGTTCTACGCGCCTGTCCATGCTGATGCCTCCTCTCCTGGCGGTCTGCCAATCGTGCGTCTTGAGGTTCGACATCGCTAGCATTTTGATGATCCGGGCCTCTATCCTCCGTCTGTACCCCGGTCCTGAAGTTTCCAGCTCTTGCTTGGTCACGGTCTCCAGTTGTTTGAGCAGCAGCTTCTGCTCGTACAGCGTCAGTCTTGCGGCGTCTGCGCCTGGGAGGTTCATCAGAGGATGTTGAGCTGTTAGATGAAGAGTAAGGAGCGGGATTGCCCCCAGCATTCTGTTGTTGCTGTTGAGTGAGCTGTGCCATCAGGTTGGCGTTAGCTTGCATCTGCTCTCCTAGTTGTCTCCTGCTTTCCCTGAGTTCTCTCATCAAGTCATTGAACTCTATTCTGGTGACAACTGGAGTTTGTTCTTGAGCGGCAATTCCTGCACTCGGAATCGCTGGTTGATTGCTAGGTCCTGCTTGTTGCACGCTAGCAGTTTCGCGGGCATCCACATTATGAGAAGCTGACCTGGTACGTGGTCCTGCCATTGTAGAGTTATCGGTATTAACTCTGAGTAGAATCAATGGATGTCCTGTCAGTGAGTCGGATCTTCCTTGGGGGATTTGTTCAATCCAGTGGCTTCAAAGCAGATCCTTGAGGTCTGAGAATTCAATTCTCAGTGAAAGCACCAAAGTGTTAGCACCAAAATTGGTCACTAACCTCGTAGAGAAAGATTGTGTAGAGATATAAGTGATGAAGATAAATTAAACAGAGAAGACAATGCTAATTTAAATGCAGAAAGTAAGAACACCAAATTTATAGTGGTTCAGCGTAATTGCCTACGTCCACTTTGAGGTTAAACTTTATTGATCTTCTTAATAGATGATTACAAATACCATTCGTGAATCGAATGCTTGAATGAAGTTGTTAAGTAGAGAAGATGAGTCTCAAAAACGGCAGAGTTTCCCCAGTGTTCTCTCCCGAAAAAGGATCCCTTTCACTGTGACCCTGCCCCTCTATTTATAGGCAAATATGGGCTGGACTTCCCAAATGGGCTGGATGGCCGAACACTCTAGCCCCAGTATAGTGGTCGTTGCATGCCGATCCTGGTATGCCGAACGCTCTGATGCCGAACAGTCCTTCTATGCCGAACGATACGCTGGATGTGTGGGAAGTGCAGGATGATTGTCAGTTGAGGCCGAACGTGTCTCTATCCGAAGCTCTTGAACGAAAAGTGCACGCTGGCCGAACGACATTGCCTCCTTGAGTAGTTGTGCATACTGGATGTCTTCTGGATGCCGAGTACTCACGTTGTCGAGTACTACGCCGAGTACCTTGGAGTGCCGAGTACTCTCGTTGCCGAGTACTACGCCGAGTACCAAGGGATGCCGAGTGCTCTTGTTGCCGAGTTCTCCTATCACCGAGTACTAATGATGTCGAACGCTAGGGATGCTGAGCATTGGTTGTCGCCGAGTGCCAGTTGACGCCGAACACTACTTGACGCCGAGTCTCCTGGTCGTCGAGCATTATGGATGCCGAACGCTATGGATGCCGTGTGCTTCGCCGAACACTCCTGGATGCCGGCCACTCTGAGATGTTGAGTCACACTGGATGCCGTGCGCTCCGCCGAACACTCCTGGATGCCAAGTGCTTCGCCAAACACCCCTGGATGCCGGCCACTCTGAGATACCAAGTGTCACCTGATGCCGAGCACTAGTTGCCTGGTCAAATCTCCAGGAAACAATTACACCAGGCGATCTCCTCTGGAAAGAATGGATACTTCAACTCCACTACCACTCTAACCCTCATCCGGTCCTTCATTCCACCCCCCATCTCAAACCTTCTACCTTCTGGGCTGGCGTCTTACGAACCATTCCACATGTCAAATATCTATTTCATGTCTCTTTGGGCAATGGAGGTAGTTGTCTTTTTTGGCTTGACATATGGCAGGATCAATCTCCCCTTGCCCGCTCTTTCCCTAACCTTTTTTCTCATACCTCCCACTCCATCGCAACTGTTAGTGAGACCTCAAACATAGGCCCGCACGGCCTATGTCCCCCATCTCTCTTTGATCTTAACACCTTAAATGAGCTTACATCAGCTTCGAACATGCTTCTCTCACTCCAACTCTCCAACATACCAGATCACTACAACTGGGCCTTATCTCCTGGAAAAGGCTTTTCCGTTGCCTCATGTTACTCATTTCTCAACCATCCTGGCAGGTCATTCTCTTTCGCAAGACTATGGAAATGTAAGCTCCCTCCCCGCATTCTATTTTTCCAATGGCGCCTCATACATGCTCGTATCAACACCAAGGATACACTCAGGCATAAGAATATTCCTATTGACCCTCTATGCGCCTTGTGCTCCATGCAAGATGAATCCGTCTCCCATCTCTTCTTTGACTGCGACTTCTCCTATCACATTTGGGCCACAACCAGTGCTACCCTCCTTGGCCACATCCCTGTTCTTCGCTCGTTTTTTGATTATTGGCAGTATAACCCTCCGGACAGGAATCTTGACTCCTTCATTGCCATCTACAGTTGGTGTATCTGGAAAGAAAGAAATGCACACATATTCAATAAACCTAACTGCAATATTGATGGGATATGTAACCGAATCTCTCACTTGTTTTCTCTCTGGACAGGTTCTACGCGTAGGAGGCCTTTCATTCGAATTCTGTCATCCAGGGACAATGCTAATGCGGAATAATCCACTCTATTGCTGAGGCAGAGGACATGCCTCTTGTGTGTTTACCTTAACACTTGTGTAAACAATGCTATCGTTCTTGTAAATATTGCACACTGGATTGTGAAACTATATTTTGGCCATCGACCAGGCCCGTTGGTCGAACTCTACTACTTATTTATTTTAGCTATTAACCGGCTGTGTAGCCACGCGCTACACCCCCGTTTATCTCTAAAAAATAGTAAATAGGTAAGGAGAAAGTGGGTCACCTTGCCTAAAACCCCTATTGCTATTAAACCCATTAGGAGAACCATTAACCAATATTGAGTATGAAACACTATTAATACATTCATGAATTAGAGAACAGAATTTATTATTAAAACCCATTTGTTTCATCATATGAATTATAAATTTCCTATTAATCTTATCAAAACCTTTATGTAAGTCTATTTTAACACACATGAGATTTCCGTTTTTATTGTTAAAGTTTTTGATCAATTCATGTGCAAGCAAAGTATTCTCTACTATAAGTCTACCAGGAATGAAAGCACTTTGGTTTTCTGAAATTAAATGTTTTGAAAATATTTTTATTCTATTACACAATATATTGGAGATAATTTTGTATATAAAGTTACAACAAGCAATTGGTTTAAAATCTTTTAAACTATTGGGAATTTTAATTTTTGGAACCAAAGTAATAAAAGTAGGGTTTATATTTTTTAAGAATTTCCCAGTTCTAAAAAATTCAGAGATAGAATCAAATAAACTTACCTTAATTTCTTCCCAATGGGTTTTATAAAATTTTGCACCAAAGCCATCAGGCCGTGGGCTTTTATCATTATTAGAATTAAAGATGATATTTTTTATTTCCTCTAGACTAATGGGAGCAAGAAGAATATCCTGACTACTTTCATTCAATTTAAATTTTGTTTCAGTATTTGGGAAATATCTGAATAAAGATGAGTATTATATAAATTTGTAAAATAATTTATAGCTTCTCTTTCAATACAAGACACATCATTAATAACATTACCCTTTGCATCAATAAGTTTTCTTATATCATTCTTATATTTTCTGCTAGACATCTTAGCATAAAAAAAAATTACTTGCTTCATTCCCATTATTTAGCCAATCTACTTTAGCTTCCTGCCTCAAATTAATAGGCTGCACCTAAAGGGATTTAATCAGATTGTTTTGGGCTTGAAAAAATTTGTTGACCTTACCAATATCCGAGCAATCATTATCTAGGTCATTCTACCTTAGCTCACATTCCTTTCTGATATGTTTTAATTCATTCTTAGTACTATATTTGTTTCAATTTTTCAGCTTATCCTTAGTAATTTGAAGAAATTTACAAAATTTGTACTGGGTAGTGCCCTGTACTTTTGTAGACAAACTATTCTTGACTATATCTCTATAATTATCCTCAAATACCCACCCATTTATGAATCTAAAAGGGATATTTTATTAGAAATATTATTCTGAGTGAGATAAATTTGTATTGGAGTATGGTCACTTGTAGCCTGGGGTAATGTGTAACATTTAAAATCCTTAAAAAAATTTATAAAGCTTTGATTTAATAAAATTCTGTCTAATTTACAATGAATGTTTCTGAATTTTCCAGATTTCCATGTGAACCTATTTCCAAAAATAGTTGGTTCAATCAAACCAGTTTTAAGCATAAAATTATTTATCCTTGCTATTTTTTTAATAGGAATAAAAATCCCTCCCGTTTTATCATAAGCATGCATGACAGTATTAAAATCTCCAATTACAATCCATGGGTGACCCATATTTGAGGTAATTTGTTCAAGTTGATTTCAAAGAGTTTGTCTTTCATTTTCACTGTTAGATGCATAAACAAAGGTAATTTCTAGGTGAAACCCTCCTTTATTTACACATTTACAATGGATAAACTAGAAATTAATAAAGTGTTGAAAAATACCCCATATATTAGGATCCCAAATAACCTTAATTCTACCATTCCCTCCCATCTGATTATTATTTACAATATTCCAATTATTCAGACTTTTAATTTGATAATCTACTATTTTAGAATTATCTAACTTATGTTCAAGAAGTCCAACAATACTGGGTTTTGAAGTCAAAAGAAGATTTGATAGATCCAATCTTCTTATAGGTGAATTAAGACCCCTAACATTCCAAACAATAATAGACATGATGAATAAAATGTTTATTTATAAAGGATACAAATAGCAGTAGTAGTTAAGCACTATGTTTTTTCCCATCTTCTATTTTCTCCAGCCTCTTCCCTTTTTTCTTGTATGATGTTTTGCTTAATGCTTTTAGCTGATCTTCCCATTTGGAGTTTTTGATGATGTATTTTCTTTTGAATTCACTGTCATCGGCATCTTCAGTACTATCATTAGCAAAGACGTCCTTTATGCTTTTCACTTTGCCTTCGCTTTTTTCTTTTCTGTCATTTCCGCTTTTGTTTGGTAATGAAAAGGAATTTGAAACTAAACTACTTGCCTTTTGGATATTGAATTCCGAAGTTGAATTTTTGACTTGTGGAGATAGATGAATTACTAGATGGCTTATATTAGGGTTTTCAAACGGTTCTTTACTTAGAATACTATTAATGTATGAACCATCATCCATATTCATGCCATCATATTCAGAGATAAACCCTTTTTCTTGAATTTCTGTTTCTTCCTTTTATTTGTGATTCAGAAAGGTTTTTAGTGATTTTCTTTGTTGCTACTAGATTTTCAAAAGGAACATTATCCATATTTCCAACAAAATTCTGATCATTAATGCCTTCTTGTATTTCCCTTTCTTGACAAAATTTTTGAACAGATGTTAATCCATCATTCTTCTTACTCTTTTTTGGGATGTCATTTAAAGATTATGAACCAGTCACATTATTAAATTCAAATAAAACTCCTTCAATGTTTTCATCTCTTTCCTCTTATATAATACTACTATTTTCTATTGGTTTTTCTTGCATATTATGCTTTTCTTTCCAAACCATTTTGGAGACATAATTATCAATTGTATGGCCAAAACAAGAACATGTTTTACATTTGGGAGGAATCCATTCATATTCTATGTTTTGCACTAAATTTTCTCCATCATGCATAGAAATATAGGCTTCTTTTGGTAAATCTGCATTTGCTTTAATTTCCACCAGAATTCTTGCAAATGATAACCTAGTTTCCTTAGTAGTGTGTTCATCTAATTTGAGAGGGTTAACTACCACAGTGGCTATAGCACTAAAAATCTCTTTATCCCACGGTCTAGGATTCAATTCTGTTAATCTAATCCATATTGGCATTGTAGTAAGTAGATCTCTATCAAGATTTATTTTATTACTCCAATTCTTCATAATAATGAGTTTCCTATTTATGAAATATGGGCCACCGTTTATAGAATTTTCACAATTAGAAACATTTGAAAATTTGATAATAAAGAAACCACTATTACGAGTGAAAAATTACCAGTAGGATTACATGATCTAGCAATGACAGCCTTGAAGTGATGATACGCGGGTCTGCTGCCGAAAACATAAGCAATGACTGAAAAGTCCACTTACTCTCTACCCTTCTATTGGCCTCTGAATTCACCATTACTATCTTTTTCTCATTGATAAAATAGGGAGCAACATATTTAAGATCAAAATCGAAGTTTGCTATCCCCCTTTCCTGATAATTTCAGCCCATGAAGAGGCTTTGTTCAACTTAGTCTTGAATTGTGAATCTAAATTTCAATAGATTGACTGTTTCTTGAATTAATTCTTGTGTCTCTAAACTGATTTTCTGAATCCAAGGTTGGATGATAGATTCTTGTTGCATTTCTTATGGATTTCTTGCATTCGTAGTGTATCGTAAACTGTGATTTATCTAATTTGCATTTCTATGATTCAGATTTAGCTTATTTGCATTTCTTTGATTCAGATTCAACTGGTTTGATTCAATACTAGTTCGATGATTTTGAGATGCAAATATGTTATTTGAAAATTTAGAACGACGACTCTGAACAATTTGAACGCCTTCTTCGCCAATTTTAGAAGATTTTCTTGGAAGTGGTTGTGAATGTAGATTGGGACTCGGTGGTGGAGGAGAGTTAGATGGAGAAGAAAGAGGAGACCCCCTATCTGAACTTGGTCGAAGATAGGGGAATTTTGTGTAGGCAGCAATGGCTGCTAGAGAGAGTTTTTTTCTTTTTAATGATGGCCTCGTTGCATTTCACATTTGTTAATATGTAATGTGCTGTTGGAGCTTTTGTTACAAGTCTTTTAACTTAAATTAGACGTAAGTTAAATGGCACCTACTTCATGTTAGCTTGGAAAAATGCATTGCTAAATATAGCACTTTATTTTATCTAAATTAAAGCTTGACTAAGAATTGTCGAATCACGGTGCATTGAAGCCTGATGTAGAATAATTACATATTCTTCAAGTAGATGCATAGATCATCAAGAATTACACAAACAGAGTGTTGGACAGAACTAATTAAATTATTACTATTATTATTTTGAAATTTGTTTCCTTTATTGCAAACGCCTATAGGTGCAAAGGATCACAAACTCAAACACTTACCACCATTACACTTAACAAATTCTTATACATACATACATACATACATATATATATATATACATGTACATACATATACACACACATTGGTCAATATCATGACATTTCTCCCTCAATAACTAAAAAATCACCATATGATCTGTAGGTTTTTTTTTGAAATGCAGCAGATTATAAATACAACATACAAAAAGTGCATATATTTCACAAATCAAAGGCATTCCACATTTTGGCCAAAAGTCTTTGATTAATCAAACAGCCATACTAATCAAGTTCCAGTCAAAATGCCTTCCATATTGAAATCACCTTCCACAAAACTTATTTGCAAAAACAAAAGGTTTTACTTTTTACCATTTAACACCCACATTTCTACTCAACCAGAAATGAAGCTTAGAAAGACGATAAAAATAGTATCCAGGAAAAAAAGTTATGATTGGTAGATTTACTCTTTCCAATATATATTTGGATATATTGAATTATGTTTAATGATCTGTTTTTGATAAATCCTATTTATTTTTGGATGTATAGAATTGTGTTTCATTATTGGCTTTGATAAACCAAAGAAATACAAAAAATACACAAGATAACATTATGATCAATAAGAGTGAAAAACAACGATTTAGTTAAATTAAAATACTTACATCATTGCCATGGAGATTTGCTTCATGTCATTTTCAAAGTTCTTCATGCTTACAAGGGACTGGGCACAGAATATTATCGCCAGCCATGAGCAAAGCTTGTACTGAAATCAGGAAGAAGAAAAAAGTAAAAGGAATGAAAACTGAAAATAAAGACATGAATAATTAACTAATCGTCTCATTTTATTTCTACACTGAAATATTGTCAAATACCAATTATCAAAATAAGTTAAATGAGAAACTATATGAACTGATGAGCGATAAAGCTAAATTAAAAAATGGCTTAGATCAAATGCTAATTTCAATACAAATTAGTATATGGAGAATTCAAATTAGTATATGGAGACAGCATAGAGTTTATCAAAATAATTAACTATTACGACTTAAAGGTTTGGAAGCTTCATTGATTCTCTTATCTCATTTTATTTTGAGTTGCGAGTTGGAAGATTTCATCTTCCGCCATGATTTCATTTTTTTGAGAGTCCATATAATGGAGGCGCATTGTAATCCTAAATGAGTTAGGGTTAGTTTATTTTATGGTGTATTGTATTGGGTATGTTGTATTCGGGTTATACCCGATTTCTTTTGGGCTTGGCCCTTCCTATTAATAAAGTTTCAAAATAATAATAATAATCATAATAATAATAATAAAAGATACATACATTGCAAATAGATATATGTATTGTTGATTATTCCAATTGGGTAGAAATTCAAAATCTAACTCGTAATGCTCTGAATTTTGAGATGATAGTTTTGTCCCTTTAACAAATAAAAGCAATCACATTAATAAATAATGAAAAATAAAAGAAGAATATATAAATTATTACATATAAATCATAATATCTCCCATTGAAGCAAGGTTTTCGTCAGATGTGGCAATCACATTAATAAATAATGAAAAATAAAAGAAGCATATATAACTTATTACATATAAATCACAATAACTCCCATTGAAGCAAGGTTTTCGTCTGATATCTAGCACGTGAACTTTCTTGATATTTTGCATATCTTGACAATGGTAGAACCATGGTTCGAGATTCCAGCCGAAACGTCGGAATTCCGACCATTTCATCCCGTTACGGAGTCGATCGGGCCGGAATCCCCTAAAAACCCGTTTCGGTCAATAAATCAAAAGCAAATCTTAATTATATGTACAGACCGTGCATAGGTAGCAAAGCGATAGATGAAGGTAGCATTGAGACATGGTGATGCTTATAGGCAATAGCGACAACAAAGAGTAGCTATCTCGATGTATTTAGGGTTATGGGTTGAGAAGTTATCTGGACTGTTTTATTTTGTTCTCGGGCTTTTGTTACATGTGGGTTCTTCTAAAACATAAAATTGGGTTTTGTTTAGTTTTTGACTTGTTAAAGTACAATTATGTGAAACTATATGTACACATTTAGCTATAATTGTTAAACTAGTATTACAAGTATACAAATTTGTAGTATTTATGAGTATATTTACAAATAAAAATTATCAAAAAATTTAAAAATTTGGAACCAAAAGTAAAACGGAATTTTCGAAAATTTCAAAACAAAACCGAAACTTTGATAATTGCATATGACCGGAACCGAAATGAAAACTGAAAATTTGAATCTTGGTTAGAAATACAAATTGATTAAAAAAGGAAAAAATACATTAGCTAATAATAATATAAGTTTAAATATTGGAAAATAGTTATGAGCATATTTGTTCGTTGTTTCCTTTAAGAATCAGTTCTTATATTATCATTTATCTGAAGCTAATACAAACTTGGTGTTATCTATAATGCCAGGAAATCCATTACTTTAGTTGTTGGGATTTTCTACTAAGCTAGTTGAACCCATACTTGGAGCTCAATATGTTTCAACACTCACCCATGAAAAAATGAATCATGATATTTAGTCGGTTCAGAATCAACGATTACTCACCAAATCATAAATTTAGGTAGTGTTTGGTTTGTTGTTTTTAGTTTTGGATTTTCGTCTATACAAAAATGCACAGGATGCATGTATATTGCCGAAAATTACTAATTTAGAAAACGAAGTTAACATACAAAATAGAAAAAAACTTTTTTTTGTTTTCTATGTTTTGGAAATAACACAAGCACGTGAAATAATCCATTCATCCGTCATCCCTCTATCCACTTCATCCTCTCATCCGTCTTTCTTTCATTTCCTCCGTCGTCCCTTCATTCTTCTCATATTTGACATACATATTGAAAACCGAAAACACAAAATTCATTTTAAAACCAAACACTACCTTAGGGATCCAACTCAAATAAAGGGTGAACCAATTATTAGCAAAATTCGTCAAATTATGATTTCATTTTGCAAATAGTGAAGTTGCAAGAGAATAAAAGCAATGAGAGAAATCTACAAGAGAAGGCCACAAAATCAGCGATAGATTCTCAAATCGAAATACCAAAGTCAAAGGTCATGAATTAGTGAGTGAATTCAAATTAGTATATGGAGAGAGAATAGAGTTGATTAATTGTCGGAACATTATGGTTATGGATAATTCGAGCAAAACATGAAGCGCACAAAACGACGAAAATATCTTATGCCTAAAGGAAAATGAAGAGGACATTCTAGTTTTTTTCAAAAGCTTCAAATAATGATTTCCTTATTATAGATAAAAATAGTGTGATGCTAAAAACACCAAAGAAAGTGCTTACTAATATAATTAAAAAGTTTAATTCATTTTAATTAATTCGTATGCTTCCTAATACCATACTTATTTCTCCCTTTAATGATTACCGAAGGAAAGCATGTTCCTTTTCTAACCCACGATTCTTCTTCTTCTTCATCACGTAAACTCCAAGACCCTAAACCCATGCTTTATCTTTCTTCTTCATCGCGTAAATTCCAAAACCCTTTATCCAACTTATTCTTCCTCAAGTTAAAACCTAAACCCTAAACCTAAAGTCTTCATAGTTGAAACTCCCTTTATCAAAAACAATTTAAATTTTCTATTTTGGATTGCTAACCAATGAAGTCCAAGGAAAAGGTGATTTAGAGAATAGTCAACGTTATAAGGAAGGAAATGATGTGATTTTGATTTACACTAATTTTGTATGCTTTCAATGTTATGCAACGTTTATTTGTTTAGGGTTGTTCAACCTATTTGTGGTATTTAGAAATAAGGAATAATACATTTATATTAATTTTCTCAATTGATTGATAGGAGACATTGTTTTTCATGAATTCAACTAATGAAAAGGAAGAAGAAATATCTAATGATCTAAATGAGGTATGTATTCATAGTTAAGTATTTGAATTTATACCGTTCATTAGAAGAATTTGATAGAAAAATTAATTTTGCAAGCCTTTCTTCATAAAAGTGTTGGGTATAAAAAAATCGATGATATAAAGATTGATGGTGTAGAGATTGAACCCTCTGATGTAAGTATTTTTTTTCATTTGTTGATTTAATGTTATATGTACATATACACACAAACACAATTGATAATTGATGTTTTATGGATTGAATTGGTTATTGGGTTTTTTACATGACCAGTTAGAAAGTAGTGGAGCATGACAATGAGTCAATTGTAGAAGAGGGAAGAAATTAGGGCTTGGATGCTTGTTTTTAACTGTTATGGTTATGTTTTAAATAATTGCAGTATTCTTTAGCAATTGTATTATGAAACACTTTCTTGGGTGTTTTTAGCAGTAAATTAGAAACTATATGGACCGACGAGTGATAATGCTAAATTAAAAAATGGCTTAGGTCAGATGCCATTATGTAATTGAGTGTTATTACATAACGAATTTATATTTATCCATTCAACACCGATGAATTCTACTAAATTCAGAGTGTAAGATGAATACATTTTTCACCCTCTTATTTACATACAAACAAACTAAATAAAAAGCTACATGACCGATGAGCGATAAAGCTAAATTACAAAGTGGCTTAGCTCGATGTTGTTACGGCGTTACGTAATTGATACACAATGACTCTTCATTAATCTGTTCAACAATGATAAAGGCTACTAAATTCAGAGTGAAAGATGACTGCATTTTTTACCCTCTTATTTACACCTTTATTATCACTACATGTTAATAAAAATTATTTACCATCCATGTATTTTTGGCGATACCATGTGAAAATAAAGTCAAAAAAGCAAATAAAAATTCACTTTTCTAGTGGTGTATAACATGACAACAATAACTCTCTATTTAACTTTTAATAGTTCATTTACACAAACAAATCTTGGATATTTTCAAAGTTCTAGATATCCATTCAACTGTACCAAAGCAGCATATAACCAATGTCTATTAAACCTAGGGGTGTATATCGGACGGACCGGACCGAACATTTTGGTGTTCGAACTCGAACTCGATCATGAGTCGGACGAGCTCATGTCCGACTGGATAAAATTCGAACAAATATTTTCTTGTTCAAACTCGGTCTGACAAGTAACTGAACATTCCGTGTCCGGTCCAATAAGCTCGCCCGTAGAGTCGAACAAGTAACGGACCAGGTCGGACAAAATGTAGACATGCATGGAATCATACTTTATATGAATTAATATGAATCATGATATATGAGAACTATATTCTCATGCAAAAATGTGAACGTAATAATCAAAAAGGCAAGATGACCAAGGCATGGACATAAAACAAAGGTAAAAATTGGCGGTATAGTTTGATCAATTTTTTAATAAAACTGAAAACATCAACACAAAAACATACAAATGAATAAGTGAAAACCTCATCATTACCATACTTAATAAATATTATACTTCCAAGATCGGATAGGAGTACATAATAATTTCATAGGACATGGTAACAAAACTATCAGCTTGCTTCCAACCTTAAGCAGTTTAGCAACTTTGGCATTATATATAATTATAAAGAGTCTTTTGCAAATAACAGCCATTATTCCTAGAAGCAAGCAACAACAAATGGCTTTCATGCATATCCCATTATCTCCAAAATAATCATCTCACCTGGACAAATAAGTAGCTCATGTTAAATTCATCAACAAGGATCTAATTGTGTGGACTACTTTATATAGGTGTTACAGTGTATGAATAAACAACCTGGTACACTACTTTTCTTTTTAAAAAAATATTATGTCCTTTAATGAGCTGGAATCAACCAGTAAATATATTCATGTGCACAACTCAGGTTATGGCAATGGTAAACTCATGTACAGACAGTAAACTCAAGTAAAGAAGCAAATCATAAGAATACAATTACTTTATGGTTAGCATAAGAAGAATAATAATACATATGTACATGTAATGGAGATAAGGTCCTTACAATCACATTTTTTATGACTAACTTTAGAAGGACAATGTTAATATTATAAACTGATGCATGGAGTTCTAACAACAAGCATAAATACATGGACTACTTTACATGATGGACTTATCAGATGTTATGAGAAAATTTTGGTCATTCATGTGTATTCCTGTTCTAAAACTTAATTATATATAAATACAATAGACATCAAAACTAAGGTTCTAAAAAAACTTACCCCTAACTTATCAATAATTTTATCCAAGCTATTCAAAATTGATTGATTCCATATCATTCTCACAAGGTTCAACCTGAAAATAATTGCAGGACAAAACTGATCACAAACATTAGTATAATAAGAGATCTAAAAAATACTACACATAATGGATATCAAATTTAAAGTTAAATATACATCCTTGACTTTGAAGAAAATGTTCTTAAGGTTGAAATTACATGCACATAACTTATAACTAGGATTTAGGATTTTTCATTCAAGTATATAAGTCTGCATACATAAAGTATATAATATAAACTTATGTTAAAGTCAAGGAATATGAAGCAATATGTACAACATTCAAAATGTGCTATGTGTATACAAGCAGGTTGCTGTAAAAATAATTGATTAAATTTAATATTATTTAATGAAATATTATGCATGGAAATGTATAAAATTCTAACCTCCAAACTCTTCAAAGCATACTTAGAACGCAACCAATCTCCATTGCAAATTAAAGCTTCTACTGTTTCAGGTTTGAGAGAACTTCTATATTGATCCAAAACTCTACCACCGGCACTAAATGCAAATTCAGAAGCAACACTACTAATAGGAATGGATAGTATATCTCTAGCCATTATTGACAAGATTTTATACTTAGAATCATTTATTTTCCACCATTCTAGTACATTAAAAGAATCTAACAAGTCATCAAATTTATGACGATTTTCTTTCAAATATAACTCTAGTTCAGATTGTATAGTCTCAACTACATCTGATTCCTCGGCCCATGTTTCAAACTCAGTCCTACCTTTTGTCTTTTTTCTTTTTGAAGTATTTGAAGTACTTCCTTTTCTTAGCTTAGAAGTGTTATCAGTTGCAACAGAAGCATATTCAAAATATAATTCATCCAAAGAAATCATAACAAGTTTTATATGTTGTTCGGATTCATATTTAGGGTAAATCTTAGGAAAAAAACTCTATAAGCTTCATTTTGTATCTTGGATCTAAAACTGCAGCAATAGATAACAACAAATTGCAATCTCCCCAGTACTTGTCAAATTTTTTTTTCATTTTATCTACCATTCCTTTCATGAAAAATGACCCTTCATATTCTAATAACTTCTCAGTTAAAGTCTGCTTAATTTTCCAAAGTTCCGGAAGGAACAGGTTAGAAGTTGGATAAGTTGCACCTGAAAATATATTTAATGCTTCATTAAAGACCTCTAAAATCTTACATATAGAGTCTGCTCTCTCCCAGTCTAACGTTGATGGCAACCAAATGTAAGATGGATCTCTTTCTTGATACATAGAAAAGACCTTTTTAAATTGTAAAGCACACTCTAGCATTGCATAAGTCGAGTTCCAACGGGTAGGAACATCAAGTATTAAACGTTTAGATAAGGGAAGCTGCAATTGTTTAACAATATCTGCAAATTTATGTAGGCGTTGAGGTGACATTTTAAAGTATTTCACACTTTCACGAATATTTTGAATCACTTCTTTGATCTCATTTAATCCATCTTGCACAATTAAATTCAACACATGCGCACAACACCGAACATGAAAAAACTTACCCTTGAAATAAAGTTTTCCTTTCAAAGCAAAGTTTTCTCTCAAATTTCTCATAGCAACATCATTTGAAGATGCGTTATCAAGTGTAATTGTAGATATCTTATTCTCAATACCCCAATCTAAAAGGCAAGAAAATATTGCATCGGCAATCGCAAGTCCGGTGTGAGGTGGTGGCAAAGTAGCAAAATTCAAAATACGCTTCTGTAATTTCCATTCAGAGTCAATAAAATGACAAGTTAAGCATATATAGCCTATTGTTTGGTTTGATGTCCATAGATCAAAAGTTAAACTTACTCTACTAACACCTTTTAAAACCTCCTTTAACTTCTTTTTTTCAGATTCATGCAATTTCATACAATCATTTTTAATTGTTACTCGCGACACCTTCTCAAACTCAGGATTTAATACTTGACAAAATAATATAAAAAACTCATGTTCAACTATCCTAAAAGGGTATTCATGCACAGTAATCATTGTAGTAAGAACTTCTCTTACTTTTTCCTTGTCATATTTATGGATAGCTAGTTGGCCAATCAGCCCAGTATCAGAAGCTTTTTCTTTAAAAAAGTCTTTGCCTAACAATCTTTGTTGATTTTCTTTAGCATTACGAACACTACATTTATTTAGATGTCTCTTAAATGTTGTTGTGCATCCATATGTAGTTCTAGTTAACTTTTTATCACAATGAATGCACTTAGAAAATAATTTAACCTTACCATCTTTACCTTCTTCTTTAATCTTCTCAAACTCCAACCAAACTTGAGACCTCTTTTTTCTAGACTGCTTTTCATCTCCACCAACAACATCATCAACGGCTCTAGCAGTAGTTCCATCGGCAGTTTCAATAACATTTTCATCACCAACATCATTTGCTAATCCCTTCTCTTTTGTATTTTCATCTTCTCCATTGAGGATAAGCTCAGCTTGATTATGATCACCAACTACTGGTTCTTGATATTTTTCATCATTTATCAAATCTTCCAAAGCTAGAGGAATAATAAAAGGCAAGGGAGTCAGGATAAATAAAATTAAGAAATACATCATTGAATCATTTTTAAATTGCAAGTACACATAAGCAAGTTTTTATCCATAATCATAATAAGGTGAATGATTAAATGAAAATTAAATTTGGCAATAATTGACATATATAACCACACTGGATCAAATAGTAGGAATGTTAGAATTATAAATAAGTTAAAAAGGCAATTGGTTTTTGGTATAATATTTGTCAAAAATTTATCAACCAAAAATGTAAAGAAAACAAAATGACTAAGTAAATCCATTTTTGGAATGATACCCCGCAGTTTTAAGCAAGATTCAATTCTTACAGCAGTTATTTGGATTAATAAGCAAGATTTGTTTCCATTGCATATTCACATGGCAAGATTGGACTAATACAAGAAAGCTAACAACTAATTATGTAAATCCAATTAGAATTTGAATGATAATAATGTGAACATGTCTATTTGTATATTTCAACTGACCCTCAGGAAGAGGAAATAATATCATTCACTGATTGCTAGCTACTTGCTGGAACAATAAACAAAGCATAATAAAATATTGAAAATCATAAATTAGGTAAAGCTAATATCAGATTCCTTAAATGAACAATAAAAATCAAATAATTCTCGAAATAAACCCTAAATGAATCACATACTCATACGGTTTCATTAATAGAAACTTGTTTAACAAAACCGAAAAACTCACTTTGTGATTTTGAAGAAGCCATGGCAAAAGTCTGAAGGAGCAAGAGAGAAGTTTAACCATATATCTATTGCCGATGACAGAAATTGTACCATCGATTTGATGATATATATTCTTCTCTAATATGTTGTACGGAGATCTAAACATCTTAATTCAAAAGATTCTATAGAAAATCGAGATTGAGAAAACCAAAGGGTTAAACGGTTTGTATGGAGAAATTAAATGTTGTTTGATTTATCCAAGAGAAATAATAAGGGAAAGATATTTGTTCAGGTTGCAATTTAAAGGAAAGTCAATAAAAGTAATTTATTATCATTAAACTTGTGGTATAATTGTTATTTACTGCTGCATAAGGAAACCACAGAACATAAAAGTTTCACCAACCCCAAGTCCCAACGAATGCCATAACATTATTACATTAATGTTCACGGACAATATTCGATCGGACGACCATGTATTCAAGCTCGGGTCCGTAATTTTAATCGGATTAGAATGATGTTCAAACCCGACCCATTTCTTAAACGGACCGTACATCGGTCGAGCAATTTTTCGAGTCGGACCAATTCGGACAACGGACTGTCCGATCCGATTTACAGCCCTAATTAAACCTCAAGGAACTCATCACTGCAACTCTTCATCTAATTTTTATCTCAATCCAATAAATTGGAAAAGAACACAATGGACATTCAACAAAGGATAATATCAACACTGCTTAAGGATCACAAGCTTCCTAATTAGCGGTGAGTTTTGGTTCATTTATTGTTTCAAACTTCATTTAATGGGCTTGAGCTTAGTCACTCAGCATATAGTTAGATAATGAATCATCTAAAAGTCAACAAATGGTTTTCCATGACTTTGCACTACCTTTTTCCACAGTATTATGATTGGCTTACCATCCTCCGTTGAAATTGGCCCACGGAGTCCATCAAAGTTAAACTGGGCATTCTTGCTTTAGAATTGCTTAATAAAACAACTCTATATTTTCACCCTTTACAATCTTACCTTTTAGCATCTCCATCTTCATAGTCATGGCTTTCTCCATCACCTTATCTTCACTAATATTTCAACAAAGATTATGAATAAGTGGTTTGAGCCTCATATTTTTACATACCTATTCTATATCAAAAATGCATATTTTTTATTAAGTTTTATCAGAATATTTATTTGAACCCTTATGGCATTGCATTATAGTTCATTCATATGATGTAAATGCTCATTTTAAACACTATTTCTACACAATGTCCAGAACTTTTTTTGCTTTTCCTTTTTTCAGTTAGATGTTTGAGTAGCGGCTACTGGATTCTGAAGACAACTTATATTGGACCAAATCAGTGGGCGAGTTCATCTTAAATCATTATTCCACATAATTTGAAACAATAGAATTTAAATTATTCAAACCTTGGTATTACTACTACAAGAAAATGATCCTATTATAATAATATATTTATAACGTTCGTCAAACTGACAGTTGTGCCAACGGTTTTTTATACTTATGAGTTTTGATGGTTGTAAATATTTATTTATAACAATATTTATTTACAGTTTTCTTATTCATAAGTTGTAAGTGATTGTGTAACCACTTTCAAGTAAACGTTGTTAACAACAAACGAAAATCTGAGTGAACACAAACTTTCTAAAATTTGATTAATTTTTAAAATATGGAAATTATTTTTCTAAAACATCAGAGATTAGAGTTTTTTAACAAATTAAAGAATTAAATAATTTATAGAACTTTAAGAAATAATAAAAAAAGTTTTAAACTAACAATGAAGATTTGACCTAACATTCTTTAAGGAAACATTCACTATGAGAAAAAGCTAAATTAGCATTAATTTTTGGAGTATGTTCAAAAAAATTTCAAATATTATAATAATTAATGACTAGTAACTTATAATTAATTGTTAGAACCTCGGTATTTGGTTTTGATGACAACAGCCATATAAACATTGATACTAACAATTTGTTCAAGTATATGAAGTTTTTAAACATATAATAAAAGAGAATAAAGCAACTAGAAGAGCTACTAAGCAATTATATCAAAATATATTGTAGAGTCCGCTTCAACCAAACTAATGACAGAGACTAATCAATGACCACTAGAGCATTAACAAGTTTAAAGATAATTAGAAGTGATACAAGTACAGTCGTGTCATAGAACCCTAAAGCTACATTAAAGACCCCAAAGAAATGCAATTTCAAAATCTCTAAATTTCAACATCATCTGTCGATAGATGAAAGTTAGTTTGTCGACATACAATCGGTTATTTCAAGTGCCTATTGGGAACTCATGTATCTTTTGGCATGTGTCCTTTCACCAATGGACACATCTCTTCAAGTCTATAAATAGTTCAGAGAACCAACGAATTTCAATACATATTCTCTCTTATTTCTTATTCTCTTTCACTCTTAAAATTCTCTTATACTCTCTTAAGGGAACTTGCTTGATATCTTTTGCAAATCTGTCCGTTTTCTTTCATATGCTTCAAGAATTTGCAAACCACACAAAATCAGAGAATTGCTCTTCAATATACATCAATCTCTCTCTCCCTCTCTGATTTATACTTCCTACTCCTTAATGAAAATCTACTTGACATTGCTATTGGAGGTCTATAGGAAGATTGTACTACAATTGCAAGAATCAGTATTTGAGATACATTTTGCATCCAAATTACTTTTTGTAAGGAGGAAAAGGGGTGTCTTGTAGCCTGTGGAAATCAAGACTGTAAGGTATTCTTCCCACCCATGGAAAGCAAGTTAATATAGTGAAAGTCTACATGGGGAGTACAGGACTGGACGTAGGATTGGTCAACCTGAACAGGTATAAAAATTCCTGATGTTTTTACTTTTAGAACTTTACTTACTACACTTACTTTTAGTAGTTTAGATTTGTTTGAAAGTAAATATATCATATCTGCAAATAAAATAATACATGAACACTATTTAACCCTCTATATTGTTTTCACGACCTTAAGATACATTTCGTATAGAATTCTAGGACCTCCTAAATCATTGAAAATTATTGATGGCCACTAACACTAATCACACTTTTTGTAACGACCCGCAAATTTATCACTTTGATAAATTATATTTATATTTGAAATATTCAAATACAAAATGTTATAACACAAATTATAATGTTCTGAACCATAAATAATGATGGTAAACTTTTTTTAAATGTATATTAACAAATATAGATATTTGGGGTTTTTATCAAAAAAACGATGAAAATAAGTTTTTGGGAAATTGAGATTTTCTCAATATTAGCGTGCATGGAGCTGGATATACATACTTATTTATCCATTTAAGAAAGAACCTAAAATAAAAATTATTTATTTTATTTTTGAAAATAAAATATATTTATGACATCATTAGGGATATCATCACTTTTATATATTTTCTGTAATTTTAAATTAAGTTTAAATAATTAAATAATTGTTTTAAAATGATAATAATCCATTTTAATTAGTTATATAGTGATAATAAATCATTTATAATAATTTTATAAAAATATATACTTGATTTGAAAGATATAAGAAAATTGATAACGCTTTGTTGATACAACAATTTTTATAAGCACTTATATTGATTTATATGGTTTTATATTCAAATTTTATCATTTTAATTTAGTACTAATGATAAGAAATTAGTTTTAAATCTTTTTTATATTTATATGTAATTTAATTAATAAGTAAAAATGTAATCGGGAATTGGCTTTCTAATTTTCAATAGTTTAACGAACGAAAGTTGTTTAATGCGATCGCAACATTATTTATATGTCTTGTGCATATATATAACATACACATACATGCACTAAGATATACATATACACATATATAACATACACATACATACATACACACACACACACAAATGCACTTAATAAAGAAAATATCTAAGATATTTCCACTTTCTTCATCCTTAGGTCTAATAAAGCAACCATCTCTTCCCTTACCTCACCTTACAAGCACATAGAGGGGCATGGGATTTGGATGTGTGTGCGATGGAGGAGGGTGATGCGTGTGGATGAGAGGGGAAGGTGATGCAATGGTGATGTGTGGCAAAAGAAATACCATGATGTTTTTCCCACTTATTTTTTCTATAAATATCCACCCTATTCTCTCATTTATTCACACACTCATGCTCTTCTTCTTCCTCCTTTTCAAGCTCTTTAATGGCTTCCTAATGGACTTTCTTCTCTAAGAAAAATTATAGAAAAAAAGTTATAAAAAAAATAATTCCATATGTAAACAATGAAGATCCACCTTCAAAACAAGTCCAAACACCTTTCTACCATCTCATGTACCCACGTCCACCCCTCTTCCAAGCACCAAGGCTGAGCAAGCCACCTCCCAAGGTCATGGCTGAACCTACATGGAGTCAAGGTGGAGATCCAAAAGCTCCGGAGTGAAGAAAAGAGAAGGATGTGCTGTCGGAATGCCGCCGGGTTGATTTTAGGAAGCTTCAGAAAAGTTTAAGATGGAGAAGGAAGTGATGGTGTGAACTGCGGTGATATGTGCTTGAATGTTGGAAGGAAAATGGTAGAGTTTGGTTTGGTAAAAGTGAGTTAATCTCACTTTGATTACTTGATAATCACTTCTTAATATTTCTTATTAATCACTTAAATATTGCTTACTATTAATGATAATAATAGACATTAACTACTTAAAGTTATACCGTTGATCATATGCTAAAATGATTCCTTATATGGTTGTTTAATACGTTTGGATGGTGATTGGTTGATTATATGCTTGCTTGATGTGGAAATAATTCATGTTAAATATGCATCGAATTTACACAAAAAAATCACTTTCTTATATGAATTATAAAAGTGTTACGAAATCGTTAAACCTCTTTAAACATGAATAAAATGGTTTAAAATGGTTTATAAACATTAAAACTCATTTCGGTAAAGTTTGGAAAAGATTTAAAAATGGAGTCAAAATAAGCGCGTCATGTAACGACAATTCGCGATTTCGCGCCGTAAAAGTTAAATTAATGTGTAAAATGGAATATAGCTCGGAATTGTTCGAAGAAAGAAATTTCCGAACTCTTATAATTGTATTTTCAAATGAAGAAGAATATTCAAAATTTCAATGAATATAATTTGAGTTATGTCCAAATCAAGTTTTTGTTAAACATCGCGGTTTGGCATTTTTGGGAACCATAGTGGCAAATGCTTTAAAATTGATATTTTTAAATCTTTAAAAATATAACATAAATTTTATAAAAATGTCAAAATGTTTTAAAACGGATTTGAGTTATAAAATTGGACATATATGACATGGAGTTAATGTTATGATCAAAGAAGATTTTAAAAACACTATTTGTAGCACTTTTGTTAAGATTTAAACTTGGGATTGTCTTTCCAAATCCTTTGCAAATGATTTTCAAATAATAAATCAAGAATTTTAAAGAGTTTATAGTTGATCAAATAACTTGACTGCCTTATGGGTGACACAGAGATAGTCTCTATACTCGAGCTTAGACAACAAGTGTCTGGGTTTCGCTCTAGCTATCCGGACTGGCCCAACGGAGAGGATAGTAAATTTAATTTACTCGGACCATATTTTCCTAAGATAAAAAGAGATTTCCAAAAGTTAAACAAGATTTAGAATAATAAGATTTTGGTGATATATGAAATGTATTGTTTAAACTCTGTATTAAATTCCAAGAAGGGCACTCGTACTACCCATGTGAATTTAAAAGGTGATTTCACTGTTATTCGATGGTTAGTACTGGTTGAATACAATAATTAGTATTGGGTATAATCAGTCTAAAATTTATGGATCTCATTTTTTCTATACTAACTGGTTTGGGTTTACAGTAAACGATGTCTTAAATAACATTGTTTTTGACCCATTAAAGATATGTTTTGTTATTGTGAAATATTCATTAAGATTTGAATTATACTTTCCCTAAGTAATTAAAGATGAAATGTTTTGGAATTTCCAAAGCTAAAAAGCCGTTTTAATTAACCAAAGGATTTGATAAAAGAGGTTTAATGATTCCATATATACTGAAAAAGGAATGCCTTAATGGTGCATATCTCTAGAAGATATTTTACTTGGATAAAATATATTGATGAATTAAATAATAATCATATACATACTTGACCTCTTTTTATCGATAATTAGTTCGAAGAAACCAGGATCAGATTTGCTTTTGGCATGTGGTGCAGCATGATAGGGGGTTCTAGCTTTGTGTTTGGTGGTGAGTAGGAGACTCTTACTCCTACATGTCCTCCTAGTTGGTGCAGTTGAGAGGCTGGCCGTAAAAGTAAAAGGTGAGGTACCGGTGTGAGCCACGGTGGTTGTACCCATTACCGAAGGGCTGAAGGCTCGGTCGTCACAGATGGTATCAGAGCTTAGGTTGAGCGAACACTTGAGCCTGGTAGGGGTAAAATCTCATCAGAGATAGGGTTAGTAATACCCTAGGATGAGTAACTCATTAGAGATAGGGTAAGCGACACCCTAGAATGAGTTGAGAGTATTATATAGGAGCACGTATTTGTCAATGTTATATAGAAATGATTTTTGTTTTGGAAAATTGGTAAATGAAATAATTTTATCTAAGATTATATTTTGAATATAAAAGAATAACTTTCAAAAGATATAGTTATTTATGTAATGTTTGGTTGTTAAGGGAATGATAATATCCCATTATTATCATTAATTGATTGGTTGTTTGATTTAAAAGTTTAAATACGAACACCTCATGAATTTAGTTTTACAATTTGACTATGTGGTGTTTGATAAATAATAATGTTGGTTTAATATTAAAGGAATTTATAAGATAAATAAATTTTATGAATGCATTTAATGAGTGATTTTAAAAATTGGATTTATAAAACGTATTTCATAAAGAGATTTCTAAGAATTTAAAACCTGGTATTTTGTAAGAGCTTTGAAAATTTTAAAATGATTTGGTAGAATTTTTAAGTTTAGGAGTAGAGTTTATAAAATGGAAAGTTTATATTTATAAAAGAGTTTTTATAAAATTAAAATATCTTTTAAGAGAAATGATTTGAAAATGATATTTTGAAATAACAAAATTGGTATTTGAATTCTTAGGAAAGTTGATTAAAAATAAAAGTTATTTTAAAGATGGAGTGTTTTAACAAATAAGTCCATCTTTTATTACAAAGGAAATATAGTTTTAAAGAAGACATAAATAGTTTGAAACAAATATTTCTGAAATGGTTTGTATAAAAGATTTATAAAAGTAATATTTTATAAATAAAGTAATAGATTTATAAACGGTGTTTTATAAATGTTAAAAAGGGATTTGTAATTGACATGTTGTAAATAGATTTATAAACGAGATTTTACAAATAAAGAAGTTTAAGAATGGAATAGAATTATAAATGGAATTTCATAAATAAAGAGATTTTATAAAAAGAAGTTTTATAAAAAGGAAGGAGATTATAATACATGGTTTTATAAATATAAAATGGTTTACCTTGATAAGTAGAGGATGGTTCTTATAATGGGAGATACATTTCGTTTTAAAAGTAAAATAATCTCTTAAAGGAATGTTTTGAAAGTGATATTTGTAAATGGAGTTTAATGGTCTTAAAAGTTATTTAAAACATGTTAAGTAATAGCAAGACATAGATTTCAACATTATTGTTATAATAAATGTTTTAGGAAAAGTGAGAAAGACATAGACTATAACACTGTTATTATAGTAAATGATTTCCAAAAGGAGATTTATTATATAGTATACGGGATTTATACATAGCATATATTTGATGTTAAGATTCGAGATGGGTAGCATATATTCGGGATTTATACATAGTTTAAGTTCGACATCGAAAATTAATATTAAGTATAATTAATCAGATCCCTAACCTAGTGTTTTTGGGTTATCGTAATGATGTTTTACGCAACATTCGTTTTGACCCAATAAAGCGTGTTTTAAAAAATATGAAGCTTTCCACAAAGATTTTTATGTATTTAAGTATATAGAGGTATTTTCTAAGTGTTGAAATGGAAATAATTTCTTTGAAAAGAAGATAGAAATTTTTGATTACATATAAAGAAGCTTCTTTATAGAAATGTTTGAATAAAAGATTGAAGTGTTATGAAATGTTTTCATAAAAATCTTTGAAAAAGAAATTTGATAAAACTAAGTACGTATGAGATACATAAATCATTTTGTTGTATGATTTTGATCTAAGATTTGAGTATGGAACTTTGAGGTGTTTACACCGATCCGAAAAAGGGTTCATTACTCGACTCTTGACGGCGAACATCGATGAGGGTTTGTGGTTGGGTAATTGCATTTTCTATCATAGTTGAGAGCTGTGTAAGGAAATAGAAGGTTTTTGATCAAGAAGCCTGATTAGAATCCGCATTAGAGAATTGGAAGATCAATACTAGTTCGGAAATAAAGTTGTGTATTTTGTCTAAGATCAAATCCGATATTGTATACGAATGATCAGGGTATATTTGAATTTATGATCAAATTAGATAGTACATACAAATAAACCCGTGAGCATCACATGGGTTAGTATTTGAAATTTAAAATAACTTTTACTAAGTTTTTGGTTAGGTGTAATTTCGGGGACGAAATTCTTTTAAGGAGGGAAGTCTATAACGACCTGCAAATATATCACTTTGATAAATTATATTTATATTTGAAATATTCAAATACAAGATGTTATAACACAAATTATAATGGTTTGAACCATAAATAATGATGGTAAACTTGTTTTGAAGGTATATTAATAAATATGGATATTTGGGGGTTTTTATCATTAAAATAACGAAAATCAGTTTTCGAGAAAATTAAGATTTTCTCAATATTAGCTACACGGAGCTGGATATAGACACTTGTTTATCCATTTAAGCAAAAACATGAAATAAAAATTATTTATTTTATTTTTGAAAATAAAATATATTTATAACATCATTGGGGATAACATCATTTTTATATATTTTTTGTAATTTTAAATTAAGTTTAAATAATTAAATAATTGTCTTAAAATGATAATAATTCATTTTAGTTAGTTATATGGTGATAATAAATCATTTATAATAATTTTATAAAAATATATACTTGATTTGAAAGATATAAGAAAATTGATAACGCTCTGTTGATACAACAACACCTTTTGTCGTTTTAATTCGAATGTTTAATATTGATTTATACGGTTTTATAATTGATAACCTTTGTTCATAACACTTGTTTAATATTGATTTATATGGTTTTATAATTCAAATGTGATCATTTTAATTTATTAGTAATCATAAGGAATTAGTTTTCAAATTTTGTTTATATTTATATGTAATTTAATTAATAAGTGAAAATGTGACCGGGAATCGGCTTTCCAATTTTCAAAGGTCTAACGAACAGAAGTTGTTTAAACCGATCGCAACATTGTTTATATGTTTTGTGCACATATATAACATACACATACATGCACTAACATATACATATACACATATATAACATACACACACATATATATACAAATGCACTCAATAAAGAAAATATCTAAGATATTTCCATTTTCTTCATCCTTAAGTCTAATAAAGCAACCATATCTTCACTGGCCTCACATTACAAGCACATGGACATGCATAGGGGTGTGATGCATGTGTAATGGAGGAGGGTAATGCATGTGGATGAGAGGGGAAGATGATGCAATGGTGATGCGTTGCAAAAGAAATACCATGATATTTTTCTCACTTATTTTTTCTATAAATATCCACCCCTGTTGACCCAAAAATTGAACCAACACCCTGGTTTGGTTTTGAAACCACCAGCCCTGTCTTTACCGAGCAATATCACATATCACAGATATAGAAAAGAAGCAGTAAAAGAAAATAGACAGAGGATTTTTATAGTGGTTCGGCTATTAACGAAGCCTACGCCCACTTTATAATTTTATTATAGGTTGATTGCTATTACAAAAGTTGTCTGATTATAATGCTTTGGTATTTCCTAGCTAGATTGAATCTCTAGAGTTAGAATCCACCGGAGAATCACAGTGTATTCCTTTTGAGATCGTTGTGAGGGAGGTAGGAAGATAAGAATAATCCCAGCAGAGCTTCAGCAATCAGTTCGGAGAAGATTCTCTTTATGTTGCAGGTGGTACGCTATTTATAGAGGTTGGAGGGTTTCTGGGCCAGGCCCATCATTATCAGCTCTCAGCATGAACTACAAGCGACCCAGGAGGTTCTAGCTCGCAAAATGAACCAACACCATAGGTCGCTAGCGACCCATGGACTTTGGGTCGTCGGCGACCCATAGACTTGGTTCATTTCGTGAGCTAAGTTTTGCCTCCTTCCTTTGTTTTCCATAACTCATTTGTTTGAGGCTTTGAGGGGGTGCATGGGTTGCCGACGATCCGGCCACGTAGGACTATCCTTGATTTTGAAATTGGAGATGTTTTCATAGACATTCTTCGTTGTCGTCATTTGTCGATGGCAAGTCACTAGCTTCTTACGTTCAAACACTTGTTGGGCTGCAAGGATGCTGGTCTCTTGGCTTCATTGACTCTAATCGTTGCCTTATCTGTATAGCTTGGCCCTCATCGATCTCTAGTCGTAACTTCTCTGGTTAGTTCCTGAACCATCCTGCCAGCTTAAGGTTGTCTTGTTTTCTGTTGGTATCTGCTGGGTTAAAAACCTGGATAACAATCCCATTCTCTCGTTTATTCACACACTCATTCTCTTCTTCTTCTTTCTCTTCTTGAAGCTCTTTAATGGCTTCCTTATGGCCTTTCTTCTCTAAGAAAATTATAGCAAGAAAGTTATGAAAAAAAATTCCATATGCAAACAATGAAGATCCACTTTCAAAACAAGTCCAAACACCTCACTAACTTCTCATGTACCCACGACCACCCCTCTTCTAAGCACCAAGGCTGAGCAAGCCACCTCCCAAGGTCATGGCCGAACCTACATGGAGTCAAGGTGGAGATCCAGAGCTCTGGAGTGAAGAAAAGAGAAGGAAATGCTGTAGGAATGCCGCCGGGTTGATTTC
Source organism: Allium fistulosum (assembly GCA_030737815.1). Taxonomy (NCBI): domain Eukaryota; kingdom Viridiplantae; phylum Streptophyta; class Magnoliopsida; order Asparagales; family Amaryllidaceae; genus Allium; species Allium fistulosum. The sequence goes on along the minus strand of CM060902.1, from coordinate 1,332,626,486 downwards.
AGGAAGCTTCGGAAAAGTTTAGGATGGAGAAGGAAGTGATTGTGTGAACTGTGGTGATATGTGCTTGAATGTTGGTAGGAAGAGCATAGAGTTTGGTTTGGTAAAAGTGAGTTAATCTCACTTTGATTACATGATAATCACTTATTAATATTTCTTATTCATCACTTAAATATTGCTTGCTATTAGTGATAATAATAGACATTAACTACTTAAAGTTATGTCATTGATCATATGCTAAATTGATTATTTATATGGTTGTTTAATATGTTTGGATGGTGATTGGTTGATTATATGCTTGCTTGATGTGGAAATAATTCACGTTAAATACAGGTTGAATTTACACAAAGGAAATCACTCTCCTATATGAATTATTAAAATGTTACGGAATAGTTAAACCTATTTAAACATGAGTATAATGGTTTAGAAATGTTTTATAAAAATTAAAACTCATTTCGGTAAGGTTTGGAAAATATTTGAAAATGGAGTCAAAATAAGCGCATCGCATAACGCTGGTTTGCGATTTCGTGCCATAAAGGTTAAATCAATGTGTAAAATGGAATATAGCTCGAAATTGTTCGAAAAAAGAATTTTCTGAACTCTTATAACTATAATTTTCAAATGAAGAAGAAAATTCAAGATTTCGTTGAATAGAATTTGAGTTATGTACAAATCAAGTTTTTTAAAAAAACATCGCGGTTTAGCGGTTTTGAGAACCAAAGTGGCAAATGCTTTAAAATTGATATTTTTAAATATTTAAAAATATAAAATAAATTTTATAAATATGCTAAAATATTTTAAAAAAGATTTGAGTTATAAAATTGGACTTATATGAAATAGAGTTAATGTTTTGATCAAAGAAGCTTTTAAAAACACTATTCGTAGCACTTTTTGCAGCAGTTTTTGGTAACGTTTGAAATTAAGATTTAAACTTGGGATTTTCTTCCCAAATCCTTTGCAAATGTTTTTCAAATAATAAATTAAGAATTTTAAATAGCTTAGAGTTGATCAAATAACATGACCTCCTTATGGGTGATAGAGAGATAGTCTTTGGACCCGAGCTTGGACAACCACTGTCTGGGTTCCGCTTTAGCTATCTGGACCGGCCCGATGGAGGGGATAGGAAATTTGATTTACTCGGACCACATTTTCCTAAGATAAAAAGAGATTTGGAAATTTCCAAAAGTTAAACAAGATTTTATAACAATAAGATTTTGGTGAAATATGAATTGTATTGGTTATTCTGTATTAAATTCTGAGGATAGGAACTCCTTCTATCCATGTGAATTGAAAAGGTGATTTCACCTTTATTTGACGAATAGTACAGGTTGAATATGGAAATTAGTATTAGGTATAATCAGTCTAAAATTTATGGATCCTTTTTTTTCAATACTAACTGGTTTGGGTTTACAGTAAACAATGTCTTAAATAACATTGTTTTGACCCATTAAAGATATGTTTTGGAATTGTGAAATCTTCATTAAGATTTGAATTATACTTTTCTTAAGTAACTAAAGACGAAATGTTTTGGAATTTCCAAAGTTAAAAGGGGGTTTTAATTAACCAAAGGATTTGATAAAAGAGGTTTAATGATTCCATATATACTGAAAAATGAATGGTTTAAAGATGTATATCCCTAGAAGATATTTTACTAGGATAAAAGATATTGATAAATTAAATAATAATCACCTACATACATGACCTCTTTTTATCGAAAATTGGTTCGGAGAAACAGGGGTCCAATTTGGGTGATTCCTATCCAAAAACCACTTCGTACCAATATGCATGTTCGAAAGTTGGAGACAATGACTTTGAAGACGGAGATCTTCATAATGTAGGGCTACTTGCCACTAACCCTTGTGGGAAATTCCCATATCTTACATATGGTGATGGTAGTATCTTCATTTGAAATCTTCAATACAAGGACTACTGGCTACTTATCCTAAGGGTGATTCCTAAATAGGATGTAGTAGGAGAAGTGCCTTCGGTTTGTCCTGTGCCTAGACAACTTGCATGGACGAGTGTTTGGCATTGCATTTCTAATACCATGTACATTGATTTTTACAAACGTACATCTATTTGGCGGTGTATGAGGTAACCCCACTTATACTTAACACCCTTCTCTGAGATGTATGAGCTCAGAGGTTGCACTTTTATGAAAATCAAATAGTGTGTTGTTAGAAATGGCAATGTGGCATTCAAAATTGAATGTGTTCAGTGAAAGGTAAACGTTACCTCAGGCCTCATACTCGAAAATGTCTTAAACAGGGTGAGCTAAACATTACCTCAGGCCTCATAATCGGAAATGGCTTAAATAGGGTATGCCTTAAGGCTATGTGGTTCACAATCATTAGGGTATGGTCGTGACCTTTCTATATTATTCTCTATATGTCGAGTATGTTGTGTATGTTATGAGACGTCTCAGATAAGTTGGTAACATCCGAGGTGATGTCATATTGGTACTATCTAGGTCATTGTGTTGACCAAAATGAGTAGGCCGGTCTTGCCAGATGCAGAGGATCATAGCGTTGATCCTCGGTACATTCCTCTAGAAATGTACTGTATGGAAGGTAGTCCCTTACTTGTCATTATATGGAATCCATTCTCCAATAAGTGCCTTCGAACTTAATTGTAGAACTTAGTATGCTAGAATTTAATAAGTGTAACTGTTTTAGCTATGGTTAATAAGTATTTATATCTAGACACCGTTATAATATCACTAGAATTTACGTTACAAGTTTTGGTAATCATAAGGTAAAAACCCGTTCCGTGTTGATGTGCGACATGGTCTTATGAGGTACCCTTGTTTTCAAAAATATATGTGTTTTGAGTTTTATCACACCAGTCCCAGAACTAACCCTTAGTTTATTTCTTTTCCCTTAAACTCTAAGTGCCCTATTTTTTCGAGCAGCCAAGAGGTTTAGGTCTAGCTTGGAGCATTTTGGTGGAGCTTCGAGCAGGAACTAGAGTTTCCTCTGTAGATAGCTATCCATTTCTGCTGCATTTGTTTACTATTTGTATTCAGTATTAGTAAGGATAGAAATTTATAGTTGTCCAGGCTGAGATTAGGATACACTCTGATGTATGAATTTAAAATTTCCGCTGTAAAGATTATATATTGAAATAATATATGTTATTCCATTTGTGTAAGATTCTGCTCTATCTTTATTTCTTTTTTTAATCCTTAATGGTCCGCCTTTTCGTTCAATTTGAGTTGGATATGTATGGTTTATTGTCAACTTAAAATGTATAGAAATACCGGTTGTTACACTTTGGTAGAGGGTCAGTCCACTATCAAACCACCCCAGTTTAATGTTTTGAATTATGCATATTTGGCATGTAGAATGAGAGTTTATTTACAATTTAATGGGATAAATATCTGGAATACTACTCAAGTTTCATATGTAGAACCTACTATTGATTTTTCAATTTGGTTTGTAGATTAAAAGACTCTTGCACTCAATAATTCGAAAGAAATGAACATTTTGTTCTGCTCTTTGGATAGAAATGAGTTCAACCTTGTTTCGATCTACAAAACTACACATGAAATTTGGAGAACTCTCCAAATCACACATAAAGGAAATAGCAAAGTCAAACAGACTCAAAATTCATGTTAACAAATCAGTTTCAACTTTTTAAGATGAAACAGAATGAGTCAATATCAGATATGTATGCTAGATTTCAAGACATTGTACACACACTCAATGCATTAGGAAAAAACGTTTACTCAAGAAGATCAAGTCTGGAAGATTCTTAATTCACTTACTAGTGAATGAGATCATAAGACTTTGGTCGTTAAAGAGGCAAACGACATTAGTATGCTTACTTTAGAAGAATTAATGGTAATCTTATGTCATATGAAGTACAATTGCAAGTTAGGAAAGATAATCATATTGTTGAGAAAAAGACTTTGGCTTTTTTAGTCTCTCATGATATTGAATCACATGATGATGATGAGTAAATTGCTTTCATGACCAAAAATTTCAAGAAATTCTTGAAATACAAAAAGTTGAATAAAATTCGAAAAACTAATAGCGATTATGATAATGGAAACGTTGCTAAGTATTTCGAATGTGACAAACCTAGTCATTTAAAAAGAGAATGTCCTAATCTGAAATGATCAAACTTTTCTTCGAATGTTGACACCTTCAACAAGAAGAGAAAGCGGGCTTACGATGCAACACTAGATGATCCAGACACTTCATCAAGCGACAGCGAACCAGAGACTGAAATTAGAAATATCTGCTTCATGGCTGATAAAAAGGTACACAACTCTAACGAAGAAACTCTTTCTGCTTTAAATGGCATGTATAAAAGTTATAAGACCCTTAGGAAACAATTTAAGTTTAGTTTAGTTGAAATTGATAGGTTAACCATATTTAATGAAATGTTAACTGAAGAGAAATAACTTTTTGTAGAGGAAATTGATTGATTTAATGCAATTAATGATGAGAAGGATTTGAAACTGCAAAATTTTGAATCTTTAACGAGTTTTGAAAACCTAAAATTTTTGAAAATTCTAAGAGTTTTGAAAAACTGACTTTAGAAAAGAATCATAAATTTTTGAAAATCTATCAATGAAATCTGAAATAATTTTATTAAAAGATCAAATTAAAAACCTAAATGTCACAATTTCTAATTATAATAAAGATTATTATAAAGCTAAAACCGATGTTGATAAATTTAATAAGGGAAAAAATCATTTAGATAATTTATTATCTTTATCTAAACCCTCTAGAAACAAATTTGAACTTGGATTTACTCTAGAGCCTAGAATAAAAAATGCTACTACTTCATGTACTAAATTTGTTAAGGCCAAAGATTTTAAACCAAAGTCTAGAAGGTTGAAACAGAAACATACAAATAAATTTATTAATATTTGGATTCCAAAAGATTTAGATAACACTAAAAAAGAAATTTATATTGATATGTTTTTAAATGGTGTTCACTTTTTGAAAAATTACATTTATAAGGGATATTCTAACTCATCTTGGGTTTGGTTTCCAAAAACTTAAGATTTTAGATAGTAGAGTGTCAATTGGACTAAGAAAGTAAATTTATGCTTGATACTACATATAATGTTGTGTTTTATGTTATTTTACTTTATGTTTAATTTTTTTAGGGACAACTACACCTTCTGGTAAAGTTCTCACCCATTGATTAATCCTTAGATCCTAACATAAGAAGTGGATACCAAAATATTATTTCTTACAGGACTAAGAAGACATTCAAAACATATATTTCCTTGATATGCCTCATTAAAACCTTACAACCCCCCTAACCTATATGGGTACCTTGTAAGGAAAAAGAGTACATATCAATTCCATATATTAACAATACAACAGATCAAATACTGGACCAAACTGTCAAACAGATGGAGGAGAAGAAACAAACAGACCACACTCTCAAAACCATCCGTACGAACAGCTGACACCAGAAATAAACAATCATTAAACAACAACATAACAAAAGGAAAGCCAAAAGGCAAGCCAACAAGTCGAGATAGCTTCAGATGCTACCCATCAAGGAGGAGAAGTAAACCTAAGCCCCAAAATCACAGAATGAAGTCAAAGTTCTCCATAGAAAATGAATCAACTGACGAAATCATCTGTAAGGAAAAAGAGCGACTTCTGCAAACTTTCATCACGCACCAATCAGCAACAGTTCAAGGGGGTCGGAAGTGGTCGTGGAAGTCCGACACCATGTTGAGATTCACCAAGATAAGTCTCTCTTCTGTACTTAATTCACCAAATTGAACCTTTTGTTGAATAAGATGTTTGCTGTCTAGAAGAATATGCTTGATTCTTAGTTCAAATGGTTGTTCGATTCCATTAAAAACTCGGTTATTCCGTTCACACCAAATGTTCCATAATATATTAGTAAAGATGATGCTAAATATATTAGCATTGGACGATTTCATTTGTGCCTGAGCTGTTTTAAAAACATTCAGAGTAGAATTGATTTCAAAATTGGAATGACCTGTTATATTAAGCTTGGGTAGGATATCCATTAATATACTCTTCGAATATGTGCATTGAAAGATAAGATGGTCTCTGTCCTCGTTGTGGTTATCACATAAAACACATTTTTGATCTATATTCGGGGACCATTTGCTAATTCTGTATTTAGTATTCAATCTGTTTTGAATTGCAAGAAGGGAGCATATTGACATTTTAGGTGCACAGCCTTTTTCCCAAATAAAATTGGTCCAGTCAGGTTCAGCATATTTGTTTCTAAAAGTATTCCATGCTGATTTCAAAGAGAATTGCCCTTGTTTGCTAGGAATCCACCACCAATAGTCCTGATTCATGTGGTGATGAATGGGGATTTTCCTTACATCCTTATGAGTTTGCATGGGAATGAAATTAAAATTTTGTTTCCAATTATTATTTGAAATATATGTTCTTCTATTGTTCAATAAAAAGTACCTTTTATCCAAAAAAAAGAAGACATTTAGAGTATTAAGAAGGAGAAATGGATATTGGACAGCGGATGCTCAAAGCACGTGACTAGAAATCCACTAATCTTAAAGAATATTACATTCAAAGATAGTGTAACTGTAAACTCTAGAGACAACTTTAAAGGTTACATCATTGGCATCGACAACGTCGATAACCTTGAAACTTCTTTATTACTGATGTTTTATTAGTTAAAATTTTAAAATATAATTTACCATGTATCGATAAATTGTGTGATGACAATCATGAAGTTTATTTAAGAAGAAATCATGCATTATTTTTAATGATCAATCAAAAATTATTTTAAAAGGTGAAAGAAAAATAACCTTTATATTACTAAAAATATAAATACTTTATATGTACATTCATATCATTCATTCATTCATTCATTCATTCATTCATTCATGTTATATACAAGTTTCATTATAACATATTACATGATTACACTTATCATAACATTCATTGTATCATGTCATATATTCACTAACTTATGATATCATATAATAACTCTTATTCATCAATGTCATTCTATTCTTGGCTACATTTTTCAACCCGTTTTTTGTTGATGATAAAGGGGAAAGAAAGGTATATACAAGATAGAAATCAAAAGATATATCATAGGCCAGGTGATAGGGGGAGTTAAAGGGATCATATAGTTAGAGGGAGCATTGCTGCATTCATATATTATATTATATATCCAACATATATATGGTTGTCATCATCAAAAAGGGGGAGATTGTTAGTACCTCCGTATTTGGTTTTAATGACAACAACCATATAAATGTTGTTACTAACAACTTTTTCAAGTATATGAAGTATTTAAACATATAATAAATGGGAATAAAGCAACTCGAAGACCTACTAAGCAATTACATTAAAATATACTATAGAGTCCGCTTCAACCAAGCTACCGATAGAGACGAATCAATGATCACTGGAGCTTCAAAAAGTATAGTCATGCCGTAGACCTCTAAAGCTATGTTAAAAATCCCAAAGAAATGCAATTTCAAAATCTTTTGTCAATATATGAATGTTGGTATGTCGACAGACAGTCGGTTATTTCAAGCATATATTCGGAACTCACGTAACTTTTGGCATGAGTCCTTTCACCAATAGATACGTCTTTTCAAGTCTATAAATAGGCCAGAGAACCAACAAATTTCAATACACATCCTCTCTTATTTCTTACTCACTTTCACTCTTAAAGTTTTCTTATACTCTCATAAGGGAACTTACTTGATATCCTTTGTAAATTCATCGATTTTCTTTCATATTCTTCAAGGATTTGCAAACCATACAAAATCAGAGAATTGCTCTTCAATATACATCAATCTCTCTCTGATTTATACTTTCTACTCCTCAAAGAAAATATACTTGACATTGCTATTGGAGGTCTATAGGAAGATTGTACTACAACTGCAAGAGTCGATATTTGTGAAATGTTGTCTTAAATCCGAATTACTTTTTGTAAGGAGGAAAAGGTGTGTCTTGTAGCATGAGGAAATCAAGACTGTAAGGTGTTCTTGCCATCCGCGAAAAGCAAGTTGATATAAAGAAAATCTATACGGGGAGTACAGGACTAGACATAGGATTGGTCAATTCGAACAAGTATAAAAATTCCTAGCGTTTTTACTTTCAATACTTTACTTTTTGCACTTACTTTTAATAGTTTAGATCTGTTTGAAAGTAATTATATTCATATCTACAAGTAAAATTTTAAATAATACACGAACACCATTCACCCCCTCTAGTGTTTTCACGGCCTTAAGATCCGTTTCGTACAGAATTCTAGGATCCTCCCGAACTCACATTAATAACAATACTTAATAATTAATCATTTATAAATGAAGATTCATAGTTAATAATTTATAAATGATGACTTATATAGCTAACAATTTATAATCCACTATAATTAATGATTATTGATAAATAATTTATAATCTAAAATTATTTTTAATAATTAATAATATAGTATAATTAATTGTCAATAATTAATAAATTAATTAATAATTTCTAATAATAACGTATAAATAATAATATACACTTAGTAATTAATAATTTATACTTAACAATTTATTATGATTGGCATTTCATAAATAATAATTCACAATTTTAAATTAATCTTTTATTATACAATGAATTATAATTAATAATTTACAAATAATAATAAATAATAATTTATGTTTAGTATCTAATAATTTAAAATTAATAATAACTAATGATTTATAGTTAGTTAATTATAAAAATACTAATTGGTTTTCATAGAATTCTGAGTACATTAATTAGTGAAAATGCCAAAAGTTTGCAAAAATTCGAAAAACTAATATTATTCAACACTACAATAAATATTGTTATTTGTAGCATTAAAAATAAGCGTTTGATTAATTAGTGATACTTAAAAATATTTTAAAAAGCAAATAAATTTAAAAAGTTTCATAAATTTTTCATCCTTCCACTGTTCATTTTTTTTCATCCTCCCGCTTTTGGAAAGTGGTTAAAAATTTTGATGTTCCCTCTAAGTCTAAAATAAATCTAGAGAGGAATTCCAAACACCACACTTCTCAGATCCAAAATCAACAAAATCTAAATCAAAATCTAAGTTCTCTTATCGGATCCAAGACCCATGGATAGTTCTCTCCATCCTGAGCTCTCCCCGTCCTCTCCTCTTTCCCCACCACCAACTTAATCACCTTGGCATGAGCCCCACTGTCTGCGCCATTTGTAATCCCTAGAGAAATAAATTATGCTCTGTCAACACCGCGCTTAACCACGTCCTCGCATTACCAACGTGCGTTTCTATTTCCTAATTCAAAATGCCAGTTAAATATCTTTCTTTACATTTGTTAGCTCGATTGTATCAAACTTCATTTCTATTTCCGTAAGTTGGCTATCATTTATTTATTTATTTTTCTTTTATTGTAATAGGGTGTTTTAGTGCATTCTAATCGATCAAGAAGAGCTAGCTAGGGTATGTTGATTACGCTTAAATCCTAGTCAATTGATGGTTCATTAGCATGCACTACAATAAAAATACTCTATTACAATAGCATTTCTACAACGGTCCAAAAAAGCCTGTTGTAATAGGTACATATTACATCGTTTTCTACTAGTCCGTTGTGATAGATGCCAGTTTTCAGTGCATAATACAACAGTACAAAATAGCCCGTTGTAATAGAAACCTATTACAACGGTTTTATCTTGTCCGTTGTAATAGACGCCAGTTTTCAACAACGTAATACAACGGTCCAAAAAAGCCCGTTGTAATAGATACATATTACAACGCTTTCTACTAGTTCATTGTAATAGATGCCAGTTTTCAGCGCATAATACAACAGTCCAAGAAGGCCCGTTGTAATAGAATCATAATATGGTCCTATTACAATGGTTTTCGGCCTGTTGTAATAGATACCAGTTTTCAGCTATATTACAATGGTTTTTGCCCGTTGTAACATAGTTCTGTTACAACGGTTTTCGGTCTATTGTAATATAGTCCTATTACAACGGTTTTCGCTCCGTTGTACTAGATACCAGTTTTCATCTCTATTTTCTCGTTGTAATAGATGCCTATTACAATTATTTTATTTTGTCCGTTGTAATAAATGTCAATTTTTATAATTAACTATAATTAATAATTAAGATTAATATTTAATAATTATTAATAAATAAGTAATATTGAATAATTAAGAAGTAATATCTAGTACTTAATGATTAATTTTTAATCATTATCTATTAATAATTACTAGTAAATAATTAATCATTAATAATTATATAATAAATAAGACTAATATTTAATAATTAATAATAAATTTTAATAATTATAAATTGATATTTAGTATTTAATAGTTAATTTTAAATAATTATTAATTAATAATGAATATTAAAAAATTAATAATTAATACTAATCAATAGTTAAGATAAATATCCAATAATTCATAATTAATAATCAATATTAATAATTAAGAAGTAATATTTAGTATTTAATATTTTCAAATTATAATTAATAAATATATTTATAAAATATTTAATATTTTGTAATTGTAATTAATAACTAATAATTACTATTAAAGAATTAATAATAAATATTGAATTATTACTATTAATAATTAATAGTTAACATTTAATAATTACTATTAAATACTTAAGAAGTAATAATTAATATTTACTATTTAATAATTTATTTTTAATAACGAATGATTAATAAGTAATCTTTAATAATTAAGAAGTCATATTTATTATTTTTTTTTAAAAATTCTAAATATTAGTTATATTTAACATTTAATAAGTCAAAAAAATTAAAAATTTGAAAATTTCCAAAATAAATTTATAAATATTCATAAAATTTGAAATTTGAAATTTTGATAAAATTCAAAATATAACGTAAATATTCAAATTTAAGGAAATGTTCAAAATTTCATAAAATTTGAAAAAGTTAAAATAATTATAAAATTAGAAAAATATAAACATTATGTTGTATATATGCATTTAGATAATTTTTTATGATATCCTCTTTGACAAACAATTTTTATCTTGATCATTACTGGCAAAAATCTTGGCTCCAACTCTCAAATTTTGGCTCCAACCTTGAAATTTTGGCCTTTTTGCCCATTCTTTTTCTTCCACCTAGCACCCACTTTCTAATCTTGTCCCATTTCTTTCTTCCCAATCCTAAATCCCAAATCAAACGAACGCAAAAGAGGATAAAAGTCTCGCAAATCCCAAATCCTAAATCGTCGGCTATTTGCCTAAATAAAGCTTGCGATTGCTTTGTGGCGAAGGATAAAAACCTTTGCTGCGATCTACTATCGGATCTACCATCGTTGGATATTTTGAGCTTCTGAAGATTGTTAGTATTTAAGTCATCCATTAAATCGGTGAGTTATTTATTTCGAAATTTATTTTGTTAATTTTTGCAGTCTGTATAGAAGATTTTGGCCCCAAAATCCAATCTTTTGGGCAAATATGACAAGTTTAGCCGAATTGATGATTTTTTGCCTCATATCTCGTACTGTGTATATGTTTGGGCAAATATTTTGAGCTCACGATTCGCGACAAACATGGACTTTAATCTTGACAAATATATATGTTTACGGTAATAATTGCCATATTTAGCGATTATTCCAATCTATTTTTGCGATTTATTCAGTATACCATTTTTTCATTCTTATTTCCACATCTAGATTAAAGGAGTAACAAATTTGTTTTATAGGTAAAGCAATTGTCGTGGTCAATAACACTTCAAATCTTCATCGTTATCTCAAACAATGGAAAACAATAACAATACGCATGATCCTATTACTGAAAGTGACGATCCTTTTGCAAGTACTCTTCTCGAGCTAGCAGCAAACAACGATCTGGAAGGGTTCAAACAGTCATTCAATCAAAATCCCTCTTCCGCTAATGAAATCGGACTTTGGTATGGAAGAAGAAAAGGTTGCAATCAAATGGTTTTACAACACAGAACTCCTCTAATGGTTGCAGCCACATACGGTAGTCTTGATATATTAACATTCATACTATCAACACCTGAAATCGATGTAAATAAAATCTACGGTGATGATAAAACCACTGCTTTACACTTTGCTGCATCCAGTGGCTCAATCAATGCACTCGAAGTTGTCAAACTTCTCTTATCATCTGGTGCAGATTCATCCATTGAAGATGCTAACCGGTCTCAACTCGCTTATGTAATTGTTGGCCAAAGAGTCGTGTAGAATGCATGAAGTCACGAGATGTCGCCGCAGTCGTTTGATGGATGTACCCGAGATTTTACCGATGAAGTTGTTGATGGATGTTTATGCCTATGGGTGCAGTTGCTGTAGGCAGAGAAGGCTATTGCACTGCCTTTTGTTTTGCATTGACAGAACATTGATTAATATATTAATTTGAGTTTTAAATGAAGGATAAACACTAATCGACACTGGAAAAAATGATCTTCATGATTAATAAGATTGGATGTGGAAACATGTAGCGTTCAGGATGAAGGTGTTCCATCCAAATATAAACAACAATGGCAGCATATTCCTCGATATTCTCAAGGATCAATGAAGTTCTGCTTTAACCATTTCTATGGTATGTTAATTATTTCTTCTATGACCTATAGCTTTGAACCATACATGCTACACTACATAGTTAAAGGTCTTATAACAGTTGATAGTTGATCTTAATTAGAACTAAGAGTATCGTTACACATGACTAAAACTAACCAATCAGTCGCGACTCTTATGTTCCAAAACTAATTAGAATGCAATGTAATTTCTGCTAATTGTCCCAATTTTCATTTCGCATAGATTTTGTTATCGATTTGTTCATTGCTCACGGATCCAAATCTGGATGATCCGCTTGTGCCTGAGATTGCTCACATGTGCAAGCATGATAAATACAGATACGAGTCCACTGCTTGAAACTGGACTCAAAAGTACGCCATGGGCTGATCGATATGTTATGTTACTTACTCCCTTATAAATGTCTCTCTTTTGATAAATTTTGAGTCACTTTGGCAGCTCCTACATATATTTATCCTAACAATGAAGTAATTTGTGTTCTTTAATAATTTTGAATTTGCTGCTCTGGTATATTTTTCCAGCAACGTTTTCTTATGACCGAGAGTTTGCTTTATTTGACTATTTGTATGATTTCTATTTATGTAGTAGTATAATACGTATAGAAATGTGATTGTTTTTAGTATTCCTTAGAGTATTACTAGTCTGAGTATGTTAGTCGCTAATCCACCACAATACAAGACAGGTTGCCACTTTTCACCCACAAAGCATCTTTGAAGGCTGCTTTGACTGCCTCCAAAGTTGCTTTATATTATATATAACCAGCCTTTTCAAGATAGGTTGGCGTTTGATGTTACTTAATGTACACATATACATAAATTTCTTTTTTCTATTTAATAGAGATGTTGAAGTCACTGATTATGGAACTGAGAGAAGATAGAAAGGTGAATCCATGACCCATGCTAAAGAGGCTCGGTCAGAAGAAAGTGGCATGTCGCAGACATAGGTAAAAGCTCTTTAGTTGGATTTTATTTAAACAATGATTTATACACTTCATTTAATTACACTCAAGAAAACTGTTTCAGGAATAACAAAGTCAAAATTGAAGGGAACCACTAAAAGATACTCCCAGAACATAAAAGCGAACAAGACCCTCAACCAAAAGGTTCCACCACTTCAATCTTATTTTTCTTTTCATTGGCGACTTAACCAAATGTAAGTTATTACATGCTTATGATATTTTAAGTAAGTATTACAATGAAATGGACGTGATGTTGCCTTTTAAATAAACTGATGATACAAATGATTTACAAAGGTTCAACACTTTACATATAGCAGGACATGATATACTTATCCAATTCTTTAACATGTTTTCAATGAAGCTATATTGACAGATACACATCTAAGTTGTCATCCCATGTCTACATGCTAATTATATGCACAAATATGTTAATGATTTCAACATTCGTATTATAGTTTAAATTTTTTACTAAGAATATTCTAATTATAAACATCCGTTGTCTAACTACAGTTAAGTTACATCTTTTATAGATAGTATTTGACAGTCGAAAACATAATGGCATTTTGAATGATGAATTTTATGGTGAATGATGTTGATCACTGGGGATACGGGAGAAGAAAGAATTTCAACTTGGAAAAATATAACATATCTACGAAATTTTATTGTAACCTATTCTTACAACGGAATAAACCAAGTCAATTAAAATATATTTCGACCAAATTTAAGAGAGTTTCAATTGAAAAGATATATTGACTTGAATGAGAAGAAAGTGTATCTTTTTCTTAGAAAGGGTAAGTAGAGTTAAAATATGATTTATCCACTTGTTGGACAAAGAGAGTCTATAATATTGAAGCCGGTTTAAGTAATCCATCTAATGAAAAAACTACAAATATTAGTGTGTTATACCAAATTATTTTCAAAGCTGAAAATATTTTTAAGGGCTCAAACGACCATTTCAAATATTTGAAAGAGATAAGGAAACCTTATTTTTCACACATATATATTTAACATATAACATATAAGTAATCATAGTTTGAATATTGTCAGAAGTTATATGCTAACATTGGAAATGTTAACTAATTAGCCTAAATAGTTTTTTAAATGAATAAAATAGGCTAGATGTTTGATCTCGCAATCAAAATTTTATTATTGAATCAAAATAGGCACTCATATATGGCAGTAAAGTTTAAATGGGAAAAATTTGATGAGGTAACAATGAAGAAATAGTGGCACCACGCTTTAGAACATGAACTGCTCATTATGTCAGATTGCAGCCGAAATGGAAACCAAGCATGGTGAAACTTCGTGTATGTGACTATGAACTAGATCAGTTTGATGTTGTAAACAACGCCTTTTATTTAAGTTATTATCAGCATGGAGAAATGCAGTTCTAGTTATATCGTTTGTGCATGTATTTTTGCTTAGGAAGTATAACTTTTTTATTGACATTGCAAGTATTATTATTTACAGAACATTATGAATTCCTTGGAAGCGCGGGAATTAGCTACAACACAGATGCCATTTGTACATTTGTACTACAGTATTACTCAACTTAGGATTAGTTGATATTCTTATTTATCATGGAGTATGATCTTCGTTACTTCTTGGTTTTGTAAATGTTTGATAATATGTATAAGAAGAATTATTTGTACGATTTTATAAATGAGGTGAATGAATAATTCATTTTGGTTTTTTTAGCAATTGTGAGTACGATCTGTATACATGCTGCACCAATGGTCTAATTTTTTTTAATTTTGCATCTTTTTTAACAACAGACTAAAACAGTTGTAATAGACATCTATTACAATGGTCAATGCCTGTTGTGGCTAGGGCATATTGCAATGGTCCATGCTCGTTGTAAAAGACTATTGCAACGGCTTTGGGCCGTTGTAAAAAATGTTACTACAACGGTTTAAAACCGTTGTAAAATCTGGTCTACTATAACGGTTTATAACCATTGTAAAAGACTCTATTGCAACGACCCTGCACCGTTGTAAAAATGTTTACTACAACTGGCCATTATAATGGTTTTAAACCGTTGTAAAATAATCTGGGTCTATTACAACATCACATAAGACAACGGGCGCTGGCCCGTTGCGAAACCCTTATTACAACGGGTATTTCCCGTTGTAAAAGGGGTATTTTGTTGTAGTGATGTTTGAATTATTCTCCTTCTCATGTTGATTTTCCTAATCATTTAATTCCTTATCCCTTGTTTAGGCAAACAGGGGTGTATTTCTGCTTTGAAAATTGATGAATTAATTTATTATAATCAAATTTTGGTAAATTTGTAACGACTATAGAAAAAATGATAGATAATAACTATTTATTAACAATGGTGTTTGGTGAATTGTGTAGGATAAAAAGAATTTATATTTGCTGATTATACATGGAGAGTGTTCATAAAAGAAGTGGATCAAATCCTTCACCAAATAAAGCATTTCCTAGCTGGAAGGATAAAGCAAGGAGAGAACTGAGATTAAGTGATAGTAGCGATGGAAGAACCGGTAGTAGACAAGACAAAGAAAAGGGTGTCAACATTCAAGTTCCACTCAGATGCAAGTAACTCTTTTCTACTATTGTATTGAATGTAGGCTTGTCTATCAAATTTTGCTAGAGTTTCATAACATGTGCATAGAACATATGGATTTTAACATAATTCCATACGATGTGAGTTATTAGTAAGACACTTATCATCTAAGGACAGTTTTAATAACACCCAGTTTACAAACATTGATTATTTCGTTCATAACAATTCCAATTACAAGGATGCCAATTTTTAACTTTAACTTTAGAAAAAAGGAAGGACAAAAAATCTATTCTCAGTATTTCTTCAACAAAACTTTTATTGGTTAGGCAACACATTACTGAAGAAACAAGAAACAATTTTGTTTTGCGATGTTATTCCAAATTATCTATTATTTACCCACCATAAAATTAAAATACTAATAAAATTTTCAATCATTTACTGATAAATATTTAATTTTATTACTATATGTTTTTCTGATACTATATGGCTATAATCTTAAGTTAATTTGTAATAACATGCTAAAATTCCAAAAAACAATCGCTAGAATCATGTATTGGTCTTTGGATTAAATGAATCTGATCTATTCTTCGGTACAATAAAAGGTATACTTCACAGTGTTAGTAATTTATTAATAGAATGAGTTCAATCATTCAACTAACAATAAACAAATTACAAAACACCATGTATGTAAAAAGTTAATTATAGTATGAATATGAATTAATCTACATTACAGTCTTGTCAAAACAACCAGTATATAAAACAATGGAAGTAAATAAGAAATTACTAACTTGATTCGAGAGTGGCTAGCAATCACAATGTCCTAAGATAGAATTTCGCTCCTACACCTCTGCTATAGTTTTCGCACAGTAGATGTTTTTCTTATAGGATACAACTCTCAATTCAAGGCATACTTGGATGCCTTGAATGATGACAAATTGCAATCTGCATTTCTCTTTTGATTGCATAAAAAAGTGTAGTGAAGAGAAGTAAAATGGAATTAAAAGTAGTCTTTGTTTGGAATTTTCGACCTGTATATATAGACATTCAAGGGCAGGACCATTGGGAAATATCTGTTAGAATACGATTATATTTGTTCGAAAAGACACCTCGTGCCAAAAGAGTTTTTTCAAAAAATAAAAGCGCACCACCCACCAAAAGAGGTTTTTCAAAAAACTGAAAATAATTTTTTTCCAACAATACCCCACATTTTCTATTCAAACTCTAACATGCTCCACATTTAAATAGAAAATAAGTTCTTCCAATCATTAGAGAATAAGACTTGATATGCATTTGGAAAGGTGTCTTTCAAACTTGATCCTTCCATAGTGAGTACTTATATGATTTACGTTGCAAAGTAGTGATTTAAAATCTTGAACTATTTTCTTTTTATAGTAAACCTAAACAATAAGTGTCACATATACCAAATATGACACATTTCAGTTTATTCGGTTGTGTCCATTTTGGTCCTGAATAAATCATGTCTTCATGAGAGCTTTAGAAAGTGTAGCCATATAACCCTCATAAATGCGACCTTACGTTACCCTTATATAGGTAATACTAATTAAGAATATCATGCCATATTCCTCTTAAAGTAAGATATTAGTATTATTACGAATAATGATTCACCCTAATCTTCTTGCAGAAAATAGACTTCAGTCATTACAGAAATGAGTATGTTTGTTTGTTTTTCACTATTCGAGATTTCTCTAACCAGTTTGCCTATTAAACCTAGACCACGAGATCTCCAATTAGTTAGGTTAGGTTTCCACCAGGTTATGTCTTAGTATATTGGCTTTAAGCCTATTCCTCTTGATGTAAATATTACTTGCTCCTTGCATAGCCCATTAATCAAAGGATCGGCTATATTCTACTCTGACTTCACATGGTCAATTGATATTACTCCATTCTTGAGTAAGTCTTTAATAGTTTCATGCATTCTTCTTATGTACCTTGTCTTCCCATTGTAAATTTTGTTTTTAGCTCTTATGATTGCAGCCATGCTATCATAAAGTAGACAAACAGTAGTCATAGGCTTAGGCAATAGTGGAATATCTTCCAAAAAGTTTCAAAGCCATTCTGCTTCTTTAGCAACTTTATCTATGGTTGTGAATTATGCTTCCACTGTTGAGCATGCGATCACAATTTATTTTGATGACTTCCAAGACACTGCCGCTCCACTAAGAGTAAATACATATCCACTTGTGGATTTACTTTCCATGTTTCCAGATATCCAATTTGCACTGCAATATCCTTCCAAAACAACAAAATATTTTGAGTAATATAACCCATAATTCATTATATGCTTTAAATATTTATGTATTCTAACCAAAACATTCCAGTGATCTTTTCCAAGGTTAGATGGATACTTGCTTAATCTATAAATGGAATAGGCTAAATCAGGTCTTGTCCAATTCATTATGTGCATCAAATTTCCTAAAATTTATGATATTTCTACCGTGACACACTATCATTCTTATTTTTTCATAAGATGAAAATTTAGATCAATTTGGATTACTACAGGTTTCTAGTCATAATGTCCAAATTTTTCTTAGTAATTTCTCTATATAATGGGATTGTGTGAGTGTGACAACCCATCCTTCGTAATACCTAAAAATCAGTGCCCGACTTCCGAATACCAAAAAAGACAGATTGTCAAGGTAAAATTAAAACAAAACACCACACCAGGACATCGATAGAATCTCACAACGAAATGATAACATATAATATATTGAATATATATTAATAGAACATGATAACAATATATAAGAGGCCGTACTAGCGAAAGCAATTGATAAATAAATATTAATACAGAAAGTTATAATACATCAACCCCCAACAAAACGGAGTTCTGAATAAATATCCGATATAATAGGTCTCATATACAAACAATGGGTCTGTCATGTACTACTAAAATATAAAATATACATATCTAAAGTATTGATGTCACGCCTCCAAAATACTCCAGTTACATTCTGCTAGCATATCCCCAAAAGCACATGACTCCCAAACTACTCAATTGAATATCCGAGAGTTGTCATGACATAAATAGACAAAGACAATACAACGATTTGAATTAAAGTATGTTGTGAGGGAAAGTATCTCAAAATAATATATATCAAAACTATACACAAATAAATAGGAAACAACTAAATCATAGCCAGCGTCTCCACAAAAATGGCTCAGGGATAATCCTGACTGGCCACAGACATTACAATAAACCTATCTAAAAAAAGAAAATCATACCATAACCTGCTCTTCTCCTATAATCAATGAGTCAGCACAACTAATATAATGTAACCTCCATGTAACAATATACCATGATAAAGAAAATCCCAATACATAAGTGCATAAGTGATAAAAGTGTCATAATATGAGTCTACACTATGCTATACACAAAGATAATTTCAATCGACTAGTATATCACAAGCTTAACATAACAATGATGTCAAATAAAGAATATTTATTGTCGTCTCAAACTGAACAAAATATAAATAGAGCTACTACCTTACCTTTGAATTTATATATATTCTTACCCTCGAGAGTATGAGAATGGAACTAAGCATACCTATACGATGTCTATGCTGTACAGGTGCCCTTATACAGACCTAGGCTGCTCTTTTAGCAACAATGAAAACTCTACCACTGTAGTGCTCACAAGCGTCTATATCTACACTACTGCTACTGGGACAAGTACCCCTTAAGCACCACTCCAAACCCTCCCGAAGCCTTGGTCTGAAACCATAAAACGTCGTACGAACGGATGCGTAGCACTGGAACTGAACCACAACTCGATTATAATCGCCTACTCCCTGATTGCCTCATTGTGTACTCGCTTTTACCCTAAGGGATCACTCAAGCATAACTAGTGCTTTGAACCATAGAGTTTATGCTAACTGTAAATACACACATCTGTCTGGTCTAGTACCAATCGATGCTATCATGTGCCGGCATATCAACTTGAGTCTGGAATTGACTCCTCACCATCATATGCTCTCTCCAATTGTATATGCATGCCGTACGTGATCGTGAAACCGATCACGTCCCGATCTCATATCCAATTAGGTCTCGATCACTATGTCGATCACCTACTATTCCCATGTAGGAATAGTCTATGCCTTGCGCACCTTGCCTCGATCACTTCCTTGACCACTTGCCCAAATGCCTTATTGATCGATGTCAAACCTTGTGCACTCCTTACATTAGCATCCAAATCCTAAGCCTCGCCTTGCATTCCACCTTCCCGAGCAGCCCAAAGCTTTTTAGAAGTCATGTCGAAGTCTCACGTAGAATTGCGTCTGAACCGGGAAAGGAATTCCCTCAAAAACCCTTCTGCCCAGACATTACTGCCTAGGACAGGTCCTCACAAGTGGATCGGTCAGGTCCCACTGATGGACAGGCCAGGTCCACCAATGGACCGATAGGAACTGCTCCTAGGCAGCAAAACCTGGGCAACGAGCCATTGTGCTCCATCCATCATTTCACGCGCTATTTCCTCTATTGTTTCGCCCGATGAGATGCCTTGCTTCCAAAGCCTGCCTTCACCACATCAGACTTCCTTCGGAGTTCATTGTAGATGTTTTGAAAGTGATTCCTTATGTTTTTGAAAATTGAGTTTGACATGAAATCCACTCTTTGCACGTGTAGAGTTCAACGGACGATTATAGTGACCTGGCTACCTCTAATCATGCCAAAACACACTTAATTGGCTATCTAGCCTCATGTGATGCCTACACGCACTGGCACACTCATTCATGCACATTCATACACACATACACAAACACACTATAACACAAATCACGTTTCGGACTTCACCGGAGCGATTACTTGACTCGGTATATTCTTACGCAACTTAGCGCGGACTATGTTCTCTATAGCTTTGTGCGATGCTCGCAACGCTCTTATATACAAATATATTTACACACACACACACACACACACATATATATATCTGTGTGTGTGTATGTATTGACACAAATACACACATATAGCCAAACAAACATACACAACAATTATAATCACAATTCAAAAATTGTTATATTCTTTAGATACACTTATATGTATACTTAAACAAGTATTTCATTTATTACTTAATCAAATTTTACTTTTATTTACTAAATATTTTCAATAATAGTCTAATATGATTTCATTCCATTTTATAAAATTTTGCTATTATTTTATAAAATATATTATTAGCTTATAAATCATTTTTAAGCCTTTAAATACTTAATTGCTCATTAAAATTAAGTATACATCATATTACTACTTTATATTATCTCATTTCCATTTTATAAAATCTATACATCATTTATAAAATCACATAAACATTTAATAAATGCTAACTACGCTTTATTCATACTATTTTATAAAATATCACATCATTTTATAAAATACCTATTTTACTTATAAAATCATTTATGTACTTAAATAATATTTATAAGTAAACTATTCACTAATAAAGATCATTTTTCTATTTTTAAATAATATTCACAAGTGCTAATTAAGTTTCACTAACCCTCTAATCACAATAAGTGTAGAGTTCTAAACCCACTTAATTTGCTTACTAACTTTGTTAAACCATTCTAATTAGTTTCAATTTCACTAACCAATGACGTGCAATTAATTATGTCATGTAATTAGTCTCTAATCTATCGCAACATCACATATAATCATTCAATTAACTAAAACCAAAATTTTAGCTTACTAACTATTTTCAAAAATAGTTATTAAGGTCTTAAACAAATAGTGAGTTAATATAAAAATGTTTATAACATGAATACAAGTCTAAATCAACCAAAAAAATCTCCAAATCACTTCATATAATTCCATATTAATCAATAAACAAAAATATGAAAATTAACGTATAAATATAGATGGAGATCATTCCACTCACCTTCTTCTTAAGCAAATCAAGCTCTAATCACCAAAAACCCAAACTTTTACTCTCTTGAAATTTTGGATGAAGATCCAAACTTTGATTCAAACTAATTCCTTGATCGGTTATGCGAGGAATTAGATGAGAGAAATTATGGGGATTTTAGTTTGGATTTAGGAATTTTCTATTAAGGGATTAGAGTGGATTTAGGGTTTAGGCTTAACGAAAAATTAGGAAAGTGATTAGGAGAATGAAATGAAAAGTAACATGGAATGGAAATGAGATGAAGAGTGTTAGTCGCTATGCATAGGATCGAAGATGACCAACAATAATAAATAGTGTAAATGCAGTGGAAATAATATAGTAGATCACACGGTCGATTTTATACTCACTCCGACCTTCCGTCCTACGTCTAATCCCTAAGCACCTCTTAGGAATTTCACTATCAACACCCTCACTTTACTCTGAGGAATAGGTTTAAAGACTCCGCCTGAATAATCGAACAGGGTTTCAACTTTGTAGAAAAGGTTACTTTCCGACAAAGTGTATCTTACTATACAAATTTGTCGATTTTAGTACCAAAACTCCCATAACCACTAGAAACAATATGAAGATGGACTAATAAGGTGTATAGGAAGTATATGGCCTTTGTTGGGTAAAGTGGATTGACAATGTGAGGCTTAAAATGTTTTAATTTGTTGTTTTGAGTGATCTAGAAATGAATGCACAAAAAACGGAAATTAGGGTTTTTGATTTGAGAATAAAAATCAATTTCAATCGAGAGAAAGAGAGTTGGAGTGCATATGTTTGAGTGATTGCTTTGGGGTGGTAGGAGGGTTATATAAGAGCGAAAATAAGCCATTAGATAGGTGCAACTCTTCAGAAATTTGTTTGGCGGAGAGAATTTATTGAATAGACACGTAGAACATTTTCAAAAATATAGTCGTTGGAGGAATTTTAAAAACAGGATTTAAAACAGCACTGTACAATTTTGCTTTAGAAAATGCTATCAAAAGTCTATTCAGAATATAGCCATGCTGGTGGTTGTTTCTTGTTGTAAGTGAATGCAATGAAAAGACCCGGAAATAACGAATAATGAGAGAATTCATTTATTGACATTTCGTGCTCATTTCAAAATTTCTGCTTTGTTATTCCCATCTTTTATCCTTTGATAGCATTTTTGGTCAAAATGCTATGCTTCCCTGCTGTGAAAAAAACTACTTTTTATATTTGCATTTTTTACCTTTTCAAAGATTGTATAGAAATTTAAAGTGGGTTGGAGTTTGTTTGTTGGGTTTTTACAACTCTAGACTATAATGACTCAATATAAACTCAACTTATAACATACCTTCTTTTGAAGCTCTTGAGTTTGTTTCTTCTTGTGTTCTTGATGCATTATAGTCCAAATTGATTTTCGAACACCACAATTGATCTTTGAATTCTTGAATACTCCATAACTAATTAGCATCCTTTATATCTTATCCTTACGCATATATATGTTATTGTGTTGAATTGTGCATATATGTATTTGCTTCTTTAATCACCTAGATATTTGATAAAGTCGTCAATAGCATTGTTGTAATGTTGTTATCATCAAAATACTGAAATCGTTTTTCTAACACTCTCCCCTTTTTGATAATGACAACCTTACAACTTACATAAAAATATATATATAATAATGCTCCCCCTTATGTATGCTCCACTATATCAATGTACTCCCCCTATCGATATGCTTGTATTTTCTACGTATTTCTTCCCCTTTGGCATCATTAAAAAGAGATGAAACATATGGTATGTGTTGGTAAATCATAGCCCCCCTTGATTTTGCAATATAAGATGCTTTTCCCAAATTACACTGATTTTTCTTTATTTGTGGCATCAATTTTACGTGCATCAATAAATTCAAAATCAATCTCCCGCTCAACATGTGTCATACCTGCAAAAAAAATAGAAAATATATTTTGGTACCCATTTCCTATGTTAGGTTCCTGGGGTAAGGTGGAAGGTAACCATACCCAAGATGATGTGGAAAAAGCTTTGAATATAAAATTTTCATTATTTACTACATCAATGAAATAATCATGAATATATTTATCTCTATTCGTCCATTTTATAGGAACCCATATATTTAAATATTTGAAATTTCCATTTCCCATTATATTTATATTTCTAGAATTAAGCTATGTCACATAACATGTAGAAATACTTGTTTTTCTATGAAAAGTGGATCAATGTCTAGTACTAACATAATTTTTATATATAAAAGCATATCTAGCACTATTATTGTCATTTGTCTTATTATATCTTATTCCACTTTTATCAAGTAAAGTCTAGATCTAGATAAAATCATGTTTAATTCGTTTTGATCTTTACAAAATTTTGTTACTTTATTTCTAGTTTTTTCAAAATCACAATTATTAATTTCAAAAGGAATATTAATATTTTTCAAAATATCTATTTCTTTATCTGATTTGGAATTCTCATTTTTTAACGTACTGTTCTCATTTTTAAGAAGAAAAATTTGAGATTCTGAATTCTCTAAAGAGGTATGTAATAAATCATTTTGTCATTTCAAATCCAAAATTTCTTTTGAAAAATTTTCTTTTTCCTTTTCAAACATAGTATTTTGTTCATCTAAAAGATCTTTAAGAGCCACAAAATTATTTTTCAAAATGCAATGTTGATTTTCTAAATCTAGTTTCTCATTTTTCAATTTCTCATTTTCAAGTTCGATCGATTTCACCTTTTCTAAAATAACAAAATTAAGCTTTGAGATCTTATCGCATTTACTAACTAATTCATTATTATGAGCTACTAAAATTTGTAAATTAAAAATATTTTTATAGTCCTCATCAGTGGTGCCTTTGATAGTACCGAGGTTTTTGCTTGCTATATTTTGACCGAATTTTTTTCTAAAGCCATTATTCTATGATGTTGTTACGATTGACAGAATTCAGGCTTTGATACCACTTCTTAGTCGCTATGCAGAGGATCGAAGGTGGCCAACAGTAATAAACAATGTAACTACAGCGGGAATAATATAGTAGATCACACAATCGATTTTATACTGCTTTGGACCTCCCATCCTATGTCCAGTTCCTAAGCACTTCTAAGGAATTTCACTATTAACACCCTCACTTCACTCGGAGGAATATGTTTATAGACTCCATCTGAACAATCGAACATGACTTCAACTTTGTAACATAAGTTACTTTCCAACACAACGTATCTTAATATACAAATTTGTCTCTTTTAGTACAAAAACTCCTACAACCATAACAAACAATATGGAGATGAACGAACAAGGTGTATAGGAAGTGATATGGCCTTTGTTGGGTAAAGTGGATTGAGAATGTAAGGCATAAAATGTTTTAATTTTCTGTTTTGAGTGATTTAGAAATGAATGCACAAAAAACAGAAATTAGGGTTTTGATTTGATAATAAAAATCAATTTCAATCGAGAGAAAGAGAGTTTGAGTGCATATGATTGAGTGATTGTTTTGGCGGTGACAGGAGGGTTATAGAGAGTGAAAAGAAGCTATTAGATAGGTGCAACCTTTCAGAATTTTTTTTGGCGAACTGAAGTTATTAAATTGACATGAAACACCTTTTCAAAAATATAGTCACTGAAGGAATTTTAAACAAGAAATATAAAACAACATTTTGATTTAGAAAACGCTATCAAAAATCTATTCATAATGTAGCCGTTGTAGCCTTTGATAGAATTTTTGTCAAAATGCTATGCTTTCCTTCTATGAAAAAAACTGATTTTTATATTTACTTTTTTTGAACTTCTCTATCACTTTTCTTACAACAAAAATTCCAGAAAAATATGAAAAAATATTAAACATTTTTTAGAATATAGAGGTTGTATAGAAATTTAAAATGGTTCGGAGTTTGTTTGTGGGGTTTTATAGTTCTAAACTATAATGACTCGATATAAACTCAACTTATGACATACATTCTTTTGAAGCTTTTGAGTCCGTTTCTTCTTGTCTCCTTGATGCATTAGAGTCCAAATAGATTTTCAAACACCATAATTGATCTTTGAATGCTCGAACCCTCCGTAATTGACTAGCATCCTTCATATCTTGTCATTGTGCATATGCATGTTATCATGTTGAATTGTGAACATATATTTGCTTCTTTAATCATTTGTATACTTGGTAAAGTTGTCCATAGCATTGCTGTAATGTTATTGCATTAAAGTACTGAAATCCTTTTTCTAACAAAGAGCAAGTTAACTTATACGCTAGCTTATGGGCCTTAGCCTAAATTCAATTTCCACTCCTTTTGGAAATAACTATTTGCTCTAAAAACTTATCAACTCCAAACATAATCTATTTTATACTCATTTTTATCCCGACGGAAAAGCAGTCTCAACTACGGGTGTTTCGAATTTTAATTCATCTGTCTTTGAAAAATCAAGTATATTAGCTGTTCCATTAATTAACAATTAATATTTATATTAATCATTTTAATATTCGATCGTTACAATTGCAGGATGTTACATTCTCCTCTCTTTAAAAGAATTTTCATCCCCAGAATTCCTATAAGTACGAGAAAGTAATAGGACTGACCAAAATTCTCGAATCTTAATTTCAAAAAGTTTCAACAATGCTTTCCCTTATGTTATCAACATTACGGAAACTCCCAAATTAGAATACATCACACAACTAGAAAATATATGATAACCTACATTATCCCATATTTCCCTAAAATTCATACCCATTTTAAGAAAGCTTCTCACAGTTTAAATGTCAATCAAAACAAATAAGCATTTAAATAGCTATACTTCAGCTCTCAAGTACCTAATTGTATTGAACGAAGAGAATTATGCACTAACGCAACAATAACACGGAATTCATATATGTATAACCTTATCATAGTAACCGATACTACCATAATCATATATGACAATCTATTAGAGAGTAAGCTCAAGTGAGTCAGTATCAAAATATACGATAGACTTCGAGTCACACTAAAAAGTCAGTAGAATTATATAGATCCAATCTTGACCTCACAGTGGGCATGGATGATATGTGATCTATTTCAGATAGCTATCACTATAACTTTCCGAACATACTTTTAATTGTGAAATTATAACCACCATACAACAAATCAAACACATAAAACAAGCAACAATCAGTCAATAACACTCAATAATAATAAACAATAAGCAACCATCAACAATAACAAATAATGATAAGCAAGAATAACTAGCATACAAACTATTAAACATGCAAGCAATTAATCAACAAAAATCAACATCAACAATAATCAACCAACAACAAAATCGAACAGCAACAAACAACATCAAAATAGCAAGAAAACATGAGCAATGGCAAACAACAACAAGCAACATTAACCATCAACAATCAACAATAAACAATCATCATACAATTAACATACAAACAACCAATCAATAAGTAACAAAATGTAAACAAAGCAATGGATAATTCATAAAGAGTCTATACTAACATGCATGGTAACTAATCAATCATCAAACGTGCATGTCAAATCATAAACCTCTAATGAGTCTATTCAACATCCAAAAGGAATAAACGCCTAAGTGGTGTAACCCCTTTCGTGAATATAATACTCGAAAGACTATTACACCGACCTCTATGAAAAGGAAAACTTATATGATATGTAGGATCGTCGAGTCTCAAATAAATCTAGCAATCAATGCCTTAACTTTCCTTTTCTTCCGAATAGAACCCATTGTCCGAAGGAGGAAATTCTACTAATTAAATCATCATGAAATGAAGATCTACAGATGCTTGGGTTTGCTTGGGTTCAAACTCACCTTAACAACATAATGTTTATAAAGATAATATAATATGTGCACTACAACATTTGTCTAGGCAAGTATGATCTCATCACTTAGATAATTATCCAAATCGCCACAAAACCAGTCGGGAAATCCTTTCCCATACTATCCCAAGCAACCTTAGCTATATTACACTAAAATTTACAATAACTAAAGATGATCCAAAATGACACGATGTCCATTCCAACCATTTGTTTGGTCGCAAGATTTCTTTGTTAAAGTAGGGTCGGCCCTCTGATCCTTCTCGTGCAAAATCTGATCCGATTCCTTGATTCGACTACTGAAATCTCCTTATACAACTAAGGCCATGCTTTAGAAGTCTCCCAGTCACCTCAAGAATCTGACTCAAGTTCTCGTCTATAAGAATCAAGTGAAAAACCCTTTCCTAACTAGTGCAAATCACCAGAAACCCTACGCTCAAACTAGGAGTTAAGAACTGACACGTGAATGGACAAATCTTTAGAAATCGTCCCTTTTAGCATGTAAGATCACTCCCATTACCTAAGGTTTACTAACATAAAGAAAAACAATCTTAATACAAATGACTCTAGGCAGATCCCTATAAGTCATCCGCTCGGTCTATGCTTATTATTCGGCATCTATCGAACCCTACTCTGATGCAAATAAAGTCACACTTCATCGACCACTCACCTTGAAAGCTTATGCATTAAGTTCAAATGGCAGTACTCTCAATTGCTACACCTTAGTCCAACAACCAAGGTTCTCATACAAGGTTTAACTTTACAAATGTATTTACCTACTATGAAAGGTGATCGGTTTAGTCTATCTATTAAGTGACTTGCAATAAGTGAATAAAAAGATCAAGCGTCGGAAAGAACATAAGCAAGTACTCTAAATAAAAGCATACCTCACTATATGTGATTCTTCCCCTTGTCTTAAGCAGTAGGCTTGCTAGGACCTGGTAGTTCCTACAAGGCATAAATCATCTTCAGTTGCCCTCCCTTCTAAAGCATAGGACAATCACTCTTCAAATAACCAAGTTAACCTCAATTGAAGCACTTAAGCTTTGCTTTAGCTGCATGGCATTCTGTTGCAAAATGCATCTTTATGCCATAAGAGTTGTACACAGTATCATCTTTCTTCCTTGCATAAGCCAGGTCTTTCCCTATATCTTGGTCTTCGCATTACTGTTGGAACTTCGGTTTGCTCTCCACCTTTGCTACATTTGCCGGTACCTCATGGAGAAGAGCCGTCTCCACAAGACTCTCTAAAGTGGCCCATGTGTGGATATGATTGAGCAAAGATTCTCTAACCGGTGCATTAAGACCCTTGGTAAACTTCGTCACCTTCTTCATCGGAGTATTGATTATCTTAACAACGAACTTTACCAAAAGATTAAACTAACTAATATACTCCCTGACAGATTAGCAACTCTGTC
This sequence comes from Allium fistulosum, assembly GCA_030737815.1. Classification (NCBI taxonomy): domain Eukaryota; kingdom Viridiplantae; phylum Streptophyta; class Magnoliopsida; order Asparagales; family Amaryllidaceae; genus Allium; species Allium fistulosum. The sequence goes on along the minus strand of CM060902.1, from coordinate 1,332,597,377 downwards.
AAAGATGGATAAAATGCTCAAGCTGAATGCCCTTGGTCTCAGAAATAAACTAAGACTCGAAGCGACGTTTGAAGTCCACCTAAATCATGGTCTGGTTATCTACCTCCTCAACCACTATGTCCCACCAAGCCAAAGCCTCCCCCACAAGATGCTGGGAAGCAATCCTCTTCCTAAGAACATCCTCTATGCTTATATTGGTGAAAGCCCTCTCATAAGTACATATCCAAACCTGAGTCTCAGCAATAGTCTCGAAACCCTGATATGGCTTCCCATTTCGGCCAAGGAAATCCTGTCACAACTTCGAAAAGTGTAAAGCTAGTAAAGAAACAAATACTAGTGCCATAGGGGAAAGACCACCTCCAATACTTATCGCAGCTACTGGAATGCCCGCTGGCGGCAGAACAACCCATGCGGTAGCTAAAAAAATCTCTTAATCAACCTGGCATCTCTGACTACCCACCCATAGTCGCTTGTTACCCCGTCTACTCATGGATAGCCTAAAATGAAGATACTTCAGCAAATGATAGGAGAAATAAATCAAGGTTTAGAAGACAAGTGGTGTATGCAGTACAATATAGTAGAAAAGTACAATACACTCTCTTAACATATCTTCTTTTACTAGAGTGATTAACTCAAACCAGTTTACTTGGTCTGAGTGTTAAACATACACTCTGATACCAATGTAACAACCCATCCTTCATATTACTTGAAAATCAGCGCCCGATTTTCGAATACCATAGAAGGCAGATTGTCGGAGTAAAATTAAAATAAAACACCAAACCAAGATATCGGTGGAATTTCACAACAGAATGATAACATATAATATACAAAATATACATGAATAGAACATGATGACAATATATAAGAGAAAACACTAGCGTAAGCAACTGATAAATAAATATCAATACAGAAAGTCAAAATACATTAACTCCCAACAACACAGAGTTCTGAATAAATATCTAATACAACAGGTCTCATATACAAACAACAAGTCTGTCATATACTACTAAAATATAAAGTATACATATCCAAAATATCGATGTAACACCTCCAAAATGCTCCAACTTCACATCCTAATAGCGTATCCCTAAAAAAACTGACTGCCAAACTACTCAGTCGAGTATTTAAGAGTTGCCATGACATAAATAGACAAAGACAAAGGGTGGGTCAGACTTAAAGTCTAGTTTGAGGGGAACTATCTTAAAATACCATATATCAAAACTATATACAAATAAATAAGAGACAGCTAAATCACAATCAACCCTCTCCACAAACATGGCTCAAGCTTAATCTGGACTACCCATAAAATTACAGTAAACCCATCTAAAAAAAGGAATCATACCCTAAGCTACTCTTCTCCTGCAATCAACGAGTCAGCATAACTAATATAATATGACTACCACGTAACAATACACCATGATATAGGAAATCCCAATGTGACGCCCCACCTCTATACTCATACTAGCCAAGGACACTACGGGGTAATGCCGTCGACTAGCACGAAGAATAAGGCTATTGAGGAGCGACCATTTGTGTAATTGCTTTGTGCGAGTACCGATATGTCAGATAATATAACTTACATTTCATTTCAAGAGGAAATCCGACATATCATATACAAACTCAAAGCTACCACACGGCGGCTATGTGGGCTTCGGAAACAAATATAGAAATAAACATAACACAAATCAGTCATAGATATTCATATCACAAAAGCGGAAACAGATATGAATATATCACATAGAAGTGTACATCAAAATAGTGGTCATACAAGATCCACTACATCCCAAAAGAATAGATACAAGTGCTAGACAAAAGAATAAGTATACAACAAGGAGTCTCTATCTCAAATGTATACTAACAAAAACTACTATGCTAAAGTAGTTAGCCAAAAGTCAGATGACGGACCCTGATAAGAAGTCAAGCAGGAGCACCTTAAATACCTCGGTCTTACCTGAGTATTATTTAAGAAGAAAATAATAAACGGATCAATCTAGCTATAAATATCATATAAAGTGAGATAGGATAAGAGATATGACAAAAACGTATGATAACAATAATGTCATACTGTGACAAGTATACATCAGATAACAACAAAAATCATACAATATCTCAAATATTCTCAAACACCAAAAGAATGTCATATTCTTTAAATTATTCATCAAAACACAAATATTGATAGAGCTTATCAATTTAATCCACGAAAATTGGTGAAACACAAATTCTAGAAATCATCAACTAGAATTCCAGAAATCACAAAGGGGGAGGCCTATCACTAACGGGAGCATGAAAACTCACCAACACGTGTGTCACAAACGGAACGCTATTCCATGGTCGCTAACCATCAATTTTGAGCCGAAGTTCCACAAACGGCCCGAAGACCATGAATCGCTACCCCACCAAATTGAACCAAAGTTCCACAATTGGGGTTTTTAGTCCCCACACAAACAAATAGACATCGCACATCGCTAGCCTAAATCACAAAATGATCACCATTGATCAATAAGAAGTGTCGATTACACTGAGCTAATAAATATATGAGTTTAGGTTCATGTGCCATAACCACTGGCTTAACTTAAATATTAATGAACAAATTGTAGATTTCCACTCGAAAATTGTCACAAGAGTTCAATCGAACAAGTCCAAGAATTAACCGACGAAGTAAACGCAAGCGTTTCATACCACTTGTTTTACTAAGCCGTTTAATTAGATTTCTCATACGAATGAGGTAAAGGTTTATATATACTAATAGATTGGAAAACGGTTTTAAAAGAGAGCTTTATATTTAAAACAGTGTCGAAATTGTTTTAATGAAAGAGTTTGAGTATTTACTACTAGTATAGAAACCTTTGTATTTAGAAGTGACAAATCACAAAAATGATTGTAGAAATAATCAATCACCAAAGATTCACATTCAAAGACGTGAATCAAAACCATAGAAATCGATATCAAATCCATCAAATGGATATCCCCAAAAATCCAAAGAATGAAGTCATCAAAGTCGATAAAGGTGATAACAACCAATCAGACCATCAAGAATCGATTAAAAATTGGAAACCCATACAAAACTGCCTAAAATAGGCATAAATGAACATTTCTCAGATTCAGTCGACTGGACATGTATGGTCAGTCGACTAATACAAGGCCAGAAACTCACGAGTTCCTGGTTCAGTCGACTGAACTATATGGTCAGTCGATTGACACAGGGACAGGAAGTTTTCTGCTCCCAGGTTCAGTCGACTGCCAGTCGACTGATAGATGGACAGAAGCTTTCTGCTCCCAGGTTCAATCGACTGACCTTACCGTCGACTGACCTTACCGTTCAGTCGACTGAACTGCCATTTGCAGTATTTTCAACCTAGCCCAAGAAGGGGCAAAAATCCAAACGGAAGTTATCGAGCGAGCAACGGAGACTAGGGATTTATGCCAAGTGATAACCCAACCTTATAGGCTCTCCGATACACCCTAACAACGTGTTCAAACATCAAAGATAGGATTTTTAAAGATTTGACTTCAAAACACCAAAATTTGGAAAATTCATCAAACCAATTCAATTCAAGGGCAAATGGACAAAGAATAGATGTTAGGAATTACCACCTAACAACTATCAAAGATATAGACATAGATGTGAGTTCAAAAACTCACCTTTTAAACCCAAAACAACAAATGAGAAGCTCTAGAACAAGCAAAGATTGACTTCTCTTCAACAACACCTCTAGAATCTTCAATCTATTATCAAAGGTGAAATTTTTCCTAAGTTAGGTAATAGGAATTTCTGAAAATTGAAGAGGGATTGAGATGGAGAAGAATAAGAGGATGCTTACCTAAGCTTCTCTTGGATTTTGACTTGAATTTGTATTTCCTAAACAAACTAGGGTTTTGGAATTCTAATTTCCAATCTCTTCCCCCATTATTGCTTTAGCTTGAGTGTTAGGAAATGTTATGAAGGAATAAAGAGGAGTGGAGTGGGAGTTAGGGTATTAGATGGGTTGAGTGTTAGGTTATTGGGCTGAAACCCAAACCCAAAGCCCTAAATAAAAATATCAAAATTTCACTCAACTCCAAACATATCGATGTTTATACTCAAAAAGGTCGCAAACGCCATTTTGGCTCAATGGAAGTGGTATTGAGTCCTAATTCGATTGTTTGCAAAAAGTGACATTTCGGACTAAAATCCGACTAACGATGCTATATTTAAATAAAGCATTTAAATATACAATCGTAAAAATATGCGGGTTGTTACAGACTCCCCTCCTTAAAGAAATTGTGTCCTCGTAATAGTTAAGAAAAAGAAATAAAAAGTGACAACCATACAAAGGCATAACAACACAAAAGAAGAAATTTTGAAATGAGAAGTTCACCTTAAGGAGCATGAGAGAGTAAGTCCGGATGTGTTCGCTCGATGACTTCTCTAGATTCCCAAGAGCAGTCTTTAGGATTTGAGGACCATTGAACTTTCACAAGAGGAACATCTTTATTTCGAAGGCGTTTAACCTCCGTAGCAATGATACGAATAGGATGTTGCTCATAAGTCAAATTAGGCGAAACTTCAATTTCTTCAATAACACCAGGCTCAAGAATAGAATCGGAATCTCGAAGGCATTTTCGTAGTTGAGAGACGTGGAATACGTCATGAATAGCAGAAAAATGAGCCGGTAATAAAAGGCGATAAGCCACGGAACCAATGCGTTCGATGATGGGAAATGGACCAATATATCGAGGTGCTAATTTTCCCGATCGACTGAAACGCACAACACCCTTCATAGGTGAAACACGAATAAACACAAAATCTTCCACAGAAAATTCCAATTTCCTTCTTCGATTATCGGCATAGGATTTTTGTCTACTTTGAGCTTCTTTCATCCTATGACGAATAAGGTCAATCCTTCCTGTGGCATCACGAATAAAATCTGGACCTAAAACCAGCTTCTCATCGGCTTCAAACCAATACGAAGGAGATCAGCATGGCCTTCCGTATAGTGCCTCGAAAGGTGCCATACCAATACTAGATTGGAAGCTATTATTATAGGAAAACTCAACAAGAGAAATATGATCTTCCCAACTTCCACCAAAATCAAGAACACATGCACGAAGAAGATCTTCAAGAGTTTGATTCACACGCTCGGTTTGTCCATCGGACTGAGGATGATAAGCGGTGCTAAAATTAAGCTTCGTTCCCAAAGCTTTTTGAAGACCCTTCCAAAATCCACTAGTAAACAATGGATCACGATCGCTAACAATAGAAGTAGGAACTTCATGTAATTTAACAATTTCCTTGACGTAGAGTTTAGCCAAAATAGGTACGGTCCGATTGGACCGAACGGGAATAAAATGGGCGGACTTTGTAAGTCTATCAACTATCATCCATAGGCTATCATGACCCAAACGAGAACGGGGAAGACCGTCAATAAAGTCCATGGAGACTTGATCCCACTTCCAAACGGGAATGTCCAAAGGTTACAATAACCCACCGGGCCTTTGATGCTCGGCCTTAACGAGTTGGAAAGTCATGCAACGCTTAATAAAGGTAGCAATATCAGATTTCATTCCATCCCAATAATAAAGTCGCTTCATATCCGCGTACATTTTACTACTACCGGGATGAATGGTAAATTTAGAACGATGAGAATCTTCTAAAATGTCTTTACGAAGATCAATAATATTTGGCACAATAAGTGTACCAAATTTTCGAATACCGCCACGAGCATCAATATCAAAGTCTTTCAAACCTTCAATATCAATTTTATCCCTACAACTTTGGCTAAGAAGAACCAATTCGGGATCATGCTTTTGAGCTTCAAGAGTGCGGTCTAAAAGAGAAGGATGAGCCTCAAGGCTACATAAAACAAGATATGAACATGAATTGGATTCACGATCTCGAATCTCACAAGTGGATAGAGTCGCGAGATCATTCCATTCAGATATCATCATGGAAACAACCGCTTGTTGCTTTCGGTTAAGGGCATCGGCAACACGATTTCCCTTTTCAGGAGTATAAAGAATATCAAGATCATAAGATGCAAGGAACTCGAGCCAACGTTGTTGACGCAAATTAAGTTCCTTTTGAGAAAATAAATACTTCAAAGATTTATGATCGGTGTAGAGAACAAATTTTTCTCCCAAAAGAATGATGCCAAATTCTAAGAGCGAAAACAATAGCTGCGAGCTCTAAATCATGAGTGGCATATCTAGTCTCGACAGGCTTTAATTGCCTAGAAGCATAAGCAATAACATGTTCCCTTTGCATGAGAACGACTTCCAAACCAACACGACTAGCATCGGTATAAACAATAAAGTGTTGGTTCCCTTCGGAAATCACAAGAATAGGAGCATCGGAAAGGAGTTCTTTTAGTTTCTGAAAAGCAGCTTCACATTTATTTGACCAAATGTATTTAACTCCCTTCTTTGTCAAACCAGTGAGAGTTACGGAAATTTTAGAAAAGTCTTTTATGAATCGACGATAATAGTCCGCTAATCCGAGAAAGCTACGAATTTCCGTCACACTCTCCGGTCTCTTCCAATTTTGAATCGCTTCAATCTTTGAAGGATCCACTGATATTTCGGATTCAGAAATAATATGCCCCAAAAATTCACACGAGATTGCCAAAAGTGGCACTTAGAAAATTTTGCTTTCAATTGGTTGCTCCTAAGAGTTTCCAACACAATCCGAAGATGATTTTCATGCTCTTCCTCGGTTTTAGAATAAACAAGAATATCATCTATAAAGATGAGAACAAATCGATCGAGGAAGTCTTTGAAAACTCGATTCATAAGGTCAATGAAATAAGCTGGAGCATTCGTCAAACCAAATGGCATAACAAGCCATTCATAAGATCCATAACGAGTACGGAACGATGTCAAATGAATGCTATCCTCTACAATACGGAGCTTATGAAAATCGGTTGCTAAGTCTAACTGTGAAAAGGCTTTAGCACCACTAAGTTGATCGAATAGATCATCAATCCGAGGTAAGGGATATTTATTCTTGATGGTGAGATCATTAAGCTTGTGGTAGTCAACGCAAAGCCTATGTGTACCATCAGATTTCTTCAAAAAATAGCTGAAGCTCCCCATGGAGAGGAACTAGATCGAACAAATTGTTTTGCTTCCAATTCGGATAATTGTTTACATATCTCCTCATTTTCCTTATTGGACATACGATAAGGAGGACGAGTGATAGGTAGAGCTCCAGGGATTAGATTAATTCTGAACTCAATTGCTTGTTATCCCGCCTTTTGGCAAGGCCGAGATATCAAGGAATTGATCAGAAACCTAGAGTCGCTCGTTATGGACATCTAGTGCACATAGGTCTACCCTGAATATCGATGAATTTTGTCCGAGTCCGGATCGAGCTACAATTAATATGACATGACTAGAAAAGAAAAGGAGGCCAACGTTCCAAGTTTCACGTCAATCCAAGTTCATGAGATCAAGTTATGATGGATGCAAGTTGAAGGGAAAAGCATGTTTTCGTATCCATCAGAAAGTCTCATTTCGTATCCATCAAGGAGCATTGGTTTGTACCGATAAAGTTAGCCATGTCTCTAATCCGTCGATTTCGTATCGATGGACTTCGTATCCATCGATGGCCCTCATTTCGTATCCGTCGATTTCGTATCGATCAGAATGGCCAGGTCCACGTACCAATGAACTTCGTACCGATCAGCCTTCAGCCAGAGAGACTTGTTTGAATCCATTAGTAAGTCGTCTACTTCGTAACGATCACCTAACGTCAACTTCGCTTCCATCAGAGATTCAATGCTTCGTATCCATCATGGGACCACGTTCGTACCCATGAGCAGGAGTTTGTTCGTATCCAGCGAGTCAACAAACTTGGATGACGTGTCATCCTTCGAAGCGAACGAGGCGAGATCTATGGAGTCAAAACGGTCAACACGGAGTGAAGACCGGATCGAAGCGAAGTGCGCGCGCCACATCATCTCGAGAACACGTGCAGTCATCGACACGAAGGGATGGAGTCGAAGCCGTGGAGACGAGCCAAACATCCTTCGAGAGATCCTGCTTCGTATCGACCATATCTCGCAATCCACTGATCCAAATCCAATGTAATTTTAAGGGAAGCTTGCATACACACTAAAGAAGGTCTCCACCAAATTTTAGCTTAATTGGACGTCATCTTGATCGATACGAAATGGATTCGTATCGATCGCAGATCAGGCCAAACTTTCTGGAAATGGTCGCGTGGGCCCCCTCACGTGCCAAACCAAGTCTCCCGAAGTTTGAGCGAGATCTCAGCCTCCTACGCCTATAAATAGAGCCCCAGAGCATACAGAAAAGGGATCTTTTAATCCTGAAGCGTCCAGACTCTGCCGGATTGAGATTTGCATCTTATTCCCACTGTTGAATTCGAATTCCAAGCTGTAATTCGCTGTTGTTCGCTGTAATCACTTGTAATCATTGAAAGAGAATCAATAAAATCATCAAAACTTCATAGTGGACGTAGGCGATACGCCGAACCACTCTAAATTGCTTGTCTGCGTATTTACAATTCTGTTTATTGGAGTTTTTGTTAGATAACCTTCATTTTTAATTTATTTCCTTTACTTTTATCTCTTCAAAAACTTCCGAAGAGTGTTGTACCCATTTTTGGTACAAACACTGCTCGCTTAGGTAGTAATCCTAATACGGGCTCAAATATGTCGGGAAATTCACAAACAATGTGAATGAGAGAAATAACATCTTCCTCATCATCATTACCGTCATCACGAGGATTTAAAGAATACAAGGATGCTTTCGAATTGGAACCTGAATCTTTCAGAACAAGAGAAATCTGCTTAACAGATTGAGGATGTCAAAGATATATAGTCCGCTCAGGACATAGGATATGGGCTTCATAACGGTTAAGCCAATCCATTCCCAAAATCATTCCGAAGCCTAAGTAACGCATAACATGCAAATCGGCACGGAAAGAGTAATCACATAAAATAATCTCGACATCTTTACACAGTAACTGAGTGTTGCAGATCCACCAACCGGATTCGCAATTCTCAATGAAGTCATCAAGCTAATAACATTCAAAGACAAAGCATCAACAAGTTCTTTTGATATAAAAGAATGAGATGCACCCGTATCAAAAAGAACTCGAATAGGAAAATCACGAAATATAATAATGCCATCAAGGATAGAATGAGAAATACCTTAACCAAGAGAAGTGTTAGTAGGGGCTTGCACAACATTTAGCTTGCCTTCCTTCTTGCTTTGGAGTTTGGGACATAAAGATATAGTATGACCCGAACTTTTGCAATAGCGACAAGTAAGAGACTTCGGACACTTGTTCGCATAATGGTCCTTAGAACCACAATTGTAACATTCTCCACGACTAGAGGTATGAGTTTTTGCTACCGAAGTTGCTTGCTTCCCTTTCTTGTTGGGATAAGGCTTGAACTTAAAAGGCCTCTTCTTATTGATGTTTTGTTTGGCCCTCACAACTTCAACATCACTTTCTTTATCGGCCTCTTCGAGTCGAAGAGCGATATCAACAAGCTGATCGAAAGAATCTTCAAATTACAGAAGTAATGGCTTTTTGAGGTTCTTATTCAACCCATAAAAAAATCTCTGATTTTTCTTCAATGGGGTATTAATATACTCGACCCCATATTTAGATAGAGATTCAAAAGATGCGACGTAATCCGTCACAGAAGATTCACCTTGAACAAGGTCAATAAAACGTTGGGCTAAAGATACTTTTTCAGCTTCTGGCACAAATTTTAACTCGAATCTTTCCCGGAATTGCTCCCAAGTAAGATCCGCTACAATAATTTCCGAGATCAGAAGCTCATACCAATCTAATGCTCTTTCTTGGAGCATGCTAGAAGCCACTTGGACTCGATGTAGATCAATAAGATTCATGCGGGAAAAGATGCGATCGCATGTTCTAAGCCAAGCCTGGACTTCTATAACGCTCTCGGAACCTTTGAAAGGCCTTCCACCCAAGTTGGTATAATCACTGCACAAGCGTGCAAACCCAGATTTAGGATGAGTAGGCTCTGGAATGGGTTCGATAGCTTGAGCATTTTTCACAAGATCTAGAAGTTGCTGAGCGGACATAAATACTCCATCCTGAGGAGTAGCACTGGATTGACCGGCGCTGGGACGGCCTGGTCTAACCATTTCTCTTCTTTAAGAAAGAAAGAAGATGAAATAGGTTATTCACAGAATGAATATCAAACAAACTTGATATATAAATCAAGGCATCATAAAAAGAAATAGGTTAGAACGGTACGAAGACTCGAATTAAATTTTATGGCACGATTCCTAAGAAAGACTTAGGAAAATGATCCTTGCTAGATTATTCTACATTGTTCCGAAGTTTGGCTCTAATACCAAGCTGTGACGCCCCACCTCTATACTCATACTAGCCAAGGACACTACGGGGTAATGCCGTCGACTAGCATGAAGAATAAGGCTGTTGAGGAGCGACCATCTGTGTAATTGCTTTGTGCGAGTACCGATATGTCAGATAATATAACTTACATTTCATTTCAGGAGGAAATCCGACATATCATATACAAACTCAAAGCTATCACACAGTGGCTATGTGGGCTTCGGAAACAAATATAGAAATAAACATAACACAAATCAGTCACAAATATTCATATCACAAAGGCAGAAACAGATATGAATATATCACATAGAAGTGTACATCAAAATAGTGGTCATACAAGATCCACTACATCCCAAAAGAATAGATACAAGTGCTAGACAAAAGAATAAGTATACAACAAGGAGTCACTATCTCAAATGTATACTAACAAAAACTACTATGCTAAAGTAGTTAGACAAAAGTCAGATGACGGACCCTGATAAAAAGTCAAACAGGAGCACCTGAAATACCTCGGTCTAACCCGAGTATTATTTAAGAAGAAAAAAATAAACGGATCAGTCTAGCTATAAATATCATATAAAGTGAGATAGGATAAGAGATATGATAAAAACGTATGATAACAATAATGCCATACTGTGACAATTATACATCAAATAACAACAAAAATCATACAATATCTCAAATATTCAAACACCAAAAGAGTATTCTTTAAATTATTCACCAAAACACAAATATTGATAGAGCTTATCAATTCAATCCACGAAAATTGGTGAAACACAAATTCTAGAAATCATCAACTAGAAATTTAGAAATCACAAAGGGGGGAGGCCTATCACAAACGGGAGCATGAAAACTCACCAACATGTGTGTCACAAACGAAACGCTATTCCATGGTCGCTAACCATCAATTTTGAGCCGAAGCTCCACAAACGGCTCGAAGACCATGGGTCGCTACCCCACCAAATTGAACCGAAGTTCCACAAACGGGGTTTTTAGTCCCCACACAAACAAATAGACATCGCACGTCGCTAGTCTAAATCATAAAATGATCACCATTGATCAATAAGAAGTGTCGATTACACTGAGCTAGTAAATAGATGAGTTTAGCTTCATGTCCCATATCCACTGGCTTAACTTAAATATTTACGAACAAATTGTAGATTTCCACTCGAAAATTGTCACAAGAGTTCAATCGAACAAGTCCAAGAATTAACCGACGAAGTAAACGCAAGCGTTTCATACCACTTGTTTTACTTAGCCGTTTAATTAGATTTCTCATACGAATGAGGTAAGGGTTTATATATACTAATAGATTGGGAAACGATTTTAAAAGAGAGCTTTATATTTAAAATAGTGTCGAAATCGTTTTGATGAAAGAGTTTGAGTATTTACTACTAGTATAGAAACCTTTGTATTTAGAAGTGACAAATCACAAAAATGATTGTAGAAACAATCAATCATCAAAGATTCACATTCGAAGACGTGAATCAAAACCATAGAAATCGATATCAAATCCATCAAATGGATATTCCCAAAAATCCAAAGAAAGATGTCATCAAAGTTAATAAAAGTGATAACAACCAATCGGACCATCAAGAATCGATTAAAAATCGGAAACCCACACAAAACTGCCTAAAATAGGCAAAAATGCACATTTCCCAGATTCAGTCGACTGGACATGTATGGTCAGTCGACTGATACAAGGCCAGAAACACATAAGTTTTCTGCTCCCAGGTTCAGTCGACTACTAGTCGACTGATTGATGGACAGAAGCTTTCTGCTCCCAGGTTCAGTCGACCGACCTTATCGTTCAGTCGACTGAACTGCCATTTGCAGTATTTTCAACCTAGCCCAAGAAGGGGCAAAAATCCAAAAGGAAGTGATCGGACGAGCAACGAAGACTAGGGATTTATGCCAAGTGACAACCCAGCCTTATAGGCTCTTCGATACACCCCAACAACGTGTTCAAACATCAAAGATAGGATTTTTAAAGATTTGACTTCAAAACACCAAAATTTGAAAAATTCATCAAACCAATTCAATTCAAGGGCAAATGGACAAGGAATAGATGTTAGGAATTACCACCTAACAACTATCAAAGATATAGACATAGATGTGAGTTCAAAAACTCACCTTTTAAACCCAAAACAACAAATGAGAAGCTCTAGAACAAGCAAAGATTGACTTCTCTTCAACAACACCTCTAGAATCTTCAATCTATTATCAAAGGTGAAGTTTTTCCTAAGTTAGTTATAGGAATTTCTAAAAATTGAAGAGGGATTGAGATGGAGAAGATGAAGAGGATGCTTACCTAAGCTTCTCTTGGATTTTGGACTTGAATTTGTATTTCCTAAACAAACTAGGGTTTTGGAATTCTAATTTCAAATCTCTTCCCCCATTTTTGCTTTAGCTTGAGTGTTAGGAAATGTTATGAAGGAATGAAGAGGAGTGGAGTGGGAGTTAGGGTATTAGATGGGTTGGGTGTTAGGTTATTGGGCTGAAACCCAAACCCAAAGCCCTAAATGAAAATATCAAAATTTCACTCAACTCCCAACATATTGATGTTTATACTCAAAAAGGTCGCAAACGCCATTTTGGACTCAATGGAAGTGGTCTTGAGTCCTAATTCGATTGTTTGCAAAAAGTGACATTTCGGACTAAAATCCGACTAACGATGCTATATTTAAATATACAATCGTAAAAAAATGCGGGTTGTTACACCCAATACACAAGTGTAAAAGTGACAAAAGTGTCATAATATGAGTCTACACTATGCTATATGAAAAGATAGTATCAATCAACTAGTATATCACAAGCATAACATAACAATGTTGTCAAATAAAGAATATCCACTATCATCCCAAATTGAATGAAGTATAAATGGAGCTACTACACCTTATGTGAGCTTTGGATTTATGTATATTCTTACTCTTGAGAGTCCACTAGTGGAACTAAGCATCCCCATATGACCTCTTTGCTATACAGGTGCCCCCATACAGATCTAGGTCGCTCTCCTGACAACAATGAAAACACCTTTCGCTGTAGTGATTCCTAGTGTCTATATCTATGCAACTGACACTGGGTACAAGTACCACATTAGCACCGCTCCGGACACTCTCGAAGGCTTGGTTGGAAACCATAAAACATCGTACAAATGGATACGTAGCACTGGAACTGCACTATGACCCGAATCTAATCGCATACTCCCTGATTGCCTCACCATGTACTTGCTTTGACCCCATCAGATTACAAAAGCAACAAGGCACCTTAAACCATAAGTCTACACTAACCATAAGTCTACACGTCTGTCCAATCTAGTACCGACCGATACCATCACATGCTTGCATATCGGTCTGAGTCTAGAACTGACCCCTCGCCATCTTATGCTCGCTCTAATCGTATATGCTTATCATATGTGATCATGAAATTGATCACGTCCCGATCTCATATCCGATTGGCTCTCGATCACTATCTCAATAGCCTACTATTCCTATGTAGGAATAGTCGTGCCTTGCGCTCCTTGTCTTGATCACTTCCTCGGCCACTTGCCTGAAGGCCTTATTGATCGTCGCCAACCACTTGTGCACTCCTCACATTAGTATTTGAATCCCAAGCCTCGCCTTGCATTCCACCTTCCTGGGTTGCCCAAGGCTTCCTTGAAGTCATATCGAAGTCTCACGTTGAACCGCGTCCGAACCAGGAAAGGAGTTCCCTAAAAAACCCTTCCTTCCCAAGCATTACTGCCTAGGATAGGTCCCCACCATATTTGTGAATTGTTTCCCCGCTTCTTGGCCTACCATCCGCCGTTTCTCACATTGTTTCCTCTGTTGCTTTCTCCATGAGACGTCTTGTTTCCAAAGCATGCCTTCACTGCTATACTTCCTCCGGAGTTCGTTCGTGGATGTTTTGGAAGTGATTCCTTATGTGTTTGAAAACTAATTTCGACACAAAATCCACTCTTTGCACATGTAGAGTTTAACAGGCGATTATAGCGACCCGGCTACCTCAAATCATGCCAAAACGCACCTCGATCGGCTATTTATACTCATGTGATGCCTACACGTGCTAGCACACTCATTCGTGGTATTCATACACACTTACACAAAAACATTATAACAAAAATTATGCTTCGGACTTCACCGGAGCAATTACTCGACCCGATATATTCTTACGCAACTTAGTACATACTATGATCACTATACCTACATAAGATGCCTACAACACTTTTATATAAAAATGTATTTACCCAGATCTATATACATATACATACATACATACACATATAGATTTACATAAATACACACATATAGCCAAACAAACATACACAAAATTATAATTACAATTCACAAATTTTTTCGATTGTTATATTATTTAAATACACATATACTTAAATAAGTAGTTCAATTATAATGCTCAGGTCAGTTTGAGACTTTACAAGTACAGGAACATTAGCCTTACTTGGATGATTGGGCTTTTGAGGAGACGATTATGGACTATAATGTGTTTTTGGAGTTTATTATTGTAACGACCCAGAATTTCAAACACTTCATATTTAAATATCTGAATTATTTAAATATTTGAATCTTGGATTAAATGCTATTAAAATGACTTAATAAGATTGTTAACCTCCTTTTAAATCATATGTAATGATGGTAAACTTATTTTGAAAAAATGTTTATAAAAATAAATACTTTGAAAAAATATCGATAATTTGACCGAAAATCGTTTTATCGATAAAAAGCCTTTTAACCGTCAGAAGCTGTTCAGATTTTTTTACAAACAGTTATTTGCTTAGGAATTAAAGAAAATGAAATAAACATATTTTACACTAAAACCATAATAAGCTTACTAAGCTTATCTAGTTAGGTGTAAAGAGGATAATGAGGTAAAAAGGAGATATTTTAAAAATGAGCAAATAAGGAAATTCCTTAACACTTAAGCTATGTGGTGTAAAGTTGTCATAAGGGTTTTGGGGGGTTTTCCCATTACATTCCTTAGGATTTATAAGAAGGGGTACACCCTTTGGAAATAATCACAAAATTCCTAAGCTTGAGATGAAGTAGGAGAGTTAAAAATGGTGGAAGTGCTTAAGCATTAATCCACTAATTACTCTCTAACTTTTTCAAAAGTTAACCAAATCTTCTCTAATCTCTTTTAATATTTTTCTTTAGGCCTAAGAAATCATGGAAGGCATGATTAGCAAGTAAGAAGTAGGAAGATGCGAGAGGAAGAGTGGGAGCTTGGATGGGCCATGAGCATGGAGGAGGAGGAGGAAGGTGGCTTTGGTTTGGAAGTGCTAAAGGTTGGACCTTTAGGCTTGTGTTGATGGAAGGAGATGGTTCTTTGGTTCTTGTGGCTTTTTTCTTGGCTTAGGCATGGATCTAAGTGAGTTATCTCACTACCTTATAAGTATATATTGTGTATATATATTGTTGTGTGCAAAGTATGAAGCTAAAGTGACATTAACTAAGTAAAGTTATAAATTTTGGACCTCTCTTGCTTTTGAAAGAAAATGATAACTTTATATTGTATAACCTCACTTCTATTACCCTCTTAAACATGAGTCATGGCCTATACTTGATATTTAAATGGTTTTTTAACTTGTGTGTTAAATTGAAGTAAGTTTGAAAGTGTTTGAAGTGAGAATAGTCGTTATAAGTGCACTTTTGAATCCCTTATTTTTTGGAAATTTTTATAAATAAATGGAAAGATAGTCTTAGGGATTTCTTTCCATGGATTTAAATTACCCTAATGGTAATACTTAATATAAAAATTTCAAGCCATAAATCATTTGTTTAAAAGGTTAAAACTAGTCGCAAAGATTGTGCGTTTCAATGTTGTTTTAGCAAAGACTTTTAACAGCACTTATAAATGCTGTAGTAAGTCACTTATGGCTTTAAGTGTTTGAAATGCGACCTTTTGGCTTGTTTTTCATGATTTAAATGGTTTCTAAATTCTTTTTTTTATAAAATATTTTTATGGTAGTTCTTATAAAATGTATTTAAGTATGAAAAAAAGATTAGAAGTTTAAATATAGTTCTAATGATTATTTACGAATTTTGAAAGTAAAGTGTGCAAAATGTAAAACATGTTTTAATCAAACTTCTAAATTAGTTGTTTGAAGTAATATTTTACATAGATATTTAAAACCTATTTACAAGTATTTCTGAAGTGTTATTATATATATAAGTTTAGACAATGGTGATTGACTAAGCTTAACACTAAAAGCCGACTAGTAAACTTGTCTGTTTGTGAGATTCAAGATTGAGGTGTCTAGGCAAGGCTTGGAGCAACCAATGCCCAAACTTACTCGACTTCACTCTTGAGCAAGGGATAGTATAAGTTGAAATGTCAAAAATGTGTTAGTCTTGTTGTTTACTTACTTGTTTAAAAAAGGTAATTAACTTTACTTAATAATAAAAGCTGACGAAGTAAGTTTATCTATTCTAAGAGTTAAAGATTGATGTCGAGTAGGGACAGAGTAATAGAGCTCTAACCTATTGGGCTTCCTTTTTGAAAGAGGAATAGTTAAGTCGAGAATGTCGAAAATGAGTTAAGTATACGAACGTTGATTTGTATAAGCAATGGTTTTTGACTAGATAATCGATTAGTCGATTATTGATCTTAACCAAACACGAACTTAGATCATTAAAACAACGATTTGTAAATATAGTAACAAGTAGGAAAATGGTTTGGGTTTTTTGTGACAATGTATTAATTACATTCGTCTTTAACCCTCCTTGATTATACTTATAAATGTGGATATATCTTAAAAAAAAAGAATGTTTTAAAGATAAGCAAAAGTGAAATGGGTTTGGTTTGTTGTAACAATGTATTAATGGCATTCAACTTTAACCCTTTTCGATTATACTTAGGGATGTAAATAGAACTTTAAAAGAATGATTTAAAGGTAAGAAAAAGCGAAATGGTTTTGGGTTTGCAGTGACAATGTTTGAGTAACATTGGTTTTAAACTTTTTGAATGGATTTGTGAAAGTACTTAGATCCTTAAAATAGGTATTTTGAAGGAAATTATTATTAACGAATCTTTTTGAAAAAGATAGAAAAAGCAAAGGTTTAAAGTAAGAAATCTTATTAATATACTTATACCATTTGGGATAAGTATATGAATACATTTTGAAGTATAAAAAGAGTAAAGGTTTAAAGTAAGAAATCTTGTTAATAATTTGCGAATATACTTATACCATTTGTGATAAGTAAATGAATACTCTTTGAAGTATATAATTAGTAAAGGTTTTGAGTAAGAAATCTTGTTAATGATTTGTGAATATACTTATACCATTTGAAATAAGTATACGAATACTTTTTGAAGTGTTAAAAAGGTACAAATGAATAATAGGAATTGATAAATAATGTTTTATTAGTAAAAGAAGTTTTACTAATAAAAGAGGTTTTAATTAATAAAAGATTAATTAAACAAAAAAGGGATTAGAAGTCGCTTATGTGACTTAATCTTGCTTTGACTTGATCGTGTTTTATTTGTTTGCTCGTTTATGGAAAGCATTTAGTCGTATACTTAGCACTAAAAGCCAATGAAGTAGGCTTGTCTATCAGTTGGAATTAAGACTAATTTTGGTGTAGGGATATGAGCAATAGAGCTCTAACCTACTGGCTTCACTCTTGATCGAGGGATGGTGAGAGAGGAAAATATGGAAAATGTGATAAGTATATGAGACTTGGTTTCCATATGCGATCATTCTCATATCATCGAATAATAAAATTCGCCGATTCAGTCTTGGAGAGACTGAGATCGGTAAGTGTTTTACTTACCGTAAACCACTTCAAGGCTGAGATACGTGTTCTATCTCTTGGAATTGGATTTGTTCGAGATGCTATAATTTATGTGGAGATTCGAGATCTGTTTAAGATGCTCAAACACCTGGTGTAGTTAGTTATCTGTTCGAGATGTGGGGATCCAATTTGGGATTCATGTTCTGTTCGAGTGATGAAGACTCAAGTGAAACACATCTAGGTTTTCCTGGAGAAATCTTACCGACTCCTTCTTCATCTTTACGCTAAGCTGAGATTCGATCTTTAGGACCCGAGTGCAGTCATCCTGTTATATCGGAACGTTAGTCGTCAGCTCCACTAAGGCCATCCTCGCATCATCTAGCTCTTTCCTCGGATCCATAGACTTGTAAAATTTACTATGCCATATGAGACATGGCTTAGGAGGTGGTTGTTATCAGTTTGATGTAGAGAGATCTCTCTATACCTTTTCCTTTTTTTACATTGCGTCGCCTCTCTCAGCACGACAATGTAACATTTATATCTTGTATTAAGATATCCTTGAATGGCTCTTACCCCATTCTTAGTTGGGAATTTCATCATCAAGCACCACCAGGCTAGGGCTGCTCTGAAACTAGCAACGTCCGATCGACCCAAGAAAGCGTTGTATGTAGAGTACCTTTTTATCACAATGAAGGTCCTCACCTGCACTCCCTTGCGGTCACCTTCACCAAGTTCCATCGATAAATCAACACATCTAACAGGCTCTACAACCTCCCTGTTAATTCCTTGGATGTGGAATTTATATGGTTTAGATCCTTGCCATCTGTAATATCCCCCACTTGAAACCTAAAATGAATGCCGATGATGTTGCAGCCATCATTAAAATTATTATTCGATGATGAAAGTGAGTTCAGCGTAATATGAATACATAGATGAGTAAACAAAGCATACTAACATTGTTCATTACATAGGAAATTCTTTTTTCATTCTCATTACAATTACTATAGTCAAAATTCCCCAAGCCAGATGCTCACGCAGGAGTCAATTATAATAGAAAATAACATCATAAAGAGTCAGGTCCACATATGAAGATGCGGCCCACATTCCATCATACAACTGAAACAAAATCTCTATTGGCTAAAGAGCCTAATGCTCCATCTTCAATCCTCATACTACGGCCATTATTCCAAACCTGCCTAAGCTCATAAACTCAGCTTTCTCAAATGAGTACCCGTGAGTTTTTGGGGAAAACAATAATAAAAGGACGAGTCAAATATAAAGTTTGGTGTGAATAATATTGTTCCCAAAAACAAACATATAGTGAGACCAACATGCACTGCGTAGGTTAGGTTTCCTTCCCACTATTCAACCAACCATATGTGAAACACTTTAAACTTCTGACGTAAATTATTTCTTATTATTGTCTTCAATTAAATGCTTCCTTAAGCAAATTTTCTTTACAGCTGTGCACCCTGCGCTGACCCCACCCAAGTCCTGATTTAGATTGTTTTTGAATCTAAGTATAAATATTGTGCTCCCTGTGCAGGCCCTCCTGGTTTCTCTTATACATTCTTCTTTTATTTATAAAGAACTCTTTTAAAGTATTTGACATGGCGCCTCACGTAATTCTTATATACCTTTCTTTAGTATTTGGTATTGCAACCCTATGCGGAACCTACTTAGCTTTCTGCTAAGGTTTGCCTCTTAACTCGTACTGCTTGGAATCGCCAACTGTAGTACTCTTTTAAATTCATTCTTTTAGAAGTTTCTCTTATCTAATACCACTTGGAATCACCCACCACGGTATTCTTTTTAAATTCATTCTCTAGTTCGAACTGCGTAGACTCAACTCCCCTCATGGTATTTATCTATTTAGTTAGTTAAGCCTTGGAATATAAAGAAACAACCACCTATAGTCATTCTACATTTATTTTCTTAATTTTTAAACTACTTGGAAACCCCACCATAGTAGACCATAAAGAAACCCACCTGAAGTCTTTAAACATTTGATTAATTTGGAACTACTTGGCATCCCCTTTCGTAGTTCCTGGAAGTTGAATGCCTCTCCTCATCTTTCTAGGTGTGCATTTGAGTCAGCGTCCCTACCTGGTGACAATAACCCTTCCAACACCTTGCCTTTATCTAACATAGGATCCCTTCCCCCGTTCTGACTGGCCTCTCCCAAAGTCTCATTAACTTATCTTTTATAAATCTTATATGTTTATCTTTTAGCTCAGAATCCTCCTAACCCAAGCAGTATGCTCTACACTTTACTTATTGAGTCATCCTTTCCAATTTTTTGTGCAGCATGATCCCTTCATATTCAGCATAGTGCACTTATTTATAAAATAGAGCTGCCGTCCCAATGTCGTACCCTGACAACTCCGACATTCCTAACAACGCCTTTACATGTGTCGACATGTTATTTGTTCTTAGTTTATTTTCTATTATTTGTGGCGTTCTTTTCAGCAAATAATTTGGATATTATCCCCATTTTACTAATCCCCGTTGGTATATTTTTACTTGAATTTTATTTTACAGCATTTCCCCGCAGTACCCATTTACAATATTTCTTGTCAACACCCCAAAGTTGAGCCAAGGAATGTAAATTATTCTTTAGGCAAATAGTGTGGGAAGGAAGGAATGTATCCTTCTTGGATTTCCTTTCAAATAGCTTTAGTAGACAAAAGATAACTAGGATAACCTTTCGACTTAGTCGAAAAGGTGGTTTCAATGCTTAATGACCTTTTGACCTTGTCGAGTTAGTATAGATTCTCTTTTAAAAGCTTTCCTTATTGAAACAGATGGAATACCCTGGATAAGGTCTCTCTTAATTGGATTCGACCTTGTTGCAAGCTTTTGTTATTGGTTAGCTGGATTCTATCCTTGAATCTGAGACGGAGGTTCCGACTTTGTCGAAAGCGAGGGTGTTTAGGTGTTAAAACTTTATCCAGGTATCTAAGATAGGGGTTTCGACTCCGTCGAAAGCTGTGAACTTAACCTTCATGGGTTTGAACTAACAATCTCAAGCTACAGTGTTTTGGTGATGGGTTTCGACCTTATCGAAAGCTAGAACTCAGAGGTAGGTTACTTGAAGTATGAAATTGACGTTGCTTAAATCTTTCTTGGCTTCGACTGTGTCGACAGTGGCCTTTCGATGAAGGCGAAACCTGCAACACAAGTGTGAAACCGACAAGAACTTTGATAAAATGATACATAATCTAAAATACTTGAAAGTTCCCTTTTATAAGCAAAAGATGGCTTTATGCATCAAATCCCCAAATTAATCTTGTAATTAGGGTCACGACACTTTTTATTAAAGAAATACAAGTTTGGAATGGGAGGAATCGAATCCTCAAAACATGACCCCTTGGGTCTTATTTATAGATGTGGGTCAGCACCTTTCGACCCTGATGCTTCCAACTAGGTCGAAAGGAGGCTGTTGAAAGACTTAACATGTTGGCGTCTTTGTCGAAAGGTATGGTTGCACTCCTCTTCTTTGATTTGTCTTGTAAGTGCTTCTGACTCTATCGATAGCCCTTGTTCATTGGTTTCGATGATGTTGGTTACTCCTATGCTCTTATTTCTGATCTAAAGCGGAACCCCCCGGGCCACGTTGGTTTCGACCGATTTGAAAGGCTTATTATAGCTTTCAAAGGGGTTACTCAGGATAATACTTGCTTTCAAGCAGTTCGAAATGAAGGCGAAACCATCAGTTTAGAATGGTCTGGCGTATGTGCAAGTGGCTGTTCTCATTGTCTTCGAAAGGTGTTGCTTTGACTCAATCGAAAGGTTATCATGCATGTGAAATGACCCAGTCGAAAGGTGGCTACTGAAGGTGGAAGGATGCTTTCGACTCCTTTCTCTCAATCGAAATGTATGAACTCGTTGGGCCTTTGCTGTTAAGACCTTCCGATGCCTTCGAAAGGTTTTGAAGCTTCTAGACCTTAATGGTAGCATCCCTTCGATTCTTTCAAAAGGTTTAGCTGGTGTTTTTCTTTCTTGCTTTCTTTTGTTCTCTGCTTGGAATGGTTCCAACTAAGTCGAAAGGTGATTTTTGGAGTAACATTTGCCCCTCCTTGCGAAGGGATGCACTTGAATTTTCAAGTCAACTTTGTCGAAACCTAGAAGCTTCCCGCCTTTTGGTCTTCCCGTGTGGATCTGGGCCGTCTATTCAAATCTTATCCAGCGGTTGATAATTCTGGGCGACTTTTCTTATAAAGTACGCTTCTCTACCTTCTTCCTTATTCAATTTTCTGCAAACAAAATTCCAAGAACAAGTAAATTAATTCTAAAAATTCTTAACCTTTCAACTTGCTTCTAGAAATCAAAGTAATCATCAAATCTAATCCGTAAGTTTAGATTTTACTCTATTTCGCCAGTTTTTAATTGAGCTTTGTTTTTCCAGATTTCAAAATCAAAATTCGACTTTAAAATACCCAAATTTTGAATTTTTGAGAGTGGGTTGGTTGGATTTTACTAAGAAATTCTTCTTAAATTCAGTATTATGAATCGATAATACCTGTTTCTTGTTTTGGATTTTTACTTCACTATTTTAAGATTTTTGTTATTTTGGTAGAGTTTGAATTATCGTTTATAATCTTGAGATTGACAGTGGTTGATATTGAAACCCATCTCCCTATCAGGTTTGGATTCTCATTCCAATATCTACTATTTTTGTTCTACCTTAGAAGATCTGGATTTCAGTTTGACTATAATTTTTATATTTACGAAATAGGAAAAGGACGATTCTTGTTGAAATCTATTTTTTTTTAATTTACTTTCTTATCGGGTTTGGTTAATAGATTTTGAAACCGTGGATTTGCAGTCGGGTTTGGAGAAGGCGGTGGAACTTGTTTTCTTCATCCGGAAGTTTCAAATGTACAGATGAAATTGGCGCCATAAAATGACCTTTCTACCCCTTCGAAAGAGGTCGAGGCAGCAATATTGATTTTTCTTCCTTAGCCCCTTTCGATGGGGTTGAAAGGTGTTGTGGTGCTAATTTTGATCAACTTTGTGAAAAGATATGTAGCTAAGTAGAGTGTATCCACCCCTTCGATAGCAAAATGTTTCGACATAGTCAAAACCTCTTATTTCGATTGCAATCAGTTTTCCTTAGTTAATTTTTGGAACCGTTAGACCCCTTCGACCCTTCTGACACCACTTAAATCTACTGAGTCGAAACCCTCTAGTGCCATTTTTCTCCAACGTTGTTGAAATGTTCTAAGTACACATAAGTTTAACTTAGGACCTTTCGACTCGATGAGTATGTAAGGTTTCAATAACATTTGTATTTTTCTTAGGAAACCTAAGTTATTGGTTTTGATAGCGTCGAAGGGTCTTGTTACTTTGTTTATGAAATGTTTGGAAGCATATATTTTTGTTCAAGTTTTTAGTTAACTTGGACTACTTCCTTTTAACGACTTAACTACTGTGGAGCTTTCGACTCTATTAAAAATTGTCAATTGAACAAACATTTTTACTTATCCTTTTGACATTGTCGATAGCTCAGGGAACACTTTATTTAGGCTCTCGACAATATCGAGATGTATTTGTTAAGTGTCAATATTCTCACTCTGTCGAAAGCCCAACACTCTTGACTTTAAACTTAAACATTTTACAAAAACTTAAAGTTCCATATTTGGTTTATGTTTAAGTTATCTAAGTAGGTTTTTTTTATTAATTCTTGAAAGAATATTATGTTCATATTAAACTCGAAAATCTAACTGAAAAATTTCCACCTGGCAGAATCATGATCTCTCCAAAGAAACTTGACGCCATCTCGAAGCATTCTTTGGTATCTTCCCAGGACGAGGTTGATGCCATTCTTAAGGATTTTGGAACAACTGGCGTGGAAGCCATTCCACCTTGAGAGACAGACACTATCAATAACCCTCTTGAAGGGTTTTTTGCTTGCACTGCTGTCCATATATGGCACGGTTGACTCTTGCCCTTTCCTGAATTCTTGTCCAGATTTAATTTTCACCTTAGGGTTGCTCCAATCCAACTATCCCCTGATGTTTACACCTACCTTCTATCTCTGGTGCCGAAGGCACTAGATTCTGGACTTCCTTCCCTAAATGCTAAAGTTCTAAACTACTTGACTTGATTAGTCAAGCTTAGAACTCTTAATCATCAGATCTTTGGAGCTAACCCCCGAAGAAGCTTATATCCGATGGGGGCAATAAGTTTAAAGACTTGGAAAACCGGTTCTTCTCTGTCTCATGTTTCCCAAATATCAGTGGGACCTTTTCTTCTCCCCATACGTTCAAATTTTCACTATCTTCCTTCCATTTTATTTTTTCCCTTGTCTAACTTTCATCTTATACCAGGTTCTCCCGTTAAAGAACTTAGTGAAGCGGATAGAAGAACGGTAGAGTCTCTTCTCACGGCTTCAGTTAAAATAGGGAACTGATTAAAATTGTTGATACCATCGAACCTGAGGAAGCATTCTTTTCTTCTCCCTAGTCAAAGGGTTTTAGGACTACCCCCTTTGATCCAGCATACTTCGAAGGGTAAACGCTTTCTCTCTTTGGGAGATTTTGAACATTTCTCCCTCATGTCTTCTATCTGCTCAGACCACTCTAGTAAATTATAGGCACAACATTTGTTTTCTATTCTTGTTACTTTTTGAGTTATCTTGCTAATTTTTTAATTTGTTTGGGATCTTTACAGCTGCTTCTTAGGTTACAGTGCCAGTTAGTGGTGCTGCCCCTTTTCCTTCAACTTCTGGAGTGCCATCAATTATCGAATCCTTTTGCCAAAACCAAGAAAACGTTCAAAAGAAAGTTGATGGAATCGTCTGAAACAGAGCCACCAAAGAAAGCTGCTAAAGTTATAGACATAGAGGAAGAGGAACGTTCATCTCTTGACAAAGCTTTGAAGAGCCCAATTGTGGAAGCTCCTAAAGGCAAACAAGTGCAAACTGCAATTGTGATCGATCCCCTTACACGCATTTTTGTTTCAGACTCTTCAGCTGCTTTTGCACAAATGCAGCTGGATTTGGATATACCCCACACTCCAAGGCGCACTCCTTCTCAACCATCATCTTCTTCTCCTTCTGCCATCAACTTCGAAGAGATAGCCGAATCTATCTTACACTCTGAGTCCATCACTTCCATTCACCCACCTTCTTTTGTTCCAAATTTGGCTGGGCACTATCACTCTTAAATAGAGCAATAATTTCTGGTAAATTCCACTTCAATCGATCTTATCATCATTATTTTTCTTTAAATTACTAACTTGTATTACATTTCTTCTTTCAGAATTCTAAGAGTTGGCTAGCTTTAAATGAGCATGCATCGAAGTCTTCCGTAGAATCCTCCAAGTTTCGGGAGGAAATTTCAGACCTTAAAATCAAGTACCTTCTCTCTCTATGGCCAAAGTTAAAGCATCTTCAGTGGAGTGACTAAGAGCTTCTCTTGCCCGAGCAGAAGTTGATCTTTTAGTAGAAAGAAAGGCTCATCAGCTTGTTGTTGACAAAAAATTTGCTGTGGATCTTATCTTAAAAGATTCTGATGATGAAAAAGCTCGCTTAATTACCAAGAATGTTTATTTGAAAGAAAAATTTAAGAGAACCAGGACATCACTAAAGCTCACTGTCAATACTATTTCTGACACTAAGCAGCGAGTGTCTCAATTTATTGGTACTACTCTTGGGCAAATGTTGTTGAACTCCTACGAAGAAGCCCTCATGCTTGCCTATGTTAACAACTTCAAGAAATGTCCTGACTTCGGTTTCCCTTCGCTCGATTCTACCCTGGTTGAGAGAGTAATGGGCAAGATTGATCAAATGAAGTAGGGGATTGAACCTGCAGACGAGGAGGAAATCGATGCTTCTAAGATCCTTTCCTTTGACGTCCTCTCTTTTGATATTAAATCAGACTCTGAGGATGAGGGTGACAAGGATGATGCCGCCAGGGAAGAAGGTGATGATGATGGCGATGATAATGATGATAACCTTGTTGGTGGTCAGGGCCCAAGCGGAGATGGTGGAGCTCACCATGAAGCCTCTGACAAGGATGGGGATGATAACACCAAAGCTTCAGAAAAAGAGCCCACTCCTCCTGCAGCTACTCCGCCTGAATCTGTTGGGCCTTGTGCCCTTCAAGAGGATGAGTCTACTCCTGTTAACGTTGATGAGCTCAAAAGGAAAGAGCAGGCTTCTCAGACCTCTGTTCCAATGTCACAGGTATGAGATTCTCTATTTAGATGTCTTTCACTTTAAAGGTTATAATAGTGTATATCATTCTTTTTAGACAAGGAAGAAGTTCATCCTCCCCTATAAAACAAAACTTGAGAGAAAACAAGTTGAAATTAACAAGTTATATATGGAGTTAGACAAATAGATAAGGGAGCATAATGTACTCTCCGATAAGTATCATAGGCTTGACAAGAGTACCTCAGTGTTGGCGTCTTTTAAACATCAGAAGGCTGCCCCTTTATTAAAGAGAGCGAGCCTCCGATACGACGCCCTCTTAAAGGAAAATTGGGAGTTACTTACCTTAATTTGGATGTTGATCGAAGAGAGAGACATTTTAGTCAACTTTTTATATAAAGCCTATTGTAGACATTCAATCATACTTAGGCGAATTCAGTGGGGGTCTACTTAGATGTTTTCACAAGAGATACTTAGATGAATTCGGATCTGACCCACATCCTGCGGCTTGTTGGAACTTACCACGTGTTAGATCGATTCCTCAAGATATCCCCCCTGAAAAGCTTAAAT
The DNA here is from genome assembly GCA_030737815.1 of Allium fistulosum. Classification (NCBI taxonomy): domain Eukaryota; kingdom Viridiplantae; phylum Streptophyta; class Magnoliopsida; order Asparagales; family Amaryllidaceae; genus Allium; species Allium fistulosum. Next base: position 1,332,570,556 of record CM060902.1, on the reverse strand, counting down.
ATTATAAAGACAAATTTATATTTGAATTATTTTCTAAGTTTGTATTGTATGAACCAGATGAATAGTTGTAAACATGTAACATTGTATTATTTTATAAATATTTGTTTTAATATTACATTTATGCTTAGCTTCATTTTATTAAATTATCATAGAGTGACTGTTCGTTAGGTCGTCTCATTTCTAGAGACCATTTAAGCCAGTATGTTAAACTAAGACGATTTTATCTTGAAAAGGCATCACTTTTAGAGTCCTCAAAATTAGCAAGTTATTGTTTTCTTAGAGATTTACAAAAACTCTACTTGGAATATCCTCGGCTTCACTTTGACTTTCTCGATGATGAAAAAAAGGCATTCCATAAAGAGATCAGAACATTCCATACAAAACTAATTTGCGGCCGCAATAGTCCTCCAGTTGGGAAATGGGACTATAGCAAATGTCCCCCGGTGTTAACCCCAAAGGGACTAAATATTCCTTTTGATTCTACGGTTAATCTTTCTGGTAATTCATTAAACAAAGTTAAAAATGTAGTTTCTAAGCTTTAGATGTTAATTAATTGTCTATTGTATCTTTTCACTTTGTTGTTGTTCAAATTGTAATCTTTTATCGTAATAATAAAGAAATTCTTCATTCCGATTTTGACTTTGTTTATTTCTTTTGCTTAAATAGAAGCTATAACTATCCATAGTTTCTCTTCCCTTTAATTTATCGTAACGCGTTGATGTTCTTAGAGAGAAATTATTGAAATCATGGAGGGATTGTGCTTAGCGACGATATCTTATTAGAACGCTTTAGTGGCAATATCGAAGCTTTGAAATGGCATAAAAGATATTTTATTCAGAAAACCATCGCCAACAATCAAAAGGATCACATTGCCTATCTTGAGGCTGAAGTTAAAAGTAAGGATGAAACTATTTCCATACTTAAGCGACAGGTGAAGACAAATCCCTCAATCAACTTTGATCACAAGGTGTCAGAGCTTATGCAATAAATAAATGACTTAGAATTGAAACTGAAGGATAGTCAGGCACAATGTGCTTCATTGAAATTTATCATGGGGATAAGACTTCAAGCATTGATCTACCGATCCCTCACGCTACTCCGTTGGCTACTAAACCAACAAGGTCAGCACATCTCGTGGCCTAGAAATTCCCTACTATGCTCAACCCTCCCCGGGCTTAGATGAGAATGTTGCGGGGAATTGGTGCCGGAAAGTTAAATTTGAAATAGCCAAGTATTTTGATGAGCAACAAAAGGCGAAATTCTGAGACTATCAATGAGTATGCTGCTAAGAATCAAAGCTCGAACACGATTATTACTTCCTTCAGAAGAGCGCCGTAGAGTTAGAAAGGGACAACAAAACCCTCAGGGCTGCGAACAGAGCTTTTAACCGCGCTCTGAAGACTAACATTAAAGCGATCGATGACGAAGATAGAGTAAGGAGAAATAAAAAGAAACTCAAAGAAGTTCTCTTCACTGCGATTCGTCACGTAATGGATCCTTCAATTGCTGAGACTCTCAACAAGGCTGCTAAAGACTTATAATTTATTTGTATGTTTGATATGAATAAACTCATCTTGTACATATGTGAATAACTTCATAATTTTGTAAATTATCTCATGACTTATGTAAATCTTGTTAATTTTGTAAATATCACCTGATTTGTAATCCTTCTCTGTAATATCACTTCTAAAATGCTTTTTGATAGCTCATTCATTATTTTTGAATTTGCTGAATCTTTTATTTCTCTTTGCTGTGCTGATTTCCTTGAAAAGTTGAAGTAGACAATATTTTTAATTGTTAGCTTGAAATTGACATACCAGTCTATGTATATCATTTGCTTAAATTAACAAATCATCTTGTTAATTGCATGAAAAGTAGTTTGTAGTAAACATCTAAATCTCATCTTTTAACCGTAATGAGAGATAATCAAGAATTTAACTTCAACCATTTGGCTGGAATATCTGGAATTTGTTGATAGGAAATCCCGCCTTATCACAAGGATATAAATATTAGATAGTAATTCTTCAAGAGATAGTTAACAAGGGATTGAATCTAGAAATCATTGCCTGAATACTTGTAATATAATCCCGAAGGCCCATTTTTGGGCCTTAGAGAAATTTGAAAAATTTGAAATCCAAAACCCATATTCGGGTATCAACAGAGATTTATAACAATAATTCTCTTGAGAGTATTTTTGACCCAGATTCGAGCATTTGTGATAGATATATAGAAATCCATTATTGAAATTTCACACCCAGATTAGGACTCAAATAAGTAATTGTTTCGATACCCAAATTCAGGTATATTAAGATAATCAATGATCGATAAAGACCCGGAACCCAGATTTGTGTATTAATAAATGAAGTTCTGAAATGAATATCCCGAAACCCAGATTCGAGTATTAATTGATGACATTTAGATATGAAAGACCCGAAACCTGGATTTGGGTATTAATAGATGAAATTGCAGTATGAGAGACCCGAGACCCAGATTCGGGTATTAATAGATGATGTTTAGAAATGAAAGTCCCGAAACTCAAATTCGGGTATTTATGAGTGGAGCTCTGTTCTACTCCTTTGATGTGTGAACCCTTCAGGTCTTATATGGAAGTAATTTATCTAGTTGCCTCTTGAGCTTGACCGTCTTAATCGACAATTGAAAATGCCTTTTCTCGAGCTTGAACATCATAGTTCATGATTTGATGAGCCTCTTCTCGGGCTTAGACATTTTAGTCCATTGCTGAATGTGCCTCCTCTTGGGCTTGGACGTCTCAGTCCATTATAGAATGAGCCTCTCCTTGGGCTTGGACATCTTAGTCCATTGTTTAATGGACCTCTTCTTGGGCCTGGACGTCTTAGTCCATTGTTGTCCGCTGCACTTGGTTAGCTCATCTTAGAGACTAGAACCAAGGACTTACCCGACCTCCCTCTAGGAGGCGCCCTACCTTGGCCCTTTTGCGGCGTGGACAGGGGCTTGTTCGGTGCTTTACCCTGGCCATCTTATGGCGTGGATAAAGGCCTACTCCGTCCTCCCTCCAGGAGGTGCCTTACCTTGGCCATAGTGTGGCATGGATAAGAGCTTGTTTGATGCTTTAACCTGGCCATCTTATGGCGCGGCAAAAGGCTTACTCCGTTCTCTCTCCAGGAGGTGACTTGACCTAACCAGAGGCACGACTAAGTGCTTGTCCGGTGCTTTAAGCTGGCCATCTTATGGCGTGGCTAAAGGCTTACCTGCCCTCCCTCTAGGAGGTGCTCTGCTCTGGCCATCTCGACAGGGACAGAGGCTTTTCTACCATCTTAGGTAGTATCCAAATATAAGGAGCATTTCACTCCCAACCATGTAGATTTTCTTTTTATGAAATGTAGCTCTTTATTGATTTTGTCTCAAATTCTTTTTACAAACTCTTGAATTTTTCCTTGTCTGAAGAAATATGATCTTCCCCTCCAGGGCTTTGCAATGGTTGGTTTCATGACCATTCATCATATGGTACTGGCAATAGGATCCTCCCAAATTCCTTTCATATTTTGGCCTTTTCTTTTGTGATGGCCAATATTCAAACTCATCCTTAGTGAGCAAGTAGATGTTCTCTATGGAAGTTGTTAAGTTGCACGCTTTTGGAAGTCTAGACTTGAAACTTGATTCTTGTGGATGGCCTTTTGACTTTTTATTTCTTGGCCTTATGTTTTCATGTTCTTCAATTGCTTTTCTTTTTACCACCCTTTGAATTTCATAGGCTAGAAGTGTTCTTGCTGTAGTTGGTTGCCACATATGTGCAAAGGCATTGTAATCATTCATTATCTCTTTCTCAAAGATGGTGCATTTGGAATAATGTTGGATTGTTCTTCTCATTTGATTGAAGACATTGTCACTTTCGTTTGTTTTCTTTCCTAGCACAAAGATGGGGGTGGGGCCAACATAAAAAGGATTTAAACTCCATTTCTTAAGATCATAAGATTTCACTTTCTTTTTATTTATAATTCTTAGAGCTTCTAATATGAGTCTTTGCTCTTCATTTTAATTGGAATCCTCGATGGTTATTGGGGAGAATCTTGTCATATATGGTTCAGAAGATCCTTGTTCCGATCTTAAGATTCTTCTAGCCATGATTAAATCAAAGTAGATGAACTTAAGATAGGGTTGAGTGGGGTTAGAGAATAGTAGTGTTGAGGGTTTAACCAAGGCGGAGGTTCGGCCCCTCCCTCTAGCACCAAAAATGTTAACAAGATTTCTTATCAACACCCCAAAGTTGAGCTAAGTAATGTAGATTATTCTTTAGGAAAATAGTGTGGGTACGAAGGAATGTATCCTTCTCGGATTTCTTTTCAAATAAGCTTTAGTAGACAAAAGACAACTAGGATAACCTTTCGACTCAGTCGAAAGGGTGGGTTTCAATGCTTAATGACCTTTCAACCTTGTCGAGTTAGTGTAGATTCTCTTTTAAAAGCTTTCCTTATTGAAACAGATGGAGTACCCTGGATAAGGTCTTTCTTAATTAGATTCGACCTTATTGCATGCTTTGGTTATTGGTTGGGTGGATTCTATCCTTGAATCTGAGACAGAGGTTCTGACTCTGTCGAAAGCGAGGGTGTTTAGGTGTTAAAACTTGATCCAGGTATCTAAGATAGGGCTTTCGACTTCGTCGAAAGCTGTGAACTTAACCTTCTCGGGTTTGAACTTGTAATCTCAATCTACAGTGTTTTGGTGAAGGGTTTCGACCTTATTGAATGCTATAACTCAGAGGTAGGTTACTTGAAGTATGAACTTGACATTGCTTAAATCTTGCTTGGTTTCGACTGTGTCGACAGTGGCCTTTCGATGAAGGCGAAACCTGTAACATAAGAGTGAAACCGACAAGAACTTTCATTAAATGGTAAGTAATAAAAAATACTTGAAACTTCCCTTTTATAAGAAAAAGATAGCTTTATTGCATCAAATCCCTAAATTAATCTTGTAACTAGGGTTACGACACTTTTGATTAAAGAAATACAAGTTTGGAATGGGAGGAATCGGATCCCCAAAATGTGACCCCTTGGGTCTTATTTATAGATGTGGGTCAACACCTTTCGACCCTGATGCTTCTAACTAGGTCGAAAGGTGGCTGCCGAAAGACTTAAGCATGTTTCCGTCTTTGTCGAAAGGTATGGTTGCGCTCCTCTTCTTTGAGTTGTCTTGTAAGTGCTTTCGACTCTGTCGATAGCCCTTGTTCATTGGTTTCGACGATGTTGGTTACGCCTGTGCTCTTGTTTCCGATCTAATGCGGAACCCTCCTAGGCCACGTTGGTTTCAATCGATTCGAAAAGCTTATTATAGCTTTCGAAGGGGTTACTCAGGGTAATACTCGCTTTTAAGCAGTTCGAAATGAAGGCAAAACCAGCAGTTTTGAATGGTTTTGTGTATGTGCAAGTGGCTGTTCTCATTGTCTTCGAAAGGTGTTGCTTTGACTCAATCGAAAGGTCATCATGTATGTGAAATGACCCAGTTGAAAGGTGGCTATTGAAGGTAGAAGGATGCTTTCGACTCCTTTGTCTCCTTCGAAAGGTATGAACTCGTTGGGCCTTTGTTGTTGAGACCTTCCAATGCCTTTGAATGGTTTTGAAGCTTCCAGACCGTATCAGTAGCATCCCTTCAACTCTTTCGAAAGGTCTAGCTTGTGTTTTTGTTTCTTGCTTTCCTTTGTTCTCCGCTTGGAATGGTTCAGACTAAGTCGAAAGGTGATTTTTGGAGTAACTGTACCCATCTATCCCAGTGCAATTTTAGTTGGTTTTTACCTCTATTTCGTTATATAAAATTTATTATAAATTCCCTAAAATTACCGAACCCCTGCTTCCATAGTTTAACTTTATTTCACCTTTTTGGTGTATTTTCCTTGTTTATTTCCAGTCATACAACTTCAAAAATTCATATAGGATTATATAAACTCAGGAAATCTCTTGAACTGTAAACCCACTTCCTAAATCTAGTCATATGATTCATATAAATCTTTCACTAATTTTGGAAATCACTATATAGGGAAACACCTGTTAATATCCCATGTATACACATCTTTTCCCCAAAAATTTCATTAACCCTTTATACTTTAGCATGCAAACCTATATTAACCCCATCATACATAAAAACCTATAGATCTAAACTGATCCCATACATTTAAACATCAGACTAGAAGGGTTAAGTATTGCCCACTTATATCTTTTAGATGTATAGCTTTTGTAACATTGCAGAATTTATTATTTTGATTTTGATTATTTAATTAATTTTAAATATTTAAATAATTGGTGTTTAAAAAACTAAATAATTTATATTCATAGGGATTATTTAGTGGAAATTAGCCACAAGAGCCTCTTTAGCAAGTGGAATTAGTTTCTAGGACACACAATTGAAATAATTACTTTCAAGGACAAAACGTAAAATAATTAGTTTCTAGGGCCTAAAAACCTACGAAATTATGTCCTTAAAAGTAATTGAACTGCTGACTTTGTCCTTGAAAGTAACTATTCTGCTGACTTTGGCCTTGAAAGTAATTTCTTTGAATGTGTGTCCTAGAAATTAATTGGACTGCAACGTTTGTCCTTCTGGTGAAATGCCCCGATTATTTAAATATTTGAATTTTGAATTGATATTAATTAATTCGATTTAATAGCTTTATTTAACCCTTTTTAATTAATAATTAATAATGGTGAACAAATTTTGGAAATTTATTTGCAATAATAAATAATAAGAAAATCAATTGTTAATAAAAACAACATGATTTTTGTTGTAGTATTTTTTATTTAATTTATAGGATGTTTCCATAATTTTTAAATTTGGAAAATATTTAAACTGTCGTTTGACATATTTTACGGCAAACGATGGTGATTTTGTGATTTCACAAGATAAAATAATGTGTGTATTTTATTGTTGATTTGTGATCGTGTCGTATTTTGGTGCACGATTATATTTTTATTTTTGTCGTTCGCAGTTCGTACACGAACGGGATATTGTGTAGCGGAATATCGAAAAACTCTCTTTTTAAAACATTTTAAAACAAATCAAAATTAAAAATTTAGATCTGATGTGATGTTGGCTTGTAATTTTTTTTTCTTGGGAATCTTGTTTAGCTTGAGATGCAAGTAAGGTGGACTGGTTTGTTTGTAAAATCAAAACAAAATTCAACACTTAACCTATTTTCCATTTCCACTTTCCCACTCTTCTCTCTCCTCCTCCTTTTTTTCATATCAAATCTAGTAAAACAAAAATAGCTCTAAGTTTAAAAATCCAAATCGAAATCTATACTTAACTAAAAAACTCCAAATTAGGTTCTTTGAGTTTGTATCGATGTGGGCTTCGATTCTATATAGTTTTGGGTCGTGCAGCACTGTTTGGCAGAGTTCGAAGTTTTGACATGAAAGTAGGGTTCCACTTTTTGATTGATTTAGGCGATGGTTGTACATGGCGTTGGTGTCGTTGTGCTTCTTGGTCGAGGGAGAACTAGTTGGTGTAATTATGGTGAGGCATGGTGGTGGAGGGTGGAATGCGTCATTTTTGTACGATCGAATAACTCTCCCAGGTCGTGATTTGAAATAGCCAATCGATTTTCAATTGATGGTGATGGTTGCAACGGGCATGCGGAGAGGAGGTCGTTGGAAGAATCAGTGCATTTTTTCGTCAAGTGGATGTGGAGAATTTGGTGATTGAAGTTTGCGGCTATGGGTATATATGTGTATCTACTCATGCGTGCACGAATTTGAGAGGCAGAAGAAGGATTTGAATTAATTTGGGTAATTAGTTTAGTTAATTATCTAATTAATTTTATTGTAAAATCCAAATCTTATAAAATCGATATCTTGCTCGTACGAGGTCGGATCTAGACACAATCTTTTGTGTTGGAGTCGTATCGACATTATCTACGCGATGGAACTAGTTTCGTAGGATTTGGAGCTCGTGCAATTTTAGGCCAAAATCGACCAAGCCGGAACACGAAAGCGTCAACTGGAATTTTTGCGAGTTTACTCATCTCTAAATAAACTATATGATTTCTGTGTTGCTATATATTATTATTGAATGTTTAAATGGTAGTTGATAATTTTAATGAAGTATAAATTAATAATAAAATTATAATGATTTAATAACGTAGTTAAATTAGTTACACTTTGTTTGTGATATCTTTTTAGCAGATTAGAACATCGTTCTACTATAATTAAATTGAATGATTAATTTGTACATCTATCAATAGAATAAATCACTGTTATGTGCTTGTAAAGTAAAAAGATTATTTTTGAAGTTAATTAATATGTGGATTAATTAAGAAATGATATGTTAGCTATTGATTGCTAATTTTGATAATAATATGTTAGTTACTGTTGTTTGATCCCACTTGATAGTGGATAACATAAATAACCATTTTGTTGCAGGGGACAGAAAGAAGAAGTTAGAGTGTTTTCGTAGCAAATAGGTCGCTATGGGACACTTCAAAATGCATATATATATATATACACACACACACACACGAAATTTACAGAGGACTTTTGTAGAGCGACTCTAAGGGTTTTCTCACCAATATTGATTTATTTATATTCTTATATTGCTTATATCGATGTTTGGTTAAAATATTTGTGACATACTATTTGAATTATGTAAGTGTCGTTATAACGATTTTCGTTGTACCGTCACTAAGGAAATATCATCTCCTTAAACCCTTGTGTATATTGAATTTGTGCTTGTATTTTTACAAATGAATGTCTAGGCGCATTTCTTCACTTTGAAAGTTGTTAAACTATATTTTCAAATATTTTACGGATTTTGAAAATAAAGGTTAAGTATTGATTAAAATTTGTAAAAGAAGTTATAAATTTGATTTATTTTTCTTCGGGATAATTAATATTGTCCTAAATTTATAAAAGTTTATAAATTTGATTTATTTTCCTTCGGGATAATTAATGTTGTTTTAAACTTATAAAATATTATAAATTTGATTTATTTTCCTTTGAGATAATTAATGTTGTTTTAAATTTATAAAAGATTAAAATTTGATTTATTTTCTTCGGGTTAATTAATGTTGTTTTAAATTTTAAAAAGATTAAAATTTGATTTATTTTCCTTTAGGATAATTGATGTTTTTTTTAAAATATAAAAGGATTATAAATTTGATCAATTATCTTTTGGGATGATTAACATTGTTTTAAATATATAAAAGCATTTTAAATTGATTTATTATCTTCTGGGATAATAAATGTTGTTTTAAAGTTATAAACAATAGTTTATAAATGAAAATCTTTTAAAAAGGAATGTTTGAAAATAAAGCTAAGTGTAAATTGTTTTGGGTTTATAGTAAATGATGTTCTTAATGACATTTATTTTTGATCCTTTCTTTTAATATACATAGAAATATAATTTTCTCTTTAAAAAGAATAATTTAAAGAGTGTTGTTTAAAATATTTTACAAATATTTTGTGATGTGAAAATCGAGCACAAGTGTGAGTCAAATGTTTTAATTTTTTTGTTTCTTCGTTTCTACAAGTAATATCATTTTGTTATCTCCGGTAGTTGATTCGTTGACTATCAATTCTGCTATCTTCTATGTGTTTCATCGATTCAAGACGAATTTGTTGCTTGTTTGGGGCATTTAAACTCTTGCTATTCTTAAAGTCAAGAATGATGCCGAGTTGAGTTAGGAAGCAACATTGCCCTAAGTCGTCCGGCTTCGTTGTTTCCCCTAGAGTGGTACTAGTTTGTTTTCGATAGTTGATTCATCGACTATCGATTTTGATATCCTTCTTTGTGTTTCGTCAATCTAAGACGATTTATTGCTTACTTTGAGCACTGGCACCAACACCGTGGAAAACTAAAACCCAAGAGTGAGTGGGAGCTAAGCTAGTTGGGTTGCACCCATTAGGGCATATTCACATTTATCTAGAGATTTTTTGATAGCATGCATGTGGTAATGTGAAATATTCGAATGCTCGTATGAAGCGGGGTCCAGCTTGGAAGTTCCCGAGAGCGATGCATGTTTGGTGTAGGCTACCAAGTATATTTTAGCTAGAGCTATACTTTCAGTGCAGCGGCCACACCCTCCTTGTCATGTTGGATAAATTTGTTCTCCTTGTTTTGGTACGAACTTTGGTGTTGACCTTTTCTTAATTGCATCGAGAAGTGCCTTGAGCTCTTTTCTATGTTTAATTATTATTTTTCCATTCTTTTAGTTTGGATTTTGATCTTATATATGTCCATCCTTTCTTGTTTGGATTGTTGTTCTGATTTTTTTTCCATTTCTTCATGTATGGATGTTGTTCTTCTGAGGTAAATATCCTTTTCGTGATTAGCAGTGCGGTCTCACAAAATTATTATATGTTCATCATATTACTTGAGTTTTCTAATGTTGGTTTTCCTGACCGGTCTGGGTGTTATTTTATTATAATACTCGGTTCAGACCGAGTATTTTTCTAGGTTTACATTAGTGGGACATGAAGCTCATGGAGTAGAGCTGAACGTTTATCTACCGTAGTATTTTTATTTTTCGTTGTGTTATTATATATACCTATAAGCAATTGTAAGGTCAGAAATTTATACATGTCCAGCTGACATGGTTTGTTTTTAACTCTGATGTACCTTGTATCTTGGAGTGACAGCTTATACTATCTTAATTATATTATATGTTGTCGTTTCCACTATGAGATTCTGTTTTCCCTATTTGTTCTTTTTTATTTTACCCTAATAATCCGCCTTGTCGATGATTAGATGTTCGATATTGGAATATCATGGATGTATTTAGTGTCGACTTTCAATGGTCGAAAAGGCAGGTCGTTACATTTGGTATCAGAGCTAAAGGTTAAGCAAGAACCTTGGCTTTGGTGGGGTAAACTCATTGGAGATAAAGTAAGTAACACTATAGAATGAGTCAAGAGTATTATATATACGAGAGCATATTTATTTTTGTTATAAAAACATGTTGTGTTAATTGGTCTATTGAGCGGTTTATGAATTCTGGTCGAGACGTGGGACGCAACGGTGTCGATAGGGATTTCTAAACTCTGGAACAAGGCAAATGGACATGGTATTGATTTATTCAAAAATTTGGTAAATGAAATATTTTTACTTAGGGTTATATATTTTATATATATATTAAGGAATAATTTTCAAACAAGGTTTGTTTGTTTGTTAATGATAATATCTCTTTATTATCATTGTTGTTTGGTTTGTCATGCTCGAGTAGTTTATGAGCATTAACTATCGTTAGTTGGTTGTTAATTTATGGTAGTATTACTTGAAAATGTTTGTAGGTATAAATATTTCAAAGAGATTGTTAATAAAGATACATTTTTCTTTGGATAGTTCGGGGAAACCATCTCGATTAGTTTTGTGGTAATTCGAATAATCTTCTAAGTGATGATTGAATGTTGCTTAAGCAAACGTTGTAGTGCATTTAGTAAATTATTCTCTTTATCACTGTGCGAGCGAGATGAGTTCAAATCCGAATGAACCCAAAGCGAGTGTTAGTGAATAAATCACTAAAATTATTTTATACATAAATAAATATATACGTAGTATGATTTAAAAAGGATTTTGAAATAAAAACCGGGTATTTAATTCTCAGGTTTCCTTAAAGGAAATTGATTCAAAATAAAAGGTACTTTGATAAATGAAAAAAAAATTAAACTCTTGGATAGAAAGAGATAATTTAACTCAAGTTTTAAATGGGTTAAATTAGATATGAAGGTTTTAATAAGCATTGTTTTATTAAACCATGGTTTTTGTTAATCATCTAAGTTTTGTAAACTAGTTGGTGATATTAGACCAACCCATAAACATCTTTCCATAGAACACTCTAAGGTAAAAAGGTCGAAAGGTTGACTCAATTTTAAAGACCTACATTTGTTTGAGCCTCCATCTAAATTTTGTAAAATAAAATGAAACTGGTGTTTTGTATGTACTCTTAGGATATAGAAGAGTATTATACAAGTAAATAATAGTAGATTAAGTTTTTAACTTAATGTTTTATAAAGAAATGTCTTTATAAAATTGTTTATAAACTTAAATGAAAATTTATGAAGTAATTCATAAATAATTTTAGTATTGAATAAAATACTATAAATAAAAAAATGAAAGTGATTTAGAAAGAGATTGGTTTAGTTAAGAAACCAATAGAATTAAGTACATAAGTTATATGTAGATCATTTTATTCGCATGATTCTTGATCTAGGATTCAAATACATAACTTCAAGGTGATTTGCACTAGTCCGAAAAAGGATTTCTCACTTGATTATTGTCAGCGAACACTTGATTTGGATTCTTGATATAATTCTGAGGTTTTCTATTATAGTATATGGCTATGTAAGGGGAATGGGGATTTCTAATTAAGGAACCTGATCGGAGTCCGCACCAAGGAGATTGAGTGAGTGATACTAGTTTGGAAGCGAAGTTTATGTACCCGAGAAAGTTGTCGGATCAAATATTGCGCACGGATGATTTATGTACATCATACGGGCTTATGTATATTTATATAATTTATTATGTGTCTTAGGGAAGTTTAGGAGTGATTTTCAATTCTATTTGAGGGAGCTTGGATAACCTTCTAAGCAATAACCAAAGGCTGATGAGCGTAATGATACGCTTAGGAAATTATCTATATCCTTAGATGATCGATAAAGTTTTGAACCTAAGAAAAATTCTAAATCTTGAATGCTAGTTATTTAACATTTTAAATAATGTTAAGTGTTAGTTTATTTTGTTATGGAATTTGATTTAATTGATATGTTATTTTATAGACTACGGTTTATAAAATTGTTGTTTATTAGGACCTAAATCCCGGTGCTTTTGAAAAGCGATTTCGAAAGAATTTGTGAAAGAAATATTAACATTATTTTAAAAACTTTGGTGAAGCATTATTATTTTAGGATATTTGAAAAGTGTTTTTGTGAAGTGATTTTTTAAATATTTTAGTTACGACTAAAGTTGGGTGATTGGGAGTTTTTCGATTTGGAAGACTCGCCAGGTATATTTGTTTACTTTAGTTGTTGTTTTAGGAGGAACCAGGATACCACCAGATGCTCTATGTTTTTTTTATTTTAGAGTTATACCAAGCTTCGGTAGGAGGAGCCCCCTCCTTGTCATAATTGATTTTGGTTTTCATATATATTTATCTTTGAAGGAATTTAAACAATATATTTTGAATATAAAAACCCGGGCATTTAGTTCTAAATTTATCCTTTGAAAAGATTGGATGAATAATATTTTATTACAAAGTATTCTCTATACTTTTGCTGCATATGGTTGATATATTGCTTTTGGGTAGCATGCGGCTTTATACTATACTAGAGTTGCATCATTATTATAGGTTGCATCATATTTCCTTGTTGCATATGATTGTTATATTCTTATGTTGCTATTGCTTTAGATAGAAATAGCTCGTGTTTCTCTTTTGTCAGCATGATTCTCTTTTGAATTCTGTAAGTACAAGATAGGTACAGGAAAGCAAGAGATTACCATTCGATTTCTTACGCACCTCCATTCGTATTGAGATAGTAAATTGCTTGCAAAAAGAAGAATCAAATGTAAAAGTGGTACATAGTAGATTTAGATGTTAGTGATTGATTGATGATTTTATGCCCCGGATATGGAAGATCACTTGGATTTTGTTTTCTTTGTTGATTTGGGCCAGTTTGTAGCGAGTTATACTTTTTCCGGATTAGCCACACTACGGAGGAGCTGCCAAAATTTTCCGTAACATAATGGACTTTAAAAGTTTGGCAACTCGTTTTAATTAATAAGTTATTTAAACCTTTAGGGTTTGGAGATATTTTCTTCCTTAGAAAATTTCGGGGACAAAATTCTTTTAAGGAGGGGAGAATGTAACATCTTAGAATTTTATTGTTTTGATTTTGAATATTTAATTAATTTTAAATATTTAAACAATTGGTGTTTAAAAATCTACATAACTTATATTCAAATATATGGATTATTTAAGTATTTGAATTGTGAATTAGATATTAAGTAAATGGATTTAATAGATTTGTTTCACCCCTTTTAATCAATAAGTAATAATGGGGAACTCATTTTGTAAATTTATTTGCAATAATAAATAGCTCGAAGATAATCAGTTGTTAATAAAAACAACTCGATTTTCATTGTAGTATTTTAATTTATAGGATTTTTCGATAATTTTTGTATTTGGAAAATATTTAAATTGTCATTTGACGTATTTTATGGCAAACGATGGTATATTGGTGATTTCACAGGATAAAATAATATGTCTATTTTATTATTGATTTGTGATCGTGTCGCATTTTGGTTCACGATCGTATTTTTATTTCTATCGTTTGCAGTTCATACGCGAACTGGATATTACATAGTGGAATACCATAAAACTCACTTTTCAAAACATTAAAAAAATGAAAATTCAAAATTTGAAGGTGATGTGATGTTGGCTTGTAAATATTGTTTTGCTTAGGAATCTTGTTTAACTTGAGATGGAAGTAAGGTATATTGGTTTGTTTATAAAACCAAAACAAAATTCAACACTTAAATTATTTTCCATTTTCACTTTCCCCTCTTCTCTCTTCTCTTCCTTTTTTAAATTTCATTCCAGTAATTTAAAAATGGCCAACAAGTTTAAAAATCCAAATCAAACTCTACATTTAACTAAAAATCACCAAACTAGATTCTTTAAGTTTGTATCGATGACGGCTTCGATTCTATAGAAATTTTGGGTTGTGTGGTGCTGTTTGGCAGAGTTCGATGTTTTGACATGAAACTAGGGTTCCACTTTTTGATTGATTTAGGCGATGGTTGTACATGACGTTGGTGTCGTTGTGCTTCTTGGCCAAGGGCAAACTCATGGGTGTAATTTGGTGAAGCACGTCGGTGGAGGGTGGAATGAGTCATTTTTGCATGATCGAATATCTCTCTTAGGTCGCGATTTGAAATAATGATCCAATTTTGATTGATTGTAGTGGTTGCATTGGGCAAGCGGAGAGGAGGTCACAGGAAGAATCGGTGCATTGTTTCGTCGAGTAGATGTGGAGAATTTGGCGATTGAAGTTTGTAGTTATTGGTATATCTGTGTATATGGTCATGTGTGCTCGAATTTTAGAGGGATAAGAAGGATTTGTGTTAATTTGGGTAATTAGTTGAGTTAATTATCTAGTTAATTATATTTTAAAATCCAAAACTTATAAAATGATATCTTGCTCAGACGGGGTCAGATTTGGACGCGATCTTTTGCATTGGACTTGTATCAACGTTTCCTACGTGATGGAACTAGTTTTATTGGATTTTAAGCTAGTAGAATTTTATAGTAAAATTGAATGATTTTAGACCAAACCAGAACACAAAAACTTCAACTGAAATTTTGGTGAGTTTACTCACCTCTAAATAAATTATATAATTTCTTTTTTTCCATAGATTATTGTTGAATGCTTGAATGGTAGTTGATCGTTTTTAGTTAAGTATAAATTAATATTAAAATTATGGTGATTTAATTTAATTATGATTAACGTAGTATAAATTAGTAATAAATTAATGGTAGTTGATCGTTTTACAAATATTTTGTGATGTGAAAATCAAGCACAAGTGTGAGTCAAATGTTTTAAATGTTTGATTCATTCATTTCTACAAGCATTTATAAAAGTACTAACATTGCAAACAGAATCAACTAAAAAGTGCAATTAATTAATATGTGAATTAATATTGGAGATTAATATATAACGTGTGGGTATATATATCAGATCCCTCAATTTAAAGAGGTTTACATATAAATGTAATAAATAAATGTTCAAATTCATATCTGGATAATAATATATATATATATGCATATTAAATATATATGTTAATTGAATGGTGGAATTAATCGACATGCCAATTAATGAAACATTACAATGTGTAAAATATTAATTAAGGAAATTAACTAATAGAAGTGACATGTTAATCTATTAATGGGGCTATTAATTAGGATTGTAACATAATCAGTAGAAAATGTCAATTAATAAGGAAAAGAAATAATAGTTGACCAAGATTTGAATATGTACATATAAGCAGTATATTGCTGCAAATAAAAATTAATTGAAGGATCAATTAAGTAGAGGATTAATTAGATAATTGGTGGGCTGCATCTATATAAGAGAGAACGTAATGTAATGCATTCCATTAGCTGTCACTTTCTTCATCCCTTTCTTACAGTAAACAATGGCTTCTTTCTTCATTCTTTTCTCCTATTTCTCACAAATCTTCACCAAATGAATCCAAATAAAATATATGTAAACAAAATAGAGGAATTGCAACAAATTAAAGGAGAGAAGTTGTAGAATGGCGTAATAATTTTAGAAGATAGAGATTTAAAGATAAGGACAACAAGTGAGTGGATTTAAATATATATCTTTTACGTTTATGATATATTATCGTTAGGTTTTCGTTAAATAATTTTACTCAGTATTTATTTCAGTAATTAATTCTGTTAATTAGTTATGCTGAGACTGTAAATTGTATAAGAAAGCTTATATTTAATTAATATTAGGCTTGACAGTTAGAGAAAGGCATAAGCCTAAAAGTAAGAAATTTACAGTTATTTACATCTATTTAAAAGTTGAAATTTAGCCTATAAATATTAGCTTCTTTTTATTCCTTTTTACGCGAATAAATTAGTTAAAGAGAAAAATTCGCAAATACGGACTAAAATAGAAAGAACACTAGATTTACAGAAATTAGATGTAAAATAAGAAAAGCTAAAATAAAAAGAGAAAAATAGAAATTTGCAGTGAATTATGCTAAAACGAGGAAAAATAAATTAAAAGGGAAAATCTAATAACTTAATTTGAAAGTAAGTGATAAATTAATTGGTTGGTTTAGAAAAGAGAATACATTTCTATAGTTAAAAGATAACGATAAACGTAATTGCAAGAATAAAAGAAATAAAAAGGGAATTAGTGTAAAATAGAGAAACTACTATATTTTACACTACCCAAAAAGTAAAGCAACAATAAAATAGATATCTTGCAGTTACGGATTATTTTTTATAGCATTATTTGGTATTAAAATATGGAAATGGATTTTTAGCACAGTTTTTGTAACCAACCAAATAGAATATAACCACTTCCTAGAATATAAGAAGTTAAAGTGAAGAATTAAAGGAATTAAAGAAGGAACCAAGTTAATTATTAGACAAGACTAGAAGCTCTGCATTTATTGCGCAGATAATAGAATAAAAGTAAAGCAGTTATTATGATAAGTAAATTTGTGACAATCGGACGTAGTCCCAAGCCAAGATTGTCATATAATATAAGAGAATTAAAGAGAATTCAATATCATAATAAAAGAAGACAGACTCTAATAGAAAAGTGACACTTGTAATTATATTTATAATATATAGATTATAAAAGAGAATAAAAGAGACAATTACAAGTAAAATTATAACATAGGTTATAATTAAGTAGAAAGAACAGAAAAGACTTATTTTAAGACTTAAATGAAGTTAATAAGCAAATATAGCAGAAATAATAGAAAAGGATTATTTTAATAAACTTAGATCTTGGATTAAGTTAATAAGCAAGATTGTAGAAGTGGCCCATACCAACAGCATTCCCTTTCAGTCAAGAACTGATGGTCTCACAATAGTTAGGTGAGGCTAGGACAAGATTATGCTAATTAGGGCAAATAAGTAGCTATCAGATTAAGAAAAGTAAACTAAACACAAAATAAAAGATTAGACTTAGGGTCTAATAAAAGAGTAAGATGCGTTAGGAACAACCCAAAGGACGAAGAGCCTAACGAAGCAGTTCATCACAGACTTCAGCATGGAAGAAGCACGTCCAACTTAGTTATTTTGGGCTAGAAGGAAGTACGAGACTTCAATGGGACGTGAGGGTACTCTAGGATGGCCCTCTAGGGTAGGCATAGCGAAGCAGTCCTCCAGAGGCAGGTCTATAGGTGTTCCATCAAAAGAGTATGCCTTGACTGCTTTTTGCATGGCAGGACCATTGTAGGCAGTCAAAAGGGGATGATGTTTGGAGTAGGATATTCGTATGTCCCAGTACTTGCAAGTAAGTTTTAGTGGGAAGGACCTAAAAGGATAGTCGCATGAGGATATCGGGCCAGCATTAAAACCAAGAAGCGAGTTCGGGAAAGACTAGAGTCAGTCCAATGATTCTTTCACTATCGAGACATTGGATGAGGGGCGCAGCCAATTGGATGTTTAGATTGTTTGAAGTAGGGCACAACCACTTAGCTCTTTAGAGGTCTTTCGATCAGTTGAGGGGTGGCTGCGTGGGGCCATAGCCATGATAAAAAAAGGGACAGACCAAGTAGAATATCTGTATTGTAGGCCTAACGAGGCAGTCCTTTATAGAAATAGAAAATCCCCGACTGAGTTTCGTACAAGGTAGACCTTATTAAGTGTGATTCAGGGAGTAGACAGAACGATTACGTATAGTCCTCAAGGTGCGCACTGGGTGGTACATTATGGATGTCCAAGCATTAGTCTAGACTAGTGCGGACACAGTTTTATGTTTTCACAGTAGACGAGGGAACATCTATATTGTAGGCCTTATGAGGCAGTACTTTATATATATAGTCACAGAACGCCATAGAAGCAAGATCGATGGAGTCCTTTGTGAGGAGGATATGGAAGGTACTGTGGGTAGTACCTAGGACCGATGCGGTCATTGGGCTTATAGCTACATATATACCAGTTATTAGGTTTTGATCTACTAGGGAGTAGATGGGCACAATTCACGCATAGATGCGAGAGTATTATGAACCCAATAATCTAATATAACAGTAATTGGAAATAAAACGGTATATGTAGAATTAAGCATAAAAGTGTATAATTTGTCCATTCACCAGAACTTTAGTTCGGACGCCCTCCTCATAACATCCTACAGGTTAGGTAGATGGCAGAGACTTTCCAGCTTTGAGATACTTGTTTAGAAAGTGTTATTATATTAGTGAGTATTTACTTACTATTATATTTTAGTCAGTTCCGCTGTGAGATATTTATCTGAGCTCTGATATATTTGTCTTTGCTTATTTGCAGGATACCAGAAATCCAACTCGGGCTTCAGTGGGCTTGGATTTTAGCATTTTTGTGAAAAATCCGGACCCACTGGAATTCGGGTTGTTACAATTACCCTACTAATTTTGGAGTTACTATCTCTTTTTCATCCATATCTCCTAATCCTATAAATTACAACGCTCATAACTAGACATCCTAATTATTACTAGTGCAAATATCGACGTATATTGCGCTATAAATATAGTTTTATTTTTAATCGTTAAGCATGGTTATACGTGTGTGTGTGTATTCCTAACACATTAATTCATATGCTTAGGAATTTCAAAACATTAATTTCCACATTTAATTTAATAAAGTTATCTTTTCCAAAAAGGATTACCATTTTGACTTTCCATAAATTACAAAAAATGAGACTTTTGCTCAATTTGAAATTACAATAAATTATCTTTTTTCTTTTATTGAAATAGTTAGTGCAAACTAGGAGAAGAATATCCCTACTTTACACATCTCTTTCCTTTTTGGTATATTCCTTGTTAATTTAAACGATGCACTTTTTATACATACTTTTGGAATTGGATAATTTATGGAAATTAAATGGGAATAGATACAATTAAATTATACTCCACTCCTAATAAATAAAAACATAGAAACTCAAATTCCAAGGTCAAAGTTGGACAATTTAAACTAATACTAACATTTTACAACCCGACTATAAATCTGGAATAAACTCTACTACTTTATCAACATTTAACTTAAAAAATTTAGAGACTGATTTCCAAATTTCCAGATTATGGTGTAAATAACATTTTTATTCTAATTACCTAACTTACAAAATATATAAGTGAGATTTCATCTTCCTAAGCCTATAACTCCATAGATCTTGCATAAGAATAATATTTAAACAAAACTCGACGATATAAATTTCAATGTTATAAATAAATTATACAATTTCCTACTCACCTTTCAAGCTTTCCAAATCTCCAAAATCCGAATTCATCTCTTTACTTGACTCCTTTTCCTCTCAAATCCAAATAATATATATAACAAGGTATAATACATACTATTAGGATTACAGATCTAAGAAGAGATTTGAGGTTAAGAGGAATATAGATTTATAATTATGAAATTTACATTTTTCTGCAATATCGATCCACTCCTCTTCTTCTCTTTTATTTTTTGTTGTCCTCCGATTAGATATATATATAATATTTTATAATTAATAAAAATAGCAGAGAAGGGGAAATTGCGGTACTTCGCTCCTTGAATCATAAATTATGAGAAGAGAAGTGAGTGGTTAGGCCTGTATTTATAGGCACTCGAATCAATCGTATCCGTTAGACTAAAATAATTAAATCCGGACCGTTCGACCAAGGTTCAACCCTAGCCGCCAACTTCAACACTGATCGACCACCCCCACAAACGGTCCATCGCTAGACTGGCCCAAGTAAGGGGGTCGATCGGTAGGGTCCATGCTATTAAAAATATTTATTTCCTTTTTTTTGTTTTCAATTATTTTCGTTTCGGAAACTTCATACGCTAATAACTTCTTTGTTTGAGCTCTGATCGTCAAACTCCAAATATGGAAGTTGCTTAGAAAATCTCCATGAATGCAATGATGCAAGTTCATGGCCAAATTCTGATGTTCTCTCATATTCTATTTTTGAGCCTTATTATTTGTTTATTAATTACCGTTAATTTTATGGGGTATTACATTCCCCCCTAAAAGAATTTTGTCCTCGAAATTCCTTAAGAGTTGAATCGTGTAACATATCGTGCAACCATCTAAACTATCCAACCAATTAGTGTACAACCAATTTTGCAGCCAAACATATACATATGCATGGTGTATCACAACACATAAGACATGCATGCTGAATGATTCTAAATCGACGCCTTCAATATGATTGCATTCTTTTAAAAACATTTTGAAAATATGATGCAACCAACCTACATATACTGGCAGTTCTATATGTATGCAAGTTTCAAAAATCAAAAATCTTTGATTTTTGCACAGCAATTCCTCACTCCTATGGCTGGGAGTATGGTTCAACCAATTTTTCATCCAATTTCTACCATTCACTACCTAACACATAATTTCTGACATCATTTTTTTTTGAAAATCCAGCTTTCCTAAATCTATAATCCTATGTCAAAAAAAGAATTTAGATGGAAAATTAAACCCTTCTTTTGGACACATATTCCATTACATTTTGGAACCTTCTTTTTTGCCCCCAATTCTTTTTCAACTTTTCCAAGTGCAATTTGCATAGGAAGTTTTATTTTTGGGTGTTAGAATGGAATTATCCTAAACACGAGTTTCGTTTCACTATCAACAAAGTACAGAAATAGAAATTCCGAAGTTAAATCAGCATTTTCCCTTTTTATTATCTATATTTTGAATATTGTCACTGTTGTCGGACAGTAAATTTCATATTCACTAACATGTCGACCATCTCTACGCTAAGCATGTGGCACTAGAAAATTAAAAAAAAAATTCGTTAAAAATCCTTTTTCCCTTTTTAAAATTGTAAAATAATTTGAAAATTAAGTCTTCAAAAGCATTAAAACACAATTTTTCAAAAGCACTTAAACATAAATTTTCAAAAAATTTGAACGCAATCCTTTCGAAACATTTGCACCTCCATTCTTAAAACAAATCAAGCTACATCTTAAAGTAATCCGAATTTAATCAATGAGTAATGTATATGATTGAACCTAGCATTATGTAGTTAATCCTAGATTTAGAGAGCCTTTTCTTTTACTCTAAAACAAGAAACAAGTGTATTTAAGAATTTTAGTTTTTAAGGCATAGGGATAGTGACACATGATTCCACAAAAACCCTTCCTTGTTCTCCACTTGCTATAATTTATTTTTCCCAAAATTCTAAAGTTTTGGGGTTTAAGCATTCTTTATTTCTAGTTGCCAACCTAATTTTCTAGTAAACCTCCAGCTTTAACTACATTTTATCGCTATCAAGTGTCCTTATAACATCTCCTTATATACACCATTTTCCAATATATATACACACACGCGTGCGCGCGCGCACACACACATATATATATAGCGGTCTAAGCTCACCAACACAGTAATAAATTGCGATATATCTCATATAATATTATGTTTTTTCAATAATCGAAGGGAGACAACTAGCATTTACAATCCAAAAACCTAAAAGAAACAATCGTTGGAAGCTGCCCTCCAACATCAACTGATGTTGATGATGTTGTTGCCCTAACGCTTCTTAATTAATTAAGACGGACATTTCTAGTATGTCATTCTACTATTATTCACATGTCTTAACTTACCTGCTTGGCTCCCAATAAATAAGGTCCATCTACTACTTCAATTATTACACCCAATTATGGGATAATATGTGCATTGCCATGCTGCAATGTATAAGAAGTATAAGTTATGCACATTTCGAATAGCTCTTCAGAAAATTGGCTTGGTGGAATAACTTCCCTACCACCTATCTCACCTTTTTAAGTTTGAGTAAACCGACATTCTTTATGTGTGTTTGTCATCTCATAGCTCTGTTCTCCAACCATACTACTATCTTCTTTGTGACGACCCACCTTTTTGTACGATTTAAGACGACAATAAACCACACATGTCTAACTCAAACCATTCAAAAGGGTGGATTGTCAATGGGGTTTAATAAGAAAATAAGAGAAAAGAAGGAAAACAAAACACAGAATCTCACAGCAGAATGACATAATATAATAATCAAATAAACAGTTCATGAAGCTGTTTTACAATATAAATTTGATTATACAATTTTTACAACATAATCAGAGTACAATCAACAAACATACCAAATAATGCAGTAGAATAATACTAATAATATAATATACCAAACTCCGTCTTCGTCCTCCAGAAATAATGTCTTCAGACACTGTAACGACCCATAATTTTTGATAATTAAAAATATTAAATTATATAAGATTTTGAAATTTAATATTGTGAGAAATTTAATTTATGATTTATTAACGAAAAAAATAATTAGAATATGATTTAATAATGTTGTTTGAATGATTATTGACAACTATTTAATGTAATTTCAGTCAACTGAAATAATTGTAAAGTTAATTTGGTTATAATTGTAAATATGGAATAAATAAAATGTTGGATTTAAGGTTGAAATTATATGTTATAAATTGGAATTGGTTAATATAGAATATGGAATCAGGGATGTGGTAAGTAGTTATAATCTTTGTTTGTAAACAATAAATTTATAAATGTGATTAAATTACTTAAAAGTAACAATTGTTTATTTATCATCTCATTATTTGATATGTTTGGAATTAATTTGGAAATCAATGAAATTTAGTGTAATTAAATATTACAGTTATTGATAATTGTACAATATGAATGTAATAAAATGTAAACTAACGTTAATTTTATTTATAAGGTAATAGTTGATTTAATAATAAGAATGTAAATCAAAATAAATGAAAGTGTTGGAATTTAAATTATAATAAACTAGGATTTTACTACAGTTGTAATGAAATGTTGAAATTTGTGCACTATTTAAATACTGGATTTAACATGGAAATTATTTTTAAAAATTATAAATTCCTGTTAATCAAGAATGTTGAAAATGGTTAACTTTTAAATTTGAATTTTAAAAGTGATTAAATCAATTTAATAATAATTTATTTAATTAACTGAAAATTTGCCATTTTGGCATTGTTCCGGATTCTAACGAAACTAGTTTCATCGGATCCGTAACAGTGAATTATTGTAGGATTTCAAGTTTCGTAACGATCGGACTTATTGTTTGATCGTGCGGGTTCGAAACGTGTAGAAATCAATTAAAAGAATTTAAATGAATATAATTTTATTTCGAAAGCTAACTTTTGTATACAACGGAATTTGAGTTTGAAACTAGTTCCACTGAGTTTAAAAATATCGAAAACCTATATTTTGATATATGGAGTGACCTACTTTCGTTTCGGAAACGAAACAGGTTTTTCCGGTCGTTGTTATCGTTTCGAACCAATTCAATATGTTCATTCGTTCTTATCTATCTCTATATATAAAAATATATTTCTTTTCTGAAACCCTAGCAGCCTTTTTCTTATTTATGTACGTAATATTATTTCCTTCCTTCCTTACCAATGTCAGATAATCCCAAACCTTAAATCCCCAATTCAAAAATCAAATCGAAAAATTTAAACACTCCAAACTATGTCAAAATATATACCGTTTTGAAGCACTCGACAATACGAATCTACGGCAAGTGTTCATTTTCTGAAATAGTGCTCGATTCGATGGGAATTCACGGTCAAAGTCCTCAAATCGCGGAACCCAAATTCGATTTGGGCGTTTTTGAGTTCGGCCATGATTGGCGAAAGAGGGAATTAGGCATAAGGACAAACTTTAAAAAAAATTTAGGCTGAAGGACACAAAGTTTCATTTTTGGGCTGAAGGACAAACTTTGAAATAAAATTAGGCTGAAGGAAAATGCTAAATATAATTAGCATTTTGTACAGTGCAAACATTGTACAAAATGCTAATTATAACTAGCATTATATCCAGTTTTACATTGTACAAAATGCTAGTTGTATTAGCATTGTCCTTTAGCCTAATTATCTTCCAAAGTTTGTCCTTCAGCCTAAAAATAAAACTTGTTATCCTTCAGTCAAAAATTTTATGAAAATTTGTCCTTGTGCCTATTTTCCACTTGGCGAAATTAGTTGTGGGGTTTTGTAGAGCTCGCCGATAGGAGTTGAATGGTGGTAGCCGGTAGTCTGATTACGACATATGGTGGTTGTACACGGCGATTGTAACGACCCCAAATTTTATATATATTTAAATTAATAATTAATTGTATTTTTGAATAAAAATAGTAAAATAAATGGATAAATTGATGCGAGTTTCCCCGAAACCAAATAAAAATATTAAAACATTCAAAATTTAAATATTGTATATATGTGATTTGAATTTAAATCTTAGATAAATGGTTTAAAATATAAATAATAATAAATAATTTTGAATTTTGAATTGATGGTTTAATAAATATTTGAGTTTATAAATATATATATATATATAGTTTTTATACAATATAAAGTCAATATATTAAAATAGATCTTAATATCATGTTAATAAGTTAATACAACTATATAAAATAAATTATGAAAAATATATATATCGTAACACATAAATAAAATTTAACAACATGTTAAAAATAGAAGTTATTCATACTATAAAGTAATAAGACAAAGCAATAGAACAAAACATATATATGAATTAACTTGCAAAACAAGACAAAGCATTTATGCAAGAAATCTTTAACCACCAAAAATAATATCATCTCAGCCGAGTTAAAGCTTGCAAAGGCAAATAAATATGTATGTGTAGTAGTAGGATAGAACAAGTAAAAGAAGTATCTTGGTACATATACAAAATAGGCAAAGTAAAGTAAAAAGAAAATATAAATATAAATATCATAAGGAAACACAAAGTACTCATGCATTTAATGCTAGCACAAACAAGTCATTCGAAATGTTGAAAAATGTTTTCAGCCTAGGAATATCTCTGATCAAATACAAAGTATCTTGTACTAGAGAAGAAAAATATATCATGTTGTACAAACCAAATAATATCAACTTGTACAAAATAATATATCACCCTGTACACTTTTTTTTCCATATATCATTACTTATCTTAGTTCGTCCATTACAAAACTGAGAAAAAAAACTAAAGTGAATGTCATTTTCAAACTTAAACAAAGCTTCAACTGAAACAACAACAACACAAATTCAAATACAAACCAGAGATCAAAGGCTTCAGTTAGCAAAAAAATTCAAAACTGTTTCAAAAGAAAGGAAGCTCTGTCATTCCTTGAAATCAAGTGAGTAACCTTTGTTTTTATTAAACTTAAAAGTATAATCAAATCTTTGTGTATGATTCAAGAAATTTCTGTGTGTGCTTAAGTATTTTCTTTCAGTTAACTATATATATATATGCATATGAAATGGCTCTGTGTATTAGAGTTTTTCATGTTCATCTCTGTTCTTTCTTCTTCAAAACAGTGAGTAAACTTTGATTTAAACCCTTTAAATTGTTTAATAACCTGAATATGTGATAATCATTGAAGTTATAAGTATGAATGAATGTTTGCATGGCTGGATTAATATGGTTGATGTATATATATATATATATATGTGTGTGTGAAAACAGTCTGTGCATGTCTGTTTAAAAGTATATATAGGTCTCTGTTCTAAATATACAGGTTTCAAACCTGTTTAAAAATCAACATCTCACCCCTTAAATCTGTTTAGGCTATGATTCGTGAATGAAAAATGATTGTAACTATGTAACATCAATTTTAAAAATAAATTCAGGTGGATTTATTGAATAATTAATTCAAAATGAAGAATTTACAGTAGACAGGTTAAAATCATGTTAAATCAAATCTTGTAAATTTCTGATTTAAGTTTATAACAAGAATCGACTTTGTAAAGTATGATTTTTAAGATGAAAATCTAAATTTTTAGTTATGATTTGAGAGAGCAGTTTGGGTTCATTCAAATTTCACTTGTTTGGCGATTTCTGATGATCTATTGAGTAGTGGTGGTCGGGAACTTGCCTGGTGGTGGAGTGAACAAGGGCTCTAGGAAAAATATTGGGTTGGGGTGCAGATGAACGTGGTGGCGGCGGCGACGGATTATTTTCTGGAAACCTAAGTTTTACTGTGCGTAAAGAATTGATCACCACGGCCTGTGAAGTTGATCGAGAGCAGCGATTTTTCGTGTGGTGGTAGCTTGGCCATAGATGAAGATGTGGCCGGAGGTGGCTACGTTCTAGTAGTCGGAGTTTTGTGTGCGAGTCGTTTTCCAGGTTTGAGTGATGTTCCAGTTTTATTCCAGTCGAACCCATATGCTAAATCTTCAAATTCGAGATAATTCATGGATCAGGAAGTTCGTGGTGTTTGGGCGAGATGATGATGACTTGTCGGAGGTGGAGGCGACTGCTGGAACGTCGTTGATCTATTGTGCACGGATACGTGCAACTCTTCGTATCAGTTTTCGTGTGTTTGGGGAAGAAGGGTTCTAGCTCGGGTCAATCGCATGATATTTGTGGGTTTGACTCAAAGCAAGAGTGGGTTGCGAGTTTACTCGGGGATGAACCCGAGAATTTTGGTGGTTGGCTCGGGGATTATACTCGTTTGTCTCGGGTCAAGAATTTTTCTAGTTTTAACCTGAACTGTTTCTGTTTTGAAAATTAAAACTAAATTTAAATTTTTAATCAAGTTTTAAAACTAAGTTTAAATCAAAAATGTAAATGAAGAGTCTAGTTTGAATTGAAACCTAGTTTGAAGATAAATAAAGTTTTAAATTCAATTTGTTTTATTAATATAAAAGCAATTAAATGTATGGGAGAATTTGAATTTAAAAATGGATTTGAAAATTTGTAAATGAGAAATTAAACAAGTTGAAATTTAAATCTTAAACCTTGACTGAAAGTTGAAGTTGAATTCCAGAGTTTTGAAATTAAATCAATTTTCATAACTTTAATTGTTTAAATAAGTTTTAATGCTAAAATATACTTTCCATATGTGAAATTGAAAGAGGATTCGATTATAACTCTTTGAAACTTTCTTTTGCGATAAAAGTATTACTTAAACATGTGAATTCAGAAGTTTAAATTTTGGGTTTAAACTTTATAATAAAAATCAATTGGTATTCATTTTAAGTCTTGAGGTTTAAAATGAATTTAAAAGTGAATTAAGTATAAATGTTCAACATATTGTGAGTGATAATAAAATCACTAATAAGAATGAGATTTGTCTTAAGTTAATGAAAATATAATGATGATTATAATTAATGAATTATTAAGTCAATTAAAAATGAATGATTTATTTATTTAATTAATTAATGATTTGGATTAATTAAATAATTAAGAGTTTAAATTAATTAAGGTAATTAATTTAAGAATAATTAATTTATTAAAGGTAAATTAATTAATGAAAGTGATGAAGAAATAACTATTAATTAAGGAATAATTAATTAGTTATTGTAATTAATTATTAATGTACCATAACTAGCCAATTCCTTCATAGAAGTTAATCTGATTTAAATTAATCAGATAATTAAATTGATCCTACTCATGGATGTTTGGATTATATTAGTTATTGAATTGTTTGATATCCCTAATCTATAATGCTTTGTGATATATTTTGACTTGTGTGTGACCTGTAGTTATTTATCTAGAATGAATGTAACTTATCATCTGTGATACATTTGTACATTATCTGTGATCTGTGTATAAAGATGAGCGTTATAGTTAATACCGCTTATCAATTATATTTCTGTATTTGATCTGTAAAGATTGAATGATGTTGCACCATTGTGGGTGAAACCTCTGGACTACACCATACACACACAAATATGGATTTCACGTGGAAATAGGTTAATTCATAGATGATTTAAATTTAAAAATTTTGAAATTGAAAATTTAATTTCAATTGATTTTGGAAATGATTTGGGTTAAATGTTAAAGCTTTTGGAAAGGAGTTTTTAAGATAAAAGTTATTTTGAATAACTTGGTAAAATTCCAATTTAAATAATTTAATTTGAATTCAAAATTTGGAATTGAATTCTATGTTTGGAAATTACGGTTAAAGATGTTATAAATGTGTTTTATATGAAGTTAAACCATTTTAAAAGTATAATTTTGAGAATTTGAATTAACCCAAGGACTTTAACTCGTATTAAAGAATCAGATTTTCTGGAATAAAAAAAACATTTGTTTTCAAATGATAAAAGGTTTCATATAAGAAATGAAATTCCAATTTAAGTTAAAGGAATTTCAAGTTTGAATTGAAAAAGGGTCTTCCAAGTTATGAATGAATTCTTTTTGAAAGCTATGAATTGAATCTGTTTATTTTTAACAGATTAAAAATGGTGATTTGTTTAAACCATTCGAAATGAAATTGTTTTGAAAGCTATAAGTTAAATCTTTGATTTAAAGATTTAACGAGCTAATCCAATTGAATTGGAAATTGATTTAATAAATCTACAAATGTATCTTTGTGAAACCGAGTGAACTTTGTGCATAGAATCTTTTTGTTAAAAAAGATTTGAAATGGTGATTTGTTTAAACCATTTGAAAAGAAAGTTTGGATAATAAATTGTGACTTAATTGGAATCCCATTATCCATGTGTTTTTGAATATTACGCTCACTATTCGGTTTAGCCGGGAGGGGACCTTTGTGTCATACAACCCATTCCGAATAAGTGATACGTCGTATATGGATAGCATTTGAAGACCGGTGTTGAAGACCGGGTATTTGCGAGAACGATAGGATAACCTATCGATTGTCTCTGCACCGAGTGGCCCCGGTATAGAGATTCCCTAAGTGATGGGAAGTCCGATCGGGATTGTGAATACCCGGATTGCAAGGGCTTCTTCGGAAGTGCCTTCGGTTCTGTTCGAACCCAGAACAGACTTGTATGGTTACATGTCTGACATTACATTATGAGATATAAAGCAGATTTTTTTCAAATACATTTCTGTTGGTGGCGGAGAATTTATTCTCTTAGCTTA
The DNA here is from genome assembly GCA_030737815.1 of Allium fistulosum. NCBI lineage: Eukaryota > Viridiplantae > Streptophyta > Magnoliopsida > Asparagales > Amaryllidaceae > Allium > Allium fistulosum. Next base: position 1,332,541,028 of record CM060902.1, on the reverse strand, counting down.
ACACCCTTCTCTGAGACATACGAGCTCAGAGGTTATGTAGTTGAAGGTTATCAGCGATATACTCCCCATTTGGTAATGTGGCATGCTGAGTGTTGCTGTGTGTTGATCATCTATTGATCATTTGTTGATCAAAGCATGGCTTTGTGAAAAAGCGTAGCTTTGTGGACGAGACCTCATCGAACCTTGCAGGTCGGAAATGGTCGAAACAGGAATGATGCGGCAAGGTTATGAGGGTCGCTCCCTTTAGGGTATGTCATTTCCTTCTGGAAAAGGGTGGTATCATGGTATGGAGCCCAGATACTTTCTCATGTGGACACACTATATTTATTACTGTGTGATGTTGGTTATCGAGAGCTCTCGGATAAAGGTCCCAAAGGACTGGGGGATGGCATACTCGAGTAGTAGTTACCTAGTGACAGAGGTAACCCGACCTTGTGTTGGCAGAGAGCTGGGTAGGTTCTCGGGACGTCCCGCCAGAGGCGTTCCCATGTGATAGTAGGAAGTTCCTTAGCCTGACCATTTGTTGGAAATCCAAAGAAACAATACGAGCCCTTTACGATTGCAATTGTATAACCTGTCTCCTCAGGCGGCAGCTATAGCATGCATAATATAATGGTACCTATGCTAGCTAAGATTAATATTGTATTTTCGAAATGATTTTGTACACTATGCACTAGTAATAATATCAAAAAGAGTTTGTTTGCATAGTAAGCATGTTTGACTATCATAAGAAGCAATCTCCTCCAAGTCTGCTTGCAGTGTGTGTGGTGGGAGGTCTTATGGTAGTTTCATTTTCCAAAAGCATTGCGGATTTCAATGTTTAAAATCCTATTGTTGTTTGTTTAAAGATAAACTGTTTTTGTTACTCATACCAGTCCCACGACTAACTCGGAGTTTATTGTTCCTTTCCTAAACTCTGGGTGCTCACAATTTTCCACACGAGCAGTCTAGAGTTGGGTTTTTCAGATAGTCAGGTTCAGTTGGCATTGGAGCTAGTTCAGTTTTAGAGACCACGACTGACATTGCTTACCTTTGTCTCATGTGATGATGGTTCGAGCTTGATATTAGAGTGGTTGGACTCAGCCTCTCTGACTGATCATTTGGAGTTATCACTTCTGTTATTTCCGCCGTATCATTATTTATCTCTGATATTGTTGTATCATATTGATATCACTGTTGTATATCATACTGGATATTGTATTCATTGGAATTGTATATGATATCATCTGTTTCTTTATTTCCGCTGTGTTGTTATACTTAATGGTGTTATAAGCTCTGGTGAGCCAGATTCAGCGTTTGAATCTACGACATCTTGAGTACAAGTGAAGTACGGGTGCCGATTTTCGAAGGCTGAATTTTGGATCGCTACAATTTGGTATCAGAGCTGAGGGTAAAACTTTAGCTCAGGAGTTTAACACATTAAGTAACTTGTTAGAGATAGGGTGAAGTAAACCCTAGAATGAGTAATCCTTAAGATATCCGTTCGAATGCCTCAGTAAATTCTCTTGCTATCCACTGATAGTGAGTATGAGTGCAAGAAGAGAATGAGATAGGGGACAGGGGAATACGACTATAAATGGTCAATACCCTGTAACAACAGTGGAAACAAATTTTCTCTATCAGTCTCTTTTGTTTGTCATCTTTTCTTAATTCTTCGATAATTTCTGGTAGATCCAGGAATAAATTCGATATATTAAAATGGGACATAAACTCCAAATAGGCCAAAATTGTTTGTTTGAATGAATTGATTGTTTTTGGTTGCTATGGTTGATAAGTATACCTTGGTTCTAAACTAAAATTTTGAAATTGTATCCATATATCTATCTATTTCTTTGAGTCCCAATATATTCTACGAATGGTTAGTTATCTCTTTGAACTAACCGATGCCATTGTATATTTCGTAGATCCGGATAAGCCGAGTATTCTGTGAAAAACTTAATAGATTCTTTCTTGTATCTATTGTTGATATTCTGATTTGGTAAGCCAAATGCAGAATAGATATTCAGTTTGATTTGATGAAACATTCTTCATCTATCTTCGTGTCTCCTTGGCAATTTCGAGGACGAAATTCTTTTAAGGGGGAAGTCTGTAACGACCCCAAATTTTATATATATTTAAATTAATAATTAATTGTATTTTTGAATAAAAATAGTAAAATGAATGGATAAATTGATGCGAGTTTCCCCGAAACCAAATAAAAATATTAAAACATTCAAAATTTAAATATTGTATATATGTGATTTGAATTTAAATCTTAGATAAATGGTTTAAAATATAAATAATAATAAATAATTTTGAATTTTGAATTGATGGTTTAATAAATATTTGAGTTTATAAATATATATATATATATATATAGTTTTTATACAATATAAAGTCAATATATTAAAATAGATCTTAATATCATGTTAATAAGTTAATACAACTATATAAAATAAATTATGAAAAATATATATATAGTAACACATAAATAAAATTTAACAACATGTTAAAAATAGAAGTTATTCATACTATAAAGTAATAAGACAAAGCAATAGAACAAAACATATATATGAATTAACTTGCAAAACAAGACAAAGCATTTATGCAAGAAATCTTTAACCACCAAAAATAATATCATCTCAGCCGAGTTAAAGCTTGCAAAGGCAAATAAATATGTATGTGTAGTAGTAGGATAAAACAAGTAAAAGAAGTATCTTGGTACATATACAAAATAGGAAAATTAAAGTAAAAAGAAAATATAAATATCATAAGGAAACACAAAGTACTCATGCATTTAATGCTAGCACAAACAAGTCATTCGAAATGTTGAAAAATGTTTTCAGCCTAAGAAAATCTTGTTAAATATGCGTTTATAAGATTTTTGTTAGATGATAATAAACATATATACATTCATTTAAATGTATTTGATATTGTACTATTTTATTTTTCATAGATAAAATGAATATTTACTGAATAAAATAAATAACACAGAATTGGAATTCAAACGAATATTTTATTCAAACAAATATTTATTACAATTTTGATAGTACAATTTCAAGCTCTCACTATAACTATACAATTTCAGTCACAATACAATTACATCACAATTTCATTTTTACATCAGTTCCTCACTACATATCACTCACACTCGTAATTATCTTCAACTTCATTCTAATGTGAATCCAGCATCTGAGCAATCTGCAGAAATATACATTGACGTAGTAAAATTGAAAAGAAAATATTTTTGCAATATAAAATAAAAATGTGATTTTGAAAATTTTATTTGCCTTAGTTATTTGGATTGTTCGTCATCATTTATATTCGAATTCATCACACACGAACATTGTGACATGCACAGTGCATCACTGTACATGCCACAAGGCCGTGCACACCGAAATGTACACTTGATAATGTTACAGGGACAGGTGAGCATAGGTCAAACCCAAAAGAAAAGCCAGGTTCAACTCAAGTGCAACACAAATAGAGTCACAACACGTGCACAAGGTCAAACCCGAGCATTTAAGCTGGATTCAACACAGGTGCAAATACGAAACAATGGGTCGAGACAAAACCGAGTCAATGATGAAGCACCAGACTTCAAGCCATGCACAGGTCAGGGAAGCAACCAATACACAATGCATATATGAAGTACACAAGTACAAAACCAAACAGCATATTGCAGAGAACACACATGAATGGTAGCACAAAGAATGCATCAGAAGATACAAGCAATTCATACAGGTTACATGGACCAGAAGCATGTGAAGACACACAATGAAAACAAATGCAATGCTCAAAGACACTGTACACAAGTGACATTAGCCTGGCTACAACTCAAATGGAAGCTGCAAATTCCAAGAAAAGGAACTACAATATCAAGTTTACATGGCAGCTCAATGTAACCCAACAGCAATGCATGCAACAAAGACCAAGTCGAAGTAAATGTCAGATCAAAGCAACTGCAACAATGCAAACTACAGACCTGAATCCAGACTATATGAAGGCAACACATAACCAGACTCAAGCTCAAGTTATCATACACATATATACATACATAAATGTATGTATACACATAATGTAAAACATAATGCATCAGTGAAACCAGTTCAAGTGAGGTGGCAACAAGTTCGAACCAAGTACAAGATAAACCAGACAAACAGAGATAGTCAACTGATCATAGGAAAGCTACACAATGAACTCAAGTTCAAGTACAATTAGCAAAACCAAAATGGACAGCAGCTACAACTAAATGCAAGCCAATATTGCAGTATCACTGTATCATGGATATCTACATGAATGGTGACAAGACAAAGCAACTCAACAACAATACAGGCTATAGAGAGCATATACAAAGGTCTGGAAAACATGTATCAATGAAAACTGCATGATGAACCAACTACACAACTCAAAGCAAAGTGCACATAAAGCAGTAAAGCACACAAGTCAATCCAATGCAATGCTACAGAGATGTATGGGTATGCATAGGCAAAGGGATCAAAGAATAGAAACAATACCAAATTCAAAACAAAGTCAACAGCAGTATAATCGGACATGGAGCCGTGATGACCAAGTGGTCGAAGCCGTGAGCAACTTGAAGCCAGAAGAAATGTAAATGCAGACCAAAGAATCAACATCGTCAAATGAAATCAAGTGTGTGTACAATTTGAAAAATTCAAAAATAAAAGTGGAAAGTTTCTGCCGTATCGATCAAGGAAAGATCGAACGCTTCAAAACCCAAGCAGTGATTATCACGTAATAGAAAAGCAAAATATACGCATAAGAAAAGGTCAGAAAACATCTCAAGCATCCAAGCATCATCGATCGGCCAAGGAAAATAAAGTGACGAATTCAAACGAATTTGGACGAACGAAATTATAGGAACTAGACTCCTATTTAAACCACAACATCATCGGCTTTCAAAAGTATCGAGTTCAAGTACGAATAAACAGTAAAGCAAAAGGAAAAAATGACGTACCAAAGTCAGGAGTCGAACTCGATCAAAAATCGAAGCAGAGCAACAAGGAAACAATCGATCATAGCTACATACCGAAATCATCAAGTCGAATTCGATTGAATCTGAAGCAGCCGAAGCAAGCTACAAGGAGTCAAACGATCGACAGAACAACAGGCGATTATCCATTCAATCGATCAACATTCAAGCGGCGGCTCAAAGCCCTAATTCAGAGCAGCAAACAAAGAGGAACAACACCGCTATTATCTCAAAGAGGAACGGGCTAGAAGAAATAAAATAGGGCCGGCCTTGTTAAATTAACAAAGGCCTTAGTTTTTATTTTAGTCTTCTTTTTTGGGCCGGGGTTTTTTTTTAATAAGGGAAAAATTTTGGTTTCAAGTGTTTCTATTTATTTTTGCTCTTGTTTGTTTGTTTTAAAGTTTGTATTTTCAAATAAGTCTTGGTAAATCACCACCTAGGTTTTAGGTTGTGTCAGATTGTCTAGATAGGATTAGTTCAGTAAGCAGGGTTTGCGAGTTTGCAAAACTTTATAGGCGGTAGCAGGGTTTGCGAGTCTGTTAGAGTGTTTGTAAGCGGGAGACTGTTTAATTCTAATAGAAATCTAGGAATGCAGCAGTAGGCAGGGGTTGCCGAAGCTGGGTAAATTTTGTGTGTGATTTACTTTTCAGCATATCTACATCTCTGCAGTTTGTTTTTGTGTTTAATTCGAGAAAATTTGCTATAACCCTATTCACCCCCCCTCTTGGGTTAATCTAGATCCTACACGTGGTATCAAAGCCCGGTATTTTTCTTTAACTCTAGAGTCATGAATCCACCAAATAATGCTTTTTCTGAGGGGCAATCTATTGCTAGGCCACCCATGTTTAATGGGAATGATTATGCTTATTTGAAAGTTAGGATGGGTATTTATCTTAGTTCTGTTGATTATGATGTTTGGGACATTATTGAAACTGGCTATAAATCTCCCACTATAACTGTTGGTGATACTGAGATTCCTAAACCTAAGGATAGGTGGGACGCTAACGATAAGAAACTAAAAACTACAAATGTTAAAGCCATGAATGCTTTGATCTGTGCTCTTGATAAGAATGAATTTAATAGAATTTCTCATTGTAAAACTGCGTAGGAAATTTGGCATACCTTGGAGGTGACACATGAAGGAACTTCTCAAGTCAAGGAGTCTCGTCTAGCCCTATTCAGCAATCAATACGAGAACTTTGTGATGGACAAAGGCGAGAGCATAAAGGACATGTTTGGACGCTTTTCAACTTTGGTGTACAATGCTAGAGCGCTTGGGAAGGTATTCACTGAGGTAGAGCTTGTGAGGAAGGTGCTACGAGTCTTACCGATGAACTTTGAGGCAAAAGTCACGGCAATACAAGAATCGAAAGATCTGAGTAAACTAAGCATGGAGGAGTTGATCGGCAACTTGATGACATATGAGCTTGAGCTAAAAACAAAGGAGGAACGCAACAACTCCAAATCAAAGAAGAAGACGATTGCCTTAAAGAGCAAAGAAGAGAGCGATGAAGAAGAAGAAGATCCAATTGAAGAGCTTACAATGGCTATCAATAATCTTAGAAAATGGTCAAGATTCGGGCCACGCAAGAAGAAAACAAATGGTAATAGGTCAAAAGATTCTGACAATTCCGATAATGAATTGACTTGTTATAACTACAAGAAGCCTAGCCACTTCAAACAAAAATGCCCACTTCTCAAAAACAACAAAGGAAAGAAAAAGAAGAAGAAGGCCTTTGCAGCGACTTGGGATGATGAAGAAGGAGAGGAAGTTTCGAATAATAGCTTAGAGGAGGCTAATTTGTGTCTTATGGAAAAATCGGATTCAGAAGCAAGTTCAGAGGAATCTTGTGAGGTAAGTAACTATTCTTATAAAGAACTTGTTTTGATGTGTTGTGATTTTGCTAAAACAATTGATACTCTTGAATCTAAAATTGAAAAACTGAAATCTGATAGGAGAGAACTTGTCCATGAAAATTCTAGGTTAGAAACTGAACTTGAAAATATTCAAAACCTAGACTGTAAAAAATGTAAAATTTTAGATTCAGAATTATCAAAACTTAAGAATAGCTTTCAGAATCTTGAAAAAGAAAACTTGAGTCTTAAGGAAACCATTGACACTAGGAAAAAGGATTTTATAAATAGATGCACCTCACTTGTGACTGAAAACACAACACTAAAAACCAAAGTCCAAAATCTTGAGAAAACTCTAAATAACTTTTCAAGAGGAGAAAAATCATTCAACATGTTATTGGGAAATCAACTTTTTGCTAACAACAGAAAAGGACTAGGTTTTGGGAAAACACAAGTTGATGATAATGCAAAAGGTAAAAGTGTCTTTGCTAGATGTGGAATAATTGGACATCGTGCTGAAAATTATAGTCATAGGAACAAGAACACAAAATTTATACAAGTTTGGGTTCCAAAGAATTCTACAAACAAATTTCATGTCTATTGGAACAAGAATGAAAGGACAAAACAAGTTTGGGTGCCAAAAGGAACATATATTAATATTTTTGGGTCTACTCAAACATATTCATCAAATTATTCTGCCACTAACAACCATGGACCTATAAAAACAAATAGGTCACAAAAATCTTTTACCGTGTAGGTATGGTGGCAGGCTAAGGAACAACATTAGTGTTATCTGGATTCTGGCTGTTCCAGACACACAACGGGCGACAAATCAACGTTCCTTAGCCTAGTATAAAGGTGACAGATTCACAATGGGCAAACAACGAAAGATTATTGTACAGGTAAAACAGGTAATTGTATTTATTTTCAAACGATAGATAAAATGTGAAAATCTGCACCATAATCTAAATTAAATCAGCCAGTTATGTGAAATGATTGATGATGTTAATTCTGATTTTTTTATTAACCAATCATCTTTAAATAGAATTACTTGAAGTAATTATGATGGTTGACAGATTCTAACTTACTTGATATGATCTTACATGACTTGTTCTTATCTATGACTTTGATTTGTGCTTAAAAGTTGACCAACCATTTTTTTTTCATCATTGAACTTAATCTGTTTGGTCAAATTATGATGTTGATTGATTACTGATTACTCATGCTATAAAAAGGTTTTTAAGAAATTGTTGAAACTTTATGAAATTGGTGAAACTTCAAGAAATTGTTTTGAAATAATGATGATGTTTTAATGACTGTTGATCCTATGGTTCTAAATCTGACACTATGATATTTGTTTGATGGTTAACACGACTTCAATTCAAAGTCAAGAAAATTTCGTTTAAAAATTGTTGAAAATAATTCTGAGATAGTTTGTTGAAATTACACAATCTGGTCTATGACATCCAACGAGTGAATATTGAGTGAAATTTAAAGTCAGATGCAGATCACACTAGTAATATAGTTGATAGAAAAATTACTAGTGGAACGTGACTATATTTCGAGACATTCATTTGCTGCATCATTTTTCAAGAAAATATCTGCATATTTTTCACTTGAAATAATTTCTATTTTAGCAGAAATTTTTCTTAAAAACCCCTTCTAGAAAATAATTTCTGTTGACCTTGTATCGGATTAGTTATTTAAGAAAATTTGATTTTATAACTATTTTTGAAATTGATTTTAAATAACTATGTTAACTGATCTGACCCCCTAATAATTATCTAGAAAGATAGATAGTGATTGAAAATAAGATGAGTATTGATATTAATCATATATTATGACTTGAGAAAGTATAATTCGAAAATTTCTTTAGAAATTTAAACAAGAGTTATAAAAACTTTTTGTTGATAAATATTCCATGATCATTTCTATTTCTATCATTTTTCTATCGACCATCACTCATCAAAAGTCAATATAGTATGTCAATATATGGTAGTTTAAACGGGAAATCATTTGTGCTTCAATTTTATTATATTTCTTAGAATAAATAATAATATCCAAAATATTCACTCTCATTTAAAAGTCCTCACGGTTATGCATGGGTGAATTACTTGGATTTTTGATTCTGTGTTTCCATGCTCATTTAAAAGTCCTCACGGTTATGCATGTATGGAACGCATATCAAAATTAATTGATTAAATAGACAAGTTGATTCTAATCCCATTTAAAAGTCCTCACGGTTATGCATGGTTAGAAGATACTTGAATTCATTTTTAAAATAAAAATAAAAATTTAGAATACTACTAATCTCATTTAAAAGTCATAACGGTTATGCATGGTTAGTAGATATTCAAATTTCCTGAAATAAATATACCACAAATAGACACAACTATATGGTTTTATTTGATGATATCATCTTATCATTCTAAAGTGGAATATGCGTCAATTAAAGTATTTATGATTTTTTTTGGTTGATTTTCTTATTGAATGTAACGACCCGTATTTTCACGGATCGAAACATCGTAAAATAGTTGACCTTTGGTTGCATTGCTGTTAAGTCGTTTCAAATTTTGGCAGAATTTTGTTTAAAGTCCTAAGTCGTAGCCGACTTATGAGTTTTAGACGAGTTAAGTGGGCGAGTTAAGGAGTAGGTCGGTGACGACCTAAGGAAGATAGGTGAGTGGGTCAAGTCGGTTGACAGTTTGGAACGACTTAAGAATAGAGTTAGGTCATAGTGACCGACTTAAGATATAGTGGACGACTTAAGGTTTTGACCGAGTTAAGTGATAGGTCACTATGTATTAGGTCGTCTGGTAGCTTGATTTGTTAGGTCGTAGCCGATCTAAGATTAGTTAGGTCGTTAGACGACTTAAGGAAGTTAGGTCGTAGCCTAATTGAGTCGTGGCCGTGTTAAGGAGATAACGCTAAGTGTTAGGTCGCATTGTCTTAAGTCGTACCTAAGTATTAGGTCGTGTGGACTTTAAGTCGCTGAATTGTGGCCTTGTAGTTAGGTTGTAAGTCGTATACCCAGTTAGGTCGTAACCGACTTAGGGGTTAGCTGCTAAGTCATAAGTCGCAGGATCTCTAAGTCGTAGTTTGTTAGGTCGGAGGCTCTGTTAGGTCGGAAGGTTATAAGTCGGAGACGACCTATGGAGACAGACAAGTTAGGGAATTCAGCTATAAATAGGAGGGCTTTGTTCCATTTTTGGGATCCGGATTTCGAAGCGACGAAGTGCTACCATTTTGAGAGCTCGACTTCTACACTTCTTCACTTCTTTTCTCCACTCTAATCTAGTGATTCTATCCATCCAAGTTGAAGATCAAATTGAAGATCTTCATCCTTTGAAGTGAGATTTCTTCGTTTTAAGCGGATTCGTGATAGATCAAGCTTGATCCTTCGCTGTCCAGATCTGAAGCGTGTTGATTTGAGGTTGTTTAGGTGATTTGGTGAGTGGTGATTATCTCTCACACGGATCCAAAGGAGTATATCGGATTGTTGGTTCGATTTGGTGTTAAAATAGTGATTTCCATACATTTTCTTCATCCTAAGTGTAGATCCATATAGATCCATTGTTCATGATGATGTTACATCCATTTTACTACATGTTAACCTATGCAAGTTCATTCATCAAGATTATAGAGATATTGTTCATGTTTTCATGCTTATTTGACTTTCAACTCTTTAATTACGAAATTGCCATTATTGTTATAATTGTCTACTTAGATCATATTTGAATGCTTGATTGCTTGGATTAATGTTTGATTTGGTTGATTGCTATGAATTAGATGATTGATGATTTGATTTAGATCGAGGATGATTCAAAAGCTAAGGGAAAGGCTGTTGAATGGGAAAAGCTGCTTGTGGCATTTGTAGCGGATGATGAAGCTCTTATGCATAGATTTGATGATGATGTTGAGATGAGACTTTGCGAGGATGTGATGAAGCGAAGTATGATATGAGATAGTCTTGGTCTAATCCAGACGGGATCATTCCAAGCAGGTTGATAACTCGGTGATATGGTTTGAGTTAGAGGATAATGGATTGCTCGAGAGGCGCTTGAGCTAGTATGGAAATAGTCGTCGAGGAGGATGACTAGAAGGCTGAGATCTCATCGTTGTTGAAGGTTCTAGCATGCTCAAAGCAAGAGTACGTTGGGCAGATTCGATAGTCCCTGAAGGCTACTGATTGGGTAGTCAAGTACTCTGGGCAGATTCGATAGTCCTAGGCACGGGTCACGATGACGTGCGGGAGTTATGTCTAGAACCGGGGTTTCCATTAGCCCTTGACGGACGGCTGAAAGAATGTGCCGGTCATTCAATTAACGGTGATATCGAAGCAATGATAACAATGATAGCCAGAGTCATGGATGGTTGGTTGTATCGTCATTCGGTCTCAAGAGCAGTGTTTTCTGGGTGCTTATCTGATCTTGGTTTAGGCCTTGAGGGCTTGTGCTTGGAAAACATCGCCCTTGACTCGAGTGATAATTGCTTTACTTTACATTGTATGCTCTGCTATGTTTGCTTCTGCTTAGTGTGTGTCTGGGGGCTATCACTGTAGAAAGAGGTTGGAGTGGGAGGGTTGTATTCCTATTCCTTTTCCTTTATGCTTTTTTGGTATGTTGTTAGTTAATTTACCGCTCACTAAGACTGTTGTCTGACTCAAGGCTTTATGTTTTAATTCTTATTGCTTTGGGCTGTTCGTCCATTTTGGGACGGGCAGACTAGGTAGCAGGTGACAGGTGCTATTCTCTTCTCACGATGCTGATATCGAAGACGAGCTGGAGGGTTGCATATTATCTTCATATTATATGTACTAGATGTTCCGCTGTTTGTATAATCTCTGAGTGTTATGTAGTGAGGCTTGATGTATTGACTATTTGGATGCTTGTATTCAACTATTATGGAGTTTTATATGATGGCATTTTATTATGTAAAGCTTCACTATACATATGTTCTATTGTATTTTGTCCATGCGCTGTGAGTAATACGATAGATTCTGTTGTTTTAATCTACCTTGACAATCGTCCATGGTCGCCTGGCACACTTTACAGCGCACTTCCTCTAGATTCGATGCAGGGGTCATGGGCGGTCGTCACATTGAAATTAATAATTACACTCGATTGAGCTTTAATATTGTATTAATGTCTATCACTATATCTCTATTTTTCTATTACTATTATTCTTTTGCTGATAACAAAAGGGGGAGAGAAAAGATAAGATTTTGAAAATAAAGGTCAAAGATTTTCTAATTGTATCAAAGCTCATTTGAATTTTTTATTCTCATACATATATGTAGGGGGAGTATTGTGTAGAAACAGAGCATTTAAATAGGGGGAGCAAATTGAATAATCAAATACATTTAAAATAGTCAAAATCTTAAATATATGTTTGTTATCATCAAAAGGGGGAGGTTGTTAAATATGCGTGTATATGATTTTTGTTTGATGATAATAAACATATATACATTCATTTAAATGTATTTGATATTGTACTATTTTATTTTTCACAGATAAAATGAATATTTGCTGAATAAAATAAATAACACAGAATTGGAATTCAAACGAATATTTTATTCAAACAAATATTTATTACAATTTTGATAGTACAATTTCAAGCTCTCACTATAACTATACAATTTCAGTCACAATACAATTACATCACAATTTCATAGTTACATCAGTTCCTCACTACATACCACTCACACTCGTATTTATCTTCAACTTCATTCTAATGTGAATCCAGCATCTGAGCAGTCTGCAGAAATATACATTGACGCAGTAAAATTGAAAAGGAAATATTTTTGCAATATAAAATAAAAATGTGATTTTGAAAATTTTATTTGCCTTAGTTATTTGGATTGTTCGTCATCATTAATATTCGAATTCATCACACACAAACATTGTGACATGCACTGTGCATCACTCTACATGCCACAAGGCCATGCACACCGAAATGTACACTTGATAATGTTACAGGGACAGGTGAGCACAGGTCAAACCCAAAAGAAAAGCCAGGTTCAACTCAAGTGCAACACAAATAGAGTCACAACACGTGCACAAGGTCAAACTCGAGCATTTAAGCTGGATTCAACACAGGTGCAAATACGAAACAATGGGTCGAGACAAAACCGAGTCAATGATGAAGCACCAGACTTCCAGCCATGCACAGGTCAGGGAAGCAACCAATACACAGTGCATATATGAAGTACACAAGTACAAAACCAAACAGCATATTGCAGAGAACACACATGAATGGTAGCACAAAGAATGCATCAGAAGATACAAGCAATTCATACAGGTTACATGGACTAGAAGCATGTGATGACCAAGTGGTCGAAGCCGTGAGCAACTTGAAGCCAGAAGAAATGTAAATGCAAACCAAAGAATCAACATCGTCAAATGAAATCAAGTGTGTGTACAATTTGAAAAAGTCAAAAATAAAAGAGGAAAGTTTCTGCCGATTTTCGAAGGCTGAATTTTGGATTGCTACAGTGATCTAGGGTTCAACAAACCCTAGAAATAGGTGGCGGCGAGGTAGGCCGGAGGCGGCGGCTTGCTGAGCGTTGATGTGGCATGGCGAGGTGTGATGATAAGCGGTGGTGCCAAGGCATGTAGCAGCGTGTAAAGGGAGAGGTCGGTGGTCAAAGGACCGACTCTGATGGGTTGCTCGCTGTCTTCGTGCATGTGAACGTGGGAGATGATGGTATTTTCTATTTTTGCCACTGTCTTTATTTTAGTTTAAAAATTTAAATTCAAAACGTTGTAACTACCATAACTTTTACATACGAACTCGGATTTGGAAGCGGTTTTCTCCATTGTGATCGTATTGAAATTCCAAATGATATGGAACTGGTTTGGATGTATTCTAAGAATGTTGGATTTTTGGGCTTTATTAGATTTTTAATCGACGATAAACCACAGGTGAGTGATTTAACCCACTCACAAATACTAAACTATCTTATGTTAGTTAAATTAAATTTATGATGTGATTAGAAATTTACTGATTATTGTTTGATATTTTAAGTTGTCACTTAAATTTAATTTGACTTTAAATTGAATTTAATTGCCATTTAAATTAATATTGAATTTAAATTGTTAATTAAACACCTGATAATGATAACCAATTAATTGTTGTGATTTATTGGCTGATTTGGATGTTGATTGTGATGGATGTTTATTTGTTGACATTTTGGATGATTGGATGTTTATATCTCTGTTATCACTATGAGTTGAAACGATACATACTCGAACGATCTTATAGGTTAGGGAAAATCATTATGGGTTGAAATGATAAACCGAGCGATTTTATTGATTTGGAAATTTTGATTCGGGATACGGGTTGAAATGATATAAACCCGGAAAATTTAACTATTTTGGGGTTGAAATGATAAATACCCTATCACTTGACCATAGTGTAGAAAACTATATACGGACACCGTTGATCGGTTTTAAATTATTTTCTAAATAGTAAAGTATGTTTGATTTATAAATTTGATTTTTTTTTAAATTTTTTTAAGGATTTATTTAAAACCAATATTTGGAAAATAATTTATTTTAAATGTTTTAAAAGTTTCAAATTATAAGTTAATATATGGTTTTAAATGTAAATTTAAGATTATAACTTATAATTTTATTTAGTTATTAAAAATATAATTTAAATAGTTAAAATATAATTTAATAAAATATTTAATATAATTTTAATATATATATACATTAAATTTAATTTAATATAATAAATATAGTTTTAATTTAGTATAATAAATATAGATTTTTATAATAACTTTAATAAATAAAAATGGTAAGAGGTCTTGTAAAGAATTTATAAAGGTTGTAGAGATTTTATAAAAGATTGTAGAAAGGATTTTTATAAAAGATTTTATAATGGATTTTATAAAAGATTTTTTATAAAGGATTTTTATAATAGCTTTATAAAGGAGTTTATAAAAGATTTTTATAAAGGATTTATAATGGGTTTGATAAAGGGGAAAAGGTTTTATAAAGGATTTTATAAAAGATTTTTTATAAAGGATTTTTATAATAGCTTTATAAAGGAGTTTATAAAAGTTTTAAAAGATTTTTATAAAGGAATTATAATGGGTTTGAGAAAGGGGAAGAGTTGTAAACTGTTTGGAATTTTATAAATAGCTTTATAAATGGTTCTAAAGCTTATAAATAGTTTATAAGTGGTTTAGAAGAGATATATAGATTATTTTTGAAATTGATTGAAAGAAATCTTCCTCGGTATTTATGAATATATTTGTACTTATGGAATAAGTATATGGATATCTTGATAAGAAGGTATAAACTGTTTTCTGGATTTATTATTAAATTTATTTTATAAAATGACCGCGATGTGAAAATTGTAAGCGTTTGGTTGTTAAAGAGACCGGGGTCGGATATTGTCATACTCTCTGCCAATTTCGAAACCACTTTAACAACTGTGCACGTGGTGGAGAATCCAGAACGAAGTAAGTTGGTTTTCCGAACACTTCTGGTATGATGTAAGAAACGCAGCCCTGACCCCCCTAGGTCAGCTTGATATGACTAAAACAGGAGCTATCTCGGGCCAAGTGAGGTCGCTCCTCCTATCGAACATGTTTCTTCGATACCATATTTGTTACTTTGTGAATGATTTGGTGGCCACCCTCGATTTGATTATAGGAGTGTGTTTCGAGATCGGCGATAGTAGCTGCTATGCGTTACCACCAGTCCGGGCGTGCAAAACAATAGAATCCTACCCTAGGCATTGCCTCATGTGCCTTGTCATATGCCTTATCGAGCCCACTACGATTTTGGTTTGTGTTGTACTTATGGAGTGCTCCCTGATAGCCCACCAGTTTGGTAGAGTTTATAGTACTGTATAGACTACAACATTTATAAAATATGTTAAGGGGGATATGGGTAACACCTTAATGCTATTTTAATACTTTACTGATAAACACTATATATATAGGGTATATTACTACATATAAATAGTTTAACGGATCCTTAGGAGATGGAAATCCTGAACATCTCTTAGGTTATTGCATGCACATTATACACTGGATAGGGATGTAAAATCCCGTAAACATCCCTGAAGCCGTTACACTCATATTTATTTACCGTTGATTTAGCTTACATAAGATCTTTTAGTTCTGACTCGAGTGTTTTGTCTTTTCATTATGCTCCGATCAGCCTGAGCTTTTCAGTGTTGAAGACTTTATTTCTGGAGGACGAAGACGTAGTTTGGTATTATATTATTATTGTTATTGTTATTCCACTGTATCATGTTGTTCCGCTTTATTATCCTATTATACCTGCTGCATGTATAACTCTGATTGTAGTGTAAATTGTATAATCAAATGTATATTATAAAATAGCTTCATTAACTGTTTATTTGATTATTATATTTTGTCATTCCACTGTAAGATTCTGTGTTTCCTTCCTTTCTCTTATTTTCTTATTTTACCTCATTAACAATCCTCCCTTTTGAATGGTTTGAGTTGACATGTGTGGTTTATTGTCGATTTATATTGTCCAAAAAGGTGGGTCGTCATAGACACTGAAATGCTCAGGCTGACCCGAGCATAATAAAAAGCCAAAACACTCAAGTCAGAACTTTCTTATGTATGTTAAATCAACAACAAGTAAATATGAGTGTAATAGCTTCAGAGATGTTTACGGGATTTTACATCTCCTATCTAGTGTATAACGTGCGTGCAATAACATAAGAGATGTTACGGGATTTTCCATCTCCTAAGGATCCGTTAAACTATCTATATGTAGTAGAATACGCTATATATATAATGTCTAATTAGTAAAATAAATATTTTTCTTAGCGTTAAGGCTTTACATCAATTCCCCTTAACACATTTTTAAACACTGTCATACAGTTTGCCTTTGACACCACCAGTAACGTCGGCAGTCAGGGAGGCGCTGTGATAAGACAACACTAAAACAAAATCGTAGGGTATTGAATAAGGATAAAGTGTATGACAAGGCACGCGAGGCGATGCCCAAGGTAGGATACTACTGTAACGATCCGATATTTTGGACCATTCGCATCCATTATAAGTGTATAGGAAGACACTCATGCCGGAGTTGAATTGCTCAAAATACCGCGTTGTTAATTTAAATTTGGCAAAACTAAACATATACAGTAAATAAATAATCACAGATCACAGACACAGAGTAATAAATGCAGCGGAGATAAAAGAGATAGTAGTTCATGAAGCTACTATATGAATATATAAAATACATCAGAGTTTACAACAGAAGAGTAATACGATACATCGGATACAAATCAAAATACATCACTGGAATCATCGAACACTGAAAGCAGAATAGATGGCTGGATCTTCAAGCAAAGCTCCAACTCCAAAGGTGAGTCTCGAATACTGGTACACTCAGTCTGACCCGAGCGTAAAGCAAAACACAAAACACTCGAGTCAGGATTAACATTCTTATATTAATAAATCCAACTCAAGTGAAATAGCAATTGAAATACAAGTAACTCAAAGGATGTTTGGAATAACCATCCTTTAAGGATCCGTTAAACTATCTACTATGTAGTAGTGTACGATAAGTAGATAATGTCTATCAGTAATATAAAGATATCAAAATAGTGTTAAGTCATGGCCCATTCCACCCTTAACACATTTTTATTCCCAAAAGCATATACAAGACCGTAGTTTCCCCAAAACCGGAAGTCACCAGAGGGCAATCCATATACTAAAGGTACAAAACAAATTCATAGTGGTCGCGAATAGAGGGATACAAGTATGACAAGGCACATGAGGCAATACCCAAGGTAGTGATACTACCGTTTGCCTGATCCGGACCGGTGAGAACGCAACGCCGCAGCGCCCGCAACACCGTGAAACAACACTCCCAAAATCAAGGGTGCACCAATCGACAACAAGTAATGAGTAGTTCGAAGAAGTGTGTCCACTTGAGGTAGCTAATCCTCCATTGGCCCGGCACGGCTCCTGTTTTAGTCATTTCCAATTTGACACAAGTGTCAAGGCTATCCATTATCGTTCTCTTTCTTCAGTCATCACGTACATCATTCCAACCACTTCATTCTAGATCATCACTCCGCGTATAGTTACTAAAGTGGTTTTTGGTTTAGACAGAGAGTATGTCCATAACCGATTCCGGTCTCTTTAATAACTTTCGTAATTATTACACCGATTGGTCGTTTATATATTTCAAAACCAAAACAATTTCAATTTCAATTTCAATTCGTAAACCAACATTTCATTTGTCTTTCCAAATCAATTTCCATAATTTACGTTTCAAAACTTCCAAATTACCATTTCAAAATCTTATAATTCAATTTCAATATCTATTTAAAATCATTCAAATATTGATTCAAGTTCGTATATAAGTTTCATTCCGAAATCATTTGATTTAATTTAACATTCGAATCAATTTAAATTCATTTATCGATTTCATTTAATATTCGTAAAGTAAATTTATCATTCAAAACAAATTCTATTAAATTTCCAAATCATTAAATCAATTTCTTAAGTTCAACTTCATTAAATCAAAACTTCAAATCGAATTAAATTAAATTCGTCAAATCAATTCTTTCAATTACAAGTCTTATATTAATTCCAAAAATATCACATTTTCATTTCTTGTTAAAGAAATTCAATTTCACTTATTTACTTTCTTAAAAAAAATTCCAAAACTTAATTAATAAAGAAAACTCAATTTCAATTATTTACGAAGTAAAATTCACTTATTCAAAGGTTCAATTTTACTTAGTAAAGAATTCAATTTTATTTAATCATTAAATAATTCATTATTAAATAATTCAAAACTTAATTATTAAATAATTTCAAAGTTTAATAATTTCAAACTTAATTATAATTTCAAACTTAATTATTAAATCATTTCAAACTTAATAATTTCAAACTTAATTATAATTTCAAACCTAATTATTAAATCATTTCAAAGTTAATGATTTCAAACTTAATTATAATTTCAAACCAAATTATTAAATCATTTCAAAGTTAATGATTTCAAACTTAATTATCAAATCATTTCAAAGTTTAATTATTTCAAACTTAATTATAATTTCAAACTTAATTATTAAATCATTTCAAACTTAATAATTTCAAACTTAATTATAATTTCAAACCTAATTATTAAATCATTTCAAAGTTAATGATTTCAAACTTAATTATCAAATCATTTCAAAGTTTAATTATTTCAAACTTAATTATAATTTCAAACTTAATTATAATTTCAAACTTAATTATTAAATCATTTCAAACTTAATTCAATCATTTCTCAAATTAAACAATATTCTTTCATCAATTTCATTGTTAATATTTTGTTTCAGATTATTAAATATTAACATTTTCCTTTCATAAAAATTCCAATTTCAACTTCATTTCAAAACCATTTTTTTTATAAAATCTTCGTTTTATTTTTAAATCAAATTATTGACCAATCGGGTTTTATTTAATTTCCTATCCTAGGTCAAAGTTCAATTTGGGTATTTATCATTTCAACCCGATTCCAATTCAATTCAAAAATCAAAGCATAGCAGAGGGAACTTGCAGTGTGATAACTGGGATGGTGTCAAAGTAAATAAACAAGCAATAACAACAATCAATAACAATCCAAAAATCAATTCAAATAATCCCGAAATAACCGTATTAATTCGCATTGTTATTTGTACGAATTAATATAATTATTTCTAGAATCTACACTATCATTTCATGTAGATTAAAGATTATTACACTAATATTAATACGGTTCTTCACTTGTCATTTGATTTCAATTTTTACACTACAACAATTTAATCCAATATACGTCGATGGTTCAAAGTGTAATGATCACTATTACATGTCAATTAATTTAACAAATAAAAGGGGTCATATTCAACTAATCAAATTCAGCATAGGTGACGATCCTACGTCAAATTTACTTGCATAATATTTATCACTTTATACATTACAATTTTAACGTCCAATTGTAAACATCAAAAATCAATCATTAACAACCAAACTGGATTATCATTGCATATATAACAGATAATGGTGTCAGATGTCACAGGTGAACTGATACAGGTAATAACAGTGTAAATAACTAACAGCAGCATATTTCAATTGTCGTTTCAATTGAAAATCAAATTTAATAAATAAAAGAACGTTAATCGTGAGTGATTGCTCACCTTTCGAGGTTAGAGATGAACGAGAATGAGATGAGTTACGAGTCCAAACATGAGATCCAAATCAAAATCAAGATTGGCACGGATTTTGGCGACAGAGCTGATAAATAGGAATGGATGAAATCGAATCAGAACAGAATTGAATCAACACATCTTAAACTTAACAGCTGATTATACCTAAACCAGTAAAACTTATA
The DNA here is from genome assembly GCA_030737815.1 of Allium fistulosum. Classification (NCBI taxonomy): domain Eukaryota; kingdom Viridiplantae; phylum Streptophyta; class Magnoliopsida; order Asparagales; family Amaryllidaceae; genus Allium; species Allium fistulosum. The sequence goes on along the minus strand of CM060902.1, from coordinate 1,332,520,838 downwards.
TATGATAACTATATATACCGTTAAATATCAATAACAGACTATTACTTATATACTTTTTTTTTGTAGACACAAACCAAATCATTAAAAAACCAAAGTATTAGCAGCTTACTCAAATCCAACGCTTAACACATTATTCATCACAAATGAAGACAAATTCAATGTGACCCCTCTCGACTATATATCACCCTTTTAATTGACAACAAATTACCCTATGCACATATATACCATACAAATTATGATACGAAATCAGAGACTACTATACCACAAGTGTATGCACAATATACACAGAAAATTCAGAATAGCATCCATCCAAGTACTCCCTACTGTTCATCCCTGTCAACCTCCACACTCTATATGAAATCAGAGACTATTACTTATATACTACTAACAGATAACCAATGCTTACTCAAATATATATATCTTGCGTGACTCATACATAAACCCATATAATAACAACTTATACAACTATAATATAGATTTCCAGCATAATTTACTAAGTCATACACTGCAACTAACAGCATACGAGATATATATATCATATAGGCTATACATGAAAAAATGTAATATATATATAACTAAATTAAATAACTCGTATGCCTTAAAAACAAAATATATACACATCAATACCTCCATCAGAGAAGTGCTCGGCTATGGTGGAAGAACGAGGTGGAGCTGCTGGTGGGTGCGGAAGATTGGGTTTGACGTGGATGAGGAAGGTCGCGTGAATGGCGGAGTATGGTTTGGACGAGGCGAAGTTTGGATGGCGATGTGGTTTTGGCTCAGTTAGAGCTTCACGTTGAGGGAAGAGACTGCAGGCTAGAGGGGTGGGTCCCGTGCGGTGGCTAGGGAGGCGTGGCTCTGGGTCTCGGTGTCGGAGTAGGGAGGGAAGGCACGTTGAAGGCTTGGCCTAGGGAAGAGAGGCTATGGTCGCGGCTGTTCTTTAGGCGTGGGGTGTTTCGGTTGTGGGCGACGATGGTGGCAGCATGGCTGCTTGGGAGAGAGATAGAGGGCGGTTTGGGAAGTGGTCGAGCGGAGGTGACGTGTGGTGGTAGGAGCTGTTGAAGGCGGAGGCTGGTCTGTGACGAAGTGGATTCAATTTTTATACAAATTTTCTCTTTTTTTTTTCCAGAGAAATGAAACAAAGGGGAATGAGAAAATGAAGGGAGGAGGCAAAAGAAGAAGGGAGAGCGAATGAGAATAGAAGACAAGAAGATGTCAGTAGAAAAAAATGAACGCAAAAAAAATGAACGTGAATAATAATTGTAAAGGTGGAATATGAAATGGCTTGATATTAATATTTGGGAATACGAAATGTAAATGACAATTGGTTTGAACAGTGGAATTTGAAATGGCGTAAGAGACCAATAGACACAACTGGTTACCGGTACGGATACCATTTACACGGGTTTCGTTTCGTACCGAGCTTCAAAACACAGAATGAATACATCGTAGAGACCAGCACGACGATACGATCAAGACGGTATACAAATATTAGTGGTATGATTGAACTTTAAAAATTTGAATTTTCTACTACGAAAAATGCAAGAAAAACGCTGAAAAATAAGATCGACGGAGCCAAAGATGTCCGAATTTGGAAAAACGACAAACTGACATCTTGCTCAGAAGACGGTTTAGAATTTTTCTATATAAAAATATTTAGGTTCCGAAAACATTTTATTTTCATCGCTTTTTTTAACTGATTAAATTGAAGTAAATTTACGCGCGAAATAAACTTTCGTATTTTCGGACAAAAATTTACCAGTTGCTATGTTTAACTAGACGTATTCCAAATATCAAATTTTTATTTCGAAATTTTATCGTTTAAAATTTCATAAAATTTCAACTAATTACGTTATTAAAACAGTTGAAATTTTTACGGGTCGTTACAACTACCATTTTGTGTTTTCTGACTGGTGGTAACCCCTGATGGCCCACTGCGAATATCCATCCCATAATCAAATCAAGGTGCATCGATCAAGTCAAAATCAATATAGTACTTTGAAGAACAGATGTCGCTAGAGGTAACTCGGGGTCATTGGTCAGGTATGGCTCCTATTTTAGTCATTTCAAATTGACACAAGTGTCAGGGTCATCCATCATCGTTCTCTTTCTTCAAATCCAGCAAACATTCACCAAATCCAACCACTTCATTCTGGATCATCCACCACGTACACAGTTGTTAAAGTGGTTCCAATATTGACAGAGAGTATGCCAATAAGAGGCACTGGTCTCTTTAACAACCAAATGTCATTTTTCACATCGGTTGGTTCTTTTACATTTTAAAACCGATTCATATTTGATATCAAAATATCATATTCACTTCGAAATATCCTTCATTTCAAAATACCATATTTACTCGAAATATGTCATTTTCACTTGAAAATATCATTTCAAATTCCAACTTAGGTTATAACCTTATTTGTAACGATCCCGATTTTTAAACAAATTCAAATTGGTAATTAATTAAATTTTTGGAATTAAATTGTGAATTTATTTGTTATTTACCAAAGTAAGCAGATATTTGTTTATATAAATAGATAAAATATATATATATTGAATTTGAATTTATAAGTTGAGAAAAAAATATAGAAATAAATATATGATTGCAATAAGGTCACATGGTTATAAAATGACATATGAAATACATACAAGTTGCATGTAAATTATGCAAACCAGGAAACAATAATACATACAAAGATCAAATAGCATAAGTGGTTTGCTGGAAGTATGTTGTATGCCGACAAGAAGAAAACACTAGTACATGTTCAAGGGAAAATATCTCTACAAAACAAAACAAAAATGTACTTACAAAAATAAAATAGGATTACATGTAAACCAAGATGGAACATAAGCAATTAATGCTATCTATTCTTCAGCATGAACAAGATCAAATCAGCCGAATTAAAGCATGCTTTAGTCAAAAATATTAAATGTCTGAGCAAAGAAAACTCTGGTTGTACAAAACCAGTATAAAGAAATTATACAAAATAGTGATACCCTGTACAACACAAAGTAAATCTGGTACCAGTAGATGTACCAGCCTGCATATTGTATATTTTCTTTTATATACATCATTCCCATTCGTTCACTAAAAACCTGAGCAAAGAAAAAAACATATAAACATCATCTTATTTTCAAGCCTAAAAACTATCTGTTGCAAAGAAAAGAAGAAAAAAATCAAAATCAAACTGCAGTCCTTCAAAACATAAGGAAGTTCTCTGCTTCAAATATATACAGGTGAGTAAACATCAACTTAAAGTTTTTAAGTTAACTGTAAAGATGATTCATTTGTTTCATGGCATTGTATATGTTTATCTTTGAATATAGTTTGGTATACATATATATACACAGGTTACTCTGTATATTATTTTTCTCTGTTATGGATTACAGGGTTGATTTTCATTCAAACTCAAGTAGTTTTCAATTGAATCATAGTAAAGCCTTCAGTTTTAAATCAAACAAGATGATGAAAACTTAAATTTAGATTTTAAAAGCTGAGAGAAAACCATGTTGTAAGATATCATCATTGTAATTTTGTTTACAGGTAATCAAGCAAAACTTTGATAAATTCAGTTGTCATAAAAAGCTAATCCAAGTTAATAACTTAAATTCTTACTGAAAATCATGGTTTTTAAAACAAAAATGAAGATTTTTAGTTGGGTATTTACAGAGCAGTTTGAGTTTGAACACAAAATCATTTTTTTTGAATTCCTGGTGATAAATCTAATTATAAATGTTGAAATTTGGATCGAAGCAAATATAAACATCATTGATTTTGAGAAAATTATCAGATAAATTTTCCATTGCATATATTGTTGGATCGAATCCATTTTAGAGTTTTATTTCAAGTTTTGGTTCATGTCAGTAACGTGGTGAGTACGACTCCTATACGTGATCGAGTGTCATGAATCTCTGGTGGATGGTTGCTCGTCGTGTTGTCGTGGTGTGGACGAAAGCTGGGCGACTCCGGTGGTCTCTACGGGGGTGGCGAAGTCATTATGTCGTTTTGGGTTGAGCTACAGATTTCGAACTGTATGCTAATTTTCGATTCGAAATTTTTGAAAGCAATTCGAACTTGATTTTCGAGTAGGCGTGCGATTTGTGGTTTGCCGGAGGGGTAGTGGTCGATCGAAGTTCGCCGACGTGGTTATGCACGTGTACGACAAATCTCGTGTATCAGGTGGGTTCGCGTGGGGGACTCGGAGACGTTCTCGTGCGATTGGGTTCGATACTCGAGGTCGAGCTCGAGTTTGTAGAGGAGTCATGTACCAGTTTTTTTACTTAAACTTTAAACTGAAAAAGAAAGAAAAAAGAAGAACAGGAAGAAGAAGAGTAGATGGGGAAAGGAGATAGGCTCGGGGAAGGAACGAGAGAAACTCGAGTAACACTCGAGTGAGAACCTAGGTTTGCTCGGGTTTGTTTTAAAAATGGGTTAAGCCCAGGCAAATTTTCCAGTTATAATGTTAAACAAGTGTTCGAATTTCAATTTTAAGTCAAGAGTAATTAATTAGTTTAATTTAATAATGTTTAAGATTAATTAATTTATAATTAAGGGTTAATTTATTTAGTAATTAATGATAAATTAAATTGCAATTAGAGATTTAATTAATTAATAATTAAGGATTAATTAATTTAAAATGAAGGATTAATTACTTAATTAATTAAGTCGTTAATGGCTTAATGAAATTTAAAAATAATTTATCAAGAAGAATTAATTAAGATATATGATTTTTTTTGTATGATAAATTTATTTGATATAAAATTAATTAACAAGCAGGATTTAAAGGAAATTAAAGTAACTGATTTAATTCATCTAATTGTGAGATGATTGATTGTTATTGAAATGCTTTGAGCAGTTTGATATCCCTGTTTGTGATTGTGATGCTTTGTGATATAAATTACTTTGTGCTGAGCTGTGATTTTTGTTTCTGTGATATATTACTATGTGAATATGAAAACCCTTGGCCCATAAAACGACATTTAAACTTCGATGCGACAGGGAGTCGGATTCCAGTTGGTTATCCGAAACCCACATCGAATTGTAATAATGAATCTTCATGACTGATAAATTTATTTTATCTATGAAACTGTGAATGAAGATAAGCGTTATGGGTTTTACCGCTTATCGAATTTATCTGTGATGATTGTTGTTGTGCACTATTGTGTAAAATCCCTGGACTACACTATACACACACAAATATGGATTTCACGTGGAAATCGGTTAAGTCATAGATTTTTAAAATAGTTTTTGAATTTGAATTTTAAATTCAAATGGGTTGGAAACGGATTGGGTTTAAAGTAAAAAGCCTCTGAAAGGGTGTTTTAAAAATGTAAGTTATTTTGAATAACTTAATCGAGTTTTGAAAATTTTAAATAATTTGATTTAAATTTGAATTCAAGTTTGAAATGGAACTGAAATATTTTGAAAACTATGAAATGAGTCTTTGATTTCAAAAGACCGGACGAGTTAATTCAACTTGAAATGAAATTGTTTTGAAAGACTATGAATGAATTCTTGGAAATGAATTTTGAAAGCTATAAGTTAAATCTTGACTTAAAGATTTAACGAGTTAATTCAATTGAAATTATAATTGTTTTGAAATCCGTGAATGGATCTTTGTGAACGGGGTGAACTTTTTGAAATGAATCTTTTTATTTAAAAGATTAGAAATGGTAATTTGTTTTAATCATTCGAATGAAAATTTTGGGCTTTAAGCTGTGATTTAACTGAGACCCCAATATCCATATGATTTTTAATTGCGCTCGTTATTCGGTTTAGCCGGGAAAGGACCTTTGTGTCATATAACCCATTCCGAATAATGATACGTCGTATATGGATTGCATTTGAAGACCGGTGGTGAAGACCGGGTATTTGCGAGAGCGATAGGATGACCTGTCGATTGTCTCTGCACTGAGTAGCTACGTTATAGAGATTCCCTAAGTGATGGGAAGTCCGATTGGGATTGTGAATACCCGGATTGCAAGGGCTTCTTCGGAAGTGCCTTCGGTTCTGTTCGAACCCGGAACAGACTTGTATGGATGTTTGTCTGACGTTACACTTTGAGATGTAAAGCTGGTTTCTATCAAATACATTTCTGTTGGTGGCGGAGAATTTATTCTCTTAGCTTAACACCCTTCTCTGAGACGTACGAGCTCAGAGGTTATGTAGTTGATGGTTACTAGTGATACATTCCCAATTTGGTAATGTGGCATACGAAGTGCTATTGATCATTGTTGGTCAAAGCGTTGCTTTGTGAAAAAGCGTGGCTTTGTGGAAAAGCGTGGCTTTGTGAAAAAGCGTAGCTTTGTGGACGAGACTTTGTCGAGCCTCACAACCCGGTAATGGTCGAAACAGGAATGTTGTGGCAAAGGTTTGTAGGGGTAGCGCCCCTAGGGTATGTCATTTCCTTCTGGATAAAAGGTTATATCATGGTATGGAGCCCAGATATTTTACCTATGTTGATGCTGCACAGTTATTATACTTTGTGGTTGTTGCTTATGATCGAGTCATCTCGGATAAAGGTCGGTGACGACCGGGGGATGACATGACTCGTGTGTTAGTTACCTAGTTACAGCTTGGTTAAAGCGTGAGGTAGCGTCGGCCTTGTGTTTTGCAGAGATCCGGTTAGGTTCTCGGGGCGTCTTTCCAGAGGCGTTTCCATTTCGGTGTAAGGAAGTTCCTTTGCCTAATCATTTGTTGGAAATCCAAAGAAACAATACGAACCTTGTACGGTTTTAGTTGTATTACTTGCCATGGAATGTGGCGGTAACCTGTTATTGAACATGGTAGCTATAGTAGGCATACGATGAAATGTTGTATGCTGGCTAAGATTGATATTATACTTTCGAAATATTTTCACACTATGCACTAGTAATAATATCAAAGGAGTTTTGTTTGCATAGTAAGCATATTTGACTATCATAAGAAGAAATCTCCTCCAAGTCTGCGATTGCATTGTGTGTGTGGCGGGAGGTCTTATGGTAGTTTCATTTTCCAAAAGCATTGCGGATCTCAATGTTAAAAGCCTTTTGTGTTTGTTTAAAGATAAACTGTTTTTGTTTGCTCATACCAGTCCCATGATTGATCCAGAGTTTATTGTTCCCTTCCTAAACTCTGGGTGCCCACAATATTTCCACATGGGCAATCTAGAGTTGGGTTTCTCAAATATTCAGGTCTAGTAGATTGTCTGGAGCTAGTTCAGTTTTGGAGATCAGGACTGACGTTGCTTCTCTCTGTGGTTCGAGCTTGATGTTGGAGTGTTGGAGTCAGTCTCTCTGACTGATCATTTGGAGTTATCATTTCGGTTTTCCGCTGTATCATTATTTATCTCTGATATTGTTGTATCATATTGATATCATTGTTGTATATCATATTCTAGATATTGTATTCATTGGAGTTGTATATGATATCATCTATTTCTTTATTCCGCTGTGTTGTTATACTTAATGGTGTTATAAGCTCCGGTGAACCAGATTCGGCGTTTGAATCTGCGGCATTTTGAGTACAAGTGAAGTACGGGTGCCGATTTTCGAAGGCCGATTTTAGGGTCATCACATCATTTAACCACATTCGCATTTAAATCAACGATTTAAATATAAACATTCCAACTTTGCATAGTTTGAATGTTTAGAAAATAGTTTGAATAGTTTAAATAGTTTAAAATAGTTTAAATGGTTTAAATAGTTTAAAATAGTTTAAATGGTTTAAATAGTTTAAAGATTTAAAACAGATTAATATAAAATGGTTTGAGTATTGAAAATGGTTTATTTAGTAAAATAGTTTGGAAAAACGAAATAATTTGACTAAAAAAATAGATTTTAAACAGTTTATATTAAAATAATTTATTTTGAAAATAGTATCAAATCAAACTGTTTCTTTCCATTTCAACAATCTGGACCCATGTCCAAATTTCAACTCAACAAAACTCAATTTCCAATCTTTCAATTCAATTGACTCAATTTAGATTTAGTTTCAAATCAACTTGATTTCAATTTCAATTCGAATTAATTTCAATTTTCGAAACATTCGTTTTTAACTTCAAATTCGATTCAACAATCCAATTCAATGATTTAAATTTCAATTCAATTCTTATTTTAAACCATTACAATTTATATCAATTTCATGTCCAATTTCAATTTACTGATTTAAATCGCTTAAATCAAATTAAACCTCATTGTTAAATTTTAAGGTCCAAATCTTAAAATAATTCAATTTCCAAATTTAAAGTCATATATTTATTTATAACTTCACATTTTCAATTCAGTTTTTTAAAACAATTTCTTTTAACCAATTTCAATTTATACATTTCAAAGATTAATTCAGAAATAATTCAATTCATAAAATTCCACAATTTATTTATTTTAAAATAATATCATTAACCAAAATCCAAATTCAACATTTTAAAACCATTTAATTTAACCAATCCAGTGCCCGTATATAATTTTCTATTCTATGGCCAAGTGATCAGTTATTTCTATTTTTAATTTCAGGGATGGATATATATCATTTCAATCCAAATCAAATTGTCATAGGTATATATCATTTCAACATATTTCTTGGTTTATTCGAAATAATTCAAATAACAGTTTATATGCTGTCACTTAATATACAGAGTGAGAACAAGGACATATAAAAATAAATAAACATCCAATCATCCAAAATGTCAACAAATAGACATCCATCACAATCAACATCCAAATCAGCCAAAAAATCACAATAGTTAACTAGTTATCAATATCATGTAATTAACTAGATATTAAATTCAATATTAATTTAAATGTCAATTTAATACAATATAAATCCAAATCAAATTTCAACGACAATTTAAATTACCAAACAACAATCAATAAAATTCTTATCACTTCATAAATTTAATTCAACTAACATAAGAAGATTTGGTATTGCGTGAGTGGGTTTAATCACTCACCTTTGATTTATAGTCCATCTAAAATCCAATAAAAGCCCAAAATTCCAACAGTCTCTAAATCCAACCAAACCAGTTTCAGATTGTCCGGAACTTCGATACAATGCCAACTGAAGAAACTGCGCGTGAATCCGAGTTTGTATGCAAAAGTTATTGAGATTAAAACGTTGAAATTTAAAATTAAATTAAAAATAAAAACGAATGGAAAAAACATAAATTTGCTCACCTCCCAAACCCTAAGTCACGACTGATCAGCAACCTACGCCTACAACCGCTGCTCTTCACATCAAAAACGCCGCTTCTACGAGCATTGCCACCAAGATCGGCCATCACCACGCGCTCTGCCACGTCACGCTGCGTTTCCTGGCCACACGAGTTAACCCCAAGCGCTGCCCATGCCTGTCTGCCGCCGCCGCCTTCTATCGCCGTTTCTGGTAAACTACGATGCCGATGCCACGGTCTGATCCGATAGATGAAGACTGCATCGCCTCCTCTTCCAGACACAACTCCCCATCGTCGAATGGTCGACGTTCAACCATTGATCGCAAAACCCTAGAATGAATGGCCGAGAAAGATCACCAATTTTTGGACAAACGAAGCCTCCAATCAAAAAACAAATTGCAGACGCATATTACGTTTGTCAAGAGCTTCGCGATGATATATTATATGATAGGGTTTGAGCAGTTTGAATTTTTGGAGTTTGAATTGAAATTGTAATCTAGGGTTTTAAGATGTCCACCATTGGGAAGGAGCAGACAAGAACAGAAATTGTACGTACAGAAAATAGAATAGAAGCTGCTAGGGTTTATAACAATATATATAGGCAGAGATGGATAAGAATGGATGGAACAGATCGAATGGGTCGAAGCAATAACAAAGACCCGAAAAGTCTGTTTCGTTCCCGAAATGAAAATAGGTCATCCCATATATCAAATTATAGGTTTTTGATATTTTTAAACTCAATGAAACCAATTTCAAACCTTAATTCTATTGTATATAGAATTTAGCTCTTAAAATCAAATTATAATCATTTAAATTCCATTAATCGATTTCTATGCATTTCGATCTCGCACGATCAAACGATAAGTCTGATCGCTACGAAACTTGAAATCCTATAATAATTCACTATTAAGGATCCGATGAAACTGGTTTCATCAAAATCCGAGACACCAAAAAGACTAATTTTACACGTTATTTAAATGAATTATTATTTTAAAATCAATTTAATCACTTTTATATTCAAATTTAAAAGTTAAGCATTTTATCATTCTTGATTACATAGAAATTAATGATCTTTTGAAATTCAGTTTTCCATGTTAATTCCCATATTTAAATATTATATTAATTTCAACATTAAATTAGAATAGAAATAAAACCTAGTTTATTATAATTTAAATTCCAACAAATTCTTTTATTTTGATTAACATATTCTTATTTTTAAATCAACAAAAGCCTTATGTGTTAATTAGACATAAGTTTCATTTTACTACATTCATTATTCTACAGTTGACATTCCTTACCATATTAATTGCAATATTTCAATTACATTAATTTTATTGATTTCCAAATTAATTTCAAACTGATTTAATTAATAAGATGATAATAAATCAATTGTTACAACTTATAATTCATCTCTATTAATTTATTGTTCACAACAAAGTTTATAAATTTACTTACAAATATTAAAACCAATTTCGATTAAATAACATTGATTTCCCCATTTTATACAACATTTATTTTATTAATTATTAACCCTTATTATTACCATTAATTGAAATTACATTAAATAGCTGTCAATTTCATTCAATCAACATTATTAAATTATATTCTAATAATTTTTTTCCATTTATAAGTCATAAATTTTAATTTCTCGCAATATTAAATTCCAAAAAAATTATTAAATTTAATATTTTTAATTATCAAAAATACGGGTCGTTGCATTCTTTCAATCAAAATCTCTTGATCGTATAAACTTTGGTATTTACCTTCTTCCCTTGATCTTTCATGCGAGTACCTTTTAGGACTCACAAAAATGTACTTTAATATCACTCCCCAATCCTTTGAGGACTATCTTATGGCCTCCACATATCTCTAATAAAATATTTCTAGGTCCATACCAAAATTCCTTATATTCAGCAGGGATTCCTTGTTGCTACCCTACTAACATTCATAGCTATTTTATTTCTAGCCTTAACCTTTAATCTATCTTACCTAGGTAGTCATCCCTATATTCTTGATATTAAAAATTGGTTTGGTTGCTCATAAATTTTTAAAAAAAATCTTCAAAGTTATGAAGTACTTAATCCAAAAAATTTATCTTTAAAAATATAAACTTAGAAACATTTTTTTAAAAATTGCTTGGTTTTAAAAGGAGCTATGAAAAATTTCCCATTCTAACCAACTTTCCCTTTTCAAAGACCTTTTACAATAGAGATTCACTTCTTTTAAAAGTAGGATTTTAAACTCAAAACATTTTTCATGTTTGCATCCAAAAACCCAACTGTCATACCAAACCATTTTTTTCCAAAAACATCTTCTATAACTTAAAAAAAATGAAAACTGGAGTAGACAAGGATAACTTCTATACTATTATTTTCTTACTACTCATGCTATTTCCGTTTTCAACCGGAGCAAGGATTTTAGTAGCATATGAAGGGGACTTCATAAAGATACGTCCAATTGCTGTATCTATCTAATCATCTATTTAAGATATATGCGCAACTTCTATATATCTATGGAATTTATCCATTCTTCCTATCATATTCATATTGCTTCTATCTTATATTATTTCTAATTGGATTATTAATACTATTTTTATATAAATTCCTAATTCTATTCCCATCAAAATTTCCTAGTATTGACTCATTGTAGTGCATTCGCCTACCGCTTTAATCATTGGGCTTTTCGTCATTAACATAACAAGATATATGTATAAATCTATTTCAGCCGTTCTTCTCTATATTTTCCTTATACAGGAATATTACTCCTATCTTCATTATCGAATGTTCTTATCCTTCTATTCTCTTTACTCCATTTTAATCAAGTGTCATCTCCTGTGGTAGCGTATCCTAATTCCTTTGATCCACTAACATAAGCTTTGATATCAAAAGTAACAAACCGCACCTTAATGGGGATGAATTTCACTAAATCGAAACCCAAGTCCATTAGGGTACGGATCGTTGGCGTTGGAAACCTGTAATAAATGTAAGTATATCGGAAAGCTATCTACATAAACTCACAGTGGAATGGAAAAATATAATATAACATATATACCGACTAAGACTAGTACCTTGGAATCAATATTATTCCTTGGATATCTAGTCGCCTTGTCAATTCCGAACATGAATGAGAAGGATTCACCATCTGCAGTTCCCATCTTGCACTAGTAGTCTGTCCCTCTTATCTATCCCATAGATTCTAATAAGGAAGGGGATCAGAACAATGTTTCGGTGACTGGAAATTTACATACTTTATCTATAACACTCATTTATGCCGATTGATTCATATTTAAGTGCTATATCTATTATTTACAACCAATCCTTTCAATCATATATGCGCATACAATATGCCTAACCTACTACGAGGCATAACCATATATATGCATATATATATATATATATATATCTAAACGTTGTACTACCCGAAAAGCTGGACCACTTAATATTTTTCGAATGGGGAGGAGCAGCCCCAACAACTGTTTAATACCTCAACCCCAAAGCGGGCCCTTGGCAATGTAAATGATAGTCAATCGCTCCCAGCCAAGGTTTTAAATCTCGCTCATCTCGGCCGAGATCTCGGCCGAGATCTCGTTTTCAAGCCTGGGCGATTCGAAACAACTAATTTCGTTTGAATCTCGTCTGACCAAATCTCGGACGAGATTTCAGTATCTCGTCCGGTATCTCGGACGAGATTTAACAGCGAGATATCGGACGAATTTTTGAATTTTGAAAAAAATCAACTCTTTTTCCGTATTGGGCTAGCTCATCCTTTACCTTAATTTAAGCCTTCTTAATTGTACTTTTTTTAACCCTTATTTCTTATATAAATCTCATTTAATCTTCGTCTCTTATTTTACGGCAGTGACAAGTGTAAGAAGATGATAAAATCTACATCGATTATGATAAGTATTTCACTTTATGATTTTCATTTAGGTTTCTGATCCAAATTAATTTACATCCGATTTCATTTTTCTTTTTTCGACACTTTCTTGAGTTTTTTTCCTAACTCTATTTTTTTGCGGCTATAAATTTTGGGCTTCACTTATTTAACTTTATGTTCTAAATGGATTCCCAATTTGATTTCATTTAGTCTTTGCTGCTATAATTTTTTTTCCTCAAGGCTTATTTTTAAGCAATAAAGGAATTCTCTTTCATCTATTAATTTCATTTTATTATTACATGTTCATTCATACATCATTTTTTTGCTTTTCTTATAATATTACTAAATGTTTGAAATTGTTTGTACTATGTATGCTATTTTCTACGTTTGTTTGAAATATCTATGCTATTAGTTGCTTAATGAGATTTTGTTTGCTAATAATTAAATACTATAATCAGACATAGAATATCTTAATTCTACTTGTAGACTTTTGTATTTGAAGTTATAAAATTAAGATTTCCCTTGCAGCACTATAAATCATAAAAGGTAGAAATGAGACATTATATTGTGTAGGAAAGTTAAGTGAATGATCAAACAAAGTAAAGGTGCATATGTTATGGTTTGTTTCTTGTCTACTTTATCTCATATGATATTATATTGAACATTATTCATGAAATATAGTTATTTGTTTATTTTACATGATACAAGTGATATTTTTCCATACTAAATTACTAATGATAAGCGTGTGATATATTCAAGGTAAGTGCATAGTGTTTTCTTTAAGGTAGTGACTGGTATTATAAATTTAGGTGTATGAAAACTAATTTTCGACATGACATATACTCCGAGATAACTCCGAAATGAATTTTAGAAACCGAGATGTAAATCCGAGATGGACGACCGAGATGCACTCATCTCGTTCGAGATCTCACCCGATACGAGATAAGCTATCTAAATTCTTCGAGACGAGACGTGACCGAAATCCGAGATTTAAAACCTTGCTCCCAGCTATAGAGACCTATGACCCCTAAATATGGATTTTTAATTTAATTGCCATACTATTAACACATCTCAAAGACTTATCTAAGGGTTAACTATCCCAACTCCGACAAACAAACAACAACTAAACTTTAAGGTCTGTGTGTATCCCATACGGATTCTACACTAGTGGAAGCAAAATCCATCAGGGCATAACTTGAGTCTTTTCTACCGATCGCTCAGGACTGTTGGTATTCATAGCTTATACGCCAGCCCTATACTGAATACCGATCCAATAAAATACTAACATAGCCTGTCGACCTTCTACAGCCGAAATCTCATTTAGATAAACCTAATTTAAGTCAAGGAAAATTCCTATTTCAATTACTTAATACCTCGTAATAGAACTAAAGCAAACCTCATTTCCTCAAAGGTATTGGACCACTTAATACTTCAACTCTGTGGTGAACCCTTGGTATATTTTCCCCTATCTAACTATAACGCATAACCCTTCCTCACGAATCTTACGTTTGGAGATGTCCCACATCAGTATTAAGTATACACAACTGTTGGTGGCCTCTAGGTGAAGGGCAGATTTCTGTTGTGTAACTCTACATACCTCGCATCCTAAACCAATAAATCAAATGAACCATCCTAAGCTTAAATGTTGGGCTAGACCCACTAATTCATGCTTGTTCTAATCGTATAATTAAGGCTATATAATTAACTACTATGAAAATTGTACTACCTTCCAACATTTAATTCTATCTTATATGCTTAATTAGTATATTCCATAAATGTCAATTGTTCATAATAAATGGTCATTATTATTCTAATTGGACAATCTCTAATAACATTGATTTATTCTTTCTAATTTAACATGTTACACCTATTTCATTACCCATAACTGTCATATTAAATCCTTTAATCAATTCCATTAACTGCATTTATGTCCCCATTTAATTCTTGTAACTCCGTATAATCTCCCAAAAATGAGACTTTTGCTCCATTTGAAATTACAATGAATCATCGCTTCTCTTTTATTGAAATAGACAGTGAAAACTACGAAGAAGAATATCTATACTTTACACATCTCTTTTCATTTTGGTATATTCTTTGTTAATTAAAACGACACATTTTTGGAATTGGATAATTTGTGGAAATTAAACGGGAATAGATACAATTAAATTTTACCCCACTCCTAATAAGTTAAAACATAGAAATTCACGTTCCAAGTTAAATTAGGGAAATCTAAATAATACTAACATTTTACAACTCAACTATAGATCAAGAATAAAGTTTACAACTTTTATTAACATTCAACTTTAACAAATTTAGGGACTAATTTCCAAATTATGTTGTAAATAACATTCCTATTCCAATTACCTAACTTGCAGAATACGTGGACGAGATTTCATCTTCCCGAGCCTATAACTCCATAGATCTTGCATAGGTATAATATTTAACTAAAACTCAATGATATAAATTTCAATGTTATAAATAATTTATATAATTTCTCACTCACCTTTCAGACTTTCCAAATCTCCAGAATCCAAATTCATCTCTTTACTTGACTCTTTTTCCTTTCCAATCCAAAAGAGAATATATAAATATATAACAGGGTACATGCATACTATTAGAATTATGATCTGAGAAGAAATTTAGGATAAGAGGAATATAGATTTATAATTATGAAATTTACCTTTCTCTGTAGTATGGATTCACTCCTTCTTTTCTTCTCTTTTATTTTCTGCCTTTCTCCAATTATATATATATATATAATATAATATTTTATAATTAATAGAAATAGTGGAGAAGGGGCATTAGTAGAGCTTCGCTACTTGGATCAGAAAATATGAGAAAATAAGTTAAGGGTTAGGCTTGTATTTGTATGTGCTCGAATCAATCGTATCCATTAGATTAAAATAATTAAATTGGGCCGTTCGGCCAAGGTTCGACCATCCATCTTCACCACTAGTCAACCGCCCCCTTAAGCAGTCAACGGGCCCAAGTAAGAGGTTCAACCGATGTGGTCCACACTATTAATAATATTTATTTCCATTTTCTCGTTTTTAATTATTTTCATTTTGGAAACTTCAAACGCTAATAAGTTCTTCGTTTGAGCTCCAATCGCAAAACTCCAAATACAAAAGTTTCTCAGAAAATCGCCATGAATGTAATGGTGCAAGTTTCGTAGCCAGATTCTAGTATTTTCCCAAATTCCATTTTTGGGCCTTGTTAATTGTTTATTAATTACCGTTAATTTTACGAGGTGTTACAATGAACTTCCATATCTTTCCATCTCATTCTAGGTTTTCTCGATCGGATGAGATCCATGGGTTATGGAATTAATTACAGGTGTCCTATTATGGTATTAATTATAGGTCCCCTTTTAGACTGCCTAGGTTCCTGTCTACTACACCTAAGTTGTTCCCATTCATCCATCTTCCCCTGGGGTCGATGGTACACTTGGCTGCCATCCTATGGATCTTCCACGTACTATCAAAATTTCTTCTTTCTGATCAAATCTTCGATTATATCCCGTAAATGTCGGCACTTGTTTTTATTATGCCCGAGAATTTATGGAAGCAGCAATACTTCCTAAATATCTTCTCTCGCTCAGTCAACTCCCTCGGAGCCGACTTTTTGTAATTTACAATGGCTTGCTTGGAAAGATAAATGTTCTCTACGATCTCGTTCAATGCAGTATTATCTTCATGCTTTGGATGTTGGGACGCTTCTCAAAATTAGGCTTTCTACTTCTAGCACCCTGATTTCCTCTCTTTTGATTGTTATTCTTATTTTCAACATTAATCGCAATGTTATCAATGCTCGCAATGGTTTACTTTACAACGACATTGCTTCGTACAACCTCATCAGACCGTCTTCCACCAGCCTTTCTAATGGTCCCATCTGCCTCTTCCAAGCATAGGTATTGGGTCACCTTTTGGTAAAATGCCTCCATAGTCGTTAGGGGCTTCATCTTCCACTACTTACTGAAATCAATATCCAGATGAATTCCTTTAGTCAATGTCATCAACGCAATGTCCTCATTGGCATTGCTCATTTTGGCCATAGCAGTGTTGAATCTACTCATAAAGTCTTTCAGAACATCCCATAACTTTAAAAGATATTCGATAAGGACATTATGTCCTTCGGTCGAGTAGTATTGTAACGATCTGCCTTTCTTACACCTAAAGACGACACTAAATACATCTTCGGTATTCATGTGCCAATCATTTAAGTGCCCGAAAGACAGGTCATTTGGGGTGAAGAAAAAAAACAAAACAAAATCTCACAAAATGTGACGAGTAATATATAATATGAACAAGTCTTTACAAAAAGAAATCATCTTTATTATACACAATATCAGAGTACACTAACCTATTATCGGCTTGGACAGTTATAACAGCATGTCCTTACAATTGCTAACAAATACAGAAAAGAATAAAACAAAACAGAACAGCGGAAGAATATAAGATACATGAATATGTCTGGGAGAATCCAGCTCGTCATCTGAAAGCTCCAAAGAATCCAGCTAATTTTGGAAAATATACTCGAGCTGACCCGAGCATTATAGGAAAACAACGCCTGGGTCAGTCTTATAAAACCAACGTGAGAAACTCAAATCACAAGGAATTAATTTATTATTGCTTGTAAAATCTTTTAAAATCAAAGGTATCTCGTAAGACCATGCCGCACACAAACATGGATGGGATTTTACCTTACGATAACCAAAACATTTTTATAGAAAATCCATTGGTATTATGATAATGTCTAGAATACAAAAATACATATCAATCATAGCCGAAATTATTACATTATTAAATTCCAACATAATAGGTACACAATCAAGTCCGAAGGCACTCATTAGAGAATGGATTCCAATTGTGAAATGGTAAGGGTCTACCCACCGAATTCATACACCTCTAGATAAAATTTACGGGAGGTCACAACGCATTGCACCTCTGCTACTCAGGACCGGCCCTACCCCTTACTGGATAGCGCCGAATATGATCACCCTTTGGTTGTGATCGAACAACTATAATGGGCCCCAAAGCATACATAGAGATATCGACAGTAGATCTTGGGATGATCATACCCTAATGGGAGTGACCCACATAGCCCTACTTCATGTCCCTGCTTTAGTCATTTTCCTAGTTGATGAGGCTTGAGGCTACGATTACCTTGTTATATAGCAACCATCTTAGAATGTTAACACTGCCTTCCAAGCAGCAATGCTGTGACAACATTCATCCATACAAGTTCGTTCTGGGTCTGAACGAAACCGAAGGCACTACCTCTACTACATCCATTTTGTAATCACCCTTAGGATAAGTAGCAAGTAGCTCTTGCACTTCAAAATCTCCATCTTCAATCATCTTCACGATGTCTTCATTTTGAAACGCTTGAGTTGGATCGAAGTGGTTTTCAGATAATTTATACTTATCTGATCCCGGTCTCTTCGAAACAACATTCGATAGTTCCGGTAAACTCAATCAAGTTCTTTTTGAAATAATCAGACAATATATAGGAGCAGGGATCACCCCTTAACCGTTTAAGTGGATGGATCTTCCTATCAATTGTCTTAGGAGAACAAAACGATATTTATACACACAATACATCATCATCAAAGATGAATGTGCCATATAACTCACGTGTTTCTCCTAGATATTTCTGAAGTTATATTTTGGTTCATATTTGATAGTCAGTTATTTAACTATCAAATAAACAATCATTCAACATTGATTTGATTCCATATGTGATCCACTAAGCCTTTATTAATTAATCTTTCATTAATTAAAAACACTTTGCAAAACTTGATCAAAAGATCTTTTTTAGAACACTATTCCCAAACCCCTTACATCTCTTTTATACTTGGAAACATTTATACTTATCTTAGGGGTATAAGTATATTACAAAATATTTTGAAAATTCCTCCTTTAAAATTCCTTTTTGAAAACATAACTTATTATAAACCGATCCACTTATCCTTTATAAAAAGTTCCCTTTTAAAAGCTCCTTTCTCATTTAAGTACCTTTATAAATTTCCAAAATCAATTTATAAATCGTTTTTAAAAGTCTATAAGTCAATTTACAAACCTCTAAATCATATAAAAAACATTTCTTATTTAAAACTCCTTTGATTAATCTTTTTTTTAAGAAAAATTCTTTACAAAATATCCTTTGCAACTCATCCTTTTAAATTACTTTAAATAAACCTTTTACTTAGTAAAACCCATATTTATAAACAAGTTATTATTTATAAATACCTTTATAAAATAATAATAGAACTTGAAAAATAATTTATAAATCTTAAACCGCAAAATTGATTAAAGAATTGAAGTTAATTCAACACCATACTTTATAATTTTAAAAAGGGCTTAGCAATCCCAATGATAGTAATTTAAGTTACCATTTTATTTCAATTTGAATTCCAATTCACTTAACAGTTATTTACATAGGTCAGCATGTATGAAAATACAACTCATATCCAAATCAGGGAGTAACATTTCAATATAAGCTAACTAGCATATACATGTCCAAATAACATAATAGCAGGATGGTGATTTGTCCTGCTAAATAGATGTCCAAACAATTCAATCAATTTATAGCAGAATGGAGATTTATTCTGCTAACATATGTCCAAACAGTCAAACAATCTATATTATAACTCATTCACAGCTATATGGTTTCTTAATGGTCTCGACACTTGAATCCCTTGTATTCAAAACCATCTTTGAAAAAGAAGTACCTTTGAATAATTTTACTTTTGAAAACCAAAGGATTTAAAACTTTTAAACCCTTTAGTAAATAATTTATTATAAATTAAATCTTTAATCAAATAATTAAACCCTTGATTAATAATTAATTAATAATTAATCCTTTATTTAATTAATGATAAATTAAATATAAATAATTTACTTAACCCATACTTAATTAAATTAATTAATAATTAATTAAAATAAATCTTAACTTTAAAAGATAATTAATTAAGAACTAATCTTTATTTAATTAAGTTAATAAACCTTGTTAACATTTAATTAATTATAAATTACTAAAACCTAATTAATTAACAATTAATTATTAAATCCTTAATTAACTTTTAAAAACATTATTATTTAGTTTATAAAATATTCACAAAACAATTTGAAGTATAAAAAAACAAACTTTGCAAAAATCGAAATTTTAAGCGAACTGCATCCATATCGACTATCGCTATGGATACCCGTAATTTCACTTTACTAACTAGTTTACATGCTAACTTGCTTTAGCTTCAAGACAAGATTAACACATACAACATATCCAAGTTCAACTATACCAAATCATATCATCACCAAACATAAACAACAATCATAACCTTTTTATAACCAACATATCTAAACAATACCACAATTCAAACCAAACAATTATAAATATATACACACATGCACATATATATAACCACATAACCAACACACATACATATATAAGTAAATTCTTCCCAAAAAGTTAAGAAGTTTACTCACCAAAAGTTTTGAAAACTTGAAATACTTTAGCGCTCGGAAAGCTTGGAAAACCACAAATTCTTCTCGAAAATGGGTCATTTTGCACTCGACTTTTGGACCCTTTCCTCTCTTATTTTGGAAAAGTGGTCATAAGGAAAGTTTTAGATTATTCTTTTTTCTATCACGTAAAAAAACAGTTACTCAAAAAAGTTAAATTTTAAGGAAGTTATGGCCAAAACATTAAGGGGTATTTTCGGACATCAAAATCTAGGTTCAAAAACACTCTTGCAAAAATGAAATTTTGGAGCATCTAAGATCGAAATCAGAAAAGGTGGTAAACTACAAAGTTGTAGCCACTGGAAATATAAATGGTTTGAAAAAAAAATCTTAATTTGGCAAAATTTGTAGGATGTTCTGGCCGAACAAAATAGAGGTAAAAATGGAGGAATTTAAATGGAAAAGAAGGAACCTTTAAACAAGTTTTTAAAACATATAAAAGTTAATTTTTTTTGAAATCTTAAAACATGAAAAGTTATTTTGGAAGCCCTTAAAGTTTGTTAAAAGCTTTAAAGAAGAAGAGACTTAGGAAAAAAGGGAAATGAAAGAAAATGGAAGAAAGCAATAAGAGAAATGTTTTTATATAAAATGAATTTGTAAAATTACCTAATTAACCCTTATACCATGCCCTCCACTCCTAGCTCGCCATGTCACCACCCTTGTCTTCCCCCTTGTCCCTTCCTAATACTACATGATCCAATATGAAATGAACCTAAATGTACTCTTGTCTCCCCCAGTTTCTATTATGTCGAATCATGTCCCCGTGATGTGACAATTTCCTTTTTTTATTTTTTCTTAGATACCTAAGTATAGTTGCATACATACATACACTAAGACATACATACATATACATATTTATTTCCATTTTGAATGTCTATATGTTTTCATTAGAGTTCACAACGTTCCGACAAATTCTAGTTGACGAAAAGTCGAAAATCCGAAAAATGAATTCCGGACACATTTCCCGTTTTTAATCGAACTATATATTTTTGTAAACTAATTTTGAAAACTATTTCACCATTATTATTTATCATTAAAAAGAGTTTTATTTTCACTATAAAACCATTTATTTGAATATTTAAAATTAATTAAATATTCGCAAATCAAAGAAGTGAAATTCCGGGTCGTTACAAGTATGGAGTTGGAACTATTCTACAAACTTCCTAGCCAGTTGATCAAATGAAGATATAAACCTCGACATGAACTGAGTGAACCACATTGTAGTTACTCCCTCAAGAAATATAGGGAATCACCTACACCTAAGAGCGTCAGTTGCACTGACACCATCCATGTGTCACTCGTACTTCAGAATATGTCGTCTTAGATCAATCTATCCATTGTAAGATGGCATCCTGAGCATCACAAATCTCCTAGGATACTCTTCCCGTAAAGTCTCTTCAACCAATGGCTTCCTGCTAGGTAGTGAACCTCAATCATCATTACTTCTATGCTGGTTCTCATTCACCAACCATTTCACCATATCAGCAATATATTCTGGATCTGTTGGATGGATTGAACCTCGATCATCATGACCTGCCTTAAGTTTTTGGCTCTACAAATGGTCTCGGTTATTTACATGACATTTGGGTTCCTTTGTCTTTGGGAGAACCGTTCATACATCATTATTATTAATTTAGATTTCAGACAAAATGTTCAAATTTAATATTAATGCACACACATACAAACATACATTCATATATACACACATACATACATTCATTCATTCATTCATACATACATACATACATATATATACATACATACATATATATATATACATACATACATATATATATATATATATTCATATATATATATATTCATATATATATATATATATCTATTTATCCATTATATATATATATATATATAATTTTAAATCAAAACCTTATACAATAAAGACATATTTAAGAGGGAAATGAGTCCATTACGGTGAAAATCGTAGCACAAATATACACATTTCTTATCTGTAGCACATGCACTTTACACAAACAAGTGTATTGATACACTTACAAATTGAAACCTAATAAAAAACCTTTATTAACCAACTAAATAAAATAAAGATTTTTAAAATATTTTAGATATGATCTAAAGATATCATAGGCCTAATAAGGATCTAAAATATAAAAAAATTGAAATTCATCCATTAAACCCACTTCTGGCTTGCCTAGTTCCTAACAAATGGTATCAGGGCCCAACGGCCAATGCAGTCTAAATTAGCAATGTTTGAGCTAACTGATTAAAGCCTACTCATTTATTAAGATGTCCAGAAAGGCAGCTTCGAAGGTTGGGATTGGATAATCAAGTATTATATCCTACTTGGCCCTTGACCTGGCTTGAAGGATTAAGTAGGCCCAAATGTTATCCCCAATATAAAGGCCCAACTTGATTTAGGCCTTTGGCAAAATTTCCAAAATATGTTTCGAAAATTTAAAAAATTATATTTTAAATTTTGAAAGTTAAGTTTAAAATATGACATGTTTAAATGTTATAAACTTTTCAAAAACAGTTTTGAAAGTTAATGTATGAATTTTAAAATTTTATCTTAATCATTTAATTAATTAGATTAAATAAATAAACAATAAATAAAACTTAGTTAATTAAATTAAAACATATACAATGATATGTGTAAATTTATCTTAAAATATTTAAAGGAAATGATGATAATATTTTGAATTTAACTAATATTATTTTAATTAAAAATTATTTTTAATTAATTAAATTAAATTATAGTTTATTAAAAAGTAGTATACATGTATAATGATATATGCAGATAATTACTATGAATATTATAATCTATATTCATCTTTACATTGATAAAGATGAATGAAGTAAAATTCAATGGTTGAAAGTTAAATTAAATTAAAATGTTAATTAAAAAAACAATATATTAATTAAACATGTTTTAATTAATAGAATTAAATATGATTTAATTAAATTGAGTGGAACTATAAGAAACTCAAATTATATTTAAGGAATAAATACGTACGTATAGTATGTATACCAAGATTCCATATGTGTTTGATGCTTGAATCGCGATGGTATTTCAAAAGAAATACAATGTTCCATAAATCGATATCACTTAAATAAATATATTATAAATTATAGTTCTATAATATAAAAGTTGTCATGTAACGAACCGTACATTTTAACGGTTTAAATAACGTAATTAACTAAATTTTTAATGAAATTAAATAATAAAATTTTGAAATTAAAATTTGATATTTGAAATACGTCTATTTAAACATAGCAAATGGTAATTTTTTATTAGAAAATAAGGAAGTTAGTTCTGTGGTGTAATTTTTATTTCAATTTAAAATCGGTTAAATTGATGAAGGTAGGATAATTTCGAAATCTAAATATTTTTATATAATAAATTTGTAAATCATTTTCTGAATGAGATGTCATATTTTTCCAAACCCAGACTACTCGTGACTTTCCATTGCCTGTTACCCTTTCTTCTTTCTACGTTCGAAATTCATGCAATAAAATAATAATACTAATAATAATATACAATATGAAAGCATTCATATGTATTGTTTCCTGTAACCCTCGTGCTCGTCCTTCACCCCAGGCTGCTAACTCCATGGCTGAACATCAACGTCCCCTTCGTGCTAGAGAACTGCTCAGCTTCTCCCATCACACGACCGTGCCCACTGCCACCATTTTTGTCATCCGCCTCCTCCTCTATAAAAAAAATGATGAAATATACTATTTCTTTCATATATATATATAGACTGCTTGTCCATCTCTTGACATTCCCGAAGCCGCTCACCCAAACCCCTCTAGGCCTCGCCTCTCCACTAACAGCCCCACTTCCTCACCTCCAATGCCCTCCAGATTCGACACTTCCATACTGTGACCATCCGCAATCTCCTCACTCCACTCCCATTCACGCAAGCAGCCTACATCGTGCTCCACCATAGCCTTCACCGACCCTTCGCCTGCCACCGCTCCAAGTCTGACCGCATCCGCCTCTCACCACTGTTCCCATGCAAACCCGATAACACCCTTAGCCATGTCCCAAACCTCGAACAGCCTCTTCTCTAATGCACAGTAGCTTCAACTCCTCCGCCTGCAACTATCACTTCCCATCGCCGATTCAACATAGCAGCCATGGCCTCGTTTCTCCACCACCTTACTGCCGATCCACCACCACAGAGCAGCCCAACCTCCATGTGTCGAGCCTTTCCCATATTTTCCCTGATTTGCTTGTGCGGCAAGCTTCTCCCTCCACTTACTATTTATATAAATGCATATATGAAAGTTATATATATATATATGATGTTAGTGATATATATATATATATAGTAAGTTTGCAAGGTGGCATTTGATAATTGTTTATATATAATAGTAAAGTAGGTATATATATAACATGTTTTAAGGTGTTTAGTTAAATTTGTGTTAATATTTTCAAAATAGATTTTTTATTAACTTTAAATATATATATTATGTTAAAATATATATATACCAACATTCCTTTTGCTCGGAGTTTGCATTCTTTTGCATGGAGAAGTTGTTCGTTCACATCTCAACCTAGCCTTCTCCTCTTATATGAAGAAAGGTATTTATATATATTTAAAGTATTTTTATTTTTATTTATGAAAATAATTTAAATTAGATTTTTTTTGAAATAACTTTATATATATACACGTTATGTTTAAATATTTTGTTCAAAAGAATTTTGAAAGGAAATATGCGTTTAAAAAATTAAATATCGATTTTGAAATATAATATATATAGATTTTGTTTTAAAAATGTGTTTTAAATTTGAATATTGATTTTAAGAAAGAAAAATGACATATATCTCTTTGACTTCCATTGAATCCAGTTCATTGTGCTTTGCTTTTGTTTTGCCGCTGTCTAGAACTGGTCGCCGCAACCTCTAGCTTGTCCGTGCATCTCATTCTTGTTATTTCTCCAACCACGAAAGGTGAGCGATCACTCATGATTAACATTCTTATATTTAGTAAATTTGATTCACACGAAATGGCGATTAAAATAGTTAAATTTGGATTGTTAGTTATTTAACTGTTAAATATGATATGCCATTATCTACAATTGTTTACCTATGACATATGACACCATAACCTGTTGTATATAGTATATTTAAATTGTTAATGATGATATATACCTGCTATAGATATGTATGTCATTTTATGATATTGTTCTATTGTTCTCACTCTGCAAGTTCCCTGTTAGTTTAGGAATCCCATTGGGTTAAAATGATACATACCTGAACGATCTTATAGATTAGGGGAAAATCAATATTGGTTGAAATGGTAAACCTAAGTGATTTTCATTGATTTTGAAATTTTCGGATTGTGGGTTGAAATGATATATACCCGTAAATATTAATTATTGCAGATTGAAATGATAAATATCTGTATCACTTGACCATAGGATAGAAAATTATATACGGACACCGTTGGTCTATTTTTAAATGATTTTCTAAAATTTTGAGAAAAGGAAAATATATGTGTTTGGATTTTAAAATAAAATATAGAGATGTTATTTTAATATACATATGTGTAAAATTTAGATTTTTAAAATGATATGTTTTAAAAATTCAAAAATTATAAGTTATGTTTTAAAATATAAATTATAAAAAATTTCTTATAACTTTTTTTTAAATATATAAAATAAGATTTAAAATAGATTTAATTTAATAAAATTTAATTTAACTAATATGTATAAAGTATGTTTGAAATATTTATTTACAATTTATATTAGTATTTTAAAATAGATTTTTGTAATAAATCTAATAAAATTAAGGTTGGAAAGATAAATTGAGCTGACTTGTAAATTAATTGATTTAAGAATTGATTTTAATAAGTATCGGTTTGAAACTTATTGATTTTGAGATTTTAAGGATATGATTTTATAACTTAATAACTTGATTTGGATAAGGGTGAATTAATGAATATTTCATATTTCAATAAAATTGTAATTGAATATTAAATCTTGATTTAAATTTGTAATTTGAGATTTTATTTAAATATTTGTATAAAGTGATTAAGTGAATGATTTCAAATTAAATATAATTGAAGTTAGATATTAAATTTTGATTTGTACTTGGAGATTTTATTTAAATGTTATTGAAAATGATTAAGTGAATATTTTCAAATTTAAATAAAATTACAGTTGAAATTTTGAAATATAAATGGAATATATCAAATTGAGTTATTGTAAATTGTTTGAATATATAGAACTTCGAAACCAGTTGAATTTAAAATGGTTTAAATTTATAGTTCAAATCTGGATTTGAAATTGATAAATTAAAAATGGTTTTAATGAGAATCTGAATTGAGATTGATTTAAATTGAATTTGGAACTGAAAGTTGATTTGAATTGATTTGTAAAATTAGAAGAAACAATTCTAATTTGAAACTATTTTATATATATATTATTTTAATATATAAACTATTTTAATATATAAACTATTGTGTGATTATGATTATTGGAAATGTAAATGATTTAAACTAAATAATGATTTTGAAAGTGATATGATTTCGGAAGTGAATATGATTTTGGAAGCGATATGATTTTGAAATGAATATGCTATTTTGATTTTGAAGTATGACTGTTTGAAATATAAAATGACCACGGTGTGAAATAAGCGTTTGATTGTTAAAGAGACCGGGGTCGGATATTGTCATACTCTCTGCCAATACCAAAAACCACTTTAACAACTGTGTATGTGGTGGTGATTCCAAAACGAAGTAGGATGGTTTGGCGAAAATTCTGTATGAGGTATTAACGCAGTCCTGACTCCCGCGAGTCAACTTGATGTGGCTAAAACAGGAGTTATACCGGGTCAAGTGAGGTCGCACCTCCGATCGAGCATGCTTTTTCGATACCATTCTATCACTTGTGATTTGATTGGGTGCACCTTTGATTTGGGAGTGTGTCTCGAGGTGGGCGGTAGTAGCTGATATGCATTACCACCAGTCCGGGAGTGCAAAACGGTAGAATCCTACCCTTGGTATTGCCTCGCGTGCCTTGTCACATGCCTTACCGTGCCTTCAACGAGTTTTTTTGTACCGTACCTATGGAGTGCCCTCTGGGTAAACCATAGGTTTAGTGGAGCTTACGGTACTGTACAGACTACATGAATATATAAAATGTGTTAAGGGGGATATGGGTAACGCCTTAACGCTATTTTAATACTTACTGATAGACATATTATAATAGCGTATATAACTACATAGTGGATAGTTCCACGGATTCTTAGAGGATGGAAATCCCAAAAATCCTTTAAGTTACTTGTATTTCAGTTGACATTTTACTTGAGTTGAATTTACTGGTATAAGAATGTTAATCCTGACTCGAGTGTTTCGTGTTTTGCTTTATGCTCGGGTCAGATTGAGTGTCACAGCATTTGAGACTCACCTTTGGAGGTTGGAGCTTTGTTTGAAGATATGTCTTTATCTATTCAACTTTCAGTTATTTCCACTTATTTTTGTTCAGTCTTGTCAGTTACTTTTGTATTTGAGATTACTCTGTATTTGAGATATCTGTTGTATTTTTGTTGTGACTCTGATGTTTTATAGTAGCTTCATGAACTACTATTTATTTATTCCACTGCTTATTATTGTATTACTCTGTGTCTGTGATTCTATGATTGATTTATTTACTGTATATGTTAAGTTTTACCAAATATAAATTAACAATCTATTGTTTTGAGAAATTAAAGTCTGACATGTGTGGATGATTGTCGATTTAAATGGTTCGAAATACCAGGTCGTTAAAAGTGGTATCGCAGCAAGGTTTAGACAAAACTTAGCATATGGAGTAAAAACTCATTGGAGATAGGGTAGTTGTAACGACCCGTAAATTTCAAGTGTTTTAATAACGTAATTAGTTGAAATTTTGTAAAATTTTAAAACGATAAAATTTTGAAATAAAATTTAATATTTGAAATACGTCTAGTTAAACATAACAACTGGTAAATTTTCGTCCGAAAATATGAAAGTTTATTTCGCACGTAAATTCACTTCAATTTAATCAGTTAAAAAGCGATGAAAATAAAATATTTTCGAAACCTAAATATTTTTACATAGAAAAATTCTAAACCATCTTCTGAGCAAGATGTCAGTTTGTCGTTTCGTCAAATTTGGACATCTATTACTCCGTCGATCTTATTTTCGGCAAAATAGCAGCATTTTTCACCGATATCAATTTTTGACCGGATGGTCGTATCACTGAGATCTGTGTGCCGTTCCATTCGTCGCGTCGTGCTGATCACCGTAATATATTCCTTTCCGTGATTCGGCATTCGGTTCGCGGTGGAATCGACGAAACAAAACTTCAGTACCGGTACACATTTTAAACTCTTGAGTTCCTTGACCCTTCATCTTCGTATCGTTAAAACAAACAGTCACCACTAACCATCTGTTTATATTCCCAAAAAAATTTAATTCCTTTTGCCAGTTCATTGATCTTTTCAATTCCTTTGTATCGGTTCGTTTTACACTATTGAAAGGGAGAAAGAAAATATGTATTATCTTTCGTTCATTAAAACTGTTCCTCCTTCCTTCACTAGTGCACGCCTCACCAACATCACCACGTAGCCACTCTCTTCCATGCCAAGCCCTGTAGCAACCTCCGAACACACACCCCACACGACATGCCACACGAAATCACCCACCAGGTTCGACCGTGTGCCACCTCCCACTTGTTCATTCACCTGCAGTCCCACTCTTTGCCTCGTCCACCTCAACATCTCAGCCACCATGCCATCCATCGGCCACAGCAGTCCCGAGCCCCTCTCCGATCTCAGCCAACCCGCCTAGGCTCACCCAAGTTCCACTTTCCTCCCAGATTTTTCGGCCGAGGCTTCCCTGTAAGCTATATGTATATATATTCAATATGAAGCTTATGGACTAGTATATATATATATATGATGGGTTATATGGATTATATTCTATGTTTTAAGTATTATTATATATATACATAAGTAAGCTTGTCTGTTGAGTTCTAGGAAGAAAATTTTCTAATAGTTTACCTTATATATATATAAACTACTGTGTATAATCTATAGTTTACTAAACATGGGTGTATAGTGGTGTACATGAATTGGCTTTCAAATTTTTCTTTAGATATAGTGTCTGTACAACGTTTATACATATATTTATTTATAAGTTGTTTTTGATATGTAGATTTTATATATATAAAACTTATATTTTCTGTTACATGCTCTTATTGTATACATATAATACATCAGCCCATTTATATGTTGATTTACAGTTTGGTTTTGAAAATTTTGATTTATGTATAAATATATTGTAATGTTTCCGTATCGAATGTAGGTTATATGTATATATTAGTTCTATAGCTTGCATAAAGTATCGCTTTAAATTATAATATATAAATTGCATATAATAGTTATTTTCAGAAATTGTATATGTGTTTATATATACGTATGGAAGTTATTATATGTTTTTATACTAGTTAATTATATTAGTTATATATATATCTGACTATATACACACACACGCATTTTATGTAGATTTGTTAAGAATGATCAGTCATATATGTAAGTTTAGATAGTTTATAGATGAATAGTTGTTACAGCATCATAACTGGAAAAAAATATATTATGGTATAAGTATATATATATTATCTAACCATTCTATAGGCCATGATATTTTGTTATGTGAGTCTACATCAATTTAAAGGGTAGTCTATATGTTACGAGGGTATGAGGTATGTTTGTTATACATAGATTTGTTAGTACAGTGTCGTAAACAGTTGTTATATATGTTGGTGTACTGGTTTATGATTTATGTAGTATTATATATATGTCTACACACAATTGTATATGTGAGTTCGATTTTAAAATGTATTGTATATGTGTTGAAAACAGTGAGTTTAAATTGTATGTTACTTATATATTCTGTTATATATTACGTTTATATCATAGGTCGATTTATATATATTTGCAGTTTATATTTTCAGATGTGGGAATATAACGTGAATGATTTATATACATAAGTATTGTATATATATATTAGTCCAGAAGCATATTATCTTGCTCATTTCTAATCCGAATATTGGTTTTCTATATATAGTATAATATTGATTTTGGCTTCAGGTTATCTGTAG
This sequence comes from Allium fistulosum, assembly GCA_030737815.1. Lineage (NCBI taxonomy): Eukaryota > Viridiplantae > Streptophyta > Magnoliopsida > Asparagales > Amaryllidaceae > Allium > Allium fistulosum. The sequence continues at coordinate 1,332,490,186 of CM060902.1, read as the reverse complement.
TGTATATATATATCCGGGTGATGTTTCAGTTTAACTATCGTATATCTAAGTTTAGTTTAAAACAATTGATTTTGAAATGTATATATATATTTATATAAAAAAAATGTGTTTAATTTTAAAAACAACGATTTTAATTATATATATATATATTATTTAATATTTATTTCAAATTAAATATTAATTTCATGAAAATAATAATAATATATATTTCTATTCTATCAGGCCGATTTTAATTATTTCTTTAATTCTTGATTTTCAGCCTTGTTCGTCCAATTCGTGCTAATCTAGCTTTGTTTTGGGATTCGTAACTCATCTCATTCTCGTACATCTCTCTAGCCTCGAAAGGTGAGCACTCACTCACGATTAACGTTATTTTATTTATTAAATTTGATTTCAATTGAAACGATAATTGAAATATGCTGCTGTTAGTTAATTACACTGTTATATATGCTATTACCTGTATCAGTTCACCTGTGACATCTGACACCATTATCTGTTAATTATTTATGCGACGATAATACGGTTTGGCTGATAATTGATTGATTGTTGATGTTTATATTGGACGTTAAATTGTTAATGTTAAAATGATAAATAGTATGCAATTGAAATTGATATAGGATAGTTAAATGTTAAATTTGATTAAATGACATTTGTATAATATGACCCATTTAACTGTCAAAATTTATTGACACGTACGATTTGTTTAACTACACTTTGAACCACTGAATGTATGTTGTTAAATTGATGATGGATGAAATTGTAAATAGATGACAAGTGAAAACCGTAATGTAATAATCTTTAATCTACATGAAATGATAGTGTAGATTCTAGGAATAATTATATTAATTCGTACAAATAACAATGCGAATTAATACGGTTATTTCGGGATTATTTGAATTGATTATTGGATTGTTATTGTTTATTGTTATTGCTTGTTTATTTAGTTTGACACCATCCCAGTTATCACACTGCAAGTTCCCTTTGTATGTTTTGATTTTGAATTGAATTGGAATCGGGTTGAAATGATAAATACCCAAATTTAACTTTGTCATAGGATAGGAAATTAAATAAAACCCGATTGGTCAAATAATTTGATTTAAAAATAAAATGAAGATTTTATTTGAATAAATAATATGGTTTTGAAATGAAGTTGAAAATTTGAATTTTAATGAAAGGAAAATGTTAATATTTAATAATATGAATCAAAATATTAACCATGTAATTGATGAAAGAATGTTGTTTAATTTGAAATGATTTAATAATTAAGTTTGAAATTATAATTAAGTTTGAAATTATTAAACTTTGAAATTATTTAATAATTAAGTTTTTAGTTATTTGATAATTAAATGAGATTGAATTATTTAATGATTAAATTGAATTGAAATTTTTAATAAGTAAAATTGAACTTTTGAATAAGTGAATCTTTCTTCGTAAATAATTGAAATTGAGTTTTCTTTATTAATTAAGTTTGGAAAATTATTTAAGAAAGTAAATAAGTGAAATGGAATTTCTTTAACAAGAAATGAAAATGTGATATTTTTGGAATTAATGTAAGACTTGTAATTGAAAGAATTGATTTGACGAATTGAATTTAATTCAAAATTGTAAGTTTTGATTTAATGAAGTTGAACTTAAGAAATTGATTTAATGATTTGGAAATTTAATAGAAATTGTTTTGAATGATAAAGTAACTTAACGAATATTGAATGAAATCGATAAATGAGTTTAAATTGATTTGAATGTTAAATAAAATTTATTTAAATGATTTCGGAATGAAACTTATATACGAACTTGAATCAATATTTGAATCGTTTTAAATAAAATGGAAATTGATTTATAAGATTTTGAAATGGTAAATTGGAAGTTTTGAAACGAAAATTTTGGAAATTGATTTCGAAAGACAAACGAAATGTTGATTTATAAACTCTGATTGAAATTGAATTTGATTTGGTTTTGAAATATATAAACGACCAATCGGTGTAAAAATTACGAAAGTTATTAAAGAGACCGGAGTCGGTTATGGATATACTCTCTATCTAAACCGGAAACCACTTTAATAACTATACGTGGAGTGATGATCCAGAATGAAGTGGTTGGAATGGTGTTCGTGTTGACTGAAGAAAGAGAACGATAATGGATAGCCTTGACACTTGTGTCAAATTGGAAATGACTAAAACAGGAGCTGTACTGGGCCAATGGAGGATTAGCTACCTCAAGTGGACACACTTCTTCGAACAACTCATTACTTGTTGTCGATTGGTGCACCCTTGATTTTGGGAGTGTTGTTTCACGGTGTTGCGGGCGCTGCGGCGTTGCGTTCTCACCAGTCCGGATCAGGCGAACGGTAGTATCACTACCTTGGGTATTGCCTCATGTGCCTTGTCATACTTGTATTCCATTTATACGCGACCACTACGATTTTGATTTGTACCTTTAGTATATGGATTGCCCTCTGGTGACTTCCGGTTTTGGGGAAACTACGGTCTTGTATATGCTTTTGGGAATAAAAATGTGTTAAGGGTGGAATGGGCCATGACTTAACACTATTTTGATATCTTATTATTACTAATAGACATTATCTACTTATCGTACACTACTACATAGTAGATAGTTTAACGGATCCTTAAAGGATGGTTATTCCAAACATCCTTTGAGTTACTTGTATTTCAATTGCTATTTCACTTGAGTTGGATTTATTAATATAAGAATGTTAATCCTGACTCAAGTGTCTTGTGTTTTTGCTTTTCGCTCGGGTCAGACTGAGTGGTTCAGCTTTCGAGACTCACCTTTGGAGTTGGAGCTTCGCTTGGAGATCCAGCTATCTATCCAGCTTCCAGTATTCGATGATTCCAGTGATGTATTCTGATTTGTATCTGATGTATCGTATTACTCTTCTGTTGTAAACTCTGATGTATTTTATATATTCATATAGTAGCTTCATGAACTACTATCTCTTTTATTTCTGCTGCAATTTACTCTGTGTCTGTGATCTGTGATTATTTATTTACTGTATATGTTCAGTTTTGCCAAATTTAAATTAACAACGCGGTATTTTGAGCAATTCAATTCCGGCATGAGTGTCTACCTATACACTTATAATGGATGCGAATGGTCCAAAATGGCGGGTCGTTACAGTAGTGATACCCTAGAATGAGTAAAATTTATTTAGAATCATATTCGTTCAAGCTTGAAATTCTTTGTCTGAATCCCCTTTAATTTGGATTTCTTTTGAATTTTGGAACTTTTAACTTTGTTCTGAAATCCGTTCTTGTCTTATCCTATTCGTGTTCTTTTGATATCGGAGCATCCCATAGCTTCAACCTCAACCGTCAACTCCATCCTTATGTGTGACTAATCCAATAACAACCCGCATATTTTACGATTGTATATTTAAATATTTTATTTAAATATAGCGTCGTTGGTTGGATTAAAGTCCAAAAAGCTACTTTTTGCAAATAGTCGAATTAGGACTCGAGACCACTTCCATTGAGTCCAAATGACGTTTGCGACTTTTTTAAGTATAAGCATCGATATGTTTGGAGTTGAGTGAATTTTGCTATTTTTCACTTAGGGCTTCGGGTTGGGTTTTAACCCACTAACCCATCTTAACTCCTAACTCAGTCCATCCCCCTCTTCACTTCATTTCTATTTTTCTTAAACTCAAGCTTCAACTGAAAATGGGGAGGGGAATGGGAAATTAAAATTCTAAGCCCTAGATTCAATTGCAAACACCATTTCTTGCTCCAAAATCAAGGCAAAGCTTTGGTAAGTATCTCCTTCTTCTTCTCCAACTCATTCTCTCTTTGATTTTAGAAATTTCCTAAACCTAACTTAGGAAATGTTCTTCTTTTGAGCTTAGATTCAAGCTTCTAGAGTTGAAGTGGTTGATAGGTTGATCTTCCTTTGCTTTCAAGCTTCTCATTCATTGTTTTTGGGATTAAAGGTGAGATTTTTATCTCACATCTTTGTCTATAACTATCTTTGATTGTTAGGTATGGATTCCTAACGTCTTTACATGTTCATTTGATTTTGGTTTGGATTGATTTGGTGAACATTTCAATTTTTGGTGTTTTGAAGTCCAAATCTCTAAAAATCTTAGCTTTGATGTTTGATCATGCTTTTGGTGGTGTATCGAGGAGCCTATAGGGCTGGGTTGTCGATTGGTGTAACGACCCGTATTTTTACGGATCGAAAAGTTCGTCAAAATCTGGGATTCTTAGCGTTGTTGAGTTATTTCAGATTTTAGGCAAAATATTGTTAAAGTCCTAGGTCGTACACGACCTAAGTGATAGGTTGTGACCGACTTATAGATTGGATGACCTAAGAGTTAGAACGTTGGAAGCTTAGGTCGTGTAGGAAGTAAGTCGTGAGTGGCTTAGGTCGAGTGACGACTTAGAGGTTAGGTCGTCTTGGTTTAGGTCGTAGACAACCTAAGAGGTAGCGCGACCTAAGTGATTGGAGACTTAAGGTTTTGAGCGACCTAGTGTGCGAGCGACCTAAGTTTGGGAGTTGAATGGTTAGGTCGTATGGTAGGTTAGGTCGGTCGAGCGACCTAAGTGTTGACGACTTATAGAAGTTAGCGAGTTAAGAGAGTTTGCGACCTAGTAGTTACCGTGTTAGTATAGTTAGGTCGGCAACGACCTAAGGAAGCTGGGGTAGCGGTGGGCGACCTAGGAGTTTTGTGTTAGGTCGTCTGAGCGACTTAAGGTTAAGTAGTTAGGTCGTAAGCGACCTATGGGGGTGCTGTGTTAGTTAGGTCGTAAGCAACCTTTGTTAGTTAAGTCGTTCAGACGACTTAAGTGTTGGGTCGTAATGCTGTTAGGTCGCGTGTGTTGCTAAGTTGTTAGGTCGCAAGGTTTTGTAAGTCGTAGGTCGTAACTCAGTAAGTTGTTAGGTCGTAGAGGCAGTCTGCGTTAGGTCGCTGGGTTTTGCCTAAGTGTTAGGTCGTACCTGTTGTTAAGTCGCGTGACGTTTTAGGTCGCGAGAAGACTTAAGGTGTTAGGTCGTGAGCGACCTAAGGGGGTTTTTAAGTCGCGAGCGCTGCTAAGTCATAACTTGTAGATAGGTTGGCCTGGTAGGTCGTGAGTGCGCTTGGGCTTAGGTCGTTAGGTCACACGCCTGCGATATGTTAGGTCGTAGGAGTGTTAAGCAGTTAAGTCGTAGGTCGTACGGGTTTTTAGGTCGAAGACTTAGGTCGGTGGGGGTCTTAGGTCGTAGGTCGAAGACGACCTAACTCCGAGTAGACGATCTAAGGGGATTTTCAGCTATAAATAGGAGGGCTTTGTTCCATTTTTGGGATCCGGATTTCGAAGCGACGAAGTGCTGCCATTTTGAGAGCTCGACTTCTACACTTCTTCACTTCTTTTCTCTACTCTAATCTAGTGATTCCATCCATCCATATTGAAGATCAAATTGAAGATTCAAGAGCTTAGATTGAAGATCTTCATCCGTCGAAGAGTGATTTCATCGTTTGAAGAGGATTCGTGATAGATCAAGTTTGATCCTTCGCTGTCCAGATCTGAAGCGTGTTGATTTGGGGTTGTTTAGGTGTTTTGGTGAGTGGTGATTATCTCTCACACGGATCCAAAGGAGTATATCGGATTGTTGGCTCGATTTGGTGTTAAAATAGTGATTTCCATGCATTTTCTTCATCCTAAGTGTAGATCCATATAGATCCATTGTTCATGATGATTTGACAACCATTTTACTAAGTGTTAACCTATGCAAGTTCATTCATCAAGGTTGTAGAGATATTTCTCATGTTTTCATGATTGTTAGACTTTCAACTCTTTAATTATGAAATTGCCATTATTGTGATAATTGTCTACTTAGATCATATTTGAATGCTTGATTGCTTGGATTAATGTTTGACTTGGTTGATTGCTATGAATTAGATGATTGATGATTTGATTTAGACCGAAGATGATTCAAAAGCTAAGGGAAAGGCTCTTGAATTGGAAAAGCTGCTTGTGGCATATGTAGTGGATGGTGAAGCTCTTATGCATAGATTCGATGATGATGATGTTGAAATGAAGCTTTGCGAGGATGTGATGAAGCAAAGCATGATATGAGATAGTCTTGGTCGAATCCAGACGGGATCATTCCAAGCGGGTTGATGACGCGGTGATATGGTTCGAGTTGAGGATAATGGATGCTCGAGAGGCGCTTGAGCTAGTATGGAAATAGTCGTCGAGGAGGATGACTAGAAGGCTGAGATCTCATCGTTGTTGAAGGTTCTAGCATGCTCAAAGCAAGAGTATGTTGGGCAGATTCGATAGTCCCTGAAGGCTACTGATTGGGTAGTCAAGTACTCTGGGCAGATTCGATAGTCCTAGGCACGGGTCACGATGACGTGCGGGAGTTATGTCTAGAACCGGGGTTTCCATTAGCCCTTGACGGACGGCTGAAAGAATGTGCCGGTCATTCAATTAACGGTGATATCGAAGCAATGATAACAGTGATAGCCAGAGTCATGGATGTTTGGTTGTATCATCATTCGATCTCAAGAGCGATATTTTCTGGGTGCTTATCTGATCTTGGTTTAGGCCTTGGGGGTTTGTACTTGGAAAACATTGCCCTTGACTCGAGTGATAATTGCTTTACTTTACATTGTATGCTCTGCTATGTTTGCTTCTACTTAGTGTGTGTCTGGGGGCTATCACTGTAGAAAGAGGTTGGAATGGGAGGGTTGTATTCCTATTCCTTTTCCTTTATGCTCTTTTGGTATGTTGTTAGTTAATTTACTGCTCACTAAGACTGTTGTCTGACTCAAGGCTTTATGTTTTAACTCTTATTGCCTTGGGCTGTTCGTCCATTTTGGGACGGGAAGACTAGGTAGCAGGTGACAGGTGCTGCTCTTTCTTTCCACGATGCTGATGACGAGGACGAGCTGGAGTATTGCATATTATCTTCTTATTATATGTACTGGATGTTCCGCTGCTTTGTATTCTCTGAGTGATATGTAGTGAGGCTTGTTGTATTAACTATTCAGATGTTTGTATTCAACTATTATGAAGTTTTATTGATGAGATTCTATTATGTGAAGCTTCACTATATATATGTTCTATTGTATTTTGTCCATGCGCTGTGAGTAATACGATAGATTCTGTTGTTTAAATTTACCTTGACAATCGTCCATGGTGCCTGGCACACTTTACAGCGCACTTTCTCTAGGTTCAGTGCAGGGGTTATGGGCGGTCGTTACATTTGGTATCAGAGCATTGGTTAATCGATTTTACCCAACGCTCGCTGACGTAACTACGTATGAGAGACGTAATTGTATTTTGATGGATGAATACTATATATAATATAGTAGCTTAGTAGAGTTTGAGTCCTTTATGCAGTTGTTTCTCTAGATGTTCTGATCATTCCTTTTTATAGATATTGAGAATGAGTCGAAGAGGGAGACCAGCTGCTTCGGAAGGCCGTGCTACTGAGGGAGCTGTGGATTATGCAACTATGTTCGAAGCTATGATGACTTCGATCATGAGAAGGATACCAGTTCCGGGGGCAGCAGTAGATGTTGGGGTTCAAGTCCAAACTCCAAAACCAGTGGATTTTGCTAAGTTGTGCAAGGACTATACTACTCTTGGAGGGAAGGTTTTCTTGGGAACAGAATCAACCATTGAAGTCCAGAGGTGGATAGATGCTTGTAGAAGGATCTTTGGTTATTTGGGAATCGATGATGCAACTAAGAGGAAGTTGGCATCGAGACAGCTTCAAGGGAGAGCCTCTGATTGGTGGAACTCTATTACCATCAATACTCCGGAGGAAGAGATTACTTGGGAGCAATTCCAAGTCAGATTTGAGGCTAAGTTCATTTCTACAGCTCAGAAGTCTGTTCTGTTCAAGAAGTTTGTGGAGCTCAAGCAAGGTGGAAGACCAGTTCTTGAGTATGTTTCTGAGTTCGAAGCTTTGTCCAAGTATGCCCGGTCATATATCGAGTCTGCATATCAGAAGAATGAGAAGTTTGTGACGAGCTTGGATAGTTATCTTGGGAGACAGTTGGTGGATCATTTATACGATTCATTTGAGAAGCTTGTGGAGAAAGCTCTCAGGCATGAGAGTCTGTTTCCTAAGGAAGGATCTGTTGTTGCTGTAACCAGGGGAGAGTCTAAACCACAGCAGGGTGGAAACCAGAAGAGGAAGCAGCAGCAGCAGAAGGGTAAGGATAGCCAGGAGAGGCCGAAAGGCGAGGTGACTTGCTTCAATTGTCAGTAGAAGGGCCATTTCTCTAAGGATTGTAAGAATCCGAAGGCACCGATGAAGTGCCACAATTGTGACAAGCCGAGGCATTTCAGGAAGAATTGTCCAGAACCGAGGAGGGACAAGCAGATTGTGCAAGCCTATGCTTTGGGAGCTGTTCCGTCGTCTTCGAAAGCTCCTACCACTGAAGAGAAGGGAAAGAGTGTGGTGGTTCAAGGTACTCTTTTCCTATGTGGTGTTCCAGTGAGAGTTCTGTTTGATACTGGAGCGTCGCATTCGTTTGTTTGTAGTGAACTCGTAGGCTGGTTAGGTTTGGAACCAGATATTGTTGATAGGCCATTGGTTGTGACTAATCCAGTTGGGGGTTCGTCTTGTTTGTGTATGTTATGCCGTGGTCTGATTGTATCGAGTCATGGTTGCTCTTTTGTTTGTGATTGTTTTGTTCTGAACTTTACGGGGTTCAGAATTATTTTGGGTATGGACTGGCTTAGGAAGTATGCGGCTAAGGTTGATTGCGAAAGGTTGGAGGTGACAGTTGAGAATGTGGAGGGGCGAAAGATTGTGATACGATGTAAGCATGAAGAAGGCGTCTTCATGAGCTTCATGTATTCGCTAGTTGTTCCACGGGATGGACTGTCATTAGTGCCAATCGCAAATGGATTCGAGGATGTCTTTGACGAAGTCAAAGGGTTGCCGCCGCATAGAGAGATCGAGTTTCGTATAGATCTAGTTGAAGGAGCCAGACCTGTTGTGATGCCTCTTAGGCGGATGGCGCCTAGGGAACAGCAGGAGTTAAGGGTGCAAGTTGATGATCTTTTGCAGAAAGGATTCATTCGGCGTAGTGTGTCCGAGTGGGGTGCACCAGTTGTGTTTGCAACCAAGGCAGATGGGTCGTTGAGATTGTGCGTCGATTATCGTGAGCTGAATAAGGTGACTAAGAAGAACAAGTATCCATTGCCGAGAATAGATGACTTGTTTGATCAGCTCCACGAAGCCAAGGTGTTTTCTCAGATGGATTTGGCAATGGGATTTCACCAGTTGAGAGTGGCTAAGGATAGTGTGCCGAAGACTGCTTTTCGAACACCATCCGGTTTCTTTGAGTGGCTGGTAATGCCGTTTGGATTGACTAACGCACCAGCATATTTTGTGGATCTTATGAATAGAGTGTTCAGGGATTAGTTGAACAAGTTTGTACTTGTGTTCGTGGATGATATTCTGATTTATTCCAGAACTGAAGAAGAGCACAAGACGCACTTGCGTATTGTTTTGGAAATCTTACGGAAACATCAGCAGAAGGCTAAGTTTTCGAAGTGTCACTTCTGGAAGAGTGAAGTGAGGTTCTTAGGCCATGTGATTTCTGGAAATGGAATAGCGGTTGATCCCGCGAAGGTGGCAGCAATCCAGGATTGGGTTAGACCTAAGAATGCATCTGATGTGAGAAGTTTTCTTGGATTGGCAGGATATTATCGACGGTTTATTAAAGACTTCTCCAAGATAGCTGCACCGTTAACAGGATTGACGAAGAAGAACCAAGTGTTCAGATGGGAAGCTAAGTGTGAGCAAGCTTTCGGAATCCTGAAAGAGCGATTGACGAGTGCTCCTGTTTGACTATTCCTAGTGGGAATGATGAGATGGTGGTTTACACCGACGCATGTGGTACTGGACTTGGAGCAGTGCTGATGCAGAGGGATAAAGTTGTTGCGTATGCTAGTCGACAACTGAAGCCACATGAAAGGAATTACTCGACTCATGATTTGGAGTTAGCGGCGATTGTTTTTGCTCTGAAGATGTGGAGACATTATCTACTGGGAGTTCGATTTGAGTTGTTTACAGATCATAAGTCGTTGAAGTATCTTTTCTCCCAAAAGGATTTGAATCTTCGGCAGCAACGTTGGCTAGAGTTTTTGGCATCATATGATTTTGGTATAGCTTATACTCCGGGAAAAGGTAACGCAGTGGCAGATGCGTTAAGTAGAAGACATGCAGGATTGGGAGCCATGTTTTCAGAATGGAAGAATCTCGAGTATTTAGCTGGATTTGACTTCAGGCCTAGATGCGAATTGGAACCTGAGATGTTGGCAAACTTATCGATAAGACCGACTCTTGTGGAAAGGATTGGCAAGAGCCAAAAACGAGACGATAAGCTTGTCAAGATTATCCGTGATTTGGAATCTGGATTGGATCCAGAAAAGGATAAAGGATTCGAGGTCGATCGAGAGGGTTGGCTTCGGAAGTAAGGATGACTAGTTGTTCCCGATATAGATGAATTAAGGAGTGAAGTTCTGAAGGAAAGTCATCACTCGAAGTTGACAATTCATCCAGGTGGAAATAAGATGTATCGGGATATGAAGAGAACCTACTACTGGGAAGGTATGAAGAAGGATGTTGGAAATTTTATTTCCAAGTGTATGAACTGCCAGTTGGTAAAAGCCGAACAGAAGAAGCCAAGTGGATTGCTTCAGCCATTAGAAGTTCCTACATGGAAGTGGGAGCAAGTGTCGATGGATTTTATTGATGGATTACCTAGAACAAGAACGGGAAATGAAGGGATTTGGGTCATCGTAGATCGTCTGACTAAGAGTGCAAGGTTCATTCCTGTTCGATCGACTAGGACTGCATCAAAGTTGGCTGAGTTGTATGTTAAGTGGATAGTTCGATTCCATGGTATTCCGAAGAGTATTGTGAGCGATCGAGACCCACTGTTCACTAGTGGATTTTGGAAGAGCTTCCAGGAAGTTTTGGGAACCGAGTTGTGTTTGAGTACAGCTTATCACCCTCAAACAGATGGTCAGACCGAGAGAGTCAACCGAGTTTTGGAAGATCTTCTTAGAGCTTGTGTTTTGGATTTCGGAGGATCATGGGAAGATCACCTTCATTTGGTGGAGTTTGCATACAACAACAGTTACCAGTCAAGCATTTGTATGGCACCGTATGAGGCATTGTATGGAAGACCGTGTAACTCACCGACTTGTTGGTTAGAAACTGGAGAAAAGTTTATACTTGGGCCAGAGATGATTCGACAGACTTCGGATTGCATAGAGATCATTCGGCAACGAATGAAGGCAGCCCAAGACCGTCAGAAGAGTTATGCCGATAAGCGTCGAAAGGATTTGGAATTCGAAGTAGGAGATATGGTTTTTGTGAAGGTTTCTCCACTGAAGAATGTTATTCGATTCGGGAAGAAAGGGAAATTGACTCCGAGATTTGTTGGACCATTCCCGATCATCGAGCGAATTGGAAAACTCGCTTATAGATTGGAGTTACCAGAGAAGATGTCGAGTGTGCACAATGTTTTTCATGTATCATATCTACGGAAGTATGTGCACGACTCGAATACAGTGGTTTCTGCTAATAGCTGTAAAGATTTCGAAGTTGATCCAGTCGATAAGATACCTCGTAAGCCGGTTCGTGTTGTGAAAACCGACACGAAACAGCTTAGGAGGAAGGTAGTTAAGTTGCTCAAGATACAATGGAGTGATGATGATAACGACTGTACGTGGGAGGTGGAAGAGAGGATGAAGGCAGCTCATCCTGAACTCTTCAAGGTATGGCCCTAAGGTGTCGTGTCATCTCACGATATTGTAACTTGTCCTGGTTTTAGAATTCTGCATGCTAAGCTAGAATTGGATGCATGGTTTGTTGATTGCTATGGATGGTAGGCATGCAGAATAGTCTGTGATTGCTTTGTTTGTTTGGAATTTCGGGGGCGAAATTCCTAAGGGGGAGAGAATGTAACGACCCGTATTTTTACGGATCCAAAAGTTCGTCAAAATCTGGGATTCTTAGCGTTGTTGAGTTATTTCAGATTTTAGGCAAAATATTGTTAAAGTCCTAGGTCGTACACGACCTAAGTGATAGGTTGTGACCGACTTATAGATTGGACGACCTAAGAGTTAGAACGTTGGAAGCTTAGGTCGTGTAGGAAGTAAGTCGTGAGTGGCTTAGGTCGAGTGACGACTTAGAGGTTAGGTCGTCTTGGTTTAGGTCGTAGACGACCTAAGAGGTAGCGCGACCTAAGTGATTGGAGACTTAAGGTTTTGAGCGACCTAGTGTGTGAGCGACCTAAGTTTGGGAGTTGAATGGTTAGGTCGTATGGTAGGTTAGGTCGGTCGAGCGACCTAAGTGTTGACGACTTATAGAAGTTAGCGAGTTAAGAGAGTTTGTGACCTAGTAGTTACCGTGTTAGTATAGTTAGGTCGGCAACGACCTAAGGAAGCTGGGGTAGCGGTGGGTGACCTAGGAGTTTTGTGTTAGGTCGTTTGAGCGACTTAAGGTTAAGTAGTTAGGTCGTAAGCGACCTATGGGGGTGCTGTGTTAGTTAGGTCGTAAGCATCCTTTGTTAGTTAAGTCGTTCAGACGACTTAAGTGTTGGGTCGTAACGCTGTTAGGTCGCGTGTGTTGCTAAGTTGTTAGGTCGCAAGGTTTTGTAAGTCGTAGGTCGTAACTCAGTAAGTTGTTAGGTCGTAGAGGCAGTCTGCGTTAGGTCGCTGGGTTTTGCCTAAGTGTTAGGTCGTACCTATTGTTAAGTCGCGTGACGTTTTAGGTCGCGAGAAGACTTAAGGTGTTAGGTCGTGAGCGACCTAAGGGGGTTGTTAAGTCGCGAGCGCTGCTAAGTCATAACTTGTAGATAGGTTGGCCTGGTAGGTCGTGAGTGCGCTTGGGCTTAGGTCGTTAGGTCACACGCCTGCGATATGTTAGGTCGTAGGAGTGTTAAGCAGTTAAGTCGTAGGTCGTACGGGTTGTTAGGTCGAAAACTTAGGTCGGTGGGGGTCTTAGGTCGTAGGTCGGAGACGACCTAACTCCGAGTAGACGATCTAAGGGGATTTTCAGCTATAAATAGGAGGGCTTTGTTCCATTTTTGGGATCCGGATTTCGAAGCGATGAAGTGCTGCCATTTTGAGAGCTCGACTTCTACACTTCTTCACTTCTTTTCTCTACTCTAATCTAGTGATTCCATCCATCCATATTGAAGATCAAATTGAAGATTCAAGAGCTTAGATTGAAGATCTTCATCCGTCGAAGAGTGATTTCATCGTTTGAAGAGGATTCGTGATAGATCAAGTTTGATCCTTCGCTGTCCAGATCTGAAGCGTGTTGATTTGGGGTTGTTTAGGTGATTTGGTGAGTGGTGATTATCTCTCACACGGATCCAAAGGAGTATATCGGATTGTTGGCTCGATTTGGTGTTAAAATAGTGATTTCCATGCATTTTCTTCATCCTAAGTGTAGATCCATATAGATCCATTGTTCATGATGATTTGACAACCATTTTACTAAGTGTTAACCTATGCAAGTTCATTCATCAAGGTTGTAGAGATATTTCTCATGTTTTCATGATTGTTAGACTTTCAACTCTTTAATTACGAAATTGCCATTATTGTGATAATTGTCTACTTAGATCATATTTGAATGCTTGATTGCTTGGATTAATGTTTGACTTGGTTGATTGCTATGAATTAGATGATTGATGATTTGATTTAGATCGAAGATGATTCAAAAGCTAAGGGAAAGGCTCTTGAATTGGAAAAGCTGCTTGTGGCATATGTAGCGGATGGTGAAGCTCTTATGCATAGATTCGATGATGATGATGTTGAAATGATGCTTTGTGAGGATGTGATGAAGCGAAGCATGATATGAGATAGTCTTGGTCTAATCCAGACGGGATCATTCCAAGCGGGTTGATGACTCGGTGATATGGTTCGAGTTGAGGATAATGGATGCACGAGAGGCGCTTGAGCTAGTATGGAAATAGTCGTCGAGGAGGATGACTAGAAGACTGAGATCTCATCGTTGTTGAAGGTTCTAGCATGCTCAAAGCAAGAGTACGTTGAGCAGATTCGATAGTCCCTGAAGGCTACTGATTGGGTAGTCAAGTACTCTGGGCAGATTCGATAGTCCTAGGCACGGGTCACGATGACGTGCGGGAGTTATGTCTAGAACCGGGGTTTCCATTAGACCTTGACGGACGGCTGAAAGAATGTGCCGGTCATTCAATTAACGGTGATATCGAAGCAATGATAACAGTGATAGCCAGAGTCATGGATGTTTGGTTGTATCGTCATTCGATCTCAAGAGCGGTATTTTCTGGGTGCTTATCTGATCTTGGTTTAGGCCTTGGGGGTTTGTACTTGGAAAACATTGCCCTTGACTCGAGTGATAATTGCTTTACTTTACATTGTATGCTCTGCTATGTTTGCTTCTACTTAGTGTGTGTCTGGGGGCTATCACTGTAGAAAGAGGTTGGAATGGGAGGGTTGTAATCCTATTCCTTTTCCTTTATGCTCTTTTGGTATGTTGTTAGTTAATTTACTGCTCACTAAGACTGTTGTCTGACTCAAGGCTTTATGTTTTAACTCTTATTGCCTTGGGCTGTTCGTCCATTTTGGGACGGGAAGACTAGGTAGCAGGTGACAGGTGCTGCTCTTTCTTTCCACGATGCTGATGACGAGGACGAGCTGGAGTATTGCATATTATCTTCTTATTATATGTACTGGATGTTCCGCTGCTTTGTATTCTCTGAGTGATATGTAGTGAGGCTTGTTGTATTAACTATTCAGATGTTTGTATTCAACTATTATGAAGTTTTATTGATGAGATTCTATTCTGTGAAGCTTCACTATATATATGTTCTATTGTATTTTGTCCATGCGCTGTGAGTAATACGATAGATTCTGTTGTTTAAATTTACCTTGACAATCGTCCATGGTTGCCTGGCACACTTTACAGCGCACTTTCTCTAGGTTCAGTGCAGGGGTTATGGGCGGTCGTTACAATTGGCATGAACCCCTAGCACTCAGTCCTCGTCCGATCGCAATTTGGAAGAGTTTGCTCTTCACTTGAACATAGTCGTTTATCAAAAAAATGTTCGTCACCAGACGTCTGCAGGAAAGCTCAGACATCTGGAGTTTGTTTCAAAGAATTTCCTGAAACGTACTGCAGACGTCTGAGTATATACTGCAGACGTTTGGACTATGTTACTGCCTCAGCAAAATTGAGTACTTTGTTTATGCTTTCCAATTTTTATCGATTCGTGGTTTCCGATTTATTGTTATCGTTTAATATCTTCTCTGATGACTTCTTATTTGGGATTTTGTGGTTATCCATTTTGATGGATTCAGTATCGAATTTATCTGGATTTGATTTACGTCTTCATATGGGAATTTTTTATGGTTGAATGTTTCTACAATCATTTCTGTGACTTGTCACCTTAAATTACAAAGGTTTCTATACTAGTAGTAAATATTCAAACTCTTTTACTAAAATGATTTCAACTCTATTTTTAATACAAAGTTCGTTTATAAAACCGTTTTCTAATCTATTAGTATATACAAACCTTTACCTCATTCGTATGAGAAAATCTAATTAAACGGCTTAGCAAAACAAGTGGTATGAAACGCTTGCGTTTACTTCGTCGGTTAATTTATGGACTTGTTCGATTGAAAATCTTATGACAATTTTCGAGTGGAAATCTACAATTTGTTCGTAAATATTTAAGTTAAGCTAGTGGTTATGGGACATGAAGCTAAACTCTTATATTTACTAGCTTAGTGTAATCGACACTTCTTGATGATCGATGATGATCATTTTATGGTTTAGACTAGCAATGTGCGATGTCTCTTTGTCCACGCGGGGGACAGTACCTCGTCCTAATGAGCTTTGTCTCATTTTTATGGGCTAGCGACCCATGTTCTTTTACGGTTTCGAGTTCATCGGGCGTACCATTATTGTACTACGTCGTTGTTCTGAAATAATTGAGTTTCTGGTCCCTTGGGCGTACCGTTATTGTACTACACCGTTGCACCAGCTCAATGGTTAGCGACCATGGAATAGCGTTCCGTTTGTGATACACGTGTTGGGAGTTTTCACGCTCCCGTTTGTAATAGGCCTCCCCCTTTTGATTTCTGGATTTCTAATTGATGACTTCTGGAATTTGTGTTTCACCAACTTTTGCGATTGGCATTAATATGTTTGTCAATATTTGTAGTTTGGTGAATAAAATAAAGAATATGATATTCTTTTTGGTGCTTTGAGATAGTTGAGATATTGTATGATTTTGTTGTTGTTTTATATCATATTTGTTATAGTATGACATTATTGTTATCATACATTCTTATTATATCTCTGCTTATATATCATTCCTTTATTTGATATTTATAGCTAGACTGATCCGTTTATTATTTTCTTCTTAAATAATACTCGGGTCAGACCGAGATATTTCAGGTGCTCCCGTTTGACTTCTTATCAGGGATTATCATCTGATTCTTTTGGCTAACTACTTTAGATTAGTAGTTTTTGTTATTATACATTTGAGATATAGACTCCTTGATGTATAATTATTCTTTTGTCTCGCACTTGTATCTATTCATTGTGATGTAGTGGATCTTATATGACCACTATTTTGATGTACACTTTCATGTGATATATTCATGTCTTATTCCGCCTTTGTGATATGAATATCTGTGACTGATTTGTGTTATGTTTATTTCTACATTTGTTTCCGAGGTCCACGTAGCCACCCTGTGGAAGTTTTGAGTTTGTATTTGATATGTCGGATTTCCTCTTGAAATGAAATGTAAGTTATATTTTCTGACATATCGGTACTCGCACAAAGCAATTACACAAATGGTCGCTCCTCAACAGCCTTATTCTTCACGTTAGTCGACGACATTACCCCGTAGTGTCCTTGGCTAGCGTGAGCATAGAGGTGGGGCGTCACAGCATGGTATTAAAAGCCAAACTTCGGAACAATAAAGAATAATCTAGCAAGGATCATTGTCCTAAGTCTTTCTTAGGAATCGTGCCATAAGATTTAATTCAAGTCTTCGTACCGTTCTATCATATTTATTTTTATGATGCCTTGTTTTATCAATCAAGTTTGTTGGATATTCATTTTGTGAATAACCTTTTTCCTCTTCTTTCTTTTTCTTTCTTTCTTAAAGAAGAAGAGATGGTTAGATCTGGCAGTCCCAGCGCTGGTCAA
Organism: Allium fistulosum; assembly: GCA_030737815.1. NCBI lineage: Eukaryota > Viridiplantae > Streptophyta > Magnoliopsida > Asparagales > Amaryllidaceae > Allium > Allium fistulosum. The sequence continues at coordinate 1,332,473,001 of CM060902.1, read as the reverse complement.
TCCAGTAGTCCTTCTCTGAATGGCGTATTCATGTCTGCCCAACAACTTTTGGATCTTGTAAAGAATCAAAGGTTTATCTGTGCTTTGAGTAAGAACCCCGAAAAGATTTTACCTTTGAAACTTGAAGTTCATTTCAATCAGCTTGTGGATATCCCTCTTCGACATAAAGTGGTTTGTAAAGGAAGTGATAGTGATATTGGGATTTCCAAGAAGAGGCATATTAAGTTCAAAAGCCCTAATCCCAATAAGAAAGGGAAGCAAACTACTTTGGTAGCAAAGACTCCAATCCCTAATCATAGACGATGCTACAATTGTAATTCTACGGACCACTATGCAAATATGTGTCCGAAACCCCTTTCTTATCGCTATTGCAAAAAATCGGGTCATCTTTTATCTGCATGTCCCAAACTTTTGAGCAAGGGCATGAGAAAGCTAGATATTGTGTAAACGCCTAGTAAATCTTCTCTTAATCAAGGTATTTTTCATTCAATCCTTGATGGCAATTTTTTATTTTGTGATCTTCTCATTTGGGTTCTTGTTGATGTGAGTTCATCTCACTATTTTATATCAAAAGAACTTGTTGATTCATTTTCTTTAAAACATTTTGGGCTTGATGACTTCATTGAGTATTGCGAATTCGATTGACGGATCCGCAACACTCAATTTACTTTGTGAAAATGTCGAGATTATTTTTGTGATTTTTCTTTCCAAGCCGATATGCATGTCATGCGTTACTTAGGCTTCAGAATTAATTTTATTTTGAAAGGGTTGGCTTAATCGTTATGAAGCCATATCCTATGTCTCGAGTGGACTATTTATCTTCGACATTTTCAATATGTTAAGCAGATTTCTTTTGTTCTTAATGATTTTGATTTCCAAATTCGGTGATATGATTTTAGTTCTTTAAACTCACTTGATGAGGAAAGTGTTATTTTTCTCATTCGGGTAGTTTGTGGAATTTTCCGGTATTTTTGAGCTTGTCTTAGGATTATCACCTAAGCAGTCTTTTGAGTGGTGTTAAGCTTTTTCAGCTCGACCTATCCACCGGTTTTCATTTGCTACGAGTTGCGGAAGTTAGCATTTCACTTACCGCATTCCGCACTCGTTATGATTCATATGAATGACTTATTATGTCATTCAGTTTGTCCAGCTTATTTCATCCATTTTATGAATCGAGTATTCTATGAATATCTCGATGACTCCATTCATGTATTTATTGATTTTGGATGAAAACAGCAATTTAAAACTTTGCAAATCTTTTTCGTAAGATTTATTTATAAGTATGATTGGATTTTGTTCTTAAAACGAGCAAGGAATATTCTTAAAAACTTTAAGAGACATAGTTATCATATAGAAGATGACTTTGTGATTGTATTGCCCATTTAGTGCTTTAAGAACTCTGATCGATGCGCTTGATCAACGTTATCGATAGGAATCTCCTAAACTCTATGATGAGATAGTCAAACACAATAAATTGATTTGTAATAAGTAAATTCTTGTAAAAAGTTGATTTTTTTTCTAAAAAGATGAATATATATAAAGTTAATTATAATTTTGAAAGTCTTAGCTTTTCAGGAAAGAGAATCATTTAAAAGAACTCTTTTCCGATGTTTTTATTCTTGCGATTCCCGAAGGGAATCAAGACTTTATTGTTTGTACCGATACTAGTCGTATTGGTTTTCGTGTCATTCTCTTGCAAAGGGAATGTGTTATCGCATTTACTTCTTGACAATTAAAGCCTATCGAGACTAGATATCCCACTCATGATCTAGTGCTCGCGGCTATTGTTTTCGCTTTTAGAATTTGGCATCATTATTTTGGAAGAGAAATTCGTTCTCCACTCCGATCATTAATCTTTGAAATGTTTATTTTCTTATAAGGAACTTAATGTTGGCTCGAGTTCCTTGCATCTTATGATCTTGATATTCTTTGTACTCCGGAAAAGGGTAATCGAGTTGCCGATGCCCTTAGCTGTGAGCAATAGCGGATGTTTCTTTGTTGATATCTTAATGGAATGATCTCGAGACCTTATCCACTTGAGAGATTCGAGATCATGAATCCAATTCATGTTCATCTCTTGTTTTGTGTAGCCTTGAGGCTCATCCTTCTCTTTTGAACCGCAAGTCAATCCTCCTGATGATACATAATAATATATCGATAAGGAGTAATCAGATTTCATTGGACAAAGAACGACTTATGATGAGTGAAGTTGAGTTAACTTCTTTTTGTTAGGTTGTGTAACAAAGAGTATGTACTTAAGATTAAAATTAAGGGTACTTTTGACACAGGTCCCTGGTATGTTTCAAAATACACGAAAAGTCCCTGTCTTAAAACTTTATAAATTAGGTCCCTATTTTTCGAAAATCAACAAAAAAACAACAAAAACATCGTAAGAAATTGACAAACTTCAAAATATTTCAACATATAATCATCTTCATATCAATGCAAGAAAAACACAAAAAAATTCATCAAAACCCAAAAAAACAACAAAATTCTCACTTCGGGAAATTCTACAGTTTTTCTTGAAATTGCCGATATTTCAGCAACTTTAGTAAAAAATTGCGTTGTTTCTTGCAATTTTTTCTGTTTAGTTCAATCTTCCAAATTTACTATCTACATTTATTCAAACAACACATTATTGCACAACAATCAAGGAATAAATGATGAAATTGCGTATAATTGAAAAACAATCAATATTGCATAGAAGACACAGCTTATTCCCAATAATTGCAGCGAAAAAAGAAATAATTCATAAAAGTTGCATACAAATCAACAATAATAAGCCAAAAGTACCTTATTTTATGGAATAGCTGCGCACATATCAGCAACAATGTAAAATAATTGAACATATTGTTGCACTAATATAAATTTTAGTTGATATATAATTATTCAACAATAATTGCATGATTATCAACAATAATATTCAATTGTTGCTGACATTTCAGCAACAATATTTACTATCAGCAAGTATTCCTGAATAGTTGCTGAAATGTTAGCAATTATTCTGCAGCAAAAACAGGGACCCGCTTTATAATGAAACTTACACAGGGACCCGCTTTGCAATATTCTTTCGTTTTAAGGATGCGATCTAAATTTCCACTAAAATTAATTTTATTTAAAGCATAGTTTATAAGATCATACAAGATAAGGATTTATAAGAAATTCTTACATATCCAACGTCAAGGATTTGATAGGTTATGTGAGTCAAGAGACTTCACCTAATACATATTCGTGAAAGATCTTGTGTCGACCACCTCGAAGTAGTTTGGGACCGGTCAATATTAATTGACCAATTTATGTGACGAACATAAATTCCATTAACTAAAAACTAAATTAGTTTTATGCGTATGTAAAGGTAGTTAAATAATATTTATGCCTACACATTCTGTTGCACCAAGAAACAATTATTGTTTCAAAAAAATACCAACTTCATGATGAATGAATTTCTTTTAGAAATTATTGGTAGTAAAATGGATTTTGATACGGTCCAAAGATAAAATAAATTACAAAGGATGAAATGAAATTTACCAAGCCTAAATGGACACATTAAATTAGCACGTCCATGAGAACTCTTACATATTAAAGAGAAATTATGGTTTTCTTATCGATGTCGAGAAAAGAATTTCCTCAGTTGTCAATAGGCCATTAAAAATATTGAATCTACCATATGGTATGATGTGTAAATCTAGAATGGAATCCAAGTACATTATCAAAATTTGATTTTGATGGTTGTACCCAAATAGATTCGATCCATCAACTGCAAAATATCTCCGAAAAGAATACTGATGCAGTTGGAATGTGACAAGCTGCGTTGATAGAATAACATCGTAAATTCCAATCATTGAAATTAACATAATATAGTCTCAATCAAAGTACGTAAATTAGATCAGATTTTACTCAAAAAATTATCTCTCAATATGATTTTGAGTTTTGGTATCTGTATGTTGAAATAGAAATTCTAAATAATGATTTAGGATATGTTGTTTGTGCTTAATAATCAAAGTGTTTTGAAGTCAGTAGGAGCAATTCTGAGTTTGTGGTTTACTGGGTATGATCCAAGAAATGATATGAAGTTGTTATTTGATAAAAATTAGAGTTAAGCAAGTATTTTGACAAAGAAATCAAATAGTTTGATTTTTAATCAAAATGCAGAGGAAGCATGTGTCTACAAGAAAGAATATTCATAGGTGCTAAATTATTACAATACCATAAATAAACAACAAGTTTATGATTATTAACGGTGTATTCATGCGAAAAAAATTTCAGATTAGTTGTTTAATACTCGGTATAGAATTTAAAAGAAATCTTTTATAATCGGTATAAAAGGATGTTAAGAATTTTCCAAAATGATATAACAGACAATACGTTAAATTGTTTACTATGGAGCATGTAAGATGGGTTCCTTATACATTGGAAATAGGAATTATCATACATACTGTATTGTCTACAATATCACATTTTTCTTATGTATTTGATTCATAGAGTTAAATCTGAGTTAAGAGTACTATATAATTGTACAGAATATTCTTGAATATTTATGAAATACTAGAGAATTATTTATGGAAACAAAGAACTCCTTATGAAGGAGTGTACGAACTCGAACTTCATGAGTAATATCGAGTATAGTATGTCAGTCCTAAGATCATGTTCAATCTTAAGTTAAGAACTTTAAGTTGGAAATGTTCCATACAGTGACCGATTCAACCAAAGGTCATGTACATCGCCTTGAATAGCGTTGCAATATAAGAAGTATAAATAAATGCACAAATTTATAACCGAGCTAGGGGTGATTCTAAATGTTGAGAACCCATGTCATTGTTATTTAATAACAATGTCGTGTTACAGATGATGAAAGAAAGTAGAACTCACAGGAAGTCAAGAAGCATACTCTGAAAAGTTCCACATGATAAATGCAATTTATCGACGTCAATGAAGTTGATTTATAGAGTAGATAATTAAAAAATAGCATACATATTGACTAAGGGGCTGATGCGATTAATTTTGAAGAAAACTGTTTGAAGAAGTTGGAATAAGATTCCATAATTGATCATTAATGCAAGTAGGAGATTGATAGATTTAGGAATATTCCCTAGGGCAATTATCTAATTTGTTATATATGTCTAACTCAATAACCAATCTTGTTTAAAATAAAAGGTGTTTTCTTTTTATTATATATATTTGTTATGTTGCAATATATTAATTAAGTAATTAGTTTAAAGTATACTAAATAGAAATCCTTGAATGGTGTGTTATGTGATAGTAATTACAATGTGCTGTTATCATGAGAAGTTTATCGCATTAAATGACATATTATTTTAAACATTCCTAATCATGATGTTTCAATATAAGATATCCATACATTCATTAAGGCTAGAGCATCTACCGCTCTCTAAATGTTGAACGGTGCATTACTCATGGTTACCGGTGTGGAATATACGTCTTGTTTGGTGGTGAAAAATATATTTTTATATTTGAATTTTTTCAAAGTGTATTACAGTTAAATAAAAATCATCAAAGCAAGGTTTTGTTTTTAGTTAACTTGTTATCTATTATATTCAATCAACATGTCACGTACTGAATACAAGTATTTTTTATTTGTAAATTTTACATGCGTTTACTATTACCAAAAGTCAAAAATTGTGATATGTTGCAATTAATTTCTATTTAATGTGAATCAACATATGTTGTATTTTAATGTGTTTGTTTTGTATTGTGCATTTATAGGATAATAAGAGTTGATTTATATTTTTTGACCATAAAAGTCCAGATTTCATATATATATAATAATAATAATAATAATAATAATAATAATGGTAAAACAGAAGAATTTTTTGCTCTCTCCTTAAATCTAGGGATTTCCTGCTTCCTCCTTAATTCTCTCTAAATATTTTATTTTTAAATCCCTATAACTTTTTATAATTATACTTATTACAAAATTCTATCAACCCTTTCCATTAACAGCTTACATTTAAATATATAATTTTTACAATTATTTAAAAAATCCCTTTAAGTATTATCATATTATTTTACATTCAAGTTCATGTATTTAAATTAATTAAATGATCCAAAATCTGAAGTTTTAAAATAAATCTAATTAACTAACATTTATTATTTGGTCTAATAAGTTATAGAATAGACAATTCAATAAATGGTATACGATGCTTATACTGACCAAAATTGTAAACTAATATTTCATTTATGTCCATATAACATAAAATTCCACGGTTATATACAAAATTATCTTTTGTTCTCTTACATTATTCAACATTCAACTTTACCTTCTTAAAATTATCACTTTATTATAATGGAAATGGGACATAATTTTTTTTCTTCTAAAGTTGGTGTTTCGTTATAAACAAACATATACTATAACAACCCGTAATTATCGATAATTAAAAATAGTTAATTTAATAAGGTTTTTGTGTAACGACCCGGTATTTTGAACCATTCAAATCGACAATAAATCCACACATGTCTGACTTGAATAATTCAAAATATCAAATTGTTAATTTAAATTTGGCAAAACTCAGCATATGCAGTAAATAAATCAATCACAGAATCACAGCAGAGTAATACAATAATACGCAGCGGAATAGATAAAATAGTAGTTCATGAAGCTACTATATAAACATCAGAGTTAGAAATAAAATAAAACAGAATATCTCAAATGCAGTGAAGTCTCCAGTACAACAGATGACTTCTCTGAAAAATCAACTAGAAGAGCTGAAAGTTGAGACGATAGTTGGATCTCCAAAGGAAGCTCCAAACTCCAAGGGTGAGTCTCAAATGCTGTATCACTCGGTCTGACTTGAGCGTAAAGCAAAACACAAAACACTCGAGTCAGGATTAACATTCTTATATAAATAAATCCAACTCAAGTGAAATATCAACTGAAATACAAGTAACTTAAAGGATGTTTGGGATAACCATCCTCTAAGGATCTTCAGAACTATTTACAAGGTGGAAATATACATTATAACACCGTGGTCATTTCAATTTAATTTATACTTCAAAACCCAAATATTATTTCATTTCAAATATAACTATTTTCCAAGATAGTATATTTTAATTAATTTATAAAGTAAAGCATTTAATTTTCTCAAGTCTCGCAAATCGATTCAAATCAACTTCAAATTCCAAATTCAAATTTATTCAAAGCTCGATTCATCAATTCAATTCAGTTCTAAATATACCATTTAAACTTTCAATATATTTCAAACTTTAATATTCAACATTTTCAAAGTTAAATTTAACGGTTTCATATAGCTCTTGATTTAACTTTATTATTATTTAATTAGGGAATATTCACTTAATAAATTCAATATCATTTAACTAGCCTTAAATTTCATTTTTACTAAATATTTCCTTAAATTTATTTAAACAAGAAATATTCCTTAAATTATTTAAATCAAACTCAAGTTATAAATCATATCTTAAATCCCAATTTTAATAAGTTTTAAATCGGTTTAATTAAATAAAATTCTTTACTAAATTCAAATTAATTATCTTCCCAATCTTAACTTATTCAATTTTTTACTGAAATCTATTTTTGAAACATAAATTTAAATACTCAACCATATTATATTTATTTAGTCAATCATTCCCATTTATATATAATAATTTAAGGCTCAACAATTATTAAAACCATATATTTCTTTCCAAAACTATAGAATTCATTTTCAAAATATTTATATATATGGACCAACGGTGTCTGTATATATCTTTATCATAGGGTTAAGTGATACAGATATTTATCATTTCAATCTGAAATTTAAATATATACGGGTAGATATCATTTCGACCCGTAATCCCAATTTTAATTCAAATGAAAATCGTTTGGGTTTATCATTTCAACCCATAGCGATTTTCTCATATTCTAAAGTCCGTTCGGGTATGTATCATTTCAACCCATAGTGATTTCTAAACTACAGGGAACATGCAGAGTGATAACAGATAATACAATAAAATAACAGGCATATATCATCAATAACAATATAATATAAACAAGAGGATATGGTGTCATATCCCACAGGTGAACAGTTACAGATAATAGCATATATATAACAATGTAAATAACTAACAGCAGCATATTTCAATTGACGTTTCAATTGAAATCAAATTTAATAAATAAAAGAATGTTAATCGTGAGTGATTTCTCACCTTTCGAGGCTAGATAGATTTGACAAAGAAATGAGTTATGGATCCGAGCATGAATTCCAAATCAAAGCTAGATGGGTATGGACTCGACTGACATGCTGATAGGTAAGAAATTGACGAAATCAAATTAAAATCTGCATGATACAGACTGAAATGAAATATATATTATTCATTATATTAATTTCTTAAACCAATATTAAATTTGGAACTCATATTTAAAATAAAATATACATATGTACTTACACAAATAATATTTAAAACAGTGTTTATAACAAACCTAGGCCTAGTAAAAAACTCAGTACACACATAACATATATATAAATAACAGGTTCCAAAATCTAGCATGACCAGAATGAAATATTAGCTTTCAAACAAACAGATATACATAAGCAGTACATAATAATATATATATATATATATATCAATATATCTATGTATATATAAAAATCATGATATACTTATTTTTCCCGAAGTCATATAGCCTATATTATGAATTATTTACACACATACACTATACAAAAAAAACAAAATTTTGACACTGAAATCATAATATACTATATATAACTTGTTTACAAATCTATACATATACAAAGTAAAACGAGACAGCAGCAAGCAAGTGCTCGCATATATATATATATATATATATATATATATATATGTAGACATATATTTGCATAGACTGTCATATTACTTATATACTATCCTATTTCAAGATCTATATAAACTAACAAATTGTATTTTATATGAATATATATACAGGTCAGATAAAGCATAACATATAGCTAGTAAACAACACAGATCTAATAACAATTTATATAAAACATATATACTAACTATAAATATAAAAATACATAAGCTAAACTCATATACAACATCTGGTGACTGAAATTGATAATAAAACATATGATAAATACTTGTCAAAGCTACTATATTATTTAACCGTACATACATAACTTATAAAACATATATATAAACATATAATGTGCTCGTACAACCTATGTATATATATGTGCCAACAGACCAAAATATATGCATATAAGATACGTTTCAAAGAAGTAGGAAAACTTATATATATACATACTGTAAAATAAATAAATATAACTCAGATAAAAACTCTGACTGATAGTAAATAAACTATGTATATATATATCACAATGCATAATATAAAATCATATATATATTTTTACATAAACCGATCTCTAGTATATACAACTAAAATTTAATAAATATACATATAATACGTTTAGAACCATTATCAGTTTATAGTATAAAATACTCATATGTATAAAAATATAAATATATGTGACGACCGCCCATGACCCCTGCACCGAATCTAGAGATAGTGCGCTGCAAAGTGTGCCAGGCAGCCATGGACGATTGTCAGGGTAAATTAAAACAGCAGAATCTATCGTATTACTCACAGCGCATGGACAAAATACAATAGAACATATGTATATTGAAGCTTTACAGAACAAAATGACATCATATAAAACCCCATAATAGTTAAATACAAACATCCACATAGTCAATACATCAAGCCTCACTACATATCTCTCAGAGAATACAAAACAGCGGAATATCCAGTACATATAACAAGAAGATAATATGCAACCCTCAAGCTCGTCTTCAATATCAGCATCGTGAGAAGAGAACAGCACCTGTCACCTGCTACCTAGTCTGTCCGTCCCAAAATGGACGAACAGCCCAAGGCAATAAGAATTAAAACATAAAGCCTTGAGTCAGACAACAGTCTTAGTGAGCAGTAAATTAACTAACAACATACCAAAAGAGCATAAAGGAAAAAGAATAGGAATACAACCATCCCACTCCAACCTCATTCTACAGTGATAGCCCCCAGACACACACTAAGCAGAAGCAAACATAGCAGAGCATACAATTTAAAGTAAAGCTACTTTCACTCGAGTCAAGGGCGATGTTTTCCAAGTACCAAGGCCTAAATCAGATAAGCACCCAGAAAATACCGCTCTTGAGTCCGAATGACGATACAACCAAACATCCATGACTCTGGCTATCACTGTTATCATTGCTTCGATATCACCGTTAATTGAATGACCGGCACATTCTTTCAGCCGTCCGTCAAGGGCTAATGGAAGCCCCGGTTCTAGACATAACTCCCGCATGTCGTCGCAACCCGTGCCTAGGACTATCGAATCTGCCCAGAGTACTCGACCATCAACAGTTAGTCGTTGGGACTATCGAATCTGCCCAAACGTACTCTTGCTTAGAGCATGCTAGAACCTTCAACAATGATGCTATCCAAGCCTCCTAGTCATCCTCCTCGACGACTATTCTCATATCCATTCATTATCCTTAACTCGAATCATATCACCGAGTTATCAACATGCTTGGAATGATCCCGTCTGGATTAGACCAAGTCTTCATCACATGATTGCCTCGCTTCATCACATCCTCACGAAGCCTCATCTCAACATCACATCATCAAATCTATGCATAAGAGCTTCATCATCCCGCTACATATGCCACGAGCAGCTTTTCCAATTCAAGAGCCTTTCCCTTAGCTTTTGAATCGTCTTCGGTCTAAATCTAATCATCAATCATCTAGTTCATAACAATCAATCAAATCAAACACCAATCCAAGCAATCAAGCATTCAAATATGATCTAAGTAGACAATTATAACAATAATGGCATTTTCGTAATTAAAGAGTTGAAAGTCCAATAAGCATGAAAACATGAATTATATCTCTATAAACTTGATGAATGAACTTGCATAGGTTAACATATGATAAAATGGATGTAACATCATCATGAACAATGGATCAATGTGGATCTACACTTATGATGAAGAAAATGCATGGAAAACTCTATTTTAACACCAAATCGAGCCAACAATCCGATATACTCCTTTGGATCCGTGTGAGAGATAATCATCACTCACCAAATCACCAAAAAAAACCCTAATCAACACGCTTCAGATCTGGATAGCGAAGGATCGAGCTTGATCTATCACGAATCCGCTTCAAACGAAGAAATCTCTCTTGAAAAGATGAAGATCTTCAATCTAAGCTCTTGAATCTTCAATCTTGATCTTCGATTTGGATGGATGGAAGCACTAGATTAGAGTGGAGAAAAGAAGTGAAGAAGTGTAGAAGTCGAGCTCTCAAAATGGCAGCACTTCGTCGCTTCAAAATCCGGATCCCGAAAATGAAGCCAACCCCTTCTATTTATAGCTGAAATCTGCCCCTAGGTCGCTCATCTCCATAGGTCGCTCGGAGTTAGGTCGTCCACGACCTACGACCTAGCAACATCTTCGACCTAACCAAAGCCAGACGCCTTAAAACAAATGTGCATCTGCGACTTAACCTGCCAACGACCTACGACTTAGGAATCACGCGACCTAACACTTATACTAGTCCCTGCGACCTAACAACTCACGCGCTTTAACGACTTAAAGGCTTACGACTTATCACAAGGCAAAACCTAGCGACCTAACAAAACCCAACAACTCACGACCTAACAAGGTTACAACCTATAACCTCAGCGACCTAACACTTAGGCAAAACCCAGCGACCTAACAACTCATGCGACCTAACACTTATGCGACCTATCTCCTTAGGTCGCTAACACGCTAACTCCTTAGGTCGCTAACATGCTAACTCCTTAGGTCGCTAACACGCTAACCTTCTTAAGTCGCTCAACCCTATAGGTCGCTAACTCCACTAGGTCGCTAACTTGAACTGCCGACCTAACACTTAACTCACCCATACACTTAGGTCGCTCACAACAGTTATTCCTTAGGTCGTTGCCGACCTAACTATACTAACTACCAGACGACCTAGTACATAATGACCTAACGCTTATCTAGGTCAAAAACTTAAGTCATCTACGACTTAACACACTAACCATTAGGTCGTACGTCTTCTAGCTCGCGCTTCCTTTAGGTCGCTCGAAACCTTAACTCGCCAGAAATTCTTAAGTCTTCCCTCTTAAGTCGTTCAGTCTATAAGTCGGTTACGACTTATCTCTTAGGTCGTTTGCGACCTAGGACTTAGAAAAATTCTGAATGACTTATCAACAATGCAACCAAAGGTCAACTATCTTACGATGTTTCGATCCGTGAAAATACGGGTCGTTACAATATATGAACACAACACTTACAGGAAAAGAGGTTGGATCGGCTACTAGCGATCTGGTCACAGCCAGAAAAGCAAGAAGAGGTGGAAACGAAGGTACAGGGAAGAGGAGTGGGTCATTTGGCTGCAGCTCGGTCGAGATCTGGGGAGGAGAAGGAAACGGGTAGGCTGCCCGTGTTCGATGCTAGACACAGAGGAGCGTCATGGAGGAGCCACGAACTGTGACCTATCTATGGCAGACGTGAATGGTCTGTGGAGGGGATCGAGGTCGATGGACGTGTTGAAGTGGCAGCAGTGGAGTGTAAGGCTTTGGGGTGCATGCGGAAGACTTGTGGCGGAGGGATCAGAAGTGAGGCCGATGCTTTGGATGTGGGACGGAGTTTCGGCTTTTAGTGGGTAAGGGCGCACGTAGATTTCCAGAGGGGAAGGGCGAGCAAGGCTTGCATTTCATCTACAAGCAATCTATATGAATTTGTATATAAGAGGAGGAACAAATCTCAGATCTACAGATTAGCCTTGAAAAGGAACGAGTGTAACCAGAGGAAAAGATAAATGAAAAGTTGGAGCATATTGAACCGGTGAAATATTAGAATAAATTTAGGAATATCAAAGGGCTAGTAACGGTCAAATATAGTAAAGAGTGAACGAATAAATGTAGAGTGAAAGAATGATAACGGTCACCCAACTTTTCAGCTGAGAAACTTAAAGCAATTTATTGCTTGTTTGGGTGCACGTTTTATTTGAAAAGGTTAGGAGGTTAAAAGTCACAATATATAATGGTACCGTTACTGCGAACCATTTCACGGATTCCGCTGTTAATCGGACTTCAAAATACAGAATTGAATATACCGTAGAGATCGGCACGACAAGACGATCAAAACGGTATATAGATATTAGTGGTACGATCATCCGATCAAAAGTCGATAATCGGTACCGAAAAATGCTGCTATTTTGCCAGAATTAAGATAAACGGAGCAGTAGAAGTCCAAATTTGGAAAAACGAAAGATGACATCTCACTCCGAAGAAGATTTAGAAATTTACTGTATAAAAATATTCAAGTTTGGAAAATATTTTATTACCGTCAATTATTAACTGATTTGAGTTTGAATAAAATTATACAATAAAATAAACTTCAATAATATCAAATGAAAATTTACCATTTGCTATATTGAAATAGACGTATTCCAAATAATAAATTTTTATTTGAAAATTCAATTATTTAAAATTTCACAAAATTCAGTTAAATACGTTATTAAAACCAATTAAATTTTACGGGTCGTTACACTCTCCCCCACTCAAAACTTTTCGTCCCCGAAAAGAAAGGAGGTAGAAGAATAGGAACAACCAGAAAGAAAAATAGATTGAAAGTTAAGATTAAACAATTAATTTGAAACTATATAAATTTTACTTGAAATATTCATTTGAAAACTTCATTTTCAAATCAATTATTTTTAATACTTTAATACTTTTCAAAACCCATTTGTAAAATTTCTTACCATTTATATGTTTAAATAACACCTTTATAAATATAACAAAAATATTTGAAAACAATTATTTACATCATTACTTATATTTACAAAGAAGCTATTTGAAAACATTAAATCCATAATTCATAAATTTATTAATTTTTTTTTCTCAAGATACCTTTCAAATATTATTAATAAATCAATAATCATTTACTTTAAATATGTTTTATTTAATTAATAGCTTCTAAAATATTTATAACACTAAATTTTTTCTATTAAACCATATAGTATATAAATAAACAATATTTAAAAAGGATATAGTCAACAAGGAGTGGATTCAGAAAATAGGATAAAGGTAAATAAATAAAGCTGAACGGATAAGGTAGATTCAAAGAATAGTATCGGGCACGAATAGTTAATTCAAACAATAAGAATTTCAATTTCAAATATTAATACAGAATTCCTTTGTTGAAAATACCTTTATAATAAAATACTTTTATAACTCGATGTTTCAACAAGTTTATCCTTGTTCCTGTAGACTCTGGTAGTGTGTTGATCAGGCGCAAACTAGAATTCTCCAGGTACTTAGTAGACTTGTTTCAACACCCAGTGAAAATACTGGAAAAACTTTTAAAAACAGATATGGAAAGTACAATCCAAACAAAACCTTTGTCTAACCATGGTTCGCAGATACACAATGGTTACGCCTGGATCCCCTAGGAAACAATCCATATCCGTAAGCTTTCTCAGCCCTGCGAGTTACGCCATGATGACTAGTAGAATGCAGGATACACAATGGTTATGCCTGGATCCCCCAGGAAACAATCCGTACCCCCAGGCAAGACTCAGCCAAGCATTTGCGCTACTATTCGCGACCTACATAGATGCAGGATACACAATGGTTACGCCTGGATCCCCCAGGAAACAATCCGTACCCCTAGGCAAGACTCAGCCAGGCAGTTGCGCTATGCAGTCACGATCGTAAGACCATGGGTAACGCCATGGAATTCGAAGGACACTCGAGTATCATATCCGGAAAACCAAAAATCAGAGAGAATAATATCGATAGAATGAATCCAAGATGTGGCCACAAATCGGATATCAAGCAGAAGGCACTTTCCATATCTTTACTTCGAAAATATGTATCATATAATACCTTTTCAAATCACTTTCAAATATCATACTTATATAAAATCCATTATATATAAGATTTAATTTTCAAATCAAATACTTTTCCAAAATCAAAAGTATATCAAATCACACTTATATAGACTTTAATTATATATGATTTTACTTTTCAAATTGAGTACCCTTTTCAAATCCATAGTTTTCGAATCAATTTCATACTCATACAAATCAATTTTATATAAGTTCGACAACTCCCAAATCAAGTATTTAGTAACACAAGATTCTCAAATTTCAATTTGTTTCAATATCAGTTCAATTTCAAAATCATATACAATTTCACCAAATTATTTCTTCTCAAATTAAATATCTTTAGTTTCAAAGTTTCCAAAATAATAGATTTAGAAATTAAATCCAAATTTCCAAATCAATATAATTTAAGTCGACCAATTCATTTCCAAAATCAAATGTTTTCAAAATCATCTTATACTAACGTAAGGTCCATCTTATATAAGGATCAAATTCTCAAAAATAAATTATTGCTGTACGAAGAGCCATGGAATTGAATATCTTTGCTTTTATGGGTTATATATCTTTGTAATTTAAATTGGAAATTTTCTTTTAGTAAGCAAAGATATTCTAACTCGACAGCTTTCAATTTCAGCATCAAAATATATCAATGATATTAGGATATAAGATGTACATACGCCATCATTTTGCAAAATCACATTTGATCGCTCGCTCGATCACACAAGTTCACTTTCGAACTAGTATTGTTCATTCGACTTCCCTAATGCGGATTTCGATATGGTTTCTCGACTAGAAGCCATCAGTCTCCTTGCATAGCCATATACTATGATAGAGAATTCTAGAATTTAGCCCAAAATCCATATCAAATATTCGCCATCAAGAATCAAATGAAAAATCCTAACACGAAATGGTGTAATTCACCTCGAACTTGTGTACTCAAACCTGGATCAAATTAATTATGCGAATAAAACAGCATACGTACAACTTATATATTTATTCCAACTTGTCAAATATATAGTTTCATAAAGAGGTTACTAAGTTAAAACGTTTAACTAAATTTTATTCAAAATATTTTGAAGACCAAATTCTTTTCAAAACATTTCAAATCTAAATTTCATATTAGAAAATTCTAAAATTGCCTTATTCATTTACTTAACAAAACAGTTTCAACTTATTTAAACCATATTACTTCATACTTAAACATTCAAAACAAACTTATATACTTATACTTTTCAAAATTACATAGCTTGGAAAAGTTAACCTCGATTTGGAAGTACTCGAACCTTCAAAATAGTCGAAGAAATCATATTTTCAAATCCAAGAGTTGGAAATCAGCAACCAATCAGTAATTCAATTTTAATAGATAGGGTTATATCAAATCCGAAACTCGAGGACTGAACACCGGCTTACTTCAAATCATTTCAAATATATATAAACATATATCTTTCGAATATCAAATCTTACTTCGGAATTTTGAAATCAAAATTGGTTTCGCAAAATCACTCGCATAGCAATGCTACTAAAGTGGCCTCTCCCCCACTCTGAAACTCGAAAATCAATGTCGATGATGCGTGCACTCATCACCGAAATTATTTTCCAGCGACATAAGTGAGTTCTGGACTTCTATTTTCTCAAACTTCTTTTGAAATTTCTTCGAAACTCATTAAAATCATTTGAAACATTTCTTATTTGGAAAATATTTTTAAATCACATTATTATTATATATTTCAAAATCTTAAAACCAATTTCAAAACACCGGGGTTCAATTCTCGAATTTCAAATTTAAAATCCTTCGGTTATAAATCATTTTTAGATAAATCAAATTTCTTATATATTTTTTTTTCAAAATTACAAATCCTTTCGAAACCTCAAATTCTCATTTTAAAAAGGGTATATAATCTTTATCGAAAACATTTCACTTTTATATATAGAATATAATCATACTTATAAAAATTTCGATATATAAAACAATTTCCAAAATACGAATAAACCCGATTTTTCAAAAGGATGATTCAAGAATGGATTTCAAAACAAAGTTAGAGATTCAATTTAGAGGAACTCTTAATCAAATAGAATTATGATTTGAAGATAAGCTCGAACGAAGATGAGATAATTAAATTTCAAAATAGAAGATGAATATACTTATATAAATCGCGGGCGACCTTAACCGAGTCAACCGTGACTTTAGGAACAAGATCGATGCAGAATTCCCAGAAAAACCAACATTCGATCGCAAGAGCTAGCGGCATCTAAACCAAAGATATAGAAATCTCCAGTGAATCAATGCCAATTGTGAAGGAGTTTCACCCCTTCACAAATCATTCAAAGATTGGTGGGATCCTATTCTTATAGAGATCATTCGAAGTGGAGTTATGGGATACTCCAGAATCAAGAATACAAATAGGGAGAGACAAGAATGAATTTTGGAACCGTAGGGACGTTCCAAAGTTCAAAGGAAATCGAGTCAAAAGGAAGAGATTAAACTCGAACGAAAGTGATTCTATAAATAAATTTACTATATATGCTAAGTTTTGCCTAGAACCTGGCTCTGATACCAACTGTAACGACCCGTTATTTTGAACCATTCAAATCGACAATAAATCCACACATGTCTGACTTGAATAATTCAAAATATCAGATTGTTAATTTAAATTTGGCAAAACTCAGCATATGCAGTAAATAAATCAATCACAGAATCACAGACACAGAGTAATACAATAATACGCAGTGGAATAGATAAAATAGTAGTTCATGAAGCTACTATATAAACATCAGAGTTAGAAATAAAATACAACAGAATATCTCAAATGCAGTGAAGTCTCCAGTACAACAGATGACTTCTCTGAAAAATCAACTAGAAGAGCTGAAAGTTGAGGCGATAGTTGGATCTCCAAAGGAAGCTCCAAACTCCAAGGGTGAGTCTCAAATGCTGTATCACTCGGTCTGACCCGAGCGTAAAGCAAAACACAAAACACTCGAGTCAGGATTAACATTCTTATATAAATAAATCCAACTCAAATGAAATATCAACTGAAATACAAGTAACTTAAAGTATGTTTGGGATAACCATCCTCTAAGGATCTTCAGAACTATTTACAAGGTGGAAATATACATTATAACACCGTGGTCATTTCAATTTAATTTATACTTCAAAACCCAAATATTATTTCATTTCAAATATAACTATTTTCCAAGATAGTATATTTTAATTAATTTATAAAGTAAAGCATTTAATTTTCTCAAGTCTCGCAAATCGATTCAAATCAACTTCAAATTCCAAATTCAAATTTATTCAAAGCTCGATTCATCAATTCAATTCAGTTCTAAATATACCATTTAAACTTTCAATATATTTCAAACTTAAATATTCAACATTTTCAAAGTTAAATTTAACGGTTTCATATAGCTCTTGATTTAACTTTATTATTATTTAATTAGGGAATATTCACTTAATAAATTCAATATCATTTAACTAGCCTTAAATTTCATTTTTACTAAATATTTCCTTAAATTTATTTAAACAAGAAATATTCCTTAAATTATTTAAATCAAACTCAAGTTATAAATCATATCTTAAATCCCAATTTCAATAAGTTTTAAATCGGTTTAATTAAATAAAATTCTTTACTAAATTCAAATTATCTTCCTAATCTTAACTTATTCAATTTTTTACTGAAATCTATTTTTGAAACATAAATTTAAATACTCAACCATATTATATTTATTTAGTCAATCATTCCCATTTATATATAATAATTTAAGGCTCAACAATTATTAAAACCATATATTTCTTTCCAAAACTATAGAATTCATTTTCAAAATATTTATATATATGGACCAATGGTGTCTGTATATATCTTTATCATAGGGTTAAGTGATACGGATATTTATCATTTCAATCCGAAATTTAAATATATACAGGTAGATATCATTTCGACCCGTAATCCCAATTTTAATTCAAATGAAAATCATTTGGGTTTATCATTTCAACCCATAGCGATTTTCTCCTATTCTAAAGTCCGTTCGGGTATGTATCATTTCAACCCATAGTGATTTCTAAACTACAGGGAACTTGCAGAGTGATAACAGATAATACAATAAAATAACAGGCATATATCATCAATAACAATATAATATAAACAATAGGATATGGTGTCATATCCCACAGGTGAACAGTTACAGATAATAGCATATATATAACAATGTAAATAACTAACAGCAGCATATTTCAATTGACGTTTCAATTGAAATCAAATTTAATAAATAAAAGAACGTTAATCGTGAGTGATTGCTCACCTTTCGAGGCTAGATAGATTTGACAAAGAAATGAGTTATGGATCCGAGCACGAATTCCAAATCAAAGCTAGATGGGTATGGACTCGACTGACATGCTGATAGGTAAGAAATTGACAAAATCAAATTAAAATTTGCATGATACAGACTGAAATGAAATATATATTATTCATTATATTAATTTCTTAAACCAATATTAAATTTGTAACTCATATTTAAAATAAAATATACATATGTACTTACACAAATCATATTTAAAACAGTGTTTATAACAAACCTAGGCCTAGTTAAAAACTCAGTACGCACATAACATATATATAAATAACAGGTTCCAAAATCTAGCATGACCAGAATGAAATATTAGCTTTCAAACAAACAGATATACATAAGCTGTACATAATAATATATATCTATCAATATATCTATGTATATATAAAAATCATGATATACTTATTTTTCCCGAAGTCATATAGCCTATATTATGAATTATTTACACACATACACTGTACAAAAAAAACAAAATTTTGACACTGAAATCATAATATACTATATATAACTTGTTTACAAATCTATACATATACAAAGTAAAACGAGACAGCAGCAAGCAAGTGCTCGCATATATATATATATATATATATATATATATGTAGACATATATTTGCATAGACTGTCATATTACTTATATACTATCCTATTTCAAGATCTATATAAACTAACAAATTGTATTTTATATGAATATATATACAGGTCAGATAAAGCATAACATATAGCTAGTAAACAACACAGATCTAATAACAATTTATATAAAACATATATACTAACTATAAATATAAAAATACATAAGCTAAACTCATATACAACATCTGGTGACTGAAATTGATAAAAAAAACATATGATAAATACTTGTCAAAGCTACTATATTATTTAACCGTACATACATAACTTATAAAACATATATATAAACATATAATGTGCTCGTACAACCTATGTATATATATGTGCCAACAGACCAAAATATATGCATATAAGATACGTTTCAAAGAAGTAGGAAAACTTATATATATACATACTGTAAAATAAATAAATATAACTCAGATAAAAACTCTGACTGATAGTAAATAAACTATGTATATATATATATCACAATGCATAATATAAAATCATATATATATTTTTACATAAACCGATCTCTAGTATATACAACTAAAATTTAATAAATATACATATAATACGTTTAGAACCATTATCAGTTTATAGTATAAAATACTCATATGTATAAAAATATAAATATATGAACACAACACTTACAAGAAAAGAGGTTGGATCGGCTACTAGCGATCTGGTCATGGCCAGAAAAGAAAGAAGAGGTGGAAACGAAGGTACAGGGAAGAGGAGTGGGTCGTTTGGCTGCAGCTCGGTCGAGATCTGGGGAGGAGAAGGAAACGGGTAGGCTGCCCGTGTTCGATGCTAGACACGGAGGAGCGTCATGGAGGAGCCACGAACTGTGACCTATCTATGGCAGACGTGAATGGTCTGTGGAGGGGATCGAGGTCGATGGACGTGTTGAAGTGGCAGCAGTGGTGTGTAAGGCTTTGGGGTGCATGCGGAAGACTTGTGGCGGAGGGATCAGAAGTGAGGCCGATGCTTTGGATGTGGGATGGAGTTTCGGCTTTTAGTGGGTAAGGGGGCACGTAGATTTCCAGAGGGGAAGGGCGAGCAAGGCTTGCATTTCATCTACATGCGATCTATATGAATTTGTATATAAGAGGAGGAACAAATCTCAGATCTACAGATTAGCCTTGAAAAGGAACGAGTGTAACCAGAGGAAAAGATAAATGAAAAGTTGGAGCATATTGAACCGGTGAAATATTAGAATAAATTTAGGAATATCAAAGGGCTAGTAACGGTCAAATATAGTAAAGAGTGAACGAATAAATGTAGAGTGAAAGAATGATAACGGTCACCCAACTTTTCAGCTGAGAAATTTAAAGCAATTTATTGCTTGTTTGGGTGCACGTTTTATTTGAAAAGGTTAGGAGGTTAAAAGTCACAATATATAATGGTACCGTTACTTCGAACCATTTCACGGATTCCGCTGTTAATCGGACTTCAAAATACAGAATTGAATATACCGTAGAGATCAGCACGACGAGACGATCAAAACGATATATAGATATTAGTGGTACGATCATCCGATCAAAAGTCGATAATCGGTACCGAAAAATGCTGCTATTTTGCCAGAATTAAGATAAACGGAGCAGTAGAAGTCCAAATTTGGAAAAACGAAAGATGACATCTCACTCCGAAGAAGATTTAGAAATTTACTGTATAAAAATATTCAAGTTTGGAAAACATTTTATTACCGTCAATTATTAACTGATTTGAGTTTGAATAAAATTATACAATAAAATAAACTTCAATAATATCAGATGAAAATTTACCATTTGCTATATTGAAATAGACGTATTCCAAATAATAAATTTTTATTTGAAAATTCAATTATTTAAAATTTCACAAAATTCAGTTAAATACGTTATTAAAACCAATTAAATTTTACGGGTCGTTACATTTTGTGAATTAATGTTGGAAGAAATAAAAAAAATTGATTAAATAATAAGAATATAACGGGAATGAAATGCAATAGTATTAATTTAAGGTAATTTATAACTACTCTAAATGTAATTCTTATTAATTGAAATGATTTAAAAAGTTATAATTAGTTATAGATTGTAAATTAATTGTAAAAATGTGTGTGTTATTTGATAATTGGATTAAAGGAGTAATTGATAATTTAGATGTTGGATTAATTAATGAATTAGTAAGTAATAAAGTGAAATTGAATAAAATTAGTGTTGTGTAAATAAATATAACATTTGTGTGTAGATAACAGACATACATGTAACGACTCGGAATTTTCGCGTTCGAAAATCGACATCCATACTTCACTTGTACTCGAGATGCCGTAGATTCAAACGCCGAATCTGGTTCATCGGAGCTTATAACAACATTAAGTAAACAACACAGCGGAAAAGAAAAAGAATATAGATATACAACATCTGATACAATATCCAGATACAATGATGATACAATGAATATCTATATACATCAAAGATATGATACAAGAAATAGCAGCGGAAAGAAAATAGATAACACCAGCAGCGGATAGAATGTCTCCAATAGAATGCTCTAAGATAAGCAACGTCAGTCCATGAACTCCAAGAACTGAACTAGCTCCAGATAATCTACTAAACCTGAATATCTAAAAAACCCAACTCTAGACTGCCCGTGTGGAAAATGGTGGGCACCCAGAGTTTAGGAAGGGAACAATAAACTCCGGATCAGTCATGGGACTGGTGTGAGCAACAAAAACAGTTTATCTTTAAAACAAGCAACAAAGGCTTTTAAACATTGAAACCCGCAATGCTTTTCGAAAATGAAACTACTATGAGGCCTCCTGCCACACACACAATGCAATCGCAGACTTGGAGGAGATTTCTCCTTATGATAGTCAAACATGCTTACTACGCCAGAAAAACTCTTTAATATTATTACTAATGCATAGTGCAGAAAAACATTTCGAAAATATAATATAAATCTTAGCCAGCATACAACTATTGTTGTATGCCTACTATAGCTACTACGTTCAATAGCAGGTTACCGCCACATTCCATAGCAGGTAATACAACTAAAACCGTACAGAGTTTGTATTGTTTCTTTGGATTTCCAACAAATGGTCAGGCAAAGGAACTTCCTTATACCGAAATGGAAACGCCTCTGGAAAGACGCCCCGAATCCTAACCGGATCTCTGCAAACAAAAGGCTGACGCTACCTCACGCTATACAGCTGTAACTAGGTAACTAACACACTGACGCTACCTCACGCTGTACAGCTGTAACTAGGTAACTAACACACGAGTCATGTCATCCCCCGGTCGTTACCGACCTTTATCCGAGACGTCTCGGTCATAAAGCAACAACCACAAAGTATAATAACTGTGCAGCATCAACATAGGTAAAATATCTGGGCTCCATACCATGATATCACCTTTTATCCAGAAGAAAATGACATACCCTAGGGGCGCTACCCCTACAAACCTTTGTCGCAACATTCCTGTTTCGACCATTACCGGGTTGTGAGGCTCGACGAAGTCTCGTCCACAAAGCTACGATTTTTCACAAAGCAACGCTTTTTCACAAAGCAACGCTTTTCCATAAAGCAACGCTTCGATCAACAAATGATCAGCAGCACTTCGTATGCCACATTACCAAATTGGGAATGTATCACTAGTGACCATCAACTACATAACCTCTGAGCTCGTACGTCTCAGAGAAGGGTGTTAAGCTAAGAGAATAAATTCTCCGCCACCAACAGAAATGTATTTGATAGAAACCAGCTTTACATCTCAAAGTGTAACGTCAGACACACATCCATACAAGTCTGTTCCGGGTTCGAACAGAACCGAAGGCACTTCCGAAGAAGCCCTTGCAAATCCGGGTATTCACAATCTCGATCAAATTTTCCATCACTTAGGAAATCTCTATACCGGCGCGACTCAGTGCAGAGACAATCGATAGGTCATCCTATCGTTCTCGCAAATACCCGGTCTTCACCACCGGTCTTCAAATGCTGTCCATATCGCCGTATCACTATTCGGAAAGGGTTATATGACACAAAGGCCCTCTCCCGGCAAACCGAATAACGAGCGCAAATAAAAATCATATGGATACTGGGATCTCAGTTAAATCACAGCTTAAAGCCCAAAACTTTTCATTCGAATGGTTAAAACAAATTACCATTTCCAATCTTTTAAACAAAAAAAATCCATTTCAAAAAGTTTACCCCGTTCACCAAGATCCATTCATGGATTTCAAAACAATTTCCATTTCAATCGAATTAACTCGTTAAATCTTTAAATCAAGATTTAACTTATAGCTTTCAAAACTCGTTTCCAAAGATTCATTCATAGTCTTTCAAAACAATTCCAATTCAAGTTGGATTAATTCGTCCGGTCTTTGAAATCAAAGACTCATTTCATAGTTTTCAAAACATTTCAATTCCATTTCAAACTTGAAACCTTTCAACACAATTTGGAAATTCTTTCTTAAAATGAAAGTTATTACTATTTGAAAACAAGTAGTTTCGTTTTGGAAAAATCCAGTTATATTTACACGAGTTAAAACCCTTGAATTAAATTCAAATTCCCAAATCAATACCTTTAAAATGGTTTAACCCATATATAACTTGTACAACATCTTTAATCCCTTGTTTCAAATCATAGGATTCAATTCCAAACTTGAATTCAAATTTAAATCAAATTATTTAAATTTTCAAAACTCGATTAAGTTATTCAAAATAACTTTGAAATTCCATTTCAAAAGCTTTTCACTTTAAACCCCAAATTTCCAAATCAAAATCAATTGAAATTAAAATTTCAATTTCAAAAACATTAAATTTACATCATCTATGACTTAACCGATTTCCACGTGAAATCCATATTTGTGTGTGTAAGAGTGTGGTCCAGGGGTTTCACACAATAGTGCAACAACATCAATCATCACAGATATATCGATAAGCGGTAAAATCGATAACGCTTATCTTCATTCACAGATTCATAGATAAATAAATTTATCAGTCACAAAGATTCACTATTACGATTCGATGTGGGTTTCGGATAACCAACTGGAATTCGACTCCTTGTCGCATCGAAATTCAAGTGCTGTTTACGGGTCAAGGGTTTCATATTCACATAGAAACATAACACAGATATCACAGCTCAATACAAAGCAATTCATAGCATCATAATCACATAACAGAGATATAAATCCAATATGCAGCATTCAATGAAATCCAAACATCATAAGTAGAATCAATTTATTATCTGATAAATTTAAATCAGATTTATTACTTATGAATAAATTACTAGTCATGGTGAATTAATAATCAATTAATTACAAAACATTTAATAATTATCCTTTAATTAATCATTAATTAACCCTTAATCAATTAATTAACTTTTAATAAATTACTCTTAGGTAATTAATTAATCACTTTAATTAACTAACTTTTTAATCAATTAATTATCCTTTAATTCATTACATCTAGTAATAAATCCTTAATTAAGTAATTAACTATCCTTTAATTACTCATATTTATTTAACTTTAATTAATCACATTAATTAATCACATTATCTTAAACACTCGCTTAATTCAACATTATTAAGTTCCATTTGAACATTCACTATTTACAAAAGAACTAGGTTTAACAAAATTGTTTTAAATAAACTTGATTTTGTTTTAAAGGTTAAAAACTTTTTTTTTACATCAAAAAATTCCCAGACCCGAGCCAGATGCCATTGTACCCGAGACCCTCTTTGAGTTAAACTTCAAAACCCCCGAGTTACCCCTTTTCCTTTTAAAACTTAGATGAATTTTACAGTTTAAAAACTGAAGCTATTATTTCCCAAACACTCGAGCACAAACTCGAGTCGAAACCCCAAAACCCCGAGCCCATCTTCGAGGAAACTCCCCAGACTCTCGAGCAAAACCACGAGCAGCTCGTCTTCCCCAAATCAAACAACCCAGATACCCAAAAATGCACCGATATCCCTGTGTACGTGTACACGAACTATGATCGACTTCGATCATCATCGCGACCCTCAGCAAGTCGCTAATGACCACGGCAGCCCATCTGACCACCCAAACATCCTCAACGACAACGAGTTCGCCATTTCACTTCTAGGTCCAGACTAGCATGCAAGGGATCGTAACGAAGTCATCTCGCACCACCGCCCTAGACCATCGGAGGTCACAAAAACTTCGTCAGAGCTCCGCCTACCTCCCCAGATTCGATCGCCACTGGTGCGCATCCCACCGATTCATTGACAGTGACGCAGCGATGAGTTTTTCGACCACCCACCAAATCATGCGTTAAACCCTATTCCAAACTCCTCCGGCCACCACGACAATTTATAAAATCATTTAGCATTTTTCTCGTGATGACAAACCCGCAAACGTACTCCAGATTCAATTACGGAGTTCATCATTGCTCCGATCTTCAGATTTTCGATAAAACCCAATTTATGTTCATCTTGCTAATTCTTGAGATTTAACATATTTGAAATCATGATCTTTGTCTTAAAAATCATTAATTCCAGGAACAAATCATATTATAAAATGAATTCAAGGAATCATGATACTTGAATTTTTGTATTTACTTGAGTTTTACTGTAAATTCTTTTCCAGATAAAAAATTTACTTCCTAATCTCCTTAGAAATATTATTGTGATTATGACCTTGGTTTATTCGAACCATTTCACTCAAACATTC
This sequence comes from Allium fistulosum, assembly GCA_030737815.1. Classification (NCBI taxonomy): domain Eukaryota; kingdom Viridiplantae; phylum Streptophyta; class Magnoliopsida; order Asparagales; family Amaryllidaceae; genus Allium; species Allium fistulosum. The sequence goes on along the minus strand of CM060902.1, from coordinate 1,332,446,488 downwards.
CAGCTAAAGGTGAATGGTTAAAGAGATTTTTAAATTTAGGATCCTGTCTCTAGCCTATAACATAAGAACTGATGTATATACCTATATATATGTCTGTAAAACAAACATACTCTGATATCATTCAAAACATACAGGCATGTTAACAACATTCCAGAGCATCCTCAATACAATATCAAAGAGTATAGGCAAGTGAAAGTGGGTTTGCTCACCTTGAAAAATGGCAGAGAAGAACAGAGGGGAAAGAACAGAGACAGCCTGGAAATGCAAAGTTAAATTTGAAAGCTGGCATTTGTTTTTGATCTGCTACTTGAAGCAGACTTGAACTTGCAAGATGAAGTCTTCTTTCTTCAATCTTTGGTTCGAGTTGTTTGTTTGTTTGAGTTTTGAACTGATTTTTTTTACTTTCAGATTTCACTTAGCTTTGAAGATGAACGAGACTAAAATGAGAAATTGATGTATGTATAGAAAATGAGTTTCCAGGTGATAAAAATTTGTACAGGTGATTATTTCTTTTGTACTAGAAATGGTTTGTTAATGTTTTGATCAGAGATTTTTTTCTTCAATTGGAGGCTGAGATGAAATGTTGTATTAATTGCTTAGTACTTTATGTTTTCACTTGCAAGCACACTTGTATACTTTTGTTTCTTTTCTTTTCTTTTGTTTTGTGGCTGATATGATACCAGTGAGTACAAATGTTCCTATTTCGTTTACAAACTTATGCTCTATGTTGTTATGTATGTACAATTTGCTTTGTACTTCTTTGTTTTGTTTTGTAGATATTATCTTTTCTTTGTTTACTTGTTCTTTATATGTACATAAGTACATAACAACTTTGTTTCATTTATTCTGCAATACAAATATTTACTTTGTTTCATCTATCTTCTTGCATACACAACTCATTTTAGATATATACGTACTTCATATGTTTACTCAAAGTACCAATATGTTATTTTTACTAAAATAATTTTGAGTTTTATTTCTATTTAAAGTTTAACTTTCAAATATTAAATTTATATCTTCATATTTGCATACTTATATTTGTATTTGTTTCTACATACTTATAGTTTTATTTATATTTATTTTCTATTTCAATTTTCTAACTTAAATATCTATAAATAAAACTCATTATCAAATTAAAATAATTTATAAAGAAATTATCTCTCTAAAAATAAATTACTTATTTATCAACTATACTTAAAATAAGAACAAAACAACCTTTGTTTTTATTACTGTAAAATACAAGTGAACTTCTAATTTTCATTAACTCTTTCTTTATTATTTTTATTTGTTTTATTCTATTTGTATTTTTAAACCACTTATTTTAGATTTAAACTCAAATTCAATATATATACAATATTTTAAATTTAAATGATTCATCCAAAAATTTATTCGAAGATCGGGGAAACTCGCATCATTTAAATCGATTTATTTCACAAATTTTATTCGAAAATTCTTTAAATTATCAATTTAAATTTATATAAAATCCGGGGTCATTACAATACAAATGTGATTAAATATAAAAGTGGTGACAATTGGTATTTGTTACCAATTTATTTAAATCAACTGCAATTGAATGTCATTAAATATTACATAATGTGAGTAAGACGATAACTGTAAAAGGTGTAATTGATAATTTAAATATGTATAAATTTATGAAATAGTATGTAATTAATTGCAATTGATAAAAATTAGTGTTGTGGTAGTAATTATAACACTTGTTGTGGATAATAACTTATAAGATGTGATTAAAAGTTAATGGTGACAATTATTATACGTTACCTATTTATTTAGTTTGTTAAGTTTAATTTAAAATCAATTGCAATTAATTCACTTAATTAGTGCGGTTAATGTTGATTAAATTGATAATTGTAGAATATAAATTTAATAAGATGTAACCCAATGTAAATTTTATTCATAATAAGATGTAACCCAATGTAAATTTTTTTGAAATGTAAAAGAACCATCCGGTGTGTAATAAGCGTTTGGTTGTTAAAGAGACCGGGATCAGATATTGTCATACTCTCTGCCAATACCGAAAACCACTTTAACAACTGTGTACGTGACGGAGATTCCAGAAATGAAGTAGGACGGTTTGGTGAACGATTCTGTATGAGGTATTTACGTGACCCTGGCTGCCGTGAGTCAGCTTGATGTGGCTAAAACAGGAGCTATACCAGGCCAAGTGAGGTCATTCCTTCTATCGAGCACATTTCTTCGATACTATATTTTGACTTTGTGATTGTTTTGGTGGCCACCCCTTGATTTTGATTATGGGAGTGTGTCTGAGGTGGGCGGTAGTAGCTGTTATGCGGTACTACCAGTCCGGGAGTGCAATTTGTATATCTACCCTGGGCATAGCCTCGCGTGCGTTGTCGCATGCCTTATCGCGCCTTCTACGAGTTTGTTGTACCATACCTATGGAGTGCCCTCTGGGTAAACCTCACGGAGGAGCGTACTGTACTGTATAGACTATGGGAATATATAAAATGTGTTAAGGGGGATATGGGTAATGCCTTAACGCTTTTTTAATACTTTGTTGTAGACATATTATAATAGCGTATTATACGACATAGTAGATAGTTTAACGGATCCTTAGGAGATGTAAAACCCGAACATCTCTTAAGTTATTGCACTCACGTTAGACACTGGATATGAGATGTCAAACCCCGTAAACATCTCTGACGCCGTTACACTCATATTTATTTACTGTTGATTTAACTTGTAACAACCCGCAAATTCGTAGCATTTAATTATCGCCACTTAGTGATTAAGTCGTTCGTAAATTTTTATTGGAATTTTATCGGGTTAAAAATCCTTTCGAAAATTGGTTAAGAGTTGTTGGCCTTTGCAAATTTGAATCTTGGGTCATGTTCCTTATTTTGGGTGTTGCATTATATTGAAGAGTTTAACCGTTCCCTCCTCTACCCATTTACATTTTCGCAACCCCAAAACCTAAACCAACGAAGAAAAAAATATGGCGGCTCCGATTTTCGTTCGCGTGTTCCTCTTTCTTCGACAACTAGGGTTTTCGAGTAAATAGTGGTCGCCGACCTCAAACATTCGCTTGAATGGGATTTCCTTGCTCGAGGTGTTGATCGTCTCTTTAAATCGTTTGGCCGCTCGATTAGAGTTCGCTTTTGCTTCGATTCTGCTGCAAATTGGCTTCATACTCTTCGACCAAAGGTGAGTAAATTCGATTACTCACATCTAATTCGCTCTACCGGCTATATTGATTTGGGGCATTGATTTTTGTTGATCTGAAATCCTTCACTAGATGATTTCTGATTTTATTCGAATTCATATGTTCTCTGATTCGTTTAAGCTTGGGGTTTTCGAGTTGGATTAAATGATGCTCACAGTTATGACTTCTGTTTTTGTTCGCTTCCTAGATACTTATGGCTTTGAAGTGCCTTACTCGTCATGGTTTTGAATTTGCTAGTTCGACGTTTTCATTGACTTGCGTACTGTTGGCCCTGGCATTTATTGACAGTTGATTATGTTTTGATGTTGGGGGGTTTTCTCTGATTTAAACAAAATTTCATAGAAGGTGATACTGATTGTTCAGTTTTACGGCTTTGTTTTACTAGTGACTTTTGTTTGTATGTTCACCCCAGTAGCATACTTGACTTGTGCGATTTCTACTTGCTGCTCCATGACCTTAGTCAGTCGAAGCTATTTTGAGCTCAACCCTGTCTTGATTATGGGATAGTGTTAGATCACTTGTTGTTGCAGTTTTAACTTGTTAATTGCTGCTTTGAGGATTGGTTGCATGTGTTTTGGTATAACTGCTGTTAATTGCATAATTAATATGCAGATAGACCTGAGCATTTTTATAGTTTCACTACAACTTTTGTTGCATATTTTAAATGCAGATACACCTGAGCATTTTGTAGTTTCACTGCAACTTTTGTTTGCACAATTTAAATGCAGATATTTCATTTGATATTGACATGTATGTGTGTACATATATATATGCATACATGTACAATTGAATTTGATTGGCTGTGGAATCATTCGAACTTGATAGATCTTTTCATTTCATTTTATCTTATTTGAAACTGCTGCTTCACGAATTTAATTGTAAATTGCTACTTGGTGTTTTATTTGATCGGTCTGATTGTTATTGAGTTTCTGCACATCGCTGTAGTATTGAGTATGGCTTCATGCCTGAACTTGTTTGGCAGTAGTCTTTTTGTCACTGCTGTTTACATGTTGACTTTGGTATCACCCTGTTTCACTGGGACATGTACCTTTGTGTCTGCACTTTTGTATAGCCTGCACATGTTACTTATATCACTGGTTCTGCCTTCATATATATATATTCCTCTGGTACATTTGTCCTTGTTAGAACCTTGGCTTTTGATGGTTCATCTTGTTGGTTGGTTTAGGGTGCACTTGCTTGACCATTGTGTACTTCTGTCCTTTGTTTGGTTCTGGTCCTTGCTTTGTGACATGTTGGACTTGGTTCATTTTCTGGTCATGTTGCTGCATTCATACCTGGGGTTGTTACTGAAATTGTTTCAGGTGACAATCCATATCAGTGTTGTAATTGCTATATTGTGTTCATTTAAGTATCATTTCCCTGATCTTTGATCCCTGTTGCACTCACTTCCGGTCTTTGATACTTGTACTACCTGGTCTGGTCATTTGTAGCATGTTGTTCATTTGAGTTTCAGGTGCATTGACTTATAGCTGTGCATTCATGTCATTGTGCATTAGTTGGTTGCCAGTTCCTTGGTCATTGATTAAAGTTTGTTTGCATGCTGTTGCCTTGACACTTGAACTACTCTCATGTTATCTAGACTTGTTCATTTGAACTGGTGCACTTGTATCTAGTCGCACTCGAACCCCTTTAGTCACTTGGTTGTACTGCGCCTTGGACAGTCTCATTTGCATGCTGATGGTCTTTGAATCGTACAGTTTCACTTGTAGTTTGTATTGAATCTGGCATCATTCCTTGGGACAGTTTGAATATTGTCTCACTTTGATTTTAGTCTTGGCTTCGAGCTTGTGGACTTTGTCTTGTGATCTATTTTGTTGGTTATTGATTGTTTCAAGTTGATTTGTGAAATTTTACAGCGAGTTGAATCCGGTCTCAAAGACCCGGGTTTGACCCTGTACACGAATGTAGACTTTCGGTGTACATTCGTGTATGATTCATTCCTCTTGATTTGAGATAGTGCATGTTGTTTTGGTTTATTTATGTTGACTTCTACAGTTTTAATTGCTGTTAGTTTTCACCGTCGCGATGATTTTGCGCACTGTGTGGCGAGGCAGTGCACGCGTGCGTGTACTGCAGCCACACAGAAAGTTGATTTGACTGACCTTTTTGAGATTGCTGATTTGTTGATTTACACTGTTTAGTGTTATATCTACCGTTACCCGATTCTCGTATTGAGAAGTCGGATATACGTGATTTCTGTGACTATCATCTATTTGAGATTATTATTGCTTCTATGCACTAATAACTGAGTTTGAATTAGACTGACCCGTGTATTATTTTCTTTTGAATGTAATACTCGGGTCAGACCCGAGTTATTTCAGGTTGTAGATTTCCTTCTTTGAGTTGCTGTTCGGGATTTGAAGACTTTTCACATCTTCTGAAGTTGTCAGTGTCATTTTGTAGTAGTCGTGTCATTGTATAGAACGATATGTATTCATGTATATTAGTCGATAATGTACTTGTATATATAACTTCTAGAGTCGACAGTTGTAGTTGTACCATATGTATTGTGTCAACTATGTATTAACTGACATCAGTTATATATATATGAGACTTTTGTTTTTATCCGTGTTCCGCATTTATATTATCTGTGTTATTGTTATATCTAATGTCCTAAACTATTATGAACCGTCGTAGTTCGTTTTATACTAGTATTGGGTGTGTCGATGGGAGTAAATAAATAATAGATGAAAAATAAAAAGTATATACTACTTCTATCGAGATAACCAATATTAGTGTAAGACCAATTACGGATGGTCGCTCCTATCCAGCCTTATTCTTCGTAATAATAGACAGTATTCCTTTTAATACTCTTTGTTATTATGAGCATAGAGGTGGGGCGTTACAGTTGGTATCAGAGCTTGGGGTTTATGGACATAATATAAAACATAACTTGGATGGAACATATGTTACAACTATTGGTCGATGTTTTATTTGTGCTTTGAGTCAAAACTAAAGTTTTGAAATTAGGATGCAAGTTTTTTTAAATATCATTATTTAAAAATAAAAAGTGAAACTGTGTTTTGTTGATTAGATTGAATTGTGTTCTGTTTATCAGAGTGCGCAGCGGAAACAGTGAAACTGTCTTCGCTGAGTACAACTGACAATCTTTTTGATTTAAAAATCAAAATACGAAATTGATATGAATTCCAATTGTTGTTTACATAGCTTTAATTATTTTGTTTCTTTGAGAATTTCGAATCCAAATTGAGGATTCGAAGAAATTGCAGATATGTGATTTTTGTTGAAATTTCCGCTGGCTTTCTTTTGTACTAATCATCTATTGATTAGATTTTTGCTGTTTTGAATTATCTTCATTGAAGATACATTTGAATGATTTCTTTGTTCATTTTGTAGTACGTGCAAAAATTTGAATTGCACGTTATTGCATTTATTTTACGTTGAACCGATGCTTGGTTATGAAACGTATTTTGTTGCCGTCATTTTTACAACGGAATTTTACACCAATGCTATATTTTGAAGTACGGTGTTTTGTTGCATTTTGATGAATGAGAATTCACTGATATTACATTTTGATGTAGATTGTTTTGATGTGATTTTGACGTTTCAAAACTACTGTCGCTTTGGCTTCCGCAACCGTCAAAATTTTAAAAGTGGATTTTCAAGCGGTTATTCCGCAATGCTGATTTGTAACCGTTTTTACGGTATTTTGAGAAGTACAATTTCCTTATCGAAATTGTTACTAATTTGCTGCTTTAATCACGTGATTGGAAAATTGTTTTATAAAATTTTAGCAGTTTGTGTTTTCAAAAGAATGAGAAAGCGACTTAAACGATTCAGAAAAATCGAGGATTATGACCCCTTTCTTTTACTGTTTCGCTTAACTCCGGACTTGTCCAGTTGAGAATGTGAATTGTTATTTTTACAAAATAAATAAAATTGTTTTCAAGAATTTTACAGTTTGCGCTTTCAAAGGAATGAGGAAGCGATTTAAACGTTTCAGCAAAATCGAGGACTATGACCCCTTTCTTTTACTGATTCGCTTAATTCCGGACTTGTCCGTTTGAGAATGTAAAGTGTATTTTTACAGAATACACAATTTTGCACTTTCAAGGAAACGATGAAGTGATTTAAACGATTTAGCAAAAGTGCGGAGTATGGAACCACACTTTTACTATTTCGGTTAATTCCGGACTCGTTAATTGAATATCTGTTGTTTTGATGAATTTGATGATTTCACACTTTCAAGGAAACGATGAAGAGAATCAAACGATTTAGTAAAACACGTGGTATGGGACATGTGCGTTTGCTATTTCGGTTAATTCCGGACTCGTTAATTGAAACATTTTGATGCTTTCGTGTGCTTTCGAGCCACTTTGTTGGACCTTCGGGTCATTTGTTGGACCTTCGGGTCAAATACCAGTACTAGACCTTCGGGTCATTTGTTGGACCTTCGGGTCATTTGTTGGGCGCCAAAAATTATGTTGAGTACTTGGTAGGCTTCGGCCATTTGTTGATGCACGTGCGGCGAATTAAAAACTCGCCATCTGATGGGATCGATCCAAGCTTTTATGTTGATTTTCTAGTCTTCTTAATTGATTTCTAGATATTTGTTGTTTCCAATTATCTGCAGGTAATTGGATATTTGTTGATATGAGTTCTGATTATCGTTTTTGATAATCAGATATTTGTTGTTTCTAATTATCGCTTGTGATAATTAGATATTTGTTGATATGAGTTCTGATTATCGTTTTTGATAATCAGATATTTGTTGTTTCTAATTATCGCTTGTGATAATTAGATATTTGTTGATATGAGTTCTGATTATCGTTTTTGATAATCGGATAATTGTTGCTTTTAATTATCGCTTGAGATAATTAAATATTTGTTGATTTTAGATTTAATTATCGCCTGAGATAATTAAATAATTGTTGATTTGAGATTTAATTATCGCTTTAGATAATTAAATATTTGTTGATTTTAGATTTAATTATCGCATGAAATAATTAAATAATTGTTGATTTGTTGTTTTAATTATCGCTTTAGATAATTAAATATTTGTTGATTTTAGATTTAATTATCGCATGAGATAATTAAATAATTGTTGATTTGAGATTTAATTATCGCTTTAGATAATTAAATATTTGTTGATTTTAGATTTAATTATCGCCTGAGATAATTAAATAATTGTTGATTTGTTGCTTTTAATTATCGCTTGAGATAATTAAATATTTGTTGATTTTAGATTTAATTATCGCCTGAGATAATTAAATAATTGTTGATTTGTTGCTTTTAATTATCGCTTGAGATAATTAAATATTTGTTGATTTTAGATTTAATTATCGCCTGAGATAATTAAATAATTGTTGATTTGAGATTTAATTATCGCTTTAGATAATTAAATATTTGTTGATTTTAGATTTAATTATCGCATGGGATAATTAAATAATTGTTGATTTGAGATTTAATTATCGCTTTAGATAATTAAATATTTGTTGATTTTAGATTTAATTATCGCATGAAATAATTAAATAATTGTTGATTTGTTGTTTTAATCATCGCTTTAGATAATTAAATATTTGTTGATTTTAGATTTAATTATCGCATGGGATAATTAAATAATTGTTGATTTGAGATTTAATTATCGCTTTAGATAATTAAATATTTGTTGATTTTAGATTTAATTATCGCCTGAGATAATTAAATAATTGTTGATTTGTGATTTAATTATCGCTTTAGATAATTAAATATTTGTTGATTTTAGATTTAATTATCGCCTGAGATAATTAAATAATTGTTGATTTGAGATTTAATTATCGCTTTAGATAATTAAATATTTGTTGATTTTAGATTTAATTATCGCCTGAAATAATTAAATAATTGCTGATTTGTTGTTTTAATTATCGCTTTAGATAATTAAATATTTGTTGATTTGAGATTTAATTATCGCTTTAGATAATTAAATATTTGCTGATTTGAGATTTAATTATTGCTTTAGATAATTAAATATTTGCTGATTTGTGATTTAATTATCGCTTTAGATAATCAAATATTTGTTGAATTTGAAATTTGATTATCGTTTTTGATAATTGAATATTTGTTTTCTGACTATCGTATGAGATAATCAGATATTTGTTGTCTTCTGATTATCGTTTGAGATAAGTAAATATTTGCGATTTGAAAATTCAATTATCGTTTTGATGATTGAATATTTGCGACTTTTCAGATTTGAGCCTCGTCTTTTTCTCTGGCGATTCAGGTGAGTAATTTGATTTACTCACATTCAACTCGTGCAGTATGTGATTTCTGCTCTGATTCCTTTTCTTTCAATTGCTGGAACTCGATTGTTCTTGCTTTTGTCAGTCAATGATGATCTTTGGGGTTGTTTATATATAGTCATCTGATTTTGATTTCCTTGATCCCCATGATGTTGATTCTTTTGATTTGAAGCAGTCGAACCTTTTGATTTCATATCTAATACTTCCCTGCTGGCATTTGCTTTGCTTATGCATTCGTCATTGCCATGCTCTTGTGGTTGTTACCTTTTGTCTATTTATTCCTTATGATTGCGAGGACGCAATTTCTTTAAGGAGGGAAGTCTGTAACAACCCGCAAATTCGTAGCATTTAATTATCGCCACTTAGTGATTAAGTCGTTCGTAAATTTTTATTGGAATTTTATCGGGTTAAAAATCCTTTCGAAAATTGGTTAAGAGTTGTTGGCCTTTGCAAATTTGAATCTTGGGTCATGTTCCTTATTTTGGGTGTTGCATTATATTGAAGAGTTTAACCGTTCCCTCCTCTACCCATTTACATTTTCGCAACCCCAAAACCTAAACCAACGAAGAAAAAAATATGGCGGCTCCGATTTTCGTTCGCGTGTTCCTCTTTCTTCGACAACTAGGGTTTTCGAGTAAATAGTGGTCGCCGACCTCAAACATTCGCTTGAATGGGATTTCCTTGCTCGAGGTGTTGATCGTCTCTTTAAATCGTTTGGCCGCTCGATTAGAGTTCGCTTTTGCTTCGATTCTGCTGCAAATTGGCTTCATACTCTTCGACCAAAGGTGAGTAAATTCGATTACTCACATCTAATTCGCTCTACCGGCTATATTGATTTGGGGCATTGATTTTTGTTGATCTGAAATCCTTCACTAGATGATTTCTGATTTTATTCGAATTCATATGTTCTCTGATTCGTTTAAGCTTGGGGTTTTCGAGTTGGATTAAATGATGCTCACAGTTATGACTTCTGTTTTTGTTCGCTTCCTAGATACTTATGGCTTTGAAGTGCCTTACTCGTCATGGTTTTGAATTTGCTAGTTCGACGTTGTCATTGACTTGCGTACTGTTGGCCCTGGCATTTATTGACAGTTGATTATGTTTTGATGTTGGGGGGTTTTCTCTGATTTAAACAAAATTTCATAGAAGGTGATACTGATTGTTCAGTTTTACGGCTTTGTTTTACTAGTGACTTTTGTTTGTATGTTCACCCCAGTAGCATACTTGACTTGTGCGATTTCTACTTGCTGCTCCATGACCTTAGTCAGTCGAAGCTATTTTGAGCTCAACCCTGTCTTGATTATGGGATAGTGTTAGATCACTTGTTGTTGCAGTTTTAACTTGTTAATTGCTGCTTTGAGGATTGGTTGCATGTGTTTTGGTATAACTGCTGTTAATTGCATAATTAATATGCAGATAGACCTGAGCATTTTTATAGTTTCACTACAACTTTTGTTGCATATTTTAAATGCAGATACACCTGAGCATTTTGTAGTTTCACTGCAACTTTTGTTTGCACAATTTAAATGCAGATATTTCATTTGATATTGACATGTATGTGTGTACATATATATATGCATACATGTACAATTGAATTTGATTGGCTGTGGAATCATTCGAACTTGATAGATCTTTTCATTTCATTTTATCTTATTTGAAACTGCTGCTTCACGAATTTAATTGTAAATTGCTACTTGGTGTTTTATTTGATCGGTCTGATTGTTATTGAGTTTCTGCACATCGCTGTAGTATTGAGTATGGCTTCATGCCTGAACTTGTTTGGCAGTAGTCTTTTTGTCACTGCTGTTTACATGTTGACTTTGGTATCACCCTGTTTCACTGGGACATGTACCTTTGTGTCTGCACTTTTGTATAGCCTGCACATGTTACTTATATCACTGGTTCTGCCTTCATATATATATTCCTCTGGTACATTTGTCCTTGTTAGAACCTTGGCTTTTGATGGTTCATCTTGTTGGTTGGTTTAGGGTGCACTTGCTTGACCATTGTGTACTTCTGTCCTTTGTTTGGTTCTGGTCCTTGCTTTGTGACATGTTGGACTTGGTTCATTTTCTGGTCATGTTGCTGCATTCATACCTGGGGTTGTTACTGAAATTGTTTCAGGTGACAATCCATATCAGTGTTGTAATTGCTATATTGTGTTCATTTAAGTATCATTTCCCTGATCTTTGATCCCTGTTGCACTCACTTCCGGTCTTTGATACTTGTACTACCTGGTCTGGTCATTTGTAGCATGTTGTTCATTTGAGTTTCAGGTGCATTGACTTATAGCTGTGCATTCATGTCATTGTGCATTAGTTGGTTGCCAGTTCCTTGGTCATTGATTAAAGTTTGTTTGCATGCTGTTGCCTTGACACTTGAACTACTCTCATGTTATCTAGACTTGTTCATTTGAACTGGTGCACTTGTATCTAGTCGCACTCGAACCCCTTTAGTCACTTGGTTGTACTGCGCCTTGGACAGTCTCATTTGCATGCTGATGGTCTTTGAATCGTACAGTTTCACTTGTAGTTTGTATTGAATCTGGCATCATTCCTTGGGACAGTTTGAATATTGTCTCACTTTGATTTTAGTCTTGGCTTCGAGCTTGTGGACTTTGTCTTGTGATCTATTTTGTTGGTTATTGATTGTTTCAAGTTGATTTGTGAAATTTTACAGCGAGTTGAATCCGGTCTCAAAGACCCGGGTTTGACCCTGTACACGAATGTAGACTTTCGGTGTACATTCGTGTATGATTCATTCCTCTTGATTTGAGATAGTGCATGTTGTTTTGGTTTATTTATGTTGACTTCTACAGTTTTAATTGCTGTTAGTTTTCACCGTCGCGATGATTTTGCGCACTGTGTGGCGAGGCAGTGCACGCGTGCGTGTACTGCAGCCACACAGAAAGTTGATTTGACTGACCTTTTTGAGATTGCTGATTTGTTGATTTACACTGTTTAGTGTTATATCTACCGTTACCCGATTCTCGTATTGAGAAGTCGGATATACGTGATTTCTGTGACTATCATCTATTTGAGATTATTATTGCTTCTATGCACTAATAACTGAGTTTGAATTAGACTGACCCGTGTATTATTTTCTTTTGAATGTAATACTCGGGTCAGACCCGAGTTATTTCAGGTTGTAGATTTCCTTCTTTGAGTTGCTGTTCGGGATTTGAAGACTTTTCACATCTTCTGAAGTTGTCAGTGTCATTTTGTAGTAGTCGTGTCATTGTATAGAACGATATGTATTCATGTATATTAGTCGATAATGTACTTGTATATATAACTTCTAGAGTCGACAGTTGTAGTTGTACCATATGTATTGTGTCAACTATGTATTAACTGACATCAGTTATATATATATGAGACTTTTGTTTTTATCCGTGTTCCGCATTTATATTATCTGTGTTATTGTTATATCTAATGTCCTAAACTATTATGAACCGTCGTAGTTCGTTTTATACTAGTATTGGGTGTGTCGATGGGAGTAAATAAATAATAGATGAAAAATAAAAAGTATATACTACTTCTATCGAGATAACCAATATTAGTGTAAGACCAATTACGGATGGTCGCTCCTATCCAGCCTTATTCTTCGTAATAATAGACAGTATTCCTTTTAATACTCTTTGTTATTATGAGCATAGAGGTGGGGCGTTACATAACTTACATAAGATATTTTAGTTCTGACTCGAGTGTTTTGTCTTTTCAATTCGCTCGGGTCAGTCTGAGCTTTTTAGTGTATCGAAGACTATTTTCTAGAGGATGAAGATGAAGATTTGTACTATTCTTATTTATTATATTTATTCCACCGCATCATGTTGTTCCGCTGCATTTATTTATTATTTATTCTTGTTGTTTGTAACTCTGATATGTATTATGAATGTTTAATCAATGTTATTTGTAAACAGCTTCATGAACTGTTTATTTGATTATTATATTTTATTCTTCCGCTGTGAGATTCTGTATTGGTTTCTTTCTTTCTCTGCTTTTTCTTATTTACCCCATAACAATCTGCCCTTTTGAATGGTTTGAGTACGACGTGTGTGTCTGCTTAAAACGTCCAAAAATTTTGGTCGTTACAGTTGGTATCAGAGCTTTGGTTTAGCGATTACCTTAGCTTTGTGGGGTTTGACTCATATAGAAATAGTGTAGTAATACCCTAGAATGAGTCATTGAGTGTGTATATATGAGAAAGCGTATTTGTTAGTGTTATCAAAGGATTTTGTATTGTGTTAATTTGTTCCGTTTTGTATTTATAAATTCCGGTCGGTACATAAGATGCTATGGCATCGATAGAAATTTCTAAATACTTAATAGGACAAACCGATACAATATTGTTTTGAAATATAGGTAAATGAAATAATTTTGCCTATTATATATTTTGTATATAAAATAATAGATTTTATAAATGATATAGTTGGATGTAATATGTTGTTTGTCAGGTAGAGAAATTTTATAAATATTGATTGTAAAATAGGATTTACAAATAAAGCAAAAATAATTTTGAATTTGAGAACTAAAGTTCCGGGATTTTGAAAATTTCTTTCGAAAGATTTTGGAATATAATATTAGTATTATTTGGAAGTATTTTCAGATATAAATATTTCAATATGATTTGGAAGAAATGTTTTAAAGGAATTATGGAAGGAAATAAGTTCTATATTCCCCCTCTGTCGTTGGAAAATAATTTCGGCAATGAGTGCACGCATCATCGACGTTCATTTACGAGTTTCAAAGTGGGAAGACCATTGTAGTAATTTTACTGCACAATTGTTTTGATGAATTAATCTTCATTTTGAATTCCAAATATGATTTGATATATATAAAAGATATGATTATATTTATTATTTTAAAATAACTGAAATGAAACCCGGTTGTTTAGTTCTTAAGTTTCTGTTAATTAGAAATTGAAATTATTGTAATGAATGGAATCTTGACTATATTAATAATTGGAAACTTCTAAAATGAAAATAAGAAATTTGATGTTAAAATGATTAATGAAATAGATAAGAAACTAAATTTTGAAAACTGTAAATAAAAAGGAAATGAAAATAAGAAATGGTAACTATTGAACATTATGTTAATAAAAATAAATATGATAACTTGTATAACTTTCTATTGCATTCTAAAATCACACACACACACACACACACACACACACACATATATATATATATATATATATAACTTACCAAAATGAAAAAAAAGTTGTAATGTTAAATAGGATATGTAATAGGATATGTAATAGAATATTATGCAAGTAAACTTTAATAAATGAAAGTGTTCAATGGAATTTCTTCTAAATAAGAGTCTAATATTATAATTTTTATAAACTTAGGATAATAGTTGAAATGTTACTAATCAAAGTAATAGAAAAGTGAATAATGTAAGAAAACGATTATAAACTTAAGTTAACATTTTAAGCTATTTATAATCAGATTTCATGGTAAAGAGGGAATACTATAAGTAAGTAATTATGAACTTGAATTTATATTGAAGTCATCTATAATTAAAATGAGTACTAGATAAATTGAATGATTATAACTTCAGAGAACATTGGAAATGATTTAGAAATGGAGTTAATATTCAATAATACTTTATATGGAAGAATGAAGGTGAAAAAGAAATAATCTATAAATGGTGAATTGAATTGTAAAGAAACTTACCTAATAAGGTATAATCCAATAATTGAAATAAAAATAACTTATTTAAGCAACGAATGTAAAGTAATAAAATGAAAGAAATGGCATTGTATGAATAAAGGGGAAATAAACTTTTGTAAGTAATAACGAATTTAAATTAATGAAAATAAACATTTTATGAATGAGAAAAGAAAGTAAAGGACGTGAAAAGGGGGGAATCAAACTAACTTGTAAATGTGAAGTAAACTGAAATGAAATGTCTACAATACTTCAATAATGGATTCATTTATGATCTAAATAAATTGAAATGGATATAACTTATGTAAGTTAAGATTGTAAATTAATGAAATAAGCCTTACATGAATGAATGAAAATTTAAAATTTTATGAGTAATGAACGTGAATTAAAGGAATCATTGTATGAAGAAAAAAATGAACAATAAATGATGTGAAAAGGATAAATAGAATAAACTTAAAATATTATTTGAAATTATTGTTTGTTTGACTTATGGATTGTTGGGAAAGGATACTTCTATTGTGTCGGATGTATAAATGATATATTGAGTTTTATCTAAGACTGTTGAGTGTATGGTATACTTAGTAGTTTATTTATCATTTTATACGAAAAAGGGTTTCTGAACCCGAACAAACCATTCGTTTTAGTTGCTATGGATGGATGATTGCTCTCTTTGTTGAAAATGATGTTTGTACTCTTTGTTTGCAAATGATTATTGTTATATTGTGATGATTTGTTTGTTATGTATTGAAACAACTTAAATATTTCTCTTTTACATAATTATTAACCCTTTCAGATTATATACGTGAAATACAGGTTATGGAAGCAATTGCTATTGTTTTTGGTTTCATAAAATTAGCGTTTGTTTGCCCGACAAATAGATACGTTCTCGGATTACAGTTTTCTAGCGATATTATATTGTTTTTCCCATGGTTTGGGATATTTTATTTTAAAATATGTGATATATATTGTATTATTGATATTATTATTTCTCCCAGACCTCTCCGTACAAAGGAGACTTTGCCGAAATTTTGGACATAGAAAATTTTGTGAAATGTTTTCCAAAATTTTGTTAACTTGAATATAAAGGATTTAATTGTTTAATTATGTAAATTAATTTTTTAATTATGTAAATTAATTTTTTATAAATTTAATATTTTGAATAAGATATATTGATTACTTAATTCCTCTTCTACCTTCCTCTCCTTTTCGAGGACGAAAAGTTTTGAGAGTGGGAGAGTGTAATGACCCGTAATTTTCGATAATTAAAAATAGTTAATTCAATAAGGTTTTTGTGATTTAATGTTGGAAGAAATAAACAAAAAATTGATTAAATAATAAGAATATAACGGGAATGAAATGTAATAGTATTAATTTAAGGAAATTGATAACTGCTCTAAATGTAATTCTTATTAATTGAAATGATTTAAAAAGTTATAATTAGTTATAGATTGTAAATTAATTGTAATAATGTGTGTGTTATTTGATAATTGGATTAAAGGAGTAATAGATAATTTAGACATTGCAATAATTAATGAATTAGTAAGTAATAAAGTGAAATTGAATAAATTAAATTAGTGTTGTGTAAATAAATATAACATTTGTGTGTAGATAAGAGACATACAAATGTGATTAAATATAGAAGTGGTGACAATTGTTATTTGTTACCAATTTATTTAAATCAATTGCAATTGAATGTAATTAAATGTTATGTAATGTGAGTAAGATGGTAACTGTAAAAGGTGTAATTGATAATTTAAATATGTATAAATTTATGAAATAGTATGTAATTAATTGCAATTGATAAAAATTAGTGTTGTGGTAGTAATTATAACACTTGTTGTGGATAATAACTTATAAGATGTGATTAAAAGTTAATGGTGACAATTATTATACGTTACCTATTTATTTAGTCTGTTAAATTTAATTTGAAATCAATTGCAATTAATTCACTTAATTAGTGTAATTAATGTAGATTAAATTGATAATTGTAGAATATAAATTTAATAAGATGTAGCCCAATGTAAATTTTATTCATAATATGACGATTGATTGAATAAAAAGAATTGGAATCAAGTTTGATCAATTTATTGGAATTTAGGTTATAATAATGGATTTATTGCAATTAAATGTAATTAAACACTACATTAATGAAAACTAAGATGATAATGGTAAAATATTAGTGTAATAAGATATAAACAAATGTAAATTATAGCCATGAGATGAAAATTGATTGAATAACAAGATGAAAAGGCAAATAAATGGATTTATTGGAATTTAAAGTAATAATCGCTGTATTTATTTCAATTGAAATTAAACACTATAATTAGTAAAATAATTAACATTGAATTGACATATAAATTTGTTTTAAATTATTGTAAATATCCAAGTAATCAAAAATAATATTAGTTATCAATTTTGAAATTAAAAAGTGATTTAATCAATTTAATAATAATTTATTTAATTAATGTGAAAATAGCCATTTCGGCCACTATCTCGGATTTCAACGAAACCAATTTCATCGGATCCATAATAGTGAATTTTTGTAGGGTTTCAAGTTTCGTAGCGATCAGACTTGTCGTTTGATCGTGCGGGCTCAAAACGCATAGAAATTAATTTAACTGAAATCAATTTGAAATAAGGTGATTTTAAAAACTAACTTCTGTATATAATGGAATTAGGACTTGAAACTTGTTCCATTGAGTTTAAAAATATCAAAAACCTATATTTTGATATATTTGATGATCCATTTTCGTTTTAGGAACGAAACAGGCTTTTCGGGTCATTGTTATCGTTTCGATCCAACCCTACCTATATATAGGCTGTTATAAACCCTAGTTGTTTCTCATTTTATTATTTTCTATACGTTCATCTCCTTCCTCTTTCTCAAACGTATGAACATCAAACCTAATTCTCAAATTTCAAAACCTAATTTCAAAAAAAAAAAATTTGCTCCAGGTTCACTTCGAGTCGGGAAGAGGTTCACTTCGAGTTTTAGAGGCGAAAACTCTACAGCAACTTGGGGTCAGAGAGAGTTTCATGCCAAACAAGGCGGATCTGGGCGCGCTTCGAGTTCCAGAGGCAAAAACCCTGGAGCGACTTCGGGTCAAGAGCCAAATGACTCGGGTCTTGGGTCATTTTGGCAAAAAACGCAGAGCAAGCACCGGGTAATTGAGGCTGCAACTCGAAGTAAGACCCAAAGTCGAAATTTTCCAATCTTCTAATGTTAATAACTTTAGCATATGAGCTCGGATTCACGCGCGGTTTTCTCCGTTGGGATCGTCTCATAATTCTGGACATTATAGAGTTAGTTTGCTTGAATTTTGAGACTGTTGAATTTTGAACCCTAGTTTGGATTTCAAATCGATTTGAAATCGAAGGTGAGTGTTTTAACCCACTCACAATTACTAAATTATCCTATGTTAGTTAAATTTAATTTATGATGTGATTAGAAATTGATTAATTGATGTTTGGTATGTTTAAAATTGTCATGTTAGTTAAAATTGAATTTTATTGCACTTAATCATCGTTTAATTAAATATTGATTTAGTTGTCAATTTAATACTTGTTAATGATAATCAGTCATCTATTGGAGTTTATTGGTTGATTTGGATGATGATTGTGATGTATGTTTTATTGTTGATATTGGATGACTTGATGTTGTATTTTTATATTGTTATAACAATGCAAGTTCCCTATGGGTTGAAATGATACATACCCGAACGATCTATAGATTAGGGAAAAATCATTATGGGTTGAAATGATAGATTCGAGCGATTTTATGGATTTTATTTAATTCGGGATTGCGGTTTGAAACGATATATAACCATAAAATTTTAAATTGCAGATTGAAATGATAAATATCCGTATCACTTGACCATAGGGTAGAAAATTATATACGGACACCGGATTGGTTAAATTAAATGATTTTTAATTCTTTAAATTTTGAATTCAATTAACTGGCACTTTGAAATAGAAATTGATTCATATATATTGAATTATTTTTGATAATCCAAGCATTAATGTTGAAATTGGAATTGATTTAATGAATTGCTCAAAGGATTTAAATTGGAATTTCAAGTTGAAGTGTCAAATATAAATGAATTATCGAAATTGAGTTATTGAAAATGTTTGGATATAACTTTGAAATATATTTATAACTAATTTAAACTATATTAATCAATTTAAAATATTTTTAATCTATTTTATCTCTTTAATCCAAATTAATCTAATTTATCTATTTAATCTATTTTAAAACTTATATAATCTATTTAATATGATTTAAATCTATTTTAAATCCATTTAATCTACTTTAAATCTATATAAATCATTTTAAGTCTAATTAAATCAAATTTAAGTCTATTTTAAACTATTTCTACTATTTAACCTATTCTAATCTATTTAAACTATTTTTAAACTATTAAAACTATTTATGCCTATCTAAATTATTTTCTAAAAATTCAGACTGTGTAAAGAGAAAGTATTTACATTTAAATCCTTGATGATAATACAACCTAAGTTGGGTTTTGAAATTGATACCTTTTGTGAAATGACATATTTGAGTAAATATGATGATTTTGGAACGAGGATTTAATTAACATATCTTATCGATAAATTCAAAACTGAATATGATTTTTGAAAGTGAATATAGATTCAAAAGTGAATATGATTTTGAAAGAGATATGATTTGAAATCGAATATGATATTTTGATATAATTTGTGAATTGATTTTTTTTGAAATGTAAAAGAACCATCCGGTGTGTAATAAGCGTTTGATTGTTAAAGATACCGGGATCAGATATTGTCATACTCTCTGCCAATACCAAAAATCGTTTTAACAACTATGTACGTGGCGGAGATTCCAGAAGTGAAGTAGGATGGTTTGGTGAACGTTTTTGTATGAGGTATTTACATGACCCTGACTCCGGTGAGTCAGCTTGATGTGGCTAAAACAGGAGCTATACCGGGCCAAGTGAGGTCATTCCTTCTATCGGGCACATTTCTTCGATACTATATTTTGACTTTGTGATTGTTTTGGTGGCCACCCCTTGATTTTGATTATGGGAGTATATCCGAGGTGGGCAGTAGTAGCTGCTATGCGCTACCACTAGTCCGGGAGTACAATTGATATATCTACCCTGGGCATTGCCTCGCGTGCCTTGTCGCATGCCTCATCGCGTCTTCTACGAGTTTGTTTTGTACCATAATTATGGAGTGCCCTCTAGGTAAACCTCATGGAGGTTCAAACGACATTGTATAGACTACGGGAATATATAAAATGTGTTAAGGGGGATATGGGTAACGCCTTAACGCTATTTTAATGCTTTACTTTACTGTAGACATATTATAATAGCGTATTGTACTACATAGTAGATAGATTAACGGATCCTTAGGAGATGTAAATCCCGAACATCTCTTAAGTTACTGTACTCACGTTAGACACTAGATAGGAGATGTCAAACCCCATAAACATCTCTGATGCCGTTACACTCATATTTATTTACAGTTGATTTAACTTACATAAGATCTTTTAGTTCTAACTCGAGTGTTTTGTCTTTTCAATTCGCTCGGGTCAGTCTGAGCTTTTCAGTGTATCGAAGACTACTTTCTAGAGGATGAAGACGAAGATTTGTACTATTATTATTTATTGTATTTATTCCACTACATCATGTTGTTCCGCTACATTTATTTATTATTTATTCTTCTTGTTTGTAACTCTGATCTATATTATGAAAGTTTAATCAATGTTATTTGTAAACAGCTTCATGAACTGTTTATTTGATTATTATATTTTATCCTTCCGCTGCGTGATTTTGTATTGGTTTCTTTCTTTTTCTTCTTTTTCTTATTTACCCCACTCTGCCTATTGAATGGTTTGAGAACGACGTGTGTGTCTGCTTAAAACGTCCAAAAAGTCAGGCCGTTACATATACGCACTTTTTTCTTTCTAGTATATATATCTTGTTATACATATACACGTTTTTTTTCATTCTAGATTTGATACAATAAGTGAATTCTTTATCATTAATAATAAAAACTATTAAGAATGGCCTTAAATTATTGATAAGTGACTAATATTGTAGTTTAGAATTTTGAAAAATAATAATAATTTCATTTAATATGTTTTGTGAAAATTTTAAATTTTAAATATATATATTCATAATTTACGTTAAAATGGATAAATTTATACAATATTTTGATTAGAAATATTTTCCTGTTTTATTTTATTGCCTTTCTGAGGCAGATGTTAATTATTTTTTGCAATTCTTTTGTTATAAATTAAAATTATCAAAGTACGAAATAATGTTTTAAAAACCAAATTATCAATTTTTACATAATTAAAATAAGAACATGATTTGTAACATTTCTTTTAATCGACATTCGTGATGACCCACTTTTCTGACCCTTAGGAATGACGCTTAATAAATCCATGGTATTCATGTACTGTTGCCCAAACATTCGAAAGACAAGTTTTCATTGGGTAAAATAAAGAACAGAAAAAGATAGAATAGAAAACCTCATAACGGAATGGTTACATATAATACAAAATGATATAGTACAAAAAGTTACTCCTTACATGGAGCTATCAAAGTTAAACAAAAGTACTACATCTAACAAATTCACAGCTATACATTCCGACTTTTCATTTTTTAGATACAAAACGCACATAGATAATCATACAGCAGAAATAAATAACTAGATGACTAAGGAGCCGCCTGCTCGATCATCTTCTTCAAAGAACTCCAAAGAGAAACCTGTTGCACTCGAACTACTCAAATATGGGGACAATAAACAACTTGGGTCGGACAATATGTCTGGTAAGAGTTAAACTCTGAAATAAAAAGGAATTTATTTAACAATAATATGTGGGACCACGTCACTAACGCGGAATGGGTTTTCTCCCACGTAAAAAACAACTAAACATAAGAATGGAAAAGAACAATGGGAAACAAATCCAAACATAGATGATGGGAAAAAATAGTATAAAGATCCAGACTTGAAAGTATGGAAATAGTCTGAACGAAATCCAAACTGGACCGAATGGATAAAACAAGATAACAGTCCAAACTTGAGAAAATGGGTAAAACTATAATTAAACATCATGAAGAGTGGTTGACTCTTCCCATTACACTTACAGAAAAACAATTCGAAGGTTCAAATCAAATAAGGAAAGGAAAATTTTCAACTAATGACTAGGAGGCTGCACCCCCTTGAAGTATACCTCTAATAATATACTTTTGAGAAGCTCATTTACTCTGTGACACTTATCGGTAACCTCCAAGCCTGAATCCGCCTAACCTTTCCGAGTATCCGATACTTCACGTCTAAGTGCACAACAAAATCCAATCTAGATGAGATGTGAAAGTATCCTAATGGGAGCAACCCAACATAGCTTGGCCACCTCTCATGGGTTGGTTTTAGTCATTTCCGACAAAGGATATCAAAACTCAACGGAGCAATACATCATCTTAAAATGACGATAATAAAGAAGCTGAAGTAACCGATAGCTGAGAAACCAACTATCGAGGATATAAAATGATCATATATGGAAATTAAGTCTTGTATACTTACCACCACTCATCGAATTCAGACTTCTACTATTTCTTGGTTAATAATAATACCAGACAATTCAAGGCATTATTACCTCAGAGTGATGTCTCATAATTATTCTTAACTTTCGAAATAGTGACAAGTCTATTTCTTTGATGTTTTGTGCTGATTATACGAATAAATCGTTTCCATATAAGTGAATCACTTTATGGAAAATAATTCATTTCCATAAATGAATCAAGCGTTTTCTTTTAAAAACCTGAATTTGTACGTGTCTTCACTTTACAAGTATTAGCTTTAAAACACATTGTTAAAAGAATTTACTAACTTTGAAACATCATTATAAAAAGGATTTAACAACTTAAAACATCCTTATTACATTGATTAATTAACTTTAAAACTTTGTTAACTAAGTTAATTAATTAACTTCAATAAACTTTAAAGTAAATTACCTTTAAACATCATTAATTCAATTAATTGATAACATTTAATATAATTAACTAAATTAATTTATAAATAATTAAATCTCATTATCTAAAAATGATTCATTAATTGTAAACATCTGTGACGACCCGCATTTCAGAAGGTTTAAGTCGACAATAAACCACACATGTCCAACTCAAAACAATCCGAAACACAGATAATCAATGGGGTTAATTAAGAAAAATAATAAAAGAAGAAAACAAATACAAAATCTCATAATGGAATGACAAAATATAATAATCAAATAAATAGTTCAAGAAGATACTATACATTGCTTATAATTTATACTACATTTATCAGAGTTATACCTACAATAGAACAATAGAATAATGCAGCGGAACAGAAAATGTGGTGAAATAATACTAGTAATAATAATATACCAAATCTTCGTCTTCGTCTTCCGGAAAATAATCTTCAATGCGCTGAAACTCGCAGGGCCGACTCGAGGGTAATGAAAAGACAAAACACTCGAGTCGGGACTAAAATATCCTTATGTGAGTCAAATCAATATCACATATAACAAGAGTGTAATAGCGTCAGAGATGTTTATAGGGTTTTACATCTCCTATCTAGTGTATAACATGCGTGTAATAACTCAAGAGATATTATGGGATTTTCCATCTCTTAAGGATCCGTTAAAATATTTATATATAGTAGGATACGCTATATATGTAATGTCTAATCGGTAAAATAAATATTTTTCTTAGGTTTAAGGCTTTACATTAATCCCCCTTAACTCGTTTTTAAGCATTATCGTATAGTTTGCATATAATGCCATAGTAGCACAACGGGGGATAGGGATGTGCCATGATACGACAACACTAAACCAAACTCGTAGTGGTCTCGTATAAGGATAAGAGTATTACAAGGCACGTGAGGCAATACCCAAGGTAGGATACTACCAGTTCGAGTCGCAGGGCTGGTAATAATGCATCGTAGCCACGACCGCCCATTGTGTCCATCAATCCCATATCGAGTCAAAGGGAGGTCATCCCAAATCAAGGTGCACCAATCGAAACCAACATCAAATGTAATAGTATGGACCAAGTTCCAAATAAAATCGAACAACGGATGTCCGCTAGAGGTAGCTTGCCCACTTGGCCCTGTCAAGCCATCCTGTTTTAGTCATTTCAAATTGGCACAAGTGCCGATGTCTATCCATCATCGTTCTCTTTCTTCAAATCCAACAAACGTACACCAAATCCAACCACATCATTTTGGAGTCTCCTCCGCATACACAGTTGTTAAAGGGGTTCCAATATTGATAGAGAGTATACTAATAAGAGGCCCCGGTCTCCTTAACAAGCAAACATCGTTTTACACACCGGTTGGTACTTTTACATTTCGAAAACAATTCATACTTGATATCAAAATTTCATATTCACTTCAAAATATCTTTCATTTCAAAATATCATATTTACTTAAAATATGCTATTTTTACTTCAATAATCATTTCGAATTTCAACTAAGGTTATAACTTCATTTTAACCCAATTCGCATTTAAACCAATGATTAAAATATAAACATTCCAACCTTGCACGGTTTGAATTTTTAGAAAATAGTTTGAATAGTTTTAAATAGTTTAAAATTTTAATGTAGTTTGATATAAAATGGTTTGAGTATTGAAAATGGTTTATATAGTGAAATAGTTTGGAAAAATCAAAATAATTTGAATATTTAAAAAGATAAATTTTTAAATAGTTTTATAAAAATAACTTATTTTGAATAGTTTTAGATCAAACTTTCTCTTTCCATTTCAAATAAATCTGGACCGAGGTCCAAATTTCAATCAAATTGATACAATTTCCAATCTTCCAATTTAAAATCATCTTCAATCTCAAATCAATTTAAATCGACTCAATTTCGATTTCAATTCAAATCAACTTCAATTTCAATTTCAATTCAAATCGATTTCGATTTCAGTTCGAATTAATTTCAATTTCGATTTCAATTCGTATTAATTTCGATTTCAATTTCAATACAAATTAATGTCAATTTCGATTTCAATTGACTCAATTCAAATAGTTAAATTTTAATTCAATTCCCAATTTTAAACCATTTCAGTTTATATAAATTTCGAGTTCAATTTCAAATATCGATTTAAATCACTTAATTCAAATTAAACTTCAATGTTCGAACGACCAAAATTCCGGGTCGTTACAGTTATACCCCTATTCCGAACACGGAATATGTATCGAGAGCCAATTCCATCATATTCAGAAGATAGCTTTTCAAAATCAAATTATATTAATTAAATTCCTCTAATTTATTTCTACGCGTTTCAAGCTCGCACGACCAAATGATAAGTCCGATCGCTACGAAACTTGAAATCCTAAAAAATTCACTATTATGGATCCGATGAAACTAGTTTCGTCTAACTCCGAGAAGTGTCCAAAAACACTATTTTTACACGTTAATTAAAACAAGTAATTTTCAAAATCAACTTATTCGTTTTAAATCCAATTTTAAAAGATAAAAATTCTCATTCTTGTTCAAAAAAAATTTAAAATCAACTTTTGAAATCATTTACATTCATATTAAGTCCAGGATTCAATTATTTAAATAATTTCCAATATTAAATTTAAACGATTAAATTTTCCAATAAATCGCTATATTTTAAATATAATTTATTTAACTTATAAAATTTACTTTTAAAATGAATTCAAATAATAAAAAAACTATTTCCATTTTACAGTAATTCAACATTTATTATTCAATTCCAACTATTGATTATAACACATTCAATACATTGAACTTCATTCTAATACTTGTTATTGCCTAAATATTTGAAATTGGTTATTTAAAAATTTTATTCAAGTTCATATTCAATAAACTACATAAATAAAACATAAATTTTTTATTTCTAACCATTTTTATTCAATACTTATATTAAATTTAATAATTTAAAATAGTTAAAAATACGGGTCGTTACAACATCTTTAAAGGAAAGATTAATTAAAGTTAAACAGATTTATTAACTTCTAAATGTCATTAATTAAAAAGATTAATTAATTTAAAAACATTATTAGTAAATTGTTTTAATAAACTTTAATCCATCATTATTAAAAGATTATTTAGCATTAAACATCATTACATAAAATGATTAATTAAATTTATAACATCAATAACTAAGTAATTAGTCAAATTTAAAACACGTCATTAATAAGTTACTTAGTTAACCTTAATCCTTATTAATTAATTAATTAAATTAAATAATAATTATTAAAATGGTTAATTACTTTTGCAAATATCATTAATCAAAATCTTGCTTAACTTGTAAAACAATTCCAATCACGAAGATGAAACCAAACGGTTTCGATAAAAAGTGATTTTCCTGAAAGTGCCAATATAGCGACTATCGCTATACGGGCAGTTCGGCAAACAAGTTTATGGCATTATCATTACAACCAAACATTACATAGAAGGAAAGGAGAATATACAACAATCATTCATAGGCAATAAATATGAACATAAATATTCTAAAGGCACGTATCTCCGTACCCTTTGAGTCGACAATAATTGACACGAGTCTAACTCAAATTGAACGAAAATATGAATCTTTAGGGGTGAAGAAGAAAGAGATAGAAGAAAACAGAAACAACAACATAGAATCTCACAGTCGCAGCGGAATAAAATATAATATATAATAATAGATTTTTATACAAAAGAATATGTAGTTGTTATTATATATACAATCATCAGAGTACAACCATCAACAAATCAATCCGGACAGTTATAATAACTTGTCTTCACAAATACCGAACACTCAGTTTAACACACACAGCGGAATATAATCAAGTATGTGAAATACGCTTGAGTCTTCTCCAGCTCATCTCCTGAGCTCCATAGCAATCTAACCTGAATCTGTAATACTCGATCTGACCCGAGCATTATAATAAAATAGCACCCGTGTGACGGCCCGGGTTTTGCCCGCTCGAAAATCAACATCCGTACTTCACATTGTACTAGAATGCCGCAGATTCGACCGTTCAAATCCGATTCGCCGGAGCTATAACACAATTAAGTAAATAACACAGCGAAAGAAATGAATAATACATTGATATACAATATCTGATACAACAGAATGATACAATGAATATCAATATACATCAGAGATATGATACAACAAATAGCAGCGGAAAAGAAAAGATAACAACAGTAGCGGAACAATATCAATAGAAGTGATAACCCCAAAATGATCTTCAGACAAGAATGAATCCACGACTCCAAGATAAGTAACTCCGATGAATGAACTAGCTCCAGATAATCTACTAAACCTGAATATCTGAAAAGAAACCCAACTCTAGACTGCTCGTGTGGAAAATTATGAGCACCCAGAGTTTAGGAAGGGAACAATAAACTCCGGATCAGTCATGGGACTGGTGTGAGCAACAAAAACAGTTTATCTTTAAACAACAACAAAGGATTTTAAACATTGAAATCCGCAATGCTTTTAGAAAATGAAACTACCATAAGACCTCCCGCCACACACACAATGCAAACGCAGAATTGGAGGAGATTTCTTCTTATGATAGTCAAACATGCTTACTACGCAAGAAACACTTTTGATATTATTACTAGTGCATAGTGGAAAACAATTTGAAAGTATAATATTAATCTTAGCCAGCATAGGTACCATTATACTATGCCTACTATAGCAACCATATTAGATGGCAGGTTCTACAACTAAAACCGTACTGGTTCGTATTGGAAGAAATGGATTTCCAACAAATGGTCAGGCTAAGGAACTTCCTTCCGCCGCATGGGATCGCCTCTGGCGGGACGTCCCGAGAGACAAACTGCTCTCTGCCAAACAAGGCCGGGTTACCCCTGTAACAGGTAACTCACGAATATGCCACCTCCCCGTCCTTTGGGACCTTTATCCGAGCGCTCGATATCCAACATCACACATCATAAAGAAAGTGTATCCACATGAGTAAGTATCTGGGCTCCATACCATGATACCACCCCTTTCCAGAAGGAAATGACATACCCTAAAGGGCGCGACCCTCATAACCTTGCCGCAACGATCCTGTTTCGACCATTTCCGGGTTGTGAGGCCCTGACGAAGTCTCGTCCACAAAGCTACGCTTTTTCAAAAAGCCACGCTTCGGGTCAAACAAATGATCAACCTATGATCACAAAGATATAAGATCAAACAAATGATCATATCGCAAATGATCAAACACTGATCATCACACAGCAACACTCAGCATGCCACATTACCAAATTGGGATATATCGCTGATAAATTTCAACTACATAACCTCTGAGCTCGTACGTCTCAGAGAAGGGTGTTAAGCTAAGAGAATAAATTCTCCGCCACCAACAGAAATGTATTTGAAAGAAATCTGCTTTATATCTCAAAGTGTAATGTCAGACATACAATCCATACAAGTCTGTTCCGGGATCGAACAGAACCGAAGGCACTTCTCACGAAGCCCTTGCAAATCCGGATAATTTCCAATCACGTCCGGACTTCCCGTCACTAAGGATAATAAAACCTCTATATCGGGGATCAGCCGATGCAGAGTAACTCGACGGTAATCCTTCCGTTTTCAAAAATATCCGGTCTTCAACACCGGTCTTCAAATGCTATCCATATACGACGTATCACATATTCGGAATGGGTTATACGACACAAAGGTCCTCTCCCGGCTAAACCGAATAGTGAGCGAAATATTAAAAAACATATGGATATTGGGATTTCAATTAAGTCACAACTTATTACCCAAAACTTCTCTTTTCAAATGGTTTAACAAATTACCATTTTCAAATCTTTAAACAAAAAGATTCAACCTTTACAGTTTAAACAGTTTCCACACTTTAATCTTTTAAACAAAAGATTCATTCACAGATTTTCCAAATTAATTTCCATTTCAATTTGATTAACTCGTTAAATCTTTAAATCAAGATTTAACTTATAGCTTTCAAAACAATCCCATTTCAAATGATTTAAACCAATCATTATTTTAAATCTGTTAAAAATAAACAGATTCAAATCATAGCTTTTCAAAACAATTTATTCATAACTTGGAAAACCATCTTCACTTCAATATTGAAATTCCTTTAATTAAACTGGAATTTTATTTCTTATCTGAAAGCTTTTATTATTTAAAAACAAACAGTTTCATTTCAGAAAATCTGATTCATTCACACGAGTTAAAGTCTTTGGGTTAAATTCAAATTCTCAAAATTATCCTTTTAAAATGGTTTAACTTCATATAAACACATTTATATCATCTTTAATCCCTAGTTTCAAATCATAGGATTCAATTTCAAACTTGAATTCAAATTTAAATCAAATTATTTAAATTTTCAAAACTCGATTAAGTTACTCAAAATAGCTTTTATCTTTGAAATTCCATTTCAAAAACCTTTCACTTTAAACCCAAATTTCTAATTTCAAAATCAATTGAAATTAAAATTTCAATTTTAAAAACATTAAATTTAAATGATTTATCCAAAAATTTATTTGAAGATCGGGGAAACTCACATCACTTAAATCAATTTATTTACTATTTTTATTAAAAAATAAATCTAATTAACAATTTAAATTCATATAAAATTCGGGGTCGTTACAGACTTCCCCCCTTAAAAGAATTTCGTCCTCGAAATTACCAGGGAGACACAAAGATAGATGAAGAATATTTCTTTAATTCAAACTGAACATCTATTCTGCATTTGGCTTATCAAATCAGACTATCATATATACAAGAACGAATCTGTTTATCAATCAACATAATACCCGGGTTATCCAGATCAACGAAATATGCAGTGGCATTGGTTAGTTCAAAAGGATAACTAACCATTCGTAGAATATACTAGGACCCAAAGAATAGATAGATATATGGTTACAATTTCAAAATTTTTAGTTTAGAAACTAAATTATATCTATCAACTATAGCAATCAAAGCAACCAAGGCAACCAATACATCCAAACAAACAAGTCTGGCCTATCTGGAGTTTATGTCCCATATTAATATATCGAATCTTCTTTCTGGATCTACCAGAAATTATCGAAGAATTGAAAAAAAGATGACGAACAAAGAGATCGATAGAGAAAAGATTGCTTCCTTGTTGTTACAGGATATTGACCATTTACAGTCGTATTTCCCTGTCCCCTATCTCATCCTCTTCTTGCACTCATACTCACTATCGCGGAATAGTAAGAGAATTTACTGAGGTATTCGAACGGATATCTGAGAATTACTCATTCTAGAGTTTACTTCACCCTATCTCTAATGAGCTACTTAACGTGTTATACTCCTAAGCTAAAGTTCTACCTTAGCTCTGATACCACTTGTGACGGCCCGGGTTTTGCCCGCTCGAAAATCAACATCCGTACTTCACATTGTACTAGAATGCCGCAGATTCGACCGTTCAAATCCGATTCGCCGGAGCTATAACACAATTAAGTAAATAACACAGCGGAAGAAATGAATAATACATTGATATACAATATCTGATACAACAGAATGATACAATGAATATCAATATACATCAGAGATATGATACAACAAATAGCAGCGGAAAAGAAAAGATAACAACAGCAGCGGAACAATATCAATAGAAGTGATAACTCCAAAATGATCTTCAGACAAGAATGAATCCACAACTCCAAGATAAGTAACTCCGATGAATGAACTAGCTCCAGATAATCTACTAAACCTGAATATCTGAAAAGAAACCCAACTCTAGACTGCTCGTGTGGAAAATTATGAGCACCCAGAGTTTAGGAAGGGAACAATAAACTCCGGATCAGTCATGAGACTGGTGTGAGCAACAAAAACAGTTTATCTTTAAACAACAACAAAGGATTTTAAACATTGAAATCCGCAATGCTTTTAGAAAATGAAACTACCATAAGACCTCCCGCCACACACACAATGCAAACGCAGAATTGGAGGAGATTTCTTCTTATGATAGTCAAACATGCTTACTACGCAAGAAACACTTTTGATATTATTACTAGTGCATAGTGGAAAACAATTTGAAAGTATAATATTAATCTTAGCCAGCATAGGTACCATTATACTATGCCTACTATAGCTACCATATTAGATAGCAGGTTCTACAACTAAAACCGTACTGGTTCGTATTGGAAGAAATGGATTTCCAACAAATGGTCAGGCTAAGGAACTTCCTTCCACCGCATGGGATCGCCTCTAGCGGGACGTCCCGAGAGACAAACTGCTCTCTGCCAAACAAGGCCGGGTTACCCCTGTAACAGGTAACTCACGAATATGCCACCTCCCGGTCCTTTGGGACCTTTATCCGAGCGCTCGATATCCAACATCACACATCATAAAGAAAGTGTATCCACATGGGTAAGTATCTGGGCTCCATACCATGATACCACCCCTTTCCAAAAGGAAATGACATACCCTAAAGGGCGCGACCCTCATAACCTTGCCGCAACGATCCTGTTTCGACCATTTCCGGGTTGTGAGGCCCTGACGAAGTCTCGTCCACAAAGCTACGCTTTTTCAAAAAGCCACGCTTCGGGTCAAACAAATGATCAACCTATGATCACAAAGATATAAGATCAAACAAATGATCATATCCCAAATGATCAAACACTGATCATCACACAGCAACACTCAGCATGCCACATTACCAAATTGGGATATATCGCTGATAAATTTCAACTACATAACCTCTGAGCTCGTACGTCTCAGAGAAGGGTGTTAAGCTAAGAGAATAAATTCTCCGCCACCAACAGAAATGTATTTGAAAGAAATCTGCTTTATATCTCAAAGTGTAATGTCAGACATACAATCCATACAAGTCTGTTCCGGGATCGAACAGAACCGAAGGCACTTCTCACGAAGCCCTTGCAAATTCGGATAATTTCCAATCACGTCCGGACTTCCCGTCACTAAGGATAATAAAACCTCTATATCGGGGATCAGCCGATGCAGAGTAACTCGACGGTAATCCTTCCGTTTTCAAAAATATCCGGTCTTCAACACCGGTCTTCAAATGCTATCCATATACGACGTATCACATATTCGGAATGGGTTATACGACACAAAGGTCCTCTCCCGGCTAAACCGAATAGTGAGCGAAATATTTAAAAACATATGGATATTGGGATTTCAATTAAGTCACAACTTACTACCCAAAACTTCTCTTTTCAAATGGTTTAACAAATTACCATTTTCAAATCTTTAAACAAAAAGATTCAACCTTTATAGTTTAAACAGTTTCCACACTTTAATCTTTTAAACAAAAGATTCATTCACAGATTTTCCAAATTAATTTCCATTTCAATTTGATTAACTCGTTAAATCTTTAAATCAAGATTTAACTTATAGCTTTCAAAACAATCCCATTTCAAATGATTTAAACCAATCATTATTTTAAATCTGTTAAAAATAAACAGATTCAAATCATAGCTTTTCAAAACAATTTATTCATAACTTGGAAAACCATCTTCACTTCAATATTGAAATTCCTTTAATTAAACTGGAATTTTATTTCTTATCTGAAAGCTTTTATTATTTAAAAACAAACAGTTTCATTTCAGAAAATCTGATTCATTCACACGAGTTAAAGTCTTTGGGTTAAATTCAAATTCTCAAAATTATCCTTTTAAAATGGTTTAACTTCATATAAACACATTTATATCATCTTTAATCCCTAGTTTCAAATCATAGGATTCAATTTCAAACTTGAATTCAAATTTAAATCAAATTATTTAAATTTTCAAAACTCGATTAAGTTACTCAAAATAGCTTTTATCTTTGAAATTCCATTTCAAAAACCTTTCACTTTAAACCCAAATTTCTAATTTCAAAATCAATTGAAATTAAAATTTCAATTTTAAAAACATCAAATTTAAATTATCTGTGACTTAACCGATTTCCACGTGAAATCCATATTTGTGTGTGTAATAGTGTAGTCCAGGGGTTTCACACAAAAGTGCAACACAATGAATCATCACATATCAGAATACAGAAATATAATTCGATAAGCGGTATAAGAACAACGCTTATCGTTCATTCACAGATCACAGATAATATACAGATGAGTAAACTACAGATCACAACATAAATCAGGATGTATCACAAAGCATCATATATCAGGGATATCAAATAATTCACATTTAATAGAATCCAAACATTCATAAGTAAGATCAGTTAATATCTGATTTTAATTAATTTATACCAGGTTAATTACTTATGAATAAACTACGAATTTTGGTTAATTAACATCAATAAATTACAAATCGTTTTGATTAATTATTCTTAAATTAATTACTTAATTAACCTCTATCTTTAATTAATTAAATTAACTAATTATAATTAATTTCCTAATTAACTTAATCAACACCAAGAAAATAAAACATCTTTACTTAAGATAAACATTTCTTAATTACCATTACAATTTAAAACCCTTTTTATCTTTAAAAATCAATTTCTTAAACAAAATTTAGATTTAAACAAAAGTTATGAACCCATTGATATTATAAAGTAATGTTTTTAAAGAAAGTTTTAATAAAATTTGTTTAAATTTCAAAAATAACATTTTTAAACTTTTTATAAAAACTGGGTAAGGCTGCTTCGGATCATACCCGAGAGCTACTCGGGTCCATCCCCGAGTTCTCTCCCCTTTTCCCCTGGTTTACAAAACTTAGTTAAATTTTATAGTTTTAAAACATTGGCCTTCAAAACACTCGAGTGCAGACCCGAGTTATATCCCAAAAACCCCTAGACCATCTTCGAGTCGATCACTCAAAAACACGATCACGCGAGAACTCGTCTTCCCCAAAGTCAAAATTACCCAGACCCAATGCACGTACACGTGCACAAACGAGCACCGTAGCTCCGACCATGACCACCGTCCCCAACATGTCGTCCTCGACCTATATGAGCATCACGAACAACCAAAACCAAGAATCACTGACTAGATCGAAATTGAGCATTCCAGTTCATACTTGGAACTCGACATGATCTAAAAAGCTCCTCGATCACTCACTCCCGTCCACCAGACGAGGCGCCACCACCGCTACACGCTCCTCGACCATCCACGAAGCCATCCCCAAAATGCCATCACACTCGAAACATCAGATAAGAAGAATCACGCACACTTCAAACTCGACCAAAATTAGGGTTAAAAACATAAATCCCCTCTTCCACGTCGCCACGATGAACTAGGACACTTCCAGTCATTTTTCCCCAACTCCCCATAGCTTCGTCCATCCCCAGCCACGATTCCGACCATCACCATCACATAGATCATCCTGGATCACTCGAAATCCCATTTCCAGTTAAACCCAAAATCCCCATTCAACACTTCATTAAAAATTGTGATTTTGTTTTTAAAAATCAAATTTTCCCAGACCATTCCAAGTTATAAACTTGAATTAGAGAATTTAATCCATAAATTTTTAACATGTTTGTAATTTACTTCTTGATTTTTGCTTTAGAGCCTGACTCCAGACATTATATAAATGTACACATGTTAGACTCTTTTAGATTCAACTTTAAGTTTAAACAACTATATTTGTATGAATCTAGAGCCTATCACAGACTAGAGGAGAAGGAGAAGTGAAACTCGTATTCAACTTAAACTCTGTAAGTAAATAAAAAAAACAGAGAAGAACAAATTATAACAGGCATATACAACATGAATACCATCATCTATCAGAGTTCTACACTTATTCATGCACATACAGTCATCATTTCCATAGAAATTACGCAAACAACATATTCATTAACTTGTTTAGATTTTATTAAAGATGTTTACTCACCAAGATTTGAAAGAACAGAGCACCCTGATGAAAACAGTTTGGAACTTTAAAGGCTGAAAAATGTATTTACTTTGATCTTCCTGCCAAATCATCTTGCTTCTCTGTTTTGCATTGAGTTGCTTGCTTGAGAATGTTTGCTTAAGTCTTGAAATGGAGTTTTATTTTGGTTTTACTTAGTTCGAAAGGAAAATGAAAACTGGAATGGGAAAAATGCTTATAGGCTTATATATAAAACAGGGTATCATTTTCTTTTACAAAATAGTGTACATTTTGTACAATTTATCAGAGATAGTTCATAGTTTTGGAGGCTGAAAGGATTCTTTTATACAATTCGAATAGACTTGGTTTGCTGCTAATAAATGGAGACATTAAATGCTATTTGTACCTTATGTTATTTTTTTTATACTTATCCTATTTTTGTTATACTTGCCTGCCTAGATTTTCACTTACATACTTACTTAATATTGTATGTTTTCTTTACAGCCTACAAAACTTTTGATTTAGTTGTACTCAAATCTGCATATCCATCATATTCGAACCACTTGTTTTACATACTTACCCTATGCAAGTTTATTTTCTAACAAGTTACTATATTTTCCTTTCTATTTGTTTCATTCTTTGACAAGTGTTCATATATATATCCATACACATATATATCCCATTCTTTAGTTCGTATGTACTTATGCTTGTATATACTTTTCTTTATATAAAATGTTCAAAGATCTTTCAAGTGTACATACCATTTCCTGTACAACATGAACATGCTTCCTCTCTTAGCCTACAAATATGTTTCTAAAGTGTACATACTATTTTACTTAAGCTTTACTTTGTAATTGGTAAGGTTATTGTATTATGTTAGCTTGTTTATTTGTTTTGGCCTTAATACTTTGAAACCAAATAAAGTTCTATTTTTATTTTGTTTGTTATATTTTACAAATTTGTTTACTTTATATTTTATATAGTTTATCTTATATTTATACGTATATATTTCTATTTCAATTTTTAACTTAAATATTTATTAATAGAATTTTGTTATACTTACACAACTTCTAAAATCCATAGATTAAGATTGAATTCAAATATCTTTACGTTATTTATAAACTCCAATTCAATTTTAATTCGAATACATTATCTCCAATAATTCACAATTAATTCATAACTTAACTAAATGAATATTAATTACTAACTAATTTCACAATTTGAATTCACATCAATATATACATATATATTAATCAAATTTGCTCATGTATGCTCAAATACAGATATATTCACATATATATAATGTTTTTAAATTTAAATGATTTATCCAAAAATTTATTTGAAGATCGGGGAAACTCGCATCACTTAAATCAATTTATTTACTATTTTTATTCAAAAATAAATCTAATTAACAATTTAAATTCATATAAAATTCGGGGTCGTTACAACCCGAGTCATTCTGGAAAACCAGCGTGAGAAAACACCTCAATTTGAATTATTACTTTTTCAAAATCCTTTGAAAACAAAGGCATCTCGTAAGACCACGTCACACATAAACACGACGGGTTTTTACCTTACGATAACCAAGCATTTTTATATCAAAATCATCTGATATTATAATAGTGTCTATAGAAAGTAAATTAGAAAATAGCTGAAATGCTTGCATCTCACGTTTCAGCATAGTTGGTATACAATCAAAACCGTATAGGCTCGTAAAGGATATTGGATTCCATACAATGATTGGGCTACTGGGGTACCGCCCGCCATAGTACACCTCTAGAAAAATGTACCGAGGACCTCGCCTGGATCCCCTGCCAACACAGGACCAGCCTACCCCTGACCTGGATAGTACTGAATATGTTATCACACCGGGTGTTCCCACCCTTATCGAGCGCTTTCTTTTTCATGCACAACGATATCCATAATTATAATATGTAACGATCCCGGATTTTTACTAAGTTTAAATTGATAATTAATTTAATTCTTGAATAAAAATTGTGAAATTAATTGGTAAATTGATTTGAGTTTCTTCAAATTAAAATAAAATATGTGTTGAATCATTTGATTTTAAATCTTGTATATATATGTGTGTGAATATATATGTATATGTGCATATATGAGTGGATTTGAATTTATATATATATTGGATTTGAGTTTAAATTTTAAGTTAAAATGGGAATAAATATATGAAGTAAAATAAAATACAAACAAAATATACTTACAAAATAATACAAATATATATATATATATCTCAACACTAGAAACTATGAAATTTACATAAGTATAATAAATATATAAGTTAGAAATTAATATATATAAGATAAATTATAAAAAAATAAAATAAATACATTCAAATATGAACAAATAAAAGATAAGTATGAATCAACTTGTAAAGGAAAGAAATGTAAACAAGTGAAATGGCTTGCAAAGGAAGATATAGCGTATAGATAAATATATATTTGTACAAGATAATAAATGCATGAAACCTTAGTACACTACAATAAATCACTTCAGCCACCAACAGAACATCTGCTAGTCAAGATAAGAAAAAAAAATAAACAGAAAAAAAATCTTTAGTCCAACAAAGAATAGGAAAAAATCTCTGACCTGTTGTACAAGCAAGATAATATCACCTGTAACTCAATTTATATGTATCAACTTCCTTATCTCATTTCGTCCACCAGAGACTAAGAAAATCAGAAGCAGGTATTTTTTTCAAAACTCAAACAAAACTACAATACAAATCAATACAAACAAAAAGATTTCAACTGGAAGTTCAAAGCTTGGTTCAAAAGAAAAGCAACTCTGTCTTCTTCTGGAAAATAAGTGAGTAACCTCATCTTTTAAAATTTAAAAATATAATCTGTTGCTTGCATATCAGTGAATAAGTATGGTGGTATATATATATATAAATATATATATATATATGTATATGTATGAGTTTTCTGGAAAATGAATTGTGTGCAAGCTTTGTTCATATGTATATTCTCTGTTTAAACTCTGAACTCAAGATCATCAATTTCTCTCGACCTATTAACTGTTTGGACTTAAGATCAAAAAAAAATTGTTTGTTTGCTCATGAACTAAGTGTTGAAAATCATTTCAAATTGAAACAACTTATCTATGCTTCTGGAAATCGACATAACTGAGCAAAGCTTTTAAAAAGCTAAAATTCAAAACTTTTAATTCTCGAATTCAGGTATCTAAGCTGACTCCTCATACAAAAACATGATTTTTAAAGCAAGATTCACAATTTTTAGATCAAAGAATGAAGAGCAGTTTGGGTTCTACTGTATTTTGCATTTTTGGTCACCGCGGGTGATCTCGTTGTTCAGAGAGGCCGAGTTTCCTCCTGGAGGTGGAGGAGTGATCAGTGTTAATGGGAAAAACACTGGGGTGGTGAGCAGTTGAACATGGAAGTGGGGGTGACGAGTTTTAGCTTGTAAATCTAGTTTTCGTATGCTTTGGAATTTTTGATCACGCGATACCTCTAGTTGATCGAGTTCAATGGAATTTTGGAAGATGGAAGCTTGGAAGTTGGCGATCGTGTGGTCGGAGTTTCGGGTTGTCTGGTGGTCGAGGTTGCGAGACCGAGGCGATGACAGTTTTGGTGGTGGTGGGTCTGTTGTCCCAGGTTTGCGTTTCGAACTCGATTGTGATTTCGAAAAGATGAGGGTGTTCTGGTGATCGGGGATTGGATTGTGGCTGTTGGTCGACTTGCTCGATGTAGTGGCGTTGACCGGAGGAGTTCGTCGGCGTTGTGCACATACACGGTGCCATTGATGTCTGGTGATCTGATGTTGTGTGGTTTTGGGTATTAGGGTTAACTCGAGATTTTCTCGAGTAATTCGAGTGTTTAGCTCGAAGCATTTAGGTGTTGAACTCGAAGCAAATATTGATGAGGCTCGGGTTAATATGTCGTACAGGTTTTAAACCTGTTTCTGTTTTGAAATTTAAAATGAAATTAAAGGTGAATTGAATATAAATGTTTCAACCTATTTATAAGTGATAATAAAATCATTAATAAGAATGAGATTTGTTTTAAGTTAATGAAGATACAATGATAATTTGTAATTCATAAATTATTAAGTTAATTAGAATGGATAATTTATTTATTTAATTAATTAATGATTTGGATTAATTAAATAAGTAATTAAAGGTTTAAATGAATTAATTAAGGTTTAAAGATTAATTAATTAAGGAATAATTAATTTGTAAATTAAGGATTATTAATTAAATATTAATTAATAATTAAAGTTGATTAATCAAGTGATTAAGCAATAATTGATTTAAGGATAATGTGATAAATTAATTAAGGTAATTAATTTGAGAATAATTAATTTATTAAAGGACAATTAATTAATGAAAGTGATTAAGAAATAATTATTAATTAAGGAGTAATTTATTTGTTATTGTAATTAATTAAGAATAATTAATTAAGGATTAATTATTAATTAAAGGGTAATTTATGATTAATTAAAGAATAATTAAATGTTTGTAATTAATTAATTATTAATTAACCCTGACAAGGAATTATCCATAGGCAAATGATCTGGTTTAGATTAATTAGATATCTTAATTGGTTTCACTTATGGATGACTGTATTCCATTGAATGCTGTGAATTGTTTGATATTCTCTACTGTGTGATACTTTGTGATGTAAATTTGTTTTAATTCAAGCTATGATGATGTAATTTATTTTATCTGTGATGAATGTATATTATTTATTTGTGAATTGGTAAATGGAAGATAAGCGCTATAGGAATATACCACTTATCAATATTGATATGTTTAAATCTGTGATGATGTGATGATTGAATGATGTTGCACTATTGTGTAAAACCCTTGGACCACACTTTTACACACACAAATATGGATTTCACGTGGAAATCAGTTAAGTCATAGATGATTTAAATTTAATGTTTTTGAAATTGAAATTTTAATTTCAATTGATTTTGGAAATGGATTTGGGTTAAATGTTAAAGCTTTTGAAAAGGAGTTTTTAAGATAAAAGTTACTTTGAATAACTTGGTAAAGTTTCCAATTTAAATAATTTAATTTGAATTTGAATTCAAAATTTGGAATTGAATTCCATGTTTGGAAATTATGGTTAAATATGTTATAAATGTGTTTATATGAATTTAAACCATTTTAAAAGTATGGTTTTGAGAATTTGAATTTAACCCAAGGACTTTAACTCGTATAAATGAATCAGATTTTCCGAAATGAAAACTATTTATTTTCAAATAATAAAAGCTTTCATATAAGGAATGAATTTCCAATTTGTGTCAAAAGAATTTCAAGTTTGAAAGGAAAATGATTTTCCGAGTTATGAATAAATCTTTGTAAAAGATTGTTGAACTTTGTTTTGAAATTGGAAAGGTGTACCTTTTGTATAAAAGGTCGAAATGGAATTGTTTTGAAAGCTATCAGTTAAATCTTTGATTTAAAGATTAGGTGAGTTAATCCAATTGAAATGGAAATCGATTTAAAAATCTATGAATAGATCTTTGTGAAACTGGGTGAACTTTGTGAATTGAATATTTTTGTTTTAAAAAGATTAAAATGGTGATTTTTTAAAACCATTTGAAAAGAAAGTTTTGGATAATAAATTGTGACTTAATTGGAATCTCATTATCCATATGTTTTTAAATATTGCGCTCATTATTCGGTTTAGCCGGGAGAGGACCTTTGCGTCATATAACCCATTCTGAATAATGATACGTCGTATATGGATTGCATTTGAAGATCGGTGGTGAAGTCCGGATATTTTCGAAAACGAAAGGATAACCCGTCGATTGTCTCTGCACTGAGTCGGGCCGGTATAAAGATTCCCTAAGTGATGGGAAATCCGATCGGGATTGTGAATACCCGGATTGCAAGGGCTTCTTTGGAAGTGCCTTCGGTTCTATTCGAACCCGGAACAGACTTGTATGATTGTATGTCTGACATTACACTTTTGAGATATAAAGCCGATTTCTTTCAAATACATTTCTGTTTGGTGGCGAAGAATTTATTCTCTTAGCTTAACACCCTTCTCTGAGACGTACGAGCTCAGAGGTTATGTAGTTGAAGGTTATCAGTGATATACTCCCAATTTGGTAGTGTGGCATGCTAAGTGTTGTTGTGTGTTGCTAATCATTTGTTGATCATTTGTTGATCAAAGCATGGCTTTCGTGTAAAGCGTAGCTTTGTGGACGAGACCTCATCGAGCCTCACGACCCGGAAATGGTCGAAACAGGAAAATGCGGCAAGGTTATGAGGGTTGCTCCCTTTAGGATATGTCATTTCCTTCTGGAAAAAGGTGATATTATGGTATGGAGCCCAGATATTTACCTGTATGGTTGCTCCAATCTCATTTACTGATTGTTGCTTTGTGATCGAGAGCCCTCGAATAAAGGTCGCAAACGACTGGGGGTGGCATATTCGTGTAGTTACCTAGTAAGAGGTAACCCGGCCTTGTTTTGGCAAAGAGTAGTTGTCTCTCGAGACGTCCGTCCAGAGGCGTACCCATGTGGCATAGGAAGTTCCTTAGCCTGACCATTTGTTGGAAAATCCAAAGAAACAATACGAACCTTGTATGGTTTTAGTTGTATAACCGGCCATGCAGCGTGGCAGTAACCTGCCACAAAACATGGTAGCTATAGTAGGCATACAATAATGGTTGTATGTTGGCTAAGATTAATATTATACTTTCGAAATGTTTTCGACACTATGCACTAATAATAATATGAAAAAGATTTTGCGTATCAAGCATGTTTGACTATCATAAGGAGAAATCTCCTCCAATTCTGCGTTTGCATTGTGTGTGTGTACGGGAGGCCTTATGGTAGTTTCTCTTTCCAAAAGCATTGCGAATTCCTTTTATTTTCTTTGTGAAAATAACTGTTTTTGTTACTCACACCAGTCCCATGACCACTACACCAGAAAAGTCATTTCGCCACAGCTTTGGGCCGTGGCTAAACGATTTTGCCACGGCTTTGGGCCGTGGCAAAATAGGCAGTGGCAAAAATTTTGCCACGGCCCTTAGCCGTGGCTGTTTTCTATTTTGCCACGGCTTTAGGCCATGGTAATATTTAGATCAGCCACGGCTTAGAGACGTGGCAAATATATGTTTTGCCACGGCTTAGAGCCGTGGCAAATTCATGGTTATCCACGGCTTAAGGCCGTGGTTAATTTTTGTATATTACTCAAATCAATT
Organism: Allium fistulosum; assembly: GCA_030737815.1. Taxonomy (NCBI): domain Eukaryota; kingdom Viridiplantae; phylum Streptophyta; class Magnoliopsida; order Asparagales; family Amaryllidaceae; genus Allium; species Allium fistulosum. The sequence goes on along the minus strand of CM060902.1, from coordinate 1,332,404,387 downwards.
AACCGTCTCGGCGGTTCTTACTTCAGTTCAATTCAATACCAAATAGTGTCTCGGTTCACAATACGATTCACTGTTACAAACAGTTCATCAATTACAATACAATGATACATGAAGACAAAAGTTTCAGATGGTTCATCAAGTACAATACAATGATACATGAAAACAAAAGTTTTAGATAGTTCATCAAGTACAGTACAATGATAAATGAAAACAACAGTTCAACAACAATACATAATACATGCTACAAAGTTATAACTAATCTCCAGCATTTTTGTAAAGAGGCAATACATAATAAAGTACAATACAGTGATACAATAAGATTCCGCGCTATAAGGCATGTATTTCAACTTCAAGCTTCACATCATCCACTTCAACAGCAAGTCCTGTAAAGAGGAAGACCACTGAGGTTTGGGTACTTACTAATGAACAAGCCCTGTAAAAACACTCCCTGGAAAGTAGATGCATTTTGTGATTAAGTAAATTTATACTTTCATTTAGCCTATAATGAAATATAACTTATGTTTAAGGCCAAATATCAAAAGAGGAAACATAACTAAGGATGAAGTAGAGCTAATTATTCGGCTCTATAACCTATTAGGAAATAAGTAATTATCTTATTGATACTATTAGTGTTTAAATTATAGCGGTGATGTAAAGTTGTGATTTATTAAGATGGTGCATATCAATATGCAATTGTGTTCACTTTTATTTTTTTGCAGATGGTCATTAATAACAAGAAGATTGCCATGGCCGACGGATAATGAAATCAAGAATTACTGAAATACTTACCTCAAGAGGAAAGTAACAGGTGAAACTTCATGTCAGCGATCTTCATAACAAGAATACCACTAGCCATAGGTTTCTCTGAACTATATGTTATTAAAAGCATCTGCAGGAATAACCAACTTTCATGCATTTTCGAGGTTACAAACATAAAAATGCAAGCCACAAATGGGGAATCCACATGCAAGTAAGCTGGGTGAAGAAAGTCTACAACATTTTACATGCACATGCTCAAAAGGTGTAAATAAGAAAAATGTACTACTGTTATTAACTTCGCTTCTTTGAATCCTTTCTTCTCAATTGTCTCCTCAAATACGAAAATATAGGCTCTTCTGCTATATTCATTTAATTGATTTCCTAACTATAAAAGAATAAATGTGGTTCTAGTTCTACATTTAGGTGCAGGTGGATTGTCAATACTAATATATGTGAATCACAACTTACTGATATGATGACAACTAGAAGTAGCGGTGTTTAGTAGCTATAGGAACTTGTGTACTGACAACTATTTATTCTTTTTCTTACTAGTTAACAGGATAGAAAGACAGCCGAACGAAAACAAGTCACATATTTTGAAGTGCAACTGAAAATTAAGAGAACATACCCTAAGGTCTTGTAAAGTCCGTTCAACTCTTTTAATTGCTCCGGGTCCAGCATTGACATTTTTTTCTTGCATGCACCATTTGCTCAAGTGCGTAACTTCTCAAATATACAAATAGCTGGTTACATGTCAAAATATGTCATCAAAATTTTTTTACATGAAATTTAGTGAAGAATACAAAGTAGAATAGCTTTGGAATTTTAAATTCTTGTATGGTATTAGCATTAGCAAAATAAAAGGTATGGTGTTATATTTACCATGCAAAGAGAAGCCGAAACCGATGGAGTCTCTATTGTTGCAGGTATAGGTGGCAAAGTTTCAGCAGCAACTGGAGATTTGTCCGTACCTTCGATATCGGTGTTATTTGTAGATAATTCATCATGTTCAATGCCCTATTTACATTAAAGTTCAAAAAACAGTTTATATCAAATGGTCAAATAAGCAGGGGATCAAAAGTTATGACTGTGGCTTAACCAGTTTTGGATGGAGTCGTATACAAGAATCATCAATAAAACTAATTAACTAATGTCCAAATTTTAGTAGAAAGACAACGGGCTGTGTTAACATATTCCAGATTTATTCTTGTAAATGCACTACAATAGAATGCTATGTGATTTAAAGAAATGTCAGGCTATACACTTGAACATTTAACATTTCGAAAGTCGTATACTGCTATTCACATTTTTTAAAAATTACTAGACTTACAAGGTAGTTCTATAAATATTCTTTCATTCTTATTTAACAGTTTAATAGTTGATAGTGCAACTAATATATATATATATATATATATTAGAATTAAATTTGAAAATCTGAAACCAAACTAAAATGCACTGTCACATATATAAGTGACTACTCAAAACAGATGGATTCACTGGACTTATAAAAAAAATTTGTACATATTCATTCATGGTTTGTATAGACAGTTTGATAGCTAAAAATGCAATAAGAATAGAGCCTATAGATTACTGAACCCTATAGATAGTCCAATCTAAGAAAACTATATATATATATATATATATATATATATAACAAGAAAGATCACTAGATTTGTAAAGCATGCAAATTTGGCAGAGATGCAAATTCTTATATAAAATCTTACTAAGGTTTGTCTTGAAGGTGAATCGGCAAAGGATGGGCAGGGTATTACTTTATACCTGAATGCTATTGTTTTATATAAATTGCTGGAATTGTAATATTTTTTTCTACCATGTTATGCTTACATACTGAATGGCAGATTATTAAATAACTGTTGAAAGTGATCACTAATAGCTGTTATAGAAATTGGCAAAATACAAAATAACAAAATACCAGATTGGTTGCCCTTCACGTTTCCCCTCCGGCAACTGAAATAATTGCACACGTAAGTTATTCCACGTACACAAACACGAAGATCAAATACTTTACAAGTTCATAACAATTAAATGTAGGTAATAAAAAATTACCTGAAGAAAAAGATACAAACACGATAGGCAGTGGACCAAACTTTACTTCCTGTTACTCCAAAGCAAAAGGATTTTGTCAAAATAGCTGCACAATATAATGTTACTAACATTGAAATAGAGAATGAAAACAGGGAGTCAGATAAATTTTTGGAACTTTGCAGATGGACTAAAGGTACTAAAAACATATAACCGCTGCATATGTTCCCAACAGTAGCCAGCAAGGGCATGCCTGCATATATCTCTGATTATACATAAACTTATCGGGGAAAAAAGACCAAAAGGAGAAATATTACGAACAATTGGTTTTCTGAAGGAAGAAACCTTAAATTAGCAATTGGTTCAAAAGTAGACAAATTTATTTATGATTAGAATGATATTGTTGCAAATTTCTTGTAAAATTTAACTAGATGTTAGTTAATAATGTATAGTGTATATGTTTAGCTTGACATGCTGAAACTTACCAGTTCAACGGATAGAAAAGTGACATCTAAACTATTCGATTGTGCATTCTTTATAGCCTAGACATAAAAAATAAGGGTTGTTTTAATTGCATCCACTACCAAGGTGGTGAATAGGAATCCAAAATTCTTAGCTCCTCAAACTAAGTGCACCATGTGACAATATGAAGTAAAACATTAACTTTTTATAATATGAGAATGCATAGATATATTTGACGTCTTATCTGCAATACATAAAGCAGTATTATGACTGTTTCCCAGCTCTAAAAACTAAAGAAGGTTAATTCAGCAGATAAATTCATATCACTGGATGATCTAGAGACTAGAGACTAGATCGTAAATGCTCTGTTATAGATTAAACAAGGAGAGGCCGAGATCCGAGAGGGGGAGATAATGTATTGTTATATAATGCTAAATTGAACACAAATCAATTATTTCACTTTTCTAATTTAATAAACTATAATTGTGTACTGAAGCTTTTAAATGTATACGACTGCGCCCCCTTACAAAATGAAACAAAGTTTATATCCGATGCTTCCTTAATTGGTACTACAGGTTTTAACAAAAAATATATATATAATAGCAACATACTATCCAACAAAATGTTCAACTAGTAAGCTCAAACTATAACACACAGAACAATGAGATGACTAAAATTTAACATATAAAACAACAACCAATTTTATAACATTATGTTAAAACAAGGGAATTTTTTTACAGCAATTAATTCAAATCACTAATCTAAATACACGGCAACAACCATGAAGATTAAAAAAAATGCAACCGAATACACATTAACATATACATGGACACACACGTATATATATCCCTTAGGCACCTCACAACAACATGCACTCACTTTTGATCACACACACCTTCTTCACTAACACACACCAGACAGCGACTAACACACATGCAACCCAAATTATACACACACGCATAATTGGAATATATACACGCACTCACTTGAACTTGCACACACACCATACTTACAGCCACACATGTTTCAAACACACACTAATATACAAGCAGAATAGATTATACAGTAGCTCACATGAACACTGACTTATGAAAATGCAAATATACTCACCAGATTACCTTTTAACACATGAACGAATTGTCCCGAACACACGACAGCCGGAGAAGAAATCGGCTCCAAGCTGTTAACTCACCTCTTGAATTAACAATTAGATAAACTTTAAAATAACAAAACATTTTTGTTACCTTGCGCAACAACATGGTGAGCAAGGGCGAGGCCGATGCCACTAGAGCCACCAGAAATGAACACACATCGGTTTTGGATTGGTACTATTGTAGCACGAGGACGAATTATGAAAGACAGCAATATGAAGAACAAGATAGGAACTACAAGTATGAGAAGCATAGTTTTCGTATCTTTTGACAGAGACAAAGTAGGTGCAGAGTTGTCTATTTGATAAAGAATCTGCATTGCATGTGATCAATTTTGTACATAGGAAGCTACTGCTAAATTATTTTGCACACTTTACTTGACAAGTCAAAGTTATAATTTTAGCATTAAAAATACGTGCATGTGGAACTTTGAATGCATTAGCTTCGAATTTCCTGATCCAGAATGTCATATTAAATCAAAAATGTTATACCGCAAAACTAAATTCTAGAGGTCGCTTCCTAGGGACGGCAAATATGGTTTGTATATGTATGATTTTTAGTTTCCTATCTGCTACTTGTGAAAGGTATGATCAACTTAGAATTTATATTATTATCTTGAATAGCGAGACTTTGGACAAGGATGTATAAATATTAAAAATTAATGAGGTTGGTGGTTGAATCAAATTGACAAAGCAATCAAAGAAGAAATGCAGTCTCACGATGTCATTTCAGAATCAGTTCTAATTTAGATAGAACAAAAGGCAGATGTATGATTTTCTTAAGGAGAAAAATTTCAAATCTACAATAGCAGTCCACACCACAAAAGCTGGACTCAAAACTTCGAATTGAAATTTCATCAATAGACTGTTTATAGAAGAAAAAATTTGTACCTTAGTGTTAAGGCAAGTGACGCCGTGACATCTCTTCCAACTTGGTCTTGGACAATTACCAAATGGTTCCTATGCCAACTTGACAAAGCTCGCACAGTAATCAAAGCGACGGAAAGTTTTAAATAATTAATTCAGAGATTGTAGACTGCAACAGAAGGAGGTGAATCGATCGAAAATATGTCATTTTGGGATTGACCCGGAAGGCGGATTGTGATAAACTACCTTCTTGAATTAACATGTATTGAAATTCCAGAATGGTTTCAAAATGGGGAAGAAGAAAGAACAATAAAAGGAGAACACGCTGTATTGTTGCGATCTGGGAACAATAAAATCAGAAACAAAACATTAAAATATCATTCATAAAACACGGCTGTAAACAAAACTGGTCTGGGAATGCCTTTTTTTACCGATCCGTCAATCTCCAACAAACCCAAAGACTAGATTAAAACTCCTAAAATAGAATGATAAACTCAAAAAGCATAAAAGAAACGTCAGGATACCTAGGCCCTCTCGCCTCTAATTCTCCTAGCAAGTTGCATATACTTAGGCTTGATTGTGACTCTCTTAGCATGAATCGCACAGATATTGGTATCTTCAAACAAACCAACAAGATAAGACGGAGAGGAAGAAGTGAAGGAAGACGGAGAAGTAGATGATGTAACTGTGAGGAAGAAGAAGTGCGATTGGGAAAAACTGTGAAATTAGGGCGCGCGATTGAAATTAGGGCGTGTGACTGAAATGGGGGCGTTCTTTTTTTTTGTTTAAGCAGAGAGGCAAGGGTTATTGAGATGGAGGGTGTGGGTGAATTTTGTTTGGTAATATTGGAACGGTTCGCAGCCGTGGTAAAATTGCCACGGCCTTAGATCGTGCTAGTTTCCTTTACCACGGCTCAAAACCGTGGTAAAAATGTCACAGCTCAAAACCGTGGTAATTTTTCCGCTTTGGGGTGTGGCAAAATGGGTAGTATGGTGTAGTGGACTGACTCGGAGTTTATTGTTCCTTTCATAAACTCTGGGTGCCTACAATTTTCCACACGGGCAGTCTAGAGTTGGGTTTTTCAAATAGTCAGGTTTACTAGATTATCGGGAGCTAGTTCAGTGTTCGGAGTTCACGGACGACCGCCCTTGCTTATCTTTGTGAAATGTGAAGATGGTTTGAGCTTGATGTTGGAGTTGTTGGACTCATCCTCTTTTGAAGATCTTTTGGAGTATTACTTCTGTTGTTTCCGCTGTAACATTATTATTTGTCTCTGATATTCTTGTATCGTATAGATATCATTGTTGTATATCATATTTTGGATATTGTATCATTTGTGATGTATATGATATCATCCATTTCTTTCTTCCGCTGTGTTGTTATACTTACTGTGTTATAAGCACCGGTGAGCCAGATTCGACGTTTGAATCTGTAGCATTTGAGTACAAGTGAAGTACGGGTGCCGATTTTCGAAGGCCGAGTTCAGGATCATCACATAATATATTTCGAGGGTATCTAAAAAAGTGATGATATACCCTAATTGGGTGCGACCCACTTAGCCTGCTGCATCTCCCCTGTTTTAGTCATTCCCGATTGATGAGGCTTGAGGCTACGTTTTACCTTTAGGATAGCATTCATACTTGGAATGCTAACACTGCCTTCCCGGAACGATGCAATGATAGCATTCATCCATACAAGTTATCCTAGGTTTGGACAAAGCGAATCTCCAAATCATTGTCTCCATTAGCTTCTTGATTCCACAATTCATAACGCATAAACCAGATCGAAGTGGTTTTCGGGTAATTAAATCCAATCTCGGTCTCTTCGAAACGATTAACGAATTTGGCCATTTTTGATAGTCGGTTATTTAACTATCAAATAATATCCATAAGCGGTCACTAGGCCCATTTATTTAATCTTCTCAAACATTCATTTCAAATATATTTACGCAGATATATATACAAATCTCTTCCAATATTCCAACGTTTGAAAACAAATTCAAATCCTTATATCATTAACGGAATATTTTCAAACCATATTAACACTTAGAAATATTTCCATAAAACCTTCCCATAGTCCAAATATTCCCAAATTATTTATTCCAATACTTAGAAAAATATTTATAAATATATTTTCCCAAAAATACTTACTCCTCAACACTTAGGAAATATTTATATCTTATCGATTTTATAAGTATAATCATAAACGAGGACATCTCCCTTTTATTCCAACTTCATAAACCATTTACAATCCTTTTGTAAAGTCATAACTCAGTTTAATTCATTTTCTGATCTCCGGAATTTTCGAAATCCCTTCTACCATTTCCAATAATCGATTTTTCTTATTTAAAATCTCATTGACCAATTTAAAACTTCTTTTACGAATTCAGATTCATTTTTCAAAGTTAACTTATCCAACCATTTTAGAAATTTCTTAAGTTCCAAAATTCCATTATAAGATTTCTCTTATAAAAGTCATATCCGTTAAATAACCCTTTACAAATCTCGAGAGAATTTATAAATAAATTAAAATCATTTAAAAACTCAATATATATATAATAAGCATTTTTAAAGAATAAAAATTTATTTTAAACTATGTTTAAGTAATTATTTAAAAATATTAAAACACTTTAACTAAAACATCAATAACTCATTTCCACCTCATCTTTAAATAAAACAAATCAATTTTCAAAGTTAATTATAAAATTAGAATTTATTTCAATTTATATTAAATATTGAAAAGATCCACTTTTCGAAGTATTTCAATACTATAAACAGCTTTAATTTATATAGTTTAAATAAATGAAATTTCCCTCTTAAAACAAACTTACCTTCTCGATAAAAATATATTTTTAAAATTTCAATAACCAATTTCAATTTTTGAATTCCTCTCGATTCACAACACATCGATTTCATTTTGATTCATTAACCATTTTCACTTTTCAAAATAGAATCCACTATTTTTTCAAAAACCTATTTTCACATCTCGATAAAAATTCACACTATGAATTTTATATTCCTAATTTATCAATCGATATCACTTCCCTTATTTATAAACATTGTTCATAAATTTATAACTCATTTGGATTTTACTTGTTTACAAATATAAACTTATTTATAAAATTCTTTTTTTTATAAATCCATTTCCTTATAAATTTCATTTATTCTTCAAATCTATTTTAAATATCGATTTATAACTTCTTTTCCAAATTTTGGAAATATCATTCTAAAGTCCATTATTAAAAATCCTTTATATAAATTATTTTAAAATTTCTATTTTAAACATTGTACTAATAGATAAGTACAACCCCAATATCAAATCATTTATTTTATCCAAATCAATTTCCTTTAAAATAATCCAAATTTCGATATGAATATTTTTATATAAAAAATCTCCGTTCAAATTAATTCAAATTCCAAAAATAATATTTATGGTATTTAAAATACCAAAATATAGGCCAGTGCTACTATAGCATCCAATAATTCAAATCACCGCAAAATCTATATCAGATTATTCACACAAATCATATATCACTATATATGAAATTAAAATAAACATTTTTGAGGAACCCAGTTGGATCCCTCCAATCTGTTTTCCTGAATCCACAGATGTTAGATAACATAAAAATACCAATCTCACTTCGAGGGGGATATCGCGGTAATATAGGGTCATCCGCTATTATGCAGGGCATATAGGGTCTCATCCACTCCAATAGGCGGAAAATATATCCAACTACTAATATATATAATATATGACATCCAAATTGATAATAATTTATAAATTCAACCAAGCATCCAATAATTTATTTTAATTATTATCAATTAAATCCAGCAACCCAAAATGAATGAGATTTACTCACCTTGATTTTTAATTTTCCGATCATCCAGATTTTTGTTTAAATCCCGGTTGACTCCGAAAAATCCCAAACCAATTTCAGATTGTAGCATGTGTCATTAGGAAATCGAACATTTCCGATTTCATGCGATTTCAACCTCGTATGATAGAGTTACATTATTTAAAACAACCATGAATTGAATATTATAACTAATTCCTTGATTTCAATAATTATATTAATTACTTACGTTAAATACCTTAATACATTTCAAGCTTTCCTTTCTTCTCAATCGAGCCCGCTACTGTCTGAAACCAACCCACCCTGACACCATCTATCGACTGCAACCACTCGAAACAACTCGAAATCACCTAAAACTGTAACCACCTCCTTTGTCTTCCAATATCAGTTTTTGCCCAAGCTCTACCATTAAAATATAGGTATATAGCTTCATCTGCCTACCCACCAGAATCACCCTCGTTCGCCTTCAACCCAGCCCCGCCCTCCTTTGCGTGCTGATTCCATCACCAATTCGAGCCAAGTCACAGCCTTCACGAAACCCAATTCTCGAGACATCGAACGCCCAATTCTTCCCAGCCCTTACCTGGCATGCGAATCATTGCAGCTAAACCCTCAATGATGCCGTAGACTCACATTGCAAAACCGAAGCCCCACCTTAAATCGCGACTTCATTTTCAACGCCAGCTCCCTAACTGTCGTGCACGCAACCCTCCACTCTCCTACTTATTCATCACAATGCTAGCTCCCCTCCTTAGCAACACGAGAACTCAACTTCGATTTCTTTTTTTTCTCTGTTGGTTCGAACTGATTTTGAAAAGAGAAGGGTACGTGAAATTTTTTTTATTTGATTTGTTTCTTTCGTTCGAATTCCTGAAGCAAAAAGAGGGAAGATGAATTTTAAAGGAAGGGTCGCGTACAGGGTAAGCTAGTAAAGGGTAGGTCGGCTTTTTATCAGTGGTAGGGTGGCTGATGGATAAATTTTTGTGGGCTGATGTGAAATGGAGATAAATATATATATTTAAAATTCCAAAAATATATAGATGATTATTTCAAACCCCGATCGAGGCATGTCGCATGGCGTTCTTAATGTTGTACCGCTATTTCGAACCCAATGAAATAAGTTTTGAGTCCTAATTCGATCGTATGAAGAAGATAGCATTTTGAACCCAATTATTAAATTATATTTCAATATTAATTTCAACGCGTTTCTATCTCGTACGACCAAACAGTAAATCCAAACGCTACGAAATTTGAAATGTGATAATAATACACTATTACGAATCCAATAGAACTAGTTTCTTTGAATTCCGAGACTGTGCCCCGGATCGCTATTTTAACGCGTCGATTAAATCAACGATTTTCAAAATTGACGAAAATACTTGGAATTTCAGTTTTAATAACTTACCGACTCAATTCTAATTCCAACAGAATTTATATCAACATTAGAAATCGTTTTTGATTCATAATCAACTCCAATTTCAATTATCCACAATTTCCATATTATGATAAATCACAATATTTGAAATTTAAATCTTATTCCGCCTATTTGATCGATAAACTTCATATTAAAATCAAATTACATTTCAAATCCAATATTTAAAACCATTTAAATATTCAAAATTAAACGTCGGAAAATCCGGTTTGTTACAAATATGGTTGAAATTTTTTGGCATGGATGGTGGAGTTTTTACTCATCGAAATGTTACCAAATCAAGTCGAATCACTACAACAACTTGCACTAGCTTCAACGACACCTCTCTTTACTTGAACTTGGACTTCTTAGCCCCTGTATGGTCTGTTTGGGCTCGGCCATGGTAGTAATGGCCTTGGCCTTGGCCTATAGGGGTGGTGATACTTTATTTTAAGGAGTATAGGCTTTAGAAATGAAATATGGATGTTTTAAACTTGGTTTTGAAGTGTGTAAACTAGTTTTTAACTTAGGAAATGAAGAGGAAGCCATGAATGAAGATAAGAATCTAGGGAATGGAGATGAAGAAATAGAAATGTAAAGTAAAAAATGAGTGAGGGTGGAGGTATTTATAGGAATTTGAGAAGGGCAAATGGGTAAAATGACTTAAAGAATAAAATAATATATATCTCTTTTCATGAAAACATGCCCATACCTCCCCCTCTCCCTTCATACACACCTTCTCCCCTTGATTCCCTCCTCCATGATGACTGTTAGCACCAAAATTGGTCACTAACCTCGTAGAGAAAGATTGTGTAGAGATATAAGTGATGAAGATAAATTAAACAAGGAAGAGAATGCTAATTTAAATGCAGAAAGTAAGAACACCAAATTTATAGTGGTTCGGCGTAATTGCCTACGTCCACTTTGAGGTTAAACTTTATTGATCTTCTTAATAGTTGATTACAAATACAATTCGTGAATCAAATGCTTGAATGAAGTTGTTAAGTAGAGAAGATGAGTCTCAAAAATGGCAGAGTCTCCCCAGTGTTCTCCAAAAAGGATCCCTTTCATTGTGCCCCTGCCTCTCTATTTATAGACGAAGGTGGGTTGGACTTCTCTGGTGGGCCTGGTAGCTGAATAACTCGGTCCAAATAGTGTAAGTCCTATACGCCGAACCAGATAGGCTGAACAACATAATGTCGAGCCTCCCCCTTTATGCCGAACGAGGAGAGGCCGGACACTCTGAATGCCGAACATCCATTTGTACTGAATGACCTTGGATGACGAGCTGCAGGTGATTGCCGAACGAGATACGTACCGGAAGAGATATGGCGTTGAGTGAGGGATGCAGGTCGAATGAGGCTGGAATGCCGAACAGTCCGGGAATGCCGAGCGTACCTTGTAGGCCGAACGTTCATGGATGCCGAACGATTTTATGCCAAGCGTTCTTCCTTGGCCGAACGGTATTCATTACCGAACGTTTCTCGATGCCGGACGCTCCTAGATGCCGAACGTTATCCCATACCGAACGCCCTTTAGATGCCGAACGCTGTGCTCGTGCCGAACGGTCTTAACATGCCGAACGCTCATTGTTTAACCGATCGATGGGGAGGCCGAGTACTAAGTTGCCTGGTCAATTCCCCAGGAAACACTTGCCCCCCAAAGTGTATTACGTGACCGAACGTGATACGCTTTGAATTACGTATCCTCCATGCTCCGCTTCGAACCTTGGTTAAATCCTCTTGGAGATGCCTTCTCGAGAATATCAATGGCCATTCATGTCTGATTCTGCAGAGCTAATAAGCTTTGGCTATCTGATCTCGTCTTCTCTTAATAACCCTTAGTGAGAATTCAATTTCTGTTGATCTCAAGAAGTCGAACTTTTTTAGATGTACACATGCACGTTCGGGTACATGTTCTTGCCATTGGCTCTCGGATGCATTTTATATGCTCATAAGTCGTCGCCAACTCCATCTAGTTTAATTGCAATTCAATCGCGATTCCTTGTTTGTATTTTTTGTGAAATAAGGGTTGCAATCAGCCACTTGAGGCGTTTTCCAAACCTCTCTTAAGTACAGACTCTATGAGTTCACAGCTTCAACCTATCCATTTTCAGTTATAATGGATCATGGAAGGTCATAAGGACAGATGACGTTACGGATAAAGAAGTGAATTATTTTCTTCATCTTGGTCGTGGTTAAGAGTTCTTCATCTGCCCATTTGGTGACGTAATCAACTGCTATGATGGTGTATTTCGCACCACCTTTAGGATCGACAAGAAGATGATTTCAGTGCCCCCAAGTGGCAAACGGCTATGAACTAGCCATTTGAATAATTTCCATCGGCGGGGTTCCCGGATTTTTTGCAAACATCTTGCACTCGTCACATTGTCTAGCATGATCAACCGCATCTGGGTTGATAGTTGGCCAGTAATACCTGTAGCAGAGTATCTTCTTTATCATGGTTTTCCCCCTGATGTTATTACCGCATTCATCTTCATAGACTTTGCTCAAGATATCATCATGGGCGATATGCCGAAGCATGGGGATGGATAAACTCCTTTTGACACACGAATTATTCTTAGATGATTTGGCGTGAAGCTTTGAGGAGGATCCGTCGTTTGCCATTCCTCCATTCAGTAAGAATTCCTCATTTTAGATAGTCTTTGATAGGAGTCAACCATGACACCTTTTCATTTTGTTCGCTGAGTACGTGTGTAATGATGTAATACGTGAAGTCAGTTAGTAGCTCTTGGACTTGGCCGAGAAAAGGAGCAAGACAATGCCCCCTAGCAAGATCAACTTCCTTAAATTTTTATACTACCAATCAAGAATCACAAAAGATATGTAAAGTTTTCACTTCAAATCCTCTAGCAAGTTTGAGGCTGGTAGTTAAGGCTTCATACTAAGCATCGTTGTTTGTTACAGGTAAATCGAGTTTTAGGACGTAGCAGATTGATCGTTCCTCAGGAGTCATTATCAAGCCATAACACTGATCATTGGATGCTCCATCTATGTACATTTTCCATCTTATGGTTGGTTCTCTGCTACTCTTCGAGTAGTCTTCTGAGGTAGTGAATTTGGGTGTGAGGTCTGCTAATTTCCGTCCTTGGATAGCCCTTCGTGGAAAATAAGTGATATCGAATTAGCTTAGTTTGATATTCTATTTAAGTAGTCTTTCAGACGTCTCAGGTCATTGTATGCCTTGTCGCAACGGCTGGTAGGCATAGACGTTGATGGGGTGAGCCTAAAAGTAAGAGTGGAGCTTTCATGATGAAATCAATAGAGATTGTGCTAGCTTTTGTAGCTTCAGGTTGATATCCAATGCATGGCTCGCGATAGTTAATGAAATCACATATGCACGTCAGAATGGGTCCAAGGGAACATATCATCATTTATTCAGAAAAATCCAACTAATTCTTTTATCATCATTGCACTGAGCTGTGATCCGATATTCAGCACCCGGAAAGGGTCACCATGGCTGGTTGTAATGTCGACCGTCAGCTTAGCAGGTGCCATCCCAGATTCTTTGAGTAAAGGTGTAACTATTTTGCATAACATTCAATGTGAAATATGGTTGGGACGGCCAATGTTAATGGTTACTCTAGTCAAATCCTAGAGTCTTGTCATGAGTTATTGAGTCTAATAGTGAAGGGCTCTGAATGCTCCAATAGATTATCAGCAAATGGCCAAAAATCAGGCTTAAAAGCGCATTAAAGGAAATGTCGAGTGGGGGTCAGCCTCGAGTGGCACGCAACTGTATAGCTAGATCTTGCTATGAGTTTGAATTTGCTTGTGCATTCGAGTAACACACTTTCTATTTAATGCATTCATGATTCTTTACCCGTCCTTCGGGTTGGAGTGAAAGTCAATTGCCCATGAGCTAAGGTATCTATTTAACGATTCTATCTCTAGGCATCCTTTCCGTCGTTGCCTTGAGTAGCTGTAAGCACTATATATAAGTTTTAATACTGAGCTATCGTGGCCAGTTTTTGGATGACCATGCGTCTTCTCCCAGTCTCGGGTTGATAAATGTACTGCATGGACGGTTGAGTCTCGTCCTAGCTATGTTTATGTTTTCACCTAAACTCCAAAGACATAGAGGTGATTGGTGAATAGTCAGTTCACATTCATCTTGCTTCTCGCTCGTGCCCCCAGGTCTGGGGCATATACCGATAAGTAGGAAGGCCAGCCATGCCCACTTTAGCTTCACTCTCTTTCCCGTTGAATCGTGGGATCATGTCAGTTGATAGGAGACTAGGTCTCGCCAATCTTGGATTTTATCGTGGTTTTTCATTCCAAGAGGAATACTTCGATGCCACGTAAGTTTCAGGGCGTAATTTGGACAGTGGATGGTCATCCACGTCCACTTTGGTTCATGCTCTGTAATCAGATCTCGGGGTAAAGTTGGCTACAAATGCAGTCGGGTTATGCTCATCCAGTTTCATACTCCTCCTAACGAATCGAACGAGGGTGCTGGAGAATTTTTGACCAAGTATTCGTGGTTTACCCTCCTTTCCACACTCTGGGGGTCATAGTTTTTCAAAAAAAAAACATCCGAGTCTCATTCGTATGTGCTTGGTGCGGATCGGCATTGACCCTTGGTCTGAGGTATGATATAGTAGGTTGCTCGTAGCTTTGGATGCTGTTTCGATTGGCTCTGTATTGAGGCCTCCCTGTGGTCGCTGCCTCAAGTTATAAAGAACGCCACGCTAGAGCTACAATAAGCTGTCGTATTCAGCTTTTTAGTGTTTTGTACCCCTGCCCCCAGTAATGATTTGGCCAGGTCACTGGTTGGATGGTCGAACTCCATCCTCAGCGGGTTAATAATCCTCCTGTCGATTCCAGGTCGAAGTTTGCGGAATAGAAAATGGTCGGAATCCACTCGTCTATTTATCGATGTTTATACACCACTCTGCATTTTGGTGACTTAGTGTTATTCTCCCCCCGGTGGACTCGCGCCCAATTTGTGTTCATGCTTCGGTCCACGCTCCGGGGACTTAGAGATTTGTCGAACGGTTTACGCTTTAGTCCACAGTTCGAGACGCAAAGATTTTCGTCAACTCGTTTATACTCTAGTTCGTACTCTGGGAACTTAGAGTAATCTGGTCCGCTTCTGGGATTTAGGGATTTTTCTGAAGTCGTCCATAATCTAGTCCATGCTCTGGGGACTGAGAGTACTGTAGTCCGCACTCTGGGGACGTAGAGGTTTTTGAGTCATTTATACTCTAGTCCGCATTCAGGGACTTAGAGTACTTTAGTCCGCATTCTGTCTCCCATTCCAGAGGGTGAGACCTCTCGGATGGCTGAGAGTTTGCCCGAACCTAGTAGATAATCCTTCTCTTTAAGGTTCTCTTTAAGATTTCGAAAGTCGTTATTCTTTATGCAGGACTATTGCATTCTTGTTTTCCACGATTTTGTGCAGGCCGTTCTGACCCCAAGCCCACTCCGAGGAGCGATGTCGCCAAGGAAGTGGGGGAGAAAACAAGTGAAGCCACTCACGCAGGGGAGGTTTCTGGTCCAGACGCTCAGGTGATCGGAGCGCTTGATGAAGACAAGTCTGAAACCTCCTCTCCTACCGACGGGGGTTATGAAGTAGAAATTACAGGCGCCTCTGAGCATACATCCGAATTGAGCATGGAGGAGCGGCTCGAGAAAGAGAGGGAGGAGATGGTCAAGGTCATAGTAGATCCCCGAGTTGTGGACTTGGATGATCCTTTGAACAAGCCGTTGAAGGTCATCCTTCCTGGCGGGTCCAAGCCCATGGAAGGCCCCCGTACTCCTTCAGTTGCTACCCCTCTATCAAAGAAGAGTACCAAGGGTAAATGCTCTGGAGAGGAGCCATCTGGAAAGAAGTTGAAGAAGCACAAGAAGTGACTACTATCCTCGTTCAACGAGGGTTAGTTTAAGTCATGTAATTATTTTCATCTATTTCCTTAGTCCTTGTAGATAGAATGTCGACTCTGAACTTTGGAGGGGTTGTAATAGAAACTCATTTCTGAATAAGGTTTAGTTCCTTTTTCTGTCTTACAAAAGACTCTTATTGTTCATTTTTCTTTGTGATTGTGATTTTAATCCAAGCAGTTGTGAGTAACATAGACTTCTCAGTCCATCTTCATATAACTCGGAAACTCTTCGGGAGTCGTTGAACTTCCATTCTGTGCTTCGAGCACTTAGAATACTTTCTAGCCCGTATGTCAGGGATTTGACAAATTCAAGTCATTTGTGTCATAGTTCATATTCAGGGAACTTGGAGATCTGATTCGCTTATATTCGAGTCTGCACTCTGGGGAGTTAGAGTACTCTAGTCCTCACTCTGGGGACTTGGAGGTTTAAGTCATTTATACTCTAGTCCGCGCTCCGGGGACTTAGAGTACTCCAGTCCGCACTCTGGGGACTTGGAGGTTTTAGTCATTTATACTTAGTCCGCGCTCTGGGGACTTAGAGTACTCCAGTCCGCACTCTGGGGACTTGGAGGTTTTAGTCATTTATACTCTAGTCCGTGCTCCGGGGACTTAGAGTACTTCAGTCCGCACTCTGGGGATTTGGAGGTTTAAGTCGTTTATACTCTAGTCCGCGCTCTAGGGACTTAGAGTACTCCAGTCCGCACTCTGGGGACTGAGAGGTTTAAGTCGTTTATACTCTAGTCCGCGCTCTGGGGACTTAGAGTACTCCAGTCCGCACTCTGAGGACTTGGAGGTTTAAGTCGTTTATACTCTAGTCCACGCTCTGGAGACTTAGAGTACTCCCGTCCGCACTCTGGGGACTTGGAGGTTTAAGTCGTTTATACTCTAGTCCGCGCTTTGGGGACTTAGAGTACTCCAGTCCGCACTCTGGGGACTTGGAGGTTTAAGTCGTTTATACTCTAGTCCGCGCTCTGGGGACTTAGAGTACTCCAGTCCGCACTCTGGGGACTTGGAGGTTTAAGTCGTTTATACTCTAGTCCGCGCTCTAGGGACTTAGAGTACTCCAGTCCGCACTCTGGGGACTGAGAGGTTTAAGTCGTTTATACTCTAGTCCGCGCTCTGGGGACTTAGAGTACTCCAGTCCGCACTCTGGGGACTTGGAGGTTTAAGTCGTTTATACTCTAGTCCGCGCTCTGGGGACTTAGAGTACTCCCGTCCGCACTCTGGGGACTTGGAGGTTTAAGTCGTTTATACTCTAGTCCGCGCTCTGGGGACTTAGAGTACTCCAGTCCGCACTCTGGGGACTTGGAGGTTTAAGTCGTTTATACTCTAGTCTGCGCTCTGGGGACTTAGAGTACTCCAGTCCGCACTCTGGGGACTTGGAGGTTTAAGTCGTTTATACTCTAGTCCGCGCTCTGGGGACTTAGAGTACTCCAGTCCGCACTCTGGGGACTTGGAGGTTTAAGTCGTTTATACTCTAGTCCGCGCTCTGGGGACTTAGAGTACTCCGGTCCGCACTCTGGGGACTTAGAGGTTTAAGTCGTTTATACTCTAGTCCGCGCTCTGGGGACTTAGAGTACTCCAGTCCGCACTCTGGGGACTTGGAGGTTTAAGTCGTTTATACTCTAGTCCACGCTCTGGGGACTTAGAGTACTCCAGTCCGCACTCTGGGGACTTGGAGGTTTAAGTCGTTTATACTCTAGTCCACGCTTAGGGGACTTAGAGTACTCCAGTCCGCACTCTGGGGACTTGGAGGTTTTAGTTGAGAGCAGTCGTATTTCCACTCTTTAATTTGTATTCATCTACTGTATCGAGGCCAATGTCGTCGAATGAACAATCGAACCACGTTTGCTCACGGAATGGGATTCTTCCCCCCAGGATGAGGAACGGAATTTGAAAAATGGACGATCGATTCTCGTCCGCTTGGTGATTATAGCTCTTCCAATCAAGTCAAGGAAGGAGGTATATGATAGATGGTTGAATCACATCCATGTTGGGTTAGATAGCCAAATCTCTTACAATTTGCTCCGTATCTCCTTCTAGAAAATAAGGATAATAGATTGCTGAGTAGACAAAGTAAGTTTCATATGTTCCAAGGTGCAGTCGTGTCCATATATTGACAGCGATGGTTAGCGAGTACGCAGTCTACCATAGCTACTTCAAGCTGGGCTTTCGAACAACCTTTCGTGTTCAGGGTAGGATTTGATGTGTAGATGATCAAATCACGTCCACTTTAGACGGATCCCGGCGTCACTGAGCTTCATGAGGGGTATCTGTATTTTGTCAAACTTTGTTCTATGACTCGATTG
Source organism: Allium fistulosum (assembly GCA_030737815.1). Classification (NCBI taxonomy): domain Eukaryota; kingdom Viridiplantae; phylum Streptophyta; class Magnoliopsida; order Asparagales; family Amaryllidaceae; genus Allium; species Allium fistulosum. The sequence continues at coordinate 1,332,385,628 of CM060902.1, read as the reverse complement.
GAGTGGATGATCGGGCCATATTCATTCCAAGCAGTTTAGGTCTCCAAGCCAAATGTGGATGTTGATGGATGGATGGTCGATTGTTCGAATCGATCATAAGTTGAGAATACGAACTCGGATCGTCTTGAAACTTGGAACATTGGCTTCCCTGGCTTTGATTGTTATGTCTTGTTAATCATGGCTCGATCCAGACTCGGACAAAATCCATCGATATCCATTGTGAGCCTTTGTGTAACCGATCTCCAAGACGAACTGTCACTGGTTTCTAATCAAGTTCTTGGTGTCACGGCCTTGCCAAAAGGCGGGATAACATTTGCCCCCCAAAGGACGTCTTGTGTAAACATGACGTGCTTTGAAAAACCGCAGTCTTTCATGCTGAATATTTCCGTTCAGTTGATTGCTTGACAGTCGCCTTTTAATCGTTTCATTGCAATCTTCTTTTAGACAAATGTTCAACTAGCATGCTTTGCTTTGGTTCTGCCCCCAGTTTTGGGGATGAGTATGGAGTTGATGTATGTTTATACTCCGTCTCGCACTCTGGGAGTACGGAGTTGAGTCGATGTTTATACTCCGTCTCGCACTCTGGAAATACGGAGTTGATTAATGTTTATACTCCGTCTCGCACTCTGGGAGTACGGAGTTGATTAATGTTTATACTCCGTCTCGCACTCTGGGAGTACGGAGTTGATTAATGTTTATACTCCGTCTCGCGCTCTGGGAGTACGGAGTTGATTAATGTTTATACTCCGTCTCACACTCTGGGAGTACGGAGTTAAGTAGATGTTTATACTCCGTCTCGCACTCTGGGAGTACGGAGTTGATTAATGTTTATACTCCGTCTCGCACTCTGGGAGTACGGAGTTAAGTAGATGTTTATACTCCGTCTCGCACTCTGGGAGTACGGAGTTGTGCGAAGGATCGTCGTGTATCAACCCATTTTCAGCCTTGATGTGATGGCTTGCCCCCGAGCTCGAGTTTCACTTAGCGAGTGGCTGGTCGTATCGCAACTGCTCTCTACTTGAATAAATTCCACTTGCAGGATGGAATTCAGCTCTCCGTGCATCGTGATGTTGTACATTGTATTTAATCCATAGCCCCAAATCAAAGGCATATGGTTGATGATGAGCAATAGAATTATTCTCGTCCAGATGTAACTCCACACGTCCGATCATGGTCTGCGTAGATTGGTTGGCAACCAAATCTGAGTACCTGGACACCTGCATCATTTTGAAAGTAGTTTAGTTCAAGCTAGTCGTAGTTCATAGAACAATTGAAATAGAGATGGAAGTGGAAATAATTCAAAGAAGATTATGGTAAATCTCATTGATATGTGAAGCAGCATCGTGTGCTCGCTATTCGACTCCGCCCCTGGCCCCTTTCAAAGGGATGTTGGCCGTCAACCGTCCAATTGATAATCATAGCCCTTTATTAATAGGCATCGGATATTCGCTGCCCGCCATTCTGCAGGACTTGTACATACTATTGAAGCTTTCCTTTCCAGGTCATCTTTTCGATCACACCTCGGAGGTGTTTGTAATCGCTCGTGTTAGGATCAGTGAGCATCTGGGAATACACAACATTCCCCTGATTTTCTTTAGACTTTGGTGTACTCTCTCGAGGTTGGTTTCCAGTACCACTCTGAGTCGTGAGTCTTCAAGTAGAGGTTGTCAATTGAATCTTTCAAAGAGCATATGAGCTGAATTCTGAAGTCTTGTTTCGGCTACTGGGATCTACATCCTTAGCCAATGGGCCTTCATTGTTATTTTTCTTAGTCTGCTCCACTCCTCCTCACTTTAGTTCTGATTCATTTTGTAAAAGAAACGATCCATAGTCGTAGGAGGCTCTTTAGCTAACTAGCTACCAAAATATATCTGGAGGTCGACTTTCCTCAAACGCGATCAGTATGATACCCTTGTTAGCATTTGGAATAAATTGCTTAGAGCATTGGTTTGCTTGGAGCCATCTTGACATTTGCTAGAGTCACATCATCTATGTTCTCCAACCTTTGGGAGTACCGTTTGAATAGCGTTTGCTTGTCGGTTCACTTGATGTCGTTCATAAGCTGCCGCTAGATCCTCTATGCCCATCCGGAGGCACTGCGCTGCGGCTAGGGTTCGGGTCGGCATTTTAGCCTCTTTTTTGGAAATTTGGGTCGTACCCGAAAATAGTTTTTTTTTTTAAAATAGGGGTCGTATAAGAGACTGGTGTAACTTAAGTTTCGATCGGCATTGAGGGCCGTTCGGCATGACAAAGTTGCTCGGCATATAAGATTGTTCGGCATCCAAATTTGTTCGGCATTCCACACTGTTCGGCATTCAGGAACACCCGGCACTCAGGAGCGTTCGGCATTAGAGAGCGCTCGGCATTCAGGAAAGTTCGGCATTAGAGAGCGCTCGGCATTCAGGAAAGTTCGGCATTAGAGAGCGCTCGGCATTCAGGAACGTTCGGCATCCTGATGTCACTCGGCCTGGAGATATGGATCGGCATGGAGGTATGGATCAGCCTGGAGGTATGGATCGGCCTGGAGGTATGGATCGGCATTCGGATGTCGCTCGGCCTGGAGGTATTGTTCGGCCTGGAGGTATGGATCGGCATTCGGATGTCGCTCGGCCTGGAGGTATGGTTCGGCCTGGAGGTATGGATCGGCATTCGGATGTCGCTCGGCCTGGAGGTATGGTTCGGCCTGGAGGTATGGTTCGGCATTCGGATGTCGCTCGGCCTGGAGGTATGGTTCGGCCTAGAAGAGCGTTCGGCCTAGAGGTATGTTCGGCCTGGAAGAGCGTTCGGCCTACCCCTTTTCTGGAGCGTTCGGCATACGCCTTTTCTGGAGCGTTCGGCATACGCCTTTTCTGGGGCGTTCGGCATACGCCTTTTCTGAGGCGATCGGCATAAGCCTTTTCTGAGGTGATCGGCATAAGCCTTTTCTGTAGTGATCGGCCGAATTGCCTTCAGAGGAGGGTCTGCCTTCATTCAACTTGAGTGCAGACTTCAACGTCCAATCCCCAGATCTTGCGTACATCAGTGAATCCAATCTACGGCTATCAACTTCCTTTAGATTTCTTTCAAATCTGAGTAGAATAGGAAGTTTTCTAATAAACAACTGGATCTATCTCGCGAATATGAAAATCCACTAGTAGACGATGAGATCCGATCAGGCTGAGAATTCAATTCTCAGTGAAAGCACCAAAGTGTTAGCACCAAAATTGGTCACTAACCTCGTAGAGAAAGATTGTGTAGAGATATAAGTGATGAAGATAAATTAAACAAGGAAGAGAATGCTAATTTAAATGCAGAAAGTAAGAACACCAAATTTATAGTGGTTCGGCGTAATTGCCTACGTCCACTTTGAGGTTAAACTTTATTGATCTTCTTAATAGTTGATTACAAATACAATTCGTGAATCAAATGCTTGAATGAAGTTGTTAAGTAGAGAAGATGAGTCTCAAAAATGGCAGAGTCTCCCCAGTGTTCTCCAAAAAGGATCCCTTTCATTGTGCCCCTGCCTCTCTATTTATAGACGAAGGTGGGTTGGACTTCTCTGGTGGGCCTGGTAGCTGAATAACTCGGTCCAAATAGTGTAAGTCCTATACGCCGAACCAGATAGGCTGAACAACAGAATGTCGAGCCTCCCCCTTTATGCCGAACGAGGTGAGGCCGGACACTCTGAATGCCGAACATCCATTTGTACTGAATGACCTTGGATGACGAGCTACAGGTGATTGCCGAACGAGATACGTACCGGAAGAGATATGGCGTTGAGTGAGGGATGCAGGTCGAATGAGGCTGGAATGCCGAATAGTCCGGGAATGCCGAGCATACCTTGTAGGCCGAACGTTCATGGATGTCGAACGATTTTATGCCAAGCGTTCTTCCTTGGCCGAACGGTATTCATTACCGAACGTTTCTCGATGCCGGACGCTCCTAGATGCCGAACGTTATCCCATACCGAACGCCCTTTAGATGCCGAACGCTGTGCTCGTGCCGAACGGTCTTAACATGTCGAACGCTCATTGTTTAACCGATCGATGGGGAGGCCGAGTACTAAGTTGCCTGATCAATTCCCCAGGAAACAATGACTTAGGTACTAACCTAGGATCTTAAAGTATGGTATTTTTATATTTATGTCACTATTTAACACTATTTGCACCATACTTAATTAATTTAAAGTCTAATCACCATAAATAATTTAAAACACTTCCTTTATCCTAATAACACTTATTAATATCTTATGACATGAATATATATGTGTGTGCATTGTTGCACAAGGGTGCACAACGTTTCCAATGATTTTCCAATATCGAAAAGTTGATATTTCGGAAAACGTTTTTCGGTCATGTTTTCTATTTTTATTTGAACTAATTATTTTGGTAAACATATTTTGAAAATGATTTTAACATCATTAATTATTATTTAAAAGATGTTTATTTGGTTATTAAAATCCATTATTTAAATATTTAAAAATGATTTAAATATTCAAATATAAAGTGATTAATTTACGGATCGTTACACTCTCCCCCTTTAAAAGAATTTCGTCCCCGAAATTAATATGGAGTGGAAGAAGTAATAACCAATCTAAGAAAAATCAATTTACTTACTTGGTTTTCAGTAAATCCGATTGGTTATATTTTTCTTAGTTATATTATTTCTGTCATAAACATATGTAATATAAACACTATAACAACTATATGCAATCAGGTAACATGATGCAACCAAAAGTAATGTAACAAACATATGAAACAAAATAAAGAGAATATTCTATAATAAATGCTATGCATCCAATATTTTAAAATTTTATTTTCAAATTCCTCAAAAGGAGAAGTAAATCAAAACCAAAATCAAAAATTTCATGGAGGGGGTCCTCCTAACAAAACATATTAAACTCTAGAATCAAAAGAATATGGAGCTTCCAATGGTATTCTAGTTCCTCCTAAAACAATAACTAGAGCAAACAATATATTTATTTCTCAAATTTTACAAAAAATCACTTTTCAAAATGATCGGGATTTAGGTCCTAATAATAACAATTCAAAAACCTTGGTTTATAAATTTTAACTTTATAAACTATGGTATATAAGATCACCCAATCAATCAACTCAATCAAACCAAACATAATCCATAAACGAAAATCTAACACTTAAAATTACTTAAAATGTCAAATGACTAAAAAAAATCTTAACTTAGGTTTAAAACTTTCTTGATTGCCTAAGAATATAAATAATTTCCTAAGCGTACCATTCTGCTCACCGGCCTTTAGTTATTACTTAGAGGATTACCTATGCTCCTTCAGACAAAATTAAAAGTCACTTTCTAAACTTATTGGTTTCTTAATTATACCAATATTTATAAATCACTTTAATTTGCATTTAGTATTTATTCAATACCAAAATCACCTATGAATTATTTAATAAATTTTCACCTAAGTTTAAAAATATTTTATAAAGTCATTTCTTTATAAAACATAAAATAGTAACTTATTCTACTTTATTTACTTGTATAATACTCTTTTAAATCCTAAGAGTATATACAAAACATAAAATTTATTTTGCTTTTCACAATTTAGGTGAAGATCTAATCAAAATTTGGGACATTTAAAACTGAGTCGACCTCTCGACCTCTTCAACTTATAGTGTTAAAATGGACGATGTTTATGGGTTGACCCAAAACAACATATAGTTTTACAACTTATATGTTTTAAACAAAAGCTATGGTTTTAATAAAACAATGCCTATTAAAACCTTCCTACCTTTTTATCTTAAGGTGTTATAATGAATGATGTTTATGGACTGGTCCAATAACACCAATTAGTTTACACTATTTAGATACTTAAATAATATTTATGGTTTTGATAAAACAATGTTATCAAAACCTTCCTATCTAATCTAATCCATTTAAATTAGGGTTAACTTATCCCTTATCTTTTCTAAGGGTAAAAATTCATTTATACAAAACAACCTTTTACCAAAAATACTTCTTATTTTTCTTAAATAAATTCCCTACTAAGGGAACTTAAGATTAAACACCCAGTTATAAATTTCAAAACTCATCTTTGAAAGCATACTAAATATATTTCTTTTATGAAATAACTTTAAACAATTTGTTTGCTAAAACTCACTATGGGTTCGTTCGGGTTTGAACTCATTTCGATCGTACAACGATAAAGAGAATAATTTACTAAGTACTCCACAACGTTTGCCTAAGCAACATTTTATCGTCACTTAGAAGATTATTCAGATTACCACAAAACTAAATGAAATGTTTTCCTCCAAATTATTCAAAGAAAAAGCATTCTACTTAAAATTTCTTTCCCAAAATATTTATACTTCAGAAATATCCCCAAATAATATCGTTGTTGCTTTTCTCAAAATCTTTTGAAATCATTTTAAACAATTACGGGATTTTAATTTTTAAAACACTCTTTAAAATGTTATTTTGAAGAGAAATTTATAATACTAGGTGTATTAAAACAAGGGTAAAAACAAATGTCATTTTAAACGTCGTTTACTATAAACCCAAAATAATTTACACTTAGCTTTATTTATAAACAATTCTATTTTAAAGTTCTCATTTAAAACCATCATTTATAAATTTAAAACAATATTTATTATCCCAAAAAAATAATAAAACAATTTAAATACCTTTTATAAATTCAAAAAAATGTAACTCGTCCGGAGGATGATTTATAATACACTTTTTTTAAATTTAAAACAATATTAATTATCCCGAAAGATAATTAATCACATTTATAGTATCTTTTATAAATCTAAAACAATATTAATTATCCCAAAAGATAATTAATTAAATTTACAATTTCCTTTAATAAACAAATCAATTATCTTTAATAAAATAGTTAATTACTTCCAAAACTCTTTCATCAAATCAATTAATTTACTTTAAAATCATTTATTAAATCAATTAACCAACTTAAAATATCATTTATCAAACGATTTATTAAATCCAAATAATCGTTAATTAAGATGGATAATTAATCTCAACTATCATTAATTATAAAATCAACAAACTATTTTCAAAACAATTAATTAGGTTCAAAATGATCATTATTTAAAATAGGTAATTACATTTCAAATATCATTGATTAAAATGATCGAGTTAAATTCAAACATTATTATTTAAAATGATTAACTAAATTTCAAAACAATATTATTTAAAATAATTAATTAAATTTGACAAATCATTAATTAAAATGATTAATTAAAGTTCAATATCAATAATTAAATTGATATAATTAAATTCAAATCTCATTAATCAAAAAGATTAATTAATTTTAAACATCATTAATAAAAATGATTAATTAAATTCAAATATCATCATTTAAAATGATTAATTAACTCTAAAGATAAACTAATTTTAAATATCATTAATTAAATTGGTTAATAATTTCAAAATCATTAGTTAAAATGATTAATTAATTTAAAATATCACTAATCAAAATGATTAATGAATTTTAAAATTCTATTTAATGAAAACAGAAGCTCAAGTTCAGAACACACGCGACGGTGCTTTGGGGATGAAAATCAATAAATGGCGGTATATCAGAAATCGCTACAATGACACTTAAACAGTTTAAATGGAATATCCAGATTAATTTCAATTAAATATCAATATAACAACATAAGGATGTAAATAAATAATTATTGGCGAGAAACCCCTCAGGGTCTCTCTATATATTCTCCCTACAAAACAATGGTTAAGGACATTATATATAATCATATGGGTTCATAAAAATCAAGTAATATGTCATCCATTTTCCAAAACGAAAATTCGACTAAACAATCAATTAAACACTTTAACTAACATCCAAGCAATCAATAATAGTTTATAGCATCATAGATATGATATAGTAAAATTGAATGTAAGTTAAACCCATTTAAATAATTCTCCTTTAATATAATTAAATTTTCTTATATATTTATCCCCTAAATGTATTATCCTACCATTTAGATTATATTAAACAACTTTTTTTATATTAAAAGTTTACTTTCAGCTTAACACTGTTAAAATATGACTTTTAACTTAACCATTTCGCCAAATACCTTATAGTCAAACTGTGAAACTTAATTCACAAGGGGTTCATTCTCAAGGTTCCCTAATTCCTATTTACCTAACCTATACCTTACTAAGGAAAATCTCATATGAACTATTCAACAACAATTGATGCTCAAACTGGACGGGCATAACTAAACAAATCCTAAATGATAATAATAAAATATTATCATCTCCTAATAATAAACTCATCAATACACTATATTAATTTTTAAAATCATTCTTGTATATATAAAATATATTCCTAGGTAAAATTATTTCATTTACCATTTTAAAACAATACGGTATCGGTAGGTCTGTTCAAGTGTTTAGGAATCCCTATCTGATCAAACGCATCGACCAGAATTCATATATCACTCAACGGATCAAACAACACAATATAAAACATTTTTATAACACCAACAAATACGCACTCAATATATATTTATACCATCAAACTTATCCTAGGAACGACACACCTTTCTGATACTAACTGTGACGACCCACCTTTCTGACCTTAGGAACGACGCTTAATACATCCATGGTATTCATGTGCCATTGCCCAAGGGTCTGAAAGACAAGTTGTCCTGGGGTACATAAAGAACAGAACAAGATAGAATAAAAAAACCTCACAACGAAATGGTTATATATAATACAAAATGATATAGTACAAAAGGTTACTTCTTACATGGAGCTATCCGAGTTAAACAAAAGCACTACATCTAACAGATTTGCAGCTATACATTCTGACTTTTCACTTTTTAGATACAAAACACACATACATAATCATACAATGGAAGTAAATAACTAGATAACTTAGGAGCCACCTGATCGATCATTGTCTTCAAAGAGCTCCAAAGAGAAACCTGCTACACTTAGACTACTCAAATATAACTGAGTACCCGAAAGTTTAGGGAAAATAAACAACTTGGGTCAGATAATATGTCTGGTATGAGTAAAACTCTGAAACAAAAGGGAGTGTATTTAACGATAATATGTGGGACCACGCCGCTAACGCGGAACGGGTTTTGTCCCACATAAACAACAACCAAGCATAAGAATGGAAAAGAACAATAGGATACAAATCCAAACATAAATGATGGGCAAAAATAGTATAAAGATCCAAACTTGAAAGAATGAAAATAGTTTGAACAAAATCCAAATTGGACAGAATGGATAAAACAAGATAACAGTCCAAACTTGATAGAATGGACAAAACCTATAATTAAACATCATGAAGAGTGGTTGACTCTTCTTGCTGCAATTACAGAAAAACAATTTGAAAGTTCGAACCAAATAAGGAAATAAAAATTTCCAACTAATGACTAGGAGGGTGCACCTCTTTGAAGTATACCTTTAGTAATATACTTTTGAGAAGCTCATTTACTTTGTGACACTTCTCGGAAACCTCCAAGCCGGACCCTGCCAAACTTTACCGAGTATCCAAATACTTCACATCTAAGTTCACAACCGAATCTATTCTAGATGAGATTTGAAAGTATCGTAATGGGAGCAACCCCGCATAGCTTGGCTTCTTTTCACTCTTTGGTTTTAGTCATTTCCGATAAAGGATATCAAAGCTCAACGGAGCAACATATCATCTTAGAATGATGATATAAAAAAGTTGAAGTAACCAATAGCTGAGAAACCAACTATCGAGGATATAAAACGATCGTATATGGAAATTAAGTCTTATATACTCACCACCACTCATCGAATTCAAACTTGTACTATTTCTTGGTTAATAATAACACCGGACAAGTCAAGGTAGTGTTACCTCAGAGTCATGTCTCACGGTTATCATTAACTTTAAAATTAGCGACAAGTCTACTTCTTCGATGTTAGTGCTAATTATGCAAATAAATCGTTTCCATATAAGTGTATCGCTTTACGAAAATGACATAAACGAATCAAACATTTTTATTTAAAAACCCGAATTTTGTACCTAGATTCACATTACAAGTATTAGCTTTAAAATACATTGTTAAAAGAGTTTACTAACTTTGAAACATCATTACAAAAGTATTTAACAACCTAAAACATCCTAATTGCATTAATTAATTAACTTTAAAACTTTATTAACTAAGTTAATTAATTAACTTCAATAACCTTTAAAGTGAATTACCTTTAAACATCATTAATTCCATTAATTACCTTTAAACATCATTAATTCAATTAATTAATAACATTTAATATAATTAATAAATTAATTTATAAATAATTAAATCTCATTATTTAAAAATGATTCATTAATTTTAAAAATCTTTAAAGGAAAGATTAATTAAAGTTAAACAGATTTATTAACTTCTAAAATTCAATAATTAAAAAGATTAAATAATTTAAAAACATCATTAGTAAATTGATTAATTAACTTTAATCCATCATTATTAAAAGATTAATTAGCCTTAAACATCATTAAATAAAATGATTAAAAATTTATAACATCATTAACTAATTAATTAGTTAAATTTAAAACACATCATTAATAAGTAATTAGCTAACCTTATTCCTTATTAATAATTAAATTAAATGATCATTTTTAAAATGGTTAATTACTTTTGAAAACATCATTAATCAAATTCTTGCTTAACTTGTAAAACAATTCCAAGCACGAAGATGAAACCAAACGGTTTCGATAAAAAGTGATTTTTGGAAAGTGCCATTATAGCGACTATCGCTATATGGGCTGTTTGGCAAACAATTTATGGCATTGTCATTACAACCAAACATCACATACAAGGATATGAGCATATATACATGGTAATTTACTATGATACAACTTGTAGTAAACATGAACCAACATTATAAGCAACTTTTACTTACTAACTTTACATGTTACTAAACTATGACCAAGATGTCAACTTTTCGAAGCATGAATCAAACCAACAATTACCACAATACCAAACACGTACAATAAGCATTCAATAGCAGCAAATGTGAACATGAGTATGATTTAAAAACTTTCGCTTTAAAGGTGAATTTTTACTCGGAAAATAGTTAACTTTAATTACTAATCTATCACATTGCTTGTTACTTGCTTGCTAACTTTCAAGGCAACAACTTTTCAAGCATAAAATCAAACCAACAATCAAAATATCACTACACATATACAACAATCATTCATAGGAAAAAAATATATGCATAAAAATGGTTTAAAACTTTTGGCATGGATGATGGAGTATTTACTCACCGAAATGTTGCCAAATCAAGTCGAATCACTACAACAACTTGCACTAACTTCAACGACACCTCTCTTCACTTAAACTTGGACTTTTTGGCCCCTATATGGTCTTTTTAGGCTTGGCCATGGCAGTAATGGGCTCGGCCTTGGGCTATAGGGGTGGTGGAGCTTTATTTTGAGGAGTATAGGCTTTAGAAATGAAATAGGGAGGTTTTAAACTTAGTTTTGGAGTGTGTAAACTAGTTTTTAACTTAGGAAATGAAGAGGAAGCCATGAATGAAGATAAGAAGCTAGGGAATGGAGATGAAGAAATAGAAATGTAAAGTGAAAAATGAGTGGAGGTGGAAGTATTTATAAGAAAATGAGAAGGGCAAATGGGTAAAATGACTTAAGGAATAATATATATATAATATATATATATATATATATATATATATATATATATATCTTTTCATGAAACCAAGCCCATACCTCCCCCTCTCCCTTAGTACACACATTCTCCCCTTGATTCCCTCCTCCACCATGACTTAGGTACTGACCTACTATCTTAAGGTATGGTATTTTTATATTTAGGTCACTATTAAACACTATTTGCACCATGCTTAATTAATTTAAAGTCTTATCACCATTAATTAATTTAAAACACTTACTTTATCCTAATAACACTTATATTATCCTATGACATGAACATATATGTGTGTGCATTGTTGCACAAGGGTGCACAACGTTTTTTCGATACCGAAAAGTCGAAATTTCGGAAAACGTTTTTCGATCACATTTTCTATTTTTATTTGAACTAATTATTTTGGTAAACATATTTTGAAAATGATTTTAACATCATTAATTATTATTTAAAAGATGTTTATTTGGTTATTAAAATCCATTATTTAAATATTTAAAAATGATTTAAATATTCAAATACAAAGTGATTAATTTAAGGATCGTTGCAACATTCCATTTAATCATTAAATAATTGTTTTATTTATCTCTTTGATAATGTATTATAGTTATTTCTGATGTTAATATTACTGCAAAAACTTTAAATTATAAAATATACCAATTCATTAGTATTACATGCATTCTTTCATTATTTCAAGCAATATTTGAAATTCAATCTACATATCTCTTATCCTTTAGACAAATGTACTAAACACTAAATGTTATATCATCTATGACTATAAATATTTATCTATTGAACTTCATAAAAGCATTGATTAAAATTAATTAAGAATACTAATTTTCATTTATCTTCTTAACGACTACTAAATGCTAAAAGATAGCAAATCAATATTTAATTCATTATATTATAATATATAAAATTGAATTTTTACACAAATATGAAAAAACATAAATCATATAAAAAATTACATACTTAAAAATAATAACTTTAGTACATAACTCAATTATTTTAACAAATTCAACAAATATTGCATAATAAATTCAATTTTTTACGTGTGATTACAAAGCTATTTTTATAAATATACCGTGTGGAACACACGAGTTACACACTAATGTGTGTGTGTAAAAGTGCCAAAAAATGGTTTAAACTTGAGAAAAATATTTGCTTATTTGATCAAAGAAAGAAAGTAGGAAAGAAATTTTCTTATTTGATCAAAGCAAGAAAGTAGGAAAGATATTTCCTTATTTGATCAAAGCAAAAAAGAAGATCATTACACATTTTGACCAAGGAAGAGACATGTTAACCCACCTTTTTCCAAGGTAGTATACAAGCGGATTTAACCCAACAGGCTTCATAATTATCAACGCTGATAAGTCTAGAGCGATGATTGTATGGACCAAAAATCAGGTACGGATAGTAACACCAAGTCAGAATTGAATGGAATTGGTAGATAAATAATGTAAAATTCTTAAAGTATGGGATATAGTTTAGTGAATGGGAGGGATCAGTATGGGTTGGCTTCTATACAGGGTTCGACATGGTTTTAATGAGTAGGGATCGGCATAGTTGGTTAGTATGGATCGGTAAGGTTAGGGATAAGAGAAGGAAGAGATCGGTATATAAGAACATTACAGAGGCAGGGATCGGCCACATAGGGATCGGTGGTGATGAGTTAGAAAGGAAGAGATCTATCTTAGTGAGCCTGGTTGGGGATCGTTTGGATATGTTTTGCTGAAGGGATCGGCCATGGTCATAGAATAGAGTTCGGCATACTTTAGCTTATGAAGGAGGGATCGACATGGTTAACTAATAGGGTTCGACATGCTTTATAGAAGAGGATGGATCGACATACTTCTTTGGATAGGGGTCGGTGTTCATCAAGGTTCAAGTACATTCTTGCATACAACAATCTTATCTCGAGATCCATAAGTTCAAAGCACACAAAATTTGGAGAGTAAGGCATATGGACCCTTGGGAACATACCCTAGGGATCACACATCAAATAGACAAAGGTGGAGGGATCGGTATACATCTCATGAGGGGGATCAGCAGGAGATAGCACACAGGCAATGCTGAAACATAGATCATGCAATAACTTGAGCTCATTTGGTCCAAATGATATGAGAATTGAAGGGCTAACATATTTAAGCATGCAGAAGCCACTGTAGGGATCGTTGCCCAAAAATCAATAAATAAAGGGATTGGTACCGATCCCTATTCATTGGGATTTGGGCATAGCGACCCCTTTGGTGGGCCCATATGAATTAGGATATCCTATAGCCGAAGTTTCAAAGAGATGGGTGGTCATCTTCCCTTATAAATACAGCAGGCATAGTGTCAGAAAAGGGATCTTCTTTCTGCTTCTCTTAACTTCAACCTAGGCTACACTCCATCAATTTTATTCTTGGATTTCAGATTGTAACTGTAAACAAACTTTAGTATAATAAAAAAGATTTTTTGGGAGTGGACATAGGTCAGAGCTAGCCGAACCACTATAAATCTTGTCTCCTTTTACTTGCTTTCTGATTGTTTTAATTTTTTTACTTCATTTATTTCTCTTCATATTTCTGTGATTGGATTGGATATTGGAGCTTTCACATAATTGGGTATTGACGGCCAATTTTGACGCCAACATTTTAACGCTTTCATTGAGAAGACTTGTACCCGCGGATTTGGAAGCTAGGAGCTTAGGTTTTGAAGCTTGGATACTTGGATATAAGAAGCAATGGAAAGGCAATAAACAAGGAAAGCACGACCAGAAAGAAGCCACCATGGAGGGAGTCTGGAGGCTTCCTCAGGAGCTGGAGCTAATCAAGCATCTGAATACATGAAGGATTGGACAAGATGGTGTACAAAATTAAGGAGTTGAAGTAGCTGGAGCTGGAGCAATAAACCAGGGATGAGATGGAAACGATGATGGATGCTATGCAGGAGAGGATGTTGAAAAGATAAGAGGAGATTATATAGAATTTGCTCTAACAGATTGGACAAGATGGTGTACAGAATTAAGGAGTTGAAGTAGCAGGAATCGCTGGAAATCAGAACCGGGGACAAGATAGAGCAGCCGGTGGCAGTCCCCTGCCATCTAGAGGGATCGACACTGGTCCCTCCAGAGGGATCGGTACCGATCCCCCAAAGGCTAGAGGGCATGCCCCCCGATCTGGTTGATCATGATGTTGGAGGACCTACGATTGATCCCATGGAGCTTGGTGCGAATAAGAATTTGGATGCTCGTTCGGAGGAATATGTTCCAGATTCCCTCGTAGACTCGGGTGGTAGCTTGGACATGATGATAAGAGACTACCATTGGAAGACAATGACAGGTTTGTAGAGATGATAAAGTGAGTTATGCATGAAGGATTAGTGAACAGGGATCTGGAGGATGTAAATAGAAGTCCATTCGCTCCAAATATCAAGAATGCTAGGAATCCGCCAGAATTCAAACTACCAACGCTGGAAGCTTATGATGGAAAATCTTATCCAACTATGAATATGATGAGGTATATACGACACATGGAAGTACTGGGGGCATCAGAAGAAGTCCTGGCACGATGTTTCCCCCTATACTTAACGGATGTAGCTGCGCTATGGTTCAGACAGTTAGAGAGTGTTTCTATTAGCACATGGATGGAATCAGTCGAAAGATTTATGAAGCAGTTTCGGTTTCACATTACAAGACACAAGAATGTGATGACATTAACATCAATAAAGCAGTGAGCAGGATAATCACTCAAGTATTTCTTGACCAGGTTCAATACGACAGTTGTTTCATTGGATCGACCAGATCCATCGATGATTTTGATGGCGGTAGTGTCAGATGTTGCAGATAATTTAGATTTTAAGATATCACTGATACGGGATCCACCGATGGATCTTGGGGAATTTTATCATGAAGTAGAGAGGTTTCTACGACAAGAAGATGCAAAAGCTGATACAAAGGCAACGGAAGTTGATATGGTACAGGGTGAAGAACCGCCCGGTGAAAGCTCAGGAAAGGACAAGGGTAAACGGAACATGGACAATAGCTTCGATGGATCGAAGCAATAGAGGGGAGAACCCAAATTATCTTCTTACTCAGAATTGAATGAAACCATAGAACGAATATATCTGGATACTCGAGGACGCCTTCTGTATTGAAGGCCGACAAGGAGGGAAACCTCCGAACACGAACGGACATCAGGAAAGCGTTGCCTATTCTATGAGCTGGATGGGCACAATACAAATGACTGCAGGCATTTGAAAGATATCATTGAGGAACACGTGAGGAATGGTTGGTTACAATAATACGTAAGGACTCGAGCTGCGACAGTGGAACATGAGTAGCCACCATCCATCTCGAATGAAAATGGCATTAGATCAAGGCATCATCGTCAACTTGTCATCAATTGATCGGGATGACATGGAATAAGTATCAAACTCCACAGTAGGACGACTAAGTCACTTACACATATAAGACATCGAGGAAGGTCCTTAGGCATGCTCTGAGATGATGATAAACCGTAATGCTAGGGTTTGTGAATTTTTTTTCCTTCTTGTTTGCTTTGAACTCTTGTTTTTCTGGTTTCATTTGAACTCTGGTTTATTGGTTGTACGGGCTCTTATTTTATGGACTTAGGAATGCTTAAATTTGGATCAATGTAATGGATAACACAGGTCATCAGGTATGGATTATGCTTGGTAAGGGGTAGGTCGCTTCGCTCGAACGCGATGGATCGACCTACTCAAGTTGTCGAGTATGGATTGTGCTCGGCAAGGATCTGAAGAGGTCAAGGTCGTCAGGTATGGACTATGCCTGGCAACGGATAGGTCGCTTCGCTCGAACGCGATGGATCGACCTACTTAGGTCGTCAAGTATGGATTGTGCTCGGCAAGGATCTGGAGGGATCAATGTTGTCAGGTATGGACTATGCCTGGCAAGGGGTTGGTCGCTTCGCTCAAACGCGATGGATCGACCTGCTCAGGTCATCGGTTATGGATTGTGCTCGGCAAAAATCCAGTGAGATCGAGGATTTGGATTAGGATAACAACCCAGAGAGGTTATGGATTTGTATATCAGCTTCGAACAATTATGGATTGGATATGGGCCCGGAGAAGTTTGGGATTTGGCTAGCGACCCGGTGAGGTTGAGGGTTTGGATAAAACAACCCGGAGAGATCGCGGATTCAGAATTGTATATTGACTCGGAATGGTCATGGATTTCACTAACGATCCGGAGAGACCATGGATTTGGATAGGCAATGGATTGGATAATATGGCTATCGATGGATTATGGACTTCAGGTTTTGGATTTATGGCAATTCAAAACACGCCTTCCTATCGCAAGACATGTTTTGGGGGGCAAAGTGTTAATCCACCTTTTGCCAAGGCAGTATACAAGCGGATTTAACCCAACAGGCTTCACAATTATCAAGGCCGATGAGTCCAGAGCGATGATTATAGGGCCCATAAATCAAGTACTGATAGTAATACGAAGTCAGAATTGAATGGAATTGGTAGATAAATAATGTAAAATGCTTAAAGTATGGGATATAGTTTAGTGAATGGGAGGGATCGGTATGGGTTGGCTTCTATAGAGGGTTCGACATGGTTTAATGAGTAGGGATCGGCATAGTTGGTTAGTATGAATCGGCAAGGTTAGGGGTAAGAGAAGGAAGAGGTCAGTATATAAGAACATTGTAGAGGCGGGGAGCGACATAAGGATCGATGGTGATGGGTTAGAAAGGAAGAGATCGGTCTTAGTGAGCCTGGGTGAGGGATTGGTAAGGTATGTTTTGCTGAAGGGATCGGTCGTCATCGTAGAATAGGGTTCGACATACTTTGGCTTATGAAGGAGGGATCATCATGTTTAACTAATAGGGTTCGGCATGCTTTATAGAAGAGGATGGATCGACATACTTCTTTGGATAGGAGTCGGCGTTTATCAAGGTCCAAGTACATTCTTGCATACAACAATCATTATCTCGAGATCCATAATTTCAAAGCACACAAAATTTGGAGAGCGAGGCATATGGACCCTTGGGAACATACCCTAGGGATTGCACATCGAATAGACAAAGGTGGAGTGATCGGTATACATCCCATGAGGGGGATCAGCAGGAGATAGCACACAAGCAATGCTGAATCAGAGATCGTGCAATAACTTGAGTTCCTTTTGTCCAAATGATATCAGAATTAAAGGGCTAACATATTTAAGCATGCATAAGCCACCGTAGGGATCACTGTCCAAAAATCAACAAATAAAGGGATCGGTACCGCTACATCTTCATTGGGATTTAGGCCTAGCGACCCCTTTGGTTGGCCCATATGAATTAGGAGGTCCTATAGCTGAAGTTTCAAAGAGATGGGTGGTCTTCTTCCCCTAAAAATACAGCAGGCATGGCGTCAGAAAATCGATCTTCTTTCTGCTTCTCTTTATCTTCAACCTAGACTACACTCTGTCAATTTTATTCTTGGATTTTAGATTCTTACTATAAACAAACTTCAGTATGATAGGAAGGATTTTTTGGGAGTGAACGTAGGCTAGAGCTAGCCGAATCACTATAAATCTTGTCTCCTTTTACTTGCTTTTTGATTGTTTTAATTTTGTTCTTCATTTATTTCTCTTCATATTTCTGCGATTGGATTGGATATTAGAGCTTTTGCATAATTGGGTGTTGGTGGCTAATTGATGCCAATAAGACATGTCTCAAATTGTATAAATATCTCCAAATAAAAAGAAAGAAATTTCATGATGGAGCCAAGTCATTCCATATTACATTAAATCATTCAAAAAGAAAAAATATCACTCATAAATTTACATGCATATTTTTTAAAAACACACACACACAGATATATATATATATATATATATGTTTGTAGACATACACATAGATACATACACAGGTTCTTGTCATCATTCGTCCTTCATTGGCCTTTATCGGGTTACAATATCATTTGGATACAACATATTTTCTCAATTCTTATTTGTTCTACAATCCAATCAAAATAGGAAAATTTGTAAGCCATTATTCTTCAATTGCAGTTTCATCCAACATCAATCAATTTCGATCAACACAATGAAGCATTTCATCTCATTACATCGAGCATTTAGTTTTCATCACTAAACACTCATATCTCGCAAGTGCACTATCCACTACCTCAAACATCAATTCTCTTGCAACACATACAACATCTCCATTTCAAAGCTATGCATCCTACAACACTATTACACCACTGTTACAACACCCAACTTTATCTTCACTTCAATAGAATTAAGACAATCACAATAGCTGCATCATCTTTATCAGTTCTATGTAGCGTCTTAAGGTTATGAATGGCAAAGATGTCAAACCTAGCAATACCAGCATCGATAGCAAGGACTCAGGGTAATAGATCTCAACTACATTATCCTCACCATCTCACACAATAGGCAAACACAATCAATATTCAGCAACAAATGGGGTCGAACTTTTCATATTATGGTGCAAGATCCTCAAACACATCACAAAATCATTCAACAACACAGGCAAGTAAGCGGTTATTTCCAAAGGCAGCAATTAGTATATTCAGGCGACGTTAGATCCAGGCACTCTAGAACGACCATCTTATGCAAAAATAAACATCATCATCATCATTCTTCAGACTCTAAATCGAAAACAAAGCATGTAGATGTCATTATAGTCACCTCCAAGCATGAGCTCTTCATTTAAAGAAGTCAAGCAAAGGTAACCATCTGAAGGTTTCGACTATGAGAATTCGAGCAGTGCAGAACGAGATCTCATCAACTCCAGGCACCAAAACAACAGAGCGAGCATCTCTTACCCACTTGCTCTTTAAAGCAAGGTGGGGGGTCTTTGACGTTGGGAGTTCAGTGAATTATTGGGAGGTGGAGCATTTCAACTTTGGGCAGAGGAAAGATTACGTTGATCTAAAAAGGAAGATTGAATTAACATAAAAGGAAAAATCAATTCTTCTCCTTCTTCAGGGGTTTCATTTTAATAGTGTGATGCTAAAAGCAACCAAGAAAGTGCCTATTAATACCATTAATTTTTTAATTCATCTTAATTAATTCACCTGCTTCCTAATAACATACTTATTTCTCCACTCAGTTATTGATTACCTAAGGAAAGAACTTTCCTATTCTAAACCGTGTTTCTTCTTCTTCATCATCACATAAATTCCAAAACACTAAGCATGCACTTTCTCATTCTTCTACATCATGTAAATTCCAAAACCCTAATATCTAACTTTCTTATTCTTCCTCATGTTAAGCCTAAACCCTAAACATAAAGTCTCTATAGTTGAGATTCCCATTATCAAAAGCAATTTAAATTTTCTGCTTTGGATTGCTAACTAATGAAGTTCAAGGAAGAAGGTGATTTAGAGAATAGTCAATGTTCTAAGGAAGGAAATGTGGTAATTTTGATTTATACTAATTTTGTAGGCTTTCAATATTATTTGCAACATGTATTTGTTTAGGGATTATTCAATTGTGGTATTTAGGAATGAGGAGTAGTGCATTGGTATTAATTTTCTCAATTGATTAATAAAAGACATTGTTTTTCGTGAATTCAAATAATGAATAGGAAGAAGAGAACTCCAATGATGTAAATGCAATATGTATCTATAGTTAAGCATTTTAATTTATACCGTTCATTTGATGAATTTAACAGAAATTAATTTTGTAGGCCTTTCTTAATGAGTTTGTTGGGTACAAAAAAATGGATGATGTGATGATTAATGATGTAGAGATTGAACTACCTCATGTAAGTATATTTTAGTTTTTTTTCATTCGTTGGCTTAATGTTATATGTACATATACACGCAAACATGATTGAAAATTGATGTTTTATGGATTGAATTGGTTATTAGGTTTTTTAGACAAGCAATGAGAAAGCAATGAAGCATGACAATGAGCCAATTGTAGAAGCAAAAGAAATTAGGGCTTGAGTGCTTGTTTTTTAATTATTATGGTATTGGGTAGCATGTATTTTAAATAATCGCAGTATTCTTTAGCAATGGTATTAGGAAGCACTTTCTTAGGTGCTTTTAATAGCACACTTTTAATAAAGGAAGAGTACCTCGATTTAAAGAGAAAGGAACGGGCAGTCATATGATTAATATAGAAGAAAGAATTTTAAAAAGGAAATTTCCTTTTAAGTCCTTCAGTTTTATAATTTGTAGTAGAACTATTTGTTTATTTTGTTTTTGTATGTTTTCTAAACTTTGAACTCTAGAATTTTGTTTAGAATTGAGCTATGATTTGTAGTTCAGGAATTCTCCTTTTAGGATAAAGTCAAGGCAGTCAAGGTAGTGTGATTAGACATAGAATTGGTATATTTAGGTTAGCAAGAAGTGCGGTTTTACTCATGTTTTAAGTTTGAATATATAGTTCTAGCTGTAATCCTAGGAATTGTAGTGGGCACTAACTGGTTATTTGCCGAAGGTGGGTATATCTGTGTGTCCTTTATTGTCCGCATTTATTTTTCCGCATTATTTATCTACTTGTCTATGAAATATTTTTAAATACCCTATTTATCTCCCTCTAGAGTATATTGCACGTTCCTAACAAGTGGTATCAGAGCGGGATGTTAGGAAAAATCCGATTCATGTTTTACCCAAGTTGTAGCCTTAGCATGAGTCAATCCATTTTCAGTCCAACTATTTTTAATAGAACATATTTTTCATATTGGAAATATAAGAAGGAAATTTATTTAAAGTCTATTGATTTTCAAATTTGGGATATTATTGAAAATTGTTGGGATATGGTAGATAAGAATATTCTTTCCATTAATGCTAATGCTATGAATATTATTATCTCTGTCATTGATAAATCTAAATTTAACCATTTTCCTGATTATTTAATTGCATAAGGAATCTAGAACACTGTAACGACCCACAATTCCGTACATTTTAAGTTGACAATAAACCATACATGTCAAACTCAATTTAAATGAAAGGGTGGATAGTTATGGGTTAAAGAATATAAAAACAGAGAACAAAATCTTACACGAACGGAATAATATATATTATTTCAACATATAAACTTTACAGTGGAAAATTTTAAATACATTTATCAGAGTTTAACTAAATATCAACATGGATAGTTATAAATCGCTATCCTTACAAATGCGGAATATAATAGTACATAAGTGTGGTGGAAATGGATAACAATCTTCAAAAGAATCTTCTAGCTCCACGCTCCGAGCTCTTTCAAAATGCTCCAAACTAAACTTGACTACTAGGCTATCCAGAAAAATAAAGTACCTATAGTTTAAGCGAAAGAGAATTAACTCCAGGTCAGTCGTGGGACTGGTGTGAGAAACTCAAAATACGAGTATTTGAAAACAAAAGGGTATCTCATAAGACCACACTGCACATTAACACAAAACGAGTTTTTACCTTATGATAACCAAATCATTTCTATGTAAAATCCAGTGATATTATTTTTAATGACATTCTTTTGAAAACCTTTCAAATAAACATATTCAAATAGCCGAAATGGTTACATTGGATAAATTTGATGACATAATAGGTTACAACTAATTATGAAGGCACTTATTGGAAAATAGATTTCCAATGAATAGCGAGGTAAGGGACTACCTCCTCACTAGAGAGATGCACCGAGGATTGACATCTTCGAAACCTTTGCGAATTGAGACCAGCCTACCCACAGACCCATCTGGTAGCGGATAAAACCGAATATGATATAACCCTAGCCGTTTCTGACCTATCTGAGACGTTTCATAGCATACACCACAAAATTTGACCCGATGTTATAGCGGGTAGAAATAAATAAATCTTGAAGGTGATATCGTACCCTAATGTTTGTGATCCACTTATCCTTAAAGCAACCCCTATTTCATAATTCCACAGGTGTGAGGCTTGAGGTAACGTATACCTTTCTTAGAACATTTTCACTTAAAATGCCACATTGCTCTTTCCAGCAACACGTTATTGATTTCGACAAAAGTACAACCTCTGAGCTCGTATGTCTCAGTGAAGGGTGTTAATTATAAAAGGGGTTAACTCCTACTACACCAAACAGATGTACATTTGTAGAGATCAATGCACTGTGATCTTAGAAATGCAATGATAGACATCTATCCATACAAGTTGGTCAGGAATAGGACAAACCGAAGGCACTCTCCTGTACATCCCATCAGGCATTACCCCTAGAATTAGTAGCGATTAGTCCTTGCATACGAAGATTCCAGAGTAAAGGCACCACTACTATTTATTTATCTCGAGAGCTACTATGAAATTATCAACAAGCAGCCTTTCCATTATGAAGATCCTTGCCTTCGACTTCATTGTCTTTAACATGTCTTCACGTTCGAACTCGTAAATTGGTTCGAACTGGTTTTCGAATAAGAATTTTCCCTAATCCGATCCTGGTTCCTCCAAACCAATCATTGATAAAAAGATGTTAATTACGTGGGTGATTAATATTCCATTAATTATTATCTTTTTATCCAAAATATCTTCTTAGAGATATATATCTTTTTAAAACCATTTCCTTTCAGTATACACGGGATCATTAAACCTCATTTATCAAATCTTTATTCATATTAAACCTTTTAAATCTTGGAGTAATTCCAAATCATTTCATCCTTCACTTAGGAAAATATCTCCAAATCATTTATTTAAATCTTAACAAAGATTTCTTATTTCCAAATCATAACTTTTAAATGGGTCAAAAATAATATTATTTAAGACATCATTTGCTGTAAACCCAAAACAATTAATTTGAAATTGTATTATTTCTACTCGATATCAATTTCCATATTCAACCTTTACTATCTGTCAAATAATGGTGAAATCATCTTTTAAATTCACACGGATACTATGGGTTCCCTCCTCAAAATTTCATACCAAGTGTAAGAATTTTATTCTATACAATCCAAGTTGTATGAAATTAAATTTGTAAATTTGAATCTTCTATACTTGTCTCGTTTCTGACATTTCGACCTTATCAATTCCTCGTCCAGGAAAAGGGCCAGGTGAGCCAGGGCACTGGTTGCTGTCGAACATCTCCTTAGTTTAAGCACCTCCCATCCAGATCTCACGAATAGAAAAATCTAGTTTACTCATCGGCTTTTAGAGCCAAGATTAAATCACTTGATTTTAACAGCTTTTCTTTAAATCGTTTAATTAAACTTTTAAAAGTAAATTATAAAATCTTCAAATCATCTTTAAAATAGTTAATTATTTATTTAAAAACATTTATCAATGATTTGGGATAGGATACTTAAGTTTAAAGCCATATTTCAAAAGTTATTAAAAGTGCTACAAAAAGTGCTGCGAATAGTGCTTTTAAGGCTTATTTGATCAAAACAACTTTTCTATCTTTCAGAGTTCCATCTTTATAATACAACTCTTTTAAAACATTTTAAAATATTTATAGAACTTATTTCATGTTTTTAAAGAATTAAAAATCTCAATTTTAAAGAATTTATCGCTTTGGTTTCCAAACTGCCAAACCGCAACTATTTTGATAACTTATTTTACTCATAGTTCAAAATCTACGAAACAGAATCTCAATCCTTTTCTTTTGTTTGAAAATTATGATTATAAGAGTTTGGAAATTTTTTATTTCAAAGAATTCTAACTCATAATCCATCGTATAAATGGGTTTAAATTTCTACGATTCGAAATCGCAAACTGTCATTATGGGACACGCCTATTTCAGACTCAATTTTCATAACTTATCAAAACTTCACCAAATTGTATTTTAGTGTTTATAAAATATTTATAAACCATTTTAACCATTTCAAAGGGGTTTAAAGATTCCATATCACTTTATAACTTGGTTTGGAAAGTGATTTCCTTATGTAATATCAACGTGTATTTAATGTGACTTGTTTACACAATTAAACAACTATATTAAAACAGCCAAACTTGATGATCAAAGCATAGTAAACATCCATAGCAATCATATCACAACATCATTATATATATAGTTTCTCACCTTTATTGGATATCAAACTTAGGAAAACGGACTATAGCTTCGCTACGATCGAATTAAAATTCATGGAATCGAGCCTTAAACCTTTGGAAAGCTAAGGCCTAAGCTTGCAAGTGGAGATAGGCTCGGCCTTGGTGATGGAGGGTGGTGGCCGTGTATGGTGAAGGAGGAAAGAAGGTGATTGCACTTGATTTTGAAGTGGATTGACATGGTATATACATGTGTATATATTTTACTTTAGTTTGGAATATTTTGTCATAGCTTTGTTAATTGTTTCAAGGCATGGAAGCCATTAAAGAAGAGCTTTACAGCTTTAAGAAGAAGAGAATTGTGTGAATGAATGTGTGAATGTAGGTGTGTTTTTATAGGAAAAACTTTGGAAATAAATATCCAAATGTGTAAGGACCAAAATGCCCTTGCCCACACCCTTTTCATCGCCATCAAGGGGCATGGCTTCCCCCATGCCATCCTCCATGTGTGTGGTGATGATGGTGTGTAAGTGAGTTAATGTTTGCTTTTGACTTTGGTTTGGTTAAGGATGAAGTTTATGCAAAATATCTTTGATTTTTTTTTGTAATATATATATATATATAAGTGTATATGTATATTTGTATGTATGTGTTCATGTATATGCTAGGGTGTGAATGTGTATGTTGTATATGTGCACAAGACATATAAACAAGGTTGTAACAACTTTGAACAACTTTCGTTCGTTAAACCATTGAAAATCGGGAAGCCGACTCCCACGCATATTTTCACTTATAAATTAATTTACATATAAATGTAAAAAAATTGAAAATTTATTTCTTATCATTTTAGCTAATTAAAATGATCACATTTGATTTATAAAATCATATGAATTAATATTAAACAATTGTTTACAAAAAGTGTTGTTATATAGATAAAGCGATATAAATTTTCTTATATTTTCAAATCAAGAATATCTCTTTATAAAACTATTATAAATGATTTATTATCACTATATAACTAATTAAAACGAATTATTAACATTTTTAAAATAACTGTTTGAATAATTATAATAATTATTAAACCATTAAATCTCAATTTAAATTCATAAATCAATTATTAAATATGATGACATTATTGATGATGTCATAAATACATTTTATTTCCCAAAAATAAAATAAATAATTTTATTTCATATTCTTGTTTAAATAGATAAATAAGTGTATGTATCTAGCTCCGTGCACCACTTCTAATAATTATAGAGCATTTCATTGATATAATGGTTTTCGGTCATTTTATCTGATAATTATAGAGCTGTTTATTGATTCGGTCTACTATTCGAATACACCACTTTTACTTTCAAACTAGTATTGATCGCCAGATCCTCTAGTGCGGACTCCGATCAGGCTTATAAACTTCTATTTTCCTTACATAGCTCTCAATTATGATAGAAAATTTAAGGATCCGACCACAAACCCTCATCAGTGTTCGCCATCAAGGATTGAGGGATAAATCCTTTTTTGGACTAGTGTAAATACCTCAAAGTTCTGTACTGGAACCTTAAGTTAAATAGTTACACGAATAAAATTATCTATGTATAACTTACGTATTTATTCCAATTGGTTTTCCTAACTATCGCAATCAATTTTATATCACTACCAATTTATGAACCATTTCATAAAACTATTTCTTAAGTTTATTACATGTTCTTCAAACAACTTATGTTTAATTAACACTTTTAACTTTCATAACCATTTACTTCATGCTAAATCCATTGTTGAATTACCTCTTACAACATTACTTAAGTGTATAAATAGTTCATGACTCAAGTCTATATTTCTATAAAACTCCATTACATCTCAAGAGTATATATACAAATCCAAAATTTCAGATTGGTTTTACTTACATCAGGGTGTTTGACAAATTTAAAAATTGTTGTAATTTACTATCATCTCAAATTCATAAGTAAGAAAACTTATCTCTTATATTTTTATTCAAAAATACTTCTAAATAATACTAAAATTATTTTCTTAATTTTGAAGAACAATTTTCAAAATCATCAGGATTTAAATTCTCAAATTCTCAGCTTTTAAATCCTTTTTATTTATAAATTACATTTATAAATTTTATTTATATAATTTTATTTACTCAAAACATTTCACAATTGTTTATCTTTTATATTTTCAAAATTTCTTAGTTCTATGTTAGGTGTGATTCGAAAATTTCTGACTGCCTAAAATTGTCGAAAATTCTATTTTATTTTATTAATTAGTGATCCAAATTATCTTTGGCTTAACACTTTTATAAAGATGTTTATAATTACTAATTAATTTATCAATTGATGATTCGCATTATCAACTTAAATTTTTTTATAGATAGAGTAACTTTAAATTGATACCAAGGAACTGAGTACTACCAATAGTATCATATATTCCCTTAACCAGAAGGGTAATACTTAAGAGAAGTGTTTACCGTTTGAACATATCTCCTACCCATTTTTAGTTACTTTGGAGCCATTCGAACTAGTCATCATAAGATTCTTCTTTTCAATTCCTTTATTTATAAAACTTGATTTATACATTCATTTCTTTGGATCGTCTTATTTTTACATCTTTAGGCTCATAAATTTATCTATCTTAAATAAATTTCCTAACTTTAAACCAATATTATTACCAAACACAATATAGCCAAATCATGAAACTTAATTCACTAGGGGTTCGTGTTTTTATAAAATCAAACATTCAATTAATCAATGATAATTACTGGATATTATTATTCCCTTAATTGAAAACTATCACATTATAAATAATTATAAATATTTGAAAGTTGTTTCTTTATATAAAAAATATCATCTTAGGTAAAATTATTTCATTTACCAATTTTTTCTAAATAAAAATCATTTATATATAGCATTAACAAATACGTGCTCATATATAATACTCTCAACTCATTCTAAGGTGTCACTTACCCTATCTCTAATGAGTAACTCATCCTCAAGTATTACTAACCCTATCTCAAATGAGACACACCCCAACTGGACTCAGGTGTTCGCTCAACCTAAGCTCTGATACCACTTGTAATGACCTACAATTCCGTACATTTTAAGTTAACAATTGTAGGATCGTTTTCACCCTAGAGGGGGGGGGGGTGAATAGGGTGATACTAAAAATTAATGTGGAAATAGAAACAAAAACAGAAACTGAAAACAAACAGAAAAGATCACACACAGATTTACCCAGCTACGGCAATAACCTGCCTACGTGCTACCCCCAAGGTTTCTACTAGAAATTAGGTAATCAGACGCTTCCAAAAACACGTAAACTCGCGACACCCGCTAACTCGATTAACCGAACTCTACGCTCAAAACCCTGCCACAACTCAACCACTGAGTTGCGAATTCTCGAACTACAAAACCGTAGTTCGTATTTAGTTACACAACTAGAGTTCGACTCGAATTTTAAAAAGAAATTATAGATAAAATAAACTAAACAAAAATAAGACCCTATTTTAAAAATTGTAACCCAATACAAAAATAAAAGGCCGGCCCAACAAATATTATTAGTGCGGTAAAAATAAGTTGATCCCCTTTTCACTGTAATCTTCTTTGGCCGATATCCTCTTTTACTTTTGCTCTTCAAACACTTAGGGTTTTGAATCGAAGCCGCCACTTTGAGTTTGAGGTTAAAATTGATCGCTGATATGGTTTCATTCTTCAATTTGCTTTGAATGCTTCTTCAATCTGTGTTAATTGACTTGCTCGCGGTTGCTTCAGTGATGAGTTCGAATGCTACTTTGATTTAGTAAGTGGTTTGCCCATTTTCAATATTTCATTATGCTTGACTTGATTGTTTTCGAACTCATGATTTTCTGCCGATGATGTAATTGGGATTTTATAGGGAATGAAACCCTATTTTATCGTTCGTATATGTTGCTTTGAATTCTTCATGATTTTATCTGTTGCGTTGCTTGGCCGTTCGATTATTGCTTGAACAATGTGATGATTTTTGACTTGTTCATTTCATAAGTGCTACTCCATGAATTTGAATTTAGCTCCGTTCAGTTGTCTCCTACGACTGTGGCATTTGAATTTGTGATAACTTTGATTTGCTGATTTCCAGAAGTCTGACTTGTTAATTTTGTTATCAACTGCGACTTTTCTTTGTTCTGGTTCCTTTCTTTGCTGGCTTTGACTTCGGCATTTTGTTCAAAACATGACTCACGGCTTCACAGTTTTTGCTGTATTTTGAAATATGTAAACTCCTTGACTTTGTTCGAAACTGTTACTGATACTATGCTTTGATCGTGTCATGTGCATTTGTATGTGTGTCACCATATGTACATTTCCTTGTATGCTGGTCTAGTTTGGTTGATACTTCAAGGGTACTGCATTTAATTTAGAGAACTGCCTTTGTACATTTCTTTGAGTCGGTCTGGAACTTGCCTTTGTACATTTGAGATCTTTGACCAGTTGCTTGCATTCATGTGTGTGTGTGGTTTCATGTCTTCATACTTGTAGTCATGTTC
Source organism: Allium fistulosum (assembly GCA_030737815.1). Classification (NCBI taxonomy): domain Eukaryota; kingdom Viridiplantae; phylum Streptophyta; class Magnoliopsida; order Asparagales; family Amaryllidaceae; genus Allium; species Allium fistulosum. The sequence continues at coordinate 1,332,356,570 of CM060902.1, read as the reverse complement.
ATGCCCGAACATTGCCTTTGTCTGGTTTACGTGAGTCTGCATTGTGTTGGTTGCTTCGAGTACATATGATCTCGTTAGCCCTATATTGCTTCGAGTTCTATGATGGTCTCCATACATATATACATACATATATTTATGTATATATGTGTGTGATTGACTTGATTTGAACTGGCTTGTTTATATTTGTGTGTTACCTGCTGCTTTGTACATGTCTGGTTCCTTGTATTTAAAATCTGGTTGTAGTGTGTTCCTGTGCTACATGTGCACCACTTTGTACATGTGTGTTGCTTTCCATTTAACTTGAGTTTACATTGTGTTCATGAGCATTATAGTCTGGTGCACTTGATATGATTATGGTGCACTTCTCTGGTCTTGTTTCACTGGCTTGTTGAGACTGAGTGCTTGCATGTTGTTTGGTCTGGTACTTCATGTTGTTATCTTCCTTGTTCTTGTGCATTTTGAAGTTGAATCTGGTCTTGTTTGGGTTGTCTCTGAACCTGCAGACTTGTCTGGTTCATGTTGTAACTGAACTTGTTCCACTTGAGCCTAGCTGGTGCAGTCTTGTGTCCATGTCTCTGTTCTTTGGCTTTACTCTAAGTCTAGTCTGGTTCAATTTCATGTTGAAACTGAATGTGGTATGTTGTATGAATGTACACTGGTTCGTCTTGAGTCTACATGTGAGTATATTTTGTTGAGGCTTCATGCCTTGACTCCATTGAAGTCCGGTTCCATTTTGTATGCATATCTGTGTTCATGTTGACTGACCATTGAACTTATACTTGACCATTCTATTTTTGTTTTTGTATTGCACCTGTGTTTAATCCAGCCTAGGCTTGGTTTTAACCTTGTGCTCGCCTGTCCTTTCTATTTTAACAAGCAAGTGTATATTGGTGTGCACGACCTTGTGGCATGATCAGTGATACACTGCATGTCACAAGTTGTTCATGTAAGATGAATTAATAAAAATGACGATGAACAACCCAAATAACCAAGGCAAATAAAATTTTCAAAAACACACACTTTATTGAACACTGCAAAATATTTTCTTTTTCAATTTTACTGCGTCAGTGCTTATTTTGCAGATAGTTCAGATGTTGGATACAGGCTGGAACAAAGTTGAAGATCAAATACGAGTGTTGAGTGAATATGTAGTGAGGTGAAACTGTAAGTAAAAATTGTGTTGTAATTAAAAATGTGTAAATGTAGTGAGAGCTCAAATTTGTACTATTGAATTTGGAGTAAAATATTTGTTTGAATAAAGTATTTGTTTGAATATGAATTCTGAGTTATTTATTTTATTCAACAAATATTTATTTAATTATATGGAAAAATAAAATAGTACAATAACAAATACATTTAAATGAATATATATATATATGTTTATTATCATCAAATAAAAATCATAGACTATTGTATTCTACAATCTTCCCCTTTTGATGATAATAAACACATATTAAGATTTTGACACTATCAAATGTATTTGATCTTGATGAATTCCATGAGCTCCCCATATTTGAATACTCACCCTACAACAAAACCCCCCCTACACAGATGCATGTAGTTAAAACTGAAAAATTAATTAAAAAATAACTTTGAATAAAAACACTCTCGAATATTCGTAAGGATATCGCTCAAAAATCAAAATCTTAACCTCTCTCCTCTTTTTCTTATCATCAAAAATAATAATAGTAATTGAAATAGCTACGATTTTGATTAAAAATATAAAATCAAATCCAGAGGGAAATATTAATTTCAAATTCCAATTAATCAAACAAAAATCATAATATTTTATTAACTAGAAACAAACTCCACTTTAGAGAAATGGTAGGATTATGAAAAATTTTATATAGTGACAAGAGTTTGGTATTTTCAATAAAGGAATAATTTGTGCATTTTCCCTTTTCAAATATTATACTATAAAAAATGTAAAGCACTTACTAACCATGCATAACCGTTAGGATTTTAAATGAGGTTAGTAGTTACCCCCTTTTAAAAAAATATGTCAAGTATTTTCTAACCATGCATAACCGTAAGGACTTTTAAATGAGAATGGAATCCCATATATAGAAATTCATGTAATTCACCTATGCATAACCGCGAGGACTTTTAAATGAGAGCGAATACTTTAGGATATAATTATTTTACAAAAAAAATTTCCTTATTTTGAAATACCAAATTCTGCACACTATATTATGATGTATGGATTGACAGAAACAAGAAAGTAATAGAAATGATCATTGAATAAGTACTAATCTAAAAATATTATAAAATTTGTTTAATTTTCATGAAATTATAAAATTATACTTCCTCTTATTATGAAATATAATTTAATCACTGTCCATCACTTTTCAAGCACTATAATAATTTTGATAAGTTCCAAAAGATTCAATTAGTCAATGGTTATCTTTTCTAGAGTAAATCTCTTACCGAAATAAACTAGAGTATTTTTAACATAATGAAAACCCAAGTTTCAAAAATTAAAATAAGTGAAAATCAATTTTTTGTAAGGGGGTTTTGTGAAAATGACTTCTTGTTGAAAATCAACATAAATAATTAAATAATTGTAAAAATGATTTCAACATGAGATGGTATCAGATACCACTTGTATTTGAGGTATTAATGGGGATATATAGTGGTATATAAGAAAAACGTGTACTCTTCAACACTTGAATTGTTTTTTGAAATTTTCAGCACGTCCATTTATATCAAGCACAAGTAAAGTAATCTATATTAAGCAAAAACACACATTAAAAAATTCATCAAAGCAGTTTTGAAAATTGATTTGATAGACATGAAGAGAGTCAATAATGATTGTTGTTTCAAAGTAGTTGACAATCTTTGTTTCGAAGACTCACTCAATTTGAAACCTTTATTTGGCTGATAAAAGTTTGAAGGTTGATTTGGCTCATAACAAGAGAATTTTAGATGTTCAAAAATGCTACTTGCCAAAATTGGTTTCAAGTCAATTTGTCAAATCGGTCAAAAATTATACTTGAAATACCATAACTTGTTTGTGTAAAATAGATATGCTTTTCGAGTTATATATTGAATTTTTTGCACTTTTTCATGACATTCCAAAGTGAATCAATAAAAACTAAAAACAGAAAAGTTGTACCATTATCGGTTAGCTTTTAAGAACTTCTTGAATTTTACAAATCAGAGTTAAGAAGCTCAAAATATGGCAGAAATACTTCAACAATGTCGATGAAAACATAATTAACAATATGTGAACAAAATTGAGTTAAGAAATCATACCTCACTTTCCTTCGATACCGTGATATCCGAAATGCAATGATCTCCATCTAATCTTTATAGGCTAAGGAACATTTAAATTTTAGTTTATTAATTACCTAGAACAACTCGAGATCTATCTCCATCAAATTTGTTCCTTAGCCCACTTATGTGTCTAAATTTTGGAGAAGGCAAGTGGTCTAACTAAGGATGTAGGACCACTATTATTATCCATTGAAATCTTTGGTACCCAAATTTGTCTATATAACAAACCGTTAGCATCTACAATTGTACCCTTAGAAAGATGTGGAAACTGTGCAGTTTTGGGGGAAATAGTTAACGGGTTTGCACCATTCTTCTTACTTGGCAATTTCGAGGACGAAATTCTTATAAGAGGGGAGGAATGTAACGACCCGGAATTTTTGGATATTTGAAATTGGAATATTTAATTAATTTAAATATTTAAAAGTTAAATTTTAACTTGAATTTCAAATATAACTATTTGTTAGATAATTTTATTTTTGAATTTAACAATTGAAAATTGGTTAAATTACCGAATCTGGAGTTTTAAGCTTGTTAAAAATTAATTTAAAGGCTTATAAAATTTATATTGATAATAATGAAGATAATAAAAGTTTTAAAATTGAATTTGAAAGTGATTTGTCCAGTTTTAAAAATATATCGTTTAAATTGACATTTAAAAATAGCTTTCTGAGGAACAGCCATGGAATTCGATGAAACCAGTTCCATTGGATCTGTAAAAGTGTATTATTATCGGATTTCAAATTTCATAAAGTTTGGAGTTATCGTCTAGTTGTACGAAATATAAACGTGCTGAAATTTATATCAAAAATTCAATATAATAATTGGGTCCAAAAAGCTATCTTCTCCATACGATCGAATTAGGACTCGAAACCTTTTCCATTGCGTTCGGAATAGGGGTATAACATTATAAACGCCTAGCGACACGCCTCGGTAGGAGGTCGAGATTTTAAGTTGCGACTTCGAGATGATTTCAAATTTAAATGATATATTTTTATATTGACCAGTCAAATGTTTTCACATCAATTGTTTTCTTTCACCTCCAAATCACTGTACACAAACAAACTCTACATGCAACCTTCCTTTCAAAATCATGTTCCCTCCTCCTTTTTCAAACAGTACAGCCGAAAAAGAAAAATGGCCACTTCGAGCATTTTAAATCCTGCTCCTGCTCGATTAAACAATTCCAAATCAATTTTTTTTTAAAAATATGGGTGAGCACGATCTTCGGTCTGGGGCATTTTGAGGGGTGTGGTCGAGGTTGGAGATTGCTCGACAGATTGTAGTCGAATAGGCGAAAGGCTAGGGCTTCATCGTTCGTGCCCGGTGATCGACGATTGGGGGTTGCGAGGTGTCTCGTTGGATTTCTCTAGCCATTTGGCAGCTGCGTGTCTAGTATCGTGCTGCTCGAAGGAGGTTTGGGGAAAATGACGGTTTCATGGTGGCGCGATTCGAGGTGATGGCTCGGAGGAGGAGGTGAGTGGACGAGGAAGTGATGATCGAAGGCGGGTGCATTTTGTTCGAGTGAGGTAGGTGGTCACGTATCAGCTTGCTGGGTCGTTGCTTTTTGGTGAGGAAGGGTTCTTGGCTGAGTTTTTCTTCCTGTTTTGGTTAGGTGAGATTCTCTGATGATCATCTAACTTTAGTTATAATTACTAAAATTAACTTTAGTTTAATTATTATATTAAGTTTAATTATTATATGCTTCAAAATTATTATATTGATTTAATACAATAATTAAACTTATTACTGAATTAATTAAAGATAGTATAGTCGAAAAATAATAATAAATATATTGAAATTCAGATCGTTAACTTATATGCTTTAAAATTTGCTTTTACAAGGTTAAAACCGAACGGAATATGCAATAGAGTCAAAATTGGATCGATCAGCAAAATTCAAACAAGAAAATAAAGGTGAGTTAATCTCACTCAAATTTGGATTACCGTAGTTAATTTTCAATAGTATATTTAATTATTGGTTGATTGATTGAAATCGATAATTATTATCAGTTTGGATGTGATATTATATATAGTAGTATAATATATTGGAGTGATTGATATTCCTGCATTTATATAGCGGATGAGACCCTATGCGCTCCGCATAATAGCGGATGACCCTATATACCGCGATATCCCCCTCGAAGTGGATTGGTATTTTTATATTTTATTAACATATGTGGATGCAGGGAAACTGGTTGGAGGGATCCAACTGTATTCCTCAAAAATGTTGAATTAAATTTTATATATATTGATGTATGATCTGTTTAAATAATCTGTGGTAGATTATAGTGCAGTTTGAATTTATTAGATGCTATGGATTTACTGGTTGGATTTTGGTATTTTAAATACCAGGGAAACATGTTTAAAATTTGGAAAGAAATTAAAATGAAAATTTGGAGTAAAAATAATTATAGTGAGATTTGGATAAATTAAAAGAAAGGAATATTGGATAAGATAAATAGTTTGGTTTCAAAATTTTGGCTTGATAATTTTGATATAAGGAAAATAGGGATTTTGGAAATAAGTTAAATTAAAGGATTTTAAATAATAGAACTTAAGCAATTTTGTTTAAGTGGAAAAGGGGTTTATGTAACAACCCACATATTTTACGATTGTATATTTAATGTTTTATTTAAATATAGCATCGTTAGTCGGATTATGGTCTGAAATGTTACTTTTTTTAAACAGACGAATTAGGACTCAAGCCATTTCCATTGAGTCCAAAATGGCGTTTGCGACCTTTTTGAGTATAAACATCGATATGTTTGGAGTTGAGTAAAATTTTGATATTTTCATTTAAGGCTTTGGGTTTGGGTTTCAGCCCACCAACCTAACAAATAACCCTAACTCCTCTACTCTTCTTCCATTCACTCATTCTATTTCCTACCACTCAAGCTAAAGTAAAAATGGGGAAAGAGATTGGAAATTAGAATTCCAAAACCCTAGTTTGTTTAGGAAATACAAATTCAAGTCCAAAATCCAAGGGAAGCTTAGGTAAGCATCCTCTTCATCTTCTCCATCTCAATCCCTCTTCAATTTTTAGAAGTTCCTATAACCTAACTTAGGGAAAACTTCACCTTTGATAATATATTGAAGATTCTAGAGGTGTTGTTGAAGAGAAGTCAATCTTTTCTTGTTCTAGAGCTTCTCATTTGTTGTTTTGGGTTTAAAAGGTGAGTTTTTGAACTCACATCTATGTCTATATCTTTGATAGTTGTTAGGTAGTAATTCCTAACATCTATTCCTTGTCCATTTGCCTTTGAATTGAATTGGTTTGATGAATATTCCAATTTTTGGTGTTTTGAAGTCAAATCTTTAAAAATCCTATCTTTGATGTTTGAACATGTTGTTGGGGTGTATCGAAGAGCCTATAAGGCTGGGTTGTCGCTTGGCATAAATCCCTAGTCTCCGTTGCTCGTCCGATCACTTCCGGTTTTGATTTTTGCCCCTTCTTGGGCTAGACTTAAAATGATGCAAATGACAGTTCAGCCGACTGAACTGTAAGGTCAGTCGACTGAATCTGGGAACAGAAAACTTTCTGTTCTTGTATCAGTCGACTGACCATACAGTTCAGTCGACTGAACTTGGAAACAGAAAACCTTCTGTCCCTGTATCAGTCAACTAAACTGTATAGTCAGTCGACTGAACCAGGAAACAGAAAGCTTATGTCCCTGTATCAGTCGACTGACGTATATGGCTAGTCGACTGAACCAAGAAACCGAGAGTTTCTAGGCATCTTTCAGTCAACTGACCATACAGTCCAGTCGACTGAATCTGGGAGATGTGCTTTTTTGCCTATTTTAGGCAGTTTTGTGTGGATTTCCGATTTTTAATCGATTCTTGATGATCCGATTTGATGTTATCATTTATTGACTTTGATGACATCTTTTTCAGGATTTTTGGGAATATCCATTTTGATGGATTCGGTATTGATTTTTATGGTTTTAATTCACGTCATCGAATGTGGATTTTGGTGATTGATTGTACCTACAATCATTTCTGTGATTTGTCACTTTAAAATACAAAGGTTTCTATACTAGTAGTAAATAATCAAACTCTTTCACAAAGATGATTCCAACTCTATTTTTAATACAAATCTCGTTTATAAAACCGTTTTCCAATCTATTAGTATATACAAATCTTTACCTCATTCGTATGAGAAATCTAATTAAACGTCTTAGCAAAACAAGTGGTATGAAACGCTTGCATTTACTTCGTCGGTTAATTCTTGGACTTGTTCGATTGAACTCTTGTGACAATTTTCGAGTGGAAATCTACAATTTGTTCATAAATATTTAAGTTAAGCCAGTGGTTATGGGACATGAAGCTAAACTCTTATATTTACTAGCTTAGTGTGATTCACACTTTTTATTTATCGATGATGACCATTTTGTGATTTAGACTAGCGATGTGCGATGTCTCTTTGTTTGTGTGGGGGTTAAACCCCGTTTGTGGAGTTTCAACTCAAAATTGGTGGGGTAGCGACCCATGGTCTTCGGGCCGCCTGTGGAGCTTCGGCTCAAAATTGATGGTTAGCGACCATGGAATAGCATTCCGTTTGTGATGCACGTGTTGGTGAGTTTTCATGCTCCCGTAGGCTTCCCCCCCTTTGTGATTTTTGGATTTCTAGTTGATGATTTCTAGAATTTGTGTTTCACCAATTTTATGATAGGCATTAATGAGCTCTATCAATTATTTGTGTTTTTGGTGAATAATTTAAAGAATGCAATTCTTTCTGGATGTTTGAGATGATTTGGGATATTGTATGATTTTTGTTGTTATTTGATGTATACTTGTCGTAGTATGGCATTATTGTTATCATACGTTTTTGTCATATCTCTTATCCTATCTCATTTTATCTGATATTTATAGCTAGACTGATCCGTTTATTATTTTCTTCTTAAATAATACTCGGGTCAGACCGAAGTATTTCAGGTGCTCCTGCTTGACTTCTTATCAGGGTCTGTCACTTGACTTTTGGCTAACTACTTTGGCATAGTAGTTTTTGTTAGTATACATTTGAGATAGAGACTCCTTGATGTATACTTATTCTTTTGTCTAGCACTTGTATCTATTCTTTTGTGATGTAGTGGATCTCGTTTGACCGCTATTTTGATGTACACCTTTATGTGTTATATTCATATCTGTTTCTGCCTTTGTGATATGAATATCTGTGACTGATTTGTGTTATGTTTATTTCTATATTTGTTTCCGAAGTCCACATAGCCACTGTGTGGTAGCTTTGAGTTTGTATTCGATATGTCGGATTTCCTCTTGAAATGAAATGTAAGTTATATTACCTGACATATCAGTACTCGCACAAAGCAATTACACAGATGGTCGCTCCTCAACAGCCTTATTCTTCATGCTAGTCGACGATATTACTCAGTAGTGTCCTTGGCTAGTGTGAGTATAGAGGTGGGGCGTCACAGTTTATGTTTAAAATCGAGTTTTTAAATTGTTTGGGAAAAATAAAAAGGGGATCTGAAAGTAAAATGTGATGTGACGACCGCCCATGACCCCCGCACTGAATAAGGAAAATAGTGCGCTGTAAAGTGTGTCAGGCAGCCATGGACGATTGCCAAGGTAAATTAAAACAGCAGAATCTATCGTATTACTCACAGCGCATGGATAAAATACAATAGAAAGTATATATAGTGAAGCTTTACAGAACAGAATCTCTATTAAACCTCATAATAGTTTGGTACAACATCTGAGTAGTCAATACATCAAGCCTCACTACATATCACTCAGAGAATTATACAAGCAGCGGAACATCCAGTACATATAGTAAGAAAATAATATGCAAAGCCTCCAGCTCGTCTTCGTCATCAGCATCGTCTGAAACTAAGAACAGCACCTGTCACCTGCTACCTAGTCTACCCATCCCAAAGCGGATGAATAGCCCAAGGCAATAAGAGTTAAACATAAATCCTTGAGTCAGACAACAGTCTTAGTGAGCGGTAAATTAACTAACAACATACCAAAAGAGCATAAAGGAAAAAGGAATAGGAATCCAACCCTCCCACTCCACCTCTTTCTACAGTGATAGCCCCCAGACACACTAAGCAGAAATAAACATAGCAAAGCAGACATTTAAAGTAAAGCGATTATCACTCGAGTCAAGGTCAACATTTTCCAAGTACAAACCCCCAAGGCCTAAACCAAGATCAGATAAGCACCCAGAAAACATTGCTCTTGAGACCGAATGACCATACAACCAAACATCCATGACTATGGCTATCACTGTTATCATTGCTTCGATGCCACCGTTAATTGAATGACCGGCACATTCTTTCAGCCGTCCGTCAAGGGTTAATGGCAACCCCGGTTCTAGACAGAACTCCGCACGTTGTCGCAGCCCGTGCCTAGGACTATCGAATCTGCCTAGAGTACTCGACTACAATCATAGTCTTTAGGGACTATCGAATCTGCCCAACGTACTCTTGCTTTGAGCCTGCTAGAACCATCAACAACGATGAAATCTCAGCCTCCTAGTCATCCTCCTCGACGACTATTTCCATACTAGCTCAAGCGCCTCTCGAGCAAACCATTATCCTCAACTCGAACCATTTCACCGAGTTATCAACATGCTTGGAATGATCCCGTCTGGATTAAACCAAGGCTATCTCATACCATGCCTCGCTTCATCTCATCATAGTAAAGCCTCATCTCAACATCAACATCATCAAATCTATCCATATGAGCTTCATCATCCGCCACATATGCCACGAGCAGCTTTTCCAATTCAAGAGCCTTTCCCTTAGCTTTTGAATCATCTTCGACTAACTTGTCCAAATCAAATCATCAATCAACTAATTTACAACAATCAATCAAGTCAAACATTAATCCAAGTAATCAAGCATTCAAACATGATCAAATAAACAATTATAACAATAATGGCAATCTTGTAAATAAAGAGTCTAAATATAACAAGCATGAATCATGAGCAATATCTCTACAACTTTATGAATGAACTTGCATAGGTTAACATGTAGTAAAATGGATGTCAAATCATCATGAACAATAGATCTACACTTAAGTTTATGAAAATGCGTGGAAATCACTATTTTAACACCAAATCAAGCCATCAATCCGATATACTCCTTTGGATCCGTGTGAGAGATAATCACCACTCATCAAATCACCTAAACACTTCAAAAGCAACACACTTCAGATCTGGACAGCGAAGGATCTAACTCAATCTATCACAATCCCGCTTCAAACGATGAAATCTCTCTTCGATGGATGAAGATCTTCAACTTTAGCTCTTGGATCTTCGATCTTGGATGGAAGGAAGTACTAAATCAAAGTGGAGAAAAGAAGTGAAGAAGTATAGAACTCAAGCTCTCAAAATAGCAGCACTTCGTCGCTTCAAAATCCGGATCCCAAAAAGTGAGAAAAACCCGTGTATTTATAGGCAGAAATTCCTTAGGTCGTTCGCCCCCGCCTTAGGTCGTCCACGACCTAACGAGACCCCACGACCTACGACCTAACGGTATTTCCGACCTAAAGACCTACGACTTAGCCATCCACTTCGACCTACGAAAATGCGGCCTATCGACTTAACAACAATCACGACCTAACACTTGCGCGACTTACACATATGCGCGACCTAACTACACCCAGCATACTATCATAGGTCGTCTACGACCTAACTAAACATACCTTAGCGACTCATCGATTTATCTTAACTCGTCTATGACCTAAGAAAACCTTACGACTTAACTGTCTCCGACCTAAGACTTAACAGTACAACAGCCTAAGCCATAACACATGACCTAACCTTAGCTCGCTCCTAAGTCGGTCACGACCTATCTCCTTAAGTCGTCTGGGCGACCTAACTACTCATAACTGCTAAACTTAGGTCGCTCACGACCTAACTAAGCACAACACCCCATAGGTCGCTCACGACCTAACTAAGCACAACACTCCATAGGTCGCTCACGACCTAACTAAGCACAACACTCCATAGGTCGCTCACGACCTAACTACAACAACTCCTTAAGTCGTTAACCCGCTTATCTCCTAGGTCGTTAACTCGCTAATTCTTAAGTCGTCGCTAACTACTAGGTCGTTCACTTCTAATACTAACTTCCATAGGTCGCTGTCTTTCCTTAAGTCGCCCCAATACTTAAGTCGTTAACTCTTAAGTCATTCAATCGACCTAAGCCACCACACGACCTAACTTCTACACGACTTATCCCATAATCCTTAGGTCGCCAACTTCCTTAAGTCGCCAACTCCCTTAAGTCGCTCCACCGACCTAACTACTATACGACCTAAGCTCCGAATGACCTAACTCTGGACGCTCTAACAACAGTTTTACTATGTTTCGATCCGTAAAAATACGGGTCGTTACATTCTCTCCCTCTTAGGAATTTCGCCCCCGAAATTCCAAACAAACAAGAGCAATCAAAAACTATTCTGCATGCCTACCATCCATAGCAATCAACAAACCATGCATCCAATTACTAGCCTAGCATGCAGAATTCTAAAACTAGTACAAGTTACAATATCGTGAGATGACACGACACCTTATGGCCATACCTCGAAGAGTTCAGGATGAGCTGCCTTCATCCTCTCTTCCACCTCCCATGTACAGTCGTTAACATCATCACTCCATTGTATCTTGAGCAACCTAACTACCTTCCTCCTAAGCTGTTTCGTGTCAGTTTCCACAACACGCAGCGGCTTACGAGGTCTCTCAACAACTGGATTTACCTCAAAATCTTCACAACTATCGACAGAAACTGCTGTATTCGAGTCATGCACATACTTCCGTAGATACGATACATGAAAAACATTGTGCACACCCGACATCTTTTCTGGTAACTCCAATTTATAGGCGAGCTTTCCAATTCGCTCGATGATCGGGAATGGTCCAACAAATCTCAAAGTCAATTTTCCTTTCTTCCCGAATCGAATAACATTCTTTAGTGGAGAAATCTTCACAAAAACCATATCACCTACGTCGAATTCCAAATCCTTACGACGCTTATCGGCATAACTTTTCTGTCGGTCTTGGGCTGCCTTCATTCGTTGCTGAATGATCTCTATGCAATTTGAAGTCTGTCGAATCATTTCTGGCCCAAGTATCAACTTTTCTCCTGTCTCTGACCAACATGTCGGAGAGTTACACAGTCTTCCATACAATGCTTCATACGGTGCCATACCAATGCTTGACTGGTAACTGTTATTATACGAAAATTCCACCAAATGAAGGTGATCTTCCCATGATCCTCCGAAATCCAAAACACATGCTCTAAGGAGATCTTCCAAAACTCGGTTGACTTTCTCGGTCTGACCATCTGTTTGGGGGTGATAAGCTGTACTCAAACACAACTCGGTTCCCAAAACTTCCTGGAAGCTCTTCCAAAATCCACTAGTGAACAATGGGTCTCGATCGCTCACTATACTCTTTGGAATACCATGGAATCGAACTATCCACTTAACATACAGCTCAGCCAATTTTGATGCAGTCCTAGTTGATCGAACAGGAATAAATCTTGCACTTTAGTCAAACGATCTACGATGACCCAAATCCCTTCATTTCCCGTTCTGGTTCTAGGTAGTCCATCGATAAAATCCATCGATATTTGCTCCCACTTCCATGTAGGAACTTCTAATGGCTGAAGCAGTCCACTTGGCTTCTTCTGTTCGGCTTTTACTAACTGGCAGTTCATGCACTTGGAAATAAAATTTCCAACATCCTTCTTCATGCCTTCCCAGTAATAGGTTCTCTTCATATCCCGATACATCTTATTTCCACCTGGATGAATTGTCAACTTCGAGTGATGACTTTCCTTCAGAACTTCATTTCTCAATTCATCTATATCGGGAAAAACTAGTCGTCCTTGCTTCCGAAGCCAACCCTCTCGATCGACCTTGAATCCTTTATCCTTTTCTGGGTCCAATCCAGATTCCAAATCACGGATAATCTTGACAAGCTTATCGTCTCGCTTTTGGCTCTCGCCAATTCTTTCCACAAGAGTAGGTCTTATCGATAAGTTTGCCAACATCTCAGGTTCCAATTCACATCTAGGCCTGAAGTCAAATCCAGCCAAATACTCGAGACTCTTCCATTCTGAAAACATGGCTCCCAATCCTGCATGTCTTCGACTTAACGCATCTGCCACTGCGTTACCCTTTCCCGGAGTATAGGCTATACTAAAATCATATGATGCCAAAAACTCTAGCCATCGTTGCTGTCTAAGATTCAAATCCTTTTGGGAGAAAAGATACTTCAACGACTTATGATCTGTAAACAACTCGAATCGAACTCCCAATAGATAATGTCTCCACATCTTTAGAGCAAATACAATCGCTGCCAACTCCAAATCATGAGTCGGATAATTCCTTTCATGCGGCTTCAGTTGTCGACTTGCATACGCAACAACTTTACCTTTCTGCATTAGCACTGCTCCAAGTCCAGTACCACATGCGTCGGTGTAAACCACCATCTCTTCATTTCCACTAGGAATAGTCAAAATAGGAGCACTTGTCAATCGCTCTTTCAGGATTCTGAAAGCTTGCTCACACTTAGCATCCCATCTGAATACTTGGTTCTTTTTCGTCAATCCTGTTAATGGTGCCGCCACCTTGGAAAAGTCTTTGATAAATCGACGATAGTATCCTGCTAATCCAAGAAAACTTCTCACATCAGATGCATTCTTAGGTCTAACCCAATCCTGGATTGCTGCCACCTTAGAGGGATCAACCGCTATTCCATTTCCAGAGATAATATGGCCTAAGAACCTCACTTCGCTCTTCCAGAAGTGACACTTCGAAAACTTAGCCTTCAGCTGATGTTTCCGTAAGATTTCCAAAACAATACGCAAGTGCGTCTTGTGCTCTTCTTCAGTTCTGGAATAAATCAAAATATCATCCACGAACACTAGTACAAACTTGTTCAACTGATCTCTGAACACTCTATTCATAAGATCCACAAAATATGCTGGCGTATTGGTCAATCCAAACGGCATTACCAGCCACTCAAAGAAACCGGATGGTGTCCTGAAAGCAGTCTTCGGCACACTATCCTTAGCCACTCTTAACTGGTGAAATCTCGTTGCCAAATCCATCTGAGAAAACACCTTAGCTTCGTGAAGCTGATCAAACAAGTCATCTATTCTTGGCAATGGATACTTGTTCTTCTTAGTCACTTTATTCAGCTCACGATAATCCACACACAACCTCAATGATCCATCCGCTTTGGTTGCGAACACAACTGGTGCACCCCATTCGGACACACTACGCCGAATGAATCCTTTCTGTAAAAGATCATCAACCTGCACCTTCAACTCTTGCTGTTCCCTAGGCGCCATCCGCCTAAGAGGCATCACAACAGGTCTGGCTCTTTCAACTAGATCGATACGAAACTCAATCTCTCTATGCGGCGGTAACCCTTTGACCTCATCAAAGACATCCTCAAATCCATTAGCGATTGGCACCGATGACAGTCCATCCCGTGGAACAACCAGCGAATACATGAAGCTCATGAAGACGCCTTCCTCATGCTTACATCGTATCACAACCTTTCGCCCCTCCACATTCTCGACTGTCACCTCCAACCTTTCACAATCAACCTTTGCTGCATACTTCCTAAGCCAGTCCATACCCAAAATAATTCCGAACCCTGCAAAGTTCAGAACAAAACATTCACAAACAAAAGAGCAATCATGACTCGATACAATCAGACCACGGCATAGCATACACAAACAAGACGAACCCCCAACTAGATTAGTCACAACCAATGGCCTATCAACAATATCCGCTTCTAAACCCAACCGGCCTATAAGTTCATTACAAACAAAAGAATGCGACGCCCCAGTATCAAATAACACTCTAACTGGAACACCACAAATGGAAAGAGTACCCTGAACCACCACACTCTTTCCTTTCTCTTCAGCGGTAGGAGCTTTCGAAGATGATGGAACAGCCCCCAAAGCATAAGCTTGCACAATCTGCTTGTCCTTCCGCGGTTCTGGACAATTCCTCTTGATATGCCCCGGTTTGTCACAGTTGTGACACTTCACCGACACCTTTGGATTCTTGCAATCTCTGGAGAAATGGCCCTTCTGCTGACAATTGTAGCATGTCACTTCGCCATTCGGCTTCTTCTGGCCATCCTTACCCTTTTGCTGCTGCTGCTTCCTCTTCTTGTTTCCACCCTGCTGTGGTTTAGACTCTTCCTTGGTCACAGCAACAACAGATCCTTCTTTAGGAAATAGATTCTCATGCCTGAGAGCTTTCTCCACAAGCTTCTCAAATGAATCGTCCAGATGATCCACCAACTGCCTCCCAAGATAACTGTCCAAGCCTGTCACAAACTTCTCGTTCTTCTGATATGAAGATTCAATATACGACCGGGCATACTTGGACAAAGCTTCAAACTCAGAAACATACTCAAGAACTGGTCTTCCACCCTGCTTGAGCTCCACAAACTTCTTGAACAGAACAGATTTTGAGCTGTAGAAATGAACTTAGCTTCAAATCTGGCTTGGAATTGCTCCCAAGTAATTTCTTCCTTCGGAGTATCAATGGTGATAGAGTTCCACTAGTCAGAAGCTCTCCCTTGAAGCTGTCTTGATGCGAGCTTCCTTTTGGTTGCATCCTCGATTCCCAAATCACCAAAGATCCTTCTACAAGCATCTATCCATCTCTGGACCTCAATAGTTGACTCTGTTCCCAAGAAAACCTTTCCTCCAAGAGCAGTATAGTCTTTACACAGCTTAGCGAAATCCACCGGTTTTGGAGTTTGAACTTGAACTCCAACATCTACTGATGGCCCCGGAGCTGGCATCCTTCTCATGATCGAAGTCATCATAGCCTCGAACATAGCAGTATAATCAGCAGCTCCCTCAGCAGCACGGCCTTCCCTAGCAGCTGGTCTCCCTCTTCGACTCATCCTTAATATTTATAAAAAGAATGATTAATACACCTTGAGAACAACTGCATAAAGAACTCAAATCCTTCTAAGCTACTATATTATATATAGTAATCATCCATAAAAATACAATTTGGTCTCTCATACGTAGTTACGTCAGCGAGCGTTGGGTAAAATCGATTAACCAAAGCTCTGATATCAAATGTGACGACCGCCCATGACCCTCGCACTGAATAAGGAAAATAGTGCGCTGTAAAGTGTGCCAGGCAGCCATGGACGATTGCCAAGGTAAATTAAAACAGCAGAATCTATCGTATTACTCATAGCGCATGGATAAAATACAATAGAAAGTATATATAGTGAAGCTTTACATAACAGAATCTCTATTAAACCTCATAATAGTTTGGTACAACATCTGAGTAGTCAATACATCAAGCCTCACTACATATCACTCAGAGAATTATACAAGCAGCGGAACATCCAGTACACATAGTAAGAAAATAATATGCAAAGCCTCCAGCTCGTCTTCGTCATCAGCATCGTCTGAAACTAAGAACAGCACCTGTCACCTGCTACCTAGTCTACCCATCCCAAAGCGGATGAACAGCCCAAGGCAATAAGAGTTAAACATAAAGCCTTGAGTCAGACAACAGTCTTAGTGAGCGGTAAATTAACTAACAACATACCAAAAGAGCATAAAGGAAAAAGGAATAGGAATCCAACCCTCCCACTCCACCTCTTTCTACAGTGATAGCCCCCAGACACACTAAGAAGAAATAAACATAGCAAAGCAGACATTTAAAGTAAAGCGATTATCACTCGAGTCAAGGTCAACATTTTCCAAGTACAAACCCCCAAGGCCTAAACCAAGATCAGATAAGCACCCAGAAAACATTGCTCTTGAGACCGAATGACGATACAACCAAACATCCATGACTCTGGCTATCACTGTTATCATTGCTTCGATGCCACCGTTAATTGAATGACCGGCACATTCTTTCAGCCGTCCGTCAAGGGTTAATGGCAACCCCGGTTCTAGACAGAACTCCGCACGTCGTCGCAGCCCGTGCCTAGGACTATCGAATCTGCCCAGAGTACTCGACTACAATCATAGTCTTTAGGGACTATCGAATCTGCCCAACGTACTCTTGCTTTGAGCCTGCTATAACCTTCAACAACGATGAAATCTCAGCCTCCTAGTCATCCTCCTCGACGACTATTTCCATACTAGCTCAAGCGCCTCTCGAGCAAACCATTATCCTCAACTCGAACCATTTCACCGAGTTATCAACATGCTTGGAATGATCCCGTCTGGATTAAACCAAGGCTATCTCATACCATGCCTCGCTTCATCTCATCATAGCAAAGCCTCATCTCAACATCAACATCATCAAATCTATCCATATGAGCTTCATCATCCGCCACATATGCCACGAGCAGCTTTTCCAATTCAAGAGCCTTTCCCTTAGCTTTTGAATCATCTTCGACTAACTTGTCCAAATCAAATCATCAATCAACTAATTTACAACAATCAATCAAGTCAAACATTAATCCAAGTAATCAAGCATTCAAACATGATCAAATAAACAATTATAACAATAATGGCAATCTTGTAAATAAAGAGTCTAAATATAACAAGCATGAATCATGAGCAATATCTCTACAACTTTATGAATGAACTTGCATAGGTTAACATGTAGTAAAATGGATGTCAAATCATCATGAACAATAGATCTACACTTAAGTTTATGAAAATGCGTGGAAATCACTATTTTAACACCAAATCATGCCATCAATTCGATATACTCATTTGGATCCGTGTGAGAGATAATCACCACTCACCAAATCACCAAAACACTTCAAAAGCAACACACTTCAGATCTGGACAGCGAAGGATCTAACTCGATCTATCACAATCCTGCTTCAAACGATGAAATCTCTCTTCGATGGATGAAGATCTTCAACTTTAGCTCTTGGATCATCGATCTTGGATGGAAGGAAGTACTAAATCAAAGTGGAGAAAAGAAGTGAAGAAGTATAGAACTCGAGCTCTCAAAATAGCAGCACTTCGTCGCTTCAAAATCCGGATCCCAAAAAGTGAGAAAAACCCGTGTATTTATAGGCAGAAATTCCTTAGGTCGTTCGCCCCCGCCTTAGGTCGTCCACGACCTAACGAGACCCCACGACCTATGACCTAACGGTATTGCCGACCTAACGACCTACGACTTAACCATCCACTTCGACCTACGAAAATGCGACCTAACGACTTAACAACAATCGCGACTTAACACTTGCGCGACTTACACATATGCGCGACCTAACTACACCCAGCATACTATCATAGGTCGTCTACGACCTAACTAAACATACCTTAGCGACTCATCGACTTATCTTAACTCGTCTGCGACCTAAGAAAACCTTACGACTTAACTGTCTCCGACCTAAGACTTAACAGTACAACAGCCTAAGCCATAACACATGACCTAACCTTAGCTCGCTCCTAAGTCGCTCACGACCTATCTCCTTAAGTCGTCTGGGCGACCTAACTACTCATAACTGCTAAACTTAGGTCGCTCACGACCTAACTAAGCACAGCACCCCATAGGTCGCTCACGACCTAACTAAGCACAGCACCCCATAGGTCGCTCACGCCCTAACTACAACAACTCCTTAAGTCGTTAACCCGCTTATCTCCTAGGTCGTTAACTCGCTAATTCTTAAGTCGCCGCTAACTACTAGGTCGTTCACTTCTAATACTAACTTCCATAGGTCGCTGTCTTTTCTTAAGTCGCCCCAATACTTAAGTCGTTAACTCTTAAGTCATTCACTCGACCTAAGCCACCACACGACCTAACTTCTACACGACTTATCCCATAATCCTTAGGTCGCCAACTTCCTTAAGTCGCTCCACCGACCTAACTACTATACGACCTAAGCTCCAAACGACCTAACTCTGGACGCTCTAACAACAGTTTTACTATGTTTCGATCCGTAAAAATACGGGTCGTTACATGTGAAATTGATATTCCTGATTTAAATAAGATTTTAAATTATAAAAAGGAAGGGAAATCTGAAGTTGGTTGGGTTTTGGAATATATTTGGATTATGTAAGGAATTAATATAAAAATGGAATTTAATGTAGAAAATCGATTTAAAATCGACTTAAGTATTTTAAAACGATTAAGGAACGGGAAATGAGACTATGGAATTTATAAACAAAGTTTATAAATAAAGTGAAGTAAATTATCAGTGGGTAAATTGAAGTTATAAACTCACGGTGAGGATTTATAAGGTAATGGGTAAATTGGTTTAAAATAAATGGTAGATTTATTTTTAGAAATGTGAAAAAGGAATTTACAGATTTTGGACGTAAATAAGTTGGAAATAAATCGAGAAGGATTTATTAATCTTGGACTGGCAATATGGAAGTTGAAAATATATTTTTCTGAGAAGTTAAGTTATTTAAAAGGGAATTTTGAAGTATTAACTAGAAAATTTCAAGTGTAAAAAAATATTTCAGAAATTAATTCTTTAGTTGTTTTAAAATGGGTTTAAGTATATTTTAAATTATGAATGAAGATAGTTATATTAAATTAATTATTATTTAAGAAGTAATCAATATTATCATTTCAAAGGGATAAATTATTCAATATTAATATTATTTTTAATAACTTTTATTTAAAAGGTAGTTTTGTCTAAAGTTAACTTGAAATTTATTTTAAAATTTACAAGCATTATTTTGGAAATTTTTTAAAATAAAGTCTTCGGAGAGTATTGGTATACTCGTGTGGCGTAAATCGGAGGCAGTGAGTGCCTGTAGTTAAGATTTGGATTTCTCTAGGATAGAGACGTAACCATTGAACTATGATCCATGGTTTGATACCGAGTGGTACTTTCGACATTATTTTTAAAGGGTTTTCAAATATTTTTGAAAGGCAGTTTGTAAATTTACTAAATTTTGTAAGGTAAGTATGTATAATTTGGATGAGGAGATGTAAACTTATTAAAATTAAATTAAAAGAAGAGATTTGGAGTTATTCAGTGAAAAATGAAATATTTGGTTGAATGATTGTTTATTTGATAGCTAAATAACCGACTATCAAATCTGGACCTAAATATAACTTTGGAAATATCTAGAAGAGGTACGGGGATTATATGGTACCGTTACCGTTCGAGGTGCTATTGTAAGTACGTATAACTGGTTTCGTTCTTCTAGGACGTTTATAAGGAAATCCGTCAACTAACGGTTAGGAGGCGATCTCCGTTCTTATTTTCGTCTATTTATTTCCTAGAGAAACGAGGTTGAGTTTACCGGGAAATATCGAATAATTTTAGAATTATTATAGTAATATATGGTTGCTAGGAAGTGATAATATTAACTATTATCATTGTTGTTGTGGTAATTGAAATAAAAGTTTGATATTATAACCAAAAGTTAAGAAATTAATTCATATAACAAAATGAATTTGTAAATATGAACTATAAATGTGATCTATAATTTGAATGGGATAAAATTCCAGGGTAATATTTAAATATAGATTTAAAGGCTTTAAAAGATGGAATTTGGAAATTTGGGAATTTAATTTTCCGTTGGGTTTGAATTTGAATTTCGAAACCTTAGAAATAATAGCAATATTATTTGGAAATACTTTTGAATTGGAAATGAAATCTATTGAGATTTGGAATAAAAATATTTAAAAATGGTTTTTAAGGGGATAAAAGCACTGAACTCACTTCGGTTGCTGGAAACGTGATGACTGCAGCATCATCGACGTTCATTTTCGAGTTTCCAAGGGAGGAATTGCTACCCGAATGTTTTGAATTGGAGTTTGTTTGCAAAACTGGGTTTGATTTTGGAATGCAAAATAATAATTTGATATACCAAAGGATTTTGGGTATATATATGGTTTCAAAAATGGTTTTGAATGTTTAAGAAATTGTTTGAACTCTGGAGTTTGATCTATAATTTTTTATGGAATATAAATGGTTGGAAAACTTATAAAATGTGGAATCTGATTTGGAATGGAAATTGACTCGAATTAAGTTGGATAAAGTGAATTTTGAGAGATTAAGCCTAAGTAGGCTAAAGGGAAAATAGTTATGAAATGGAATGTAGTGGGATTTGAAATAAATTAGTAAATAAACTAATAAATTGAATAAGTAAGTTAAACGGATTTGGAATTGAATTTGATTGGAAATAAATTAGTAGATGGAACTAATTTAAAATAATTAGTGGACTAAATATGGTTTGAGATATGGTGGATAGAATTCAATATTTAAAACTGGAAGATAAATTTAGTTCAAATGAAATTGAAAATTTAATTTGAATAGAAATAGATAAAAAATTGGGTTGTGAAGTGAAAATAAATCTAAGAACTTTTGTATAAAGGTTATAAATTGACTTAAGAAAATTGATGGGATAAATTCTTAGGTGAAATTAGTATAGAGGAAATATACTAAGTAAATCAGGGAATGTGAAGTTTAATGAGTGTGATAATTGTGGATAAGTGTACGGAAATTAAAAATAAACGTGAATAGAAAAAAATTGATATGGCTAATAATCAATTTGAAATAAATACGTAAGTTGTACGTATATTATTTTATTCGCATAACGATTTGATCCAGATTCGAGCACAAAATTTCGAGATAGTTTTATCGATCCGAGTTAGGATTTTTCACTCAATTTTTGATGGCGAATCCTGATTATGGATTTTTTATTGCTTCTGAAATTCTCTATCATAGTATACGGCTATGCAAGGAGAATGACGGTTTCTGATCAAGGAACCAGACCTGAGTCCGCACTAGAGAGTCGGGTGAACGATACTAGTTCGGAAGTGAAATTGTATGATCGAGTGAGCGATCAGATTTGATATTGCGTACGAATGGTATATGTACATCATACGGGTTTGGTGGAGTAAATGTTGAAAATTTAAAGTACTAAACAAAAATGATTTTGAATAGTATGATTGGATACTATTGTAAATAAGGTGCAGGTATTTAAAAGCAAAAGATAAATTGATGTCTTCGATTCTAAAAGTAAAATTTAAATTTGCCCGACAAAAGGTATGTGTTTAAATTGTTGTATGAAATTGATGATTTTCTGATTGAGCCACTTGGCTTTTGTTTTCTTTTTATGGTTTCGTCCCGTAAAGGCGTTTTGTAGTTTTTCGAATCTAGCCGCCCAAAGGAGACGCTGGCAAAAAATTTCCAAAATTTAAGGAGTTAGAAAATTTTTGAAGAAAATTTGATAATTTAAAATTTGGTTTTAAATTATAATTGAATGATTGAGGGAAACATATTAGTGGTAATCTATAAATGAGATTGGAAATTAGTAGAGGTGATAATGTGATTTCAATAAAAATTGTTTTTGGAAAGATGTGGAAACCGTGTGGTTTTGGGGGAAATAAGGGTTTGCACCATTCTTCTTACCTAGCAATTTCGAGGACGAAATTCTTATAAGAGGGGAGGAATGTAACGACCCGGAATTTTTGGATATTTGAAATTGGAATATTTAATTAATTAAAATATTTAAAAGTTAAATTTTAACTTGAATTTCAAATATAACTATTTATTAGATAATTTTATTTTTGAATTTAACAATTGAAAATTGGTTAAAATTACTGAATTTGGAGTTTTAAGCTTGTTAAAAATAATTTAAAGGCTTATAAAATTTATATTGATAATAATGAAGATAATAAAAGTTTTAAAATTGAATTTGAAAGTGATTTGTTCAGTTTTAAAAATATATCGTTTAAATTGACATTTAAAAATAGCTTTTTGAGGCACAGCCTCGAAATTCGACGAAACCGGTTCCATTAGATCTGTAATAGTGTATTATTATCGGATTTCAAATTTCATAAAGTTTGGAGTTATCGTCTAGTTGTACGAAATATAAACGTGCTGAAATTTATATCAAAAATTCAATATAATAATTGGGTCCAAAAAGCTATCTTCTCCATACGATCGAATTAGGACTCGAAACCTTTTCCATTGCGTTCGGAATAGGGGTATAACATTATAAACGCCTAGCGACACGCCTCGGTAGGAGGTCGAGATTTTAAGTTGCGACTTCGAGATGATTTCAAATTTAAATGATATATTTTTATATTGACCAGTCAAATGTTTTCACATCAATTGTTTTCTTTCACCTCCAAATCACTGTACACAAACAAACTCTACATGCAACCTTCCTTTCAAAATCACGTTCCCTCCTCCTTTTTCAAACAGTACAGCCGAAAAAGAAAAATGGCCACTTCGAGCATTTTAAATCCTGCTCCTGCTCGATTAAACAATTCCAAATCAAATTTTTTTAAAAAAATAGGGGTGAGCATGATCTTCGGTCTGGGGCATTTTGAGGGGTGTGGTCGAGGTTGGAGATTGCTCGACAGATTGTAGTCGAATAGGCGAAAGGCTAGGGCTTCATCGTTCGTGCCCGGTGATCGACGATTGGGGGTTGCGAGGTGTCTCGTTGGATTTCTCTAGCCATTTGGCAGCTGCGTGTCTAGTATCGTGCTGCTCGAAGGAGGTTTGGGGAAAATGACGGTTTCATGGTGGCGCGATTCGAGGTGATGGCTCGGAGGGGGAGGCTAGTGGACCAGGAAGTGGTGATCGAAGGCGGGTGCGTTTCATTCGAGTGAGGTGGCTGGTTTCGTATCAGCTTGCTGGGTTGTTGCTTTTTGGTGAGGAAGGGTTCTTGGCTGAGTTGTTCTTCCTGTTTTGGTTAGGTGAGATCCTCTGATCATCATCTAACTTCAGTTATAATTACTAAAATTAACTTTAGTTTAATTATTATATGCTTCAAAATTATTGTATTGAATTAATATAATAATTAAACTTATTATTGAATTAATTAAAGATAGTATAATCGAAAAATAATAATAAATATATTGAATCAATTTCATAATTGGAATTCATATCGTTAACTTATATGCTTCAAAATTTTCTTTTACGAGGTTAAAATCGAACGGAATATGCAATAGAGTCAAAATTGGATCGATCAGCAAAATTCGAACAAGAAAATAAAGGTGAGTTAATCTCACTAAAATTTGGATTACCGTAGTTAATTTTAAATAGTAAATTTAATTATTGGTTGATTGATTGAAATTGATAATTATTATCAGTCTGGATGTGATATTATATATAGTAGTATATATATTGGAGTGATTGATATTCCCGCATTTATATAGCGGATGAGACCCTATGCGCCCCGCATAATAGCGAATGACCCTATATACCGCGATATCCCCCTCGAAGTGGGATTGGTATTTTTATATTGTACTAACATCTGTGAATGCAGGGAAACATGTTGGAGGGATCCAACTGAATTCCTCAAAAATGTTGAATTAAATTTTATATATATTGATGTATGATCTGTGTAAATAATCTGTGGTAGATTATAGTGCAGTTTGAATTTATTGGATGCTATGGATTTACTGGTTGGATTTCGGTATTTTAAATACCAGTGAAAAATGTTTAAAATTTGGAAAGAAATTAAAAAGAAAATTTGGAGTAAAAACAATTATAGTGAGATTTGGATAAATTAAAAGAAAGGAATATTGGATAAATAAATATTTTGATTTCAAAATTTTGGCTTGATAATTTTGAAATAAGGAAAATAGGGATTTTGGAAATAAGTTAAATTAAAGTATTTTAAATAATAGAACTTAAGCAATATTGTTTAAGTGGAAAAGGGGTTTATGTTTAAAATCGAGTTTTAAAATAGTTTGGGAAAAATAAAAAGGGGATTTGAAAAATAAATTGTGAAATTAATGTTCCAGATTTAAATAAGATTTTAAATTATAAAAAGGAAGAGAAATCTGAAGTTGGTTGGGTTTTGGAATATATTTGGATTATGTAAGGAATTAATATAAAAATGGAATTTAATGCAGAAAATCGATTTAAAATCGACTTAAGTATTTTAAAACGGTTATGGAACGGGAAATGAGACTATGGAATTTATATACGAAGTTTATAAATAAAGTGAAGTAAATCATTAGTGGGTAAATTGAAGTTATAAACTCACGGTGAGGATTTATAAGGAAATGGGTAAATTGGTTTAAAATAAATGGTAGATTTATTTTTAGAAATGTGAAAAAGGAATTTACGAATATAGGACGTAAATAATTGGGAAATAAATCGAGAAGGATTTATTAATATCGGACTGGCAATATGGAAGTTGAAAATAATTTTTTTCTGAGAAGTTAAGTTATTTAAAAGGGAATTTTGAAGTATTAACTAGAAAATTTAAAGTGTAAAAAAAATATTTTAGAAATTAATTCTTTAGTTGTTTTAAAATGGGTTTAAGTATATTTTAAATTAGGAATTAAGATAGTTATATTAAATTAATTATTATTTAAGAAGTAATCAATATTATCATTTCAAAGGGATAAATTATTCAATATTAATATTATTTTTAATAACTTTTATTTAAAAGGTAGTTTTGTCTAAAGTTAACTTGAAATTTATTTTAGAATTTACAAGCATTATTTTGAGAATTTTTTTAAAATAAAGTCTTCGGAGGGTATTGGTATACTCGTGTGGCGTAAATCGGAGGCAGTGAGTACCTACAGTTATGTTTTGGATTTCTCTAGGATAGAGACGTAACCATTGAACTGTGATCCATGGTTTGATGCCACAGTGGTACTTTCAATATTATTTTTAAAGCGTTTTCTAATATTTTTTAAAGACAGTTTGTAAATTTAATAAATTCGGTAAGGTAAGTATGTATAATTTGGTTAAGGAGACTTAAATTTATTAAAATTAAATTAAGAAGAGATTTGGAGTTATTCAGTGAAAAATGAAATATTTGGTTGAATGATTGTTTATTTGATAGTTAAATAACCGACTATCAAATTTGGACCTAAATATAACTTTGGAAATATCTGGAAGAGGAACGGAGATTATATGGTACAGTTACCGTTCGAGGTGTTATACTATACGTATAACTCGTTTCTTTCTTCTAGGACGTTTATAAGGAAATTCGTCAACTAACAGTTAGAAGGTGATCTCCGTTCTTATTTTCGCCTGTTTACTTCCTAGAGAACCGGGGTTGAGTTTACCGAGAAATGTCGAATGTTGTTTCGAAGAGACCGGGATCGGATTTGCTATCCGAAAACCACTTCGATCCAACGAGTACGTTTTCGATGTGAAAACAAGAGCATGGAGTCGAAGATGGAGCAGTGAAGTGCAAGGGCTAATCGCTACTAATCCTGAGGGTGATTCCAAAATGGATGTAGTAGGAGTAGTGCCTTCGGTTCCGTTCGAACCTGGAACGGACTTGTATGGATGAATCCAATCAGAACATTGTCATTGGAGGACAATGAGCATTCTAAGTGAAAATTCGTTAAAAGGTAATCGTAGCCTCTAGCCTCATCAACCGGGAATGACTGAAAATCAGGGGAGATGCAGCAAGGCTAAGTGGGTTCCCCCTAAGTAGGGTATGCTTATCACCCATCTAGATAACCTCGGATATTATTTTATTACTACGATGTATGGAAGGAGCTCGAAAGAGGGTGGGAACGACCGGGGTGATAGCATATTCGGTCTATCCATGTTAGGGATAGTCCGGTCTTGTGTAGCAGGGGATCCCGGCGTAGTCCTCGGTACAGTGTTTCTAGACATGTACTGTGAGAGGTGGTACCCCAGTGCCTAGTCATTCAGTTGGAATCCATTCTCCAATAAGTGCCGTATGGTTTTGATTGTGTCCAACTATGCTGGAAGGTGAGATGCAAGCATTTCAGCTATTTGAATAAGTATTTGTACTTAGAGACTATTATAATATCAAATGATTTTGATATGAATGTTTTATTTATCGTAAGGTAAAAACCCGTTGTGTTTATTTATGGCGTGGTCTTACGAGATACCTTTGATTTTCAAAGGATTTTGAAACTTTAATAATTCGAATTGAGTGTGTTTTCTCGCGTTGGTTTTCCAGACTGACTCGGGTTTAATTTTATTATAACGCTCGGGTCAGACCGAGTATTACAGATTCGGGATAGGATGCTATGGAGCTCAGGAGACGAGCTAGATGGCAAAGGCGTATTTCACGTATCTGATTTATATTCCGTTGTGTATTGTAGGCTGTATATTCAGCTTGTGTATCGAAAATCTAAGGAGTTAGAAAAATTTTAAAGAAAATTTGTTAATTTAAAATTTGGTTTTAAATTATAATTTAAATGATTGAGAGAAACATATTAGTTGTAATCTATAAATGAGATTGGAAATTAATAGAGGTGATAATGTGATTTCAATAAAAATTGTTTTTGGGAAGATGTGGAAACTGTGTGGTTTTGGGGGAAATAGTTAACGGGTTTGCACAATTCTTCTTACCTGGCAATTTCGAGGACGAAATTCTTATAAGGGGGAAGGAATGTAATGACCCGGAATTTTTATATATTTGAAATTGGAATATTTAATTAATTTAAATGTTTAAAATTTAAATTTTAACTTGAATTTCAAATATTACAATTTATTAGATAATTTTATTTTTGAATTTAACAACTGAAAATTGGTTAATTTACTGAATCTAGAGTTTTAAGCTTGTTAAAAATAATTTAAAGGCTTATAAAATTGATATGGATAATAATTAAGATAATAAAAGTTTTAAAATTGAATTTGAAAGTGATTTGTTCAGTTTTAAAAATATATCGTTTAAATTGACATTTAAAAATAGCTTTTCGAGGCACAACCTCGGAATTCGACGAAACCAGTTCCATTGGATCCGTAATAGTGTATTATTATCGGATTTCAAATTTCATAATGTTTGGAGTTATCGTCTAGTCGAACAGAATATAAACGCGCTGAAATTTATATTAAAAATTCAATATTATAATTGAGTCCAAAATGCTATCTTCTCCATACTATCGAATTAGCACTCGAAACCTTTTCCATTGCGTTCGGAATAGGGGTATAACATTATAAATACCTAGCGGCACACCTCGGTAGGAGGTCGAGATTTTAAGTTGCGACTTCGAGACGATTTAAAATTTAAATGATATATTTTTATATTGACCAGTCAAATGTTTTCACATCAGTTGTTTTCTTTCACCTCCAAATCTCTATACACAACCAAACTCTACACGCAACCTTCCTTTCAAAATCAAGTTCCCTCCCCCTTTTTCAAACAGTACAGCCGAAAAGAAAAATGCCCACTTTGAGCATTTTAAATCCTACTCCTGCTCGATTAAACAATTCCAAATCGAATTTTTAAAAAAAGGAGGGGTGAGCTTGATCTTCGGTCTAAGGCATTTTGAGGGGTGTGGTTGAGGTTGGAGATTGCTCGACAGATTGTAGGCAAATAGGCGAAAGGCTAGGGCTCCATCGTTCATGCCCGGTGATAGACGATTGGGAGTTGCGAGGTGTCTCGTTGGGTTTCTCTGGCCATTTAGCAGCTGCGTGTCTAGTATCGTGCTGCTCGAAGGGGGTTTGGGGAAAACGATGGTTTCATGGTGGCGCGATTCGAGGGAAGGCTCGGAGGGGGAGGCGAGTGGACGAGGAAGTGGTGATCGAAGGCGGGTGCGTTTCATTCGAGTGAGGATGGTGGTCTCGTATCAGCTTGCTGGGTCGTTGCTTTTTGGTGAGGAAGGGTTCTTGGTTGAGTTGTTCTTCCTGTTTTGGTTAGCTGAGATTCTCTGATAATCATCTAACTTCAGTTATAATTACTAAAATTAACTTTAGTTTAATTATTATATTGATTTTAATTATTATATGCTTTAAAATTATTATATTGAATTAATATAATAATTAAACTTATTATTGAATTAATTAAAGATAGTATAGTCGAAAAATAATAATAAATAT
Organism: Allium fistulosum; assembly: GCA_030737815.1. Classification (NCBI taxonomy): domain Eukaryota; kingdom Viridiplantae; phylum Streptophyta; class Magnoliopsida; order Asparagales; family Amaryllidaceae; genus Allium; species Allium fistulosum. The sequence goes on along the minus strand of CM060902.1, from coordinate 1,332,327,608 downwards.
ATTGAATTAATTTCATAATTGGAATTCAAATCATTAACTTATATGCTTCAAAATTTTCTTTTACGAGGTTAAAACTGAACGGAATATGCAATAGAGTCAAAATTGGATCGATCAGCAAAATTCGAACAAGAAAATAAAGGTGAGTTAATCTCACTCAAATTTGGATTACCGTAGTTAATTTTAAATAGTAAATTTAATTATTGGTTGATAGATTGAAATTGACAATTATTATCAGTCTGGATGTGATATTATATATAGTAGTATATATACTGGAGTGATTGATATTCCCGCATTTATATAGCGGATGAGACACTATGCGCCCCGCATAATAGCGGATGACCCTATATACCGCGATATCCCCTTCGAAGTGGGATTGGTACTTTTATATTGTATTAACATCTGTGGATGCAAGGAAACAGGTTGGAGGGATCCAACTGGATTCCTCAAAAATGTTGAATTCAATTTTATATATATTGATGTATGAACTGTTTAAATAATCTGTGGTAGATTATAGTGCAGTTTGAATTTATTGGATGCTATGGATTTACTGGTTGGATTTTGGTATTATAAATACCAGCGAAAAATGTTTATGGAAAGAAATTAAAAAGAAAATTTGGAGTAAAAACAATTATAGTGAGATTTGGATAAATTATAAGAAAGGAATATTGGATAAAATAAATAGTTTGATTTCAAAAATTTGGCTTGATAATTTTGAAATAAGGAAAATAGAGATTTTGGAAATAAGTTAAATTAAAGGATTTTAAATAATAGAACTTAAGCAATATTGTTTAACTGGAAAAGGGGTTTATGTTTAAAATCGATTTTTAAAATAGTTTGGGAAAAATAAAAAGGGGATTTGGAAATAAATTGTGAAATTGATGTTCCATATTTAAATAAGATTTTAAATGGGGCATTTCACTAGAAGGACAAACTTTGCAGTCCAATTAATTTCTAGGACACACATTCAAAGAAATTACTTTCAAGGCCAAAATTTGCAGAATAATTACTTTCAAGGACAAAGTTAGCAGTCCAATTACTTTCAAGGACATAATTTCATAGGTTTTTAGGCCCTAGAAACTAATTATTTTACGTTTTATCCTTGAAAGTAATTATTTTAGTTGTGTGTCCTATAAATTAATTCCACTTGCTAAAGAGGCCCTTGTGGCTAATTTCCACATTTTAAATTATAAAAAGGAAGGGAAATCTGAAGTTGGTTGGGTTTTGGAATATATTTGGATTACATAAGGAATTAATATAAAATGGAATTTAATGCAAAAAATCGATTTAAGTATTTTAAAACGGTTATGGAACGGGAAATGAGACAATGGAATTTATAACGAAGTTTATAAATAAAGTGAAGTAAATTATCAGTGGGTAAATTGAAGTTATAAACTCACGGTGAGGATTTATAAGGAAATAAGTAAATCAGTTTAAAATTAATTGTAGATTTATTTTTAGAAACGTGAAAAAGGAATTTATAGATTTGGGATGTAAATAAATTGGAAATAAATCGAGAAGGATTTATTAATATTGGACTGGCAATATGGAAGTTGAAAATATATTTTTCTGAGAAGTTAAGTTATTTAAAAGGGAATTTTGAAGTATTAACTAGAAAATTTCAAGTGTAAAAAAAATTTCAGAAATTAATTCTTTAGTTGTTTTAAAATGGGTTTAAGTGAATTAAGATAGTTATATTAAATTAATTATTATTTAAGAAGTAATGAATATTATCATTTCAAAGGGATAAATTATTCAATATTAATATTATTTTTAATAACTTTTATTTAAAAGGTAGTTTTGTCTAAAGTGGACTTGAAATTTATTTTAGAATTTACAGGCATTATTTTGAGAAATATTTTAAATAAAGTCTTCGGAGAGTATTGGTATACTCGTGTGGCGTAAATCGGAGGCAGTGAGTGCATGCAGTTAAGTTTTGGATTTCTCTGGGATAGAGACGTAACCATTGAACTGTGATCCATGGTTTGATACCCGTGGTACTTTCCACATTATTTTTAAAGCGTTTTCAAATATTATTGAAAGACATTTTGTAAATTTACTAAATTCGGTAAGGTAAGTATGCATAATTTGGATAAGGAGATTTAAATTTATTAAAATTAAATTAAGAAGAGAATTGGAGTTATTCAGTGAAAAATGAAATATTTGGTTGAATGATTGTTTATTTGATAGTTAAATAACCGACTATCAAATCTGGACCTAAATATAACTTTGGAAATATCTGGAAGAGGTACGGGGATTATATGGTACAGTTACCGTTCGAGGTGTTATACTGTACGTGTAACTCGTTTCGTTCTTCTAGGACGTTTATAAGGAAATCCGTCCACTAACGGTTAGAAGGTGATCTCTGTTCTTATTTTCGCTTGTTTACTTCCTAGAGAACCGGGGTTGAGTTTACCGGGAAATGTCGAATGTTGTTTCGAAGAGACCGGGATCAGATTTGCTATCCGAAAACCACTTCGATCCAACGAGTACGTTTTTCGATGTGAAAACAAGAGCATGGAGTCGAAGATGGAGCAATGAAGTCCAAGGGCTAATCGCTACTAATCCTGAGGGTGATTCCAAAATGGATGTAGTAGGAGTAGTGCCTTCGGTTCCATTCGAACCTAGAACGGACTTGTATGGATGAATCCAATCAGAACATTGTCATTGGAGGACAATGAGCATTCTAAGTGAAAATTCGTTAAAAGGTAATCGTAGCCTCTAGCCTCATCAACCAGGAATGACTGAAAATCAGGGGAGATGCAGCAAGGCTAAGTGGGTCGCACCCAAGTAGGGTATGCTTATCACCCATCTAGATAACCTCGGATATTATTTTATTACTACGATGTATGGAAGGAGCTCGAAAGAGGGTGGGAACGACCGGGGTGATAGCATATTCGGTCTATCCAGGTTAGGGATAGTCTGGTCTTGTGTAGCAGAGGATCTCGGCATAGTCCTCGGTACAGTGTTTCTAGACATGTACTATGAGAGGTGGTACCCCAGTGCCTAGTCATTCAGTTGGAATCCATTCTCCAATAAGCGCCGTACGGTTTTGATTGTGTCCAACTATGCTGGAAGGTGAGATGCAAGCATTTCAGCTATTTGAATAAGTATTTGTACTTAGAGACTATTATAATATCAGATGATTTTGATATGAATGTTTTATTTATCGTAAGGTAAAAACCCGTCGTGTTTATTTATGGCGTGGTCTTACGAGATACCTTTGATTTTCAAAGGATTTTGAAACTTTAATAATTCGAATTGAGTGTGTTTTCTCACGTTGGTTTTCCAGACTGACTCGGGTTTAATTTTATTATAACGCTCGGGTCAGACCGAGTATTACAGATTCGGGATAGGATGCTATGGAGTATGGAGCTCAGGAGACGAGCTAGATGGCAAAGTCGTATTTCACGTATCTGATTTATATTCCGTTGTGTATTGTAGGCTGTATATTCAGCTTTTGTGAGGACAAGTTATTATAACTGTCCGGTATTGTGCTATTGATTTGCGTTGTACTCTGATGATGTAATGTATAAAAAGTTATAGTTCTTTTTGTATAAAGATCTGTTGTTATCTATTATATATTGTTCCGCTGCGATTGTGAGATTCTGTGTTGTCTTTCTATTTTCTTCTTCTACCACTTTCTTCTTTACCCAAACGATCTGGTATTTTCGGCATTGGATTGTTTAGCATGTAATACAGTGGGCGTATTGATGTCGATTTTCGAAGGTCGAAAATCCGGTCGTGATAGGTGAATTGTAACAACCCAAAATTTAAGGAGGAATTAATAAATAATTATAAGTGAAAACAAATAGTGTTTATAATTAGAATTAGTTTGAAATTAGTATTGAAATTAATTTGCAGTAGATTTATTGAAATGTTTCAATTAGAAGGAACAAGGAATTAAATTGTAATGATTGAGTTTAATATAAGAACTTGCATTTGTGTCAAAATGGAATGAACATTGTAACTAAAAATTAATGCATGTTTTGAGATAAATAAAATAAACTTCTCATTTTTGAATATATGTATGGTTTTATAAACAGGGAGTTTGTTATGTTACAAAAGAGAAAATAAAGGTATAACGGTGTATTTCAAAAGAAGGCATCCACTTTTATAAATTTAGATGACGATGTTCAAATAAGATGGGTTATTGTAAATGAGAGAAAATGTAACCCTATATTTATAAAAAGAAGGCATTTAATAAAATAAACGTTATATTTTCAAAAGAAAAGGCAAGTGTGTATTATGGAAGGATTACATTTCCTACAGAAAATATAAGGTATGTTATTTCTTTGTTAGTAAGGAATAAGGGGCCATTTGGTTTTTGAACATAAAAACATTTATACCAATTAATTAATGTAATTGATTTCTCAATTTAAAGGTAAAGAATAAGGTTACTAATTAATACACAACATATATACACGTTTGTGGACATATGTTATTTATCTAATTACAACAGATGTGAATATGGAAAAAATGTAGATATAACAATTCATATGTTAATTTATCAATTTCAAATGTAAATGTGGAAAGATATCGATATGTTGTTTATTTATTTATTTTAGACGTAAACATGTAAATTAAATGGGATGTTGAAAACTGAAATGAAACATGCCAATAAAAAGAGAGACTCATTGAAAATTAACCTGAAATAAAATGCATAAATTAGAAATTAATTGAGGAGAATAAAACGTTATTTATAGTTTGTATATTATTGAGGGTGTAATTAATTGAATTAAATATAAGATAAGGCACTGACAAGGCGCATTGTAAGATTTGACACAGCAATGAGTCAGTAGAAGTTTCATACAGTTGTTTTGCATTCTTTTATTCCTTCTGGTCCTTCCGTGCTTCCATCCGATGGCTCCTATTCAGCCTATGACGTGGTCGCATCGTATTCAATCCCCAAATCCAACGGTCTGAGATCCACTTCTACACCTATAAATAAGACCCTAGGCTTAACACTTTTTCTCATTATAGGTTTTCTCCAATTGGGTTCACCTCTTCAGGAAGGACCCTAAACGGAATAATTTTCCAAGGAGAAAATCGTTTTAAATTAAATTATTTGACAACCCCAAGTGGATCCGGGAAAACCTAAGGAAAAGCTAAGGACCACAGGTGAGTGATTGTAATTATTTTAAGATTTCTTAAAGTAATTTAAAATAATAGGGTTTCCAATAGTTGTAGTTTTACTACGCTTTTTGGAATTACCTTTTTAGTAGTTTTATTTACAGTTTTAGAATTATTTTCAGTCTATTTCCTTTCAGCTATTTTTTTCAGTAATTTTAGTTTATTTCTGTTAATTATAATTTATTACTGTTAAGCATAGCTTTTTATTTATTTACAGTTCATTTATAGTATTTTAGTTTATTTACTGTTATTTCTACGTTATTTACATCTTCTTTCTACGTTGGGATTTTCTTCCATTTTCAGTTTTCTTTTATTTCTCATTCTTCGAGTATGGATTAGAATAGGATTAACGCGAATATGGATTAAATTGTAAGAAAACTGAAATAATGGGATATAAGATGTAAATTATAAAGACTGTAATAAATAATGGAATTGAACTGAAATTACGCCTAATTATAATTAGAATTGGACTAATTAAAGATCATTGGCATGGTTATAACTTAGAATTATAACTAAATAGATGAAAGAAGCTTATTCTCACTCTAAGATCTTGGGTTAAGTAATAAGCATGATTATAACGTAGGTTATAATAAGAAAAAGGATAGAATGGGGCTCATTTTAAGACTTGAGATAAATTAATAAGCGTAGAAAGTAAAAATGATAATAAAGGCTTATTTAAATAATTTATCTAAGTTAATAAGCAAAGATGAAAGTAGGACATGTACCAAATAGCATTCCCTATTAGACAAAACGGTGTCTCACATTAGTTTGAAGTGAGATGAGGGCACGCTTATGCTAAGAATGGTAGTAATTGTTCCAATAGAAGTCCAAATCACGGGGGATCTGGATAAGGGACGCAACTAGATATTGTTTGGATTAAGGGCCAATACCAACAGCATTATCCCTATTTTCTATAGACACACGGTGATCTAGGGGCACACTTATGTTGGAAGTTGGAGGTAATAAGAAGACCCAATAGGTGGAGCAAAAGGTAGCATGGGTATGGTGGCAGTTACGCGTGCGACTTCCATTCGGGTGCTCAGTAATCGGTATGAGTTCCAAGCGCTTAGTATGTGTGTCTTTCGTAGACACCATTGCCTTCTATTTAGGGAGCTATATATGTCGTCCGAATCCATAGTAGTTGCTCTAAGCATCTTTCGTAAATAACATTGGCTGTTGTGTAGGGAGTTATATAGCGGCCGGTTCACAATAAGGTCTATGGAGTAGCAGACCGATCAAAAAGGGTAGAATTAGGATTACATCCTAAATTCAGCCTAACCAAAGCAGAAATCAAGGACAAGTGAAAGCAACCGAAATTAACCTATCTTATAGTTAATCGTATTTATTTCCATTTATCTCTTTCCTATTTCCTTTGTTATCCTTATTTATGCCAGAACTGTTGTAGAGTCTATTACTTTTATCTTGCTTAAAGACTCTAGTAATTACTATCATTCACCAGAATTTTAGTCTGACCCACTCCTCTATTTTCCCCTTTCCCCCCATAGGCAATCAAGGGAGAAGTTAGTGGATTGTTGTTGCTTGGCGGTTTCTTGGAGGACTTCTCTACTATGTATTTCTTTTTATTCAGCTTTTGCTCTTTCTATGTACTGGTTTATTATGAGGGATATTATGTACTCTGAATTTTGAGACTATGAGTTTTTGTTTCATGAGACATACTGGATTTTTAGACATGTATGTGGTATTTGGTATTTGACTTATTTATGAAGCAATTATGAAGCTTTGTTTTAATCAAGTTATTATTTTAGGTTTCTGCTATTTTTTTATCTATATTTGTCTTATGAATCCTAGTCTCTGTTAGCTTTAGTTATACCTACAACGGACCACGCCTTTTAATGTTTCCTTTTGGGTATATTAAGGGGTGTGGGGCGTTTCACTTGGTATCAAAGCCTAAGGTTACAGGATTCCTAAAAATTTATTTTAAAAGTGAAGTATTTTCCAAAATAACTTGTTTTAAAAGTACTTTTCAAAAAAGAACACTTAGAAATAGTTTTTAAGTATAAAAGTGTTTTTATAAAAATCCCCTCAAAGTCCATTTAAACCTTTTTTCGATTCTTTCGAGCCTAAGTTTCCTTTTCTTTGCATAGTATGACTGACTGGTTCCGTAGAGCTACGGTACCAGAGGTGCAAGGGCAAGCGCCCAATACGACACCGGTAGGTGGAAATCCCTTTAATCCACCTACACCAGCCGATTTTTCTAAGCTATGCAAGGACTTCACTAGCATAGGGGGCGGAATGTCTTCTGGCATGGAGGATTTCGAGGAGACACGAGCTAGGTTAGAAGATATGGAGCAAAAGTTTAGGCTATTAGACTTGGAAGACCAACAGAGAGTTCAGCCTGTATCGTCGCAACCGAAGGGAGAGCTTAAAGAGGTTCCTAAGTCAAAAAGCTCTAAGAAGCCAGGGTGGAAGAGGTATAAGGATAAGAGAAAAAGGGAAATCCCTTAGAAGAAAATCAAGGAAGAAGCGAAGTGCCATAGTTGTGGGGTGACTGGTCACTACGCAAAAGAATACAAAATGAAGGAAAGTGTTATAATTGCGGACAACCCGGTCACATGAGTAGGATATGTCCCCACGGGAAGGGGAAGAGAGCAGGCGCACCTACAGTGCAAGTATAAGTTTTGAATGCAGCACCTTCTAGTAGTGGACCGGATAGAGGTAGGAAAGTCACCATGGAAAGTTTTGATTTCTATTATTAATTTTCCCATTCTGACTCTTTTCGATTCTGGAGCATCACACCCTTTCATTTTGAGTTCTTTGTTTGATTGTTTGCACTCAAACATCTCTTTAGTAGTAGACCCCATTGTTGTTTCAAACCCCATAGGAGGATCGGTACACTTATCTATGGTTTGTAGGGGTTTGAAAATTTTTATCCTAGGCGTAGAGTTTGACTGCGACGCCTGTGTATTGGGATTTTTGGGGTATGGGATGATTTTGGGAATGGATAGGGTATCCACTTATGGAACGATATTAGACTGCGAGAGGAGAGTCGTTAGACAAGAGACATGCAGCAGTAGGACTCTCGAGGTTTCTTGTGACCCATAGGAGTCAGTCATGTTGAGCTTCTTTTATCCCCTCGATTCATCATCCACAGAGTTAGATTCAGTTCCAGTTTTCAGAAATTTCCCAGACGTCTTTAAAGAGGTGCTTTTCTCGGGGCATAGAGAAGGTCTACACATGGTAGGAGTTTGAGAAATGGTTTTGTTTTTTTTAGGTTCGGATTATGGAAATCCAAAGAGAGGCAGGAAAAGGTTGGAGATGTACAATAGATTTAGTTGATAAGAAAAGAAGAATGCCCATGTGTAGATAATTGCAGAAATTATAATTATTTCATATAAGTTGATTTAATGGTAGTGCCTTAGAGTAAAAATATAAGCATCAAAGAGGAATTGGAGTAAAAGGCTTTGGTAAGGAAATGAGATTACCAAAATCTAGGAAGGATACTCCTAGGGTAATGAGAAGAAAACCCACTTTATATCTAGCCCAATAAAATTGTTAGAATTAGAAAAGTTGAAAAGTATAACTGTCAATGTTTTTAAAGTAAATATTGGGTCTTTTTGAAAAATGGCATGAAATTTAAAATTGGTTTTTATATGATATAAATTTTGTTGAAAAAGTGAAATTATTTTTGAAGAATTATAGAGCGTATATAGCTCACTAGCTTCTTTGTAAGTAAACAAAGATTTTAAATATAAAAACATAAAGTGTATTAAGTATCGAAAACATAGGTTACAACATTTATTGTTGTAATAGATGTTTTCATGAAAAATGAAAGGAGCATAGACTATGACATTATTGTTATAGTAGATGACTCCTAAGAGGAATGTTTTTACATAATATGTGAGGTTTATTAGTATTTATTTTTAATTAAATTCATACACTAGTATTTTTGGGTTGTAGTAACGGTGTTTTACGCAACATCCGTTTTAACCCAAATAAAGACGTATTTTAAAAGGTAATTTCTAAGTATAGAAACAAAATGGTTTGTAAAGTACACTTATTATTAATAAGTATAAGGAAGTGTTTTTGCAGTTATGGAAATATAAAACAGTTTTGAAGATGAGTTTTTCTGAAAGGAAAATGTGTAAGTTAAATATTAGAAAATATTTATCATGGAAAAATATAATTTAAACATATTTTAATTTATTGAAATGAAAAGAATAATGGTATGATTTCCTATGAAATAGTTAAAAATGATTTGTGCATGTTACAAGGAATACATGAAAGAGATATACAAGGTACGAAAAGCACCATATTTTGTATAGCCCATTTCGAAAAATATAAAATAAGTTCCTTGTAATTTCACATAAACATGAAATTCTTTTTTAAAAGGTTCATAGAAGATTTTAGCGTTAATAACTTCTCATAAGAGAAAGTAGTTCCAATACATTAAGATATGAGACTGTTAGGTGTAATAAGAAGCTGTTTTGAAAACACATAAAGTATATTTTAAAGATATTTTAAAAGAAAATGGTTTGGTGAAAAAGTAAGTTTTTGAAATGAAAAACTTAATAATAGTAAAATTTGAAAATTCAAATTTTTATAGAAAACTGTAAAAGTCTTTAAAAGAAAGAGAGATATAAGTTTTAGACCTAAAAATTTGGAAGTTTTTCCCTCTAGGTTTAGGAAATAATATTAAGTGACCAAGTATTTTTGAAATTAATAGAAACTGAAAAGATAACACTTTTAAAGAAAAAGATTTTGGGATTTGATGTTTTAAATTTTTTAGAAACCTTAGTTTTTAAAACAGGGTGATAAATACCAAACCAAACTCTTAAATGTAGAGGAGATAAGAATCTTTTCCTAGGAGTAACGAAAAAGGTGTAAGGAGATAACAATAATAATGGAAGTTTCTATAAAGTGTATAGGACACTAGTAAGAACCTAGGAATGTTGATTCATGAAGAACAGTAAAATGAAATTAGTAGGATAGTAAGACAAGCATAGTTGAGAATGAGTATTCTTGATTTTGGAAGAACTTGGGAAAAGCATCTTTCTTTAGTGGAATTCATATGGTAGTAGTTTTCAAACTAGCATTGGAATGGTAACTTTTGAAGCTCTTTTCGGGAAGACCGTGTAAGACGCCTTCATGTTGGTTGGAGTCTACGGAAAGGTTGCTTCTTGGTTCCGACATGGTTAGAGAGATTTCGGAGAAGGCTAATTTGATTAGGAGAAAATTCGTATCTCATATCCATGTCTCTTTGATAATAGGTTTTAGAATTTCCTTATTCCATCTTTAGTTTTGAATAGGTTCTTTCCTTTATTATCCTTTGGGAGGGTAGAACTTAGAATTTAACCTATGGATAGTAGGATTTGATGTAAACATGTTAATAGAACATGTTATGAATGATGTATGCTAGTGATTGCAAGTGCTTGCTAGTGGATGCTAATGGATGCATGTAGGTATAGTAGGCACTATTATTCCTTAGGGATCGGCCTAACTAGAACTCTAGAGCATATGCATATGGATGTGTGCGCATTTTTACTTTATTTCCATGGTTGCTATAATGGATGATTATCACAAGATTGTTGCATTTGGATGATGATTGTAGCACGCATATAGAACTATCAGTTATTATTAGGGAATTTGCATTCATTTGCACATGGCATGGACATGATTGCATAAAAGGAGGTCGACTGGATCAGTGGACCGCCTAATCTTTTGCATTAGTTAGGGATATTGACACTACACTATTTGCATAAGTATCATAAATCGCATTAGAAAAACCTAAGGACAATGGATGTAATGGGTGATGATTGAGTAGTTGGTTGTAGGACTTGGATGAAAACATTTATTACATTCTTCTATCCTTAGAGATTTCGGGGATGAAATCCCTTAAGGAGGTGAGAATGTAACAACCTAAAATTTAAGGACGAATTAATAAATAATTATAAGTGAAAAGAAATAGTGTTTATAATTAGAATTAGTTTGAAATTAGTATTGAAATTAATTGGCAGTAGATTTATTGAAATGTTTCAATTAGAAAGGGAAAAATGAATTAAATTGTAATGATTGAGCTTAATATAAGAACTTGCATTTGTGTCAAAATGGAATGAACATTTTAAATAAAAATAAATGCATGTTTTGAGATAAATAAAATAAACTTCTTATTTTTGAATATATGTATGATTTTATAAATAGGGAGTTTGTTTTGTTACAAAAGAGAAATAAAAGGTATAACAGTGTATTTAAAAAGAAGGCATCCACTTTTATAAATTTAGATGATGATGTTCAAATGAGATGGGTTATTGTAAATGAGAGAAAATGTAACCATATATTTATAAAAAGAAGGCATTTAATAAAATAAACGTTATATTATCAAAAGAAAAGGCAAGAGTGTATTATGGAAGGATTACATTTCTTACAGAAAATATAAGGTATATTATTTCTTTGTTAGTAAGGAATAAGGACCTGTTTAGTTTTTGAGCATAAAAACATTTTATACCAATTAATTAATGTAATTGATTGCTCAATTTAAAGGTAAAGAATAAGGTTACTAATTAATACACAACATATATACACGTTTGTGCACATATGTTATTTATCTAATTACAACAGATGTGAATATGGAAAAAAATGTAGATATAACAATTCACATGTTATATTTCAAATGTAAATGTGGAAATATATCGATATGTTGTTTATTTATTTATTTTAGACGTAAACATGTAAATTAAATGGGATGTTGAAAACTGAAATGAAACATGCGAATAAAGAGAGACGAATGGAAATTTAACCTGAAATAAAATGCACAAATTAGAAATTAATTGAGGAGAAGAGAACGTTATTTATAGTTTGTATATTATTAAGGGTGTAATTACTTGAATTAAATATAAGATACGGTGCTGACAAGGCGCATTGTAAGATTAGACACAACAATGAGTCAGCAGAAGTTTCATACACGTTGTTTTGCATTCTTTTATTCCATCTGGTCCTTCTGTGTTTCCACCTGATGGCTCCTATTCAGACTATGACGGGTCGCATCTTATTCAATCCCCAAATCCAATGGTCTGAGATCCACTTCTACACGTATAAATAAGACCCTAGGCTTAACACTTTTTCTCATTCTAGGTTTTCTCCAATTGGGTTCATCTCTTCAGGAAGGACCCTAAACGGAATAATTTTCCAAGGAGAAAATCGTTTTAAATTAAATTATTTGACAACCCCAAGTGGATCTGGGACGACCTAAAGGAGAGCTAAGGACCACAGGTGAGTGATTGTAATTATTTTAAGATTTCTTTAAGTAATTTAAAATAATAAGGTTTCCAATAGTTGTAGTTTTACTACGATTTTTGGAATAACCTTTTTAGCAGTTTTATTTACAGTTTTAGAATTATTTTCAGTCTACTTCCTTTCAGCTATTCTTTTCAGTAATTTTAGTTTATTTCTGTTAATTATAATTTATTACTATTAAGCATAGATTTTTATTTATTTACAGTTTATTTATAGTATTTCAGTTTATTTACTGTTATTTATACGTTATTTGCATCTTCTTTCTACGTTGGGATTTTCTTCTATTTTCAGTTTTCTTTTATTTCTCCTTCTTCTTCGCGTATGGATTAGAATAGGATTAATGCGAATACGGATTAAATTGTAAGAAAACTAAAATAATGGGATATAAGATGTAAATCATAAAGACTGTAATAAATAATGGAATTGAACTGAAATTACACCTAATTATAATTAGAATTGGACTAATTAAAGATAATTGGCATAGTTATAACTTAGAATTATAACTAAATAGATGAAAGAAGCTTATTTTCACACTTAGACCTTGGGTTAAGTAATCAGCATGATTATAACGTAGGTTATAATAAGAAAAAGAACAGAATGAGGCTTATTTTAAGACTTGGGATAAATTAATAAGCGTAGAAAGTAAAAATGATAATAAAGGCTTATTTAAATAATTTATCTAAGTTAATAAGCAAAGATGAAAGTAGGACCTGTACCAAATAGCATTCCCTATTAGACAAAACGGTGTCTCACATCAGTCTGAAGTGAGATGAGGGCATGCTTATGCTAAGAATGGTAGTAATTGGTCAAATAGAAGTCCAAATCATGAGGGATTTGGATAAGGGGTGCAACTAGATATTGTTTGGATGAAGGGCCAGTACCAACAACATTTCCCTTATTTTCTATGGAAACACGGTGATCTCACATTAGGCTGAAGTGAGATGAGGGGCACGCTTATGCTGGAAGTTGGAGGTAGACCCAATAGGTGGAGCAAAAGGTAGCATGGGCATGGTTGCAGTTACGCGTGCGACTTCCATTCGGGTGCTCGGTAATAGCTATGAGTTCCAAGCGCTTAGTATGAGTGTCTTTCGTAGACACCATTGCCTTCCGTGTAGGGAGCTATATATGTCGTCCGGATCCACAGTAGTTGCTCTGAGCATCTTTCGTAGATACCATTGGCTGCTGTATAGGGAGTTATATAGCGGCTGGTCAACAGTAAGGTCTATGGAGTAGCAGGCCGATCACAAAGTGTAGAATTAGGATTACATCCTAATTACAGGATTAGGAATTCATCCTAACCAAAGAAGAAATCAAGGACAAGTGCAAGCAATTGAAATTAATCTATCTTATAGTTAATCGTATTTATTTCCAGATTATCTCTTTCATATTTCCTTTGTTATCCTTATTTATGCTAGAATTGTTGTAGAGTCCATTACTTTTATTTTGCTTAAAGACGCTAGTAATTACTATCATCCACCAGACTTTTAGTCTGACTCACTCCTCTATTTTCCCCTTACCCCCCATAGGCAATCAAGGGAGAAGTCAGTAGATTCACTACAACAAAAAGTGTCTTTAATAGCGGCATATAGCCGCTATTAATCACAACCATAGCGGTTTGATAAGCGCTGTATATCGACATGTTATAAAAAACTGTTGAATATTTATAACACAAAATATGCCGCTATGGTTGAGCTTAGTTTTATAACGCAAATTCGCCGCTATGGTACGTTAATTCAATAGCTCATTATAGCCGCTATAATACAGCTAAATCTCAACAGAACTGGAAATCTTTATAACACCATTTTGCCGCTATAAAATATTTATTCAATAGCTCATTATAGCCGCTATAATACAGCTAAATCTCAACGGAATTGGAAATCTTTATAACACCATTTTGCCGCTATTTACACGTACTATAGCATGTATATACCATTATAAAATACGCAGATACACGGTACTATAGCATGAATCTTCTTTAAAAACATAACAGTTGAACAATGTAAGAGCCGAAGAATATAATAACTAGGAAATGAAACTCATTCAATCAAACGTACCAAATGTCTATATATATTATATTAAACATGCTCAAACATACGCATAATATCCATTATATAATAACAACATCGCAAATAAGTTTTCAACTGGACTAAAAAACAATATAGCTAATAACACAAAACCAGGTCATAACCATTATCTTGCGACTTGCTCTTTTACTGGGAAGCATGGAAGTAGAGTTGAAGCAGGTGCAGGAGCTGTTCAACAAGCAGCAGATAATCCAACATCATAAAAATGACGTGTAATCTGATGCCATCTCCTTCTCAATTGTTTCCTTGACAACCTGCAAAAAGAAAAGGTTCAAAACATTGTATACACAAGCACAAGGCTACATTCAAATTCTCAAGAGGATATTTGTTTTTATTTTTTAATTTGGAAATTTGTCTATTAGCTCACTACGAGTAAATTTAATCACTTTATATTCAGTCAATGCATGTTGTGAGGCTATTGATTTATCTCTAGGAATGGTGATCCTATCTGATTGTCCATCTTCAAGTACCATCTGGAAAGAAACTGCTACATAATGTCATTTTATTTTGTAAATAAAGAAGTAAAAAAACATGTAGAACATTAAGGCATCAATGCCAAATCAATCATGAAAAAAATCCAAGTTATAATGCAAGATGATAAGGTAAAATAAACCAACATTTTTTTCATCAAAATTTACACACTATATCAACCATACATCGTAAGTTCAAAAAAGAGAAGTAGAAAAACTGGACAGATTGCTGCATATGAATGGAAATTGAAATTATATTTACCTTTGCGAGTGGAGCATCAATCATTCCTAGAGAATTCTTTGGAGTCCCAATGACAAGATCATAGTACTTCTTTTCCAATGCACTATTAATATTCCCATTGTCCTTGATAATAAAATATCAGTCCACCTGTACAATTGTTCTTCCAAATTTTGAGCAATCAGCCCACCCAATCCTAACAGTTAATTTGTAAGGTCATCAATTTTTTTTGCAGTACCTTACATGAGATAAATACAAACATATTTGGGCAAAGAAGCATTACTAGGTAAACTATAAGCTCCAAGTGCTAGAATATTTGCAAAGGTAAGCCACACACCATGGTCACATTTTAAATGCCCCAGTTCATGAGCTAAAACAGCCTGGTTATACCAGTTATGTGTAAATAATTCAAAAATAAAAATAGGGATGTACACATTAATAATATAGAAAATTGCTAGCACTCATCAATTATTAGTCTTTATAGTTTAAAAACATTCATTCTAGCAAATTTGTATAAAGACAAGACATGCACAGAAGAAGTCAAATAAAGGGAAAAAGAAAAAAGAAAAGGAAAAAAACAAACAAACAAATCCATTTGGTGTTACCTTTAAAAGCAAATGAAAGCTAGGTGGGCTATGGTAAAATAACTATAAATAAGAAATAAATACAGATCAGAATAAGTAGGAACAAAAGTTACTTGCAGCTCTTTTCCTGTTAGAAGCTCAACTAAACTTGTATGGACAACAATAAAAGGTTTCCGACCACTAATTCCCAATGTGTACGCATTTGGGACAGGATTTTGGCGAACGTACATATCAGGTGCTTCTATATTCAAAACCTTTGCAGCTTCATTCAGTGATTGTTAAAGACCAGATAACTGTAAAATAATATCACCAAATTTGGTTGACAATACTACAATTGAAAAGCAAACAACCACAGACTGTGTTTAAACTTTAAACAGAAGCAATTTCAGTAAAAAAGATATTACTATATGGGGACATATAAAGCATTTGCCTTTTGTACCAACTACATACTTAAACAATTACATGAGTACATAAGAATAGCATATAAAAATCAATAACCATGTGTAGGCAAGTACAAAGACCACAACCATGTACACAGAGTAGTAACATATTCTGATATGAATTCATTATATAATTGTTTTGCATTGGATTTTTCCATCAAAACAATGATCCAATGATTAGAAATACAAATATTTGTATATTTAAAGAGTACGTAACTATACTCCCTCTTAATTACCTATTGATGATGCAATGCCAGAAACACTTCCACAAACCAAGCTAACCGAATAATTAGAATCTGAAGGCCTGTTCAAGCATATCCAAATCAAACTTTTGCATGAAATTAAAATTATAAATCACTTAATATTAAACAAATCACTACCTTCTTACCAATGAGATCTTAGAGTTTCATAAACAGAAAAGCCGATTGCCATGCTAGGTCCAACAACTTGCATTTCATAAACAGAAAAATTGATTGCTTTGCAGATGGAACAAAGTGTGTATATTAATATGAAATAACTACTAAATACAACTTCATACTAAATAATTTAAGTACTGTGAATTCGATCACATATAACAAAATTCAAAACATGACCTAACAGTAGGTCTTTATTCCCAAACCACAAACACACTCAACAACCTAGACTAAGCAACTGACTTATTGAACATTGGCCATGTAGGTGATCAAATCTACAACCCTTGTGCTGCAAAATTATATCCAAAATAAGCATAGTAATAAAAAATAAATCAAATGTTCAAAATTGAGAATTCAAATTGAGTATTACCTGTATCCCCATTCGTTATCATACCAAGCCACAAGCTTAACAAAGTTATCATTCAAAGCAATTCTAGCCTTGGCATCAAAAATGCTCGACCTTCATTAAATAAAAATAAAAAATGAATTCCATTAAAAAAATTCAAGAACTCCATAGAAAAACCAGTATCAAAAAATTATACTAGTAAAATATACCTGTTGTCGCCAATAAAATCGGTAGATACCAGATCCTCTTCTGTGTACCCCAAGATACCCTTCAGATTAGTCTCAGACTCCTCTCTGTGAATTCGACAAAATCATCAAATGAAAAATCCTATTTTGATATATGAATGCAATTAATAAGTGTAAGGTATGCTAATACTGTAACTTACTTGATAGTAGCCTTGATCTGATCATAAGTAGCAGCCTTGTCCAATCTAACAGTAAGATTAACAACAGAAACATCCACAGTAGGCACTCTGAATGACATACCAGTAAGCTTTCCATTCAATGAAGGAAGCCCTTTGCCTACAGCCTGTTTTCATTATAAATTGCATTGTTGATTCCATATTTCATATCATTATAAATATCACAGTATTTTAACAAGTCCCTACAAATTTTACAAATTAAACTAACAATCATGAGGTTTTTCCAATAATGAAACCATCTCACTCTTTTGGATAAGAAAAATGCCAATATTCTTTGTAAAAAAGCATGTAACATGCCTGAATAAAAAAAGACGCTGGCGATGGTGAATACTTTAGATATGGTGGAGCAGACGCCGACGATGGAGAAGATAGGCTATCGATGGTAGAACTGAGGCAGGAGACATTGAACGACCGGCAATTGATGGTAAAGGATAGGCCGTTATTGGATCCAAGTCTCAGCTGCAACCATCAGCCTCTGCTCACGCCTCAGACAAGCTTTCCTCATGTCTCAGCTTCAACCATGTCAATTCAGTTTACAACACTTCAACTCACTTCGGCTCGCTTGGAGCTCTATACTGTTTCAGTCAAGTTTTCTTCTATCTTACGACTGCTTACATCTTCATTTTAGTCCCAAGTCTATGATTTAAGCTTGAGAGGTAAGCAAATTGATCCTACCTGCTTGCCCTCTCTTTTCAGTTAAAACATCAGTTCGCCAACATGCCTCAACTATTCAGTTCAGCCAGACCAGATTTGCCCAGTGTCTTCAGCACAGCAACTCCAACTTAGATTCCTACTCATGCTAACTTCATGCCTGCTCTGTATTTTTTTATCATGCCTGCTTCCATCTTCGGCAAAAATTCATGAACTTTTGCATCCACTTCAACACTGCTCAAACCTACTTATGCAGGAGAGGACCATGCCTGCGGTGACATGGTCCATGATGTCTATGATGAAACTACATATTAACAAAATTAAATTTCAATGTTAAGGTTTTAAATGAAAAAGGTTGCATGCTTTACTATTATAAGTTCAGCGTCAAACTAGCTGAAATCATAGTGAATGCATACAAAATATTTAAAAAAATTATAGCCATAGTTAGTCGGTGACTTATCATAAACCTTTTGAAAATTTACTGCTAGCAATGGCGGTTGTGCATTACTCAAGTAGTATTCAAGAGCTAAATGTAAACAATGCTAGTAGTATCATCGAATGTAGATATCAATTTCTGTTATGAATTCTAAAGTTGAATTTTATCATATCGTTCTATGTTCATAAAAGCCACTTTATAAAAATCCTGCATGATGCAATAATAGCTATACAATTTGATAAGAATGCCTGGACTTCATTGTTGATACAAAAATAACAGTTTTTATAAGAAAATACTGTGTAAACTTATGCATTTTTGCTAGGGGTAGATAAATCTGTGGCAATGTTGATGATTGAATTAAAAGGGTCAAAATCTCTCTCTAATACTAAATCTAAACTCTACGTAAGATCTAAACACTTGAATTCTAGTAAACTGAAGCATACTGCAGCATATTGCATTTAAAAAAAGAAGCTTTGGCACATAAATTTTGTTACTGGTCTCTAGTTAATAGTCCATATGACAAGTAATACAAACAACAAAAGGGAAAAATCATTAAATTATAAAGCTATTGGTGATCTTCTAAAAAATATAAAATCGACAAATATGAAAATACCTTGTATGCTTTATGTGCAATATATGAGGAGCATTGCATGTTGGAGAAAACATGGATAGCTTCTAACTTCACATCATCGGATGTTTGTGGCAAAGACACAATACCAATCAAAAGCTTTAAAGTTATGTGTGCAAAATCTTCAGATGATCTACAAAGATAGCCAGCAGCAAATAGTGAAGCCTTCACCTGTACAGGGATGAAAGATGTACAAGTACAATATGAAGAGAGAGAAAATGCATTGTAGACTTGTAGTTCCATTTGCATTTTAGATCAGCAAAAAATATATGCAAAAACCCCGTAAAGCCCCTCAACTATGTGAGTGTTCCAAAGGAGTGCCTTGGAAAGCAAGCAATCCTAATAAGCCATGTCAAGGAATCGAATTTGTTTACAGAAGAAACATTCGTTCCTATTTTGTCTCAACAATAAAATTTTATTAATCAATTTTATCTGTGACCAGTAGTGTAGATTTTGTTGGTTACTAACCAAACATTGATAATTTTATTAATCAATTTCAGATTTCAGACATCAATACATCCATGACACAAATATATTTATTTCCTGAAATTAAAAATAGTTGAGAATATTGAATTATCCATTTACCTGTGTAAATGGACTCAATCTTTTTCCATCAACATATAATTAAGGAGAAACACGGAAAGAAAGTGTACTCAAACTCCAAAACTAAGGAGAAAAAGATTACTAAAATAAATATGCAATTTTTTTCATGGAATGCTATGAGCATTATTCTACATTTTTGATTATGCCCATTGAAAAAGAACGGGATTGAAAGAAATTGTGTACACAACTGAACGAGAAATTAATTACCAACATCAGGTATTAAACACGTTGCATACTATTAGACCTATGCATGATAGAAAATAGCATTATGGATGCTAAAAACACACGAGAGGTCAGCTTATGGTTCTATTGCAAGTATTCAACAAGGTTGCTTAATGATGCGATGTGGACTAATTTTTTTAATCAAATAAATGATGTTTTTTCTTCTCATGTAAGAGTATATATATTTCTTCTATTCAGATTCCTCTTTCCGTTTCAACGAAATGCCAGGGAGTAAAGTTTAATATGCATGTCACTATTAATGTTAAAAAAGAGGACTAAATCTAGTCTAGAATTGTGTAAGTTCATCTGCAACCAAAAATAGGGAAACTATGTTTACGAAAGTAGCTTGTCTATTTTATCATTATTTAATTACATGCATGAATGTGAATGTTTTTTTAATTTTGTTCTTTCTTTATTCAGTCTGTTATTGTACCACTTCACTAAATGCATCGCTTTTACTACTATTGCAATATCGATTGTGCTTTTTTTTCTTCTTTTTTTGGTTAACTTTGCATTAAAATGTGCCATATTAACCAATAATTTGTACAATACTTATTACATACTACAAAAAGGCTCAGTTGATCATGTTTTACAGTGATTATTGCTACCAAAAAGGGGAAGAAAACTAACTTCTTGCAATATTTGCTCTTTACAAAAAGCATACAGTAAAAGTACAATTTATTCTACAATCAATAATAATATATATAATTTAGACTTCTTAACTGTAAATACGAATCAAAACATAGGCATAAAGATGAAAATTTGAGTATTATTTAATAATGACTCCAATTGAATTTGAAAATCAAATTATGGAGATAATTTGATGTGCGGTAAACTGTTAGAATCGTTAAAAAATTAAGTGGCATAAAACCTCAGCCACCATCATCTCGTCTCGCACAGATAATCTCTGTCGCTCGTCTCGCACGGACAATCTCTGTCGCTCTCTTCATCGCGCACGAGTCAACCAAGTCGCGCTTCCTCCTATCGCCATGGTTCTGTCGCCTCCCTTCACCGTTGTCAACCGCAAGCGAGTGTTCAATCCTGTTTTTTCTTTTTTTTATGGCAAATTGATTGCATGATTAGGGTTTTTGAGACAAAGAATAGGGGGAAATATTTAGAAAAATCGGCGGCCACGAAAATAAAGTGCGCCTTAGTATGCGTTACACAACCAATTTACCTTCCAGATCCAAAAAATTAAGATATACGATAACGCATGAAATAAAGCGTTATCTATTGGCGTTATAAAAATCCATTTTTCTTGTATTGATTGCTGTTGCTTGGCGGTTTCTTGGAGGAGTTCTCTACTATGTATTTCTTTTCATTTAGCTTTTGTTCTTTCTATGTACTGGCTAATTATGAGGGATATTATGTACTCTGATTTTTGAGATTATGAGTTTTTGTTTCATAAGACATACTGGATTTTTAGACATGTATGTGTTATTTGGTATTTGACTTATTTATGAAGAAATTAAGAAGCTTTTTTTTAATTAAGTTATTATTTTAAGTTTCTGCGATTTTTTTATCTATATTTGTCTTGTGAATCTTAGTCTCCATTAGCTTTAGTTTTACCTACAACGCAGCACGCCTTTTATTGTGTCCTTTTGGGTATATTAAGGGGTGTGGGATGTTTCATGAATAGGGTGATACTAAAAATTAATGTGGAAATATAAACAAAAACAGAAAACAAAGCAGATAAGATCACACACATATTTACCCAGATTCGGCAATAACCTACCTACGTGCTGCCTCCAAGATTGCTTCTAGAAATTAGGTAATCAGACGCTTAGAAAAACACGTAAACTCACGACACCCGCTAACTCGATTAACCTAACTCTATGCTCAAAATCCTACCACAAATCAGCCACTGAGTTGCGAATTCTCGAACTACAAAACTGTAGTTCGTACCTAGTTACACAACTAGAGTTCGACTCGAATTTTAAAAAGAAATTACAGATAAAATAAACTAAACAAAAATAAGACCCTACTTTAAAAATTGTAACCCAATACAAAAATAAAAGGTCGGCCTAACAAATATTATTAGTGCGGTAAAAATAAGTTGATCCCCTTTTCTCTGTAATCTTCTTCGACCGATATCCTCTTTTACTTTTGCTCTTCAAATACTTAGGGTTTTGAATCGAAGCCGCCGCTTTGAGTTTGAGGTTAAAATTGATCGCTGATATGGTTTCGTTCTTCAATTTTCTTCGAATGCTTCTTCAATCAGTGTTAATTGACTTGCTCGCGGTTGCTTCAGTGACGAGTTCGAATGCTACTTTGATTTAGTAAGTGGTTTGCCCATTTTCAATATTTATTTATGCTTGACTTGATTGTTTTCAAACTCATGATTTCCTGCCGATGATGTAATTGGGATTTTATAGGGAATGAAACCCTATTTTATCGTTCGTATATGTTGCTTTGAATTCTTCATGATTTTATCTGTTGCGTTGCTTGGCCATTCGATTATTGCTTGAACAATGTGATGATTTTTGACTTGTTCATTTCATACGTGCTACTCCATGAATTTGAATTTTGCACCATTCTTTTCTCTCCTACGACTGTGGCATTTGAATTTATGACTACTTTAATTTACTGACTTCCAGAAGTTTGACTTGTTCATTTTGTTATCAATTGCGACTTTTCTTTGTTCTGGTTCCTTTCTTTGTTGTTCAAAACTTGACTCACGGCTTCACAGTTTTTTCTGTATTTTGAAATATGTAAACTCCTTGACTTTGTTCGAAACTGTTACTGATACTATGCTTTGATCGTGTCATGTGCACTTATATGTGTGTCACCATGTGTACATTTCCTTGTATACTGGTCTAGTTTGGTTGATACTTCAAGTGTATTGCATTTAATTTAGAGAACTGCCTTTGTACATTTCTTTGAGTCAGTCTAAAACTATCCTTTGTACATTTGAGCACTTTTACCAGTTGCTTGCATTCATGTGTGTGTGTGGTTTCATGTCTTCATACTTGTAGTCATGTTCATGCCTGAACATTGCCTTTGTCTAGTTTACTTGAGTCTGCATTGTGTTGGTTGCTTCGAGTACATGTGATCTTGTAAGCCCTGTATTGCTTCGAGTTCTATGATGGTCTCCATACATATATACATACATATATGTATGTATATATGTGTGTGATTGACTTGATTTGCACTGACTTGTTGTATATTTGTGTGTTACCTGCTGCTTTGTACATGTCTGGTTTCTTGTATTTAAAATCTGGTTGCAGTGTGTTCCTGTGCCATGTACACCACTTTGTACATGTGTGTTGCTTTCCATTTAACTTGAGTTTACATTGTGTTCATGAGCATTACAGTCTGGTGCACTTGATATGATTCTGGTGCACTTCCCTGGTCTTGCTTCACTGGCTTGTCGAGACTGAGTGCTTGCATGTTGTTTGGTCTGGTACTTCATGTTGTTATCTTCCTTGTTCTTGTGCATTTTGAAGTTGAATATAGTCTTGTTTGGGTTGTCTCTGAACCTGCAGACTGGTTTGGTTCATGTTGTAATTGAACTTGTTCCACTTGAGCCTGTCTGGTGCAGTCCCTGTGTTCATGACTCTGTTCTCTGGCTTCACTCTAAGTCCGGTCTGGTTCACTTTCATGTTGAAACTGAATGTTGTATGTTGAATGCATGTACACTGGTTTATCTTAGAGTCTACATGTGAGTACATTTTGATGAGGCTTCATGCCCTGACTCCATTGAAGTCTGGTTCCATTTTGTATGCATATCCATGTTCATGTTGACTGACCATTGAACTTGTACTTGACCATTCTATTTTTGTTTTTGTATTGCACCTGTGTTGAATCCAGCCTAGGCTTGGTTTTGACCTTGTGCTCACTTGTACCTGCTATTTTAACAAGCAAGTGTATATTGGTGCGCATGACCTTATGGCATGTTCAGTGATACACTGTGCATGTCACAAGTTATTCGTGTAAGATGGATTAACAAAAATGACGACGAACAACCCAAATAACTAAGGCAAATAAAATTTTCAAAAACACACACTTTATTGAACACTACAAAATATTTTCTTTTTCAATTTTACTGCATCATTGTTTATTTTGCAAATAGTTCAGATGCTGGATACAGGCTAGAACAAATTTGAAGATCAAATACGAGTGTTGAGTGAATATGTAGTGAGGTGAAATTGTAAAGTGAAAATTGTGTTGTAATTAAAAATGTGTAAATGTAGTGAGTGCTCAAATTTGTACTACTGAATTTGTAATAAAATATTTGTTTGAATAAAATATTTGTTTGAATATGAATTCTGAGTTATTTATGTTATTCAACAAATATTTATTTAATTATGTGGATAAATAAAATAGTACAATAACAAATACATTTAAATGAATATATATATATATATGTTTATTATCATCAAACAAAAATCATAGGCTATTGTATTCTACAATCTCCCTCTTTTGATGATAACAAACATATATTAATATTTTGACTCTATTAAATGTATTTTGTCTTGATGGATTCCATAAGCTCCCCCTATTTGAATACTCCCCTACAACAAAACTCCCCCTACACAGATGCGTGTAGTTAAAATTGAAAAATTAATCAAAAAATAACTTTGAATAAAAACACTCTCGGATATTAGTAAGAATATCGCTCAAAAATCAAAATCTTAACCTCTCTCCCCCTTTTGTTATCATCAAAAGTAATAATAGTAATTGAAATAGCTACGATTTTGATTAAAAATATAAAATCAAATCAAGAGGGAAATATTAATTCCAAATTCCAATTAATCAAACAAAAATCATAATATTTTATTAATTAGAAACAAACTCCACTTTAGAGAAATAGTAGGATTATGAAAAAATTTATATAGTGACAAGAGTTTGATATTTTCAATAAAGGAATAATTTGTGCATTTTCCCTTTTCAAATATTATACAAAAAAATATGTAAAGCACTTACTAACCATGCATAACCGTTAGGATTTTAAATGAGGTTAGTAGTTACCCCCTTTTTTTTTAAAAAAACATGTCAAGTATTTTCTAACCATGCATAACCGCGAGGACTTTTAAATGAGATTAGAATATACTTGATATTTATCCCTTTCTTATATGCGTCCCATCCATGCATAACCGCGAGGACTTTTAAATGAGAATGGAAGCCCATATATAAAAATTCAACTAATTCACCTATGCATAACCACGAGAAATTTTAAATGAGAGCGAATACATTAGGATATAATTATTTTACAAAAAAATTACTTATATTGAAATACCAAATTCTGCACACTATATTATAATGTATTGATTGACAGAAACGTGAAAGTGATAGAAATGATCATGGAATAAGTACTAATCTAAAAAAATTATAAAATTTGTTTAATTTTCATGAAATTATAAAATTATACTTCCTCTTGTTATGAAATATAATTTAATCACTATCCATCACTTTTCAAGCACTATAATAATTTTGATAAGTTCCAAAAGATTCAATTAGTCAATGGTTATCTTTTCTAGAGTAAATC
The DNA here is from genome assembly GCA_030737815.1 of Allium fistulosum. Taxonomy (NCBI): domain Eukaryota; kingdom Viridiplantae; phylum Streptophyta; class Magnoliopsida; order Asparagales; family Amaryllidaceae; genus Allium; species Allium fistulosum. Next base: position 1,332,302,203 of record CM060902.1, on the reverse strand, counting down.
TCTTACCGAAATAAACTAGAGTATTTTTAACATGATGAAAACCCAAGTTTCAAAAATAAAAATAAGTGAAAATCAATTTTCTATAAGGGGGTTTTGTGAAAATTGTAAGGAATGCGGAATATGGATCTTAAGGCTAGAATGAACACTAGAGGGGGGGGTGAATAGTGTTTATAAGAAATTACTAAATCTTTTTGAGTTATTATTGATTTGTACACAAATGTATGCAATATTCAGACACAGATATAATCATAGAATCAAACACAAATGCAGAAATAAAGTAAATGTAGTAAAGGAAAGAACACACCGGATTTTATACTGGTTCGGAGTTACCCTACATCCAGTCCCGCACAACTAAGTACAGATTTCCTTTCAAAATCAATTCAACAATTACAACCCTCGATTTCAAGGCCACAAGGTACACCCTCCAGAATCACAATCCTTTGGGTAGAGGTACTTGATTTCCGGGAAACAAGTTCACCCAATTGATTTCTCAAGACTACAATCACACCTTTTCTCACTTGATTGATTTCCAAGGCTACAATCACACCTTTTACTCTATTGATTACAAAGAAAGCCTATAACTCTGAATAACACTGAGGATCTTGATGAGATAGTGACAGAGAATCAAACCAGAGATTATCTAGTTAGATTCAATGTTGATTTCGGCAGAGTAATGGTAAGAATATGTATAAAGAAATGTGGAAGAAGAAGAGAAGTGAATAACCAGAAAATCTATATACAAATTCGTTGAAACTAACCCATATTTATAGAAAAACAACAGCCATGTCCATTCGTGAAAGGTTATGGCGAATAGACACTTCTTTTGTAATTCAAATTTTTGAATCTAACTGTCACTATGTCGACATGGGGTACTAGGGCATGTCGACATCCCAAAGCATTTTTTGAAGATTTGATTTTCTTTGAAAATAACCTTTATCTTATATTAAAAACTATTTAAACTTTATAAATATACTTGACTATAGATAAAATACATAGATAAATATAGAGTATAATAATATATATAAAATTTTACTATAATTTTATATTTAAATCTAAGTATAAATATATTATAATTAAAAGATAGTTTAAAACAAACGAAGTTTAAAACAAGAGTTTATTAAAAACAAAAACAAGGAATATTTTAAGGCTAAAACATCTTTTTGAAAATCATTTGAAAAGAAAATTTTTAAGGCTAAAACATTTTGAAAAGCAGTTTTGAAAATCATTCTGAAGTAGTTTTGCAAGCTTCTTCCTGTAGAATATCTCATCATATCAGGACTCGAGAACTTGTACAAAACCAGGATGTTCGTAGGTTTGTAAGCCACTTGTCGTAGGTTTGTAAGCTACTTGTCGTGGGTTTGTAAGCCACTAAAAGTTAGAAATGGGTTCCATCCCAAAAGAAAAATGGAGTGAAGATTTCAGTGCTATTATGAAGTTTTAACATAATTCTAGACTCAATACTTATCTTGAAATCTTGAACTCTTGATAATCTTGATATTCTTGATACTCATGAGTCTTCAATCTTGATATCTTGAATCTCTATACTGTACAGTCTTCATTCTTGGTACCTGCATGGTTAAATCCTGCATATACATATATATCTAAACTATAATGTTAGTATTTATATTTTATAATCTTATTCTAAGGTTGTTGTCATCAAAATCATCATCTCAAGGACTAACAATCTCCCCCTTTTTGATGATGACAACCTTTGTTTATAAAATATTACTTCTATCCTAATAACTCCCCCTAAATCTAATAACTCCCCCTTAATCTATGCCTAACTACTCTATTTTATATTTCTCCCCCTTTGTCATCAACAAAAACAAACAAACTCTAAACTATATAACACCCCCTCATTCTTGTACTCAAGTACCTACATTAATAAACTATATAATAGAGTATATTAAGAAATAACTATACTTATAGACATGATATTCAATCAACGATTATAAATATATCAATGTATATTTATACATTCATCAATCCACACCAAGTGTCAATCAAAACAAACAATTTCAATCAAAGCAATCAATTCAAACAAAGTAATCAAATTAAATAAAGCAATCAAATTAAACGTTACGAGGAACTTCCACCCATCCTTCTTCTCCGAAAATAGGGTCTGCTTTGATGGCATCCCAATTTTCATTGTCATTTGTGAGAGAGACAAGAGGATGTGCTTCGTTATCATCCTTGTGCAAGGAAGAAATCATCCATCGAATTGCCTCGAAATGCGTTTCTTGCTCCTTGATCATCTGCATTTGACTCAATTCTAAGTGTCGCTGGTTACGAAGAATGAACGAGAGAATATTCTTGAATGAATTAAGAGTTTCTTCAAGATTCTCGGATAAGTTATGAATTGGATTAGCCATTTTTGAAATTATGAGAAGAATGAGAGATAGAATGTAACGTCCCAGATTTTCGCGTTCGAAAATCGACATCCATACTTTACATCGTACTCGAATGTCGTAGATTCGAGCGTTCAAATCCGAGTCGCCGGAGCTTATAACACAGTTAAGTAAATAATACAGCGGAAGAAATGAATAATACATTGATATACAATATCTGATACAACAGAATGATACAATGAATATCAATATACATCAGAGATATGATACAACAAATAGCAGTGGAAAAGAAAACGATAACATCAGCAGCGGATAATCTCCATCTTCAAAGCACCAATCCATAAATAGCTCGAACTCCCAATAACGAGGCACAAAGATAAGCAAGTGCAGTCTGATCCAAAGACTGAACTAGCTCCAGATAATCTACTAAATCTGAATATCTGAAAAACCAAACTCTAGACTGCTCGTGTAGAAAAATTTTGAGCATCCAGAGTTTAGGAAAGAAACAATAAACTCCGGATCAGTCATGGGACTGGTGTGAGCAACAAAAACAGTTTATCTTTAAAACAAATAGCAGAGAATTTTAAAGTCAATTCGCAATGCTTTTGGAAAATGAAACTACCATAAGACCTCCCACCACACACACAATGCAAACGCAGAATTGGAGGAGATTTCTTCTTATGATAGTCAAAGATGCTTACTACGCAAAATCAAATCATTTGATATTATTACTAGTGCATAGTGTAGAAAACAATTTCGAAAGTAGAATATAAATCTTAGCCAGCATAGACATTTCGCACTTATGCCTGCTATAGCTACCATGTTCAATAGCAGGTTACCACCACATTCCATGGCAGGTAATACAACTAAAACCGTACAGGGCTCGTATTGTTTTGTTTGGATTTCCAACAAATGGTCAGGCTAAGGAACTTCCTATTCCACGAAAGAAACGCCTCTGGCGGGACGTTCCGAGAACCAACTGTTCTCTGCCAAACAAGGCCGGCAACCCCTTTTCCCAAGGGATAAAAGAAACCTCAGATATGCCACCCCCGGTCCTTTGGGACCTTTATCCGAGCGCTCGATAACCAACATCACACATCATAAAGAAAGTGTATCCACATGAGTAAGTATCTGGGCTCCATACCATGATACTACCCTTTTCCAGAAGGAATGGTCATACCCTAGGGGAGCTACCCCTGAAAACCTTGCCGCACAATTCCTGTTTCGACCATTACCGGGTTGTGAGGCTCGACGAAGTCTCGTCCACAAAGCTACGCTTTTTCAAAAAGCCACGCTTTGGATCAACAGATGATCAACCTATGATCACAAAGATAAATGATCAAACAAAAGATCATATCACAAATGATCAAACATTGATCATCACACAGCAACACTCAGCATGCCACATTACCAAATTGGGATATATCGCTGATAAATTTCAACTACATAACCTCTGAGCTCGTACGTCTCAGAGAAGGGTGTTAAGCTAAGAGAATAAATTCTCCGCCACCAAACAGAAATGTATTTGAAAGAAATCGGCTTTATATCTCAAAGTGTAATGTCAGACATGTATCCATATAAGTCTGTTCCGGGTTCGAACAGAACCGAAGGCACTTCTCACGAAGCCCTTGCAAATCCGGATAATTCTCAATCACGTCCGGACTTCCCGTCACAAAAGAGTGATATAAATCTCTATACCGGCGCGACTCAGTGCAGAGACATTCGACAGGTTGTCCTTTCATTTTCGAAAAATATCCGGTCTTCAACACCGGTCTTCAAATGCTATCCATATACGACGTATCATTATTCGGAATGGGTTATATGACACAAAGGTCCTCTCCCGGCTAAACCGAATAGTGAGCGCAATATTTAAAAATATACGGATATTGGGATTTCAATTAAGTCACAACTTAAACCCAAACTTTCTTTACAAATGGTTTAACAAATTACCATTTTAATCTTTTTAAACAAAAAGATTCAATTCACAAAGTTCACTTAATTTCACAAAGATTCATTCACAGATTTTCCAAATCAATTTCCATTTCAATTTAACTCGTTAAATCTTTAAATCAAAGATTTAACTTATAGCTTTCACAACAATTTCATTTCTAATGGGTTAAACAAAACATCATTTTAAATCTGTTAAAAATAAACAGATTTAATTCATAGCTTTCAAAAAGAATTCATTCATAACTTGGAAAATCCATTTTTCAATTCACTTGAAATTCCTTTAATTTAAACTGGAATTTCTTTTCTTATCTAAAAGCTTTTATCATTCGAAAACAAATAGTTTCATTTCAGAAAATCCGATTCATTCATACGAGTTAAAGTCTTTGGGTTAAATCCAAATTCTCAAAATTATACTTTTAAATGGTTTAACTTCAGATAAACACATTTATAACATTTTCAATCTCTAGTTTCAAATCATAGGATTCAACTTCCAACTTGAATTCAAATTTAAATCAAATTATTTAAATTTTCAAAAACTCGGTTAAGTTATTCAAAATAACTTTTATCTTTGAAATTCCATTTCAAAAGCTTTTCACTTTAAACCCCAAATTTCTAATTTCAAAATCAATTGAAATTAAAATTTCAATTTCAAAAACATCAAATTTAAATTATCTATGACTTAACCGATTTCCACGTGAAATCCATATTTGTGTGTGTAACAGTGTGGTCTAGGGGTTTCACACAGTAGTGCAACACAATGAATCATCACATATCAAAATACAGAAATATAATTCGATAAGCGGTATAAGAACAACGCTTATCGTTCATTCACAGATCATAGATATATATCATAGATAAGTCAATTACAGATCACAACATAAATCAGGGTATATCACAAAGCATCATATATCAGGGATATCAAACAATTCAATCATTCAATAGAATCTAAACATCCATAGGTAAAGTCAATTAATTGTCGAATTAATTCAAATCAGATAAATTACTTATGAATCACAAATCCTGGTTAATTAATCTTATTAAATTACAAACCATTTTGATTAATTATCCTTTGATCCCTTATTAATTTACCTCTAATGATAAATTTATTAACCTTTAATTATAATTCATTAACCTTTAATTATAATTAAATCAAACTTTAATCATTAAATAATTTACTTTCAATTATTTAATTATTCTTTAATTAATTATTATTAATTAATTACATTAATTAATTAACCCCTAATTAATTACCGTTTAATTAATTATCTTTAATTTATCAAGTACTTAATCCTTTAATCTCTTTCATTAATCAACCTCTAATTAATTTCAATAAGTAATTATTCTTTAATTACTTCCATTAATTAAATCTTAAGTAATTAGCCTTTTTATTTAATCTCATAAATCAATTCTTCTTTAATCATTTTCATTAATTAATAAATCTTTAATTACTTAATTAATTAATCACAAATTATTAAGTAATTATACTTGAATAAATTAAGAGATTATATTTCAATTACAAAGACCTTAAATAAACAATTAAGACATATATACCTTAATTTATTGTTTAGTTAAATCATTACAACTTATTTAAATTGATTCAAAATCATCCCTTAATCAAAATTTCTAATATACTTATTTCAAACACTTGCTTGATTCAAGCATTATCAAATTCCATTTAAAAATACTTAGAAATTTATTCCTTATCATCATATAAATTAATTCAAAATCAATTAATTTTCAAAACAATTTAAGAACATTTAACTTAACATTTTTCCATTGAAACTTGTTCGTATCTTTAGTTTTTAAACCTTGGTATAATATTTGTTTTTATACTTAAAACCTGGTACAGATTTTATCTTCAGTTTTGATAACCTGTTATCTATCAAACACACCCGAGCCAGAGGAAAATTTACTCGAGTCCAACCATCATTTTCTCGAGAGTAACCCGAGTCAACCCCTTCCTTCCAGACATCTTGATCGGCCAGGCACGAAAGTGCACGCGTGCACTTGCACAGATGCTCGCCGACAATCTGATCACCAGTGAGGCCTCCAGCACCTCGTCGCCGACCACCCCACGTCAGGCAAACACCCAGAAACCCAAAATTCGAAGCGAATCAAAATATCGACATTTGATCGAGAATCTGGAAACACTTAACCCATCACATCCCAAACCTGTCAACGTCACGAACTTATCATCTCGACCACCGGAGGACCTGAAACTTCGGTCGGAGCTTCGTCAACCCACCAACTTCCATTACCCAAAGTATCATTACACTCGATCAACTGAGAAAGACGTGCCAATCCAAAACATTCAACCCAGATAAACTAGGGTTACTGACCAAAACCCCCCATCGCCATCTCCACAGTGATTCTGATCAGCTTCTAGCATTTTTCCCTGAACCATCAATACTCCGGCCACCTCCACCAACGACCACGACACCCAGTTCGCCGTATATCACCAGAAATTGACAAAAATGCCAATTCCGTTCATCTCACTTTTTCACATGATTTAATGAACTAAAAATATTGAAATTTGTTTTATAAATCATATTTTTTGTACGAGGATTCAGTATAGATACCTGAATTCGAAAATTGTGAAATTTAAATTTTGACCTATCTTGAGTTCGCTCAGCTATTTTGTGTTTCCAGAGAAACTCATAAGTTGTTTAACTTAAATAAATTTTTAAAACTTTAGTACCAAATCAAACAAACAATATTTGTTTATATTGTATAGTCTATCTGTTATTGGATCAAGAGAAATAGATTTGTTTGCATATTGGGTTGAAAAGAACAAGAGCAGAGGCCATCATAAACTGACTGCACACAACAATATTTACAGAAAATTCTTATATGCATATATATAGATTCAACCATACTTGTTCAAGGATATATTCAAAACAGGTTCATGCTTTACGTTTAAAAAAATGTTGCTCACAGTGATTTAGGAAGAAGAAAAAACAGAGCTCTTTTTCTTGAACCGAGTTTTGAAAATTGCAAGCTGAAACCTTTCTTTGATTCTCTTGTTTTCTTTGATTGCTTTGATTGTTTTCAAGCTGTTGTTTACTTCCATTTTACTTAGTTGTTTATACACGAACAAAGACTAAAATAGATGTATATACAAAGAGAGATAGTGTTTACAGAGGGGAGGTGTTTACTGGTTATACAATTTTGTACAGGGTATCATATTATATTTCATGTTTGTACAACAAGCATTGCTGAGATATCTTGCATTTAATGCATGAGGTATGTTGCATTAATTACCTAGGGTACATATTTTCTTTTGCTTTATTTTAGCTCGGCTGAGTGGTTTGTTGTATTTTGTACTTGCTTTTATTTGTTTGTACTTATTGATTCTTTTACTTGCCTGCATTCTCTCTAACTCGGCTGATAAAACAGGTTATGGTGGCTGAGAGATATGTATTTTGTGTGCTAGAGAAGAAAGCATTTAATGTTTGTGTTCCCATTTTTGTTTACAAGCTATTCTCATGTGCATTTGTTTACTTTCTTAAAAGTATTTTGTTTGTCTTTGTCTTGTTTTTGTGCTTTGTTTATTGGTCTCGGCTGAGATAGATGTTATTTTAATTTGTCTTCATACTTATACTATGATATGATCTACCTAGTTCCTTGTTTTCTTTTACACAGCAAACATACTTGCTATTTTTAATTTTTATTTTGTTTTGTTCCTATTTCTTGTTGTTTGAATTTAACTATATATTATTTTATTTATTTTTTTAACTTACATTTGTTGCCTTGTATTATTTTATAAACTCAATTATTTAACTTACTTTAATATTTAATGTCTTTTATTAAATTTATAAATTCAAATCATTATCATTATTATTAGCCATTTATTTACAATTTAAATTCAAGTCAAATATATATCTATATATATTTATATTTTTCAAACTCACTCATATATGCCCAAATACATATATACACATATATACAATATATTTAAATGATTTATACACAATATATTTGGATATCGGGGAAACTCGCAATCAATTATTATTAATTTTACAATTTTTATTCAAAAATTTATTTATTACTCAATTTAATTCAAAATTTTCATTTAATTATTAATTTAAATAAATTTAAAATTTCAGGGTCGTTACATAGAATAGATAAGAAATAATATTCAGTAATGAATTCTGGAAGAAATGGGTATAATTAGGTGTAGAAATTCATTTGGAATGAATAGACATATGGTAGTTATTGAAATTTCAAATTCAAAATGAAGTGTCATTTCTGACCAGTACATGTCGACATGGTCATAGAGGGTATGTCGACATGAGGCAGTGAAATTTGATGGTAATTGTAACGATCCCGGATTTTGATTAATTTTAAATTGATAATTAATTTCATTTTTGAATAAAAATTTGTGAAATGGTTTGGCAATTGATATAAAATATCAGTTAAATTATGAATTAATTGAGAATTGATTTGGATATTTGAAGATAAATAATAAATAAGTAAATAAAATGTTAGATAGTTAAACTTTAAAAAGAAAATAAAATTTGTGTTGGTATTAAACAAATATCTCAAATAAATTTATAGTTATGGAAAATGTGAAATGAACATATTAAGTAATTCTAAGATTATACAAACTATAAAAAAATAAATATTATAAAGAAAAGTAAAATATAAACAAAGTATATTTATAAGATAATGAAAATAAATATATATGTAGACAATAAATATATAAGTTAGAATTAGAATTTAATATATATGAGATACATTGTATAATATAAAGTAAAATACATTAATAAATTCTAATAACAAATAAAAATAGAAATTCATTTTTATTATCAAGTAACAAGACTAAAGAAAACAAATAAACATAGATTTGTATAAGCTTACAAATGAAGAAACAAAGTTATAAAACAATGTGAACAAAATAAAGATATATAAAGATAGGATAGAAAACAAGTAAACATATAGCAGACAGCAAATTTTACTTAAAAACGTAACCTGGAAGCAAAACAAGAAACAAATTGGATAAGTATGAATCAACTTGTAAAAGGAAACATATGTAAACAAGTGAAATGGCTTGTAAAGGAAGAAACAAAATAAAATATATATATTTGTACAAAGTTAATTAATGCAAGCCACCACATTATATCATCTCAGCCACCCAAGAAATCTGCATAGCCCCCAAGCAAGAAAAATCACTGCGTATATTTGTACTGGAAAGAAAAAAAAATATCACCCTGTACAAACATCATCTCCACCCTGAAACTTCATTTCCTATATACATCATCAGCCTTCTCATCTCAGTTTCGTCCATCAGAGCTGAGAAAAATCTAAAGTAAATATCATTTCAAACTTAAACCAAGCTTCAACTAAAACAACAATAACTTAAATAAATTCAACCAGAGATCAAAAGGGAAGCTTCAGCTTGCATTTTCTTAAAACCTGTTTCAACTTGAAGCTCTGTTCTTTCTTCAAAACACGGTGAGTAAACATCTATTTTAGAATCCTAAGTAATAACTGTCTGATGCTTGTTAGATTTCTAAAATGATTAATGCTTGCTTATGTATATATACTTAAGAATGATGTGTGCTTGTTTGGAAACAAAAAAACAAGTTCCAGGTTTCTCTGCTTTTATAGAACTGTGAGCAAACTTACCTCTTTGATTTGATTTATGACCTGATGTGTGATTAATGCTTGATGAAAAGTTGTTAATCTAGTTGCATGTATACAAATATGTATACATATACTTGTGCATGTTTGGAAAATAGGCATAATTTGCCTCTGTTCATATGCTACAGGTTTCAAACCTGCATAAACAAAATTTAAAAATCTCTTTCCTTGAACCTTTTTAGGTTAGAAACTTTAAATGAAAAATGTATGTATATGGATAATATGATTTTTAAAAATAGTTTCAGGTTTTTATATTAGATAATTTTTCCAAATAAGAAATTTACAGTAAAAATCAATATAAGTCAGAAAAATTAATTGATCTAATTTCATGATTTGATTTCATAACTTGATTAGTATTTGGAAATGATGAATTTAAGTAAAGATTTCATGATTTTTAATTTAAAGAATGTTGTGTATTCTTGAGATGAACGAAAATCAATTTTTCGTCAAAATCCATCGATCTAAGGACAATTAAGCTTCGAGTTCGAATCTGGAGGGGGATAACGCGATGTAGATTATAGGAAAAATAATCGCAAATTTTCTCATCAATCGTGGTGTTCAAGCGAAGATGTTTTAGGGTTCAAGGACCCGTTCTGATCGATAATGTTTAAGAATCAATCGCGGCAACTTGGTCGCATCGAGTTTGACCAGAGCGAAAGGGAACTACAGCGTTGGACAGTGGCGAGGTTTTGAGTTGGTCGAGATGATCTCCAGTGATCGGAGATAGGAGGAGCAGGGTGGTTTCGATGGTTAGGTTTGGATCCTGGTAGTGTTAAGTAGCTCGAATTTGAGTTCGACGTTGTTGAGGCAATTTGGGCGATAGGGTCGTCAAAGGAGGTGGTCGTGGACTGGAGGATGGTCGCGGCGATCATCGAAGTGGGTCGGAGCATTTGTACATGTGCACGAATAGGGGTGTGCATCTATGCTTCTGGAATATTTGGGGAAGATGAGAAGTTCTCGGGGTCGAACCCGAGGAAAAGAATGGGTTGCTCGAAGAAAGGAGTGTGCGGAATTACTCGAAGTCAAGCTCGGGTGAATCTCGAAATAGCTCGGGTATAACCTGATTTCCAGGTTTAAACAGAACCCTGTTCTGTTTCCTTTTAAAATTTAAACTGAAGTTCAAATTTTAAAGTCAGGTTAAAACTGAGTTTTTAAATTTTAAGTTTAAGTATAAATTTAAGCTTAGGTTAGATCTTAGTTTGGAAAATAAAAGTTTTAAATTTAAATTGTTCTAATAACTAAAAATGGTCAAGCAATTAAAAGTATATTTTAACAATTTGAATTTAAAATGGGATTTACATCATGAAGGAATGATTGAAACAGAGAAGTGTAATTACTTAGTGAAGTAATTAGTGGAAATTACTGGATGTAATAAAAAGGGAAATTACTTAATGGATAGAGGATAATTACTTGAGGGAAATAATTAAGTGATGATTACTTAGTGTAACTAAAGGATTAATCAATGTAATTAATTTGTGAATTAAGGATTATTAATTAAATATTGATTATTGATTAAAGTTGATTAGTCAAGTGATTAAGCAATAATTGATTTGAGGATAATGTGATCAATTAATTAAGGTAATTAATTTGAGAATAATTAATTTATTAAAGGTAAATTAATTAATGAAAGTGATTAAGAAATAATTAAGGAGTAATCAATTAGTTATTGTAATTACTTAAGAATAATTTATTAATTAAGAATAATTAATTAAGGTGATTGATTAATTAATTTATATCATATGATCTGTAATTAATAAATCAGGATTGGATAATTAATTCATAAGTAATTAATTTAATTGGAAATTAATTGAATTAATTAGGATTAAACAATTAATAAATCCTGCTTATAAATGATTATTGAATGCTTGACCTTACTTATGAATGATTGTATTGTATGAGATGCCTTGAATTGATTGTCCTATCTGATCTGTGATGCTTTGTGATATATCCTGATTTGTGTTGTGGTCTGTAATGTAATTCATATTATCTGTGATATATCTGTGATCTGTGAATGAAAGATAAGCGTTATAGTTTATACCGCTTATCAAATATATTGTTGTATTTGAATCTGTGATGATTGAATGATGTTGCACTATTGTGTAAAACCCCTGGACCACACTTTTACACACACAAATATGGATTTCACGAGGAAATCGGTTAAGTCACAGATGATTTAAATTTAATATTTTTGAAATTGAAATTTTAATTTCAATTGATTTTGGAAATGGATTTGGGTTAAATGTTAAAGCTTTTGAAAAGGAGATTTTAAGATAAAAGTTATTTTGAATAACTTGGTAAAGTTTTTCAATTTAATAATTTAATTTGAATTCAAAATTTGGACTTGAATTCCATGTGTGCAAATTATGGGTAAAGATGTTATAAATGTGTTTATATGAATTTAAACCATTTTAAAAAGTATGGTTTTGAGAATTTAAATTTAACCCAAGGACTTTAACTCGTATAAATGAATCAGATTTTCCAAAATGAAAACTATTTGTTTTTAAATGATAAAAGCTTTCATATAAGGAATGAATTTCCAATTTGTGTTAAAAGAATTTCAAGATTGAAATGAAAATGGTTTTCCGTGTTATGAATAAATCTTTGAGAAAGATTGTTGAACTTTGTTTTGAAATTGGAAAGGTGTACCTTTTGTATAAAAGGTCGAAATGGAATTGTTTTGAAAGCTATTAGTTAAATCTTTGTTTTAAAGATTTAAAGAGTTAATCCAACTGAAATGGAAATTGATTTGGAAAATCTATGAGTAGATCTTTGTGAAACTAGGTGAACTTTGTGAGACGAATCTTTTTGTGTAAAAGATTAAAATGGTAATTTGTTTAAACCATTTTAAGAGAAGTTTTGGGTAATAAGTTGTGACTTAATTGAAATCCCAATATCCATATGTTTTAAAATATTGTGCTCGCTATTCGGTTTAGCCGGGAGAGGACTTTGTGTCATATAACCCATTCCGAATAGTGATACGACGTAAATGGATAGCATTTGAAGACCGGATGTTTGCGAGAACGATAGGATAACCTATCGATTGTCTATGCACCGAGTAGCGCCCGGTATAGAGATTCCCTAAGTGATGGGAACTTCGATCGGGATTGTGAATACCCGGATCGCAAGGGCTTCTTCGAAAGTGCCTTCGGTTCTGTTCGAACCCGGAACAGACTTGTATGGTTGTATGTCTGACATTACACTTTGAGATGTAAAGCTAGTTTCTATCAAATACATTTATGGTTGGTGGCAGGGATTTATTCTCTTAGCTTAACACCCTTCTCTGAGACGTACGAGCTCAGAGGTTATGTAGTTGATGGTTACTGGTGATACATTCCCAATTTGGTAATGTGGCATGCTAAGTGTTGCTGTGTGTTGCTGATCATTTTTTGATCATTTGTTGATCAAAGCATGGCTTTCGTGTAAAGCGTAGCTTTGTGGACGAGACCTCATCGAGCCTCACAAACCGGTAATGGTCGAAACAGGAAAGTGCGGCAAGGTTTCAGGGGTAGCTCCCCTAGGGTATGTCCATTCCTTCTGGAAAAGGGTAATATCATGGTATGGAGCCAAGATATTTACCTGTGTGGTTGCTCCAATCTCATTTACTGTGTGATTGTTGCTGTGTGATAGAGGATCCTCGGATAAAGGTCGCAAACGACCGGGGGTGGCATATCTCAGGTTTACTACCCAGGAAGGGGGTAACCGGCCTTGTGTTAGCAGAGAGCAGTTGTCTCTCGGGGCGTCCCTCCAGAGGCGTTCCTACGTGGCATAGGAAGTTCCATAGCCTGACCATTTGTTGGAAATCCAATCAAACAATACGAGCCTTGTACGGTTTTAGTTGTAGAACCTGCCATTTACTTATGGTGGTCACCACTGTTTAGATGGTAGCTATAGTAGGCATAGTTCGAAATGTCTATGCTGGCTAAGATTAATATTATACTTTCGAAATGGCTTTCTACACTATGCACTAGTAATAATATCAAAGAATTTTTCTCGTATTGAGCATATTTGTCTATCATAAGGAGAAATCTCCTCCAATTCTGCGTTTGCATTGTGTGTGTGGCGGGAGGCCTTATGGTAGTTTCATTTTCTAAAAAGCATTGCGAATTTCAATGTTTAAAATCCTTTGTTGTTTGTTTAAAGATAAACTATTTTTGTTACTCACACCAGTCTCATGACTAACCTGGAGTTTATTGTTCCCTTCCTAAACTCTGGGTACCCACAATTTTCCACACGGACTAGGTTTAGTAGATTATCTGGAGCTAGTTCAGTGTTCGGAGTTCACAGACGACTGTCCTTGCTTATCTTTGTGGATTGTGAAGATGGTTTGAGCTGATGTTGGAGTTGTTGGATTCATTCTCTTTTTCAGATCATATGGAGTTATCAGTTCTATTGTTTCCGCTGTATCATTATTATTTATCTCTGATATTGTTGTATCATATAGATATCATTGTTGTATATCATTCTGGATATTGTATTCATTGGAGTTGTATATGATATCATTCATTTCTTTATTCCGCTGTGTTGTTATACTTACTGCGTTATAAGCTCCGGCACGAGTCAAATTTCAACGATTGGATCTGCGGCATTCGAGTACAAGTGAAGTACGGGTGTCGATTTTCGAATGCTGGAATTTGGATCGTGACAGTAATTTTGATTTTGTAAATAATTGTGTATATATATTTATATAATATACTAACATTTATTCAAGAGATAAGATAAGCTAGATAACAGAAAAGAAATTCAATTTCATTGCATAGAAGAGTGATAAAATGATTAATCATAAACAACTACATAAACACTCAAATTAAAACAAACTTAAACTAATTCGACATGATATGAAAATATAGAACTGGTTAGAGGATGATGAAGATGAAGATAATCCAAGTTTCTTGCTGACTTTGGAGAAAAACTTTTTTATCTTGGATGATATTTTGTCCAACTTCTTACTAACGGATCTTTTAAGAACCCGTTGATTCTCAACAATAATCTTTTGGTTTTTGAGAAGGGTTTTGTTGGTAGGATTGGAGGGATAATCAATACTTTCTATGGATGTCTCACCTTCTTCTTCTTCCATTTCCATTTCATCCCCTTCTTCTTCCTCTTCCTCTTCCATTTCTTCATGAGCCAAACGCTCTTCTTTTTCGGCACGACTCTCATAAGGTTGAAAAACATATGGGATTTTCATGAGAGAAATGTTTGAGATATTAAAAACTTTTCTTGAAATAAATTATTTCTTCTTTGAAATTTACTCCAAAATAGTTGAAAATCCGAGTAAGGTAAATTCCATGATATAAAGTGTTTTCTCCCATTTCAAAATTTTTAGGATGAAGTTCATCCAAAATAACTTACGCCCAATTGATATCATAATTTTCGAAAATAGCAAAAAGGGCTTTGCAAACTTTTGAGGTAGGATTGTTAAAATTCCCCGATCTTGGGGTCAAAGTATGTTGTAAAAGAAGGTTAACAATTCTTGCTTTTGGACGAAAATTTCGGTTTTTAAATTCAAAGTTTTCATCTCCTTCAAAAATATGATGAAATGTCTCACGATCATGTTCATCGATTTGAAAACTATGAAGATCCATTCCCGTGCTTTTGCAATTGAGAATGGTACCCAAAAGATCACAATTTAAAACAATTTTAGTGCCTTTGACACTACTCCAAATTTCATTATCATTTCCTTCATAAAATTCTCGATTGATATTTGCATAGAAAATTTTAACAAGATTTGGGTAACAAACAAAATCATTTTGAGAAGAATCAACATGACTAAGAATTTGATTGTTTGCAAAAATAGTATCAATTTCATAAGAAGCAAAATCTTGAAAAATAGCAAATTTTCCGGGATGGACTTTTCCATAATTAGCATAATTGATGTATGCTTTTATGGCCTCCGGATTATTGAGGAGTTGCTCTTTCAAGTTTCTGGAAAGTCTCATGGTGGAGGGATTGCTTCAAGAAGCCATTAAAGTAGAGAGTAGAGAGCTTGGAGTTTTGAAGAGAGGGTTTGAATTTGAAAATGAAAGTGAAAAGTTGTGATAAAAGATAGTGAATAAATCGGTTTTTGAAAGACATGTTCTCTGGTCAAAAGATGCCTTT
Organism: Allium fistulosum; assembly: GCA_030737815.1. Taxonomy (NCBI): domain Eukaryota; kingdom Viridiplantae; phylum Streptophyta; class Magnoliopsida; order Asparagales; family Amaryllidaceae; genus Allium; species Allium fistulosum. Next base: position 1,332,286,166 of record CM060902.1, on the reverse strand, counting down.
TCAGAGTATTGAATGAAGTGAAAAGGTGGAAAGAAATTCAACCATTTGAATTCAAATTTTGAATTTCAAATTCTGGTACCTATGTCGACATCAGGGTAGGGACCATGTCGACATATGCTTGTGAATTTCTATGATTTATTTTTCCTAAGTATTCTAATATATATATACTTATTATTTTAATGTCTATATATATATATATCTGGAATATTATTAGAATTATAGTATATTCCATAAAATATTATTATATTATTAAAAAAATTAAAAATAATAATAATAAAATAATAAAAAATAAATTTAAAATTCAATCAACACCCAAATTCAAAATCAATCAAGCAAGCAATCAATCATCTAATTCTAAGCATGCAATTTCAATCAATTGTATTGTAAATGTATACCTTTTTCTGAGTCCGTTTCCTTGAATTCGTTGAATTCGTGAACTGCCGTGAAACACAAATTTGAATTATCTGTCTTCTGATCATCATCGCTTGAGGACGAGTCTGAGTCATCTAGAGTAGCAGTAAATGCACGCTTCCGTTTCTTTACTGAATCATTGTTTATAGGAGGATTCTGCCTATCTGGATACGGACAGTCTCTTTTCATATGGCCTAGTTCATCACAGTTGAAACATTTGACATTGTTTGGCACTGCATTCTGATTTCCAGAATTCTTATAGTTGTTTCTCTTGAGATTATTCATCTTTCTATATTTCAGGAATTTCCGAAAATTCTTGGTCATAAATGCTATCTCTTCATCATTATCACTGTTTGAGTCTGATCCGTCGGTTAATGCATTGAATGCCATTGATTTCTTTTCAAATGCTTTGCTTTCTCTTCTCCCGATTATTTGGACTTCAAACGACATTAGATTTCCAATCAATTCTTCTATCTTTAAGGTATTGATGTCATTTGCCTCTTCAATTGCAAGTGTCTTTTGATCCCATTCTGGTGTGAGAGAATTTAAAAAATTTCTGACTTGATCTTCTTCCGAAAATTCCTTTCCCAAGGATATTAAAGAATGCACAATATCCTGAAATCGACTATAAATATCGGAAATTGACTCATTAGTATTCATTTTAAATAACTGAAACTGATTTGTGAGCATGGAAATTTTGGTCTGTTTAACTTTGCTTGTTCCTTCATGAGTAACTTGCAAAGTTTTCCAGATTTCATATGTAGACTTACAAACTGACACTCTATTAAATTCATTTCTATCAAATAAGCAAAATAGAATATTCATTGCTTTAGAATTATTTTGTGCAATAGCCTTTTGCTCAGTGGTCCACTGTGCAAAGTCAGTTGTGGGTTCAGAATATTTATTTTGTGTGATATTCCAAGTGTCTAATCCTACAGATTGTAAATATATTTTCATCCTACATGCCCAATATGCATAGTGACTGCCATTAAAAAGTGGTGGTCTGACAGTAGACTGACCTTCTACAAATGAACTAGTGTTAGAAACAGTACCAGTGTTGGTAGCCATTTAGAAAAATTTTCAAAATTCAGATTATGAAACTTTTGAAAACCTTGCTCCGATACCAAATGTGAGGAATGCGGAATATGGATCTTAAAGCTAGAATGAACACTATAAGGGGGTGAATAGTGTTTATAAAAATTACTAAATCTTTTTGAGTTATTGTTGATTTGTACACAAATGTATGCAATATTCAGACACAGATATAATCACAGAATCAAACACAGATGTAGAAATAAAGTAAATGCAGTAAAGAAAAGAACACACCGGATTTTATACTGGTTCGGAGTTACCCTACATCCAGTCCCGCACAACTAAGTACGGATTTCCTTTCAAAAGCAATTCAACAATTACAACCCTCGATTTCAAGGCCACGAGGTACACCCTCCAGAATCACAATCCTCTAGGTAGAGATACTTGATTTCCGGGCAACAAGTTCACCCAATTGATTTCTCAAGGCTATAATCACACCTTTTCTCACTTGATTGATTTCCAAGGCTACAATCACACCTTTTACTCTATTGATTACAAAGAAATCCTATAACTCTGAATAACACTAAGGATCTTGATGAGATAGTGACAGAGAATTAAACCAGAGATTATCTAGTTAGATTCAATGTTGATTTCGGCAGAGTAATGGTAAAAATATGTATAAAGAAATGTGGAAGAAGAAGAGAAGTGAAAAACCAGAAAATCTATATACAAATTCGTTGAAACTAACCCCTATTTATAGAAAAACAACAGCCATGTCCATTCGTGAAAGGTTATGGCAAATAGACACTTCTTTTGAAATTCAAATTTTTGAATCTAACTGTCACTATGTCGACATGGGGTACTAGGGCATGTCGACATCCCAAAGCATTTTTTGAAGATTTGATTTTCTTTGAAAATAACCTTTATCTTATATTAAAAACTATTTAAACTTTATAAATATACATGACTATAGATAAAATACATAGATAAATATAGAGAATAATAATATATATAAAATTTTACTACAATTTTATATTTAAATCTAAGTATAAAAATATATTATAATTAAAAGATAGTTTAAAACAAACGAAGTTTAAAACAAGAGTTTATTAAAAACAAAAACAACGAATATTTTAAGGCTAAAACATCTTTTTGAAAATCATTTGAAAAGATAATTTTTAAGGCTAAAACATTTTGAAAAGCAGTTTTGAAAATCATTCTGAAGTAGTTTTGAAAATCATTTTGAAGTAGTTTTGCAAGCTTCTTCCTGCAGAATATCTCATCATATCAGGACTCGAGAACTTGTACAAAACCAGGATGTTCGTGGGTTTGTAAGCCACTTGTCGTAGGTTTGTAAGCTACTTGTCATGGGTTTGTAAGCCACTAAAAAGGTAGAAATGGGTTCCATCCCAAAAGAAAAATGAAGTGAAGATTTCAGTGCTATTATGAAATTTTAACATAATTCTAAACTCAATACTTATCTTGAAATCTTGAACTCTTGATAATATTGATATTCTTGATACTCATGAGTCTTCAATCTTGATATCTTGAATCTCTATACTATACAGTCTTCATTCTTGGTACCTGCATGGTTAAATCCTGCATATACATATATATCTAAACTATAATGTTAGTATTTATATTTTATAATCTTATTTTAAGGTTGTTGTCATCAAAACCATCATCTCAAGGACTAACAAAAATGACTTTTAGTTGAAAATCAATATAAATAATTAAATAATTGCAAAAATGATTTCAACATGAGATTATATCAGATACCACTTGTATTTGAGGTATTCATGGTGATATATAGTGGTATATAAGAAAAATGTGTAATCCTTAACACTTGAATTGTTTTTTGAAATTTTTAGCACGTCCATTTATATCAAGCACAAGTAAAGTAATTTATATTGAGCAAAAACACACATTTAAAAAATTCATCAAAGTAGTTTTGAAAATTGATTTGATAGACATGAAGAGAGTCAATAATGATTGTTGTTTCAAAGTAGTTGACAATCTTTGTTTCGAAGACTCACTCAATTTGAAACCTTTATTTGGCTGATAAAAGTTTGAAGGTTGATTTGGCTCATAACACGAGAGTTTTAGATGTTCAAAAATGCTACTTGCCAAAATTGGTTTCAATTCAATTTGTCAAATCAGTCAAAAATTATACTTGAAATAACACAACTTGTTTGTGTAAAACAGATATGCTTTCGGAGTTATATATTGCAGTTTTTCATGACATTCCAAAGTGAATCAATAACAACTAAAACAGAAAAGTTGTAGCATTATACGTTAGCTTTTCAGAACTTCTTGAATTTTACAAATCGGAGTTAAGAAGCTCAAAATATGGCAGAAATACTTCAACAATGTCGATGAAAACATAATTAACAATATGTGAACAAAATTGAATTAAGAGATCATACCTTACTTTCCTTCGATGTCGTGATATCTGAAATGCGATGATCTCCATCTAATCTTTATAGGCTAAGGAACATTTAAATTTTAGTTTATCAATTACCTAAAACAACTCGAAATCTATCTCTATCAAATTTGTTCCTTAGCCCACTTATGTGTCTAAATTTTGGAGAAGGCAAGTGGTCTAACTAAGGATGTAGGAACACTATTATTATCTATTGAAATCTTTGGTACCCAAATTTGTCTATATAACAAACTGTTAGCATCAACAATTGTACCCTTGGAATCCAAATTTGTTTAAATTTCAAACCATTTATATTCGTACTTTTTGGAATCCATATTTGTTTAATGGTTTTGTGTTTGTATATATTTCGACAATTATTCTTGCCATGTCCAATATTTCCACACTTTACGCATTTGGGTATCACACTTTTCCCCTTAACAGTGTTATTAGTTGTTTGTTCATATTTTGGCACTTTTGCAAATCCAAATCCTTTCCTTTTATTCACAAAGAGTTGATGTTCTAAGAGCATATTAAATGATTTTTCTCTAGTGAAAAATTTCCGAGTATTCAACTCAAGTTTATTATCTTTGGATTTTAAAAGTTTATTTTCATTTATTATCTTTGAACAACAACTAATGGTACTATCTCACTTTTCAAAATTATTCATTTTCAAGCCCATATTTTCAGTTTCAAGCTCTCTAATTTTAGTCTTAATTTCTAGCATCTCAGTTTCAAAGAGTTGGAGTTTTTTAAATTCATATTTTTCAAAATCCTTGATTTTTTTTATCTCCTTTTCAAACTCGTGAGTTAATTGAATAATTTTAGATTTGCTCAAAATCACGTTTTCTTTTTCAAGGATTTTGAAATTTTCGTTGACCTCATTTAATTTCTTCTCAAAAATCGCACATTTAGAACTTTCCGACCTCCTAAAACTATCCAACTCTTTTTGCAAAATATTATTTTTACAAATCAACTCAGTTTTGTTCTTCTTCCAAATTAAAATTTCGTTTTCTAACTTTTGAAAGTTTTCATGAAAACAGGCAAATTCTTTTTCATAGTCCAAACACCTTTGGCAATTAGAATTTTTATTTTTCTTAGTATTTTTAAGCTCATTTTCCAAATCATTATTTTTCTGATGCAGTTTAGATTGTTCCCTTTTCAACTTATTATTTTTCATCTCAAGGGCTTCATTATTTCCAATTAATTTCGGCACAAGAGAGCTAAATCATTGAATGAAAAATCACTTATCTAATCGGCTATTGAATTTTCATCACTGATGTCTTTTGCAAATCCAGTCAAGCACGTTTCTTTAACTGAGTCGATTATGGAGGATTTCTCACCGTTGTTGAATTTTGCACCATATATTGCATCCAAACTATTCCAGATTTCTATGCGCTTCCACAATGAGAGATATGGTTAAAATTATCTCGATTAATAAGAGAATATAGTATATGCTTAGCAAGAGCATTAATCGAAGTATTTTTCTTGTTTACTATATCACACCCATTTTCAATAATATCCCAACATTTAAAATTAACAGATTTTAAATAAAATTCCACTTTTAATTTCCAATTTAAAAAATATGTTCCATCAAAAATAGGGAGAATAATACTGGACTGACTTTCGCTAGATTTGCAACTAGGGTAGACATCTATGTTATTAACCTTGCTCTGATACCACTTGTAGGATCGTTTTCACCCTAGAAGGGAGGTGAATAGGGTGATACTAAAAATTAATGTGGAAATATAAACAAAAACAGAAACAGAAAACAAACCAGAAAAGATCACACACAAATTTACCCACCTTCGGCAATAACCTGCCTACGTGTTGCCCCCAAGGTTTCTACTAGAATTAGGTAATCAGACGCTTACAAAAACACGAAAAGTCGCAACACCCGCTAACTCGATTAACCTAACTCTACGCTCAAAACCCTGCCATAACTCAGCCACTGAGTTGTGAATTCTCGAACTACAACACCGTAGTTCGTACATAGTTACACAACTAAAGTTTGACTCGAATTTTAAAAAGAAATTACAAATAAAATAAACTAAACAAAAATAAAACCCTATTTTAAAAATTGTAGGCCAATACAAAAATAAAAGGCCGGCCCAACAAATATTATTAGTGCGGTAAAAATAAGTTGATCCCCTTTGCACTGTAATCTTCTTCAGCCGATATCCTCTTTTACTTTTGCTCTTCAAACACTTAGGGTTTTGAATCGAAGTTGTCGCTTTGAGTTTGAGGTGAAAATTGACCACCGATATGGTTTAGTTCTTCAATTTGCTTCGAATGCTTCTTTAATCAGTGTTAATTGACTTGCTCGCGATTGCTTCAGTGACGAGTTCGAATGCTACTTTGATTTAGTAAGTGATTTGCCCCTTTTCAATATTTGTTTATGCTTGACTTGATTGTTTTCGAACTCATGATTTTCTGCCGATGATGTAATTGGGATTTTATAGGGAACGAAACCCTATTTTATCGTTCTTATATGTTGCTTTGAATTCTTTATAATTTTATCACTTGCGTTGCTTGGTTGTTTGATTATTGCTTGAACAAGTGATGATTTTTGACATGTTCATTTCATACGTGCTACTCTATGAATTTGAATTTTGCTCCATTCTTTCCTCCCCTACGACTGTGGCATTTGAATATGTGATAACTTTGATTTGCTGATTTTAAGAAGCCTGACTTGTTCATTTTGTTATCAACTGCGACTTTTCTTTGTTTTGGTTCCTTTCTTTGCTGGCTTTGACTTCAGCATTTTGTTCAAAACTTGACTCATGGCTTCACAGTTTTTGCTGTATTTTGAAATATGTAAACTCCTTGACTTTGTTCGAAACTGTTACTGATATTATGCTTTGATCGTGTCATGTGCACTTGTATGTGTGTCACCATGTATTCATTTCCTTGTATGCTGGTCTAGTTTGGTTGATACTTCAAGTGTACTGCATTTAATTTAGAGAACTACCTTTGTACATTTGTTTGAGTCAGTCTGGAACATTCCTTTGTACATTTGAGCACATTGACCAGTTGCTTGCATTCATGTGTGTGTGGTTTCATGTCTTCATACTTGTAGTCATGTTCATGCCTGAACATTGCCTTTGTCTGGTTTACTTGAGTCTGCATTGTGTTGGTTGCTTCGAGTACATGTGGTCTTGTTAGCCCTATATGGCTTCGAGTTCTATGATGGTCTCCATACATATATACATACATATATGTATGTATATATGTGTGTGATTGACTTGATTTTCACTGGCTTGTTATATATTTGTGTGTTACCTGCCGCTTTGTACATGTATGGTTTTTTGTATTTAAAATCCGGTCATAGTGTGTTCCTGTGCTACATATGCACCACTTTGTACATGTGTGTTGCTTTCCATTTAAATTGAGTTTACATTGTGTTCATGAGCATTACAGTCTAGTGCACTTGATATGATTCTGGTGCACTTCCCTGGTCTTGTTTCACTGGCTTATTGAGGCTAAGTGCTTGCATGTTGTTTCGTCTGGTACTTCATGTTGTTATCTTCCTTGTTCTTGTGCATTTTGAAGTTGAATCTGGTCTTGTTTGGGTTGTCTCTGAACCCGCAGACTAGTCTGGTTCATGTTGTAACTGAACTTGTTCCACTTAAGCCTGTCTGGTGCAGTCCTTCTGTTTATGTCTCTGTTCTCTGGCTTCACTCTAAGTCTGGTCTGGTTCACTTTCATGTTGAAACTGAATGTGGTATGTTGTATGCATGTACACTGGTTCGCTTTGGAGTCTACATGTGATACATTTTGTTTAGGCTTCATGCCTTGACTCCATTGAAGTCTGGTTCCATTTTGTATGCATATCCATGTTCATGTTGACTGACCATTGAACTTGTACTTGACCATTCTATTTTTTTATTGTATTGCACTTGTGTTGAATCTAGCCTAGGCTTGGGTTTGACCTTGTGCTTACCTGTCCCTGCTATTTTAACAAGCAAGTGTATATTGGTGTGCACGACCTTATGGCATGTTCAGTGATACACTGTGCATGTCACAAGTTGTTCGTGTAAGATGAATTAACAATAATGACTACGAACAACCCAAATAACTAAGGAAAATAAAATTTTCAAAAACACACACTTTATTAAACACTGCAAAATATTTTCTTTTTCAATTTTACCGTGTCAGTGTTTATTTTGCAGATAGTTCATATGCTGGATACAGGCTGGAACAAAGTTGAAGATCAAATACGAGTGTTGAGTGAATATGTAGTGAGGTGAAATTGTAAAGTGAAAATTGTGTTGTAATTGAAAATGTGTAAATGTAATAAGAGCTCAAATTTGTACTATTGAATTTGTAATAAAATATTTGTTTGAATATGAATTCTGAGTTATTTATTTTATTCAAAAAATATTTATTTAATTATGTGGAAAAATAAAATAGTACAATAACAAATACATTTAAACGAATATATATGTTTATTATCATCAAACAAAAATCATAGGCTATTGTATTCTACAACAATAAACCACACATGTCCAACTCAATTTGAACGAAAGGTGGATGGTTATGGGGAAAAGAAAATAAAGACATAGAACAGAATCTTACACGAATGGAATAACGTATATTATTTTAACATATAATCTTTACAGGTGAAAATTTTAAATACATTTATCAGAATTTAACTTAATATCAACATGGACAATTATAAATCTCTGTCCTTACATATGTGGAATACAATAGTACATAAGTATGGTGGAAATGGATAACAATCTTCAGAAGAATCTTCCAGCTCCATGCTCTGAGCTCTTTCAAAATGCTCTAAACTAAGCCTGACTACTATGCTGCCCGGGAAAATAGGGCACCTAGAGTTTAAGGGAAAGAGAATAAACTCCGGGTCAGTTGTGGGACAGGTGTGAGAAACACAAAATACGAGTATTTGAAAACAAAGGGTATGTCATAAGACCACGCCGCACATAACCACGGAACGGGTTTTTACCTTACGATAATCAAATCATTTCTACATAAAATCCAGTGATATTATTTTTAATGACATTCTTTTGAAAACCTTTCAAATAAACATATTCAAATAGTCGAAATTGTTACATTGGTTAAATTTGACAGCACAATAGGTTTACAACTAAGTCCGAAGGCACTTATTAGAGAATGCATTACCAATGAATAGCAAGGTAAGGGACTACCTCCCATACAATGCATATATGGAGGGATGCACTAAGGATCGACATCTTCAAAATCTCTATGAATTAAGACCGACCTACCCGCAGACCCATATGGTGGTGGATAGAACCGAATATGATATCATCCCGACCATTTTCGACCTATCCAAGACGTCTCATAGCATACACCACAAAATTTAAACCCGACGTTATAGCAAGTAGAAATAAATAAATCTAGATAGGTGATATCATACCCAAATGGTGGCGATCCACTAAGCCTTAAAGCAACCCCTGTTTCACAATTCCCCGGATGTGAGGTGAGGTAACGTTTACCTTTTTTAGAATATTTTCACTTAAAATGCCACATTGCCATTTCCAGCAATACACTATTGATTTCAACAAAAGTACAACCTCTGAGCTTGTATATCTTAGAGAAGGGTGTTATAAGAGGGGTTATCTCCTACACCACCAAACAGATGTGCGTTTGTAGAGATCAATGCACTGTGATCTAAGATATGCAATGTCAGACATCCATCCATACAATTTGTCCGGGAATAGGACAAAGCGAAGGCACTCTCCTACCACATCTTGTCGGGCATTACCCCTAGTATTAGTAGCAAGTAGTCCTTGCATATGAAGATCCCAGAACGAAGGGACCACTACTATTTATTTTTCTCGGGAACTACTCCGAAATTATTAACAAGCGGTCCTTCCATTATGAAGATCCTCGCCTTCAACTTCATTGTCTTTAACATGTCTTCTCTTTCATACTTGTAAATTTGTTCGAAGTGGTTTTCGGATAGGAATTTGCCCAAATCCGATCCCGGTTCCTCCAAACCAATCATCAATAAAAAGATGTTAAGTTGGTAGGTATTAATATTCCATTAACTAGTATCATTTTATCCAAAATATCTTCTTAGATATATATATATATATATAATCTTTTTAAAACCATTTCTTTTCAGTATACATGGGATCATTAAACCTCATTTATCTAATCTTTGTTTAATAAAATCTTTTTAAATCTTGGAGTAATTCAATATCATTTCATCCTTTACTTAGGAGAATATCTCTAAATCATTTATTTAAATATTAGCAAAGATTTCTTATTCCTAAATCATAACTTTTAAAAGGATCAAAAACAAAGTTATTTAAGACATCGTTTGCTGTAAACCCAAAACAATTAATTTTAAGTAAAAGGATCCATATGAATTAAAATAATTCCAAATCATTTATTTAAATCTTAACAAAGATTTCTTATATCCAAATCATAACTTTTAAATTGGTCAATAACAATGTTATTTAAGACATCATTTACTACAAACCTAAACCAGTTAGTATTAAGCAGAGAAGGATCTATAGAAATTATATTATTTTTACTCAATATCAATTTCCATATTCAACCATTTCTATCGGTGAAATAATGGTGAAATCACCTTTTAAATTCACACGGATAATATGGGTTCCCTCCTTATAATTAATACAAAGTATAAGAAGATTATTTTTGTACAATCCAAGTTGTATGAAATTAAATTTGTAAATTTGAATCTTTTACACTTTCTCATTTCTAACATTTCAACCTTATCTATTCCTCGCCTAGGAAAAAGACCAGGTGAGCTAGGGCACTAGTTGATCTTGAACATCTCCTCAGTTTAAGCACCTCCCATCCTCCGAATCTCACGAATAAAAAAAATCCAGTCTACTCGTCGGCTTTTAGAACCAAGATTAAATCATTGGATTTTAACAGCTTTTCTTTAAATCGTTTATTTAAACTTTTAAAAATAAATTATAAAATCTTCAAATCATCTTTTAACTACTTAATTGTTTATTTGAAAACATTTATAAAAGGTTTGGGAAAGAAAACTTAAGTTTAAAGCCATATTTCAAAAGTTATTAAAAGTGCTATAAAAAGTGCTGCGAACAGTGCTACAAATAGTGCTTTTAAGGCTTATTTGATCAAAACAACTTTTCTATCATTTAGAAATCCAATTTTTATAACTCAATTCTCTTTTAAAACATTTAAAAATATTTATAGAATTCATTCCATATTTTTAAAGAATCAAAAATATCAATTTTGAAGAATTTGTCGCTTTGGTTTTCGAACAGCCAAACTGAGACTATTTTGAAAACATGTTTTGCTCATATTTCAAAATGTACTAAAAAAATCTCGAAAATTTTCTTTTGTTTGAAAACTATGATTATAAGAGTTTGGAAAATTCTTATTCCAAAGAATTCTAACACATAATCCATCGTATAAATCGATTTAACTTTCTACGGCGCGAAATCGCGAACTGCAGTTATGCGACATGCCTATTTTTGACTCAATTTTCATAACTTATCTAAACTTCACCAAACTAGATTTTAGTGTTTATAAACCATTTTAAATCATTTCAAAGGGGTTTAATGATTCAATATCACTTTTATAACTTAGTTCGAAATGTGATTTCTTTATGTAATATTGACATGTATTTAACGTGACTTGTTTACACAATTAAAAAACTATATTTAAACAACCAAACTTGATGATCAAAGCATAGTAAACATCCATAGCAATCATAACATATCATCATTATATATATGCAGTTTCTCACCTTTATTAGATATCAAACTTAGGAAAATGAATTATTGCTTTGGTATGATCGAATCAAAGCTTACGGAATCGAGCCTTGGACCTTTGAAAAGCCACGACATAAGCTTGCAAGTGGAGATGGGATTTGCCTTGGTGATGGAGGGTGGTGGCCATGTATTGCGATGGTGGAAAGGAGGTGATTGCACTTGGTTTTAAAGTGGATTGACATGGTATATACAGGTGTATATATCTTACTTTATTTTGGAAAATTTTGCCATAGCTTTGTTAGTATTTTTTCAAGGCATGGAAGCCATTAAAGAAGAGCTCTTAAAGCTTTAAGAAGAAGAAAATTGTGTGAATGAATGTGTGAATGTAGGAAAAACTTTGGAAATAAATATCCAAATGTATAAGGACCAAAATGCCCTTGCTTACACCCCCTACATCACCATCAAGGCACACGGCTTCCCTCCATATCAACCTCCATGTGTGTGGTGATGATGGTGTGTAAGTGAGTTAATGTTTTCTTTTGACTTTGGTTTGCTTAAGGATGAAGTTTATGCAAAATATTTTAGATTTTTTTGTAATATATATATATATATAAGTGTATATGTATATTTGTATGTATACATGTATTCATGTATATGTCAGGGTATGCATCTATATGTTATATATGTGCACAAGATATATAAACAAGGTTGCAACAACTTTGAACAACTTCTGTTTGTTAAATCGTTGAAAATCGAGAAGCCGATTCCCGATCACATTTTCACTTGTAAATTAATTTACATGTAAATGTAAACAAAATTTGAAAACTAATTTCTTATCATTTTTAACTAATTAAAATGATCACATTTGATTTATAAAATAATATAAATTAATATTAAACAATTGTTTACAAAAAGTGTTGTTATACTGATAAAGCGATACGAATTTTCTTATATTTTCAAATTAAGTATATATCTTTATAAAACTACTATAAATGATTTCTTATCGTACATAACTAATTAAAATGAATTATAATCAATTTTTAAAACAATTATTTGAATAATTATAATAATTATTAAATCATTAAATCTTAATTTAAATTCATAAATCTATTATTAAATATGATGACAATATTGATGATGTCATAAATACATTTTATTTCTCAAAGATAACATAAATAATTTTATTTCATATTCTTGTTTAAATAGATAAATAGGTGTATGTATCCAGACTTCTGATAATTATAGAGCTGTTTGTTGATAACACGATTTTTGTTCATTTTATCGATATTTTTTTCGAAGTATAATCTTTTTGTAAATAATTATTCAAAATAATATTACCATCAATATTTATTATTTAAGTCAGTATAATCTGTTAAAAATCTTACATTTGAATATTTTAAAAATAAATATAATTTATCAAAGTGATATATTTGTGGGTCGTTACAAACATTCTTGATGCAAAATACGATGAAAAAGTCAATAATAATGAAGAACTTCCCAACGTTGATAAAAGAACGCCATTGTCAAATTCTTGAAAAGGAAATTTGATTTTAAAAGAAATTGAAACCAAGCTAGTTTCCAAGAACAATAATTTACAAAAACAATGGAGAATATTATGATGTTTGAAAATTTAAAATGTGAAATTTTTAAAGAGGAAAATTTGGTGAAAACTAAGATGATCCTAGCTGGGCTAGAAAACAAAATCGAAAAGCTAAAAACTTTCAAAACCTTGAATGTAGAAAATGCACGGTTTTTGAAAACGAATTGACCGACATCAAAGAAAATTTCAAAACCCTTAAACGAAAATGTAATTTTGAAAAATAGCAAAACCGATCATGAATATAAAAGGAAATTGAAAAAGTCAAGGATTCTAAAAAACTTGAATTTGAAAAATGCCAACCATTTGAAATTGAGAAACATAAAATTAAGACCAAAATAAAAGAGCTTGAAAACCAAAATACGGTCTTAAAGAGGAATAATTTTTAAAAGGGAGAGGTTGTTGTTCTAAGCTTATAGACAGTAATAACTTTTCAAATCCAAAGTCAATGACCTTGAGTTGGTTCTTCGAAAAATTTACATGGGAGAAAAATTATTTAATATATTATTAGGAAATCAATATTTTATAAATAACAGAAAAGGATTTAGATTTGGAAAAGCGTTAGATAATAAACAAACGAATAGTAACACCACTAGGGAGAGAAGTATGTTTTCCAAATGTGTGAAGTGTTGCAATATTAGACATAATTATTATCGAAATAGGAACAAAAATAAACGAGTCAAACAAATTTAGACTCCTACGGGTACGGTTGTTAGTATTAACAGTTTGCTATCCAAAATAAATTTGTGCATCAAAGATTTCAAACGTAAACAACTATGGTCTTACATCTTTTTCTAAGCTACTCACTTCTTCTAACGTGCAAGTACAAAGAAGGGCTAATGAGCAACTATGATAGAACCAGATTTCAAGTTTCTCCATAATTGATGAGTGATAATTGCAATGTTCCTTAGCCTAGGAAAATTAACGAAGTAGAGATCTAGGAACTTTAGATAACAATGGTGAACACGAATGCAGCTTCTAAGGTAGGAGAAGATATAATTTCTAATCTCTATTTCTTGTTTTCTTTTCTTGTTTGAAATCTGATTTTCTGACAATACAGTAGTAAAATTGTCGTAATTTAAGCTCTGAGACTTCGATTTGCAAAATTCAATATGTCCTGCGAATTAGATAGAAAATCCTATAAGTTTTATTTTTTGAGTTTCTCTAGATTTGATCTTAAACTTCTTGAAGTGTGTAAGCTGAGTCAGTATTTCATGACCCGATACAGAGTTGAGGGGTTCAACTAGGTACAACTCTATACCGACTTAACACTTAAAGTTGTGTTTTGCAACTTTGATTTTTATCACTTGGCTCATCTAGAAATTAGCTAAATGTTTTCAAGTGGCAAACATGTTTCTGCACTGATCCGTTGGACTTCACTCGGATTCTTGTTTCTAAACTTATACTACTGGATTCATAGTATATCTCAAGACCATTTAATAATTTTGACTTATCCAGTTACGGCTTGGTTCAAAAGTAGGATAACACTTTCCCCCAACGTATACCTTGTGTTAACAAGGTATCATTTGGATCGTGATAGGCTAGTAACTTCAAACTCTGACCTTAATGGAAGTTTTCATCCTCTGTTTCCATAAAGTAGTGCATCGTCTCTGGATCGTCACATCACTTTGAACAGCCATGGATTCGTATCCTTTGGATGCGATAAGAGCTAAAGTGTTTTGTTCAAGTTTGTCATTTGGATTCTAGAAAATCTAGAAGTTCTTTCTTTTGTTTGGTCTAGTAGGTAGGATTTCATTCTTCCAAAGCATGCTTTCTTTTCAATTACGCATTCATTTTATATTTTTCATTCTCCTTTTATCTTTTCTTCTTTTCAACCCAATATCGAGTTGTAAAGCATAACTCGGAATCGGTTTTGGAAGCTATTTTCAACTTTATAAAATTACTTAAGTAGCTTATTTCCTTTTCACTCATCACTTTGCTTAGTAATTTTCGAACCGAACACTCCAAGCCTTTGTCGACTTTTACATGGACTTCAACTTCCATCGCCGCTAGTGCTTTATCCTCCTACCGCTGATTTCTAGCTACGTCGCCAGCACCTTATCAGTCCATCTACCCCGATTTGAAATATTTTGCCTTGATTCACTTCAAGTTTTAACTTGACTTTCTTTTTCTGCCGCTACCCCTTACACGGAGTATGAACTTAGGTAGGTGGCGCTGCCTTGGGGATCATCGATATCCACTTACGATGATCGATTTGCACTTGATCGTGACTTTCTTCTTCATCTTCCTCTTCGCTTTAATTCAACAATTGCTTGTGTAAAGTATGGAGTTGTTTTTGGCCTTGAAAACCCGAAGCTAACCGATGTTTTCCAATGAATTCTCTAGGCATGACTTGGGTCATTTCCTTTTACTACTTGCTTCGGGTCAGCTTTGGTTTCTACTAAGCTTTGGCTTGAGTTTTTGTATGGTTTGGATTTTAAAAAAAATTAACCAACATTTTCTAAGTACGAAAGAGGGGAAGATGAAATACTTGAGCAATTTTTGGTCCAGTATGAGTTGATGGTTGAGTCTGATGGGATGGTTTCAGATAACAGTCACATCGAATGTGCTCTAGCATAAAATGAACTTTCCATTGCCACTTTAAGTCAGGCACTTCACTCTGGTGTCCCTGCAAAGAAGAATCATGTGTCACTCTGGACGATAATTCTGTTATCGTATATCCTACGATAATGGGTAAAATTTGACACATGATTATGTTGTGCGACGGTGCTTGTTTGCAAGCATGAGTAAGCTATCTTCATAGAGTGTTCGCATTCACCATGCTCTGAACAAAGGATGCACACTACATAGATTGAATTGTATATCATTGCCCCCGTCAATGTATTAGATCCAATTGGTTTATACACATTGACATCTGTTGGGTCTTATGCATCGACCATGTAGAATTTTAGTTCAGTATAAAGATCAAAGTTAAATTCTACCTAACCTTGATCATCTGTGGAGTTTTTCAGTAGTTATGGATCACAGACACTCCTCGTGTCCCTTTGCAATGTGTGCAGGTCAATCTACATCAGAATTTGTTCCACCCATAATAGAGTTAGCCTCTACTTTGTCATCTTCAACATCGTCTACTTCATTACCTTTCCAACCTCAATCACCTCGTCGTCCGATAAGGTAGTCATTAGAGTTGGTTACTTTCATGATGGAAGACGAAATCTTTGTATGGGTTGCCCCGATATCAATCTAGAAGGTGCCTTAATTCTTGATAACTCTCAAGATTTTCCAGCATCAATGTTAGATGAGGCGGGAGTTAGACCAATTTGCAAAAGGCATGGAATCCCTTTTTAGGACATTTTGCTCCTAGAGCTCTTCTAATGGGCCCACGATCCACTTGAAGGCTACGTTGCTTGCAATCGATATGTGTCTTTTTGGATGCGTTCCTCCTTTCAATCACTTTATTCGACTCGTTCTCTAGTTTATGAAGCTTGCCTCTGTCCAGCTTCATCCAAATAGCTATGCCTCATTAAATAGCATGTACATGGTCTAGCTTCATCATTTGGGAAGGGTGCCAACTTTTGAGGAGATTTGTTATCTATACGGCTTCAAAAACCAGAAAAAAAAGTCCTTCTCTTGCTTATTTGGAATCGTCTAAGGGCTGTCGCATCATCATTGGTCTTTGGAACTAGCTTAGTTATTTCAAAGAAGAGTACTTCTTTGTACATTGTCCACTTGGCTTTGCCCAGAAATGGCTGTTTGGATGTAAGTTCT
This sequence comes from Allium fistulosum, assembly GCA_030737815.1. Classification (NCBI taxonomy): domain Eukaryota; kingdom Viridiplantae; phylum Streptophyta; class Magnoliopsida; order Asparagales; family Amaryllidaceae; genus Allium; species Allium fistulosum. Next base: position 1,332,269,275 of record CM060902.1, on the reverse strand, counting down.
ATTATCATACTTCACGTTTATGGAGTTAATCCTGTTTGAATCGCTAACTCTGTTATTTCATGATCATACAGATATTCCGAGCAAGTCTAGTAATTCAACTTCGGCACGTACTCTTCAAGGTCTGCTGGCTATTCCTATCGAAGAGCATAAGATGAAATTTCATTTGACAAATGAAACGATGTGGAAATTTCATCTTTTGGATAATAATCGCTTTCTTGGTCTTATCTCTACTGCCTACAGAGGTGCACAGCTTTCTTAAGAGGCTGAACTTGAACCTCAGGCCGATGAGGACTAAGAAGTTCCTCCTACTATTCAAGACCCTTCGGTTAATCAATGGGAGGATGAACTAGGTAATGGTAATTAATGATGACATTGTTGAAAGAGGAGAGATAATGTCGATGATGACGGCAACGATGATGAGGACAAGGGTAAAGGTATGGACGTAAATCTTGGTCATGGGTCTACTAGAGAGATGGTTGTGATTATCAAGTACCAGTAATCCCCATCTCTTGAAGCTAAATATAATTTCACTTTGTCCAATTCCACAGTCACATCAGGCTCCGATCTAAGAGGAAACACCGGCTCATCCAACTGGTGACATATATGGTTCACTAAGGAGCATACCAAATATAATCCCTTCTTATGGTCTTGACAAGAACAGTCTTGGTGATATAGATTCTCTCATATGCTTAACTTCAGGTGTGCCTTCGACTACTGCTGGGGAGATAATCCCTATTAGTAAACTTCATGAGTATAGTCCATGGGGGCACTAGGATACATTGACACTACACAACACTTAAAGTCATCACATGTTTTACACTGCACCTGTTGTTCCTAGATTTCCTAGTCTTAACTCACCTGTGTTTTCTTTTTAGGTATAATGAGATGCCCTCAACCCATAAATTACCTCCAAGGTCACTCTGTTGGTTACTATAAGCATGATTCCTTATGCCGATATAGGGAATCATCACATGAGTCTGAGTCTACAAGGCATCGTAAGGAGGAACAAAAAAAAGAAGGACAGTATAAGCGTTGCATTAATCATGATAGGGGGTCTGGTAGAAAATCTCCTTCACAACGTAGAGCTCACTCCCTCTACCAGCAAGTATGGATCCATACTCGTCGAAACCCGATCTTGTTCCTTCATTCAAAGCTCCAACTGTACCTACTTCAGCATTACCTACCACGCAGCAAATAACATCTACCCAAATACCTAAACAACCTACTCAACTGTTAGGGCCTGTAACTTTTGATCTTTCCCGACAAGACCCAGCAAAGAGCATGCCCTTGCCCATGTTCTTATAGGAGTGATAAAATCTACTTCTGATCCTTAGATCATCGAGCTACAAAGTGCATTACTTAAGTTGTATTTCGATAGATTTAAATTTGATAATCATTTGAAAGATATTCCCCATGATGTAGCCACAAAGGTTATAGCCTATGTGAATGATGTGCACGATCAGTGCGATATATGGAGGAGACTTGTAGAGGCTCTTTTCGAAGTTAACCGGGGAAAAGATGGTAGCTCTCCAAGGGAAGGAGTTATTGGAGCAAGATAACAAGCGTATCATTACCAATTTGGATAAGGAAGTAGATGAGCTTAAGAAATCTCTTACAACCATGGAGAAGAAGTTAAAAGAAGAAAGAAAATATTTTGAAGAGAGGTCCCAGCTATAACAGACTCAGCTTCGGGATGCACCTTGGAGCCATAACGTTGCTCTGGAAAATGAGACTTTTAAGAAAACCGTCAATGAGCTGGCTTTGAAAATCTTTTAAGATGACGCTCTTGTCAAGCTCAGAAGTATGTATATCAGCTACATGATGTTTAGCTAGTGCAAAAGTCGCATAAATTCATGTGGAAAATGCCGAGGACAATATTAGGTTCGAAATAGAGAATATTCAGGTTCGCTTCTTTGCGAACATCATCAAATTTGGAAATTTGAGGTGGCTTGACGAGGGATACCCCAGAGCATTGGCCATGGCATAGGAAGATATATTCAAGCAAGAAAAAGAGCAATTGGATGGGGTCGGGGCCGATAAAGATAATTTGGAAGGGATCTCTTAAACGACGAGGATTTGGACGCACTTTCTATAGGCAAATTATGTTGGAAGCTAAGGCTACCGCTTCTGTTAATGTTCCTACTGGGATCCTTCCCAAATCTAGATCTAAAGATACAGATGGAATTTCTACTTCCACTTCTAGGTGGTTCCCAGCAAAGAATCTGATTGTAATGCCTCATACTTCTAGTGTCGTCACTTCTTCCACATCAAGGCCTCTTACTTCCACGTATACTATTCCTCCTTATGGCACTTCCACGGCTTCAACTATCATGGTCACTTCGGGGACAATAATCACTTTGACACCTTCAGTTGATGTACAATATAACCCCGAGGAGGCCAGTTATACACAGCTAGAGTCCATTCCAAAATTTCTTGCTATGTCCCTAATCATCAAGGGAGTTATAAAGAGGATTCCTTCCAAGACATTGTTTGCTTTTCCTGAAGGCATATCACTAACTTTTCCTATGTTCAGGAAGGCTCAGGTGACATCTGTTGATGTTTCTAATCTCTATTTTTCACCTTCTCAAGTTTTAGGTCTGCTTGCTCTTGCTCCCCTGCCAGAAGGAAATTTGTATTCGGGTGCTCAAGCTTCAATGATTGATTTATTATCATGTATACCCTATCTCTGATTCCAACTTCTTCAATTGGGTCTCCTCCGAGTCTCAATGTTGAAAAGATTCATGCATAGGAAGAAGAGGCTATGGACGACCCAAATGTGATGTAAGGTGATGAAGACATAGCTATTATAGGGGCCACCGAGCAGAAATCTGGGCCATCAATGCTAGAGGAGAAGACCTTACAAGTCAAGAAGGTCAAAGAAATTAAAAAAGGAAAAGGTTAATAATGTTCCTCCTCTTCTTTTGGTTACTTTTCCCATTCCACCACTAGTCATTCAAGATTCTACTCTTACAACAGGGAGCATCCAAATTGGGGTTCTTGATCTCGGGGAGATGATTATGATTGGAAAAAGGATCCTAGAGGTTGTCTAATCTAGTTGGAAAGAGGAGATTAAGTCTAGGAGAAGACCAACTTCATCCTCCCTCGAAGGAAAGAAGAGGAAGAAGAAGAGGAGGTAGAAAGATTGGATGTTGTTTTCTTATGTTATCGTTTTCTTTAGTTTTTTGCTTGGCACATGTATATAGGCCGTTGTTGTGCTGGTACGGCCCTCGCTTTTGCTTTTAAATTTCTTCGGTTGTGAATAAAGTAATTTTTCTTTCAGAATTCCATGTTATCTTGCCTATATATATAGTTTATTTTTGTCGATGATAATCATATCTAGATTAGTGCGATGACATTATTTGTCATAACTTTGTATCTGTAACTTCGGTTATTGCTTAGTAATACTTTATTTTTCCATTATGTCCTAATTTTGTAGTCTGCTTCGCTTATTTAAAGTCAGGTTCCATCTGACCGAAGATAAGGTTGTATCTCCATATCGCTTCCAGTCTTCCAGAAGCGATGTCTTAGACGTCTATCTCTGGACATCTATGCTCGATCTTGCCTATCTTCGGGCATTGATCGTAAGTGTTCATCAGAAGTGGTGCTTCAAACATCTATCTTTGGATATCTGTACTCGATCTCACCTATCTCTAGGCACTGATCGGATTTGGAAAAGGAGATTCAATCTCCTGCTAGGTCCTATCTTCGGGACCCAACGTTTTAGATGTCTGTCTCTAGGCATCACCATTAGACCTTACCTGTCTTCGGGCTATGGTCTTAGAGCCTACCAGTCCTCGGGCATTGGTTAAAGATCAGAGGATGGGGTGAATTATCATGATCGACCCTAGCACTATTATACTCCCTCGATTCGATCTTGGATTGAAATAGTTCGTTAGCACCTATCTCCAGGTACATAGGTGCTTGCATTTTCAAAACACAAAGTATTCAGTTTTTCCATTGTTCAGATAGCATAAAATTAGGCTATTGAGAGTACAAATCCATTGATTTCCAAAGCCAAATCCTTTTATAGACACAAGAATGGCAGACTTTGTATTATAACATCAAAGTCTAGTAAGGTGTTTATAAAGATATATCTAAGTGAAATACCATCTCAAGTGCCCGCTATTCCATGCTTTTTGAATTGAAATTCCATCAACAATCACTAACTTGAAAGTTCCGTCTCCAAGCTCTAATTTAATTACAAAGGGACCTTCCCTATTTGGGATAAGTGCTCCCAAACTAGGAAAGAACGTTTCAAAATGAGATCGCTAACCTTGAAAGCTCAGTTCCTGTCCTTGGCATTGAATTATCGTGCAACTTTTTTTGGTGAGAAGCTACCCTCAAATTTGCTTCCTCTCACCTCTCATCGATCATATTAAGGGACTCTACCAAGCATTCCTCATTCGTCTTAGGATCGTAGTGTGACACCCCACCTCAATATCCATACTACTAAAGAGAATTACTATATAATCCTATCTGGCAATACAAAGAATGAGGCTTGTTAGGAGCGACCACACGTGAATATCCCTTTGGACTAATACCAGTACGTATTAAAAGTATTAAAACTAAAATGTCCAAATGTATTCGGTATCAGCACAAAGCAATAAACACATGGGTTTAGTAGGACAAAACAATATACAACATATATAAATAAACACATTGTCACAGATTGCAGCAGAAAAATATAATATATACAAACTGATACCATCTGATGTTTCTCTCAATAAGACAATAAATACCAAGTCAATTTCTCTATACATAACACTTGGTCATCTCATCAAAATAAATACTAGGAGACATCCAATTGATCATACATAAATTCATCATCCCAGAAAACAATATAATAAATATATATTGTCTCCTCTAAAGTCCAATCATCCAAAATGATAAATGTTCCAGTGCCTAAAAATTCTTGGACTAACTCGAGTATTATATAAATAATAAACGGGTCAGACTATATCTAAATCCAATATGGTATATAATAATAAGCATGATAATAATAGACAAACACAAATATGACACAATATAACATTTATCAAAACCTCATAAGAATATACCATGCCTTAAATCTCAAGATCATGCATGAAATACATATAAGAATGAATCAAAACAACTATAAATTGGGCAGTAACAATAAACACATCGAAATCTCAAAATACTATGGATAAGTGCGTGGCATATCCAAAAATCCATAACAAAAGAATAAACCTTGAATTAAACCAAATCTAAGGGTCAACAACCCAAAATATTAGTCTTGACTTGCAGTCGTGATGGATGTGAAAACATCTGACTGTTAAGACCTAAACATATAAATCAAGAAGTCATAATCCCAAATAAATAGTCAGAGCATCAAATCTCGACTTACAACCCTAATGGAAGCAATAACTTCCGACTGCAAAGTCGTAAAAGCTAAATCAAAAAATATGGAACCCAAGTAGAATGATATTCAAACTAAATATGAAAATCAATATCCAGGAATACTATCTGAACTTTCAGTCCTAATGGAAGTACAGACTTTCGACCGTTAGTCCTATGAGATAGCTAGAAGTACAAATCTCATATAAAAACACAATTTAAACAAAATATTGAATCAATATCCAATAATTATCTCGACCTACAGTCCTAATGGAAGAGATGACTTCCAACTGTTAGGCCCTCGGAGATATCAAGAAAACTAAAACTCAATAAACATCAAAATCAATTAAATACTCAATGTATGAAACTATATATCTCAATCCCCAGTCCTTAGAGAGGCGAAACTCTCGATTGAATGGTCCTAAGAGATAGAAACAACAAACCAATCAAATATACTCTCGATGAGATGAGACCTAATGTGAGTAATAATAAGTACTCTTGACTCCATATGCGTAATGAGAGCACCACAACTTAATAATTCCTTGACTACTTCCTAAGAGTAAATAATAAAATCACTCGGCTTGTTAGTCCTAAGAGGAAAAATCTATAAATCCCAACATATCTCCAACTTTAGCCCTTGGAGAATAATAAAACTCTCGACTACTAAGCTCTAAGAAGTAACCTCTAGACAATATCATAAATTCCTAACCCATCTCCAAAATATAAGTGACATCTACTCAATTATAGTAATCAAACAAGTATTACTTGAGCATCCCATACCACTCAGTTTAAGTAGTTAGTACCAGTATCAGGTATGTATCGGTTAAGTATTGATATAAGATATTTCAAAATATCACAATAATATTGGATAATATTGGCGATATATCAGACATGTTTATAACAATTTATAAATGACAACATGCTATAATATAATGTTATAGTTATGTTTAGTTTCTTTGGATATCTAATCATCACTATTATTTTTCAAATTCCATATTCATGGTTCCGTCCTTTTCGTCTTCACTTATATTATTTAACAAGTGATGTTGTTTGACTTTAATTATTGTTTCTTGCCCCTTCTTTATCAATGCAAATATATGAATTTACCACTCTTTAACTTTTAGTTCTAGGTGCATGATAATAACAGAAACAAAAAAAGTATTTTCATAAACTAACTTACCAATAATAAATAAAGAAAACGACTAAATGACGTAGTTCTTACACGATATTGTCTTTAAGGATACTTGTGCACACAAAGTAAACGCATGAAATAATTGGATTAGTAGAGTTTTTATTTACTGGAACGCTAATGAATAGGACTAAAAAATATAGATAAAACTAGAAAATTATTGCATTTGGATTTCAAATATGGTCTACATATTATCATTCACTATATATTAAAACAAACTTTAAAAATGTGAAGTTATTTATTTATCATTTTAATTTTATCAACACTTATAATACAATATTAATTAAAAATAATGGATATTCTACACTAAACATCGGAGCGATATATCGGCAAATATCGGAGCGATATATCAACAATGGTATTTTTAAGCGATATTTTGGAAAAAATATCGGCTAAGGAGCGATATGAGATATATCAGTGATATATTAGCGATATTATCTGATATTAACTACTTAGCACTTAGGATTACTTGAACGTTTACTAGAAGCTTGCAAACTACACTTGTAAAAACGACAGATATTCTATAACTTGATTCAATAGAATAACCAGAAAAATATTACTGAATGCCCCATTATAGGCGGTATTACTAATCCCTGTATTTAATATCCTCATTATATAGAATAAAATCACAAAGTCATCAATATAAATCATTTCAATTCAAACCATATACGAAATGGAATTATAACTCAAAGCTCTCAAATCCATTTAAATATTCCACAATTTAATCTATTATCAAAATAGACTATATATTTTAAAAAATTCCCTTTCAAAAATATTTCTTGAATCCTTTTTATCAAATTAAATAAAATCTTTTTATAATATAGAATTTCTCATGATGTTAAATAAATAAATTTTAAATTACTAAAATATATATACCAAAAAGAATTTATATTATATACTGTTAAAACCATCCAACAATATTTCAAAATTGGATAATCTTCAAAATAGGTTTATTAAATAAACTAATTCCGAACTAATAAATATATAAAAAAAGGGAATATATTTTAAAACACTTAATATATATATAATATAAAAATTCCCTTTTAACTTTTTTTAATCCTTTTTATTGGATAGTCAATTTACAATAGAATTTCCCTTTCGGAAATATTATTGAAAATCCCTTACTTATACTTATAAAAATTCCATTCATGCCAATATATTGGAAAATCTCTATTTTATTTTCGACTAAACTTTATGTCCAAACAACATTCAATAAATCATTTTATTTTTCCCACCACTTTTATTTATTTATAGATATGCTTCGTTTACTTTTAAAACAAAAATAATAATTTATTGAAGCTTACAAAAATATTTAAAAATTAGAAAATCATTCGAACGTCATATAAAATATGGAGTGAAATTCTCCAAAATCATCAAACAATCAACTAAACTATTTTATCACTTGACCGGGTCGAATTCTATCAAATTCTGGCCATCCGTACAATGCACACAACATATAAATAATCTACTCGGATCAAAATGCAATCTGGACAGCATTTCCTTTGCATCTTGGACAATCCAACAAACACAAAATCTCCACCATCAAATGCAAATCACATTCTAAACCACAACAATCAATCCAATTTTCCCAAACAGCCATTTCAACAAAGTAATGTAATCAAATAGTGGGATAAATATATAATGCGATGAACTATAAATATAGACGTGAGTTTAGACACACATCGAATTGAGGCGTGAACTACGGAATCAGTGGCTATAACGCTGACAACAACACATTGAAGCTGCCTTTCCTACTGCTAACTTCCACTTCCACGCTAATGTACCTGCCTCTGCCTCCTAGCTTGCTGCCATAACCACATTGCATAGCCACTACCGAGCATGCCTCCACCATCCATTCCACATCGCGGCATCACCAAGCCGCAGCTTTAATCTCCTATGCCTAAATCAATGCCTGAAGCCGCTCCAAGGCACGATCATTCGCCTCCTCCAAGCCGAGTATGCACGCACGCACACTCAAAACACTAGATCACATCGACCTTGTCGTAACCTCCCCTACTAAAGGCGATGCTCCGATGGCCAGTCTCCCTTTCACATTGATGGCGTCAGCGATTCTCTTCCCAAGTCGCGATTTTAATACATCACCTTTTTCTTTAATCGTGTTCCTGTAATTAGAAAAGTAGGGAAAAGGTTGTAAAATTAGGGATAAAATGGTTTTGGGGCTTGAAATAGTGAAGGAGGGGGAGCTTTCTAGAAAAGGAGAGAAAAGATTGCATGTAAACGGGCTTGGGCCTTATATTTTAGACTCTATTTTAAACTATTTCATTTATCTTCCTTTTCTTTTTAAATAACTTTTTCAATTTATTTGTAGATAAATATCAATTTTGTTTAAATTAATCTACACTTCATTATATTGAATATATTTTGATAATGGCCCATTTCATTCAATTTGATGTCCACTTATTAATTTTCCACTAATTTAATCACATAAAAATTATTTACATTTTAAAAATATTTTCTATTCAATTTAAAACATTTAATCCAATTTTAAATAAATTATCCAAAAAGTATTTATTAATTTGATTCAATTTATTAAATCAAAATCTTTTATTAAATAGAATTTAAATAGCTAAAAATTCATTTTCCAAAAGATCATTATCAAATATCGAATTCGAACAATTTTATATTAATTAAATCTATTCAATTTATACAGTATAAAAGGCATGATTGTTACAGACTTCCCCCTTAAGAATATTGCATTCTCGCAATTTCCTATAAGGAAATATCATACATAACTCACACCCTGACTTTCCTCGTATTCTACAACTTCCAACGGACCAAACCTACTCAATCATCTATGTGACTCTTACACTCCAACTCGTCTTATCATATGCTATTATTTCAAATAGATTCAGTTAATGACTTTCTATTTTTTGCATATGATAATTCGTGAAAAGAAAAATTAAAGTCACAGAATTATTGGAAAATTTCGAGGGAGTCTCCTTTGTATGGAGAGCATTCTGAAAAATCAAAACACAAAATACCACAATATAAATATACATCCCACTCAATGGGGCATCCTGAAACACGGGGAAACAATATATACGGAATATATACCAATATATCATAAAAACGTACCTCTTCATTAACATTTTAAGCAAGTTATTTAACTTATATGCAAGCAAAACCATTCCAAAGTTTCCAATTAGTCCAAATATGCTCCAATGGTACCTATTCTCAACTTAATCGAAACATTAGTTACATATGCAAAAGAGATAGAATAAATACACATTCACTTAACATATATAAGAAACTTGATGTCTTAGTTTAAGCCACTTGAGACAAAATTTTAAAGGTCAAAAACACGAAATCAGGTTATGGTTTCGAAAAGTGGATTGTTTTATAGTGCATTAGCTTTCCAAAACAATAATCGGATTGTTAAAACGTCAAATAAAACTTAAGTTATGGCATATTTTCCATAAACCGCAAATTTTGAAACACAAATTCAAGCAGGTCCACTTTAAAATCAAACATTTTTAGCCAACTAACTGAATTTTTTTTCCAAGAAACTTATAATAGAAGTTGTTGCTTAGGTTTGTAGCTTTTCAAAAAAGGCAAAATCGTCTGAATCGGATAAACTGTATAAAAGTTATTTTCAAATAAATTCCAGCGCTCTAATATAGAGTTTGCATTTTCATGACGGCGAAACATTTCCTATTTAATTTGCATTTTACATTTATTTGAGTTCAAAAATTAGCATTTCTCTTAAATAAAAATTATTCTCTAATAACATAGCTTTCTAATGAAATCAAATTCATCGAAAATGGACCAATGGTTTGAGCTTTATTGTCAAAACAAGTCATGGTTTAAGCTTAAACTTCCCAATACATTGTCTAAAATCTTTTACCCCTTCAAAGTGCTTTTTATGTGGATAGATTTCATTCATTTCAATTCAATCTAAACGATAATTCAATCTAATTTTTAAATTTTAAAACCTCAAAACCAAAAATTCATTTAGCATTATTGTAAAATATTTCTTATTAAGGAACACACTTTCTCCTTCTTTTTCAATGAATTTTATTTTTAGAGATGATTTCAAACATCTTTACAATTTTACATAATAATATTTTATTTTCCAAGACCTGTTTCGAAGTAATTAATTTCCATTTTCCTCTTTAGAAGATTTATTTTTAGCTCAAAGCAATACTATTATATATATTTGACTAGAAATTTATTTTCATTCAGTTTTAAACAAATGTCTCTTTATATACAATAATTTATACATTAATTAAGATTAAAATATAAAATATTTCTACGCCATAAATTTTAGTGAGTCATTTCGTCAATTGACTGCAATGTTGATCGCCTAAAATGAAATATATCAACATTGCCTCGCCATTGATCTCAACTTCACACTAAAACCTAATGGCTGCATACGTTGTTCAAATTATCCACAAATCTAGAAAATAATATTTTCATTCTCTAAACAATATATCATCCCAAAACAATATATTATTATAAGTAAAATAATTCTTATCTCATTACAAAACGTCATGTCATTTTGCCTCGTTCTAAGTGTTTAGCAATCCCCATCGAATACGTGTGCGCTCGCATCGATCAGAATTCTTAAAACACTCGATGGACAAATTAACACCAGAACAACCACTGGAACAAATCTCATAAGTTGTGCATCCTCAAAGCTGGCCAACTTGGCCAATGAAATAGCTTTCGTGTTCTCTAACCTAGGAATATGCTATATCATGTAATATTCGATATCATTTAGCGGTTCTTGAACCTTTATCAAGTAAGGGGAAAGTCTTGCTCCTTTAGCTTAAAATTCCTTTTTACCTGACAGAACAACAATTGAGAGTGTTGTACATATGCAATGCCTTGACTCTTATTTCTTTCGCTATCTTGAGCCCGTGATCAGTGCTTCATATTCGGCTTCATTGTTCATATCGGAAAACTCAAGCTTCAAGGCATAATAGATTATCCATTCCTCTGGAGTTACTAGAATCACTCTTGCCCCAGAGCTGCGTTCGTTGGACGCTCTATTTGTGTACAGTTTCCATTGAGCAAATTGGACCACATCTTCCTCTGCTTCTCCATCCCTGGTGGTGAACTCGACAATGAAATCAGCTAATGCCTATCCTCATAGCAACCTCTTAGGATGGCAGGTTATATCGTATTAGCTCAACTCGATGTTCCACTTCATTAACCATCCCGAAGTCTTGGGTCAACGCAACACTTATCTCAAAGTTTGATTGGTCAATGCTTTTATTGGATAAGCTTAGAAGTAGGGCTACAACTTCCTCAAAGCGATCAACAAGCAGTAAACTAGCTTCTCTAACCTTGGATAATTCTTGTATGTGTCAACAAACCACTTGCTGATGTAATATACAGACCTTTGAATTTTGGATTCCTCACGTACTAGGGCAGCCCTCACTGCATGAACAGACATTGCCGAGTACACGAATAAGTCCTCTCCTTCTAAAGGCTTTGATAAGACTGGTGGTCTCTCCATGTGATCAAGTAAGGCTTGGAATTCTTTTTTATATTCGTTTATCCAAAAAAACCTCCCTTTCTATTTTTTGTGGGCATCAAAGAACGACACACATTTATCTTATGCTTTTGAGATGAATTTACTCAGCACAACGATACCTTTCCATTCAAGCTCAACATTTTGCTCCTTGTCTTTAGGGCTTCAACATCTCTCAATGCTTTGATCTACTCTAGATTTGCTTCTGTGCCTCTTGAGTTTACTATGAACCCTAACCTGATGCGACTCCTAAAGAACATTCCAATGGATCGAGCTTCATCCCATAATTTCAAAGTATATCAAACAACACTAAAAGGTCTCTCATATGGTTCATCGATTGTTGTGACTTCATTGGCATATCGTCCACAAAGTCCTCCATTGTACGTCCGATCTATAATAACTCGCACCCCAACGGGCCCGAATTTTTGCTAAATCGAAAACTCAAGTCGAAGTAGATCGTTGGTTTTGGTATCCTGTAAGTAATAAATGTATATCGGAGCACTATCGATATAAAATATATAATTACCGACCAAGGTTGACACTCCTGATATCAAGTGTCCTTGTCAGCGTTGAGCATACATAAGGAAATCAGTCCTTCCAACGTTCGCACCTTGCAGCAGTACCTGTCCCTCTAAGACTATCTTGTGGGTTGTAATGAGGAGGGGATCAAAACAACGTTTAGATGACTGGTAAATTAAACACTTTATACATAACAGTAGTTTATGCCGATTGCCTTCCATCACATGTTATATCTTTTACTTTACTTAGCCGTATCGACTCCACATACGATATGCCTTATGTACTCGAAGCAGATAATAACTTCAAACATACATACATACATATATATATATAAGTGTGTGTGTATGTGTGTATAATTATCATAGTCCCCCTTTGGACCAAGATACTATCCCCGCTAGTATCCATAATCCAGCACCTCGTTGGGATCCATCATCAACGCTGTATCATGTCCTCATCGTTGTGCATACTAAGGAACTCCCATACTGCCTAATAATGACGTCATAATTGTTTAGTTGCATTATATTTGCCTTTATATCATAGACTTGGTTCCACAGACTATTCTTTTTTGAAAGACCTTCAAAAAGGTTATCAAGCCTTACCTCCTAACAAACAAACTAGCAAACAACTATGGTGGTGCATGACCTAAAGATGATCTGCAATGGTAGGAGGTGTAGTCCGTTTAGGCATAACTCTCGTCTTTACACTGACCGCTCAAGACCAATGATGTTCTCGACCTATGAAAACAGCTCCTACTCCCGAATATATTACCAATCTCACTGTCATATTGCCGATCCTTGCTCACCATCCCATTTGGATTTCCTAACTCAATCTAGGAAATACCCACTTGTTACTTAAGACCCCCTAAAAGGTTGAAGCAGACTCCACTTGTCCTTTGACACTTTGACCGAGGTGAACCATTCTACTTGGTATTCCCTTCACCTACACATGAACATGTATAAGTCCATGGATCCTATAGTTGGATATGTCCCACATTAGCATAATGTACACACAATTGTTGGTAGCCCATTGCGATGGTCAGACTTCTGTTGTGTAACAATATTGACCTCGCATTCCAATCTTTTTTATTGAGTATGTCATTCTTATCTAAACTAAGTTTTAGCTAACTTCAACAATTCATACCCATCATATGTTAGAACCGTGTATTTTGATGTTTTGATCATGACAACTATATAAGTAAATATTATGTGAACTAACCATATTTGCAGGAGAAGATGCTAGTCTACCCGACAATAGATTGCAGACCAGAATTCAGATAGAAGTTTCAATATTTTTTTATGGTTTGTTTATAGTCTAGTCTAGTAGTTAATTTTTGTTAAAATCTCTCCAATGTGGTATATGCACACACACACACACGTATTTAAAAATATATTCAAATCATGTTTCATATGCCAAATAGTGTACTATACAAGTTCACGCACAAATTTTTTTCAAAGAACCTCAAATTGGCAGAAAACTTGATATTCAACCGACTGAAATAGGTAGTTTAGTCGACTGAATATCTGTGCACATGCACAATTGATATGAATGTTCAGTTGACTGAACTACCCATTTCAGTCGACTGAATTGTAAGTTTTTTTGTGTCTTTTGCTCTCTGATTTGAATTTTTCAAATTTCAACTGACTGAATTTTTTTGTTCAGTCGACTGAATTTTTTTGTTCAGTCGACTGAAATTGCATAACGGCTATTTTTCTGAACGATCACTTCCATTTATCGAACAGAAACAACCCTTGATTCAAGAGTTGTTTCTGTATTTTTTGATCGTTACCTTTCACGATAAGTTGAAACATTTGAACACTATATATAGCCTTCAATTCATTTTTTTAATCACCTAATTTATGATTCTATTCTCTTATACTTATTGTCTAAACATTCTACCATTTGCATTCAAATTTCTGTTCTAATCACTTACACATTCAAGCACAAATTCATTTGTGATTAAATTAACTTCCTATCTTCACGAACTACGCTATATACCATAAAGGAGAAGATTATAGGAAGGGTGTACTCTAAAGACTTATCCGTGCTATTAAAAAACCATAACCAATCAAGAAAAATCTATGTATTATTGAAGTCATGTTCGGTTGCTAAGGCGATTGAAGTCCTATTTTGTTGCTTAGGTAGTAGAAGTCATGTTCGGTGGCTCAGACGGTGTAATACCTATTCCTCCGGGTTAAAAGAGGGTTGATAGTTAAATTCCAAAAGGAGTCTGGGACTGGACGTAGAACGGGAAGTTCGAACCAGTATAAAAATCCCTAGTGTCATTTACTTTACTATTTACTTTTATATTTATATTCCGCACTAGTAGATAACTTAGTTAATATTTCATATTACGATCCTTAGTAACTTTCATCATAAAATATGTATATGTATATATGTATGTAAGTATGTATTTTTATGTATATGTATTCATTCTTATTTCATTACTACGCATTCAATATTAAACTACGCATGTTCAATCATCTTTATTTAACCGACTCTTTACTTCATTAGTGTCAATTAAATTTCATTTACAGCTTTCTTTAAACGATCTAAATATCGTTTTCTATTTACTTCCCTTTCTCATTATTAAATCTTTATTTTTTTTCTTCTCTACTTTTATTACCCTTCATTGTTTAGTGGACCTACCAATACTCCTTTATTTAAATTATTGCTTGCCTTTATTCATTATATTACATGCCTACCTTTTAATCATTTATTATTTGATTTATATCTTGCGTTTATCACATATATATTAACTCTATAGTTTAACCACTATTATTACCATAAGTACAATTCTTCAATTCATACTTAGGGGTTTCTGCATTTTAATGCATTTGAATTACATCTTTCTCAAATTGAAAGATTAACACTGTAAATTTCTATATCTCAAAATGGAATTTCTGTTATGTTTAGAATTATGAAGAATTATCTTTTCATAGTTATTGAAATAGACAATACAAAATACGGTAAATATCCGTATTTTATACATATCTTTCTTTTAGACGTATTTCTTATTATTTCAAACGATGTAATTTTATTTATGAATCCAAACTGGGTAATCTATAAAAAAATTCATTGCAATACCATACATTCCAATAAATTAAAATACTGCTTAAGCCTAATAATTTGTTGTGATAACTTCTAATTTACATTTACTTGCATAAATCATTTAATCAGCAAATTCTTGAACTACTATATAATTTATCAAATTCATGGACTACTACAACCCAACACTTTCCAAATTCATGTACATGCAATGTCAGATCTAAGTGGTCAATCACAGAATATGTAGGTAAGGTTTATAAATTAATTACATGTATATAATTAGGCCTACAACTCCAAACTTACATTTATGAATACAAGAATTGATTTACAATGATATAAATCCAATATTATATAAAAAATATATAATTTCCCACTCACCTTAAGCTTTCCAAATCTCCAGATCTAATCCATGTTATTCCAGTTTGACTCCCCTTATTCTCCATATTTGAATACATATACTGCAAGCATACATATATCTATTTGAAACCTAGATTTGAGAAGAGATTTGGATTTAATTTAGATTCAGATCATGATTCATAATTTACCTTAACTTTGACCATTTGATTCGACCCTATTGTTCTTCTCAATTTTCCTTTGTTATTCTCCACTTGTATATACATATATAAACTATAGACTTATTTGGATTTAAGAATTGTGGAGAAAAATAAATAGTAGGGCTTTGCTGTGCTTTAGAAAATATGAGAAGAAAAGTGTAGGGTTTTGGCCCGTATTTATAGGGGTTCGAATCAAACTCGGTCGTTGGATGATATTCTTTTAAATCCGTGCTGATCGGCCTAGATTCAATTCACACCCGACAAATAAATAGCGGCCAACCGTTATCCATCTACCAGTCAACCGGGCCAACTAAGGTCGACCAGTTTTCAATTTCGGCTGATGTTATTTTTTCCCAATTATGCTATTTTCTATAGAAATTTAACCAATTTGATTAATGTTAGTCCTTCTTAATTGTTAAGTAAATGTTAGACTTAACCAACGTTAATTAATTTTTATTTATTTTCTTAATTACATATATAATTATTTTCGATTCTTGTCCCTCCTCTCTTAGAATAGCATAGCTCTAGTGCATGTTCAGATCTCCAAGCTTCGTCGGCACATCTCCAGCCCTCGTATATTTGCTCAGTTCAGATTTCATCATGCAATCTTCCCTTCACTATTTATTATGCCTCTAAGTTCAGATCTGATCACTTCTCGCATATTCATATGCATGACCTCCTACTTATCCTCATGATATCGTCAAGTGATCACATATAGCCCTCTTGATCTAAGCATCAATTCATTTGGCCATGTCATTTTGCTTATGCACTTCACTTTAGTTCTCATTTTGCATGTGCTATGACATCCTAGGCTTTCCATGATGCTGCTCAGGTTAACAACAAGTTTTAGTGGATGTATTGCATGTTGGATGGAATAGCATGCAACTTCTCACGTATCATTACCCAGCCCAATATGTTGTTTTCAATAATTGCACAGTGGGCATTTATTTTTTTGGCATCGTCTCATCATCCAGTAGCAACTCCCCTTCATGCATAGCCCATTGTACATATTTTTGCTTGTTTTGTTCTTTTTCTAGTCTCATTTTATGGATCATCAAAGTGATGATCTTAATTAGTAGTAATCAATTATACTACTCGGACACTTTTGTATGCTTTCTATTTTAGTTTTAATAAAATTCAAGTGCTCTCCTCATTTGAGGATCACTCTTACATCAAAAAAATTATTTTTGATTCGAAAACTTCAAATGTCAACAACTTCTTCGTTTGAACTCCGAATGGAAAATTTATATATGAAAATTGATCAGAAAATCACCAGAAACCCAATAGTGCAAGTTTCATAAAAATTATTTTTCGACATTATGATTTATTAATTAAATTCTTTTTAATTACAAAGTGTTACATTCTTTCTCCCTTAAAAGAATTTCGTCCCCGAAATTCCTCAAGGACTGAATCATGTAGCATAACGCGTAATCATTCTGAGCTAACCAACTAATTAGTATGC
This sequence comes from Allium fistulosum, assembly GCA_030737815.1. Taxonomy (NCBI): domain Eukaryota; kingdom Viridiplantae; phylum Streptophyta; class Magnoliopsida; order Asparagales; family Amaryllidaceae; genus Allium; species Allium fistulosum. The sequence continues at coordinate 1,332,251,654 of CM060902.1, read as the reverse complement.
AACCAATTTTTCAATAAATAGTGTACAAGTACAAGATGTACCATAACGTATATGATATGCATGTTGAATAATACTAAACCGGTGCCTCCTATATGAGTGCATTCTTTTTAAAACAATTTTGAAAATATGGTACAAACATACTATATATACTGGCTGTTTTCTATATATGCAAGTTTTGAAAGTGAAATTTTTTATTTTTTTCAACCAAAATTTCCCATGCTTCTACGAATATAATTATAGTTCATCAAATTTTGCATCCATTCCCTAACACAGCATTGCTAACATCCAAATTTTGAAAAATTTAGTTTTTTAAACCTGTACTCTTTATGTTGGAAAGGCTTTTAGATGGAGGATTTCATATTTCCATTCTTTCTTGTGTACCCTTTTTCCACTGTACCTTGGAACCTCCTTTTATGTCCAGATCTCTCTTTCCAACATTTCCAAGTATAGTCCACATAGGTAGATTTTATTTTAAATATTAATTTTTTAAAAAACATACACATTTTAAAACCAGTTCTATTTAACTACCGACAAGGTATAGAAAAAGAGATTCCATAACTAAAATAGTTTTTTCCCTCATCACTAACTATATTTTATTTTACTGTCCATTTTGTTGTACAGTAAAATTCCTACTTCCTAACCCATAACGAACTTGTATGGATGTATGTCTGACACTGCATTCTTGAGATTTCATCGTTGATTTTTATAACCATACATCTGTTTGATGGTGGAGAAGGCAACTTCTCTTAGCTTAACACCCTTCTCTGAGACGTATGAACTAGAAGGTTGTATATTTGTGGAAGTTAATAGTGATTGATGGAATGGCAGTGTGGCATTCAAAGGAAGATGATGTGAAAAGTAAAAGGTAATCGTTACCTCAAGCCACACACCCGAAAATGGCCGAAACAGGGTAGATGCGGCAAGGCTATGTGATTCACAACCATTAGAATATGATCATCCCCTTCTAGATATATTTATTCCTACTATGACGTTTGGGGCTTAGATTATTATGGATGTATGCTGTGAGGCGCCTCAGATAGGTCGGTAACGACTGAGGCGATGACATATTCGGTACTATCTAGTGAGAAAGGTAGGCCAGTCTTGTGTTGGTAGAGGGCAGATGTTCTGTGCCTCGATACATTCCTTTAGAGATGTACTGCCGGAAGGTAGTCCCTTCACCTGGTCATTTGTATGGAAATCCATTCTCTAATAAGTGCTTGCCATTTTTTTGTAGAACCCGCATTTGTGGCTAGTATGCTGGAATTTAATAATGTAACAATTCCGGCTAAGATTAATAAGTTTACTTGCAAATGTTTTTAAAGGAATGTCATTAAAAATAATATCCCTTATTTTTACGTAATAAAGGTTTGATTATCATAAGGTAAAAATCTGTTCCGTGTTTATGTGCGGCGTGGTCTTATGAGATACCCATTTGATTTCAAAACGCGTATTTTGAGTTTTCACACCAGTCCCATGACTATCTCGGAGTTTATTTTTCCTTTACTTTAAACTTTGGGTGCCTTGATTTTTCTCGGGCAGCCTAGTAGTCAGGTTTAGTTTAGAAGAAATTTGGATGGAGCTCGAAGCGTGGAGTCAGAAGACCTTACTGAAGATTTTTGTCTATTTCCACCACACTCTTGTACTATAGTATATCGCATTTATAAGGACAGAAATTTATAACTATCCATGTTTTTAACTCTGATAAATGTGTTTTAATTTTTGCTGTAAAGTTTTTATTGAAATAACATATGTGAGATTCTATTCTGTCTTTATTTTATTTTTCTTACCCTTGAGAATCCGCTTCTCTAGCACTTGGATTTACGGCATATGAATACCGAGGATGTATTAGTGTCGATTTTTGAGAGTCGAAGAAACGGGTCCTCACATACATACATTAGAATTACTGATCTGAGAAGGGATTTGGGATAGAAAGAGAAAATAGATACAAATATATAGATCACCTCAAATATGCATATGGTTGATTTTCTTCTCTTCTCCTTTTTATTAAATTTATGTTCTTCTCCCATTTGTATGAATATAGATACAAATATCTTATTTTTGTAGTTTAGAAAGAAAGTGGAGAAGAAGAAATGGCAAAGCTTCACCAGTGCCTCCGTAAAATATGAGAAGAGAAGGGAGGGCTAGGCATGAATTTATAGACGCTAAAATCAACTAAAACCATTAGATCGAAATATATTATATCCGGGCCGTACATGGCCTAGGTTTACTGGAGCCACCATGCATGAAGCAGTCGACCGCCCTTTCCTAGTGGTGGACCGCCCTTGGTCGACTGCTCTAATACAGGGGTCGACCTATATGCCCCACCTAATTAATTAAAAACATTAATTTTATTTATTTATTTATTTTTGTTCCGAATTTGTTTTTCATCCGTAACTACTTCATTTGGACTCCGATTGTAAAACTCCAAACACGAAATTGCTCAGAATTTTGCCACGAACAAAGTGGTGAAAGTTTCACTGTCAAATTCCATCATTTGCACAAATTCCATTTTCGAAGCCTAATTAATTAACTAACTAACTAATTAGATAACTAACACCAAATTATGGGTTGTTACATTCTTCTCCCCTTAAAAAGAATTTCGTCCTCGAAATTTCATGTAATAACCCATAAAATGAACAATAAATAAATGAAGTAAATCGAATTAAATATGATAAGGGCTAGATATGGAAATTTTATAAAAGTTAGAATTTGACCACGAAAGTTATTCCGTTGCGTTCGTGGTGAAATTCTGATTTGTTTTGATATATAATATGTTGAAAATGGAGCTTAAGCAAAAATGTATGAGCATTTGAAGTTCTCGGATTTAAGTTAATTTAGTTTGAATTCAAATTCAATTGAGAAATCAAATCTAGAGTTTAAATTTTAAAAATTAGCTTAGGGCTAAGTAAATGTTTAATTAACATTTAATGTTAAAAAGTTAATTAGGGAATAAAATAACCTGGCAATGGAAATATATAAACGTCCCCTGAATAAGAGGAGCGGTCGACCTGAATAGGTCAACAGATTGACCGTAGCGGTCGATCGCTTAGCAACAGAAGTTGCCAGTGGTGGCTAGGGTTTGAGCTATGTTTTATTTGGTTATATGCTCCAGATTTACTCCTTTCCTACCTATTTCCATCCTACGGTTCTGGTGCGTTTCAACTCCTATAAATGGAACCCTATCCTCTCCACTTTTTTTCATATTATTTTGAAGAATACGATGAAACTCTGCCATTGCTATCTTTCTCTAATAAGATTCAGTAACTCCGTAGAGAGTTCACATAAGAATTCAACTTATTTCATATTCGTTTATTCTTCCTCCAACCTATTCTTATCCTATTCTTCTTCATTTATTCTGAATCTAATGAATATATATACCTCTTCCCTATTGTGTGTGTGTGTGTGTGTGTATATATATATATATATATATCAATTGAGAGAGATGCGGGAAGAGATTAGAAGGCTACAAATCCTTTAAGTGAAGTTAAGACTAATCTGTGAGTAGAAACCATAGTATTTCTTTTCAGCATTTGTTATGTGTATTTCGTTTGGATTTGAATATGCCTTAAAGAATTCGGGATTTTGAAAATATGATAGATAAAATCCCCCAAAATTCCTTTTTATTTCGATATGTCAATTCTATGCTAAGATTCCTAATTATTTACATTAATTTGATGGGATTTGTTTCGTTTATGCAATCTTTGATAATTTCATAGTCTATTCCACTTCTCCTTCTTTTTTGAGTTAAATTATGATCTTTTAATTAAATTAGGGGTTTAGGTCACGAATTCTGTTCATGGTTTACACCACTTATTCTTATCTATTTCTTTTTAAAAAGAAGAGTTGGATAGAATATAAGGTTTAAATTGCAATTCTTATTGTTTAAGATATTCTATTGAATTGGTGTAATAAATTGAGTTTCTATTTTATTTACAAGTCCATTACTCCAGTTTTGTTTATGAATATTTATTCCCTGTTTTGGACATTAAAATTCCATGAAATCTTGGGAATTTGAAGAAAAATAACTTGTAATAATAATTGGTTAGGGAATTGACATTTAACGCTAGTTTAGAGCGTAAAATCCGTGCGTTTAGAACTTATAAGGCACGAATATTCATTTCTCTCTATTTACGTAATTAACATGTAATTATTGCGTATATGACGTAGTTAATTAGGCATTTATTTACATTTAATCCTCCCATTAGGAAGGTAATTGATTTTGAGGCGAAAATAAGAGGAAACTCTATATAACCCAACTATTATTTTAAGGCGTAATAAGGAAGATTCCTTATAAGGCCTTATTTATGAAATGATGAGATGAGTGTGTGTGTATATATATATATATACGGAGAGTAATTGATTTGTGGCTAAGTCATAAGGATGCGAGGTTAATAGAGTTACATGACCGAAGTCTGCCCTTCACTTTGAGACTACCAACAATTATGTACACTTTAAATTGATGTGAGATATCCTTATGGTAAATATTTGTAATGACGCGTGGTTAGTTCCAAATTCTATAGGTGAAATATGCCCAGCTAATCTGGCTACCGGTTCCTACGAATAGCAGACTAATATGAGATTTCATTAATAGTATAGGCCATAAGACTGAGGGCCTGCTTCGGGGTTTGAGGTATTAAGTGGTTGGACCCACCTTTTCCCCAAATGAAGTATTAAATGGCCAAGGGGTTATGTTAGGTGGTATATCTACAGGGGTCCGCTTATGGAAATAGGTCTTAAATATGGGGTCTGCCTTATTTAATGTCTTAAATGACCAGAGTCTTCCTATTTTCCACTAGGAAGTATTAAGTAGCCTATGAGATTCCATGTGATCTCAGCTAGATAGTATAATTGAGAAGCACGCTTTTGGAAATAGATCTTAAATGATGGGGACTGCCTTAATTTAGGTCTTAAATGACCAGAGTCTGCCTATTTTCCATTAGGAAGTATTAAGTGACTTGGATATCATCTCTCACATTATTAGCTATTTATGATGTATGATTGGGATATGGGATTCTAGAAACCTACTTCTGGAATGGAATGTATTAAGTGGTTGGACCCTCCTCCTTTCCTTATAAAGAAGTATTAAATGACTTTAATGGTTTTATGTTCGTAGACATATTCTTATTTTGAAAATACTGCCCACGTACTAAAAAGGTAAGACTCGAGGTTTTTATCCACTAGACACTTGTTGTTCTGACTCCCTCCTCATTACAACACAAGTTAAGGACGGAGAGCTGGAGGTGACGATGCTTAAAGATGGAGAAGCTTGGCTAGTGGAAGTATTTACTGTTATTTGTTTTTATATGTACCCATGGATTTAGACAATTGTTGTAACGGATATTATGTTATGGTTTTTATGGGATTTTGTGTTATGATATTTTTATGGTTTTGAAATAAATTGATACACTTTACTATTATATTTTGTTCCATTCGCTATGAGTTCTGAAAGTTTAATTATGGCTCTGCAATATTATTTCTTTTTACTACCAACAGCTTGCCTTAGAATGGATCTAAGTATCGATGGGCTTTTTCTGGGTCAAAATTTAGGCCTATTTCGAGGTAGGTTGTTACATTTGGTATCAGATCCTATGTTACCCGATCGATGGGGAAAAACTATACGTATGAGTGATGTATTTGTTATTTCGAAAAAAAAAACTTTTTAAAAAATAATTTTCAAAAGAATTTTTAATATATATATATATATGCACACATACATACCCCCTCTCTTCTTGAACATAAGCGCATACACTAGGCAAACTTTTCTTTTCTTTCAGCATGTAAATACTATTTTAGGAAATCATCACTAAAAGTTTAACCTAGAGATAGTTGATATGGCTGATAATCAATCTTCTTTCAAACAAGGGAACCCTACCGGTGGAAGTCCACCCATTTATGGAATGCCCGAATGGTTTAAAAAATACCTTAGGACTGCCAGGCAGATTTTTATTCCTCCAACTACACCAGTAGCACCCACTGCCTCGGTCGTTGATGCAGCACCCCTCCTGCCGAATTTCCTAAGCTATGTAAGGACTTTCTTAATATGGGAGGATATGGGAGGGAAGACATACTTTGGAACCGAAGGATATTCGGAAGATAAAGCATGGATTAAAAAATGCAAGAAGATATTTAGAGAGCTTGGTAAGGATGATCAGCTAAGAAGAAGAATGGCAGCTTGGCACCTCAGGGAAGAAGCCTTGAATTGGTGGAATTTTGTGACTAATGAGCACCTGGGAAGGATATTCTCTTGGGATGAATTCAAGGACTGATTTGAGATGAGATTCATGTCTAGAGCAGAGGTTAGCTTGCAATTGGAAAAGTCATTCAGCTGAGACAAGGAGATTCTACCCTTAAGGAGTATATAGCTAAGTTTATCGAATTGGCTAAATTTGGGATGGGCCTGATAGACACACTTATGAAAAAGGCCATGAATTTCATGAAGGGCTTAAATTTTCCGCTAAGAGATATGGTATTGACCCAAGTACCTATGGGGGCCATATATGAGATGTTGGTAGAAACGGTAATGCTACACGTAGCCAATGATGAAGATAAGAGAAAGAAAGAGAAGTCTGCACTGACCCAAAAGCAAGGAGGGTCCAAGAAGGGGAGCTTTTGAGCCAACAAGAAGTCGAAGGGGAAGTTTAAAAAGGAAGAGTCATGAAGCTAAATATTGTAGGGTGAGTCTAATAAAGGAAGCCTTTAAAGGAAGGTGCTTTAACTGCCACGAGGAAGGGCATCACAAGAATCAATGTCCCAAGATGGTTAAGGAAGGAACAAGCAGATAAGCCTATGCTATTGAAGCTATCCCTTTTGCCAGTAAGCCACCAAGAGACCAATGAAAAGTAGCTCTAGAAGGTATAACTCTTATTATTGAGGTTACTATTCGTACTCTATTTGATTCAGGGGTGTCACATTGCATTATAGCTAGGAATGTAGTAAATTTCTTAAACCTTAAAACCCAGATGGTCAACAGCCCAACAGAGGTATCTAATCTCATTGGGGGTTCGACTTATCTTTCACTTATTTGCAAAGACCTAGTATTAGACATATGCAATGTTGATTTCATATGTTCTGCGTACGTTCCAAATTTCGAGCGGTATGGGCTTATCTTGGGTATGGATTGGTTGTCATATTATGGAGCCATTCTTGACCATAATAAAAGGTTAGTACGATTAAGGAGTCATGGAGGACGTGGCCTAGAAGTTCTTTGTACACTCAAAACTTTAGTTGAGTTAAGCCATTTGTACTCACTAAATCTATTTGTTGTTCGAGAGCCATTATATGTACCCGTAGTTTATGGATTTCTTAATGTCTTTGAGGAGGTCTCGGATCTCCCACCCCACAGGGAGATTGAGTTCCGAATACATTTGGATAAGGATGCAAGACTCGTCGCTCTACCTTTGAGACACATGGCCCCTAAAGAAAGAAGGGAATTGGATAAAAAAATCTCATAGCTATTGAAGAAATGATTCATCCATATAAGTACTTCTTAGTGGGGAGCCCCTGTTGTTTTTGCTACTAAGGCAGACGTTTCTTTGAGACTTTACGTCGATTATAAAGAATTGAACAAGTTGACAAGGAAGAATAGGTACCCTTTACCTAGAATAGATGACTTACTCGACCAACTTGTAGGAGCTAATGTCTTTTTCCAATTAGATTTAGCAAAGGGATTCCATCAATGAGGATTGCAGAGGCAAGAAAGCCGAAGACCACATTCTATACTCCATACGGGTGCTATGAGTGGGAAGTAATGCCTTTTGGACTGACGAATGCCCCAACATACGTTGTGGATTTGATGAGTAGAATATTTAAAGGGAAACTTAATATAATGTTCATGGTGTTTGTTGATGATATCTTGGTTTTATCCAAAGGCAAGAAGGAGCATAAGGACTACCTTAGGGAGGTATTGGAGACCATGAGGAGAAACCAACTTAAAGCCAAGTTATCTAAATGACACTTCTGGAAAAATGAAGTTAGGTTCCTTGGGCATATTGTTTCGAAAGGATTGGCGGTGGACCCTGCTAAAGTGGAAGCTATCCAAGGATGGAAGACTCATAGTAATGCATCGGAGGTTAGAAGTTTTCTAGGGTTAGTAAGCTATTATAGGAAGTTCATCAAGAGCTTTGCACAAATAGCAGCCCCGTCGATTGACTAAGAAGAATCCAGTTTTTGTTTGGATGATAGATGCACCAAGTCATTTGAGAAGCTTAAGGAATCATTGACTAGCGCACCCATGCTCACTATTCCAGATGGAACCAAGCCATTCATAGATGCATGTTCTAGAGGATTATGAGCAATTCTTATGCAAGAAGGGAAGGTAGTTGCCTATGCTAGTAGACAACTAAAGGACCATGAGAAAAGGTATCCAGTGCATGATTTAGAATTGGTAGCCGTTGTTTTTGCCTTAAAAACATGGAGGCATTATCTCTGGGGGGAAAGGTTTGAGTTATTCACTGATCATAAATCATTCAAATACCTATTTTCTCAAAAAGATTTGAACCTTAGGCAGCGGAGGTGGATGGAGTATGTAGCATCCTTTGACTTTGGTATTCAATATACCCCTGAAAAAGGGAATGTAGTCGTCGATACCCTTAGTAGGAGACAAACTACCCTAAGTGCTATATGAATGGAGACAGTTGGAGTTTCTCTTGAATTTTAACCTCCAACCGTCAATAGAACCCATCCAAGGTTTTCTATCAATTATTGAGATTAGACTAGCTTGCTAGATCGTATTGGGCACGAGCAAGTAAAAGATGAGAAGTTAGTAGAGTTTTGAAAAAATTAATAAAAGCAGAGCATTTTCCCCATGCATGGAGATACTCAGTTGATGAGAAGGGATGTTTGAGAAGAGATGGACGTCTTTGCGTTCAAATGATTGATGATTTGATGAGAGATGAGCTTATGGGGTGTCACCACTCAAGGATGACTATTCATCCTGAAGGAGATAAGATGTACAAGGACATGAATAGAATTTTTTTTGGAATGGAATGAAGAGAAGCATAGCTGAGTTTATTGCTAGGTATTTGACATGTCAAAAGGTAAAAGCTGAGCAAGGGAAGCCTGGGGATTATTATCAGCTTTGGAAATTCCGACTTGGAAGTAGGAACATATTTCGATGGATTTTATGGAAGGATTGCCAAAAAGTCAGAAAGGCAATGAGACTATTTCGATTGTTTAGATAGAATCACCATGAGTGCTCATTTTGTTCCGATTAGGACAAATATGACGAGCGCCTCTCTCACCCGGATTTATATTAAGGAGGAAGTTCGTCTATATGGAATTCTTGTAAGCATAGTCAGTGATAGGGATCCCTTGTTCACTAGCGAGTTTTGGAGGAGCCTACAAATAGCTTTAGGGAACTTCTTTGAACTATAGCACGACATATCATCCATAAACTAATGGACAGACAGAGAGGGTGAATAGAGTTTTGGAAGACTTGTTGAGAGATTTTGTCTTGTATTTTGGAGGACATTAGGAGCAACATCCTACTTTGGTTGAGTTTGCATATAATAATAGCTATCAAACTACGATTAGTACAGTCCCTTTTGAAGCACTTTATGGCGGCCATGCAAATCGCCTAGTTATTGGTGGGAAACCATCGAAAAAGTATTGCTCGGACCCGATTTGATCCATGATACCACATAAAAAGTAGAGTTGATCAGGCAAAGGATGAAGGTAGCACAAGACCGTCAGAAATCTTATGCGGATAAAAGAAGGAAAGAGCTTGAATTTGAGGTTTGAGATATGGTATTTGTTAAAATCTTCCCTCTTAGAAAAGCTGTTAGATTTGGCAAATCTGGAAAATTGGCGCTTAGATTTATTGGGCCATTAAGAATTCTGGAAGGAATAGGAAAATTGGCATATCGTGTGGAGCTTCCTGACAAGTTGGCATAAGTACACAATGTTTTCCACGTTTCTCACCGTAGGAAATACCTTCTTGACACCGCTAGTAGAATAGAGTTTAATCAGTTAGAGGATTTTGAGATGGAGCCAACAGTGCCTTGTGCCACCGCATGCATTGTAGAGCACGGTACTAGGAGATTCCGTAGTAAAATAATTAAGTTGGTCCGAGTACAATGGGGGGACAATCTGGCGGAAAGCATATGGGAGACCGAGGAGAAGATGGAAAACACTCATCTAGAGCTTTTCACTGGTAATTTTTCTCCCCAAATTAGGATTTTGGTTGCATCGCGGTTGCTAAATTGAATGGTAGGAGATGGTTGTTACACTTTTTCATAACTACTTTACACTCATACAGAAATTTTTATGCATGTTAAGGATATTTGCATACATACTTACATGACATGATTACACACTCACGCTAGGATTGAGCTCATTTTTTCATGTTTGCAGTACATAATCACATTTCACTTTGGGTGAGTAGATGGTTGTGTAGAGAACTTGGTTGTATAACATGGATGTTATTACACGTTATGTTGTTCACCCCTTGGAAGATTTCGGGATGAAATCCGTTCTAAAGGGGGAAGAATGTAACACTCCGTAAATTAACCATAAAAAAATAATTGAATTGAATATGATAAGGGTTAGATATGGAAATTGTATAAAAGTTGAAATTTGACCACGAAAGTTATTTTACTGCGTTCATGGCGAAATTCTGATCTGCCTCTACATATAATATGCTGAAAACGGAGCTAAAGCCAAGAAGTTATGAGCATTTGTAGTTCTCAGATTTAAATTAATTTAGTTTGAGTTAAAATTCAAATGAGAAATCAAGTCTAGGGTTTAAACTTCAAAAATTAGCTTAGGGGCTAAGTAAACATTTAATTAACGTTTAACATTAAAAAGTTAATTAGGAAATAAAATAATCTAGCAACGGAAATAAATAAACGTCCCCTGAATAAGAGGAGCGGACCTGGATAGGTCAACCGGTCGACCACAGCGGTTGACCGATCGCCCAAGGATGGTCGACCGCTTGGCAATAGAAGTTGTCAGTGGGTGGCTAGAGTTTGAAGCTATGTTTAATTCGGTTGTACGCTGCAGATTTACCTATTTCCTACCTACTTCCATCCTACGGTTCTAGTGCGTTTCAACTCCTATAAATAGAACTTTATCCTCTCCACTTTTATTCTTATTATTTTAGAGAATACGATGAATTCTACCATTCCTATCTTCTAATAAGATTCAGAAACTCTGCAGAGAATTCAAGTAAGAATTCAACTTATTTCTTATTTGTTTCTTCTTCCTCCAATCTATTCTTATCCTATTCTTTTCCAATTATTCTACATCTAGTGAATATATATACCTCTTCCCTATTGTGTGCGTATATAAGAGAGAGTGGTTCTGGAAGAGATCGGAAGGCTACAAATCCATTTGAGTGAAGCTAAGGCTAATCCGTGAGTGAAAACCTTAGTATTTCTTTTCAGCAATTGTTTAGTGTATTTCTTTTGGATTTGAATATTCTTTAGGGATTTAGGGATTTTGAAAATATGATTGATAAAATCCCCCAAAATTCCTTTTTATTTCGATATGTCAATTCTATGCTAGGATTCCTAATTATTTGCATTAATTTGATGCGATTTGTTTCGTTTATGCAATCTTCGACAATTTCATATGCTATTCTACTTCTCCTTCTTCTTTAGGTTAAATTGTGATCCTTCAATAAAATAAGGGGTTTAGATCACGAATTATATTCGTGGTTTACACCACTTATTCTTATCTATTTCTTTGTAAAAAGAGAAGTTGAATAGAATATGGGGTTTAGATTGCAATTCTTATTATTTAAGATATTCTATTGAATTGGTGTAATAAATTGAGTTTCTATTTTATTTACAATTCTGTTACTGCAATTTTGGTTATGAATATTTATTCCCTATTTTGAACATTAGAATTCCATGAAATCTTGGGAATTTGAAGAAAAAGGACTTGTAATAATAATTGGTTAGGGAATTAACATTTAATGCTAGTTTAGAGCATAAAATCCGTGCGTTTAGAACTTATAGGTGCGAATATTTATCTTTATTTACGTAATTAACATGTAATTATTACGTATGGCGTAGTTAATTAGGCATTTATTTACATTTAATTCTCCATAAGGAAGGTAATTGATTTTGAGGCGAAAATAAGAGAAAACTCTTATATAGCATAATTATTAATTTAAGGCGTAATAAGGAAGATTCCTTATAAGGCCTTATTTATGAACCAGTGAGATGGGTATATATATATATGGAGAGTAATTGATTTATGGCTAAATCATAGGGATGCGAAGACAATAGAGTTACATGACGGAAGTCTGCCCTTCACTTTGAGGCTATCAGTAGTTGTGTACACTTTTATTGATGTGAGATATCCTTATTATAAATATTTGTAATGACGTGAGGTTAGTTCCAAATTCTGTTGGGGAAATCTTTCCAACTAATCTGGCTACTAGTTCCTACGAATAGTGGACTAATGTGAGATGTCATTATGAGTATGTGTCATAAGACGAAGGGCATGCTTAGGGGTTTGAGGTATTAAGTGGTTGGACCAGCCTTTTTCCCCAGAAGAAGTATTAAATGGCAAAGGGGTTACGTTAGGTGGTATCTCTACATAAGCCCGCTTTTGGAAATAGGTCTTAAATGACGAGGTCTGGCTTATTTAAGGTCTTAAATGACCAGAGTCTGCCTATTTTTCACTGGGAAGTATTAAGTGGCCTACGAGATTCCATGTGATGTCATCTAGATAGTACAACTGAGGAGTATGCTTCTGGAAATAGGTCTTAAATGATGGTTCTGCCTTAATTAAGGTCTTAAATGACCAAAGTCTGCCTATTTTCCACTGGGAAGTATTAAGTGGCTTGGGTATCGTCTCTCACATTATTAGCTATTTATGATGTATGGTTGGGTTGTGGGATTCTAGAAATCTACTTTTGGAATGGAAGGTATTAAGTGGTTGGACCCGCCTCCTTTCCTTATAAAGAAATATTAAATGACTTTAATGGTTTTATGTTCGTAGACTTATTCTTATTTTGAAATATATTGCTCAAGTACTGAAAAGGTAAGACTTGAGGTTTTTATTCACGGGACAGTTGTGGTTCTGACTCCCTCCTCATTACAACATGGGTTAAGGACAGAGTGATGACGATGCTTGAGGACGAAGAAGCTTGGCTAGTGGTAGTATTTACTGTTATTTGCTTTTATGTATACCTATGGATTTAGACAATTGTTGTAACAGATATTATGTTACGGTTTTTATGAGATTTTGTGTTATGGTAATTTTATGGTTTTGAAATAAAAGGGCACACTTTACTATTATATTTTGTTCCATTCCCTGTGAGTTCTGAAAGTTTACTTATGGCTCTGCAATGTTATTTCTTTTTACTACAAATAGCTTGCCTTAGAATGCATCTAAGTTTCGATGGGCCTTTTCTAGATCGAAATTTAGGCAAGTTTCAAGGTAGGTTGTTACATTTCACCAATGGCTAAGTCATGGTTTTGGCTCCTAATTATCTTAAACTACACAACCAATGAGTGTACAACCAATTCTGCAACCAAACGTGCACAAGTGCATAGTGTATTACTATATCACCATATAGAAAATATGTATGCAGAATGATTTTGAATTGGATCCTCCTATATGAATGCATTTCTTTTGAAAACATTTTTGGAAACATGATGCAAACAACCTATATATGTACCGGTAGTTCTATATGTATGCAGCTTATTAAAAATATTTTCAATAAAAACCCCCATACTCCTACAAAAAGAAGTATGAAGCAACCAATTTTGCATCCACTTTCTACTATCCAATAATCTAACACATCGAAAAATCGCTTCCTAAACTTTTCTTCTATGCCGGAAAAAGGAATTTAGGTGGAGAATTCAAATTTTTAACACTCTATAATCTTCATATTCCTGTAGTATAGTGGAAATTCCTTCGCTGCCCTAGATTTACTCCAAAATTTCCACACACAAAACGCATGAGGAGACTTATTCTCAAGCTCTAAAATAGAATAAAGTCTAAAAATTGACTCGCGCGCATCGTTGACAAGGTATGGAAATAGAAATTCCAAGGATTAAACAGTTTTCCCTTGTTATCGCTTGCATTTATCGCATCGTCGACCCTAATGCATCGCTAAATCCACAAATTATAACTCTATTTTCCTCCCCTGCACCTAACATGTAGCCTTCAAAATCAAAGATTTCATAAAGATCTTTCTCACTTTTCAAATTTGTACGTCGTTTGAAAAATAAAATCCCAAAATATTTAGACTCACGTTTTCCCTTGAAATAAAAGTTTGAACGAAAACTCTAAAAATAATTTAAGAGTAAAAATTAACTAAAATACATAACTTTTTCTTTCTTCCTTTCTTTTCTAAAGGGAATTTTTCAATTCAAGGGGAAAATTTTCAAATTATTTTTCTTCAAAATTTTGATAAATCAAGCCGCAATTTCAACGTAGTCGGAAGTTGGTTATGCGTTAAATGCATAAACCAAATTCCAAAATTCTACAACTAACCTTTACCCAAAAACTTGACATTTTATTTAAAAATGTCAACACGCCTATTATTCAAAAAATTTAGCTTTTAAGGAACATGAGAAATGACCTGTGATATCAAAACAACTTTATTATGTCCTTTGCTAAAAAAATTCAACTATTCTAAACTTCTAGTCTTATATTGCATTTACTGTTGGTCAAGTGTCTTTATGAGATTCCCATATTTATAGTACTTCTCTACTATGCATATATAGGAGTGGTTCGCATATCCAAAAACAATAATACAGTAAATAAGCGGGAACTCATAATATTGTGTGTGCCTTTTACAAGAGACAACTAATACTTTTACAAACCAAACAACCTAAAAGAAAAGAACAAATGCTGGAAGAGAAAAGAGAACAACACCATAACTCATAAAATAATGCCTACAGACTACGAGATGTCTTACTCTACGCCCGGAGCTCGATCCATTGTTGCGACCCTTGGATGGTCATAGTATGGTGGCTATACACCCAATCTCGTTCCGCTGGCGCTGCTGGTATTGCTGATAGCTTCGGAATTACCATCTTCCTATGAGTGAACCTAATGATGACAGAACGAACCTTCTACTAAACTACCGCTCCATGAAGGTTCACCCGTAACACCTAAAGACGGGAGTGGCTAGGTGAAAATACGGAAAGTGACTCTGTGGAGTGCTAATCCTTGATCAACAAATTGAATCAAAAAGGTGCAAGTTCAATTGGCGGCGATGCCGCCAATAATAACATAGGTGGTCTTCTGCACCATGGGACAAATCCGGTCGTAACTTCCCATCTTAGGGATAACATTATGCCGAATGATGCACATAATCGGACGGCAGTTGGACGTAGATTATCCTTCTTCCAAACACCGACATCCTGAGAAAAGATCTTCTGCAAAATATTTGAGTCGGTCACTTCAAAATCATCCAAGTTCGCGTCCTTCGCAAAGGCCCTAAAAATCTCATCGAGATCATCATTAATCAGCTCTATCAAGACACTCTTCACCTCCAAACGAATCTAACTATTACCTCTATCGAAAAGGAAGATGTAGCATAAGTATCATTCCCGCTCAAAAGTCTCGAAGTAGAGGATCGATGCAAATCCTACCACGATGAATAGTTCTTCTAACCCAAAAGCGGCTGAACCTTCCGCTCATTCTGGTCCAGCCAAGTAGCCTTTTGAAGGTTGAGATCATAATGGTGCGAGGAAAAACCAACAGTGGGAAAGGTGTCTTAGGCTAAGAAGTGGTCGGAGGGAGGGAATAGGATTTAGATATAGAGTGGTGGTGGGGCAAGATCAAACGTGCAAAACCAGCACGAGGGGGAGGTAAGCTTATTGCTCATGGGGAAAAACGACATTTTCTAGGAGGGAACAAAAGAGAGAGGCTGATACTAGGATGAGGAGGAGGATAAAGATTGGGTTCGCCTGAAAATAGAGAGGAGGAAGAAAATGAGAGGGTGCAGCGACTGATGGTTTGTACATGAATTATAGTCGCGTTCCAGGTTCAGGTTTGGTCCGAATCCACCTGGCAGTTGACCGCTATTAGGTCAACCGGTCGACCGCTATGGTCGACCGCTTGCGGTTGACTGCTAGCCCAGATTTGGGCACAACCTGAACTGGACCCAATAGGGCCGTCTTAAATTAATTAATATTCTAATAACCGTTACACACACCATCTTCAGCTTAACTCATCCATAAAACTTCTACCTTCCACACGATGATATCCACCTTACCATGTAGACCCATCCTTGGCAAGATCGCGATAGCCTCAACAAAACTATTGCGACCAACAACACTTCCAAAAAGCCAAAAATATTCCAGCTGTCGTTTCCTGCTTACTTCGCTTGAAAATATTTCTTCCTGTAGCTAGTGTTTCAAACTACATACCCCAAGAAAGTTTAATGTCGGTCCTATTTTGCCCGTACCTTAAAGAGAGAAAATGTAAAAACCTCGATTTTATAAACCTAAAAACCACTGAGCTAAATATGCTCCTTTATACTTTTTTCTAAATAATAGAAACTATTTCATACCAAAACTTCCCTTTAAAATCAAACTTATATATAAGTATTTCAGGGTTACCAAAACCTTTTTAAAACACAAATTTCCCAAATGGAAAAACTATTTCCTTGCCAAAAATCCAAACCAAGCCTTTACAGATATATACATATAAATATTTAAGGATTTAAAGATTTAATCTTTTATAAACTAAAAATTTCTTAACACGACCAACTTAGTGGTATACTTGTTTTTTGAAAAGTAAAATTCCAAAACATTCCCAAAATTTTTTTTCAAAATAAATCCTTAGGAAAAGAAATCTTTTGAAAATCCTTTTTTCAAAATATAAGGCATTTCCAAAACATACTTATATAAATTCTCTCATAGGTTTTAGACTAAGGATTTGACATTAATTATCCAAATAAAAATCCGGTTTTCCATCTAAGAGGTGATCAATGAATGCACCCTAGCAAACACTTGCTTCCAGACAATTTTGACATACAGACTCTATTTTCCTGCCCATTTGGAATAAATGTGTGTCTCCAACTGGAATTCAAAATCCAAAATCACAAGGTAGCTAGAATGTCAACCATCAAGTCGGACACCTCCCGTCTCCCGGATTCAACCATATGTCGTACTCATGCTCTTCACCAACAGCGCTTTAAGCACCGCTAGCACTCCGTGGGGTACTTTGGAGTCGGCGTGAAAATCTTAACTCTAAGATATTTCCAATCCATGGTTGCTTTGTCCATTCCTTCGGAGTGGAACTACAACTACTTCTATAATCGAAACTTTTAAAATTTAATGTAAAAATATAATATTACCGGATAGGAAAGTACGAATACGTTATCTCAATTTATTCTAATTCCTTCGATCTACTAACCTAGGCTCCGATACCAAAAGTAACAACCCGTACCTCCATAAGCCTAAATTTTGACAAAAATCGAAACCCAAGTCTATCAAAGCACAAATCGTTGGATTTGGTATCTGCAAATAAGCATGAGCAATATCATAGATTGATAGAAATCTAAACTCATGGCGGAAATAATAATATGATAAGAATATTGACTATGACTATTGGAATTAATGGTATTCCTTGGATAGCAGATTGTTACATTAGTATCGAGCATGAGAGAAAAGAAGAATTCTCCAGCAACAAAGCACTTCCAACTCCAGTGACCTCTTCCTCCAAATCTATCATGTGGGTTGTAATGAGGAGGGGGTCAAAGCAACATTCTGGTGAAAGAAAAATCTATAAACTATCCATAACATAAATTTATACTGATTGGTTTCTGTTTAATAGTTATGTTCATTAAGGTTAGCAATTCTAATCTAACTTTGTATTGCACACACGATTACTTACTTACACCTTCCCAAGGTATAAAATACCGATGAAGCCTTATCAATCACCCAATACTTCTGAACCCATTTGTCACTTAATACTTCTAAATATGAAGTGAGCTTCAATAATACTTTTAGAAGAGAAATAAGCAAACTTTGACATTTAAGACCTCAATCAAGGTAGACCCCATCGTTTAAGACCTAAATCAAGGTAGACCCCATTATTTAAGACCTATTCCTAAGGCGGTTTCCTAACAATGTTATTAATAGTCAGTGGGTCCTAGCTACAAAGATCTCTAACCAACCCTGTCATTTTAGACCTATTCCCAAGATGGTTTCCTAACAATGTTATTAATGGTCGGTGGGTCCTAGCTACAAAGACCTCTAACCATTATTTAAGGCTTCTGACATTTAATGTCCAACTATTACCGTATCTATCGCCGATAAAATCGTAGCCATGTAATAAACAGTATCCAAGCCACTTAATACCTTTTATTGGAAAATAAGCAGACTTTGGTCATTTAATACCCTAACTAAGACAGACCCTATCATTTAATATATATTTCCAAGGCATGCTCCTTAGTGGTACTACCGTTATTACGGCCTTATCAATGTGAGAGACTATACCCAAGCCATTTAATACCTCATTAATAAAGACTAGGTAGACCCCTGACTATTTAACACCTATTTATAGATAGGCCTTTGTCATTTAATGCCTAACCCCAAGGCGGACTCCTCATTGGTACTATCTAGCTGACATTGCTTGGAAATCTCATTGTGCTACTTAATACTTCTTGAATAGAAAAGAGGCGAACCCTTCAGTCACTTAATACCTGAAACCTGAAGCGAAACCTTCCAGAAATATATGCTATCACTCTTAATTATAAATATGGAATCTCATTAGATTACTTCTTTCTGTAAGGAGGCAAGCCCTACAACCACTTAATACCTCAATGCTGAAGTAAACCCTTTTAGAGACATCCTTATTTATTTGGAATCTCACTAGGTTACTTAATACTTCCATTTAGGAGAGTGGCGGACCCTACAACCACTTAATACCTCAAACTAGAAACGAACCCCTATGGACATATCCCTCACCTCTCCTAATTTCAAATTTGGACCATTTAATACTTTCCAATTAAGAAAGAAGGCCCAATCTCTCACGTCGTCATAGGTCTTAGGATTAGTGATATCTCACATCAATAGTAAGTACACCCGACTACTAATGGCCTCAAAGTGAAGGGTCGTCTTTCATCGAGTAACTCTACTGATCTCGCATCACTAACCTGCTAAGTCCAATTAATTATCCTAAGTCTCTCTTATATCATCTTAGTTAGATGTTGAACTTATCTTACTAATTCCTTTTTTATTTAAGGCAATAAGATTTACCTTAAATATTTATCTACCCATAAATCCATGTTTAATGCTCATAAATGTCAATTTGTCCATCAAATTCTAATAGGCCTTTCCTAAGACATTTATGTATGATTACTAGTTTCAGATTAATAAACTTTTTTATCTATTCCATTTTATTAGTCCCATTAATCCATTTACCCTATCAAATTATTGCAACTCCCATATTTATTACATATATTTCTCATTTATTGGAGTTACAACCTTTTTAAATTACTTTCCCATTAATTAACATTCTAAACGTGAATATTACATGCAAGTGTCATTATTAGCTTTTTATTTAATTATTATAAGTGCGGTAAATTACGTACAATTATCTACTTTTATCAAATATATTCTAGTGATATATCTTCACTAAAATATTCTTTTCTATGCTCAGTTGGAATCATATCTAAAAAGATTATTCGCTATAATTTCCATAAATTAAGTCTAAAACAAAAGATTTAATTTTAATTACATCGTTTACATTCCAACAAGATTAGGGTAATGATCCAAATTCATAACATTATTATACAACCTATTTCAGATCTGGAATAAATTTCATTCAATAAATATTCTAAATTCATACTCTTGGGACTGATTTCTAAATCACGTTGTAAACAATTCTAAATCAATTCATTAACAAGATTATGTAGGCGATATTTATTATATTCAGATTATATTCCATTTGTTGCCTGCAACTCATATACAATTTTCCAATAGACATAAAATTAAAATAAACACCAATGGGATAATTTTCATACTATAACAAATCTATAGAATTTCTCACTCACTTTTTAAAAGCGATCTAAATTTTCAAATCGGGAGTAGAACCTTTGATTCATCTCCAAATCCCTTTTAATCCAAGAGATATGTATAAAAAGGTATATACATACATTAGAATTACAGATCTAAGGAGATTTGGGATAAGGATAGATGCAAATATATAGAATACCTCAAATAAGTGTATGTTTGATTCTCTTCTCTTCTCCTTTTTATTAAATTTCTATTCTTCTCCAATTTGTATGAATATAGATACAAATATCTTATCTTTATAATTTAGAAAGAAAGTGGAGAAATAGAATTAGCAAAGCTTCACTATCAACTCCATAAAAATATGAGAAAAGAAGGGAGGGTTGTGCGTGAATTTATAGGGGCTAGAATTAACTAGAACCGTTAAATCGAAATATATTAAATCCGGACCATACATGGCCTAGGTTTACTAGAGTCGCCACAAATGAAGCGATCGACCGCCCCCTTCCTAGGGGTCGAACGCTCTGATATGCGGGTCGACTTTGTGGGCCCCAACTAATTAATAAAAACGTTAATTTTTCTTATTTATTTATTTCGTTTCGAATTCGTTTTTCGTCCGTGACTTCTTCATTTGGACTCCGATCGCAAAATTTCAAATATGAAAGTTGCTTAGAATTTCGCTACGAACGTAATGATGCAAGTTTCATAGTCAAATTCCATTGTTTGCACAAACTCCATTTTCGAAACCTAATTAATTAACTATCTAACTAGTTAAATAACTAACGCCAAATTATGGGTGTTACAAATACTTTCCTTCATTTTCTTTACATAGAATTTTGGTTCTCCATTAACTTTCTATTCATTTTCATCATCATTCTATCCAAATCAACCTTAGTCACCATTTCTGGTACACTTGGAATTTCAGTAGTAATGAGTTTATTTGTCTCTTTCTCGTGTTAAGATCCTTTATTTTCAATGTCATTAATAGGTCTAGAAGCAGTTGATTTCTCTTTACCGTTTTTTGGTGTCATAGCTTTCTTGGATCTAATGATAGATTTACGAAAACCTAAGTAATCATGGATCCTCTAGCAACAACTTTTTTGAAAGAAGGCTTGGATTTTCTTTATTATAAAATGAAATGTAATAGATATACAATGTGGCCCAATACAAGCCCTCAAACCAGCAACGGACCACCCTCTTTATAATTAATAAATAATATCCCCTCTACAACACTTTGTACCCGAAAGCAGCCCATATTTTGGAAAAATTTGATCTTAACTAAGAATGGCTTCATTTTTTTTAAAAAACCTAGAAGAACCCGGCGGGCCGGTAAACTACTGAGAATGGTACAGTAAAGCCGTCCGCTAATCCAAGCCCCCGTACCCCGGCAAAAGAATGGCTTCATTTACTCTAACTAAAAACATACTTCCTTGTTCCATAACACTGCTTTTCTAATGGCGATTGAATTTCATGATAAAAATATCTCTATATTTCACCCAAAATCTCACAAATAAAACTGAAATCGGCTGATCTGCACTCGGATCTATGCCTTAGAGAGGCTATGTTTTCCCAAATTAGTCTTTTCTGGTTCATGCATGCTTCACTGGTCTTTGTTGTTGATGTCGAACGCCAATTCCATTTCCAGATCCTCGCTTCTTTCATTATTTTATTGGTTTTGTGAGTTTTCTTTCATGCTTCCATATTAACTCGATGAATTTATGACTTTTGTAGACCCGGGCCTTCATTCTTATGCCTTATTCAAATGGATCTGAGAAAAAATTGTTGAAAGGAGGTACCTTAGGGAGTTTTGTAATGTTTATCTTAGTTTGTAATTATTTTTTCATAGTTGATGTATAATTGGAATTTCATGTAATTTAATAAATGCAGAACTCCACCAAGCGTGTGTTTTCTCCCTTGTAGGCTATAACTACGTTGATAGTAGGACCCTATCGCTATTAACATGAGTAACGAGCTCTTTTTCTAGTTAATCTTTGTTGTTTTCAAGATTGATGTGTTAATTGATTTGTTCTTTGTGTAGTTCTGGACCTGAAAGTAAAAACTGGAAAAAAATAGCGAGAAATGTGAAACAGTTATCCTT
This sequence comes from Allium fistulosum, assembly GCA_030737815.1. Taxonomy (NCBI): domain Eukaryota; kingdom Viridiplantae; phylum Streptophyta; class Magnoliopsida; order Asparagales; family Amaryllidaceae; genus Allium; species Allium fistulosum. Next base: position 1,332,229,625 of record CM060902.1, on the reverse strand, counting down.
CAAACCTAGTTTAGAGAGCTGGCCTTAGCCTGCAACTTTCCCCATCATTCCTAAAAGCAAACAGCCATAACCCAGTTTCGGCGAGTCTGAGGGGTAAGAATTTCTACGTCCATTGTTTACAGATATTCTAAAAAAGATCATCCATGCCTATGCCGTGTTTTGATCTACATGTTCTTATTTTAACCAAGTATACTATCTGCTCACACACTTCAGTTCAGATTTGATTTTGTTCGTTTCAAAAATTCTTGGTTTGTGCTCTTTCCAAATGCACTACACACGTGTAATGAATGCAATATTGGCAATATCTCTACTTCTGCAATTGTGTTTGAATAGTTGCTAGATATGCTTTATTTCTAAATCCATGGTTAGAACTTATATACGACTAGTCAGACATAAAATTTTAGTTCTAATCCACTTCCAAATATAAGTTGTAAATTTGCACTGAAAGAATATATATTTCATGGATTTTGCGTACATGTTGCAGAATACGCACATCAGGTCCACTGATACATGTTTTTGTATCAGTCGATCCTTGGTGGATAGTAGATTTGTGATTGCTTTAAAAGTACATGGGGCCGATTTAGGGTAGTTGACACTCTCGTAAACCAACTTCCACTAGAATACATGGTCATATTTATTTCTTATTACCTATATTACTGCCATCAATTTAACTTCTCCTTCTTTTGAACCCATACACATCCAAAAGTCCCTCTCTTCTTCTTCGTCTAGGTTTATTGCCTCAATTATTTTTCTTATACCGCTTAAGAAGCTAAATCTGTTTCATCTCCACTTGTTAAATTTGATAATATCTTCGACTAAACATTGTTCTCCCCACACTCTTATCAAGGTATACATACCAAGTCTGTTGACTAGGTTGCTACACTCTAACCATCGGTCGAACCATGACAAAGTACTCTTTCTATTTACTATTTGCCCTCCTATGCGCTTAAGAGCTCTTGATATGATACCATGTAGGAATTTCCATACTCCTGAACAGTCTGCTCTTCTGCTACATTCCTAAAATGATTGGTTCCTTTTGTATTTCTTATCATCAATTCGGCCCAAATTCCATTGCCGTTAAGAACCTTCTAAATTAGTTTGATACTCATTACAACTTGCAATTCTTCGAAATTTCATAAACCCATATCACCCTCTAGTATGGTCTTGCGGAAGATATTCCATGGGATTTTGATTACTTTTCCTTTCCAATGAAATTAGAACATACTTGGATGATGCTATAGATTATTGCTTTAGGGACTTTGAAGCACTTCTTCCAATACTATACCGTCGGGTAAATCATAGACCTTATTAGTTTAGTTCTACCAACAAGACTCAATATTCAAATTTCTCAACCTTGGATCTTGTTACACTCAAAATTCCAAGAACAAATTAATAAACGAAAGTTCTATTATATGCAATTGAAGGTCATCGTGTCCAATTTGGAGACTTCATATGTAGATAGTTACCATCAAATACAATTCAAGGCTAACAAGTGGAAAATAAAGCCATCATGAAGAGTCATCATGTGTTAATAGAACCATAGCATGTTGACTGAACGAAGCCATCAACCATCCTGTGTTGAGCGAATGAAGCCAATGCAAAGAGTCATTGTGTGTTAATAGAAACATCATGTGTTGATTGAACGAAGTCATCATGAAGGGTCATTGTGTGTTAAAGAGTGCCGTCGTGTGATAATAAGAGAGAAGCTATCATATGAGAACTTTGACTAACATCACAGAAGAGTCATCGTGTGATAATTTGATAAGGCTATCAAGGGGTAAAACGGTAAGATCGTCATAAAATAGAATATGAAGGCCATTGTAATATGAAATATGGAAGTCATCATAGTATGGTCAACCATTGGGAAAATTATATGAAAGCACTTGCACAATGATGCTCGAATTTATGTAGGGGCTCTCGTGATATAAAGCATATAATAGTTGTGGAAAATCATATAAGGTTTTCATGAAAAGATTTGCTAAAGTAATTATGACGAGGCTTCCATAAGGAGTCACCCACGGTTGTCTTGGGGGAGTTGAATAAGAGCTATCATGGAGTGATTTAGTCAAGCTATCAACCTATCGTGAAAGGTTTAATCAAGTCATCGTGAGAAAAATGTTTTAAAGCCTTCGTGTGGAAATGTATGTAGTCGTCGTAGGATAACTCACTAAAGCCTTCATGATAATACCTATAGTTGACATGAAATGATGCATAGCACTATCATGAAGTGATCCATGAGGCAGTGATCGTGGGATAATTCACTAGAACCTTCATATGATGATGGCCAAAGTCATTGTGAAACAATGAATGAAGCAACCATGAAGTAAACATAGAGGAACATATGAAAGCTTTTGTATAGTAATTCCTATAGTCCTCATGTGATGATGCACAAGAGCTTTCCGGCGGAAATCCCTGGGGTTATTATATGGTTATGATTGAGAGCTGTCTTGAAGAAAATCCTTGAACCAATTATCGAGTGGTGTTGAACCAAAATATTCATTCTCATCATAAAGAATGTTTGGCTGTTATGACATAACTTTGGAAGCCAAGTCAAAAGATAGTAGGAGAGGAGCTGTCGTGAGTTAATTTCTGAACATGAATATTGAATTTCTTGCATAAAGATCAATCTCCACCATCCGCTCATTCCAGGCGACACGTGGCATAAATCCAACAGTCAAAATCTTCTATAAACAAAGGGGTACCACCTTAGAAAATGATGATTTACCGATTTCTTCTTCTTCATTTATATTTTATTACAAGTAAGAGGAATAAGCTTGAATGGAGTGCATCAATGGTCGATTGAGCCATCTTGACTTTGTAATGAAACCCTTGAATAATCAATAAATTGCATATTGATCTCTTGAATTGATGATGACATCTTATGGATCTATACATTCTCACATTCAACTAGGGACATAATGCTACTTGAATATTTAAAGTTACCTTAACCCAAATTTAGTGCTAATACAAAGTGGTGCATTCATTGAGAGCTTGAACCAAGGAAAGCTCGAGGATTAACCAGCAATGAGCACTTACACAATAGGAAGATCCATCAATAAAGTTAGGGTCCAAGCACAGGAAGAAATGACACATCATATTCAACTTGAAAACAATATAACACTATAATTTGACATAGGAAATGCGGAAGTGGGACAAACATCTATCCAAGGAAACATTAAAAGAAAGAAACAAACTCCAAGCCATGAAGAGGAAATTAGAAGTTATGAATGAACATAGTGAAGCATTAGTCGCTCAAAGTCTTTAAAAATATCAAAGAAAAAAAAGGACAGAAGGAGATGAGGTTGAGTCCTCACCCAAGAGAATAGTAGAGCCGAACTTGAGAAGTAAAAATGTTAGGAGAAGTACTTTAGGACCTTAAAGGAAGGAAGAAGACCAGCTAGCTCAAAATCCTCATAGCTCAAAATCACCATTCGAATAATCTACAAGCTCCACTTTGCAAAAGCATTATAAGCTGAAGCGAGAAAATTACGAAGATGGTGAATCTTATTTCAGGGATTTAGCTAACTAGATAATGAAAGAAATTACTGAGTTAAAAGGGAAGAGAATGTTAGACCCAAATTCAACAATAATTTTAGGGGAGCTCCATTCGCCAAAAGAATTATGGCAGTGTCATTACCTTCGTATGTTAAAATCTTATCTATTCGGTATGACAGCACCATAGATCCGGACGACCACCCAATGAGATTCGAAAGCCAAATTGATTTGTACGATGCCCTGGGAGCAATGCGATGTCATCTATTTTCGACCATATTCTTTGGAGACGTGAAAAAGTGGTATCGAAATTATAGAGAAAGGACAATCTACTCATAGAAACAGTTCTCATATGAGTTTTCGGCCTAATTATGTACTTCAAAGGAACCTACAATTTATGCAAGCATACTAGTTAACATCAAACAGAAACTAAGGGAAGTACTAAAGGATTATTTGAAGCGATTTAATGTAAAGGTTAATAAAGCAGAAAGGGTTAGTGATACAGAAAAATTGATGGCGGTAAAATGTAGTTTAATTGAAAATACACCATTTTGGACAGAGCTATACATTCATAACTATAAAGACCTACAAGATTTCCACTTTCAGGCCGATAAGTTTGTGTGAATGGATGAAATGTTTCATAACAGAAGAAATCAAAGGGAGAAAGGGAACTTTTCAGTCTCAAGAAAGAAGGGAAGATAGGAAGAATTCGCCAAAGCAACTGTTGTAGAACTAAATCTGCTGATGTCCTATATATAGGTCGTTACGAAGGATGAAGTCGACTAGCCAGTTTCATTCAAAGTAAAGATGAATCCAGAGCCAAACAATGAGGAGATTACTGTGCCTACCATAAAGTAGGCGACCATACGATGTATGAGTATAAGGTCTTGTTAGGGATTATCCAGAATATGATTAGGAAGGGGTTCTCAAAGAATTTGTGAAGATTAATCAAAAACCCACATGTAATGAAAAGCCACCCGCCAATAACACCAACATCATGGAAAGTGAGCTTTCATAGGGTTTACTGCAACCAACGAACCATATCGATGTGATCTTTTTGGGTCGAACATAGCATCCCTAAAAATGGATTGAAAAGTAGGTATGCGAGAGAGGATAAAGAAGGGATCTACTCAATAAACGATGAGCCTCCACTGAAGTCTTTAAAAGTGCAGTCAAAATGCCAGATTTTGTAATAACTCCTAAAGACCTGAGGGAATCCAACATCCCCATGACGAACCTCTTATGATAACCGCCCAAACATGACTCTCACTTGTATCCAAAATTTTGATAGACATGGGCAGTGCGGTAAATGTCATTTTCAAAGGTGCTTTTGAATAGATGGGAATCCCAAAAGAAAAAATTAAACCTAGTCTGAAGCCGACCTTTGGATTCAATAATTAAGGTTCTACTCTTGTAGGTCAAATTAAATTGTTTATCGAAATTGGCACCCCTCCACATTCAAGAATGTTTAAACATTGTTCGTGATTGTGGACCAACCCTCTTACTACAATGCTTTCTTTAGAAGGTCGGTGCTTGACGAGATTGAGGCTTTCGTATCACCAAAACATTTGCTAGTTAAATTTGTTTGCAAAATGGGATGGGGAACTGTTCATGGTGAGCAATTTAATTCTTGCGAGGTATATTTTGTCATACTTGAGCAATTTAATAAAATGACAAGATCTTGCTATGGACCCACATCATATAAACGTGATCGAAACTAAAAGCCCTTGCATATCGGTCCTTGAGAACCAATGTCTAAGGCAAATAACTTAAACTTTCCTTTAACGACAAGCCGAGCGATCAACCAGGAAGTTAAATTCAGAGTTGAAAGTTTATACGGATCTAGTAATATGATTATAACTACTAAATAAAACTTATATAAAACTTGTATAAAAATTGTGATAACTAAAGTGCACCAGAGATTTTTATATTGTTCTGAACTTCCTGTTCTACGTCCAATATTCCCAGACTCTTTTTGGAATTAACTAACAAACGTCCTTACATAACCCAAAGGAACAAGCATTACAAACCGCCTGAGCTACCGAACAGGACTTCGGGCCTATAATAACTTCAACAGGACTTCGACTACAAATTAATGGTAGTAAATTTCTTGACTGATTGTGTTCTAGACGACATGAATAAGTCTATTTGGGTAGGCCCTTCCTATAGTCTCCTTGAGATAACGATTTGAACGTGCAATTATAGGAATTAAATAGTTAACAGTATTTGGAAATCACAAGTAAATATAGATCAAAAAGATTGAAAGTATATTGGTGGATTATAAAGTGAAATCTTAACTCTATTTATAGTTTTGAAAGTTTCTAAATCAGTAGTTGCAACCATTTGAATAATTGCAACTCTTGTGAATGAAGATGACTCTTCAAAATTTGAATCTTTATGAAGACTTGTTTCGTTCGTTAGGTCCAAAACTCTGAGAAAAAGTGCCCAGATGTCTGGACGAACATATAAAAATTCCAAAAAGTAAAGGGAAAAAAACAAATTACACAGACGTCTGGAATTTTCGTACCAGATGCCTAGATTCAATTTAGACGTATAGTATGAAAAGTTCAAACGTCTGGAGTTGAACTGAAATGTTCTTTTAAATTGAACTTAGAAAGACAAAAATGAACTATTTTGTTCTATTTGTCTGTATTGTAGATGAAACATAAACAGACGTCCGGGGTAATATTTCCAAATGTCTGATATTGAACTGTTTTGTTCATTTTTTGTTGAGATAATATTTTTTTATAAAATGATATTTTGACTTTTTATTTGAAAAACATGTATTATAAAGTAGTTATATTGCAAAGATAATTTCCAAGAATATATTTTTGTGTGTGTGTGTAACCATCAAATTAGAGATTGTGCATAGAATCTAGATCGACAAAAAATAAGATATAAAACTTATTTGATTTCTTAAACTTCAACACGGTTCTGATGTCGATCGTCATGTCTCCTTATATTTTCCTATATATGTAATGACTTTTTGTGTGTGTGTGTGTATGAAAATATATAGTTCTCTCATTGAAACTGAAAAAGGCTTGATCTAACATTCTCTTTTTTTTTATGATGACAACTATATATTTCAAAATAAAAAGAATGTAAAGTATGTAAATATTACTCCCCCTTTCAATATGCTTGGATTTTCTCCCTCTTTATCATTAACAAAAGGAATGATATCAGCCTTTTTTTATAACTAAAGAATTACAACATATGAAATGATGATATGATGCGTATATGAGATAATATAACAAGAATATGATAAAAATCATACTTGGAAATAAACCAAATCCATCACATTAGATACAAACATAACTAAGTTTATCATGAACATACATAGTACACAACAAGTCTTACCATAAGTTTAAACATAGAACTTATACAATGACAACATAAAAATAAAACAATTTTACCATAAATATATGAGAATCAAAAAGTAACTAGACAATGCAGGATGTCCAAAAAACTGCATAGATTCCATCCATGAAATGAATGCTTGGTTTCTATGAAAGCTAACTAAAATAATGAACATTGGAGTATGAGTAATATGTGTTTATAAAGTGTAAAAGGAAAAAAGAATAGTAATTTTTTTTAAATTTTACCTTACCAATTACCCCAAGTTGGTGGTGGTGGTGGTGATCGTCCGCTCAAAGTCTTCCATGTCCTTTAGAGAATTGTTTTAACATTTCTGATCTCATTTTCGTTTCGATCAACACTTGTTCAATATGGTCGAGACAGGAGTTGACTTGGGAAAATCCTTTGGAAATTTGTCGTTTAAGTTTCTTTTGATTTTTGGAGAAAGTAATATCCAATTGAAGCTTCTCTTTTTTTGTATAGGACTTGTAATCACCCTTGATAATTTTCACGGATTTGTCGTCAGTTTCTTCTTGCGATTCTAAATCTGCTTCTTCAACAACATCTTCCGTATCATACTCAATTTCCTTATTTTCTTCTATCGATGGACCTTTTCCTTTTCATTGTTGATTGTATAGTTCCAAAGAGGGATATTTAGGGGCATTTTCTGGAAGGTGCATTAAGCTAAAGAATTATTTTCGACAATTTGAATTGTGCTACGATCGGTTCCATGACCTTGGATGTTATAGGCATTTAGTATCCTAGTGATGTATAGAGCGTAGACCAAGGTTTGTTTCTTAATATTGAAATATGTCGGTAGCTCATCGTAAATAAATTGTGCCCAATCTATTTTGATGTTACCAAAAATAGCATATAATGCTTTAAATTCATTATCATTGATAATTTCGTGGCTACCTTGTCTTGGGAATATAGTTTTTATCAACATTTGATCTTTAGTTATAGGCCATACTCTTTGTTCGTGATATAGCCAAGCCTCTAGTTGATCTTCAGTTGGAGATGCAGTAGGAGGAGGAGCATGTGAAGATCTAACATTCTTGTTCTTTCTTTTTGTTGTTTTAGGAGGCATTTTTGTTTTAGAAATTGAGATTGGGAATTTTGATTTTGTAAAGTAGGGTTTGAAAAAGGGTTAAACTGTGTAAAAAAACTTGAAGAGATAGCATTTTATAATGAATAGATAGGGTAATTTATGAAGGGATAGGTGAAAAAAATAGGTTTACATATATATTTTTCGAATTTGAACAGCCTTCCTGTAACGACCCACTATTTTGGACCATTCAAATCGACAATAAATCCACACATGCCGGACTTTAATAATTCAAAACAATAGATTGTAAATAATATTTGGCAAAACTCAGAATATACAGTAATAAATCACAGATCACAGACACAAAGTAATATAACAATGCAGCGGAAGCAAAGAAATAGTAGTTCATGAAGCTACTATATATATAACAGAGTTAAACAAGATTTCAACAGAATTTATGAATACAAAGATGTCTCAATACAATAGTCAAATTCAAGAAGATCTTAATACATCACTGGAATCAACTGAATAACTGAAAGCGAAATAGATAGCTGGATCTCCAAGAAAACTCCAAATCCACAGGTGAGTCTCGAATGCTGTATCACTCAGTCTGATCCGAGCGTAAAGCAAAACACAAAACACTTGAGTGAGGACATACATACTTATACAATGTAAACAACTCAAATGAACTGTAATAGAAAAGTACAAGTAACTTAAAGGATGCTTGGGACCGCCCATCCTCTAAGGATCCGTTAAACTATGTACTATGTAGTAATATTCACTATTATAATAATGTCTATAGTAAAATAATCTTACTTTTAAATATAATTAAGGGGTTACCCATATAGCCCTTAGCACATAATAGTCCCAGTAGTCTATCCAGTATCAGCGTACCCCCAAATCAGGAGCTACCCTCAATACTCCACAGGCTACGGCACAAATTCAAACTCGTAGTAAAGCTCGCTATGGTAGGTGACACGACACAACTAGGCAATGCTAGGGTAGATATACCAATTACGCATCTAGGCTGGTGGAAACGCATAGCAGCCACTACCGCCCACCTCGGAACACACTTCCAAATCAAAATCGAAGTGTGGCCACCAAATCAATCACAAAGTAATAGAATGGTATCGAAGAAATGCGTCCGATCAGAGGTGCTACCTCATTGGCCCGTCAATCGCTCTTGTTTTAGCCACCTTATGCCAACTCACGGGAGTTGGGTCCACGTATATACCTCAATAGGAATCGTCGCCACCATCCTACTTCATTCTGGAATCTCCACCGCATACACGGTTGTCAAAGTGGTTTTGGGTATCGACAGAGAGTATGCCCATATCCGATCGCAGTCTCTTTGCCAACCAATCGTTATTATAACCCATGGATATTTATTTCAAAAATAATTTGTACTTTAAAACAAAATATTATATCCATTTCAAAACTAGTTTATACTTCAAAACCAAAATATCATATTCAACTAGTTTATACTTCAAAACCAAAATATTATTTGAATAAACCCAAATTTCCAATCACTGAATATTTCTTTCAATTTATTTAAACTTGAAATATTCTTTTTTTAAATCATCTTAAACTACCACTTTATAAAGCCATATTCTTAAATCTTAAATTGCAAATCAATATATTCAAAACAATTCTTAATTTAATACTATTTCAAATAAATTCATTTTCACAAATCATAGTACTTTCAAAGTTATAACACCTTTACAACCAAACACTTTGAAACCATAATACTTTGAAACCATATCAATTTTTAAGCTGTTATCATTTGGAAATCATAATATTTAGAAAAACCATAACACCCTTAAAATAATATTCATTACTAAAGTTATAGCATTTTTAAGTTCATTCGTTCAATTATACCAATTTCGTTGTATTAACTTAAATAATAATGGTTTATATTTCACCTCAAAACATATTCATTTAACCCATTTAAATTCAATGTCAAAATCTTCCAAAATAATATTCATTTCCAAAGTTCATTTAAATTTTAGCCACAACAGCACTTATAAAGTGTTACGGTAAATATATTAACATTTCAAAAACATTGTCAAATTCAAAACAGCAGCACCTATAAAGTGCTACAGTAGGTATTTGTATTTCAAACAGTTCAGTTTCAGATATAGCAGCACTTACCAAGTGCTGCAGTAGATATTTAGTTATTATTTCAAAACAGTTTTCTTTCAGCAGCAACAACACTTACAAAATGCTGCAGTAGTTGTTTAGTTATTTCAGAATTTGGTTAAATTTCAGAAATGTTAGCACTTACCAATTGCCATCTAAAACTACAGCATTTTGGAAATGTTACCAATAAAATTCCAGATTTTATTATAACTTTTCAGAAACATTAAAACTTCAATTTTAGCCATTTTTAACTTAAAAAATCATATTTCATGCTTCAAAAACATTCATTTGGATATCATTTAACTTATGATTTAATAAAATAAAATTTTATAAATAAATATCCAATTCAAACCATAATTCATTTATTAAGTCAAAATACTCTATTTTACTTAACTTTTATATTTTTACCACTAACCTAACACTTTATTTTAAAATACCCATTTCATAAATAAAACTAAATTTCTATTTATTTACTTAACTTAAAATTTCCATTTGAAAAACCAAATTTCCAATTATCAAGTTAGGTCATAATTAAAGTTATATTTTTCCATTAAAAATCATAACTATTTATTTTACAAAACATAACATTTCACAAAAGAATATTTTATCATAGTTAATATAACAATCAATCTTTTCTTTTAGATCTATTCATTTAGACATCAATTAACTATGATTTTCTAGTTAAATAAATTTTATTACAAAATGTCCAATTAAAACTGTATTCCATTTATCAGTTCAAAATACATTATTTATTACACAACACATGTCCGTTTCATAAAGTAAAATTCATTACCATTATTAGGTTAGATTTAAAATTCCATATTAAGTCCAATTATATTATTAAGTTATTTATCATCAATAAATGTCTTTAAATTCAATTTAAAACCAACACATCTTTAAAATTTCCATCAAAGCCACTTATTGACTTATAAAGTCTTAACTTATAGAAAACTAACATCTTCTTATATTTAAGTCATTTAAATCAAATCTTTTAGCTCAAATTTCATATATTTAAACATTCAAAATGTTCAATAATTTTTAGGAAAATATTATTTAAAAATATAACCATGGACCTGTATAATATTTTCTAACCTAGGTCAAGTGATACGGATATGTATCATTTCAATCCGTAATTTAAAAAGGAAAATCCGGGTTCTATCATTTCAAACCTGCAATCCCAAGTCAAATAAATTAAAATAAAACTACAATAAAAATCACTCGAGCCTATCATTTCAGCCCATAATGATTTTTTTCCTTATTCTAATATCCGTTCGGGTATGTATCATTTCAACCCATAGTGATAGGGAACTTGCAGTGTGAGATACAGTAATTAAAATGAACAGTATAACATATAATAACATATCAGGTAATGTAACAGGTATATAAACAACATTTAACATCAAATAATATATCACAAGTATGTATGAATAACATATTAATTTATACAGATTCACTTGTCATCATTTCACAACAATATAAGTACATATATCTAGAGTGATAAAACTCACCTTTTAAAGCTGAAGATAGCAATTCAAGATATATAACGGAAACTCCGAAAAGCACGACAAAGCACGAATAAGAATTTGAGTGGATGAACAGTCAAGATCCAATCTTGTACATAAACAAGTACACAAATCATAAGAATAAAATCCAACACAACAAAAGATGGATTAAACAATGCAAATATGAATCAAAGAGGACATAACCTTTGGTTTAACCAACAAGTGGCTCGGCCACTATGTAAATGGGCTAGCCACACCATCACATGGCTCGGCCATGATCATTAAAGGGCATCTATGCTCGTCCATAGTGGTCATAAGGCACGGCTAGGCAAGGATATGAAGAGGAGTGGCAAGGCAAAGGTCAAGTGGAGACAAAAGCATGGATCAAGAGGAGTTTTTGCAATTTTGGTGATGGAGTTTGCTCTAGGGTTCACGGCCTTGGTATGGTGATGATGTGAGGAGGTGGAGGCCGATCATGTTGGTGGTGGAGAGGAGATGAGGTCGGCTAGCATGGTGTGGCCGAGCTAAATAATTAGAGAACAAAAGGAAGAAGAAAAGAGAAAAGAGAAGAGAAGGAGGAGGCCATTGAAAACTTACTGTGTTTTCCTCTGGACGCAAATGAATTTGAGAGATGAGAAACTTTTCTGTTGTACGTGAATTGCAAAATAGGTGGCGGCTAGGGTTATGAAGATGAATGGCCAAAAGAATAAATGGTAAGAAAATATTAAAGGGGATTTATTTCCCATTTAATAAATGAAACGCATGAAGAATCTGTAAATCAGAAGAGAAATGACAAGTTGGGAAATATTTTGTGCATGAATGATGAAGTGTAATGCACGGCTAGAAGGAGTTTGGATGGCAAGAAAGTGGGAATGAATGTTAAGAAACCGAAAAGGCAGGAGTTACGGGAAAAAGAAACATATATATATATATATATATTCTTAAATTTGTATAAAATGTTACATTTCTAAATGTGAAATCTTGTCAACCGTACACATCAATTAAGATTTAAGACCAATTAATTAATTTACCTTAGTTCCATTCCTTTTACCAATTTATTACTTTATAATAAATTTACGTTTCTATTTATTTTATACATTCACACCTCCCGTTATTGCATAAATTCTCATTAATGACATTAAAGATTTTCTAATTATTTTATAGACTAAATAGGCAACTTATAATAGCTGTTATCACTACCCTTTAATTTACACTTAAGTTTATCATATATTCAACTAATTATCGTAATTACTTACCTAATATTGAATTCAATCAATTACTATCAATTATATAAATTTATTTATTTATACACCACTTACCCTTATTTACTTATATTTAAATTTATACTCAAATATAAATGTTATAACTAAATTAATAGGCCAATTAAATAGTAACTCACACCCGTTACTATTACTTTAATCCACATTAATGAATCCATTATTATTTACAAACCAAATGTTACAATTGCTTAATTAACACTGATTTACTTCAATTTCTATTTATCACATATTATCTCATTAATGATTCAACATTCACACATGTTTCACACTTGTTTCTTACATTCAAATTTATAACTAATTTACATTATTTCATCATTGGGACTTCATTTTAATTGTTACAAATTAGTTCTAATTACCATTTTTCAATTATTAATAGATAAAGTTTTTTTTCTTTTTTTTCTATATTAAATCACCCAAAACTTATTAACCTAAGAAATTAAATTATTGAAAATTTTACGGGTCGTTATACTTCCAGACATCTAGACTAAAATAGTCAGACGCCTGTTAGAGGCATGTTTCAAAACAGAGAGCGGTGGTACAATCTAAACTGTTTCCAAAAGTCTAGAAATTTTACTCCTGACGTCTATTTGAGGAAGAATTAGAAATTTTTTGTTCCTACAGCATTCCAGACGTCTAAAACATTTATTCATACATCTAACATGCTACAATTTTCTAATACGCATATTTAAGAGCACAAATTCAATTTATCATTTTATATATTTTATTTTTACTAACAGAGTGCAAATAATTTCAATGATTTAACAAATTATATTATTACAACAAATAATATATATATATATATATTAAGATTTAAAGATCGATAAAGGAGATTCTTTATTTTTCTTCATTGTGGCTAGGATTCGGTAGGAAAGCGTTCCCATAAACTAGGTTCAATCTTTCTATGCTCATTTAGAGGTTTGAGTGGAGACCATATGTTTGTACGAATTGGAGTGTGATTCCAATCATTGTTTTATGGTCCTAATTCCTATGAATTTCTTGGAGGTGAATTGTATTTATTTATCGGTGTTTTTGTTAGTCAAGGAGAATTTTTTCGTATGCTATTTTTGTTGGAGAATGTCCGCAAATAGCCAAAACACATCTTTTTAGAAAATTTAGATGTGCTCCTTGTCTTTTTGCTCGTAATACATCTCCTTCTATACTCCCATCATTTCTTGTTGATAGAGAAAAATCTCATCAATTTTGGTATTGGAAAATGATGATTCAAGGTTGATCGGCCGTTTGAAACCAAGCACACACACAGACACTCATCATGATATCTGGACAACTAGCGGTTAAATATTGTAGAGATCCAATCATACTTCGATATAATTTTTGATACATATTTTTATCATTTTCATCTTTATCAAGATGAACAATAGTGCTCATAGGTGTTGGTTTACTGGATGTATTTTCCATTCCAAAACGTTTTATTAAATTGGTACAATATTTTTCTTGATCAATAAAAATACCACTGCTTAGTTGTTTTATTTGTAAATCGAGAAAACATGAGAGTTCCACCATGCGAGACATCTCAAATTCATCTGTCATTATTTTTGAAACTCATTGCATAAATTTTCATTTGTAGATCCGAATATAATGTCGTCTACATAGATTTGTATAATTATTATATCTTTCTTATCACTTTTAATAAATAGTGCTTGATAAACTTTTTCCAATTTCAAATCTAGAATCTATAAGATAGCTTTTTAGTCGTTCATACCAAGTATGGGGTGCTTGTTTTAAACCGTAAAGTGCTTTTTTAAGTTTATAGACATGATCAGGAAACTTTTCATATTTGAAAAGAGTTGGTTTTTATACAAAAACATTTTCTTTAATAAAATCATTTAAAAATGCACTTTTTACGTCCATCTGATAAAGTCTAAAGTTATGATAACATGAGTAAGCTAACAAGATTAGTATTGGTTCAAGTCTTACAACTGGAGCAAAAGTTTCTTCATAATCTATCCCCTCTTCTTGATTATATCCTTGTGCAACTAATCTGGCCTTATTTTGAGTTATATTTTCATTTTCGTCAGCTTTATTTTTGTAAACCCATTCCGTAGCTACGACTGTTTGATAGTTGGCCTTGGAACAAATTCCCAAACGTCAGTTCATTCAAATTGATTTAATTCTTCTTGCAAAGCTAAAATCCAATAATCATCTGTAGAAGCTTCTATATTAGATATAAAAGCAATATGACCCATTTGATAATAATTGTCTAGTTCTGACATTTGTATTTACTTCACAATTAATATCTTCAATTGGATGATCTTTTAAAATCCGTGGTGGAGATCTAAGTTCATTTTCAATAGGATTTTATGTGATTTGTTCTTCATTTTGAGGTGCAATATTTTGAGGTGAATTTTGTGTAACTTGTTGTTCTATAACACCTTCTTCGTTATTTTTATAGCTTTTGAAATTTTTGTCAAATGATACTTGTAATGTTTCTTATATTGTTTTTGTACATTTATTGTATATTCTATATGCTTTGCTTCATTTCGAATATCCAATAAATATTCCTTCATCGGATTTTGGATCAAATTTTCGTAATTGATCCTTTGTATTTAATATAAATCATTTTGATCCAAAAATTCATAAATATGATATATTAGGTTTTCTACTATTAAAAAGTTCGTATGGTGTATGTTTAGTTAAAGGTCGAATTGTGACACGATTTAAGACGTAGCATGTAGTAGACACGGCTTCTGCCCAGAAATGTTTTGGTAGTTGACTACTACCAAGCAGAGTCTTAGCACATTCCTGTAATGTCCGATTTTTCTTTCTACTACTCCATTTTGTTGTAGAGTTCTAGGAAATGATAAATTGTGACTAATACCTTTTTTGTTACAATATTTTTTAAAGAGATCATTTTTAAATTCGCCACCATGATCACTCATAATATTATTAACTCTTAAAGTTTTTAGATTTTGAATTCTTTTAATAAAAATTTTAAACGAGTCAAAAGTATCACTTTTGTTTTTCAGATATAATGTCCATGAATATCTTGAAAAATCATCTACAATTACGAAAACATATTTATTATGATTTATAAACTGAACCTGAGTAGGACCAAAAAGATCCAAATGTAGCATTTCAAGGGATTATAATGTAGAAATGATCTTTTTGGATTTAAAAGATGTTTTAGTTAGTTTTCTTAATTGACCAGCATTACAAATATTATTTACTTTGTAATTCATTTTGGAAGACCTTTTACCAGATTATATTTAGATAATTTATTAATAGCTTTAAAATTAGTATGACAAAATCTTTTATGTTATAGTCATGGATCGTTATCTTTGGCTATTAAACACATATCTACATTATGATTGATCTTCATATTTAAAATGTAAATATTTCTTTCTCTAATTCCTTCGAAAATTGGATTTTTATTTTGATCGAAAATTTCACATTTATCTTTTAAGAATGATATACTAAAACCTTTATCGCATAATTGACTAATACTTAATGAATTATTTTTTAAATTTTTAACTAATAAAACATTAGTAATAAGAAGTGAATTAGAACTACCGTTGTTACTCACGTCTCCTTTTCCGATGACGTATCCTTTAGTGTTATCTCCAAAAGTAACAGAACCTTCATCTAAGTAGATAATATTTGTTAACATGTCTTCATTCCTCATCGTATTCTTGGATCAACCACTGTCGAGTATCCATTTTCCTCTTTTTTTACCCGGTACCTGCAAAAAATATTAAAATGATATTGGTACCCACTATCTCTGCTAGGGTCCTAAGAGTTAGATCTTAGGAAGCCAAACCCGATAAGGTTTAGAATTCTCTTTATAAATGAAATTTGACCTTTTATGAACATTTGTAATAAAATTATCCATATGCTTATTTCTTATCAAATAATTGTTAGTCTTTGTAACCCAAATTTTATAGTCTTAGAGTTATTTGATTGTTTATTTTGACTATTATTCCTTTTAGAATTAGTATATAGTGAACTATAATTTTAGTTTTAAATTCTTTCTTAGGTTTGTTATATCCTAGTCCCCTTTACTAGAAGTAGATTGTGAATTTTCTATCATTTTAGACAGATTCTCTCTTCCTTTATTAAATTAGAAACATTCTTAGTAATGTTTTCTAACTTGGTTTTAAGGCTATCTATTTTTAATTCAAATACTAGAATTTAAATTGTGATTATTTTCTATCAATATATCACTTTTATTTTTCTAAGTTTCTATTTCATCACTTAACATAGTAAACTATGTTGATATATTAGTACAAGAATCCTGTGATTTAATTAATTCTTCTTCTAGTATTTTCTTTTCATCTTTTAGCATGTCAATTTCTAATTCACTTCTATTTAATTTTGCTAATGTATCTTTATATTTTCTATTCAAATCTTTTAGCTTATCTAATAACTCAGAATTTATGTCAATTAGATCATTGAACGAAAGTTCCCTTATATCGTTGTTTGTAGCCATGAAACACATATTTGCTTGTTCGGAATCATTATCATTATATGATGATGAAGATGAGTCTGAATCATCCTAAGTTACTAAGAATGCCTGTTTTTTCTTCTTATAAATTTTTTCGTTCTTATTTTTAAAGTTGTTCTTCTTTCGTTCTGGAAAATCTCTTTTTATGACCCATCTTGCAAAATTTATAGCATTTAAGTGAGGATGTTGATAGACTATTGTTGTTGTTTCTGCTGTTGCCAAACATCTTATTCTTTTTTAATTTCAGAAATTTTATGAATTTTTTTGCTAAGAATGCAATGTCTTCATCATCTTCATCGGAGTCTTCATTTTTTGCCTGGAATGCAATTGTTTTTCTATCTAGAGCATGTACTCATTTTGCCTGCAAATTCACTTCATATGACATGAGATTTCGATTAACTCTTCTGGTTTAATGGTTGAAATGTCATTATCTTCTTCAATAGCTAAGACCTTTTGTTTCCAATCATCCGTTAAAGAGTTCAGAATTTATGAAACTATAGCAAAATCAGTGTATTTTTCTCCTAGTGCCAGAAGTGAGTGATGTATGTCTTAAAATCTATATCATTTATAGTTTCATCTTGTTTCATTCTAAAATTTTGAAATTGATTTTTAAGCATTGAAATTTTTCTTTGTTTGACCTTGTTTGTACCTTCATGAGTAATTTTGAGAGTATGCCAAATTTCATATGCTCATATGCACACACTAACTCTGTTCAACTCATTTTTATCTAAAGAACAAAACAACATATTCATAGTTTTCGCATTTATAGTAGCATATAATTTTTGTGTGTTTGACCATTGTGCATAAGTAGTGATAGGTAAAGTGTATTCTTGTTGAGTGATATTCCAAGTGTCATATCCATTTGCTTGCATATAAATCCTCGTCCAAGTTAAACAATAATTGTAATTTAGTCCATTAAATAGTGGGGGTAATGCTGTAGGATAACCTTCAAAAAAACCTGATGCAGAATTATTATCCATATTACTTAAATATCAAAAAACTATATTACGGTTAAATGATAGCCTTGCTTTGATACCAAATGAAAGTCTATATGGATTGAGTAATATGATTATAATTACTAAATAAAACTTATATAAAACTTGCAGTATAAAAATTGCGATAAGTAAGGTGCACCAAAGATTTTTATACTGTTCCGAACATCCCGTTCTACATCTAATCCCAGACTCTTTCTGGAATTAACTAACAAACATCCTCACATAACCCAAAGGAACAGGTATTACAAACCGCTTGAGCTCCCGAACAGGACTTCGTGCTTATAGTAACTTCAACAAGACTTCGACTACAAATGGTGGTAAATTTCTTGATTGATTATGTTCTAGACAACACGAATAAGTCTATTTGAGTACACACTTCGTATAATCTCCTTGAGATGATGATTTGAGCGTGTAATTGTAGGAAGTAAATAGTTAAGAGTAGTAAATATAGGTCAAAAAGATAGAAAGTATATTGGTGGATTATAAAGTGAAATCTCAACTCTATTTATAGTTTTGAAAGGTTCTAAATCAGTAGTTGCAACCATTTGAATAATTGCAACTCTTGTGAATGAAGATGACTCTTCAAAATTTGAATTTTCGTGAAGTGTTATTTCTATTCGTCAGGTCCAAAAGTCTAAGAAATAGTGCCCAGATGTATGGACAAATATATAAAAATTCCAGAAAGTAAAGGAACAAAAAACAAGTTATACAGACATCTAGATTCAATTTAGACCTCTAGTATGAAAAGTTCAAACGTCTGGAGTCGAACTGAAATGTTCTTTTAAATTGAACTTGGACAGGGGTCTATGATAAAAGTTGCAAATGTTTGGAAATGAAATATTTTGTTCTATTTGTACTGTATTATAGATGAAACATAAATAGACGTCTGAGGTAATATTTCTAGATGTTTGATATTGAACTGATTTGTTCATTTTTTGTTGAAATAATATATTTTCTTTATAAAATGATATTTTGACTCTTTATTTAAAAAAATGTATTATAAAATAGTTAAATTGCAAAGATAATATCCAAAATATATTTATGTGTGTGTAATCATCAAATTAGAGATTATACATAGAATCTCGACCGACAAAAAAATAAGATATAAACTTATTTGATTTTGTTCAACTTCAACCCGATTTTGATGTCGATCATCATATCTCCTTATATTTTTCCTATATATGAAATGATTGTGTGTGTATGGAAATATATAGTTTTCTCATTGAAACTAAAAATGGCAGGATGTAATAAGCATAAGGAAAAGGAAGTGTATTGAATCAAACCAAATTAGTTATGATGAGAATGTGTATCTAGAGGAAATAATCCCGTACATAGATTCAAGGGATGTGAGAGGGAATGCACAATAATTGGAAAGACTGGTAGAGGTAAAATAGATTCTCGAGACTTTACCAAAACTGTAAAAATTGGTAAGGGAATGAACAAGGAAACTAAATAAAGGTTGATCTCATTTCTAAAATCAAGCATATATATATATATATTTGCATGGACCCACATAGACATGGAAGGAATTGACCTATCCGTAATGTGTCATGCGTTCAACATTGACCCAAGTTTGTTCCAGTAAGGTAGAAGAAAAGGTTGTTTGACAAAACCCACACCGTGGCATTAAAGGAGGAGATGAAGAAATTGTCACGGAATGGTTTCATAAGGGAGGTGTTTTACCCAAAATGGTTAGCAAATCCAGTATTGGTATAGAAGTCTAATGGAAAGTGGAGGACATGCGTCGATTATATGGATCTCTGTGAAGACCCAAAATTTTTGAGAATAAAAATTACTTTAAAGGGAAAATAAATACCAAGAGTGAATAAGTGGGAGAATTATAGTTAGAGAAAATAAAAATGGGGAGAAAAATAGCTGAGTAAAGAGGAGCATTATATTCACATATTTTAGGTGTAAATATATATATATATATATATATATATATATATATATTATATAAATAACCAAAGAATAAGAATAGTTTGAAAATGAATATCAGAAGTGAGTGAGGTAATTATGCAAGGAATAATTATTTTTATACAGTGATGAGAGGAAAATGATTAAGTGTAAAATGAATTCAAAAATTCACATGACTTGTATATATGTGAATATTGTATAGAAAATATATATACATATGGTTAGAGAAGTATGGGATGATAAAATAAAAAATCCCCTTGATAATTAAAAATGCATAGAAATCAGTCAAGCAATATTTATGAGTATGGATGCATTTTTGGAATAAATCAAGAAAGAAGCAAATGGTAAATTATGATAGTTAAAAACAAAACTTATAAAAAGAAACATGAAAAATAACCCGGGTATAATAAAAAAAATACATTGTCAAGTTGAGTCATAGGAAAACAATGTGCAGGAAAGAAAATCATGCAAATAGCATGCATTCAGAAAAGAGATAAACAACTGTTTGCACCTGAAATGGAAATGAAAAGAAAATGGCCAAATTAGCCATAAACATGCATACAGGCTCCTTTTATTTTTGTGAGGATAAAATGAGTGTTTCCTTTAGTAAAACCCTAGTAAAATGATTTAAATCAAAAGGGAAAGCAGAGGTTTTCTCTGAGGGAAAAACAGTAACACATTAAAAAAAAAGGAAGAGCTCACACTGTTTGCAAGCTTAGGCATTCTCGGGGAAAAGAAGGGAAAGGTGAGTGATAATCACTTATGAGATTTATGGCATTAAGACCCAAGTAAGGGAAGCCAATTATTTTATATGAAAATCATATTATGATTTCTGTTAATCTTTATTTCTCTGAATAAATATATGATGATCATGAATGGCATTTTGGTTGAATTTTTGGTTGCTGTTTTGATTTGTTTTGGGCATTGACTATTTTTGTTTTGAAAATTGTTTAATCAATCATATAACCTGATTACAGAACTGAGTTAGGACTCGGTTTTATAAGAGAATAATTTGATTAATTTACTGAGAAATAGGGTATTAAATAAAAATGGATTAGGCAGTATGAACAAAGAGGTTTATGCTCATGTCTAGTTCATTTAAAAATTGATATGAAGAAAGCAACATTGTGAAAATGTGCCGATTTGTTCAGATCAAAATCCAATATGTTTATGGGCTTTTCTCAAAAACTACATCCTATGTTCACAGTAAAATAAATATGGTATTTCTTATGGTTTCATCAGATTTATACAAGCAATGGGAAAATTGCTAGAAATAAACATACAGGCAGTTTTATAAAATAAGATTAAGCCAGAATGACCTTGGATGTGCAGTTTGCATGATTGGATGTAAACCCTTGAGTGAGTTTAATAAATTTTGGGGTTTAAGTAATGAAAGAAAGAACATGAGCACCTCTGGAATTAAAAGAAAATTTCTCAGCAATTAAATGAGCATGGTCTCTAAATTACAAAGTAATTTAGGAGAGGTGCCTTGATCTACTCATCATCAGGTGGATGATGGGTATGTGCATGACTTGTTCAAGTCCTGAAGGCCTCTGTGCAAAGGTTAACAGAATTGAGTCCTTTGCAATGCACACTTTGTGTTCAAAGGCAAGAGTTTAGACCATATAAGATATAAAATGGGATTGAAAGGTATGCTATGGATTTTTGGAAGCTAAAATCCATAGGAGTTTGTACATGTACAACTGAATGTATGAATGGATGAATGCTTGGGTGTATGTTTGTTAGATAAATTTAAACGCACATATGCTCAGGTTTAACATGAAATTGAATAGTGTCAAATATATATATGTTCTCTGCACAGTTTTAAGAATTTATAAGTTGATTTAATAATGATTTCACTCATACCAGAATTTTATTTCTGACCTTATTTATTGCTTTGTAACATTTGGGGTGTCTCATTTTTATTGAGCCAGCTCTAGATTTTGCTGTAGGAAAGGAAGCATAAGAAACTTGCATGCATGGACAATTGAAGATTTACTTGCATTTAGAATGCTTAAGGAATTTAGCAGAAATGTTGTAATAATTAGGCCAGGCAAAAACTTCATTATGTCTTAAGTATTTTCTGGATTGATATGTGTTTATTTTTCTGAGTAAAGGATATGTAAGAATTTTAGTATTATATATGTGTATTTGAGGGTTTCTGTTTTAAGTAACTGATCTGGATAATCTCTGGTGAAGTATGATATAGGGGATCATGTCATATAATTTGATATGTGATCATGTCTCCCTTGGCAATGTCTGATGAGCTCTTAAAATGGTAAAGTAGAAATAATTATAGAAAGAAAGGAATTTAGAACATTCAATGAATCTTTTAAAGATTGAGTTGAACCAAAACTGGGCTAACCAAAAATGCATGAACATGACTTATAATTGATATAAGTATATATCAAACCTGAAAATGAGATTTGTAATTCTTAATCTAGGCATTTAAATTACAGTAGAAGTATGCATTGCTTTGTGAAGTAGATCCATATGCATTTTGGTAATACTTGTAAGTCTCGCAGCACTATGCTTAACACATTTTATTACCTAAATACAAGACTCAAGTCTGAATGCATTTGGTCATGATCAACCTGAGGCTATTAAAAAAACTTGCAGTCCTGTTTGTAATAGACAAGACCATCACCACACAACTCCTTAGACACTACCACATATTGTTTAAGAAAACATCAGCTGTCTACTTGATAAGTTCACCTGAGAATTTTGTGGTAATTTGGTCTGTAACATGGCTTTAATTATTTTGTCTTCAATCATATGCTAAGCCTTAGATTAGTATATGTGTTTGCATATGCACTCTGCCTAAATATATATTGATTTCTCTGCTTGGTCTTCAATCCAGTTTAACACTTGATTATTCATATGATCCTTGTATAATATATAAATCAAAATATGAATACCCTTACCTAACACAAAATTGTTTGAATATGAATTATGAACCCCGGGCTAATCTGTAATGAATGAGTTATTTTAAACACCCTGATATTTAGCATAGAACAAATAGTGGTAAATTACAAAAATCCCAGAATCTACATATATGGCTTGTAAAATTCAGGGATCAAATAATCTGAGAAGTAAAACAAGAAAAGAAGAAAAATGGTATTATTTGATTTTATAGTCAAGCTTGAGTTAAAAAAAAAAGAATGAACAGAAAAGGCTATGTGACATAATATCTTCCAAAAAGAAAGGAATATTGTGTGATTAAATTTTCTTTGCTAACTTAATTACTCTGATAAGCAAAGAAACATTTATATATCTTCATATATATAAATGGCAAGATTTGATTTATATACTGGTATTTTTATATTGGTAAAACTATGGATCTTGGGGAAAGGTATTAAAGAGGTGAGAAAAAAAACTCACTAAAAATCACTAAGACAAATGCTAAAAGAAGTGGGCCACTTTAGTTGGTATCAGAGCTATGTTGTTAAAACATAGCATAAATATGTTATCCAATCATCTTGTATGGATAAAATTCTAATAAAAATAAATAATAATATATATATATACAACAATGATAGAAATAAATATCCACAGTAGAAATAAATTGCAGAAAATAATTAAATTAGAAATATGACTAACTAGCTATGCAATTGAATAGTGAAACCATGGTAGGAAGACCACCAAGTCATGGAGCAGGACCCTCCTTTACAACACCAATGGTTAATTTGCAAGATTTGGTGAGGGCATTTAGAGAAGGAGCAATGCACAGGGAAGAGAATCCTCATGAGGAATTAGCTAAGCTATTGAAGACATTTTCAAATTTAGGAGGCAAAGATTTTGAAGGCACTGAAGGAGTTATGGGTGTGCAGACATGGTTGAGAACTCTAGAAATAATATTTGCAGATATGCAAATCAATGATCAAAGGAAAAGGCAGATAGCTTCTAGGAGACTCAAAGGAGCAGCATTAGATTGGTGGGAGGTGATCATCACAGGAAGGCCAGAAAATGAGATAACATGGGATCAATTCAAGGAGATGCTTGAGGCAAGGTTTGTCCCAGCAACAACTAAGGCAACATTGCTTGAGGAATTCATAAGGCTGAGGCAAGGACCAATGAGTGTGACTGAATACACTCAAAAATTTGAGAGTTTGTCTAAGTATGGAACCATGCTTATAGGAAATGAAGAATCAAAGAATTCAAGATTTATCCAAGGACTGAATGCAGGTCTGAGTAGAGCAATGTTACCATACAAGGATAAAACATTTGATCAAGTCATAGACCTTACTCTTTCTTTTGAACAACATGACAATGCAAGGGAAAAATTTAGGAGCATGAGGGCTAACAATCAACAGAAGGGGAAAAATAGAGCACATCCCTATGACAAAAAGAATATGGATAAGAAAGTGGAGGGAGCAGCCACTGGGGAAGCTAAGAAGAAAGTTACTTGTTATAATTGTGGCAAAGAAGGACACATGAGTAATAGGTGTCAGACAGCCAAGAAGGCACCATTTAGCTGCTATAACTGTGGGAAAGAAGGTCATATTAAAGGAAACTGCCCAGAGTTTAAGAAAGGGCAAGGGTAGGAGCATTGGAAACAAAGGCAAAGGCAAATGCAGCAGGAAGCTCTGGACAATTGGAAGGTACTTCTAATTAAAAGTTACCCAATCACAGTTATATATGACACTGGAGCCACACATTCTCTAATATCACAAGACATAGTGGATAAATTAGCTCTCACATGCAACAAAGTTGAAAAACCTTTGTTTATTCAAAGTCCCCTGGGTAGCTCTTGTTTGCTAGGATTAAAATGTTTGGGAGTAGAATTAAACATAGGAGGAAATGTGTTTAAATCTGATTTGTTTGTATTGAAATACCCTGGAATAGGAATTATTTTAGGGGTAGATTGGTTGAGCAAATTCAAAGCAGTTTTGAATTTGGAAAATTTTACTATTTCTTTGAAAACAGAAAATGGTAAAAATATTTTATTCATGAGTGAAATAGCTAAGACAAATTGCCTTAATCAAATATGGAACATGACTGAAAAGGAATTAACTCTAGAAAATATAAAAGTGATAAATGAATATCCAGATGTTTTTGGAGAAGTTATAGGAGTTCCAGAAAATAGACCAGTTGAGTTTCAAATAAGATTAATTCCTGGATCAAGTCCTATCATCAAAAAGCCTACTAGAATGGGTCCAAAAGAATTAATAGAATTGAAGCAACAGCTGGAAGAATTGGAGCAGAAAGGCTTCATAAGGCCTAGCAGTTCAAACTGGGGTTCTCCAGTGGTGTTTGTGAAAAAGCATGATGGTACACTAAGAATGTGTATTGATTATAGAGAACTAAATAAAGTCACCATCAAGAACAAATACCCACTCCCCAGAATTGATGATCTGTTTGATCAATTAAATGGAGCAAAGATCTTTTCAAGGCTAGATTTAGCCTCTGGATTTCATCAGATGAAGGTAGAGGAAGAAAGCATTAAGTATATACTGCCTTCAACACAAGGTATGGGTTATATGAATTTTTGGTGATGCCTTTTGGATTGACAAATGCACCATCATATTTTGTAGATTTAATGAATAGAACATTTAGAGATTTTCTAGGCAAATTTGTTGTTGTCTTTATTGATGACATATTAGTGTATTCAAAATCAGAAGAGGATCATGCAAAACACTTGCATCTGGTTTTGTCTAGATTGAGAGCACATGATTTAAAGGCCAAATTCTCTAAATGTACATTTTGGCAGAATGAAGTAAAATTTTTGGGGCACATTGTATCACAACAAGGGGTTAGTGTAGATCCAACTAAGGTGATAGCAGTGCAGTCATGGAGTAGACCCAAATCAGTGACTGAGGTGAGATCATTTTTGGGAATGGCAGGCTACTATAGAAGGTTTATAAAAGACTTTGCAAGAATAGCCATCCCATTGACCAAGTTAACTAAAAAGGAGCAACCATATGTGTGGACAAAGAAGTGTGAACAAGCTTTTTCATCACTAAAGAAGGCACTGGTGGAAGCTCCAGTCTTACAGGTTCCAGAGGGTAATGAAGGGTTAGTGGTTTACACAGATGCTAGTGGATCTGGATTAGGGGCAGTGCTTATGCAACATGGTAGAGTCATAGCATATGCATCAAGGCAACTCAAGCCAAATGAAACTAGGTATGCTACACATGACTTAGAACTAGCTGCTGTAGTATATGCATTGAAACTATGGAGACATTACTTATTAGGTGCTAAGTTTGAATTGTTTACAGATCACAAGTCACTTAAATATTTGTTTTCCCAAAAAGACTTAAACATGAGGCAACATAGGTGGGTAGAATTTCTAGCTGCCTATGATCTTGATATATTATACACCCCAGGAAAAGCTAATAAAGTGACAGATGCATTAAGTAGACATCAAGCAAAATTGGCAAGCTTAATGATGGCTGAGTTCAGGGATTTGACAATCCTTAGTGAGGTGGAAGTGAAAGAAGAAACTAGTGTATCTGATAAGGCACACAGTGAGATGATTGAATATGGTAAATTAAGCCTCATTTCTTTAAAGTCAACACTGGTTGATAAAATAGGACAAATGCAAAACCAAGATACAAATTTGAAGGAGAAAAAGAGCATGATATCACAAGGCATGACAGTGGAAAACTATGAGGTAGATGATAAAGGATACTTAAGGAAAAAGGGGAAACTCTGCATACCAAATGTAGAGGAACTGAAGCAAGAAGTTATGGATGAGCATCACAAAACAAAATATACTATACATCCAGGTGGTACAAAAATGTACCATGATCTTAGGAGGAATTACTGGTGGCCATGAATGAAAGAAGCAGTGGCAAAATATGTGGCAAATTGTTTGACATGCCAACAAGTAAAGGCAGATTATCAAAAACCCTCAGGCCTATTGCAACCTTTGGAAGTGCCTACTTGGAAATGGGAAAGCATATCAATGGATTTTGTGGATGGTTTGCCAAGAACAAGAAGAGGCAATGATAGTATTTGGGTAGTGGTTGATAGGATTACAAAAACAACACACTTCATTCCTATAAATTCAAACAGAAATGCCCATAAACTAGCTCAGTTATTTGTGAAAGAGATAGTGAGATTTCATGGCATCCCCAAGACTATCATTAGTGATAGAGATACTTTGTTTACTTCAAGGTTTTAGAGTAGCTTTCAAGAAGCTATGGGGACAGAACTAAGCCTAAGCATAGCCTACCACCCACAAACAGATGGGCAAACTGAAATTGTTAACAAGGTTTTAGAAGATTTGCTTAGAGCATGCATACTTGATTTTGGAGGCAACTGGGAGGATCATATTTATTTAGCTGAATTTGCTTATAATAATAGCTACTAGTCCACCATAGGAATGACTCCATTTGAGGCTTTGTATGGGAAACCTTGTTTATCTCCTACATGTTGGATGGAGGCTGGTGAAAGGGTGTTGCTTGGACCAGACAATGTAAAAGGAACTTCTGCAAGAATTGAATTGGTGAGGCAAAGAATGAGAGTAGCTCAAGAGAGACAGAAAGCATATGCAGATAAAAGGAGAAGGCTAGTAGAATTTGAGGTGGGAGACTATGTGTTTCTCAAAGTTTCACCAATGAGGAAAATATTGAGATTTGGCAAAGCAGGGAAACTATCACCAAGGTATATAGGACCATATTAAATTGTTCAAAGAATAGGGACTTTAGCTTATAGGTTGAAGTTACCAGAGGAATTGAGCAAAATACATGATGTATTTCATGTATCCCAATTGAGAAAATGGGTGCATGATAAAGAGTCCATTCTTGAATCTCCTACACATGTTGAAATTCAAGAAAATCTGGTTTATAAAAAGGAACCAGTGGGCATTGTGGCTAGAGAAGAAAAGAAACTGAGAAAAATAATAATTAAACTAGTTAAAATCCAATGGAGTTTAGATGGGAATGACTGCACATGGGAGGCTGAAGATAGGATGAAGGATAAGTATCCTAATCTATTTTCTGCTTGAAGGTATGTCTAGAACTGTAATAACTTTAAAAATTACTTAAGTATATTTGACTGATCTTAGATGAATGAATTTCTGATATGTTTGAAATATACTAATAAACCAATATATAATTGTGGGACACAATTCCTTTTAGGAGGAGAGTATGTGAAGACCCAAAATTTTTGAGAATAAAAATTACTTTAAAGGGAAAATAAATACCAAGAGTGAATAAGTGGGAGAATTATAGTTAGAGAAAATAAAAATGGGGAGAAAAATAGCTGAGTAAAGAGGAGCATTATATTCACATATTTTAGGTGTAAATAAATATATATATATATATATGTGTGTGTGTATTATATAAATAACCAAAGAATAAGAATAGTTTGAAAATGAATATCAGAAGTGAGTGAGGTAATTATGCAAGGAATAATTATTTTTATACAGTGATGAGAGGAAAATGATTAAGTGTAAAATGAATTCAAAAATTCACATGACTTGTATATATGTGAATATTGTATAGAAAATATATATACATATGGTTAGAGAAGTATGGGATGATAAAATAAAAAATCCCCTTGATAATTAAAAATGCATAGAAATCAGTCAAGCAATATTTATGAGTATGGATGCATTTTTGGAATAAATCAAGAAAGAAGCAAATGGTAAATTATGATAGTTAAAAACAAAACTTATAAAAAGAAACATGAAAAATAACCCGGGTATAATAAAAAAATACATTGTCAAGTTGAGTCATAGGAAAACAATGTGCAGGAAAGAAAATCATGCAAATAGCATGCATTCAGAAAAGAGATAAACAACTGTTTGCACCTGAAATGGAAATGAAAAGAAAATGGCCAAATTAGCCATAAACATGCATACAGGCTCCTTTTATTTTTGTGAGGATAAAATGGGTGTTTCCTTTAGTAAAACCCTAGTAAAATGATTTAAATCAAAAGGGAAAGCAGAGGTTTTCTCTGAGGGAAAAACAGTAACACATTAAAAAAAAGGAAGAGCTCACACTGTTTGCAAGCTTAGGCATTCTCGGGGAAAAGAAGGGAAAGGTGAGTGATAATCACTTATGAGATTTATGGCATTAAGACCCAAGTAAGGGCAGCCAATTATTTTATATGAAAATCATATTATGATTTCTGTTAATCTTTATTTCTCTGAATAAATATATGATTATCATGAATGGCATTTTGGTTGAATTTTTGGTTGCTGTTTTGATTTGTTTTTGGCATTGACTATTTTTGTTTTGAAAATTGTTTAATCAATCATATAACCTGATTACAGAACTGAGTTTAGGACTCAGTTTTTATAAGAGAATAATTTGTTTAGTTTACTGAGAAATAGGGTATTAAATAAAAATGGATTAGGCAGTATGAACAAAGAGGTTTATGCTCATGTCTAGTTCATTTAAAAATTGATATGAAGAAAGCAACATTGTGAAAATGTGCCGATTTGTTCAGATCAAAATCCAATATGTTTATGGGCTTTTCTCAAAAACCACATCCTATGTTCATAGTAAAATAAATATGGTATTTCTTATGGTTTCATCAGATTTATACAAGCAATGGGAAAATTGCTAGAAATAAACATACAGGCAGTTTTATAAAATAAGATTAAGCCAGAATGACCTTGGATGTGCAGTTTGCATGATTGGATGTAAACCCTTGAGTGAGTTTAATAAATTTTGGGGTTTAAGTAATGAAAGAAAGAACATGAGCACCTCTGGAATTAAAAGAAAATTTCTCAGCAATTAAATGAGCATGGTCTCTAAATTACAAAGTAATTTAGGAGAGGTGCCTTGATCTACTCATCATCAGGTGGATGATGGGTATGTGCATGACTTGTTCAAGTCCTGAAGGCCTCTGTGCAAAGGTTAACAGAATTGAGTCCTTTGCAATGCACACTTTGTGTTCAAAGGCAAGAGTTTAGACCATATAAGATATAAAATGGGATTGAAAGGTATGCTATGGATTTTTGGAAGCTAAAATCCATAGGAGTTTGTACATGTACAACTGAATGTATGAATGGATGAATGCTTGGGTGTATGTTTGTTAGATAAATTTAAATGCACATATGCTCAGGTTTAACATGAAATTGAATAGTGTCAAATATATATATGTTCTCTGCACAGTTTTAAGAATTTATAAGTTGATTTAATAATGATTTCACTCATACCAGAATTTTATTTCTGACCCTATTTGTTACTTTGTAACATTTGGACTGTTTCATTTTTATTGAGGCAGCTCTAGATGTTGCTGCAGGAAAGGAAGCATAAGAAACTTGCATGCATGGACAATTGAAGATTTACTTGCATTTAGAATGCTTAAGGAATTTAGCAGAAATGTTGTAATAATTAGGCCAGGCAAAAACTTCATTATGTCTTAAGTATTTTCTGGATTGATATGTGTTTATTTTTCTGAGTAAAGGATATGTAAGAATTTTAGTATTATATATGTGTATTTGAGGGTTTCTGTTTTAAGTAACTGATCTGGATAATCTCTGGTGAAGTATGATATTTGAGATCATGTCATATAATTTGATATGTGATCATGTCTCCCTTGGAAATGTTTGATGAGCTCTTAAAATGGTAAAGTAGAAATAATTATAGAAAGAAAGGAATATAGAACATTCAATGAATCTTTTAAAGATTGAGTTGAACCAAAACTGGGCTAACCAAAAATGCATGAACATGACTTATAATTGATATAAGTATATATCAAACCTGAAAATGAGATTTTTAATTCTTAGTCTAGGCATTTAAATTACTGTAGAAGTTTGCATTGCTTTGTGAAGTAGATCCATATGCATTTTGGTAATACTTGTAAGTCTCGCAGCACTATGCTTAACACATTTTATTACCTAAATACAAGACTCAAGTCTGAATGCATTTGGTCATGATCAACCTGAGGCTATTAAAAAAACTTGCAGTCCTGTTTGTAATAGACAAGACCATCACCACACAACTCCTTAGACACTACCACATATTGTTTAAGAAAACATTAGCTGTCTACTTGATAAGTTCACCTGAGAATTTTGTGGTAATTTGGTCTGTAACATGGCTTTAATTATTTTGTCTTCAATCATATGCTAAGCCTTAGATTAGTATATGTGTTTGCATATGCACTCTGCCTAAATATATATTGATTTCTCTGCTTGGTCTTCAATCCAGTTTAACACTTGATTATTCATATGATCCTTGTATAATATATAAATCAAAATATGAATACCCTTACCTGACACAAAATTGTTTGAATATGAATTATGAACCCCGAGCTAATCTGTAATGAATGAGTGATTTTAAACACCCTGATATTTAGCATAGAACAAATAGTGGTAAATTACAAAAATCCCAAAATCTACATATATGGCTTGTAAAATTCAGGGATCAAATAATCTGAGAAGTAAAACAAGAAAATAAGAAAAATGGTATTATTTGATTTTATAGTCAAGCTTGAGTTTTAAAAAAATAAATAAATAATGAACAGAAAAGGCTATGTGACATAATATCTTCCAAAAAGAAAGGAATATTGTGTGATTAAATTTTCTTTGCTAACTTAATTACTCTGATAAGCAAAGAAACATTTATATATCTTCATATATATAAATGGCAAGATTTGATTTATATACTGGTATTTTTATATTGGTAAAACTATGGATCTTGGGGAAAGGTATTAAAGAGGTGACAAAAAAACTCACTAAAAATCACTAAGACA
This sequence comes from Allium fistulosum, assembly GCA_030737815.1. Classification (NCBI taxonomy): domain Eukaryota; kingdom Viridiplantae; phylum Streptophyta; class Magnoliopsida; order Asparagales; family Amaryllidaceae; genus Allium; species Allium fistulosum. Next base: position 1,332,197,790 of record CM060902.1, on the reverse strand, counting down.
AATGCTAAAAGAAGTGGGTCACTTCAATCTCAACAGAGCGTGCCTTAGGGATTGTTATCCACTTTCCAAAATCCATCAATTAGTGGATGCGACTAGCGGTCATTAACTTCTATCTTTTATGGATTCCCACTCAGCGTATAATCAGATTCTGATGTTTAAACCCGATGAGGAACATACAGGCTTTGTCACAGATTGGGGAATGTACTACTACAAAGTAATGCCATTTGGATTTAAAAATGCTGGGGTAACATATCAACGACTCATGAAAAGAATGTTCAAAAATCAAACAGGGTTAAATATAGAAGTTTATGTTGATGATATGGTGGTGAAATCTAAGAAAGAGGAAGATCATATTAAGGATTTGGGTGAAATGTTTGACATACCAAGGAAGTATAAAATGAAGTTAAATCCGTAAAAGCGCAATTTTGAAATCCAATATGTAATTTCTCTGGATATATTGTAAGTGTCAAAGGAATTAAAGTCAACTCGATCAAATAAAATCTATTAGGGATATGACATAAAACATGTGAGGAAGTGATGGGATTAAATGGACGGGTCGCGGTTCTAAATTGATTCATATCTACAGCAGCATGTATATGCATTCCATTTTTCGATGTAATTAAGAAGAAGAAAACTTTTGAGTGGATAGAGGAGTGTCAAAACGCTTTCCAAGAGTTAAAAAATCATTTAGAACCACCACTGATACTCTCGAGCCTAATAGAAGAAGATGCCTTATTTCTATATATGGCCATATTAGAACATGCCATCAGTTTGGTTTTGGTGAAAGAGTAAAATGAAATCCAATTCCCATTTATTACATGAGTAAAAGATAAAAAGATGCTAAAACTAGGTACAGGGTTATACAAAAACTAGCATATTGCTTATTATTATCAGCACGGAAGCTAAAGTTTTATTTTCAGGCTTATCCAATCAAAGTCCTAACCAACTACCCATTAAGGTAAGTTTTGAGTAAACCCGAAATATCAGGAAGACTGGTAAAATGGGGAATGGAATTAAGCTAATATGATATTGAATATCCCCTAGGACATCAATCAAAGGACAAGCTTTAGCAGATTTTGTTGTAGAATGCACATGATTCATCCAGGAACGGTCAGGGAAAAGAAAAAAAGACTCGAGCCAAAATGACAATTATACATGGATGGAGCATCAAACTTACATGATGCAGAAGCAGAATATGTTATGATTACCTTTGATGGATACAGGCTTCATTATGCTATGAAATTAGGCTTTTCAGCTACCAATAATGTAATAGAATAGTCAATGATTGCAGAGTTAGCTTTAGCACGGGAGCTCAAAGCTCCTAGAATTGAAATATTTAGTGATTCACAACTAATGGTAAATCAATTAAATGAGACATTCTAAACTAAAGAACTCGATTAGCCTAATATGTCAAAAGAATCCATGTTATGTTGGTTCTTTGAGGATTTCTAAATACATCAAATGCCAAGAGAAAAGAATGCGTAAGCGAATTCTTTAAGTAAAGCTGGCAAGTTCATGAGGGGCACCGGAAGTCAAAATCACACCTTTTGGATTTCAACGAAACCTAAGTATTGAAGAAGAGAAAGAGGAATTAAGCAAAGAATCTTTGGTCTTAACTAGATCTCAAGTTTGTCAACTATCAAATAATGAAGAAAACTCCCAAGAGGATAGCAATGTCGGAGAAAGTCTAGAAAGGATTTGTGCTCGTGAAAACCCATATGTTGATAATTGGATGACACCGCTCGAATACATTGAAAAAGGAATCCTACAATAGCAAAAGAAGGAGGCACGAAAACTGAGGTATCAAGCCCCCTTGTATACCATAATTGACGGAGTATTATATAGGAAGGGATATTCGACGCCTTACTTAAGGTGTGTTACATCGGAATCGGGAATAAGACTGTTAATGGAAGCTCATGGAGGATTTTTTGGAAATCATTCCAATGGAATAAAACTAGCAAAAATGTAATAAGACAAGGATATTATTGACCTCGAATGATAGAAGAGGCTACGAATTATGTCAAAATGTGTGACAAATGCCAAAAATTCCCTAAAATACTGTGGCTTCCTCCAAGCAATCTAAGCACCATTCCCATTCCATGGCCTTTTAATGTATATGGGGTTGATTTTATCAGTCCTCTTCCAATCTCAAGAGGAGGAGCAAAATTTGCGATATTAGCAATCGATTATTTTACTAAGTCGGTGAAGCTGAGCCTCTACCTAATATAACCACCCTCTACCTAATACAACCACCTGAAATGTTTTAAAGTTCGTTATTAAGAAAAATAGTAACAAGATTTAGGCTCTCAAACAAGATTATTTTTTATAATGGAACCCAATTCGAGAGCGAGGAGCTCACACGTTTCTGTAAAAAGAATGGAATCATAAAAAGTTTTTCACTAGTGGTGTGCCCAAAGGCCAACGGAGCAGTGGAGGCAGCGAATAAGACCATAAAGAACGTTTTGAAAAAAAGAACGATTAGGGAAGGCCAAAGAAAATTGGGTAGATGAATTGTCAGTCATTTTAATGTCGCACCGAATATTCGCAAGGATGGCTACTGGACATACCTTATACTCCTTAACTATGGATTTGAGGTACTGTTAGATGTTAAATTTGAAGTTCCTTCGTGTCGAAGAATTACACATACCTATGAAACGAACCAAGAATTGATAAAGGAATCACTTTGACTTGCTTACCAAATTAAGGCACCAAACTTTGTCCACAAAATCACAAAATATTATAATTCAAAAATGAAAGAGAGGGAATTCAAAACGGGACACTTGGTTTTGAGGAAAGTAATGATGAACATAATGGACCCCGAAGATGGCCCCCTCGGACCAAACTGGGAAGGTGTAGGTCCACTAGTCGTTCATTAGGTAATCCCACCGGGGACATATCGATTAAGCAAACCTAATGGAAATGTGATATGAAGGACTTGGAATGTCGAACATTTGAGGCCATACTTCATGATGTTGGATGAATAAAGCAAATTATCAAGAGTAACTCATCAGATAAAATAGGAATCCCATTTGAATAATTGCCCCTAGAATTGCAATGCACACATTTGAACTTAACTTCCAACCCAACAAGGTTGGTAAGATTCATTGAAAAAAGGCATCCTTCGTATCCAGAAGAGGATGACAAAGTCTTTAGTCCTACCACCAGGCCTAGCCAAAGCAACCATCCAAAAAGTAATGGTCAATTAAGCCGTTGATCCAGCCATTGGGCATGGTCAACGCACCCATCCAAAGGAAATGGACGAAAAAGCCTTTCCCATCAGGCCTAGTCAAAGAAACCATCCAAAGAGCAATGGTTGATTAAGCCATTGACCTCACTGTTGGGCTTGGTCAACGCACCCATTCAAGGGAGATGGACGATAAAGCCTTTGGTCCCGCCGCCAGGCCTAGCCAAAGCAACCATCCAAAGAGTGATGGTCAATAGAACCATTGATCCCACCCCCGAGCCTGGTCAACGCATCCATCCAAGGAAGATGGACGAAAAGGTCTTTGGTCTCACCTCCAAGTTTGGCCAAAGCAACCATCCAAAGAGTGATGGTCAATTAAGTCGTTGATTCCGCTGTTGAGCCTAGTCTATTAAGTCGTTAATCTCGTAGCTAGACCTAGTCAACGCACCCATCCAAGGGAGATGGATGAAAAAGCTTTGGTCTTGCCACCTGGCCTAGCCAAAGCACCCATCCAAAGAGTGATTATCAATTAAGCCGTTGATCACGCCGTAAGGTATAATCAACACACCCATCCAGGGGAGATGGTCCATGAAACTTTGGTATTCTAGCAAGGTCTATGAAAACAACTGTCCAAAGAAAGATGACTGACTTAACTCCTAATTTAGTGAACATCCTAGCTTAGAGTAGACAAAGGACAAAATGTATTTCCTCGTAACTTCGAAAATTTCTATCTTATGGTAACATCAGTTTGTTCTAATAAAATCTACTCTCAAAATATTTTAAGTAGATTTCCTTACTTTCGAATATTCGTTTTTTCAAAAATCACACTTTAATGAGTATATATATATATACATTCGGTTTCCACATCAAATGGTTTCCAAGTAAAGTTACAAAATAATTTATATTAGTAAGGTACCTTAAAGTAATTTTGTAAGAAATTCTTCACTACAAAGGATATTTTCAGTAAGAGCAAGCATTACATATAAAATACTTTCAAAGGGTTGCAAAAGTCTACGTGTTTTAGAAAACTTTTATGGAAAGTCACAATATTAAGGAATAAAAGTTACCATGGGATGAATTAGCACAGGCAGTCAATGATGAAAAATAGAGCACAAAGAATGATAGTTTGAGAAGCAAAAGGAACATTGCAAGAACGTAAGTTTACTTAAGCGAAAGCATAAGGAAACTTCTCATGTAGGGGGGCAAGTGTTACATCCAAAATTCCAAGAACAAATTAATAAACGAAAGAGCCATCTGTGCAATTAGAGGTCGTCATGTCATATTTGGAGCTTTCATATGTAGATAGAAAAAACATTAAGTGTAATTCAAGGTCATCAAGTGGAAAATAAAGTCACTATGAAGAGTCGTTGTTGGTAGTAGAACCATCGTGTGTTGATTGAACGGAGCCATCATGAAGGGTCATCGTGTGTTAATGGAACCATCGCATGTGGATTGAATGAAGCCATCGTGAAGGGTCATCATGTGTTAAAGAGTGCCATCATGAGATAATATAGAGGATCTATCATATGAGAAATTTGACTGACATCATAGAAGAGTCATCGTGTGCTAACTTGATAAGGCAATCCGAGAGTAAAATGACAAGATCGTCATAAAATAAAATATGAAGGTCATCACAACAAAAAATATGGAAATCATCATAATATCGTCAACTATTGGGAAAGTTATATGAAAGCGCTTGTGCAATAATGATCAAATTGTGTAGGGCATCACGTGATGTAACACTTATAATTGTTGTGGAAAATCATACAAGTGTTTTCACTAAAAGATTTGTTCAAGTAATTATGGAGAGGGTTTCCTGAAGAGGCGCTCATGGTTGTCTTGGGGGAGTTGAATAAGAGCTATCTTAGAGTGGTTTGGTCATGCTATCAACCTATTGTGAAAGGGTTCGGTCAAGTCATTATGAGAAAAGCAACTTAAAGCCTTTGTGTGGAAATGCCTGTAGTCGTCGTAGGATAACTCATTGAAGCCTTCATGGTAATACTTATAGTTGACTTGAATGACGCATGGAACTATTGTGAAGTGATCCATGAAGCAGTCATCATGGGATAATTCACTAGAACCTTTATATGATGATGTCCAAAGTCATTGTGAAATAATGGAAGAAGCAACTATGGAGGAACATACGAAAGCTTTCGTATAGTAATTCCCATAGTCCTTGTGTAATGATGCACGAGAGCTTTCGTACGGAATTTTCTGAAGTCGTTGTATGGTCATGCTTGAGAGACGTCTTGAAGAAAATCCTCGAATCAATTATCAAAGGGCGTTGAATCAAAATATTCATAGTCATCGTGAAGAATATGTGATGTTGTGAGATAACTTTGGAAGGCAAGTCAAATGATAGTAGGAGAGGAGCTGTCATGAGTTAATTTTTGAAATCAATCCCACGAATACTGAATTCCTTGCATGAAGATTGATCTCCACCATCCGCTCATTCTAAGCTACACGTAGCATGAATCCAACAGTTGGAATCTTCTACAAATAGAATGGTACCCCCGAGAAAAGGACGATTTTTTAATTCCTTCTTCATTTTCATTTCATTACAAGTTAGAGGAAAAAGCTTGAGTGATGGACATTAATGGCAGACTAAGCCATCTTCACTTTGTAACTTTGTAACAAAAGCCTTGAACAATCAATAAATTGCACAATGACTCCGCTTGAATTAAGGATGACTTCTTGTGGATATATATTTTCGTATTCAACTAGGAACATAATCATACTTGAATATCTAAAGTTGCCTTAACCCAAATTTAGTGCTAAGAGATCCTATTTTTAATTTTCTCTATTAGAATGTGGAAATCCCGATGTTTAAGATCTACCTTTGATAGTGGAATGTCATGGTATTTCGAAGGTCACTCCCCTTCTTTAATGCCCATAATTGAGAAAATTTCTTCCTTATCATTAGATCATCTACCGGAAATTACATTTGATTTCATCTCATTACCTGGAGCTCGGTCATCAAGTGTAATAGTTTTAACACATTCTTTAAAGCTCTTGACCCTTCTATATCTGCCTTAGCAAATATATGAATATCATCCGCATATATTAGATGTGTAATTTCTAGACAATGTCTTGTAATTGCTTCAATTCTTCTCATTTTTCTGATATCATCCATGAGGATCGAGAAATACTCCATCACGATAATAAATAGAAGGGGAGAAATGGGGTTCCCTTGCCAGAGACCGCTTGTGCTACCGAAGTACCCATAGTTATTGCCTTGATAATTAACTGAGAAACATGTAGAGCTAATCATCTCTTGAATTACGTTTGTGCTACCGAAGTACCCATAGTTATTGCCTTGATAATTAACTGAGAAACATGTAGAGCTAATCATCTCTTGAATTACGTTTGTGCTACCGAAGTACCCATAGTTATTGCCTTGATAATTAACTGAGAAACATGTAGAGCTAATCATCTCTTGAATTAATTTCCTCCATTTGCTAGTAAATGTCATTGCATCCATCATGTGTAGCATGAAGTTTCGGTTGATAATACCATACGCTTTCCTAATATCGACTTTGATACACATATTATTGTTGTTGTGTCTACCAAATCCTCTTTTTAGTTCATGTGCCACCAAAATGCTATATGTTATATTTCTTCCTGTATAAATACATATTGGTTTGAAAAACTTAGAGCATCTAACAATGGCTTGAGTCTGTTACTAAGCACTTTTGCAATCACCTTACATATAAGTTACAACACAAGAGCAGATGAAACTCTTTGATATCTGTTGGGTTCTTAACCTTTGGGATAGGGCATATTAGTGTTAGGTTACATTCTCTGATGAGTTTTCCAGTTGCAAAAACATCTCTAATTGTTTCTATTAGTTCATGTTTAAAGGCTTCCCAACGAACATTAAAAAAATTAGCATTAAAACCATCCGGGCATGCTTCTGTGTTGTGATTAACTTAGAATACTACCTCTTTGATCTCCTCATAATCAATATCGTCATTGGGGAAGTTTCTTCCATAGTTTGTAATTGTTTTATTACAAATAATTTTTGGGAATTTGCTAATATCCGAACCTTGGTTGTAGGGATTCTCAAAAAAGTCTACTGCTAACTTACTAAACTCATTTAGGTCACTACAAAACCAGCCAACTACCCTCAAGCTTGGGTTACATGCATTCCTGCATTGTTTGCTCGACATCTTAGCATAAAAGAATGTCATAGGTTCCTCGCTATTGTTGAACCATTCACATTTGGATTTCTACATAACATCTATGTATACTCATTTGAGCGCCTTTTCCAGTTTTTTCTTTGCTTTTTGTAGTTCTTTAGCATATTCAACATTGTGAGTGGTTTCAACATGTTTTTGGAGTCCTCTGCATAAACTGCGACATTCATAAACCACAAATTTATTTAAACTCCGGTTCTTCAATGACGTCTTACACTTTTCTATTTCACCAAGAAATTGATTAAAGGTCAACCCAGACTCTCAGCTTGCCAAGCCTCCTCGAGCACTTATCGGTGTTCTTCATAGGCATACTAGTGATTCATATATTTGAACATCTTATCGTGTTGAGTAATGTGTCTATTTATATAAACTAAATATGGGGAGTTATTGCTACTACTCGATGATAGGTAGGTTATCTCAAAAGATGGGAAATCTTGTATCCATTTTATATTTGCAAGTGCTCTATCAAGTTCGGTTAAGATGTTCTTTCTCATCCAGACCAATACAAAAATTTGAATCCTCTAATCTTGATCTCCGTTAAAGCAGCTCTAGCCAAGAATGAATCTATCTTGTTTATTTTGCCAATGGAGACTTGGATCTTACCTAGTTTCTCACTAGCAAATCTTATATAGGTTAAATTGCCTACCAGCACCCAAGGATGGATAATCATGCACACGTCATTCTCTAAGCAATCCTAAAGTTTGTATCTTGTGGTTCCAAAGTTGTGAGCGTAATGAAAGTGCAAACAATATTTGGCATTCCATTTTGCTGCTACCCGATTGTAATGTACTGATCACTAATTAATAATATGGATTAACTCCACACCTCATTATCTATCAAAACAAGGATTATGCCTTTATAATAATACTCTACATTACTTATTATATGCCATTTACTCTGAAACTGCCTTCCCTACATTATAATCTCCTCCTGCCTAATAAGCAAACACAACTCCCCTAACATTTGAAGATATGACTTTTAACATCTATTCTTCTATAGGGTTTGTGTAGCCCTCTTACGTTCCAGCTTAGAGTACTCATTTGCCTGTGCTTGGTTTGTTCTTGCTACTCCTTAACTCCATCCCACTGAGCTTCATTACCTTTCCCTCATTAGCTTTTTTCCTTTCCAGATCCTCCCAGGCAAGATTGTTCCTTACCAGCAATTCAGTTTTAAGTTTTCTCATTTTCTTGTCCTTGGCAAGGCACATAGGCCCACCCCATTATCTAGATGCGCTGACTGTTTGAGATCATATTGGCCTATGGGGCTATTAAGGCTGTTGGCAATCAACTGCTTCTTTGACTGGATTTTCGAAACCTACACACGTCTAATCCATGTTAGTCTAACATTAAAATCTAGAACTGACACAAACTTATTTAATGATTAGTAGTTGGAATCTCCATGACCCTTTGATGACTTTTTTTGTGTTGGTTGTGGTAGTAGGTACAGATTTGGGGGTGTTGCGAGCTGTCGTGGCTCCCTTGATATGTGTTGAAGTATAACGTTCAGCTTTGGCATCATCGTTCTATGCCCTCCTCTTCTCGTACAACATACCTAAGGGTTCCTCCTTTGGGAGATTGTCATCCATGTCCGTGTTTGGACTAACTGCAATAAATTCCTCCTACGGCTTGTCATGTCTTTTCCTGCTATCTCGTTCTGCCTCCAGGCATGCTTCTCCCTTTTTACTACTTGTGCCACAACCTCCTCCTTGATTCATCTTGTGTTGGTTGTTTTCAAGATCTTTTGAAACCTCCTTCTGAAGGAACTGTGCCTGTCTACGCAGCGGTTTAAACGGTGAATTTCAAAAAATTTCATTTTAGAATCTTATTGGACCTATGAAGTCTGAAGATTATTAGATCCAATCTAATTTTAATTTTAAATAAAATCATATTTCATTTAAATTTAGTTTGAATTTGAATTTTAAATAAGAGAAGCAATATATATATATGGGAGGTGTATAAGTGTATCAAATACATCTATACGTGTATGGGTGTGCATGTGAACATATAAGTGTCGTGGTATGAAAGTGTCTGTATTTAGGTGTTGGTCTTTACATCGCAACGGACACCTTAGCCTTTTGTGTGTATATATATTGTCCAGTTTTAATTTAAATATTTATATATATAAATATAAATATATAAATATATAATATACATAATATACACAAAAATAAGATTTATAAAAGTATCTTATGAATCATAAAACGTGTTACACAAAACTCTAATATTTTATTTAGCAAAACAAGATTGTTATATATATTAAAGAAGTGATCTGTAGTATACTTTATAAGTTATAAATATACAAAGTTTATTTACAACATTCAAAACAATGCATACAGTAAAGAATTATGTCATGTGACAAGTAACATCACAAAAGGTGTCAGATGAAAACAAAACATGGCAGGAAATGAACACATTCTTTATTCACATAAAGTAATCACTTTGTACCAAACTATATTTTAGTATACAAGTTATATATAATATTGCATGCGGAAGTGAAGACTTGATTTGGAAATCTTAAAAATTGGTACAGAAGAAGCTAATGTGTAGACCTTTATATATAGTTGTGGTCACCTCCCTTCATGTGCGCATATACTTATTCAAACAATGCTTCCACGTCCACTTTATTAGCCTCTTTTACTCTTTCCCATTTTACCAAATCAAACAAAAGAAAACGTGCCATATTTTTTGAGTTGGATCAGCTGCCGAAAATTATATTTTTGTACATTTTGGGCTTCATAAACCTAAGCTCCAATATCGGACAATGACCCGTCCCAGTATTGCATACCGATAAGTTTGTATATATAACTTTTATATATACATATCCGATTAATTTCAGTGCCTTACAAATCAAATAAAATTCTAATAATTAATATTTCGCAAATATTAATTAATATAATTATTTTTATAACAATTATAAAATAATTAATTGAGTGGTTTTTCCGGAGTATCATCGTTTCGGTTGTACAACTCAAAGGTGTAAATTCAGTCAGCGATTAATATCGAACAATTCGAATATTAATGTTCATACGTCACTAGTGCTAGTGATGTGACATTTTGGCCGAATTTATCGCTTACTCATATTTCGGTGAAATCCAATTTTTAAGCGGTACCTTGTAGTAACGATTATTTACACCAGTTCTCTTCATCTTAACTGTACCACTTTAGAACTTATGGAATTCGGTTTCGGTCAAAATTCCAATATCGTTCACATTCAACTTAGTTGGTCCAAACACAATGTCCTTGGTTCAATACTAACAATTATTATTAACCGATTTGCTCTGGCCAGAGACTTTGACTTTGAGTTGACCATAGTTGACCGTGATACTAATCTCATGTAACTGAGGAGACGAATTCTCTATTGGATAGTGTTTCACTCAAATATTTTAACTTAGACCCAACTATAGTCATTCAATGATCATAATACCATGATTTAACTATAATCAAAGCGGAGTCTCCATATCGAAGTTCAACGGTATTCTCAAGTCCAAAGAACTGTATAATATCGTCACATCGAGATTCTCTGTTTGACCTTAGTTACACTAACCACCAGAAAACTCTCGAGTGAGTCATTCCATAGTTATCCAATAACTATCACTACGTAACCCCTTGATGCCCTCAGCAGCAATGAGAAAACACTGCCCAATATTTGGAGAGCGTTACGTACTCTAGTCTCAACAGATGTATCGATATCCTTTCTCGATACATCTTGACTAGGAATATTTAAAATGATATGTTATTTTAATGTGATAAATTTCTCATGATTACAACACATTGTAATTACTATCACTTGACATAGCATTTAAGGATTTTCTATTGAATATACTTAAATTATTTAATTAATTAACATATCACAATATGACAAGTATATAATAGAAATGAAAACACCTTTTATTTCGAACGATATTTTATAATAGAGTTCATAATTTACAATAAATTACAGAATTGCCCCTAGGGCATACCCCTAACTCTATCACCTTCTTGGTTATTGATAGTTGCATAATCGCATCATCTATCTCCCGCACTGTTTATGATAATCTCTCACTTTCCCTATTTGCCTCCGCTTTCTTATTATCTGCCTCAGTCGCATTGTTGGACACCTCCTCCGAACTTACAGCCTCTTTAGTTTTCCTCCCCACTAGTTTCCATTCTTTAGTCAGTGGACATTGGTTTTTAGAATGTCCAAAACCAACGCAGTCATCTCATCTAGGTGGTGAGTTCCCATATTCGACTTTCTTAATATAAATGCATCCGTCTTCGAATTTGCCTTTAATTTCTTCTAGTAAACCCGCATCTTCCCTAGGTTCTACTAGCACATGAGTAAAGGATATGCAACTCCTATTTGAAGTTGGTACGTCCATCTTAATTGGACAACCTATTGTTCTCACCAATGCGCTAATCGCTTCGAGACCCCAACCTATAAAGATTAGGGAGCCTAATCCAAACAGGCATGGAAAGTAAAATCTCTATCAATTTTCATTTCCGAGCATAGCCTCTTCATGATGATCAAGTTTTTATCAAAAAACTAAGATCATTACTAAGAACTTTATCACATTCTTTCTCGTCATTGAATCGCACTACAAAGAAGCTGTTTTCTCTAGATGTACAGAGTATCCTCCTTCAGTTTTCGAAACCCTTTTCATATAGGCTTCCAGATTCTTATAGTAAGGTCTGGGTTTACCATATACATCAAAATATAGTGATTCCATCCTTGTTCTACCTCCTTGAATGCCTTTATAGATACAAACCTCCTTTGTGAATACATCAATACACAATGTTTGATGAAGATTGATGATGAGAGTTTGAAAAGCCAAAAGTAAAACAAGTGTCCGAGGTACCATTGTTGCCACAATATGCACGTTGAGAGTAATAGGTGGTATCATTGTTTGCCACTATGGGAAACCTAGATAACAAGTGGTATCTTGATAGTTTAACTTATTCTTTTGTATTCTATTCGGAATATCTAGTATGACTTTTAACTTTTCGATTCCTCTAATTTGATATTTTTGATATCTCATATGTTTCACAAATTGATTGATATTTCACACGTTGTTCTCATGCACATGTTAAGCTCACATTCCCTTTCCATTTTACTGTTGTTTAAAAAAGGAAAAATAAAAAAATATTTTTTATTTTCTTAGATCTTGTCTTTTTCAAAATTCAAAAATTCCAAAAATATGTTTTCGCTTTCTTATTTTCTCTTCTCTCTCCGTATTTATTCATGATGTGAACATTTTGAAATGCGACATTTTGGCTAAATTTTTAACATGAGTTTTTAACGAGAAATTTCTTTGATAGGAGAGTCTTGGCTAGAGAATTCTATGACTTGAATATTTAAAATAAAACTTTCTAAGGTGAGTCTTTGATATTCTATACTTGACATGATTTTGAGAGATGAATTTTTTTAAAATTGATATTTTGAGCTTTGTGATAAAATTATTTGGGATTGATCTTTGATGTTTTTATTTTGATATGTTAATAAGTATACCCTTAGCCATGTGCTCCTCTTTACACAAATTACTTTAAACAAATTCTTATATTTTATTCAAGATTACAATATAAAGCTAAAATTATTTTTGAAGTATTTACAAAGAATTTTCTTTTGAAACCATATCAAAATTAATTGCACATTATTTTGTGATTTTCAAAAGTAATGATAGGTGATTACATAGATGATTAAGGATACTGCATTTTGTACTTGATTAAATAATAACATTACGATATTTTTTGATAATCTAGCACACGTCAAAGTTACTATTTTTCACTATTACATATCCCATGTCATCTCTAAATCTATCATTTGATACTCATATATTTTTCAATTTTATGTTTGGGTTGGCTAAAATGACATAAATCGAAAAGTGGTACAGACCGGCTAGCTTAAAAGTGAGTATAAAGCACGAGTCATGTGCACACACCATATGAAAAGCAAACCACATAATTTATTACAAAAATTATAATTTAAATGGCTAAAGGGATACATATGAAAAATGGATGTGTTGTGGACGTAGTGTTATATCACCTAAGGTGTCTGGCCCGTGTTAGAAATTCTTTAATGCCGACACATATACACCGATCAAGAAATACTTCTCACTCATCTAACGGTCCTCACCTAAGGTATTTTTATCTCATTTATAATACGTTAGGGAAAAGTTGTCCACATATGAGTACTTCACTCGGTTTACTATTTGGTTTGTAGTTAGAACGGTTGAGTTAATTGTTTTTTGAAACTCACAGCATATAAATATACTTATTTTATCACCCTCTTTCCACTCATGGAATATGACTTTGATCAATGTAGTAATTATGATTTATGGTTGACATTTCATTATATATTTAGTTGTCGTATTTTGGTCGAGTTTCATCATTCACTATCACTTTCTCACTATATTAATTTGATATTTATACCTTTGATGAAAATAGAAGGGGAATAGAGCAGTTAAGATTTGGTTATATTGTGAAGTCATTGTTAAAATTTTAGAAATGTTATTTGTTTAATATTTTATTCTCGAACACATGTGCTACAACTGTAGGAGCATATCGATAAGGGGACCATGCTATGTATCTTGAAACATTTTGCTATGATTTTGATTTTACGATATCGAGTACACACTGAACGGGTTTTACACTTGTCAAATCTTAACTTGCTGCTTGTTATCATCAAAAGTTTTCGTGTAAAAACCTAAATCCTTCATTTTCTTTCTAAATTAAATGTTTGATTTAAATTATTTAATTTAATATAATATAGAATAAATTACAATTTTTCATACATGACTCATTTCTAAATTTAAAACATTACTTGTAGTTATTTGTATATATGGAAACATATCTATATATGTTATTTTAACTTAACACGAACTTTAGTGTAAAACATTAAATTTAATATCTACCTCTTCTTTAATTGAAATTAAATTTATTACTGCTAACTTTAGACTTAATAAAATGGTCAAATTTAATCTCAGTACACACACACACACACACACACACACACATATATATATATATATATATTCATATATATCAATTATTCAATTATTGTTATATATATATAATTTTAAATCCAAACCTTGGACAACAAAGACTTATTTAAAGGGGAAATAGGTCCGTTGTCATGTAATTTGCAACATCTACATACGATCACATTAACTATATACACTTCTTATTTATAGCACATGCACTTTACACAAACAAGTGTATTTGATATAAAACTAAAACCTAATAATAATAAACTTTTTTTTTGCCAAATTATATACAATAAAGATTTTATTTCAAATTTTTTAGATAGGATCCAAAATTCATTTAGACCTCATAAGCCCAAAAGGAATTTTTTTTAGAAATTCACCTATTTAATCCCTTTTCGACTAGCTCGGTTCCTTCAGGTAAATCACCAATAACCCAACTAAATGACTATTGAAATTGAGTAATGGAACCATAGACATCGGCTCCATCTTCATTATTCTTCCTTAATTTCGAAACTATAAATGCTTATATCAATGAGAAATTGCAGTCGAAGGTGGAAATTAGCAAAACCTTGGTTTGAATTAGGTAATTTTGATTAGGGGATAAATTCATGTAATTTAAGACATGAGATCGTAGAGGTTGATGAAAGGAGTCAAAGGCTGGAGGTTGGAGGTTCTATCATTCACTGAGGTTGATGGAGTCGGTTTTTGAAGTTGGTGTTTTTTACAATGATGGGTGGTGAACATGGTACTCAGACCTAGGCGAGGTGGAAGCCAGTGGCGACCAGGGCATAGCGCTGGTGGTTGGCGATGATGATAGTGTCTTTGGCGGTGCTAGCGACTGGTCAAAGGTGGCATAATGAGGAGTATTGGGTTCAAACGATTACTGTAGAGAGGTGAGGCAACTCATATTTTAGTCCCTATAAATTTAATTATTGCAGTTTAAATCCTATAACTTCTAATCCCCATATCTTTTGCATAAGAACTCCAACTCATATGCAGTTTATTCTATTGGACTTGTGGCAAAATTCTTGACAGTTTGGCGTGTGGTTCACTAATTTTTGGAGCTATTTGCAAAAGGACATTGGTATGATTAAATAATTTTTTTTAAATATTAAATGAAAACCCCTCGATGAAAATATCCATTAGTTAATATGTTATGCTCTTTTTGTTGATTATTTGGTTTTTATGAGATTTTGATGTGAATTTAGTTGCTTGTCTATTTGAATTATTACAACGTTGAACAATGATGGTTTATAGTGATTAATCATTGATATGGAAATAGTTAACTAAAAGAACATATGTGAAATTATTTAATTTTGGAAAAAATAAATAAATAAATAAAGATAAAATTATTTGCAAATTTTAATGATATTTGTAAATAAAGTGATTTAATAAATTATACTAAATTAATGTGATAAATTTAATAAGAATATTATTTATGAATTTCTGAGGATCGTAAATAATAGTGAAAAACCTAATTTAATGTAAATTTAGCAGATTTATTATAATTTATGAGGTAAAGTATAATTGGATGAACAATAATATGATTTTTCTAAAGACTGTATTGTTTTAGGTAAATAACAATATAATTAATTTTATGGAGTTTCAAGAAAAATATTATTATTATTTGAGTAATAAAATAATATATATTTTGGGAATCGTAATAATAATGGTAAAGATGTGTTTTTAAAAGTAATATGGATTAATTCATTACTATTTTGAGATAAATAACAATAGAAAGAAGTTTGTGGTTTAAAATGGAATATTACTATTTTTGAGTTAAATAGTGATAAATTAGCCATGAAAGAAAAATAAAAAGATTGAGTATATATTATTATTTTGATTTAAAGTAGTAATATTATTATTTTTGAAAATAATTTAGTGTAAATTACTACTTTTGATTAAATGACGATGTAATTTGGTGTAATATTGTTTTGAGGAATTATTATTTGTTTAAGGTGAAATAAATAGATATTCGTTTATTATAAAAAATGATAAAATGATTTAATACTTAGATGGAAATAGTAGGTGTAATTAAATTAATTTGAATTGTTGTGACCCATATGTGTAAATAATTTATTCAAATTATCATTTGGGACTATTTTGTGGGATGGATCACATTAGGATATGCGATTTCTATTATTGGGTGCTTTTTAGTTAATTACGTTTTTGTCATGTTGGTACTATTAATGTTTGTGTTACTAATATAGTGTTGTTATTTCACATTTAATGAGTTTGATATTATGTTACTAATATAGTGTGATTAGTACATGTTTATTTCATTTATGCTTGCCTTTATGCTATTGATGACATGCTATTAGCAATGGATAATTAGTACACATTTGAGTATATTCATTGTGGTATATTTAATTGATATTTAGGGTTAACATTGAGTATTATTGAGACTGGGCGATGTTTAATGGTTGTGTGTTGCTATTATTATTGTTACCTCATATTTATGATGATTGACTGTAGTGGCTACGTACAATATGATATCTTGTACTTATGTTAGATACTTGGTTGTATTATTGTGCAATGTGATGTACTAACAAGTATTTAGTGCATGGGAAGAGCATGAAACATAACTACGTGGGCTTGATCCCGAAAGGTACGTAGGTAGTATTTCCTTATGCAATAGCTCTTGGTTCCCTTATAGACGAAGTGTATAGGATAAGGCACTGTCCAAACATAGTTGATAACAATTTTCCTTTATTTTATATATATCCATGTATTAGTAAAGTTGAAGGTAAGAACGAAGGAGGGGACAAGGGTCTAGGTATAGGTCATATCCATAGGATGATGATTTGGTATATTTCTCTTGCATCATAGTTACATTGATTATATAGTTAATAATGATTAATATTTTGAAAAATGTAAATCTTATTTGATGTATTAGATCTTGTACAATGTTTAAATTACAGACATAATGTATGTTGGTGTTTAATTCTGATGTGAGTTTTTCCCTTTCTATTTATGACTTTAGACATCAATTAGTAAAATAAACGACTCACTGTTTTTAATATCTATGATTAGTGCACAAGCATATATTGATGGTGTTTGTTACTAATTTTAAATGTTAGAAATAATGGGGCATCATACTGTCTTTCAAGACTAACTCAATAAATTTGTGGAGGTGTTCGTAGATGATATTTTGATTTTTTCCCCAAAAGTGAAGAAGAGCACAAATTGCACTTGAAAGAAGTGTTGGAGGTCTTGAGGCGAAATTGCTTGAAGAAAAAGCTTTCTAAATGTCACTTTAGAAGAGGGAAGTTTGATTCTTAGGTCATGTTATATCTGAGAAGTGATTTACGTTGATCCGAGTAAGGTTGCTATTATGCAAGATTGGAAGGTCCCAATAGTGTGATTGAAGTTCGTAGTTTCCTTGGGTTAGCAAGATATTACCGGAAGTTTATTAAGGACTTTGCAAAGGTCGCTGCACTTTTTGTCCATCTAACTAGGGAGAATCAAGTTTTCCTATAAGATGCACGTAGTGAGGACTCTTTCATCAAGATGAAGCAATTGATGACTAGTGCCTTGGTTCTTATTATACCTAAAGGAGCTATATAGTTAACCGTGTACATGAATGCTTATGGGACAGAACTCGGTGATATTCTTATGCAAGAAGGCAAAGTGGTTGCATATACTAGTTGGAAACTTAAATCCCATAAGAAGAACTATTCAACTCATGACTTGGAGTTGGCGGGTTTTTCTTTGCTTTGAAGACATGGAGGCATTATTTGTTGGGCAAGAAGTTTGATCCATTTATCGATGATAAATCTTTGAAGTGTTTATTCTCCCAAAAGGATCTCAATCTCAGGTAACAAAGGTGGATGGAATTCCTAGCATCATATTATTTTGGTAGCATATGAAAATGCATGTTTTGGAGTTCAAAAAGAAGTGCATGACTTGTCCATGAGTCAAGACCGCAATAGTTTATTATTGCCTTTGGCAGTTTCACATTGGAAATGAGAGCATATTCCCATGGATTTCATAGATGGTTTTCAATGGAGTTCGAGAGAAATTGAGAGCATATGGGTCACTTTTAACTGTTTGATGAAGAGCGCTCACTTTATTCTGTGAAGGTTTTGAGAACTGCTTCATTTATAGAAATGTTGTATGTAAGGGGGATAGTGAGGTAACATAGTGTAGCTTTTTGAATTATGAGTGATAGAGATATACTCTTCACGAATTAGTTTAGGAAGATCTTGCAACATGCATTTGGAACGAAATTGAACATGAGTACAACCTTTCATTCTCAAATCTATTGCAAACCGAAAGAGTTAATTGTGTACATGAAAACTTGTTGAGAGCTTGTAATCTTGATTTTTGAGGATCATTGAAGGGTCACTTGCCTCTAGTTGAGTTTTCATACAATAATAGCTTTCATGCTAGCACTGGCATGGTGCCATTAGAATTTTTATATGAAAGACCTTGTAAGTTACTTACATATTAGTGGGAGACGACCGAAAAAATGATACTTGGACCAAACATGATTCGTGAAACTTTGAAGAAAGTTGAGTTGATAAAGAGAAGGATGAAAGCATCTCAGGATTAGCTAAAGTCTTATACTGACAAGAGATGGATTAACCTTGAATTTGAAGTTGATGATTTGATCTTTGCGATAACATCGCCATTAAAGAAAACTATGAGATTTGGTAATTCCGAAAAGCTTGCACCTAGGTACATTGTGTAATTTCCTATTGCAGTACAAATCATAAAGCTTACATATCAGGTAGATCTTCGCAAAAGATGTCCAAAGTACACATTATGTTTCATATGTTACACTTACGAAAGTGTGTGCATGACACAAGTGTAGTGGTTGAGAAAAGTCAATTAGACGAAGTGGATGTGGAACCAGAGGTTTCTATGCCTAGAGGACATATTCAGATTATTAAAAGTAGTATCAAGAGACTTCAGAATAAGGTTACTAAGCTTGTTCGAGTCCAATGGGACAAAGATTCTGGAAATAGTACTTAGGGTTCGAAAGGAAAGATGCATGCTTTTAATTTGGAACTTTTATCGGTGTGGCTCCATTTACATAAGCATTGTTGGTTTCATTTAGTTGAATATAACTACATACTAATGTAGTACTTGCTTATGTTGCTATGATTGGTTTCCTAAGTTTTGGTTGTGTAATACATGTTCCTCTCTTAATGATTTCGGGGGCGATATCCTTTTCGAGAGGAGAATATAATAACCTGTAATCTACACTTAGCAATAAATTGTAATTAATCCTTTAATAAATTCTTACTTGACACTTTATTCATTATAATTTGTTGGTATATTTGGTTTGAAAGAAATTAGAGAATTTTTAAAAATAATTATAGTCGTTTTAATAAATTGATTTTTATAATTTCTTCATTTTGTTTTAATTGGATTTCTAATCCTAAATATAAATTAGCTAAAAATAATCTTTTTAAAGAATATCTTAATAAGGTCAATAATAATATCAAACTATTTAAATATAAGAATAATATTTTCGATATTAATAATTGTAGTATTAATATTTTTTTAGACTTAAACGATGATTTTAGTGTGTATCATAATATCCTTTTGATCAAAGGAACATAAGGATATATTCGATTATTTTTTGTTTTTGTGTTTTTTTTTGCAAGGCAAGCGGGGTTGGATGGTCCCCTACCACTTTATTGGAGCACCTTAGACACACATATATACAAGAGTACAAAGATACACAAAGCACACCAAAGAAGAAAAAATAACAAAACAAAAACACAAAAGAAAAGCTCAAGTTGTTTTTGTATTTGTTTGTTTTAGTTTATAGATTTTTAGTTCATTCGACCATGGATTCCTTTTAGTCTTTTTTCTAATCGTTATATCATTCTTTCATATTAGCTTAGCTCTTGTATCATTTCTTTTATTTCTTTTATACATATTTATGTATATAAATTTCATTTATATACATATATGTGTATCTTTCTAACCTTTTTTTATAGTTCCGTTGCAGATACAGGTTTGGGGTAGGTTTGGTGTTAGTTTCTTATTGCAGGTACACAGGATTGCGGATCACAGGATTGTTGTATGCAGCGTGGGGTTCTTCTCAGTACATCTTCATCTTCATTATGGCGTTCTATTTCCAGGAGGATTCTCTATTCAGCTATGCACTACTTCCAGTTTTAGAGAGTCTTCTGAGTTCTCTTTCAAATCATTCACTTTTTCGGTACAGATCATTCGCAGGTCCTATTCAGATTATTCACTTTTCCAATGCTTCAGAATCAGTAGCATAGAGTTGCCTTCTTAGATAGAGCTGGCTTCTAATTAAATTGGCTATGAGATATTTCATAGTTTTTCAGGTACTTCTAACACCTTAATATCGGGCGGTGGCCATGCCGGAGCTCGATATTGGGGTGTGATGGGTGGTGGCCATGCTGGAACTCATTTTAGGGGTACCTAAGTTTTTTTACTTTTGATATTTGTACTTAGATTGCTACCTGCCAGGCATGTCGATAGCACCATGCTTTGTGATGTATATATATATATACATACATACATACATACATACATACATACATGTGTGCTCTCTTCTATTTTAGAAAATAACACATTTTTCTTAAAAAAATGACTTTAAATGAATTGTTTTAAATATGAATGAATTAGTACTTGAGACCTATTCCATTGAGTTTGTAATGTTGTTTATATATGAAAAACATATAAAGTTTGTTAAAATCGAATATAATTTTGAGAAGAAAAGAGAAGTAGGGGCAAAAAGTTCTTTTGGCCAGAATTTGGTATTATTAATTCTAAAATTTATCTTCTTCCTCTGCATCTCCTTATTCTCTTTACCTTCTTATTTTTGATAAAAAGAAAATAGTTTTCTTAACTTCAAATACATAAAATTTTCACATCTTAATGAGAAATTCCAAATTAAATATCTAAATTCAAGTTAGAAGGTTCTCTATAAATCTATACCATAAAGTCTATATTTTGGGGAAGGCAGAGGTCGTACTTCTGAAATCAAAGGAAGGCTTCAAGTTGGGTTTCATTGGACCTGGATTTCTAAGGTATTCGGATAGTGGGGTCCCATCTCTAAGCTAGATGACCATTTGGTTTTAAAGTCATGGTTTAATGCTAATGTTAGTTAAGGCTTAAATAATGAACTTAATTAGGGATTTTAGAGATGAGAATCTTTTTGATTGAATGTTTTAGTATAAATCATATAATTTGATATGTTTAGAAATGATAGAAATTGAATGATATTTGACATGAATGTGTGTTCTGATTGTTGTTTAAGCTGTTGGTTATGATGTTAGGATTCTATTCAATGCTAGTTGAAGTTGTTATTAAATGATGAAATATGGGTTGAAGCATTGGTCGAGTAGTTAAAACTCGTATAATTTGAAAAGCATTTGGGTTTTGGAACCATTCGTCGAATTACTATCAATTAGTATTCGTCCCATGACAGACGATCAAAGATGTGAATTCGAATGTGAGGTGTAGGTTGTGGGTGTAAGATTATGAAGTCGTGAGGCTCAACATCTAGGCAAGGAAAGACAAGACAATGGTAGAGTGAAATTAAATGAAGGGACAAATTTCCTTAGGAACATTAACTTCATCGAGGTTCAAATTCACGTCCCTATAGGAGATCATTCAACTAGCCAATGTGTATCAGTCGACTGATTGTAAGGGGTGTTCAAGGTGGAGTGGCTTAATGGAAATGGGCTAAATATAGCCTATTAAAGTCGACTGGCTAGGTTCAACCAGTTGAATGTTTGATGGGTGAGCCTATTAGTATACCTTAATCATTTGACTATTCAACTGTAGTAAAATTTGGCTACATCAAGTCAGTCAACTAATCGAGTTAGACCAGTCGACTGATTGACTATAAATTAGGGAATTTGTTATTTTCCCCAAGAATTTTTGAGGGAATTACAGGATGTGATATATTTCGCATGCAAACTCGGATTAAGGCATGGTTTGGATCAAGGTCCATCAGTTTTTAGGGTTAAAATCTATTAAATTTTGGCAGATTTTGAAGTAACTTAGTTTTAATGCCAAAATAGGACCCACTTTGAGACATTCCAAAATTGTAGATTTTGAAATAGATCGGAAGGGTGTATCGGAGGTGTTGAATGACATGAAGGTCATATGTGATGTTGGAAAACATTTTGATTTGAATGGTGACTTTTATAGAGTGTCTAATGGTTTTTGAGGCATGACGACTAAGTTATTGTGATATACGATTCCATATAATATTGCTTATATAGAATAAGTCCATACCTCTTAGCTTTGGCATTTAGATTTGATATTTGTGAATAAATGGTATCGGTCTTATATTAGTGAAAATACGTAGTATTAATCTTATATTAGTGACCGTACGTGATTGAAATATGTGTAGTATTGGTCTTATATTAGTGAACATACATAGTATTGGTCTTATATTAGTGACCACATATGATATTAATATTCAATTAGTGACCACATGTGTTGAAGTATCATAGCATTAGTCTTATATTAGTGATTATACTTAGCGGGTTTTGGCCTTATTGGGAGACCTATGGCCCTCCAGCCTAGTTCATGATAGTTGAGTCACGATTTGTGGCGTGAAATTTTTTATATGATAGTTTTATCATATAAAGTAGTACAATAGTAGAAATGTGCTAACTTTTTGGAGGTAGATGAAGATGTAGGTTGATTTATGGTTCCATTATCTTTAGCTGTACCATTTGGTACTATTCAGGATATATTACCATATTGGTAATCATGCATATTATTGATATTTTATGCCTGAACCTCTCTTTGTTGCTACTTTATTATCTATTCTCTAATAAGGTTGACTTATATATAAGGCCCTTTGCTAACTGGAGCCGATTTATCAAGCCATGGCTATATTACCACTATTATATATCTATCTAGTTTTTGGGCGTGTTGACATGTAGACCTCATGTATTATTTTGAGAATGTAGTCGTATGGGATTTGATGTATCATTTACTATCTTCATAATGATGTTGGATATTATGTCTCTTGATATGATATGCATTTAGCTTTCTATGTATTTATGTTGATATTTTATTTTTTTATATCCTTCCACTACGAGAACTTATTTGTTTAGATGGATATGCTATTTGATATTTGTTGCATTTTATATATCTTATCTAAACAGAACGTCTTATGTGACACCATTGGAGAATCTAGTTGCTTAAATGCTTGGATTATGGATGTTATGGAAGGCATGTCGTTATAGGGTCAGACCTGATGGTGGTAATAATGGTGGCTTCAATGGTATTGCTTCAACGAAAGGAGCAACGAGAAGATGACTATTGAGTGGACCTTTAATGGGCCTTGAAACATTATAGATACATTAACATAAGTTAAATTGTTTAGCTAGAGATAACTGATGACTTTGGAGTAGCAGAGAGTGTAATGGGATTCCTTCTGGTGAAGGCGGATATGAACCCATAGGAGTGGCATATTCCAAAAATGGAACTTCATAAGATAATACATACCCCTCTTCAATGATGAGTGATAACTAGATATTGGGAAGATAAGCAGAAACAAAAATAGTAACATACTCTTTAATGGTCTTAGAGGTGTAGTTCTCAGATGATTGAGGAGGCAGCAATGGAACATCGATGACTGCAGAGTTGGTCACAAGAGTAGTGGATACAATATGAAGAGACTCATCATGTAATTCTTTAAGTAAATCTTTCTCTAACTCCTTGGTGTGAAATTCGGGGGGAACTCGCTCAACTATTAGCTTGCGTCCTTAATGGATTTTTCTCTTTAGCTCTCCTCTAAGGTGGCAAGATCTTTCGTATTGAAGACTCTAGCTAATGCATTTTATTCCATTAAGGGGTATTGTTGACTAAAAGCTATAAATGAGTAAGGGTTGATATTAGAAAAGGTTATGTTACTTTATTTCTCTTACAATAGCTTGGATTACAAAAGAGAATAACAAGAAAATAAGTGCTTGAGAGCTTTTGTTGTTCAACCCTTATGTAGATGCAGGTCTTGATCCATTTATAGCTACTGGTGTGCTCAACGGTTGAGATTGCATTGCCATAACCCAGGGGTTACTCTGTGTGATTGATGAAGTCTCTGGGAAGATATGCACGCCAGCTTGACTATGTGGTATAGATGATGCTAATTGGCGATTCATACTAGAGCGTGCATGGTCAGGGACATATGGTGTAGGATTAGGGAGTGGTTGCCCAGAGGTGATTTGGTAGCAGCAAAGGACATGGAGTGTTAGTGCATAGTGGGGATTTTGTCAGATGAACAGTGACATTGGTGCAAGCCATTTTAGAGGGATAGTGCATGCGAAGCTTCTTTTGGCAGTGGGGGTCTGGGGCCAGTAGCCAAAGCATGTCATGTCAAGGTAAAGGAGCTTCGGGCAATACGAGAGGTTGGTGTTGAAGATGAACAGGGGGCCTGGCCGAAGATTGAATTAATGGCCAGGCCGATGGACTTGGAGAGGTTCTTTGTATGTTTAGTCGTTATCTATTATCTCGCCAGCTGATGTCTGTGCAGACATTTTTTTACTTACATGTGCTAGAGCTGGGCAGACTGATTGTTAAGTATGCCTAGTCTCTTAAGTCGGGTATGGGCCATTCCACGCAGGTGAGCCTGGCTCTAAAAACATATGGGCCAAAAGGCGGGTCGGATACGTTCCTTTGACATCATGCAGGCCCATTCGTGCAAGGCAAGCCAACCCGCTTCATACTTGTGAGAAAATCAAACAACATGTATTCTTTATGCTCTTCCCTCTCCCGTTCATCTCTCATTACTAGTATCCACCAAAATGCAAGGATACTCATCCTAAACCATCAATTATTTTTGATCTTGCAGACCATTTCATAAAAGCAAAACTTGGTGGATTCGACCTCGTCAACAGTGATTTGTTTTTCAGCTTGGGCTTGAGCCATTGTTTTGAAGATTGAAAATAATGGATTTAAGCTTGGCGATCACTAATTCAAACTCAAAAATATTTTTAGGCTCTAATTTGATTGATTCGAGTTTGGCTTTAAGCTGAGCATTTCCTTCTCTATAATAACTAGCTAGGCTTTGGATTGGCTGGCAGTCTTTAATTTTCTGAATCTCTCTTGCCATGTTGCTGTTGTGAATGTGCGCCTGCTCGAGTTGCTTTTCCATAACATCGATTATGACCTCATGGTCTAGAATCTTTACTCTGAAAGCTTAATTATCTTTAGCCCATGCCTTCTCTCATCATCTTTCCTTTTTAGCTCAGCAGTATCTTTATCAAGGGAGGCTATCAACTTTTTATCCTATTCATCTAATTATCCTTCTTATATTGCAGATTATGGTGTATGGTGTTAATGTGGCTTAGTTGCTCGGTCACTTTTCTATAGGATTTATACTAGTCCTTCCAAGGTATCATGTGCATCCTTAACCAAGTCGTGGATGCAGAAGAAATCAGGGTGGATAAAAAGAAGAGTTACCTCTTTACCATGACGGCAAGGACGACCAGTAGAAGATGTGGTAAGAGGAGCCAAAGCAGTTGTAGGCTGGAGTGGAAAAACTGGAGGGTTGTAGTATTGCTTTCCCTTATGGATGGAAACCATAGCAGAAGAGTGGGCAAGAATAGAACCTATAGAAGATCCTCGATGAGGAAGATCTAGGCACAGAGGAGCACCCCTAGGAGATGCATGACGAGAAGGAGAACAGCTATAGACGGAAAGGGCGTCATGGGGATAAGGTAACAAAGGTAAGCGCTTGGAATAATGAAGGCTTGGACCATGGAGAGAGCACAAATGCCTATGTTTATTGTAATCATATTGATCCTATGACAACCCGGAATTTTGGACATTTGAAATTGGAATATTTAATTGATTTTAAATATTTAAAAGGTTAATTTTAACTTAAATTTCAAATATCTCCATTTATTGGATAATTAAATTTTTGATATTTAATAAGTGGAAATTGGGTAAAGTATTGAATCTTGGTTTTTAAGCTTGTTAAAAATAATTTAATGGCTTAGAAATTTTTTATTAACAATACTAAAGATAATAGAACTTTTAAAATTGAATTTAAAGATGGTTTGTTCAGTTTTAAAAGTATATCGTTTAAATCGGTATTTAAAAAATAGCTTTCCGAGGCACAGTCTCGGATTTCGACGAAACAAGTTCCATTAGATCTATAATAGTGTCTTATTATTGGATTTCAATTTTCGTAGCATTTGGAGTTGTCGTGTGATCGTACAGTATATAAATGTGTTGAAATCTATATCGAAAATTAAATATATTAACTAGGTCCAAAAAGCTATCTTCTCCAGTGCGTTCGGAATAGGGGTATAACGTTATAAAT
Source organism: Allium fistulosum (assembly GCA_030737815.1). Lineage (NCBI taxonomy): Eukaryota > Viridiplantae > Streptophyta > Magnoliopsida > Asparagales > Amaryllidaceae > Allium > Allium fistulosum. The sequence continues at coordinate 1,332,171,172 of CM060902.1, read as the reverse complement.
GCCTAGCGGCACACCTCAATAGGAGATCGAGATTTTGAGTTGCGAATTCAAGATGAATTAAATTTAAATTTAAATCTAAATATAATATATGTATTATTATATAATGGTCAACCTTAGTTGAAATAATTCACATCGTTGTTTTCTTTCACCTAAGAAGCACGTGTCCTCCCTGTTAACACGTGTTTCCCCTTTTCTGTTCAAAAGCATGCATGTAGATAAATTCAAAAGAAAATGAAAAGAAGATATGACCGAATAAACTTTCCTTCTTCAAAATCAAGCCCTCTCCAGTTCAATACAAATCTAAAATCAAACGAATTTCCTTCGTAAAAAAAAAGAGAACGATCGCAGTTCTAATCAAATACGAAGCCAATCCTACCTCAAATCGATTGAAGCGATTCATATTCAATTGATTTTTGAATTGCGAATTCACCATCAGCCGCATCTTCCCGCAGTCGAACGTTGATCGATCTAGGTCGCGAGCATGGGCAGCGTGGCAGCAGCGATGCTTGGCCACAGTGGTGACTGCGGCGGCTTCAAGTCAGAGGAGACCCAGATGGTGAGTGGAGGCGTGGTGTGATTGGATTCATCCTCGATCGTAGACGTTGTAGTGTTGGTCGATGTCAGGGGAGGGGTGTTGTAGAATCGTGAGTCGAGCTGCTCCTAGGGTTTAGCGATCGAGCTAAGGAGCTCCGGGGGGTCTTCGGCTAGGTCGTTGTGAAGAGGTGGCGTGGGTTTAGACCAACCGTGGGGTGCTCGTCAGAATTTGGGATAGAGGTTGGTGGTTTTGGGTGAGTGATCGATGGTGATGTTCGACGGTCTCAAGCATGGTAGCGTAGTGAGGTCTTAAATCGTGAAGAAACCAAGTCGAGATTAAGTGGATTGCAAATAAAAAGCAAAGGTGAGTTAATTTCACTCACATTTGGATTATCAGTTAATTTGAATAGTATAATTTAAATTATTGGTTGATTGCTTGAATTGATGATTTATTATCAGTCTAGATGGGATATATTATATATAGTATATATATATATTGGAGTGATTGATATTCCCGCATTATATAGCGGATGAGACCCTATGCACCCCGCATAATAGCGGATGACCCTTTATACCGCGATGTCCCCCTCGAAGTGGGATTTGGTATTTTTATATTGTGCTAACATCTGTGGATGCAGGGAAACAGATTGGAGGGATTCAACTAGATTCCTCAAAACGTCGAATTTATTCTATATTTTGCGATGTGATTTATTTGATGATCGGTGATGGATTAGATTGATTTTATTGGGAATTGAAATTATTGAATGCTATGGCTTGGCTGAATATATATTGGTATTTTGAGAAATAAAAAGAAAAAAAAATAAAGTTTGGATTTTTTTAGGAAATGAAAAGGGAAATTTTTAAGTAAAATAATTATAGTGAATTTGGAAAAGGATAAAAAGTTGATTTTTAAATCCTATTAAATAAATTCCAAGTATGGGAAAAATAGAGATTTTAAATAAATGGGAATAAAGCGGTTTTAAGGACTTATGCGATATTTGTAAAGAATTAAAGGATTTTATTTTAAATTCAAGATTTAAAATGTTGGGAAGAAATAAAAGGGAGAAATTTGGAAATGTAGTATGGGATTAGTATTTTAGATTTAAATAAGATTTTAAATCATAATAAAGGAGTGAATCTGGAAATAATGGGTTTTGGAATAAATTCGGGTAAGTAAAGGAATTTATTTTAAAGTGGAGTCAACTTTGAAAATCGATTTAAAATCGATTAAGGGTTGAAACTGTGATTTAAAAGAGAAATGAGGTATGGTCATTATAAACTAGGTTTATAAATAAAGTGTAAATATTTATCAGTGGATAAATTTGAGAGTGTAAATTCACGAGGGTTATTTGTTTTAAAAACAAAAAGGTGGTTTTATTTTTAAAGGTGTGAAAAGGGAATTTACGGGTTTGGGCGTAAATTAAATTGGGATAAATCGAGAAGGATTTATAAATGGTTAAATGGACTATATTGGAACGGAAAGTGTATTTTCCCGAGAAGCCAAGTGTATTTTCAAAGAAGGATTTTAAGTATAAACTAAAAGTTTTAAAGTTTTTTAAAAGAAATGGTTTGAGAGAAATTCATTATTTAAATTGTTTTAAAAAATTTCAAAGTAAATATTTATTAAGTTAATTATAGTAGTAAATTATTTTCAAAGGTTAAATTAGTATTACGATTTGAAGGTAAATTATTTAATATTAATATTTTATAAATGACTTGTATTTTAAAAGTAATTTTTGGCTTAAGTTTTACTTGGGAAAATATTATAGAATTTCATAATTATTATTTAGAATAAAGTGGTTAAGGTAGTTTTACTTAAATGCTAAGAATATATATTTTTTGTATAAAGTGATTTGATTTATTTAAAAATCTAAATTTTATAAGACGTGGTGCTTTTCAGTGGAAATAAAACAATGGGTTGAATGATTGTGAAATTTGATAGTTAAATAACCGACTATCAATATTGGCCAATGCGTTGATCGTTTTGAAGAGACCGGGATCAGATTTAATTATCCGAAATCCATTTCGATCCGGTTTGAACATTTGCGAATGAATACCGTGAAGATGATGAAGACGGTGATTCGATTTATCCAGACCCAGGGCAACTTGTATGGATAAATGCTTTTAGAACATCGTCAGGGGGACGATGAGCATTCTAAGTGTATGTGTGCTAAAAAGGTAACGCTTAACCTCAAGCCTCATCAACCGGGAATGGCTAAAACAGGGGAGGTGCAGCAAGGCTAAGTGTCTAGCAACCAATTAGGGTATGGTCATCTCTGTCTAGATGTCCCTTTTTATTTCGGCTGTGTGGCGCAGTTGCTGATCCCAACCACGGGGTGATCTTATTCGGACTATCTAGTAAGGGGTAGCTCTGGTCTTGTATTGCAGGGGATCGGGAGGGGTCCTCGGTACGTTGATCTAGACCACGTACTGTGACGGACGGTACCCAGTAGCCCTGCCATTAATGGAAACCCAATCTCCAATAAGTGCCTTCGGACTTGTTTGTATACCTATTATGCTGGAATTTAATGAATGTAACAATTTCGGCTATTTGAATAAGTATTTGTATCTAGACAATATTATAATATCAGAGGATTTGATAAGAAATGTTTTGGTTATCGTAAGGTTAAAACCCGACATATTTATTTGTGGCATGGTCTTACGAGATACCTTTGATTTTCCAAAGGATTTTGAAAACTTAATAATTCAATTGAGTATGTTTTCTCACACTGGTTTTCCAGACTGACTCGGGTGTTATTTTATTTATAATGCTCGGGTTAGACTGAGTATTATAAGATACAGGATAGGATGCTATGGAGCTCAGGAGACGAGCTGGATGGCGAGACATATCACACGTACTTGATGTATCCGTTGTGCTGTATAAGCTGTATAGTTAGCTTTTGTGAGGAAAAGTTAATATAATTGTCCAGTAATTGCTATTGATTGTGTTGTACTGTGATGATGTAATGTATAAAACAGATATGGTACTTTTGTATAAATATTAGTCATTTATCTATTATATATTGTTCCGCTGCGTTTGTGAGATTCTGATTTTTTTTTCTATTTTCTTCTTCTACCTCCTTCTTCTTTCCCTTACGGACTGGTTTTCCAGCACTCGATGGTTTGGCATTTGATACAGTGGACGTATTGATGCCGATTTTCGGGCGTCGAAAAATCGGGTCGTTACAGTTGGTATCAAAGCTGAAGGTTAAGCGAGAACCTTGGCTCTGGTGGGGATTACTCATTAGAAATAGAGTCTGTAGTACTCTAAAATGAGTTTGTGTGTATTAATAGATATGAGCGCGTATTTGTTAGTGAATATAAAAATTGTTTTTATATCGTGTTGACTTATCGGTTGAGTGTTTATGGATTCTGGTCGATATGTGGGACGCCATGTCATCGATAGGGGTTTCTAAACTCTTAAAAAAAATAAACCGACACAGTATTGTTTTAAAATAGGGTAAATGAAGTAATTTTACTAAAATTATTTTTATATATAAAAGAAGTAATTTTTTAGAAATTATATATGGTTGCTTGGTTGTTAGGAAACAATAATATTAAACTATTATCATTGTGTTGTAGAAAAATTAAATAAAGGTTGAAATTAAAATTAAAGGTTAAGAAATAAATCTTATATAAAAAATTAAAATTGAAAATGTGAATTATAAATGTGATTTATAATTGAAATGAGATTAAATTCCAGAGTAATATTTGAATATGGATTGAAAGGATTTGTAATTTGGAATTTGGAAAATTTAATTCCCTTTGAGTTTGAAAATGATTTTTAAAGGCTTTGGAGGAATAATAGTGGTATTATTCGGAAACATTTTTGAGTCGGATATGAAATCTGATGAGATTTGGAATTTAAAAATATTTGGGAAAGGATTTTTGAAAAGAATAAAAGCACTGAACTCACTTCGGTCGTTGGAAAATAACTTCGGTGATGACTGCAGCATCATCGGTATTCATTTTCGAGTTTCCAAGATAGGAATTGCTACCAAAATGTTTTAAATTGGAGTTGTTTGCAAAACTGGGTTTGGTTTTAAAATTCAAAGGATAATTTGATATGCAATTGAATTATGTATATAACTGATTTCAAAAATGATTTTGAAATGTTGAGTAATTGTTTAAAAGGCTGTGGGATCTTATTTAAATATGTTTGGAATAATAAATAAGTTTGAAAACTTATAAAAATTTGAAAATTGTTTAGAATAAAAAATTTAACTTCAGAAGAGTTAAATTAAAATAAGTATGAGGCAAAATAAGCTAGGGAAGTAAACCAATTAAATGAAGTAAATTGGGAAAGATTAGTAAATGGAATGTAAATAAGTTGGAAAACTTATAGAAGTTAAAATTTTGAATTAAATTGAAGTGTAACTGAATCAAATTAAATAAAAGTGAATTTGAGGAAAAAAGTTTAAGTAGACTAGACCAAATGAAATGGCCTTTGAAATAAAATTATTAAGTTGGAAATAAATTTTTAAATGAACAAACTAATTTGAATTGTAAGTAAATGGAATTGAAACTGAATATTGGGATTCAATTGAAATTGGGGTAAGTAAAGCGAAGATTGAAGAATTAGTTCGAAGTGGACTAAAAAATAATAATAAAGGTTTGGAAATAAAAATTTGTTGAGATATAAATAAATGAGTTAATGGAACTAATTAAAGAAATTGGTTAGTTAAATATGGGTTGAGATGTGGGTAATAGAATTCAATATTGGAAAATTTGAAGGAAAATTGAATCCATAATGGAATTGAAAATTTAAGTAAGCGAAAATAGATATGAGCCTAAGTGGTAAAGTGGAAGTAAATATTAAAGTGTGTAAAATATTTATAATAAACTTAAGAAAAGTAAAGGGTGAAATTCTTAAGTAAAATTGGTATTGGAAGAAATATACTAAGATAATATTTGAATGAAGATTAAAAGTTGGGCAAAAAGGAAAATGGTGGATAAGTGAATGGAAGTTTGAATAAATGTGAATAAAATGAAATTGATATAGCTAATAATCAATTGAGATAAATACGTGGGAGGTATGTATATTATTTTATTCGCATAACGATTTGATCCAGATTCGAGCACAGAATTTCGAGATAGTTGTATCGATCTGAGTTGGGATTTTTCACTCGATTTTCGACGGCGAACCCTGGATATGGATTTTTGATTGATTCTGGAAATTCTCTATCATAGTATATGGCTATGCAAGGAGAATAATGGTTTCTGATCAAGAAGCTAGATCAGAGTCCGCACTAGGGAGTCGGGTGGACGATACCAGTTCGAAAGTGAAATTGTGTGACTGAGTGAGTGATCGAATTTTATATTGCGTACGAATGGTATATGTACATCATATGAATTAAGTGAAGCAAATATTGAAAATTTTGTAAAGAAATGAATAAAATGATTTTGAACTCTGTGATTGGATATTATTGCTAAGTAAGGTGCAGGTGTTTAAAAGCAAAGGATAAATTGGTGTTTTTGATTTCAGAAAATAAAATTTAAATTGGCCGACAAAAAGGTATGTATTTAAATTGTCATATGAAATTTGATGGTTTTCTGATCTAGCCACCTGGCATTTGTTTTCTTTTGAAAATTTGGGGCCTGTAGAGGCATTTTGTAGTTGTTCCGATCTAGCTGCGCAAAGGAGCCGCTGGCGAAATTTTTCAAAAAATTTAAGGAGTTAGAAAAATTTTGAGAAAATTTTGATAGTTTGAAATTTGGTTTAAAATTAAAATTTGAAGTGGTTGAGTAAGTGATATTGCTTGGAACCTATAGATGAGTTTGGGAAAGTTAGTAAGAGTGATAGAGTGTCTTTTATTTAAAAGATTGTTTTGGGAAGGTTTTAAAACTGGGAGGTTTTGGGAAAATAATAACGGATATTGGACCATTCCTCTTAACTAGTAATTTCGGGGACGAAATTCTTTTAAGGGGGAAGGAATGTGACGACCTTGAATTTTTGACATTTGAAATTGGAATATTTAATTGATTTTAAATATTTAAAAGGTTAATTTTAACTTAAATTTCAAATATCTCCATTTATTGGATAATTAAATTTTGATATTTAATAAGTGGAAATTGGGTAAAGTATTGAATCTTGGTTTTTAAGCTTGTTAAAAATAATTTAATGGCTTAGAAAATTTGTATTAACAATACTAAAGATAATAGAACTCTTAAAATTGAATTTAAAGATGGTTTATTCAGTTTTAAAAGTTTATCATTTTAATCGGTATTTAAAAAAATATCCTTCCAAGGCACAGTCTCGGATTTCGATGAAACTAATTCCATTGGATCCGTAATAGTGTTTTATTATTGGATTTTAATTTTCATAGAATTTGGAGTTGTCGTATGATCGTACAGTATATAAACGCGCTGAAATCTATATCGAAAATTAAATATATTAACTGGGTCCAAAAAGCTATCTTCTCCATACGATCGAATTACGACTCGAAACCTTTTCCAACGCGTTCGAAATAGGGTATAACATTATAAACGCCTAGCGGCACACCTCAATAGGAGATTGAGATTTTGAGTTGCGAATTCAAGACGAATTAAATTTAAATTTAAATCTAAATATAATATTTGTATTTTTATATAATGGTCAACCTTAGTTGAAATAATTCACATCGTTGTTTTCCTTCACCTCAGAAGCACGTGTCCTCCCTGTTAACATGTGTTTCCCCTTTTCTATTCAAAAGCACGCATGTAGATAAATTCAAAAGCAAATGAAAAGAAGATATGGCCGAACAAACTTTCCTTCTTCAAAATCAAGCCCTCTCAAGTTCAATACAAATCTAAATCAAACGAATTTCCTTTGTAAAAAAAAAGAGAGAGAACGATCGCAGTTCCAATCAAATACGAAGCCAATCCTACCTCAAATCGATTGAAGCCATTCATATTCAATTGATTTTCGAATCGCGAATTCACCATCAGCCGCATCTTCCCGCAGTCGAACGTTGCACGATCTCGGTCGCGAGCATGGGCGAGGGCAGCGTGGCAGCAGCGATGCTTGGCCACAGTGGTGACTGCGGCGGCTTCAAGTCAAAGGAGACCCAGGCGGTGAGTGGCGACGTGGTGTGGTTGGATCCGTCTCCGATCGTAGACATTGTAGTGTTGGTCGATGTCAGGGGAGGGGTGTTGTAGAATCGTGAGTCGAGCTGCTCCTAGGGTTTAGCGATCGAGCTAAGGAGCTCCGGCGGGTCTTCGGCTGGGTCGTTGTGAAGAGGTGGCGTGGGTTTAGACCAACCGTGGGGTGCTCGTCAGAATTTGGGATAGAGGACGATGGTTTTGGGTGAGTGATCGATGGTGATGTTCGGCGGTCTCAAGCCTGGTAGCGTAGTGAGGTCTTAAATCGTAAAGAAACCAAGTCGAGATCAAGTGGATTGCAAATAAAAAGCAAAGGTGAGTTAATTTCACTCACATCTGGATTATCAGTTAATTTGAATAATAAAATTTAAATTATTGGTTGATTGCTTGAATTGATGATTTATTATCAGTTTGGATGGGATATATTATATATAGTATATATATATTGGAGTGATTGATATTCCCGCATTATATAGCGGATGAGACCCTATGCGCCCCGCATAATAGCGGATGACCCTTTATACCGCGATGTCCCCCTCGAAGTGGGATTTGGTATTTTTATATTGTGCTAACATCTGTGGAAAAAAGGGAGAATTCTTGTACTTTGGGAAAAGAATATTTGGGAAGGAACGATTCTTGACAAAAAAGATCAACAACTAACTATGTTTTTTAAAAACGTTGGAGGTTTGGAATTATATATTACGTTTGTTTATGCAAAAAATTTAGCTTCTGAAAGAACAGAGCTATGGAAGCAAATAATAGGTCTTTCTCGGCAAATTACAAAACCTTGGCTGGTAATAGGGGATTTCAATGCAGTGTTAACAACCAAAGAAAGAATAGGAGGTAATAATCTGACCGTAGCCCAATTAGCTGAGTTCAATGAATGTGTGCTTGAGAGCGGATTACTGGAAACTTCCCACACTGGCCTGCAGTTCACATGGAAGAGTGGTAAGGGGAACAATATATCTTCTAGAATAGATAGAAGTTTATGTAATATAGAGCTAATAAACACTATCACTGGTCTACAAACCATCGTTCTGCCCAGCTCGACTAGTGACCACTGCCCTTTACTAGTGAAATTTAATAATCATGAAAATGACAGTAAGGGTAAACCATTTAGATATGCTAACAATTGGCATCAATTAGAAGGATACAATGAAGCTTTGAATATAGATAATATTATACTTCCTCCAGGCAATAATATGTATAAGTATATAATGATGCTAAAAACCATGAAGCAGAGACTCAAAAAATGGAACAGGTTAAGACCAAAGAATATGGAGTCTATTATAAAAATTCAAAATCAACTTCAAACCACCCAAGAATCACTTGACAAAGACCCATTAAATGAGGAACTCAATAATCAATTCTACCAGTTGAAAGGCAAACTAAATGAAGAAATTCAGAAACAATCGATGGAAATTAAACAAAAAGCAAAAGAAAACTGGATAACTCAGGGAGATGAATGTACTAAATACTTTTACGCCAAAATGTCTCAGAGATCACAATGCAATAATATCCTGAATTGTTTAAATGAGGAAGGAAATCTGGTTGCTGACTTGAAAGACATGGAAAACAAAGCTCTGGCATACTTCACAGATTTATACAATGGGGATTCAACTCAAGACATACATGTAGTTCAGTGTAGAAGGAGGATTACTCAAGAGGGATGTGCCATGCTCACAGCTAGGGTTACGAAAAGGGAACTGAGAAGAGCTATCCAATCCATTCATATTGATGCCAGCCCCGGACCAGATGGTATGGGGGCAGCTGCTTTCAAAGTGCACTGGGACCACCTGGAAAATGTCATGATGGATGCATATCAGGAAGCTTTTGAATGCGGTGAGTTTATTCAAGAAATTAATCACACTTTTATTTCTCTTATTCCAAAAATCAAAAAACCAAACAGAATTGAGGATTACAGGCCTATTTCTTGTTGCAATGTCTCTTATAAAATTTTGAGTAAAATCATATGCTATAGACTGAATAAAGTTCTTCCAAATTTGATTGCTCAAAACCAAAATGCTTTCATAAGAGGGAGACTAATCTCAGAAAACTCCTTATTAGCCCATGAACTTATCAGAGATTTTAACAAACCAGGATCTGATAAAATATGCATTAAAATAGACCTGCATAAAGCTTATGATAAAGTGAATAGAAATTTTGTCATTCACATGCTTACTGATATGGGGGTGCCAGAGAGGCTTGTAAAGCTGATAAAATGTTGTATTTCTACCCCAACTTTCTCAATTCTGATCAATGGAGTTCCTAGAGGACATATTTCTAGCAATAGAGGTCTAAGACAAGGGGATCCCCTATCCCCCTACCTATTTGCTGTGGCAATGGAGTGGTTCTCTCTTCAAATGGAAATAGCCTGTCATAATAACAAGATCATCCCTGTTCATAGAAGCTCACCTAAGGTGAACCACCTTATATATGCGGATGATCTTTTAGTTGTCATGAAAGCTAATTCAGATGTTATTGATGAGCTTAAAGAAATATTCCACAAATTAGAAAAGGTTGCAGGGCTGAAACTTAATGAAGGCAAAACAAAATGTTATTTTAACAAGTACTGCAAAAACAAACAGTCTCTGTTACATAGAATTGGAGTAGCTGAAGGGACTCTCCCAGTTAAATATTTGGGCATACCACTATCTAATAATTCAATTACAGACAAAGAATGTGCGAAGCTGATAGATAAAATAAGAGAACAATTACAGGGGTGGAAATCCAAACTGTTATCTTTTGCTGGTAGGGTTGAGTTAGTTCACACTGTGATCACCTCAAAGGTCAGATATTGGCTACAAACTTTTCAGATTCCAGATTGTTCTCTAGGTAAAATAAATTCAGTTTGTGCGGACTTCATTTGGAGGGGGAAATTTCACAAAATCAGATACAGTGACTTATGCAGACCAAAAAAGGAAGGTGGGGTAGGTCTTAAAAACTTATTTGAACTCAAAAAAGTTTATGGCATCAAATTAGCTTGGAATATTATTACTTCAGACAATTTATGGCCAAAATGGATGAGATCTAGATACATTAAAACAAACTTTTGGACAGACACAACGGATACTAATGCTTCTGTAATATGGAAGAATATCATGAAGTCCAGAGAATTCCTGAAACCTTTGATTGAAAGGAGAATAGCGAATGGTAACACAACTGATCTTTGGAGAGGCCCATGGCTTAATGGGAAAAGCCTGATTGATAGGCTGGGAATGGAAAGCTTCTCAGATTATGGTTTACCAAACTGTGATGTATCTAGTATAATGGAAGGAGGTGCTTGGAAATGTGAAAAACAAATTGTTACAAGGAATTATGCACAGGAAATTCAAAGCATTCCCATATATACAGGAAAAGGGTGTGATGAATGGAGCATGAAACAATCAAAAACAGGTAAATTTCAATTCAGTAAAATAATGGAGGAGGTCAGAACGAAGCACCAAAAAGTGGAGTGGTATAGTTTTATCTGGAGTAAATCAATTACACCTAAAATGACTCACACTACATACAAAGCCATACCGGGCAGACTTCCCACAAAAGATCGATTAAAAAACTGGGGGATTATAGATGATAACACATGCGGTTTATGTAATGAACAGATGGAAAGTCATGAACACTTATTTTTTGAGTGTGCTTTCACTAAGATTATTTGGGTTCAGCAGGAAGAGAAGTGTACAGGATCGACTGATATTAAAACAATAAAAGAGGAAATTTGCTACCTGAACAATTGGAGAAACAGTGCGAACCTTCTGCAAGAAATATTCAAAATTTTCTTCGCAGCAACCATTTGGAACATCTGGCGTGAGAGGAATAACAGGGCTTTTAACGGGAAAGAAACAAACTTTCAATCAGTAAATGCTCAAATTGACCGAGATGTGAAAATGATGATTATTAGAATCAACAGGAAGATACTTACCAGCCTAACGGGACAAGAAAAATCACTACTGGAGAAGTGGAAGTGGAAGGTTGATGACGAAGGAGTTCTATCAGAGATTCGGGAGCCGCCAAGATTGCTTGAGCCTAAGAGGAGTAGGTTAGAATTGGGAAAGTTTTGAGCTTTGTTTATTTCGCGATATTGATTACTTTTAGCTGGAGTTACACTATTTGTAAAAACTGTCGGGCTTTGTCCTGTTTATGCTGAAATAAAGTTTAACCAATTTTCAAAAAAAAACATCTGTGGATGCAGGGAAACAGGTTGGAGGGATCCAACTGGATTCCTCAAAACGTCGAATTTATTCTATATTTTGCGATGTGATTTATTTGATGATCGGTGATGGATTATATTGATTTTATTGGGAATTGAAATTATTGAATGTTATGGCTTGGCTGAATATATATTGGTATTTTGAGAAATAAAAAGGAAAAAAAATATAAAGTTTGTATTTTTAAAGGAAATGAAAAGGGAAATTTTTAAGTAAAATAATTATAGTGAATTTGGATAAATTAAAGAAATGAATTTGGAAAAGGATAAAAAGTTGATTTTTAAATCCTATTAAATAAATTCCAAGTATGGAAAAAATAGAGATTTTAAATAAATGGGAATAAAGCGGTTTTGAGGACTTATGCGATATTTTTAAAGAATTAAAGGATTTTATTTTAAATTCAAGATTTAAAATGTTGGGAAGAAATAAAAGGGAGAAATTTGGAAATGTAGTATGGGATTAGTATTTCAAATTTAAATAAGATTTTAAATCATAATAAAGGAGTGAATCTGGAAATAATGGGTTTTGGAATAAATTAGGGTAAGTAAAGGAATTTATTTTAAAGTGGAGTCAATTTTGAAAATCGATTTAAAATCGATTAAGGGTTGAAACTGTGATTTAAAATGGAAATGAGGTATGGTCATTATAAACTGGGTTTATAAATAAATTGTAAATATTTATCAGTGGATAAATTTGAGAGTATAAATTCACGAGAGTAATTTGTTTTAAAAATAAAAAGGTTGTTTTATTTTTAAAGATGTGAAAAGGGAATTTACGGGTTTGGGCGTAAATTAAATTGGGATAAATCAAGAAGGATTTATAAATGGTTAAATGGACTATATTGGAATGGAAAGTGTATTTTCCCGAGAAGCCAAGTGTATTTCCAAAGAAGGATTTTAAGTATAAACTAAAAGTTTTAAAGTTGTTTAAAAGAAATGGTTTTAGAGAAATTCATTATTTAAATTGTTTTAAAAAATTTCAAAGTAAATATTTATTAAGTTAATTATAGTAGTAAATTATTTTCAAAGGTTAAATTAGTATTACGATTTGAAGGTAAATTATTTAATATTAATATTTTATAAATGACTTAATTTTAAAATTAGTTTTTGGCTTAAGTTTTACTTGGGAAAATATTATAGAATTTCATAATTATTATTTAGAATAAAGTGGTTTAAGTAGTTTTACTTAAATGCTAAGAATATTTTTTTTGTATAAAGTGATTTGATTTATTTAAAAATCTAAATTTTATAAGACGTGGTGCTTTTCAGTGGAAATAAAACAATGGGTTGAATGATTGTGAAATTTGATAGTTAAATAACCGACTATCAATATTGGCCAATGCACTGATCGTTTCGAAGAGACCGGGATCAGATTTAATTATCCGAAAACCACTTCGATCCGGTTTGAACGTTTGCAAATGAATACCGTGAAGATGATGAAGACGGTTATTCGATTTTTCCAGACCCAAGGCAACTTGTATGGATGAATGCTTTCAAAACATCGTTAGGGGGATGATGAGCATTCTAAGTGTATGTGTGCTAAAAAGGTAACGCTTAACCTTAAGCCTCATCAACGGAGAATGGCTAAAATTGGGGAGGTGCGGCAAGGCTAAGTGGCTAGCAACCATTAGGGTAAGGTCATCCCTGTCTAGATGTCCCTTTTTATTTCGGCTGTGTGGCGCGATTGATGATCCCAACCGTGGGGTGATCTTATTCGGACTATCCAATAAGGGGTAGCTCCAGTCTTGTATTGCAGGGGATCAGGAGGGGTCCTCGGTACGTTTATCTAGACCATGTACTATGACGGGCGCTAACCCCGTAGCCCTGCCATTAATGGAAACCCAATCTCCAATAAGTGCCTTCGGACTTGTTTGTATACCTATTATGCAGGAATTTAATGAATGTAACAATTTCGGCTATTTGAATAAGTATTTGTATCTAGACACTATTATAATATCAGAGGATTTGATAAGAAATGATTTGGTTATCGTAAGGTAAAACCCGACATGTTTATTTGTGGCGTGGTCTTACGAGATACCTTTGATTTTCCAAAGGAATTTGAAAACTTAATAATTCAATTGAGTGTGTTTTCTCACGCTGGTTTTCCAGACTGACTCGAGTGTTATTTTATTTATAATGCTCGGGTCAGACCGAGTATTATAGGATACAGGATAGGATGCTATGGAGCTCAGGAGAGGAGTTGGATGGCGAGACGTATCACACGTACTTGATGTATATTCCGTTGTGCTGTATAAGCTGTATAGTTAGCTTTTGTGAGGACAAGTTAATATAATTGTCCAGTAATTGCTATTGATTGTGTTGTACTCTGATGATGTAATGTATAAAACAGATATGGTACTTTTTTTATAAAGATCGGTCATTTACCTATAATATATTGTTCCGCTGCGTTTGTGAGATTCTGGTATTTTTTTTCTATTTTCTTCTTCTACTTCCTTCTTCTTTCCCTTACGGACTGGTTTTCCGGCACTCGATTGTTTGGCAATTGATACAGTGAACGTATTGATGCCGATTTTTGGGCATCGAAAAGTCAGGTCGTTACTGATCCCCTCTACCGTCTTGGCCTCCCTTAGATTTGCTATGATCTTCTCTAGAATTTTCACCTTTACTATATCAATAAGAGCCCTTGAGAGGAGAAATAGATTGGTGGTTGTCCAATTTCTTTCTAAGACTACCATAGCATTTGCAAGGAGCCATGACATTGAAAATAGAAAGATAAATGGAGTTATAGAGGATTCAGAAAATATGAAGACAAGTGTGGCATGAGTGGATACGGTCCTAATTGATGTGTGTGTAATTTTTTTCTATCTAATTAAAGGACCATGCTCGAATGGTGGAAACGTCGAAGTGGGTTCACCCCTGCATAAGTGTAAGTGGGCTGAATAGGGATCTTAGGCTAAATTAACAATAGAGGAAGGGTGAATAGTGTTTAATTGATTATATGAATATTTTTGAAATTCTTTAAGTTTCTACATGGAATGGTATTAACAATCATAGAATCAAAGTGCGGATAAAAGTAAAAGCAGTAAATGTAAAAAGGAAAGAACACACCAGAATTTTACCATACATCCCATCCCGTACAATTCCCTGTATGGATTTCTTTTCAACTAGTAAATGCAAATACAATATTATTTCAAGGCTACGAGACACACCCTCCAGAATCCCGACCTCTGGGTAGTGTCACTTGATTTCCAGGCTACAATCACACTCGGTAGATTTACGGGCTTGTAAAGGCCCATTTATCCGTACCCTTTAAGTCGACAATAAACAACACATATCCAACCCAAATTGAACGAAATGACGGGTCTTTAGGGGATGAAAAAGAAAATAAAGATAGAATGGAATCTCACATGAATGGTATAACATATATTATTTCAATCATAATCTTTACAGTGGAAAATTTTAAAATACAATATCAGAGTCTAACCTAGATTCAGCCTGGACAGTTATAAACCTCTGTCCTTACAAATGCTAAAAACAACAAAACAAATGCAATGGATGCAGCGGATAATAGAATACGTCCATATGATGATGAAGATCTCCAGCTTTCCTTTGAAAACTCCAAGCGTCTTTAGCTAAACCTGAAACTACTCGGATCTGACCCGAGTATTAAAAATACCTGGATCAGGCTTGATAAACCATCGTGAGATACTCGAAATAATAAATGACAGTGTCATATATCAGATTTGGAAATAAAATCATTTTGAAAAGAAAGAGTATCTCATAAGACCACGCCCACACATATTTTACCTTATGGTAACTAAAACACTTTTATATCAATACATTTGATATTATTTCTAATGATATTCTTTTGAAAACATTTGCAAATAAACTTATTAATCTTAGCCGAAATTGTTACATTATTAAATTCCAGCATACTAGGTTTACAATCAAGTCCGAAGGCACTTATCGGAGAATGGATTCCATACAAATGACAAGGTAAGGGACTACCTTCCGACAATACACCTCTAGGGGGATGCACCTAGGGTCCAGATACCGAACGCCTAAACCAACAAAGAACCGGCCTACCTCTTCGCTGGATAGTACCGAATATGTTATCGCTCCGGTCGTTACCGACCTTTAACGGGATCCCGAGTCATACATTAACCACATACTTAGACATGTGTAGAGTAATCTAGAAGGGTGATGGCATCTCCTAATGGAAGCGACCCACTTAGCCCTGCTACTTCTACCCTGTTTCTGTCATTTCCGGGTGATGAGGCCTGAGGCAAACGATTATCTTTCACATAACATGTCTTCTTTCTTCTTTGAATGCCACATTGCCATTCCATAATCACATGACTTATTTCTACAAACATATAACCTCTAAGCTCATATGTCTCAGAGAAAGGTGTTAAGCTAGGAGAAGTTGCCTTCTCTGCCACCTTGTAGATATACGTTTTATAGAAATCACTCAATGCAATTTAGAATGCAATGTCATACATTCATCCATACAAGTTGTCCAGGAATAGGACAAACCGAAGGTACTCTCCTACTTCATTAGTAGCGAGAAGTCCTTGCATTAGAGATTTTCACAACAGAGCACTGCTGCCACCATATGATATGGTAATTTTCACCTCGAGGGACTAGTGGCAAACAGCCCTAAATCATGAAGATCTCCATCTTCAAAATCATTTATCTTCAAACATGTTTTACTTCAAATATAGAATGGTTCGAAGTGGTTTTCAGATAGGAATCACCCAAATCCGACCCCGGTTCCTTCGAAGCCAATCATCGCTTTAAAAGATGTTAAGTTCATATGTGGATATCAATCATCAATCAATTACTTCATCTTTTATTTAAATTAAATATCTATCTTAGATATATTCTTTTCAATTTATTCCATTTTCTTTTCAATATTATATGGAATCATTAAGCCTCATTTATTAAGTCATTTGATTTATTAAACCCCTTTAGATTTGGAATAATTCCAATCATTTTCTCTTTTACTTAGAAAAACTTTTCCAAATCATTCATTAAATCTTAATCAAAGATTTCTTATATTCAAGTTATAACTTTTAACTTAGGGAAAATATTCCAAAATCATTCATTAACTCTTAATCAAAGATTTCTTTCTTAACTTCAAATCATATTCTTGCAAATCGAAGATTTTCGTAACAGAGCACTACTACCACCTTAGATATGGTAAATTTCACCTCCAGGGACTAGGAGCAAGTAATCCTACATCATGAAGGTCTTTGTCTTCAATATGTTTTATTTTGAATATTAGTTTGAAGGGGATTTCGGATAGGAATCACCCAAATCCGATCCCGGTTCTTCGGATAAGAATCACTCAAATTCGATCCCAGCTCCTTCGCACTAATCATCGATAAAGAGGTGTTAAGTGGTTAATTAACATTCAAAGAATTTGTTTTCTTTTTATCTAGGAAAAACTTAAATATGATCTTTTTAGAGCATCCGGGCTTTTCTTTCGATCTGTTCCACCCCTCGCCTAAGAAGAGAAAATATAGGCCAGGTAAGTTCAGGGCACTGGTTGCTCCATTCCTAACCTTAGTTAAACAACTTGTTTTATCTTCCCATATCTCACTGGCGGGACAAATGTACTAGTCGTTTCCGCATTCTCAGTTTTTTATTACATTCAATATTCTTCACTTTTTATTTAAGTGGTATAAACAATTCCTCTTAACCATTTATTCAAACTCTTATTAAAACTTCCAAATCATCTTTAAATTACCTAATTATTCTTTTAAAATCATTCACAAAAGATTTAGGAAAGGATTGTTAAGTTTAAAACTATATTTCAAAAGTTATTTAAAACTGCTGCTAAAAGCGTTGCGAAAAGTGTTGCAAATAGTCTTTTAAAAGCTATATTCTTCAAAGCGACTTTTATATTATTTAGAAATCCATCTTTTCTACTTAAATATCTTTTAAAAAAATTTAAGAGATTTTAAGAATTTATTTAATATTTTTAAACCATTTAAAAATATCGTTTATAAAGAAATCTTTTTTTGGATTCCGTACTGCAAAACCTTAATGTTTTTAGATAATTGTTTTGGACATATTTCAAAATCTACTTAATGAAATCTTGATTTTATTTCTTCGTTGAAAAACTATGGATAAAATAGACCAGAAAATTCTTATCCCAAGGAATTCCGAGCTATATTCCACTTTGTACACTCATTTAACTTTTATGCCGCAAAATCGCGAACTACCATTACACGACGCGCCTAGTTTTGACTTGTTTTTCAATTTCTTTATAAACTTCTTGGAAACACTTTTAAATGTTTATAAAACATTTCTAAATCATTTTAAACTCTTTTTAAACAATATTTTTATATTTCAAATTCATATTACATTTCATTTCATTTTATAATATTATATTATTATAATATCATTTTAGATTATTTAAAGTGGAAATTAACCACAAGGGCCTCTTTAGTAAGTGGAATTAGTTTCTAGGACACACAACTGAAATAATTACTTTCAAGGACAAAACGTAAAATAATTAGTTTCTAAGGCCTAAAAACCTATGAAATTATGTCCTTCAAAGTAATTGGACTGCTGACTTTGTCCTTGAAAGTAATTATTTTGCTGACTTTGACCTTAAAAGTAATTTCTTTGAATGTGTGTCCTAGAAACTAATTGGAATGCAAAATTTGTCTTTCTGGTGAAATTCCCCTTATTTAAAATCATTAAGAGGCTACATAATTTTCATACACATTTATATGGATTTAAATTCTTATTAAATTAACTATGTTTGATTTCTAATCATTTATCTTATCATTAATCAAACAAGTTATCAACCACATACTCAATCATATAATCAACCAATTTTGCATTCAAGCTATCAAACATTCAAATAATTTATTCAAGGGTTTTAATGGACATATTAAAATAGTTATAAGGATAATTTAACTTTAAATAAACATTGAGTACTCACCTTTAGCATAACTAATTCTTCCTACCAACATTCATTTGCAACAACACTTCACTAAATCATCTTAACTTCACCAAACCATCACCTAAACTCTTCCACCATGCTTCAGAGTGCTCGACCACCACCTCCAAACATCCATAAGGCTCGGCCACAACAGGTTCTCCACCATCGTCCATCATTCTTCAACCTTTTAGATTCTAAACCATGTTTTGGTGATATTCTAAGGTCTTTGGCAAAGTTTGTTGGAGTTTTGACTTTGTTTGATATGGTTTTGAAAAAGTTAGTAAGGAAATGGAAGAGAAGAAGCCATTAAAGCTCTAAGGAAGAAGAAGAAGAAGTGAAGAGAATGGTTTTTATGAGAATGGAAGAGGTATGCATGACTATTTATAAAAAATAAAGAAGTGACAAGTTACCAAAATATCCGTTTACCAAATTACCAAAATAACTTACTTAAACTTAAAGTAAACTTACTTTTCAACCACTTACCATAACTTCTTACTTTATGTCATAGTCACTTAAGAGCTAAGCAAATGTATTTGGATGGAAAAGTGGCTAAAGAGAAGATTTGGTTTGATTTTGATGTGATGTTTACTTTTTACTTTTGTTAATTACTTACTTACTTTTCTTAATTATATTCTAGAATTTCCTAATCATGTTTAGTAAAAATAATCATTTTTTATTATTTTAAATGTGTAATATATGTTAAAACATGCTAATAAAGGTGCGACAACGTTGCGACAACTTTTGATCGACAAAACGTTGATTTTCGAAAAAATGTTTTACAGTCACATTTTGACGTTTTAGTTAAACTATTTATTTATGTAAACCAAATTTGAAAATAAATTTGTATATTGCTATTTAAAAATATAAACACTCATAAATTAATTAAAATAATTTATTTAACCATTGAAACTTACTTTTCTGAAATCGGGATTTTGTCACTTTTGTCAATATAGGCAAATGTTACTATTTTTGTGAATACTTCTCTTTTCAAATCCTATCTAATATTGTTTAAATCATATAACCTTACATATTTTATATTTAAAATCATCTTAAATGTAATTTTTAGAAGTTGTCAAATTCTGGATCGTTACATTCTCAACTTAAAATAATTTCGTCCTCGAAATTACCCCGAACCTAAAACTCAAAAGAGTTTGCCCAAAACATTATTTTACAAACTAAATTCCATATGATATACATAGATTATTTGTATGAAATATCTTATTCGACCTCCTATTTGAGTACACAACTTTATTTTCGAACTAGTATCGATCCCACGATCCTCTAGTGCGGACTCTAATTAGGCTTCTAGATCAAAAACCTTTACTTTCCTTGCATAGTTCTCAACTATGATATAAAACTCAAGTATCCAACCATAAACCCTAATCAATGTTCGCCGTCAAGAATCGAGTGATATATCCTTTTTCGGACCGGTGTAAACACCTTAAAGTTCCGAACTCGAATCTTAGATCAAAATTTGTGCGGCGAAATGATCTACATATAACATATGTACTTATTAACTTTCAAAAAAATTTCATAAAACTATTATCTTAAGTTCAAACATTTTATAAAGGTGCTTCTTTATATAATCCCTTTAATTATTTATTTCCAAACATTTTTATTAAAGGAAAATATTCCAAAGGAACCATTTTTCACTCAAAAGATAATTTATCTTTATTATAATAAACTTTTCTTATAATATCTTTTCTTCTTTTGAACTATAAGAGAATTTTTGTCTAGCTTTGAAAAACAAATTCAAAATTATCGATATTAAATTCTCTATTCTTCGATCCTTTTATTTATAAATCACATTTATAAATTATGCTTATCCAATTTCATTTACTCAAAACATTTCTCAATTGTTTATCTTTACCAATTTCTTAGCTCTTAGTTAGGTATGATTTAGAAATTTTCAACTATCCAAAATCGTCGAGAATTTTGTTTTATCTTATCAATTAGTGATCCAAATTTATCTTTGGTTTAAACACTTTTGTAAAGATTACTAATCAATTTATTAGTTAATGGTTAACATTATTTCTTTAACTTAAGAAAATTATATAGATCGAGTAACTCCAAAACAATACCAAGGAACTTGGGTACTACCAATAGTATCATATATCCTCTTAACAATAAGAGTAATACTTAAGATAAGTGTTTACCATCCGAACACATCACTTTCCCATTTTTAGTTTATTTTCGAGCCAATCGAATTAGTTATCATAAAATACCTCTTTTTATTTGAAATAATACCATTTTCAAAATCCTTTAGAGATTACTTTTGTTTATAAAATTTATTTTATAAATTCTTTTTATCTTATATTAATTAACTTCATTTAAATTACCACAATTATTTTAAATTACTCGAATTTAAATCTTCATTCCTTTTATTTTATTTTTCCTTTTACATAATCATTTTCTATTATTTAAATACATTTTTATCTTATATGTCCATTCCTTAAACAAATCTTATCATCAAACACTTTATAGTCAAATCGTAAAACTTAATTCACAAGGTATTTGTACTTAAACTTTTAAATCTCACAATTGATCAATTCATGATAGTAACTTAACATTATCATTTCTTAATTTATAATTTTGGAATGAGTATTGTAGATCTTAATTCCTTATCAGATTTCTTACTTATCGATTACCTTTTATGAAACATCTTATAGTCAAACTGTAAAATTCTAATCACAAGATGTTCATATTTAAATTTTACTAACCTTGGTCGTTCATTTTTAACTATATAACTTCTCAAAATATATTCTTTATATTAAAAATATAATCCCTTTAAAACAGTGTGTCAATATGCCTTGTTAAGTGTTTAGAAATAATTATCGAGATAGTTGTACTTCCCATATAGACCATAATTTATAACCGCTCAACCGATAAATCAATACAAAGCATTTTTTTATATCCAATAACAAATACGCACTCATATATATATATATATATATATATATATATATATATAATACACTCAAACTCATTCTAGGGTGCTACTACCCCTATCTTTAATGAGTTACTCATCCTAGGGTATTACTAACCCTATCTTTGATGATTCTTTACCCCACCAAAGCCAAGGTTCTCGCTTAACCTTCTGCTATGATACCAAATGTAAAGACCCATTTTTCCATACCCTTTGAGTCGACAATAAACCACACATGTCAAACCCAAATTGAACGAAAAGACGGATCATTAAGGGGTGAAAAAGAAATAAAGATAGAACAGAATCTCACATGAATGGAATAACCTATATTATTTCAATAATAATCTTTACAGTGGAAAATTTTAAAATACAATATCAGATTCTAACCTAGATTCAGCCTGGACAGTTATAAACCTATGTCCTTATAAATGCTAAAAACAACAAAACAAATGCAATGGACCAGCGGATAATAGAATACTTCCATATGATGATGAAGATCTCCAGCTTTCCTTTGGAAACTCCAAGCGTCATTGGCTAAACGTGAAACTACTCGGATCTGACCCGAGTATTAAAAATACCCAGATCAGGCTTGATAAACCAGCGTGAGATACTCAAAATAATAGATGACGGTGTCAAATATCAGCCATAGAAACAAAAGCATTTTGAAAAGAAAGAGTATCTCATACGACCACGCCCGCACATAAACATAGACGGGTTTTTATCTTATGATAACTAAAACAATTGTATATCAAAACATTTGATATTATTTCTAATGATATTCTTTTGAAAACATTTGCAAATAAACTTATTAATCTTAGCCGAAATTGTTAAATTATTAAATTCCAGCATACAAGGTTTACAATCAAGTTCGAAGGCACTTATTGGAAAATGGATTCCATACAAATGACAAGGTAAGGGAATACCTTCCGACAGTATACCTCTAGAGGGATGCACCTAGGGTCCAGATACTGAACACCTAAACTAACACAGAACCCGCCTATCCATTCGTTGGATAGTACCGAATATGTCATCACCCCAGTCGTTACCGACCTTTAACGGGATCCCGAGTAATACATTCACCACATACTTAAAGATGTGTAGAGTAATCTAGAAGGGTGATGACATCTCCTAATGGGAGCGACCCACTTAACCCTGCTGCTTCTACCCTGTTTCTATCATTTCCAGGTGATGAGGCCTGAGGTAAACGATTACCTTTCACATAACAAATCTTCTTTCTTCTTTGAATGCCACATTGCTATTCGATAATCACATGACTGATTTCTACAAACATATAATCTCTGAGCTCATATGTCTCAGAGAAAGGTATTAAGCTAAGAGAAGTTGCCTTCTCCACCACCTTGTAGATATACATTTTATAGAGATCACTCAATGCAATTTATAATGCAATGTTAGATATTCGTCCATACAAGTTATCTAGGAACAGGAAAAACCGAAATTATTCTCCTACTCTATTAGTAGTGAGAAGTCCTTCCATTAGAGATTTTCACAATAGAGTACTGCTGCCACCATATGATATGGTAATTTTCACCTCAAGGGACTAGTGGCAAACAGCCCTACATCATGAAGATGTCCATCTTCAAAATCATTTGTCTTCAAACACGTTTTACTTCGAACGTAGATTGGTTCGAAGTGGTTTTCAGATAGGAATCACCCAAATCCGACCCCGGTTCCTTCGAAGCCAATCATCGCTTTAAAAGATGTTTAGTTTATATGTGGATATTAATCGTCAATCAATTACTTCATCTTTCATTTAAAACAAATATCTTTCTTAGATATATTCTTTTCAATTTATTCCATTTTCTTTTCAAGAGTATATGGAATCATTAAGCCTCATTTATTAAGTCATTTGATTTATTAAACCTCTTTAGATCTTTGAATAATTCTAATCATTTTCTCTTTTACTCAGAAAAACATTTCCAAATCATTCATTAAATCTTAATCAAAGAATTCTTATATTCAAGTTATAACTTTTAACTTAGGGAAAATATTCCCAAATCATTCATTAAAGCTTAATCAAAGATTTCTTTCTTAACTTCAAATCATATTCTTGTAAATCGAAGATTTTTATAATAGAGCACTACTGCCACCTTAGATATGGTAAATTTCACCTCCAGGGACTAGTAGCAAGTAATCCTACATCATGGAGATCTTTGTCTTCAATATGTTTTATTTCAAAAATTAGTTTGAATGTGTTTTCGGATAGGAATCACCCAAATCTGATCCCAATTCCTTCGTAATAATCATCGATAAAAGATGTTAAGTGGTTAATTAACATTCAAAGAATTTGTTTTCTTTTTATCTTGGAAAAACTTAAATATTATCTTTCTAGAGCATCCGGGCTTTCCTTTTGATATGTTCCACCCCTCGCTTAAGAAGAGAAAATATAGGCCAGGTAAGTTCAGGACACTGGTTGCACCATTCCCAACCTTAGTTAAACACCATGTTTTATCTTTCCAGATCTCACAGGTGGGACAAATGTACTAGTCGTTTCTGCATACTTAGTTTTTTATTACATTCAATATTCTTCACTTTTTGTAAAGTGGTATAAACAATTCCTCTTAACCATTTATTCAAAATCTTATTAAAACTTCCAAATCAACTTTGAATTTCTTAATTATTCTTTTAAAATCATTGACAAAAGATTTAGGAAAGATTTGTTAAGTTTAAAAGTATATTTCAAAAGTTATTTAAAACTACTGCTAAAAGCGTTGCGAAAAGTGTTCCAAATAGTGTTTTAAAAGCTATATTCTTCAAAACGACTTTTATATCATTTAGAAGTCCATCTTTTCAACTTAAATCTCTTTCAAAACATTTAAAAGATTTTTTAGAATTTATTTCATATTTTTAAAACATTTAAAAATATCATTTATAAAGAAATCCTTGTTTGGATTCCGAACTGCAAAATCACGATATTTTTAGATAATTGTTTTGGACATATTTCAAAATCTAATTAATGAAATCTTGATTTTCTTTCTTTGTTGGGAAACTATGGATATAATAGACCGAAAAATTCTTATCTCGAAGAATTCCGAGCTATATTCCACTTTGTACACTCATTTAACTTTTGTGGTGCGAAATCGCGAATTACCTTTACACGACGCGTCTAGTTTTGATTTGTTTTTCAATTTCTTTACAAACTTCTTGAAACACTTTTAAATGTTTATAAAACATTTCTAAATCATTTTAAACTCATTTTAAACAGTATTTTTATATTTCAAACTCATATTCCATTTCATTTCATTTTATAATATTATATTATTATAATATCATTTTTAACCATTTTAGATTATTTAAAATCATTAAGAGGCTAAATAATTTCCATACACATATTTATATGAATTTAAATTCTTATTAAATTAACTATGGTTAATTTTTAATCATTTCTCTTATCATTTATCAAACAAGTTATCAACCACATAAACAATCGTATAATCAACCAATTTTGCATCCAACTTATCAAGCATTCAAATAATTTATTCAAGAGTTTTAATGGACATATTAAAATAGTTATAAGGACGATTTAACTTTAAATAAACATTGAGTATTCACCTTTAGCTTAACCAACTCTTCCTACAAACATTCATATGCAACAACACTTCACTAAATCATCTTAACTTCACCAAACCATCACCTAAACTCTTCCACCATGCTTTAGAATGCTCAGCCACCACCTCCAAACATCCATAAGGCTCGTCCACAATAGGTTCTCCACCATCCTCCATCATTCTTCAACTTTTTAGATTCTAAACCATGTTTTGGTGATATTCTAAGGTCTTTGGAAAAGTTTGGTGGAGTTTTGACTTTGTTTGATATGGTTTTGAAAAAGTTAGTAAGGAAATGGAAAAGAAGAAGCCATTAAAGCTCTAAGGAAGAAGAAGAAAATGAGAGAATGGTTTGTGAGAGAATGGAAGAGATATGCATGGCTATTTATAGGGAAAAAAAGAAGTGGCAAGTTACCAAAATATCCCTTTACGAAATTAACAAAATAACCTTACTTAAACTTAAATTAAACTTACTTTTAAACACTTACCATCACTTCTTACTTTATGTCATAGTCACTTAAGAGCTAAGAAAATGTATTTGGATGGAAAAGTGGCTAAAGAGAAGATTTAGTTTGAATTTGATGTGATGTTTACTTTTTACTTTTGTTAGTTAATTACTTTTCTTAATTATATTCTAGAATTTCCTAATCATGTTTAGTAAAAGTAATCTTGTTTTATTATTTAAAATGTGTAATATATATGTTAAAACATGCTAATAAAGGTGCGACAACGTTGAGACAACTTTTAATCGACAAAACGTTGATTTTCGATAAAATATTTTATGGTCACATTTTGACGTTTTAGTTAAACTATTTATTTATGTAAACCAAATTTGAAAAAAAAATTATATTTCTATTTAAAAATATAACACTCATAAATTAATTAAAATAATTTATTTAACCATTGAAACTTACTTTTCTGAAATCAGGATTTTGTCACTTTTGTCGATATAGGAAAATGTTACTATTTGTGCGTATACTTCTTTTTCCAAAGCCTATCTATAATGACCCATAAATTTAACTGGTTTTAATAACGTTATTAATTGAAATTTTGTGGAATTTTAAAAATTAAATTTTGAAATAAAAATTTAATATTTGAAATGCGTCTTGTTAAACATAGCAACTGATAAATTTTCATCCAAAAATATGAAAGTTTATTTCGTGTAAAATTTTATTTCAATTTAATCAGTTAGAAATTTATGAAAATAAAATATTTTCGAAACCTGAATATTTTTACATAGAAAAATTCTAAACCATCTTCTGAGCAAGACGCCATTATTCGTTTTTCAAAATTCGGAATTCTTTAGCTCCGTCGATCTTATTTTTCTGCGTTTTTGCTGCATTTTCTGCTAGTAGAAAAATTCGAATTTTTTTTTATAATTCAGTCGTACCACTAACATCTATATACCGTTTTGATCGTCTCGCCGTGCTGATCTATATGGTATATTCAACTTTGTGTTTTGAAGTTCGGTTCGCTGTGGGATCGATGAAACAATTTGCAGTATCGGCACCGGTTTTGTGTCTGTTGGTTATTGTGACTTTTCATTGTTCACCGACAATACCAACAGCTGTTTACATTTATATTTATTTAGATTCTTGTGCCTGACCTTTATCATTCCCAACGTACCATTTACATTTGCTTTATTGCTCTTCTCTATTCAATAAAAAAGGCAATATACGTTTCTATGTATATACCGGTTCATCTTTTGTTCAAACCGGTTCCTTTGTTTTATTTTTCTCCCATGGCCAAGCAGCCTCTCCTTCACGCAATCTCCACTCCCTCACTTCCTTCCATCTAACTGGCCCGCAACCCCGCGTTTCTTCTTCCCACATGCCTCGCACCTCCGCGAACAGCACATCATCACCCACACCGCCAGCACCCCGCCATCAGCCGTCCTCCACGCTGAGCCAACCCACCAACGCCTCACACAGAACCGATGCACCCAATATCAACCAGACCCCATATGATGCCCGTGCCGATCTCCTACGACCGTTCCTTAACTTCCTCTTCCCATAGAGCAGGCGAGACTACACCAGCTGGAGCTCGCCATGGCACGCATCCACCTCCCACCCTCCTTGTTGCCGAAGAGCCTACCTGACCTCGCTTTGTCCCTCCAACCTCATACCTCAGCCGACCGAACATCTTCCCACCACCGAACTCCGGTCATCCTCTCTCTTCAGCTTCCTTATCTTTACCGAGATCTCACTGCTCCCCTCCTCCTTGCCTCTACCCGTGCTCTGCCTTCCATCTTCCTCCACTGTGCCATCTTCCTGTTTATATATAGGTTAGTTTTTTGTTATAATGGTTTATGAAAACCCATATGATCTGTTGCTTACATTTTTTAAAAAACTATCTGCTTATATATAAAAATTCTAACCGAGTTTTATAAAAATTGAAAAAAAAGAAAGTATACATATATATATATTGGTTATATAAAATATGTTGGGGCCTTAATGTATATTTTATAAAAGTTTTATATAAAGTTTACTTAAGATTTTGTGACAGGTTAGTATATATGATGTGCAAGTAATAACGAAAATTCTGTTTACTATATATGTTTCAAAATGTGTTTGTATAGTATGTGTGTGTGTGTATGTAGTTTTATATAAGATTTATATGATATGTTGTTGTTTTGTATACATAGGTATAGGTAATTCTGATCTTCAATATAGAATAAAAGTATGCAGTCCAATTCTTTGGTTATAGTTTATTTCAAAAGGTGAATTATGTTTTGGTTAATATTTTACTTTGGGTCCTCTGGTTTTAGGCTTTTTACTTCCATTTTTATATATAACATAGACTATATAAGAGGTCCCATATAAAGTAAGTATAAAGTATTCTGTATGGATTTTTAAACATATATATTAAGTTATACATTTTGTGTTCATCTATGTTTTAATATTGTTTTGAAATATGGGTTATATATAGCTTATGTATATTAACGTGTGCTGTATATAATTGATTTCAATATATTATGTGATAATAGTAGTTATAGATTTATATATAAAAGTTTATTTTGCATGTTGTTTAAATAAAGAATATTTTAATGAAAATATGTTCATAGCGTATTATATTATAGATAGTGCGTATACAATATATATGTGTTTCCAGTACCTATGTTTCATTTAATTATATATATATATATATATATTAAAATTTTGATTTTTGACTTATATACTGTTGGGTATATTTTGACCTTGCCAACGACATCACCGAACCAAGTTCGTTTCCCTCACCTTCGAACCAACCCCTCCAAAACTCTACACCAAACCAGTTGTTACCGATCCGGCATCATCCCTCTATTCCTCAGTACCGAACCAACCTTCCACCGGACCACCATGCTCCTACCACCGAACCAACCTTCCACCGGACCACCATGCTCCTACCACCGGACCAAGCTTCCACCGGACCACCATGCTCCTACCACCGGACCAAGCTTCCACCGGACCACCATGCTCCTACCACCGGACCAAGCTTCCACCGGACCACCATGCTCCTACCACCGGACCAAGCTGCCACCGGTCCACTCATCCTCTTCCGCCGAACCAAAGTAAACCGAACCAACTCCACCAGGCCAGGTTGTATTAGCCCAGGCCCATCAGCAACCATACACATCCTAGACCCCTACCCCCAGCCTCACTCTATAAATAGAGGGGCAGGGGTACAGCAATGGGGACAAGTTTTAAGAGCTCAAGCACGGAAGGAACTCTTCAAACAACTTTCCTTTACTCATATCAAAGCTTTGTACTTGTAATCAAAACTAGAGAAGTGAAATAACATATAAAGTGGACGTAGGCACATTCTGGCTGAACCACTATAAACTTGCGTGTCTTTTTACAGTTTAGCCCCTGCTTTTCATATATTTGCATAAATCACCCAAATCACTAAGAACAACATAAGATCTACTAAATCATACAACTTTGAGGTGTTTGTCCATTTTTTGTGCAAACATTTTTGGTGCTTTCACTGAGAACTAGAAGCTCGAAGTTTCAGCTTCATCTACTTAACGAGTTTTCCTAACAGCATCGTCCGCCACTTGGAAAACATGCCTCCCAAACAGAGAAAAGATGTTAACAAAGGAAAAAACATCGCATCCAGTAGTCTTCCTGATCCAGCTGTCGCGAATCAAGTAAATCGTCCTCCTCCAGCAACGGTAACAAATGAAGGACAGGCTAACCCAACCACTTCTGCCACAGAACAGCCTGCAGCAATTACTAGGGCAGATTTGGACAGAGTTGTTGTTGAAGTAACTAACCGCTTCACGTCCCAGCAGGAAGCCTTGGTGGACCATCTCATGTCACGCTTGAGGGACGCTGAAGAATCCAACCGAAACACTGAATCATGGGGCGAGTCCCAGTCTGGAGGATCTCAGAGACAGCAAAGATCTTCCTTCTTCGAAGGAGCTAACGGCAGGAGTAGCCGTGGTAGGAGCCGAGACCGAGCCCAGCCCGAAGTTAGGCCTGAGGAAACGTTTGGTGCCGAACCTAACGGGGAAGGTACCGGGCGAAGGTCAACTGCAGCTGAGCCTGTCATGCTGCCTAACCACAGAAACACCAGTGAACGGGGCCGAGCTAGAGTTCAGCCCGAAGTTGGACCCGAGGAAGTGCTTAGATCAGAACCCAACAGGGGAAGATCAAGGCAAGGGCCAACTGTAGCTGACCCAAGCATGCTCCCAGAAGATCAAAGGCAGCCACTGGAAAATATGAGGAATGATAGACGATACCATCCCTACAGGTTGTCTGGACGGAATCAACCCCACAGAACAGAACCAAACTCATTTCTGTCCACTCCAAATTCTGATGAAAGGATGGCGCGCTTATTCAGAGAGTGTGTCCAACGGGAGCAAAGAGATCGAGGGATAGGCGCTAGGGTAACCAGCCCTTTCGCCCGCAATATCGAAATTGCTATCACCCCCCGAGAATGGAAGATGCCAACAATGGAACCCTACAAAGGAACCTCCGATCCCGTTGTACACTTACAGAGGTACACGCAACATATGCTCATGAGTGGAGCAACAGAGGGAGTACTGTGCAAATGCTTCCCGCTCTTCTTAGCAGATCTTGCTACCTCTTGGTTCTGTCATCTACCCCAAGGATCCATCAGCTCATGGGAAATGTTGAAAGAAAAATTCATCAGTCAGTTCCGCATTCATGTGGAGCAACCTAAGGACGCTTATTCCTTATCCAGCGTCAAACAGAAACCTGGAGAAAAGCTGCAGCAATACCTAACCAGATTCAACGCCGCAGCAGCCGCAGTTCAAGATGCCGATGAGAAGCTTATCCTAATGGCCCTCTGCAGTGGGGTGCATCCGGACACTAAATTTGCTAGAAGATTGACAAAAGAAAAACCAGCTACTTTACCCGATTTCTTCCATGAAGCCGGGAAATACATGAGGCTTGAGGATACTGCCATTGAGGGGCAGTCAGGACAGCAAAGTAAGACGACCCATGGCAACGCCCCTGCTGTGGCGAGGGATGTTCGAAGAAATGATTCCAGAGACAATGCTGGGGGCAAGAAAGTAGAAAAACGCCTATATCGGCCAGGACCAAGATTCGACTCTTACACCCCTTTGAACGAGACCGTCGAAAATATCTTCCTTGCCACCCAAGGCGAAGTTAGATACAAACGCCCACCATACAAGAAGGAATCAGATAACGCACAGAAGTCTGGAAAGTTCTGCCGCTTCCACGAGTCTCACGGACATGATACCAACGAATGCCATCATCTCCGAGATCTGATTGAGGAACACATCAGAAGGAAAAAACTGGAACGCTATGTAAAAAGTCAAGACAGGACTCCAGCTCCTGCCAATGAAAACCCAAGGCTACCCTCACCAGGGACCGGCAGAGGCGACCGCAACGCTAGCAGCTCTAGTCAAGAGAAGATAGTGGTCCATACCATCTCAGGAGGTCCGCACATCGCAGACAGAAGTTGGAAAGAGATGGAAAGATATGGGAAGTCGCTTAGAGACAATAGGGACTGTGTCAATACGGTTATAGAAGAGCGCCACCCAAAGCGGAAAGGAAGTGATGACATCACATTCAGTAAACGCGACCTAGAAGGAAGACAGTACCCTCACATGGATCCCATGGTTATCTCTGCTCGACTCGGTCCCGCCGAAGTTTACCGAATCCTGGTAGACACTGGAAGCTCTGTAAATATCCTGTTCAAACACGCATTCAACAAAATGAAGCTATCAATGAAGGATGTATCTCCCTGCGATAAACCACTACACGGTTTCACTGGAGATGCGAAAATGCCCATCGGGCAGCTGGACCTCTTCGTTGAAATTGGAAGCCATCCCCGCTCCGTTATAAGGAAACAGACGTTTGTGCTGATAGAAAACCATTCGGCCTACAACGCCTTCCTAGGAAGACCAGCCTTATCTGACTTCCAGATTGTCCTAGCCCCGTGGTGCCTGAAAATGAAATTTCCAACAGACAATGGGGTAGGGGAAGTGGAAGGAGACCAGGATATTGCACGAGACTGCTATGTAACCGAACTTCGCAACAACCACAGGAAAGATAAAGGGAAAGGTGCAGAGATTGCCCTCTGCACAAAAAGCCTTGAAGCATAGCAACTAAAGAAAGCCCCTCCTCTTCGATACACCAGCGACCCTTTCAATGAATTAGACCCTAGGGACAAAGAGGAGGAGGCCACCGCCGAGCCTGCGGAGGCTATGGAGTTTATATCTGTAGACAAGCATGACCCAAGTAGGCTACTGAAAATTGGGTCCCAGCTGAAAGCTGAACTGAAGGAACAACTCATTGATTTTCTCCGCCACAACTTGGATGTATTCGCTTGGTCACACGCTGACATGACCGGAATCTCCCCCGACATAGCGTGCCACGTACTAAACATTGATCCTACCAAGGCGCCTGTAAAACAAAAAAAGAGAAGTATGGGGGCAGAGCGATCAGCAGCCCTCGATGAAGAAGTAAAGAATCTACTCGCCAATGACTTCATACGAGAAGCTATTTACCCAGAATGGATCGCCAACCCGGTACTAGTAAAGAAGGCTAATGGGAAGTGGCGGACCTGCATTGACTTCTCCAACCTAAACGACGCCTGCCCAAAGGATTGCTTCCCGCTTCCCAGAATCGATCAACTTGTAGACAGCACAGCCGGGCACGAACTCCTGTCTTTTATGGATGCATACTCAGGATATAACCAAATTCCTATGCATGCTCCCGACCAAGACCACACTAGTTTCATCACCGACCGGGGTTTGTACTGCTACAAAGTGATGCCCTTCGGACTTAAAAATGCAGGAGCCACCTACCAGCGCCTCGTCAACAAGATGTTCGCAGGGCTAATAGGACGAACAATGGAAGTATATGTAGACGACATGCTGGTAAAATCACGGAAAGCCAAAGATCACGTAAGCCACCTAGGCGAAATGTTCCAGGTACTTCGACAGTATGGAATGAAGTTGAATCCACTAAAGTGCTCCTTCGGAGTGTCATCGGGAAAATTCTTAGGATTCATCGTCCATGCCCGAGGGATAGAAGCAAACCCTGAACAA
The DNA here is from genome assembly GCA_030737815.1 of Allium fistulosum. NCBI lineage: Eukaryota > Viridiplantae > Streptophyta > Magnoliopsida > Asparagales > Amaryllidaceae > Allium > Allium fistulosum. The sequence continues at coordinate 1,332,138,421 of CM060902.1, read as the reverse complement.
GTCCGAGCATTAAGGGACATCAAGATACCTTCCACCCGAAAGGAAATGCAAAGCCTAAATGGAAAAGTGGCTGCCCTAAGCCGATTCATCTCCAAAGCAACGGACAAGTGCGTCCCCTTTTTCGAAGCTCTAAAGAAAGATAAAGGAAAGTTCGAATGGACGGACGAATGCTTAACCGCTTTCCTTAACCTAATCGAACACCTCCAGAAACCACCAGTACTCTCGACCCCAAGCGAAGGCGAAGAATTATACCTATACCTTGCTGTGTCATCTCACGCTCTAGGCGCTGCCTTGGTAAGGGAAGACAACCGCACGCAACGACCAGTCTACTTCGTCAGTAAAAGGTTTACTGGGGCAGAAGTCAGATATCCTAAGCTTGAAAAGTTAGCATACTGTTTACTAATCACTTCACGAAAACTACGTCACTACTTCCAATCCCATTCCATCAAAGTTCTGACCGATCAACCACTGAGGCAGGTACTCCATCGTCCCGACACTTCCGGGCGACTACTTAAATGGTGTATTGAGCTGAGTCAATATGATATCACCTATCATCCTCGCACCGCCATCAAGGGACAAGTCATGGCTGATTTCATTGCAGAATTCACTACCAACGAGGATAAGAAGCAACTGGAAATAACAGAAGATATCAAGTGGAATCTCTTTGTGGACGGTGCATCTAACGAACAAGGCTCGGGGGCAGGTGTGGTAATAATCACTCCCAGGGGAAATAAACTGCACTATGCTATAAGGTTGGAGTTCGCTGCCACCAACAACGATGCAGAATATGAAGCAGTAATAGCCGGATTAGAAATTGCCATCGAGATCGGGGTCAATTCTTTGTGTCTTCACAGCGATTCTCAGCTTATTGTTAATCAAATACTAGGGGAATTCCAAGCTCGAGAAGAACGACTCATAGCATATCTGAAGAAGACCAAGTTACTTCTCAGCCGATTGGACCACTACTCAGTCAAACACATCCCTCGGGAAGAGAACCAAGAGGCCGACGAATTGGCAAAGCAAGCAAGTATGAGAGACATCGCCATCTTCGGGGCAGTAACTGTCTCAAAGCAGACGATCCCAAGTTTTGAGCAAGTGAATCTGATAGCTGCAACCGAAGAAGCGACTTGGATGACTCCCATCCGAGACTACCTACAAAATGGCACACTACCCGACGGGCGTAACGAAGTCAAGAAAATCTTGAGGAAAGCGTCCCGCTACACAATACAAGGAGACATCCTCTATCGGCGCGGGTTCTCTAACCCATTGTTAAGGTGTGTCGCCGGAAGGGAAGCCAAGGAAATCTTATCCAACATTCATCAAGGAAGCTGCGGAGATCACACCGGAGGGCAAACGTTGGCAAAAAAGATACTCCGATACGGATATTTCTGGCCCACCTTAAGCAAGGACGCCTTAGATTTCGTCAAGAAGTGTGACAGATGCCAAAAATTTGCTAAGATCCCTCGGCTACCAACAACCGAGATTACTCAGATGACCAGCCCTTGGCCCTTTGCAGTATGGGGAATTGACTTAATCGGTGAACTGCCAATGGGTCGAGGCGGTGCCAAATATGCTATAGTAGCAGTCGACTATTTCACCAAATGGGTGGAAGCAGAGCCTCTAAATAAAGTATCTTCAGCGAAAGTTATCAACTTCTTAATCAAAAATGTTCTGTGCAGGTACGGAGTCCCACTAAAAATCATATCAGACAATGGACTTCAGTTTGACAGCGAGGAATTCGCCAACTGGTGCCAAGAACACGGAATTCACAAAAGCTTCTCATCCGTAGCATATCCCCAAGCAAACGGACAAGTCGAAGCAGTCAACAAAATTCTGAAAACTCTGATCAAAAAGAAGCTCGAAAAGTCAAAGGGCGCTTGGGTGGATGAACTCCCTACGGCACTATGGGCCTACCGCACATCTTTCAGAACATCAACAGGGCACACTCCTTTCTCTTTGGCATACGGATCGGAGGCTATGCTCCCAGTTGAAACCATTGTGCCTTCCCACCGTAGGATCCACTATAACCCAGAAGAGAACGAAGAGCTCCTCAACATGTCTTTGGATCTAGTCGAGGAGAGAAGGAATGATGCAGTCCTAAAAACAGCAACCCACAAGCAAAAGGTGGCAGCACAATACAACTCCAAAGTCAAGCATCGTACCTTACGAGAAGGGGATCTTGTCCTCAAGCGAATCTTCCCTCGCCCCGGAGCACTAGACCCAATCTGGGATGGACCATATGTAATTCATAAAGATCTCCACAACGGAGCCTATATTTTGTCAACAGTGGACGGAGAGGTGTTCCAGAGGGCATGGAACATCCAACACCTCCGTCGATACTTTTCTTAACTTGTATTGCCCATATGAAGTGAATTAACAAAGAGAATCAGTGGACGTAGGCATTTTTTCGTGCCGAACCACTTTAAAAAAGCCTTGTCTCTTTTCTAACTTGTTCCTTTGTATCTTGGCTGCTTGTTAACTTTACCCTTTTCTGTTGAACAAAATCCTGAGCATATAGCATTTCTATTCAAAGCACTCCACAATGCAACTTCACGTGGACAAGACCCAACAGGTACTATGCGAATCTATGCCCTCGCCAATGAGACACTTTTGCTCCAGCATCCCTCTGCTGCGGGTTAACTCATTGCTCGCGACGGCCCTTAAAGCCAACTGTAATGAGCCGATTATAAGCCACCGAGAAGGCCGACTATAGCCGAGGCAGCTCATTACGGCGTTAGGCTCGCCGGCAACTGTGAACCGACTATAAGCCCCAACATAAGGTGTGGCCAGCCAGGGGCAGTTCACAGTTGACGATCGGCACCCACGCTAGCCGGCCACAGTAAATCGAATAATACCCACGATTACGGGCCATAATGGCCCGGGTAGCTACTGTGCGCGATCTCGGCTCCGATGTGTCTTAAGTGCGGTTGTGGTAAAAAAGAATTAACTCCCCGCGGAGGCGTAAGATGGGTGACGAATGTCTCCAAGACCCACAGCTAGGGAAAGTGACTACAAAACCCGTTTGCCACGAACTTAAGCACATCGAAGGCCTTCCGTGACTGGAAGTTTTACTTTTTCACGTATTTCAATTTTTACTTAAAAAGCTTTTTTTTCTATCCCCTATAACAATCCCCAAAGTACATGATACAGAGTAGGAGATACTCGCCAATGGGTGTGGGGACTCACAGTGGCAGGACATTCGGCTACATTCCATGCTCGGTCCTACAAGATATTCAAGGCTGCCATCTACGATTAAAACATGAAAGGCGGTATTTTCTTCTTTTATGTACAAACACATGACTATAATTTGTTCACACTACACACTAATATTGCAAGTCATAAAATTATGGTTTAGAACCAGAATCTAACATCAAACACAATTTAATTACAAGAATATACATAGCTACATTTCTCATACGATATGTCGAAATAGCAACAAATATTCAAGAAACGGCAAAATCAGCTTAAGTTAAAAAATTACACGTCAAGAATAATGTTATTACAAGTAGCAAGAATTACAACTTAGAAGTTACTCTACTGTCTTAAGACTAACAGATACAGCAATGCCAAGCCTACAAAAAGAATTTTCCAGGTCCAATCAGGGAGCCGGTTGCGTCGAAGTCTTGTCCTTGCTCTTTTGCCCGCCTGTCCGGTCATAAAAAGGATTCATTAGTGATGAGTAACCAAGTTAACGGAAAGACTAGAAAAAGGAAGACTTACCAGTACCTGCTTCTTGACCGTCCTGGTCGTCATCCTCTACCTGCACACCTGCCTCTTCAGCAGCAAGCAGCCGCATACCCTCCTTTACCGCCACTTTCTCCTCCTTGGTGAACTGGGCAGTGACCACATCCATACTGAAGACCGTACCACCCTCTTTATCTGCGTCAGCCTGAGCCTCCTCCAAAGCCCGAAGATAGATCTTGGCCATGACCCTGGGATAATCATCCATCCAAGAGAGATTGCCCTGCTTCCAAGTCCGGAAATACATGTCCTGGAGCATGTCATCCATCATTCCCTCATTCTCCTCAAACTCCCTCATCCGGGCATCGGAAGCCGACAACCTTTCGACGGCAGCATCTCTCTCCAGTCTGTATCTCGAGCAATCAGCCTGAAGGGACCTCCGCATCACCTCCATCTCTTCCCTCAACTTAGCTTGAGCAAGCTCTGCAGCCTCAAGTTTCTCGGACAACCCCTCCACCTGCTCGAGATCCGCTCTCCGAACCTCATCCACCGTGGCAATAGCCATGTCAATCCGCTCTATGCAAGCAGCTTCCATTTTCCGCAATTCAGCCCGACTGGCCTCTTCCATGGTTTTCCTTAGTCGCCCAGTAGCAGCCTCATGCTGAGAAATCTGGATAGCCTGATCCGCAAGCTGTTTGGCCTGATCCGAAACCACCAATCGAAGTCGGATATTAGCACTCCCAATCTCCTCTCCGGCCTTGACCAGCCGAGCATGATGCCCCATCAGCTTCTTGGTCTCCTCGGCCACCCGATCAATGTTAGCTTTGGCCTCGTCTCCCATAGTGACTATACGAGTAGTGAGTAGATCGAGATCTAAAGACTTGGCTTCATCAAGTACTCGTACCATGGGGTTACGGGGGAGAAGGTGTTCGCCAGTGACTTCGTCAAAAGTAATATCATGAGAACCTGGATCCAGATCAGGATGACCCGCAAATGGATTACGGGCCAAGTCGGGACGGTCGATATGAATAACATAAGGGTTTCCGGACGGGTGCGGAGAGGGTACAAACTCGCTACCCTCCTCAGTAATATCATGGATAGGCTGAGCCGGAGGCTGAGGACCGGGCAAAGTTTCGGATAAAAGATGACTCCTCTTCCTCTGCTGAATACCCTCTTCGATAACCCCAAGAAGAGGACGGTATCCGACTACATCCCCGGAGCGTTGGATTGAGGGCTTCGGCTTGGCAGAAATTTTGGAAAGTTTATATTGCTCAAGCCTGTGTCGAAGGTCTGAAGCTTTGGACGTCTTGCCTGCTCCTGATATAAAGAACAAATGTCACAATCTTACATCACTATACGATTCGAGAAACGCGGTAAATTACAAGTTAAAAAAGGGGAAAAGAAACACAGCTGTGATTGTACAAACCCTGGGGAGGAGTGGGATACTGCAATAAGTCCTGGATTTCATTCCAGGACGGGAGCGGGTCATAAAATATTCCTAAGTCCCTATCATTAGTGAAGCATGCAGAGGTCAAGAGTTCACCTTGAGTCGTCAGAGCCACCTTGGCCGGAATGGTCGGAAAAGACTCACTTGCACCAGTCCCGGCTTTGTCCGCCTTCCCGGTCTTCTCTACCAAAGCCGGATCATCATCCAACCCCTCAAAAGCTTGGCGGAGAGCATCATCCGTCCACTCTTGCATTTCGCCTACTTGCCCAGAAGACAGAGCCCTGGAACCATCACCACCCTGTCCATCGCCACCATCATCACCAAGACGCTCAACGTCACTTCCGCCCTCCGCCTCACCTCTTTCTTCCTCCGCATCTATCTCCCCCTGAGTAAGTGGACAATTGCTGGGAGAAGGACCGTCCGACCTCTTAAGTTTCTTACCTCCGACGGTTGGAGGTTTCGTGAATGGTTTTCTCTTTCCACCCTCTGCCGCAACGCCTCCCTTAGCCTGAGCAGCCGCCCTCTCTTCCGCCGTTTCCCTCAACTTAACTACAGACTGCTGCGGAAGGATCAAGTTATATTCCAGAAGAATCGCATTTCTAATCAAGAAGGCAGATGATCTGTATTTCCCAAGAATGGCTTCTATCTCCGCCGCCGTCTGAACCAGGCGGTCAGTCTCCACAACCGGAAAGCCACCTGTCGCTAGCAAAAATGAGAAAGTATGAGAAGAAGCATCGCAATCGGAATAGAAATTATAAGTAAAAGCATCAACTTACATCCAGAGGTAAAACGCCGGATTGAAACAGAGTCGTCCCTAACAAAGAACCACTCCTTCTTGAACATGCTGAATTTAGAGTATAGATCCAAGACCGGTTTGAAGGTCACGGCTGACTCCAAGCTAATGTATGGGGATCCTCTCTTGTAGCCCCTCAAATTATATAAGTACCGGATCTCCCGGTTGGAAGGAGGGCGCCCGTACTTCCTCTGAAAGATGACGAAAAGGCTCGCCAGTATGGCATAAGAGTTGGGCTGAAGTTGGAATGGGGCCACCTTTAGATACGTGAGGAAGCTGACTACCCAAGCATTGAGAGGCGGGATAGCACCACACATACAATAGTACCTACTATAAGCAAAGTACCCTTCGGGAGGATTGTATGGCATGACTCCTGGGCCCGGCAACAGCATGAGGGCTCTATCGATCCCAAAGGAGCGAGATATAACATCGAGCTGCTCCTCTTTGAGAGAGCTAGGAAAGCAGTCAGGCGGGGAATCCAGCAGCTCCTGGGGACCATGTCCATCCACTAATGACCTTGGGGCGGGCCCATGACGCTCCGATCCTGATTGAGCTGGGGGCACGGCCGAGGACTCTCCTTCGCCCCCAGACTTCTTCTTATCTGACCGGGTTTCGACTCTTCGGGACATTATCTGCGCGCACGAAAGCGAAAGATATGATTGTTAGAACAAGAAATACAGAAATATAACCGAGCAAGTATATATAAGCATAGGATGTTGTTCAAGATTCAGAGTCCATTCGGCATTAAAAGTTTAAATTTCATTCGGTGTTGAAAGCTTCGAGGTCATTTGGTGGTACACCACGTATCTCATTCGGCGCTCAACACCCAACCTCGTCGCCTTCGTTCGGCGAAGGAAAACGTACATGGTTCGGTGCTTGTTTGATTCGGTCCTTGTCTGGTTCGATGCTAAGTTGATTCGGTCTCAAGCTGATTCGGCGCTCAAACTAATTCGACTCTCTTTGATTCGGCAAGAGACAACGGAATGGTTCGGTAGATGGAAAGAACGGAGGCCCTAATCCTCTACTTATAGGCGAAAGCGGACTACCGGACCAGATGAAAATGGAGAATTAGGATGGTCAAAAACAAAGCAGGATACGTGCATGCACCTACCCTGCTTTGGGGGGCAGATGTTGGGTATATTTTGACCTTGCCAACGACATCACCGAACCAAGTTCGTTTCCCTCACCTTCGAACCAACCCCTCCAAAACTCTACACCAAACCAGTTGTTACCGATCCGGCATCATCCCTCTATTCCTCAGTACCGAACCAACCTTCCACCGGACCACCATGCTCCTACCACCGAACCAACCTTCCACCGGACCACCATGCTCCTACCACCGGACCAAGCTTCCACCGGACCACCATGCTCCTACCACCGGACCAAGCTTCCACCGGACCACCATGCTCCTACCACCGGACCAAGCTTCCACCGGACCACCATGCTCCTACCACCGGACCAAGCTGCCACCGGTCCACTCATCCTCTTCCGCCGAACCAAAGTAAACCGAACCAACTCCACCAGGCCAGGTTGTATTAGCCCAGGCCCATCAGCAACCATACACATCCTAGACCCCTACCCCCAGCCTCACTCTATAAATAGAGGGGCAGGGGTACAGCAATGGGGACAAGTTTTAAGAGCTCAAGCACGGAAGGAACTCTTCAAACAACTTTCCTTTACTCATATCAAAGCTTTGTACTTGTAATCAAAACTAGAGAAGTGAAATAACATATAAAGTGGACGTAGGCACATTCTGGCTGAACCACTATAAACTTGCGTGTCTTTTTACAGTTTAGCCCCTGCTTTTCATATATTTGCATAAATCACCCAAATCACTAAGAACAACATAAGATCTACTAAATCATACAACTTTGAGGTGTTTGTCCATTTTTTGTGCAAACATATACAGATTTCGAAATATAACATATAAGATGTTATCGGTTTGTATTTTTAAGAAGTTGATGTGAAATATAATATATCTTTGATTTTTAAATATTTTATCTTAAAAAAAATGATTTTAAGTGTGTGCGCGTGTATATTGTATGTTAATATTTGTCTTAATTAAAATATTTAATTTTAATAATATATATATATATATTTTCGAGCTGATTCTAATTGCTTCATCGATTTCCTTATCTATCAACTTTATTCGCTTTATTCGTCGACTCGTGCCCACTTTGTCTGTTTGGATTCGGGCCTGGATTTCGTAACTCAATTTCATTATCAGTTATCTCTAACCTCGAAAGGTGAGAAATCACTCACGATTAATGTTCTTTTATTTATTAAATTTGATTTCAATTGAAACGATAATTGAAATACGTTGCTGTTAGTTATCTACGCCATTATATATATGTTTTACCTGTATCAGTTCACCTGTGACATCGAACACCATTATCTGTTATATATACAATGATAATCCAGTTTGGTTGCTAAATGATTGATTGTGTGATGTTTACATTGGACGTTAAATTGTTAATGTTGTAAGTGATAAATAATTTGAAATTGAAATTGACGTAGGATAGTTAGATTTGATATATGTGTTAATTTGATTGATGACATTTGCATAATATGACCCCTTTAAATGTTAAATAAATTGACACGTAGAAATAGTGTTAACCACACCTTGAACCATTTATATGTATGTGTATAAATTGATGTAGTTTGAAATTGAACAATAAATATCATGTGAAGAATCGTATAAATATTAATGTATTAATCTTTAATCTACATGAAATGATAGTGTGGATTCTAGAAATAATTATATTAATTTACACAAATAACAATGTGAATTAATACGATTATTTCGGGATTATTTGAATTAATTATTGGATTGTTGTTATTGATTGTTGTTATTGCTTGTTTATTTACTTTGACACAATCCCAGTTATCATACTGCAAGTTCCCTTTGCTATGTTTGATTTTTGAATTAAATGGAATCGGGTTGAAATGATAAATACCAAAATTAAACTTTGACTTAGGATAGAGAATTAAATAAAAACTGATTGGTCAATAATTTGATTTAAAAATAAAATAAAGATTTTATTTGGATAAATAATAAGGTTTTGAAATGAAGTTGGAATTTGAACTTTTATGGAAGGAAATGTTAATATTTAATAATCTGAATCAGAATATTAACACAGTAATTGATGAAAGAATGTTGTTTTAAAATTGGAATTATTAATAATTAAGTTTAAAATTATTTAATAATTAAGTTGAAATTATTTAATAATTAAGTTGAAATTATTTTATAATTAAGTTTTGAAATTATTTAATAATTAAATAAAAGTGAATTATTTAATAGTTAAATAAAATTGAACCTCTTGAATTAGTGAAATTTCGTTCTTTATTAATTGAGCTTTGAAATTGTAACTAAGTAAATAAATAAGTGAATTGAATTTTCTTTAACAAGAAATAAAAATGTGATTTATTGAAATTAATGTAAGACTTGTAATGTTAAAGAGTTGATTTGACGAATTTAATTTAATTCAATTTGTAAGTATTGATATAATGATATGAACTTAAGTAATTGATTTAATGAATTGGAAATTAAATAGAAATTGTTTTAAATGACAAATTTACTTAACGAATATTGAATGAGATCGATTAATGAATTTAAATTGATTTGAATGTTAAATTAAATTAATTTAAATGATTTCGGAATGAAACTTATATACGAATTTAAATGAATACTTGAATTGACTTAAATCAAATATTTAATTTGAATTATAAGATTTTGAAATGGAAATTTGGAAGTTTGAAACGTAAATTATGGAAATTGTTTAGAAAGACAAATGGAATGTTGGTTTACAAATTATAATTGAAATTGAAATTGATTTGGTTTTGAAATAAATAATCGACCAATCAGTATAATAATCACGAAAGTTATTAAAGAAACCGGAATCGGTTAGGGACATACTCCCTGTCTAAACCGAAAACCACTTTAATAACTACACGCGGAGTGTGATCCAGAATGAAGTGGTTGGAATGATGTACGTGATGACTGAAGAAAGAGAACGATAATGGATAGCCTTGAAACTTGTGTCAAATTGGAAATGACTAAAACAGGAGCTGTGCCGGGCCAAATGGGGTTAGCTACCTCGAGCGAACACACTTCTTCGAAAACTACTCATTACTTGTTATCGATTGGTGCACCCTCGAAATTTTGGGAGTGTTGTTTCGTGGTGTTGCGATCGTTGCGGCGATGCGTTCTCACCAGTCCGGATCAGGCAAACGGTAGTTTCACTACCTTGGGTATTGCCTCATGTGCCTTGTTATACTTGTATCCCTATATACGCAACCACTACGATTTGTTTTGTGTTATACCTATGGAGTACTCCCTGATATCCCACTAGTTCACGGTGGAGTTTACAGTGCTGTATAGACTATAACGCTTATATAAAATGTGTTAAGGGGGATAATGGTAACGCCTTAACACTATTTTGATATTTTATATTACTTATAGGCATTATCTACTTATCGTACACTACTACATAGTAGATAGTTTAACGGATCCTTAAAGGATGGTTATTCCAAACATCCTTTGAGTTACTTGTATTTCAGTTGCTATTTCACTTGAGTTGGATTTATTGATATAAGAATGTTAATCCTGACTCGAGTGTTTTGTGTTTTGCTTTACGCTCGGGTCAGACTGAGTGTACCAGTATTCGAGACTCACTTGTGGAGTTGGAGCTTCGCTTGGAGATCCAGCTATCTATCCATCTTTCAGATATCCAGTTGATTCCAGTGATTGTATTCTGATTCTTGTATTTGACTATTGTATTCGAGACATCTGTTGTACCTTATTTAACTCTGATATGTATATAGTAGCTTCATGACCTACTATCTTTTGTTTTCGCTGCATTTATTACTCTGTGTATGTGATCTGTGATTATTTTATTTACTGTATATGCTCAGTTTTGCCAAATTTAAATTAACTATTCGGTATTTTGAATTATTCAAGTCCGACATGTGCGGATGCGAATAGTCGAAAATAGCGGGTCGTTACAGTTGGTATCAGAGCTTTGGTAGCTCTAGGCAAAATTTAGCATATTGGGTAAATGTATTACAGAATCACTTTCATTCGAGTTGAATCTCTTCCTTTTGACTCGATTCCTTTGAATTTTGGAACGTTCCCTGCGGTTCCAAAATCCATTCGTGTCCCTCACTATTCGTCTTCTAATTCCGAGTATCCCATAACTCCACCTTAAATGATCTTTATAATGAATCGGCGGTCTCGTCAATCTTCGAAATTTTGTAAATGGGTGAAACTCCTTTACAATTGGCATCGATTCACTGGAGATTTCTATATCCTCAGTTTACGATGCTATCTATCTCCTGCTATACCTGAATTCTGCATCGATCTTATTTTGAAGTCACGGTCGACCGGATAAGGTTGCCCGCGATTTATATAAACTTATACATCTTTCTATCTTGTTATTTAATTATTTTAGCTTTGTTTCGAGCTTATCTTCGAATCAAAATTCTCTTTGATTTGAGTCCATCAAATTTGAAACCCTATCCTTATTTTGAAAATTCATTCCTGTATCGTCGAGCAAAGAAATGTATTTGTAAACTAATATATAAATGTTTTAATATATGCGGTGTTGTTTGAGTTGTTGATGTTGATTTGGGTTTCCGATCGATTCGTCTGATCAACGCTATCGATAGGATTTCCAAAGCACTTGAGCAGAGCAAGCTGACACAATATTGTTTTCAAATTTGGAAAATAAAATAAAGTTTGTATGATTTTACTATATATATAAGTATGAATTTTCTTTAACTAAACTGCTAATAAATTGATTGTTGGAATGATAATATTTGATTATCATTTATTGTTTTGTAAACAATTGACTATTACAATATCAATAAATGAATTTATAAACTTGGCTATAATTTGATTTGAAATTTGAAATGTATTTAAATCAAGAATTTGAGAATTTAATTTTTTGATGATTTCAACTTGGTTTTTAAGTTTTAGAAGGTATATTATTTTCGAATAGAAATCATTTCAAAAAAAATTAAAGTTTTAAATCAGTCCTCTCTTGTTTTGTCGCTGGAAACTAATTTCGGTGATGACGGCCGCATCATCTACATTTATTTTCGAGTTTCGAAGAGGAGAGACCATCAGTAGCTTGCTATACTTTTGTTTTGAAATGAATTTGATTTGAATTTCTAAAGTATGACTTGATTTAAAATATATATATATATATTAGTATTTGATTTAGATTTGACTGGAATATATTGTATGTATATAATTATCTCTAAATTGTTTGAAGCTAATCAGAAATTTAATTCTTTAAATTTGGGTAAAAGATGATTTCAATTATAAATGAAACCAAAATTTTGAATTAATATTTAAACTTGAGAGAATTGAATTAGAAATTTACTTGTATAAAACTCGATTGCTTTCAATATAACTTACCTAAATTGCTCAAAAAGTTAACTATGTAATTGGATAGTATACAATATAAATTGTCTTTAGAAATAAAATTTGAATGCGTATAAAAATGTTATACACTTCAAGTTTAATTATAAAATGGTTAATAGAATACTAGGTTAGTTGAATAATAGATGGATTAATAAAATAAATTGTTGTTTGAAATAAATTTTGTAACAAACAATGATAAATTGAAAATAAACCAAGATAATGAAATTCCTTTAGTATAAAGTCAATTGTTGAATATAAATTAATTAAAATTAAAATTTATATGGTTTAAATTAATTGTTTATTTTGCAATTCGAGTCTATTTTCTTCAGGTTGTTTCTGTTCTCCTACCTTCTTCCTTTTTGGGGACAAAAGGTTTTGAGTGGGGGAGAGTGTAACGACCCGTAAATTTAACTGGTTTTAATAACGTTATTAATTGAAATTTTGTGGAATTTTAAAAATAAAATTTTGAAATAAAAAATTAATATTTGAAATGCGTTTAGTTAAACATAGAAACTGATAAATTTTCATCCAAAAATATGAAAGTTTATTTCGTGTAAAATTTTATTTCAATTTAATCAGTAAGAAATTTATGAAAATAAAATATTTTCGAAACCTGAATATTTTTACATAGAAAAATTCTAAATCATCTTCTAAGAAAGACGGAATTTTTCGTTTTTCAAAATTCGGACTTCTTTAGCTCCGTCGATCTTATTTTTCTGCGTTTTTGCTGCATTTTCCGCTAGTAGAAAAATTCGAATTTTTTATAATTCAGTGGTACCACTAACATCTATATACCATTTTGATCGTCTCGCCGTGCTGATCTATATGGTATATTCAACTTTGTGTTTTGAAGTTCGGTTCGCTGTGGGATCGATGAAACAATTTGCAGTATCGGTACCGGTTTTGTGTCTGTTGGTTATTGTGACTTTTCATTGTTCACCGCACAATACCAACAACTGTTTACATTTATATTTATTTAGATTCTTGTGCCTGACCTTTATCATTCCCAACGTACCATTTACATTTTCTTTATTGCTCTTCTCTGTTCAATAAAAAAAGCAATATACGTTTCTATGTATATACCGGTTCATCTTTTGTTCAAACCGGTTCCTTTGTTTTATTTTTCTCCCATGGCCAAGCAGCCTCTCCTTCACGCAATCTCCACTCCCTCACTTCCTTCTATCTAACTGGCCCGCAACCCCGCGTTTCTTCTTCCCACTTGCCTCGCACCTCCGCAAACAGCACATCATCACCCACACCGCCAGCACCCCGCCATCAGCCGTCCTCCACGCTGAGCCAACCCACCAACGCCTCACACAGAACCAATGCACCCAATATCAACCGGACCCCACATGATGCCCGCGCCGATCTCCTACGGCCGTTCCTCAACTTCCTCTGCCCATAGAGCAGGCGAGACTACAGCAACTGGAGCTCGCCATGGCACGCATCCACCTCCCACCCTCCTTGTTGCCGAAGAGCCTACCTGACCTCGCTTTGTCCCTCCAACCTCCTACCTCAGCCGACCAAACATCTTCCCACCACCGAACTCCGGTCATCCTCTATCTTCAGCTTCCTTATCTTTACCGAGATCTCACTGCTCCCCTCCTCCTTGCCTCTACCCGTGCTCTGCCTTCCATCTTCCTCCACTGCGCCATCTTCCTATTTATATATAGGTTAGTTTTTTTGTTATAATGGTTTATGAAAACCCATATGATCTGTTGCTTACATTTTTTTAAAAACTATCTGCTTATATAAAAAAAATCTAACCGAGTTTTATAAAAATTGAAAAAAGAAGAAAGTATACATATATATATTGGTTATATAAAATATGTTGGGGCCTTAATGTATATTTTATAAAAGTTTTATATAAAGTTTACTTAAGATTTTGTGACAGGTTAGTATATATGATGTGCAAGTAATAACGAAAATTATGTTTACTATATATGTTTCAAAATGTGTTTGTATAGTGTGTGTATGTGTGTGTGTGTGTGTATATATATATGTGTAGTTTTATATAAGATTTATATGATATGTTGTTGTTTTGTATACATAGGTATAGGTAAGTCTGATCTTCAATATAGAATAAAAGTATGCAGTCCAATTCTTTGGTTATAGTTTATTTCAAAAGGTGAATTATGTTTTGATTTATATTTTACTTTGGGTCCTCTGGTTTTAGGCTTCTTACTTCCAGTTTTATATATAACATAGACTATATAAGAGGGCCCATATAAAGTAAGTATAAAGTATTCTATATGGATTTTTAAACATATATATTAAGTTATACATTTTGTGTTCATCTATGTTTTAATATTGTTTTGAAATATGGGTTATATATATAGCTTATGTATATTAACGTGTGCTGCATATAATTGATTTCAATATATTATGTGATAATAGTAGTTATAGATTTATATATAAAAGTTTATTTTGCATGTTGTTTAAATAAAGAATATTTTAATGAAAATATGTTCATAGCGTATCATATTATAGATAGTGCGTATACAATATATATGTGTTTCCAGTACCTATGTTTCATTTAATTATATATATATATATATATATATTAAAATTTTGATTTTTGACTTATATACAGATTTCGAAATATAACATATAAGATGTTTTCGGTTTCTATTTTTAAGAAGTTGATGTGAAATATAATATATCTTTGATTTTTAAATATTTTATCTTAAAAATAATGATTTTAAGTGTGTGCGCGTGTATATTGTATGTTAATATTTGTCTTAATTCAAATATTTAATTTTAATAATATATATATATATATATATATATATATTTTCGAGCTGATTCTAATTGCTTCATCGATTTCCTTATCTATCAGCTTTATTCGCTTTATTCGTCGACTCGTGCCCACTTTGTCTGTTTGGATTCGGGCCTGGATTTCGTAACTCAATTTCATTGTCAGTCATCTCTAACCTCGAAAGGTGAGAAATCAATCACGATTAATGTTCTTTTATTTATTAAATTTGATTTCAATTGAAATGACAATTGAAATATGTTGTTGTTAGTTATCTACACCATTATATATATGTTTTACCTGTATCAGTTCACCTGTGACATCTGACACCATTATCTGTTATATATACAATGATAATCCAGTTTGGTTGCTAAATGATTGATTGTTTGATGTTTACATTGGACGTTAAATTGTTAATGTTGTAAGTGGTAAATAATTTGAAATTGAAATTGACGTAGGATAGTTAGATTTGATATATGTGTTAATTTGATTGATGACATTTGCATAATATGACCCCTTTAAATGTTAAATAAATTGACACGTAGAAATAGTGTTAACCACACCTTGAACCATTTATATGTATGTGTATAAATTGATGTAGTTTGAAATTGAACAATAAATATCAAGTGAAGAACCGTATAAACATTAATGTATTAATCTTTAATCTACATGAAATGATAGTGTGGATTCTAGAAATAATTATATTAATTTACACAAATAACAATGTGAATTAATACAATTATTTCGGGATTATTTGAATTAATTATTGGATTGTTGTTATTGATTGTTGTTATTGCTAGTTTATTTACTTTGACACCATCCCAGTTATCATACTGCAAGTTCCCTTTGCTATGTTTGATTTTTGAATTAAATGGAATCGGGTTGAAATGATAAATACCCAAATTAAAATTTGACTTAGGATAGAGAATTAAATAAAAACTGATTGGTCAATAATTTGATTTAAAAATAAAATAAAGATTTTATTTGGATAAATAATATGGTTTTGAAATGAAGTTGGAATTTGAACTTTTATGGAAGGAAATGTTAATATTTAATAATCTGAATCAGAATATTAACACAGTAATTGATGAAAGAATGTTGTTTTAAAATTGGAATTATTAATAATTAAGTTTAAAATTATTTGATAATTAAGTTGAAATTATTTAATAATTAAGTTGAAATTATTTAATAATTAAGTTTTGAAATTATTTAATAATTAAATAAAATTGAATTATTTAATAGTTAAATAAAATTGAACCTCTTGAATTAGTGAAATTTAGTTCTTTATTAATTGAGCTTTGAAATTGTAACTAAGTAAATAAATAAGTGAATTGAATTTTCTTTAACAAGAAATAAAAATGTGATTTATTGAAATTAATGTAAGACTTGTAATGTTAAAGAGTTGATTTGACGAATTTAATTTAATTCAGTTTGTAAGTATTGATATAATGATGTTGAACTTAAGTAATTGATTTAATGAATTGGAAATTAAATAGAAATTGTTTTAAATGACAAATTTACTTAACAAATATTGAATGAGATCGATTAATGAATTTAAATTGATTTTAATGTTAAATTAAATTAATTTAAATGATTTCGGAATGAAACTTATATACGAATTTAAATGAATACTTGAATTGACTTAAATCAAATATTTAATTTGAATTATAAGATTTTGAAATGGAAATTTGGAAGTTTGAAACGTAAATTATGGAAATTGTTTAGAAAGACAAATGGAATGTTGGTTTACAAATTCTAATTGAAATTGAAATTAATTTGGTTTTGAAATAAATAAACGACCAATCAGTGTAATAATCATGAAAGTTATTAAAGAGACCGGAATCGGTTAGGGACATACTCACTGTCTAAACCGAAAACCACTTTAATAACTACACGCGGAGTGTGATCCATAATGAAGTGGTTGGAATGATGTACGTGATGACTGAAGAAAGAGAACGATAATGGATAGCCTTGACACTTGTGTCAAATTGGAAATGACTAAAACATGAGCCGTGCCGGGCCAAATGGGGTTAGCTACCTCGAGCGAACACACTTCTTCGAAAACTACTCATTACTTGTTATCGATTGGTGCACCCTCGAAATTTTGGGAGTGTTGTTTCGCGGTGTTGTGATCGTTGCGGCGATGCGTTCTCACCAGTCCGGATCAAGCAAACGGTAGTTTCACTACCTTGGGTATTGCCTCATGTGCCTTGTTATACTTGTATCCCTATATACGCGACCACTACGATTTGTTTTGTGTTATACCTATGGAGTACTCCCTGATATCCCACTAGTTTACGGTGGAGTTTACAGTGTTGTATAGACTATAACGCTTATATAAAATGTGTTAAGGGGGATAATGGTAACGCCTTAACACTATTTTGATATTTTATATTACTTATAGGCATTATCTACTTATCGTACACTACTACATAGTAGATAGTTTAACGGATCCTTAAAGGATGGTTATTCCAAACATCCTTTGAGTTACTTGTATTTCAGTTGCTATTTCACTTGAGTTGGATTTATTGATATAAGAATGTTAATCCTGACTCGAGTGTTTTGTGTTTTGCTTTACGCTCGGGTCAGACTGAGTGTACCAGTTTTCGAGACTCATCTGTGGAGTTGGAGCTTCGCTTGGAGATCCAGCTATCTATCTAGCTTTCAGATATCGAGTTGATTCCAGTGATTGTATTCTGATTCTTGTATTTGACTATTGTATTCGAGACATCTGTTGTACCTTATTTAACTCTGATATGTATATAGTAGCTTCATGAACTACTATCTTTTGTTTCAGCTGCATTTATTACTCTGTGTATGTGATCTGTGATTATTTTATTTACTATATATGCTCATTTTTTCCAAATTTAAATTAACTATTCGGTATTTTGAATTATTCAAGTCCGACATGTGCGGATGCAAATAGTCCATAATAGCGGGTCGTTACACTATCTAATATTTTTTAAATCATATAACCTTACATATTTTATATTTAAAATCATCTTAAATGTCATTTTTAAGAGTGGTCAAATTATGAGTCATTACAGGGCTACTAAGCAACCTAATTGATTTACGTGCTATAATCACACCCAAAAGTATTGCAGTAAGATTTGATAGAGTTTTACAGACTCAGATCTTCAATCTTGATTATAATTGATCATATAACTCTTGAATAGCACTTTGATCTTGGTTTGAGTGAGAGAGATGAGAGAAATCAGAGAGTATATGAAAGAGAATCAAACTAGTAATGATTGAATTTGATTCTGGTTGAAATTCGATAGAGTTTTGGATATATTTTGATTTAGAAAATGAGAGAGTGGAAATAGGAGAGAAGAATAAGAAAGTAGATGATAAAAATTCATTTGGAAATTTGATATATAGGGAAACAAAGGTCATGTCCATTCGCGAAGAGCTACGACGAAAAGACACTTCCATTCAAATTCGAATTTTGAAAATTACGGCTACCATATCGACATATGCCTATAGAGTATGTCAACATACTCTTCACAAAATTGAAAAACACTTTAAAATATTATTTCGAAATCCAGTTCTTTGTAAAATAATTTGACTATTTGTAGAATCATTTAAATATAGTTTATACATATTTTAATCAACATATAACTTAGTAAAACTTTATAAAATAATTTTGAAAGATTAATAAGCGTATTAAATAATATATATAAATCAATATAATTATAACTTCTTAAAGTACAAAAAAATTCAGTATGTATATAAACATAAAAACAATAAAATAATAGCTTTATAAGTTTAAGAGACTGAAAATCATTTTGGAAAATATTTTGACAAGATTATTTTAAAAACCAGGATATTTGAAAAATATTTAAAACTTAGTTAAAATAGAGAGAGAGAGACTAAGAAATTGCTATCAAGGTTTTAACATAAATTCTATGACTCTATAACTTATCTAGAATATCTTGAAATCTTGAGCTCTTCAATACTCATGAGCCTTCATTCTTGAACTCTTGAAACTCTATTTCAGCATCTTGATACTGTACAGTCTTCTTTATCAACACTTGTCTAATATCCTGTACTATATACTATATAACTTGATAGAACATTAGTATCTATATTTTATATAATGTCCTATGGTTGTTATCATCAAAACCAAAACCTACCAACAATAAGTGATCTTGATGGGACCTATCCAGATAAAAGATTATCGTATCCCATGGGCTCGACAAAATCAAAATTTTGATTGTTTAGGTCATTGAGCATGGATAACCAAAAGGATCGGCAGCTCAATCATCATGGGTAGTTGGGGGTGCGTTCATGGTCCTGGTAGAAGAAGCACTAGGGGTAGCTTGTGACATCCATCTCCTCAAACACTTAAACCTGGGAGTTTGAATAGTATCTTCATCAACGTTGATATTCTCCTTGGTTGAATCTACTCTGAAGTCTTCTTCTTATTTATTTATGTATTGTTCCTACTCTATCTCGTCGTATTAATCTTCTTTTTCCTCTTTATTGTTAACAACGATTCATCTTTGAGCTGGGGCCAATCTTGGCTAGTTCACACCAGCTTGTGCTTGTTTGAAAAGTTGATCCCAACCCTTCGAGTACCCATCACGATACACACGCATAAAATTGAATGTCCATTATATATTCGGTCAAAGTGGAGAAGTTACATATCAATTAAGAGAAAGGAAGTACGATGCTTGAGTTCTAGGACTACTTAGATCTCGATGACCATATATCTTAAAGCTTCATCATCGACCCTTGCTTATATATATGAAAACGAATGGTGATAAATAAGAAACTTGAATGATGTAAAGATAAGTAGTGTGAAATTTGGAATTTGATGTGTAAGACTTACATTTTGAGAGCCATCACTATGCAAACCCTATGGGACACGTCATGAAAAATATTCGTCTTTAAGTTACTTCACTTATTGTGAAGGCCATTTACCATGCAGTTGAAGTGAATAACTATAGAGAATATGAGAGAGACAATAGGAGAACGTCGCTTGAAATTGTATAAGAAGCTAATGTCAACAAGTCCTGATTCTCTACCGAAATGGAGACAAAAATCATACAGAAGTTGAGGAGAACGACATACGTGTTCTAATGCAGATTGAGAAGGATCAATCTAAAGTAAATGGAGGACTTGTTATAGAGGCCGAGGAGAATGGCAAATGTGTTCTAATTCATATTGAGAAGATCAATTCAGAATGACTGGAGGACATGGTGCAAGTATCGGTTAAAAAGAAGGATGGTACCAAATAGACAAATATAACTGTTACAAGTAGCATGACTGGGGGACGGTTGTATGTTCGTTTATGGGTAACGCAAGACTCACTTCATTCTCAAGGATTCCATGTCTATCGTAAATGCATTAGAGATCCACAGTGGTAAGCTGAGAAGAAGGAGACTCAAGCGGTTTTTCTTACATGACAACTTCACTCAAAACAACTTCTAGAGTGGTGTCATTAGGGAGCTCCACTTATCATTAGCTGAGCAACGACGACAGGCTCTTAACGAACACAAGATGGTACAACAATAGTAATGGAAAATGAGGTTGGCATGGATTTAGATGCTACTATGGGTGAAGATAGAAGTAGAGGCAACTGCGATGGTGAAAATTCTAGTAGAACATCTAATAGCCATAGGATAACTGGAATAAAACTAGGGTGACGAGCATGATCAGGTAAGTATTGTTTATTTCCTATACATGTGTAGATATGTTTTTAGCCCTAATGTGATCAATGTATAGCATCTAATGAATGTTGACCCGTGTTGACTCATTGAATTCTACACATCAACCAAGGGCGGTGTGTATCTTACATGTGCTTGTATGTTGTCTTGTGCATGATATGCAAAAACATGGTGTATGGGGTGAGTGCATGCTTGTGCATGCAAACGAGTTCGTGCATGGAATGGAACTGTTTGTTCATAAGGAAACTGTTAATGTAGTAACTACGTTAGCAGTCCTGGATTGGCCCAAGAAGAAAAGAATCTGGCTCTTGATCGAGTCTTCTTAGAAAAATAGTGCAATTTTTATAAGTGAAGACTCTTAAACCATTGGAAGCAAGTGTTGATGGAATGTGTGTTCCCGGACATGTCGATGGAAAAATTCAATGAAGTCTCCAACTTGATAATGTGGAATTCATCGAATTATCCCCAAGAGTTCAAAATTTATTTGGAAATCAACTCATTAAGGAAAATCCCTTTGTCCCAAACCAAAACCAACCAACCCTCACCCAAATATGATCCATTTCCCCTTCATTAACTTGACATCTCTCAAAATCAACCAAATATGAGGGAGAAGGGAAGGTGATGGTTGATGGCAAAGAAGGGTCAGTGGTAGCGATTGGGGCATATGTGAAGTAGGGTGTGGTATGGAGGGAGAGGTGAAGTACCAAGGTCAAGAACTCTAGAGGATTGAAAAAGCTGGAATCTTGAATTCGCAAACATTAGAAACCCCAAGTCGCATAGGAAATAAAGATGTATTTATGGAAAGTGAAGGTGAAGAAAAAATTCTAAATTTTGAAAATATAAGTATATGGATCGATCGATACCGATCCATAAATGGATCACTATCAATCCAAAAGTTTAAAAAAAGAGATAAATGAATGTGTCGACCTAACCTTAAACCATAATGATTCTCAATGATGAGAAAGAGGATTGAGCTTATGAAATTACGAAACTTTGAAATTTATATCTGCCAAAAAGACATTCCACGATGACTATGTTGAAACAAAATGTTTTGAAAGTGTGATGTTTGGGTAATAGAAACATCTATGCTGATCGAGATTCGATCATGTGTCTTCAATCAAATAATGCTTTGTAGCACAATTTTGGGAAAATTTTTATATGGTATTTTTCATAGGTGAAATTCCGATGATATTGGGCTACAAAATGATAAGAAAATGGATGCTAGAATAAATAATGATCGAGTACATAGAATAACTAAGGAAAAGTGGGAAAATAAGCTAAGTCCATGGATCGATACTGATCCAGGGATGGATCCATACCAATCCATCATTTTTCCCATTTTTCATCATTTCTTATTAGATTTAGGAAATAAAAATGCAAGAAAGAAAACAAGGGAAATTCGCTAAGTCCATTAATCGATACCAATCCATAGATTTCTTCGATTTTGTGATTATTCTCTATGAATACATGTAGGGAAATCTTAAAAGCATCAAGGAGAGATCAACATAGAAGAGAAGCAAAATATTTTGAAGAAACTAAAGTGAAAAAAAACCAAAACCACTGTTTGTAGTAATATGCTGAAGGATTGGTACTAATCCATCAAGTTGATGCTCTTAGATTTGGATTTCTTCTATTTTCGTGGATCTAAGTACTTGATCAGTTCTAATGCAATCAAATGACCCAAAAGCCAAATAATAGCCAATTTTAGCTATAAATAAAGGGCTGTATGAAGCATAAAAAGGACTTAGACTATTGGACATTGTTATTTCATATCTAAGGAAAAGCGTTGTCATTATAAATTTTTGATAGAATTTAAAGACTGTTGTATATCTTTTGGATCTAGTGTGAAATTTGCAATATACATTCATCAAAGTGGATGTAAAGATAGCCAAACCACTATAATCTTGTGTCTCTTGCTTTTATTAATTTCTCCTTTATTTTTTTTCAATTGAATTGTTGTTATTTGATATAATTCAGCGACATAGAATCATTATCTTCGTGTATTCACTCGATTGGAGATGTTATACTAGTTTTTATCCAACATTTTAAGTGATGGAAAGGATTGTAGTTTGGGATGTTGCTGTTATTCGGATTATGTAGAATATATAGAGTTTTAAAGAAGTCAACTACTAGATATGTATTTACTCGTGGTGGTACCATTATTAGTTAGAGAATGAGGTTGTAAATAGTAGTTGCATCATCAAATGTAGAAGCTAAGTTGATAATTACCATCGAATTATCTAAGAAGAACTCTTTCAAAGCGATTGTTGTGTGACTCGAGCTTTGTGCATGATAGTGTGGTGGTGACTACGATAGCCGAATTGCAATTCATTAATTTTAATGTTTTTCTTTTAGCTCAAAGGCAAAGCATATAAATAGTTAAGGGGGCCTTTTCTTATAGTTATGAGTGAAGAAAATTTGTTCTTTTAGAGAAGGTTCACATGAAGGACAATGCAGCAAACATGTTTACTACAGTCATTTCCTACTACTAAGTTGGAGCATTGCTTGAACTTGGTTCGTCTATTGAGGTGTTATGTACCACATGGTGGCATAACCGAAGAGAGAATGCATAATACCCCATAAATTAATAAATAAATAATTGAGGAATTAATTATGGGAATAAAGACTTAAAAACATAAATAATTAAATTAAGTAATGAAAAGTGATAAGCACTTAAGTGTACATTACTTATCAGGATTATACTTAGTACGGTATAAATAAAAAGAATTAAATAGGAAGAAGGGTATTGGGCTATCGACCCCTCCACTAGCATAAACAAAGTTAGTTACTTCCCTCTATTCATTTCATTCTCTATTCAAATTAAAAATAAAAGCTTTTAACACTTCAATGGAGGTTAAGGCCTAATAAAGAAAAAAGATGAAAAGAAGAAGATCAATACAAAGGAACTAGAAACGTCAATTAAGGAATATAGGTGAGTAACATATTCTATAATCCCTTTG
The DNA here is from genome assembly GCA_030737815.1 of Allium fistulosum. Lineage (NCBI taxonomy): Eukaryota > Viridiplantae > Streptophyta > Magnoliopsida > Asparagales > Amaryllidaceae > Allium > Allium fistulosum. The sequence continues at coordinate 1,332,114,686 of CM060902.1, read as the reverse complement.
TCTCTCAATGATCTCTCACGGCTATATCTATTTAGAATATTTCTTATGCTTCTTATAATCCAAATGCTTTGGGAATTTAATACGATGAAGAGAACAAATTATTACAGATGTGTTTTGATATATAGAATTTTCCCTTAAGTAAATAAATTGATATGTACATAAGATACGTATATGGTAGAATTTAGCTTGAAATAAGGAGTCTGAGAAACTTTATGAAAGAAAAGACATATAAACATTTCTTATAACTTCCTAGAAATTTAATAAGTAATTTGCAAGAAAAATTATGCTTGAACGTAGGAATAAAATGGGTTGCCAAGGGGTAACAATGGGGGGTGGGAGTTAATTAAATTAAATATAGTATTTTATCATTAGTCAACAGACCAGATCCACAAATTGTGCTGAACGTGTCAAGAATATACATAAAAATGGTAATAAAGGACCAAGTCAAGCGAATCAAAACTTGAAATAAGTAAAGCTAATGTAAGATATGCAGAGGATAGTTCCTAATATGTACTGGGAGGTTGTGCCGAAGGTAGTAGAGGTACTAGAGTCGAACCAAAAGAAAATGTAAACATGAACCTTAAATATAAAGACTTAAGTAAGGAAGTTAAGTAATAAAAATTGAAAGGTTAGGGCTATAAAACCAAACGCTTTAGCTGAAGGCTGAAAGGGGAAATGAGGGTTAAGGAAACACTATGAGTAGAGGAGGTGATTTTAAAATTTTAAAGATTTAAACTCTTAAGTCACCTAAGCTTAACTGAGACAGGCTTCCTAGCTAAGATCGAATGTAGTGATTATCGAGGGCTGGTTAGCTCTCGGTAGGGTGTTTGAAACAAGAAATGGTAACTTCTAGAGGCTAAGATGTACGCTAAGGTTAAGATAACCGAAATTAGTACTTAAAACATTAATGATAACGTAGTAAGTAGTAAATGTTAACCGGATAGAAGTCAAACTATTTCTATTTTGATGATCAGCTAATAAGAAAACCTAATGGTGAATGGTTAGGTAGTGTGTTCGTTTGACGACATAAGGCTTGGAGTGGCTGCCAAGAGATCAAAAGCATAGGTGTAAGGCCTGATTTGGCCACTAAGAATGAAGTAGGCATGAGGCTGGGTGTGGCAGATGAAGCATGAAAGGGTTGGGTGTATGGCTAAGTGTGGGAACCAAAACCAAAAGCATGGTGTAAGGTCTGAAGTGGCAACCGTACGGGATAGGAAGGCAATCGGTGCAAGGCCTAGGGTGGGAACCAAGGAACGATGGAAGATGTAAGGTCGGGTGTGGCAGTCAAGAAACTAATAACAAAGTAGGTGTAAGGCATAAAGTGGAAGTCGAAATACGAACTCGTTGGTGTAAGGCTTGAAGTTGCAACTGGAAAACAAAAACAAAGTAAGTGTGAGGTTGGGAGCAGCAGCCAAAGTGCGATAGTAATGGTATAAAGCCTAAGTGGTAACCGAAACCATTAGTGTATTTGTTGAAATTTTGTAAATTGTGTAGGCATAAGGCCTATGTGGCAGCCAAAGATTAGGACTTCAACCATACATCTTTAGTAGAGGGTTCAAGGCCTTGTGGCAATCAAGAATAAGTTATTTGGTTAGGGTTAGTTTCATGAATGGATATGGTTTAGTATCCCGAATTGTTTAGTTTCGGATATGGCCTTATATCATGTGTAAAACACTAGGATTGTGTATGCTCAAACATAGAGTTATTTAAATGAATGTTGTATTATAATGAGGGGAAAACTCGTGGTTTTATGTTTAGGGTAATGTATTGCTAAACACATACTAGACTTTGTGTCTAACCCATGGTTTTTACTATGATCTCCATAAACTCAGGGGTAGTTGTTCAACAAAGTTGAGTTTATGGTTATTAGGCTGCTTGCTTTTGGGATGGTCGAATAAAGAATGCCAAAGACAAAGTTGGAGGCTTGGTGTTATATATGTTATTTTGATTCCATCTTACTTAATGTTTATTTTAGCATCTTCAAATGTTGTGCATAACACTATTATTTATGTTTGCATTATATTTTTAACCCCTATATGGGTGTGACACTGGGAACTAAACTATTAACTTTGAAATGTAATGATGTGTTTCTTGATTTTAGTGCACATCGACTCTATTTACTTAAAATTGTGTAATATAATTGTTCTCCTCTCTGTTGCAAAAAGACAATTCCAAGGTGACTGCACCACATTGTGATACTAAAACTACACATTTTTTTCATTTCAAAGGATGGTTGATAGATTGGGGTTAGATGTTACCTATTTGGTTACTTCTTTGCATATGGTTAATCTGGTTGGTGGGTATGACACTCATGGTTTAAGGTGGACCAATCTAGAATTTGTTCTATTCGACTATTTGTTTGTTTTCGACCCATTTGTGTTTCACTGTGTGGGGGCATAGGGCAATCTTAGGTATGGATTGGTTAGCATGGAGTGAGATCAAAATCTATTGTGAAGAGAGAATCGTTGCCTTACAGGATCCGAAAGGAGGAGATGAATCTTGGCATCTTTGGATGAGAGAAAGAGAAGGACCGGGGTTTCATTGGGTGCAATGGAAAGTATAGAAAATGAGATAGATAGAGTTTTATTGGTTTAGGAATTTGCTGATGCCTTTGAGCCAGTAATGGGGTTACCTCCAAGAAGAGCGATTAAGTTTGCACATATTTGGTACTGAGAGAACAACCTATTAATAGAATAAGGCTTAAGAAAATTGAGGAGTTGAAGAAGCTACTGCTGGAACTTGAGCATCAGAGTTTCATTAAGCCGATTAGTTCACTATGGGAGCTTTTACGGTGTTTTAAAGGAAGTTAGATGGATCACTTTGGATATGCATTTACTATAGAAAGTTAAATGAGCTGATAGTGAAGAATCATGATCCTTTGCTAAGGATGGATGACCTATTTAATCAATTGAGTGGAGCTAGAGTATTCTCGTAGTTATATTTGGCTATAGGATTCCATCAACTCAGAGTTGCTAAAGAGAGTATTCCTTTGACCACATTTAAGACAAGGTATGGTTCATATGAGTGGTTGGTCATGCCCTTTGGGCTAACTAATGCTCTAGCTTTCTTTAGAGACCTTATGTACCGAATCTTTTGTGATCCATTGCACAGATTTGTTTTGGTCTTAGTAGATGATATTTTATTATATTCTAAGAATGAGCGAGATCATGAAGTTCATCTTGTATTGGTACTGTAGACCTTCAGACAACATAAGTTGAAGGCAAAGTTTTTCAAGTGTCATTTTTGAAAATAGAAATTTCCTTGGCCATGTCATGTCGAAGGAGAGATTGGATGTAGATCCTTCGAAGGTTGAAGTTGTGGCAGTTGGAAGTGACTTGAAACTATTACCAAGATAAGGAGTTTCTTTAGGTTGGTAAGTTACAATTGGAGATTCATTACAGATTTCTCTAAGATAGCATCTCCATTGACCAGACTTCCTAGAAGAATAAAAAGTGCATTTGGACGAGTGAGTATGAGGTAAAGTTATGAGAGTTGAAGCTTTAGCTTACAAAAGCCCCAGTTTTGGTAATGCTGGAGGGGAATGGAGATATGATTGTCTATACTAATGCTTCGGGTTTAGGGTTAGGAGCAATGTTAATGTAGAGAGGCAAAATGATCGCTTTTACATCTATGAAGTTGATACCCTATTGGTTTAGATATCCAACACATGATTTAGAATTATCGGCGGTTATCTTTGCGCTAATGATTTGGAGACATTACCGTTTAGGGGGGAGTTTTAATTATTCTCTTATGATAAGTCTTTGAGGTATTTGTTCTTCTAGAAGGAGTTAAGCATGAGACAACGGAGATAGTTAGAGCTTTTGGCATCATATGATTTCAGGATCGAGTATGCCTCAGGGAAAGGGAAAAAGGTTGATGCTCCCTTGAGCCGAAAGCAACAGAACTGTGTTTTGGCTATGATCGAGGAGTGGAATGGTTTAAAGACACTAGCTTCTTATGATGTCTAGTTTCGATCGAATTCTGGTTCGAGCAGAAACTCTAGGATGTTATCTTCTATAAAAGTTCATCCAGTTCTCATAGAGAAGACTAACAAGAGGCAAAAGGAAGACGTACTCATTATGTGTTGAAAGGATCAATGTCCTGAAGAGTGTTTCCTAAACCAAAGAGCTAAATGGCTTCGATATCTATAAAAGGGGTTTCCTTCAGAAGAAGGGAAATTTGTATGTTCCGGATAGTGGAGACCTTCGAAAGTCAGTTTTGGAGGAATGCCATTGAAGTTGGTTATTCATCTATGGGGGTATTAAGATGTACCGAGACATGAAGCCGAGCTTTTACTAGGAAAGAATGAAAAACGACATTGGAAATGTGTGAAGAGATGTTTCACATGCCAACAAGTTAAGGCAAAAGCCAAGTGGACTTTTGTAGCCATTAAAGGTTTCACTATAGAAGTGTATTCAGTTTCGATGAACTTTGTAGATGGCTTGCCAAGGCCAAAGCAAGGAACATAAGTATATGGGTCATAATATATAGATGGACTAAAAGTGCTTATTTCATTTCGGTGAAGTCCACAAGAATGGCAGCAGGGTTTGTCAAGATATGCGTTAAAACTATTATAAGACTTCATGGAATTCCATGTAATATAGTTAGTGACCAAGTCCCTTTGTTTGTTACTGAATTTTGGTGGAGCCTACAAAGTGATTTGGGTTCAGAATTGTGTATGAGTACCGTACATATAACTTCAACTGTAAGCCCAAAAGCTTTTCCATACCAAGTCCAAAATTCTAATGCCACTGTCGTTAACAATGCAAAGGAAAGCACCTAAACCACTTAATACCTTTTTATGGAAATTAGGAAGACTCTGACCATTTAATACCTAAAAAGTAGGCATGTACCCGTTATTTGATACCTAACACAAGGCGGGTCCTTCTGTTGTTCTCCCTGGCTGAGATCGTAAGAAGTCCCATAGGTCACTTAATACTTCTTATATAGAAAAGAGGCGGACCCTACAATAGTTATAATGTCTCCTATTTTTAGGTCCAAAACTAAGTGCTATGGATGTTGCAGTCATCCATAGTATTAATTTTAGATGACAAAATGCTGCTGTGTTAATCATAGCAATAATCAGAAGCACATGAATATGCAATTTTTTAAACACAATTTAATAGCAAACTTTCACATTTCAATTCATAAATAATATTTCACATTCATTACATAATCACATTCGCAATCTCACGTTTAGAGAAAATATAATTATTACAAAATACTTTATGAGCGACATATGAAGATGCCCCCTTGGTTGATCAAAGTCCAGCACTTGGCAATTATACAACTTGCCATTACATCCATACAGATAATATTAAACAACACAGTGTATTAGATAAGAACTCCCGAATAGCTAGATTGCCTCCTGCATGTCTCCGGAAGCTAATTCGTCTAACTAGAAACCTGGAAACCCTTACTCCGGACCTATCAAATGAGTACCCGAGAGTTTAAGGGAAAAAACAAAAAATTCGAGTCAGACGAACAGTTTGATATGAATAATAACCAATAATCTCGAACCAAAAATATATATCTAGTGAGACTATGTCGCTGAGTGAAACTAGTTTTCATGGGATCACTATGAACCTATTGGAACTCTCCAATAACATCTCTCAAATCATAGTTTTCATGAGATGACTATGAACCTATTGGATTCTTCCAATACCCTGTAGTCAAATCATAGTTTTCATTGGATCACTAGGAACCTATTGAATGTCTACCACTAACACTACTCAATGAATCACTATGAACCTATTGGACCCTTCCAATATCATACCTCATATCATAATCTTTTGATCAGTTCTGGGCATCGTAACTCTTCTGATCTATCTGATCTCCTCGATGCAATTCTAGTCAATCAAGATGTCAAATCAGATTATACCCGCTAATAGGTCAACCTAGTTGGTTATTCTGCCCTTATATATCTCAAAATGCAGTTACGGGTCATGATAATGTGAGTATGACAATAATAATCATGTAAAATAATTGATCAAATAAAATAAGAACATAGCATCTATCATTAAAATAGTTCAATCAATTGGCATCTTATAATTACTTAACCTTAAGTAATACCCCTCTTTGGTAATTTCATATAAACACTTGGGCTAAACAATAATTTATTCATTGAAAACATTTACGTCATATATGATTAATTTTAATAAGAAAAATAAATCCCCTTACTTTATGAATTTCTCATGCCACTTTATAAACCATTTAATACTTCCATGTATATGTTTGGAAATAATAAGAGGATGTCACACATCTTCATAATAGGGCTTAACGCTATAAATTAGAATATGTTCATTTTCAAAAACTAGCGGCATTGATATAGCCAATATGGGACGTCGCGTCCCTCCATATCAAAGCCTTTGAAATAATTTTGATTTTTATAAAATCATAAGGCTATAACGCCGAAGTAAATGTTGTAGCAACATAGAAACTTATAGGTTATAATAGCGTTTAAATATAGCCTTCTATATATGAAAATACTTTGAAGCCCACATTGATAACATGCGGCATCAATATCATAAAACATTGATATTGGGTGTTATAAAAATAGCGGCTACTATGCCATAACTAGAGTTATTGAATTCATGATTAGTGAGAATTTTGCCATAAAACAATCAATATTGAAAGTAAGGTTGGCGGCATCACCTCCTTAAAACCATAGTTATTAAAATAGAAATATGCGGCATCAATAGCACCATAAATAGTTTAATAACGGAAACAGTAGGTTGCGACATTACTTAATGCGGCATCAATGCCACATATATTATAAAAACACGGAAATAAGGGCGGTTGGCATTGCCCAGGTAGATTACGAGATAACCAACCTACATTGATAGGCTACCGACGTTGATCACTTCAATATGGACGGAATCATTCCATAATTCTTGAGTAGTTATCATATGCTTTCCTTCATGCCGATGTCGTCATTCATAGTTGTGGAATTATCAGGGCATCGGCATTGATATATGCAGCATGGTAATACCGTAATTACCATAAGAACATTTTATTTCTATATAAAGAAATCTCATTTCACCAACTCTTATTATTTATTAATTTTCTATTGTTGAAAACATACTTTCCCTAATTCTTTTCAGAAATCTTTTGCAACTCCATTTTCTTTTCTCAAAACAATTTTTGCACCCTTTAAATAATATTAATTATTTAATGCTTATTTATAAGCTTTTCTAGTTTAATAAATTCACATAAAATCATAATCTTCTAGGAAAAATTCCCAAAATTCACCAAAAATCATAATTAACATATTCTTTAGCATATAAAAATTTCAAGGCTAAAATCATAATTAATTATTTTTAATAATTAAAACCCAAAATAAATGCCCTTTCTCTCTTAGGAAATTCATAAAATATTCCTATTAATTTGGAAAATTACAAAATTAAAAATATGTTTTACACATCATATCAAAAATTCAAATCGTTTGGAGATCAAAAATTAGATTTTACCCTCAAAACATATTAAAATAATTTCATAAAAATTTTGTAAATCATTATTCTATCCAAACAATCATTATACATCCATAACTTGGCAAAAACTGTCAAAACAATTTGGATACTACCCATAGAAGAGTTCAAGTACAAGAAAGAGAGATGGTCATCTTACTATTCACCTTAGATTTGATGTTGGATCTGAGATTTGATAAAGTCATTAATTCCCTTGGTTTTCTCTTTGATTTGCCTTAGTTTTCCTCTTTTAGTTTCCCTAGTAATGGGTAGCCTCTTCGCTTAGGTGTTAGATTGTTTTGATGTTGTAAAATGAGAATGAATGAGCAGGTGAGGGTTTAGAGATAAAAGGTAGATCTACTCCTAATATATCCTTCTCATTTATTCCTCCTTAGATCAAGTTTAAACAATCTTGTTTAATTGATTAACGATGGGTCGACCTTATAAATTTTCAAATCTCATCTCTCTGTCCCACTACATTATTCTATTTAATCTATCCAATTAAATTCAGAAATAACGTTAAACTAAAATTAGGGATGTTTACAGGGTCCCCCTTAAAGAATCTCGTCCTCGAAATTCAGTAAGGACTACATAACAAGCATAACAAACATGCAAATAATGCTAGATATCCTACCGGCTACTACTATATACAACAAATAAAGAACATATCATCATAATAGCTCAGGATAAGTACCCCTAATACTGTCCTCTGTCTCCCAAGTACGGTCTTTCTCGTTGTCACACCACTGAACTTTCACTAATGTGACTGTTTTTTTCCTTAACCTCTCTTCTCATCTCTAGACACAACACGAACTGGTTGTCTTACAAAAGTCAAATCCGGTTCCACTACTAAATCTTTTAATGCAATCAAAGCAATATGAGTCTCTAAATCATGTACATAATTCCTAAGGTGAGAATCGTGAAAACCATTATAGACTCCTACCAAACTACTCGGTACGCGTGTTTCCCGATCCTCTCTATAATTGGGAATGGTCCAACATATCTCAGTGCCAGTTTCTGTAACATCCCCCACTTGGAGGCCCAAAAATAACAGTTACGGATGTTGCAGTCATCCATAGTTATTAATCCTCGGAGACCAAATACGGTAATGTTAGATACATTGCTATAACAGAAACACATGGATATGGAAAAAATTTAAAATCATTAAACAACTTTCACATTCCATTTCAAAACATTTCAAATTCATTACATAATCCCAAATTGGATAACCACGTTCAGGAAAAATATAATTATTACAGCATACGCCAAGAGTGACATATGAAGATGCCCCCTTGGATGATCAGAGTATATAACTAGGCAATTAAACAACTTTTCCTTTACAACAAAACACGGTGGAATCAAAATAGAAAAGAACTCTAAATAGCTATCATGCCTTCTGCACGTCTCTAGAAGCTTATTCGTCTAAAGGGGTACCTGAAAACCTCAACTCTCAAACTACTCAAAATCAATTGAGCACCCAATAGTTTAAGGGAAAACATAAACTTTGAGTCAGACATGAAGCCTGGTATGAATAATAATCTACCATCTCAAACCATTTAGATATCTAGTGAGACCGCACTGCTTAGTGGAACGGGGTTTCCCTCACTAATAACTTATTCAGAACTTTACAAAACCATATACTTTGCTCCTGCATCCACAATGGTTAAAACATAGCAATTCAAAATATTATGATGATATGCAAACAAGTAAATCAATTCTTGATTACCCATCCCCAATCATTTTTTACTATCTATCTCAGTTATAGTTTCTAGGATCACTATTAACCTAATAGTTTTCATGGGTTGACTAATAACATGTTTTATGTTTATGGACTCCCTGTCCGGTCTCATAGTTTTCATGAGATCACTAAGAACCTATTGGCACCTGCCAATAACTCTCTTATTCATGGGTTCTCCCTGAATCTATTGGTATCTCCAATAACTTCCCTGTTATCCTAGTTTTCATGGGTTAACTAGGAACCTATTGACTTATGTCAATAACTTAATCCGGATATAGTTTTCATGGGTTCACTAAAAACCTATTGGCCCCTGCCAATAATTCTTTATAATCATAGTTTTTATGGGTTTACTATGAACCTATTGGCACCTGCTAATAACTTTTCCTAAACATAGTTTTCATGGTTTACTATGAACCAATCTATCTAACAACTTCAATATTTATGCATCCTACATTCTGGTCTATCTGACCTCCTGGATACTCATTCAGGAATTAACTCAATTTATATTCACTACTGGGTCAACCTAGCTGGTTAATCTGCCCTTTTTCCCCTAAATACAGTAATGAGTCCATATTAAGTGAATATGTACATTAGAAGAAGCAAACATAATACTAACACCTGTGGTTCAATATCCTTGATATCAATTTCATATAAAACATGGTTAACCCCTTTAACCAATTATTTTATCAAGGAAAACTTCTTCAAAAACTCCAATTCAAAAGCATTTAAAAGCTCTTTTATAATTTCATGAGTTTAACCTTTAAAAATTGAGATTGGGTTCTTTGTTTTGAAAACTAAGGCTTTCGAAACCTTAAACCTTTATTTTTGAAACCATTGGAAAACTTTCTTTCGAAAGCATTCAAATCTTCTTTTCAAACGACAAGGCACCTGACTTTCGAAACACTTTAAAACCTTTCTTTCGAAACCTTTCGAATGTATTAATGTAATACCATTCAATTATAGAAGCATATCTTCGAAACCATTTGAAAGTACCCCTTTCGAAACCAATAGGTTTAATTTAAAACATATCTTATCGAGTCTAAGTGAATACAAGCGAAAGTACCCCTTTCGAAACCATTAAAAAGATTTTGGGAAAAAATAGATGGCTTCAGTACCATCATTCGAAAGCTCAAAACATTTAAGTAAATCATTTGAAGGATAGCTACGAAACCCCTTCCGAAGCAATTGCCTTCGAAACCCTTGAATCCTTTCGAAAGCTTTAGAAAGTGGCTTAGTACAGGTTTAAATCAAAAGCTACCTTTCAAATTGGTTGATGACTTCAATCCATTCGAAAGGCATACAGATGGCAGAAGGGTTTCGACTTGGTCGAAACTACCATTTTCGAAAGCATTGATTTTGAAACTAAGTAACTCATTCAGAAGCTACAATTTAAACAAGAGGCAGCAACCCTTTTCAAAAGCTTAAAAAGACCCCTTCGAAAGCATATGTTTCGAATACTTCTAAACCATTTAGTAAAATAGGCAAGCATATTTCTTTGGAAAATAAAATGAAGCTTTCGACCCCATCGAAAGCAAGGGTTCCGACACCATGCCCTCCGCCTTTCTCCAATCCACTACGTACTAATGTGCTGATACCTTATTTATTGGTTTTGTCTTTGTTGATTTTGACCTGGTAGGTTTCGACTTGGTGGAAGGCGGAAGCATAGAGTCGAAAGGTGGCTTCTGAAAGAGGCGGAACCTACTTTTTTAGGTAAAAACAGATTTAATGCCATTTAAAGTAAATACTTTATAACTAACCTGCCTATTGGTAAACATTTAATTGGTTGCCATAAACTTTTCAAATTCTTTACTAAAATAACTACCACATAATTTCAGATCTAAACAAGGATTAATTTAACAAATAAGCCTTTCCATTATGCAAAAAAATTAAATCATTTAAGTCCTCCTTCCAAAATAATTTAATTTTCATAGTAAATCACTTAGAAAAAATCCCCAAAAATTATAGAAATTCACTTTCAATATATTATCTAGCATATAAAAATTTCAGACCCAAATTCTTCATAAAATAACTGAAATTAATTTCTAAACACAATTGTTCATATTTTCCTTTGAAAATTCATAATAAATTTTCCATAGCTTAGGAAATTATAAAAATTGAAACCCATATCCTAAATAATGTTTTACATAACATATAAATTCCTCATGGCATTCGAAATTCAATTTAAACGGTTTTACCCTTAAGACCATATAAACAATCATCAAACAATTTTGTTTGATTCAAATATGTTATAACATCCAAGCATATCATCATCAAAAATCATCATAATAGATTTAATCTTAAACCCAAAAATCAAATGATCATAAAGGATAAGGACTTGGAGATTTCATTGAGATCAATTCCCCTTGCTTAAATCCTTAGCTTTAATTGATTTCCTCCTCTTTTCTCCTAAGTAATGGTCGGCTTCTGTAACAACCCGCATATTTTATGATTCGTATATTTAAATGTTTAATTTAAATATACCATCGTTTGTAGGATTTTAGTCCGAAAAAGTCACTATTCATTGAAGAACAGTCGAATTAGTGAAAAATCTATGTGGATAGTGCTATTTGGAAGTGCCTATTTGAAAACACATTTTTCCAGAAATTCAGACGTCTGAAATGGGTAATTCAGACGTTTGAAATTGTTCAAATAGATCCAGAAAGGAGACAGGCTAAAATAGCCATTTTCAGACGTTTGAAATCCCAGTTTCAGATGTCTGAATATTGTTCTAAGACAACATTCATTTTTCAAAATTCAGACGTCTGAATCATCTATTTCAGACGTTTGAATGAAGTCTGAGAACTCTTATTTTTCCAGATTCAGACGTCTGTTTCGGAAATTTCAAACGTCTGAATCAAGAATGAAGTTGCGATTCAACAATTTGGACTCGAGACCAATTCCATTGAGTTCAAAATGGTGTTTGCGACTTTTTTAAGTATAAACATCGATATGTTTTGAGTTGGGTAAATTTTCGAGATTTTCAACTAGGGCTTTGGGTTTGGGTTTCAGCCCATTAACCCAACATATCAACCCAACTCCACTCCACTCCTCTTCACTCCTTCATAATATTTTCTAACACTCAAGCTTTGGAAAAATGGGGGAAGAGAAAAAGAATTAGAATTCCTAAGCCCTAATCTTCTTTGCAAATTCAAGTTCTAGCTCCTAAATTCAAAGAGGAGCATCTCCTTCTTCTTCTCCAACTCATTCTCTCTTTAATTTCAGAAATTTCCTAAACCTAACTTTGGAAATGTTCTTCTTTTAAGCTTAGATTCAAGCTTCTAGAGTTGAAGTTGAAGAGTAGTTGATCTTTCTTTGCTTTCAAGCTTCTCCTTCATAGTTTTTGGATTTAAAGGTGAGATTTTTATCTTACATCTAGGTTTATATCTATCTTTGATGTTAGGTATGTATTCCTAACGCTTATTTATGTTCATTGCTTCCCATTTGAATTGATTTGGTGAACATTCTAAATTTTGGTGTTTTGAAGTCGAAATCTATCGAAATTCTTATATGGTTGCTTGGACATAATGGTCGGAATGTATTGATGAGTCTCTTAGGTTGGGTAGTCGTTTGGCGTAAACCCCTAGCCATCATCACTCGTCTGATTGCTTCTGGTATGATTTGGCCATTTTTGGCCTAGGCAAAGTATTGTTTGAACAGCAGTTTCAAACGTCTGAAATGTACAATTCAGACGTCTGAATCTTCTTGTCTCAGCCCAATTTGCCTATCTTGTGTGGGATTCCAATTTTTTACCGATTCGTGATTGTCCGATTTATTGTTATCATTTATTATTGACTTTGATGACTTCTTTTTCGGGACATTTTGAGAATATCCATTTTGATGGATTCAGTATCGATTTCTTTGGATTTAATTCACGTCTTCGAATGTGGATTTTTGTGATTGATCGTTTCTACAATCATTTTGTGATTTGTCACTTCTAAATACAAAGGTTTCTATACTAGTAATAAATATTAAATCTCTTTCATCAAAATCATTTCAACTCTATTTTAAATACAAAGCTCTTTATAAAACCGTTTTCTAATCTATTAGTATATATAAACCTTTACGTCATTCGTATGAGAAAATCTAATCAAACGGCTTAGCAAAACAAGTGGTATGAAACGCTTGCGTTTACTTCGTCGGTTAATTTATGGACTTGTTCGATTGAAAATCTTGTGACAATTTTCGAGTGGGAATCTACAGTTTGTTCGTAAATATTTAAGTTAAGCTAGTGGTTATGGGACATGAAGCTAAACTCTTATATTTACTGACTTAGTGTAATCGACACTTTTATTGATCGATGGTGATCATTTTGTAATTTAGACTAGCGATGTGCGATGTCTATTTGTCTGCGAGGGAGACTAAACCCCGTTTTGTGGAACTTCGGTTCAATTTGGCGGGGTAGCGACCCGTGGTTTTCGAACCGTTTGTGGAGCTTCGGCTCAAAATTTATGGTTAGCGACCATGAAATAGTGTTCCATTTGTGATACACGTGTTGGTGAGTTTTCATGCTCCCGTTTGTGATAGGCCTCCCCCTTTGTGATTTCTGGATTTCTAATTGATGATTTCTAGAATTTGTGTTTCACCAACTTTCGCGATTGGCATTAATATGTTTGTCAATATTTGTAGTTTGGTGAATAAAATTAAGAATATGATATTCTTTTTGGTAATTTGAGATTCTTGAGATATTGTATGATTTTGTTGTTGTTTAAATCATATTTGTCCTGGTATGACATTATTGTTATCATACGTTCTTATTATATCTCTGCTAATATCTCATTTCTTTAATGATAATTATAGCTAGACTGATCCGTTTATTATTTTATTATTAAATAATACTCGGGTCAGACCGAGATGTTACAGGTGTTTCTGCTTGACTCCTTATCCGGGATCATCTTCTGACTTTTGTCTAACTACATTAGATTTGTAGTTTTTTTATTATACATTAGAGATAGAGACTCATTGATGTATAATTATTCTTTTGTCTAACACTTGTATCTATTCTTTTGTGATATTGTGGACCTTATTTGACCACTACTCTGATGTACACTTTTATGTGTTATATTCATATCTGTTTCCGCCTTTGAGATATGAACATCTGTGACTGATTTATGTTATGTTTATTTCTATATTTGTTTCCGAGGTCCACTTAGTCACCGTGTGGTAGCTTTGAGTTTGTATTTGATATGTCGGATTTCCTCTTTAAATGAAATGCATGTTATTCTATCTGACATATCGGTACTCGCACAAAGCAATTACACGGATGGTCGCTCCTCAACAGCCTTATTCTTCGCGCTAGTCGATGGCATTACCCTGTAGTGTCCTTGGCCAGCGTGAGTATAGAGGTGGGGCATCACAGCTTGGTATCAGAGCCAAACATCGGAACAATGTAGAATAATCTAGCAAGGATCATTGTCCTAAGTCTTTCTTAGGAATCGTGCCATAGGATTTAATTCGAGTCTTCGAACCCGTTCTATCCTATTTCTTTTTATGATGCCTTGTTTTATCAATCAAGTTTGTTTGATATTCATTCTGAGATTAACCTTTTCTCTTTTCTTTCTTTCTTAAAGAAGGGAAATGGTTAGACCAGGCCGTCCCAGCGCCGATCAATCAAGTGCTACTCCCCAGGACGGAGTATTTATGTCTGCTCAGTAACTTCTGGACCTTGTGAGAAATGCTCAAGCTGTCGGACCTATTCCTGAGCCCACCCATCCTAAATCTGGATTTGCACGCTTGTGCAGTGATTACACCAATTTGGGTGGAAAGCCATTCAAAGGTTCCGAGAGCGTTATAGAGGTCCAAGCTTGGCTTCGAATTGGCTTCGAACATGCGACCACATCTTTTCTCGCATGAATCTTATTGATCTTCATCGAGTCCAAGTGGCTTCTAGTATGCTCCAAGTAAGAGCATTAGACTAGTACGAGCTTTTGATCTCTGAAATTATTGAAGCAGATCTTACTTGGGAGCAATTCCGAGAAAGATTCGAGTTGAAATTCGTGCCGGAAGCTGAAAAAGTATCCCTAGCTCGACGCTTCATTGACCTTGTTCAAGGTGAATCTTCCGTGACGAACTACGTCGCTTCTTTTGAATCTTTATCTAAATATGGGGTCGAGTATATTAATACCCCATTGAAGAAAAATCAGAGATTTGTCTACGGGTTGAATAAGAATCTCAAGAAGCCATTACTTCTGAAATTAGAAGTTTATTTTGATCAGCTAGTTGATATCGCTCTTCGACTCGAAGAGGCCGATAAGGAAAGTGATGTTAAGGTCAAACAAAACATCAACAAGAAGAGACCTTTTAAATTCAAGCCTAATCCTAACAAGAAGGGAAAGCAAGCAACACCGGTAGCAAATACTCCTAACCCTCGTCGCGGAGAATGTTACAATTGTGGTTCTAAGGACCACTATGCAAACAAGTGCCCGAAGTCTCTTTCTTGCCGCTATTGCAAGAGTTCGGGTCATACTTTATATTCGTGTCCCAAACTTCAAGGCAAGAAGGAGGGCAAGCTAAACGTTGTACAAGCCCCTGCTAACGCTTCTCGTGGTCAAGGTATTTCTCATTCTATCCTTGATGGCATTATTATATTTCGTGATCTTCCTATTCGAGTTCTTTTTGATACGGGTGCATCTCACTCTTTTATATCAAAAGAACTTGTTGATGCTTTGTCTTTGAATGTTATTGGCTTGATGACTTCTTTGAGAATTGCGAATCCGGTTGGTGGATCCGCAACACTCAGTTTACTTTGTAAAGATGTCGAAATTATTGTATATGATTACTCTTTCCGTGCCGATTTGCCTGTCATGCGTTACCTAGGTTTCGAAATGATTTTGGGAATGGATTGGCTTAACCGTTATGAAGCCCATATCCTGTGTCCTGAGTGGACTATTTATCTTCGGCACCCTCAATCTGTTAAGCAGATTTCGCTTGTTCTGAAAGATTCAGATTCCAATTCGAAAGCATCTTTGTATTCACTAAATCCTCATGACGATGATAATGATGATGAGGAAGATGTTATTTCTCTCATTCACATTGTTTGTGAATTTCCCGATATATTTGAGCCCGTTCTAGGATTACCACCTAAACGAGCAATTGAGTTTAGAATTAATCTAATCCCCATAGCTCTACCTATTACTCGTCCTCCTTATCATATGTCCAATAAAGAAAATGAGGAGATGCGTAAACAATCATCAGAATTGGAAGCGAAGCAATTTATTCAATCTAGTTCCTCTCCATAGGGAGCTTGAGCTATTTTTGTGAAGAAATCTAATGGTACACTTAGGCTTTGCGTTGACTACCGCAAGCTTAACGATCTCACCATCAAGAATAAATATCCCTTACCTCGGATTGATGATTTATTCGATCAACTTAGTGGTGCTAAGTCTTTTCACAATTAGACTTAGCAACCGGTTTTCATCAGCTCCGTATTGCAGAGGATAGCATTCCTTTGACATCGTTTCGTACACGTTATGGATCTTATGAATGGCTTGTTATGCCATTTGGTTTGACGAATGCTCCAGCTTATTTCGTCGACCTTATGAATCAAGTTTTCAAAGACTTCCTCGACCGATTTGTTCTCATATTTATAGATGATATTCTTATTTATTCTAAAACCGAGGAAGAGCATGAAAATCATCTTCAGATTGTGTTGGAAACTCTTAGGAGAAATCAATTGAAAGCAAAATTTTCTAAATGCCACTTTTGGCAATCTCCTGTAAAATTTTTGGGGAATATTATTTCTGAATCTGGAATTTCCGTGGATCCTTCAAAGATTGAAGCGATTCAAAATTGGAAGAGACCGGAGAGTGTGACGGAAATTCGTAGCTTTCTCGGATTGGCGGGCTATTACCGTCGGTTCATAAAAGTCTTTTCTAAGATTTCCGTACCTCTTACTAATTTGACAAAGAAGGGAGTTAAATACATTTGGTCAGACAAATGTGAAGCTGCTTTTCAGAAACTAAAAGAACTCCTTTCTGATGCTCCTATTCTTGTGATTCTCGATGGGAACCAAGATTTTATTGTTTATACCGATGCGAGTCGTGTTGGTTTGGGTGTCATTCTCATGCAGCGGGAACGTGTTATTGCTTATGCTTCTAGGCAATTAAAGCCTGCCAAGACTAGATATGCCACTCATGATTTAGAGCTCGTGGCTATTGTATTCGCTCTTAGAATTTGGCGTCATTATCTTTTGGGAGAGAAATTTGTTCTCTACACCAATCACAAATCTTTGAAGTATTTATTTTCTCAAAAGGAACTCAATTTGCATCAACAACGTTGGCTCGAGTTTCTTACATCTTATGATCTTGATATTCTTTATACTCCCGGAAAGGGAAATCTTGTTGCCGATGCCCTTAGTCGTAAACAACAAGCGGTTGTTTCTATGATGATATCCGAGTGGAATGATCTCGAGACTTTGTCCACTTGTGAGATTCGAGATCGTGAATCCGCTTTATGTTCATCTCTTGTTTTGTGTAGCCTTGAGGCTCATCCTTCTCTTTTAGACCGCATTCTTGAAGCTCAAAAGCATGATCCCGAATTGGTTCTTCTTAGCCAAAGTTGTAGGGATAAATTTGATATTGAAGGTTTGAAAGACTTTGATATTGATGCTCGAGGCAGTATTCGAAAATATGGTAGACTTATTGTGCCAAATATTATTGATCTTCGTAATGACATTTTAGAAGATTCTCATCGATCTAAATTTACCATTCATCCCAGTAGTAGTAAAATGTACGCGGATATGAAGCGACTTTATTATTGGGATGGAATGAAATCCGATATTACTAACTTTGTTAAACGTTGCATGACTTGTCAACTCGTAAAGGCCGAGCATCAAAGGCCCGGTGGGTTATTGCAACCTTTGGAAATTCCAATATGGAAGTGGGATCAAATTTCCATGGACTTTATTGACGGTCTTCCCCGTTCTCGTTCGGGCCATGATAGCCTATGGGTGATAGTAGATAGACTTACAAAATCCGCCCATTTTCTTCCCGTTCGGTCCAATCGGACCGTACCTATTTTGGCTAAACTCTTTGTCAGAGAAATTGTTAGATTGCATGGAGTCCCTACTTCTATTGTTAGCGATCGTGATCCATTGTTTACTAGTGGATTTTGGAAGAGTCTTCAAAAAGCTTTGGGAACGAAGCTTAATTTTAGCACCGCTTATCATCCTCAGTCCGATGGACAAACCGAGCGTGTGAATCAAACTCTTGAAGATCTTCTTCGTGCATGAGTTCTTGATTTTGGTGGAAGTTGGGAAGATCATATTTCTCTTGTTGAGTTTTCCTATAATAATAGCTTCCAATCTAGTATTGGTATGGCACCTTTCGAGGCACTATACGGAAGGCCATGCCGATCTCCTTCGTGTTGGCTTGAAGCCGGTGAGAAGCTAGTTTTAGGTCCAGATTTTATTTGTGATGCCACAGAAAAGATTGACCTTATTCGTCATAGGATGAAAGAAGCTCAAAGTAGACAAAAATCCTATGCCGATAATCGAAGAAGGAAATTAGAATTTTCTGTGGGAGATTCATGTTTATTAGTATTTCACCTATGAAGGGTGTTGTGCGTTTCAGTCGATCGGAAAAATTAACACCTCGATATATTGGCTCATTTCCCATCACCGAACGCGTTGGTTCCGTGGCTTATCGCCTTTTGTTACCGGCTCAATTTTTTGCTATTCATGACGTATTCCACATCTCTCAACTACGGAAATGCCTTCAAGATTCTGATTCTGTTCTTGAGCCCGGTGTTATTGAAGAAATTGAAGTTTCACCTAATTTGACTTATGAACAACATCCTATTCGTATCATTGTTTCGGAGGTTAAACGCCTTCGAAATAAAGATGTTCCTCTTGTGAAAGTTCAATGGTCCTCAAATCCTAAGGATTGCTCTTGGGAATCTAGAGAATTCATCGAGCGAACACATCCGGACTTACTCTCTCGTACTCATTAAGGTGAACTTCTTATTTCAAATTTTCTTCTCTTTGTATTAATATGCTTTTATAGTTGTTACCCTTTGATTTCTTCTTTATTATTGCGAGGACGCAATTTCTTTAAGGAGGGGAGTCTGTAACAACCCGCATATTTTACGATTCGTATATTTAAATATTTAATTTAAATATACCATCGTTTGTCGAATTTTAGTCCGAAAAAGTCACTATTCGTTGAAGAACAGCCGAATTAGTGAAAAATCTATGTGGATAGTGCTATTTGGAAGTGCCTATTTGAAAACACATTTTTCCAGAAATTCAGACGTCTGAAATGGGTAATTCAGACGTTTGAAATTGTTCAAATCGATCCAGAAAGGAAACAGGCTAAAATAGCCATTTTCAGACGTCTGAAATCCCAGTTTCAGACGTTTGAATATTGTTCTAAGACAACATTCATTTTTCCAGATTCAGACGTCTGAATCATCTATTTCAGACGTCTGAATGAAGTCTGAGAACTCTCATTTTTCCAGATTCAAACGTCTATTTCGGAAATTTCAGATGTCTGAATCAAGAATGAAGTTGAGATTCAACAATTTGGACTCGAGACCAATTCCATTGAGTTCAAAATGGTGTTTGTGACTTTTTTAAGTATAGACATCGATATGTTTTGAGTTGGGTAAAATTTCGAGATTTTCAACTAGGGCTTTGGGTTTGGGTTTCAGCCCATTAACCCAACATATCAACTCAACTCCACTCCACTCCTCTTCACTCCTTCATAATATTTCCTAACACTCAAGCTTTGGAAAAATGGGGGAAGAGAAAAAGAATTAGAATTCCTAAGCCCTAATCTTCTTTGGAAATTCAAGTTCTAGCTCCTAAATTCAAAGAGAAGCTTAGGTGAGCATCTCTTTCTTCTTCTCCAACTCATTCTCTCTTTAATTTCAGAAATTTCCTTAACCTAACTTAGGAAATGTTCTTCTTTTAAGCTTAGATTCAAGCTTCTAGAGTTGAAGTTGAAGAGTAGTTGATCTTTCTTTGCTTTCAAGCTTCTCCTTCATAGCTTTTGGGTTTAAAGATGAGATTTTTATCTCACATCTTGGTCTATATCTATCTTTGATGTTAGGTATGTATTCCTAATGCTTATTTATGTCCATTGCTTCCCATTTGAATTGATTTGGTGAACATTCTAAATTTTGGTGTTTTGAAGTCGAAATCTATCGAAATTCTTATATGGTTGCTTGGACATAATGGTCGGAATGTATTGATGAGTCTCTAAGGTTGGGTAGTCGTTTGGCATAAACCCCTAGCCATCATCACTCGTTTGATTGCTTCCGATATGATTTGGCCATTTTTGGCCTAGGCAAAGTATTGTCTGAACACCAGTTTCAGACGTCTGAAATGTACAATTCAGACATCTGAATCTGCTTGTCTCAGTCCAATTTGCCTATTTTGTGTGGGATTCCAATTTTTTACCAATTCGTGATTGTCCGATTTATTGTTATCATTTATTATTAACTTTGATGACTTCTTTTTCGGGACTTTTTGAGAATATCCATTTTAATGGATTCGGTATCGATTTCTTTGGATTTAATTCACGTCTTCGAATGTGGATTTTTGTGATTGATTGTTTCTACAATCATTTTGTGATTTGTCACTTCTAAATACAAAGGTTTCTATACTAGTAATAAATATTAAATCTCTTTCATCAAAATCATTTCAACTCTATTTTAAATACAAAGCTCTTTATAAAACCATTTTCTAATCTATTAGTATATATAAACCTTTACCTCATTCGTATGAGAAAATCTAATTAAACGGCTTAGCAAAACAAGTGGTATGAAACGCTTGTGTTTACTTCGTCGGTTAATTTATGGACTTGTTCGATTGAAAATCTTGTGACAATTTTCGAGTGGGAATCTACAATTTGTTCGTAAATATTTAAGTTAAGCTAGTGGTTATGGGACATGAAGCTAAACTCTTATATTTACTGACTTAGTGTAATTGACACTTTTATTGATCGATGATGATCATTTTGTGATTTAGACTAGCGATGTGTGATGTCTATTTGTCTACGAGGGAGACTAAACCCTGTTTTGTGGAACTTCGGTTCAATTTGGCGGGGTAGCGACCCGTGGTCTTCGGACCGTTTGTGGAGCTTCGGCTCAAAATTTATGGTTAGCGACCATGGAATAACGTTCCGTTTGTGATACACATGTTGGTGAGTTTTCATGCTCCCGTTTGTGATAGGCCTCCCCCTTTGTGATTTCTGGATTTCTAATTGATGATTTCTAGAATTTGTGTTTCACCAACTTTCGCGATTGGCATTAATATGTTTGTCAATATTTGTAGTTTGGTGAATAAAATTAAGAATATGATATTCTTTTTGGTAATTTGAGATTCTTGAGATATTGTATGATTTGGTTGTTGTTTAAATCATATTTGTCCTGGTATGACATTATTGTTATCATACGTTCTTATTATATCTCTGCTTATATCTCATTTCTTTAATGATAATTATAGCTAGACTGATCCGTTTATTATTTTCTTATTAAATAATACTCGGGTCAGACCGAGATGTTACAGGTGCTTCTGCTTGACTCCTTATCCGGGATCATCTTCTGACTTTTGTCTAACTACATTAGATTTGTAGTTTTTGTTATTATACATTAGAGATAGAGACTCCTTGGTGTATAATTATTCTTTTGTCTAACACTTGTATCTATTCTTTTGTGATATTGTGGATCTTATTTGACCACTACTCTGATGTACACTTTTATGTGTTATATTCATATCTGTTTCCGCCTTTGAGATATGAACATCTGTGACTGATTTATGTTATGTTTATTTCTATATTTGTTTCCGAGGTCCACTTAGCCACAATGTGGTAGCTTTGAGTTTGTATTTGATATGTCGTATTTCCTCTTTAAATGAAATGCATGTTATTCTATCTGACATATCGATACTCGCACAAAGCAATTACACGGATGGTCGCTCCTCAACAACCTTATTCTTCGCGCTAGTCGACGGCATTACCCCGTATTGTCCTTGGCCAGTGTGAGTATAGAGGTGGGGCATCACAGCTTCTCTTTCTTTTGTTTTTGTTTTGTGTGTTGTGAAAAATGAACGTGAATGGATAGGAAACGAGAATATGAGGTAATGGGATTATGGTGTGCAATTACCCTAATACCCTTGCGTTAATTACTCTCCTAATTAACATACAAAGTCATTTATAAGCCCATTTATATAATTAATTAAGCTTGGCCTCTATTTTGAATTTTCAAGTCTCAATCCCCTTATCACTTTGATGTTTACATTATTCTATTTAATTTATCTAATTAAATCTCCTGAATAATGTTATTAAAAATTAGAGGTGTTACAAGCTCCTCTCCTTAAAGAATTTCGTCCTCGAAATTCAGTAAGGACTAAATACTAAATGTAGCAATCATCTGTAACAGCTCCTAACAACCACACTAACCTACCCAACTAGCAACTATCTATATAAAGCTAATATAGACATACCCTCAATGCATATCAGGATAAGTGTCTCTAATCCTGTCTTCTGTCTCCCAAGTACAGTCCTTTTCGTTGTCGCTCCACTGAACTTTCACTAGCTTGACCATCTTGTTCCTCAACCTTTTCTCATCTCTTACTACAACCCGAACTGGTTGTTTGACAAAAGTCAAATAAGCTCTATTATCAAATCTTCCAACCCTGTCGAAGGAATAGTAGTCTCTGCATCATGCACATACTTGCGAAGATGAGACACGTGAAACAAATTATGGACACCTGCCATACTGCTCGACAATTTTACTCTATATGCGAGCTTTCTGATCCTCTCTATACTTGGAATGGACCAACATATCTCGGTGCCAGTTTCCCTGACTTTCCAAATCGTACCACACCCTTCATCAGTGATACCTTAATGAAAATGTAACACCCTGGATTTTTGGTAACATTATTCAGAATATTTAATTAGTAAAATTAAATAAAATAATGTGTTCATTAGGGAATTGAGATTTGATTTAATTAAGGGGTCGCCGTGCCATTTAACAATGAATGAAAAGAAGAAGTTTAAATTGAAATCTAGTAGGGGTAAAATAGGAAAGAGGCCATTCCTATATCCTCCAAACCTTGGCCATGTAAGATTTTACACGTTCATTTCATTTTCAAATTTTTAAATTAAGGGGTCGGCCACTATTAATAAGGAAAAGAAGAAGAAAAGCTAGGAAAAAGCTAATACAAATCAAATCTATTCACATCTCAATCTCTATAATCTCTAAAGCTAAGGTAAATAATATTTATATCTCATTTTTTATTGTATTTTCGGTTTTTTAGATGATTGTCGAATATTTTGCATTGATTTGCCATGATTTTGAATGATGAAATGATTATATATACATGTTGATGACTTATGTATATTCATATTGATTTTATGATATGCTTTATGGTGAAAACCCTATAAAATGACATCCAAATGCCTTGCAAATTTTTATGAAGGTTGGAAATATTATTTTGAATATGCGTTTCAATATTTAGAATTTTCAGAAATTATGTGGAATTTATATGAATTTTCAAGTAAAGAAAATGTTTATTTGGGTTAATAATTATTTTTGGTTAAATAATAAAAGATTAGGGTCTAAAATTTTTATATGTTGGAAAACATATTGAAATAGATTTTCTGGAAATTTTGTAGATTTTCCCTAAGTGTTTAAGGGTTATATAAAATTATTTAAGGTATGGGACTTAATTGTTTTATATAATTAAAAGAGGAGAAGGGGCTTTTTGTAAAATGATTTAAATTATAAAATCTGGAAAGTCGGCAGCACTTTTGACAAAGTGCGGTACCTTTTATTGGTAAAAAAAGAGGCAACCAGTCACAATTAGACACGTAAGGCAAGTTAGGTGAAAAGAACTATTTGCTACATGTTTTTCACTGTTTCGACACCGTCGACACTAGGTTTTGCCTCCTCATCTTCTCTTGACACAGTCGAAACCAATGCACATGGTATCAGTTTACTGATACGTAGTGAATTGGATGAAGGCGGAAGGTAGGGAGACGAAACCAGGGGTTCCAAAGGGGTTGAGGAGGTCCTTTGTTTTTAAATTAAAGAAATACGCCTGCTTGCTTTCGACTAAATGGCTTTCGACAAAGTAGCTTTCGACCAAGTCAAGTGATTTAAAGAAAATGGTTTTGATTGGGTTGTGCCTCTATTTTTAAATAATTGCTTTTGACTAAGTTGAAACCTTTTGCTCCGCCTTTTTACCTTTCGACCTAGATGGTTTCAAAAGGGTTGTTTTGTTTTCTAAAACCGAGTCACCTCTCTAATGCTTTTGAAGGGATGGTTCTGACACCACACTTCATTACTTAGGAAATAGTTTCGAAGCAGTTACTTTCGACTAAAATTTTTTAAGACCTTTTTTCTATAAGTAAGGTAAAACCCAAATTGGTTTCGAAAGAGATAGTTTTAAATGGTTTCAAACAGATGCTTTTGACTTTAATGGGTTTTTGATCCATTTTCTCTACTTGAAGGCAGAATCCAAACGGTTTCGACCGAGACGTTTTTCAAAGGTTTTGAAGGGGTAAATTTTTGAATGGTTTCGAAAGGTTTCCACATGTTTTAAATTGAACCCAAAGTGCTTTCGAAAGGATTGAGTTTTGACTGTTTTGAAAGGTTTTAATGAATGGTTTCGAAAGGTGTGGTTCCCCAGGGTTTCGAAAGGATTGAAAGGAAGGTTTTTCCAATGTTTTCAAAAGGCAATATTTAAAAGGCTTTAAAGGAGGATTTCTGATATTTTGAAGCTTTCGGAGAAAAGAAAGGAAAGATTTTTCCAATGTTTTCGAAAGGCAATATTTAATGGTTTCGAAAGGGTCTTTCAATGGTTTCGAAGGGGTTACCTTCTATGGTTTCAAAAGGGTTGTTTAATGGTTTTAAACAAAAGGTTTCGAATGTATTAAATAGGCAATGTAGCCTAAGTATTTTCAAGTTAAAAAGGGTACGTTTTAACCTATTTTGGAAGGATATTTAATCCTCAATAAATCTCATCAACATTATTTTGAGTAAAGTATATATAACATGGAAAAATGGCTTAGAGTAAAGCTAAAGATGTATTTTCCTTGTATATATATATGATTTGGAGGACTAAATCATTCTGAAAAGGTTTTCAAGGAAAATTTAAAAGGTAGTTAACCCTAAGAAAATAATTCATACAGTTAGTCCATTTTGCAGGCACTCGGCCTAGATTTCAGATAGTTAGTCCATTTTGCAAGCAGTCAGCCTAGATTTCAGACAGTTAGTCCAGTTTGCGGGCAGTCGGCCCAGTTGTATAGACAGATAGTCCATTTGTAGCTGATATGCACATAAATGTGCAAATTTTTACTTCCAAATTTAATCGAATTTAATTAAATAAATGAGCATATAGGGTGTTTTAACATGTTTAAACCTAAATTCAAATTATTTTCAAATTATCATTTATTCATCTTCATATAGGGGAAAAATGGTCATTTTTGTGCATATATTAAATTGAGAAAATTTACTTGGAAATTTTTATATTATTTTGTAGGAATTTGAATTCAAATTACAAGTGGCTTAATGGAAAATAGGCATACACAAGAAGATACAAAGGAATGAAGATGGAAATAATTCAAACCATGTATCATGGAGGACCTCACCTACTCACTTACCTTGATCTTCAATTAGGAGCTAATGCACATGCTAAATGGCCATAAAAGTTTCATGCACATTTAAATGGAGGATTATCTCATGCTAATGATAACTTGGTGGCCACACTTCTTAAGAGGGTAGTTTGAGTAGTTCCCAAAAATATGGATTAGGGTTTCAAACTTGTATAAATACCCTTATGGTCATGTAATTACTCTCTCTTAGCCTCCTTTGAGCCTTTGAGCCTCCATTTTAGTTATTTTAGTTTTAGGCTCAAAAATAAACAAAAGCTCTCTTCTCTTTTTCATGTCTACTTAGCCATTTTCTTTTATGTAATTTTCTTCTTAATGCAATTCTAATTCATGCTTACTTTTACTTACATGCTCTCTTTCTTCTTATATTAGTAGCTTAGTTTCATTTCTTATGCAAGTAGACTAGCTTTTATTTCATTGTTTTAATTAGCTTGCATTTTCTTCTTGTTTTTATTTCATGTTGAATGCTACATTTGTTGAAATGATAACAAATATGAGAGGCTAAACCCCTTCAATTTAGAGGTAATGAAGCTCTCTTAATCATGTAGGTTCAACATTTTGATCATTTATGATCTCTTTTTGTGCATAATGGAAATGTTTGAAAGGGTTAAACTTTGTTGTTTTAGCTTTGAATTTGATAGCCTATATTGTTGACACCATATAGGCTATGCTTAAACAAACAAAACACAAATTACCTCTTCATCTACATATGATGTTGGTAATGAAATGATTTTAAAATCAAAATTTGATGATCTATATTTCTTATCAACGGTTAATAGATCATGCTTAGAATAGATTTAATTTTCAAATTCATTGTCAATTTTCATGAGAGTTAGCTAGTGGTTTAGTGGGTATGTTAAAGTTTGATGGTTTATATTAGGCTAATTAATAGTACAAATATTCCATACTTATTGATAAACATATCAACTAAATTCACTAATGACCAAAAGAGAGATCATAATTTCATATATGTTGATTTATGTGATCTTAAGAAGGACATTGCCTCTAAATTGCCTTCAAACTCTCATATTATTATCCATTTTCTTTTGTTAGTTTATTTAAATTTTCATTTTTAGCTTAACAACACTCTCAACTTTGGTTAATTTGATTGAATGGAAAATTTTAAAAGCTAAACAATTCCCTGCGGATTGACCCGTACTCGCTACGTACTAACATTGTACGACGTGCGCTTGAGGTTATTTTTAATTAAAATTTGATTGGCTCTTTTCTAAGATGATAGAGAATTGGTCGTTCGAACAAGTTTTTGGCGCCGTTGCCAGGGAAGAGTTGGTTTTAATTTCTATTCTTCGAATTATTTTTGTTTGATTTTTGTGTGTTTTAATTTTTGTGTGTGTTGCATTTGAAAAAAAATTGTTGTGTGATTGTGTGATTTTTGTTTGCATTTGATTTGGAGCTTTTTTTCTAGTTTCATTTGCATTTGCATTTATATATAAAAAAACATACACAATTTCTAAAAACATTTTATTAATTTACATTTGCATTTTCATTTTGCATCTACATTTTTACATTTACATTTTCTTTTTCTTCTTTCTTTTTTGTTTACATTTACCAAAAGAAATTACACAGTGCACATACTGTGCACTTCTCTGCTCTGTGCACATCTCTGGCCAGAGATCTTCAGTCATAAAAATCTGACTTGCCTTCCACAGCTTCTACCCCCGAACTACTTCCTCAACTTCCCTCTATCTTCCATCAATCCCAGTGCACATTACCCTGTTCCACTTCCAATCATTTCTATTGTGCACATATATCATTTGCACCTCATTCCCACATACACACATTACATTTTCTCCTCTCTGACCATCTCATTGTCACCACTGCGGCTATTGACAAAACAACACCCTTGCATATACATCCTTAACCATCTCCTCTACAAAACATAGCACTGCTACAACAGTGACCACACAGCAGCAAAACCCTCTTCAACCACCTGATCAACACACTTCTTTGCCACCCTGCTGTCACACCACTCCACATCAAAGCACAAACAGCCACCAACCCAAAGACAACTGCAAACTTCAACTGCACACACCATCTTATTGCCTCAAAACACTTTATATCCTTTCACCCATCATTACCAGTCACCCCTTGCCAAACTTCACTGTTATACCATCTTAATTTGCAAATCACAACAGTCACATTCACCACAAAGACCATCACATCATACTACTTAACTACACACCACACAAACCAGTCAATCACCTTCATCTACCTTTTCCCTTACATCATCCCACACCCAAACAGTGCACTGCCTCGACTGCTCTACTTCCTATACCTGAGTTTGTCGTCACAACCATCCACTAACCTCAAAACTGCAAACAACAACCATACCATTCCCTTCCAACTACCTCTCTTACATCACTTTGTCAAACATACTTCTCTATGCACCATAACACACTCACATACCTACCTCCCTGCCACCTTCCAAAACATCACAACCAGACTACATTTGCTCCTCCATCTCTCTTACATCCTCAAAACAACTGCACATCAGCAAGCAATCAGCAACTTCCTGAAACTGCACATACCACAGTGCCACCACTCCATTGCCTACCCTATACCACTACTTGCATATCAGCAAAACAACTGTGCAGTGCACATCAAATACCGAAGCTACTAACATACCATCACCCACCAGTGTAACTTGCAGCAACAACTCATGCACACCACACCATACAACCATCTCAACATCTCCAAAACACTCTTGCCTGTACATCACCTTCAAACACCACCAAATATAACCAGTGCAGACATCAACTATTACAACTACAAACCTTCTCACCCATCACCATTCTCCATAACCACAAAACTACTACACTACCTTTCCACCATATACTCATCAACCTTACTCCATTCACCAATACCACTCCAATCGCTGCCGTATATACAGCCATTTCCCCACTATTATCATCACCCGAATCCCCCCTTGCTAATCACTTACCCACCACAACCAGAAAACATCAACTCCAAAATTGCAACCAGAAAACCAAAAAACATCCCCTTGTTGTTCACTTCTGCAAAATCGCAACCAGACAACATCGAAATCACACTGTAACCCATTACCCTGAATAGCAACTTCAATACAATACCACCACAAACCCGCATCCAAATCATCGAGCCCCAACTTTTAATCACCATCAGTGTAACGACCCTGAAATTGCGACCCAATTTTAAATTTTTGAATCCATTATTTTAACATAAAATGATGGAACTCTCATACGATTTCAAATTAGCGTCCAAACTTTGGTTATAAATTGAGCTTAGATGGTTATAGATATGGGAAAAGTTTCACGGAAAAATATTGCAGTAAATTTCGTTCGCGTTTATTTCACATCAGTTCATTTTAAACGCGAAAAATTTTATCTTATGAACCGAAATATTTTTACATAGAAAAATTCTAAACCATCTTCTGATTAAGACGTCATTTTTCGTTTTTCAAATTTCAGACATCTTCAGCTCCGTCGATCTTATTCTTCAGTGATTTTGCTGCATTTTCACAATGGAAAATTTTCGAATTTTATAATTTAATCGTACCACTGATATCTTTATACCATCGCGTTCGCCTCATCGCGCTGATCAAAATGGTATATTTGTTTGTGTCAATCGGAGTTCGACGCTGTGAATTATAGTTGTTTAATGGATTGCAAATGGGTCCGTTACGCAGCATAAAACGGTACCCATTCTCTCCAACGTTCAGTATCCTAACAGCCTTTGTCTATTCAATTTCCTCAGAAACCCAACAGCCTTTCGGTTACCAAGACAAATAAATTGGAGGCCTTTCAATTCTTGTATTAGTTGATATAATAAACTACCATCCCACTATTCATTGTTTGCATTTTCACCTTTTTGGTTCGTTCACATCTCCTTCTTCCTCTTCTTTTATTATTATTTTTTTTCTTCTTCCTTTGAAAAAAAAAGGAGAACCCACTGCAGCCCCTCCCCTGCCCTCCGCCCAGCCCAACCCTCCACCTGCAACCCGCCTCCGCCAGCCCGAGCCACCCTCCACCCGTCCCTGCCCACTGCCCCAGGCAGCACCCCGTCCAGCCCGCCCTGCCGTCCCCAGTCCCTTCGCCTGCTGCCTGCCCAGCCCACCACCCCGTCCCCAGCCTTCGCCCAAACCCGCCCAGGCTCCGCCCACTGCCCTCCGCCCGATCCCCACCCATCCGCCTGGCCTAACCACCTACCGCCCTGCCAACCATCCGCCTTCGCCCGCCCGTTCTGCCCTGCCTCCGCCTTCGCCTTCCAGTCCCAGCCACCGCCCGATCCCCACCCATCCGCCTGAACCCACCACCCCACCCAGCCCGACCTGAACCCACCACCCCAGCCCAGCCCGACCGAACCCACCACACCCCAGCCCAGCCCGACCCAAACCCACCAGACCCCAGCCTAGCCCGACCCGAACCCACCAGACCCAGCCCACCCGCGCTCGCCCAGCCCGCCTTACCTCGACCAACCGACTCGCCGCGTCAACCCCGCTTAGCCCGCTACCGCGTCCGCTGCCACTTTTTATTTTTATTTTTATTTTGTTCTTCTTTTTGATAAAATTATATATCAGTCATAAATTATAACTTATGGACTCACCTATGCTTTGTCCGCGCAGTTCCAGTTGAGGCTAATCCAGCGATCTAAGCTTCCATCCGCCTTATTTGCATCTAGTTGTTTGGTATGATTATATATGAAAATATATATTGTATTGAACAAAATTGTCAAATTTAATTGTTTGTTTGATTGCAGTTTGTGTTCGCCTTTTTGCATCGTGCTTGTTAGTGCCTCTTATCTATTCGTCTTCGTGCTTCGTCGTCAAATCTCTAACCACGCAAGGTGAATATTTTCATTCACGACTCAATCTATTATGCTATGATAATCAAGTGATATATGTTATTGGTATTAATTTGAATGTTAAAATAATTGATGTTAAATTTTGATTTGAAGATAGATATGAAAATAATTATGACATTAAATTTGTTATGTGATGTTTGGTTGTTAATATAAGTGATAATTGATATGAAATTTGAATTAATATAGGATAGTCAAAAAAATTCAAAATAGATATATATGTGAACTTGTCCCTTTAAATGTTAAATAAAACGACACGTAGAAATAGGATCAGTTATACTTTGAACCATTGAATGTATGATTGCTGTAATAATTTGATAATAAACGCCAAGTGAAAACCTATTATGTGATGATCTTTAATCCGCATGAAATGATAGTGTGGATTCTAGGAATAATTTTATTTAATTTACATAAATAACAAATGTAAATTAAATATGATTATTTCAGGATTATTTAAATAAACGGTTAAATTGTTATGTATGGTTGCTATTGCTTGTTTATTTACTTTGACACCATCCCAGCTATCACACTGCAAGTTCTCTTTGTTATGCTTTGTTTTATGTATTTATTTATATTGGGTTGAAAAGATAAATACCCAAATTGAACAACTTTGGCCTAGGATAGATAATTAAAGATAAGAAACCCGATTGGTCAACAAAAATCATTTTGAAATTGAAATTCATTTGAAATTAAGAAATGAACTTAAAAATTTGTTGGAAAGTAAGTAATGAAATTTATGGATCTAATGGAAGTAAATTAATAAGATTTATTTGTAATAAATGAACGGATTTAATTGTAGTAAATGAATAGATTTAATTGTAATAAATGAATAGATTTAATTGTAATAAAACGATAGATTTAATAAATGAATAGATTTAATTGTAATAAAACGATAGATTTAATTGTAATAAATGAATAGATTTAATTGTAATAAATCAATGGATTTAATTGTAATAAACGAATGAATTTAAGTGTAATGAATAAATGGATTTAGTTGAAATAAATCAATGGATTAGATTCATAGGATTAATTGCAATAATTAATGGACTTAATTGTAATAAATTAAGGGATTAATTGTAATGAATTAATAAGTGGACTTAATTGCAATAACTTAATGGAAAATTTAAAACGGATTAATAAATCTATTTAATTAGATAAACGGATGGACACATTTAATTGAAATAAGATTCGAATAAGTAAGTTTTAGAATCTAATAAATTGAATTTATTAGATTCGAAATTAAACCTAATTTGAATAAATTTAATTAAGTTGGAATTTGTTATAAATTTAATTTGAGATTAAGTAACAAAGTGACCTAAAGGAATGTAAAACCAACTAAATTTAAGGAGTTGATTTAGCTGTTGAAATTGATTAAATCAAAGTTTTGATTAAATTTAATGTAACGATGAATGGAAATAGGAATTAAATTGAAATTGAATACTTAAGTATTGTTAACTCAAGGACTTGAACTAAAACTCCATTTGGAAATATGATTTTAAATGTTCGAAATAAATTAAATTGTGAAATGTCAAATTTTGAAAGTCAAAACTTGCAACTTTACTTTTGGACTTTGATTGGTTTTAAACTTTAATATTAAATGACCATCGGGTAATTAATGCGTAGTTATTAAAGAGACCGGGATCGGATATGGACATACTCTCTGTCGATACCGAAAACCACTTTAATAACTAATATACGCGGAGTGTTGATCCAGAACGAAGTGGATGATTTTGGAGAACGCGTTGACTGAAGAAAGAGAACGATTTTGGATGACCCCTGACATGACTAAAACAGGAGCTGCGCCGGGCCATTGAGGTTCGCTACCTCTAGCGGACACACTTCTTCGATACCTTATCAATTACTTTTGTGATTCGATTTGGGTGCACCCCTTGATTTGGGAGTGTTGTTTCGCGGTGTTGAGATAGTAGCTGCTATGCTCAACATCAGTCCGGATCACGCAACTACTAGTATCCTAGTTGGTATCGCCTCATGTACCTTGTCATACTGATTATCCTATTCGCGACCACTACGTTGTGTTTTGTACCTTTAGTATATGGATTGCCCTCTGGTGACTTCCGGTTTTGGGGAAACTACGGTCTTGTATATGCTTTTGGAAATAAAAATGTGTTAAGGGTGGAATGAGCCATGACTTAACGCTATTTTGATATCATACTTTACTGATTAGACATTATCTATTTAGCGTATTCTATTGTATATATAGATAGTTTATCGGATCCTTAAAGATGTGTATCACATTCATCTTTGAGTTATGGACTTTATTATTTGCACCCGATTATCCTGTATAAGATTTTGAGTCCTGACTCGAGTGTTTCTTTTGTATATGCTCGGGTCAGTCTGAAGTTATCCTGTTGCTGATCAAGGTTGGTTGAAGATGCTGAAGACTTAGCATTTATCTTTATCAGTTATTTCCTTTCTAGTATTTGATAAACTTATGTATTGAACATCTTGTATTTCTATTTGTCACTTTATGTTGAGACATTGTTGTATTCCTGTAGTAGCTTCATGAACTACTATTATGATGATGTACTTTTCCGCTGCATTATTCTGTGACTATTCTGTGTTTGTGATGTTGTATTGATTCTCATTTACATATATGTATTCATAATCCCATAATGATTCGTGTTTTGTATTATTTAAGTTGACATGTGTGGATTATTGTCAATTTAAATGGTCCAAATATACGGGTTGTTACAGTTGGTATCGGAGCTTCGGTTTCCCTACAAACCTTAGTACGGGATTATGAAACTCATTAGAGATAGGGTAGCAATACCCTAGAATGAGGAGAATCGATTCAATATCCAATTATTTCAATTCAAACTTCTTTTGATTCATTTATAGGACTTTCCTTAGAGTTCTACGAATTCTATCCAATTCTATCCTTGGTTTCTAAATTTCTTTTGGTATTTCAGGATGAGTGCCAGAAGAAACAATAGGGGCGGAAGAGGCAATGGTCCTGCACAGGCTACACCTGCCGCTCCAGCTCCTGTCAGATTCACCATTCTTAGTAAAGAGTATTCACAGCTTGGAGGTATTAAGTTTTCTAGATCCGAGAACATTATTGAGGCTCAGCAATGGCTTAAAAGCTTAGAGAAGATATTTTCGGGTCTAGAGATCACTGATGCTCAGAAGCGTCAGCTTGCTGCCTGGAAACTTCAGGATGCCGCGCAAGATTGGTGGGAATCAGTTACTTCTCGTATCGAAGAGGACACCATCACTTGGGCCCAGTTTAGGTATAAAATTTAATTGGATTCTGTAATCTCAATTCTTCTTTGATCTTTGGAATGGTATTCATCTTGCCTATCTTTTGATTAGGGATACTTTCTCGGCACAATGGATGCCAGCTGCTGGAAAAACCCAACTTTATAGAGCTTTCATGGATCTTAAGCAAGGCAGTATGACTTTTTCTGAGTATGAGAGGAAATTCAACAAACTCTCCAAATTTGGACCTGGCTTGATCGATACACCACTTTTGAAGAACGAGAAATTCATTTTGGGAGCTAGACCAGAATATTATGACTTGCTTACTGGCCACACTCACTGCACCTTCACAGAGCTTGTTGACTATGCTCTTAGATATGAGGCGAAGCCTAAGGGACCTACTTCCAAAACCATTCCTACTCAGCCCTCTTCTAGCCAGACCGGAAAAAGGAAGATGAACTTTGATCTACAAAAGAAAGCTTGGCAGAAGACTACAGGATTGGGATATGCTCAGAAAAGCCCAATCGACCTTGCTAATATCACTTGCTTCAAATGCGATAAGAAGGGCCATTATGCTAATAGTTGTCCATCTACCGGAGCTGCTGTTCCACCACCTTCTACTACTAGGAAAGATTTATGCTATGTCTGCCTCCAGCCGGGTCATTTCAAGAATGAATGCCCAATGTATAAGCGTGGCACACCATCTGGAGTATTTGCTATCACCACTCCTACACCACCTCCACCACCTGCTCAGGATGACCAAGGTACCTTACGAAGTACTTTTTCATTACATGATTTACCTATTAGGGTATTATTCGATACTGGTGCTTCTCATAGCTTCATATCTATTGATCTCTGTAATAAGCTCAAATTAGAACCTACTCTTGCTACTACTTCCTTATGCGTCTCCAACCCTATTGGAGGACTTGCCAACCTTAGTAGAATTTGTAAGGAGGTTGTGCTCTTATATGGAAGATATCGATTCACTTGGGATTTTTATGTGCTTGGCTTCGCAGCATTTGACATCTTGTTAGGTGCTGACTGGTTAAGGAAATTCGATGCTGTTATTTCTTGCAAGGCTCGTACTGTTTCTCTAGTCAATGACAAGGGCCTACCGCTTGTCATTGAATGCAAATCACCTCAGAAATATGCCGGAAGCTTCATATTCTCTCTTGATGCTCATCCGGATGATCTTAGTACTACCCCTATTGTTCAGAAATTTCCCGATGTATTTGGAGAGGTCAACTCTCTACCGCCCAAACGGGAAATCGATTTCCGTATTGATCTTATTCCTAGAGCTACTCCCGTAGTTCTCCCACACCGAAGGATGCCTCCTAAAGAAAAAGCTGAACTAAAAACCCAAATTGATGATCTATTTGCTAAAGGTTTGATTAGGAGAAGTTTCTCTGAATGGGGCGCCGCAGTTGTATTTGTCACCAAATCAGATGGATCTCTTCGCATGTGTGTTGATTACCGAGAACTGAACAAACGCACTCTCAAGAATCGTTATCCGATGCCTCGCATCAACGATTTATTCGATCAGCTCCATGGAGCTAAAATTTTCTCACAACTTGATCTAGCCACTGGATTCCACCAACTCAGAGTAGCAGAAGATAGTATTCATAAGACAGCTTTCCGTACCGAGAACGGATTCTATGAATGGTTGGTTATGCCATTCGGTTTGACCAACGCACCTGCTTATTTCGTCGACTTGATGAATCGAGTCTTCCATGATGTGCTTAACAAGTTTGTTCTTGTTTTCATTGATGATATTCTCGTCTTCTCCAAAGACAAGAAGGAGCATGAGACACATCTTGCTCATGTTCTGGAAACTCTCCGAAATCATCAACTTAAGGCCAAATTCTCTAAATGCCACTTCTGGCGAGACGAAGTGAGATTCCTGGGCCATATAGTTTTGGAAAATGGGATTTCGGTCGATCCAGCTAAGATCGCCGTAATCAATGTAAGTTCTATCCTATTCGCTATTTCTATTCAATTCCTCTTATCCTCTTTCTAATTTGAAATTTATCTACAGGATTGGGAGACTCCTAAAACTCCTATGGATATTCGTAGTTTCTTGGGTTTAGCCGGATATTATCGCAGATTTATTGAGCACTTTGCCCGGATTTCTGCCCCACTTACTGCTTTAACTCGGAAGGACGTTAAGTTTATTTGGAGTGAGAAGTGCGAATTAGCTTTTAATGAGTTGAAGCGTAAGTTAACTTCAGCCCCTGTTCTGGCGGTAATCGATGGAAGTGAAGGATTAACTTTCTATACAGATGCTTGCCGAGAAGGTTTAGGCGCTGTTCTTATGCAAAATGGAAAGGCTATTGCTTATGCTGGCCGTCAGTTAAAGACTCATGAATTAAACTATGCCACACATGACCTGGAGCTTCTTGCCGTTGTATTTGCTCTGAAACTATGGAGGCATCATCTTTTGGGAACAAAGTTCGAATTATTCACTGATCATAAGTCCTTGAGATATATCTTTTCTCAAAAAGATTTGAACCAGAGACAAGTCCGATGGCTCGAATTCTTAGCTGCATATGATCTCGACATCACTTATACTCCTGGGAAAGCAAATGTTGTAGCCGATGCATTGAGTCGTAGCAAAGCATTGTCTTGCTGTAATATTGTTGAAGGCATGTTATTTCAGCTTGTCATCTCTCCCTCTCTTATGGATCGCATAAAAGCTAAACAATATGAGGACACTTTGCTCTATCGTATGAAGGAGTTAGTTCTTGGAAGAGTTGGAAATGCCGACAGTAAAATAGGAGCGCAGATTGATAGTAATGGAATTCTAAGGATCGACAACTGTATTTTTGTTCCTAATGTCGATGGATTGAGACAAGAAGTACTTAGAGAGAATCATCAGTCATCACTTTCATTTCATCCTGGCGTCACTAAGATGTATCGTAATATGAAGCGTTTATATTGGTGGAGTGGGATGAAGAGGGATATTTCTATATATGTCAGTAGATGCACCACTTGCCAACAAGTCAAAGCCGATCACCAGAAGACTGCCGGTTTACTTCAACCGCTAGAGATTCCTTGTTGGAAATGGGATCAGATTTCTATGGACTTCATCGATGGATTACCAAGGACCAGAAAAGGGAATGAGAGTATATGGGTGATCGTTTATAGGTTGACAAAATCTGCTCACTTTATTCCTGTTAAGACCACTCGTACTGCTTCAAGTTTGGCAGAGATATATATGAGAGAGATTGTTAGACTTCATGGGGTTCCATCTAGTATTGTATGTGATCGAGACCCTATATTCACTAGTAAATTCTGGAAGGCTTTTCAAGACGTCTTGGGCACTAAACTGAATCTAAGCACAGCTTATCATCCACAAACGGATGGCCAAACTGAGAGGGTAAATCAGATTCTGGAGGATCTGCTCCGAGCTTGCATCATTGATTTTGGTGGATCTTGGGAAGACCATTTACATTTAGTTGAATTCACGTATAATAACAGCTATCAGGTAATCCAAAAAAAATTTCAATTTGAATAAGAAAAAAAATTTTGAATTGAAATATAACTATCTTTATAATCAGGCAAGTATTGATATGGCGTCGTTCGAAGCTTTATATTGACGGCCATGCAAATCGCCAGCTTGTTGGATTGAGCCTGGTGATCGATTAATTCTTGGCCCAGATATGATTATGGAAGCATCCGAGAAAGTTAATGAGATCAGAAGGAAGATGAAGACCGCATAGGATAGGCAGAAGAGCTATGCAGATAGGCGTAGAAGAGATTTGGAATTCCAGGTTGGAGATGTGGTATTTCTGAAAGTATCACCTTTGAAGAATGTTATTCGATTCGGTCGTAGAGGGAAGCTTGCTCCAAGATTTGTTGGACCATTTACTATCACCGAAAGAATTGGCACACTGGCTTATAGAGTTGCATTACCAGAAAAGTTTGAGGGCGTGCACAACGTATTCCATGTTTCACATCTCCGGAAAGTCGTGCGTGATCCATCCATGACCATCCCAATTGCTCAGTTAGATGAAGTAGATATCGAGCCAGATTTGACTATCGAAAGGAGACCACTTCGAATAGTCGATCGGGAAACAAGGCAACTAAGAAGGAAGTCTATAAACCTCGTAAAAGTCCAATGGAGTGCAGATGAGCGAGATTGCACATGGGAAACTGAGGATAGCATTCGGGATTCAAACCCCGAACTACTGATTTCAGGTATAAATCAAATTTTCTTAAAAATCTATCTTGACTTTTCCATTTACTCCATTCTTACTTGACCGTCTCATTCTTTTCAAGGACGAAAAGTTTTGAGTGGGGGAGAATGTAACGACCCTGAAATTGCGACCCAATTTTAAATTTTTGAATCCATTATTTTAACATAAAATGATGGAACTCTCATACGATTTCAAATTAGCGTCCAAACTTTGGTTATAAATTGAGCTTAGATGGTTATAGATATGGGAAAAGTTTCACGGAAAAATATCGCAGTAAATTTCGTTCGCGTTTATTTCACATCAGTTCATTTTAAACGCGAAAAATTTTATCTTCTGAACCGAAATATTTTTACATAGAAAAATTCTAAACCATCTTTTGATTAAGACGTCATTTTTCGTTTTTCAAATTTCGAACATCTTCAGCTCCGTCGATCTTATTCTTCAGTGATTTTGCTGCATTTTTCACAATGGAAAATTTTCGAATTTTATAATTTAATCGTACCACTGATATCTTTATACCATCGCGTTCGCCTCATCGCGCTGATCAAAATGGTATATTTGTTTGTGTCAATCGGAGTTCGGCGCTGCGAATTATAGTTGTTTAACGGATTGCAAACGGGTCCGTTACGCAGCATAAAACGGTACCCATTCTCTCCAACGTTCAGTATCCTAACAGCCTTTATCTATTCAATTGCCTCAGAAACCCAACAGCCTTTCGGTTACCAAGACAAATAAATTGGAGGCCTTTCAATTCTTGTACTAGTTGATATAATAAACTACCATCCCACTATTCATTGTTTGCATTTTCACCTTTCTGGTTCGTTCACATCTCCTTCTTCCTCTTCTTTTATTATTATTATTTTTTTTTCTTCTTCCTTTGAAAAAAAGGAGAACCCACTGCAGCCCCTCCCCTGCCCTCCGCCTAACCCAGCCCTCCACCTGCAACCCGCCTCCGCCAGCCCGAGCCACCCGCCACCCGACCCTGCCCACTGCCCCAGGCAGCACCCCGTCCAGCCCGCCCTGCCGTCCCCAGTCCCTTAGCCTGCCGCCTGCCCAGCCCGCCACCCCGTCCCCATCCTTCGCCCAAACCCGCCCAGGCTCCGCCCACTGCCCTCCGCCCGATCCCCACCCATCCGCCTGGCCCAACCACCTACCGCCCTGCCAACCATCCGCCTGTCTCCGCCTTCGCCCGCCCGTCCTGCCCTGCCTCCGCCTTCGCCTGCCAGTCCCAGCCACCACCCGATCCCCACCCATCCGCCTGAACCCACCACCCCACCCAGCCCGACCTGAACCCACCACCCCACCCAGCCCGACCTGAACCCACCACCCCAGCCCAGCCCGACCGAACCCACCACACCCCAGCCCAGCCCAACCCGAACCCACCAGACCACAGCCTAGCCCGACCCGAACCCACCAGACCCAGCCCACCAGCGCTCGCCCAGCCCGCCTTACCTCGACCAACCGACTCGCCGCGTCAAGCCCGCTTAGCCCGCTACCGCGTCCGCTGCCACTTTTTATTTTTATTTTTATTTTGTTCTTCTTTTTGATAAAATTATATATCAGTCATAAATTGTAACTTATGGACTCACCTATGCTTTGTCCGCGCAGTTCCAGTTGAGGCTAATCCAGCGATCTAAGCTTCCATCCACCTTATTTGCATCTAGTTGTTTGGTATGATTATATATGAAAATATATATTGTATTGAACAAAATTGTCAAATTTAATTGTTTGTTTGATTGCAGTTTGTGTTCGCCTTTTTGCGTCGTGCTTGTTAGTGCCTCTTATCTATTTGTCTTCGTGCTTCGTCGTCAAATCTCTAACCACGCAAGGTGAATATTTTCATTCACGACTCAATCTATTATGCTATGATAATCAAGTGATATATGTTATTGGTATTAATTTGAATGTTAAAATAATTGATGTTAAATTTTTATTTGAAGTTAGATATGAAAATAATTATGACATTAAATTTGTTATGTGATGTTTGGTTGTTAATATAAGTGATAATTGATATGAAATTTGAATTGATATAGGATAGTCAAAAAAATTCAAAATAGATATATATGTGAACTTGTTCTTTTAAATGTTAAATAAAACGACACGTAGAAATAGGATCAGTTATACTTTGAACCATTGAATGTATGATTGCTGTAATAATTTGATAATAAACGCCAAGTGAAAACCTATTATGTGATGATCTTTAATCCGCATGAAATGATAGTGTGGATTCTAGGAATAATTTTATTTAATTTACATAAATAACAAATGTAAATTAAATACGATTATTTCGGGATTATTTAAATAAACGGTTAAATTGTTATGTATGGTTGCTATTGCTTGTTTATTTACTTTGACACCATCCCAGCTATCACACTGCAAGTTCCCTTTGTTATGCTTTGTTTTATGTATTTATTTATATTGGGTTGAAAAGATAAATACCCAAATTGAACAACTTTGGCCTAGGATAGATAATTAAAGATAAGAAACCCGATTGGTCAACAAAAATCATTTTGAAATTGAAATTCATTTGAAATTAAGAAATGAACTTAAAAATTTGTTGGAAAGTAAGTAACGAAATTTAAGGATCTAATGGAATTAAATTAATAAGATTTATTTGTAATAAATGAACAGATTTAATTGTAATAAATGAATAGATTTAATTGTAATAAAACGATAGATTTAATAAATGAATAGATTTAATTGTAATAAAACGATAGATTTAATTATAATAAATGAATAGATTTAATTGTAATAAATTAATGGATTTAATTGTAATAAACGAATGAATTTAAGTGTAATGAATAAATGGATTTAGTTGAAATAAATCAATGGATTAGATTCATAGGATTAATTTCAATAATTAATGGACTTAATTGTAATAAATTAAGGGATTAATTGTAATGAATTAATAAGTGGACTTAATTGCAATAACTTAATGGAAAATTTAAAACGGATTAATAAATCTATTTAATTAGATAAACGGATGGACACATTTAATTGAAATAAGATTCGAATAAGTAAGTTTTAGAATCTAATAAATTGAATTTATTAGATTCGAAATTAAACCTAATTTGAATAAATTTAATTAAGTTGGAATTTGTTATAAATTTAATTTGAGATTAAGTAACAAAGTGACCTAAAGGAATGTAAAACCAACTAAATTTAAGGAGTTGATTTAGCTGTTGAAATTGATTAAATCAAAGTTTTGATTAAATTTAATGTAACGATGAATGGAAATAGGAATTAAATTGAAATTGAATACTTAAGTATTGTTAACTCAAGGACTTGAACTAAAATTCCATTTGGAAATATGATTTTAAATGTTCGAAATAAATTAAATTGTGAAATGTCAAATTTTGAAAGTCAAAACTTGCAACTTGACTTTTGGACTTTGATTTGTTTTAAACTTTAATATTAAATGACCATCGGGTAATTAATGCGTAGTTATTAAAGAGACCGGGATCGGATATGGACATACTCTCTGTCGATACCAAA
Organism: Allium fistulosum; assembly: GCA_030737815.1. Lineage (NCBI taxonomy): Eukaryota > Viridiplantae > Streptophyta > Magnoliopsida > Asparagales > Amaryllidaceae > Allium > Allium fistulosum. The sequence goes on along the minus strand of CM060902.1, from coordinate 1,332,073,102 downwards.
AACCACTTTAATAACTAATATACGCGGAGTGTTGATCCAGAACGAAGTGGATGATTTTGGAGAACGCGTTGACTGAAGAAAGAGAACGATTTTGGATGACCCCTGACATGACTAAAACAGGAGCCTCGCTGGGCCATTGAGGTTCGCTACCTCTAGCGGACACACTTCTTCGATACCTTATCTATTACTTTTGTGATTCGATTTGGGTGCACCCCTTGATTTGGGAGTGTTGTTTCGCGGTGTTGAGATAGTAGCTGCTATGCTCAACATCAGTCCGGATCACGCAACTACTAGTATCCTAGTTGGTATCGCCTCATGTACCTTGTCATACTGATTATCCTATTCGCGACCACTACGTTGTGTTTTGTACCTTTAGTATATGGATTGCCCTCTGGTGACTTCCGGTTTTGGGGAAACTACGGTCTTGTATATGCTTTTGGGAATAAAAATGTGTTAAGGGTGGAATGGGCCATGACTTAACGCTATTTTGATATCATACTTTACTGATTAGACATTATCTATTTAGCGTATTCTATTGTATATATAGACAGTTTATCGGATCCTTAAAGATGTGTATCACATTCATCTTTGAGTTATGGACTTTATTATTTGCACCCGATTATCCTATATAAGATTTTGAGTCCTAACTCGAGTGTTTCTTTTGTATATGCTCGGGTCAGTCTGAAGCTATCCTGTTGCTGATCAAGGTTGCTTGAAGATGCTGAAGACTTAGCATTTATCTTTATCAGTTATTTCCTTTCTAGTATTTGATAAACTTATGTATTGAACATCTTGTATTTCTATTTGTCACTTTATGTTGAGACATTGTTGTATTCCTGTAGTAGCTTTATGAACTACTATTATGATGATGTACTTTTCCGCTGCATTATTCTGTGACTATTCTGTGTCTGTGATGTTGTATTGATTCTCATTTACATATATGTATTCATAATCCCATAATGATTCGTGTTTTGTATTATTTAAGTTGACATGTGTGGATTATTGTCAATTTAAATGGTCCAAATATACGGGTTGTTACAATCAGCAACCGTGGCCTCACATCCCTGCCTCCACATCCATAAAAACGCAAACATAAAACCAAAATTGCAACTTCCTTTCAATTTTGATTTCGTTTCGATTTCGATTTGTTGAGCCGATTTGAGAAGTGTCGGACATAACTGTGGGATTTTTATTGCATGTGTTTTTGATTTGGTTCGATTTCAATTTTGATTGCGTCTTGCATCTAGGTAGTGGGCCGAGAGTGTTGGGCTGAGTTAATTATTTTTTTTGTTTTGTAATTAGTTTGTTTTGTTATAAATCCTTTTGTATCTTTTTATTAAAAAAAATAGTTTCAATTGTATATATTTGTTTTAACTTTAAGTTGTTTTGTTTTCTCTTGCTTGGTGTTGTTCTTATTTGTTTTGTTTTAGTTTTTTTCCTTATTATTTAAAAAAAAACAATTGTATATATCTTGTTTAAATTTTTGGGTTGCAAGTGGCCTTGCTAAAAATAAACTACTTTGTGTGCTTGCTATAAAAAAATTTTCCGCTTTTAAATAAATAAATTGCTAATAATTCTGCACGCTCTGGTATTGTCTTTTCATCCCTTGTTTTTATTTATTTTGCATTGTTGGTCGCTTGCATTTAAAAAAATTCAAAAACCAAAAAAAAAATTCGTAGTTGCATCGCTAAATCACGTTTAATTTCAGTTTTGCATTTCATCTTAAAATTTACTAATAATAACGGTTAGACATTTTAAGGGTGTCGTGAGCTCACCTAGGGCTTAACTGTATATTGACAAGTTGTCCTCTTTCAACAATTTAATTTCTTATTGTCCAGGCTATGGCAGAGCAATAACCATTTATAAATATTACGGTGATTCGTAAATATTATAGTGGTTGTTTCTCTAATGGTACTTAAACATTCGGCTGCATTGTTACGTTGATTCGTGGTGCGCCGATAAATCCTATCCCTTACCTGGCTGAGAACTATCTTGTTGGATTAAGACAAAGTGTGATTATACAATTTTGGGTTAGGAGCTACTTAGGATAGAAAAATTTGTAATTAAGTCCTTGCATTCATTTAGTTGTATTAGTTCATGCATATTTAAAAAAACATTCAAAATCCAAAACAAAACAAAATTGTAAATATTTCTTAACTTAGTTTTTTAAATCCTTTCATTTAAAATTTTTAATCCAAAATCCAAAAAAAAAAAAAAATTTAAGTTGGTTTTTTTCATAGAAAATAAAATCTAAAATAAATTAAAAATCCATTAACAAAAAAAAATTAAAAAACCAAAAAACAAAAAAAAATCAAATTTCTTTTTTTTTAATAAATTCCCTTTGGTAACTAATTTTTCTTTCTTTAAAAAAAAGCTTTTGAAAATGTCTGAATTTCCCTACTCACAAGGATTCTACAATAGTTGTGAAAATCAATATAATCCATATAATTTCACACAAAATTATATGGATATTTTAATAACAACTATTATACAAACAATTTGGATTTTGCGCCAAGTTTTCAAATCGATGACCAACCCTCAAATCTTGAAAATAGCATTGAAATGATTTCATCTTTACTTAAACTCTCTACACAACAAAATCAAAGGATAAATGATTTGTGTAATTCATATTTGTGCAATAACTCAAGTCAAAGTTTTCAAGATAATAAAATTTGAATTCACTTCAAAATTCAAATGATTTCGATTATAACTCATGCCAATACAACTTCAAACTCCAAAATGAAATTCAAAGTCAAAATGAAAATGTTAACCACTTTTCAAATAATTTTGGCAATGAGAATAATCTCGATTATGGTGCAATGAAAAAAAATTGTTCTCAACAAGTTCGAATAAAAAATTCTCAATTTAATAATTATAAATTGGATTTTGTTGAGCAAATGAACGAAATTTACAATGATCATACGGATTTATTGTTTGAAACATATATGAAACAACGTGAACAACAAAACCAAATCTCAACGTGTGACGATTCAAATAATAATCCATCTTTTACCCAAATTGACGATTTCCAAATAATAACTTTTGAAATTGAAAATGACAATCTTAATGAAGTTGTTGAGAAAACAGTAATTGAGTTGGATTTCAATTCTTCTGAGGGTGTGAAACTCGATTTAAAATTCGATACTCCTTTTTCTAATTTTGAAAAATTGAATACAACTTTGGATTTTTAACTTGATATATGCAATGAAGTTGTTAATAATCAAACAAATAAAGACGAATATAGTGAACACGAATTCTTTGGACTTTTCGAAGATGAGTTGTTGAATTCCGAAAGGGTAGAGTTAAATCACCATTTTGATTTTGGAATCAATAATTTTGAAAAATTTGTCAATGATGAGTTTGAATTTCAATTTGGTTAAAATAAACTTGAACTTCAACCAATTGTTCTATCAACCCCAAAAATCATAGAAAATAAAACAACTCATACGATTTTTAATAAAACGACATTCGTTTTTCCAAATCAACATTCAACTCCGAAATCTTTTATTATTTGGTTTTTTGTGCTTAAGCTGTGTCTCTCATACCTGACGGGACAAATGAATTGGTCTTTGGAAGGCCGTTTGATTTACTCTTTGACGATATACTTTCTGATGTCGTGTAAATAAGCATTTCATTTTCATGTAAATATAGGTCTTATTTTTTTATTTTTCTCCTGTCACTTGGGTTGACTGTGGGGACACAGTCAAAATCAAGTGTAGGGAGAGTCTCATCTTCATTTTTATTTTTCATGGTTTATTTTTTGCATTTTCTTCCCAAAACCCAAATATTTAAAAAAAAAATCCAATAAAAAATTCCTTTTTAGCCTTTTGATTAATTTTTAAAAAAACACTATAAGATAAATATATGGTTTTGGTTATTAAATTGAAATTTTTGAGAATTTATTTGTCTTAACAAAAATAAAAATAAAGTTTGATTACAAGTACTATGGTTTAACTAGTATATAGGAAGGTTCATGGGTGATAATTATGAAGTATATCCTAATTGAAAATCTTTGTTTAAAAAGTGGTGGATTTAAAGTAAAGGCTATAACATTTTTGATCTTCTAAGTTAAGTGGTGCTAAGATGATATCGTAAAACTCTCTCTTCAAAAAAAACAAAAAAAATAAAAAAAAATAAATAAAAGAAAGAAAATTGTATATGTGTTTTATTAACACCTAGAGTAATGTGTGCACACTCGTGTGTACACTCGCCATGCTCGGTACCCTTCCCACGTAAGCCCGGAAGGTAGTGCCTGATCGGTATATCTGGCCTCAGTTTATCTGAGTTAGGTGTATGTATATAAAAATTCTTTTATTAATAATGCCCACAGTCAATAGGAGTTTACACTCATGTGTTCACTCATCACAGTCTGTATTCCCCTCACGTAAGCCCGAAAGGTAATGCATAGGTAATATATCTGGCCTCAGTTTTCTGAGTTAGGCATATGTAAACATTGTTAATTTCAATAAAATTTTCAAATAAAATAGAGAGTAAGCAATTGAAATCCAAGCACTATTTTGACTTATTTGATTTGACTTGTTATTGAAAAGAAATAAAATACTACTTTGAAAAACTTTGATAATCAACTAAGGATCCATTTCATAGTTACGCTATGTTATCAACCGAAACAACTAGCCAAACTATAGTCTATTTGTTATGATAACTTAATTTTTGTTGGATGTTTTAACAAGTAAAATAACTATTCATGATAATGACCAGAACTTATATTTAACCTATTCGTGTTAATTTAAAAGTAAATTCTTTATTTGTAAATATTTTCAAAAACTTGCATTCATCTCTTTGTAAATAAATCTTGCATTTAGGAATTTTCATTTTGCATTTGGATTTTGTGGGTAGTGTGACAACCCGGGATTTTGTATATTTGAAATTGAAATATTTAATTGATTTTAAATATTCAAAAGGGTAATTTTAACTTGAAAATTCAAATATCACTATTTACTGGATAATTAAAGTATTGAATTTAATTGCTGGAAATTTGGTCAAATGTGAAACCGGGAGTTCTAAGCTCGCTAAAAATAATTTAAGGGCTTCTAAAATTTATATTGATTATACTAAGGATAATAAAAGTTCTAAAATTGAATTTAAAAGTGGTTTGTTCAGTTTTAAAAATATATCGTTTAAATTTACGTTTAAAAATAGCCTTCCGGGGCACAGTCTCGGAATTCGACGAAACTAGTTCCATTAGATCCGTAATAATGTATTATTATCAGATTTCAAATTTCGTAGTGTTTAGAGTTGTCGTGTGATCGTACGGTAGGTAAATGCGCTAAAATTTATATCGAAAATTCAATATAACTATTGGGTCCAAAAAGCTATCTTCTCCATACGATCGAATTAGGACTCGAAACATTTTCCATTTCGTTCGGAATAGGGGTATAACATTATAAATGCCTAGCGGCACGTCTCGATAGGATGTCAAAATTTTAAGTTGCATTTATCGAGACAAGTTGAATTTAAATCAAATTATATTTTCTGGTCAAATTTATCTCATCAGCTGAAAATACATCCACATCAAACCTTTTTCCTACTCATCTACCTTTTTTCCTTTTCAAAGCACTGTAGCATTCCTTAGCACGCAAACGTCTCCTCTTGTCCCCCATTTATTTTTAGCGCAACAGTTTCAAATCTGAAAAAAAAAGTCGACGCCTTCAGTTATAAATCTCGATCTTCCTTCCCATTTTTTTCGCTCAAAAGGCAGAACGAAACAAACAAGAAAAATAAATGGCCGGTACTTGAAAAACAAAATCCAAATCGAATTCTTCCCTTTTCAGTTCAAACAAATCGAACGAAATCGACAAGGAAATAAAAGAGAGGGGAATCAAAGTCGGGTTCGACGAACTCGTCGACCCAGGGACGAAATCGCGTGAGCACGGTTAGGGGAGAGGAGCTTGAGTAGCAAGGCGGCGGCTCGCTTGGAGGGTTCTGCTTCGAATTAAGACCGGCGTTCGAAGAAGGGCCGATGGCGTGGGATCGAGTGGGTGCATCTCGAGTTGACTTCGAGGTCGCGTACGCGGAGAGAGGTGGTGGGTTCGTCTCTGGCGTTGCTACGAGATGTCAGGGAAGGCTAGCGAATGGGGTCGCGTTCGTACGAGCGGGTCGATGGGGCGGAGATGTTCGGCAGTTCGTAGGCAGTGAGGTATACCATCTCTTTTAATCTAACTTAATAATATATATACTCTCATATAGATTTGAAAATATATATAGATGTGATTTTTGTTAACAGAAAATGCAAAACAGTTATGTTTTAATGAACATATATATAGATTAGGAAGGGTATAAAATCATACGGAGGGATATATATACAGATTGGATTTTGAAAAAATTATGTAGGAATTTATATAAAGATTTTGATTTATACAGGTTATTTTAGTATATGCAGTTTCAAACAGAAATTAAAGATGCATATATATACACATATTAAACCTACTATTTAACTTTAGAATAATGTTAGTGATTAACTTGTTTATTAACTTATTTAAATTAATTGTTACCAAAATTATTTAAAGGAAAATTAGTTTAAAACCAAATTACTAGTTTAAATTAAATAAATAAATGGTAATTAACTGTTCGGTTATTTCAAATGTTAACAAACCATATAATGTTTACACAAGGTCAAAAATCGTGGAGAGACAAGCAGGTTTGGATCGGGTTGCAAAAATAAATCAAAGATGAGTTAATCTCACTCAATTGGATTATCAGTTAATTTAAATAGTTAAATTTAAATTATAGTTGATTGATTGCTTAAGTTGATAATTTATTATCAGTTTGGATGTGATATTATATATAGTAGTATATATATTTGGAGTGATTGATATTCCCGCATTATATAGCGGATGAGACCCTATGCGCCCCACATAATAGCGGATGACCCTATATACCGCGATATCCCCCTCGAAGTGGGATTGGTATTTTTATATTGTGCTAACATCTGTGGATGCAGAAAAACAGGTTGGAGGGATCCAACTGGATTCCTCAAAATATTGAAATTTATTTTCATATTCTGTGTTATGATTTATTTGATAATCCGTGATAGATTATATTGAAAATTGGAATTATTGAATGATATGGTTTGCTGGATATATCTTGATATGTTAAGATGTCAAAAATAATAAAGTTTGGATTTTTGAAGGAAAATAGAAGAGAAAATTTTAAGTAAAATAACTATAGTAAATTTGGATAAAATGAAGATTGAATTGGAAAAGTATAAAAGTTTGAATTAAATTTATTAAATAAGTCCGAGTGTGGGAAATAATAATAATAATAGAGAATTTAAATAAATGGGAAATAAAAGAGTTTGAGGACTTAAGTGATACGGTTTTAAAGAAAAGGATTTATTTTTAAATTCAAGATTAAAATGAGTTGGAAAAATAAAAAGGGGATTTTTAAAAGCATGAAATTGGTACTTTAGTTTTAAATAAGATTTTAAAATCATAATAAAGGAATAAACCTGGAACTAATGGATTTTGAAATAAATTTAGATAAATCGAGAAATAAACTTTGAAGGGAATTTAATGCAGAGAATCGGTTTGAAAATCGATTAAGTGTTTTGAAAATAATGATTAAAAAGAGAAGGAGATTATGGAATCTATAAACGGGGTTTATAAATAAAGTGAAATATTTATCAGTGGATAATTTGGGATTATAAATTCACGATGGGGATTTATAAGGGAAGAGTAATTTGTTATAAAACGTGATGGGATTTTTATGGAAAGGTTGGCATTCTGAAATTTGAATTGTTTGTTAAAAACAATTGAGCTTAAAGATGGCGTTTGGATTCGAAGAGACCGGGATCGGATATCAGTAATATCCGGAACCACTTCGATTTAATAAGTACTTCAATCTTTATGGGTTTGGTTTGTAAAATCAAATAGGCTGGAATTAAATAAAATTAAGTAAATTCGACTATTTTGAATAAGTAATTGCATTTAAAGATTATTTAAATAATGGGCTTAGCCACAAAGAGTTGGATATAAAAGGTAAGAACTCGTAATGTTGGACGAGTTACCATGATTTTCAAAGACGTTTTTTCAACTTAGTATTTCAAATTGAATGGGTTACTCACGCTGGTTTCCAGCTTGACTCGTGTGTTACTTTATTTGTAATGCTCGGGTCAGACCGAGTATTATAGATTTTCAGGTTAGGACGTTCTGGAGCTCAGGAGACGAGCTGAATGGCAGAGACGTATTGATTATTTTCCGCTGTATATTAGGGTTGTATAGACAGCAGTTGAGGACAAGTTGCGCAACTGTCCAGTTTTTGTTGTACTCTGATGTATGGTATGTAAATTAACAGTTACATCTTTCCTTTGTGTAAATGCTATTATTTGTATATTATATTTGTTCCGCTGCGATTGTGAGATTCTGTGCTATTGTTTTCTGTTTCTTCTTCTACCTCTTTTTCTTCTTAACCCACGGTCTAGAGTTTCCGGCACTCGATTGCTCGGCACTCTATACAGTGAACGTATTAGTGTCGATTTTCGGGGTCGAAAATTTTCCGGGCCGTCACAGTGGTATCAGAGCTGAAAACCCTCACGAGACAACACTCGTCCTACTAGGGACACCTATAGGTCTAACGGCTTGTTTCATATGCTTTATCCAATCGTGCTCCCTACAAAAATGGATTTATCTTAGTTTTAATTTATTCGAGGACGAATAAAAGGATAAGTGTGGGGGTATTTAATGTGCACGTAAATGTGCATATTTTTACTTTCGCATTTAATCGAATTTAATAAAATTAAATGAGCATATAGGGTGTTTTAACATGTTTAAACCAATTCAAATTGTTTACAAATCATCATTTATTCATCTTCATATAAGGGCAAAATGGTCATTTTTGTGCATATATTAAATTGAGAAAATTTACTTGGAAAATTTTTATGTTATTTTGTAGGAATTTGAATTAAGATTACAAGTGGCTTCATGGAAAATATGCATGCACAAGAAGATACGAAGGAATGAAGATGGAAATAATTCAAATCATGTATCATGGAGGACCTCACCTACCCACTTACCTTGATCTTCAATTAGGAGCTAATGCACATGCTAAATGGCAATAAAAGTTTCATGCACATTTAAATGGAGTATTATCTCATGCTAATGATAACTTGGTGGCCACACTTCCTAAGAGGGTAGTTTGGGTAGTTCCCAAAAATATGGATTAGGGTTTCAAACTTGTATAAATACCCCTTATGTCCATGTAATTACTCTCTCTTAGCCTCCTTTGAGCCTTTGAGCCACCATTTTAGTTAGTTTAGTTTTAGGTTCAAAAATAAACAAAAGCTCTCTTCTCTTTTCCATGGCTACTTAGCCATTTTCTTTTATGTAATTTTCTTCTTAAGGCAATTCTAATTCATGCTTACTTTTGCTTACATGCTCTCTTTCTTCTTATATTAGTAGCTTAGTTTTATTTCTTATGCAAGTAGATTAGCTTTTATTTCATTGTAATTAGCTCTCTTTTTAATTAGCTTGCATTTTCTTCTTGTTTTTATTTCATGTTGAATGCTACATTTATTGAAATGATAACAAATATGAGAGGCTAGACCCCTTAATTTAGGGGTAATGAAGCTCTTTTAATCATGTAAATTCAACATTTAGATCATTTATGATCTTTTTTTGTGCATAATGGAAATGTTTGAATGGGTTAAACTTTGTTGTTTTAGCTTTGAATTTGATAGCCTATAATGTTGACACCAAATAGGCTATACTTAAACAAACAAAACATAAATTACCTCTTCATCTACATATGATGTTGGTAATGAAGTGATTTTAAAATCAAATTTTGATGATCTATATTTCTTATCAATAGTTAATAGATCATGCTTAGAATAGATTTTATTTTCAAATTCATTGTCAATTTTTATGGGAGTTAGCAAGTGGTTTAGTGGGTATGTTAAAGTTTGATGGTTTATATTGGGCTAATTAATAGCACAAATATTCCATACTTATTGAAACATATCAACTAAATTCAGTAATGACCAAAAGAGAGATCATAATTTCATATATGTTGATTTATGTGATCTTGAGAAGGACATTGCCTCTAAATTGCCTTCAAACTCTCATATTTTTATCCATTTTCTTTTGTTAGTTTATACATTTTCATTTTTAGCTTAACAACACTCTCAACTGTGGTTAATTTGGTTGAATAGAAAATTTTAAAATCCAAACAATTCCCTACGGATCGACCCGTACTCGCCACGTACTAACATTACACGCCATGCGCTTGCAGTTATTTTTAATTAAAATTTGATCGGCTCTTTTCTAAGACGATAGAGAATTGGCCGTTCGAACAGTAGCATAACGGACCTTGCTATTATATTGTGGGATGATAGCTCACATATTACCTGTTTTACGGACAAATGGTCCATTTATTAGCATAAAGGATATTGATATTTTGATATAATTAGTTTGATTAACCAGTTTGGTTAGAGGAAAGGATTGCAAAAAAATATGTTTTAAAAAGGATGTTAGTGAGGGGAAACCCATTTCGTTAAGCGACGTGGTCTCACTTAATATCAGTAAACCGAGATGCATCAGAATTATTCACACCAAGCTTTATGTCTGACTCGAAGTTTATGTTTCCCCTTAAACTTTCGAGTACTCAAAATTGATTTGAGTAGGCTGAGGGTTAGAGTTTTTAGGTTTTAGTCTTTTGGCGAATAAAGCATTCGAAGACAAGCAGGTGGTTGGCGAATAGCTAATTAGGATTTGCAGTTTCATTTTATTTTGATTCTGCTATGTATATTAAGTCAGATATGACTATATTACTTTGATCAACCAAGGGGGCATCGTCATATGCCGCTCTTGGTGTATTGTTCTAATGATATATTTAATCGTTGCCTGGGAAACGTTAAGGGATTATGTAACATGGATATGAATTATTGTTTTGAAATGTAATCGGAAAAATAGTGTTTTTGAAATCTATGATTTTGTTCATATTCATGTGCTTCTGATATTATGGATACCATTATCATTACCATATTTTGTCACCAGAAGTTAATACTATGGATGACTGCAGCATCTGTAGCGCTTAGCTTTGGCCTCCAAATACGAGATGTTACAGAAAACCTTACCTCCAACTGAGAATTCTAGATCTTTACGCCTCTTATCTGCGTAACTCTTCTGCCTAGACTGAGCTTCCTTCATCCTTTCTTAGATTAACGCAATCTTCTCTGTCGCCTCTCTAACCAGATCTGGATCTAAGACTAATCTATCTCCAGTCTCCAACCAACATGCTGGTGATTTGCATGGCCTTCCATACAAAGCTTCAAAAGGTGTCATTCATATACTACTTTGATAACTATTATTATAGGAAACTCCACAAAGTGTAAGTGATCTTCCTAAGGTCCACCAAAGTCCAATACACAAGCTCTTAGTAAATCCTCGAGTACCTTATTCACTCTCTCTATCTGCCCACCCATATGAGGGTGATATACAGTACTCATCTTGAGCTTGGTACCTAATACATCGCGTAGACTCTTCCAAAATTCACTAGTGAACAAAGTGTCTCTATCACTGACTATACTACTAGGAATTCCATGCAGTCTAACTATGTTCTTCATGAACAACTTAGCTAAAACAGGTGTCATCCTGGTTGACTTAACTGGAATGAAATGGGCACTTTAGGTCAACCTGTTCACTATGACCCATATACTTTCATTCCCTCTATTTGACCCTAGCAGCCCGTCTATAAAATACATGGATATCGAATCCCATTTCCAAACTGGTATCTCCAAAGGTTGAAGCAACCCACTCGGCTTCTAATGTTTGGCCTTCACTTGTTGTTAGTTCGCACACTGCCTAACCCACAAGCCAACATCCCTCTTCATACCTTCCCAATAGAAGCTCCTCTTCATATCTTGATACATCTTGGTCCCTCCAGGATGAATCTTAAACTTGGACCAATGACATTCTCCAAGAACTACTTTCCTTAAGTCCTCAACATTTGGAACACACTCCATTCCTTCTTTCTCAACCATCCTCTCTGGTCAAGACTAAAATTATTTAGATCATCGATCTCGGTCCCACCCTCAAGCCTTCTAATCTTCTCGGCTAATATTGGATCCTCTTTTGGCTTAGAAGCAATCCTTTCGATAAACACTAGTTGAACTTCTAAACAGGACAACATAGCAGTACTCTGACTGGGACTAGCAGTCGATCTTAACTGCACACTACAAGTAGTCAAAGCTTCTAAATCTTTCCACTCTGCTAACATAGCTAACACCACATTCTGATGTCTTCTGCTAAGAGCATCCGCTACTTTATTTCCTTTCCTTGGTGTATACTTTATACCAAAATCATAAGCAGCCAAAAACTCTGTCCACCTCTACTGTCTCATATTCAACTCCTTCTGAGAGAATAAATACATGTAGGACTTATGATCCATGTATAGCTCAAATCTCTCTCCTAAGAGATAATGCCTCCAAATCTTCAATGCGAAGATCACCACTGCCAACTCCAAATCATGGATAGGATATCTTACTTCATGCGGTCTAAGCTGTCGTGAAGCATGGGCAATAACTTTACCCTTCTGCATCAACACAGCTCCCAATCCAGTTCCGCATGCATCGGTATACACCACCAACCCTTGGTTTCCGCCTGGAAGTACTAACACAGGTGCATTGGTCAAGAAATGCTTTAACCTAAGGAATGCTTCCTCACATTTGTCGGACCATACATACTTCACATCCTTCCTGGTTAACTTAGTCAAAGGTGCTGCTATCCGCGAGAATTCCTTGATGAATCTCCGGTAATAGCCAGCAAGTCCAAGAAACTTCTAATCTCGGTCACTGTCTCTAGTCTCTTCCAATTATTAAAAACTTCGATCTTATCTGGATTGACTGACAAATATTTCTCTGAAACCACGTGACCAAGAAACTTAACATCTTTCTTCCAAAAATGACACTTGGAAAACTTTCCTTTTAATTGATGTTGCCTCAGCATCTCAAGCACCACTCTAAGATGATCCTCATGCTCTCTTTCATCCTTAGAGTATAATAAAATGTCATCTATAAATACCAACACAAACCTATCCAAGTACTCCCGGAAAACTCCGTTCATCAAATCCACAAAGAAAGCAGGTGCATTCGTTAACCCGAATAGCATTACTAACACTCATACGAACCATACCTTGTCTGAAATGCTGTCAATGGAGTATTGTCCTCTGCGACTCTTAACTGATGGAAACCTGTCGCCAAATCCAACTGGGAAAACACTCTGGCCCCACACAACTGATCAAATAGATCATCAATTCTCGGCAAAGGATACATATTCTTAATTTTCCTCTCGTTCAACTTACGATAGTCGATACACATCCTCAACGACCCATCTGGTTTCTTCACAAACACCGCGGCTGCTCCCCAGGGTAAACTGCTTGGTCTAATAAAATTTCCCCCTTCTAGATCCACTAGCTGCACCTTCAATTCCTTCATCTTGCTCGGTGTCATCCTGCTAGGTGGTCTACTCACAGGTTCAGCTCCTAGCACAAAATCTATCTGAAACTCAATTGCTCGTTTTGGTGGTAGTCCTGTAACTGGCCAAGGACATCTGCAAACTCTCTTACTACTCGAACCTGACCTAACACTTCTCCTACTTCCATAGAACTTAACAAAGCACAAATACTCTGGTAAGAATTCTCCATTGAGAATATGATTCGGTTATGACTATCAGGGTGTCTTAGTGATATCTCGCTATCCTAGCAAAATATCATAGCCTCATACATACCCAACCAATCCATACCCAAAATGATTCCGAAATCTACGAAATCGAAAACATACAGACTGCATGTTAACTTATGACCTAACAAATCAAGTTCTAACTAGTCACTTCTCATTCCAGAGTTGCATACCCTCCTATCGGATTTGTAGCCCTTAAGGAAGTAACAATGTATATGGGTTCTAAGCATAACCTATCTACCAAACACTAAGATATAAATGAATGTGATGCACCGGTATCAAATAGTACTCTAACTGGTATACCCTGAATCAAAAGTGTTCCTTCCATCACAGTCTTCCCTTTTTTAGCTGTAGTTGGCCTAGCAGATGATGGTCCAATAGCAAAGACCTTTCCCCTATCTACCATGACTGGCTCTGGACACTGGTTCTTATAATGCCCAACTTGGTCATAGTTGAAGCATTTCACACCCTTCTTTTCTACAGCCTTCTTCCACTTGCCTAACCGACACTCATGAGCATAATGGCCTTTCTTGTCACACTTGAAACAGACTAAATCAGCTTTTGCCTTCTTTGTAGCCTCCCCCTTCTGGGCTCCCTTCTTCTTAAAGAACTTCCTCTTCTTTCCCTGAGGGCCTTGGGTTTCAACCAACTTTTCTCTAGCACAAATAGAAAGCAACTCCTCATGTCGGATTGCCATCTCCACAACTACATTACAAGGATCGGAGATGTGGTAGGGTTGCCCTAGCAATCTCGGGTCTCAATCCTCGAATGAACCTCTCATTCCTCCTGATGATGGTGTCTATAGTAGCATACTCGTATTAGGACAACTCATCAAACTTATTAGCATACTCAATTACTGACATCTCTCCCTCCACCAGATCCATAAACTTTCTCAGTAATGCCGACTTGGCAACTTCAGACAAAAACCTCTGTTCAAATCTCCTTCTAAACTCTGCCCAAGTTAACTCCTCCTCTGAATCCCCAACAGTAACACTATTCCACTGATAAAGTGCTACCCCTTGCAACTGCCTAGAGGCCAGCCTCCTCTTTTGCTCATCATCCAAACCCAAATCATCAAAAATTCTCTCACAATGCAACAGCCAATTCTCAACTTCTATAGCATCCCTCGTTCCCATAAACGGCCTCCCACCAAGACTGGTGTAATCTCTGCTCAACTTAGCATAATAATTCCCAATTGGAGCCACATAATTAGCTCCTCCTACATTCCCAGCAACTCTAGTAGCAACTCCTGCTTGCATCAGATTGACAAAGAACTGATACATCGTCCCCATATCTACTGGTGGATTTCCAGCACTCACATTGGCATTTGTATTTTAGTTAGTATTAGCATGTCGACCCGGGTTCCTCCTGGTGGGTCGAACATTTCTGCTGGTTGTGATGCTTCCTCCACCGAGATTTCCTCTTTCGTTTCCTGCCTCCATATCTTCTTTCTCGTAAATCTGCATACGAGCCTTAGTAAGATACAGAAGAACGGTCTAAGAGAGAAGGGAATACGTACTTATATATATATATATATATCAAATACAAGTACATTACTATAGCATTAACCCAAACCCCGATCTTATTTTCTAATTCATTGGGTTATTTTTGAAAATCTTTTAGGTTTAAATTTCTTTTAAGTTTCATAAACCTATGCTCTGATACAACTGGTAACATCCCCTACTTGGAGGCCTAAAACTAACGGCTGCGGATGTTGCAGTCATCCATAGTTATTAATCCTCGGTGACCAAATATGGTAATGTTAGATACATTGATATAACAGAAACAAATGGATATGGAAAAAATTTGAAATCATTAAACAACTTTCATATTCCATTTCAAAACATTTCAAATTCGTTACATAATCCCAGATTCGAGAACCACGTTCGGAGAAAATATAATTATTACAACATATGCCAAGAGCGACATAAGTAGATACCCCCTTGGATGATCAGAGTATATAACTAGGAAATTAAACAACTTTGCCTTTACAACAAAACACAGTGGAATCAAAATAAAAAAGAACTCTAAATAGCTATCATGCCTCATGCACGTCTCCAGAAGCTTATTCTTCTAAAGAGGTACCTGAAAACCTCAACTCTCAAACTACTCAAAATCAATTGAGCACCCAAGAGTTTAAGGGAAAACATAAACTTCGAGCAGACATAAAGCCTGGTATGAATAATTATCTACCATTTCAAACCATTTAGATATCTAATGAGACCACGCCGCTTAGCGGAACGGTTTTTCCCCTCATCGGTATCTTATTCAAAACTTTATAAAACCATATACCATGCTCCTACATCCACAATGGTTAAAACATAGCAATTCAAAATATTATGATGATATGCAAATAAGTAAATCAATTCTGGATTACCCATCCTCATTCATTTTTGACTATCTGTCTCGGTTATGGTTTCTAGGGTCATTATTAACCTAATAGTTTTCATGGGCTGACTAATAACCTGTTTAATGTTTATGGACTCCCTGTTCGGCCTCATAGTTTTCATTGGATCACTAAGAACCTATTGGCCCCTGCCAATAACTTTCTTATCCATGGGTTCTCCTTGAACCTATTGGTATCTCCAATAACTTCCCTCTTATCCTTGTTTTCATGGGTTAACTAGGAACCCATTGACTTTTGTCAATAACTTAATCCGGATATACTGCTCATGGGTTCACTACAAACCTATTGGCCCTTGCAAATAATTCTTTCTAATCATAGTTTTCATGGGTT
Source organism: Allium fistulosum (assembly GCA_030737815.1). Taxonomy (NCBI): domain Eukaryota; kingdom Viridiplantae; phylum Streptophyta; class Magnoliopsida; order Asparagales; family Amaryllidaceae; genus Allium; species Allium fistulosum. The sequence continues at coordinate 1,332,056,675 of CM060902.1, read as the reverse complement.
TACTATGAACCTATTGGCACCAGCCAATAACTTTTCCTAAACATAGTTTTCATGGGTTTATAATGAACCTATCTATTTGACAACTTCAATATTTAGGCATCCTACATTATGGTCTACCTAACCTCCTGGATGCAATTTTACTCATTTAGGAGTTAACTCAATTTATATTCACTACTGGGTCAACCTAGCTGGTTATTCTGCCCTTTTTCCTTAAAATACAGTTATGGGTCCATATTAAAGTGAATATGTGCATTAGAAGAAGAAAACATAATAACATAATAATACCAACACCTATGGTTTAATATCCTTGATATCAATTTCATATAAAACATGGTTAATCCCTTTAACCTATTATTTTATCAAGGAAAACTTCTTCAAAAACTCCAATTTTAAAGCTCTTTTATAATGTAATGGGCCTAACCTTTAAAAATTCAGATTAGGTTTTTTGTTTTGAAAACTAAGGCTTTCGAAACCATTGGAAAACTTCCTTTCGAAAGCATTCAAATCTTCTTTTCAAAACACTAGGCACCTGCCTTTCGAAACACTTTAAAACATTTCTTTCGAAACCTTTCGAATGTATTAAAGTAATACCATTCAATTATAGAAGCGTATCTTCAAAATCCTTTGAAAGTACCCCTTTTGGAACCATTGGGTTTAATTGAAAACATATCTTATCGGGTCTAAGTGAATACAAGCGAAAGTACCCCTTTCGAAACCAATAAAAAGAGTTTGGGGAAAAACAGATGGCTTTAGCACCATCCTTTCGAAAGCTCAAAACATTTAAGTAAAACATTTGAAGGATAACTTCGAAACCCCTTTCGTAGCCATTGCCTTCGAAACCCCTGAATCCTTTCGAAAGCTTTAGAAAGTGGCTTAGTATAGGTTTAAATCAAAATCTGCCTTTCAAATTGGTTGATGACTTCAATCCATTCGAAAGGCATAGGGACGGCATAAGGGTTTCAACTTGGTCGAAACTACCCTTTTAGAAAGCATTGATTTTGAAACTAAGTAACTTATTCGGAAGCTACAATTTAAACAAGAGGCAGCAACCCCTTTCGAAAGCAATTTAAAAAGACCCCTTCAAAAGCATATGTTTCGACTCCTTCGGAAGCATTTAGTAAAACAGGCAAGCGTATTTCTTTAGAAAATAAAACAAAGGTTTTGACCCCATCAAAAGTAAGGGTTCCGACACCATGCCTTCCGCCTTTCTCCAATCCACTATGTACCAATGTGTTGATACTTATTTACTGGTTTCGGCTTTGTTGGTTCCGACCTGGTAGATTTTGACTTGGTTGAAGGCGGAAGCATAGAGTCGAAAGGTGGCTTTTGAAGGAGGCAAAACCTACTTTTCTGGGTAAAAACAAATTTAATGCCATTTAAAGTAAATACTTTATAACTAGCCTGCCTATTGGTAAACATTTAATTGGTTGCCATAAACTATTCAAATTCTTTACCAAAATAACTGCCGCATAATTTCAGGTCTAAACAAGGATTAATCTAACAAATAAGCCCTTCCATTATGCAAAATAATTAAATCATTTTAAGTCCTCCTTCTAAAATAATTTAATTTCTATATTAAATCACTTAGGAAAAATCTCCAGAAATTACAAAATTCTCTTTCAATATGTTATCTAACATATAAAAATTTCAGACCCAAATTCTTTATAAAATAACCGAAATTAATTTCTAAACCTAATTGTTCATATTTTCCTTTGAAAATTCATAATAAATTTTCCATAGCTTGGAAAATTATAAAAATTGAAACCCATCTCCTAAATAATGCTTTACATAACATATAAATTCCTCATGGCATTCGAAATTCAATTTAAATTATTTTACCCTTAAAACCGTATAAACAATTATCAAACAATTTTGTTGAATCAAATATGTTATAACATCCAAGCATATCATCATCAAAAATCATCATAATTGATTTAATCTTAAACGTAAAAATCAAATGATCATAAAAGCAAAATAGAGATGTTTTTTATTATTATTCACCTTGATTAGGATAAGGACTTTGAGATTTGATTGAGATTAATTCCCCTTGCTTAAATCCTTAGCTTTAATTTAATTTCCTCCTCTTTTCTCCTAAGTAATGGCCATCTTCTCTTTGTTTTGAGAAAAATGAACGTGAATAGATAGGAAACGAGAATATAAGGTAATGGGATTGTGGTGCGCAATTACCCTAAATACCCTTGCGTTAATTACTCTCCTAATTAACATACAAAGCCATTTATAAGCCCATTTATATAATTAATTAAGCTCGACCTCTATTTTGAATTTTCAAATCTCAATCCCCTTATCACTTTAATGTTTACATTATTCTATTTAATTTATCTAATTAAATCTCCTGAATAATGTTATTAAAAATTGGGAGTGTTATAGTTTCCCTGACTTCCCAAATCGTATCACACCCTTCATCGGTGATACTTTAATGAAAACATGATCTCTAATTGAGAACTCTAAATCCTTACGCCTTTTATCTTCGTTACTTTTCTGCCTAGACCGAGCTTCCCTCATCCTAACTCGGGTTAACTCAATCTTCTCTGTGGCATCTCCCACTATATCTGGACCAAGGACCAATCTATCTACGAACTCCAACCAATATGTTGGCGATTTGCACGGCCTTTCATACAAAGCTTCGACAGACGCCATTCCTATATTAGTCTGATAACTATTATTATAGGAAAACTAAACTAAGTGCAAATGGTCTTCCCACGACCAACCAAAATCTAGTACACAAGCTCTCAATAAGTCTTCAAGTACCTTATTGACTCTTTCTGATTGCCCATACATTTGTGGGTGATAAGCAGTACTCATCTTAAGCTTGTTACCAAACACTTCTTGTAGACTCTTCCAGAATTCACTAGTGAACAAGGCATCTTTGTCACCAACTATACTACTAGGAATCACATGCAGTCTAAAAATGTTCTTTATAAACAACTTAGCCAATATAGGTGCCTTCCTAGTTGACTTAAATGGAATGAAATGTGCACTCTTGGTCAGTCTATCCATTATGACCCAAATACTTTCATTTCCCCTATTTGATCTTTGCAACTCATCAATAAAATCCATGGATATCGAATCCCATTTCCAAACCAGTATATTTAAGGGTTGAACAACCTACTCGGCTTCTAATGTTCGGCTTTCACTAACTAGCAATTCAAACACCGCCTTATTCATAAGCCTGCATCCCTTTTCATACCTTCTTAGAAGAAACTTTTTTTCATATCCTAATATATCTTAGTTCCTCCAGGATGTATAGTAAACTTTGATCGATAACACTTCCTAAGAACTTCCCTCCTTAGGTCTCCAATATCCAGAACACACAAATGTCTCTTCTTCCTTAACCATCCTCTCTGGTCAAGACTAAAATCTTCAAAATCATCAATCTCGGTCACGTTCCAATCTTCTAATCCTTTCAACTAACAACGAACCATCTCTCTGCTTAAAAGCTATCCTCTCGATCAATATTGGTCGAAATTCCAAGCAAGACATCATGGCAGTACTTTGACTAGAACTAGCAGTCGATCTTAACTACACACTACAAGTAGTCAACACCACTAAATCCATTCATTCTGCCAATATAGCTAACACCATATTCTGACGTTTTCTGGTAAGTGCATCCACCATTTTGTTTCCTTTCTCTGGCGTATACTCAACACCAAAATCATAAGCTACTAAAAACTCCAGCCACCTCTACTGTCTCATATTCAACTCTTTCTGAGAGAATAAATAACTCAAAGACTTATGATTTGTATACAACTAGAATCTTTATCCTAAGAGGTATCTCCATACTTTTAATACGAAAATCACCACTGCCAACTCCAAATCATGTGTCGGATATCTAACTTCATATGGTCTGAGTTGTCGAGAGCGAGGGCAACTAATTTACCCCTTTGCATCAACACAGCTCCTAATCTTATTCCACATGCATCTGTATACACCACTAAATCCCGATTACCATATGGCACAACTAACACAGGCACATTGATCAACAAATGATTTGACTTAAGGAATGCTTCCTTACGTTTATCAGTCCAAACAAACTTTACGTCCTTCCTGATTAGTTTGGTCAGGGGTGCTGCTATCCATGAGAAATCCTTGATAAATCTCCAGTAATAGCCATCTAATCCAAAAAAACTCCTTATCTCGATCACCATCTCGGGTCTCTCCCAACCATTTACAGCTTCGATCTTAGCTAAATCTACTGACAACTTTTTCTTTGAAACTACATGATCAAGAAACTTCACTTCTTTCTTCCAAAAGTGACACTTTGAAAACTTCACTTTTAGTTGATGCTGCTTCAATGTCTCAAGCACTATTCTAAGATGAATCTCATGATCTCTTTCATCCTAATATATCAAAAGGTCATCCATGAACACCAACACGAACCTATCCAAGTGCTCTCGGAAAATTCAGTTCATCAAGTCCACAAAGAAAGCAGGCACATTAATCAATTCAAATGGCATTACTAACCATTCATATAAACCATATCTCATTCGAAACGCGGTTAAAGGAATATTATCATCTGCCACCCTCGATTAATGGAACCCTATCGCCAAATCTAGTTAGGAAAATACTTTAGCTCCACTCAACTGATCAAATAAATCATCAATACTCGGCAAAGGACATCTATTCTTTATCGTCTTCTCATTCAGCTTACGATAATCAATACATAATCTCAACGACCCATCCAATTTCTTTATAAATACCGCGGCTGCTTCCCAAGGAAAACTGGTTGGTCTAATAAATTATTTCCTTCTAAATCGACTAACTGCACCTTTAACTCTTTCGTCTCAGTAGGTGTCATCCTATTAAGGGGTCTACTTATGGTTTCGGCTCCAGGCACAAGATCTATTCGAAACTCAATAGCTCCTTTCGATGGTAGTCCTGTACCAGGTCCAAAAACATCTGTAAATTCTTTTACAACATAGACTCGATTTAACTTATCTTCCACTTCCGTGGCACCCAACAAAGCCCAAACTTTTGAACTCGAATTCTTAGCTAGGTATATGATTCAGTCACTACTATTAAGGGGTCTCAATTATATTTTCTATCTTGGAAAAATATCCTAGGATCATATTTGTTCAACCAATCCATACCCAAAATAATCTCAAAACCTACAACATCAAACACAAACAAACTACAGGTAAAAGTATAATCTAGCAACTCAAGCTCTCGATAGTCACATCGAATCCCAAGAGTTGCATATCCTCCTTTTGGATTAATTACCCTTAAGGAAGTAACAATATATAATGGTTCTAAATTTAACTTATCTACTAGACACTGAGAGATAAATGAATGCGATGCTCTAGTATCAAACAATACTCTAACTGGTGTGCTATGAATAAAAAGTGTACTTTCCATCACAGACTTTCCTTTCTTAGCAGCAATAGGTCTGGAAGATGATGGTTCCAAAGCGAAGACATTTCTGGATATTGATTCTTGTAGTGCCCCATCTAGTCGCAGTTGAAACACTTCATACCTTTCTTTTCTACAACCTTCTTTCCTTTTACTGGTTCGACACTCATGAGAAAAATGTCCTTACTTATCCCACTTAAAGCAAACAAGATCAGTGTTTCCTTTCTTGGCATCTCACCCTTCTGAGCTCCCTTCTTCTTCAAGGACTTCTTCTTTATACTCTAAAAGCCTTGAGGCTCGACCGACTTCTCTTTCCCAAAAGTCTCAAGCATCTCCTCATTCCTTATAGCCATTTCCACCACTACATTACTCAGATCTCGGAGATGTGGCATAGTCGCTTTAGCAATCACCGGCTTTAGACCCCGATAAACTTCTCATTTCGCTCAATCACGTTGTCGATGGTAGCATATATATATATATATATATATATATATATATAAACAGCTCGTCAAACTTAGCAGCATATTCCAACACCAACATTTCCCCTTGCTCCAAGTCTATAAATTTCCTAAGCAAGGTTGGCTTGGCTACTTTAGATAAGAACCTCTCCTCGAATCTCCTTTGAAATTCAGCCCAAGTCAATTCCTCTTTTGGCACTCCAACTGTCACTACGTTCCATCGGTACAAAGTAGCTCCTTGCAACCGCCTTGATGCCAACCTCCTCTTCTGATCATCATTCAATCCTAGGTCAGCAAAGATCCTTTCACAGTGCAACAGCCAATTCTCCACTTCAATAGCATCTTTAATTTTGAGAAAAGGCTTCCCACCAAGGCTAGTATAATCTCGATTCAACTTAGCATAGTTGTTACCAACCGGTGCCACGGGATTAACTCCTCCTGCCATAGCAGCATTTCCTTCAACTAAATCAATAGTAGCTCCAGCTTGCATCATGTTGACAAAAAACTGATGTATAGTCCCTATATCTACTGGTGGGGTTCCAGCAATTACATTAGCATTTGCGTTTTGATTAACATTTTCCTGTCGACCTTGGTTGCTTCTGGTATTGGGTCGAACATTTCCATTAGTAGTAGTGCTTCCTCCACCGAGGTTCACTCTTATGTTTCATGCTTCCTTATCTTGCTTTCTCGTAATCTTCATATGAGCCTTAATAAGATATAGAAGAATGGTGTAAAAGAGGGGAGAATACATACTTATATATAACAATTACAAGTATGTTACTATAGCGTTTTCCTATACCCCAGTCTTATTCTCTGATTTAGTAGGATTATGTTTTCAAAAACCTTTTAATCTTTTAAGTTTTACATAAACCTATGCTCTAATATTAAATTGTAACATCCCCCACTTTGAGGCCAAAACTAAGTGCTATGGATGCTGCATTCATCCATAGGATTAATTTTCGATGACAAAATGCGGCTATGTTAATCATATCAATAATCAGAAGCACATGAATATGAATAATTTTAAACACAACTTAATAGCAAACTTTCACATTCCATTTCATAAATAATATTTCATATTTATTACATAATCCCATTCTCAATCCCACGCTTAGAGAAAATATAATTATTATAAAATGCTCCAAGAGCGACATATGAAGATGCCCCCTTAGTTGATCAAATCTAACACTTTGCAATTGTATAACTTGACATTACATATATACAAACAATATTAAACAACACAATGTATTAGATAAGAACTCCTAAATAGCAAGATTGCCTCCTGCACGTCTCTAGAATATTATTCGTCTTACTGAAAACCTGAAAACCCTTCTAACCTACTCAAATGAGTACCCGAGAGTTTAAAGGGAAAAACAAAAACTTAGGGTCAGATGAACAGTCTGGTGTGAATAATAACCTACCATCTCAAACCAAAAATAGACATCCACTGAGACCACGCCACTGAGCGGAACGGATTTTCCCCTCACTAGTATCTTAACCAACATATCAACCATATACTGTACTCATGCATCCATAATGGTTAAAACATAATAACAAAATATATGTAAGTATGCAACGTGGGTAAGACTAACTCTTCTATCAACATAGGTTTATATCTACCCTAAGTTCACCCTTTTACAAAACTGACTATCTACCTCAATCCATAGTTTTCCTATGGTCACTATGAACCTATTAGTTTTCATGGGCTGACTAATAACCTACTAAAGCTCTTAAGGAATACCTGTCCAGAACCATAGTTTTCATGGGATCACTATGAACCTATTGGAACTTTGTAATAACATCTCTCAAATCATAGTTTTCATGGGATCACTATGAACCTATTGGAACTTAATAATAACATCTCTCAAATCATAGTTTTCATGGGATGACTATGAACCTATTGGATTCTTCAAATACCATGTACTCAAAACATAGTTTTCATGGGATCACTAGGAACCTATTAGATGTCTAATAACACTACTCAAGCCATAGTATTTATGGGATCACTATGAACCTATTGAACCTTCCAATACCATATCTCATATCGTAATCTTTTGATCAGTTCTGGGCATTCTAATCTTTTGATCTATCTGATCTTTTGGTTGCAATTCTACTCACTCGGGATGTTAAATCTGATTATACTCACTAATGGGTCAAAATAGCTAGTTATTCTCCCCTTATATATCCTAAAATGCAGCTATGGGTCATGATAATGTGAGTATGACAATAATAATCATGTAAAATAACTGATTAAATAAAATAAGAAAATATAGCATCCAACATTAAATTATGTTCAATCAATTGGCATCTTATAATTACTTAACCTTAAGTAATACCCTTCTTTGGTAATTCCATATAAAACTTGGGCTAAACAATAATTTATTCCTTAAAAACACTTATCATCATATATGATTAATCCCTTTAATTCGTATTTAAAACTAGGAAAATATAGCCTCTTCCTTTACCAATTTCTCATGCCACTTTATAAACCATTTAATACTGCTATGTGTACCTTTGGAAATAATAGGAGGATGTTGCACCTCTTCATAATAGAGCTTAACGCTATAAATTAGAATAAGTTCATTTTCAAAAACTAGCGGCATTGATATAGCCGTCATGGGACGTCGCATCCCTCCATATCAAAGCCCTTAAAATAATTATGATTTTTACAAAAACATAAGGCTGTAATGTCGAAGTAAATGTTGTAGCAACATAGAAACTTACAGGTTATCGGACCTATTAAATATACCCTTCTATATATGAAAATACTTTGAAGCCCACATTAATAACATGCAGTATCAACATCATAAAACATTGATATCAGAAGCTATAAAACAATGGCTGCTATGCCGTAAATGGGGTTATTGAATCCATGATATAATGACAACATCGCCGTAAATTAATCAATATCGAAAGTAAGGTTGGCGGCATCACCGCCTTAAAATCGTAGTTATTAAAACAGACGATATGCGGCACCAATATCACCGTAAATAATTTAATAACGGAAATAGTGAGTTGCGGCATATCTTAATTGCAGCATCAATGCCAAATATTATCAAAACATGGAGATAAGGGCGGTCGGCGTTGCCCAAGTATATTAAGAGATTACCAGCCGACATTGATAGGATGTAGACATTGGTAGGATGCCGACATTGATCACTTCAATATGGACGGAATCATTCCATAATTACTTGAGTAGTTACTATATGCTTCCCTCCATGCCTATGTCGCCATTCATAGCTACGGCAGTATAAGGGCTTCGGCATTGATATATGCGGCGTGACAATACCGTAATTAACATAAAAACTGTTTATTTTTCTATATAAAGAAATCTCTTCTCACCAACTCTTATTATTTGTTAATTTTCTATTGGTTGAAAATATACTTTCTCAAATTCTTTTCAGAAATCTATTGCAACTCCATTTTATTTTCCCAAAATAATGTTTGCACCCTTTAAATAATATTAGTTATTTAATACTTATTTATAAGCTTTTCTAGCTTAATAAATTCACATAAAATCATAATCTTTTGGGAAAAATCCTCAAAATTCACCAAAAATCAAAATTAAGATATTCTTTAACATATCAAAATTTCGTGGCAAAAATCATTATTTAATTATTTTTAATAATTAAAACCCAACATAAATGCCCTTTCTCTCTTAGGAAATTCATAAAATATTTCTATTTTTAGGAAAATTATGAAATTAAAAATCCATCTTTAATATTATGTTTTACACATCATATCAAAATTCAAATCATTTAGAGATCGATAACTTAGGTTTTACCCTCAAAACCTATTAATATAATTTCATAAAAAAACCATAAATCGTTATTCTATCTAAACAATGATTTTACATCCATAACTTGGAAAAAAAACTATCAAAACAATTTGGATACTACCCATACAAGAATTCAATAACAAGAAAGAGAGATGGTCAACTTATTATTCACCTTAGATTTGATGTTGGATCTGAGATTTGATAAAGTAATTAATTCCCTTGGTTTCCTCTTTGATTGGCCTTAGTTTTCCTCTTCTAGTTTCTCTAGTAATGGGTAGCCTCTTCCCTTAGGTGTTAGATTGTTTTGATGTTGTAAAATGAGAATGAATGAGAGGGTGAGGGTTTAGAGATAAAAGGTAGATCTATTCCTAATATATCCTTCTCATTTATTCCTCCTTCGAACAAGTTTAAACAATCTTGCTTAATTGATTAGTGATGGGTCGACCTTATAAATTTTCAAATCTCATCTCTTTGTCCCACTATATTATTCTATTTGATGTATCCAATTAAATTTATTGAATAATGTTAAACTAAAATTAGGGGTGTTACAAGATCCCCCTTAAAGAATTTTGTCCTTGAAATTCAGTAAGGACTACATAACAAGCATATCAAACATGTAAACAATGCTAGTATATCCTACCAGCTATCAAATCTATATACAATGAATATAGAACATACCATCATAACAGCTCAAGATAAGTATCCCTAATCTTATCCTCTATCTCCCAAGTATAGTCTTTCTCATTGTCAGTATCCCTAATCTTATCTTCTATCTCCCAAGTATAGTCTTTCTCATTGTCACTCCACTGGATTTTCACTAATTTAACTTTCTTGTTCCATAACCTATTCTCATTTCTGGCCACAACATGAACAGGTTATCTCACAAAAGTCAAATCTGGTTCCACTACTAAATCTTCTAATGCAGTCGGAGCAATACTAGTCGCTGGATCGTGCACATACTTCATAAGATGAAAAACGTGAAAAGCATTACAAACTCCTTCCAAACTACTCGGTAACTCTACTCGATGTGTGAGTTTCCCTATAAAATTGGGACTAAACTCGCATCCATCAAGGTTATTGATTATAGTCATTGTCTCACATCAGTCCCCAAAGTCACACTGCTAGTAGCCAGATTTAACTGGGTAGACTTCGGTGTGCTTTAGACTGACCTTGCATCCCTATAACTTAGTCTTACTTCATATATATACTATCTTACACAGTCAATACTCAAGGCTATGTAAGGGAAAACTCCTTATTTCGCCTTCAATTATGGATTATTTACATAATCATCAATTACTAACTTCCTAAAAAAAAATTAATGTTATTAACTACCCTATCAATATATGATCAATACGCTATAATCAGTATGTTAATACACACACAAACACATACACGCACGAGATCTAAGGTACAAATAAATATTCCTAATCACACGTAAAGAATTCGCTTACTAAATTAATTAAAATGTCAAACTCATACAAATCCCAAGCTCTAAACAAAAATAACTAATATCCTAAGCCAACACAACTAGACTTGTATAAAAATGGAATAATACCAAACGTATCTCATATTAATATGATAGAATTCACTCCTCTATGTCAAGGAACAAATCTTACAATTTAAACCTTTAATGTTATATTCAACTTGCAATTACCTCCTTAGTTTGAAAAAGAGATTCATACTTATTAAATTTACGGAAAGGGCGGTGCAAACTATAAATAGTCAAATTCATGCTTTGCACACCATTTCTAACTTTATTTATTTTGGAATCCTTTGACACTATAAGAAAATCAAAAGAGATGAAGTGGAATAGATTATAAATTGCTTAAACCTCAAACACAGATCTGATTCTACTATATTAATGCAAGACAATTGAAATTCTAACATATTCAAAGATTGACATTTACTTGGGGAAATTCTAGGGGTTTTAGTGTTATGTTTCGTTTACCAAAATTTCCCAAGGCATAGTCAAATCCAAACAAATACTACATGATTACTAAAATGGGAAAAACTGAAATTTCCACTTATAGATAATTGCCTTCTTCTAAATTAGATTTGATTCATACCACTCCTATTTTCTCTTTCAGATCTCCCTCTTTTGAAATATACAACAAGTGGATCGTATATAGATTATATTAGATTTACAATCAGAAAATAAATAGGAATAGAATTAGAATCCAAATAATTGAAGATCTAACCTCATACCTGAAAATCCTAACTGATTGTGAAATCTAAAGAAGAAAGAATGTGGTAGTGCTTCGCTGTTGTTACCAAAATTTTATGAAGAAAGGTGAGGGGCTAGGCCTCTATTTATAGAGATTAGGAAGCATCAGAACCATCGGATCAAAATAATTCAATCCGGGTCGTTCATGGCCTAAGAAAACCTAGCCGTCATAACTTTTATCGATCTATCGATTGCCTATGGGCGGTCGACCAGTCTATGGATTTAAACTATGTGTTTTTGTTTCTTGTTTTCATTGATTTATTGCTTAATTAATTACACGTTAACATTATCTCTAACCTTACTTAAATGTCAACTATCCCTCGACGTTAAATATTTAATTTTAAATTTTAAGTTTTCAAATTTAAACTTGTTTGAATTATTTTAAGTTCGAAAACTTCAAATGTCCATAATGTCTCCATTTGAACTCCGATCACAAATTTTTTTATATAAAAACAGATTAGAAAATTGCCACGAATGCAATGGTGCAACTTTCATGACCAAATTCTGACATTTACAAAATTTCCATTTTTAGCCTTATTTGATTAATTCCTTATCAAATTTTACAGGCGTTACAACCTCACTTCTTCTACCCCGAACCATCACCACCAATCTGTGAACCACCCTGATCCAAACCATGTCGAACCAAGCTCAACTGACCCATGCACTAACCTACTGCACCGATCCAAGTAACCAAAATACGCCACCGACCTGAGCCACCTCATGGATCGGTACCGATCCATGGGCACCGATCCCACACTTGGCCAATTCTTGCCTTCCCCTTACCGATCAATGTCTCATCAAGCTTCACCAATCTATATCCTAGCACAATTCCCACTAACTTGAACCACCTCTTAGATCAATACCCATCCAAGGGTACTGATCCCACCCTTGGAAAATGTTTTCATTTTAGATGAAACTCCAAACAACCCTGGTGCGGCCCAAAGCAAACCCCTCAAGAATTTGAAGCAAGCACGTTCAAACTGGAAACACTCCTCTATCGATCCAAGACTTGCACACCACCAGTGATCCATCTTATTTTCCCATAACTCAAGAAAATGAACTCTAAACAACTTGAAACATAAAGCATAACCTTGAGGTTATCCTTGTTGCCCGATGCATGAAATTTGGGCAAAATCAAATTCTTGGATCATCACCGATCCAAGAATCTGCCCTAATTCTAAGTCGCCATTTGATCGGCGTTTTCAACTAAACAAACATCATACATTAAAGCAATTTACCTATAGACTATATTCAAGCAAGCAAATATTCATACACATCCCAAGATTAATAACAGATCCAAAGTGTCTCCAACAGCAAATCCCCTAATCCAAGTGCTCATCTTGCTAATCTCCTTTTAATGACAAGTTTTGGCTAATTAAAGTAAGGTTTAGAGTGGTTTTTAGGCTAGAGAATATTAATGATGGCTTCTATAATTATTTTGGGAATAGTGAAATGACAAGGAGAAGTCCCATCAGTCTCATTTGTGTGCTAATCCCAAAATGGGCCTTGGGCTTAGCCATTAATCTCCTTAATTATCCACTAAGCTATTCAAAATCAAGTGAAACTTCAAATAGCCCTATCTCACAGATGGTATGTTCGTTTTCCTATTATGACCACTCTACGGAAAGAGAAACCATCATCCTTATCTAATGGAAGTAGTTTTAGACCCTAATTTGGCTCTTATACAGGTTTATAGGCTATACAAGATTTTCAAGGTCAAAATCATCCAATGAAACTTCTAAGGATGGAAAATGTCTCTAGTAGTCATTTTCTAAAGTTATAGAATTGTACGATCCTAAATAAAAATAATATTAATATATTATGATCCTCCAATGTGTAAAATACGGGTCGTTACAACATGGTTTAACATGCCCATGTATAAACGTTGGGATTTACGCTGCAATGAATATGTTAGCCCTTCCATATACATATGTGTTGTCTGAATGTATGTATGTATGTATGTACATATGTGTGTGTATCTTTAATACAATATAATATTTTATTTGTAAAATATAAACAGTTAGGTGCGTATATATTCGATACTATAATATAAAATGATTGTAAATGTTAATATAAATATCTTGAATTAAAGTTCAAATTTCAAATCTAGATTTGCATAATAAATATCTATTATTTTCAATTTCAAATCAATGTATTAATTTTCTAAATAAATAAATATATATGTATATGTATATGTATATGTATATATTATATTTTGTTATCCCGCCTTTTGACCAGGCAGTATACGAACAAACTCGATGAGTCAAAGTTCAAAGTTATCAAGTTAAGACGCCCGGAGAGGTGACCACAAAACCCAAAACCCAATACAACCAAGATCACAAGGTAAATATGTGTTCACTCCAAGAATCCAAGAACTGAGAATCACCCAAGTTATGGGTCGGTAACGACCCTACCCCATGAGTCGGTACCGACCCGTGTTCCTTGGCTCGGTGGGGCCCACCTTCTGCCTACACCCTCTGCACAATGTCAAGAGCCTATTCCAATTATTCTAACGATTCCATGTAATTCTCTATCGATCTCTACAAACTCCTAAATCAGCAACTTTGTTCTTCCATAACTCCGTCTTTTTTTTAAAGAGTGGTCTTCTTAGGAGGAGAGCACTTTAATTTTATTAAGCAAGAACCAAATTACATATAAGAGTATGATGGGTAGTAATTATTACATCTTAGCAAGATCATCACTGTGATGATCAATAATGGTACAAAAGCTAAAATTAAACATGACATGCTGGGACAAAAATAGAGTTATTATCCTAAGTCGACCATGAAGAAAGCAATTATTCTAATCTTCGGACTGATTAGGAAGGAGGCAGTAATAGGAGTAGTTGCAGTAGCTTATGATGGGTGCGTGAAGAGTAAGTTGCTATGATTCTGAGGGTCAGACCTGCTGCTGTAAGCTAAGGAGAGAGAAGAAGATCTATTGTCAAAAAGCATTCCAATTAAGGGTGTCAATGAGTAGATGGGCTAATGAGCTATGCACTTGATTACAAGGTAGCAAAGTAGTGAATTGTTGCTACTAACTAACATAAAAAGGACAGGTGCAACATAGGCAGTCAAGTGAAGTGCTCTAAAATGCATGAATGGTGTGCACAGCAGGGAGCAGACCAAGCTAAAGAGTAGGCATGACAAGTGATGCTGGCTGACTAAAGAGTGATGCTAATAAGCTAATGCAGGCAGTCTTCAATAGGGGAAGATGATTCACTGAATAATTGAACTGAACGAACTGGTTATGGTGAGCAGCAGGAGTTGATCATCAATGCTTTAGCGTGCTTCCCTAATTGACAAGATGGGTGGTATGTGCTGATGGATTGTGCGAGTAGCAGATGTAACATCGGGTTTGCTTGTGCTAAACTGCGGAGATGGACCATGGATACATGCACAAGAACTATTGCAATGCAAAGAGACCTAGGAACACACATCTATAGGTTTGCACTTGTTACACTGCACATGGACTAAGAAGACATGCATGTAGACATGGTGAGAGATGCTTTGGGCCTCTACAACTGGAGAATAGCAAGCACTTGACCATACTGAGAGGAGAAGTGCTTAAGGTCTGCTCAAGTCACCTGATGCTAAAGATCTGGTCACCTGATGTTGATGATCTGGCAATTGAAAAAAAAACCTATTATTTTGTACTTATTGAAATTCTTCTTTTAGTCCTAAGGGAACCATCAATTGTAAAATATGGGTGCATAATCATATACCTATATAGGAATAAATATAAGGGAAAAACTATCTTATAACGATATGACATTGAATTTATTTGTTATATGGGTGTGTATATATTTTAAATATAGTTAAAAATCGAAGCAATGTAAGAAGAAGTTAAGAGTATGAATATATGGGGATCCTATTTTTTAGCAGGAGTATGTATATTCATATCTGTGAGTGTCTAAAGGCCTATTATGTTTGAGGTAACAATGTCTTAAGCTCGGCATCTATCGTTTGTTCGTTGTCTTTGTATATATGTGTATATATATGCATACATATATATATATATATATGTATATATCTATATATATAATAGTATTAATTATCGGTATGTATAGATATAGGTTTAGATAGAGAAGTTTTTGGATGATGAGACTATAAATGTGCATGAAAGAAGTCTATTGAATTTATATCTATAGGTATTTATCTTTTAGAGCTATATGTTTGCATGAATGTAGGGACTTATCAATTTATATCTATAAACGTATACCATAATAATATATGCAAATGAATCGTACAGCTTTATGTGGGCGAGCTCAATAAACCGAGATGCTACAAATTATAAGCACACACATAGTTATTAATTAAAATATTATATTCTATAAGTAAGATATAAGTACATTTATTTTATATTACAACTGATTTTTGTAAATTTGTTATTAGTCAACACAACTCCATCATTTCGACTTAGAAACAAGCTAATACCAGTGCAAACAATTATGGAATCACGAAGCTAACCAAAAGATAAGCCCAAGTGAAGAATTCAAGATGACCAGTTTGGCCATCTTAAGGGTCGGCACCGACCCATGACCTTGGAGTCGTATCGACCCATACAAAAGTGATGATGTGGCATCCTATTTTCATGGAGAAGCAGTTGGGCTGGAGAGACCCTTAGGAGTTTTCTAATAAGGTTCAATGTGGCGGCAGTTGTTGTCAATAAGCCAGACCCTTCAATGGTTTTGATGGTGGCAGTCTCAGGAATTGCCGCTAAAACGGATTTCAAGGTTGCTCTAGAATGGGATCCTCCAAGGGATCTCATAGAATTTTATCATGAAGCTGCGAGATACTTGCGTTAGGAGGATGCCGAGGCTGATCAGGAAGAAATCAATGTGGTAGATGATGAGGACCGACCAAAGAAGGATCCAGCAAAGGCAAAGAAAAATGAAAGATGGATAATGGCTTTGAAGGGTCAATGCGAAAAAGGAGAGTACCAAGATTTTCTACTTACACAGATTTAAATGAGACCCTAGAGCGGATTTATCTGGATACTAGGGACAGATTCTCTATCGAAAACCAGAAAGGAGAGAGGCCATTGACAATAAGAGGAGGGTAGGAAAGTACTGCCTATTCCATGAGCTAGATGGGTATAACACGAATGACTGTAGACACCTGCGGGGTCTGATTGAGGAATAGGTTAGAAACAACCGATTATAGTAGTACGTGAGAAACTGAGCTGCGGTGGTGAAACATGAGCATCCATCATGTAACATCCCCTATCTTGAGGCCCGAAGCCAAGCGC
The DNA here is from genome assembly GCA_030737815.1 of Allium fistulosum. Taxonomy (NCBI): domain Eukaryota; kingdom Viridiplantae; phylum Streptophyta; class Magnoliopsida; order Asparagales; family Amaryllidaceae; genus Allium; species Allium fistulosum. The sequence goes on along the minus strand of CM060902.1, from coordinate 1,332,039,598 downwards.
TACGGATACTGCAGTCATCTATAGTATTAACTTCCAATGACAAAATACGGTAATGATAATGGTATCCATAATATCAGAAGCACATGAATATGAAATAAAATCAACATAGATTTAAAAACAACTTTTCTGATTACATTTCAAATCAATATTTCATATTTAAATACATAATCCCAAAACAATTCCCAAGTTTTGATCAAATATAATTATTACAAATTAATCCAAGAGCGACATATGAAGATGCCTCTTGGATGGTCAGAGTACTAAATAGACATCTCAGTTTTAAATACATCACAGCGGAAATAAAACTAATTACTCCTAAATAGCTAGCTTTTGCCTCATGCTCGTCTTTGGAAGCTTATTCGTCCAACCTACTAAACCTGAAAAAACTTAACTCTCAATCTACTCAAATTAATATTTGAGCACCCGAGAGTTTAAGGGGAAAACATAAACTTCCAGTCAGACATAAAGTCTGGTATGACTAATATTATTACATCTTGGTTTACTGATATTAAATGAGACCACGCCGCTTAGCGGAACGGGTTTCCTATTACTAATATCCCTTTTAAGCATATCTTTTGCAAATCAGAATCCTGAAATCAAACTGATTAAAGCAATAATAGCAATATCATATATGCATATAAATCAGGTAATCAATGGACTATCTGTTCGAATAATATAGTTTTATTTGGCTAACTACTAACCATTGGCTGACTCGAGCCAACCAGATACAATAAATAATCTAACTTCTGTTAGACACACCCCTGGACGGTCTGTCCTCAACTTAATTCTCCCAGGGTCAACTGATCCTAATGGTTTTGCGTGCTCACCAATAACCTATCTTTCTTTATATATTCCTTTCTATGTGTAACATCATTTTAGTCTTACCTGTGACAAAGCCCTACACACTGTAATTTTGGACATATATTAACTAGGGGCTACTAACTAAAGTATAGAGCACGACCCTATACCAGTCCCATCTAGTATTCTAATATCTGAGTCATTTACTTAGAGTTAACTACCCCATCAAATTTTCATTGAAAACATTTCTTTCAAATTGATTTAACCCTTTATATCATACTTAAACAAGGAAAATATACATTTAGCTTCACTCAAATATCTTTGCCATGATATATGCTTTACACAAAACAATGTTGATGAAAACCTAAATCGATAGGGTTATATATCCATTAAAACAAGTTAAAGCCCTTTTCTAGCTTAGAAAACATTAGGTTTTAAATCCAAGATATCGCCTTCGAAACCCTTGTTTAAAAACTTTAAACAGTCCCTTTCGAATCCATTGAAAGTACCCCTTTCAAAATAGGTTAACTACTTTACCTTAAAACACTAGGCCGAACCAAAACATACCTTTCAAAACCTTTAAAAATAGACCTTTCGAAATCATTGAAAGGATCCCTTAGAAAGCTTTATAAAACCTTAGACATACTCTTTTCGAAATACTTTAAACTTCCCTTTCAGAAGCATTGGAAACCTTCCATTTAAAGATTTAAGTAAACCTTTTGAAAATATTGGGGTACCTCCCCTTCGAAACCTACATTATATACTTTTCAAAAGTATTAAAATTCCTTACTTAAAAAGACCTATCGAAAGCATTGGGTCAAAGTAAAAGTTTGTGGAACATAGCTTCGAAACCATTTAAAACAATTCCTTCAAAACCTTTGGATTTTGCTTTTAATAGAACAAAGGGTCTTAAAAGAACTGGGGTGAAAGCATTGCTTTCGAAAGCATTATTCCTAAGTAAAAGAAAGTGGATGGTTTCGAAACCAACCATTTCGAAAGCATTGGTTCGAAGGGTTGAATGTGGCAGCAGGGGTTTCCACCCCTTCGAAAGCCTGTTTTAAAAACAAAAGGCGGCAACCCATTCGAAAGACCTTTTGGTAAAACAAAGGCACATTAAAACAAAGGCACATTTGACTTAGTTGAAAGCATATATAACTCCTTTGAAAGCCACATTTGTAATTAAAATAGTCCCAAGTTTATAAGAGCTACTTCTACCCCTTCGAAAGCATGTTTCGACTCTATACATTCCGCCTTTCTCAAATCCACTACGTACCAAGGCATTGATACCATGTGTATTGGTTTTGACTTGGTTGGAAGTGGATGTATGGTGTCGAAAGGTAGCTGCTATAAGTGGCGAAGCGGTAATCCTTTACAAAACCGAATTTTAACCTTTTAAAGTAATATCTTTCCAACTAACTTGCCTTATTTGTCAACATATAATTGGTTGCCAATTCTTTTACAAAACCTTTTTCTAAAAGTGCTGCCGAATTCAGTAATTAACAATTTAAAAACATTTAAAAAATTGTCCCTTCTCCTTTTCTAAACATATAAAACATTTAGGTCTCATACCTTAAATAATTTTATATCTTTAAAAAAGTACTTAGGAAAACTCTCCAAAAATCCCCATAAATCACTTTTAATATATTTTCTAACATACTTAAATTTCTGACCCAAAGCTAACATATAATAGCCGAAAATAATTTTAACCCAATTTAACCATTTTCTTTACTAGAAAATTCATAATAAATCCACAACAACTTAGAAAATTATGAAACTTGAAACCCATCTCTAAAATAATGTTTCCGACCTTATATAAAATACACAAGCCATTTAGACGTCATTTGATTGGTTTTTCAAATCAAATCTTATCATAAAATCTATATGAAACAACATAAATCATCAACAAGAATATATATCCATTTAAACAATCAAAACATGGCATTTTCTTTGCAAAATAAATTCGGATCTCATCTAGAAACCAAAGGCAATAAAAAAATGAGATGTAATCTATTATTCACCTTAGCTTGTTTTTAAGGAGGTTGAGATTTGCTTTTGAATTGATTTGATTAAGCTTCCTACTTGAGTGCTTACTTATCTTCCCTTTTGTTTTTCCTTTAATGGTGGCCGGCCAAGCTTTGAATGTTCTTAGTTTTGTTTGCAAATGTTTAGAATGGATAAGGAGTGAAAGTAAGAAGGGTTTAGAGTATAAAAACTTAGTTTATTCCTATTTTGCCCTTATCTTATTCCTCATACTTTTTTAATTTTAATTCTCCTTGGCTTATAGGTTAATTAATGCACGGCTACCTTAAATTATTCAAATCTCAATCCCTAAACCATTTACATTATTTCATTTAATTTATCTAATTAAATGTCCAAAATATTGTTAGTCAAAATTAGGGTCATTACAGACTTCCCTCCTTAAAGAATTTTGTCCTCGAAATTACAGTAAGGTGCTCATAACAATCAATTGTAAAGGTAAAAATACCATGAAATAAGTCAGCATAAGTATCTCTAATCCTACTCTCAGTTTCCCAAGTACAGTCTCTCTCGTCGTCACTCCACTGGACTTTGACTAATCTAACTGTCTTGTTCCTTAACCTCTTCTCATCCCTCGAGACTATACAAAATGGTTTCCTAACTATAGTCAAATTCGGTTCCACTACTAAGTCATCTAACACAGTCGGTGCTATAGTAGTCTCTGGATCTCAAATACACTTCCTTAGATGAGAAATATGAAAAACATTGTAGACTCCTGCCAAAGTACTTGGTAACTCCACTCTATACGTGAGTTTCCCAATCATTTCTATAATAGAAAATGGTCCAACGAACCTCGGTGCCAATTTTCCTGATTTTCCAAATCGAATTACACCTTTCATCGGTGATATCTTGATGAAAACATGATCTCCAACTGAGAGCTCTAAGTCTTTTTGTCTTCTATCAGCATAGCTCTTCTGCCTAGACTGAGCTTCCTTATTTTGGCTCGAATGAGGTCAATCTTCTATGCAGCCTCTCTAACCAAATCTGGACCAAGAACTAACTTATCCCCGGTCTCTAACCCATAAACGGGAGATTTGCATGGCCTTTTATACAAAGCTTCAAACGGTGCCATCCCTATACTAGCTTGATAACTATTGTTATACGAAAACTCGACTAAGTGTGGATAGTCTTCCCATGATCCCCCAAAATCTCGTACACAAGCTCGTAACAAATCTTCTAAGACTTTGTTAACTCTTTTCGTTTGCCCATCTGTTTGCAGATGGTAAGCGGTACTCATTTTGAGCTTGGTACCCAAAGTCTCCTTTAGGCTCCTCCAGAACTCGTTGGTGAATAAGGAATCTCTATCACTTACTATACTATTAGGAATCCATGCAGTCTAACTATATTCTTCATGAATAATTTAGCCAAAACAGGTGCCGTCCTGGTTGGTTTAACTGGAATAAAATAGGCACTCTTGGTCAATCTGTCCACTATAACCCATATACTTTCATTTCCTCGATTCGACCTTGGCAACCCGTCTATAAAATCCATTGAGATAGAATCCCATTTCCATAACTGAACATCTAAAGTCTGAAGTAACCCACTTGGTTTCTGATGTTAGCTTTTATCTGCTGACAGTTCAAACACTGCTTCAATAAGCCTACATCTCTCTTCATGCCCTCCCAGAAGAAACTTCTTTTCATATCATGATACATCTTAGTTCCTCCCGGATGAATAGTGAATTTTGATTGATGGCATTCTCCTAGAACTTGTTTCCTAATGTTTCCCACATTCGAAACACACGGTCTTCCTTTCTTTCTTAACCACCTATTATGGTCAAGACTGAAATCTTTCAAGTCATCGCTCTCTGTTCCATTCCTTAACTTTTTGATCCGTTCAGTTAATAATGGATCCTCCCCTTACCTAGAAGCGATCTTTTCAATCATCACCGGTCGAACTTCTAAACATGACAACATAGCGGTTTTCTTACTAGATCTAGCTTCAGATCTCCACTGTATTCTGCATGTAGTTAATTCTTCCAAATCTTTCCACTCGGATATCATTGTCAATATTGCATTTGATGTTTCCTGCTAAGTGCATCCGCAACCTTGTTGCCTTTTCGTGGTGTGTACTCATTACCAAAGTCATAAGCGGTTAAAAACTCTAACCGCCTCTACTGTCTCATATTCAACTCCTTCTGAGAGAATAGATATCTCAATGACTTATGATCCGTATACAACTCGAATCTTTCTCCAAAAGGTAATTTCTCCACACCTTCAATGCAAAAATTACCGCAACTAACTTCAAATCATGACTTGGATATCTAACCTCATGCAGTCTGAGCTATCGAGAAGCATAGGCAATCACTTTACCTCTTTGCATTAACTCGGCTCCTAACCCTATTCCACATGCATCCATCTACACCACTAAGTCCTGATTCCCCTCTGGAACAACTAACACAGGTGCATTTGTCAATAAGTGTTTCAGCTTCTAGAATGCTTCCTCACATTTATCGGTCCAAACGAACTTCACAACCTTTTGCGTTAGCTTAGTCATCGATGCCGCTATCCGTGAAAAATCCTTAATGAATCTCCGATAATAACCAGCTAATCCAAGAAAACTCTTTATCTCGGTCAATGTCTCGGGTTTCTTTCAATTATTCACTGCCTTGATCTTAGCTGGATCTATAGACAACCCTTTCTTTGAGACTACATGACCAAGAAACTTCACTTCCTTCTTCTAGAAATGACACTTCAAAATTTTCGCTTTTAGTTGATGTTGCCTCAACGTCTCAAGCACCACTCTAAGAGGAACTTCATGCTCTCTTTCATCTTTAGAGTATACCAAAATATCATCTATGAATACCAATACGAACCTATCTAAGTGCTCTTGGAAAACTCGGTTCATCAAATCTACAAAGAATGTTGGCACATTAGTTAATTCAAACGGCATTACTAACCATTTGTACGATCCATATCTGGTTCTAAACACCATCAAAGGAATACTATACTCAGCCACTCTAAGCTGATGGAACCCTGTTGCCAAATCCAACTGGGAAAATACTTTGGCTCCACTCAACTAGTCGAACAAATCGTCAATTCTAGGTAACGGATATCGATTCTTTATCGTCTTCTCATTCAACTTACGATAACGATACATAACCTTAACGATCCATCTGGTTTCCTTGCGAAGATGGTGGTTGCTCCCCATGGAAAACTGCTTGGTCTGATAAAGTTCTTATTTTCCAAATCCACCAACTGCACCTTTAGCTCCCTCATCTCGGTAGGTGTCATTCTGCTTGGCGGTCTACTCACCGGTTCTGCTCCCGATACTAAATCTATCTGAAACTCACTAGCTCGTTTCAGCGGCAGTCCTACTACGGGCTCAAAGACATCTATGAATTCTATAACAATGAAAACTCGATTTAACTCATCTTCTGCCTCCACAACACCCAACAAAGCATTATTCTCAAAACTAGGGTTTTCTATGGAGTATATTATCCGATCACTACAGTCAGGGTATCTAAGTGATATTTTCCTATTATGGCAAAATATCCTAACATTGTATTTACTTAACCAATCCATACCCAAAACAATTCTGAACCCTACTAAATCAAACACATGCAAACTACAAGCAAATACATGACCTAACAATTCAAAATCTAGGTGATCACATCTCATCCCAAGAGTCGCATATCCTCCTATCGGATTCGCAACCCTTAAGGAAATAACTAGGTATGAGGGTTCTAGGTTAAGCTTATCTACCAAACAATGAGATATAAAAGAATTCAACGCACCGGTATCAAATAGAACTTTAACTGATACACCATGGATCAAAAGCGTACCTCCCAACATAGCTTTTCCCTTTTCCTCTTCTGTAGGTCTCGAGGTAGCTGGTTCTAATGCAAACATCTTCCATTTCCCATTCTTGGCTGGCTCCTTGCACTGATTCTTATAATATCTTATCTGATCGCAGCTGAAACATCTCACTCCTTTCTTGTTAGCAGCTTTCTTCACTTTGCCTATCCAACACTCATGAGCATAGTGTCCCTTCTTATCACACTTTTAACAAATAACTTATGTCTTTCCTTTCTTGGCAGCTCCACCCTTCTGAGCTCCCTTCTTATGAAAAAATTTCCTTTTTTGGTTCTGCCCTCCTTGAGCTCCCCCTGCCTTGTTACCCTCAAGAAAAGTAAGCATCTCTTCCTGCTTCATCTCAATTAAGACACCAACATCGAACAGATCTCTAATATGCGATAATGTGGCCTTAGAAAGCTCAGGCTTCATCCCGCGGATAAACTTCTCATTCCTTTTCATAACTGTATCAACCATGATGTATCCGTATCTCGATAGTTCCTCAAATCTGGTTACATACTCAAACACTATCATGTCTCCCTGCTCCAACTCAACAAACTTTCTGAGAAGAGTTGACTTTGCAATCTCCGGCATAAATCTTTCCTCAAACCTCCTCCTGAACTCAACCCAAGTCATGGTCTCCTCATTAACTCCAACCGTAACACTGTTCTACCAGTACAGTGTTACTCCTTGTAATTGCCTAAAGGCAAGCCTCATTTTCTGCTCATCATTGAGTCCCAAATCAGCGAAAATCCTCTCGTAATGAAGTAACCAATTCTCTACTTCAATTGCATCCTCAATCCCGATAAACGGTTTTCCTCCCAACCTAGCATAATCTCTACTTAATACAGCATAATCATTGACCATTGGGGCTCCCCGATTTCCTCCTTTAGCATTTCCTCCAACTAAACCGGCAGAAACTCCATCCTACATCATATTAACGTAGAACTGATAAATAGCTCCAATATCTACTTACAGCATTCCAGCACCCACATTAGCAGCTTGCGCCTGACCTGGATTCCTTGTCGTGTTTGTTCTGGCATTCCCATTATTGGTGGTGCTTCCCCCCACCAATATTAACTCTCCCACTTCTAGCATCCATATCTTACGTCCATAAAATCTGCATTCGAGTCTTGGTAAGATACAGAAGAATAGCCTAATGGAGATAGGAGAATAGAGATAAAGTGTATACTTGTATATAGCAAACACAAGTACGTTACTATAGTATTATCCCATACCCTAACATTTTCTCTAATTCCTTAAGATTATGTTTTCAGAATCATTTTAAGTTTGAAATTTCTTTTAGGTTTTTCATAAACATATGCTCTGCTAACAAGTTGTAATATCTCCTATCTTAAGGCTTGAAGCTAAATGCTACAGATGCTGCAGTCATCTATAGTATTAACTTCCGATGATAAAATATGGTAATGTTAATGGTATCCATAATACCAAAAGCATATGAATATGAAATAAACTCAACACAGATTTAAAAACAACTTCTTTGATTACATTTCAAATCAATATTTCATATTCAAATACATAATCCAAAAACAATTCTCAGGTTTTGAACAAATATAATTATTACAAATTATGCCAAGAGCGAGATATGAAGATGCACCCTTGGATGATCAGAGTACTAAATAGACATCTCGGTTTTAAATACATCACAGCGGAAATAAAACTAATTACTCCTAAATAGCTAACTTTTGCCTCCTACTCGTCTTCGTAAACTTATTCGTCCAACCTACTAAACCTGAAAAACTTTAACTCTCAATCTACTCAAATTAATTTTGAGCACCCGAGAATTTAAGGGGAAAACATAAACTTCAAGTTAGACATAAAACCTGGTGTGAATAATACTATTATATCTTGGTTTACTAATATTAAGTGAGACCACGCCGCTTAGTGGAACGGGTTTCCCCTCACTAATATCCCTTTTCAAACATATCTTTTGCAAATCAGAATCCTGCAATCAAACTGATTAAAGCAATAATAGCAATATCATATATGCACATAAATCAGGAAATCAATGGACTATCTGTCCGAACAATATAGATTTGTTTGGCTAACTACTAACCATTGGCTGACTCGGGCCAACCAGACAAAATAAATAATCTAACTTCTGTTAGACACACTCCTGGATGGTTTGTCCTTAACTTACTTCTCCTAGGGTCAACTGATCCTAATGGTTTTGTGGGCTCACCAATAACATATCTTTCTTTGTATATTCCTTTTTGTGTGTAATATCATTTTAGTCTTACACATGAAAAAGCCCTACACACTGGAATTTTGGACTTATATTAGCTAGGGGCTACTAGCTAAAGTATAGGGCGCGACCCTATACCAGTCTCATCTGGTATTCTAATACCAGAGTCATTCACTTAGGGTTAACTACCCCATCAAATTTTGCTTGAAAACATTTCTTTCAAATTGATTTAATCCTTTAAATCATACTTAAACAAGGAAAGTATACTTTTTGCTTTACTCAAATATCTTTGCCATGATATATGCTTTACACAAAACAGTGTTGATGAAAGCCGAAATCAATAGGGTTATCTACCCCTTTAAAACAAGTTAAAGCCCTTTTTAACTTAGAAAACATTAGGTTTTAAATATAAGATATCACCTTCGAACCCCTTTTTTAAAAACTTTAAACAGTCCCTTTCGAATCCATTGGAAGTACCCCTTTCAAAATAGGTTAACTACTTTACCTTTAAACACTAGGCCAAAAGGCCAAAACTTACCTTTCGAAACCTTTAAAAATAGGCCTTTCGAAATCATTGAAAGTGTCCCTTCGAAAGCTTTATAAAACCTTGGACATGCTCTTTTCGAAATACATTAAACTTGCCTTTCGAAAGCATTGGAAACCTTCCATTTAAAGGCTTAAGTAAACCTTTCGAAAATATTGGGGTGCCTCCACTTCGAAACCTACATTATATACTTTTTGAAAGTATTATAATTCCTTACTTAAAAAAACCTTTAGAAAGCATTGGGTCCGAGTAAAGGTTTGTGGAACATAGCTTTGAAACCATTTAAAACCATTCCTTTCGAAACCTTTGGGTTTAGCTTTTAATAGAACAAAGGGTTTTACAAGAACTGGGGCGAAAGAGTTGCTTTCGAAAGTATTATTCCTAAGTAAAAGAAAGTGGATGGTTTCGAAACCAACCATTTCAAAAGCATTGGTTTGAAGGGTTGAATGCGGCAGCAAGGGTTTCGACCACTTCGAAAGCTTGTTTTAAAAACAAAAGGTGACAACCAATTCGAAAGATCTTTTGGTAAAACAAAGGCACATTTGACTTATTCAAAAGCTAATATAACTCCTTCGAAAGCCTCATTTGTAATCAAAATAGTCCCAAGTTTATAAGAGCTACTTCTACCCCTTCGAAAGCATGTTTCGACTCTATACCTTCCGCCTTTCTTCAATCCACTACGTACCAAGGCATTGATACCATGTGTATTGGTTTTGACTTGGTTGGAAGCAGATGTATGGTGTCAAAAGGTAGCTGCTATAAGTGGTAAAGCGGTAATCCATTACAAAACTGAATTTTAACCTTTTAATGTAATATCTTTCCAACTAACTTGCCTTATTTGTCAACATATAATTGGTTGCCAATTCTTTTACAAAACCTTTTTCTAAAAGTGCTGCCAATTCAGTAATTAATAATTTCAAAACATTTAACAAATTGCCCCTTCTCCTTTTCGAAACATATAAAACATTCAGATCTCATACCTTAACTAATTTTATATCTTTAAAAAAGTACTTAGGAAAATTCTTCAAAAATCCCCATAGATCACTTTTAATATATTTTCTAACATACTTAAATTTCTGACCCAAAGCTAACATATAATAGCCGAAAATAATTTAAAACCAATTTAACCATTTTCTTTACTAGAAAATTCATAATAAATCCACAACAACTAAGAAAATTATGAAACCCATCTCTAAAATAATGTTTCTGACCTTGTATAAAATACACAAGCCATTTAGACGTCATTTGATTGGTTTTTCAAATCAAATCTTATCATAAAATCTATATGAAACAACATAAATTATCAACAAGCATATATATCCATTTAAACAATCAAAACATGGCATTTTCTTTGCAAAATAAATTCGGATCTCATCTAGAAACCAAAGGCAATAAAAAAATGAGATGTAATCTATTATTCACCTTAGCTTGTTGTTAAGGAGGTTGAGATTTGCTCATGAATTGATTTGATTAAGCTTCCTACTTGAATTCTTGCGTATCTTCCCTTTTTTCCCTTAATGGTGGTCGGCCAAGCTTTGAATGTTCTTAGTTTTGTTTGCAAATGTTTAGAATGGATAAGGAGTGAAAGTAAGAAGGGTTTAGAGTATAAGAACTTAGTTTATTCCTATTTTTCCCTTATCTTATTCCTTTTACTTATTTCATTTTAATTCTCTTTGGCTTATAGGTTAATTAAGGCACGGCTACCTTTTATTATTCAAATCTCAATCCCTTGACCATTTACATTATTTCATTTAATTTATCTAATTAAATGTCCTAAATAATGTTAGTCAAAATTAGGATCATTACACATCAACTTCAGCAAATGGAAATCGTCCTGGATCAAGGTTAAGGATAGTCATCTCTTAATTGGGATGCCAGGGAATCAGGCTTGGTTCTGGCACTACTTTTCCCCTTTTCAATAAACAATGCAATAATACAGTCTAGCCACCTACTCGTGTATGGGATCTCGAACGATCTTTAGGCACGCTCTAAGATAGTTGCATTTCTATAATGCCCGACGAGGCAGTTATCTCGATGTTAGACTTTATGTATTTTTTTATGTTTGAATTTGATTATTATAACCCACTTTAATGTGATGACTAATATTGATTGCTCTAAGTCCCGTTCGGAAGGATGAGACCGGAGTGTAAGAAGTAAGTTCCCTTATCGAAGAGTGAGTGGATGGGCTTGCTTATCGTTGAGTTCCTTTGCCAGAGAGTAAGTGGATCGGGCTCAGCAAGGGTCTACAGAGACCGTGGATTTGATTATCAGCCCTGAACGGCCATGCATTTGATTATCAGCCTCGAACAGCCATGGATTTGATTATTGGTCGAATGGCCATGGATTTGAATATCTGCCTCAAATGGCCATTGGCCCTAAACGGCCATGGATTTGATCATTGGTCTCGAATGGCAATGGATTTGATTACCGGCCCCGAATAGCCATCGGTCCCGAACGATCATAGATTTGATCATCGGTCTCGAACGACCATGGATTTGATTATTGGTCTCGAAGGACCATAGATTTGATTATCGGCCCCAATGGTCATGGATTTGATTAACGGTCAAGCAAAAACACGGATTTACTTACCAACCTCGAATGTCCACAAACTCAATAACCGATCTGGAGAGATCATGCATTAAACTAAATATAAAAATGAGCTGAAGGGATCGAAACTTAGAACATATAAGGATTTGAATGCCTTGTAATTAGAATAGTATTGGAAAATCCCGAATGAACATGGGGCGATTTTGATATGTGATGTAATAACTCCGAATGAAATCGGAATGATGATGATGTATAGATAACACTTGGGTAGAAACTAGAATCTTAGGCTATGACAGGTCTAGAATGACCCGTAATTGCTAAGAGAATCCAAAGGAACAGGAGTATTTACAACGGCTTGATCGGTTGATAACAAGAAAATTCAATTATTAACATCTCATCAGCACCAACATTTATTCTTGGGCAAAACACACCTTCATTTTGCAAGACATGCTTTGGGGGCAAGTGTTATTCTGCCTTTTTACCAGGCAGTATACGAACAAACTCGATGAGACAAAGTTCAAAGTTATCAAGTCAAGACGCTCGTAGAGGTGACCACAAAACCCAAGATCATAAGGTAACTATGTGTTCACTCCAAAAATCCAAGAACCGTGAACCACCCAAGTTATGGGTCAGCACCAACCCCACCCCATGGGTCAGCATCGACCTGTGTTCCTTGGCCCAGTAGGTCCCACCTTCTGCTTACACCCTCCGCACGGTATTAAGAGCCTTTTCCAAGTGTTGTTATGATGATTCCATGCAAAACTCTATCGATCTCCATGAACTCCTGAATTAGCAACTTTGTTCTTCCACAACTCCATCATTTGGACTCAAAAATAAGCTAATACTGGTGCAAACAATTATGGAATCATGAAGTTAACTACAAGACGAGCTGAAGCGAAGGATTCAAGATGGCCAGTTTGGCCACCTTAGGGGTCGGTACCGACCTATGACCTTGGAGTCGTACCAACCCATAAAAAGGTGATAATGTGGCACCCAATTTTCATAGAGAAGCAGTCTATGGGGTGGAAAACGAGATGGAGATGTTTTGTACAAGATTTTAGGCTCCCTAGCTCTATAAATAGAGGGGTGGAGCTCATTTTTCAGGATCTTTTAGCTCTTGCTCTCTTTTCTTTAATTTTTGTAATCTCTGTCGGAGTTCTACTAACCCCTAACGGAGTCGTACCGACCCATAAGAACTCCTGCCTGTAAACAACAAAATAATAAAACTTAAAGTGGACATAGGCTAGGGTACGCCGAACCACTATAAATCTCTATGTGCATTTTCTTACTCGTTTTTCATTTATTTTCTTCACTTTTTACTCTCTACTAACTTTCCTTGGGTGTTTGTGCCATTTTTTGTTCAAACATATATTAAAAAGGTTAAAAATATATTAAAAATATAATCTTATATATATTAAATTAAAATTTAGAAATTCTACATATAATAACTATATATAAATATGTTTTAATGTGAATAAATAAATATATAAATACATGCATATATGCATATTCAGCTATAATAATATTTATGAAAAATTGTTTTTAAAGCTTGCGATTTTAAAAAAATTATAAACTTCGTACGAAAATCTTGAATTTTTTTTTGCGAACTATTTTATACACATACATAATTTTTATTATTTTATTATAACATATATACGGATATATATTCAGTCTGTATAAAAGTTATGTGTTACATATAAAATAAATTATATATATATATACACACACACATACGGATTTGATTAAATATATATAGTTTTGTTTTTAAATTTCTAAAATTCTACGATGTATATAAATTAACAATATATACATATATATATATATATATATATATATTCTTATGTTTATAAAATCAATTTTGTTTTAAAGGCATTTATACTATTAATTAATTCAAAAATTAAAAAAAAAATTCGTTGTTGGACGAATAACATATACATACATATATTATTTTTATTTAATTCACACACACACACACATATATATATATATATATATATATTCATCCAATGTTGGCAGCACATACATATATGGATTCATGGTAATATACATATAGAATAAACTTCCAGAATGACATGGCGAGAAAATATATACATATACGTACTAAAATAAAATTATTACCTTATTATGGCCTAGTTGTAACACTTTAAATCAGCTGGCTCTTTGGATCTATATCCAAAACTTCCATAGAGAGCTACCGAATCGAAAGCAGTAACCGCTAATGTATTGATTTTATTTGCTTTAATTTCTTGGAGATGTAGAGGATAGTATAGGGTAGGGCTGACCATACTATGGTGAAGGTGGGGGCAAAAATTAAAGAGTGGAAAAATTGGGTTTGAGGTGTATGGAGGAGATAAAAATGGATCCAGATCCACATTTTCATCGCACTATTTCACATTTTTGAATTAGTATTCAACCCCAATTACACCCCTCATAGTCGGTCATCATAGCTCATAGTTAGGCCTCTAAATTGCTTCAAGCCCAATCAGATAAATATGCATTTAAATCTAATTCAAATGCACGTTGATATCGTATATCGGTATGGGTGCATATTATTTTTATATACATACTGTCTTTGGCCCAAATTAAATAGAATCTTATAATCAACATTTCATAAATATTAAAACAATTAATTAATTATACCAATTATAATTAATTAAATTCGGTGCTAGTCGAAGTATTCAACATTTCAGTTGTGTGACTCTTAAGTGTAAATTTGGTCAGTGGTTAATATTGAACGATTCGAATATTAACGTTCACCGTCACCATTGCTAGTAGAGTGGCATTATGGAAAAATATATCACTCACATAGCTTCAGTAAAATCCAATTCTACGTATTTAACAATTACCCAGTAGTGATAATTATTTATACTAATTCTTTAATTCAAAACTATATCAAATTAGGACTGATGGAAGTTGGAAATGGTTAAAATTCCAATATCTTTCGTATTTAACTTATAGTCCAAACAAAAAATCATTGGTTCAATAATAATAATAATAATTAACCAAACTATTATGGCCAAAGATTTTGACTTTGATTTGACTTCGGTTGACCGTGATACTAACCTCGTATAACTGAGGAGACAAATCCTCTTAGATAGTGTTTCACTTCTACTAATTCCACTCAACCAAACTGCAGTCTTTTGATGGACGTTGTGCCACGATTTAACTATAATCGAAGCAGAGTTCCACATTAAAGCTTAACAATATTCTCAAGTCAAGAGAGTTGTGTAATATTGTCACATTGATATTTTCTGTTTGACCCTAGTTTTATTAACCAACTGGAAACTATTGAGTGCGCTATTTCATAGTTATCCAATAACGATCAGTACGTAACCTCTTGGTACCCCCATCAGTCATGAATAATACACTACCTAACCTTTGGAGAGCATTACATACTCTAGTCTCGATGAATGCATCGATATCCGATCTTAATACATCTTGATTAGGAATATTTAAAATGATTACTCTACAACAATTGTAATTATTATCACAAAATACACCATTTATGAATTTTATTTTAAATATACTTAAATTTAATAATTATTTAATTATAACACATTATAAACATATAACAGAAAAAAACACCTTTAATTTCAAACTAGATTTTATTACAGAGTTAATAATTTACATTAAATTATAAAATTGGCCTTAGGACATACCCCTAACTCTGTCGGTAATTAGGCATGATTTCTGAAATCCTTAACATGTCTTTGGGCTTATGTTAATTACCACTAATCTGTCTAAAAACTGTTAAACTAAAAAACGGTGATATCTCCTAAACTATAAGACCAAAAATCTATTATGACTACTCTACAGAAAGAAAAACATCAAATCTTTTATTTGGAAGTGGTTTTAGAACATAATTCGACTCCTATCAAAAGTTATAATATTACCAATTTTTTAGGGTTAAAACCATCCATAATTAATTTTAAGGGTCAAAATGTCAAAACTCAACATTCCTAAAGTTATAACATATTTAGACCAACTTGGTTGTGAAAATAATATTATTATAATATACCGATAAATAAAAACGTGTATTTACTTTTATGTTTATTGCATCCTCAATATGTGATTTTGGATATTAGTTTTTAGTTTTCCAAACATGCGCATCCGAAAAATATCTATCTAGTTTTTTTGTGAAGTTAATAGTTTATTTTATATGTATTTTGGTACAGTTAAAGGTATTTATTTATTTAGTTAATAGTATATATTATATGTACATATTAACTGCTTTAAAGTATTTATTATCATTATATTTGTTGATTTTGCATATTTTTATAATCAATGAGATTGAAAAAAAATGTTAAACCAAAATTTTTCATTTATGTTTCTTTATTTATCGATCATTAGCGGAGAGTCTAGTTTTCCAACGTTCATCCCTATTTGTGGATGTAGATGTAGATATGGCACTATCCGCTTCCAAAAGTATTCATTGGCAGACCTATTGTCTATAGTAGTATCAGATGTATAAGACCATTATGTGCTTGATTTAGGGTTTTCGTTTCACATGACACCAAATAAGAAATATTTCTGCTCTTTTGTTAGGAAGAAGGGAAGTGCAATCCTTATGGTGAATTATGCTAGTTGTGGACCTATGTGAGAGGGAATAGTGAGGATTTGCATGTTTGATAGAGTGATTCGCACTTTGATAGTGTTCTCTTTGTTCCAGGTTCTTATAAGTCATTGATTTCTTTAAACCAATTGACTTTCATGGGATGCATGGTTACTATTGTGATGGATGTTTTGAAGGTTTTGTGGGGTGTGCTAGTTCTAATAAAGGGTGATATGTTCCAGAATCTGTATCTACCGAAAGGAAGTATCGTACTTGGGGAATCTTATGTTGAAGTTAACTGTTCTTATTCTTTGGATGCCACCAGGCGTTGGAATCTTAGATTGAAAGATGATGGAAGATAGCTTGGAGTTGATTTGCAGATGGAAGACTATCAAAGGAAAAAGCTTCAACAAGTTAGATTTCTATTAGGAGTGTGTGTTGGGAAAGCAAATGAAGGTATCATTTTATAGTAACTTGGAATTTTGAACACTTCATATTTAAATATCTGAATTATTTAAATATTGAATCTTGGATTAAATGTGCTAAAAGTTTTTATAACCTTGATTAGCCCCTTTTAAATAATAACACGTGAAGGTAAGAACTTGTTTTTGAAATATGTTTACAAAAATAAATAGTATGAAGAAATATCGATAATGTGATCCAAAATCGCTTTATCGATGAACGACTTTTTACGAGGTAAATGTTGTTCGAACTTTTTGGGCATTTCTAAAATATTAATGTGTCATTAATTAGCAATTAAGAATATTTTAATGGCTAACTAAAATCTTTTGATGATGTCATGGGTGATGTCATGGGCAGATATTTTAAGGAGATATTTTGTGAAGAAGACTTAAAGGGCTAAGTTAAGAGGAGAGAGGTGAAAAGTGGAACACATGGAAGGGAGCATGCTTTTTTGGTTGGAAAAGAAGGTTTTGGTGGTGGTTTTGACCTCTTAAATAATCCTATAAGTACACTTCATTAGAAAATTGGGCCGCAAATTTAACACATAGACAACAATGTCTTCATCCTCTTTCTCTTCCCTTTAACTTTCTAATAACAATGCAAATGAACTCCAAACTCTCCTAAAATTTGCAAAAGGTCCTAGCACAATATAGGAGGAAGGAATATCAAGTCTAAAGTTAAATAAAGAAGGCACAAGTGAGGGATCAATGCATGGTCGTGAGCATATAGGCGAAGGTGGAGGTGGTCGTGAGCTTTTAGAGGCAAGGGAAGGTGGTTGCCTGCTTCTAGGTAATGGTAGGAAGTGGTCTTGTGTTCTAGTGGCTTGTCCTTGATGTTAGCAAGGTTTTGGGGTGAGTTGACTAACCATTGAAAAGTTAATAATATGTAAATGTATGTTATGTGTAATTATAAAGTTAAGAGTTACTAATGAAGTAATAACTTTGGACCCCTCTTGCTTTTGAAAGCAAATGACAACTATATATTATGTGTAATCACTTCTATTACCCACTACAACATGTAACGTGGCCTTGACTTTGTGTTTGCATGCTTGGTTTGGTTGTGGGTGAAGTTAAAGTATGTTTGAAAGTGTTTGAAGCTAAAGTCACTATAAGTGCACTTCGTAATCCCTTGTCTTTAACTTGTTTATAATGGTGATTTGTAAGTATAACTTGATAGAATATATCATGTTTGTTCTCTACACTTATAGTAGTGTATGTGTATAGAACTTGTTGAACAAAGTTAACAAAAGTTAAAAGGTGAAAAGGTCGTTATATGAGTACTTGAAATGCCTATTTTTTAATGATTTTTAATATGATTTTGAAAGCATCCTTAGGTGTTTCAAGTTTAAGGATATGTATCAATCACTTAACCATTCATGCTAATAATATGTACTAATTCGGCATGGGTGAACGAATTCCTAATGTCACTAAAGTTTAGGGAGTTTAACTTTACCGGACCCCCTTCTAGATGCCCATTGGCCATTAAAGCTTTAAACTTCTTGATGTTCTCTTGCTTATTTTCAGCCAATCGCGAACTTCATCGGTGAGAAATTCTTCAATAGAATTGAAGGAGGTGGAGGAAATACCCTTTTTTCCTCTTACCATTATCAAAGGTTTTATTTTTATTTGAGAATTTGATGAGATTTTGAAAGATTGAGAATTGAAAATGGGGGCTAGGGCTTGGGATTTCATTTTTGATTTTGTAAAATGAAAAGTGGAAGAGAGGGAAGTTTAAAGGAAGTTCAGTTCTAAAATTAAAAACCTTCACCGGTGGATCGGTTGGCTTCGATCGGTGCACCGGTGGGGTTTTTTATTTCAGTATTTGAGCCTAATATGATTTATTAATATACATATCTACGTGTGTGATAAAATAGTTTTAAAACTTTAATTTATGTTAAATTTTAGTATCTACAATAATGTAATAAATTTAATTAGAGAACTTAAGATTTTATTTCTAAATAATAAGATTTATAAAATGAAGGTGTGTATCAAAACTAAGAGTGTTGAAAACTAAGTGAAATTTTTTATAATTTTCATAATCTTGCTTATGAAACTTATTTAATAAGTTAGATAGATTATTAAAAAAATTACTTTTATTAAGAATTTGAAATCTAGAAATTCCTAAAATAAGATCTCGAAATTTTGGAAAACAACTATTAGTATCATATTAACTTATTGGAAAATATTTTTAAACTATATCATATATTGAAAAAATTCCTTATTCTTATCGTAATGGAATATTCGTATTTTCATTTAATGGTTTTGTAAATATATATGCTATTTGTTTTTCAGTGTTTACGAATTCTAAAATAATATTTTCCTTTACGAAATGATCTCTTAGAAAAATGGTGTCTTATATCAATGTGCTTAGTTCTAGATTGATTTAATGGTTTAGGAATTTTTGGCCAAAATAATAGTACTGGTGTTATCATAGTAAATAGGTGATTTAGCTCAATTTATACCAACATCCTTTAGAGTTTACTGCATATAAATTATCCGAGTGCAAGCTAAAGCAGCTGAAATATATTCTGCTTTACATGTAGATAGAGGTATGTAATTTTGTTTCTTGCTGAACTAAGAGACTAAGGGTTGACCTATAAAATGGAAAGTACCACTAGTGCTTTTCCTATCGGTATAGCATCCACCAAAATCAGCATTGCTATATGATACTAAGTTGAATGGACATCCTTTAGGATAGAAAAGACCATACTCCTTAGTCTGATTAGATATAGTAAAATTCTTTTAACGGCTCATTGGTGTGACTCCTTGGGATTAGCTTAAAAACGAGCATAAAGACACGCACTCGTCATTATATCGGGGCAACTTGCAGTAAAGTAAAATCATACTCATATAATGTTTCTGATCGACATCCTTATAATTCCCATCTTTATCTTAGTGAATAGTTGTACTTATTGGTGTTAGCTTGCTGCCCATATTATCGACACCAAATATTCTAGTTAGATCTTTACAACATTTTTATTATGAAATAAAGAATCCATTTTCCAGTTGTTTAATTTGTAATCCAAGAAAATAATTTAATTCGCCCGTATGGGACATTTCAAATTATTTTCTCATTATTTCAGAAAAATCTGTACAAAGTTTTTTATTAGTAGAGCCAAAAATAATATCATCGACGTATATTTGAACAACTAATAGATCATTATTTTCACATTTTATAAAATGTGTTGTGTCAACTTTTCGAATTTAAAATCCATAATTTATTAAATAGTGTTTTAATATGTCATACCAAGCAATGCTTATTTAAGACCATATAGAGCCTTTTTAAGTTTATAAACATGATCTGGATAATTTTGTAAATAATGGTGGTTGTTCAACATAAACATTTTCTTTTATAAAACCATTCAAGAAAGCACTTTTAACATCCATTTAATATAGTTTAATATTGCAATGATAAGCAAAAGCTATAAGTATTTTAATTGCTTTAAGTCATGCAACAAGCGCAAAGGTCTCATCATAGTCGATTCCTTCCTCTTGATTGTATCCTTGAGCAACTAGTCTAGTTTTATTCCTAGCTATATCACCATTTTCATCACTTTTATTTTTATATACCCATTTAGTTCCTATTATAGCTTGACCAATAGGTCTTGGGACTAATTCCCATACATTAACATGTTCAAATTGATTAATTATTCTTACATAGCTATAATCCAATATTCATCTTTTTCTGCTTCCTTATAATTTTTAGGTTCTATTGTAGATATAAATGCTAAGTGACTCATTTCATTTGTTGTCTTCGAGTCAATACTTTAGTTCTAATGCCTTTGAAATGACCCTCCTATTTCCACCCTAATTTCATAAGGATTTTTTTTTAAGAGATGATATATAGATATATCATTCATTACAAATATATTTCCCAAGGTCATTTTCTTTCTCCAATAAACAAAATATATCCAGGATCAAAATAACTTACCAATATAAATATATCAGTATATATCTAATAACATACACATACATATGAAGATGTATGTGTTCCTCTTGTTTAAATTCAGAGTATATACTTTATTTATTTTTTTGTTGTTCAAGAACATTCTGTTTGGTTTAGATTTTTAGCAATTCAGATTAATTATTGTATCCTGATTTTTGACCATAGAATCCACTGGAAACATGTACTTTAGTCTGTTATTCTAATTAAGAAATGATCAAGTATTAATCAGTGGAAAGCAAGCTTTTAATATGAATGATTGTGTTAAAGTCTGGATAGCATCAAACTCGGGCTAAAAGAAAGTGGATCATAAGTGAACACAAGCAACATCTAGGCGTAATGGAAACGCGCCTAACTTATACATGAGAGGTCACGAGTTCGAGTGCTATGCTGGTCGGTTCAAACACAATTTTTGTTTTTCGTTTTTATTTTTCTCCTGTATGGTTTGAAATCTGATATCTACCTATATCTGCACATATTGTAACAACCCGAGGTTTTGTACCATTTTATAATCGTCGTTAAACGGTTAATCTGATAATTAATTGCTGTTGGGATTTAAATCTAGTTGGAATTCTTTTAAAAATTGGATTGAAATTCATTAGAGTTTGTATTCGGGTGTAAATTGTGTTGAATGTTGGTAGGCTTTTGAAATGGATCCCGACCCTTATGTTATTTTGGTGCCGTGATAATTATTCGAACCATTCCCCTTATCTCCATTGGCAAGCCCGGCTCCTTCCTTTATCAGTTGCGAAAAACCTAAAACAACGAACGAAAAAAAAATGGCTGCTAGGGTTTGTCTCTGCTTGATTCTCGAGTGCCACGGCTTCAGTTTCTCGATCGAATAAAGGTGAGTGACTTTTCACTCACATCTGAAATTCATTCCTAGTTCAGTGCTTCGACCGCTTGTTTTTTTGTTGATGATTTTGACTTGTTTTGGGACGCGATTTGATGCTTTTGAATTTTATCTGTACCCAAATTGTATTCGTTGTTTGAATTCATCTCGGTCACTTGATTTTCGTGTAGATGTTATAGATGTTAACTGATTTATTCAAAGTCGTATCATTTGATTACTTCATTAACACAGTGTGGATAAATTCCTTGGTCTTAAATTAATTTATACTCTGACTTTGGCCTGTCTGTTATCTTCTTTGTTAGCACCGGCTCTTGGTATTTTTGAGATGAAACTGTTGATTTATGGTATGTTTGAACTTGCCGTGTATCACTATTTTGAAACTTTTACAATGCTCGGCCCATTGCAGTTCCATCATCTCTGTGTTATTACTCATATATATATATGCAGTTATGTATGTATATATGTGGCTGTTTGTGACACTGTATCATGGTACAGTTTGATTTACATTTGACTTGGGCCACTTGACTTTGGGAATGTGGTTTCATGTTTTTGTTAAGTAGCTCACGGTTTCAGTTTGATTTTATTATTACCAGACCTTAACTTGATATTGTCTCTAGCCATTCGAGTTGAGCTGAAAGCTTCTGTTTTGTTGAATGTGGTCTTCGAAGTTGAACCACTATCTTGCTTGATTTGAAAATCTGGTGGCTTTACTTTGGCTCCGACCATCTTTGCGTTCCCCTCTGAGTATTTTCGATTCGCTGTTGCATTGGATATAGATATGTGTGTGTTTTTATATATAGACATACACGCACTCTTGTGTTGGTATTGCTTGCTGTCTTAGTTTTGGGGTATTCGAACTCGATACATTCTGGAGTTTAGTGTTTTTATTACTTGCAATTCTGGGAGCCTTTGTTACTTATCACTGTATTAAGTCTGATACATTTTGAGGTTTTCATCTGATTGGATACGCTACTGTATATGATGAAGGCGTTCTGTTCCTATGACTTCGGTCCTTATATCTTTGATCTGTAGCCTGATTTTCACCTGTCCACTTTGGGTTGAAACTGCATCATCTTTGTAGTGGTGCATATTGTCGCTCCACTTTTTTGTCTAGTATTTGAATTTAAAGTTTTCTTATTAAACTTGGTTCGTGCACTTGGGTTCTTTGCAGTCTCTGGCATCGTTACTCGAGACAGTTTGTATACTTGTTATACGTAGCCTTTGGGGTTCACTGACCACTCATGTACATTAGTTCTTTACTTGGTGGTAATTGGTTTGCTTACCATTTACACCGGGCAGCCTTACCCCCTGGCTGCATTCGTTTGATTGATGTATCTGGCTTTCCGGCTGCAGTTTGTTGGCATCTTTTCTTGACTTCTTTGGCAATTCTCTTCCTTGTCCGAACTGGTTTGGTTGTTGATTGTTGAGGCAGCCAACCTCTTCAACTCACTTGGTCGAAGCTTTCCACTACTGTCACTTGCCTATTGCATTTGTTGGCACTGTGAATTCTTGAGTATTGGCCTGGTGCCTTGTTGCTTTCTCTTTATATGCTGTTGTGGCGAGGCAGTGCACGCGTGCGTGCACTGCAGCCACCCAAACTCGACAGTTTTGAATTGATTTTCCTTTTGCTTCTGATGCGTTGATATTTTATACCGTAATGGCGAGGCCGTACACGCGTGCTTGTACGGCAGCCAATCGAACTCTGATGGTTTTAAAGTGACAATTTCAATTGTTTAAATTGGTTTAGTCGATTTGATAAATTGTTTATTTATCCCTGTTGATGATTTAAACCTGCTGATTTTTGTTAAACACTGTTAAGTGTTATACTGACCGTTATCCGGTTTCTTTGTTTAAAGAATCGGATAGACGGGAATTATTGTGACTGTCGTATATTTAAATTATTACTGCCTATATGCACTAATAAACTGGTTTGAATTAGACTGACCTGGGTATTATTTTCTTTTGAATGTAATACTCGGGTCAGACCCGAGTTATTTCAGGTTGTAGATTTTCTTCTTTGAGTTGCTGTTCAGGATATGAAGACCTTTCACATCTTCTGAAGTTGTCCGTGTCATTTTGAAGTAGTTGTGTCATTATATAGAACGATATGTATTCATGTATATTAGTTGATAATGTACTTGTATATATAACTTCTAGAGTCGACAGTTGTAGTTGTATCATATGTATTGAGTCAACTATGTATTAACTGACATCAGTTATATATATATGAGACTTTTGTTTTTATCTGTGTTCCGCATTCATATTATCTGTGTTATTGTTATATCTAATGTCCTAAACTATTATGAACTATCGTAGTTTGTTTTATACTGATAATTGGATATGTCGATGGGAGTAAATAAATAATAGATGAAAAATAAAAAGTATATACCACTCCTACCGAGATAACCAATATTAGTGTAAGGCCAATTACGGATGGTCGCTCCTATCCAGCCTTATTCTTCGTAATAATAGACAGTATTTCTTTTAATACTCTTTGTTATTATGAGCATAGAGGTGGGGCGTCACAGTTGGTATCAGAGCTTGGAGTTTATGGACATAATATAAAACATAACTTGGATGGAACATATCTTACAACTATTAGTCGACGTTTTATCTGTGATTTGAGTCAAAACTAAAGTTTTGAAATTCTGATGAAATTTTTAAAAATCGTTATTTAAAAATAAAAGTGGAATTGTGTTTTGTTGTTTGGATGAAATTGTGTTCTGATGATTTGATTGATTTGTGTTCTATTTATCAGAGTACGCAGCGGAAACAGTGAAACTGTCTTCGCTGAGTACAACTGACAATCTTTTGATTTAAAAATCAAAACCCGAAATTGATATGAATTCCAATTGTTGTTTACATAGCTGTAATTATTTGTTTCTTTGAGAATTTCGAATTCAAATTGAGGATTCGAAGAAATTGCAGATATGTGATTTTTGTTGAGATTTTTGGCTGGTTTCTTTTGAGCTAATCATATATTGATTAGATTTTTGGCTGTTTGAATTATTCTCGTTGAAGAGATATTTGAATGATTTCTCTATTTATATTGTAATGAACGTGCAAAATTTGAGTTGCACGTCATTGCATTTATTTTACGTTGAACCGATGCTTGGTTATGATACGTATTTTGTTGCCGTTATTTTTATAACGGGATTTTTACACCAATGCTGAATTTTTGAGGCACGGTGTTTTGTTGACAATTTTAATAAATGAAAATTCACTGATGTCACATTTTGATGTGAATCCTTTGATGAGATATTTGATGTTTTAAAAATTCTGTCGCTTTGACTTCAGTATCAGCCAAAATTTTAAAAGTGGATTTTCAAGCAGTTATTCCGCAATACTGATTTGTGACCGTTTTTACGGTATTTTGAGAAGTACAATTTCCTTATCGAAATTGTTACTAATATTGTTGTTTTAATCACGTGATTAGAAAATCGTTTTAAAATGAAAATTGTTTTATAAAATTTTAGCAGTTTGCGTTTTCAAAAGAATGAGAAAGCGACTTAAACGATTCAGCAAAATCGAGGATTATGACCCCTTTCTTTTACTGTTTCGCTTAACTCCGGACTTGTTCAGTTGAGAATGCGAATTGTTATTTTTACAAAATAAATAAAATTGTTTTCAAAAATTTTACAGTTTGCGATTTCAAAAGAATGAGGAAGCGATTTAAACGTTTCAGCAAAATCGAGGACTATGACCCCTTTCTTTTACTGATTCGCTTAATTCCGGACTTGTCCGTTTGAGAATGTAAAGTGTATTTTTATAAAATACACAATTTTGCACTTTCAAGGAAACGATGAAGAGATTTAAACGATTTAGCAAAAGTGCGGAGTATGGAACCACACTTTTACTATTTCGGTTAATTCCGGAATCGTTAATTGAATATCTGTTGTTTTGATGATTCTACACTTTCAAGGAAACGATGAAGAGAATTAAACAATTTAGTAAAACTCGTGGTTATGGGACATGTGCGTTTACTATTTTGGTTAATTCCGGACTCGTTAATTGAAATATTTGATGCTTTCGTGTGCTTTCGAGCCACTATGTTGGACCTTCGGGTCATATGATGGACCTTCGGGTCAAATACCAGTACTAGACCTTCGGGTCACTCTGCGGACCTTCGGGTCAATCTGATGGGCGCCAAAATTATGTTGAGTACTTGGTAGGCTTCGGCCATATGTTGTTGCACGTGCGGCGAATTAAAAACTCGCCATCTGATGGGATCGATCCAAGCTTTTATGTTGATTTTCTAGTCTTCTTAATTGATTTCTAGATATTTGTTGCTTCCAATTATCTGCAGGTAATTGGATATTTGTTGATATGAGTTCTGATTATCGTTTTTGATAATCGGATATTTGTTGTTTCTAATTATCGCTTGTGATAATTAGATATTTGTTGATATGAGTTCTGATTATCGTTTTTGATAATCAGATATTTGTTGTTTCTAATTATCGCTTGTGATAATTAGATATTTGTTGATATGAGTTCTGATTATCGTTTTTGATAATCAGATATTTGTTGTTTCTAATTATCGCTTGTGATAATTAGATATTTGTTGATATGAGTTCTGATTATCGTTTTTGATGATCGGATATTTGTTGCATTTAATTATCGCTTGAGATAATTAAATATTTGTTGATTTTAGATTTAATTATCGCTTGAGATAATTAAATAATTGTTGATTTGAGATTTAATTATCGCTTGAGATAATTAAATATTTGTTGATTTTAGATTTAATTATCGCCTGAGATAATTGAATAATTGTTGATTTGAGATTTAATTATCACTTTAGATAATTAAATATTTGTTGATTTTAGATTTAATTATTGCTTCAGATAATTAAATATTTGTTGATTTTAGATTTAATTATCGCTTGAGATAATTAAATATTTGTTGATTTTAGATTTAATTATCGCTTCCGATAATTAAATAATTGTTGATTTGAGATTTAATTATCGCTTTAGATAATTAAATATTTGTTGATTTTAGATTTAATTATCGCCTGAGATAATTAAATAATTGTTGATTTGAGATTTAATTATCGCTTGAGATAATTAAATATTTGTTGATTTTAGATTTAATTATCGCTTGAGATAATTAAATAATTGTTGATTTGAGATTTAATTATCACTTTAGATAATTAAATATTTGTTGATTTTAGATTTAATTATCGCTTCAGATAATTAAATATTTGTTGATTTTAGATTTAATTATCGCTTGAGATAATTAAATATTTGTTGATTTTAGATTTAATTATCGCTTCCGATAATTAAATAATTATTGATTTGAGATTTAATTATCGCTTTAGATAATTAAATATTTGTTGATTTTAGATTTAATTATCGCCAAAGATAATTAAATAATTGTTGATTTGAGATTTAATTATCGTTTTTGATAATTAAATATTTGTGGATTTCAGATTTAATTATCGCTGTTAGATAATTAAATATTTATTGATTTGAGAAATTTGATTATCGTTTTGATAATTGAATATTTGTTTTCTGACTATCGCATGAGATAATCAGATATTTGTTTTGTCTTCTGATTATCGTTTGAGATAAGTAAATATTTGCGATTTGAAAATTCAATTATCGTTTTGATGAGTGAATATTTGCGACTTTTGAGATTTGAGCTTCGTCTTTTTCTCTGGCGATTCAGGTGAGTAATTCGATTTACTCACATTCAATTCGTGCTCTGTTTTCCTTCTCTTTTAGTTGTTGGAACTCGATTGTTCTTGCTTTTGTTAGTCGTCTGATTTTGATCCCTGATTCCTACGAGGTTGATTCTTTTGATTTGAAGCAGTCGAACCTTTCGATCTCTTATCTAATATTTCTCCGCTGACACTTACTTTGCTTGTACATTCGACATTGCCATGATCTTTTGGTTGTTACCTTTTATCCATTTATTCCCTATGATTGCGTGGACGCAATTTTTATAAGGAGGGGAGTCTGTAACAACCCGAGGTTTTGTACCATTTTATAATCGTCGTTAAACGGTTAATCTGATAATTAATTGCTGTTGGGATTTAAATCTAGTTGGAATTCTTTTAAAAATTGGATTGAAATTCATTAGAGTTTGTATTCGGGTGTAAATTGTGTTGAATGTTGGTGGGCTTTTGAAATGGATCCCGACCCTTATGTTATTTTGGTGCCGTGATAATTATTCGAACCATTCCCCTTATCTCCATTGGCAAGCCCGGCTCCTTCCTTTATCAGTTGCGAAAAACCTAAAACAACGAACGAAAAAAAAATGGCTGCTAGGGTTTGTCTCTGCTTGATTCTCGAGTGCCACGGCTTCAGTTTCTCGATCGAATAAAGGTGAGTGACTTTTCACTCACATCTGAAATTCATTCCTAGTTCAGTGCTTCGACCGCTTGTTTTTTTGTTGATGATTTTGACTTGTTTTGGGACGCGATTTGATGCTTTTGAATTTTATCTGTACCCAAATTGTATTCGTTGTTTGAATTCATCTCGGTCACTTGATTTTCGTGTAGATGTTATAGATGTTAACTGATTTATTCAAAGTCGTATCATTTGATTACTTCATTAACACAGTGTGGATAAATTCCTTGGTCTTAAATTAATTTATACTCTGACTTTGGCCTGTCTGTTATCTTCTTTGTTAGCACCGGCTCTTGGTATTTTTGAGATGAAACTGTTGATTTATGGTATGTTTGAACTTGCCGTGTATCACTATTTTGAAACTTTTACAATGCTCGGCCCATTGCAGTTCCATCATCTCTGTGTTATTACTCATATATATATATATGCAGTTATGTATGTATATATGTGGCTGTTTGTGACACTGTATCATGGTACAGTTTGATTTACATTTGACTTGGGCCACTTGACTTTGGGAATGTGGTTTCATGTTTTTGTTAAGTAGCTCACGGTTTCAGTTTGATTTTATTATTACCAGACCTTAACTTGATATTGTCTCTAGCCATTCGAGTTGAGCTGAAAGCTTCTGTTTTGTTGAATGTGGTCTTCGAAGTTGAACCACTATCTTGCTTGATTTGAAAATCTGGTGGCTTTACTTTGGCTCCGACCATCTTTGCGTTCCCCTCTGAGTATTTTCGATTCGCTGTTGCATTGGATATAGATATGTGTGTGTTTTTATATATAGACATACACGCACTCTTGTGTTGGTATTGCTTGCTGTCTTAGTTTTGGGGTATTCGAACTCGATACATTCTGGAGTTTAGTGTTTTTATTACTTGCAATTCTGGGAGCCTTTGTTACTTATCACTGTATTAAGTCTGATACATTTTGAGGTTTTCATCTGATTGGATACGCTACTGTATATGATGAAGGCGTTCTGTTCCTATGACTTCGGTCCTTATATCTTTGATCTGTAGCCTGATTTTCACCTGTCCACTTTGGGTTGAAACTGCATCATCTTTGTAGTGGTGCATATTGTCGCTCCACTGTTTTGTCTAGTATTTGAATTTAAAGTTTTCTTATTAAACTTGGTTCGTGCACTTGGGTTCTTTGCAGTCTCTGGCATCGTTACTCGAGACAGTTTGTATACTTGTTATACGTAGCCTTTGGGGTTCACTGACCACTCATGTACATTAGTTCTTTACTTGGTGGTAATTGGTTTGCTTACCATTTACACCGGGCAGCCTTACCCCCTGGCTGCATTCGTTTGATTGATGTATCTGGCTTTCCGGCTGCAGTTTGTTGGCATCTTTTCTTGACTTCTTTGGCAATTCTCTTCCTTGTCCGAACTGGTTTGGTTGTTGATTGTTGAGGCAGCCAACCTCTTCAACTCACTTGGTCGAAGCTTTCCACTACTGTCACTTGCCTATTGCATTTGTTGGCACTGTGAATTCTTGAGTATTGGCCTGGTGCCTTGTTGCTTTCTCTTTATATGCTGTTGTGGCGAGGCAGTGCACGCGTGCGTGCACTGCAGCCACCCAAACTCGACAGTTTTGAATTGATTTTCCTTTTGCTTCTGATGCGTTGATATTTTATACCGTAATGGCGAGGCCGTACACGCGTGCGTGTACGGCAGCCAATCGAACTCTGATGGTTTTAAAGTGACAATTTCAATTGTTTAAATTGGTTTAGTCGATTTGATAAATTGTTTATTTATCCCTGTTGATGATTTAAACCTGCTGATTTTTGTTAAACACTGTTAAGTGTTATACTGACCGTTATCCGGTTTCTTTGTTTAAAGAATCGGATAGACGGGAATTATTGTGACTGTCGTATATTTAAATTATTACTGCCTATATGCACTAATAAACTGGTTTGAATTAGACTGACCTGGGTATTATTTTCTTTTGAATGTAATACTCGGGTCAGACCCGAGTTATTTCAGGTTGTAGATTTTCTTCTTTGAGTTGCTGTTCAGGATATGAAGACCTTTCACATCTTCTGAAGTTGTCCGTGTCATTTTGAAGTAGTCGTGTCATTATATAGAACGATATGTATTCATGTATATTAGTTGATAATGTACTTGTATATATAACTTCTAGAGTCGACAGTTGTAGTTGTATCATATGTATTGAGTCAACTATGTATTAACTGACATCAGTTATATATATATGAGACTTTTGTTTTTATCTGTGTTCCGCATTCATATTATCTGTGTTATTGTTATATCTAATGTCCTAAACTATTATGAACTATCGTAGTTTGTTTTATACTGATAATTGGATATGTCGATGGGAGTAAATAAATAATAGATGAAAAATAAAAAGTATATACCACTCCTACCGAGATAACCAATATTAGTGTAAGGCCAATTACGGATGGTCGCTCCTATCCAGCCTTATTCTTCGTAATAATAGACAGTATTTCTTTTAATACTCTTTGTTATTATGAGCATAGAGGTGGGGCGTCACACATATATACTTAATTTCATCCTATAATCTAACATACAAAACAAAATTTCTTGCTTTATTATTTTTAAAACCCTTTCCTACAATTGTTCTAGGAATTTATGTTTATATTTTTGCCCAAATATCAACATGTACATGTCAATATCTTTGCTCATTTTCCAGAAAACTGGGTTCAAATGGTTCCTTACTTCATTGATTTGAAGTGAACAATTTGCCTGACCTATGGTCTAACCATGTGGTTAATCTGACCATTCTTTTATTAGCATTGTTGCCAGGTTTTGTTTGTTCAAACCAGTTTACATTGCTTATCTGTCTTAAACTTTTAAAGATGATTGTGGTGAAACAATTGCTATATGTACTAAGCTTTTGAAATGCATTTTTATTTTCAAAATACAATCTATCATGATCAACCAATACATCATTTATTTGAAGCTGGTTAACTCATGTATCCTGTATCTGCTACACACTAGTTCAAAGCAATGGAGATACCATTCATTGCATTCTGTCTGAAGTCTTTAAAAACACTTTACTTTTCTCAATACAATTCAGAAATGAATTCAAACTTATTTATAAAGCATTTCAGTAAAAAGGAAACTAAAATCCTTATAAGTTTACTTTTAGCTAAATCCAGATTTTATTCTAAAACTCAGTGTTCTGTTATGTCTCAAGATTACTAATACATAATATAAATTATGCAAAACAGTAGCTCACCTACATATGCATATTTCTTTTCCAAGCATC
Source organism: Allium fistulosum (assembly GCA_030737815.1). Lineage (NCBI taxonomy): Eukaryota > Viridiplantae > Streptophyta > Magnoliopsida > Asparagales > Amaryllidaceae > Allium > Allium fistulosum. The sequence goes on along the minus strand of CM060902.1, from coordinate 1,332,008,268 downwards.
CATATCAATACTTAAAATCATTTCCTTGTTTCCTACTCAGATAATTTCTTTTAGATTTTAAACCTTAGTGCATAACAATATATTTAACATGATACAACTAGTCCATCTAACCATAATAGAATTCATTACATGACTGGAAATCTTAGAAACATAAAATTTTTCCTGAATACATGCAGATATAATCAATTTAAGCTCTTATTGAAACTAGCTAGCATGTTCATTCACTCCTCCATAATAGCCATAACTTCATTTTTACTTAGTGCCTGGGTTACCTGAAAGAGCATAAGTGGCTGCCTCATTTTAAAATGAGACACCCCATATGCCATGAGCAAACAAGGGTCAGATCTATGATCTGGTATGAGTAACATCAATACATTCATGATATTAAGCAATAGAGAATATAAGAGTACCAACTAGTTATCTAAGCTAATTCCTGCAATCAATTACTTTAACATAGTATAATTAAGTTGATTCAGGTATGATATATTCATTTATCATTCTTCACTTGCATACATAATCATGCAAACATAATTATCTATCTGCAACATTTGCATTCACTGGAACCATCATGGTTTCATACCAACCAACCTAAGAAATATTCATATTCCTATTTCTTCATTTACAGGTTGTCTAATTCAATTTAAATCCATGCCTCATCTGCTATTAAGGAATCACAGGGACACATTGCAATGATCTAATTCACATCATTGCACCAAGATCTCAGGGCTTAAACAAACCATGTGCCAACTTGCATACTTCAAATATGACAAGCATTCCAGCAGCCTTCTTGGCCTTCCCTTCCCTAGTTTATTTACTAGTGTGTTGTCTTAAATCCTATCATCAAATATGCTAAGTGAACATGTCACTGCAAACATGGAAACATCCATAATCTTTCCTAGCATAATTCTCCTCAGAAATAAGCAGACAGTTATTTCCTAAATGGGGTCAATATGTCTTGATCTTAGTAAAATATAAGAATATTTTCAACTGTAAAAGAGGCATGGCATGTTCTTATTATATTGATCTGCAAGCCTTTATGATTGATTCAGATTCAGGATCTGGTTCAATCATAATTTTAGCTTGTGAATTTCTTCTTTTTTTTTGTTTAAGGGCTCAGCACTTAGAAAATTTCTATTGCACCCTTAACATTTTTCTTTTCAAGCCTCAGCACTTATACCAAGTATAATGCAGCTCCCAACATTTTTGTAAAGTTTCCATGCCATAGATCTATAACAGTTGAGAGTATTCTCCATATAATTTTAAGATTCTGGACTTCAACATTTTTGAGTAAAAATAAAACAGTATGATACACATCCAAAGACAAATGTCTCAACAAAGCAAAGATCACCCAAAAATCATCCATATCAAATCATATCAGATTTAAAATAAGACATCCAAAAAGCATTGATGAAATCATATACATCAAAACCAGAAATATATATAAATGGCAATAAAAAGTGGCTGCCTCATCTCAGGTCTTAATGCCATGAACTCAGTGAGGTTACTCACCTAAATATTTCTTCTTATTAATCCAGAAAATCCTTGTATGAGTGTTTTCTCCTTCCTTCTAATATTTTTCTTCTTTTCTTATTTTTGTGCAGCTCGGGGTAAAGATAATTTTACTGGCTAAACTGCCTATTTATATGCATTTTTCCACTAGGGTTTTGTTAAAACAGAATTCCATTTCTGTCCTGGCTAGCATCATGCATTTTTCATTCATAATACCCCGGCCATATTAACCAATTTAAAGGCTGCATTTTCTTTCTTTTACTTTTCAGAAAATGGCCACTCACCTAGTCATGTTAAAAGTGTGACTATCCTATTTTATATTTCAATTATTTCTGAGAATCCCCTTTGCTATTTTTGCCTACACAAGCATATTGACTTGTATCACATTTCATGTCATTTTAATGTTATAGTTTCACTTGCTTATATATATATATACACTTTTCAGTACTTAAAAATGTATAGTTGTATACACATCTTATCTAGGCTTATTTAATTCCTCTTTAATTTCAGAAACATATGCACCTATATGTATACAGGTTTACAAATCCTTATAACATATATATATATGTAAAATTTTCTTTTCTGGGTTTTAAATAAAATCTGTTTACTAATTTAAAGTAAAACTTACTTTTCTTATTTTCTATGATGATCCATATAATCAAATATCCATGTTGCAAAATCATGTTTGTATTGCTTTTTAATTCTTGTTCTAAATCCAAGAAATCTGGAGCTCTTCCTTGTGCCATTTCAGTGTGCACGTGCACACATATACTTGCACACTATTTATTCCAGAAATTTCACCATATTTAAATCTAAATATTTCAAAAATTAAATCATTTTACAAAAATGATTTTTCACAAAATTTTGGGGTATTACATTCACCCCTCCTTTTAGGAATTGTGTCCTCACAATTTTTCTAACATTTATAACAAGCATCATTTTCTTTTCTGAAAACTTATCAAACATATGCATAAGCAAACAAATTCAACCATATCAACCATTCATAACAAAATTTTCCAGAAAAAGAAAAAAAATTACCTTTTAATTTGCAAAAAGCTTAGGATAATCCATTCTAATCTTATCCTCTAACTCCCATGCAGTCATTAGGATCACTACTCCACTGGATCTTAACTAGTTTCAAGGTTTTGCTCCTTAATTTCTTTTCTTCCTTGGCTACAATCCCCACTGGTTCTTTTTCATAAACCATGTCAGGATTTATTTGAATTTTGGTAGGCTCTTCCAAAATGTCTTCTTTATCATGTACCCATCTTCTAAGTTGGGACACATGAAAAACATTATGCATTGCTTTCATTTCCTCTGGTAGTTCTAATTTGTAAGCCAATGAACCAATTCTTTCCAGAATTTTATAGGGTCCAACATACCTTGGTGTAAGCTTACCTTGCTTGCCAAATCTCAAGACTTTCTTCATAGGTGAAATCTTGATGAAAACAAAGTCTCCCACTTCATATTCCACTTGCTTTCTCTTCCTATCTGCAAATTTCTTTTGCCTATCTTGAGCTGCTGCTATTCTTTTTCTTATTAACCCAATTTTCTCTGTAGTTTCTTTAACATATTCAGGTCCAAGAACAGCCCTTTCTCCAGTCTCTACCCAGCATATAGGTGATAAACATGGCTTGCCATATAAGGCTTCAAATGGTGCCATCCCTATGGTGCTTTGGTAACTGTTATTGTATGTGAATTCAGCTAGATGGAGGTGGTCTTCCCAGTTGCCTCCAAAGTCCAGTGTACATGCTCTCAACAAATCCTCTAGGACTTTGTTTACCACCTCAGTTTGACCATCTGATTGTGGATGGTAGGCAGTGCTTAAGCACAATTCACTCCCCATGGCCTCTTGAAAACTTTTCCAAAATCTTGAGGTGAAGATGGTATCCCTATCACTCACAATGGTTTTGGGTATGCCATGCAACCTTACTACCTCTTTCATGAATATTTGAGCCAATTTTGGAGCATTTCTTTCTGTTCTAACTGGGATAAAATGTGCTACCTTAGTTAGCCTATCCACTATTACCCATATACTTGTGTTTCCCTTCTTAGATCTAGGAAGACCATCTATGAAATCCATAGATATATCCTCCCACTTCCACTGTGGTATACTAAGGGGTTGCATTAGTCCTGATGGCCTTTGTGTCTCTGCCTTGACTTGTTGGCAAGTCATGCACCTTGCAACATATCTGGCCACATCTGACTTCATCCCCTTCCACCAAAGATTTCTTTTCAAATTTTGATACATCTTGGTGCTACCTGGGTGTATGGAGTACTTATTCCTATGGTACTCATTTAATATTTCCTCCTTCAATTCTATATTTTCTGGAACACATATCCTACTTTTATTCCTTAAATAACCATTTTTATCAACTTGATAATTTATTACTTCCTCCCCTTTTGATATGAGCATTTTCTTTTCCACCATGTTTAGGTCTTGTTCCTGCATTTTCCCAATCTTAAGAAGTAAATCTGATTGCAGAGATATCATACTTAATTTTCCTTTACCTTCATCTTCTTCAATGGGCATCATTTCTACCTCACTGTTTTCCTCAATTTCCAAATCAGTAAGTATAGACAAATCCCTAAACTCTTCCATCATCAACATGGCTACTTTGGCATGTTGTCTACTCAAGGCATCTGCAACTTTATTTGCCTTGCCTGGTGTATACAGTATATCTAGATCATAGGCAGCTAGGAACTTTACCCATCTATGTTGCCTCATGTTCAAATCTTTTTGTGAGAATAAATATTTCAGTGCCTTATGATCAGTGTACAAAATGAATTTGGCACCTAACAAATAATGTCTCCAAAGTTTCAGAGCATACACAACTGCTGCTAGTTCAAGATCATGGGTTGCATATCTGGTTTCATGTGGCTTTAATTGCCTAGATGCATAGGCTACCACCTGGTCTTGCTGCATCAACACAGCCCCTAACCCAGAGCCACTTGCATCAGTGTACACAACCAAATTTTCATTTCCTTCTGGCACTCTCAATACTGGTGCATTAATCAGAGCTTCCTTTATTTTGATAAAAGCATGCTCACATTTTTCTGTCCATACAAAGGCTTGGTTCTTTCTAGTTAAATTGGTAAGTGGTGATGATATTTTTGAGAAATCTTTTATAAATCTCCTATAATATCCTGCCATCCCCATAAATGATCTAATCTCACTGATGGTGCTAGGCCTTTTCCATGCTTGGATTGCCACTACCTTATTAGGGTTTACTGATATTCCTTTGGCAGAGATAACATGCCCAAGAAAATGCACTTCTTCTTTCCAAAATGCACATTTTGAAAATTTTGCCTTTAAATCATTTTCCCTTAGTCTTGACAAAACTAAATGCAAATGATTTTTATGCTCTTCCACTGTCTTAGAATAAATCAAAATGTCATCAATAAAAATCAGTACAAACTTGTCTAAATAATCTCTAAATATTCTATTCATTAAATCAACAAAATATGAAGGAGCATTTGTCAAACCAAATGGCATAACCAAAAATTCATATAAGCCATATCTTGTGTTAAATGCAGTATACTTAACACTTGAGTCTTCAACCTTCATTTGATGGAATCCTGATGCTAGGTCTAATCTAGAAAATATTTTAGCTTCACTGAGTTGGTCAAAGAGATCATCTATTCTAGGCAATGGGTATTTATTCTTGATGGTTACTTTATTTAGTTCCCTGTAATCTATGCACATTCTCAAGGTACCATCATGTTTTCTTACAAACACTACTGGAGAACCCCAGCAGGAATTGCTTGGCCTTATAAATCCCTTGCCTTCTAATTCTTCCAACTGATTTTTCAATTCTTTCAGTTCACTTGGCCCCATTCTATAAGGTTTCTTGATTATTGGACTTGCTCCTGGAATGAGATTAATTTGGAACTCAACTGGTCTGTGGTGTGGAACACCCTTAACTTCCCCAAACACATCCAAGTATTCATTAACTATGGGAATTTCTTCAATGGTTAGTTCACTCAGATCTTTTTCTAAGTCAACTAAATGATACAATTTCCCTTCCTTAGCTACTTCACATAGAACTGTGATCCTCTGGCCTCTAGAATTTTGCAATGATATGGTGGATGAGTCTAAATTAATTATGGCTTTAAATTGCCTTAACCAATCTACCCCCAATATAACTCCTATATTTGGGTAATTTAAAACATATAAATTGGAAATAAAAATATTTCCTCCTATGTTTAACTCCACATCCACACAATTCATGTTCAAAACACTAGAACTCCCTAGGGGACTTTGTACAAGCAATGGGGTTCCAACCAATATGCAGTTTAATTTTAACACTTTAACTAATTCATAGGAAATCAAAGAGTGTGTTGCTCCAGTATCATATACTACTAGTATGGGTATGGCACAAATGAGTAATGTACCTTCCACTTGGCCATGATTTTCAGCATCAATTTTCACTGCAGATTTGCCTTTACCTTCCAAAGTTGCCAATTTCCCTTGCTGTTTATTCTCAGGACAGTTCCTCTTCATATGCCCCTCTTTCCCACATAGGTAGCATTTGAAGGCTCCTCCTTTTAACTCTGGGCACCTTGGTTTGATGTGTCCTTCTTTTCCACAATGATGGCAAACCAATTTCTTCTTAGTATCATTGGCTTTTGTATCTTTACTCTTCTTGTTGTCTGCCTCCTCCTTCTTTTTATCATAAGGGTGATATCTTCCCTTATCCTTCTTGTTGTTGCTCTTAAAATTCCTATATTTCTCTCTTTCTTTGTCATGTTGTTCCAGTTTCAAGGCCAGATCAATTACTTGATCAAAGGTTCTATCTGCATATGGTAGCATAGCTCTGCTAAGTCCTGGGTTCAGTCCTTTTATATACCTATCATTTTTGGATGCTTCATCTGCCACTAGCATTGCTCCATAATTGGATAGCCCCTCAAACTTTTGAGTGTATTCAGTGACATTCAAAGTTCCCTGCCTAAGTTTGATAAATTCTTCAAGCAAAATGGTCTTGGCTGATGCTGGTACAAATCCTGCCTCCAACATCTCCTTGAACTGATTCCAAGTGATTTCATTTTCATTTCTTCCAGCTATGATCACCTCCCACCAGCTTAGAGCTACCCCTTTCAGTTGTCTAGAAGCTACTTGCCTCTTCCTTTGGTCATCCAACTGCATGTCATTGAAAATCCTATCAAGTGTTCTCAACCATGCTTGAATTTCCATCACACTCTCAGTTCCTTCAAAACTCCTGCCTCCCAAATTGGAATAAGTCTTCAGTAGTTTTGAAAGCTCTTCATGTGGGTTCTCAGGCCTATGCCCAATTCCATCTCTTAAAACCCTCACAAATTCTTGCATATCAAGCATTTGAGGTGCACTGGGTCCTGCATTGTGATGAGATCCTCTTCCTACCATGGTCTGCTAACTAAATTCTGGGCAAATGGTATTAGTATATTATGAGTACTTCTGTAATTTCTGTTTTCTTATCTAAATTATTTCATCCAAAACAAACAGACATAATACATTTCTATAATACTTAACAATCAATGCAACCAAGTGCTCTGATACCAACTGAAATGACCCTCCTATTTCCACCCTAATTTCATAAGGATTTTTTTTTTTAAGAGATGATATATAGATATATCATTCATTACAAATATATTTCCCAATGTCATTTTCTTTCTCCAATAAACAAAATATATCCAGGATCAAAATAACTTACCAATATAAATATATCAGTATATATCTAATAACATACACATACATATGAAGATGTATGTGTTCCTCTTGTTTAAATTCAGAGTATATACTCTGAATTTAAACAAGAGGAACACATACATCTTCATATGTATGTGTATGTTATTAGATATATACTGATATATTTATATTGGTAAGTTATTTTGATCCTGGATATATTTTGTTTATTGGAGAAAGAAAATGACCTTGGGAAATATATTTGTAATGAATGATATATCTATATATCATCTCTTAAAAAAAATCCTTATGAAATTAGGGTGGAAATAGGAGGGTCATTTCAGCCTTCTAGTATATTTTCAATAGGATGATCTTTTAAGATTCTTGGAGTTTCTTTATTTTTATTTATTTTAGCGATTTAATTATTTCTTGAGTAACTTCATTATTTCTATTATGTTCTGTAACATGAATAGCAGTTGATGGTTGATTAATATTATTTATTTCAAAATCATCATTTATTTTACTGAAATTTTCATCGAAAGAGACATGTAAAGTTTCTTTAGTTGAATTAGTTATTTTATTAAAAATACTATATGCTTTACTTATTTCTGAATAACCGATAATAATTCCTTCATCGGCTTTAGAGTCAAACTTACCAAGATTATCTTTAGTATTTAATTTTGATCCAAAAACCTTAAAGTATGATATTTTGGTTTACTTTGATTAAAAAAACTTAGAAGGAGTACTTTTAGTTTTAGGATGAAATGAAACACGTTTTAGAACATAGCAAACAGCAGCTACATCTTCAGCCCAAAATTTTTGGGGTGAAGGGGTACCATTTAGCAATGTTATGTACTATTGCAAAGTTCTATTTTTTCTTTCAACAACCCCATTTTGCTGTGGTGTTCTGGAAAAAGAAAAATTATGATTAATTTCCTTTTTATTACAAAATTTAGTAAACTCATCATCATCGAATTCTCCTCCGTGTTCGCTTCGAATATTTTTAACTTTTAAATCTTTTAAGTTTTGGATCCTTTTTACCGAACTTTTAAACATTTCAAAAGTATCACTTTTATGTTTTAAAAACAAGGTCCAAGTATATCTTGGAATATAATCAATAATTACAAAACCATATCTATTACGATTTATTGATCTTACTTGTGTTGGACCAAATAAATCTAGATGTAATAGTTCTAGAAGTTTATTAGTAGAATTTCATTTACAAATTTAAAAGATGATTTTTAAGTTTTCTTTTTTGACATGCGTCACATATATTATTTACTTCAAAATTTATTTTTGGTAAACCTCTTACAATTTCATGTTTTGCTAGTTTATTTAATAATTTAAAATTAATATGACTGAACGTTTTATGCCATATTCATGGATCATTCGAATTTGCTATGAGGGATTATTATTATTATTAACTTTCATATTCAAGATATAAATGTTTCGTTTTCCTAATCCTTCACAAATTAACCTTTCATTTTGATCAAAAATATTACAACTGTCCTTTTCAAATATAATTTTAAAACCTTTATCACATAGCTGACTAATACTTAGAAGATTATTTTTAAATTTTAACTAAATAAAAATTAGTAATTAAAGGTGAATTTGGATTACCATCATTACCGACGTCGCCTATTCTGATGGTGTATCTTTTGAATTATCACTGAAGGATGTTGTACCTCCAACCATTGGTATAACATTTGTAAGCATATTGGAGTTTCTCATCATGTGGTTGGAACATCTGCTATCTAGAATCCATCTTCTCCTTTTACTAACGTGAGTGGATACCTGCAAAAAATGAATAAATTAATTGGTACCTACTTCCTACATTAGGGTCCTGGGATTTAGTTTTTGGTAAACATACCTAGGAAGATTTGGTAGAATCTTTACAAGAATAATTGATATTATTATAAACATTAGAGAAAAACTTATATATGCCTCAATTAGATTATTATTATTTTAGAAATCCATATCTTTGTTTTTTTATTCTTAGAAATTCCTTTTTTCTTAGAGTTACTAGATTATTTAATTTTAGTACAAAGAAGACTATTTGTCTTTAGATTTTTCTTAATCTTTTCCTTCTTAAAACATAAAACATTTTTGTTTTGTGCTGGTTTAGAATTTTTTATTAAATTTGATAAATTTTCTTGACCTTTATTAAATTTTAAAACATTCATAGAAATCTTTTCAAATCTTTCTTTAAATTTTTAGATTCAATAAATTTTATTTTTGAAATAATTTACAATTATCTTTTGACAATTTGACATTTTCATTTAAATATGAATCAACTTCATTTTCTAGCACAAAAATTTTATTTGTCGAATTTTCGAATGAGTTTTGTGAATTTTCTTGTTCTTTAATTATCTTATTTAAGCTAATATTTTTATTTTCTAAGGAATTAATTTAATTTTCTAAGGAATTAATTTAATTTTCTAAATAATCAACCTTAGAACTTAAATCATTATTTGAAACTTTTAAATCTTTATTCGAGTCTTTTAAAAGCTCACATTCCTTAGATAATTCTATTTTTTTTCTTGAAATAAAATCTCTGTTCCATTTTCAGAAGTAGATTTTTCTAAAGGTTGCTTTTGAGTTTAATTACTTCTTCTAAAATAGTTTTCTCGTCTTTTAACATAGTTATTTCTAATTCTTCCCTATTTAAGGTACCTATGATTTCTTTGGTTGTCTTTCTTAAATTTCTAGTTTTTTTAGTCTAATTCTATACAAAATTCAAATAATTCATTATAAGTTAAATCTATTTGTACCTCATCATTTTAGCGATAAAGTAGACATTAGCTTATTCTATATCGCAATCACTATCTAAAGATGATGAGGGGTCTGAATCATCCTAGGTGGCTTAATATGCGGACATTTTATTTTTGTTGAATCTATTCTTGCTCTTGAACTCCTTCATTCCATTATTTTTTAATGGATAATGCTTTATGGTATATCTGAATTTGTTGTAGGCAAAACACTTGAGTCCTGACCTACTATCGTTATTGCCATTTCCTATCTTAATTTGCCTATTTTATTTTCTATAGCTTTTAGCTATGAAGGCCATCTCGTCCTCATCTAATTCAGAATCCTCCTCAGCTTGAAATGTTATGGTTCTTTTCTCCCGATTCTGAATTTTTCTAGCCTACAAATTTACTTCATAGGCCATCAAATTACCAATTAATTCCTCAGCCTTGAGTTGAGAGAGATCATTAGCTTCCTCTATTGCTAATACTTTTCTCTCCTGGTCATTGGTTAAAGAGTTTAATACTTTTGTGACAATATCAAATTCTGATAGAGTTTCACCAAGTCCGATTAGAGCATGGGTAATTTCTCATAATTGGAAATACATATCAGAAATATTTTCATTATCTTTCATTCTAAAATTCTAAATTTGACTTTTTAAACATTGTTGTTCTAGATTGTTTAACTTTACATGTGCCTTGATGAATGATTTTTAAGGTGTCCTATATATCATTAGCAGTTTTACATATCGTGACTATAGTAAATTCATTCTTGTTTAAAGCACAAAAGAGAATAGCCATGGCTTTTGAATTATTGGTTGTTGTAGTCTTTTGTTCGGAAATCCATGTAGTCAATGGTGTGGTTGGAAGTTCATATTTTGTTTCTGTGGCATCCTAAATTTCAAGACTGTTAGGTTCCATATAAATTCTAATTCAAGTTGACCAGAAATTATAATCACTACCAGCAAATAGAGGTGTCATGAAGTGAACTAACCTTTTATAAAGGTGCTTATGTGTGCCATATTAATATATTTTTAAACCCGTGTTACTGTTTTATGAAATAACCTTGCTCTGATACCAAGTGCAAGTGTATGGTATTATATATGGATAAACAATATAACAATGTATAAGCCGTATTATAAGAAGCTATTAAATATAATAAAGTAAAGTAAAAGTTAACACACTAGACTTTTTATATTGGTACGGACCACTGTCCTACGTCCAGTCCCAGAATCTCTTACTCTAGCTTTTACTCATTAACTCCCTCGCTTTACCCAGAGGAATAGGCCTTTACACTTGTCTGAGCCACTGAATATGTCTTTTTACACTATCTTAGTAGAATACAGACTTGTTCGTGGTCGTGTCTTTGATACACTGACTTGCCCAATATAGTATTAGCTCCTATAACTCACAAGAACTAATTTATAATTGAACTAACATGAGTTTAGGGGGTAAGAAAATCATATAATTGAATATTAATTAGGAATGATTGCTAGTTTAAAAATGTAGAATATAATAGGGTTTTTAAGAGTTTAGAATAGAAATCAGAGAGTAAACTGGTGATTAAAACTTGTTGAAATCATATTTATTTATGGAGTTGAAGAGATTCTATCAAGGGGTATAATTTTTATTTATTGCAGACTGGAGGAGGAAGAAGAATCGCATCTGTCAGAGTGAAAAAGTGTGATAAATTCGTTTCTAGAATTTTGAATCGAAGTGTGCACCGGTGCATCGGTGGTTTTCCACCGGTGGGCACTTCTGATTCACATTCTAAAGGCCCTTAAAAATAATATATATATATATATTGAGATTTTGTTTTAAAATTATTTGAGTATGAAATATTTTTTAGTAAGGTTCTTGTGAGTTTTAACAAAATATATCTAAGACAACATGACTCATAAATATAATCTTTAAGAGCTCTTCCAATATTTTCTAATCGATGATCTTTGAAGCTTAAGCGCAATTTTTTTCCACCTTCTTACAGCTTGTAGTAAAAACTTCTTCGACTAGTGTATTTTAATCTTTAGTATGGAGTTGTCGTCATCAAAAATGAGAATCATAGTTCTAACAAAAACTTTCTGATCATTATAGAACTTAAAGCTAAGTGTTTTTGATAATATAACTCTTGAATTGAGAATAAGTTAACACAAATTTTAAATTAGTTTAAACATCCTTGCTATGTAAATCATTCGATGCTATTGAGCCAACCAACAAACGTCTTCACCTCAGAGGTGTCTAAGGAAAGTAGACTCTAGGCCTAAGTTTGGATACTAGTGTCCTGCTCTTTCTAGCTACTTGCCTAACCTGACAGGTAAAAAAGTCTAAAAGGTTGACTCAGTTATAAGACTTAGATTTATTTTGGGCCTTCATCTAAATTTTATAAAGTAAAATGAATCTGATGTTATGTGTATACTCCTAGGATGTAGTAGAGTATTATACGAGTATAAACTTGAGTTATTACAAAATGTTTCATAAATGATTTTAGTATTAAATAAGATGCACTATTTGTGTAAATGAATTATATAAAGAGTACTGGTATAGTTAAAGAAACCACTAGGAAAAAATCCATAAGTTATACGTAGATCATTTTATTCACGTAAATGTTCTTAATTGAGTTTACGAACATAGAATTTCTTGGTGATTTACACCGGCCCAGACAAGGATTTTTTACTTGATTCTTGACGACAAACACATGAAACATGTTCTTGATATGATCCCGCTTGTGACGCCCCACCTCTATGCTCACGCTAGCCAAGGACACTACGGAGTAATGTCGTCAACTAGCGCGAAGAATAAGGCTGTTGAGGAGCGACCATCTGTGTAATTGCTTTGTGCGAGCACTGATATGTCAGATAGTATAACATGCATTTCGTTTCAAGAGGAAATCCGACATACCAATGCAAACTCAAAGCTACCACACAGTGGCTAAGTGGACCTCGGAAACGAATATAGAAATAAACATAACATAAATCAGTCACGGATGTTCATATCTCAAAGGCGGAAATAGATATGAATATAACACATGAAAGTGTACATCAGAGTAGTCGTCAAATAAGATCCACAATATCAAGAACAATAGATACAAGTGCTAGACAACAGAATATGTATACATCAATGAGTCAATATATCGAATGTATACAACCAAAAACTACAATGCTAAAGTAGTTAGCCAAAAGTCAGATGATAGTCCCAGATAAGAAGTCATGAGGAAGCACCTATAAAATCTCAGTTAGTCTGACTCGAGTATTATTTAAGAAGAAAATAATAAACGGATCAGACTAGCTATAAATATCAGATAAAGTGATATAGAATAAGAGATATGACAAAAACATATGATAACCATAAAGCCATACTGTGATAAGTATCTAATCGAAAATCAATCCAGAGATTAATCAATATCATAAGAATATTCTCAAAGATTAAAAAGAATGTCATATTCTTAATTTAATTCACCAAGCCACAAATAACGACATACATTTCAATGCCGATTTGTAAAAGTTGGTGAAGCATAAATTCCAGAAATCAACCATTAGAAATCCATAAATCAAATAATTCGAAGCAACGACGTCGTACAGCGAAACGTCCGGTGCTCCAGAATCACAATAAATCGGAACAACGACGTCGTACAGCGTAACGTCCGATGAACCAAAACACAATAAACCGGAACAACGACGTCGTACAGCGAAACGCCCGATGAACCAAAAATCGAATAACATGGAACAACGACGTAGTACAGCGAAACGCCCGATGAACCAAAAATCCAATAATATGGAACAACGACGTAGTACAGCGAAACGCCCGATGAACCAAAAATCCAATAATATGGAACAACGACGTAGTACAACGAAACACCCGATGAACCAAAAATCCAATAATATGGAACAACGATGTAGTAGAGCGAAACGCCCGATGAACCAAAAACAAAGAGACATCGCGCATTGCTAGTCTAAACCATAAAATGATCATCATCGATCATCAAGAAGTGTCAATTACACTAAGCTAGTAAATATATGAGTTTAGCTTCATGTCCCATAACCACTAGCTTAACTTAAATATTTACGAACAAATTGTAAATCTCCACTCGAAAATTGTCACAAGAGTTTCAATCGAACAAGTCCAAGAATTAAACGACGAAGTAAACGCAAGCGTTTCATACCACTTGTTTTACTAAGCCGTTTAATTAGATTTCTCATACGAGTGAGGTAAAGGTTTGTATATACTAATAGATTGGAAAATAGTTTTAAAATCGAGCTTTGTATTAAAAGTAGTGTTGAAATCATTTTTGTGAAAATGTTTTAGTATTTACTACTAGTATAAAGCCTTTGTATTTAAAAGTCATAGAAACGATTGTAAAAACAATCTATCACAAAAATCCACATTTTGATAACGTGAATCAAACCATGGAAATCGATATCAAATCCATCGAATGGAAACATCAAAAATCCAGAAAAGAAATCATAAAAGTTGATTTTGGTTGACAATAACTATACGGATCATCAAAAATCGATAAATCGGATATTCACATAAAAATAACCAAATTTTCAGAATTCGACAGCCACAGACGTCTATGGGAAATCCACAGACGTCTGTCCCCTGTTTCAGGAAATTGTAATCCTGTAGTCACAGACGTTTGTGGATAATCCACAGACGTTTGTCGCCTGTAGCGGGACAGAATTTGCAAAGCCCAAAAATGGGCAAATCTACACAACTTCTCGGATTCGGAGCGATTGAATGAGCAACGGCGACAAAGGATTTATGCCTAGCGACAACCCAGCCCTAAAGCTCTCCGAAACACCACTAAAAGCACGTTCATAAATCAAAGCTAGGAATTTCAAAGTTTTAACTTCAAACACCAAAAATTGAAATGTTCACCAAATCAATCCAAACCAAAATCAAATGAACATAAAAAGGTGTTAGGAATTCATACAAAGAAATCAAGGATAGTTATAGACGTTGATGTGAGATAAAAATCTCACCTTTAAACCCAAAACAAATGAAGAAGAAGCTATAGAGCAATGGCAAGGACAATCACTCTCCAATTCCAACTCAACAAGCTTGAATCTAAGCTTAAAAGAGTAACATATCCTAAGTTAGGTTTAGGAATTTCTGAAATTGAAAGGAGAACGAGTTGGGGAAGAAGAAGAGGAGGCTTACCAAAGCTTCTTCTTGAATTTGGAGCTAGAACTTGGATTTGCAATGGAACTAGGGCTTAGGAATTTCCTAATTCTTTTTCTCTTCTTCCATTTTTGATGAAGCTTGAGTGTTAGGAAATAAAAGTGAAGTAATGAAGAGGAGAGGGGTGGAGTAGTGATATAACCATATTTGGGCAAGTGGGCTGAACCCAAACCCAAACCCAAAGCCCTAAGTGAATAATGTCAAAATTCCACTCAGCTCCAAACATATCGAAGTTTATACTCAAAAAGGTCGCAAACGGCATTTTGAACTCAATGGAAGGGGTCTCGAGTCATAATTCGACTGTTTGCAAAAAGTAGCTTTTCGAACTAAAATCCGACGAACGATGAAATATTTAAATAAAATATTTAAATATAAAATCGCTAAATTTATGGGTTGTTACACCACTATTATAATATATGGCTATGTAAGGGAGACAAAGGTTTCTAATCAAGAAACTTGATCAGAGTCTATACTAAAGAGGTCAAGCAATCTATACTGTACGATCGAGCAAATAGTTAGATCAAATATTACATACGGATGATCCATGCACATTGTACGAGCTTACTTACATAGTATATTAAGTTTTGTTAGCTTAGGAGAGTTTGAGGAATGACTTTTTGTTCGTTTTGGGGAAGCTTGAATAAACGTCTAAGTAATAACTTAAAGCGAATGAGCGTAAGGTATGTTTAGTAAATTATTTATCGTCCTTGTGCGATGAAAAGGTATTTGAACCTGAGCAAACCCTGGGCTTTGTTTGCTAGTAATATTGAATATTGTTAAGTATTGATTGTGCTTGTTTCTTTGGTTAATTGATCGTGTTGGAATTTTAAGGACAAAATGTTTTAAGTGAAGGAGGGAATGTAGCGACCCGGAATTTAGAACACTTTGTATTTAAATATCTGAATTATTTAAATATTTGATTCTTGGATAAAATATGTTAAAAGTGCTTTTATAACCTAATTTACCCATTTTAAGTAATAATACATGAAGGTAAAACTTGTTTTTGAAAATGTTTACAAAAATAAATAGTTTGAAAAACATCGACAATGTGATTGAAAATCTATTTATCGATAAATGGCTTTTTACTTGGTAAATATTTTTCAAACTTTTCGGGTATGGCTAACATGTGTCATTAATTGCAACTAAAAATATTTTAGTGGTTTATGGCTGACTAAACTCTTTTGATGATGTCATGGTTGATGTCTTCGTCCACTTTCTCTTCTTTTGAACTTTCTCAAAACAAAGCAAATGAACTCCAAACTCTCCCAAACTTGGGAAAAGGTCCTAGCACAACATAGGAGGAAGTAATATCAAGTCTAAAATTGAAGAAAGGAGGCAGGAGTGGGGAATCCATGCATGGCCATGCGAAGGGAGAGGTGGCCATGAGCTTTTGGAGGCAAGGGGAGGTGGTTGCTTGCTTTTAAGTTATGGTAGGAAGTGTTCTTATGTTCTAATGGCTTGCGCATGATGTTAACAAGAGTTTGGGATGAGTTAACTCCCCATTGAAAAGTTAATAACGTATGTATATATGTTGTGTGTAAATATAATGTTAAGAATTAACTAATGAAGTTATAACTTTGGACCCCTCTTGCATTTACCCTATATAACATGTAATATGGCATTGACTTTATGTTTACATGCTAGGCTTGGTTATGGGTGAAGTTGAAGTGTAACACCCCTAACTTTTGTTTAACATTATTCAAGAAATTTAATTGGATGGATTAAACAGAATAATGTAGTGGGCATGGAGATGAGATTTGATAATTAATTGGGTTAGGTCTTAACTAATTAACTAATATTATTGTTTTAAAACTTAACATATGAAAGAATATATGAGGAGGGCAAAATAGGAACAGATCCATCTTTTATCCCTTAAACTCTCACCCTCTCATACATTCTCACTTACACTCATAAATGATCAAAAGAAGAAGAAAAAACTAGAGGCTGGCCATTTCTAAAGGGAAGAAGGGAACGAAATCAAAGGGGAAATCAAGGGATTCAAAAGCTTCATCAAATCTCAACCTCGTCATTCATTTTAAGGTGATAAGTGAACCATCTCTTTTATCTTTGCGTTGAATTCGACTATAGGTAATACCCGAATTTATTTTGATTGTTTTGCTTTGTTATGGATGTATGATAATTGTTTGGATAGAATAATTATTTATAGAAATTTTTGTGAAATTAATTGAATGAGTTTAGGGTAAAACCTATGTTTTTGACCTCCAAACGACTTGATTTTTTGATAGGTTGTGTAAAACGTTATGTTGGAGATGAGTTTATAATTTCATAATTTTCCAAGCTAAGATGAATATTTTATGAATTTACTAAGGAGGAAATAGTTTTTATTTCGGGTTTTAATTATTAAAAATAATTAAATAATTATTTTGGTTCCAAAATTTTGATAGATGAAAGAATATTTTAATTCTAAATTTCTATGATTTTAGGGATTTTTCTCAAGTGTTTATGAATTATTATGAATTTATTTTGCTAGAAAAGCATATAAATCAATAATTAATTAAGGATATTAATTAATTAAATGGGTAAACGGTTTTGGGTAGGTAAACATGATTTCAGTCAATTTTTAAAAGAAATTGTAAAGTTTTGTTTCTAACCAACCATATTTTGACAAACAATTGTAGTAGGTAAAAAAATTGCTTTAAAAAGGAGGAAGACAGTTTTTATGATAATTACCACCATGCCATTAACATGCGCCATCCCCATAACATCCGCCATCGATAATAGGTGGCATTATAATAAAGGGCGGTAATATAATGATGGGCGACATCAACATGAACAATGCATGAGATACTTACGCAATAAATACGTGATGCA
Source organism: Allium fistulosum (assembly GCA_030737815.1). Lineage (NCBI taxonomy): Eukaryota > Viridiplantae > Streptophyta > Magnoliopsida > Asparagales > Amaryllidaceae > Allium > Allium fistulosum. Next base: position 1,331,990,346 of record CM060902.1, on the reverse strand, counting down.
TTGGATCATGCATGCAGCATTGCCCTTATGGGAATAACGCATCTCGCGGCAATAGGAGTCATTGATGGCACAAGTCATCAATGTCAACACTATATATTTTGTGGCATAATAGCCAAAGTATAATGTTTTCACTATTACTTTAATAATGCCGTAAGTAACTGTTTTGACTTAAAGTAATAATGTCGTTGCTTATCAATGTCGACATCCTATAATTCTTTGTTTTCGACAACCTTGCCAGGCGACATTGACGACGGACTTCTTCTATGTCACCGCTAAGGCTTTATAGGTTGAGATGGCATGTTTTATACAAACTTTAAGATATGTTTTAAAAGGTGGGATTTCCATATCATATGTATATCAACAACCTCGTTTTCGACATAAAATTTTATACTTAAAAGAATTTAAGATCTATTTTCTAACCTTGAATAAAGTTTGACATTGTATAGTGCGGCATGAATATCGCATATTTTTTGTGCTAATGGCGGCGAGCCATAAGTTTTATTTGACATTTTTTATTGGGGATACTAATGTAGATTAACTTGGACACGCTATATGCTTTAGAAATTTGACATTGTTCACTGGGGATACCAATGTATATCATATTGTCACCATTTTTGTATGAGTCGACATTAATCGTTAAGGATACAAATATATTTCATTTTTAAATTTTGATATAGATCATATGGGATACTAATGCATATCATTTTTAGATGTTATAAGTTTAAGGGGTATATAGTCTAATTGGGGACGCCACTAGACATAGGTTGAACATTTGGGTTAAACATGAATTAAGTTGATACATGATGGGTTCATAATTATCCTAGGAAAAATGTGAGATGTATGATGGATAGTCCACATCATGCCGTAGATGGATAGTCTCTATATAGTTAATGAAGGGTTCATAGTCATCCTAGGAAAACTATGGAATATGTGATGGATAGTCCACATAAGTATAAGATTGATAGTCAGATGAAATTAAGATGCATAGTCTAATAAACTGGGATGGGTAGTCCAGTATATGTTGCATGACTACAAATGCTTATTTCTATGTTCTAACCATTGTGGATGCAAGAGCACGGTATATGGTTAATGTGTTTTGGTTAAAATACCAGTGATGGGAAAACCCATTAAGCTTAGCGGCATGGTCTCACTAGATGTCTATTTTTGGTTCAAGATGGTAGGTTATTATTCACATCAAACTATATGTCTGACTCGAAGTTTTTGTTTTTCCACTTAAACTCTTGGGTACTCATTTGGGTAGGTTGGGAGTAAGGGTTTCTAGGTTTCCAGTAAGACAGATAAGCTTCTGGAGACGTGCAGGATGCCATCTAGCAATTTAGGAGTTCTTATCTAATCCGCTGTGTTATTTGAGTTTTATGTATGGATGTAATGGCAAGTTATATAATTGTAAATTTTTAGACTCTAATCCACTAAGGGGGCATCTTCATATGTCGCTTTTGGAGTATTTTCTAATAATTATATTCTCTCTGAACATAAGATTGCGAATGGGATTTTGTAATGAATATGGGATATTATCTGTGAAATGAAATGTGAAAGTTTGCCATTAAATTGTTTTCAAAAAAATTTCATATTCATGTACTTTTGATGTTACCTATATGATTAACATAGCGCATTTTATCATTGGAAATTAATACTATGGATGATTGCAGCATTCGTAACGGTTAGTTCGGACCTCAAAATGGGGAATGTTGCTTGAAGTGTGTTTGATGCAAAAGAGTCGCTATAAGTGCACTTCACAATCCCTTGTCTTTAACTTGTTTATAATGGTGATTTATAAGTATATCTTTATAGAATATATTTGTGTTGTTCTTTACACTTATAGTAGTTTATGTGACAACAAATAAAATGGTTGCAAAGGTGTAGAACTATAGAATATAATAGTTAATGATTTTTGTCTGATGATAATAAACATATATGTATTTTCAAATGTGCTTGTTGTTGTACTATTGTGCTATCGCAGAATGAAATAAAAAAATAAAAATTTCACTTTAACAAATATTTTATTTCAATACAAATTTAATAATACACATGAGAGCTTCCACAATGTTCATACACTATTCAACAACTTCTACTCACTCATACAACACATCTTTTCAAATACAATATTTTTTTTCATATACACTATAATTTCTACTTGAATACAATGTTTATCTTCTTGCTCCAGTTTTTGTCCAGATATTTACTTTACCTGCCAAATAACAATGCAGCAAAAAGCAAAAAGAAACAAGTTGAAACTATAAAAATATAAATATATTTGAACTCGATATTGCCTTAGTTTATTGGTTTTCGTTCTTTACATTTTTTAAATAGGCACAAAATATAACGAATATGGACCAGTGCAATAGGTATATAAAAGGACCAGGTAACATGTCCTTGTGGAACAAATATTTTTAAAATTAAGTCAATAATGTGGACGAACAACCTACGACATGCACAGTGTATCACTGTACATGGCATAAGGCCAAGCATATTAAAAAGGCTATGCATATGCACATGTGCACAGGTTCACATAAACCAAAATATCAAGGTCAAGCCCAAGTTGTACTTCAGGCTCAATAGAGTGCTCGATTCAGAATTAGTTCAAATGACATGTGCATATTAAAAGTGCACAACAAAAAGAAGAAGGCAAGACCGGTATACACATATATCAGCAACTTGTACAAGCCTGAAAGATCAATGGCAAAAACCAAGCACAAAGGCATGCATAAGGCAAGCACATAGGCAAGCACAAACGAAATGCAAATAGACTCAAGTGGAGTGCAATAGTGCACAATAGCAAAGCATGCACATGCCAGTATAATCAGTCACACAAGACAGGAACAAGCCAGACCATGAAAATACACACAAAGTCATGCAAGCACACAAAAGTAAGCTGCTACGGTACCAACAAAGTAACTCAACATGGTCATGCACACACACAAGCAGCTCAACACGGTGCGTAATCAGGTCGAGCTATCAAGCCAAATAGCAATACACAAGTCAATATGAAAAAGACCAACAAGTTCAGGCAAATGCACAAGGCAGATTAAAAGTGCAAGTGCACATATAGTTAGAAACAATAAAACATACAAGCAAGATCAGAGTTCAGCAATAGGCATAAGCAATGTGCACAAAACCAGAAAAACATGCACAAGTACAAAGGGTAAACCAAGGCAACAATCGAGAAATTATTGAAGGAATCAACCATCAAAGGTGTCACATACCGAAATTTTCGACTTTCGAAAATTCGACATCGATACTCACTTTATCGACTGCCGAGCAATCGAGTGCCGGAAACTCCAATAGTGAGGGTTTTAAGAAAAAGAAAAAGTAGAAGAAGAAGGAGATAGAAGAAAAAGAGAAGAAAGAAAGAAGAACAACAGAAAACATCTGAACGACATCAGTAGAAACACAGAACAGAGACAATATCAGAATCTCACATATCGCAGCGGAACAATATACAATAGATAATTACTAGTCCTTTAAAACAAAAAACTATATCATTTTATACATACATCAATCATCAGAGTCAATATACAACAATGGACAGTTATATAAACTTGTCCTCATACAGAATACACAACGGAATAAATATATCAGATACAAATACTACGTCTCGTCATCCAGCTTATCTCCAAAGCTCCAGAATATCCAGAATATCCTGATAATCTAACTCTAGACTGCCCGTGTGGAAATTGGTGGGCACCCAGAGTTTAGAAGGGAAACAATAAACTCCGAGTCAGTCATGGTGACTGGTGTGAGATCGTAAAACAGTTTATTCTTTAAAATGGTCAACAGAAAAATTTTAAAGTAAATTCGCAATGCTTTTGGAAAATGAAACTACCATAAGACCTCCCACCACACACACAATGCAAACGCAGACTTGGAGGAGATTTCTTCTTATGTTAGTCAAAGATGCTTACTACGCAAAATCAAATCATTTTTGATATTATTATTAGTGCATAGTGTAGAAAAACATTTCGAAAGTAGAATATAAATCTTAGCCAGCATAGGTACCATTATATTATGCCTGCTATAGCTGCCTCCTGAGGAGACAGGTTATACAATTGAAATCGTAAAGGCTCGTATTGTTTCTTTGGATTTCCAACAAATGGTCAGGCTAAGGAACTTCCTATCCACGATGGGTACGTCCCTGGAATAGACGACCCGAGAACCTAACCGGATCTCTGCCAACACAAGGCCGGGTTACCTCTGCAAAAATAGGTAACTACTGACACGCGTATGCCATCCCCCGATCGTCACCGATCTTCCCGAGGATCCCCGATTCGCAACAACCACAAAGAAATAAATTTTGCAGCAACCACAGAGGTTAAGTATCTGGGCTCCATACCATGATACCACCTTTATCCAGAAGGAATGACATACACTAAGGGGCGCTACTCCCTAAAACCTTGCCGCATCCTTCCTGTTTCGACCATTTCCGGGGTGTGAGGCTCGATGAAGTCTCGTCCACAAAGCTACGCTTTCTCAAAAAGCCCTGCTTCGGGTCAAACAAAATGATCAACCTATGATCACAAAGATATAAGATCAAACAAATGATCATATCGCAAATGATCAAACACTGATCATTTCACAGCAACACTCAGTATGCCACGTTACCAAATTGGGATATATCGCTGATAAATTTCAACTACATAACCTCTGAGCTCGTACGTCTCAGAGAAGGGTGTTAAGCTAAGAGAATAAATTCTCCGCCACCAACAGAAATGTATTTGAAAGGAATCAGCTTTATATCTCAAATTGTAACGTCAGACACACAATCCATATAAGTCTGTTCCGGGATCGAACAAAACCGAAGGCACTTCTCACGAAGCCCTTGCAATTTCCGGATAATTTTCAATCACGTCAGGACTTCCCGTCACTAAGGGTGATAAAACCTCTAAATCGAAGATCGGTCGATGTAGAGTAACTCGACGGTAATCCTTCCGTTTTCAAAAATATCTGGTCTTCAACACCGGTCTTCGAATGCAATTCATAACGACGTATCACATATTCGGAATGGGTTATACGACCCCATGGTCCTTTCCCGGCTAACCCGAATAGTGAGCGCTTATTCAAAAATAAGTGTGGCATTCAAATTCATCCAATTCACAACAAATACCTATCTAAAGGTAATTATTGATAGTCGGTTATTTAACTATCAATAAAGATGCGCAACATCATCAGATTCCAAATAATTTTCCAAATTATTTCATCTTCAAAAATATCTTTACTAGATATAAAATTTCCACACTTTAAAAATAAATCAACGTTTATTTTTAAAACAATTTCCCATTCCATTTATAAATTCCATATTGAATTTATATTTCTCGAATATCTACTGATATTCGATTTCCAATTGATTTCAAAAATTCACTTTCGATTTATCTTTAAGAAGATAAATTCTCAAAAACATTTCATTTCGTTTTGGAAAACATTCCCATACTTATTTAATAATAAGTAATTCCCAAATCATTTATTTTCAACATTTGAAAATATTCAATATACTTAAATCAATATTAAGTATATATTCATTCTTTTAAGGAAATCATTTATCATAACAACATTAATTTGAGTCAAAACGAATGTTACGTAAAACATCGTTACGACGACTCAAAATCACTAGTATAGGGATTCGAAAATTAGATAGATATATATAAATCCCAATGCTATATAAAACATTTCCTTTCGGAAATCATTTACTATAACAACAGCGTTATAGTCCACTATTTCCTTCTTTCTCGAAAACGTCTATTTCGACAAGTACTGTTGAAATCTATGCTTTCGATTCATAATACATTTTAAATCTCATTTCTTTAAAATGTTTAACTTCATTTTTAAAATATTTCTTCTTTAAAAATGAATCCATTTTACTTAACATTTTATTCACTGTCCAAAATCGTGAATAAAATCTACTTAACCCCATTTCAATCATTCCTACACATTTTTATTTCAATAAAAATTCGCTATTCAAAATCGTGAATATATCTTCTTAAATAATCTTCTATATTAAATTTATCACATTCAATCTATTTTCGAATTTATAAGCACGTTTATAAATTCTATTCTCTTTTAATAACAACTTCGACTTATAAACCTTCTTTTATCAACTTCTATATTTAACTTATCAAAATAAGTGACTTTGGGTTTATAACAACTTTTATAAATTTTAATTCTATTTATAAAAGCTTCAATACCAAATCAATCTCAATATTGATTTCAAATTTTATTTTCAACGTTTGAATAAAATTTCCATATTGATTTCTCAAAAATTCATTTCTAAATATTAAATCAATCACAGATTGATCTCAAATTTTATTTATCACTACTAAAATAAATTCCTTATTTTTTCTCAAATCATTCAATATTCTATTTTGAAATGGATTCTTCAAATTGAAATCATTTTACATTGATTTCCCAAATCATTTCAATTTACCAATTAAATTTCTAATTGGGTTTCCAACTTATCTCCTTTTAAATAAATTCCTTTTAAAGAAAATAAATTTCTATTGTCTTCTTTCAATCTATTTAGAAATCCAGATTTTTAAATTAATTTCCTCAATTTAAAATCACTATTATACGAAATTCATTTATTTAACAATTTCACTTTATTCTGGAAATAAATTCGATAAGATTATAAAAATTAACTTTTTATACTTTAAAATTCCTTTCTTCGAATTTATTAAATTTCTAAAATTAAATTCACTTAGAAATTTCTATTTTGATTTCCAAAAATTCAATTTCGTTTATTTTTGGAATCCAATGATGTCAAAACATCCTTTCAGCTAAATCTTAGCATTCAAACAATTTCCAGACATCAATATGGCCAATAACATCAATATAATCATTCACAGATTCATATCACAGTATAAATAAATTCAATCAATGTGAGGGGTCCAGTTGGATCCCTCCAACCTGTTTTCCTGCATCCAAAGATGTCAGCACAATACCAATTCCGCTCCAGTACGGAATTATCGCGGTATATAGGTTTTTATAATTCCGCTTACTAACGGCGCAATAGGGTCTCATCCGCTATACGAGGCGGGAAATCATCAATCCAATATATACATATGCCAATATGTATATACTGCTATATATATAGATATATCCTATCATATCTAATAGCACATTCAAACAAATCAATCAATAACTGCAATCAATTTTCAAATCTGAGTGAGAAAATCTCACCTTAGCTTTTAATTTGCCATCCATTTCCATTTTGACTCGATTTCTTGATTTATAACCTTGTATAAATAATTATACAATTTTCATTAATATTTGAATTAATCGAACTATTAATTCCCAATACTTTGGTTTTAACTATTAATTTGATTCTAAATAAATTTTCTTTTTAAATAAAATATTTGAACAAATTGGAAAATCACGTATCATTTGACAACTAAATTAATTAATACTTTAGCTTTGAACTAATTTCTCTCTATATATATATATTACACCTTACTGTAATATATTTTTCTCCTTTTTACCTAACAACAAAAATTTCTTTACGGTATATATATTTTTCCCTGTTTAAAAACAATATATATTTTATAGCCTTAACTGGAAAAAAACAAATTTTCTAAAAGATATATTTAGTGTGTGCACAGGTTGCTATTTAAACATTTCCTAATTTATCTACATACATCTTTAAACAGAATTTTACCTTGATACGCAAAGGAACCCCCATCACGAGTTGCTCGATATCCACACATCGTGGCCCCGCTTGTCTCGAGATGGGTTCATCGAACTCCGATAGAGATTTCGCAAGACCCAACGAGTCGCCCCTTTCCATGCTGAAGTCGAAACCCTAACAGTGAACGATTTTCACGCCTCCACTGTCGAGTCGCCCTTATCGGCCTCGAAGTCGCCGAAGTTGCCACTTGTAGACCATCCTCCAAACCCAGTCGCGAGCCTCCATTTACGAGCTCGACTTCGAAAATCATCGCCTCGCGATGCCTCCCACTCGCTTGCCCACGCACCACGAGAACCACCTGCCAGCGATCTAGCGTCGCCGATATCCCCATGTTGCCGATGATGCCCATCGCCGAGTCGTTCGCGATGGATTTCCTCTCGCCGCTGTCATACGCGAGTTCGTCATCGAAATCGCTTCACAATTTCCTTTCGTTCGCCATTGCTTCACGCGCGCGTTGGATTTGAAGAGGAGACTCGCTACACTCGGTCGCCATTTATTTCAAAACGAGAAGATGAATTTTCAGAATTGATAGAGTATGGTTATCACGATTTTATTCGTGATTGTAGGCGTGGATGAAGGAAAGAAGACGTGTGTTTGCACGATAATTTCATTCGTGATTCTCGGCTGAACAAAGGGCGTGTTTTATGGAAGAGAAAGGGATGATGTTGACATAATTTTAAATTTAAATTTAAATCGAATCTCATTTTATTTTAACGCGTTTTATTTCCGTGTGCTCACATATCAACTCAGAAAATTACGAAAATTGAAATCCGGCAATAATACAACATTCCGGACCCAATGGAACTGGTTTCGTCGAATTCCGAGACTGTCTGAAAATTGACTATTTTATAAATATCGGTTCGAGTGATTATTTTCAAAACTGAACAAAACAGTTCGAAATTAAATTCTGAAGCTTCAATCATCTTCAGTATTATCAATACGAATTTTAAAAGCTTTCGAAATATTTTTCTTCGACTTAAAATCGAAGATTTAAATTTTTATTCAACTCTCAATCGATTAAATTTCACAATTTAATTGTCAGTTTCAAAGTTATATCCGGGATTCGAATTAAATTACCATTCAAATATTTAAAATAAATTAAATATTCTCAATTTAATTCGTTCAAAATTCCGGGTCGTTACAGACTTCCCCCCTTAAAAGAATTTCGTCCTCGAAATTACAAGTTAGGAAAAGTGGTCCTTAACTCGTCTATTATTTTTCAATATTCAATAGTTTTATCAATTCTTCAAAACAAATCTTTCTACTAAAGATTCGTTATCATTCAACTAAATTTCCAACTTCAATTATAAGTTTCAAAACAACATTGTTTAACTTCAAAATTCAAATTCGAGTTTAAATTCAAATTTTAAACTTTAAAAATTTCTCAAAAATTTTCTAACGCCCTAAATTTCCGAAAAATTTCGCCAGCGTCTCCTTTGCGCGGCTAATACGGCACGACTACAAAACGTCCCTACGGACTCTCAGATTTCAAAAAGAAAAAGAAAAAGCCAAGCGGCTAGAGAAATAAGTCATCAAATCTCATATTCGAATTCAAATACTTACCTTTTGTCGAGCCATTCAAATTTATCTTCGAAATTAAATTCCAATTCCTTTATACCTGTATATCCTACTAGCCATAATATCTAGTTGCATATATTCAAACCATTTCGTACATTCAATTACAAAATTTTCAATATAACTGCTTATATCATCTCTAATTCACTATTGAAGTTATATATTCAATTTCGTTCAATTTTGCATTTTCAAATTCATTTGAATTCAATTCACAATTTCAATTCAATTTAACTTCTGAATATTGAATTTATCAATTATCTTTCCTTCATAACTGCACCATTTTAAATTAGTTTCAGTTACTAATCCATTTCAAATTCTAATCCACTTATTCAAATTTGTTTTCAGTATTCAGTTTCAATTCCATTCTATTGCTTACAAATTTGAAATGAATCTCAACTTTCAATTTCACTTTCATTAAATTGATTCACTTGTACTTACATTAATTTAACTTCATCCTTTAAGTTAAGTTTATTCTATCACAATTCAAATGGTATAAGTTATCAATTCAATAGTATTCCATAAATATTTTTAATAGGATTCCAGAGTTTACCAACATTCCAAAGTCATTTTGAAAACAATTTTCACTTTATCCTTTGAATTTTCAAAACAAAACCCAAATTTTCAAACAACTTTCATTTAAAACAATTTGGCAGCAATACCTCTTTTGGAAACCCGAAAATGAACACCGGTGATGTCGCGATCATCATCGGAATTATTTTCCAGCGACCGAAAAGAGTTTAGAGCTTTCATCTCTTCAGAATACTTTTCCAAAATCCTTTGAATTTCCATTTTCAAACCAAAAAGATTTAAATTTTTCCAAATCTCCAAAATTTTCAAATTCTTTTCAAAACATTTCCAAATACTTCTCTGGAATTCTATTTCAAATTACAAATCACATTTATAATTTACATTCTTAAATTTCATTAGTATGTGAATTTATTTCTTAAATCTGGAGTTATGATTTCAGTTTCTTATTCAATTTCAATAAAAATGATAACTTTCAATATTATCACTTTCCTAACATCCATGCAACCATATACTATGATAATTCATAGAAAAACATTTCTTTTCTATACAAAAATAGTTTTGGGCAAAATTATCTCATATACCCTATTTAAAACAATACTGTGCCGAATTGTTCTATTCGAGTGTTTAGAGATTCCTATCAATGATCGTTAATTACTCGTATTGACCAGAATCCATATACCACTCAACAAATCAATCATCACAATATAAAACAATTTTTATATTAACTAACAAATACGCGCTCATATCTATTATTACACTCAACTCATTCTAGAGTACTACTGACTCTATCTCTAATGAGTAACACCCAACAGAGCAGGGTTGTCGCTTAACCATATGCTCTGATACCACTTTGTCACATACCGAAGTAAGAGGTCACAACCGGTAGGCTTTTCAACCATCCCGGCCCCACCGTGGCTGACAATGGTACCCCAAACTTGCTTTTACGGCCAGCCTCTCGACTGTCACGGCATCTGCCTAACCAACCCATCCCTCTCAGGGACATGTAGGGGTAAGAGTCTCCCGTTCGCCACCTAACCGCGAAGCGAGAACCCCCTATCATGCTGTAATATAGCAAGACTGGTGTGAGATCGTAAAACAGTTTATTCTTTAAAATGGTCAACAGAAAAATTTTAAAGTAAATTCGCAATGCTTTTGGAAAATGAAACTACCATAAGACCTCCCACCACACACACAATGCAAACGCAGACTTGGAGGAGATTTCTTCTTATGTTAGTCAAAGATGCTTACTACGCAAAATCAAATCATTTTTGATATTATTATTAGTGCATAGTGTAGAAAAACATTTCGAAAGTAGAATATAAATCTTAGCCAGCATAGGTACCATTATATTATGCCTGCTATAGCTGCCTCCTGAGGAGACAGGTTATACAATTGAAATCGTAAAGGCTCGTATTGTTTCTTTGGATTTCCAACAAATGGTCAGGCTAAGGAACTTCCTATCCACGATGGGTACGTCCCTGGAATAGACGACCCGAGAACCTAACCGGATCTCTGCCAACACAAGGCCGGGTTACCTCTGCAAAAATAGGTAACTACTGACACGCGTATGCCATCCCCCGATCGTCACCGATCTTCCCGAGGATCCCCGATTCGCAACAACCACAAAGAAATAAATTTTGCAGCAACCACAGAGGTTAAGTATCTGGGCTCCATACCATGATACCACCTTTATCCAGAAGGAATGACATACACTAAGGGGCGCTACTCCCTAAAACCTTGCCGCATCCTTCCTGTTTCGACCATTTCCGGGGTGTGAGGCTCGATGAAGTCTCGTCCACAAAGCTACGCTTTCTCAAAAAGCCCTGCTTCGGGTCAAACAAAATGATCAACCTATGATCACAAAGATATAAGATCAAACAAATGATCATATCGCAAATGATCAAACACTGATCATTTCACAGAAACACTCAGTATGCCACGTTACCAAATTGGGATATATCGCTGATAAATTTCAACTACATAACCTCTGAGCTCGTACGTCTCAGAGAAGGGTGTTAAGCTAAGAGAATAAATTCTCCGCCACCAACAGAAATGTATTTGAAAGGAATCAGCTTTATATCTCAAATTGTAACGTCAGACACACAATCCATATAAGTCTGTTCCGGGATCGAACAGAACCGAAGGCACTTCTCACGAAGCCCTTGCAATTTCCGGATAATTTTCAATCACGTCAGGACTTCCCGTCACTAAGGGTGATAAAACCTCTAAATCAAAGATCGGTCGATGTAGAGTAACTCGACGGTAATCCTTCCGTTTTCAAAAATATCTGGTCTTCAACACCGGTCTTCGAATGCAATTCATAACGACGTATCACATATTCGGAATGGGTTATACGACCCCATGGTCCTTTCCCGGCTAACCCGAATAGTGAGCGCTTATTCAAAAATAAGTGTGGCATTCAAATTCATCCAATTCACAACAAATACCTATCTAAAGGTAATTATTGATAGTCGGTTATTTAACTATCAATAAAGATGCGCAACATCATCAGATTCCAAATAATTTTCCAAATTATTTCATCTTCAAAAATATCTTTACTAGATATAAAATTTCCACACTTTAAAAATAAATCAACGTTTATTTTTAAAACAATTTCCCATTCCATTTATAAATTCCATATTGAATTTATATTTCTCGAATATCTACTGATATTCGATTTCCAATTGATTTCAAAAATTCACTTTCGATTTATCTTTAAGAAGATAAATTCTCAAAAACATTTCATTTCGTTTTGGAAAACATTCCCATACTTATTTAATAATAAGTAATTCCCAAATCATTTATTTTCAACATTTGAAAATATTCAATATACTTAAATCAATATTAAGTATATATTCATTCTTTTAAGGAAATCATTTATCATAACAACATTAATTTGAGTCAAAACGAATGTTACGTAAAACATCGTTACGACGACTCAAAATCACTAGTATAGGGATTCGAAAATTAGATAGATATATATAAATCCCAATGCTATATAAAACATTTCCTTTCGGAAATCATTTACTATAACAACAGCGTTATAGTCCACTATTTCCTTCTTTCTCGAAAACGTCTATTTCGACAAGTACTGTTGAAATCTATGCTTTCGATTCATAATACATTTTAAATCTCATTTCTTTAAAATGTTTAACTTCATTTTTAAAATATTTCTTCTTTAAAAATGAATCCATTTTACTTAACATTTTATTCACTGTCCAAAATCGTGAATAAAATCTACTTAACCCCATTTCAATCATTCCTACACATTTTTATTTCAATAAAAATTCGCTATTCAAAATCGTGAATATATCTTCTTAAATAATCTTCTATATTAAATTTATCACATTCAATCTATTTTCGAATTTATAAGCACGTTTATAAATTCTATTCTCTTTTAATAACAACTTCGACTTATAAACCTTCTTTTATCAACTTCTATATTTAACTTATCAAAATAAGTGACTTTGGGTTTATAACAACTTTTATAAATTTTAATTCTATTTATAAAAGCTTCAATACCAAATCAATCTCAATATTGATTTCAAATTTTATTTTCAACGTTTGAATAAAATTTCCATATTGATTTCTCAAAAATTCATTTCTAAATATTAAATCAATCACAGATTGATCTCAAATTTTATTTATCACTACTAAAATAAATTCCTTATTTTTTCTCAAATCATTCAATATTCTGTTTTGAAATGGATTCTTCAAATTGAAATCATTTTACATTGATTTCCCAAATCATTTCAATTTACCAATTAAATTTCTAATTGGGTTTCCAACTTATCTCCTTTTAAATAAATTCCTTTTAAAGAAAATAAATTTCTATTGTCTTCTTTCAATCTATTTAGAAATCCAGATTTTTAAATTAATTTCCTCAATTTAAAATCACTATTATACGAAATTCATTTATTTAACAATTTCACTTTATTCTGGAAATAAATTCGATAAGATTATAAAAATTAACTTTTTATACTTTAAAATTCCTTTCTTCGAATTTATTAAATTTCTAAAATTAAATTCACTTAGAAATTTCTATTTTGATTTCCAAAAATTCAATTTCGTTTATTTTTGGAATCCAATGATGTCAAAACATCCTTTCAGCTAAATCTTAGCATTCAAACAATTTCCAGACATCAATATGGCCAATAACATCAATATAATCATTCACAGATTCATATCACAGTATAAATAAATTCAATCAATGTGAGGGGTCCAGTTGGATCCCTCCAACCTGTTTCCCTGCATCCAAAGATGTCAGCACAATACCAATTCCGCTCCAGTACGGAATTATCGCGGTATATAGGTTTTTATAATTCCGCTTACTAACGGCGCAATAGGGTCTCATCCGCTATACGAGGCGGGAAATCATCAATCCAATATATACATATGCCAATATGTATATACTGCTATATATATAGATATATCCTATCATATCTAATAGCACATTCAAACAAATCAATCAATAACTGCAATCAATTTTCAAATCTGAGTGAGAAAATCTCACCTTAGCTTTTAATTTGCCATCCATTTCCATTTTGACTCGATTTCTTGATTTATAACCTTGTATAAATAATTATACAATTTTCATTAATATTTGAATTAATCGAACTATTAATTCCCAATACTTTGGTTTTAACTATTAATTTGATTCTAAATAAATTTTCTTTTTAAATAAAATATTTGAACAAATTGGAAAATCACGTATCATTTGACAACTAAATTAATTAATACTTTAGCTTTGAACTAATTTCTCTCTATATATATATATTACACCTTACTGTAATATATTTTTCTCCTTTTTACCTAACAACAAAAATTTCTTTACGGTATATATATTTTTCCCTGTTTAAAAACAATATATATTTTATAGCCTTAACTAGAAAAAAACAAATTTTCTAAAAGATATATTTAGTGTGTGCACAGGTTGCTATTTAAACATTTCCTAATTTATCTACATACATCTTTAAACAGAATTTTACCTTGATACGCAAAGGAACCCCCATCACGAGTTGCTCGATATCCACACATCGTGGCCCCGCTTGTCTCGAGATGGGTTCATCGAACTCCGATAGAGATTTCGCAAGACCCAACGAGTCGCCCCTTTCCATGCTGAAGTCGAAACCCTAACAGTGAACGATTTTCACGCCTCCACTGTCGAGTCGCCCTTATCGGCCTCGAAGTCGCCGAAGTTGCCACTTGTAGACCATCCTCCAAACCCAGTCGCGAGCCTCCATTTACGAGCTCGACTTCGAAAATCATCGCCTCGCGATGCCTCCCACTCGCTTGCCCACGCACCACGAGAACCACCTGCCAGCGATCTAGCGTCGCCGATATCCCCATGTTGCCGATGATGCCCATCGCCGAGTCGTTCGCGATGGATTTCCTCTCGCCGCTGTCATACGCGAGTTCGTCATCGAAATCGCTTCACAATTTCCTTTCGTTCGCCATTGCTTCACGCGCGCGTTGGATTTGAACAGGAGACTCGCTACACTCGGTCGCCATTTATTTCAAAACGAGAAGATGAATTTTCAGAATTGATAGAGTATGGTTATCACGATTTTATTCGTGATTGTAGGCGTGGATGAAGGAAAGAAGACGTGTGTTTGCACGATAATTTCATTCGTGATTCTCGGCTGAACAAAGGGCGTGTTTTATGGAAGAGAAAGGGATGATGTTGACATAATTTTAAATTTAAATTTAAATCGAATCTCATTTTATTTTAACGCGTTTTATTTCCGTGTGCTCACATATCAACTCAGAAAATTACGAAAATTGAAATCCGGCAATAATACAACATTCCGGACCCAATGGAACTGGTTTCGTCGAATTCCGAGACTGTTTGAAAATTGACTATTTTATAAATATCGGTTCGAGTGATTATTTTCAAAACTGAACAAAACAGTTCGAAATTAAATTCTGAAGCTTCAATCATCTTCAGTATTATCAATACAAATTTTAAAAGCTTTCGAAATATTTTTCTTCGACTTAAAATCGAAGATTTAAATTTTTATTCAACTCTCAATCGATTAAATTTCACAATTTAATTGTCAGTTTCAAAGTTATATCCGGGATTCGAATTAAATTACCGTTCAAATATTTAAAATAAATTAAATATTCTCAATTTAATTCGTTCAAAATTCCGGGTCGTTACAAAAGGCGTAGAGGAGAAAATCCAACGACCAATTTTTGTTTAATCGGTGGCTTTCAGAATTGAAAAGGGAAACCCTAGAATGGGATTGGCTTTGGAAAGAAAGAGGCGAACAAGGGAAATCGATTTAAAGACCGCATTATCTACTTGGGATGAACCTTTATTGTTGAACTAAATTAATATAAATTAGGGTTTCGACTTTTTTTATTGTATTTACTTTTGAATTTAAAATAAAACTCTAGTTTGGATTAAACTATGGTGTGTAGTTTGACAAACTCTCAACTGGGGGATAGAGTTGAGGCAGGGTTTCTAAGCTTAGGATTAGAACAATCAGGATAGCGAGGGTCGCAAGTTTATAGGATTTTGTAAGCGGTTAATTGTTTAATCTTAGTAGAAATCTTGGGGGTAGTAGTAGACAAGTTTTGCCGAAGCTGGGTAAATTTGTGTGTTGTTTTTATTTCCACGTCTACTCTATTATTATCTGCTCTGCAGTTTTTACTATACTTGTAAATTTATAATAAACCATATTCACCTACTCTTCCTCTAGGGTTAATTTGATCCTACAAGTGGTATCAGAACTAGGTAGTAATATTCAGTACGAACAGTTTTAATAATGATTTTTCTGAAGGACAATCCATAATTAGGACACCCAGGTTTAATGGCACTGATTATTCGAATTGTAAAACTGGAATGAAAATTTTTATAGATACTAAAAACGCATGGAATATAGTTGAAACTAGTTATAGCATGCCCATAATAATAAAAGATGCTCATGAAGTTCCTATGCTTAGAGACAAGCGGGATGCAAAAGAACTTAGTCTCTATCGTTCAAATGCTAAAGCAATGAATTCCATTATCTGGGCTTTAGATAAAATTATATATAATCGTGTTTCTCATTGTGTGACTATGTAGGAAATTTGGCGTACGCTAGAAGTGATTCATGAAGGAACATTACAGGTCAAAGAATCTCATCTAGACATGCTCAACAATGAACACGAGAATTTTGTAATGACAAAAGTCAAGAATATAAAGGAGATGTATGGACGATTTTCAAATCTAGTATTCAAATCAAAAATGCTAGGAAAAGCCTATACAGAATTAGAGATGGTCCTGAGAATCCTTTCAAAAAAATTTAAAGCAAAAGTGATAGCAATTCAGGATTCCAAAGACTTGAAATGGCTAAAGGTGGAAGAACTAATTGGAAATCTAATCACCCATGAAATAGAATCAAAAGTGAGAGAAGAACGTGAAAGTGGAGACTTGAAAAAGAAATTAATTGCTTTAAAGAGTGCAATCGATAGTGAGGAAGATGACGAAGCCGCAGCTTAGCTAGCACTGTTAATAAAGCGATTCAAAACATGGACATAGAAGCTTGGAAATCCAGTAATAACCCGTCGAATAAAATCTAGCACTGTTAAAGTACTGGATGATTCTGAGGAAGAAATCACATGTTATAAATGTAAAAAACAGGGACATATTAACCCAAACTGTCTGCTAAATCGACGTGACAACAAGAAAAAGAAGAAAAGAAAGAGTTTTGAAGCCACTTGGGATGAGAGTGAGGAAGAAGAAGAAGAAGAAGAGAACATTGATAGTGAGAAGGAAGAGTCAAATCTATGTCTAATGGGAGAATCTGTTGACAGAAACTATCAACAAAATAAGGTAGGACACTCATCCCGTGTTGATTTACTTTTATTATATCATGAATTTTAAATGGGAACATTGATAGACTTAGATAATGGTATGCCAAATTAGAATCAGAAGAAAAAAAGTCTACTTGAATTAAATAATGAGTTAGAGCTAATGATTCAAAATGTTAGAAAATTCAACTCAGAGTGTGAGAAGTGTCAATCTTTAGAGGAAGAAATAAATAGGTCTAAAACTTAAATTAAAATTATCGAAAATGAAATTTTGACGCAAAGATGACACAAAAAGGGACTATTAAAAGATGCACCTCACTTTTGAATGAAAATATTGCTCTTAGATCCAAGGTTCAACAACTTGAATTAACAATAGGAAAATTTTCAAAAGGAGAAAAGTCATTAAATATATTGTTAGGTAATCAGACTAGCACAAAAAAAAGAAAAGGGCTTGGATGTAAGAGTGTTGGAAAAATTAAAGAAAAGAATTGTAACAAGATCAACCTTCACAAAGGATTAGCGAAGTGCTTGATTTGTAAGAAATTCAAGCATAATCAAAATAAATTTAGATATAGGAACAAACACAAAACTATTAAACAAATCTGGGTTCCAAAAGGTACAAATGTAAATCTTCTCAAAGTGAAACAAATTTGGGTACCTAAATATCATCTCTCTAACAATATTAGACCTGCGAAGTCTTCTACTCTCTTTTTTTCTCTCGTGTAGGTACATTGGCGGGCTAAGGAATAGCAAGAGTGGTTCTTGGATTCAGGTTTTTCTAGATACGTGACAGGTGACAGGTGACAAATCAAAGTTCCTTAACTTAAAAGACTACAAAGGTAGGACTGTAACGATAGGAAATAACAGTAAATGTAAGATTATCAGTAAAGGTAAAGTAGGTAATAATAATTTTACGTTAAGCGATGTTTTATATGTCGACAACTTACACCATATTCTCATCTCTATTAGCCAATTGTGTGACCAAAAATATGAATGTTGTTTTTGATGTTATTTTCTGCAAAATAGTTGATAAATCTTCGAGTGAAATGTTGTTCATAGGTAAGAGGAATGGCAATACATATTCCTTATCATTTGACTTACCATTTCAAGATGTCTAGTAGCTAAGGATGGGGAAGCTACCTTATGGCACAAAAGACTAGGACATGCCAGTATGAGCCTACTGGAAAAACTAAAAACTAAAGACTTGGTAAGGGATAACCACAACAAAATTTGGAATCTGGTAAGATGTGCAAAGCTTGCATGATGGGTAAGTTTAATAGATCATTTTTCCATGCCAAAAACACGGTAAGCACCATTAGAGTCCTTGAGCTGATTCACATGAATTTATTTGGTCCAAATGATGTTGCTAGATTAGGTGGTAAGAAGTACTGTTATGTAATAGTTGATGATTAATCTAGATTCAAATGGGTCGATTTTTTAGCCAAAAAGTCAGAAACTTTCAACTATTTTTCAAAATTTGCAAAATTGGTCCAAAATAAGAAAGGAGTTTCAATCATTACTTTAAGGAGTGATTATGGAGGAGGATTTGAAAATTATGATTTTGAATATTTTGGTGAGGAAAATGATGTCAAACATGAATTTTCTACTCCACCGACACCTCAACAAAATGGGATGGTCGAGCTAAAGAATCGTACGTTACAAGGATTAGCTAGATCAATGATAAACGAATATAAACTTCCTTTGTCCTTTTAGGCAAAAGTAGTAAATACTTCATGTTATATATAATGAACAGAGTTATGATCAGACCAATGCTTAATAAAATCTCATATGAGTTATGGTTTGATAGAAAACATAACATCTCGTATTTCTAAGTCTTTAGATGTTTTATCTTAACACGTTTGATCAACTTAGCAAATTTGAGCCAAAGGCAGATAAAGGAATTTTCGTGGGTTATTCGTCAAGAAGCAAAGCTTACAGAATATACAATAAAAGGACTAAAACCATTGTCGAGTCAATCAATGTCAAGTTCGATGAAATAGAGGCAAAAGGAAGAAAAGAAAAGAGCAAAAGTGATAAAGAGGAGGACGATGGAATTAAAGAATCAACAGAAAATGACACCAAGGAAAACGAATCTCAAGAGCAACCGAAAGAGAGTTTGAAGGCCGAAAACTAAATTTCAAAGTAGATCATCCTTCAGAGTTGGTAATAGGTAATCCAACATCAAGTATTAAAACTCAATCTTCATTTAATAAAAATCTTTCTGCCTCTTGTATCTATAGTGGCTTTATTTCTGTAATCGAACCCAAAGATGTGGATATAGCACTTAGTGATGAAAGTTGGATTATGGCTATGCAATAAGAGTTAAATCAATTTGAGCGAAACAATGTTTGGAAATTAGTTCCTAAACTAAGTGACTATCTAATTATAGGAACAAAATGGATTTTTAAAAATAAATTCGATGAATCTTGAAATGTAACTAGAAATAAGGCTAGGTTAGTCGAAAAAGAATACAATCAAATAGAAGGCATTGATTTTGATGAAACATTTGCACCAGTTGCTAGATTAGAATCCATTAGAGTTTCTCTAGCTTTTGCGTATTTTATAGGTTTTAAACTAAAACAAATGGATATAAAAAGTGCATTTTTAAATGGATCCTTGAAAGAAAATGTTAATGTTGAACAACCTCCTAATTTTGAAAGACAAGAATTTCCAAATCATGTGTATAAACTTAAAAATGCATTATATGGTCTAAAATAAGCTTCCAGAGCTTAGTATGAACGTCTTAGTACGTATTTTTTGGAAAATGGTTTTAGAGAGGATCATGCCATACTACTTTGTTTCTCTTACACGATAAAGACGATCTCCTAATTGTTCATATTTATGTTGATGATATTATCTATGGTGCCATAAACAATCTTATGTGTGAGAAGTTTGAAAAGGTCATGCAAGACAAATTTGAAATGAGCTTGGTTGGAGAATTTAAATTCTTTCTAGGATTTCAAATCAAACCAAGCGATAAGGGAACTTTTATTTCACGGAAAAAATATGTAAAAGAGCTATTGAAAAGATTTGGAGTAGCAAATGCAAAACCGTTAAAAACTCCTATGAGTCCCTCAGTCAAACTTAATAAGGATAAAAAAAGGTATTGGAGTGAATCAAAAGAAATATCGATGTGTGATTGGTTCACTACTCTATCTCACTACATCTAGGCCTGATATTATATTTTATGTATGTCTATGTGCACGTTTTCAAGCAAATCCAAAAGAATCTCATTTAAAATCCATGAAAAGAATATTGAGATATCATTTGTACGTATATGATTTTGGTTTATGGTATGCATCCAGTAACAATCTTGATTTGCTTGGTTATTCTGAGATTAAGTTGGTTGTCTTGTTGATAGAAAAAACATTAGTAGAACATGTTTCATGTTAGGACAGTCATTAGTCTCATGGTCAAGTACAAAGAAACATTGCGTAGCATTATCAACCATAAAAGTAGAATATATTGCATTAGGCATTTGTTTTGCTCAAATTTTACGGGTGCTGCAAACTCAATCAGATTATGGCCTATTACTTAAACGTGTTCCATTGAAATGAGATAGTAAAAATGCAAATGATTTGTCAAATAACCTTATGCATCACTCTCGCACTAAACACATAGATGTGAGACATCACTTTATTCAAGATTTTATTTCAAAAGAAGATATTTACATTGAATTTGTTCCAACTGATTTTCAACTAGCAAACATTTTTACAAAACCCCTTCTAGAAAATAGATTTTCACAACTTCGTTTGGATTTATGAATTTTACAAATAACGTATATCTTTATTTTATTTTTTTAATAAAATATTTTTGTTTTCTTACAATTACTCGGGAAAAGATGTTGCTTGCCTGGTTGAATCGTTTGTAATCTATCAAAAATTATTAATGGTGATTGAGAATGTGATGCGTAGTGATTTAAATTATACTTCATAACTAGAGGAAGTATATGTTAAAAAAATTCTTGAAAAATGAATAAGTTTTATAATATTTTTAATTAGTACATATTCCATTATCATTTCTATCGCTATCGTCCTTCTTACAATTGATACACCAAAATTTAATATAGTGTGCAAAAGTTGGCATAACGAAAAGCAAGAATTATATTTTTAGTGTAATTGAAATAATTTATTATACTCTAAAGTATTCACTCTCATTTAAAAGTCCTCACGGTTATGCACGGGTGAATGACTTTAATCTTTAGATATGTACTTCCGTTCTCATTTAAAAGTCCTCATGGTTATGCATGGATGGAACACTTATACAAGAGAGGGATAAAAATTCATGTAATTTCTCACCTCGTATAAAAGTCCTAACGATTTTGCATGGTTAGAAAATATTTGACATTCTTTTTAACTAACTACTAACCTCATTTAAAAGTCCTCACGGTTATGCGTGGTTAGTAAGTACTTAACATTCTTTGTTAAATTTAAAATTTTCAAAATTTTCCATTACTAAAATATACCATATTATTGTCACTATATAAAATCCCCCTAAACCATAACCCAATCATCACTCTAAAGTGGAATTGTTTCTAATTGGTAAAATATTATGATTTTGTTTGATTGATTGGAATTTTTAATATATATTTATCTCTATATGATTTATAGTTCAATCAAAATTTGTCACTATATCAATTATTATTATAATCTTGATGATAACAAAAGGGGGAGAGAGGTTAAGATTTTGTTGGTTGAGTAATAATCTTACTGATATTCAAGAGTTGGTTTTATTTCATTTTTTTCAAACGTTGTTTTTCCTTATCATCTAGTCAATTATTTTTCACAGGCAATTAGTTTTCCTTTTGACATCAGAATTTTTTGACATTTAGGACTTTTTTTATTACATGCATCTGTAAAGGGAGAGTATACTTGTAGGGGGTATTTAAATAGGGGAGCTTGATCACAACACACCAAACACATTTGTTTGTCACAATATCTTAATATATGTTCGTTATCGTCAAAAGAGAGAGATTGTAGAATATAATAGTTAATGATTTTTGGTTGACGATAATAAACATATATGTTTTCAAATGTGTTTGTTGTAGTACTATTGCAATATCACAGAATGAAATAAACAAATAAAAATTTCATTTCAACATTTTATTTCAATACAATTTTAATAACACACAAAGTGCTTCTACAAATTGTTGAACTTCTACTCACTCATACAACACATCTTTTCAAATACAATATTTTTTTCATACACACTACAATTTCTACTTGATTACAAGATTTTTCTTCTTTCTCCAGTTTTTGTCCAGATATCTGCTTTACCTGCCAAATAACAGTGCAGCAAAAAGCAAAAGGAAACAAGTTGAAACTGCAAAAATAAAAATATATTTGAACTCGGCATTGCCTTAGTTTATTGGTTTTGTTCTTTTCATATTTTAAATAGGAAGAAAAAATAACGAACATGGACCAGTACAACAGGTATATACAAGGACTAGTGCAACATGTTCATATGGAACAAAAAGTTTTCAAATCAAGTCAATAATATGCACAAACACCTATGACATGCACAGTGTATCATAGTACATCCGATAAGGTCAAGAACATTAAAATGGCTATGCATATGCACATTTGCATAGGTTCACACAAATCAAAATACCAAGGTCAACCCAAAGTTGTACTTCAGGCTCATACAGTGCTCAGTTCAGATATGCACATGTGCAAATCAAAAGTGCATAAGAAAAACAAGAAGGCAAGGCCAAAACACACGCATATTAGCACTTTACACAAGCTTGAAAGACAACAGTTAAAACCAAGCACAAGGCAAGCACAAATGAAATACAAACAGACGCAAGTGGAGTTCAATAATGCACAACAGCAAAGCTTGGGCCAGTATAATGAGGCACACAAGACAGGAACAAGCCAAATCATGAAAATGCACACAAAGTCATGCAAGCACACAAAAGTAAGCTGTTGTTGTACCAACAAAGTAACTCAACAAGGTCATGCACACACACACAAGCAGCTCAACACAGTGCACAACCAGGTCGAGCTAATAAACCAAACAACAGCACACAAGTCAATATGAAACCACCAACAAGTTTAGGAAAATGCACAAGGCAGACTAAAAATGCAAGTGCACGTACAGTTAGAAATAGTAAAACATACAATCAAGATCGGAGTTCAACAACAGGCACAAGTAATGTGCATAAAACTAGAAAACATGCACAAGTACAAAGAGTAAACCAAGGCAATAAGTTCAAGTGCAACATCAAGCATAATAGTTTACATACAATGCATATTGAAACATGCATCAAAACTTGAATCTACAAATTCAAGCCAAAGCAAGATTGAACAAGTCAGAGTTCTCAAGCACGTGCAATCAAAAAATATTCACGTAAAGGAAATTAAATGCAAAAAGGTCACAGTGGGATGAATTCAAACTGCATCAGAAAAAATCTCAAGGTTAAAGAAGTCCACGAAATAAAGCTAAAGCCGAGTCAGGAAATCTAGAAAACCAAATTAAAGCCCTAAATTTTTTCTGTTGATCGATTCAAATTTCTAGAACCGCAAAAATAGGAGAATTCAAAGAGAACTTTTCAGGATCGATCCCTATATAAACCAAATCATCATTGGCACTTTTTTAAGTCGAGTTCGATACCAGAAATCATACCAAGTTACCAACTGCATAAGTGCTTGACCGTGAAAGCAATCGAGAAATTGTTAAAGAAATTAACCGTCAAAGGCATAGAGGAGAAAATTCAATGCCCAATTTTCGTTTAATCGGTGGCTTTCAGAATTGAAAAAGGAAAGCTTAGAAAGGGATCGGCGTTAGAAAGAAAGAGGTGAATAAGGGAAATCAATTTGAAGACCGTATTCTCTATTTGGGCCGAACCTTTATTGTTGAACTAAATTATTATAAATTAGGGTTTCAATTTTTTTATTGTACTTACTTTTTAATTTTAAAAGAACTCTAGTTTGGATTGAACTACGGTGTGTAGTTTGGGAAATTTTCAACTCGAAGATAGAGTTGAGGCAGCGTTTCTAGACTTAGGATTACAACAATCAGGTTAGCGATGATTGCAAGTTTGCAGGGTTTTGTAAGCAATCGAATGTTTAATCCTAGTAGAAATTTTGTGGGCAGCAATAGGCAAATTTTGCCGAAGATGGGTAAATTTGTGTGTTGTTTCTGACTTTACTCTAATATTATCTATGTTGTAATTTTTATTATACTTTTGAATTTATAATAAACCCTATTCACCCCTTTCTAGAGTTAATTCGATCCTACAAGAACTACTTATTGAACAAAGTTTACAAAAGTTGTAGGTGAAAAGGTCGTTATATGAGCACTTTGAAATGCCTAGTTTTTGGTGATTTTTAACATGATTTTGAAAGACTTCCTTAAAGGTCTTATTGCACGTTTTTTAAGTACTAAGTATACTACTTGCTGTAGCAAAATCAAATCTTAAAACCTTTTTTGAGTTGAAAAAACTAGTCAAACTTTTATGCATTTTTCAATGGTTCTCTATCTAGGTATTTTTTACGGCACTTAACATAGCAGTTCTGAGTTTTTATAGCACTGGCCGAGTTGTGATGTTTTTAGTGATTTTAGTGATTTAAATATGTTTAAAGTGATAGTTAAAGTTATTATTTGTATGAGATCTTTCTAGGAATGTTTAATTATAGATTTAAGAGTATTTTAAAACTGGTTTCAAGTTTAATTATATTTTTAATACTTATTTATGAATTTTATTATAAAGGGTTTTCTTTGTAGCGTTTATTTAAAATGGTTTTTAGTAATTTCTAAATTAGTTATTTTTACATAATATTTTATATAGATATTCAAAACATTTTTATAAGTATTTTAAAAGTATTTATATACATTAGTTTGGAAAAGTGAGTGAAGTATTTTATAAAATGTAAAGAACGTTTTGGTTATAACTCTTAGTTATAATGAATGGTTTGAGAAATATTTAAAATACATCCTACCTATAAACTCGTCTTGCTCTTCTAGGACAAGAGATAAGGGAATCCATCAAGATAAGAGATGATCTCTACCTTATGCATTATCTGATTTTTTTCTAATAAAACCGAAGTTAAGTTAACCAGGAATTCGTCGAGTTGGTTTTGAAGAGTTTGGTAAGCAGGGGAGTGTACTTATATGAGATAACTCGAAACTATAACCACTTCAATATCGATATACAGATCTATGTTATGCTGGAGCAAAATGTTATAGAGTTGCACTGTATATCCTAAGGGTAACTCCAAGGGAGAGTAGCGTTGGCATTCATCGAATGACTTATGCTGGAATGCATGGAGAGATTCGTGAACTGTTCGATTGATAGTGGCTCATGTGTTGAGATGCTGGAATCCATGTAGAGATTCGAGATCTGTTCGAGTGATGAAAACTCATGTGATGAGATGCTAAACGTGACTTCAACATTGGTAATGATAGAAAACAGAGTAGGGGCATAGCCAGTGTGTTTAGCTAACCCAAGGGTACATCGACTCCAAATATCTAGAGATGCTTAAAATTTAGGCGCATGGGATTTGATGGTATTCGGTATCACATGTTCGAGCATGAACCAACTATGTTTTCCTTTGTGGTATATTTTTACTAGAGATATATGTGGTTTTGGGAGGTAGTTTCTGACCCTTTTCGCCCGCCTCAGATTACTAGGGGCACCTCCAATGGAAATCCATATGCGAATTCACGCTTAGCGGTTTTGATTGTATACCTAATATTGTTGTGATGTGAGATGCAAGCAGCGCAGCTATTTTTTTATTTATATTCTACCCTTTAGGCATTATCTATTATATCGCATTATTTGGTTCTTTTGAGGGGAAAACCATTCTGGTGATTCAGTTGGTCTCAAAAGATACTGTTATATCAGCTGGTATTTCTTGACTTTCTTATACCAGACTTATGTCTGACTCGTGCTTTTATTTTTCCCTTACTTCCTCTAGTGCTCTTTCGGGCGGTCTGAGAAAGACGGGTTTTCATTGATATTATTTGGAGCTTCTGGAGACAAGCTGGATGCTCTTGCATATATCTGTGTATTTTTTTCATTTGCACTACTAGTATGTATATGTCACTAATCACGAGGATTGGTTGTTCTAACTATCTAGACCGATGATAGTACTTAGGTTAGTAATTCTGAAATTACATTGTTTCTCGGAGTAATCCTTTGTACTATTTTGATATTATATATTATCGTCTTGTTATGAGATTCAGATGTTTTGTTCTTCCTTCCTTGTTCCTTTTCTTTTTCTTTTTTATTTACCCTAACAATCTACCTTTTATGCACTTGAGTATATAGCACATGAATACCGTGGATGTCTTAGTGTCAACATTTGAAAGTCGAAAAGGTTGGGCATTATACATTTGATGTTGGGTTTCATTGTTTAGAGATGTTACTTGATTAGTGTATATAGATGTTTAGGGACCACTAGTTACCGCTTCCATTTCTGACGAAATATTTTATTTCCTTCATTAATGACTTTTATCGGAAAGTTTGGGTGTATGTGATGAAGGCCAAATCAAAATGCTTTGAGAGGTTTAAGGCTCGGAAGGCACTAGTTGAGAACCAATAATATTATAATTTGAAGGTGTTTAGATCTAATAATGGTAGTGAATTTGTTTCTAGGGAGTTTCTCGATTTTTGTTGGAAGCATGGTATACATAGATATTTCACTATATCTAGAGATCTGCAATCCAATAGAGCTACTGAAAGGATGAATTAGACTTTACTTAAGAAGGTCCATTACTTGAGATTGACTATGGACTTGTCTAGAGGCTTTTGGGTTGAGGCTTTATTAACTATAATGCATATCATTAATTGAATTTAATGCTTAGATGGGAAGATTTCAAAGGAAAGAGGGAAAGTAGTGTATCTAAGTTATTTCCATTTTTTGTTACCCTTTGTATATTCACCATACAAGTGATGATAAGTTGGAGTTGTAGCATATAATGTCATATTTATGGGATATATGGATGGAGTAAAAGGGTATCGCACTTGGTACCCTGTGGATAGAAAGATTGTACAATCTGGACATGTTACATTTGATGAGTCTGCAATGTTCAAGTCTAAGGAATATTTACCCACCATATAAGTTTCATATTATGATGGGCCTATAAGAAAATGGATGAGGTTCCTACATCAACATGGAAGTAGAGTTATAGCTGCAGATGAGATACGTGAAAATGCAGCTGATGAAACATCATGGGATAGTCCACAAATGCCTTCTAGCAGTGTGGGTAATATACATGAAGCTAAAGGAAGTTTAGTTCAAGGTGTAACTGGAAGAATTTTAGACGATGTTGTACTCAAGCCAATCGTAGGACTATTAGGCCACTCGATAGGGGAGGAGGTTGGCAGTATGCAAATTCGAGTATTATTGATCAGTTTATTATGCCTTACATGTGGTTCATGATGATCCAGTTGACCTTAAAGAAGCCATGAAGTCTGATGATTGCTCAAAGTGGTTTTGCACTACAAAAGAGGAGTTAGCATCATTGAAGAACAATGTGACTTTGGATTTGGTACCACCACCTCAGGGATGTCAAGTCATAAGTTGTAAATGGGTGTTAAGGGTGAAGGATGATGGAAGATACAAGGCCAAATTAGTTGTTAAAGGGTTTTTACAAAGAAAGAAAATGGAGTATGATGATATTTTTGCACCTGTAGTTAGACATACCTTCATCCAAGTGGTTGCTGCTTATGACTTGAAGTTGGAACAACTTGATGTAAAAGGCGCTTTCTTGCACTTTGACTTGGAGGAAACCATTTACATGAAGCAGCCAGAAAAATTTTGTAATTGGGAAAGAAGATTGGGTTTGCATGTTGAAGAAGTCTCTTTAAGGAACTAGGCAACTGCCTAGATAGTGGTACGCGAGGTTTGATTCTTTTCTGCTTTCATCTGGTTTTAATCGTAGTGTCAAAGTCACATGTGTTTATTTAAAGCATTTATTAATTGGGGGTATTTGCTCTTATATGTGGATGATATATTGATTGCTTCTAAGGACAAAGTTGAAATTGATAAATTAAGGTTGAAATTGAAAAATGGAATTCAAGATGAAAGATCTTGGGGAAGCAAAGAAAATTTTGGGGATGGAAATTTAGAGAGATGGAAAGCTTGAACTTTTGAGTATATTCAAAATTTGCTTACTCGGTTTAGTATGGATGGAGCAAAGGCAATCAATATACGCATGTCTTTTCATATACAATTTTCTAGTAAAGACTCTCTGATCTAAGAGAAAGACAAGGCCTGGATGGAGAAAGTACCATATGCAAGTGCATTTGGTAATTTGATGTATGATATGGTTTGCGCTAGGCCTGTCATTACACATGATGCCTTTCTGGTTAGTGGTATATGGCAAATACAGGAAAATTGAAGTTGGAGGCAGTGAAGTACATTTTTAGATATCTTAGAGGAACTCCATACCATGAGCTTGTTTTTGGCGGCAAGGATAGTTATTTCAGCTTGACTTCTGACTATGTCGAAGATAGAGATTGAAGTAAGTCAATCTCGGGTTATGTTTACTCTTGGAGGAACAAACATTGGTTGAAAAGCGAGATTACATACGATAGTTGTTTTGTCTACTAGAGAGAAAGAGTTGATCGATGTTGTTGAAGCAGGTAAGGAAGCACTCTACTTGAAGCGGTATATGAATTTTGGATTTTGTATATAATGGAAGTACAGTTCACTTAATTGAAATTTTGGTTTCAGCTCAAGAATGAAGCATATAAAGGTGACGGTATATTTTCTTGTCTCGACGAATGAAGAGAAACTAGTCTGTATTCATATGGTTCAAAGTAGAATGCAGCAGGTATGTTCACAAAGTCCTTGCATGTTGCAAAGTTCGAGCATTGCTTGAACTTAGTCCGCTTATTGAGGAATTAGGTAGCACATGGGAGAGTGAGTTGGTTAATAAAGAATTTATTTTCAGTGATACAAGAGATTGATGCATGGGGCCTACATACATGGTGAGTGTAGTTTTAATACTCTATTAGTAGGTGGAGGCCTTGTCAGAGTTCGTCGACAAAGTGCAATGGTCATGTTGAAGCTCGTTGGGGAAGTATATGTAGTGTCATTTTCGAGTTTTCTTGTAGTATGAAGGTGTAGGTGTTGTTTGGATGACTTGTATGAAAATATAGTATCAAGGTAGAGACTGTTGGAATCGGTGATACGATATTTTCATATCAATGAAAAATGCACCACGATCGGATCGGTGAAGACAACACGTTGTTTAGAGTGGCAGAGGAGCGGCAGCGAGGAGATGAAGGATAGACAAGGAGCGACAAAAGTCTATAGCAAAAGCTATAGATTTCCAATCGACTGGTAAGGTCTACCAATAGACTAGAACTCTTTTCAGCAACTAGTAACCCTACTAGTTTACTACTTTATTGATGAATTTTGACTCGAGTACACTCCTGTGGTCGGAGTCGAGTGGAAATCTTTTCCATCCGTTTAGACTAACTAGTCGAATTGGAAAATATTTCCAGTCGATGTTTTCTGAACAAGTCGTTTTTGAAGCTTCGTGGGTATTTTCATCTTTTTTCGTGTGTTTTGAAGTTTGAATCGTATATTTCTGCAGAGTTTTGATTCAACGATGGCGATTATATCAAAGTATATAAATAGACATATGTATGATTTATTGTTTGTAATGCAACCATAATAGAAGAGAAATTTTGTTTGTATTTTCTTCTCTAGTGTTATCCTCCATTATCAATTTTGTATACTATATCACGATAGTGGAACCACAGTAAATTTGGTGTCTGTGTTTTTTGTTTATAGCATCTGTAATCTTATATTTGTTATATATGATTATGAGATAAGAGATATTAGTTTTCTGTTTGTTTTACATCACCCATTTTCCAATCGCAATTACCTTTCTGCTGCGTTTGGAGGTTTAAAATATTTCTTTAACACACGCAACTTAAATGGGAAAGCTTTTAAGTTAACCCTCCATCAAATATTTACTCTTTATGATCCACCTAAGGAATTTAAAAAGGAAAGCCAGAATACAAGCAAGGGTAAAGCGCAAAGTTGGTTATCACAAGGAAAGTTTCAAATCTTGGATTTTAAAAAAAATTCTCGGACTGATGTTTAAGTTGAAATAAATAAGATTTAAAATTCTGATAACTAATCAAGTTGTCAAATCTTAAATTTCAAAGAAAATCTTAGACTGATATCTCGTTAAGACGAATGAGATTTAAAACCTTGATCACAAGACAACTAAGGGTAGATAAAAGAGTGTTTCTTTCCACTTAAGCTAAACCACAGATAAAGGACCCGGATATATTACATGATACTGTAAATTTTAACAAAGGTATTCTTAAATAGACATTTCTCCCCCAATTAAATGTTGCATATCAATGCCTATTTCCTTTCCACTTTCATGGCATTAACAATCTTATTAAAATTATCATATGACAACCCTCTTTCTCCAACACTTGCACTCGCAATATCTTTCCACTTTTTCGAATTCATCCGAATCCTCTCATCTCCCAACACTCCTTCGACTTTCACTCTAACCTCCTCCCTCATCACAACCCCATTATCATCTCTCTCCAGTCTCAACCCAACGTTCCAAACCTCACAAATGTACCTCTCATTAAAGAACTGATCGATAAAATAAGGCTTACACAGAAAAGGAACGCCATTCCTCACCCCTTCAACAGTGGAGTTCCATCCACAGTGCGACACAAAGCAAGCAATAGAAGGATGAGCCAGAACCTTCTGCTGTGGGCACCAATCCACTATCTTTCCTCTACCCTCGACCCGCTCTCTAAACCCATCCGGGTACACGTTAACCTCATTTGTTGGGTCCGGCCTCACAACCCACAGATATGGGCTACCCGTCAGCTCCAGCCCAAGCGCTATTTCCCGAAACTGCTGCTGGCTGAATACGGTGAAGCTCCCAAACGCAACGTACACAACTGACTTCGGTTGCTGCTTGTCTAGCCAGTTTAGGCATGTGTCGTCTTCGGTCCAGAACGCCCCTACCGGGTTGGTGAACTGTGGGTCGGGTGTGAGTGGGCCTACGGGTAGCACGGAAGGCATTTTTGTAAATACAGGTGATTCGAGCTCGTGGAAGGAGTTGCAGGCTGTGAACTCGGCGAGCTCGGATGTTTTGCTGTTGTTGGCGAAGTAATGGAAGAGGATTCTTTGGCTTTTCGAATCAGGGAAAACGTTCCATGGGAATTGAGCAGGGTTCATTTTTGGCATGCCTGGTATTATTTCTATCATGTCGCTGTTCTTCGGCTGCCCTGCAAAAACTGCCTCATTTAATTATCTTTACGATATTCTGTAGCATGAATAGTTGATAACATACCGGTATGGTCGACAAATCCGGCCTGAATAAGCTTAGGTATACTCTTTAAAGTGGCGTACATACCGGCAGCAGCGGGCCAGAAAGCGGCCACTCGAAGGCCCATACCTTTTGCGACTTCAAAAGCCCATGCCATGGTTTCATCAGCAATCATCCATGTGATTTTATCATTATGGACTTAGACTGCCCTGCTCTTGGTAATAATTTCTTCTAAATGAGGAGGCATTACACGAACGAGACTTTCGCAAAGCTTTCCGAGGTCGTTTCTGTCTTCAGTGGGGCCCAGCCCATCTGGAACTGAAACTAGTTGAAGGTTCTCGTGGAGTTCTCTGTCTTTTTGGGAAAGTGAAGCGGTGATTCTGTGATGGTTGAAATCTGTATTGACGAATGTTATCTTGAAACCGTGATTGAGTAGTAAGTAGGAGAATTGTAGTAGGGGGATTACATGGCCTTGTGCTGGGTATGGTAAGATTATTACATGTATAAGACTCATGCTTTTCTTTTCTTTTCTTTGGGTAGTCTTAGATTTATTTGATGAGTCTTGATAGAAGTAGAAGATGATTTGTTTTTGTGTAGACCTTGCTTGAGGACTATAAGTTTATAATGCCATCTGACTGCAATTTTATATTCTTATCCTTCAAGCCAACCATCCCGATTGTATTCAATAGTTTGGGTAATTATTTCTTGAGATATGGTTAAATAATGCTATGTTGAGATCCACATTCTGGACTTCATTTTCCTTTAGGGAGCAAAATTTCAGGCATTTGTTTGCAAATGATAAATAATATTAGTTTAAACTGGAGGAGCTATAAGAAAGTTTAATAATTTAGAGTAAGTAATGGTAAGTCCAAGTAATTCCTAGCTTAAGGAATGCATGAAAGTAGTAACATTAAGGGAGTTATTACAACAGTATACTGCATTTATTTGTTTTTCCTTTTAAAGTCGCTCGGTTTTATATTTTATACTAACCGTAGTCAAAACTACCATGGCAGATTTGATTCTCCAACAACTGCTCAACGTTTAAACATTTGTTTGTACATAAATATCAAGATATGACAAATGGAAAAGATGTAGTTAGTGTTTGGTTCAAAAACACATATTCAAACCAAACCCTACCTTATTTCCCAGAAATTATCTTTTTGCCCATCTGTTAGTTCTTTAAACTACAAAAGAATATTAATACATGACAAGTTGTGGTGAAATATATTGTTTCCTTTAGATTTCACATAAAAGATAAAAATTTCCAGTCTGGGTATTCGGAATTAAAATATAACATGTTATTCATGACACAAACATAAATCTAACTGCATAAATGAAAATATAAGCGAGAGTTTGTCGAATTGAAAAACATTTCATCATACCCACAGTCATGCAGCTTAGAAATAACGATGACCACAAAGATAAAATCAACTTAAAAGCATTCGATAAGCACTGTACATAAAAGATAATGTTTTTGAATTACAAAAAGGTCTATCAAGCCTTCGCCCATAACTAAGGCTGCTCAATGTATTTCTTAGGAGAGGATCTAAATGGATGACTTTAACTTTGTGGCTTTGGAGGCCGAGCAGCTCCAAAGTAGTTTGTGACTAACCCCATTATAGCAAACCTGATATATTGTATCCAAAAAAATATCGTTATTTATATAATAATTAACTAAGAGAAATCGTGTTTAAATATTAGTCAACAAAGTTCAAACAGTTTTTTCTGTAAAAAGATTAACTGATATTAATTCCACAGGCAAATTAATGTCCATTGCATAATTATATCAGTTCGCTTCAAAGTAACATTCCAGGACTGCTAACTCGAAAATGAAAGCAGTTCCAGACTTCAGGTGCTACCGATGATAGATTAACTTGCACTGATTAGAATATAGCATCATATTTCAACAAGTCTTAGTAGTTTATTGCTAATAACCTTTAGCTCATTTTATGTTGTTATGGCAATAGTAACCGTTACCGATATAAGAAAACTATAAGAAAACCATTATACCGATACTATTGGTAAGTCAAAAATGACTACCAATACTTTACCGTTACCGGGTAAAATGTTCATTGGTATACCGATAAACTGATAAACCGTTGACTGGTAATGGTAAATTTACCGATTCATAAAGCTACTTAAATTTTATAACATTAAAATTTTGATGATGATGAAAAAGTAAATATTTAATCACTAATTCCAACTCCATTAATGTTTATATAAACATTTTGACTTATTTTAGTTGATAAAAAAAATTCTTGGATCGTCACAAGTTATTTACAATAATATGAAATAATAATTTTGCTAATCTTAAACTTAGAAGTTAACAGGCCAAAAAGAATTATCATCATAAATACTATTACAAACATCAGCTTAAAATATGATAAACTTTCAAAAGGTTTTGTGGTTGGATTAATTAAAATAGTGAAAAAAGCAAAATTAATATGACTGGTAAATTTACCGTTACTACTGGTTTTGACATTTCTTTGCCGCTACATTTACAATTAATTATGTTAAATTTACCGATAGTATTAGTATACCGATATGTCTGGTACGGTACAGTAACGGTAAAGTTATCATTACCATAACAACCCTAATTTTAGCAGAATACGTCATGAAATAAGAATTATTGTTTAACTCGGTTTAAATCATCTAATTATATTCGTAGAGAAAAATAATAGTGGAAATTAGTAGTCATCCCTTGTTTTCAAACTTAATACCTGAAAAACTCTTTTTAGAGACAAGTTTTCCGAAACATTCATGTCAATGTTTTTAACGAAAAAATTTTGCAGTTTAAAATGAAAATATGTGCAGTTTTAAATTCACATTTGTAAAATAAATATTTGTAGTATAGACTGAAAATATATAAAATGTAGAATGCACATTCTTGTGCTGCGGTGTAGGCTGCAAATTTTCAATTTACAAAAATGTGCAATTAGAACTGCAAATATGTACAGTTTAAAAATGCACATTTTCACTGGAAATATTGACAAGAGTTTTCCGTGAAAACTGTTGTTGATGGGGCCGAAATGAATTTTGAAACTTTTGAAAGATGTTTGAAAAAATGTGCCAAAATAATAATTATACAAGAGTAGTTATGAAATTTAATTCATTTGAAAATAAGATTTTGTCAAGTGAAACTAATAAGCTTTAAATTAAGTGATTTTGCATATTTTCTAGAACATCGTGCTTACAGAGTCTTTAATTTAAACTAGACTTAAATCAAATGGCATCTACCTCATGTAAGCTAGGAAAAATGCTTTGCAGTATTTTTCATATTCAATTCAATATTGAATATAGCACTTTATTGCATCAAATAAAGCTAGACTAAGAACTGTCAAACCATGGTGCATTGAAACCTGATCTAGATTAATTATGTATTCTTCGTGTAAATGCATAGAGCATCAAGAATGTTGAAAATTGGTTTCTTTATTGGAGAGGACTGATTAAATTATTATTGTTGTTATTTTGAAAATTGGTTTCTTTATTGCAGACACCTACAAGTGCAAAGGATGCTAAACTCAAACAGTTACCACTACTAAATAAATTCTTATATATACAAATTGGTCGATATCATGATATTTCTCCCTCAACAACTAAAAAATCACCGTATGAGCTGTAGGGTTTTTTTCTCAGAATGCAGCAGATTATAAATACAACATACAAAAAAATGCATATATTTCGCAAATCAAAGGCATTCCACGTTTTGGCCAAAAGTCTGTGATTAATCGAACAGCCATAAGTTCCAATCAAAATGCCTTCCATATTGAAATCGCCTTCCACAAAACTTATTTGCAAAAACAAAAGGTTTTATTTATTTTTTTCCCATTAACACCCATATTTCTACTCAACCAGAAATAAAGCTTATAAAGAGGTTAAAAATAGTATCCTGGAAAAAAAAGGCTATGCCTAGTAGATTTACTCTTTCCTATATATATTTGGATATATTGTCGGCTTTGATAAATCCTATTAATATTTGATGAATAGAATTGTGTTTCATTGTCGGCTTTGATAAACCAAAAAAATACACAAGAAAACATTATGGTTAATAAGAGTGAAAAAAAACGATTTAGTTAGATTAAAGTTACTTACATCATTGCCATGGAGATTTGCTTCATGTCATTTTCGAAGTTCTTCATGTTTACAAGGGACTGGGCACAGAATATTATCGCCAGCCATGAGCAAAGCTTGTACTGAAAACAGAAAAAAAAAGAGTAAAAGGAAGGAAAACTGAAATGAAGACTTGAATAATTAACTAATCGTCTCATTTGATTTCTACACTGAAATACACCAATTATCAAAATAAGTTAAATAAGAAACTATATGAACTGATGAGCGATAAAGCTAAATTAAAAAATGGCTTGGGTCAGAAGCCATTACGTAATTGAGTGTTGTTACATAACGACTTTATATTTATCTATTCAACACCGATGAAGGCTACTAAATTCAGAGTGAAAGATGATTACATTTTTCACCCTCTTATTTACATACAAACTAAATAAGAAGCTACATGAACCGATGAGCGATAAAGCTAAATTACAAAATGGCTTAGCACAGATGCCGTTACGGGCCTACGGCATTACATAATTGATACACAAGGATTCTTCACTAATATGTTCAACAATGATGAAGGCTACTAAATTCAGAGTGAAAGATTACTGCATTTTTTGACTTTTTATTTACACTTTTGTTATCATTATATGTTAATAAAAATTATTTATCTTCCATGTATTTTTCAAGATACTATGTGCAAATAAAGTCAAAAAGCAAACAAAATTTCACTTTTCTAGCGGTGTATAACATGACAACAATAACTCTCTATTTAACTTTTACTAATTCATACACAAACAAATCTTGGACATCTTCAAAGCACTCGATATCCAATCAACTCCACCAAAGCATATAACCAGTGTCTTTTAAACCTTAAGGAACTCATCACTGCAACTCTTCATCTAATTTTTACCTCAATCCAATAAATTTGAAAATGGTGTCTTAAAACACAATCGACATTCAACAATGGATAATCACAACAACACATAAGGATCACAAGCTTCCTAGTTAGTGGTGAGCTTTGACTCCTTTATTGTTTCAAACTTCATTTAATAGGCTTGAGCTTAGTCACTCGGTACATAGTTAGATAACGAATCATCTAAAAGTCAACAAATGGTTTTCCATGACTTTGTACTACCTTCTTCTACAGTATTACACATCAAATGATTGGCTTATCATCCTCCATTGAAATTGGCCCACGGAGCCATCAAAGTGAAATTGGGCATTCTTGCTTTAAAATTGCTCAACAAAACAACTCTATATTTTTCATCCTTTCTAATCTTACCTTTTAGGATCTCCATCTCCATAGTCATGGTTTTCTCCATCGCCTTATCTTCACTAACATTTTAACGAAGATTATGAATAAGTGGTTTGAGTGCCACATTTTTTATGTTTCAGCCAAGATCATTACACACAGATAAGGTCGAAACTGAGAATTAAACAAGTTAATTAAGCTCCACTTTCAACCAATAACTCATTAACAGATGTAAAAACCAAAAAACACCCAAAAGACTACACAAAACTCAATTTAATACACTAGCCTTTAGATCTTTATATGTTGCAGAAATCTGCAGGACTCTAGAGTGCATCTAAGTTTGAAATACACCAAGACGTTATATACACCGACTGACCTAATAAAGTTAATAAGAACATATGCCATGAAAGTAAGGATGTGTTGGTTGGTTGAATTTGTTGAGCAAAGATTCAGACAACATTTTGATCCCACAACAACCCCTGCTACATTACTTGTTTATTGTCGTGCATTTCTACTTACCTATTCTGTATCAAAATGCACATTTTTTACAAAAAAAAATTCAGAACATTTATTTGAACCCCCTTATGTTATTGCATTATAGTTCATATGATGTAAATGTTCAGTTTAAACTGTACTGCTACACAATGTCCAGAACATTTAGTTTTCCTTTTCCTTTTTTCAATTAGATGTTAGAGCAGAAGCTAATAGATTCTGAAGATAACTTATATTGGGCCAAACCAGTGAGCGAGTTCATCATAAGTCATTATTCCAGATAATTTGAAATAGTAGAATTTAAATTATTCAAATCTTGGTATTATTTTGATAAATTTCATGTGGAATATCATAATGCTAACCATGTTCGATTTCATGTTTTGTATTTTCATGAGATTCAAACGTCCTTTGGTGTCTCCTTTGCAATGTGAGTGATGTTACTATAAAAAAAAATCAAGATTTACATATGGTATCACTAGCTATCTGAAGTGACTCAACATTAAAGAAAATATATTGCGCAGGCTATCAGATATGACTCAACATTAAAGAAAATGTATAGAGGTATACAATAAATTGGCAGTGAATCTTATGCATGTTACATGGCATTAATTATTAATACTTGTTCCTAGCTTTTTGACTTGCAATTGCATGCATTGCATAGGCATGTTGGCAGTTAAATGTAGAAGGAAATAATATTGAATGCATACATCTCTCAAGTATCACAGTTCAATCAACAACGGTTGATTTTGTACTCAAAAAATATACCAAAATCCAAAGTATAACTACCAGTGAAGCTCATTATTCAGACATGTTCCCTTTTAAACCAAAATTGTGATGATCCATAACATTCGTGTATGAGAATGGAATGTACTTGCAAAGTTTATGCCTTTTTCACTGCTTTTAATGTAAGCAATTTCGTTCATTATGTAAGCAATTTCGTTCATCAAAAGAGTTGAAATTATAGGTTGTTGATCTCAAGAACAAGGATGTGCATTTATAAACCATGGAAGGAGATGCAACCGTAACTATGGTACTTCCAACCTATTCGCTGCTACTATTAACTCTGACCATAATAAAGTTACGAGTTATGCACATACTTGCTTCATGCTTAAACATTTTTACTTTGATTGCTGAAGTTAGACAACTTATCTCGTTATCCCTAATAGCGTGTCACAGAGACCTAGAGAACGCCAATTTGAACTTTGCTCGACCTATTCAACCGCACGCACAACGTCTCCAGAAGTTTCAGAGCCAAAGCCAATTAATATACTGGGTTCTGAGTAGCCATACCATTAGATTATGTTGATAGCTCCAAAAAACTATTCATTCAAACATGCACCGGATTACCTTTTCAACTACTTCGACTCAATAACTTAACTACTGAAAAGAGGGTCCGGTGTTTGCTTCGATACGGCCCCTCATTGATCCTGCAATCTTCTTCCCAGTTTGTTGCTTTATTGTAAATGGTGGCAGAAAATGGAGGCAGTGATCAACCTACAATAATTTTTATAGTTTTTTTTTTCTGACCATAATGAAGTTACAAGTAATGCACATGTCCATCATTTCAGTTACTTTATGCTAAAACATCTTCACTTTGGTTGCTGAAGTTAGACTTCTTATCTCTGCAGTCATCTCCGCAAACGGAAAATGGAGGCGGTGATCAACCTATGATAAATTTTATAGTTTTTTCTCTTAATGGTGCATATCGTCTTAATAATTAACTTTGTACCTTAATCATCAAACAAATCAGCTGTGTGTATTACAACTTTTGTAATTATAAGGTTGGTTCTGTAATTTTAATGACAATATCAATTCACTTGGAAAATGTTTGTTTCCCCAGCATCTTCCTCTTATAATTTTCATCTATAATGTAATTTCTTTCCTGCTTCACTGCTTAACTGATTTGTTACACGTCTACCATATCATGGAAATTAAGCTCATAATATAGCTTCTAACAATGGAGACAAAATTACAATTTTGGTCAGTGTTCCAACTATGAAACCAAGCATTTAATTGAAAAATAAGTGCGCTGCTATTGGCACCTCGGTTTCCTCGGCTGGCCACCTACACTGAAGATCACCCCAAAATAACGTGCACTCCTCTTTCTAAGACCGTTCATTTTTATTTTCTCTAAATCAAGCGGCACCCAAGCAGCATTTCAAAACAACACAGCGAACTTTCTCTCTTTTCCTCCTATGTCGTTCAAATTCAGTAATTTATATCCAATCTATGGCGGCAGCAGCAACCGCATCTACAGTCAATTCTGCCTATAGTGGCAACATGAAGGTACATATTCAATATTCTTCTTGCTTTTTAATGTCTGGGCTAGCAAACTCCGCTGTGGACTTTTTTTAACGGAAAAACCCTAACTGATTTGTTTTCACCGTCGATAAGCTGAATCAATTTAGCATATACAGAACGGTGATAAGCACAAATTATGATTCTACAATGCACAAGGATGAAACAGTAGATGGTGAATAATGCACAAATCCTTTCCAACCCTGGTAACCTAGTAAAATCACACATTCCCATTTTTTTCGATTCCCTAAATTTCCATCTCAAAATCAATAGTTTAAGCTGTGCACAACTTACATCTACAGAACACTTATCATATCACGAACTAATAAAAACAGATCCATAAAATCAAATAAAATATCAACAGTAATTTATATCCAATCTATGGCGGCAGCAGCAACCGCATCTACAGTCAATTCTGCCTATAGTGGCAACATGAAGGTACATATTCAATATTCTTCTTGCTTTTTAATGTCTGGGCTAGCAAACTCCGCTGTGGACTTTTTTTAACGGAAAAACCCTAACTGATTTGTTTTCACCGTCGATAAGCTGAATCAATTTAGCATATACAGAACGGTGATAAGCACAAATTATGATTCTACAATGCACAAGGATGAAACAGTAGATGGTGAATAATGCACAAATCCTTTCCAACCCTGGTAACCTAGTAAAATCACACATTCCCATTTTTTTCGATTCCCTAAATTTCCATCTCAAAATCAATAGTTTAAGCTGTGCACAACTTACATCTACAGAACACTTATCATATCACGAACTAATAAAAACAGATCCATAAAATCAAATAAAATATCAACAGTAATTTATATCCAATCTATGGCGGCAGCAGCAACCGCATCTACAGTCAATTCTGCCTATAGTGGCAACATGAAGGTACATATTCAATATTCTTCTTGCTTTTTAATGTCTGGGCTAGCAAACTCCGCTGTGGACTTTTTTTAACGGAAAAACCCTAACTGATTTGTTTTCACCGTCGATAAGCTGAATCAATTTAGCATATACAGAACGGTGATAAGCACAAATTATGATTCTACAATGCACAAGGATGAAACAGTAGATGGTGAATAATGCACAAATCCTTTCCAACCCTGGTAACCTAGTAAAATCACACATTCCCATTTTTTTCGATTCCCTAAATTTCCATCTCAAAATCAATAGTTTAAGCTGTGCACAACTTACATCTACAGAACACTTATCATATCACGAACTAATAAAAACAGATCCATAAAATCAAATAAAATATCAAGCTACGCAATTCTTAAAGTTCCAAGGAAATAAAAATCAGAACATATACCCGCAACATGGCGCCAGCGACTCCAAACAATACGGCGAGGAATCCTGAGTAATCGACGGGGAGATCCTGAGGAGACACGGCTGGAGGTACATAAGGCTTCGCCGCCGATGGCTGACGTGGATCGTTCGCCATCGATGCCGAGCTAGTGTCTTTCATCTTTGTTCTTTAACCACTTCAGATCCGGAATAGCGAGACGGTCTATGTTATTGAAACCTTGGGCCGGTTGGAGCATTGGTCAAAATTTTATTCAAAAGCCCACAAAAAAAGAGTGAGGGAAAAAGGTATAGTTGGGAACGGCAAAATCGCCCACCGTGGGGCTCGAACCCACGACCACAAGGTTAAGAGCCTTGCGCTCTACCAACTGAGCTAGACGGGCATGTTTAAATTAATGTTTAAGCTTATTCTATTATTTTAATTTTGGATTTATTCATAACACTATTGATAGACAAAAGAGACTTTTACATTTGGGCTAACAGAGGAATTTAAGAAGATAAAATAGAGATTAATAAAAACAAAACGACGTGGTGATTAAACAACAAAAAACACGGTTAAATTCCGCATTGTACCAGCTGAACTATACTACACATGTTAATAAGTGAAAGTATTATGCTCTACTTCAGGAACGGGTTCCCCAGTGACAACTTTCTTTAGGATTTCGTTCATTCTCTAAAATTTGTGCGTTGTTGACTTCTCAGCTTTTCAAAAGCAAAACAATTTTAATAAGCGGTCCTAAATATTGTTTAGCTTAATGGGCCGTAGTAAATGGATCTTAAATCATGCATGCAAATTCATTTTAAAGTGAATATTATGACTACATTTTGCTAAACCTTTAAACAAAAACAAGTAAAAACGGGAAAAGAAAATTAAGTTGCAGTGTAAAATTTATAATATGGCAATAGTGAATAGAAGAGCTCACGCATCAAAGAAAGAACAATGGAAGAAAATCAATAATAAAGGCTAGAAAGTGAAGTCAGAATAGTATAAACTATTTTTACTGTCATTAAAAGAATAGTAAGATGTTAACAAATTGACATGATATAAAACAGTTGGTCCCGTGCATGATGCTGCTGTTGCATTCAGGTTCGGTATGAAAGAAAAATACAAACCTAAATCCCAAACCTATAAACCAATAATAAACAATAACCTTTAGATAGACATGTATATAAATTAATAAATGAAGCAAAGTGAGAGCAATATTAGGCATCAGCAGTTTTGACAGTTGGGATTCCAAACACAAACGATACCAATCATTCGCATTCAATTTGACACAAGTGACAGAATCTCTACTTTGTCTGTTTATTGTCTACTTCCATATAAAGATAGATTTTTCAGTACATTCACGTGACAGTGACAACAACAAACAAAGCAGAGATATCGTAGTTGTTACTAAATATATAGATAGGGTCAAATATGCACTAGTCACTTGTTTTTGTACTTGCAGCAGCCGCATCACATGTTACATCACAGACAATCTTTTAATATGTTCAAAAGGGAGCAACCAACCAATTTATTATCACTTGTACTTCACGTTC
This sequence comes from Allium fistulosum, assembly GCA_030737815.1. Lineage (NCBI taxonomy): Eukaryota > Viridiplantae > Streptophyta > Magnoliopsida > Asparagales > Amaryllidaceae > Allium > Allium fistulosum. The sequence goes on along the minus strand of CM060902.1, from coordinate 1,331,947,552 downwards.
TGTGTGTGTTCACAATATCATATTAGGGAACATGCAACATATACTGAAGAATATGAATCAAATCATTATAGAAAGGGTTGACACTCGTACAAGAACTACAACTTCACTAAAATCTGTTCTAATAGTACAATTTGTACCCGTAAAAGACTTCATCTTTCCTACAATTGCATGATGTTGGAATTCCATAACATATATGTTACAAAAATAATAAAGGTATGATGCACATCATACAGTACATGCTATAGCTTCGCACCTAGGCAAAATGAATTTCTTTTGCTTAGTACCTCCCTTGACCGAATATTTTATATATATACTAGAAAGAAAACTGAAGACTTCCAAGTTTGCAAAATTTACAGATAGGTGTGCTCTTGACTGTGGCCGAGCGAAGATTTAGAAACTTCAAACTGGAACTTCATTGCGGACCAAAGGCAAAATTTTAATCATATTATATGCAGACTCATAACAAAATGCAATTTGCCACCTCTGGTAGATTTCTAGGCAATGCATGTGCAGTCACTTGCCTTTGAGGATAAGCTTTTCGAGGGGTAGTTTCAGAAACAGAAGAACTCCTGCTTCCTTCACTTTGATGACCACCGTGAAATTTCACAAATCGGTTCATAACAGCTTCCTTCCATAAATCTTCGCACTGCAATCTTACGTCTAATACTGAATCCCTCTCTTCTGATCTGAAACGCCGAAGGAAAATGATATTAACAAGAGGTGATCAGTTTCAATTTGGTTATCAATACATGTGTGTGTGTGTAGCAATTATAAACGTAGCAATATAAGCAATGAAAATTCAGTTGAATTGTAAGTTGAAAATATGCAAAAGGTACAACTATGTGTAGAATTAATCCAATTCTGAATGGTTGCTAACTGTTTCCAATTTTAAGACTCTCCACCTCAACTTACCCTTGAGAATCCGTAGCAATTAAGTAGTCGACAACAAAAGAGCACATCAAAGTTTTACTAATTAAGGAAATGTATGCATACATATAAAGGAACTGGTATCATGATATTGTACCTTTGAAAATTGTATAATGCATATTTATCTTATCGGAATCGTATCACGCCATATCAGATTTGAACCATTTGATATAATATCTTCCTGCCACACTTACAATATAGCATATATGATAAAACGATTAATAACGCAGTTTTCTATTTTACTTTATTTTTTGTGTAAAGTTATAAAAAATATTCATTTCAAGATGTTTGACCATCTGAAAGACTTAAATTGTGATATAACTTTTTTTAATATGTGCTACTATATAATTTAATTGTACAAGTGTTATGTCACTATAGTTATGACTGTATTTTATTTAATTTCAATCACAACAGATGATAACTGAAAAATGAAGTGCTAATAGGTTCACAAAATGGGATATTTATCAGCTGATTAGGTGGCAACAGCTTAACATAATGCCTTTTACAAGAAAAATAACAAACAAAGCTGTAATGATCTAATGACATGAACATACAGTAATACGACACAAAGTAAGTTATGAGTAAGTCTGTGTAACCAAACCGAGGTAAACAATCAATGTAGTGCAATTCAAGACAAACTCGATCCTTTGAAGAAAAGTTGAAAGTGCATGAGCTCCTTCTGCATGTGCATTGATTCCATCAACAAATGCCAGTAAATATGACACTTAGCTGATTTATATTCTTATGATACTTTGTTAATGAAATAAGAGTTTAGATTGTTGTTATTTTTTGCATACATATTTGACAAGACGAATAAAGCTATTGTTTGTCCAAATGTAAATGTAAGTCTATACCATTGTTATGCACAGATATGTGCAATTCAAAATTAACAAGTCCTAAAATAAATAGTTAAGACCGATTTAGCAAACATAGTAACATGTCAAAACTAATCTGTTAAAAAAATATACCTAATTCGTCTTTTAGATCCAAAAGACATGGTTCTTGCTAGTGATATTCAGTGACTGGATTTATCATATGACTTGATCTCATAATTTTGTAATAAAGGCATCAAAAAAAAATCTGAAATTTGATATCTGCATGTTCAACGATAAGAAGAATAAAAAGGGCACCTTTTGTTGCGTTTTACATATTTTTGTTCATAGTTCATATTATTTCATTGAGCGTCGAAGTAGTTTGAATCACCAACATTATGTTGTCAGATTATATAAGAATGTTTTTTTTCCTTGTGGGAAAGGAGATCTTACTCCAAAAAAGAGTCCCAATGTTCACACACATCTCGACCTGCTCACAAGTGTATGTTTATAACATAATGTATCACATAATTTTGACAAAAGGGTACGTGCTAACTTAGCTGGTTATTATACTGCACTTTTTAGGATTGCCATTATAGCTGATAGCATGAACAGTTTCGTTTTTAACAATAATTTTATACATTATTTTAGAAAAAATATCTATAGAAAGCTAACATTATCTAAGTTTTATTAGTTTTTAACAAAAAGTAGTGATTGGGAAAAAAGAGTTCTTGGTAAGATACGCATAAAGCAGTCTCTATCACAAAGTTTATTTATACCTAGCAGCTGCTTGGAATAGTATAAATGACGACTATTCGAACTCACTTATGTCATTACCATCATTCCAAAAATACTTGGGGTCATTAGTACAGTGCAAGGCTCTAGTGCAAGGCTCTAGAGTAAAGGGACCAGATAGAGGTCACTGAATCCTATTTTACAAATCACACACACACACGTGTGTGTGTAGTAGTTGTAGCTGTTGCACATAGGACTTTGGTCATCATTAAGATGTGAAACAAAAGGATATGGGAATTCATAAAAGACTAGCATGCATCATAAAAAAGGGTTCGCGATTGCTCTAGTGTTTAAATTATAAAAACTTGACAAATTTATACATGTTCTAATTAAACATGAAACAGGTATTAGCAACTACAACGATATGAAACTGATGCAAAGAAAATTAAAAACATGAAAAGTCCACAGATGCAACTAATAAACAGAAGAACAATAATTCTAACCTCAATGAATCCACCTCTATCTTCTTTGATCTTGCTGTTATTTCTTCCACGAATCTAGAAAAATAACTATATGTTTCCCTCTTAGATATTATAGGGTCTCCTGATGACCTGAATAAGTCATTAAAGGCAAGATTAACTGTTTAATTCTCAACAAAAGTGAGACAAGACTATATGAATTAGTTATTGACATAAAATGGAGACAAAGTTATTGTGTAGCCTGACATAACATAAAACAAAATTTTAAATGAAAGGCAAAGTCTTTACTTCTTTGCACTATCGGAATCGACTCCAGAAGAAATCATATTGCAAGCATCACCAAGTACTGATTTCGCCACTAAGTATATAACATTTTCATAAGAAGTAGATGCTTTTGCACTAATATATGTGGATGGTATGGAGGGAAGGATCTGTTGCATTAATTGCGTAGTCAATTTTAGTCTTTTTCGCGGTCTAGCAATTGAAACACAGTCGTTAAAGGTTTCGATTTCGTCTTCAAGCTACAAGTGAACAATAAAAATAAATGAAAAGACTGCTTAGGATTAAGAAAAATAAAAGTAGATTTAAAGATTAAAGGCAAAGAAAGTGGACCTTATCGACTAGCCTATTAGTAGACAATGCCCAATTTCGTTCCGTTATGCTGTCAATAAATCAAAGATTTTAATATCAGATATAAAATATGGCATATTCCATAGTATGAGATTCATGGATACTAAGAGCACCTGATGCTTGGAGGCCTTCGTAATCCGTGTGTAACTTCCATATGCCAGGGAACAAGTTCTTTGGTTGCACTTTTACGCTTCTTAGATGTAACAATTTTATCACCGTCAATAGCTTCTGATAATATCAAATGGCTTGGAGAAGATACAATACTATTAGACTTGTCTTTTTCATCTGTCTCAACACAGTTTGCTTTTCTCTCAGAAATCATAGATGAAAAATGTTCTTGACCAGAAACATTTTCAATCTTTGCATTGGAAACATCTTTTGGGTTATTATTACTACAATTTCCATACTTTTCAAACCACAAAGGGGCCATTTGAGGGCTAATGATCGGGAGGGATTGGTTTTGAATAATTTGTGGTTTGAGTCTATCGTGGGATGTATTTGTGGTACTATCTTTACTATCACTTGATGAAGGTTTTGACATGTTAGCGTCTGTTGAAAATGAAGGCTTATGCATAGTATCAGTTTCCCTTAAAACTGTGTTCTGGCCAAAAATATATCTCTGACCTTGTGCCCGGCCCATATGAGAAGCATTCACACTGAAATCAACTCCTTTTAGTCGGTTATCTACTCTTTGGGTTGGATCAGGTTCAACGTTCTTAGATGCATGTGCTTGCTGTAAAAAGGAATTGTTATTATGTTGATTCTCTACAGTTGACGTTTCAACACTAACAGGCGGTGGCATCTGTTTTGATGGATTATCTTTTAAATTTTGATTTTCAGTATCTGAGAGTGGTGGAAAACTGGTAGAATTTTCTCCTTTTCTCTTGTTAAGATTATTATCTGGTTTCTGAAACAGATTGGAAATAAATTTCTGAGGTGGAAATCCAGTTGCGTGTTGTTGTTCAGACGATATATTTGTCCACACATTATGCAACATTTTTGAGACGCCGCCTTTCTGAGATACTGCTGATGTAACAGAAGGACGGAGTGCCCTGATTTCTGGCTTATTTGGTCCGATGTTTGTATTTTTAGGCTGAGATTTACTAGTATCGACTGAAGAAGATTGACAACTTTGCATCTCTTGTTGACTACCAAAATTTTGCTTCTGCTGCTGTTGTTGGTGCTTCTGATGCTTCTGATGTAGGTGCTGCTGCTTCTGTTGCTGATGTTGTTGCTGCAGGTGCCGCTGTGGTGTATTTTGCTGCTGCTGCTGCTGTGGTGTATTGTGCTGCTGCTGATGCTGTGGATGTTGGTATTGCTGCTGCTGTGGATGTTTCCACTGCAGTTGTTTTGTCATTTCTCTGTTTGAATTCACAACTTCCTTACTTTTCTGGCCAGTTAGAAAAGTCATGCCGCCTTGGTTTTCTTCTTTTAGAGATGCATCATATGATGAAGGTTTAATATTTACACCTGAATCGGCATTTCTTGGAATAAAACCATTACCTATATGGAGAGGAGTTTGTGGAGACAAGAAATGTTCTGTAAAAGATTGTCTTTGAGATGGTGGAGCCAATTTTAAACCAAATTCTTGATATGAAGGTGACTGATGAGGTTGGAAGTGAGATAATAATCTATTTGAGGAATCTAAATTATTTTCACCAACTTGTGTGTTCTGTTCAACTGGTTTTACTATAGCTGACTGATTCACCTTATCAAGAAGTTCAAGCATGTTTTGGCTACAAAAAATAGTAAAAAGAAGAAGAAAAATGAGTATTATATTGGTAATTTAGCAGACAAAACTTTTCAAAACATAAAAAATGTATCGTCGTCAGCATCATCTGACCTTTTTTTTTAAGCTAGGCTCACAAATAAAATAAACTCTACGAATAAACAATTTGCAATATACATAGGCCGATGTCAAACAAACTCAAAGGCACAACGAAGTACCCACCACTATTTAAATAATTAGATTATACATTTTTTCCCCAAATATTACGAATATTGATGGTTTGTGGTTAACCAGGAGCAGGAATGAAATAAGTTGAAAAAATTATAAAGAGTGCCAACATTAAAATAAATCCATTAGCATGCATAGTGGAAACAGACACATTCACCTATTTCAGTAATAATAATACCTTGCTGAGCCTGCTTGTAAACTCTGTGAATAATCAGAGGTTAATTGATCAGAACGTCCATACTGTAATTCACCTGCTACATTCCTATTCCTCTGAAGATCACTGAAGTGCCCCTACGTATATACAGGAAATCAAAACTAAAAAGAAAAAACAAGGAGAAAGGGGCTATGCAAAAATGGTTTAACTTAAATACAATAGAATTGCTTTTATAACCACATGCAAACTGTAAGTACAAAATGTGATATGATGTTCTTCCAAATGGATAAAGAGTGTACAAATGCATATTATTTATACTACTCTACTTATTACGATTCACTGCTCTTTAAGTATCAAATGTTCATTGAAAACTTTGTAAAGTTATCAATTTAGAATGTATAGCAATTGCTGATATACTCTTGTTCTCCATTCATGTTTGATAAGAACACCTACTGCAAAGTTTGCATTTATTAATAGATCACCTTCTCTGAATCTGAATCTGAACCATTATTCCAAGTACGACCCAAAAACTGTGGTTGCCGAACGTATCTTTGATCTTGATGTTTTGCTGCCGATTGGGTAGGCCCCATGAGCTCATTATCCATCCCTACACTTCCCATTGGATGGTAAGGAAACATGTGCAGGCCTGCGCCTTTTTGACCCATATTATTACTATTTACCAACATCTGGGTCTCATTTCTACATTGATTCCGGCCAGGTGTAAAATCATTATAGCCAAAACTACTTGATTCATTCTTATATTTTGATGTAGTTTCCTCTTTTCTAGTTTGTAAAAATTGGGCAGTTGGAGCAGTTTTTTCATAATTAATTTGGTTCCTGCTAAACGCCATGTGCCTGCTTTCCTGCGTCTGTTGTGATCCCGCATTCATGCTTCTCTCTGTATCATGAATTTGGTTATGCTGTTTTTCGCCATTGTTCTCGAGATAATTGAAAGATCTGGTCGCGGTAGATTCTGCTAATTGGGCATGACTCAGACCATCAATATTGTTTTTTAATTGCCCATGCAAATGTGACTGCTCTTGTGGAACTAAACCATCATTTGAAATATTATTGAGTTGTCTTTGTTGCTTTCGTTGATCAAAAGTCCTGTAAATGGCTGCTTCGTTTCGTTGACTGGTGAATTTCATAGGTTGATTGAAATTTGAAGTTGTATCAGCATCACTAAATAAAGGAAGAGTCGAAGTTAGGGACTGCATATTAGATGCACCGCTTGGTAATTTCAATCCACTCCATTTTTCATTTATTCCTGTGTCACTACTAGAAGCTTCTACAGCATCCTGCATAAGAGCACTCCAACTTCCACTATTCATAGTCGGAAAAGAATCATGTTCATCAATTTGCATCAGATTGTCTTGAATATTGCTGCAAGTTTCTTGATTTTCCTTACCACCGGCACTGAATAAGAGTTTCTGTTCAATATTCCCCACTTGCTGATTTTGATTAACTGCAGAAGCAAAATCATGGGAGATATCTTGTGTTTCCTGAAACCGAGATTGATGATTTAGTGTATCTCCCATGCTTGCAGCAACACCACCACCATTTAGAGATTGATCTTGATCATGAGAAAACATGAACCCATTTGGTATCATCCCTTGCATTGTAGATCTCTGAACCCAATTCATATTCCTGTGTTCATTTGATCGGACATTGTTAACTTTATTAGACGTGGAATTTATAGGCATGCCACCAAAAGCAGACTGTATCTGATTCGTATTTAACTGTCTCCCTTGTTGCATATGCAATAACAGTTGTTGTTGCATCATTTGCTGTTGCCATAATTGCATATCATTAATCCTTTGAGTTTGGATTTGAAAAGGTTGTGGGTTTCCATGATGTTGACTTCTCACAGGCTGATGTTGACCGCCAAGAAAGTCAAAGTTAACAGGAGCTTCAGTCGACTCAGGTTTCTCATAGGGAGAAATATTTCTATGTACCAACCTTTGACCGGTAGACAGAGAGGAACCCTGCGAACTATGCATGTATCCATTCATAATTGGGTGCTGGTCCGTAGGTTGATCTATAACAAGATCTGCCTTGCTTGATGGATTAGACACAAAAAAAGATTGTGCAGGTTGCATACCATTTCCATTGTTCAAACCTGCAAAGTACATATTGTAGCACAAAATTTTGGATAAATATTAGTTTGTTTTAGTATTTACCAAGTGAGACGTGTGTGTGTGTGTGTATACACACACACATACATACGTATACACACACACACATACATATATATAGGAAGGTCCCACATCCCCCTAACTTTAATTCCCCATAAAATCCGCCATACGAATTTTCATAGCAATTATTTTTGAAATCATCTAACATTTTGTGGAGAAGGTCCACAATCAAAAACATTCTCACAAATCTTTTGTAACAATTTGAAACTTATAACTCATTCAAAATCGTAAACCGGTATGATCCACTGAAAATATTTATTTTAACCATTAATTTAAAATGTAGTTTTGAACAAGCTAAAAGTTTTGAAATGTTCCAAATTATTTTGAAGACCTCGACAGTGTATAGATCGTCCCTACAAAATTATGTTTCATTTTAAAAACAAAATGACATGGACGGATGTAAGGGCAATTTTAAGGAGGTAACCAAATGAGGGATGTGAATCCTTTCCCTACGCATACATACAAACATGCGCGCGCACAGATATATGTACATATGTGTGTGTGCACATGTATATGTATATGATATATGTACATACACACGCATGTATTCCATCTTCTGGCCTAAGGAAAAATTAACTAATATAAAGTTGTATAAAGTTGTCTAAGACTGAAGACAAGCCACCACTTTTTAGATATTTGTCATCAATTTTGTACAAATTACAAAGATAATCATTTTACTTAGAACTCCAACTGGTATATTATTGTTTTACTGAATATGGGTGAAAAAATCAAACATATAATCAACGAATAATTGGAATTCATGTAGATACCACGTGTCTGAGATGTGTGGTTATTAATATGAAGAGAAGAATGTGCTCCAGTTTGCCTCTGAAAGCTTGCCTGTTGGCTGTTGTTTAAAACAGACCAGCCTCCATCACTAAGTTGAGCCTGATTCTGGGATGAATTGTCATGATTGAAAAAGTTGTGAACTATTTCAGGTATATCATTCCCAGGCATAGAGGGAAAAACCAAAACAATATTATTTTGTTTGGCTTGCTAATAAATAGAGAATGGCAGATCTGTAAGCCTCTTGGTCCTGAAAAGAAATCACGTTAAAAAGAAAGTTATCAAGGACATGTTTGTTAATAAAAGCATATGATTAGATGAAACCAAGCAGTTAACATATCTCATAATTAGAGTTAAGGTGGAGTGACGAACTAGCTAGAGGTTTGGAATGGTGTGTGGAAAGAGAATTGAGCAAAGGATCTTATAACAAATTCAGTTGCAATGTTTGCTGATTCAGAGATATAGAAGGTCACAGACAGTTTTTCAAACACATTATTACAAGCACCTTATTATAAATTCAAAACTAGCTAAACTATTTTAGATCAAAGGCCATGCCTTTTTGCTCCCATAAAACTGTAACGATGCTAGCATATTTCAAGCCCTAAGCCCTCTAAAACAATACAGAAGTCTTGCTACTATGGAAAAATGTCACTTGCTGATATACTGTAACCTAATTGTACAAAATATAATTAGGTGCAAATCGGTAGAAATGGGTGTGCAAATTTAATATCTAATGGAAATTTCCCCTTCATCGTTACAATAAATTAACATGAGTAACAATTAAAAAAAGGTTGAAATCTTAGGGTCGTGTAGAATTTGGATAAGTGGAAAGTAAATTTTATAGGAGGATATATCAAGCTAGATGCTTTCTCATCAAAATTTAAAACTTACGAATACAAAATGTCGTTCTCCTATTATCCAAAAATATTGTAGGTTCTCCCTGAATCTAAAAGTGACATTGTCCTTATCAAAGCTCCTTATAATATCATTTATTGTAATAAGAGATTAGCATATATAATATAGCAGTGCTCACCGGAAGAATTCAGGCATACTGAAGTACAATTAAAGAAACATTTACGTTATGAAAAGATTTGACATTTAAGGAAATGAGTTGTATGGATAATGTATTCAGCATTATTATGAAAAAAAGGGAGAAAAAAGGGGAAACAAGCTATATTAGGATGTGAATTAAATTGATGTTGAGCTCTATAACTGGGAAGCTTTAATAAACAATTTAAATGATGAAAAAGATATAAATTTTTAGTAATGCAATTGAAGGGAAAGTAATTGAAAATTTATATATATGCACTGATTCGATCATCTACTGCAAAAACATTCATAATAGCTGTACACATTCTTCAGACGAAAACTAAAAAAGAATCAAGTAAAACTGCAGTAAAAATAAATAAATATATTCGCGTTTTATTAATTAATGTTAGTAAATGGAGTTCAATTAATATCTTAGTAGCATTAAGATAATTGTCAGATCTCGACTTATTTAATCATATACAAAACACTGTTGATAAAATAGCTAACCAAAATAAAAGATACATTCGAACACAGATGAATCTACAGGAGCACAGAAGCAAAAAAATTGAAACCCTAAAGTCATAATCCAATTCAATCAACTCATCAAACTTAAAATACCAACAACAAACGAAATAAAAAACGGAAAAATCGAAAAAACTGCATAAACCAGCCTCTAAATTTAACAACAACCGAAAGAAAAAGGAAATAAAAATAAAACTAACAGTAGCAACTTAGCAATAATCTACTAATCCAGTAAAACAACTAAAAAAATTCAGTCAAACTTACTTAAATGCAATCGGAATGGATCCCCAAATATCACAAATTGGATTTACTCATCATGTTTCAATGTGTTATTTCAGGGGTTAAGCTTCCAAAAGAATATAGTTACGAAAATAGAACGGCAGTGTGTAAAAATTAGGGAAAAAGAGATATTATTTATTTATTTTAATCTAATTTTTAGGAGATAAAGTGATCAAAGAGAAATTTCAACGAAGAGGAAGGGAGAAGCAAAGCGGGTAAGGTCCAAAGCAGAGATTCGGATCCGAAGCAATCAGGCTCGGGTTGCATTAATTGAAGTTTTGAGTAATTGATTGGGGTGAGGAAAGTTAGGAGAGATCTGAACCGTTCTTCTTTATTGAGATTGTTAGCTGTTGTGAAGTTGTTGGCGTTCCGTGGAAGATTGACGACCGTTGGATTAGGAAATGAATAATTATGCTGTCGTAAATGCAAGTATGGGCTGGACCTGAGCTGGGCTGCATAGTGTGCAGATTTAAAACATTTCTGAGCTTACAATGTCATAAATCAAACGCTAAAAAAAGATGAAAATTTTCTATTTGTTAAAACAGAATACGAATTGCTATTTTATTCATTTTGTATACAAAAGAAAGCGGAAAAGCTCAAGACCACGTCCCAGTTATTAGACGTCCAGGCTGTGGTTCTGATGGTTGTCATCTCCCGAAGCTACGCCACCTCTGGTCGAAATATGCTAGACCTCTAGACAGAAGATGTCATCTCGCTAGCGAAGCACTTAGAAGAAGCGTCGGTAGCACTGACAACCCAACGCGTTAGAGAAGCTTCATTCTCATAATGAGGTGGCGCAATGTCACCCGAAACCAGAGCTGAAATGCGTTGAGGTGAAGCATTTAACTGGACATCTAGGGCGAAGCCTGTTTCGATGCGGACCGCGAGGGCAGTACCAAATCGAGACGAACTCTAAATATTAGATGACTTCCAATCTTACATGATGTAATTTGAACTTTTGACATATTTATACTTGTTGTATGTATATACTACCTAAAACTTGTAGTGCCACTGGGTATTAACAAAAAGTTAATTGTACTAATTTCGTTAATATAAATGTAGTACACATGACATTTGTAGGATTTACTAGATGAATTAATGAAAGGGCATTTTTCTCAAATGCCCTTCAAAAGTTTCAAAATTCACTTCTGTCCCCGTCAAAACACGTTTCACGAAAAACTTTTGTCAATATATCCAGTGAAAATATGCATTCTAAATTGCACAAATTTACATCTATAACTATAAGCATTTGCATTTTATACTACAAAAATTTACAGTTCTAACTGCATGTTTTTGTAAAAATGAAAATTTGTAGTCTGCACCATAATAATACGCATTTGGCACTATATATATTTGCGGCACATAGCAAATATTTATTTATAAATATGTGCATTATAAATAGCACATATTTATATTTTATACTGCAAATATGTACAATTTAGAATACACATTTCGATGAAAACATAGATAGAGGTGTTTCATGAAACTTATTTTTTAAGAAGGGTCTTTCAAGTATTAGGTTTGAACACAAGGATGATACCTAATTTTCACTTAATGAAATTTGTAAATTAATTTTTGTTAATGTTGTAATTAGTGAAGCATCCTTATTTTCTAAAATTATGTTTTATAGGACTATCTCAATTTTTATAACATGTTAATATCCTTATTTTTATTTTGGTTTATATGATTTTCAAATTTGTCCTAAAGTTTTTTTACATTGATTTCTTCGTCGCATTTCTCCATCACCCTCATTCCTCTTCAACGATTTTCTTCTACGCCACGTTTCTTCTTCTAATTATCGAATTCTCTTTCTTCTCCCACAGTTTCACTCAAGTTTCATTCTAGTCATTTTGTAGATCTTTCTACCGTAAGCTGAAAATATTTTTTCAACATTTTCTTCTCTTGTTGTTCTTCAAACATTTTCATCTTTTCTCTTCCAGGTTTTCTTGTGAATATGTTTTATTATGACCTGAAAAAGAATTTTTTATTTCAAATTTTTTTCCCAAGTTATATTTTGATTTTTTAAGCGTTTACCTAGCAAAGATTTTTGTAGCAAATGTTAGTTTGGGAAAGATTTTACTGGAAAAATATTTGAATATTTGCTTGTTGCTTGACAAATATTTGCCTAACAAATATATACTAAGGAAAGAAAATGTTTGTTTGACAAATATTTAATATCTACCTGACAAATGTTTGATCGGAAGCAAAGCAAATATTCGCTTGTCAAATATTTAATAGGCAAAGCAAATATTTATCAGATAAATATTTTTCTATCAAATATTTATTTGATAATTTTTTATCATGCCCATATTTGTTTGGCAATGCATGGTCGTATAATAAATATGATAGGTGGTTTTCATCATTGTCGGCAATATTTGCGATTTTGGTACATTTGTCTCCTTCAGAATTCGTGCAAGCTTTTCCCATTTTTGTGTTTTTTAATTCATTTAACTTAGGATTTTGAATTTGAAAATTTGTTATCATTGATCTAAATTGAGTTTGTGAAATTGAAGATTGAATGGATTGCGAGTTGGAGAGAGAGAGAGAGAGAGTGTGTGTGTGATTGATTGAAAGTGTACGTGATAGAAAACGCACATAAGTGACAGGGATTATTTTCATAATTTTTGCAAATTATTTCAAAAAAAAATAGTAATGTTTTTAGTATTTGATAAATGGAAGAGACTTGTGCCAAATATTTTTTGATTATAATGAAGTAGGCCTAAATATTCCTATAGAATAGCTTTTGGCTCACTCTATTCTCAAGCACCTAGCTTCAAATTCAACCAACCTACTCTATTTAAGATATTTTAAAATCACATACTTTATTTATTTATCCTTTTTTTCCCTTTCGTCTCTCTTTTTAGTTTGGAGTTACGTTCAAAATTTATGTTCCAATGCTATGATCTTAGTCTTTATGGCTAATTTTTTTCATACACCATAGATTGCTCCACCATTAATTTTTTAACAAAAATGTCCTTATTCAACAAAAAAACTATAACTAATAGCAAAGAATGAAAATTCATAGTGTACAGATCCTCTTTACCTGTATTGTATCTAGTGAAGTATTATTCTTCGTTAAATGGTTAAAATTTTATACATTATCAACTGAATTATATTTGAATTCATTTTAGTTATCAAATTCAGTTATATTCATGAATAACCAATTTTAACATTTTTAACTTTAACTTAAGCATAAATATTAAACATTAAAATTCAGTATTAAAATTAGTATGATTCATATAGTTTAACATTCTTTTGTCTTTTAATGTAAATTAAGTCAAATTTAAATTTAACTTCAAAATTTGAATAGTTAACATTTTAATATTCAAAAACCAAATTCAAATATATATACACACACACACACACACGTTAAATAAATTTAAGTTCCATTTAATGTATTTAAAACCAAAATTTAGAATTTGCAAAAGTTTATTTGGAGAATATAGGAGTTGGGGTTTGTTGGTTAATTGCAGAAGTATTTAGTTTTATTATAAAGCGAGGGTAATTTTATAATACCTACACTGTAAGTAAAATGTAATGTGTATGATTATGATAGAAAAATGGTGTGTGAATATAGTTTACCAATTTTTATAGTGATTTTAAATAAGCAAGCATGATTTATGTCAAATTTTGGTTAAATTTTTTGAACTTATAAACTTTGTTAGAATCTAACATATTTTCAAATACTTACAATAATCTTAATATAAAGGGAAAAAATTAAACTAAAGATTAGAATAAAATAACCTAATTATAACAATCAACAAATCTTTGTGTTTATTTTGGTTTGAAAGATATATTTTAAACCAACATGTTATATATAATATGTTTTAGAGTCATATACTTTATTTAATTATCTTTAATTTTTCCTTTAAGCTCTCTTTGAAGTCTAAAACTTACTTGAGAATGATTTTATTATTTTAGTAATTTTTAATAATTGGTTTCATGATTTATGTTCAAATTTTGGTATTATTTTTTAATGTTATAAACTTTATTAAATTAAATAACTTATTTTCAGATACTTACAATAATCTTAACATGAATGGAAAGATTTAAACTAATGAATAAATTTTAAAATGGATAATAATAAATATCAATACCTAATTATAATGATCAAGAAATATTTATGTTTATAAGGTTTGAGAGATATGGTTCTCATATAATCTGTATATATTCATGGTGACTATCCTCGAAATAAGATATAAGGTTACAAAACCCTTGATCAATTCTCTTCCTCTCTTTCGCTTTATTATTTCTTCTTACCTTATCTTATCTATCAGATCTCAAATGCTATTTATGGGAAAGGGACTGGAAAGGCAGGTAGATTCCGAGGGAAGGAAGAAGGTTGGGAGAAGGTTGTGTGAAGGGGAAAAAGAGTCGCGGAGAAGGGGAGTCATTTGGAGTAGATTTCACTGACATGGGGCACAAAGCCGGACAAGTGAGAATGGTGAAAAATCTGGATATGGAACCGAAGTTGAGTCTAATTCAAAATTCAACTTTCTCACAAATGCTAGAACAGTTTCATATTGTGATGCGGTTAGAGGTAGTAAAGCTAAAGAAGAAAGTATGAAACTATTGTAATTAATGGAGCTAATATCAAAGAATCAATCAAGAAAGTGTGTCATTTATTCAAAAGCAATTAAAGAAGCGGAAGGTGGATGAGACAATTATGCAATGATGTACGTGGGAGGTCCTTATCCATACTACAAGGCTCTGGAAGCCTACATGAAGCGTATGTGGAAGATCTCAGCTAATTTTACTACCCAATCTAGAAAAAATGGTTTTTTCGTTATCAAGTTTGAAAATAAAATTGACTGCAATAAAATTATTGAGGAAGGTCCTTGGTTCTTCGATAAAAATATTATTAAAATGAAAAAGCTTCAACCTCATATGAAAAATAAAGGAGATTTGCTTACAAGTATGCCGGTGTTGATAAGATTGTCAGGTCTTAGTTTTCGATTATGGGGTTCTGGAGCGATTGGAGGGTTAGTTAGCACCATTGGAACCCATCTGAAAATGGATGATGCAACTAAGAAAAAAACTAGAATATCATTTGCTAGGGTTCTTGTAGACATTATAATGGAGTTTGGCCTCTCGAGTGTGTTGAAAGCGGTAGGCTAGGATGGAGAAGTTTTCAAACAAGAGGTTATATAAGAAAACCTATCATCTAGGTGTGAGAACTTCTATGCTTTGGACAATTTAGGAAACAGTGCCCCATGAGTAAAGCTTGGGTTTCGAAAGGTTTGGATAAGAGTGTCAAGGTAGAGTGAGAAGGAGAAAAGGAGAAGGAAGTGGATGGAAAGGAAGATGGTGAAGTGGAAATGAAGACGAATGAGGAAAAGCCTAGTAACGTTTTGGAAAAAGCTAGGGAGGGAGAGGTGTTAAAAGTGGAAACATAAGTGAGAAATAAGGAGGAATATGTTGCAAATGGTAACGAAGTAGGAAGAAGATCCTAAGAGGACCTTGAATGAGGTGGAGGAAGATATCAAGCAATTGTGTCAAGTGAAAATACCGCTTCCCAAGGAGATTAAAAGTAAGAAACAAAAACGTGACAATGCGGTTGTAGAGAAAACCAATAATGAATTGGATTCTAGTAAAGAGAAGGGGAGGATTTTGGAAAGGAGTCCCCAACAATTGAGGAGGGACAACTCAAAACAAAGTCGGACAGATCCAAGTCACTGTAACGTCTATATATTTGCTATTAAAGGTACAAGGGGCCATTGAACTTATTCAGACTATCTCAGCACCGCCAGTGGCTCTAGATCTACAGGATGAAACATCATCGGAGTTTCCTATAATCATTGAAGGATCAAACACACCTATCTCTTTATATGATAATGTGATTTCTGATTCTTCTTTAGATAATTTGTGTAATAAACCAAATGTTATTTTGTCTCTAAGTAAAGTTGAAAGGGAAGAGTAAAGAGGGAGACAAGGAGCAATGTGACGAGGATGTGCATGAACAACCAAAGATCAATCAAGCCATTGATAACATTCCCAAAGGCCCCACCAAAAACGTCAATAAGAAAGAGGATGCTAAAAAGGAGCTGTCAGTGAAGAAAAATCACGAACTGATCGATGGGAACACAGACAAGAAGAAGGAGAATAAAAGCGTCATACAACAAGGTAGAGAACTTTGAAGGAGAACCAAACTATTTAAATGATGGTAATAAGTTGGAATGTAAGGGGTTTCATAAGCCCAACCGAATTATGGAGATAAAGAAACTTGTAAGCAAATACGAGTGGATTTTGTAAGTAATTTGGAGAGTATGTTGAGAGCTCTAGAAATTGAGCGCCTAAGGTACAATTTCGAGAAGAAATGGAAAAAAGTCAATTTCGAGAAGAAATGGAAAAAGGTAAATAACGTGTCATGTTATTCCAAATGTAGAATATAGGTGCTGATAAATAGTGCAATGTTATTCCAAATGTAGAATACAAGTGCTAATAAATAAAGAGATTTGGGATTTTAATATTATAAGTATGAGCAATCAACATCTAACGTTGGAACTTGTAAATTGTAGTGGGTTGAGAATCAATTGCACCTATATATATGTAACAACCCTAGTGTAAATTAACTAATTAATTAAATTTAATTAGGAATGATTGATTTTAATTCGTGATTTGTGAAATTTAATTGTGGAATTAAATCATATTTTGAGAATATTTGATTTGGTTTATCTAAGGAATAATTTTTATTTCTTAAATAAAGAATTTCAATTTAAATTGGAATATTATTAAATCAATTATATAAAATTTGGTAATTAGAGTAAAATGTTAATATTGTGATTTGTAGTTTAAATTGAGAAATTATAATTGTAAAATTTAATTATGAAACTAAACTTATTTTTGTAAATAATTGATTTGTTTATCTTAATATAAATAATTGATTTGTTTATCTTGCTACTCCTTCCTCACCCATCCTGGCCGCCTATTCCCCTTCAGCAGGATTTGGAAATGCCATTCACACCCAAGATTCCTCTTCTTCCAATGGTGCCTCATTCACAACCGCATTAACACCAAGGATGGACTTATTCGTCTAAACATCCCCACAGTTCCACTCTGCGTACTTTGCTCCTCCCACGTCGAAACCATCACTCACCTTTTCTTAGATTGTGATTTCTCATTCGCAATTTGGGCCCCAGCCAGCGCGCATCTCCTTGGTTACATACCGGAATTCACTTCATTTTTTGACTACTGGCAGCAAGATCTCGGAAATCACAAACTCGACATCTTTATCACCATTTTCTGTTGGTGCATCTGGAAAGAAAGAAATGCCTACGTCTTCAACAAACCAAGATCTTCTTTTGCGGCCATTTGTAGTCGAATCTCACATCTTTTCAATTACTGGACAGGTACCAACTCTGCCCCGTTCAGATTTCGACTGAGGTTCGCCCTTACTAACTCTGCGGAATCAATGGCTAGCACCAGCGCCAACCCTCGGTAGCAGCTCCAAAGCGAAACAGATTAGCCCCTTTTTTGTCATTTGAACATCGAATATGGTGCTTGTGTTCCATCCTGTAATCCAATGCTCTTATGTACATTATTATGCTATCTAGTTAAACCTATTTTTTTGGGCCACCGGTTGGGCTTGTCAACCGGACCTTATTACCTATTATCCTAATATTATTAATCGGCTGTGTAGTATATCACTACACATCCGTCTTTCTCAAAAAAAAAATCCTAAAATAACTTTGGAAATGATGTAAATTCAGTTAAGTGTTAATATTAGGATTTATTATTAAAAATAATGAGAATAAATTTATTTTAGAAGTTATATTTAACATTTTATAATATCTTAATATCTTTATTAATAGTCGGCTTGAAAGCGAAAACTTTTGGTCCGACCGTGCACTTTTCAAAATGCCCTTTATATGCAAGGTCATCAATAAAAAACTAAACAAAATGAAAATATAAGCGTAACCTGAAAAAAGAAAACAAAATTATAAACGTAACCGAAAAAAGAAAAAAAATAAAGTTAAAGCAACATATTCACACTGCTAGCTAATCTCTTATATCATATAAATTTCTTATTAGGCACTAAACAATCTAAATTTGACACCTCATGTTTAAGTACAATTACATTTTCAACTTTTACCAATTCCAACCAAGAGAGATTCAAACTTTGCGCACTGCTAGGTAATCTCTTATATCATATAAATTTCTTATCAGGCATCTCTAAGCAATCTAAATTTGACACCTCATGTTTAAGTACAATTACATTTTCAGCTTTTACCAATTCCAACCAAGAGAGATTCAAACTTTATCTCTAAAATACAGCATTCTAGGACATGCGAGAAAATGCGAAAACCCATATAAATCTTTTTCCTCTCTACTCTGCCCATTCATAATCCATTTAACTTTCTCCACCACTCCCTCGCTTCCACCGTTCTTTCTTCTTTGTTCATAGTTATTCATCGTTCTTCACTACTATTGGCTACCATTGATCACCAAGCTCATAGTTCTCTCAAAGCTTTAGGTCAGACTAAATGCATAATTTTATAAAGTTTAATGCTAACCATCATATATTTCATTATAAATGTTTATATGCCAATACTTGATGCATATGTATGTATGTCCTAGGCGTTGTAAACATGTGATTTAGTACATAATGACTGCTTTGCAAATTATATTGCCAAGTATAAGTCCAGTGTAGATTAGACTCTTTTTATTATTTAAAACTAGATTATTAAGATGATGCAAAATTTAGCTGTGTCAAGACATATAGCAAGGCCAACTTACTTGAATTCATTTCAAATGATTGTGGTTACACAAAAGAAAATTTAAAATAATTTGAATGCAAAGCAAAGGAAACTTGAATGCCAATAGTAGTAGAAGTGATTGGTACGCATTAATTTCATGAGAAAGATTTTTTTTATTGTTGATACAATTTAACAAAAGACAACAAGTAATATAGAGCGTTAAAAGCATCACGGGAAATGTTCTCAGTTGTATATTCGATATTAATATCTTTAGTACCTACCTATTTTTGGTAGCACGACCGTTCAAAATTAACGCATGCATCACAAAGCCGGTATATTTCTAACCTGACGGTCACCCTCTACTAATAAGAAAAAAGGGAATTCAAATACCAAAGCATCCAATCAAATTTTTCAGAAAAATATCCTATTTAAACAATTTTCACAACTTACCAAAGAGTGTCATTCTAAATTATGTAATTGCCATCTTTATGTATGTCAATTTCAAGTACATGAAAACATGCAATAGACATTCTAAACCATCTCATAAGTATAGTTTGGTGATCAGGGTGAAAATAGCTAATGAAATTCATGCAAAATTAGTTTAGTACAATGTTTAAATTGCACTTAGCCAAAGAAATCAATCGCAGATTATTAAAATCTATCAACAGGAAACTATACTCATTTATCAGCTAAAATTTTAGTACTTGCCTTGAATTGAACACTTATGAAATGTAGTTATAGGGCCTAATCATGAAAACACTTTTTTCCCTAAAGGCATAGAATATGAAAGTTATGCATTATCTAAACTACTTTGACATTATATTTTGGCAACTATTGACTATTGAATATGTGATGTGAATCATAACATATGTTAAGAGTTCATGTATTTAGCTAGATAAAAATCAAAATTTCTGGTAATGAGGACCTTAAGTTAGTATATCAAATAAGCTACAATATCTTTATACATTAGAGAATTGATACCATCAAAAGCAAGCTATAACATATATGTCAGGTTAATAACTTTATGAGTGGCTTCCTTATGCAAAATAATAGCCTATTGTAACAATTTAGCACTAGATGAATAAATTTTAAACAAATTGTCTCCATTTTAGATATATTTAATTTAGAAAAGTTTCCATTTTCATACAGTTGAAAGAGGAACTGCTTTTATAAACTCATCGTAAACCAATTGACACATAAAATTTAATGTTATTTGGTCAAATATCAATGCAAATAAAAGTAAATAGTATTAAAACCATACTATGTGTGCTTCAGGTATATCTAACCATAAGTAAATTCACTTTCATGTTTACTATAGATCTGGTTTTAGCTATTTGATAATGAATAAACTGTTTAGTTTTGAGAGAGTATCTACAGTGCAACGTCGGGTAAGAGAAAAGTAATAGAGTAGAAAATGGATAAGTATATGTAGGAGGAGCAAGTAGTTGTTATATTGGAATAAGATTTTTAAGTTTGGGGTTTGTTTGCCAAGATAAAGTACTTTGTTTGTTTATAAGTTGGTTGACTCACAGCTTACATTTTATATCATGCTGTTATAATAAAATATACGTTAATTAACATGATAATATATTATGTTAATTCAACACAATTTATCAGCCAAACGATGAATGCTAAACACTGTGATAAGCAAAGGTCGAGTCAAAACGATGATATATCTTCGAAAGCATCTTCAATGAAGGATAGTGTACATGTCGAACAACCAACAAATACTGATAAAAAGTCTCTCTCAACGGATGATTTTTGGAATGATAAATTTACTTCTGAAGTGGTGAGTGATATATCGATCAAGAAATTTGAAAAAATAATATAATTAAATTTTATTGCCTTATCAGTTTTCTCTTCATGTTTTTGCAGGTAAAATTTATGGAGGAAAATGGATGGTGATAATTATGCAATAAATTTGAATAAAAAGTCACTATGTAGGATAAAAAAACAACATTTATTAGTAGTACTTTTTAGATGTTGCAGCCTATATTATTAATAAGGAAATCACTATATATTCTCTACTTTTATGTTTTCCAATTTTGAAATAAAATTCTGATTCGTATTAATGTTTGCAAATAGTATAATTACCTTATCTTTTATGTGGTGTTGGAATTCAGTTTCATATTAATGTTTGCAAATAGTATAATTACCTTATCTTTTATGTGGTGTTGAAATTCAGTTTTATTCTAACAATTTTACTATTATAGTTATCATTACCTTAACAAGTACCATCAAATGCTATGTGAAAGAAAGTATTTAAGATTAAAAAATTAATAACCTAACCATATTCATTTTCTAACCGGCTGTATATCAAAGATGAATAGTCAATGGAGACAAAATAGAAGAACAAATATTTTAAGCGATGAACAAAGAGAAATGTGTCGTATGAGAGATAAAGAACGAAGGAGAGCTATGAGTCAGGAACAAAGAGAAAATTTTCTAGCTCGGCGTCATGAAATGTATCGACAAAGAAGAGAAAGATCCCAAAATGCATATTTAGGAAGAAATATAAATACTATAAGCAATGAATCTCATGTTTACCAGCAAGATAGAAATCCAAGAATACAAAGAGAACAAACAGAAACCACATCTATCGAGGAAAGAGAACATATTATAAATGACATGTCACAATCTAACCAAGAGCAGAGACAATCATCACAAAATAATAATCAACTACAAAGATGTCAAACTGTGCGAAGAAATGTCAGAACTCATAATGTTGCAAAAAATTTCAAAGGTCATACTGGATTTCGAAAGCATTTATTGAAACAACCAACATTTTGTCAACACTGTTTGGGAAAATTATTTCAACACGAGAGTGCATCTTTGTGTTGTTCAAATGGAAGAACCATACTCCCCCTAGTGCATTCACCAAATGAGCTCTTGGAGCTCTACAAGGATACAGGTGCTGATGGTATACATTTCAAAATAAATATTCGATCATATAATCATGTATTTTCCTTCACTTCAATGGGAGTGCATGTCGATGAAAATCTAACAAGTGGAAGAGCCGGTATTTACACTTTCCGTGCTCAAGGCTATATATATATCACAATATTGGAAGCCTATTTCCTAAAGAAGGAGATAGACCCAGATTTCTACAACTATATATATACGATGTTGATCATAAAATCGAAAATCGAATGATTGAAAATGAAAACTTGAATGGAGGAATACAGGAAAGGACACAATGTATATTGGATGAGAATAATGATTTTCTCAGTACTTTCGTCGAGTTTCACAACTTCCCGAGATCCATAATTATAAATTTATAATTAAAGGAAAATCATTGCACCAACAATATATGTTGCCTACATCTTCACAAGTTTCCGCAATGATAGTTGGTCAGGATGAGACAAGTCTTATAAATGGTAGGGATATTGTTCAACATGCGACGACGGGTCAGCTTATGAGAATTCCAGAAACACATGGTTGTTATGACCCTCTACAATATCCTCTCCTACTACCTTATGGAAGTTATGGTTGGGACCTTAACAACCATAATATAAATGGAACTCCTCTTACATGTCGTGAGTACTATGCTTATATTTTGCAGGTATCAAGTAGTTTTACATTCATAAAATTAAAAATTTATAGCTAGCATCATCATATTATAAAAATCGATTAATTATTAGGCATACATTTAAACACAATTGATGACATAATGGATTTCATTCTTTTGATTCACACAAACAGTCAAACGCAAATATAATAAGCATTAAGATCTATCAGTTTTAATCAACTTAAATAATTATTATATAGATATAATATATGTATATATATTCCATTTGGTATTTCTAATCAACTTAAACTTTAGATTCGACGTGAAGATACTTCTCTCTTCTTACATGGAGGACGTTTATTACAATAATATGTTGTGGATAATTATGCAAAAATTGAAAATGGTAGAATGAGATGATTTCATCAACAATAAAATCATATTAGATCGGAATTGTATGTGGGACTTCAAGATGCATTGAATGCTAGAGAAAATAATGCAAGTATGACACTTTTCCCTTCTCTTTGGTCTATTTATACAATATATACATATACAAACACACACATATATACATATATATAATTTTATATCAAATTAATTTTTTTGACATAGGTAACATAGACAGAAGAGTAATATTACCCTCTTCGTTCAGTGGAAGTCCATGTAATATGTACGAACGTTATCAAGGTACAATGGCTTTATTACAAAAGTTTAGAAAGCCTGATTTGTTTATTACAATGACATGCAATCCTACATGGGACAAAATCACATCAGAACTATCATATGGACAAACTTCGCAAGATCGCCCAGATCTTACTACTAGAATTTTTCGTGCCAAATATGAATAATTAAAGCATGATATCTACGACAAAAAAGTTCTTGGATTGGTTGCAGCACATGTTCATGTCATTTCAATAAAGAGGACTACCCCATACTCATATGCTTATTATTCTAGACAACGAAGATAAATTACATAGCCCAGGTGATTATGATGCTGTTATAAGAGCTGAAATCCTGAATCGTGATGAAGAACCAGAGTTGTACAATGCTGTCATTAAATGGATGCTTTATGGGCCATGTGGAAGACAACAACCAAATGCTCCATGCATGAAAGACGAAAATTGAAAAAAATATCCTAAGCGATTTTCATCATGTACCATTCAAGGTAATGATTCATACCCTATTTATCAAAGGCGGGATAATGGTATAAACATCGCACTAGACAATGATGGTGATATTATAATGGATAATCGTTGGGTTGTTCCATATAACCCATGGCTGCTGAAAAATATGATTGTCATATAAATGTTTGCCATAAGAAGAGAAAAATCGTTACTGCAATTACTAATGCTCTTTACCATAAGAAGAGCAAAATGATGATCGTCATATAATCCAACTTACTGCAATTACTAATGTTGTTTACCGTAAGAAGAGCAAAATGATGATTGTCATATAATCCAACATTACTCCAATTACTAATGTTGTTTACCATAAGAAGAGCAAAATCTATTTTATAGATGGCCCTGGTGGGACGGGAATGACCTTTCTTTATCGAGCAATACTTGCAAAAATTAGGCAAGATGGTTTAATTGCACTTGCAATAGCTACATCGGGGATAGCCGCAACAATCTTAACATGTGGTCGAACAGCAAATTCGCAGTTTAAAATCCCAATCAATCTAACTTCAACATCAATGTGTACGATACCTAAACAGTCTGAAGTGGCTGAACTTATGAGATTAACGGCCATTTTTATTTGGGATGAAGCAACAATGACCCATAAATATGCTTTTGAAGCACTAGATAGAACTTTAAAAGATATATTAGGAAATGACATGCCATTTGGAGGTAAAGTTATAATCATCAGAGGGGATTTTAGACAAGTTTTGCCAGTTGTACAAAATGGTACAATATAGAAAATTATTTATGCGTGCATTGTTAAATCATCATTATGGAAACATGTAGAAGTGATTCATCTCACTCAAAATATGAGGGAAAAATAAGATCCATTCTATGTGGATTTCCTACTACGAGTTGGTGATGGAAATGAGCCACATATATATGAGAACATGATAATGCTCCTAGACGAAATGGTTATACCATGGGAAGATGAAAAATCAATAACTACTCTAATAAATTCAACTTTTCCAAACTTATACGTTAATGCATTCAATATAAAATATATGATTACAAGGGCTTTGATCACCCCACTTAATGAAAATGTGGATACGTTAAATGATCAAGTTATAAATCATTTTCTTGGTGATCACCATGTCTACTACTCTTTCGATTCTGTAGAAGATGATATAAGAAATCTATGCCCGACATAAATTGGTCTTGAAGAAAGGTGCACCAATTATGTCACTAAGGAACCTCGATCCAAAAAATGGATTATGCAATGGTACGCGACTTATATGCCGTGAACTTCACGGAAACATCATAGATGCAGAGATTGCCATCGGTCACTTTGCTGGAACTCGGGTTTTCTTACCAAGAATACCTATGAAGCCCTCTGAAGATATCCGTTTACCATTTCCTTTATTATGTAAACAGTTCCCTATAAGACTAAGTTTTGCTTTAACTATTAACAAGGCTCAAGGGCAAAAATTCCAAATGTTGGAATTTACTTACCTCAAGATGTATTCAGCCATGGTCAACTTTATATTGCATTATCAAGAGGAGTTTCAATGAAAAATACCAAAGTTTTAGTAAAAAACGTTGAAGTTCAAGGACAATCTGGAACCTACACAAGAAATGTTGTGTACAAGGATGTGCTAATATCTTCAAAAGGACAAATTTGATATCTTTTTTCATTATTTATTTCTTTTTGTGATGTTTGAAACATAATTCACAAATTTTATTTTTAGTTCTTTTTTTAAAATAATATAAGCTTATAGTATAAAAATCATCAGCGATGAAATAAATCTTCACTTTATTGATTATTTTATATTTAAAAGTACACTTTCGTGCATGCCATTTGTATGTCGATTTGCACTTGCAAATCATGTATTTTTCTATTACATATATATTCTTGCATTTCTGAAACATATGTCGTTTGTACTATTTACATTCACCCACCGCGCCAATATGTCTTAAATATAATAGCTTTGGTGTAATACTTTTTTATTACCAATGTTAACTTCCTCAAACATTTCTCTATAGATCTTACCAAACCTTAATATCACTTAAAAATAGAATCTAGCAAATATTTTTTTACAAATTCAAAACGCTCTCTTACATATATTACAAAATATAATATCGCTTAAAAATAGGGTCAAAAATTAATCTTCCTATACATTTTCGCTCCTTGTAAATTGATAACAGAAAAAAAATTCAACCTAACAAAAAAAATTAAATGTTCCAACTTAGAAATAAAAATATACACATGATTTCGGCACAAAAACATACCTAAATATTTATGAAAATCATTTCTCTTGAATATGTTAAACACATATAATTTGTAAAAAAAAATCAATTTACCTACGAAGCGTGTGCTGTTGTCACACGCGAAGCGCGTGCCGTAACACTCGTTATTATAAATGAGAGTTTTAAACTTGTTAATTTGGTCTTGTTAAATTTGAGAAATTAACTTGTGATTTTTTAAAATATTTATTAGTGTAAATAAATGAAATAAGAAGGAAATAACAACACTTGTCCTAAGAAATTAATTAGCAACACTTTGCTTATAGGATATATAATCAAACCCATTTAGCCCATTTAAGAGAAGTATTACTTCTTCTTTCTTTTATCTGTAGTTCATTCTAAAGTCAGAAGATAGAAAACCAAAAACTAAACTCCTCATTCTCAAAGCTTTTAAACCCTAGGTCCTAATTTCCAAATTCAAAGCTCAAATCAAAGAGATTTTGTCCAATAATGAAGTGTAAGTGTTTTAAACCCTATATCTATCCTTTAGAACTCTAAAATAATGATTTTGATCCCGTTGTTGATCAAATTGCTTGCTGTTCAAATTTTGTTCTTAAATTTTTAGGTGATTTTGGAGAAGTTAGGAAGTTAGCAAGGCTTAAAAGAGGATTTACCAAGCTATAGGAAAATAATAGGTGAGTTAATCACTCACACTACTACCTCTAATCTATGAAAATGATTGTTAGTTGCTATTAGAATTGAATTGGATGGTTTGTTGATTGAATTGCTTTCAAATTGATTATGGATTGGTTGCTTGAATTTGATGATTATTTGATTGTTTGTTGAAAATAATTTGTGAAAATCACTGCTGTAAAATAGCGATATCTTGGTGTAAAATGATCCGAATTGGTTCGATCTTTGTAACGACCCACTATTTTGGACCATTTGCATCCACACATGTCGGATTTGAATTGCTCAAAATATCAGATTGTTAATTTAAATTCGGTAAAACTCAGCATATACAGTAAATAAAATAATCACAGATCACAGACACAGAGTAATATGACAATAATGCAGCGGAAACAAAATAATAGTAGTTCATGAAGCTACTATGTATATATATATATAACAGAGTTAAACAAGATACAACAGAAGTCACGAATACATAGATGTCTCAATACAATAGTCAAATACAAGATCTGAACACATCACTGGAATCAACTGAATAACTAAAAGCTGGATAGATAGCTGGACCTCCAAGCGAAGCTCCAACTCCAAAGGTGAGTCTCAAAGGTTGTATCACTCAGTCTGACCCGAGCGTAAAGCAAAAACACAAAACACTCGAGTCAGGATTAACATTCTTATATCAATAAATCCAACTCAAGTGAAATATCAACCGAAATACAAGTAACTCAAAGGATGTTTGGGATAACCATCCTCTAAGGATCCGTTAAACTATCTACTATGTAGTAATATACGCTATTATAATAATGTATAATAGTAAAATAAACATACTTTTAAATAGCATTAAGGCTTTACATTTTCCACCTTAACACGTAATAGTCCCAGTAGTCTATCCAGTATTAGCATACTCCCAGATCGGGGGCTACCCTCAATACTCCACAGGCTACGGGAGAAATCTCAACTCGTAGTAAAGCTCGATATGGTAGGTGACACGACACAACAAGGCAATGCCAGGGTAGATATACCAATTACGCATCCGGGCTGGTGGAAACGCATAGCAGCCACTACCGCCCACCTCGGAACACACTCCCAATCAAAATCGAAGGGTGGCCACCAAATCAATCACAAAGTAATAGAATGGTATCGAAGAAATGCATCCGATCAGAGGTGCTACCTCATTGGCCCGAGAATCGCTCCTGTTTTAGCCACCTTATGCCAACTCACGGTAGTTGGGTCCACGCATATACCTTTAGGATTGTCGCCACCATCCTACTTCATTCTGGAATCTCCACCGCGTACACAGTTGTTAAAGTGGTTTTCGGTATCGACAGAGGGTATGTCCATATCCGATCTCGGTCTCTTTAACAACCAATCGTTATTATAACACCGTGGTCATTTCAAAATAGTTATACTTCAAAACCAAATATCATTTCCATTTTTAAACCATATCAATACAATATCATTTCCATTTCAAATATATCCATTTCCAAAAATCATATCACTTTCCAAAGTTATAACGCTTTCGAAATCATAGTCCTTAAAAATCAAAACACTTAGGAAATCACAACATTGAAATCATATCATTTTGGAAATCATAACACTTTGAAATTATAGCATTTTGGAAATCATAACACTTTTAAAATTATAGCATTTTGGAAATCATAATACTTTTGAAATTATAGCATTTTGGAAATCATAATACTTTTGAAATTATAGCATTTTGGAAATCATAACACTTTCCTCTTAACCAGTTTAGATATAAAAATTAGTATGTATAATAAAATAGTTTATAAAATAAAAATAGTTTATATTAAATAGTTATAAGTTAAAATAGTTTATAAGGTAAAATATATAAATAGTTTTAAATACAATTTAAAAATACTTTATATAATAAAATAACTTCCTCAAATTTATGAAATCAATTCCAAATCAACTCCAATTCCAAAATTCAAATTTAATCAAATCTTCAATTTCAACTCAATTCGGTTTCTCAATAAACCATTTCAAATTATATCAATTTCAAATACATATTTGAATCACAAATAAACCATTTCAATTTCCATATATTTCAAAGCTTTAAATATTCAACATTTCAAAACTAAATTCGATAATTATATATATATATATATATATCAAATTCACTTTAAAATCATTTAGTTTTGAGGTATTTACTTAATCATTTCAATATCCTTTAATACAACTTCAATTTACAAATTTAAATAAACCAAATATCCCATTTTAATTTATATAAGCTTGAAGTATTCATTTAAATCACTTTTAATCAAATTCAAGTTATAAACATATCTTTAAAATTCAAATTTAATAAATTTCAAGTCAAACTTATTTAAGAAAAATTCTTAAATACACATAATTTCAAATCAATTTCAAATTTAACTTTCCAACCTGAATCATTATAAACTCTATATAAATCAAATACTTGAACAATATTGTATATCAACTTTAATAAATCTGTAAAGACCAATAATTATTAAAAACATATATTTATTTTCAAACCATAGAAATCATTTTCAAAATATTTATATATAAACCAACGGTGTCTGTATATAATTTTCTATCCTAGGGTCAAGTGATACGGATATTTATCATTTCAATCCGCAATTTAAATATATATACGGGTATATATCATTTCAACCCGCAATCCCAAATTCAATTCAATGAAAATCGCTTGGGTTTATCATTTCAACCCATAACGATTTTCTCCTATTCTACAGATCATTCGGGTATGTATCATTTCAACCCATAATGAATTCTATACTAACAGGGAACTTTCAGGGTGATAACAGATATGATAATAATATAACAACAGTAACACGCATATATCATCAGTGATAAATAACAGATAATGGTGTCAGATGTCACATGTGAACAGATACAGATAATGGCATATATAACAATGTAAATAACTAACAGTAGCATATTTCATTTGTCATTTCAATTGAAATCAAATTTAACAAATATAAGAACGTTAATCGTGAGTGATTGCTCTCCTTTCGAGGCTAGAAAGAATAGACAATGAAATTGAGTTACGAAATGCAAACACGACTTTCCAAAGCGAAGCAAAATTGGCGCGAATTCGACGGATAAAGCTGATACGAGAGTTGATGAAGCAATTAGAATCAATTGATATAAATTGAACTAAATATATAAATTATTAACACTTATACCTAAATCCCAAAATAGTATACTTGTATAAACAAATAGATATATAGACTCATATAGAAGCATATGTATAACTTACATATCTATTTTATTTTAAAATCAATGACTATAAATCAATATAACTTAATTCTTTATAACATAGAGTCATACTCAACAGATCTAATTTATATGACAACAAATTGTGCATATACGTACATAACTATATAATACAACGTGAATAGAACTGCTGGTCAACCTTATAACTAATTATACTATACCATACTTGAAGCTATAGATGCGAACATTTTCGTTAACAAAAAATAAAACAATAACACATAACTAACATATATATATATATATATATATAATTACTTTGAAATCAAATATTACTGTATATATGTGTGTGTGTGTGTGTGACACTACAGCCTTTATGCAGAACTTTGAAAAACATACGAATGTTATATATATATCCAATTTTTAAATAAAACGTGCAGATATATATTAAAACTATTATATCTTATACATTAAACTAAATATTCCTATATATAATTTTTTTATTTAAACATTAAAATTTTCCAAATATCCCATTCTTAAACCAAAATATATAGCCAACAGCTTGTAGTTCACCTACCACATATATAGAACAAATGTAGACTACATATATATCTAACATATATTAGAATTAAGTAGGCTTACCCACCATACAACTATTTATACCTTTATAATATATATTACTATCATACATATTCAAAACCACTCTCAATATATAAACAGGCCTTATATACATCCATATAATATATATATATACCTATGTAATAGTCAGATCTTTTAAATACAGACTACTTATGTAAACTAATATAGACAAAGTTTAAAAATCTAACATATATATAGCAGAAAAAAATATAGCTTAGAATATAAACAAACTGTAATAACACATTTAATAACAACTGTACAAAAATATAAACAAACTCTAATTCATTTCATAAACATACGTATAAAACAAACATATTATAATAATATAAACTTACACTGTTATATAGACTAAAACAGATCATGGTAAATCTTTATATAGAACTATACATATATAAACAAATAGATGATGTAAAATAAGACGTTATATATTATTAAAAGCAGTTTCAAATTTATAAGCTTAGTTGTAATTTATACCACAAAATATATATATTCTATATCTACAAATCAGATGGTAAATAGTTAGTTATGTGAATATTCATTTTATATACAGCAACATCAAATATTTCTTTGTATACTTATAGTGTAAAATATATATAAACAAAATCTACACCCTACCTAAAGCAAGAGGGGATACGGCAAGCATGGTTGTAGAGCTCGGCCAAATGAGAACGTTGAAGGGAATTGGTGGCTATTGTGGTCGAACTGAAGGTGGGAAGATGTGAGGTCGGCTTGGAGATTGCGGCCAGGCGGAGGGTGAAAAGGAAGGAAGGCGCGGGAGTTTCAAATGGGTTGTGGCAAGATCGTGGAGGGCGTGATGCTCTGGGTTGATGTGATGCGGTGAGGAGTGGAAAACAAAACAGGTAGGAGAAGAACGGTTCAGAAAAAATGGAAGAGACAAAGTACAAACTTAAATTTTCTTTTTTCGAATGAAGATGACAGCTGAATTCAACGAAAATAAAATGGATAGGGAATAGTAAAGGCCATAATTAACTTTGAATTTATTAAAGTGGCTATTGGTTTCAAGTTGAATAACGAATAGTCACCAGAAATCCAAAAGACTCGGTTGCGGAACCGATACGCTGAGCGTTTCGCAGATTGCACCGCACACCGGACTCTGAAATACATAAGTGAATATACCGCAGAGATCAGTACGCCGAGACGATCAAAACGGTATACAGATATCAGTGATACGATTATCCGTTCAAAAGTCGATACATACACTGATATACGTTGCTATCCCGTACGGAAAAATCCAAACAGAGCTAGAAACGTCCAAATTTCGCAAAACGGATTATGCAGTCTTATTCAGAGTGTTCTAAATATATTTTCTCATGTTGACATATTTACGTTTTGTAATACTTTTATTATCATCAATTTTGACTGATATAAATTGGAATAAAATTACACTAGAAAATAAACTTCCAAATTATCTGATGAAAATTTACCAGTTGCTATGTTAAAACAGACGCATTTCAAATATCAAATTTAAATTTCAAAATTTTATTGTTTAAAGTTTCACAAAATTTCAATTAAATATATAAATAAACAAATAAAATTATCTAAAATTTACGGGTCGTTACAATCTTTTTGTGGTAGAAAGATATTTAAATAAGCTATAAGTTCTTTTTGAGCATTTTTCAAAATACTGTGTTTAAAAGGGTCTAAATTAAGTTTGAAACTGATGTTATAGCACAACTATATCCAATTTTCTTAGTTGATACCTGATAGTAAAATGGTCATAACTTTTTAACCGCAAATCCTGATTATGCAAACTTTTTTATGTTAAAAAGACGATACATTAAGGAACAACTTTCATGCTATATTTTTTTGAAAATTCTATGATTTAAAGGGTCGAAATTGCGTTTTAAAACTGTAATTCATGACTGAGTTGTAACTGGTGGAGCGGTTGAAATGACCGATGCATTCCCGACCCATTGCTTGAACCCGTGTGTGTTGTTGTATTTGTTGTGTTGTGCCCAGGTGTTGGAGTGATTGTTTTGGTCGTTGGTTATATATAAATATATATTTATAATAATAAATTTGTTAGCACCAAAATTGGTCACTAACACCCCTGAATAGATTTGTGTAGCGAGATAAATGAACAAAATCAAATGGAAAAAGAGGAATAACACAATATATTGCAAAACAGAACAACAAAAAGTAAAGACAACAGAATTTATAGTGGTTCGACATTGATTGCCTACGTCCACTCTGAATATACTCTTTATTGCTTTATCAATCGCTCGATTATAGATACAATTCACAAGGAAAAGTCTGAATACAAATTGGAGCAAAAAGAAAGTGAGTACAAAAAATGGTAGAGTCTTCCTTAGGTTCTCGTAAAAGATCCCCAAAAATTGACCCATTCCCCTATATTTAGAGATGGAAATAGCCTGACGTCTCAGAGCTTGGACTTCTCTTTAGTCACTTGGGCCCATCACCAAGAGAACTCAGCCGAACACTGTTAAGTTAACAATGCCGACCCGAAAACGCCGAAAAGAAGCCCTTGTGCCTTATGCCGATCCGAGTGCAAGCATATGGAATACCGACCTGGGCTTCATCTTATGCCATGCCTAGTTGGGATGCCTATCCCTTATGGCGATTTCCAATCCCTTATGCTGATTGTCGAACCCTAGTATTTCTCATATCCAACCCGAGCATTGACCCAGAGTAAATAACATATTGACCCGAAGTCCACCCATGAGCTAACCCGGAGCAACCACTATAGCCGACCTGAAGCAGGAGCAATGTTGACCCGAAGTAAACCATAAGTAGTTCAACCTTTTCCAAAATCTATATCCCAATACTCTGCGTCGTTCATTCATCAACCCTCCCATTGATAATCAATTGTAATTCCTGAAGCTACCTTCTTGTAGCCAGGCCAAGGAACGGGGTAACATTTGCCCCCTAAAGTGCATCTTGTGAATAACATGACGTGCTTTGAATCAGTGAATGATCCTTGTTTCCAGAAGCAAGCTCGTTCAAGTCAATAACTGATCGTTGTTTTTCACTAACCTTCTGACAAAGTCCTATCCCACCTGAATGTGTAAGGCTAGTCGTATGGAGCCCTTAGGTTTTCCTGGTCTAACCTTTCAAAGGTTGAATTTGCAAGGAACTTTTTCAATTTTACAATCATCCTGCTATTTAATTTCAGTTCATTATTTATAATCTTCCATTTCTTTTATTTTCAATTTTTATTACTATTATTTTCTTTTTTCTTTTTTTAAGGGGAGGGGTCGGCATAGGAATGTCGATCCCTTTCTGGATCCACATAAATTGGGGTCGGCATATACAATGGCCGACCCCTTCAACTGTGATGACCGGGTCTCTTGGGAGAGACCGATTCAACTTCCTACCCCCCTTCCATATAAAAATCCAAATCCACATCCTTCTCCACTTCTTTACCTTCATTTTCTTTAAGCTTTTACTTCTCACCCGAACTACCACGCTTTTCCATTGCCGAACTGTTACAACAAGCCCTTTCTTCAATCATAACTTCCCATTAATCCTCCATTTCGAGCCTCGACATCCACCTACTTAGTTCAAAACAACTACATAGGTACGAATTCATGTTTCACTTTGAATTGCAGGGCCATGTCCTTTGAATTTGACCTAGTTCGAGTGTCGCGCTAGGCACATAGGATTTTCATCGAGAAGAGGAGGAGAGAATGAGGGGGAAAGAGCGAGAGAAGATAAGGCTAGAAGGAGAGGCTTAGATGTGAGGCGGCATTGATTTGAGGGCTCGGCGAGGGCTGAAGTGTTGGTGGTCGGTGAGCGTTCGACATAAGGAATATAGGGAATGAGGTTGACATAGGTTTAGGGTGATAGCGTGTGTTGAAAGAGAGTGGGATCGGTATGGTTCAGAGAGAGAGAGAGAGTGAGAGGGATCGGTATAGGGATGGAGAAAGTGAGGGATCGGTATAGGGACGGATAGAGTGAGGGATCGGTATAGGGATGAAAGAGTGAGGGATCGACATTTCTCTAAGGAAGTTGGGGTCAGCATATAGGTTGGAGAGAAGGGGTTGGCATATATGGCTGGGCTTGGTGTTGACATACTCAAACCATTTTAACTTGATTCAATCAAGCATCTCACTGCACACTCTACTGCCGCAGCATAATGTGACCATTAATAACATGACTAGCGTATATGAACTAATGAACTCGAACTTGAACGAACAAATTCCATTTCACCTAACATGAGTTAAGTATAAAGCTAGCCCGACATATTCAAATAACAGAACCCCATACTTCTGAATGTCAACATCCAACCTTAAAGCCTTTGTCGTCGATCAGCTTCCACACTATCCGAGACGGTCGGCGATGATGGTCTCTTCGGACGAAAACGCCGATTCGACGTTTTACTTTTGCTCCTCCGGTTTTAAATCTGTTTGCATTTATTTCAAGTCCATTGCACTAGTTCACACACAGCACATAGGGACAGATTATTATTACTTCTCATATCGATTGTCTTTCGAGTATAGCAAACACAGGTATCAAGTTACACAGAGCACTCTCCCGCGATGTCTTCTAAGTTAGATAGGAAATCGAGCTCCGCTACTCTGTCGAATAAGCCTGGTCCAAGCCAGGAACAAGAGGTAGTAGAGACATCAAGCCAGCAGTTTTTCTGACATCCCAACTCTTCCCGTCGAGATTATAGACTCGGCTCCCGACATTATGGACGATGCCATTATCTTAGATAACTCGATCGATTCATAGGCTTCAAAAATCGGCGAAACGACCCTTCGTCGATTGTGCTCTATTCATGGGATTCCTTTCGAAGATGTCTTGTTTCCCTCGAGGCAAGACCGGCCCCACCTGCCCCCAGCTAGGTACACTACATGTAATAAGTTCATGTGCTGGGTCGGGTACGTGCCACCCTTCAACTCCTTTATCCCTAAAGTGCTGAAGTATATGGGAATCGCCCCTACTCAGTTGCATCCTAATAGCTACGTGTTTATCCATGGAACTTTCTTACTTTTCATGAGCGTCCTATTCCATCCGCCAACTCCCGAGGACATCCGGTATATTTATAATTTCAAGAGGCGAGCCGACAGCCCTTCATACGTATTTCTTGAGCCACTGCCCATATGTCAAGTTCCAATGGGTGCATGGAACAAGCTCTCCCTGTTCAAGCAAGAGTGGTTCTACGTGCGATGTCCTCCCAGCTTCGCAAGAAGGTGGTTGGAAGGACGTAAGTTTTATTCCCGTTTTCGCCCTTAATTCAAGGACTTAAATCACATTCTCTCTAATCACACGAACTTTTTTAACTTTTCCAGGTGCTCACCCTCCACCCGAAGGCGTCAGATATTCTAAGGCAGTCGAGGCTATCCATGCTACTTCGGTAGAGGATCGAGATATCAAACTTTTAGTCACCGATGAGTTGCTCTCGCTATTTGGGCTACTAGCAGACGGCCGCAGAATTGGCCTTCCAGAAAGTAGAGCAACCTCAAGGGCGATCGCCGATTGGAGGAGAGAACAAGTTGGCCCTGCGGTGTCACCTGTTGAAGGAGACCATGAAGGCACCGAGGAAGGGGAGATCAAGGAAACAGAAGCCCCAAAGCTTAATAATGAAAACACAAGTCCTAGACAGGCGCCCACAGCCAATGCTCCTCACACAAGCTAGCTGCGACCTTCTCTGAATAAGAAAAAGAGTCTGGCTTATAAAATTAAGAAGAGGAAAACCGGGGAGACCCCAAAATTCGTTATAACTCCCGTTGAGAAGGGGTTATCTTCCCAACAAATGGAAAGCTCTCTAAAGGGACTCTCCGACCTTTCTATTCCGGGCGACCTGTTAAATTACGACTTCACTAACCTTGGTGTTGAGGGACTTAATTCTCCTGCGAGAAGCGGTGAAGGCAAGTGACTTCCCAATCAAGGAGAACAAACTCCTATGAGTAAACCAAAAGCCACCGGTCAATTGGGGGAATGCACTAGGACACACACAAGCACTTTACACTCCACCATTCACTTGCACTCAACTTTTCATATGGCGTCTACTAACATGTTCTTGTTTAACCCTATTTACAGGCGCAATGACTCACTCACATGCCTTTGATCGCCTCTATGGTTCTTCTATCTTCCACCACTCAGGTCGGGATTTCGAGTCTGGAAAACATAGAGAGAGAGAGAGATGAAGGATGGGAGAGAGATTATCGTTCTAGAGAATCATCTTCATCTTCCAAAAGGAAATCCCAAGGGCATACTTCACATCAAAGCGACCCTACAAATCCTCCTGTGCATGGTGGAGATAATCCCACACACCGAGGCTCTCAGTCCGATGCTCCCCGCGACCAGTATTCCAGCTCCTCAAGCACTAGGCAGTCTCGTGAGCACCGTAAGCAAACTTTGATTTCGTCAGAACAAATTCCTCCAGTACCTGCTCACGACTCAACTACAGCGGATAAATCAGCTAAGCTTAAAGGCATCTTTCCAAAAATTTGCTTTGACGGGCTAAAGTTCCTCTTGGCTATACATCCCATCCCTGGGACTGCCAAAGAAGATCCGCTTACATATGTGAATGACGTATATGTACAACATGAGGTGTTCGTACACTTGGTTGAAAAAGTCTCGGAGGTTTCCATTGATCATCAGCATGAGATCGATCGCCTTAAGTTAGAGGTTGTCCACGACAAGGACATCATAAAGTATCAGGATAGTGAATTGCTCTCATTCAAAGCCCAACTTGAGGATGCAAAAAGAAATGCCAACAAGATGGCCGAGGCAGTTAGTCGCTTAGAGGCTACTCACAAAAAGGAATTAAATGATGCACTCCAGCGCAACGGCACTTTGGCTCTGGAAAAAGACTCTCTACAAAAGGAGAAAGACACTCTAGCCCGCCGTGTGGAGGAGTTAGAGAGATTGCTACCTAAGGAAAAGAAGGAGAAAATACAAGTGCAAGAGGAGTCGTAGAAATATTGCGAGGAAATCGTCGAGACAAGAAACTTGAAGGAAAAGCTCGACGAGGAACTTTCCCAGATTGAAGCGTTGAAGGAAGCCGCTCGCGAAGAGGGCAAGAAAGCAATACTCACGGAGACCGACTTCCGAATTGAGGCAGCGATCGAATCCGGTAGGGAGGAAATTAAGTTCTTTTTCGACCCACTCATTGCTGAATATAATGCAAGGGTTCTCATCCACTGTGATTTAACCATCTTGGGCGACGATTATCTTGAGTCGCTTGCCGAAGCTTGGGACACTCTCGTTAAGATCAAGAAAGTGGAGTCGGGCGTGGTAGAGATCGATGAAGAGGCACTCGCAAAAGAAGTGCTTCGAGGAAACGAGCCATCCGACTTGGTTGCTACAAAGCTTCAGTTTGGCGGAGCTCCCCTACCATCTAAAGAGAAAAAGGATACTTTCGAGCCATCCGACACTGAGCCCCAAGGTCCTACTTTCGTTCAACCGACCGAGACTTCATCTTCTCAACCTCTCGAACAACATGTCAGTTACGACCCGAAAAAGCCTGGACTTGACATTCATAAGTTATCTCCGATTATTGAAGGGAGTACTCCTATGACCACCGAAAGTCAACCAGATGCTGGTACTTATCTTGACCTTTTCTAATCTAAAAAGTTGTCGTTCTCGGCGAATAACGCCGTAATCTAACATTTGCTTTTTCACGAAACCCTATAGGTCATCCCGGTCCTGAGTCGACTCCGAGGAGCAATGTCGCCATGGAGAAGGAGGGAAAAAAAGCCGAGGCACCAGCTGTTGGAGACATTCCTGGTCCTGATGCTCAAGTAATTGGGGTGCTAGATGAGGATAAACCCGAAGATCCATTACTTATGGAGGAACATGATGATGTTATGATTACAGGCGCTTCTGAGTACAACGCTAAGTTTAGTTTAAAGGAGCAAACCGAAAAAGAGGAGAAGGCGAAGTTCAAAGTTAAGGGTGCGCCCAAGGTGGTGGAGGTTGATGATCCCCTTAATAGGCCACTGCAATTCATTCCTCCTGGCGGGTCTGTCCCCATGGTAGTTCCCCCTCCTTCCTCAAGTACCTCCTCCCAAGGCAACAAGGGGTCTCGAAAGAAATGCATGGCTGAGACGACTCCCGAAAAGCTGAAAAAAGATAGAAAGGCGAGTAAATAGTTGGGGCCTTATAATATTTTGCTTAGTTCGAATAAATTAGAGTTGAATAGTTGTTTTTCCCTTTTTCTTTTCCTTGTTAGCAGTAGATGTACAGCCTTGGCCTCCGAACCTTCGGAGGGTTGTAAGGAAATTTTTGGAGTGTAAATAAAATTTTGTTCCTTAACCAATCATCGAGCGCGTTATTATTTCAATAGCAAATTAATCTTTATGCTCTAAGTAGTTGTGATAATTTTTTCTAGCTTTGTTGATAATTTATTATCTTAATCTTAGAGCTTCTTTGCGGATTTCATCGGAAGTCACCATCGACACCAGTTCGGAATCATAGCCAAAAGTCGTATTACGTTGCTAACGGTTTGAGCATTTTTCATCGATCTTAGACCAGAGCCTGTAGGTAGTAAATGGTGGAAAGTTCTCTCGTTCATCCACCAGTTTGGACACTTGGCATTTTTAAGTTTACCCCTTGGACTCATAGACTTTTCTCACATCGCTTATAATTTAGTCCATAACTGGGGACTCGGAGATTTTACAAATCATTTATACTCTAGTCCGCGTTCTGGGGACCCAGAGTACTCTAATCCGCACTATGGGGACTTAAAGATTTTTCAAATCGTTTATACTCTAGTCCGCGTTCCGGGGACCCAGAGTACTCTAATCTGCACTCTGGGGACTTAGAGATTTTTCAAATCGTTTATACTCTAGTTCGCGCTCTGGGGACTCAAAGTACTCTAATCCGCGCTCTGGGGACTTAGAGATTTTTCAAATCGTTTATACTCTAGTCCGCGCTCTGGGGACTTGGAGTACTCTAATCCGCACTCTGCGGACTTAGAGATTTTTCAGATCGTTTACATTCTAGTCCGCGCTCTGGGGACTCGGAGTACTCTAATCCGCACTCTAGGGACTTAGAGAATTTTCAAATTGTTTATACTCTAGTCCATGCTCTGGGAACTCAAAGTACTCTAATCCGCACTCTTGGGACTTAAAGTGTTTTCTTTTTTAATATAGCTGGTCGATTTTTAGTTCTATGTGTGCATTCATACGTCATATATGTCGGTGTTAATAAATCTCAACACATAATTATATAACATGAAACAACAGTTGTTCACAGAAAAGTAGCTTCAAGCTTTTATTCATCACAGAAAATGGGGACAGACTAATTTGTCTTATTACATATCAAAAACAAACACAACAAGAAAGGCAAATACTGAAAACAACTATGATCGAAATGCAAAAGAAATAAACTAGGTAAAATAGCGATGCAGAATTTCGCTATTCCATGCTCTGGGAAGCGTTACACCATGAATAGTCGCTAGCTTGAAAGTTCCTTCTCCAAGCCTCCGTTCGATGGCGTACGGCCCTTCCCATGTAGGATTCATGTGTGATGGGACCGGAAAGACTCACTTCAGAACGAGATCGCCCACATCATAAGCTCTTGGTCAGACTTTCATATTATAATATCGGGCGACTCGGTGCCGATGTGCGGCCGCTCTTAAATCAGCCTCCTCGCGCTTTAAATCAACAGAGTCCAACGACTCCAATAAGAGATCTCGGTTTATTCTGGGATCGTAATACGTTACGCGATGGGAAGCAAGCTCCACGGCTATAACTGCTTCGGCCCCGTAGGCTAAGGCGAATGGAGTATGGCCAGTCGTTGACTTGTGAGTGGTTCTATATGCCCAAAGTGCCGTAGGAAGTTCGTCCACCCACTTGCCTCTAGCCTTTTCCAAACATTTTTTTAAGATGGACTTAATTATCTTATTTATAGCTTCAACTTGCCCATTCGCCTTAGGCTGAACAACTACTGCAAACCTTTTCTCAATATGATACTTCCGACAGAACTCTTTGAATTCAGTACTATGAAATTGAGTTCCTTTGTCGGTGACAATAGTCCGTAGGAGGCCGAAACAACATATAATGTTTATCACAGTGAAATTAATGACCTTTTTGGTGGTGATCGTAGCTATTGGTTCCACTTCTACCCATTTGGTGAAGTAGTCGACCGCGACAATCGCATATCTTACACCACCTTTGGAAATTGGCAATGAGTCGACAATGTCAATTCCCCATGTTGCGAACGACCATGGGCTAACCATTTGCGTGATTTCCATCGGTGGTGCTCTTGGAACTTTTGTGAATTTCTGGCATTTATCACACCTTCTCACATAATCTGCGGCGTCCCGATTCACGGTCGGCCAGTAGTACCCATAATGAAGTATCTTTTTAGCTAGCATCTGCCCCCCAGTGTGGTCGCTACATTCTCCTTCATGGACTTCTTTCAAGACCCGCTTTATCTCGTCATGGGCGATGCACCTGAGTAAAGGAACAGAGAATCCCTTCCAATACATAATCCCATCTTGCATAATATACCGTGAGACCTTTTGAAGGACTTGCCGCTTTTCGTTCTTTTTCTCAGGTAAGGTTCCATGCAACGAGTATTCTTTAAATGGGGACATCCATGATTCTTGTTCGGTTTCCATCTTCGATACATGATCAACTTCCATCGCATTTATACTCGGGGTATGTAGGGTTTCGACGGGAACCAAGCCCATTTGTTGTGCATCGCCAGTGCTTGTGAACTTTACCAATGAATCGGCTTTCCCGTTCTGCTTGCGCGGGATGTGCTAAATGTCGTAGTATTCGAGGTCTGCCAATAACT
This sequence comes from Allium fistulosum, assembly GCA_030737815.1. Classification (NCBI taxonomy): domain Eukaryota; kingdom Viridiplantae; phylum Streptophyta; class Magnoliopsida; order Asparagales; family Amaryllidaceae; genus Allium; species Allium fistulosum. The sequence goes on along the minus strand of CM060902.1, from coordinate 1,331,906,211 downwards.
CCTGAACTCGGGTAAGGTATGAGGCAAGCCATTGCCCCTTCGCCTGGTAGTCCCCTCTATCTTGGTACACCATTAGCTGCAAGTCATAAAAGATCTCGATCGATTTCACCCCGAGCTCTTTAGCAAGCTTCAGTCCAGCGATCAACGCCTTAAATTTAGCTTAATTATTTGTACCGGGGAAATCAAGCTTCAAGGCATAGCAAATTGATCGGTTCTCGGGGGTTACACGAACGACTCCAACTCCAGAACAATGATCATTGGACGCTCCATCGGTGTATAGTTTCCATCGTACAGTAGGAATCACATCGCTTCCATTTGGTTCATCTTACATAGTGAACTCTGCTATAAAATCTGCCAACATTTGTCCCTGGATAGTTCTTCGAGGTAGGTAGGTGATGTCGAACTGGCTGAGCTCAATGTTCCATTTAAGCAACCTTCCAGAGGTTTCAGGCCGTTGTAGTACCTGCCGCAAAGGTTAGTCGGTATAGATGTTGATTGGATGTGCTTGGAAATACAAGCGAAGCTTGCGCGATGCGATCACCAAGCAGTATGCCAACTTTTCTATCTTTGGGTAGTTTCTTTCCACCCCCATTAATCGTTTACTGACATAATACACCGGCATATGGATTTGGTCCTCCTCACGAATCAAAGCAGCACTTATGGCGTGCGGCGATACGGGTAGATAAATATACAGCTCCTCATGGTCCACGGGCTTCGACAAAACAAGGGGTCTCTCCATATGGCTCACCAGAGCTCGAAACGCGTCTTCACAGTCTTACGTCCATTCGAAATTCCTTTTCCCTTTCTTTATCAAATCGAAGAAAGGAATGCACTTATCAGTTGCCCTGGATATAAATCGACTCAATGCAGCGACCTTCCCATTCAGGCTCTGCACTTGCTTAATAGTCCTAGGTGCTTGTATATCCCGAATGGCTTGAATCTTCTCTGGATTCACTTCAATCCCTCGTGCGTTGACAATGAAGCCCAGAAACTTTCCTGATTCTACGCCAAAGGAGCATTTCAATGGATTGATTTTCATGCCATAAAATCTGAGGATGTCGAACATCTCCGCTAAGTCTCGAATGTGCTCGTTTGACTACCGTGACTTCACGAGCATATCATCCACATAGACTTCCATTGTACTGCCGATTTGGTCTTTAAACATTTGGTTAACCAGACGCTGATAGGTTGCTCCTGCATTCTTCAATCCGAACGGCATCACCACGTAACCGTATAATCCAACATCTATGACAAAACTAGTGTGCTCCTGATCCTGGATGTGCATTAGGATTTGATTATATCATGAGTACGCATCCATGAACAACAGCAATTCATGTCCCGCGGTCGAGTCAACCAACTAATCGATTCTAGGCAAGGGGAAACTATCCTTGGTGCACGCCTTGTTCAGCTCTGAATAATCAACACATGTTATCCATTTTCCATTTGCCTTCCTTACCAGTACAGGGTTAGATATCCATTCAGAATAGAGGGCGTCGTGAATAAACCCGTTGGTTTTAAGTTTATCCACCTCTTCCTTGAGAGCAACGGACCTCTCCGGGTCCATGCCTTGTCTTTTTTGTTTTACAGGGACATACTTCAGATCAATATTCAGCATGTGGCTCACGATGGCAGGTGAGATCCCACACAAATCAGAATGAGTCCAAGCGAATACATCAAGATTTGCTCGGAGAAAATCAGTAAGCTCCCTCATCATTGAGGGACTGAGTTGTGATCCGATTTTCAATACCCGTGACGGATCGCCGTGGCTGACTGTGATATCGATCGTCAGTTCAGCCGATGCCGCCTTGGCCTCCTTGGGTTCCTCTTCATCATCTCTCGGATCTATATCTTTATAGAACCGACTATGGTGCCTAAGCCAAGGCTTAGGCGCTACTTGTCAATTTTCAGTAACTTGGATGCAGACGGATTTGTCCACACCCTTTCCCTTTTCCTTTCACTGGGCTTCTCACAACTCAGCCACATAACAAGCACGGCCAGTCGCTTGATCACTGTGCACAACACCAACTCCATTATCTGTGGGAAATTTCAAAGTCAAGCACCATGGGGCAAGAGCTGCCCTAAACTCAGCCAGGGTCGGTTGGCCCAGAAAAACATTATACGGGGAATCAACATCCAAAACAATGAACGGTAGGATCCATATCCTCCTACGTTCACCTTCACTCAACTCAACCGGCAACTCAAAAAAATCCACTGTCTCGGTAGCCGCACCAATAAAACCGTGTATACGGGCTTTAGATGGTTTTAGATCCTTAGCCTCCATCCTCATCTGATCATAAGCCTTCTTGAAGATGATATTGACATAACTTCCACAATCAATCAATATTCTCCTCACAAGCATGGGTCCAATCATAGCAGAGATAACCATTGGATCAATAGTAGGAGCCTCCACTCAATTGGCATCCCAACTCCTGAACACTATATCGTCTGTCATCATACGCTGATGCTTTGCCGGAGTCCCATGCTCCATGTTTGAGCAACACTCAAAATTCACATGTCTCAAAGAACTAGCATACCTCTCCATTTCTTGCCAACTCCTATCTGCAGGATGCGGCCCACCAACTATCGTGTTTATCACCAATCTTCCGCCGGTTTGAGCGGGATCATCGGGTCGGCCTGGAGCTTGTCCTTGATTGGGATCGGACGTTCCCTGTTCGCCTTCCTGCGGATTCTTAACAAACTGGTGCAACTTCTTCTGGCGAATTAATTTTTCTGTGGCATCATGGAGGTGCCTACACTCATCAGTGTTGTGCCCGTAAGACACGTGAAATCGATAGTATTTCTAGGTTTGCTTCTGTTCCTCGATCGATTCCTTCAAACGCGGCTTCCTGTATTGGAAAGCGTTACAGGTGGACAAGTAGACATTTTCAAAAGAGGTGTTCACGTATATTCATTATAAGTAGGAATTCGCGGCTTTCACTTTCCGGATTCCCCCTTCCAACTGAGATTTCCTCCTCCGGGACGTTGACCTGAACCTTTCCAGAGCTCTCGTCAGATTGCTTCACTGCAATGTTGCTTTGCACCGCTTCTCCGTTTGATCCTATAACAGTGCTTATTCTGGACAACCTGGCCTCCTCCTTTCTCATGAACTGCTGTGCCTTTGCGTAGAAACGTTCCAGCGTGGCCGACGGCTTTCCAGCCAGCTAATCACCAAATTTGGATTCGGGATCAACCCCCTTGTCACAGCCATAAGTATGGCGTGGTCATCTGGATTACTAACCTCTATAGCTGCAACGTGAAACCTTTGTAAATAATCTTTCAGTGATTCACTCGAAGCCTGGATTACGCTGGACATCGACATCACATCATTGGGGCGAGTAGCATGAATCCGAAACTGCTCCACGAATCTTATAGCCAGCTCATCAAATCTTGAGATTGACCGCGAAGGTAACCTTGTGAACCACATTGTAGCAATCCTAGATAGCGTTATAGGGAAGCATCTGCATTTGGCTGAGTCATTCGCTCTAGCCGAGTCCATCAACTATTCATACCTCATAACGTGGTGTCAAGGGTCGGTCTTCCCTTCGTAAGCGAGCATCGTAGGCTTGTTAAACCTCCAGGGGTATTCAGCCTGTAAAATGTTATCGGTAAACGGAGTATGACTCCTGAAGACTCCCCAATCATCATTAGTCAAGCCCTAGTTCTCCCTCATTAACCGCCCGACCACTGTCGATAAGTCCAAAGTCTGGATAGGGGTGCCAAATCGGGTTCCATCCCGTGTAAATGTTCTGACCGGTGTCTTCGGGGCATCTCACGCCCTCTTGGCCTATTATTCTCTGGACGCGTGTCCTGAGGATTCACCTCGCCATCATCTCGGGGAGGTAATTTGTTGGCATTCAAGTGTACTTCGGCGTCTAAGTTCCCGGTTCCAGGATGAGTATAACCCCCCAGGTGCAGTTGAGGAACTATCCTCATGGTTAAGGGATTGACATCGACCCCTTGGGAGGGTTCGACACCGACCCGAACTTGCTGCCCATGGTGGTCTGTCCTATGCTGCTCTTTCGCTTCAGTGCATGTTGTTTCAATCCTATGGCACATTCTGTTGTGGTGCCTGTCTGATGAAGTTGAGCTGTCAGACTCCGAGTATGAAGCGGGACTTCCTTCGGAATTTTGACGCTGTCGTTTAACAATTTGGTTCATCAAATTGGCAATTGCGTGGATTTGCTTGTTTAGCTGTCTCCGGCTTTCCATCAACTCCCTCATCAGATCATTGAATTCAGCCTTGGTAATGGAATTAGCAAGGTTTAGGGTCGCAACGGGTTCCACACCTGCATTAGCTGGTTGGTTGCTTGGCCCTCCCTGTTGGACACTAACAGTCTTGTTAACATCGACATTACGGGAGGTAGATCTGATGCGCCTTACCATCTTGGAGTCCTTTGCTTAGATCTTGAGAGATCTGAATAGTATCTGCAAACTTTTGAGAATGAAGCTGGATCTCCTTTCGGGGATTTCTTCAATCCAGTAGCAACAAAGACGATCCTAATAGCTTGAGAATCGAGTTTCTCAGTGAAAGCACCAAAATTGGTCACTAACGCCCCTGAATAAGTTTGTGTAGCGAGATAAATGAAGAAATCAAATGGAAATAAAGGAATAACACAATATATTGCAAAACAGAACAGCAAAAGGTAAAGACAACAGAATTTATAGTGGTTCGGCGTTGATTGCCTACGTCTACTCTGAATATACTCTTTATTGCTTTATCAATCACTCGATTATACAAGGAAAAGTCCGAATACAAGTTGGAGCAAAAAGAAAGTGAGTACAGAAAATGGTAGAGTCTTCCTTAGGTTCTCGAAAAAGATCCCCAAAAATGGACCCCTGCTCCTGTATTTATAGATGGAGATAGCCTGACGTCTCAGAGCTTGGACTACTCTTTAGTTACTTGGGCCCACCACCATGAGAACTCATCCCAACACTGTTAAGTTAGCAATGCCGACTCGAAAATGCCAAACAAAAGCCCTTGTGCCTTATGCCGATCCGAGTGCAAGCATATGGAATACCGACCTTGGCTTCATCCTATGCCATGTCGACCTGAGACCTATTCTATGCAATGCCGACCCGAGCTTTTGCCAATCCCTTCAAGCTATGCCGACCCAAGGCCTCTACCAATGCCAACCTCAAGTCTTCACTCCACCGACCCGAAGCAATACCGAACCCTGAGTTGTATGTCGATCCAAAGTAGGTATGCCGATCTGAAATGGTGATTTTCGATCCCTAGTAGGGATGTCGATCCCTTATGGTGATTGTCGATCCCTAATAGGGATGTCGATCCCTTATGGTGATTGCCGATCCCTAGTATTTCTCATAGCCGAACCAAGCATTGACCCAGAGTAAATACCATATTGACCCAATGTCCACCCATAAGCCAACCCGGAGCAACCACTATAGCCGACTAGAAATAGGAGCAATGTTGACCCGAAGTAAACCATAAGTAGTTCATCCTTTACCAAAATCTATATCCCAAATACTCTGCGCCGTTCATTCATCAACCATCCTCTCATTGATAATCAATTCTAATCCCTGAAGCTACCTTCTTGTAGCCGGGCCAAGGCACCGGGTAACAAAATTTATATTGTAAGTTTGAATTAGAATATAGTTAAGACTTAGAATTCTGCGGAGTTAGTTCATGACTAAAATCTTGTGATAACCTAATATTTAGTCACGATGAATTCTAATGTGTTTGTGGATTTTGAATCGTTTGATTAAAAGTTTTGGAATTAAATAAATATATATCTATTTATTTATAGAGATAAATATTTAATTATAAACACCAATAATTTGGTAAGGAGAGTTTAATAAAGTTATAAATATTAAACTTGTTTTATAAATTGGCCTAATCTCTTTTATAAATGGTTTTATCAAATAGTTATATATATATATTAAGTATTACTAGTAAAAATAGTTATGGATTTGGAAATATGTTTTGTGAAATATAAATTTAATTAATCTTTAAATAAAATGGTTATGAGATTTAGAAACATGGTTTTGAAGTATATACTTAAGTTGTTTTATTCTAGTGTATAAATACTAATTTGGACATTTCTAAGAGTAATAAATATGGTTTTAGAGAATAAGTGATTACTTAAATATATATATGGCTTTAAAATATGATTCGTGAATAATACAACTTTATGGAAATTTAAGTATCAATATGGTTTCGAAAAATGGAAAATCTTAGTTCATAAAGTAAATACAATTGGAGCAATTTGGAATAATAGAAAATTTTAATAAGTGACAAATTAAATAAATGTTTTGAGAACCTTAATTCTATAATTTGGGTAGTACTAATAATCGACTAAGTATTATCGATTGGTTTAAATGCTTTCGAATCACGCTTCGTCGAATATGGCACAAACCATTGAACATAATGTTTGAGTGGAATTTACTAACCCGTTAGCGAATACTCGAATTCCACCAGGTAGTATGGGATGCCTTGGCTAAATTCTTGTGATCGTATTTGGGAAAGTACTTAGCACTTTAGAGTTGTATTCTCTTCTGGTGTGCGACAAGTTGTTGCTAGATCCTTAAGAGAATGTAGTTCAGGTTTTCTAGTGGTATCCGTAATAAGTGATATTTACTAGCTTTTAGTAAATATTTGGATTTCACCATACGGTATGGGACGCATTGGTTAAATCGTAGTAATTACTGAAGGCGGTATTATTTGGCACTTTAGAGTTTACTCTCTTTTGGTATGCGGCAAGTGACTGCTAGATCCTTAAGAAGTTACTCCTAGATTTCTTTTCAAGTGTAATAATCTAAAATAAATCTGAAAGATTCGGTCATGGCTGCTATCCTTGAGATCGTTTTGTGATCCTATGGTTCCCGTCCTGTGTACAATCCCTGGTATCGGATCGGTACATGTGATACCAAATTGTTTGTTTGTTTACTACAGTTCTCTGTACGATCATTACGATTGTTTTGAGTAAGATCTCTTGGATTATAGATATTTGTATTCTATGACCATTCCATGTTCGTGAAATAAATATATATTCTAATGTCTTGTGTTCGTGAAATGAATATATATTCTTGGGTCTTGTGTTTGTGAAATAAATGTATATTCTTGTGTCTTGTGTTCGTGAAATAAATATATATTCTTATGTCTTGTGATGGATGCTAAAGTTTGTTAATTCTATTATTCCGTGTTTAGTGACTAGTTCATGTCTGTGACTTAAACTTATAACCCTGTTCTGAGTTAAATTAATTCCCTAACTTGTTATATGCTAGATATCTGTATTTACTTATATGTTGTTTATTCTTGTTTTATATTCTGTTCTCACCCTATTGGATATTTAGAGATAGTCTGACCCGGGTGTTATTTTGCTTGGGTCAGGCCGAGACTTTTTAGGTCACAAGACAAGTTGACCTTTGGATGTTTAGGCTAGTAAGTAGATAAACACTTTTGACTTTTTAGTTTATCTCGTTTAGGAAATTTGTGAATATGTTTATAAGACGTACAATTGAGATTAGAGAATTGTTAATCTTGTATAACAATTGAGTTTAGTATTTCATTTTGTAAACTCAAAATTTGTATATGTGTAAGTTGAGATTTATTCCGCTGTAATCTGTGATTGTTATTTATATGATATATTGTTCTAATTTTGAGAAATCGATGTGTCTATCACTTTGTATTAATATTGTACACATCAAATTCAGTTCATATATTAAGTGAAAAGGTATAAATGATGTGTCAGTGTTAGTATAAAGATATGTATTAGTATAAAGATATATCCACATTCGACTGCCCTTAACAAGCCGTATTCTCCGGATTAGCAGACGACATTACTTGTAATGTTCTTTGCTAATATAGGTATCGCGGTGGGGTCGTTACAATATATGCACAAAACTTCGACTATCTAAGGAACAAGTTATGGAATAAATGGAAGATGGGCTTTTCATATTTTTCGACCATGGGTGGTACTCGGAGATTTTAACTATATAAGAAAGGCGATGTAACACCCCAAATTTTTGGTAACATTATTTAGGATATTTAATTATTTAAATAAAATAAAATAATATGTTGATTAGGGGATTGAGATTTGATTTAATCAAAGGGCAGTCGTGCCATTTGACCTATGAATTAAAATAAGAGTTAAATTGAAATAGAGGAGGGTAAAATAGGAAAGAGGCTGTTCCTATATCCCTAAAACTTGGCCATGTATTCCTATACACGTTCATTTCATTTTATCAAAATTTTTAAACAAGAGGCCGACCACCATTAATAAGGAAAAGAGGAAGTAGATTAAGAAAAGCTAAGGAAGAAGCTAATTCAAATCAAATCCATTCACATCTCGATCTCTTTAATCTCTAAAGCTAAGGTGAATAATGTTTACATCTCAAATTTTTATTGTTTCGATTTTAAGATGAATTATGAATATTTTGCATTGATTTGCCATGTTTTTGAATGATGGAATGATTATATATACTTGTTGATGACTTATGGTTGTTCATATACATTTTATGACATGTTTGGATATGAAAACCCTATTAAATGACATCCAAATGCCTTGCGAATTTTTATATAGACCAGAAATATTATTTGGAGATGAGTTTTAATTTTCAGAATTTTCAGAATTTTTTTGGAATTTATATGAATTTTCCAGTAAAGAAAATGTTAACTTGGATTATAAATAATTTACGGTTAAATAATAAAATATTTGGGTCTGAAATTTTTATAAGTTGGAAAACATAATAAAATAGATTTTCTAGAATTTTTGTAAATTATTCCTAAGTGTTTTAATGGATATATAAAATTATTTAAGGTATGAGACTTAAATGTTTTATATATTCATAAAAGGAGAAGGGGCTTTTTACAAATAATCCAAATAGTTAGTTCTGAAAATTGCAGTACTTTTTAGTGGTAAAGAAAAGAGGCAACCTATCATAATTAGACACGTAAAGTAGGTTAGGTGAAAAGTACTATTTGCTACATGTTTTTCACTGTTTTGATGTTTTCGGCACAAGGTTTCGCCTCCTTAGCTTTGCTTTCGACACAGTCAAAACCAATGCACATGGTACCAAGGGACTGGTACGTAGTGAATTGGATATAGACGGAAGGTATGGAGTCGAAACCAGGGGTTCCGAAGGGGTTAAGGCATTACTTTTCTTTTAAATTAAAAATGTGCATGCTTGCTTTCTACTAAATGGCTTTCGACTAGGTCAAATGGATTTAAAGAAATGGTTACGATTGGGTTGCGCTTTTGTTCTAAACGATTGGTTTCGACTAAATCGAATCCTTTTTATTGCCACTTTCTACCTTTCAACCCATATGGTTTCGAAAGGGTTGTTTACTTTGTTTTCTAAAATTTTGGCCACTTCTCCAATGCTTTCGAATGGTTGGTTTCGACACCATCACTTCTTTACTTAGGAAATGGTTTCGAAATAGAAGCATTCGACTTGAATGTTTTAAAGGTCCTTTTTCTATGATTGAAATAAAACCCAAATGGTTTCGAAAGAGACAGTTTTATTTCCTTCAGATACGACTATATTGACTTTGATCAACCAAGGGCACATCGTCATATGTCGCTCTTGGCATATTTTGTAATGATTATATTTGATCTTTACCTGGGAAACAATATGGGATTATGTAACTTGGATATGAATTTGTTTTGAAACGTAATCAGTAAAATGTGTTTTTGGTACTCTGTGATTTTGTTCATATTCAAATGCTTCTGATATTATGGATACCATTAGCATTACCGTGTTTTGTCACCAGAAGTTAATACTATGTATGACTACAGCATTTGTAGCGCTTAGCCTTTGGCCTCTAGATATGGGATGTTACAACTTGGTATCAGAGCATAGGTTTATGAAAAACTTTAAACTAAAAATGGTTTTGAAAACACAATCCTAAGAAATTAGAGTAAGATTGGGGTATGAGATAACGCTATAGTAACGTACTTGTATTTGATATATATATGTATACGCTTTATCTCTAGTCTCCTATCTTTGTTAGTTTTTTTTGTATCTCATGAGGTTTGAATACAAATATGGGTGGTAGAAGAGGAAGGTTAACCTAGGAGAGGAGGGCACCGATGGGAATGCTAGACCTAATGCGAGGATAGGTCAAGGTCAGGCACAAGCAGAGAATGTAGGTGCTCGAGTCCCGCAAGTGGACATGGGAGCTATGTATCAGTTTTTTGTAAATAAGATGCAAGTTGGAATTGTAGTTGGAGCTGTAGGAGGTGATACTGCAGGGGAAGGAGTTCTGGAAGTTCCGGTAGTTAATCATTATGCTAAGATGAGCGGAGATTACACTAAGCTTGGAGGGAAGCCATTTCTGGGAACAGAGGATGCTATAGAAGTGGAAAATTGGTTGTTGCACTGTGATAGTATCTTTGCAGACTTAGGGCTCAATGATGAGCAGAAGAGGAGGCTTGCTTTGATTCAGCTTCAGGGAGCAGCTTTGTTCTAGTGGAACAGTGTGATGGCTGGTGTGGATGAGGAAACCTCGACATGGGCAGATTTCAAGGGGAGGTTCTAGGAGAGGTTCTTGTCCGCAATGGCACAGTCGGCTCTGATCAGAAAGTTTATTGAGTCAGAGCAAGGAGGGATGTCTGTTTTCGAGTATGCCAGAAGGTTCGAGGAGTTGGCCAGATATGGGTATGCTTCAATGGATATAGTAATGAAGAGGAATGCGAAGTTTATCAGGGAGTTGAAGCCTGAGTTAGCAAGGGCTACATTACCTCATTTTAGAGATCCTTCTGATTTTGTAGTGGAGATGGCCTTAAGGCATGAGGAGATTCTTGATTCTCTAGAGAAGAGTAAGGCTAAGGACGTCTAGGTTGGACAGAATCAGAAGAGGAAGTTCTTTCCTAAGAAAGGTGCTCAGAAGGGTGGAGCAGCTAAGAAAGGGGAGTCTGAGATTGTTTACTTCAAGTGCGACAAGAAGGGGCATTTTGCTAACGAGTGTCGTGCTGGAAAGGCAAAGGAAGTGGCTGGAAAGAAGAATGTCAGGTGCTTCAACTGCGACAAGATTGGCCACTTTAAGAACCGGTGCAAGGAGCCTACTAAGGATGGATAGGGCAAGGTGTATGCATTGGAGCCTACTACTTTGAAGCCATCAGCTCAAGAGAAAGGAAAGGCAGTTTTAGGAGGTACGCTTCAGATTCATGGTATGTCTGTTAGCATCTATTTGATATGGGTGCATCATATTCTTTTATATCTACATGTTTGATAGATAAGCTTAACCTAGAACCCACATATTTAGTTATTTCCTTACAGGTTGCGAATCCAATAGGAGGGTATGTCACTCTAGGGTTGAGATGTGACCAGTTAGGGTTTGACTTGTTAGGTCATACTTTTGTTTGCAGTTTGCATGTGCATGATTTTGTGGGGTTCGGGATTATTCTTGGGGTGGATTGGTTAAGTGAGTATGATGCTAGGTTATTTTACCAAGATAGAAAAATATCGCTTAGACACCCTGATTGTAGCAACCAGATTGTTTATACCGTAGAAGGTTCTAGCAATAAGGTGAATGCTTTGTTGGGTGCAATGAAATCGAAAGACGAGTTGAGTCGAGTTTTTGTGGTTAGAGAATTCGCGGATGTTTTTGAGCCATTGAATTTCGGATAGATTTGGTTCCGTGAGCAGAACCCACTACAACAGTTTATGGGTTTCATAGCGTTTGAAAAACGCTATAACAGGCTACCATAGCGTTTCAGAGAACGCCATGGAACCACAAGCTATGGTAGGCCGGCATCATTACATAGCAGGAAGGAAAACACTATCATAGCTAATAGCGTTTACAAAAGGGCATAGCGTTTGCAACCTACCATAGCGTTTTTTCTCTGTTATTAAACTTAAACGCTATAGGGAATATAATCATTCATTTAACTTCTATAGCGTTTTCAAGCACATTTTATAGCATTTCATCAAACCATGTTATAGCGTTATAATGTTTTCGATAGCATTTCTTGTCATGCTTGTATAGCGTTTTTATTTTCTACTATAGCGTTTTTGATTCTATTATAGCGTTTTTGATGCATAAATCTTACATCTCATATAGAGTTGCGATAGCGTTTGATGAATCAATAGCGTTTTTCAAACGCTATTCTATATAATATTAATTTTCAGCATTTGTTTCAATTTTCTTTTTATTATATTATATTATATATATATACACATATGCACACAGATAGATATATGTATACACATTACATATATATATATATATATATATATATATATATATTAAAATGTGGATCCCAAAAATAACAAATCGAGAAGATGACAACAACTATATGTAACAATGATAACGTTGCAGTGAATTCTAATTTGGAAACACACAATCAAACCAGTGGAAAAGTTTCAAATAATTCTGCTAATATTTCAAATACTACAAGACATGGTCGCATGATAATAGTTCAAAATAGTCTAACAAATGAACACAAATACTACAAGACATGGTCACATGATAATAGCTCAAAATAGTCTAACAAATGGACACAAATACTCAGTTATGGAGACGATGATACGGAAATGGCTGCTACAGAAGATTCTTGCAAGGATCTAAACATTGCTCCAGGTTGCTTCAGTGTTAACCAAGTTCCTGCATTAAATGACAAAGTAGACAATGACAGTTCCAGGTTGAATATACTAAATTTGTAGACAATAAATGACAAAGTAGACAATGACTTGTAGGCAATGGAGTAAATGACTTGGAGGCCTAATATAAAAATCTATCATTATTATTGTCTAACTTCATTTCAACCACCTCCACATACTACCTTCCAGCAACACATACAATCATCCGGCACTTCACTATCCTCTACCACAAACCACCCATTTCTCATTAACCAACTGCCACAACATTGCATCCCATCTCCAAACTGCCATACACCATCCACTACCAGAACCATCTTCCACACGTCTGCACTGCACTTCCACAATATAAACAAACTGCCATACATACATACGTCTCACTGCCAATCAACACACACTTCTACTTCCCATACAACTCAAACTCCACCATCAGCTTACGTACCCCTGTCCGTCACCTTTGCCTACTACAACCACTACTGCAACCAAAACCAACCTCACCACCAGAAATCATGACCAAACAGCATATCACATTAGGACAGAAATCATGTACATCAATTATCAATTTTTGAAAGGAAAAAAAAGTGTAGTTGAAGCATGAAAAAGTCTAACCAAAAATCATTGAAGATAAACTAAGGATACATCAGCTCTATATTCAACTAATCATAGTTAACCCTTTTTTTTAAACTACCTTTAGAGTTCAACATTCATGATCATTTAATAAGAAATGCCAAGCGTTCTTGTATAGTACCTAAGTATAGTTCAAATTTAATAAATAGATAACTTACAAGGTTTTGTAACTGAGACAGTGGAGAAGATCATGCATGCTAAATTCACATATCAGACCCCTTTTGGGGCAAGATAACTTCATCAACTTGACTCCCTTGTACTCCGCCTTATAAAGTAATTAGCGTCCTGAAAATGGAGTGGTTCATTGCCCCATGAAGTCTAACCACTTGTCAGTTCCTTTGCAAAGAGCTCAAGGCATCTTGGGGGCTGAGGTCCAGGTATGGAGTCTTGTAGCAGTTCTTTATATGATCAAGGATTTCAAGCAGCCATGTTATATAAAGAGATGCGCCCATGTTTGGTGTTTCCGATTCTCTGTATAATTTGCATACATTTGTATTTTCATCATACTACAGAGGAAAAAAACAAAAGAATTGGACAGTTGCATAATGTATACAAAAGTCTAAAATATAAATGTTCTACATACATGTACACACCTTCGAGCTAGGAATATCCATAAGGTGTGAATCCACAAGAAATAAATCTTAAACACTTGGACCAGGCCTTAAATGAACTGATCACCGGACCACCATCTGCAAATATTAAAGATAATGATGAAACTTTGCACAGATTTCAAAAGATTGGGACAATCAGTACACGATCACATTTCAACATATATTTCATGTTGCAATGCATAATCAACAAAATGAGTCCTTTAGAAAAATTATATGACATGATCATACCACAACCGTTAAAAAAAAAGGTGAATCCAAGCATACAAAGCATCATCTCTATCTGGTGACCGTTTGTTTAACATCTTTGGACTAAGTCGGTGTACCAATACAATCAGTGCGGTAATGATGAATTTACCATTCTTAAAGAATTTACCAACCCATTTATATATATTTATTTTCATATATTAATACATTTTTATAAAAATAAGGGCTGGATTTAGGCTTGAAACTTTAGTTCAATGGAGTTAATTACATCTCTTATTCTTTCGTGTTGATATCTGCTACTAAGTGACACGGCTAAATGTATGGTAAAACACCATTACACTACAAAACATACAAAATATTTGATTTTTCAATTAAAGTAGCAATTTATCATTATTGATGTAACAGATACCAGTTTATCTGATTAACATACATACAGTAATACTAATAAAAACAGTGCGGTAAAGTTTTTCCATAATGGCAGTGATGATTGTTACCATGACTGCCCTAAATTTTGTAATATTAATAGAAGATATTGATTGCCTCTCGATTTTAACCATTGTCATTTTAACCGTCAAGTTGCAAAAATACCATTTTGAATTTTATTCAAATAGGCGAAAAAAGGCGAAAAAGGAAAAATATGAAAGTGGGCAAAGGACACTTTTAAACATCATAAACTACATTCACTACAACTATATACATTTGACATGCGTATACACATGTGTACATCATGCATGCTGATATACTAGTGTATAATGAAAAAGCTTCTGTCATTCAGGTTGTTCAGTCTAGAACACAGATTAATCAATCGATGTAATCAATCGTGTTGCGTGTAATAAATAGAATATTACAATGAAAACTAAGCACTTGACGTTAATGCTAATTGCCATTGGCCTTTTATGCATCATATTGACAAAAGAAAAATAATTACAAGTTCAGATTGACCTTTTATGCATCATATTGACAAAAGAAAATTAATTGCAAGTTCAGCTCCGTCTCTTGATAAATACTACTTGTTGCTCATTTGAACTCAGCGGTTTAAATCAAATACATGCTAGAATAGTAGATGTTGTTTTACATCTTATGTACCAAATCAAAATATATTCTTTCTACAGAAATTAATCACCTCAAAATATATGCGAATGAACACATTCATATTCTTCACATAAACTAAACTAATTATAAACAATCATGGTAGTTTAGATCAGGTACTACTCCTCTTCTGGTGGCATTTGGTAAACATAAAAAAAACTTTAAATAACAGGACTACAAGCAATAATGCATTGCCTAACTATATATATTTATGAACACAGCTTGCATTCACATATCATAATCAACAAGTTATAAAGAAGAAAACTTACTTAGTCAATAATGTGTACACTTCTCTGCCTTCTTTGTTTCCATGCTCTCTAATTGAATAGAAAGTTCAACCTATAAAAATAATAATCATATATTACTTTGAATTATATGGTATACTAGTTGATCACACATCTAGCCCGGCAATGTACTTCCCAACAAACTAGCAACTTTTCTTTCTTTATTTTTCTTAATTCCAATACCATTATCAAGTCATTATTAAGTCATCGCTGAGAAAATCTAGAATTTGAAAGAAAAACACAATAAATAAGAATATTGAACTCTCAAATAGCAAACACATTAGCGGTCAAAGACAATACTTGTCACCAAATATCGGTAAATGAATCTTATTAGAATTTTACAGACTCTCCTAGAATATATAGTTATGCCTTTCAAAACCTACATATATTTATATTATAAATATGTTTGTTGGATTCTCTCTTGAATTAAGCAAACTGTGCTTTCTCTATATGTTCATAAATTGCTTTTTGTCCTGAACCAACTCATCTAATAAAATATTCACCATGGAGGACAAGTATTCAACAAAGCCAATTCAGTTGCTAAACAGTTAAAAGAAGTGAAGAATATATAAAATGAAATACACACATAGTTTTCAAACATATTTTTTAACCTATAGTGCTCTACCACAAATTCATCACCCAAAGGTTAGAAATATTTAACACATGATGTTTCTGTAAATAGTATAAAATAACAACATTACACATCTATTCTTTGTAAAAAGAAATGGTGCATAAAATATGATTAAGGGAGACACCATCGTAGTTAGGGCCAAATCTGTTAGCACTATCACATGTTTAGCTTCAGTAAGTACAACACACATTCAGCTTTTGCAATTTTTTATTTTATTATACCATTTATGTTGATTATCTTCATTCTAGACATAGAGATGGCAGTGGATGTTTACCTTGGTGTTGAGACCAATAGTTATAGGCTCTAAGCAATATATGTAGGAAGCTCCTGATGGATAGGAGCACCTGTCCTCTGTTTGGGAGCAATGCTAGCTATGTGTACCAATGTATTCCACTGTCCTCACATAAATTCAATGCTTTATATTATCAAAAGCTATGATTTTTATTTATTTTAATCTTCAAGTATCAAACATTTCAGCAGCATGTGCCAATGCTTCAACTTCAGTAACATAACAGCATTTTTTGATTCTACACTGATCAAACGATTGCTTTTTTGATTTTTAGGATGGAGTTATAAGAACCATGGCCTTTAAATTCTTTGAAATTTTAAGTGAAAAAAAAGTTATAATTATAATTCGGGAAGTTTTGAGTTATAGGCACCTGTTAAACGCTTTCAATAACATAGAGAGATGGGAACAACATAAATACTGACAAAATTATATTAGGGAAGTTTTCAGTTACCCCATATTCTTGTATAGTTTTCATACGCCCGATACGTATTTCGTCTTCATCAGTCATAACGTATATACTCAAAAGGTGAACTAAGAATGTATTCAAATCATTACACAACAGATGTAAGTCAGATTATTTGTTAGCATTAATAAGTCGATAAAATAAGCATGCAACAAATTATTGTGCCTACCAAATATGTATTTTTCAAACACATGTGTAGAGTAATATGAATTAACAAAATGAATCAAGTGACTGATGGCAAGTATGACTGTTCAGGAAAGGTGCTTTCGTTTTTAATTGATCACCATGTTTCATTTCACTATGTGCCTTAATATGTTATTTAAAAGTTATATACTGATTTTTAATATTAATCATTTTCAAATTGCACAACGTACAGACATGAAATCTAATTTTTTGCAATATAATCAAAAGCAACGAAAGACCAAACAATTGCAAAACTGAATATGTTGTTGATTGAAGGACATGAACCAAGACATGGAAATAGAAAATTATATTATATAAAAAGAAAAACAGAAGAAAAAAATGAAGTTGGAACTCTCTAAAAGAAATAAAACTGGGAACATCTGGGACACCCAAATGAAAAGCATCATAAGTTTCAGGAAGGCAAGGCTTCTCACGAACTAATCAACCACTATTTTATAACACAAACTAATTAACCACTCGTTATGTCAATTATATATCTATAAACAAGGCTTTTCAGCGCATACATGTATATTTTTAAGAGAAAATGTCAGAAGAAGTAAAGCTGTTAGGAAGACGGGGAAGTCCTTTCAGTCATATAGTCAAGCTTGCCTTGAAGTTAAATGGAATTTCTTATGATACATCGAGGAGGAAATATACAACAAAAGTACTCTACTACTTGAGTCAAATCTAATATATAAAAAGGTTCATGTGCTCATTTATGGTGGTAATACACTGATGACAAATGGGACAGTTGCCCTCTTTCACCTAAAGATCCATTCGAAAGAGCAAAAGCAAGATATTTGGCAAAGTTCATAGAAGAAGATGTAAAAATCAAATAATATTATAAATTTTTCTTCGCAGTATAAAGAAAACAATGGTTTCTTGCTCACTGAGTAATACGATCTTTTCACTAAGTTTATATGTGCACATTTTAAAATAGTTTAATTTCGAAAAGATCATACACTGAAAAACTATTTTCACTTCTTACTCTTCAACCGACACATTCTTTTTTCACTGAAGAACAACAGAAAAATTGTAAGGTTTTTAGATTATGGAAAGTTCATGGATATAAAAAATTTCTATACAGTGAAATATATTCACCTTGATAGGTCACGAAGCATAAATCTGATATGAGTGCCAACAAACAATGTTCGTATTTCAATTACTTATGTAGTTATGCGTAGTGCATGCTTATACGCACTGGTTTTTAATTAAAACAATAATCAGTCATATGATATTTGACATTCAACAGAATTTTGAATTCCAAAAAATACAACAGTTTGCTGATAGCCTGATAGGATTGTGTGATTAGGCTAACATAAAATACAACAAAGGCGGGTAACATTAGTAGGTAAATAGAGATGGCTATACTTTACGTTAATATAATAGATATAGTAAACATACGCAAGACAAATATGTGACTTCACAGAACTGAAATAATCGTTAATAAATAACAATTAATTTGGTAACTAGATAGATGTTTATATTTGACTAGTGTGGTATGACTATGTTGCATTAAAGACCAATTAATAAAAAAATGAATAATGACATGTCAACACCCAAACTTCTACGAAGATTCCTAAATGAGTTGACACATAACTAAGTGGGTATAACAAGGTGGAAATAGTCAAAATTCACACAAAAAGAATCCATGTGATACAAAAATAACCAAAGAAGAAATCTTACCCTTATAATGTGATCCATAGAACCAGAATATAATCTTGATCCTCCCACGACTATAGAAACAACAGCAAGTCTATTGTAACGACCCGTAAATTTCAACTGTTTTAATAACGTAATTAGTTGAAATTTTTGTGAAATTTTAAACGATAAAATTTTGAAATATAAATCTGATATTTGGAATGCGTCTAGTTAAACATAGCAACTGGTAAATTTTCGTCCGAAAATAGGAAAGTTTATTTTGAGCGTAAATTTACTTCAATTTAATCAGTTAAAAGTGATGAAAATAGGCATTGATTTACCGAAGATTTCTGTATCCTCGGTTTACGATGCTATCTATCTCCTGCTATACTGAATTTCTATTTCTTGAGATCGAATGTCGATTTACCTCGGAATTCTACACCGATCTTATTCTTGAAGTTACGGATGACCCGGTTAAGGTTGCCCGTGAATTAAATAAACTCATCCATCGCCCTATTTTGTTATCTAATTATCTTATCTTCTGTTTCAAACTTATTTTCGAATCAAAATTCTCTTTGATTTGATTTCCATCAAATTTGAATCTCTATACATGTTTGAAATCTATTCTTGTATCGTCGAGCAAGGAAGTGTATTTGTAAATTAATATTTTAAAATGTTTTAATATATATTTTATTACTTGAGTTGTTGATGTTGATTTGGGTTTTCGATCGATTCGTCTGATCAACGCTATCGATAGGGTTTCCAAAACACTTGAACAGAACAAACTGACACAATGTTGTTTTCAAATTGGTAAACAGAATAGTTTTGAATAATTATATTATATAAGTATAAAAAAAATTCTGAAATTAAATTGTTAATGAATTTGTTGTCTGAAATGATAATATTTAATTTACATTTATTGTTTTATAAACCATTGACTATTGCATAATATGAATAAATGAATTTATAAAACTTGGATATAATTTGATTTAGAATCTGAAGTGAATTTAAATCAAGAATTGAAGAATTTAATTTCCTGTGATTTCAAACTTGGGCTTTAAAAATTTAAATATATATTATTTAAAATATTTTCGAATAAAAATGGTTTCAAAACTCAGAGCTCTTCCTTTCGAAACCGTTCTCAAAGAATTTTAAAAAGTTTAAATCAGTGCTCTTCTCTTTGTCGCTGGAAAATAATTTCGGTGATGGCGGCCGCATCATCGACATTCATTTTCGAGTTTCGAAGTGAAGAGAACATTCAGTAGCTTTGCTACGGTTTTGTTTTGGAAAATATTTTTGGTTTGAATTTCTTAAGTATGACTTGATTTATATATATGGGTATATTATTTTAAATTTAATTTGATTATGTATATATTATATATATTAAATCATGTTAAATATTTCTAAAGGGTTTAAAATTAAACGAAAATTAAATTCTAAAAAAAATCATGTTAAAAGATGTTTTCAATTATAAATAAAGCTAAATTTTTGATAAATATTTAAACTTGAAAAATTGAATTTGAAAATTTATTTGTATAGTACTAAATTGCATTTCAATATAACTTACCTAAATTGTTCAGAAGTTAAAATGTAATTGGATAATATGCAATATAAAATGTTTATGAATAAAATCTGAGTGGTATAATAAATGTTATATACTTAATTTTATTATAAAAATGTTAATAGAGATAAATAGGATAATAGGTTAATTGAGTAATAGATGAGGCAAATAAATTTGTTTTAAAGGAATTAATAGATTGAAATTTGATTAACTTATGGAAATACCTTGAGTTTAAAATCAATTATTGAATATAAATTAATTTAAATTGAAATTTACATGGTTTTAAATTAATTTATATGGGTTAAATATATGTGATTAGATATATTAAGTAGAATAAATTTAATAATTTGGAATAAAGAAGAATTTAAATTGCCGAAAAAAATATGATTATAATAAAGACTATTCAAATTTATGGTTTTAGAAATTTTAAATTTGAGATAATTGAATAATAAGATAATGAATTTAGAAATAGATTGATTGATTTAACTTAAGTGAACTCAAAGGGGATTTAACCAAATTGTTAAATATTAATTAATTTAAATTGAAATTCATATGGTTTAAATAAATTGTTTTACTTGTATTCCAATCTATTTTCTTTCTGGTTGTTCCTATTCTCCTACCTCCTTCCTTTTCGGGGACGAAAAGTTTTGAGTGGGGGAGAGTGTAACGACCCGTAAATTTCAACTGTTTTAATAACGTAATTAGTTGAAATTTTTGTGAAATTTTAAACGATAAAATTTTGAAATATAAATCTAATATTTGGAATGCGTCTAGTTAAACATAGCAACTGGTAAATTTTCGTCCGAAAATAGGAAAGTTTATTTCGCGCATAAATTTACTTCAATTTAATCAGTTAAAAATGATGAAAATAAAATGTTTTCGGAACCTAAATATTTTTACATAGAAAAATTCTAAACCATCTTCTGAGCAAGATGTCAGTTTGTCGTTTTTCCGAATTCGGACATCTTTGGCTCCGTCGATCTTATTTTTCAGTGTTTTTCTTGCATTTTTCGCTGGTAGAAATTTCGAATTTTTGTAATTCAATCGTACCACTGATATCCATATACCATTTTGATCGTCTCGTCGTGCTGATCTCAACCATATATTCATTTGTGTATTTCAGAGTCCGGTACGCGGTGAATCGATGAAACGGTCAACCGTATCGGTTCCGAAATTTTGGCTTTTGAATTTCCGTGACCTTTCACTCATCTAACTGGCTGGAATCTTCAATCATTGTTGGTGATAACTCCTGAATTTAATTCATGGCTTTACACTTTTCCACTTGTTTGGTTATAAAGTTGTTTGGCCTTTCATCTTTAATTTGTATTCCCACGGTTCATATATTTCTCAGATACATTTATTCACATTTATTGTTGGAGCCATCATCATTTTTACCACCAAAACAATGCATTTATCCATCTTCTTTCCAATTTGCAAACTTCATTTCCGCCCTCCTCTGTCACATTTTCTTCTCATGGCCGAAAATAAAACCCCTCACAACATGCTTCTTCTTCATGTCGTCCGCCTCCTCCTCCTCACTTCGGCCATCACCGCTCACAACACCGACTGAGCATGCCCACAGCCGCGTTTTCCCTTCTCGCCTACGTGCTCCTCTCCGCTACAACCAACCGACCACTCCAAGGCAGCCTCTGCCTCCCTCCTATCAACCACCGAAGCTTGCCGCTCCGACCTCCCGCCCCTGCCATGCGTCCAAGCAGCCCTCACCCTCCATGCTCTCGCCACCATTCACCGCCGTAATTTCCGTCCACCAATGCCCATGCCAAAGCCCACACCACCGCATCAACCCCACGCCGAGCCACTGTCTCACCAATCTCAGCCTGCCACGCCATCTCAACCTCGACCACGTCCATACCTCCGAACCCATCACCCGCGCACCTAAAGCACCACCCGAACCAAGGCTACCTGAACCGGCTCCCGTCTCCTCCATTCCAGAAGCTGAGCGGCCTCAGCTACTTTGTCGAACCTATCGGCCAAGACCCACGCACGCAGCCAGCGCTAGCACCGCCTCATCTCCGCGTTCTCACGTCTAGTTTCCACTTCAGCACTTGCCTCCCCAGGCAAGCCGAGCCTTCACATCATCTTTCCTCTGGTCATAATGTATTCTTTTCACATATAGGTAGACTTTCCTGCCTTTAAGTGATTTGCTTCATATATATATTCACAGTTTATAAGTATGTTATGTATTTTATTACAAAGTCATATGCTTTGTATATGTAACCATTATATACACTTATAAATTTGTTATTTATATAAACGTGGGTTGGTTTCAATTGTTATATATAGTGATAAGTTATAAAGTGATATATAAATATGTATGTATTAATAAAGGTGTTTAAGGGTTTTTGAAAAAAAATATAGTATAATTTATATCTATATATGTGCCAGTTTATATATATAAGTTAGGTAAATTTTATACTATGTTTGTATAAATATATATAGGTGTATGTATATATATTTCTTCCAAAGCTTTGTTGACGGTTTCCTGGTTGTATGCAACATCAATAAGTTCGTAACCTGGCAGTAAATGGTTTATATAAATTATATTATGTTATTTTGTATTCTGGAATGTATACATATATCTATAATACGTTTTGTAAATTATGGTCTAAATTGATTTTATAGAATGTAAACTAGGTCTGTATTGAGTTATAATATAGAAATAATGATTTATGTATGGTTTGCTATTTGTAAATACTCTGATTTATACTCTGTATATTTCAGATTTGATGTAAAAGAACTTTAAGTTTAAAGTATATATAAGTATTGGTTTTAAATAATGATATATATACCTTTGATTTAGATGTTTGTATTTTAAAAAAAAAATTGAATCATATTTATATATCTTATCTTAAACCTTTGTCGTAAATTAAAATTTTGGTTTTGATAAAATCATAATAATAATAATAATATATATATTGTTTAGTTATCTCATGATAATTTTTGATTTGTTCTAATCAATTCCTGCTATCAGCTTTGTCCGTCGAATTCGTGCCCATCTAGATTTGCTTTGGAAGTCGTACTTGCATTTCGTAACTCAATTTCATTGACTATCCTCTCTAGCCTCGAAAGGTGAGCAATCACTCACGATTAACGTTCTTTTATTTATTAAATTTGATTTCAATTGAAACGACAATTGAAATATGCTGCTATTAGTTAATTACACTGTTATATATGCTATTACCTGTATCAGTTCACCTGTGACATCTGACACCATTTTCTGTAATTATTTATGCGATGATAATACAGTTTGATTGATTGGTTTGTTGTTTATATTGGATGTTAAATTGTAATGTATAAAGTGATAAATATTATGCAAATAAATTTGACGTAGGATAATTAAAATTTGAATCGAGACATATGTTGAATTTGAATTGTTGAATATGACCCCTTTTAAATTGTTAAATTAATTGACATGTAGAATAGTGATAATTACACTTTGAACCATTGAACGTATATTTGATTAATTGTTGTACTGTTAAAAATTGAAATCGAATGACAATTGAAAAATCCTATAAATATTAGTGTAATAATCTTTAATCTACATGAAATGATAGTGTAGATTCTAGAAATAATTATATTAATTTACACAAATAACAATGTGAATGAATACGGTTATTTCGGGATTATTTGAATTGATTATTTGATTGTTATTGATTGTTGTTATTGCTTGTTTATTTACTTTGACATCATCCCAGTTATCACACTGCAAGTCCCCTTTGCTATGCTTTGATTTTGAATTGAATTGGAATCGGGTTGAAATGATTAATACCCAAATTGAACTTTGACTTAGGATAGAGAATTAAATAAAAATCCGATTGGTCAATAATTTGATTTAAAATAAAACGAAGATTTTATTTGAATAAATAATATAGTTTTGAAATGAAGTTGAAATTTGAATTTTTAATGAAAGGAAAATGTTAATATTTAAAAATCTAAAACAAAATATTAAAAATGAAATTGATGAAAGAATGTTGTTTAATTTGAGAAATGATTGAATTAAGTGAAATTATAATTAAGTTTGAAATTGTTAAAGTTTGAAATGATTTCATAATTAAATTTGAAATTATAATTGAGTTTGAAATTATTAAACTTTGAAATTATTTAATAATTAAGTTTGAATTATTTAATAATTAAATAAGATTGAATTATTTAATAATTAAATTAAATTGAATTTTTGAATAAGTGAATTTTACTTCGTAAATAATTGAAATTGAGTTTTCTTTATTAAGTAAGTTTTTTTGGAAATTATTTAAGAAAGTAAATAACTGAAATTGAATTTCTTTAACAAGAAATAAAATGTGATTTATTGAAATTAATGTAAGACTTGAAATTTAAAGAATTTGATTTGATGAATTTAATTTAATTAAATTTGTAAGTTTTGATATAATGAAGTTGAATTTAAATAATGGATTTAATGAATTGGAAATTTAATGGAAATTGTTTTAAATGGCAAGTTTACTTAATGAATATTGAATGAAATTGATAAATGAATTTAAATTGATTTAAATGTTAAATTAAATTTATTTAAATGATTTGGAATGAAACTTATTTACGAACTTGAATCAATATTTGAATTGGTTTAAAAGAAATTGAAAATTGAATTATAAGATTTTGAAATGGAAATTTGGAAGTTTTGAAACGAAAATTTTGGAAATTGATTTCGAAAGACAAATGAAACGTTGATTTACAAATTCTAATTGAAATTGAATTTGATTTGGTTTGGAAATATATAAACGACCAATCGGTGAAATAATTACGGAAGTTATTAAAGAGACCGGGATCAGATATGGACATACTCTCTGTCGATACCGAAAACCACTTTAATAATTAACATTCACGGAGTGTTGATCCAGAACGAAGTGGTTGGAATGATGTTCGTGATGACTGAAGAAAGAGAACGATAATGGATAGCCTTGACACTTGTGTCAAATTGGAAATGACTAAAACAGGAGCCATGCCGGGCCAATGGAGGATTAGCTACCTCAAGTGGACACACTTCTTCGAACTACTCATTACTTGTTGTCGATTGGTGCACTCTTGATTTTGGGAGTGTTGTTTCACGGTGTTGCGGGCGCTGTGGCGTTGCGTTCTCACCAGTCCGGATCAGGCAAACGGTAGTATCACTACCTTGGGTATTGCCTCATGTGCCTTGTCATACTTGTATCCCTTTATTCGCGACCACTACGATTTTGGTTTGTACCTTTAGTATATGGATTTCCCTCTGGTGACTTCCGGTTTTGGGGAAACTACGGTCTTGTATATGCTTTTGGGAATAAAAATGTGTTAAGGGTGGAATGGGCCATGACTTAACACTATTTTGATATCTTTATATTACTGATAGACATTATCTACTTAGCGTATATTACTACCTAGTAGATAGTTTAACGGATCCTTAAAGGATGGTTATTCCAAACATCCTTTGAGTTACTTGTATTTCAATTGCTATTTCACTTGAGTTGGATTTATTGATATAAGAATGTTAATCCTGACTCGAGTGTCTTGTGTTTTTGCTTTACGCTCGGGTCAGACTGAGTGTACCAGTATTCGAGACTCACCTTTGGAGTTGGAGCTTTGCTTGAAGATCCAGCCATCTATTCTGCTTTCAGTATTCGATGATTCCAGTGATGTATTCTGATTTGTATCTGATGTATCGTGTTACTCTTCCGTTGTATCTGGTTTAACTCTGATGTATCGTATTACTCTTCTGTTGTAAACTCATATATTTATATAGTAGCTTCATGAACTACTATCTCTTTTATTTCAGCTGCACTTATTACTCTGTGTCTGTGATCTGTGATTATTTATTTACTGTATATGTTCAGTTTTGCCAAATTTAAATTAACAATGCGGTATTTGAGCAATTCAACTCCGGCATGAGTGTCTACCTATACACTTATAATGGATGCGAATGGTCCAAAATATCGGGTCGTTACATCTATGGCCTGTAAAAGAAGCTGCTGGTTCAAAGCATTTCCCTGCCATATTATACTTCCAAGCTAAAATTTGACCATCTTGCAATTAAATTGAAAAATAAAAAAAAAGACCATTTACATTAACAAGTTGAAGCTATTGTATATCATAAACATTATAATTTGTACACTAAATAATACCTGAACTCCAGCGAAAAGCATCTCATTGACACCCACCAATGCGTAAACCTGAATGTTGGCGCCATTAAGGCTTAACTGAGCAGATGCTTGTGTATTCCAAGCCAGCAATTTAAAGCAGAAAATTTTACATTCTAGTTCTAATCTATACACAAACCATATAAATAATTAAATAGATTGTTTGATAAAACAAAAGGAATACCTGGCTTTGTCGATCCTTTTAACAGCTACTCGATCTCCAGTATCCTTATCAATGGCAACAAAAGTAAGCCCAAACTACCCTTGACCTAACAGTTTCCCAATCAGATACCACCTATGAAAATCATTATCATATCCGAAACTGATCATTTTTCCATTACTTGTTCCCGGCTTATTTTTCCATCCTCGAATTGGAGAGGCGCTGATTTAGAATTTTAGGCAGTTGAAATGGTGGTTTTGTTTAGGAATTGGGATCGAATGTTGATGACAGAGGTTTCGGTTTCACGATTCAAAAGTTGATCGACTATTGATGATAGAGGTTAGGGTTTCGCGATTCAATCGATTGTTGACAACCAATTTGGGGATCGATTTAGTTATTGTTTTCTGGAGGTGACAAGGGAAAGAAGATGGTGCTTTCTGAATGAGGCAGCGAAGTGAATAGGCCCATTTTTTATTCCCGCACAAAATAATTTGTTTCCCCGCCTTTTTTGATCGAATAGCGTTGAGTACACCGTATTTATTTACTTCATAGCGTTGGAAACCCAGCATTGCTTGGGGGTGGAACGAGGAGATACGGATACGCTATGTATTGGTGCTATCAAAACTCCATATTTTTGTAGTGACCAGTGAGTAGGCCACCAAACAGGATGACCCCTACCGAGATGAGGGAGTTGAAGGTGCAGTTGGTGGATTTGGAAGGCAAGAGTTTTATCAGGCCGAGTAGTTCACCTTGGGGAGCAGCCGTAGTGTTTGCGAAGAAACCAGATGGATCGTTAAGGCTGTGTATCGATTATCATAAGTTGAATGAGAGGACGATAAAGAATCGATATCCATTGTCAAGGATTGACGATTTGTTCAACCAGTTGAGTGGAGCCAAGGTATTCTCGCAGTTGGATTTAGTGACAGGTTTCCATTAGCTCAGAGTAGCAGAGGATAATATACCTTTGACGGCGTTTAGGACCAGATATGGGTCGTACGAATGGTTAGTTATGCCGTTCGGACTGACTAATGTGCCAGCATTCTTTGTGGATTCGATGAACCGAGTTTTCCGAGAGCACTTGGATAGGTTCGCATTGGTTTTCATAAATGATATCTTGATATACTCTGAGGATGAAAGAGAGCATGAAGTTCATCTTAGAGTGATGCTTGAGACGCTGAGGCAGCATCAGCTAAAGGCGAAGTTTTCGAAATGTCATTTCTGGAAGAAGAAAGTGAAGTTTCTGGATCATGTAGTCTCAAAGAAAGGGTTGTCAGTAGACCCGACTAAGATTGAAGCAGTGAATAGTTGAAAGAGACCCGAGACAGTGACAGAGATAAAGAGTTTCCTTGGGTTGGCTTGTTATTATCGGAGGTTCATTAAGGATTTTTCACGGATAGCGACACCGATGACCAAGCTAACAAGAAAGGATGTGAAGTTTGTGTGGACCGATAAGTGTGAGGAAGCATTCCAGAGTTTGAAACACTCGTTGACCCATGCACCAGTTTTGGTTGTTCCGGAAGGGAATCGGGATTTAGTGGTTTATACGGATGTGTGTGGATAGGATTAGGAGCTGTGCTGATGCAGAGAGGTAAAGTGATTGTCTATGCTTCTAGACAGGTTAGACCACATGAGGTAAGGTATCCAATGCATGATTTGGAATTGGCTGCAGTGATTTTTGCATTGAAGGTGTGGAGACATTACCTTTTGGGAGAGAGGTTTGAGTTATATACAGATCATAAGTCGCTAAAGTATTTGTTCCCTCCAAAGGAGCTGAAAATGAGATAGCAGAGGTGGTTAGAGTTTATCGCTGCTTATGATTCTGGGATTGAGTACACACCGAGGAAAGGCAACAAGGTTGCAAATGCACTTAGCAGGAAACATCAGAATGCAGTCTTGGTGATGATTGCTGAGTGGAAAGATTTGGAAGCGTTAGCAGATTGCAGGGTGCAGTGGAGATCTGAGGCTGAGTCTAGCGGAGAAACTGTTGTGTTATCTTGTTTGGAAGTTCGACCAGTGATGATTGAAAGGATTGCTTCTAAACAAAAGGAGGATCTAGTGTTAGCTGAACGGATCAGGACGTTAAGAGATGGAACCGAAAGCGATGACTTGAAAGATTTCAGTCTTGACCAGAATGGGAGATTGAGAAAGAAAGGAAGATTATTTATCCCAAGTGTACGAAAAATAAGGAAAGAAGTCTTGGAGGAATGTCATTGTTCGAAGTTCTCTATTCATTCAGGAGGTACTAAGATGTACCAGGATATAAAGAGAAGTTTCTTCTGGGAAGGAATGAAGTGGGATATTGGCTTATGGGTAAAGCAGTGCTTGATTTGCCAACAGGCAAAGGCTGAATACTAGAAGCCAAGTGGGTTGCTTCAACCGTTGGACATTCCAGTATGGAAGTGGGATTCTATTTTGATGGATTTTATTAACGGGTTGCCAAGGTCGAATAGAGGAAATTATAGTATATGGGTCATAGTGGAGAGACTGACCAAGAGTGCCAATTTTATTCCTGTTAAGTCAACCAGAACGACACCTGTTTTGGCGAAGTAATTCATGAAGAATGTAGTTAGACTGCATGGAATTCCTAGTAGCATAGTTAGTGATAGAAATTCTTTATTCACTAGCGAGTTCTGGAAGAGTCTGCAGGATGTTTTGGGAACCAGGCTCAAGATGAGTATCGCTTACCATCCGCAGACAGATGGGCAAACAGAGAGTTAATAAATTTTTGGAAGATTGCTAAGAGCTTGTGTACTAGATTTCGGGGGATCATGGGAAGACCATCTGTATTTAGTCGATTTTTTGTATAACAACAGTTTCAGACTAGTATTGGGATGACACCGTTTGAAGCTTTGTATGAAAGGCCATGCAAATCTCCCGTATGTTGGTTGGAGACCGGGGATAGGTTGGTTCTTGGTCCGGATTTGGTTAGAGAACCTGCAGAAAAGATTGCGGTCATTCGGACTTGAATGAAGGAGGCTCAGTCTAGGCATAAGAGTTATGCAGATAAGAGACGGAAAGAGTTAGAGTTCTTAGTTGGAGATCAGATTTTCGTCAAAGTGTCACCGATGAAGGGTGTGGTTAGATTTGGGAAATCAGGAAAGTTAGCACCGATATTCGTTGGACCTTTTCCTATTATTGAGAGGATCGGGAAATTCGCATATAGAGTTGAGTTCCCGAGCAGTTTGGCAGGAGTCCATGATGTTTTCCATATTTCTCATCTCAAAAAGTGTGTTAGAGACCCGAAGACTACTATTGCAACGACTGTGTTAGATGACTTAGTAGTAGAACCGGATTTGACTATAGTGAGGAAGCCTATTCGTATTGTTGCGAGAGAGGAGAAGAGGCTTAGAACCAAGACAGTTAGATTAGTCAAAGTCCAGTGGAGCGACGATGACAGGGAATGTACTTGGGAGATTAAGAGCAAGATTAGAGATACTTATCCTGACTTGTTTGATGTGTTGTGTACCTTAGCGTAATTTCGAGGACGAAATTCTTTAATGAGGGGAGTCTGTAACACCCCAGATTTTTAGTAACATTATTTAGGATATTTAATTAGGTAAATAAAAAAATGTTGATTAGGAGATTGAGATTTGATTTAATCAAAGGGTAGTCGTGTCATTTAACCTATGAATTAAAATAATAGTTAAACTGAAATAGAGGAGGGGTAAAATAGGAAAAAGGCCATTCCTATATCCTTAAAACTTGGTCGCGTATTCCTATACACGTTCATTTCATTTTATCAAAAATTTTAAACAAGAGGCCGGCCACCATTAATAAGGAAAAGAGGAAGAAGATTAAGAAAAGCTAAGGAAGAAGCTAATTCAAACCGAATCCATTCACAACTCAATCTCTTTAATCTCTAAAGCTAAGGTGAATAATGTTTACATCTCTAATTCTTATTGTGTCAGTTTTAAAATGAATTTTGAATATTTTGCATTGATTTGCCATGTTTTTGAATGATGAAATGATTATATATACTTGTTGATGATTTATGGTTGTCCATATAGATTTTATGACATGTTTTGATATGAAAACGCTATTAAATGACATCCAAATGCCTTGCAAATTTTTATATAAACCAGAAATATTATTTTGGAGATGGGTTTCAATTTTCTGAATTTTTGTGGAATTTATATGAATTTTCTCGTAAAGAAAATGTTAATTTGGATTATAAATTATTTACGGTTAAATAATAAAAGATTTGGGTCTGAAATTTTATATGTTGGAAAACATTATAAAAGAGATT
The DNA here is from genome assembly GCA_030737815.1 of Allium fistulosum. Taxonomy (NCBI): domain Eukaryota; kingdom Viridiplantae; phylum Streptophyta; class Magnoliopsida; order Asparagales; family Amaryllidaceae; genus Allium; species Allium fistulosum. Next base: position 1,331,875,518 of record CM060902.1, on the reverse strand, counting down.
TTCTGGAATTTTTGTAAATTTTTCCTAAGTGTTTTAATGGATATATAAAATTATTTAAGGTATGGAACTTAAATGTTTTATATATTTATAAAAGGAAAATGGGCTTTTTATAAATAATCCAAATAGTTAGTTCTGAAAATTGCAGTACTTTTTAGTGGTAAAGAAAAGAGGCAACCAATAAAAATTAGATAGGTAAAGCAGGTTAGGTGAAAAGAACTATTTGCTACATGTTTTTCACTGTTTCAATGCTATCGAAATCAGGTTCCGCCTCCTTAGCTTCGCTTCCGACACAGTCGAAACCAATGCACATGGTATTAGGGAATTGGTACGTAGTGAATTGGATATAGATGGAAGGTATGGAGTTGAAACCAAGGGTTCCGAAGGGGTTGAGACATTACTTTGCTTTTAAATTAAAAATGTGCATGCTTGCATTCGACTAAATGGCTTTCGACTAAATAGCTTTCGACTTAGTTAGCTTTCGACTAGGTCAAATGGATTTAAAGAGATGGTTTCGATTGGGTTGCGCTTTTGTTTTAAATGATTTCTTTCGACTAAGTCGAAGCCTTTTTACTGCCGCTTTCTACCTTTCGACCTTTCGACCTAGATGGTTTCGAAAGGTTTGTTTACTTTGTTTTCTAAAATTTTGGTCACTTCTCCAATGCTTTCGAAGGGATGGTTTCAACACCATCACTTCTTTACTTAGGAAATGGTTTCGAAACAGATGCTTTCGACAGATGGTTTCTACGATTGAAGTAAAACCTAAATGGTTTCAAAAGAGACAGTTTTAAATGGTTTCGAAACAGATGCTTTCGACTTTAATGGGTTTTCGATCCTTTTGCTCTACTTGAAGGCATAATCTAAATGGTTTCGACCGAGATGATTTTCAAAGGTTTTGAAGGGGTGAATTTTTGAATGGTTTTGAAAGGTTTCCACATGTTTTAAATTGAACCCAAAGGCTTTCGAACGGTTTAGTATTTTAATGCTTTCGAAAGGGTTTTAATGAATGGTTTCGAAAGGGGTGGTTCCCCAGGGTTTCGACAGGATTGAAAAGGAAGGTTTTTCCTATGTTTTAGAAAGACAATGTTTAAAAGATTTTAAAGGAGGATGTCTAATGTTTTAAAGCTTTCGAAGGAAAGAATTTTATTGGTTTCATAAGAGTGACTTTCAATGGTTTCGAAAGGGTTACTTTCAAGGGTTTCGAATGGGTTGTTTAAAGTTTTTAAACAAATGTTTCGAATATATTAAATAGGCAGAATAGCCTAAGTGTTTTCAGGTTAAAAAGGACTTTAACTTATTTTGAAAGGATAGCTAATCCTTATTAAAATTCATCAACATTATTCTGAATAAAGTATATATAACATGGCAAAACAGCTTAGAGTAAAGCTAAGAATATATTTTCCTTGTATAAGTATGATTTAAAAGGTCAAATTATTTTGAAAAGGTTTTCAAGGAAAAAGATTAATGGTAGTTAACCCTAAGAAAATGATTCGGATAGTTAGTCCATTTTGATTCAGACAGTTAGTCCAGCTTGCGGACAGTTAGTCCAGTTTGGGGACAGTTAGTCTAGTTTGCGGGCAATCAGCCCAGTTATCAGACAGATAATCCATTTATTACTTGTGGACAGATAGTCCATTAGTAACATGATCATAGCTTAACCGACTTAGAATTATTATCATTATTATATTAGTTTGATTAACTAGTTTGGTTGCACGAAAGGATTTGCTAAATATATGTTTTAAAGTGGATATTAACAGAATTATTCACACCAGGTTTTATGTCTGACTCGAAGTTTTTATTTCCTCTTAAACTCTCATTTGCTCAAAATTGATTTAAGTATGCTGAGGGTTAAGGTTTTCAGGTTTTAGTCATTTTGGCAAATAAAGCTTCCGGAGACGAGCAGGTGGCTGACAGATAGCTAATTAGGAGTTGCAGTTTTATTTCGTTTATTTCCACTGTGTATTAAGTCAGATATGACTATATTAACCCTGATCAACCAAGGGGGCAACGTCATATGTTGCTCTTGGCGTATTTTGTAATGATTATATTTGACTTTTACTTGGAAAACGATATGAGATTATGTAACTTGGATATGAATTTGTTTTGAAATGTAACCGGTAAAATGTTTTTTTTGCAATCTGTGATTTTGTTATAGGCGAGGGAGAAGTTTGGAGGCATTCAGGTCCAGTTTTAGCAAGTTGAATGAATTAGATGACATGATGTTCAAGATAGGCTTGTGTGAGTTAGAGACAACCGGTTTACAATATACTTGGTGGTCGAGGACTAAGAAAAATATATTGGTAGAGATAGATCAAGTTTTAGTCAATTTAGAGTGGAAGAGAATGTTCACTGCGTCTTTTATTGTGGCTCTACCGAGGGTGTTAGCAATCATAACCAATTGTTATTTCATTGGTTAAACATAGACAAGCTGCTAATATGTTGCTCAGATATACAAATCAATGGTGCTTACATGAGGATTACACTAGTCAATTTGAGGAAGGATGGAGTTTTGAGTGTGAAGGTGGACCATTGTATAGAATCTTGTGGAGGCAAAAGAAAATCAAGGTGGTTTTGAAGAGATGGAGCATAGACAAGAACATTACTACGAAGGAAGTGGAGAATGTGGAAATGAATGTGTGGAACTTCAAAAACGACTGGAGCAAAATTATGCGAAGGACTTAGGAAATGAACTTTAGTAGATGAGAAAGAAATTAGAATAAGGCCTATAAATGGAGTACGTTGATATTAAAAAAAATCAAAGTGTGAGTGGTTGCTCTTAGGGGATGAGGCAACACCGCGTTTCTATGAAAAAATGATACAAATAAGAAATTTGAAGTGCTAGATGGACAATTTTGCAATGCGGTACGCGAGTTATTGATAAGGATGTCTTCATAAGCAGAGCCATAGAGTATTATAAGAAGTTGTTTAATCAAAATCATCAAAGCTCTTTCTCGAAAACTGTACTTAAGAAAATCTTATCGAAGTATGGTCAAAACTTTTTAAATGATCAAATAGACATCTATAAAGTCAAAAAGGTAATTTTTAGCGTGAATGACAGTACATCCTTTGGACCAAATGGATATAACGCCAAGTTCTATAAGCTGCATTAGTCCCAGATGAAGGACCTTATTACAAGTGCACTGAATGACTCTTTTAAGGAGGGGAAAATAATTAGAGAATCTAATCACACGTTCATTCACTTGAATCTGAATGGCAAGAATGCATCAGAAATACAACATTTAGACCCGATTTCATGCTGAAATACGCTATATAAGATATTGACAAAGATTTCATGTAACCAAATGAATTGTTTCTGGAAGTTCTCATTACAACAAATCAGTGTGCATTCCAAACATAATGATAGGAGATGGTATACTACTTGCTCACGAAATGACAAATGGCTTGGGGATTCTATCAACAGGAAGTTTGTCATTCATTTAATGAAAGAGATGAACTATACTGATAAGTGTACAAGAATTATTAAAGAAATGATTTGCTCGCCAAGTTTTTCGATTATGTCTCTAGATTGTCCCTTTGGTTTATTTTCAAAGTGCTTCGGTGTTGCGACAAGAGGACCTGCTCTCACAGTTCCTATTTACTATTGCAATGGGATTATTTACGCTACTTATGGAGAAGAAATTAGGGAGGGGAAGATCATTCCTGTCTCCGTTGCCGAACTCTAGTAACACCTTTTGACTTTGCCTGTTTTAATTTACATTTATTTTCAAAATTTTATTACAAAGATAGATTTCATAGTACATTCAAGATAAAAATAAAGAGTAGGTGTAGATCCTATTTTCGTGGACAATCTTTAGCAGATATAAAACTGCAATTTAAAAGAGAGTATATTTTTATCTTTCTGAATCACTTCCTAAAGTTTAATGAATAAAGAGCAGTTGACATATTTTACTTATCTTGGTTGCTTTCTTGAGAAGCTCAGATTTGCATTTCAGATCTAAGCTCATATGTAATGACTCCACAGCTATACCCATATTATTAAAGAACATTATAAATAACGTCGTCTAATAATACGGAGAATATGGCTTGTTAAGGGCAACCAAATTTGAATCACTTTAAACTAACACTGACACGTCATACTTACCATTTTATTAAATCTCTGAAATAAAATTTGACATGTTCAGTCTCAGTTCAAAGTAATAAACATATCGGTTTCTTAGAATCAGAACAGTATATCATATAAATAATAGTCACAGATCACGGCGAAATAATAAACATCATATACATATACAAAACTGAGAGTCTATCAAATATAATACCAGACTCACATGATATACATCAGGTACAAATCTCTAACTCAAATATACATCTCACATATAGACACAAAATCCTACATATGATAAACTAAAGGTCCAAATGGTTTATCTCTCTGCTAGCCCAACCATCCAAAGGTCTACCTATCATGTAACCTGAGAAGTCTAGGCCTGACCCAAGTATTATAAAATAAACGAGCCAAGCTATCTCTAAATATCCAAAATGGTGAGAACAAGATATAACACAAGAATATATGGCATATTAAATCCAGAAGTCCAAGATATAACAAGTCACAGAATTAATTTAACTTAGAATCCATTACAAGACACAAGAATATATATTTATTTCACGAACACAAAATAGTCATAGGATTCAAATTTCCAGAATCCAAGAGATGTGTATCGATCGTAATGATCGTCCATACCAATTGGAATGATTGCATTTAGACTGTGGGAAACAAACAAACAAACAAAGGTATCACTCATACCGATCGGATAACAAAGATCGTACTCATACCGGGAACATAGAAACACAACTGATTTCAAGGATAGTCCATATCGATCAAGACAATCGTAGCAACCATGACTTGAAGACTCTAGATTATTCATCTTTATAAATTTATAATCGTAAAGAAACCTATGAGTGTATTTCTTAAGGATCTATCAGTTCCACCGAATACCAAAAGGAAATATACTCTAAAGTGTCAAATACTATCACTTTTACTAATCATAAGAACTTAACCAAAACGTCCCATATCGTCCGATGAAATTTAAGTATTTAGTAGAAGCTAGTAAATCTCACTTATTATGGATATATAGGAAAAACTGAACTATATTCCCTTAAGGAACTATCGGTCCCCTCGAACACCAAAAGAGAAGACAACCCTAAAATGTTAAATACTTTCTAATAGCAATCACAAGAATTTAACCAAGGCGTCCCATACTACTTGGTGAAATTCAAGTATTTACTAATTGACTAGTAAATTCCACTCAAACATTCTACTCAATGAGTTATAGTATATTTGTTAAAGCGTTATTTGAAAGCATTTAAACCAATCAATAACACTACGTCGGTTATCAGTATCCCTACATTATAAAACTAAGGTTCTCAGAACATTTTTCTTATAAGAGTTTATAATTTAGAGATCCAATATTATAATTTGCCATATAGGAAATAATTTCCAATAACTTTATTTATCATAAGATAAAATAAACCATATATTCCATTTGATCTCAATATACATATAGATGTAGTTGTCTCAAATTCAATAAAGATTATATTATTTACAAACCATATTCCGAAGGCCATATTTATATATAAATAACCATATAATTATAAAACTATATTTATTACTCTTTCAAACCCAATTTGATATATATATATATATATAACCATTCTATTTAGAAATAAATTAGGTTTATATTTCCAAATCCATGTTTCCAAAATCTATAACCATTTATACTAGTAGTACTTAATATATATATATATATATATATATATATATATATAACTAATTGTTAAAATCATTTATAAAAGGAATTTGATCAATTTAGAAAATAGTTTGATATTTGTAAACTTAAAATAAACTCTCTTATATAAAAGGATTTTCCAATTATTAGGTACATAAATATATAACTTCCCTTGAAACCCATACAAATCCTTTCCACTATTTAATTACTATTATATAATACTTTTTCCATTTTTAACTAATATACCAGTTCCAACATTTAATTAGTAAACTAAGTGTAACTCTGTGGATATATATTTAGTTAACTAAAATTAGAATCTTTATATGTTTCTAAATCAGTTTTCTAATATATATAGATACACACTACACCAAACAGTCTATTTTGTAACACTTTTTCGCTTTCAATTGTAACGGTAATAACCGGTATAAATTTCTAACAGATATTTCCGTTACAGACGTTTGTCACGATTATTACCATTACAAAATCTGATAATCTTGTAAATAGTTAAAAGTAACATGGATAGGATTGTAATTTTATTTCTATTATTACTTATTCCATTTCTCACGGACAACAATTCATCGTTCGTTTTATTTCCTCTTTCGTTCTAGTTGTTGCACCTCGGATTTATTCACCCACAGCCTACGCCGTTTCGGCCGCCACCTCAATCGTTCTGCCACCGCCTTTTGCCATTATTTCCATCGTTCTACCACTGCCTCCGTTTAATTAATTTTCGTCAATTTGACGAAGACAAGAAAAGATTAGGGCTTGTGTTCTATTTCGACAATCGATTGCAACCAAAATTTCAATTTCATATTAGGTAATAACTTCAACTTATTTTTTGAAATTAGGTATTTTGTGCTAAAAATGGGTTCGTAATTTAATTAACCCATCGTGTTGCTAGGCTCTAAGTTCTGAGTTGCGTGCGTAGCTTGGAGTAAGAAAAGCAAGGGAAGTAGAAAACGTAGCTATTCTAAGTGAGATTCTCCTCACAATAATATGTTTAATTAAGCTGATATTTTTATATATATATTTGTGTCCGTATTGCTTTGCATCTATGTGTCATGAGTGCATCGTCGATCATCAGAAAATAAAATTATGCCCAGTTTTCATATCTCTAGTCGATCATTAAAAAGCCCAGGTCAAACTTACTTCTCGCATTCCTGTCGTGTTTTATATATGCGTGTGTATATTACCAGGTATGGCTGCTGTGTTCTTTTTGTGTTGGTGTGTGTGTTCTTATGTTCGTGTGAGTTAGTGAGTAGAGTTTTGTGTGCTTCCTGTAGTGTGATTGATCTCATTTGCCTTGTGAAATTTATGTTTCAGAGCAGCTCTGTATATGTGCTCGAGTGAGTGTGTATTTGAATAGTTTATGTATGTGTATGTGAGAGGTGAAATACCTATACACAAGTCTTTACTATCAAGTCTAGGTGAATGATATATCTTGTTACCACTGAAATTTAGAACCTTATAATATATTATTTAGAATTTGATTGACTTTTCTATCTAGCTTGAGATGTGAATTTAATGTATATAAAGATTTGATACTTTACAAGTATTATCTTTATAATTTTCACTTTTTCAGGAAGAAGAGATCAACAGAGTTTGAAGGAAGTGCAACCTTAAAGATACTGAATGATTTACTCAAAGTGCTAACTAATATGACCGTATGAGCATTGTTTAAGCTAACACCAGAAATATGTGTATCAAGTTCTGGATTTTTGATCTGTTTTCACTAAAATTTCCTAATTTGGTTTTCTATATAGTAGAATGTATTCTTTATTGCTAAATTTTCTCATGTTTGTAGAATTGATTAGTAAATTATCAAAATTCACTAGGATTTAAGAAAGAAAAACCACAAGTTACCTTGGAAACTATAAGAAATAAACAAAGTGGATCTAAACCTTGGATTGAAAAAATATATTTCAATCCACCTGCATTGTTACCCTTTAAAATGTATTACTGTATACTTTTCTAAAAGTTAGTTAGAAGCAATAGCACAGAACTTTGCCCAAACCAAACTTTTCCAGGCTGCTTGAATAATTATTCCCAATTAAACACACATGCGCATGCATCCACACACACTCGCATCCACACACACAATGCTGGTTATGTGCCTATTCTAATAAAATCTTCTAACATATCTACGTTCATGCAATTGACATCTATGTCTAATGAAGTTGATATAATGCACATTCGTGATCTGTTCATGTAAGCAATTGGGTAGATCAACTGTAAGAATACGTAACTATGAAACTTAATATTGGTCCATCCATCAACTTGCTTTAGAAGGCAAAATTGAATTGCCTAGTTCAAATAGAGAACCAAGGACTGATTACACAGAAATTGAATCATTGCAAATTTCGACAGACGAAATTTTTTGATGAATAAATATTTTGCAAAAATCTTATTTGGATATCATAAACTGTATTTCACCCAACTTTATGTATAAAAAGCAAAGTAAACCTATGAGTTTTGAACAAGTTTTCAAATAATCTTGATTTCTTTCTATAATGCATCGAGGCATGAAGTTGGAAAATAATGTGGACTATTCTTGTAATTTGTTTAAAATTGTCCTTTGTTGACAGTCTCACAGTTGCATCATTGTTGTACCACCAAATATTTAAAACTGTCTGTAATACAGATAAACATAGTGCTTCCCGTACATTGTTTATATTAAGTATAAATCTTTTCTTCGCATTAATAGTATACAGATAAATATAGTGCTTCATGTTATGAACAATAGTTGATATAGAAATAAACAGCAGTACACAAAAATAAATAGTATGAACATAAACACTATAGTAGGATAAAGACGTAAATAGCAGACTTTAGATAAAAATAAAATCATAAATATACATGAAAGTTTATAAAAAAAGTGTCAATGCTTATGCTAAATAAATGAGTGAAAACGACCATCCTCCTGGCATGAATCCATGACATAAATAGAAAGTAAATTAATGAAACAATAAAATTAATTTGCAGTTTATAACTTCAATTCTACTAAAACATGCAATAGCTTTTTAGAAATAATTAATCTTAGATCTAAAGGCCCATATCACTTGGTGAACTCCAACGCTAGTTTTAAACCGAGCATATGATCTTATCACTTGGTAAACTATTTTTATAGTCTTATAGAGGTGCAATTTGCATGACCAACTCATAAATAATGCAAATGAAGGTTTGTTAAACTACAAATTAATTGCAGATTTTATGCTCAATTCAGTCTATCATCAGTGTACATCTATACATAGATTTGGCCATTTATTTTTCTTTGGAATCAACTACAAAACAATCAAGCAAGAGAAAGAAAAAAAAAGCAATGGCTTCATGTTTGGTGTGTTATGGATCGAGATGCCCAGGTAATTTAAACCCTATGTTGCTTTTATTTTCATACTTCTTTGCTATAATTATAAAACTAAATACTTTGTAGTTATATGTGATCTACACATACAGTTATCATTCGGGGTAATAATGAATGTAGGCAAGTCATGGTGGCAAGAGCTTGTAGGCATGTAAGCATGAGAAGCAAAGAAGATAATGGAATGGGAAAATCCTTGGGTCAAGGTATGCTGGTGCTTTTAATGTATTTCGTCGCTGTTTCATTTGGATATGTATGCTGTTTTCTTTTCGATTGTTGCTCATATGTATTGAATTGTTTCACTACTATTTTGACAACGTTATTCTCTCTATTATTTGGCTGTTTCATTGCTGCTTTGTTTAGCTGCAGATACTCTTCTATTTCCGATTATTGTTCATATGTACCAAATTGTTTCATTAACATTTGATTGCTTTACTAGTTCGATCATAGGTAAATATAATTGTTGTTTCATTTATTGTTGATAGTTAGTATGATCAGCTATCTTTCTTTTGTTTTATTTTTTGTTGTAGTTATTGAGTTGCTCTATTGAAATGGATTTAGATGTATACACATATATTTGATCGTTTGATAAGGCTACTGAATATTTAAATGTTTCAAACCAATACCATCAATTTATACTTTATAATTTAAATTTTATGCTCTTTGCAATGATAACTGGATTTCCAATTTTAAAATCAGGTATTTGACAATGAAAGATAGGTTCGAATGACAAGCATTTGTACATTCAACCTTGTTTGGAAGGTAATTGAATTATTTATTTCTAATGAGCATTGAATACCTTACATGCATGTTAGTATAAGAAATAAAATTTTAAAGTTATAACAAACTTTCCTTCAATCAAACTAACCACCAAACCCTTTATAATATTATTTGTTGTAGGTGATTTGTTTTTATTTCCTCACATATAAGCCAATTTTTTTGATTGCTTCTTCGATATGTGATTGAAAATATACTCCAAACTATTATACTCAATTATTTGTTTGGGGACTAAACTATATGAATCAGCCATCTTTTATATTTATCTATTTCCTTCAACCATTCACAAAAAACTTGAAGAAACAAAACCTGCAACTTATGTGGTTCAACTATAGGTACCGACTAATGATAATTATTATAGTTGATATTAAGATTAATTCATTACCACAGTATTGATGGTGATTTATTTGTTTTCGGTTTTTTTGGCCTGCAATTATGTGGTTGCTGTTTATTGATGATAATTATTTTGGGGTTTAGTTGCTGGCTACATAAATAAAGATCTTATATAAAAACAACGACAAAGATGAGCCACATCTCAAGCACAACTTTCCAGAGTATTTTCATATGTATGGCGCCTAATCGCATGCCAGTAGTGTTTCTTCATCTGACACATTTACTAACTAAAAGAATCAAGAGAAGGATCTTATCATCCTCATACTTTCAGTAATTATCTTCCAGCATTTTCAGAAGAAAAAAAGAGAATGGCTTCAACATTGTTTGCTTGTTTCTTTCTCCCTATCTATCTTACTTCTATATAATCATATATACTCCTAATTTCTAATCGAGAATTATGACTCATCCGGTAAATTCTCAACCTTGATCATGGTTTATCATTCTCCCTATAACGAAGTTGACCACTTCTAAGCATGCTAAAACCTTCTGTAGAAACCATAATGGTATAATCTATTCATTGAAATGCAAAAAAAGTGGGTAGCCTGCAAAGTTAAAAGATGAAATGATTGTTCAGCATTCTGTAAACTAAAAGGAAAAAGGAAAAGTGGTTTGCAAGGGTAAGCATGACCATAACTGAAACTTATGTTGAAATAGTTTTCGTTGATTGAATTTAGTTAATAATTTAAATTTAAGATTACATAATTATTTAAATATATGAGCTTCAATATAAAATATTAGGGGAGAATTGAGAAGATTTTGTAAGTAATTGTAGAAAATTTAAAATGTAGGTATTTGAAGTTGAAAATAGAATTTTCAATGCAATGCATGACTTCATTGAGTTAAAAGAATTATAAATTAATTTATTATTATTATTATTAATGTATATAATTATGTTATGTAATTTATATTTCTTTGTATCTAAATGAAATATTAATTTTACAAATTTGTTGATGTGACTATGGTATACGTATTGAAATTATCATCTTTTATGATTTATTTAATGGATTAAATATTAGTTAGTTGAGTTTATCAAACAGTTTGAATTTTGGATTGTGTAATTAATTTAAATTTATGGGTTTGAATGTAAAATATTAAAAGAGAGAACTGAGAAGAGATTTGTAAATAATTGTAATTTTTAAAAAAAGTAAGCATTTGAATGTAAAATAGTAAAAGAAACTTAGTAGGACAATTACAAAGTGGTAAATTATAGAAGTTTGAAAATAAAATATTCGAAGAGAATTAAGGAGAGCGGTGAAAACTCCTAGAATTAATAAGGGAGCAAGAAATTTTTTAGCTTTAATATTGTTTAATAAATATGTCATACCTTAAATTCATGTACATTTGAACCAAACAAGGAAACATGTGACAAAAATACACATATGCTAAAATCATATAGAATTTCCACACTTTTAGCACTTGCTATGTAATTGAATTTTCTATCATGTGAATTTAGATTGTTAAGATATGACTTTTTTCATAATTTGTTTAGAAGTTCAGCAAAATTCATGATACGCGTGTTTTCTGAAATTCAGGAAGTGATAAATGAAGATGATGAAAAGCTACAAGAAGTGAAAAATGAACTGGGAGATGATGTGTACAATGCCGTAGTGAAAAGCTTTATTGGAAATGAACGAGTACTACCCCAGTGGTAGATATACTGTACCTGAACTTTGGAATTTTAATGAAGCGCGCAGAGCTATATTAAAAGAGGGCATTGCACATATCATGAAATAACTGAAAGCACTTCGAAAACGAAAGTGGTGAGTGCCAATTCATTTTTTCCCTTTCTCCTTTTACAATGTAATTCATTTGACTTCTGCAAGCTATTGAACTTTAGTCAAGCACAAGTAAAATTATGCTCTCTTATTTTATTTTTATAATAAACGGGTACAATTCCTACATTAGAATTCTAATATCACTTCATTTCTAGGTGCTACAACACATTTGCGTGATGCTTTTCACTTATCAGTTTAGAGTTTCACAGCGATAGAATTAAATGTGTTGGAAATCAAATACTATTACAAATATAGTGACATTTGTAGGAATTATCTGTTTGTCCATTCACCTTAATGGTATATAAAGTAGCATGAGAAACTACTGTTTAATAATAACTAACTCTGTTCTTCTTTGGCAGGTAATTTGGAGACTATGGAAGAAGCTTAAAAGTATTACTAAATTGATTTGAAAGTTTAACCACTTAAATAATTGGTTTATGCATATGATACGATGACTCCATTTAGGTGCTAGATTGTTATTCTGACATAGCAATTAAAGTGGATATTACAAGCTAAGCGTTGAAGCTCGATTACAAATTGAGCAGTAAGCTCAGTTAAAATCAAACTTAGCCCAGTTTATAAACTGAGCTGTAAAGCGCAATTTTTAACTGAGCAAAGCGCTTGGTTTTTATTATCAGATTTGGTGCAGTTCCATTTTCAAGTACAATGAAGCTTTCCTTCTATTTGATTTATAAACTGAGCATTGTTTCTGCATATGCAGGCTTTAGTAGAAGTTGCAGAAGAAAAGAAAAAATCAGAAGCGGGTAAAATTTGATCGAGTTAGTTGATGTAAGGTTTTGTAATTTGGTCGGAAAGTCGCATTCGTTGTTTGTAAGCTTTTAGACGTTTTGTACCAGTAAAATTCGAAGTTATCATGAACTTTGTAGAAGATATGAAGTATATGTTTAATTTGAAATTTGGTTACATATTTGTCATTAATATAAATTTGAATTTGTATTATAAATGTAATATGTTTGATGTTTGTTGTTACATGATATGGTTCAACAAAACCAAATTTATATTTATAAATTTGAATTTGTATTATAAATGAAATCTGTATTATAAATGAAATATGTTTGATGTTATAAATGATGTAATTTAGTAATATATTTACCAACGGTTATAACTATTGGTAAATACATTATATACCAATATAACCGTTGGAAATATGGAAATTCCCAACGGTTATAACCGTTGGGAAATATGTTGTAGATTTTGTCGCGTACCTATTTGTAACGGTTATAAGCGTTACAAATTTGATTTGTAACGGTTATAACTGTTGCGAATTGACAATTTTGGTGTTGTGGCACATATTTATATATACATAGAGCTCCCTTAAAATCCATAACACAAATCATTTGTTAAATATAAAAGAATATAATTTGTACCTATTGCTATACTAGACTGGAAATATGAGTTGAACATGGTGTACTAGGGCCGCACACAACCCATATCCAACCCGACCCAACCCACCAACCCGACCCAACCCACATAAACCCAACCCAACCCATCCTAGTTCGGGTCGGATATGGGTTACAATTTGTAACACATACTATATATGGGTCGGGTGTGTTATTTTGTTCAACCCAACCCTACTTTAACCCAACCCAACCCTATATTAAAAACCTAATTTAATATCAATACACTTAAAATTAGAATAGTCTAATCCTAGAATAATGTTTATGTATTCTACAGTAAATATACGAAAAAACATATTTTATGTCAACCCAAACAAGATAAAATTTGGCAAAGATATTCCAAAGGGCATTTTAATGTATTTTAAAATGAAACACTTATTCTACTATGTAGTGAACTAATTTCATATGATGTGTTTTACAATGAAATTTTAATAAAATATATGTTATAATGAATTAGTTAGTTTAAGTGTGTTATGCTAGCTAAAATCTAATATATTATGTTGAACATTTTAATGTTATTTTTTGAAAATATTCCCTTGTATTCTCATTTTTTATTAGATTCATGCAACCCAACCCAACTCTACTAAACCCGACCCAACCCATACTTCGATCCAACCCATATCCAACCTCATATAGGGTCAGATACGGGTTGAGCTACCTTAAACTTATACCTATGCGGGTCGGATGAAATATTTGGTCTGACCCGACCCAACCCATACTTTGTGCAGCCCTATGGTGTATCATATATATATATATATTAGCAGCTGTTCACAACAAAATAATTCACTAGGTTTACACCACAAGTTAGTAAGTATCCATTCATATGTCCTCTTAACAGTTTGATAGTTGATAGTATAATAAGAATATAGTGCAATATCTTTATCAGAAATCATCATACGATCAAAGGAAGATAAGCACACAACCATGTAAAATGCATTAGCAAAATAAACAAATTCCTAGAACCGAATTGGTTCCAGGTTTCATCCACTGGTGGTACCCCATTGGTCCACCGATTGGAACTAATCCTGGAGCCGACGAGGCTCTAGGGTGAACATTAGCTGGATTCCAGCTGGCCTCATGCATTGATACTTCTTATTGGCTTATTAGCAGTAGTAGTACAAGCATGCATAGACTATCAAACATCAATGCGTTAACTCTCTGATTTTCGAAACTAAGTTATAAAATATGTAAATAAACTAAGTTCGGATTTTCTAACAGACAAGTGTATAGCTTAGCAAAACAACTAATTCCTCCATGTAGAATATCATTGAATCCAATAATTAAAACATACAATTGGTATGAGAGAGAGTGTTAAGGCAAACTCACCTTTAATCCATAATTAGATTTGCTAACTACTCCACTTCAGCTTGGTTTGAGTTTCAAAAACCCTAGCACTCGGAAAAAGAAAAGAACATAAAGGATTCACAAATCAGATTCAACCTGTTCAAGATGAAAGACAAGGCCAAATTCTCATACGTTAATTTTATTTGATTTTCCATTATTGTTTTTATATTTTAAAATGGAGATCTTTGATGAATTTAGAAGTATATAAAAAACCGTAGCACTTACTTTTATTTTCAGAAATGAAGAACGTATGTGAAAATAATGAAAGTGAGGAATAGGATCGGTGTCCAATTTGTATTTGTTTAATATGGCTTGTGTTCTTACCTAGCCCATTCAAGTCCAAACACTAACACTATTATTTGTTTCACAATTGATATAAAATCTCTATTTAATAAAATGAACATTTATTTTTCCAATGCTATTTTATTAATTCGTAAATAATTTCCACTTTATGTAGTATAGATATATCTCAATATTATTACTATTAAATCCTTATTTAACTTCCTAATATTTCTCAAACTCAAACATATAAAATTTTGAATTTATTCCAATTTAACCATTATTCATTTTATTTTAATTAACTCAAAGTCAGGATTGTTACAGACTTCCCTTCTTAAAGAAATTGCGTCCTCGTAATTTTGATTCAGAGAAAAACCTACAATATACACATATATATGTTCAAAAGTTCATTCTTTTAAATTTAACCAATACCCCAAAATAAAACATTGTTTTAACTTAACAATTTAATTTAAAAAAAACAATATACTATCCTTCCTTATTTTCTAATTTGAAACAAGTTCACTTAATTATTTTAACTCAAAATTTCAATTAGTACTCCAATTAATTTTAAATTTTCACAAACTATTCTTCTTAGCATATATCTCTAAATAAACATTCACTATTTACAAGTATCAAGTAATTTAATAATGTTGCATTGTCATCCATTTATAATAAATCTTTATGTCAAATTGCTGCGATTTTGATCGTGAAGTCAACATGGCATCGCCACTAACCTCTGTTATTGCTAAGGTTCGATGGATGCACACGTCATCCAAAATAATACGTATATAACACACTTTTATAACTTCCATTATAACTTTCTAATCCACCAAAACTTTTAAACACATATATACTTGTAAATAAATTTTCCCTTTAAATTTATTTCCCAAAATATTTTTCAACAAAAATATTTTACCTTGACAAATAATAATATCAAGTTCCAAATCATTTACTTAATACTATTATCAAAATTCCAAATTAATATTTTCTTTTCCAATTAACCATATAACTCAAAATTTCTTATTTTAAAATTTTGAAGTTTATTTACACAATTTCTTAATTTCTTATAAATTAAGACTTATTTATAATAATTTACTTTCCTTTAAATCATTTATAATAATGAATTTGAAAGTTAAATTCATAAATGGAAGTAGATTTTCAATCATTCTTTTTTTCAAAAAATTCCAATTAACTTCCATTTAATTTTTAATATAAAAAAATTCCAAAATTTAAAACATTTTCCTTAACTTATCTTATTATATAAAATAATATTTAGCCATGAAATTTTAGTGATTCATTTCGTCACTTGGCTGCAAAGTTGATTGCATAGAATATCAACATTGCCTCGCCATGCTCTCCACTTCAAACAATTTATTCGATGACTAAAATATCATTTTAAATTAATTTAAAATTAAACAAATATTTTTCCAAATTTCCAAATTAATTATTTCTCATGTCAAAATATCTCGTTCGATATTTAGGAACTCCTATCAATAACATGGAATCCCACATATCAATCAGAATCCTTAAAACTTTTGACAACTCAATACAATAAATAATCACAAGTTTCCCTTGGTATGTTTATTTTATTATTACTAACATTCATGCATCCAATTTAAATAAATACAACCAAGCAATTGATTCCTAACAACCAATCGACCAAAACTAAACAGTCGTACTCAGCGAAACAATTATATTCCTAAAATTCCACCATGCAACTCTGATTATTTCTAGATTATTTAACTCTTATACTATATACTCAATTTTACCAAATTCTCTATTAAAGGAAAATTATTCAATTAAATTGGTTTACTCTAATTTATATCTTTTAAATTAATTTCCCAACAATCCAAAAGTAATTTTCCAAACTCTAAAAGATTTTCACACATCACTTCCTAAAAGTTTAATATTACAAATTCCAACTTATCTAACTAAAGTTTTAAATCAAAATACATCCCAATTGATTATCCCAATAATCAATTTATATTCCTATCTCTATATAGATAATTAATATAAAATCTACCATCCACCCCAGGGGATAGGACTCTAAGTCTCACTAGGCCTCAGATCTTTGATATTATATTCTATAATGTTCTAACTCAGCTTTGATACCAAACTACAACGATCCCACCGCTATACCTATATTATTAAAGAACATTGTAAATAATTCCATCCAATAATACAGCTTGTTAAGGGCGACCAAATGTGAATATCACTTTAAAGTAACACCGACACATCATACTTACAGTTTTACTAAATCTATGAAATAAAATTTGACATGTTCAGTCTCAGTTCAAAGTAATAAACACATCGGTTTCTCAAAATAAGAATAGCATATCATATAATCAATAGTCACAGATCATAGCGGAATAATAAACATCATATACATATACAAAACTGAGAGTCTATCAACTATAACACTAGACTCACATGATATACATCAGGTACAAATCTCTAACTCAAATATACATCTCATATATAGACACAAAATCCTACATGAGATAAACTAAAGGTCCAAACGGTTTATCTCTTTGCTAGCCCAACCATCCAAAGGTCTACCTATCCTGTAACCTGAAAAGTCTCGGCCTGGTCCGAGTATTACACTACTAGAAAAAGACTTAAAACCGGCAGCATGGGGCGACGGCTTCCGACGGCAAATTTCCGACGGTTTCCGACGGGCCGTCGGCGGCCGTCGGAAGCCGTCGAAAATTTGCGATTATACCTCCAGCCGAGAGCCATCTTCCTCCTCCTCTTCATACGAAAATCCCCCCAAAAAACCCCCAAATTCAACCTCCAAACTTCCAATCCCTAATTTCTAGCTTCCGGATCTTCCAAGGCTCCCTAATCAACCTCCGTTACTCTTAATCTCAGGTATAATCTCTTATTTTTGTGAAAAATTCAGTTTTTACCCTAATTCTAGATTTGCATAAATTGATAAATTAGGACGAATTAGTGATTGCAATTGTTTCCAATAGCGTAATAACAGTTTATAGCATCACATGGTATACCGATTTCATCTTTTATCGTGAAATTGTGAAAAATACGTATAATTTGTCGTTGTTCATGTATATGTAAATTTTTGTGTATGCCTTGACTCGACGATTGTATACGTTATTTGGAATAAGATAAATTGATTGAATGAACTAGGAGTATTATATTGTGCGCGTATTTACTTATGAAACAAAAAAATGCATTACTCTAAATTATATTGTGTGTATTGAAAAATGACAAAAATGTTAAAACAGCCTTAAGTTGATGTAATACGTTGAATAAATGTGTTAAATTAATATATATTTTTGTAAATGTGAACATTGAGTAAAACTGTATTTTTTTGTAAAATGCGCGCATGTAACTGACAAATGTCCCTTAGAGAGTTTTTGGCCCCGTCTGACGAGTGTTGTACATGATCGTTGTATAAATAGTCGTTCTTTTTGATAAACGACCATTTATATTCATCTGGTACAATGTTTGTCGGATTTGTCCCTGTATTGGACAAGTTATGAACACAGTAAGCATTTATATTTTGTATACTACTTCGTCTCAAACGGTTCATACTGGATAGACATCCAGACATATGATATGTTGCTGGCACGAGCATACTGGATGAAGAAGATGCGCAAGAACTACAGGGATACGATATCTAAGATTAAGAAATCTGGTAAGAAACCACGGTGGATGGGAGAGAGCGTGTGGCAAGCTTGGTTGAGATACTGGGAGACGGACGAGGCGAAGGCAAGTATACTAATTTTTTTTGAATTATTAATTTGACGTGATCGAAAATTAACGTATAAAATTTTGAATGTACAGGCAGAGTCGGATAGAAACTCTGCAAATAGAAATAAGAATCCCGTCACTCATCGCGGAGGATCGAAGTCGTTTCAGCAGGAGTTGGTAAATTTACTGAATAATAAATGTAAATAGTTTATACTATATGATTTTAAATGTATAATAATTGTATGTAACAATCAACTTCAGGAAGCCGAGTCACATGGTCCTGTCAGCTATATGGACGTGTTCACCCGTACGCATGTTGTCGAGCATGTTAATCCAGACGGGACTGTTTCGTACACATGGCAGGACGATAAATCCAGCAAAAGCCATGTAAGCATATTTTATTTTATATTAGTAATTGTTTTAATTGTTAAACTATGATGACATAAGATATGATATTATTAATTTGTTAATGCAGGAGAAGTTTATGGAGCAGCGGCAGAAACTCCTTGCTGACACGGGTCGAGATCAGCTGACGACCAATGAGGAAGACGTTATTTTTGAGTCCGTTATGGATCCAGCAGAGCATGGTCGACGATACGGATTTGGCAATTTAGCGGTAAATAATTTATTTTTTCTTAAAATATGATATTTTCACTTTTTTAAAACAATAAACTTGGATTTTATTTATTTTTCAATTATTGCAGTCCAGTAGTCAGAGTAGGGGACGGCGGAGTAGACATCAGAGCGATCTTGCAGATATAGAAGAATTGCGTACTAGAGTTGCCCAGTTGGAGGAGCAGAACCGCCAACAGGCCATGCACACCGCACAGTTGTTAGCGTACATGCAGCAGCAGCAGCATGGTGGTGGTCACTTTCCTTCCTCGGCTGGCTCTGGATCTGCAGGAGATTGATTCATTACTTGCTTTCTTGTTCGTTCAGGTATGTTTTGTTTTAACTTAGAATGATTTGATAGACGGCGTAGGTAATTGTTGATTTATGTATAATTATGTTTGACACATTTGGTTCTATGGTAGTATGAGAACGTGTATGAGAATATTGATGAATTTGTGTATTAACAACATGGTAGAACAGTTATTGTTAGGATTATGTTAATGTTGGAATGGTTATTTATGTTTTGATGTAATTTTATTTATTTGTGTGTTTATTAAATATTTTGTGGTTTGAGTTTGAATATTTGGTTGGACTATTGTATATTGGATTGTGCAGTATTAATATTCTAATGTTTGGAAGAGAAATGTGGTTAGAAGGCTAAATGTGAAGCAAATGTAAAAAAAAACAGCAGATTTCCGACGGCTTCCGACGGCTACCGACAGCTTATTGGTCAAAATTCCCGTCGGTTTTCAACGGATAACGACGGCCTGTTTCAGACGATTTTCGACGGATTCCGACACCCGTCGGTATCCGTCGGAATCCGTCAGAAATCGTCTGGATCCGTCGGGAATGTATACGGCAGCGTCCGTCGGAAGCCGTCGGAAATACTGCTTCCCGACAACGCCATTTCCGACGGCGGCTGACGGGTTCCGACGGCCGCCGACGGCTTTTGGCCGTCGGAAAACGTGTTTCCCCTTGTAGTGTTATAAAATAAACGAGTCAGACTATCTATAAATATCCAAAAGGGTGAGAACAAGATATAACACAAGAACATATGGCATAAGTAAATCTAGAAATCCAAGATATAACAAGTCACAGAATTAATTTTACTCAAAATCCATAACAAGACAAAAGAATATATATATATTTATTTCACGAATAAAAAATAGTCATAGAATCTAATTTTATAGAATCCAAGAGTTCTTAATCCATACTGATCCTAATGATCGTTCATACCAATCGCAATGATTGTACTCAGACCGTGGAAAATAAACAAACAATGGTATCACTCATACGATCTGATACCAAAGATCATACTTATATCAGGAACACAGAATCACAACTAATCTCAAGGATAGTCCATACCGATCAAGACGATCATATTAACCATGACACGAAGACTCTATATTATTCATCGTTATAAATTTATAATCATAAAGAAACCCATGAGTATGTCCCTTAAGGATCTATTAGTCCCACCGAACACCAAAAAGAAATATACTCTAAAGTGTCAAATACTATCACTTTTAGTAACCACAAAGAACTTAACCGAAATGTCCCATACTGTTCGGTAGAATCAAGTATTTACTAGAAGCTATTAAATCTCACTTATTACGGATATACCGGAAAACCTAAACTATATTCCCTTAAGGATCTATCGATCCGGCCGAACACCAAAAGAGAATACAACCCTAAAATGTTAAATACTTCCTAATTGCAATCACAAGAATTTAACCAAGGCATCCCATACTACCCGGTGAAATTCGAGTATTCACTAATAGGCTAGTAAGTTCCACTCGAACATTTTATTTAATGAGTTATACTATACTCGATGAAGCGTTATTCGAAAGCATTTAAACCAATCGATAATACTAAGTCGATTATTAGTACTCCCTACCTTATAGTACTAAGGTTCTCAAAACATTTTTCTTATAAGAGTTTATAGTTTAGAAATCCAATATTATGATTTTCCATATAGGAAATAATTTCCAATTACTTTATTTATCATAAGATAAATTAAACCATATATTCCATTTGATCTCAATGTACATATAGATGTAGTTGGCTCAAATTACATATAGATTATATTATTCACAAACCATATTCCAAAGGCCATATTTATATATAAATAACATATATTTATAAAAAAATATTTATTACTCTTTCAAAACCAATTTGATACATACATAGATATATAAAACCATTTTATTTAGAAATAAATTAGGTTTATATTTCCAAAATCATTTTTCCAAAACCCATAACCATTTATACTAGTAATACTTAATACACACACACACACATGAAAACCTAATTTATTTCTAAATAAAATGGTTATATATATAACTAATTGTTAAAATCGTTTATAAAAGGAATTTGATTAATTTAGAAAATAGTTTGATATTTGTAAACATAAAATAAACTCTCTTATATAACAGGATTTTCCAATTATTAAGTACATAAATATATAATTTCCCTTGAAGCCCATACAAATCCTTTCCACTACTATTATATAATAATTTTTCCCATTTTTAACTAATATAATAAACTAAGTGTAACTCTATGGATATATATTTTAGTTAACTAAAATTAGAATCTTTATATGTTTCTAAACCAAGTTTCTAATATATGTAGATACACATATTTATATATACATAGGCCTCCTTTAAAATCCATAACACATATCATTTGTTAAATATGAAAGAATCTAATTTGTATCTATTACTATACTAGATTGGAAATCTGGGTTGAATAAGGTAGACCATATATATTAGCTGCTGTTCATAATAAAATAATTCACTTAGTTTACACCACAAGTTACCAAGTATCCATTCATATCTCCTCTTAACAGCTTGATAGTTGATAGTATAATAAGAATATAGTGCAATATCTTTATCAGAAGTCATCACACGATCAAAGGAAGAAAAGCACATAACCATGTAAAATGCAATAGCAAAATGAACAAATTCCTAGAACTGAATTGGTTCCAGATTTCGTCCATCGGTGCACTGGTGGTACCCTACCGGTCCACTGGTCGAAACTAATCCTATAGCCGACGAGGCTCTAGGTTGAACATTAGCCAAGTTCAGGCCGGCCTCAGGCCTTGGTACTTCATGTTGGCTTTTTAGAAGTAGCGTCATAAGCATGCATAGTCAATCAAACATCGGTGCATTAACTCTCTAATTTCCAAAACTAGGTTATAAAATATGTAAATACACTAAGTTCAAATTTTCTAACAGATAAGCGTATCACTCAGCAAAACAACTAATTCATCCATATAGAATATCATTGAATCCAATAGTTAAAACATACAATTGATATAGAGAGAGTGGTGAGGTAAACTCACCTTAAATCCATAATTAGATTTGCTAACTACTCCATTTCTGCTTGGTTTGAGTTTCAAAAACCCTAGAACTCTGTAAAAGGAAAGAACACAAAGGATTCACAACTTGAATCAAAATCAGATTTATTCTGTTCAAGATGAAAGACAAGGCCAAATTCTCATATCTAGATTTTATTTGATTTTCCATAATTTTCTTTATATTTTAAAATGAAGATCTTTGATGAATTTAGAGGTAGATAAGAAACCTTAGCACTTACTCTTATTTTCAAAAATGAAGAACGTATGTGAAAATAATGAAAGTGAGGACTAAAATAGGTGTCCAACTTGTATTTTTTTTAAATGGCTTGGGTTCTTACTTGGCCCATTCAAGTCCACATACCAATACTACTATTTGTTTCTCAATTGGTATAAAATCTATATTTAATAAAATGAACGTTTATTTTTCCAACGCTATTTTATTAATGTGTAAATAGTTTCCACTTTATTCAATATACATATATCTCAATATAATTACCATTAAATCCTTATTTAACTTCCTACTATTTCTCAAACTTAAAAATATAATAGTTTGAATCTATTCCAATTTAAACATTTTATTTTAATTAAATCAAAGTCAGGGTTGTTACATCATGCATCATAGAGAATGGACGCGTGCACGGGGAAGAATGTAGCAATCCGCCTTTTCGACTCTTAAAAGTCGACATTAATACATTTAAGGTATTCACGTGTCGAGCATCCAAGTCGAAACTAATGTGACGATCGCCCTATAACATCGGCACAAATAGTATTTAAACAACATGTTGTTCATGCCCGATCGATATTGGACGATCATCAAGATTGAAATAAACCAATATGGCATATAACTCGACATACCTCACAGCGCATCGATAAAATATAATATCACAGATATAATAGAGGAGACAACAATAACAATGTGAATAGACCATCATCATCGGAGTATAATATCCATAGATTTATACATCAATAATAGAGTTTGTACAGTAGAAACAAAATCAACAACTGTCTCTAATACAAATAGTAATAAGCAAGCACTATCATGGGCTCCATAGCATTGCTCATCAGAATTAGCGTAGACTCCATATATGTATATAATATGAGATAGCTCCATCCAGCTCGTCCTCCGAACAACTACTGTGTCACCTAGATATGTTATCTAGTCTACTCATTTAAGAGTACCCAAGATAATAAGGGGCAAAGCATAAAACCTTGAGTTAGACAACAGTATGGAGTGAGCGTAAATGAGTCTCAAAATACTAAATAGGTAAATATGGTAAGGAACAGGAGTACACGAACCATACCTGACCTGTCCATGCAGCCAAAGAGTTAGCATATACCACTAATATGCTACTCTATAATACCATAAAGATATACCACAAACCAAAAAAGGATATCAGTCTTCCAAGTATTCCTATCTCCAATACCTACTTTCCCTAATACATACGGTAATAGCATACTAAAAAGAGAAACCAAAGCAACCATAGCATCCATAGAATCCATCAAACAATCCAAACTATCACTGCATGTTCTCTGAATATATAATAGCTCGTATGACCTCCTTTATACTAGGGACTAATTGAAATCCCTTTCTCCGTTGTACTCTCAAATCTCATAGCCTAAAGCTAGATATATGTTTTGTAGCCCAAAGCTGGACACTAGACCCAAAGCCACAGGTCCCTTCATCGACAAATGCGCATCCCCACTTGCAATACCTCTGCTTCGAGTACAACAGAAAAAACTCCGAGCATCAACGGTTCCTTAGCACATACACCCGAGCCCATTTTTGCTCCATTTGGATACCAAGCCCTTTTTGCTTAATCTAATTTCCATTATTCACAAGGAACCCCTCCATGTTCCCCGATCATACAACCCACCCCCTTTACAAGCTGTTGTCTTCGGAACTTACTCCCAACACGAGCCAACATCCAAAGACCATAACTTTTCATCATGTTGTTATATCATTATCCAACTTGATATAATGAGCCAATAGCTCCATCACGATCTACAGGACCTCTACTTCACCTCCCAGAAGTTTCATCCCATTTGGGATTAACCCTAGAACTCAGTACCAGCCTCTCTACTTGGCACAGACCTCTCCACTTATCCAATTTATGGCTAAGTTTTCTTCTACTCATTCCTTGCTTCTAGTGCTCCATGCCCAAATGCTTTAATCCCAACTTCTCAACACAAATTAAGTCGTTATAGAATAAGTCCTCTTCAAAGCACTCTACTTCATATTCTAGAAACAAGTCTTCATAGCCTCCAACACTTAGCCAATCATCTATACATCACTTCAGGCCTCTCAAAATGGCCACCACCATGGACCAAATACATATGTCGATACCGACCTCTCAACTCGGTGTCGACTTGTGTAGTTAAGGAATTGGAACTTACACCTTGAACCACGAATCTTCCAATACTCCAGAGCCTCCCTTTCAAGTTTCATCCAATTCCGACCAACTTTGCCTCCAATTTGCTTAATTCTCCAACCTGACTTTCTATGCAATCACAACACTAACAAACAACATCCAATCATATCATTCAACATATAATAACAAATAATTTCATCCAATCAAACATGCAATCCATTAAAATAAGATAAACAAGTCAATTTCTAATATATATCTACATATAACATGAATATATGAGCACAAGCAAGAACGATTTCTAATCAGTCTAGACCATATACATATTTTAACATGTAATTAAAGTTAGAAAAGGTTTTATGACCAAAAATCGATTTAAAACATGTTAAATCCTATGATTCTACCATATAAACTAGTATAGTATAGTGAGAAGACATAAACCACTCACCTATTACCAAATCCTACCAATATGAATGTAAATCCAATCTGAAAGCAATGGAATGCACTTCAAATCAAGCAAAACAATGATCTCTATCTTTTAGTGGATGATCTAATCTCCACTCCGCAATCTATTTTGATTTAAAGAGCAGTTCAGGTGATTTTGGATTAAATTAAGATGGATCTAGGGCTAATTATGGTTTAGACCTAATTTAGAATGAGAGGAAAAGGTTTTAACTTAATCTTCGGCTCTGTATTTATAGTATTTTCAAGTTAGACTAATGGACCAACTAATAGGCTTTACTAATTACACCCTAATTCTTGCAAACAGCTTTAAAAACTTAAAACAGGCATAGCTTTCCAACCGTAAGTCCGTTTTTTATTGTGACCACTCTACGGAATGAGAAACCATCAATCTAAAGTAATGAAACTAACTTGAAATCTTAATTCAACTCCTATCAAAAGTTAATCCAAATAAGGGTTTCAGGGTCAAAATGGTCACATAGAAATTCAGGAAAAAACATTGGTGTGTAAAATGCCCCTAAGAGTCATATCCTAAAATAATTGAATAATACGACCTCGTATGAATAAAATAAAAATATTTACGATCCTCTGGTACGTAAAATACGGATCGTTATATTCTCCCCCTTTAGGAATTTCGCCCTCGAAATCCCAAACAAGCCAAAGTATAAGCAACCATGGTCATCCCGCATGCCTACCAAACATAAGCAACCATCCCACATATCAAACAAGTAGCCATGTAATCAATAGTATATGTGATCTATTCTAGCATGCAGAATACTGAGCTATAAAATATAGTATACAATAGTGAAAGTAAACACGATAAACAATGGGTCTTACCATTCTAAGAGCTTCGGATATGAAGTCCTCATGCTCTCTTATGTCTCCCACGTACAATCGTCCTCACTTCCGCACCATTGTACCTTAACTAGGTTCATTGATTTTCTCCTAAGCTGTTTCGTATCGTACTCAACAATACGAAGCGGCCTACGAGATGTAGAAACTTTTAGTTCTACCTCAACATCTTTTGGCTAATCTAGTGTAATCTTCACGCCTGAGTCGTGCATAAACTTCCATAGGTAAGAGACATGATAAATGTTGTGCATGCCCGCCATCTTATGAGGTAAGTCGACCTTATATGCTAACTTCTCGATTCTCTCGACTATCGAAAAATGTCCTACGAATCTTGGTGCCAACTTCCCCTTTCTACTAAATTGAACTATATTCTTTAGAGGAGAAATATCTACAAACACCATATCTCCGACAGAGAACTCTAACTCCCTTCGTCACTTATCCACGTAGCTTTTATGTCGATTTTGAGTAGCTTTCATTCATTGTCGAATAACCTCAATCTTCTTCAAAGTCTCTCTAATCAAATCTGGCTCAAGTATCAGTTTCTCGACTGCTTCCCACCGACATGAAGGAGCATTACATGGTTTATCATAAATGCTTTGTATGCAGCCATACCAATACTCGATTGGTAACTGTTATTGCATGTAAAATCTACCAAATGCAAATGATCATCCCATGATCCACCAAAGTCTATAATGCATGCTCGCAAGAGATCTTCTAATATACGATTTACTCCTTCAGTCTGCCCATCCGTTTGCCGGTGGTAAGCTATACTAAGATGCAGCTCCATCCCTAACGTCTCTTGTAAGCTCTTCAAGAACCCACTATGAAACAACTTCGGTCACTCACAATGCTCCTCGACACATCGTGAAATTGTACTATCCACTTTACATATATCTCTGCTAGCTTGGATGTCGTTTTACTTGACTTGACATGTATAAACCTTGCATTCTTGGTCAGCCAATATACTATGACTCAAATGCCATCATACCACGTTCGAGTCCTTGGAAACCCATCTATAAAATCCATCGATACTTGTTCCCATTTCCATTTAGGAATCTTTAATGGTTGCAATAATCCACTAGGTATCTTCTGCTCTTCCTTTATCAACTAGCAGTTCATACACTTGGATGAATGCCACAACATCTCTCTTCATATCTTCCCAGTAGTAGGTTCACTTTATATCACTGTACATCTTGTTACCACCAAGCTATATAGCCAATCTGGAATGATGACACTCTCTTAGTACTTCATATCTTAATCC
This sequence comes from Allium fistulosum, assembly GCA_030737815.1. Classification (NCBI taxonomy): domain Eukaryota; kingdom Viridiplantae; phylum Streptophyta; class Magnoliopsida; order Asparagales; family Amaryllidaceae; genus Allium; species Allium fistulosum. The sequence continues at coordinate 1,331,847,811 of CM060902.1, read as the reverse complement.
ATTAACATCAGGAACAAATAATCTTTCATCCTTTTGAAGCCAACCTTCTCAGTTGAGTTTTTATTGCTTCATGTCTTCAGACTCTACTCCTTCTATCTTTGCTCTGATCTCTGCTAACCTACAATCCCGCTTCTGACTAGTACCGATCCTTTTAGTTAAAGTAGGTCTAATCAACAAACTTGCCAACATTTCAGGTTCTAGCTCGCAGTGAAGCCTGAAATCAAATCCAGCAATATAATCTATATGCTTCCATTCCAAGAACATTGCTCCCAACCGAGCATGTCTTCTACTTAATGCATCAGTGACTGCATTCCCTTTTCCTAGAGTATAAGAAATACTAAAATCATAAGAGGCCAAAAACTCCAACCACCGTTGCTGTCGAAGGTTGAGATCCTTCTGAGAGTAAATGTACTTCAAGGATTTAAGGTCCGTGAACAACTCAAACTTTTTCCCCCAATAAATAGAGCCTCCATATCTTCAAAGCAAAACAATTGCCGCCAATTTCAAATCATGAGTTGGGTAATTTCTTTCGTGCGGCTTTAGCTGTCAACTAGCATAAGTGACAACCACTCCCTTCTGCATTAACACCGCACCCAATCTAGTATTACAAGCATCGATGTATACTGTCAACTCTTCATTTCCACTTGGAATGTTCAACACTGATGCACTATTCAACCTCTCTTTCAGACTCATAAATGCATGCTTACACTTTGCATCCCATACAAAAGTCTGAATCCTCTTCGTCAAATTGGTCAATGATGCTGCTACCTTCGAGAAGTCCTTTATGAAGCGCTTATAATATCCTGCCAATCCTAGAAAAATTATCAAATCCGTAGCATTATTGGGCTGATTCCAATCTTGGACCGCTGCCACCTTCACAGGATCCACTGCTATACCCTGTCCCAAAATGACGTGATCTAAGAATCTCACTTCTTTTCTCCAGAAGTGACACTTAGAGAACTTCGCTCTCAACTTGTGCTCTCTCAATATCTCTAGTACAATCCTCAAGTGTGTCTTGTGCTCTTCTTCAATCCTAGAGTAGATCAGAATATCATCCATGAACGCAAGAATGAACATATTCAACTGGTCTCTGAAAACCCGATTCATGAGACCTACAAAGTATGCCAGAGCATTGGTCAATCCAAATGGCATCATCAACCACTAATAGAAAACCGACGGTGTACGGAACGTAGCAATAGGCACACTCTTCTTTGCTACTCTCAACTGGTGAAATTCAGTTGCCAAATCCATTTGGGAGAACACCTTTGCACCGTGTAGCTGATCAAACAAGTCATCGATGCATGGAAGTGAATACTTATTCTCCTTCATCACTTTATTCATCTCACGATAATCCATACATAGCCTCAAAGAGCCATCCACCTTCATTGCGAATACTACAGGTGTGCCTCACTCAAATATGCTTTTTCGAATGAACCCTTTCCTCGGTAGGTCATTTACTTGCACCTCCAATCCCTTCTGCTCTCTGGGTTCCATATGCCTCAAAAGCATAACTATCGGTCTGGCTTCCTTCATCAAGTCTATCCGAAACTCGATCCTATGTATCGGCAATGCAGTCACTTCCTCGATAAAATCTAGACACTCTCTAGTGATAGACACTAATGACAATCCCTTCTGTGGAACTTTAAGCGAATATAGAAAGCTAACCATCACCCCATCCTTTGGTAAGCAGCTAATCACTACCATTCGCCCATCACATCTCCAAATGGCACTAAAAGCTTCTCGCAATCCACTATGGTCGGATACATCCTAAGTCAGTCTATACCCAAGATACAAAGAAATCACAAACCAAAGAACATCCTTGACTCAATAAAATTATGATATGACATACCATGCAAAGACTAGTAGAGCCTCCAACAAGGTTCATCACGATTAGTGGTTGGTTTACTATCTCAGGTTCTAATCCCAATCTATCTACTAGGTCACTACAGATGAATGAATGAGAAGCACCAATATCAAACAAAACTCAAACAGGAACATCACCAATAGAAAGCATACCTTGAATGACGACTCCCTTCCCATTCTCCTTCACCGAGGGAGCACTCGAAGTAGTCGGGACTGCATCCAAAGCATATGCCTTCACCACCTACTTATCCTTCACTAGTTTTGGACAATTCCTTTACAAATGCCCAGGCTTGTCATAGTTGTAACATTTCTTCTTCTCACTTATCTTGCAGTCTTTAATTATGACCCTTCTCGTTGCATCTGAAGCAAACATGTTTCCATTTACCCTTCTTATTGCCACCCTTACCTTGAGGCTGCTTCCTATTCCTATTCCACTTCTTCTTGACTTAAAATCCTTGTCGCGACTTTAGCTCCTCTTTCTCAGTGGAAACAATGATAATAGTCTTAGCCTTAGGGTACAAGCTCTCATGGCGTAACACCTTCTCTATAAGCTTCTCAAATGGCTCATCTATATGGTCCACTAGCTTTTCCTTTAAGTAGTCATCCAAACCAATGATGAATTTCTAATTCTTCCTCAATAGAGGTCGATGAGTGACATCCCATACTTAGACAAAGCATCAAATTCCGCCACATATTCAGAAACTATCATCTCTACCTGCTTGAGATCGGCAAATTTTTGAAATAGAACGAACAGAACCAACTTCTAAGCAGCCGGAATAAACTTCTCCTCGAACATTGCCTTGGACTGATCCCAGTTGAACTAATCCTCTGCAGTAGCAATAGTAACAGCATTCCACCAATTCATGGCTCGACACTGAAGCTGTCTAGAAGTCAACTTTCTTTTCATAGAATCTTCCACCTTCATATCACCAAAGATGAGCTCACAAGTATCTAACTAATCTTGCAGTTCTATTGCTGACTCCATCCCATGGAATGGATTTCCTCCAAAGGTAGAATAATCTTTGCTCAGCTTGGAAAAATTAGCCCTAGGCATTTACACCGAAGCACCTCCACCTATCACCAATCGAGGAGCATTACTCATCATATTAGCCATCATAGTATTGAACATAGCTTAGATATAAGGCGTAGCAGCTCCTGATATCGCTCCTTCCTCTACCCCTGAAGTAGAATGCTTAACATCATTCCTTATATGCCGGTTCATTCTTATCTGTAACAAGAATGATCAGTCTCTCATAAAGAAAACTGTGTCTATAGTGAGCCTCCAACAAGGTTCATCACGATTAGGGATCGGTCTACTATCTCAGGTTCCAATCCCAATCTATCTACTAGGTCACTACAGATGAATGAATGAGAAGCACCGATATAAAAAAACTCAAATAAGAACATCACCAATTGAAAGCATACCTTGAATGACGACTCCCTTCCACTTCTCCTTCGTGGAGGGAGCATTTGACGAAGGTGGGACTGCATCCAAAGCATATGCCTTCACCACCTACTTATCCTTTACAAGTTCAGGACAATTCCTCTTCAAATGCCCAAACTGTCACGATTGTAAGATTTCTTCTTCTCACTCGTCTTGCATTCTTTAATTAGACGACCCTTCTCGTTGCATCCGAAGTAAACAACTTTCCATTTACCCTTCTTCTTACCACCCTTACCCTGAGGTTGCTTCCTCTTCCTATTCCACTTCTTCTTGCCTTTAAAGCCTTGTTGCGGCTTTAGCTCCTCTTTCTCAATGGAAACAACAATAGCAGTCTTAGCCTTAGGATACAAGCTCTCATGGTGCAACGCCTTCTCTACAAGCTTCTCAAACGGATTATCTATATGATCGACTAGCTTTTCCCCCAAGTAGTCATCCAAACCAATGATTAATTTCTCATTCTTCCTCAATGGAGTATCGATAAGTGACATCCCATACTTAGACAGAGAATCAAATTCCGCCATATATTCAGAAACTACCATCTCTACTTGCTTGAGATCGACAAATAGAATGAATAGAACCAACTTCTGAGTAGCCGGAATAAACTTCTCCTTGAACATTGCCTTGAACCGATCCCAGCTGAACTGATCCTATGGAGTAGCAATAGTAACAACATTCCACTAATTCATGGCTCGGCCTTGAAACTGTCTCAAAGCCAACTTTCTCTTTATAGCATCTTCCACTTCCATATCACCAAAGATGCGTTCACAAGTATCTAACTAATCTTGCACTTCATGGCTTACCCCGTCCCATGGAACAGATTTCCTCCAAGGGTAAAGTAATCTTTGCTCAGTTGGGTGAAATCAGCCCTAAGCGCTTTCATTAAAGTACCTCCACCTATCACCACTCCGGGAGCATTCCTTATCATATTAGCCATCATAGTATTGAACATAGCTTGGACATCAGGCATAGTGCTCTTGATATCGCTCCTTTCTCTACCCCTGAAGCATAATTCTTCATAACGTTCATTGTATGCTGACTCATTCTTATCTATAATAAGAATGATCAGTCTCTCGTAAAGAAAATTATGTCTATAGTTCTCATGTGCATGCGTCTTATGCTATATAATATATTACTATATAGTTTTGGAAACCAAACTTATAATAGGTATGCACTCTCTCGTATACACCCACACACTCTTGATCCAGTCTAAGGCGATAACACCTTCCCTATCTCTATTAGATCACGGTATCAACTCTAGTTAATCGTGCAACACAAAGCACCAATACCTAATGTGACGACCACTCTATACCACTAGTACCAACAATATATAAATAGTGCGATGTCCGTGCCCGATCGATATAGGACGATATTGAAATAAACTAATATAGCATATAACCTATCATACCCTACAACGCATGTATAAAATATAATATCACGGGTATAACAGAAGAGACAGTAATAACAATGTGAACAGACCATCATCATCAGAGTATAATATCCACAGAGTTATACATCAATAATAGAGTTTATACAACGGAAACAAACCTCACAACTATCTGTAATACAAATAGTAATAAGCAAGCACTGTCATGGGCTCTACAACGTTGCTTAACGGAAAAAGCGTAGACTCCATACATGTATATAACACGAGATAGCTCCATCTATCTCGTCCTCCGAATAGCTACTGCATCACCTAGACCAGTTATCTAGTCTACTCATTTAAGAGTACCCAAGATAATAAGAGACAAAGCATAAAACCTTGGGTCATACAACAGTCTAATATGAGCGGTAAATGAGTATCAAAATACTAAACAGGTAAATATGGTAAGGAAAAGGAGTACACGAACCATACCCGACCCTTCCCTGCAACCAAAGAATCAGCATACAAAACTATAATATGCTACTCTACAATACCATAAAGATATACTACAAACCAAATAAAGGATATCAGTCTTCTAGGTATTCCTATCTCCAATGCCTACTTTAGGCCTATAAATGGACACTTTTGGATACGGATACCACCATATCTGTATCCACATTCAAAATCATTTTTGAATATCGAATATTCATATCCGTGGATACAGACGGATATCAGTTAATTATCCTATCCACCAACGATCGATAAATCAAGAAATATAAATAAAAAGTTTTGGTTTAGCATTTTTTTTCAATCCCGTTGATTATAAAAGTATGAAAAATAAACAAATAGAATAATAATAAATAGTTTTGAGTAACTAAATGCATTAAATTCATATAATACGAACTTTTAGCTTAATAAAACATAAACACATGTCTATTATTGTTCTAAAATACGTAAGATATCAACTATAATCATGACAAAAATCGAACGGATAATTTCGATGCGGATAACTTTGTATCTGCATTCGTATCCGCTTTTCCAAGTATTGTATATTTATCTGCTTTTCAGATACGGATGTGGATGGATTTCGGATATTTTGAGTACACATTGACTGGTTTAACCTACTTCCCCTGATACCTACGAGTGATAACATACTAAAGGGAGTAACCAAAGCAACATGGCATCCATCAAATAATCTTAAATATCACTCCATGTGCTCTGAATATACGATAGCTTGCATGGCCTCCTTCCTGCTAGGGACTAATGGAAATCCCGGTTCTCCGTTGTACTCTCGTATCTCATAGCCCAAAGTTGGATATGTGAAGAGCTTCTGTGCTTGATTTTGGAGGATCGTGGGAAGACTATATACACTTGGTCGGATTTTCCTATAACAATAGTTATCAGACTAGTATAGGGATGACACCTTTTGAAGCTTTATACGGAAGGCCGTGTAAATCACCTATATGTTGGTTAGAGATCGAAGATAGAATGATTCTTGGTCCAGATTTAGTAAGAGAAGCCATGGAAAAGATTGAGTTAATCCGAGCTAGGATGAAGGAAGCTCAACATAAGCAGAAAAGTTATGCAGATAGGAGAAGGAACGACTTAGAGTTCTTAGTTGGAGATCGGGTTTTCATTAAAATATCGCCAATAAAGAGTGTAGTAAGATTTGGGAAATCAAGAAAATTAGCACCAAGGTCTGTTAGACCATTTCCTATTATAGAAAGGATCGGGAAACTCCCTTATAGGATAGAGTTACCGGAGCAGTTTGGAAGGATTCTACAATATTTTTCATATTTCTCCTCTTAGGAAGTGGGTTCAAGATCCAAAATCTACTATCACTTCGACTGCATTGGAAGACTTAGTGGTGGAACTGGACATGACAATTATTAGACAACCAATTCTAGATGTGTCTAGGGATGAGAAAACGCTAAGGAACGAGACAGTCAGATTAGTAAATGTCTAGTAAAGTGATGACGAGAGAGACTGTACTTGGGAGACAGAAGACAGAATTGGAGATACTTATCCTGACTTATTTGATGCTATGCTTTATGTTAATGGTTGTGACTGTTGTTGTGTACCTTATTGTAATTTCGAGGATGAAATTCTTTAAGGAGAGGAATCTATAACACCCCTAATTTTTCTTAACATTATTTAGAATATTTAATTAGATAAATAAAATAAAATAATGTAAAATGGTAAGGAGATTGAGATTTGATAATTAATATAGGCCATACCTAATGAATGAGTTAATAAGATTGAATAAACTCTAAATAAGAAGGAGGAATATAGGCGAAGGAAAAAATAGGAAAGTTGCATTTCCTAACCATATACCCTTATCTTTCCTTCTCCTTCATTTCATTTACATCTACCAAATATACTAAGACCAGCCATTACAAGAGAGAAAGAAAGTAGAAAAGTTCAAGAAATAGAGAGTAAAGCTTAGAGGAATCAATCAACACTCAAATCTCATTCTTCCTCATCAAATCAAGGTGAATAATAGTTATGCATCTCAAGTTTTATCTACTATTTTTGATTTCAGGTATTAACCCGAATCTTTTGCTTGTACTATGCCATGTTATAATAATATGATGATTATATGCTTAAATGATGAACTATAGAATTTATAATTGAATTATTTAATAGGTTTTAAGTGTGAAAACCTAGATTTTGATACCAAATGATTCGCAATTTTGATCTGATGTTTAAAACATTAGTTTAGAAGTGGGTTTTAAATTTAATAATTTTCCAAGAAAGTATGAATTTGTTATGAATTTTCTAAGTAGAGAAAATGGTTTATTCTGGGTTTTAATTATTAGAAATAATTACATTAGATTTTTGGCCCCAAAATCTTTATATGTTAAAGAAAATATTAAATCTGATTTACTGTGATTTTTGGAGATTTTTCCCAAGTGTTTATGATTTAATATGAATTGTTTGAGCCAGAAAAGCTTAATTATTAATTAAAACATTAATATAAAATGTATGGTTTGTAAATTATTTTGGAAACGATAAATCTGCTTTATTAGCAATTTTCTAAAAATATTTTGATAAAGAAAATGTTAACCAATGAAATTTTAAAACAATAGAAGCTGGTGGAAAAGAACTTACTTTTAATAGCAAATTAACAGTTTTCATATTAATTATGAAAATGCCATGTCGATAATGTTGACGTCGCCATTCATCTACGCCACTTCTATGTTTTCGGCGTCAACCAGTAGCGACGCACACGATAACAACTACGGTTGGTATGAAGTGAACCGGCTATGGTTGAATAAGCTTGAGGTCGGCACCCTTGTCATTGACAACGACATTGCCGCATGATTTATTGTAATCGTAACAGTGTCACATGACTTAAGTGCCACATTACTTAAAAAAGGCATAGTTCCGCTTATTCTCTATAACGTCGTCGACCCCAGAAGGCAATGAGGCCGCCTATTTTCTTATTAGCCATAAAGGCGCCGTGTTTCATCAAGCTCGACACCACAAATGTCATGTTTCTCTAAAGTAGTATTGCCACCAGACTTGCTTATCGGCTATACTAAGACCATATTCCCATGTTTTTAGTATTAACTCTTTAAGGTATTGATTCTGAAGGTCATCAATGTCCACCTTCATAAATTTCCAAGCTTTATAACTTTATACTATGCAAACCAAGTTTTATACCCAATGACATCGGCACTCTATGAAGTGCGATACATATACGTTATCGGTCCTATGGCCTTATGTTTTATAGATTAAATACTTTAACATATTTTCAAACTTAAAGAGGTGCAATGACTCTTGTCGGCTGTATTCACACCGTACTTTATCAATATACATAGTTGTGGTTTTGGCTTTATAGCCTATGGTTTTGAAAGGCGATAACCTCTAAGTGATTTCAAACTTCATAAATATTGTTTTATAAAAGATATATCTTGGCATATGTACTTTGAGTAAAGTAAAGGGATATAAGTTTTCCTTGTTTTATATATGATTTCAAAGGGTAAATCATTTACAAAGATTGTATTTTCAAAGAAATAAAAAAAGGTACTAAGCCCAAAATTTAACTAATAAGCTTATTTTTCTTATCACCATTAGATAAATTGTGATATGATGAATTGAGGTCAGATATTAGAAAATCAGATGGGACTAGTGTAAGGTAGCGCCCTATACTTCAGTTGTTTGCCCTTAGTTGATATTAGCCTATAATTCTAGCGCGTAAGGCTTTGTCACGGGTAAGACTAAAAGTAGGTTTACGTATAAAATGAAATACACAAAAATGAGAAAGGATATCGGTAGCCTGCAAAACCATTAGGATTAGAGTGACCCTAGGAATAGTAAGTTTTGAATAGACCATCCAGTTGCCTTCTAATAGTATGTTAGAGAATTTGATATATCTGGTAGGCCTGAGTAAGCCATAGGTTTGTAGTTACCTTGAGAAAACTATGAGTTGGAACAGATAATCCATTGATTTGGACAGATGGTCATGATTACCCTTGTTGCATTGATGCATATTACTGTTTTATTAGTTTAACCATTGTGCCTGCAAGATTTGATCTACAAAAGATATATTTTTAAAGATATTAGTGAGGGAAAACCCATTCCACTCAGCGGTGTGGTCTCATTAAATATCCATAAATCGACATGGAAATTATTATTCACACCGGGCTTTTTGTCTGACTCAAAGTTTATGTTTTCCTCTTGAACTCTCGGGTGCTCAAAATTTGATTTGGGTAGGTCGAGAGTAAGGGTCTACAGGTTGTTTAGATTGGATGATTAAAGCTTCTGAAGGTGTGCGTGAGGCAAATCTAGCTATGTAGGGGCGCGCGCACACACACACAGATATATATATATATATATATATATCTGTGTGTGTGTGTGTGTGTGTCTATATTATCCGCTATGTTGAAATTTCATTTTGTTGTAATGTATGTAATGGAAGATGTTATGACTGCTTAGTATTAACTTTGATCAACCAAGGGAGCACCTTCATATGCCGCTCTTGGATTATTTTGTAATAATAATATTTTATCTGAACCTGGGCAACGTTTGGAATTATGTAATGAATATGAAATATTATCTTTGAAATGAAATGAGAAATTTTGTTTGAAATTGCAATTAAGAAAATATCATATTCTTGTGCTTTCATGTTATTGATACAATTAGCTTATCTGCATTTTGTCATTGGAGATTAATACTATAGATGACTGCAGCATCTACAGCGGTTAGTTTCGGACTTTAAATTAAGGGTGTAACACTTAACACTAAATTTCGAGGTATGGAAACTCGTCTCTATCTTGAAAATTAAGAATGTATGTCGAGGCAAGGATAGTTTTCTAACTTGTCTGATTTCATTGTTATCGAAGGATAGTGTTGTTTGAAATAGGGAACTGATGGTAAATATATTTGGTTTAATTTCCATATGCGCATTTTACTTATACAAAAAGGAAAGGGTTTTGGGTTTATTGTTGTCAATGTTGTAAATGACATTTGTATTAACCCGATTAAGCATGGTTTTGGAATTGAAATCATTTTAAGATTTGTGAATATGCTTATACCGTTGAGATAAGTATAAGGGTACATTTTCTCAGTTCGGAGAGACCAAGATCAGATATATTATTCAAAAACCACTTCGAACCGGCATAAGCGTTCGAATTGGGACATCTTGAAGATGATGGAATTGAATATTGAGTTCTTTGAAGTGCAAGGGCTGCTTGCTACTAATCCTAAGGATGTAGTAGAAGTAGTGCATTTGGTTTTTTCATACCCAAAACAACTTGTATGGATGAATGCTGGCATTGCATTGTCACCTGAAAAGCAGTGTTAGCATTTCAATTGAGATTTTCTAAAAAGGTAAAACGTAGCCTTGAGCTTCATAACCAGAAATGACTAAAACAAGGGATATGTCGCAAGGCAATGTGGGTCGCACCCATTAGGATATGGTTATCATATTTCTAGATCATCAATGAAACTTTTGGATTTGGAATGTGCATGAGAGCTCTCAAGGGAAAGATTGGAAAGCAACCTGGGTAATGATTATATTCAGTATTATCCAAGAAGGGGTAGGCTGGTCTTGCCATGCAAGGGGTCCATGTAAAGCCCTCGATACATTTTATCTAGAGGTTTACTGTGATAGGCGGTATCCTAGTAGCCTTATCATTGTTTGAAATCCATTCTCCAATACGTGCCTTTACGGACTTAGTTGTATACCTATTATGTTGGAATGTAACTAATATAACCATTTCGGCTACGATTAAAAATTTATTTTAAACCCTATATATTATTATAAGATCTGAAGATTTCCTACAAATCATTTGGTTATCATAAGGTAAAATCTCATCCATCTTTATATGCAATGTGGTCTTACGAGATACCTTTATTTTTGAAAGGTTTTACAACATTAAAATCCATATAATGTGTGTTTCTTATGCTGCTTTATCAGACTAATCCAGACGTTATTTTCTTATAAAGCTCGGGTCAGTCCAAGCATATTTTTAGACTTAGTTTTGGATGCTTTGGAGCTTCAAGAGACGAGTTGGATGCCACCAAGACGTATTCATGTATACTTTATTTCCATTACATTGGTTGTTTATATTTATGAACATTTGTGAGGACGAGTTGTTATAACTATCCAAGCTGATAATGGATAGTTACTCTGATCGATATATGTGTATTATTGTTTTCTTTTATAAAAATATGTTGTATATTATATATTAGTCGTCACATTGTGAGATTCTGTGTTGTCTTTTATTTTATTTTCCCCCAACAATCTGTCTTTTTGGCACTTGGATGATCGGTATGTGAATACCGTGGATGTATTAGTGTCGACTTTTGAGGGTCGAAAAAGCGGGTCGTTACATGTGGTATCAGAGCTTAGGTTCAGCAAACACCTAGGCTTTAGTGGGGTAGACTCATTAGAGATAGGATTAGTAACACCCTAAATGAGTTTGAGTGTATATATATGAGTGCGTATTTGTTAGTGCTATAAAATTGTTTTATATTGTGTTGATTGATCTGTTGAGTGGTTTATAAATTCTGGTCGATGCAGAAGTTACAACTGTATCGATAGGGGTTTCTAAATACTTGGACAAGACGGACCGATACAGTATTATTTTAAAGTTGGTAAATGAAATAATTTTACCTCGATTATATTATATATATAAAAGAATAATTTTCAAAAATTGATATAGTTATTTACGATGTGTTTGCTTGTTAGAAAATGATAATATTCAGTTATTATCATTTATTGTTTGATTAGTCATGCTCATCCAGTTTAGGAGCATTGACTATTGTTTGCTGATTGATTGTTTGTGCTCAGATAGTTTATGGGCATTAATTGTTTGATTAAATTAAATATGAACACCTTGTGAATTAAGTTTCACAGTTAAACTATCATGCGTTCGATGATAATGTTGGGTTAAAATTTAATTTTAATAAAAGGTTGTTTATTACAATCTAAACAAGAATATATATGTATGAAATGTTTTTATATAAGAAAGTGAAATTATGTAAGTATGGTTTATGAATATGGTTTTTAAGTAAAAAGAAAGATATGGAAACCTGTCTCTATCTTGAGAACTATCATGTTGAGGCAAAGATAGTTTTCTAACTTGTCTGATTTCATTATTAATTGAGGGATAGTGCTGTTTGAAATCGAAAAGTTGTGGTAAGTATATTTGGTTTAATTTCCATACGTTCCATTTATTTATACAAAAAGGAAAGTGTTTTGTGTTTATTGTTGTCAATGTTATAAATGACATTTGTTTTAACCCGATTAAGCATGGTTTTGGAAATGAAATCTTCATTTGTGAATATACTTACACCATTGAGATAAGTATATGGGTACATTTTCAAGTATTGAAAATGTAGTATTTTATGAATATACTTATACTGTTGTTATAAGTATATGGAAAAGTTTTCTAAGTTTTGAAATTTAATTCTTTTGTGAGTATACTTATACCACTGAGATAAGTATATCAATATTTTTTCAAGTATTGAAAGAGTAGAGAGGGTTTTTGAATATGTCTTTGTAAAAGTATTTTACAAGAATTTACAAAGTGGTTTTAATTAATGAAAGGATTAATTAAAGAGGCTTAGTGGTTGCTTTGTGCTTAACCATACTTGGTTAAATCTCTGGCTGAATTGTTTATTTATTGATAGTTAAATAACCGAGTATCAAATGTTGGCCACTTTTAAAAATTATCGTTGTCGGATCGGAGAGAACGGGATCAAATATATTATTCGAAAACCACTTCGAACTAGCATAAGCATTTGAATTAGAACATCTTGAAGATAATAGAATTGAAGATGGAGTTCTTTGAGGTGTAAGGGTCGCTTGCTACTAATCCTAAGGATGTAGTAGAAGTAGTGCCTTTGGTTTTTTTCAGACCTGGAACAACTTGTTTGGATGAATGCAGGCATTGCATTGTTGCTTGAAGGTAGTGCTAGCATTCCAAGTAGGATTTGCTGAAAAGGTAAAACGTAAACTCTATGTTTTTCATATCACTTATCTACAGAAGTTTGTGCATGACTCAAGCATGAAGATTACACTAGATCATTCAGAAGATGTTGAGATAGAACTAGAAGTTTCTATATCTCGTAGGCCGCTTTGTATTGTTGGGTACGATACAAAGCAGCTTAGGAGAAAAAACGGTGAAGCTAATTGAGGTGCAATGGAGCATAAGTGAGGAAGACTATACGAGGGAGATGGAAGAGAGCATGAGGACTTCATATCCGGAGCTCTTTGAATGGTAAGGCACACTGTTTATCGTGTTTAATTTCACCATCATATACTATATTTGATAGTTTTTAGTATTCTGCATGCTAGAATATATCACATATATTATTGATTGCATGGTTGTTTGTTTGATATGTGGGATGGTTGATTATGCTTGGTAGGCATGCAAGATGATCATGGTTGTTTATCCTTTGGCTTGTTTGGGATTTCGAAGGTGAAATTCGAAAAGGGGAGGATAATGTAACGATCCGTATTTTACATATCGGAGGATCGTAAAATATTTTTATTTTGTTCATGTGTGGTTGTATGATTCTATAATTTTGGGGGGACTCGTAGGGACATCATACACACCTACGATTTTTTCCAAATTTCTATGTGACCATTTTGACCATGTAAAACTATTTGGGCTATAAATTTCGATAGGAGTTGAATTAGAGTCTCAAGCTAGTTTCATTGCTTGAGAATGATGGTTTGTCATTTCGTAGAGTGGTCATAATAGAAAAACGGACTTACGGTTGGAAAGTTATGCCTGTTTTAAGTTTTTAAAGTTGCTGCCCAAAATTAGTGTGTAATTAGTGAAGCCTATTAGTTGGTCCATTAGTCTAAATAGAGAATACTATAAAAAGGGGGTTGAAGAGTCAAGTTATAACTTTATCCTCTCATTCTAAATTAGGTCTAAACCCTAATTAACCCTGGATCCATCTTAATTTCATCCAAAATCACCCGAAATGCTCTCTTAATTAAACTAGATTGAAGAATGGAGATTAGATCATCAACTAGAATACAGAGATCATCATTTTGCTTGATTTGAAGTGCATTTCATTGCTGTACGGATTGGATTTACATTCATATTGGTTGGATTTGGTAATTGGTGAGTGGTTTATGCCTTCTCACTATACTATACATGTTTATATGGTAGAATCATAGGATTTAACATGTTTTAAATCAATTTTTGTCATAAAACCTTTTATAACTTTAATTACATGTTAAACTATGTATATGGTCTAGATTGATTAGAAATCTTCTTACTTGTACTCATATATTCATGCAATATGTAGATATATGTTATAGATTGACTTGTTTATCTTATTTTAATGGATTGCATGTTTGATTGGATGAAATTGTTTGTTATTCTATGTTTGATGATATGATTTAATGTTGTTTGTTAGTGTTGTGATTGCATAGAAACTTGGTCGGGGAATTAAGCAAATTGGAGGCAAAGTTGATCGGAATCAGACGAAATTTAAAGGGGAAGCTCTGAAGTATTGGAAGAGTCATGGTTCAAGGTGCAAGTTTCAATTCCTTAACTACATAAGTTGGCACCGAGTTGAGAGGCCAGCATCGACATCTGTAGTTTGGTCATGGTGGTGGCGATTTTGGGGAGAGCAAGGATGTTGCTAGCAGAGGTTCCTAAAGTGATGGATAGGTGTTTGGCTAAGTGTTGGAGGATATGTTGACTTGTTTCTAGAATATGAAGTATAGTGCTTTGAAGAGAGGACTTGTTTTGTGATGACTTGATTTGTATTGAGAAGTTGGGGTCAAAGCATCTAGGATTAGAGTATTAGAAGCAATCAATGAGTGAAAGAAAACTTAGCCTTCAATTGGCTAAGTGGTGGGGCCAGTGCGAGTTGAGAGGTCGGTACTGAGTTCTAGAGTTAAGCCCATATGAGATGAAACTTCTAGGAGGTAAAGTAGAGGTCGTGTGTATCATGATGGAGGTGTTGACTCTTCATATCGGTTGGATGACGATATAACGACATGATGAAAAACTATGGTCTTTGGATGTTGGCTCGTGTTGGGAGTAGGTTTTGAAGATAACAGCTCGCAAAAGGGGTGGGTTATATGATCGGGAAACGTGGAAGGTTTCCTCATGAATAATGGAACCTAGATTGAGCAAGAAGGGCTCGGTATCCAAATGGAGAAAAGATAGGCTCGGGTGTATGTGTTAAGGAATCATTGATGCTCAAAGTGTTTTCTATTGCACTCGAAGTAGGGGTATTGTAAGTGGATACATGCATGGGTCAATGAAGGGACCTGTATACCCTAGACCTGTGGCTTTGGGTCTAGTGTCTAGCTTTGGGTTGCGACACACGTATCCAGCTATGGGATACGATATATGAGAGTACAACGAAGAATGGGATTTCAATTAGCCACTAGTATAAAGAAGGCCATACGAGCTATCATATATTCAGAGAACATGGAGTGATAGTTAGGATTATTTGATGGATGTTATTGATGTGCACGTAAATGTGCATATTTTTACCACCATATTTAATCTGTTTAAATTAAATAAATGATCATATTGGGTATTTTATCTTGTTTAAACCAAAATTCAAATTATTTCAAATCGTCATGTATTCATCTTCATCCAAGGACAAAATGGTCATTTTTGTGCATATATTAATTTTCTAAAATTTAATTGAAATTTCTATTGTATTTTGTAGGAATTTAGAATCAAATACAAGTGGCTTCATGAGATATATGCATGCACATAAGTGAATACAAATGAATGGAGATGGAAATAATTCATTTCATGGATCATGGAGGACTTCACCTACCCACATGCCTTCATGTACACTTAGGAGCTAATACTTACGCTAATGGAAATTAAAGCTACATGTACATTTAAGTGGGGAATTAAGACATGCTAATGATTACTTGCTGGCCACACTACCTCAAGGGTAGTTTGGGTAGTTCCCAAAAAATGAATTAGGGTTTCCAAACATGTATAAATACCCTTTATCTTCATGTAATTATCTCTTTTCTTTTGTCTCTCTTCTCTTAGGCTCTCTTCTCTTAGTCTCTTCTCTTAGTTTAGGAAAATAAAATGAGAGCTCTCTTTCTTTTCATGGCTACTTAGCCATTTTTATTTCATGTAATTTTTATTTTCTTTCTTATGCAATTTAATACATGCTCTTTTCTTTTACATGCTTCTTTTCCTTTCTTGTTAGTAGTTAGTTTATTTTTCATGCAAGTATAGTAGATTTTATTTTATGCAAGTAGATTAGTTTTGCTTTTCATTTTGCTCTCTTCTTCCTCTTATTTGTTTGATGTTGCATGCTACAATTGTTGATT
This sequence comes from Allium fistulosum, assembly GCA_030737815.1. Lineage (NCBI taxonomy): Eukaryota > Viridiplantae > Streptophyta > Magnoliopsida > Asparagales > Amaryllidaceae > Allium > Allium fistulosum. Next base: position 1,331,831,350 of record CM060902.1, on the reverse strand, counting down.
TGATAATAAAAATGAGAGGCTAAACCCCTTCAATTTAGGGGTAATGAAGCTCTCTAATTATGTAGCTTTAACATAACTTGTTAATTTTTATCTCTTTTGTGCTTAAATGAATGTTGATGAGATTTATTGTTTCATATTGAATTTGATAGTCTATGTTATTAATAACAAATAGGCTATGCTTAAACAATCACAAATAATAATTACCTCTTCATCTACATATGATGATGGTAATGAAGTGAATGTTGAAATTAAATTTTAATGGCTTATATTTCTAAAACAATAGTTAATAGGCCATGCTTAAAATAGATTTCATTTTCAACTTGTTGTCATTTTTCATGAGAGTTAAAAGTTGTTTAAGGAGTGTGTTATAGTTTGATGGTTTATGTTGAGCTAATTAATAGCACAAATAGGCCATACTTATGATAAACACATCAATTAAACTAAATAATGACAAAAAAAAGAGAGATCATAATTTCATATTTGTTGAACTATATGATCTAAAGAGTGGAATTATCTCTAAATTGTCATTTAACTCTCATATTTTTATCAAATTTCTTTTGTTAGTTAGTTAGTTTATTTACATTTTTAGTTCACACACTTCAAATTCTTGGTTTAATTTGATTGAATAGAAATTTAAAATCTAACAATTCCCTGCGGATCGACCAGTACTCCCCACGTACTAGAATTGTACGCCGTGCGCTTGCGGTTGATTTTAATTTAAATTCGTTGGGCGGATTTATAAACCGATAGAATTTCCGTCGACGAACAAGTTTTTGGCGCCGTTGCCGGGGAATAGTATTGATTTTGATTTTCTATTCTTCGAATTATTTTTGTTTGATTTTTGTGTGTGTTTTTGTTTTTGTTTTGTGTGTTTGCATTAAAAAGAAAAAAAATATTGTGTGTTTGTTTGCATTTTGTTGGTGTGCTTGTTTTCTAGTTTAATTTGCTTTTGCATTTCTATTAAAAAACACACATGCAATTTCATTCAAAAAGAAAAAAAAATCTTTTATTCCATTCCTTCTTTTTTATATTTTACATTTTTTTTACGTTGCTTTTACCATTTCTAATTTAAAAAAAAATCAAAAACACTGTTACATTGCATTTTCTATCTGCCCTTGTCCCCACATCACCTCTGTTCAGCATTTATTGCCATCAACCACTTAACTTCCTCTCAACATTCTCAGGCAAACAACTTCTGTAAACACAGCACTGTCATTGATGTGCACGTAAATGTGCATATATTTACATCCATATTTTATCTCTTTTTATTTAAATAAACATTATATTTGGGCATTTTTACATGTTAAAACCAAAATTCAATTATTTTCAAACCATCATATTTTCATCTTCATTCAGGGGCATAATGGCCATTTTTGTGCATGTGTCAATTTAAGATTTTTTACTTGGACAATTTTATTATATTTATAGGAGATTTTGATGCATATAGAAGTGGGATTCATGATGATATATGCATGCACAAGGAAATACAAAGGAATGAAGAGGAAATAATTCAAGTTCAAGATTATGGAGGACCCCACCCACTTATCTAAATGTACAATTAGGAGCTAATGGACAACTAAGTGGAGGTTAAAGCTTCATGCACATCAAATGATGAATTAATTAGTGGCTAATGGTTACTTGGTGGCCACACTTCCTAAAGGGAATTTTGGGAAGCACCCTAAAAATGGAATTAGGGTTTTATGCATGTATAAATAACCCTCTTATGTACATGAACATATCTTATACTCTTTCACATTAGTTAGGAAATTAAAAAGAGCAAGTTGTAATGGCAATATTACATGAAATAAAAATGGCTTCCAAGCCTCTTTCTCTCTTCTTCTCTACATATTTTTCTTTGTTTTATTGTTAATGTTTATTTAAATGCTCTCTTTCTTTTTATTTTCATAGCTTACTTAATGCAAGTAGTGTAGTTTTAATTTTTATGCAAGTAGTTAGTAGCTAATCTCTTTTGCTTTCTTTGCTTAGTTTTATTTCTTTTGCTTTTTAAATGTTGAAATTTACAAGTGTTGATTTGATAACACAAATGAGTAGCTAAACCCCTTCAATTTAGGGGTGATGAAGCTCTCTAACTTTATGAAATTTCAACATTTTTTATGATTTATGATCTCTTTTGGTTTGTGCTTCATGAGAGTGAATTTTGATGCAAGTTTATACAAGTGGGTTTGATAGCTTATGTTGTTTTTGCAAATGAGCTATTCTTATTCAACATAAACACAATTTGCATCATCATTTGCTAATCGGTTTTTGATTTTGAAAAGAAAGTGAAAACAAAATTTGATGGTCTATCTTACTGATTACAATAGTAAATAGATCGTACTTAAAATAGCTTTTGCTTTGGCTTCATTTTCATGAGAATTATAAGTGGTATAATTGTTGTATTATAGTTTGATGGTTTGAGTTATGTTAATCAATAACATAAACAAACCATACTTATGATAAATGCAACGATTATTTCACTATCACAATTGAAGATCATAAATTATTGATTGTTGATTTACAAAAATATGAGAGTGGATTGATCCCTAAATTGTTCTCTAGTCCAATAGTTTTTAAATCACAACATTTGCTTAGCTTCTAGTTTTCAAAACAATCTCCACTTTTGGTTTAATTTGATTGATTAGAAAATTTTAAAATCTCATAATTCCCTACGGATCGACCTATACTCACCACGTACTAACTTTTGTACGCCGTGCGCTTGCGGTTATTTTAATTTGAAATTTATCGACTATTTTCTAGAAAACTAGCCGATTAACAAGTTTTTGGCGCCGTTGTCGGGAATTTCTTTGATTTTTAATTTTCTATTCTTCGAAATATTGTCGTTTTATTTTATTTTGTTTGTTGAACTAGAAAAAATTAGTGTGTTGTGTGTTTGTGTGATTTTTGTTTCATTTGTATTTGTTGTTTTTTTTCTTCTAGCATCTCTAGTATAAAAAAAATTGAGAGAAATGTGTGATCCTCTAATAAAAGAGGAGAGCACACATGAAGCTATGTATAAAACACATAAAATGGTGCTGCCAACATGCCTGGCAGGTGACAAGTCCATGAACCAGAACCAAATAAAGAAAAGGATACCCCAATAATGAGCTCCGGCAAAGCCACCGCCTATTACACCCTAATATCAAGCTCCGGCAAGGCCACCGCCCGATAATAAGGTGTTGGAGGTACCTAGAAAACTAAACCATCTACAAAATCCGGAGAATCAGAAAACCAGCACCATCAGAATAGAAACTCTATGAAATCTGAAGACACAGAATAACTGAAAGAAATGCTTGACGCCATCAGAACTCCTGAGAAAAGCTATCCTGCACTCCAAAAGATGCTAGCAATCCTGCTGAAGAGATAAACTAGCAACCTACCTAATCCAAACCTGAAACAAAACTAGGAAAAATAATTAGTATGAAACACATAGTGGAAATTAGCCACAAGGGCCTTTTTAGCAAGTGGAATTAGTTTCTAGGACACACAACTGAAATAATTACTTTCAAGGACAAAACGTAAAATAATTAGTTTCTAGAGCCTAAAAACCTATGAAATTATGTCATTGAAAGTAACTGGACTGATGACTTTGTCCTTGAAAATAATTATTCTGCTGACTTTGGCCTTGAAAGTAATTTCTTTGAATGTGTGTCCTAGAAACTAATTGGACTACAAAGTTTGTCCTTCTGGTGAAATGCCCCCAAACACATATATGTATATAAATAGAATTTATATATATATGCGAGAAAAATCGAATGAGAAAAATACAGCAAATATAAACTAGTATTAAAAACTAACAATACTAAAAAGTAAAGGAAATATGACCCAAACAGAAAAGGTAAACGAGTAAAAAACAAAACCTAACTAAAAACAACTTTAAGGACCTAAGAAAGGAAGAAAATTAGTACGCATCATATAAACATCATTTAAATTAGAAAAGGCATTAATATAATTATTATTAAAGACAAAATTATTAATGTTATGTTTGAAAATATTAATATTATTATTAACCTTGTTAAGGTATTCCTTAAAACAAATATTTTTGGCTAATTTATAATTAGGATTTGAGACCCAATTTAAGCAAAAAGAGGAAATTAAAAAAATCAAATTATTACAGCTAATATAGTTATTATTAAAAATTCTTTGATTTCTCTCAAACCAAATATACCAACTAGATATGGTGAAAAGAGTATCATGCAAGTATCTATTATCCTTATTAAACTTAAGTCTAAAAGAATTCCAATAGAAAAAGCAATCTGTAATTCTAGAACTAATTTTATACTAAAAATTATTGAGGGTATTCATAAGAATAAAATGAGTACCCATGCATTCGTAGTAAATATGATTAATATCTTCTAAATGAGTATTACAAAAATAACATTTATTATCAATGTGAATATTTTTTCTTTTTAAAAATTCTATTGTATTTAATTTACCATGAATAATAAGCCACATGTGAATTTTAGATTTTAGAGGAGCGTTAGTCTTCCAGATAAATTTAAAACAATTATCAGTAGCACCCGAAAAGTTAATGAATTTGTAAAAGGAATTTGTAGAATATTTCTTGCTCTTATCCCACTCCCAGCTAATACAATCATTCTCATTGCCAATATTATAAAGATTTAATCTAGCATAAAGCAAATTAAGCTGTCTAAGGGTTGAACCTACTAAAATTCTGTTAAAACTGAAAATCCAAGGAGGATCATTTTCAGAATTAAAAACTTCAGATATAAATGCATATTTAAAGTTGCAAATATCATTCAAATCTTTGAATTCATTCCTAAGAGGAGTAGCTGAAATCCAACTATCATGCCAAAAAGATGTATTATTACCAGAGTGAACGATAATATTAACACCTAAGTTAAAAATCTCACTACATTTTAAAATGGATTTCCAAAAATGAGATTGATTACGAGTAATCGAAGGACTAATATAATAGAAATTTTTACTACCATTGTAGTAATATTTAGAAATAATATCCTTCCAAAAGGCATTATCATTGGTATCTCTGAATTTCCATAACCATTTACCAAGAAGAGACAAGTTCATATTACGAAGATTAATGACTCCTAAACCACCATCCTTTTTGGACTTACAGACAGTTTCCCAATTTACTAAACATTTGATGCTACTATTTGAATTTTCACCACTCCAAAGGTAATCTCTTCTAATTCTATCTATTTTATCAATCACCCAATCAGGAAAAAGATGCATAGACATCCAATAGATAGGGAGAGCTGATAAAACAGAATTAATTAAAACCAGTCTACCTGCTCTAGATAAAAATCTCCCATTCCAGTTTGTAATCCTATTTTTGATTTTATCTACGATTATTAACCAATCATCGTGTTTAAGTTTTGAAGGTCTTATAACAAAACCAAGATGGTCAAACGGAAAATTCATAGTATTACAATTTAATGTATTTGCAACTAAATTTTCAACTTTTTCCAAATCGTTTAAAATTAAAACAGAACTTTTATCAATATTTAAACCCGATAAAAGTTCAACACTATATAGAATAAACTTAAGAGCAATTATGTGTCTAGGAAGATGAGAAGAAAAAAGCAAAGTGTCATCTGCAACTTGAAGGACTGACAAACCAAAACTTGAATTATCATTACCAATAATACCCAAAAGATTATTGTTAACAGCATTTTTGATAATCTTAGAAAAGACATCGGCTGCTAAATTAAACATAAGGGGCGATAAAGGGTCTCCTTGCCTTAAACCTCTCTTGGATTGAATTTTATTACCTAAAATACCATTAACCATAATACTAGAGTTTCCAGTTTTAAGCAAGTTCATGATCCAGTTAATCCATCTATTACTAAAGCCTCTGACATGGAAAATATCTATAAGAAAATCTCAATCAACCGAATCAAAAGCCTTAGCAAAATCTAATTTTAAAATAGCACAAGTAATATTATTCTTACAACAAAAATTAATGTATTCTTGAACAACTGCTACACCATCTGTGATATTTCTTCCTTTAATGAAAGCTGATTGAGAACAGTCAATTAGATCATTCATTTTTAAACTAAGTCTATTAGCTAAAACTTTAGAAATAATTTTAACAGAGCAATTAATCAATGAAATGGGTCTAAAATCTTTTAAAGTATTAGCACCAACTTTTTTATGTAGTAAAATAACATTAGCAAAATTAAATCTACCTAATTGGAGATTTCCTTTATAAAATTCATTAAACATACTAATTAAGTCAAATTTTAAAATTTCCCAAAAAGTTTTATAAAAGAAAATAGGAAATCCGTCCGGACCCGGAGATTTATCACCTGGTAAATCAAAAATGGCTTTTCGGATTTCCTCTTCAGTAAAAGGAACATCTAATTCAGAAAGATTAATATTAGAGACAGACGGATAAAGATCATTCCATCTAACTCTAAATCTATGCTTATTTTTATAGCCAAAAATATCTTTATAATATTCTGTGAAAGCATTATTGAGATCACGTTGATCAACTAATTCCACATTATTAACTAAAATGGAATTAATTGTATTACTACGTTTTCTACTGTTGGCTATATTATGAAAAAATTTGGTATTATTATCACCTTCATTGATCCATTGAATTTTTTATCTTTGTTTCCACATAACTTCCTCTTTTTCAAGAATAGAATTAAGTTCTACTTTTAAGTTATTAAGAACATTTCTCTCACCTAAACTTAAATGTCTAGTTTCTTCAATCTTATTTAGCTTAAGCATCTCATTAAGAATATTTTCTTTTTTAATTTTAATATTACCAAAAATATTTTTATTCCAAATTTTAAAAAAAATCCTAAGTTTTCTAAGTTTGAGCACAAAAGCTTTAGCAGAATTATCACTATACTTAAAACTATAATAACTCATGGACGACCATTTATTAATGATTAAATTTGAAAAACATGGTTCTAGATGCCACATTTTTTCAAATTTAAAAGGTCTACTAATAATTCTATGACGGTCGCAAGAAAGGATAATGGGACAATGATCTGAAAGGGTGTAAGGTAAACCTGACACTCTACAGATAGGAAATTTATCCTCAATTTCATCGCTAACGAAAAATCTATCTAAGAGAGCCAAGGAGGGAGACTCCCTATTATTACTCCAAGTAAATGCTCTATTGGATAAAGGAATTTTGATCAAATTAGAATGAATAATAAATTGATCGAATTTCTCCATGGCAGAATAATCTCCTTCTCGAGGAGAACGCTCCCCAACGAAACGAGTAACGTTAAAATCACCTCCCAATATCCAAGATCCGGGGGCAAATGATCTAAATTCGAGGCATTCATTCCAGAGAATCCGCCTTTCTATTTTAGAGTTAGGCCCATAAACATTAGAAATATTTAAAAAAGAATTGTCAGAAAGATTAATTAAAATAATGTGTAAAGAGTGTTGTTTGTGAATACACTAAAGTAATTTAAAGAGATTATCTCTCCAACCAATCATTAAACCCCCAGAAGATCCCACAGAAGGTAAAAAAAACCCAATTTCTAAAACGAAAGCCTCCTAATCTTCTAAAAAACGAAAATCGGGACACTCTATTTTAGTCTCTTGTAAAAGAGCAATGTCAATAGAATAGTCTTTAAAAAAGATTCTAACTTTATCGCATTTATTTAAGTCATTAAAACCTCTTATGTTCCAGCTAATGATCCTCATAAACCCATAGATCTAGCCCTATCAAGTTCCTTACTTCTAATAAACTCACGATCTAACTCAATGTCGGTGAAAATAAAAGCAGAGCCACTAGATAACTGACTGAATTCGGAAGCTGACAGGTTACCTAGAGCATAAGAGGAATATGTACTACCCAAATCAAAATACATACCAAAGCCTGATTCCATAACACCGCTCACGGTGTTCGAACCAGGAAACTCACCCAATGACTGAGAGCGATTACCTCGAATCCTGACACTACGACGAACCGTCCCGCTAGAAGCTGAATACTTTCTACGTCTACCTCTCTTCGAAGAAGAAATAAAAGGCACTGAATCACCATCAGCCTTACATATCTGACCTGACAAAAGATGCCTAGAACTCCTATCCAAAGCACCAGTATCAAGAGAATCAACAGAACCCAGAAGTGCCACTACCAGATTAACACTCCTACCCAAATGTTCAACAGGGGATACAACTTTTTCTTCACCATTATCACAAACATCATTACCCTTTAAGGTGTAATGATCAACATTAGAACTTTTAACATCAAGTATAACCTGACCCCGTGCATCATGCATAACTGAGTCAGTGAGCATATCATCAATAGAGGGGTTGAGCAAATTTAAGAACTCAACATCAACTTTGCTCTCTGATTCAACAATTTGATCAACCTGTTCCAATATGCTGTGTGCACCGTGCACATCATACACCACATCCCTATCCAATAAAAGATCATCAAAATTCATACTGTCTGCAGATAAAATCCACTCTTGAAAGACCCCAGATTGTCGCAGCGATAAGTCATCTTCAAAAACGGATTCGCCAGTGGAATGAGATACTACAACCCCTTTCAAAATCTCTTCTACCCAAAAGCCATAATCATCAGCTACCAAAGGCATATCCATTTTCAAATCTAACTTCTTACAGTCAAAGTCGAAAACCTCTTCAAACTTATAGAAACTCTCAACATCATTATGAAATTCAAAATCACACTCAGGTATAGGGAAATGAGGTTCGAAAACAAAAGAACTGACTGAAACATTACTATCCAAGATATTTCTATCCATGTTATCAACTTAGAAACAAGCTGCTACCACATTTGAATGATCGCCATCATCAGGATTCATGGAGCGATCTGGAGATATCTCTAGTTCAAGGCAGACAAATTTATTGGAGGAAGGATCACAGTCTTCAGAATTTACAGAGCACTCTGAAGTGATCTCTGATTCAAGGCAAGCAAATTTGTTAGATGTAGAAATCTTAAAAGGATCCAATTTGCGAGAAAAAGATAAACCTTTTTTGATCTTTGGTAGAATAAAACCACTTATCAAATCAATATTCTCATCCTTTGTCTCTGGTTTGGACATACAGAGAACAACGTCTGGATCAAGCAAGATGGGATCCAAAATTAAAGATTCTTCTCTTCTAACATTTTCAAGAATAACACTATCATCTAAATTCGAACATACCAAGATTTTCTCTGAAAAGACAGAATAATCAATATTTTCAACAAGATTCTCTGAAACACCAAAACTTTCTTGATTACCCTTACCAATGTTTGGCGAATTAACAATATTAAAGTGATATAAAAGATCGTCGAAAAATTTCAAACCTTCAGTTCTTTTGTACCTGAGATAATTGATTAAAATCCCTCTCAAGTTAATGAACTTTAAGACGAATAGGAAACCATGTTCAACTAACAGATCTGAAGAGATTGAAGAGGCCGAAGGAGATTCAATTTTACCAAAATAATGTTTAGGATCTCCAAATCTAGCTTTATAGCCCTTACCAATATTTGGGGAATTAACAAAATTAAAGTGAAAGAGCAAATCTTCCAGAAGCTTAAAACCATCAACTCGGTTCTGCCACAAATGATCGAGCATAATCTCTTTCAAAAGCATGATCTTTAACACAAACTGGAATCCATTTTCAACCAAGACATCAGAGGAAACATTGATTCTAGAATACATCGAACACTTATTACTCTTATGGCCAAAATTGCCGCAATTAAAGCACCTGATAGGATCGCGGCATTGAGACGCAAAATGGTTACTGTCTCCATATCTAAAACAATAAATCTTGTTAGATTTAGAATCTATCCATCTTTTGTTCGATGCTTGACGCCGCGAATCTCGAAAATTATAAGTTGGCAATCGGTCTTTGACCACTTGAGCATAGGAACAATGTCGAATCGAATCAGAATCACTAGCATTAATATCCGCTTGCAAATAAGGATGAATTAGAGATGAAAGAGGAAGATTTTGAGATCGGAGACAAGAAACAGTCGCAGACATTTCAAAAAATTATACAATGAAACGTCGAAAATTCGAAAAAAAATCTAGTATAAAAAAAATATTATATGCAGAAAAAAATAATAATAAAAAATATTAAAAAAAACAATTTTATTCCATTTCGTTTTCTTTTGCAATTTTGCATTTACAATTTATTTTTACAATCTCATTTTTTTATATACTTTTGCATTTACATTGTCAAAAGCTCTCGGGTTCAACTCTCTGTTCACCAGTGCACTGCACATATACAAACAATCACCATCTCAACCAAACTTCTCTGACAACTTGCCTACCTCTTTCTGCTACTTCCCTTCATCTTTCTTTCAACAATCCTACCATTTACACATTTCTACTTCAAAACCATTCACAACAACTCCACCCCACATCTTCCCTCTTACCTAACACTGTCATATACCATTACTACATATGCTGTCAACACTACCATCCCTGCCAAGCACCTTGTTGTTGTTCCCACTAAAACATCATCACCAACAACTACTGAATCATCTCCTCCTTGCATACCATTCCATCATCAATCACCTCTACTTGAACCACCTACAAATAGCAGTACCCTCCCTGAACTAATCACCAAACCACAAGTCACTACCATCTCTTCAAAATAGCTTCTCAACAACATAACTGCACTACCATCATCTTCCATTACCTTTAACTTCCACATGCAATCACTCCAGTCATCACCCTACAACAGCAACCATCCCAGTTCTGTCTTGCACCAAAATGCCAGTTCTCCTTCCTACCACCATTCATCTATACACTGTACATAACAGTGCGATTCACTATTACATTCCTCCCTGCCTTCCAGACCACATCACCACACTCTACCTTCAGCTACAACCACCTTCCCCTGCTTCTGCTCCTCAACTACTAACTTCACTCCTCTACTTCAACATAAACTGCTTCACATACATACATCATTCACTCCTCAACATTCTTCACAACCATCTCCTTCAACAGTTTGCATCACCTTTGCCTCTACGGTTTGCCCGGCTGCCACTTCACCCAACCATTCCAAAAATCTGCACACTTCACATTCAACTACAATTTCCCCACCACTTCCTTGCATCTCTCCTCACATCAATATCATATAACTTTTTCAATTCTTTACTGCACATACAAAACTGCAACCAACATCTTCTGCAATCACCTGTCACCTGAACTTCTCACCATCAACTTCTGCTGCCTGATCGCTAGAAGCACCTACTACTTGCCATCATACAACATACTCAAACTGTCAAGACACATCTCATTCAAACACCTCATTGCAATACATCGACCATCATCCCCTCTGAACACATTGCACCAGCTTCGACTTCAAACTCAACCACCACTACTGCCTATCCACCCCCTGCCCTGTCATTACTCCAACAACTGCAAACACTCTGCATCACATATCCATAACTACCCACCCCCTGCTGTCATTACATATCCATTGACCTCTGCATCACATATCACAATACCCAGAACATCAACTCCCCTCACTTCTCTCCTACCCAAACCCACAGTCAACGTCAGCCTTCCCGACAACAACGAACATCCCTGAACCACCACTTACCACTTCTACAAGCGAACCTATATCACTGTCACAAACTTCCACCCACTGCTTTGCAACCAAGCATACAAGTTATGCCAGTCATCACCTATACAAGCAACATAACCAAAACTGTTCCTCCACTTCACACTCCAACATCATACTCCTCTTTGAACCCATACATCAGTCCCCTGACCACAACCATCAGACATACTGCCATCACATTCACTGTGCATTATACTTCACTCCAGTGTGCATATATAAAAAACATTTCTGCCTTCTTGCATCACCTCCCAGCCTTCACTGCCCTCTCATACCTCTACCATACTTCATTGCTTCAAACCAAACATATACCTCAATTCAACACTGCAACGTCATTGCAATACAATTGCTTGCAACTGACCACACAACTACCTGTGCACATACCTCTCTGTGCATATCAGTGCACAAATCTACAGTCTTACCACCATATTTCACTCTCCCATACAACTGCACTATCATTTACTTCATATCACATATCATTTCCCATTGCCCACATCATAACTCCATCAAACATCCCCTTTACTTGGCCACCACTTCTTATGACAGCAGTCCCTCCCTTCACTGTGCTTCTTCTGCAAATTCACAATACAAGCCAATCACTACAAGCATACAAACATTCCACTTCGGCCATACAACACAGTTGTGCACACATACAACACACTGCTGAACTATCTACCCTCCTTACCACATTAAACTGTTGCATAGCCTACCACCCCACCGCCAAACAACACTCCAACCACCATTCACTGCCCAGTCACCAAGGCAACAACTTCACAACATTACATACTGCAAACATCCTTGAATCCACTACAAAACAGTCGCAGCCACTTCAAAGCAACATCAGACCACTCCACGACTTCATCTACTGCTCCGACCACATCCTTCTTGCTGCATTGGATCGCAACTTCACCAGACTACTACTCTAACCAATGACCTGCCATCATCGAACACAACCTGCCAATCGCAGTCAAATCTACTCCACTGCACTGCCTCCACAACATCACGACTGTGCAACAATCACTACACAAAATTTCACTATCACACTATCAGTTCACCATTACACTCCTCTTGCATCAACCAATATCCACTGCACTTCCAATTCATCCCCCTCAAAGCCACCTCCTTCCATCACTACAATCACTTTGCCTGCTATACTTCCCACTTCGACTTCACAAACAACACCTTAACTTCAACCAGTTTCGAGCAACCGAAATCAACCATTGCAATTCAGTGCTTCAACATTAAATCACCACAGAACCAAAAAAACCGACCTTCAACTTCCTCCACCCACCTGAAAATCACTACTCAGGCTCCTCCGCGCTTCGCCATCAAACCTAAAAACCACCACGATTCGCCCTCGAACCCAAACGCCTCGAACCCGCCGTTTCTTCTCGACCAAACCCCAACCCAAAACCAAATCGCGGCTGACACCTTTCCCCCCTTCGATCATCGAACTATGAATTCGCGAATTTATTTGGTACGAGAATTTAGTCGTGAATTATGAACTATGATTTGTTGTTTGGTACGAGAGTTTATTTGGGCCGGGTGGGTTTTATTGGTTATTGATTATTTGGTTTGTTTAATTAGCATTTTTTTATCCATTTACCATTTTGTTTTTCCATCTTGGTTTCATTAAAAAAATACACAATTCAAAAAAAGGGTTTTGTTTTCTTTTTGTTTTGCTTTATCATTAAAAAACAGAAAAAAGGAAAGAAAAAAAAAGTTAAGTTGCATTTGTTTTAAGTTACTCCTTTGGTATTAATAAAAAAACTGTATATATACCTTGTTTTAATTTTTAGGTTGTAGGAAATAAAAGAAAGAACCGCTTGCCAAAAGCTATCGCTTTGCTTAGTTTGCTTGCTTAAAAAAATTGCCGCTAGCAAAAAAAAGTTTGCTAATAATTCTGCATACTCTAGTATCGTGCCCCTCGTCTCTTGTTTTATTTGCTTTGCATTATTGGGTGCTTGCATTAAAAAAACAAAAACAAAAATCCATTCGTAGTTGCATTGTTAATACACGTTTAATTTTAGTTTTGCATTTCATCTTAGACTTTTGATTAATAATAACGGTTAGAAATTGATAACGCTTAATTGTATATTGACAAGTTGTCTTCTTTGAACAATTTACTTTCTTGGTGTCCAGGCTACGACAGAGCAATAATCAGTTATAAATATTACGGTGATTCGTAAATATTATACTGAATTGTTTCTTTGAAGGTACTTAAACCTTCGGTTACATTGCTACGATGATTCGTGGTGCACTGATAACCCCTGCTCGTTACCTGGCTGAGAACTATCTTGTTGATTTAAGACAAAGCGTGATTATACAATTTTGAGTTAACTTAGGATAAATCATTTGTAGTTAACCCTTGCATTCATTTAGTTGCATTAGTTCATGCATATTTTAAAAAAAAATTAACAAAATCAAAAACAAAAAAAATTGTAAATATTCCTTTGAAATTCTTAAATCCTTTTCCTTTGAATTTTTTTTATTCAAAATCAAAAATCCAAAAAAAAATATATAATCTTTTCAAAAAAAAACCAAAACAAAAATCAATTTTCCTTGTGAACAAATTCATTTTGTAAATATTTTTCCTTTATAAAAAAAACAAAAACATTCTTGAAAATGTCTGAATTTCCATATTCACATGAATTTTACAATAGTTGTGAAAATCAATATAATCAATATAATTTCATTTCAAATTCTTATGGATATTTCAACAGCAACTATTGTTTAAACGATTCGAGTTTTGAACCACAAAATTTTCAAAATGACGAACAACCCTCGAATCTCGAAAATAGCATTTCATCTCTACTTGAAATCTCTACACAACAAAATCAAATGATAAATGATTTGTGTAATTCTTATTTGTGTGATAACTCAAGTCAAAATTTTCAAAATAATCAAAATTTGAATTCACTTCAAAATGACTTCGAGTATAGCCCATGCCAATTCAATTTTGAACTCCAAAATGAATTTCAAAATCAAAACGAAAATGTGATCCACTTTTCAAATAATTTTGGCAATGAGAATAATCTCGATTATTATACGAGTGAAATTTTTTGTTTACAACAAATCCAAATCGAAAATTCTCAAGTAAATAATTATAAGTTGGATTTTGTTGAACAAATGAACGAAATTTACGATGGTCACACGGATTTGTTGATTAAAACATACAAAAAATTACATGAACAACAAAATCAAATCCCAATGTGTGATGAGTCAAATAGTAATCCATCTTTTACCACAATTGACGATTTTCAAATAACAAATTTTGAAATTGAAAACAACAATCTTAATGAAGTTGTTGAAAAAATGGTAATTGAGTTGGATTTCAATCCTTTTGTGGGTGAGAAACTCGATTTAAGATTCAATCTTCCTTTTTTCGATTTTGAAAATTTGAACACAACAACTTTGGATTTTGAACTTGACACATGCAATGAAGTTGTTGATAATTCAATAAAAGAAGACGAATTCAATGAACATGATTTCTTTGGACTTTTCGAAAATTAGTTGTTAAATTCTGATGGGGAAGATTTAAATCACTATTTTGATTTTGAAATCCATAATTCTGAAGAAGTTTTCAATGATATATTTTAATTTCAAATTTGTGAAATTAAACTTGAATTTCAACAAATTGTTTTATCGACCCCAAAAATCATCAAAAATAAAACAACTCGCACGATTTTTAATAAAATGGCATTCGTTTTTCCAAATCAACATTCAACTCCGAAATCTTTTATGATTTGGTTTTCTGTGCTTAAGCGTGTCTTGCATACTTGACGAGACAAATGAATCGGTCTTTAGAAGACTGTTTCATTTACTTTTTGACTATATACTTTCTGAACTCTTGTAAATAATAATTTTTTCGTTTTCACGTAAATATAGGTCATCTTTTTATTTTTGTTCTATTTTTCTCCTTTCACTTAGGTTGACTGTGGGGACACAGTCAAAATCAAGTATGGGGGAGTCTCATCATTTTTATTTTCAATTTTTCATGGTTTATTTTTGCATTCTCTTTCCAAAACTAAAGAAAAAACTCAAAAAAAATTAAGGAAAAAAATCTCAAAACAAAATTTTTTTAAGCATTTTGATTTATTTTTAAAGAAACACTATAGGATAAGTATAAGATTTTGGTTATTAAAGAGAAATTTTTGAAAATATATTTGTCTCCGTAAAAATAAAAATGAATATTGATTACAAATAACGGTGTTTTAGCTAGTATATAGGAAGGTTCATATGTGTTAATTATGAAATCTTTATTTTAAAAAGTGGTGAATTCAAATAAAAGGATATAACATTTTTTTGTCTTCTAATTTAAAGGTGCTAAGGTGATTTTGCAAAACTCTCTTTGCAAAAAAAACAAAAAAATATTTGTATATATATATATATATGTATTTTTTATTAACACCTAGAGGTATGTGTTCACTCGCCATGCTCTGTACCCTTCTCACGTAAGCCTGAAAGGTAGTGCACGATCGGTATATCTGGCCTCAGTATATCTTAGTTAGGTGTATATATATATAAATTCTTTTTAATAATGCCTACAGTCGATAGGTGTTCACATTCGTTTGTTCACTCGCCACGCTCTGTATTCCCCTCACATAAGTCCAAAAGGTAGTGCATGGGTAATATATCTGGCCTCGGTTTTCTGAGTTAGGCATATGTAAATATTGTTAATATCAATAAAAAAATTAAAGAAAAAAGTGAGTAAGCAATTGAAATCCTGGCACTATTCTTACTTATTTGATTTGACTTGTTATTGAAAAGAAATGAAATTACCACTTTGAAAAAAATTTATAATCAACAAGGATCTATTTCGTAGTTATACTATGTAATCAACCGAAACAACGAGTTAAACTATAGCCCATTTGTTACGATAACTTCGTTTTTATTGGAAATTTTGACGAGTAAATGACTTAAATTTCAAGATAATGACCAAAACCTATATTTAACTTATTTGTGTCAATTTAAAAGTAAATCCTTCATTGCAAATATTTTCAAAAATTCACATTCATCTCTTTGCAAATAAATCTTGCATTTTATAAATATTTTCATCCTGGGTTTGGATTTTGTGGGTAGTATCCGCTGAAAACCCTCACGAGACAACACTCGTTCTACTGGGGACACCCAGAGGTTTAACGGCTTATTGCATACGCTCAATGCAATCGTGTTTCCTATGAAAACAGATTTATCTTAGTTTTTTTTCTTTATTCGAGGAAAAATAAAAAGATAAGTGTGGGGGTATCTGATGTGCACGTAAATGTGCATATTTTTACCACCATATTTAATCTGTTTAAATTAAATAAATGATCATATTGGGTACTTTAACTTGTTTAAATCAAAATTAAAATTATTTCAAATCGTCATGTATTCATCTTCATCCAAGGGCAAAATGGTCATTTTGTGCATATATTAATTTTCTAAAATTTAATTGAAAATTTCTATGTTATTTTGTAGGAATTTAAATTCAAATACAAGTGGCTTCATGAAGATATATGCATGCACAAAAGTGAATACAAAGGAATGGAGATGGAAATAATTCATTTCATGGATCATGGAGGACCCCACCTACCCACATACCTTCATGTACACTTAGGAGCTAATATTTATGCTAACAGAAATTAAAGCTACATGTGCATTTAAGTGGAGGATTAAGACATGCTAATGATTACTTGGTGGCCGCACTACCTCAAGGGTAGTTTGGGTAGTTCCCGAAAAATGAATTAGGGTTTCCAAACATGTATAAATACCCCTTATCTTCATGTAATTAGTTCTCTTCTTTTGTCTCTCTTCCCTTAGGCTCTCTTCCCTTAGTCTCTTCTCTTAGTTTAGGAAAATAAAATGAGAGCTCTCTTTCTTTTCATGGCTACTTAGCCATTTTTATTTCATGTAATTTTTCTTTTCTTTCTTATGCAATTTAATACATGCTCTTTTCTTTTACATGCTTCTTTTCCTTTCTTGTTAGCATTTAGTTTATTTTTCATGCAAGTAGAGTAGATTTTATTTTATGCAAGTAGATTAGTTTTGCTTTTCATTTTGCTCTCTTCTTCCTCTTATTTGTTTAATGTTGCATGCTACAATTGTTGATTTGATAATAAAAATGAGAGGTTAACCCCCTTCAATTTAGGGGTAATGAAGCTCTCTAATTATGTAGCTTCAACATAACTTGTTAATTTTGATCTCTTTTGTGCTTAAATGAATGTTGATGTGATTTATTGTTTCATATTGAATTTGATAGTCTATGTTGTTCATAACAAATAGGCTATGCTTAAACAATCACAAACAATAATTACCTCTTCATCTACATATGATGATGGTAATGAAGTGAATGTTGAAATTAAATTTTGGTAGCTTATATTTCTAAAATAATAGTTAATAGGCCATGCTTAAAATAGATTTCATTTTCAACTTGTTGTCATTTTTCATGAGAGTTAAAAGTTGTTTAAGGGGTGTGTTATAGTTTGATGGCTTATGTTGAGCTAATTAATAGCACAAATAGGCCATACTTATGATAAACACATCAATTAAACTAAATAATGACCAAAAAAAGAGAGATCATAATTTCATGTTTGTTGAACTATATGATCTAAAGAGTGGAATTATCTCTAAATTGTCATTTAACTCTCATATTTTTATCAAATTTCTTTTGTTAGTTAGTTAGTTTATTTACATTTTTAGTTCACACTCTTCAAATGCTTGGTTTAATTTGATTGAATAGAAATTTAAAATCTAACAATTCCCTACGGATCGACCCATACTCGCCACGTACTAGAATTGTACGCCATGCGCGTGCGGTTAATTTAAATTTAAATTTGTTCGATGGATTCCTAAACCGATAGAATTCCATCGACGGACAACTATGGTTGCTTTGGTTTATGTCTTTCGTTTTCTATTACCGTAGGTATTAGGGGAAGTATGTATTGGAGATAGGAATACTTGGAAGACTGATATCATTTATTTGTTTTATGGTATATCTTTATGGTATTGTAGAGTAGCATATTATAGTGCTGCATGCTAACTCTTTGGTTGTAGGGACAGGTCAGGTATGGTTCGTGTACTCTTGTTCCTTACTATATTTACCTGTTTAGTATTTTTAGACTCATTTGCCGCTCACACCAAACTGTTGTTTGACCCAAGGTTTTATGCTTTGCCTATTATTATCTTGGGTACTCTTAAATGAGTAAACTGGATAACAGGTCTAGGTGATGCAGTAGTTGTTCGGAGGACGAGTTGGATGGAGCTATCTTGTATTATATACACCAGCACGTAAGGCACGTCCGTTGGACGTGTGCAAAGAAAACTGGGAAAAAAAATCTTTTATTGTGTAATAACTGTCAATCAAAGATAATTTAGATTACCAAGTTGAATGCCTTGCTTTGCCAGAATTTGGTTATTATTGTTTTGTAGGGATCCTCTTGATCTATAGTAGCTGATCTTTCGAGATAATTTAGATGCTCCATTGTGACGATGATGAACTGATCTACCTTTTTTTCCAAAATAATTAAGCACAAAATTAAATAGTAATTTCCAGTCTCATAGAATTCCAAACAAAATCCATCTAGCAGAACTAAAATAGAACACATAAATATTCTAATGCATGCATAAAAATAACATACAAAAGAGGAAATATTACAACATTAAAATAGAAGATCAAACTAACTCTAATGCATGCTTAATTAGAATCCTAGCAGATATAAATTGACAGGGCTCGAGATTGTTTATGGAATATTAGTAATATTGTGGAAGATGGAACCATAGTGCATACATTCTAGATGCATAATGATTCATGATTGACGGGAAATGAATATTTTCAAGTTGCTTCATAGTGATGATGAATCATATAATGGTGAGATTAGCCAACATGCATTATTGTCTCTAAGAATGGACCTAATGTTTTGTAACATCTTATAAGATAGATTTGACTACAACCTATCATCAATAATAAAATATACATACCTAGATATAATAGATGGCCTAGTGCATATATTATAGCTCAAATTGCAAATCAAACTATAGTGATATTTTGAAGACCGATGTAAAGAGGAAACAAAGACCATCCTGCCAGTCCAAGTTTGAAAATGCTAGGATAATAAAGATTATTATGAGTACATTTCTTATTGGAAAAGAAATGATGTGTTGAATTACCACCAAATCACTTCACGAAGTTCGAAGTAATTTCTACTTGGACTGAAACTAAGGCTAAAGGGTTGGGGTTGTTTCCATTTTTCCTGTCCCCCTATGCCAAATTCATCTCAGCCATCAATTTTGATACGATCTAGTTATTTTAATAGTATGGTGGGATCCACTCAAAAATTAAAGTATATAATGTATGAGTGAGATTTAATTAAACACATGAGAACAATAGAATTGGGGACAGAGAAATTGAGCTGAAAGAAAATGTTTGTTGGCATAGATGGTACCTGTGTAATACATGACAAAATTAGTTGGTGAGATTAATACCTATAAAACATTTAAACATGTGACTGGATGAGTGTACCGACCTATGCATATAACACATTTTATAAATGCCAAACGGTGCTTCATTTCATGTTTGCTTTAAAATATTTATAATTTAATATTTTGTCTTTGTCCTTGTATTTAATTTTATTAAATAAATAGCCATTTGAAATAATTAAATACATAAATTATACATTTAAAACTTAAATCTCCTAGGGTTCAAAAAGGACAAAAAGAAGTGAAATGAAATCGAATACAATTTTGTTTACACTTTTTTCGAAGTGTGAACAAAACACTTTCCTCTTATTGGAGGAATTTGGCGGGTCATATATGAAACCCCCTGAATTCCTCAAATAGGAGACCGGTGTTTTGTTCACACCTTGAAAAAAAGTGTGAACAAAATCATAGGACTAAATGCCATAGTCTCCACAGTCAGTACCACTGCCCTCCGCTCTCCCAAAATATTTACTTTATAAATACTCAAAACCAAACCCACACCAACCATTTTTTTTCTTCGTACTCAACCAAAATAACTTCCAAGAGATTACCAAAGAAAAGGAGAAGGATCTCCAGAAAATAAAATGGAGAGCGGCAATAAAATACACCTGGATGAAAAGTGTGAGCTATCAAAGAAAGGAAGCAAATACTACGGCAAAAGAAAAAAAGAGCAAAGCAGCAGCAATTGCAATGTGCCCAACGTGGATATGCCTCTGTCCTACTACTTGAAAAGATCAAGAAATTAGAGTTCAATTTTCATGAGACCAATCTTTAAACTATAAATGTAATTGTTTACATAACTATTTCGTTTGTGACAAAGGAGCACTTTAACATAATATCAGAAGTAGACCTACTACATTTGTTTAACTATCACGGTTATTGTCATTTAATATTCATACATTCAGATCAAGATATATCACAATTGAGAGAATGGGTTAAGAATTAGCAGTAAAAAACAACTAAAGAACTATTTAGATATTGTTGGACCACCATCAATTTGTGATAATAGGTGGTTGTGAATATCTTTGTCGTACATTTTAAGTTATTATATTATCAATAGAATTTATTCTCTTATTTGAAGCATTTAAAAATTCAGTTTTCTCTCTCATACGGTGTAGAATGTGCTACAATTAACAGCATTTAGATTGGCATTTTTGTGATACTAATGATGTTAGTAATCATACCTATTGCAGATGGGATATGTGATATTGTGGAACGGGGCATGCTGACAATGTAAAAGCTTCGCATGTAAGACCCAACTCGAATTAGAGTTCGCGTTCCTTGTCCCATAAGTGCGCAAATCTGGCCAGGGAGCGACACGCCAAGCTCTACATCGTCCAACACTGCATCACCATGCTTATGTGCTGAAGAGACTACCCCTAACTTCTTATATGATCTCCTTCTTCTTTGGTCATTATCATTCTTTTTTTTGTTCATATACTTTTTGCTACAATTTGGGAGATTTTTTGGGTTGGAATCTACAGTTTCGGTACTTTTGTATGATGCTCCTTCTCTGTAGTTTTAGTTACCACTTTTGCATTGATACTTTGCATTGTATTCTCTACTTGTTACACATACTCATATTGGACAAAAAATACACCAAGATATGACATATATAACATTGCATATATACTTCAAATAAAAAAGTTGGAAAATTCAAAAAGAATAAGTTGTAATACAATCCACAAAAGAATAACACTGTTAAAACATGCAACTTTTTGTGCATTTTAGAAACTAACCAAAATATTTTCAACTTTATCCCATTAAGACATGTCCAAACTTTTCAATGCAAATAACAATAAAAAAATGAAACGTAATTTCCCCTCCACTTGAGTAATTTCATGAGACTCCAACTTCCAAATCTCAATAAACCTATTGAGTTCCATCAAATTTTCCATGATCTCACTTTCTTGTTTTTTTACCTTACCTCTTCGTATGCATCAATTTATATTTTTGTGTATAAATGGAGGATTAAGTATTATTATAGAGTGTTCCAAATAATAGCGAATCAAAATGGAATCCATTTATGTTTCATTTCCAGAATGAAAAAGAAAAGAATGATAGGGAGAGAGTGGAGTAGAAACTAAAGATAAACAGAACTTTATTAGAAAATGAAAAGAGAAGAACAAAACAGAAATAAGGAAAGTGGTCTGCAGTTACGTGAAACGTGGGGATTTATATTTACAAAAGTATCCTCCGCTATTGATTGAATGCAACTGGGTATTTATGTAATTCCAAAAGCTTCATTTGAAGGTATTCCTATTATATATAGATACATGGAGTTTATGCTTATTCCACTAAGCAATGTTGTGGAGCCTGTGACAGTGCTTGCTTATTATTGTTTGTATTAGAGACAGTTGTTGAGTTTGTTTCCGTTGTATAAACTCTACTATTGATGTATAACTCTGTGAATATTATACTCTGATGATGATGGTCTGTTCACATTGTTATTACTGTTTCTTTTGTTATATCTGTGATATTATATTTTATCCATGCACCGTGAGGTATGACAGGTTATATGCTTTATTGGTTTATTTCAATCTTGATGATCGTCCTATATCGATCGGGCACGGACAACGAACTATTTATATACTATTGGTGTCGATGGTATAATGTATGAGCTTAGATATGAAATGAAAATCTGGGCTTCTCGAGAAAGCAACCAAGATAAGTAAAATATGTCCACTGCTCTTTATTCATTAAAATTTAATAAGTGATTTTGAAAGATTAACATATACTTCCTTTTGAATTGCAGTTTCAGATCTGCTAAAGATTGTCCGCAAAAACAGGATCTACATCTACTCTTTATTTTTATCTTGAATGTACTTATGAAATCTTTCTTTGTAATAAAATTTTAAAAATAAATGTAAATTAAAACTGGTAAAAATAGAGACAGGAATGATCTTCCCCTCCTTAACTTCTTCTTCATAAGTAGCGTAAATAATCCTATTGCAATGGCAAATAGGAACGGTGAGAGTAGGTTTCCCTATCGCAGCGTCGAAGCACTTTGAAAATAAACCAAACGGACTATCTTAAGACATAATCAAAAAACATGGCGAGCAAATCATTTCTTCAATAATTTTTGTTCACTTATTAGTATAGTTAATCTCTTTCATTAAATGAATGACAAACTTCCTGTTGATAGAATTGTAAGCTTTTTGAATGTCTATCTTTAAGCACATATTCTTGTTGTTCCTTCTCCCCAAGCCCTTTGTCATTTCATGAGCAAGTAGTATACCTTCTCCTATAATTATGTTTGGAATGAATGCATACTGATTTGCTAAAATAAGATTATCCAAAACAATTTATTTGGTTACGTAAAATCTTTGCCAATATCTTATATAGCATATTTCAACATGAAATCGGTCGATAGTGTTGTATTTTCGATTCTGGTTTACCCTGAGGTGGTGGATAGGTGATTGGCTAATTGTTGGAGTTTGCTTGAAGTGATGGATAGGTGATTGGCTAGGTGTTAGAGTTTGCCTGAAGTAATGGATAGGTGATTGGCTAAGTGCTGGAGGCTATGACGACTTGTTTCTATAATATGAAGTGGAATGCTTTGAATAGAGGATTTGTTCTATGACGACTTGATTTGTGTTAAGAAGTTAGGGTCAAAGCATCTGGGCAAGGAGTATTAGAAGCAAGGAATGAGTAGAAGAAAACTTAGTCATAAATTGGCTAGGTGAAGAGGTCGGTGCCGAGTAGAGAGGTCGGTACCAAGTTCTAGGGTTAAGCCCAAATGGGATTAAACTTCTAGGAGGTGAAGTAAAGGTCCTATAGATTATGTTGGATGTGTTGGCTCGTTTGTATTAAGTTGGATGACGATATAACAGCATGATGAAAAGCTATGGTCTTTGGATGTTGGCTCGTGTTAGGAGTAAGTTCCAAAGGTAGTGGCTCGCAAAGAGGGTGGGTCATATGATCAGGGAACGTGGAAGGGTTACTCGTGAATAATGGAAACTGGATTGAGCAAGAAGGGCTTAGTATCCAAATGGAGCAAAGATGGGCTCGAGTGTATGTGCCAAGGAATCATTGATACTCGTAGTGTTTTTTTGTTATACTCGAAGCAGGGGTATTGTAAGTAGGAATGCCCATGGGTCAATGAAGGGACCTGTATACCTTGGACCTGTGGCTTTGGGGAGGGTGTATATTTGACTTGATGATTTTTCCTACTTTTTTGAATTCGAAAGTTTTTTAAAAATTTAACGGGTGGATAAATGGAAACACTACTTGATTGGAATGAGGTAAAGCGAATAGAAGGGTAAGAATACAGGATAACTAAGATAGGAGGAATATTCCCGTATAAGGAAAATACGGAGAATAAAAACTAAAATAGATTTCTACATATCTCTTTTCATGTTAATGAAGAAAAGCTCAATAACTAAAACAAGAGGTGAATGCACTATAATAAGTCAATGAGGGAAATAATAAAAGAGGAAAAGAGCTATGTAAGGAGGAACCACTTAAAAGGCAATTTAGGTAGGAGAAAATTTAATAGTAGCAATATTAGGAAATTTAAATAGAAACAGCATTAGTTATTTCTTATAAGGTTAGTAATCTGGTCAGAAATAATATAGGAGAAAAACAATATGAATAGGATAGGAAGAATGGATAATTTTCATAAACATGTGCAGTAGTTGCACATATCTTTTAAAATTTCCCCTCATATGCTATTGAAATCTATACAAAAGGTGAAAGCGGAAATAACATGAATGGTATGAAAATAACAGAATGGAAGTTATCCTTGTCTACTTCAGTTTTCATTGTTTAAAGTTATAGAAGATGTTTTTGAAAATTGTTTGGTATGACAATTCAGTTTTTGAATGTTTTGAGTTACTTTTAAAGAAGTAAGACTCTGTTGTAGGAAGTCCTTAAAAATGGAAAGTTTGTTAGAATAGGAAAATTTCCATGGCTTCTTTTGGAGGAAAAAAGCAATTTTTGAAAAAAATTCTAAGTTTATATTTTCAAAAACAAAAGTTTTGGATTAGGTACTTCATGATTGTGGAGTTTTATTCTTACCAAGTGTGGTGAAAACCAAATCAGTTTTTTTATACGAAGTGGATAGGGATGACTGCCTAAGTAAGATGGGGTAAAGATTAAGACTATGAATAAAATAGCTACGAATGCTCGTAGGGTAACAATAAGAAATCCTTGTTGAATATAAGGAATATTAGTATGAACCTATGAATGTTTGATTATATGCATGTGAAGGCCACGAGAAGAACCCTTAAAGGAATGGGGAATGGTACGTATCAAAGTACACTTTTGTGAGTCCTAGGATATACTTGCAATAAAGATCAAGGATAAAGAAGGCAGATACCAAAGCTTGAGAATACCATCAAGAGATTTTGATTGAAAGAAAATAGTAGTATGATGGGGGAAGAGAGTAATGAGATGGCAAGCCCACATAAAGGATGTTGGTTGATTCCAGGTTAAAGAAGGCAAGATAGGTGGTCGAAGTTATTCCACCAAGCCAATTTTCCGATGAGTTATTCTAAACATGCATAGCTTATACTTCTTACCCACTTCAGTGTGGGGATGCATAATTTATCCCATAATCGGGTATAATATTAAAGTAATGGATGGCCCTTATTTATTGGAAGCCAAAAAGTTAAGACATGTAGGTCATAGTAGAATGACATACTAGGAATGTCCATCTTAATTGAGTAAGAAGTGATAGGGACACCACATCATTAACACCCATTGATGTTGAAGGGCAGCTTCTAGCAATTGTTTCTTTTAGATTATTGAGGTTGTAATCGCTAGTTGTCTCCCTTCGAATATTGAAAAAGCGTACAATATGATATGAGATATGTTCCTATTTTATTATTATGTTTGATTTTATGGATGAGCTCTGACCACTATATATATTTTGAAAACAGTGTAAATAAGGAAATCCCATAAGGATACTTAACTAGCGATGAATATAATTTAAACTGGAAGTTTATAAAGTAAATTAGGATGGTTTATCCTAAAAAAAATTGAATTTTGAGAAAAATAAATTTTAGCAAGCGAAGAACAAGGAAAGGCTGTTGCAAAACCATAGGTTACTATCACTATGCCTTAAAAGCTAAAATTTATAAATATGTTTGTGTGTTGTCTGTTGTTTTAGAGTAAAAGGAAAGGTTCCCTAAATATAAGATTAACTGCACAATGCCATTTTCAATCATATGCATTATCTCATTGGCTAAGTACCGATTACGTCAAGATGTTGCTTGATTTTTTTTAAGGATGAAGAGGCAAATGTTTAGAAATTTTTTGTTCAATTGCTTTTGAAAAAATTGCGTTGAAATGCTTTTGAAAGGTTGTGTTCAAATGCTTTTGAAAAGTTGCATTTGAATTTTTTTGTTCAAACACTTCTAAAAATGGTATTTAAATGCTTTTGTAAATTTGATTTTGCAAACTATTTTGCAAGTTTGTTTGGAAAGGGAAAAGTTTTTTTTTTAAATGAGAAATTTTTTGATTTTCAAATACCACACGCTTAGCATAAGAAGCATCGATGTGTAAGTGAATATGAGTTTTATTGTCTGACAAGGGTGACAGTATACAAAACATAGAAAATAATAAGGAAGAAAGTTGTTTTAGCTTTGGAATTTCTATTTCTATACCTTGTTGATAGTAGACAAAACTTGCGTTTTGAATACTTTTGTTTTGACATCTAAAAATAAACCTCCTTATGTGTATTGTACTTTGAAAAAATTGGATAAGATTTAGGGGCAAAAGAGAAGGATCTAAGGTGCAACGGAATATGTATCCAAAAGAAGAGTGAGAATGTAAAATTCTCCATCTAAATTCCTTTTCCAGCATAGGAGTATAGATTCAGAAAAACTAGATTTTAAAATTTTTGGATGTTAGAAATTATGTGTTAGATATTGGATGGTGAGGATTTGATGCAAAATTGGTTGAAGCATACTCCTATTTGTAGGAGTGTGGAAATTATTGTGTGAAAAATTGATTTTTGAAAACTTGCATACATATAGAACTACCAATATATATAGGTTGTTTGGATCATATTTTCAAAAATGTTTTTAAAAGAATGCATTCATATAGAAGGCGCCAATTTAGAATTATTCAGACGCATATCATATATATTATGATACACCCTGCTTTTGTACACATTTGCCTGCAAAATTGGCTATACACTAATTTGTTGGATAATTTAGAATGGTTGAATGCTATGTTACATGATTTAACCCTTGAGGAATATCGAGGATGAAATTCTTTTAAGGAGAGAATGCAACACCCCATAAAATTAATAGGGGTTAATAAATATTAAATAAGGCTCAAAATTAAAATTTGAGCAAACATTAAAATTTACCCATAAAACTTACACTATTGTGTTTGTGGTGATTTTCTAAGCAACTTTCATATTTGAAGTTTTGCGATCGGAGCTCAAACGAAGAAGTTATTAGCGTTTGAAGTTTTCAAAATGAAAATAATTAAAAAGGAAAAATAGAAAATAAATAATAATAATGCAGGACCCCATCGATCGAACCCCCCTTAGGCCGATCGACCATTAGCTATCGACCGCCCATAGAGAAGCGGTCGACCAGCCAAGTACTGACGGCTAGGGTCGAACCTTGGCCAAACGACCTGGATTTGATTATTTTAAATCCAACGAATATGATTGATTCAAGCATCTATAAATATAGGTCTAGTCCCTCACTTTTCTTCTCATATTTTCTAATCAAAGCAGCGGAGCTCTACCATTTCTATTATCAATTATTTCTATTAATTATAAGATATTATATATATGTATGTATGTATGTATGTATCGGAGAAGGCCAGAAAATAAAAGAGAAGAAGAGAAGGAGCGAATCAATACTACGAGAAAAGGTAATTTTTATTTATAAATCTATGTTCCCCTTAACCTCAAATCTCTTCTCGGATCTGTAACTCTAATAGTATGTATCTTGATATACATATTTATTTGTGCCAAAAATTGTCACAAACACCCAATTGAGATTTTATAGAGAAATAAATGAAGAATATAAAATGGAAATAGAGGAAATAAGCAATTAAATAACAAAAAAATAAAGTAATAACAAGAACACAATGATTTATAGTGGTTCATCGTTGTTTACCTATGTCCACTTTGAATGGATAGTTTTATTAATCACTTTGTAAACTGAGTACAAGAGGTCGGATGAAAATCCTTAGTTACAAAAGAGTACAAAGCAACAAACAGCGTAAAGGTCCTTAAAATGAACAATCAAGCCTGTATTTATAGAGGAAGATGACGAAATATCTCCTTGAAAATTCGGCAGAAGGATCTCCAAAACCATATGGACCCACAAGGGGATCGCATGGCCCAAATCCCAAGAAATGGGATCGGTGTTGATCCCTATTTTGGAGGAGTTTGGGGGTGCAATTCCTATG
The DNA here is from genome assembly GCA_030737815.1 of Allium fistulosum. Lineage (NCBI taxonomy): Eukaryota > Viridiplantae > Streptophyta > Magnoliopsida > Asparagales > Amaryllidaceae > Allium > Allium fistulosum. Next base: position 1,331,802,979 of record CM060902.1, on the reverse strand, counting down.
GGAGCTTCTCCATGTTGTAATATGCTCAACCTCTAAGTTTCATGCCAATTGGATTAGTAAAACTTGAGTTATTGCTCAATCACTGTTGCAACATGTTATGCATCCTGATTCTAGCCGATCCCTATGAAGGGAAGAGGGCCGATCCCTCCTGCTTAATCCTTTTGAGGTGCGATCCCTAAGGTAGGCTCCCTAGGGTCCCCATATCTTGTTTCCAAAGTTTCATATGCATTGGACATCTGGATCTTGAGATATTGATTGTTTTCCATTGAGTTGCACTTTTTTGGCTGAAATACACCGATCCCCATGTTTGAGAGTGATTATAGCAGATCCCTTTTCTATATTGAATTATATTTCATACTTATAACATTCTTTATAGCATATCTCTTGATTCCATTCGACCACGATTTCATATTACTATCTATACTAGACATCTGGATCTCACAATCGTCGATCTGGACTTAATGGCCTTGATGACATCGAGTCTAACTTGTTTAATCAGTTCGAATATAGCTAGGTCAAAGTTCCAGATAACACTTACCCCCTAAAGTACGTCTTGTGCAAAACATGACGTGTTTTGAATCGAAGCAAGTTAGAGTCGTCGACAAGAAATCAATCAAGTTTTCTGAATAGTCGCTATCCTTTCGTTCGATTATTTTTCCAAAGTGTTGTATCCCCTTTGATTGTCATGCCACTTGGTCAATTTTCAATAGTATAAATTCAGGATTATATACTGTTAGTTGATATCTATGTCTGATTCTACGAGACTAGTAAGCTTTGGCTATCTGATCCAGCCTCGACCTTGAAAGCTTTAGGTTTGAATTCAATTTTGTCAATTTTAAAAATTGAACTTTTAGAATATACACGTGCACGTTCAAGTGCACGTTCTTGTCGTTGGCTCCCGGACACGTTTGCATGCTCATGGGTCTTTTTGTCAATTTTCTTTGAATTAGATGCAATTTCATTGCGTTTTATATTTATTTACTTTATATAGTTTTTAGGTATAGGTTTGCATGCACACAGCGTTCGTAACCGATCCCTTCTTTCTCTCTCTTTCTTTTATGTTTATAGGGACCGACATTCCTCTAACTGGTCCCCCATTTTTTTCTTTTCTCTCTCTTTTATAATAGGGATCGGAATTTTTATAATCGATCCCTCCTCTTTTTTTATATGTATGTTGATAGGGATCGGATGGATCCCTTTTGGGTAGGGATCGTACCCGATCCCTTTCAGTATTAGGGACTTACTGTTTTTGGCTTCGTGGAGAAGCTCAAAAGTGCTGATCCCTCTAGCCTTGTATATAAACTAGCACTTTCCTCTCCACCCTTAACTTTATTTCATTTTACTTTCATTCGCCTTTATTTTCTTCAAGACCGAACCCTTCTTCCCTTACCTTAGAGCCGAACCCTTCATGCTTTCATCAAACCGATCCCATTCCTTCAAATCAAACATCACCACATTCCTTAAACTCGCCATCCTCTCTTGCTCAAAACCACCACTCCATCTTCAATCTGAATGGAAATCGAAAATCTCCTCTTGGGAAACTCGTATTATATACACTTAGGTAGGTTTTCTTGCATTTAACCTTTAACTTGTGATGATATGATGGGTTCGATCATGTTGGTGGATGGGTTAGAGCTCGATGTGTATGGAGTCATAATTTTGTAGTTAGATTTATGGGGGATGATAAATATTGTTCGATGAGGATGAGGCACATGGATTAAGCGAGGGATCGGTTGGAGGATGTAGGTGAAGTAGAGGGATCAGCCTTGTGTGTTGCTTGAGGGGTCAGAGTGAATGTTTGAGGGAAGTGTGAAAACGTTGAAGTAAAGGGATCGGTATTGAAGTTTGAGGAGGAAGTGGTCGGTTGCATTGTCAGGTGAAGGGATCGGTTGTTTGCTGATGTGAAGAGGGATTGGTTGTTCGTGAAGTAAAGAGGGATCGACTGTTTGCTTTAGATGAATTATGAAAGCGGCTAAGTAAAGGAATTGGTGGTGGTGTGTTTGAGCCTTTGAGGAGGGATTGGTTAGAAGCTTTACGAGAGGGATTGGCTATAAATAGGGATCAGTTATTTGCTTCGTAAGAGGGATCGGTTGCGTTGAGATTAAGGGATCGGCTATAAGGACTTAACCTACTCTCAATCTTTGAATTGAACTTGAATACCAATCCACGTTTACTCGCATGAACAATTAAAACCAAACTCATCTCAATGAACTTGGACATATGATGATAATGAACAACATGATTTGCATATCCAATATCGAACTCAAAATTGAACAACCAAACTCCTGGGACTTAGAATATGAACTAAAACTTAACACATGGACTTTAATAATGGACTTCACACTTCGATATGCTGATGGGAGATCTTAAAGCTTACACAACCGATCAATCTAAACTCCAATTGAGATGGTCAGCAATGACGGTCACTCTAACCGGAATCCAAAGTCTCATCACCTGCTTTTGCTTTTAATTTTAAACTGTTTATTTCTGCACTACACAACACTGCACCACATTAGTTTACACTTAGCACGTGGGGATAGGTAAAATTTTATAATCTCGATTATCTATTGAGTTTAGTTGATATGTGCTCCAGACGTTGAAAGCGTTTAGCTGCAATGCCTTCTGGACAACCTTTACAACACAGCAATCCTGGAGCCGAATCAAGTTCTGTAACTTTATCCGGCAGACTTTCCCCTGACCATCAAACTGAACAACCGAAGATTTTCGGCCTATTGGTGAACCTTTTCTCTGATGTTCCTATCCTTCCGGTGGAAGAGATAAGTCCTGCCCCTGACACTGTAGAAGGTGTTGTATTTCTGGGTAACCCAATGGATTGAAAGCCTCTAGAATTGGCGATACCGCTCTCCATAGACTATGCTCTAAACATGGGATTCAATTTGGAGATGTTCTAGTCCCTTCAGTGAATGACAGGGCTCATTTGCCCCCGGAGGGGTTCACGGCATGCAATAAATCCATGTGCTGGGCTGGACATGTGTCGCCTTTTAATTTTTTTATCCAAGATATGCTAAATTATCTAGGAATAGCTCCTGCTCAGCTGCATCCGAACAATAATGTTTTTCTTCATGGCACTTTCTTACTATTTATGGATGTTTAATTCCGCCCGCCATCTCCTAAAGACATCAGGTTTATCTATAATTTCAAACGGTGGACGGGGAGCCTTTTTTACACTTTCCTCGAGCCTTCGCCCAACTGTCAAGTTCTAATTGGTGCTTGGAATAAGCTTAGTTTCTTTAAACACGAATGGTTCTATGTTCGTTGTCCGTGTGACTTCACGAGGCAATGGTTGGAAGGATGTGAGTGTTGCCTTGACTTTATTCTCAAATTCTTTAGCCTAAGTCGTATCCTGAACTAACCAATACTTTAAAATTTTACATGTGTCTATCCATGGCTTGAAGGCAATAGTTTTTCAAGGGCAGTTTCTGCAATCCGTGCCACCACAGTTGAGGACATGGACATCAGATCCCTTGTAACTGATAAATGGTTATTTTGTTTTGGGTTGTTAGAAGAAGGTTGCAGCATCGGGGTACCAGAAAGCATGGCACCACCAAGGAATGCCGCAGAACAAGAAGGCGACACTAATAGCCCTGTCATGCCTCCAGTCGAGGGGGCTCGGGACGATGTCGAAGATGGTGAGATTAGAGGTGATGAAGCCAACAAACCTAGCAATGCTGATTTAGGTCTGAGCAATGCACCTGTGGTCGAACCATCACAAGGCGCGCAGTCTCATGTGCCAACAAGAAAAGGAAAAAGCTTTCTTATAAACTCCATAGGAGAAAAACCGCCAAAGAGCCAGAGTTCATCATCACCTCTATTGAAGAAGAGTCTTCCTCTTAACATTTAGAAAGTTCGATGGAAGGGTTCTCGAATCTCCCGATCCCTGATGATATCATGACCTATGATTTCCCCAACATCAGTATTAGGGAGCTCAATTCCCCACCAGGATAGGTGACGACATTCCTCCCACTAGCAAATGGGAGAACACTCCTATGAGCAAGGCTACAGTAACTGGTCCGTCCAGGGAACACTTGGACACTCACAATCACGTGCACTTCACTGCATGATTTATATCTTTTATTTAATGGTCACTTATATGCTCTTGTTTAATTCACAGGTGTTATGTCTTATTCCCGTGCCTTCGATCGCTTGAGGGGCTCCTCAATACAGTATGGATCCGGTTGCGGTCCAGAGTCAGGCAGACATCGAGAAAGAGATGATGGCCATGAAAGAAGTCATCGTTCAAGGACGTCTTTAGCTTCTAAACACAAGTCCCAATCTCAATCGTCTCATCAATAAGTTCGCCCAATCTTCTTATACATAGCAGTGATTAGACTTCTTCCTATGCTCTCCAAACTACCGTGCGCCTAAGCATTATTCTAGTTCATCGGGTTCTCAACAGTCTCACAATCGTAGGTCGAGCAAAAGCCCAATTGCTATTTTTGACCTAACTTTGGCTACTATGGCTCCTGAGGCCTCTATAGTGGAATGATTGGCCAAACTTAAGGTCAATTTCCCAACTTTGATGGGCTGAAGTTTCCTTCTATCCATATAATTCTAGGGAGTGCTAAAGCGAGTTCACTTGCATGTGTCAATGATGTTTTTGTGCAGCATAAAGCATTCCAGCATTTAGCTGAGAAAATCTCTGAGGTGTCTACTAAGAGACAACGTGAAATCGATTACTTCGAGCTAGAGGCGATCCATGACAAAGAAATAATTAAACACCAGGCTGATGAGATCACAGAGTTGACAGCAAAACTAGCCATGGCAGAGAAGAGTGCCAAAGAAACATCCAAGGCAGTTAGTCATCTGGAAATGGCTCATAAAAAGAAGCTGGATGCTACCCACAACCGCAGCGGTGTGCTTGCTCTGAAGAAGGACACACTGCAAAAAGAGAAAAACACTCTAACCCGTCACATTGAGGAACTCGGAGAACTCCTTAAGAAAGAGAAGGAAGAAAAACTTGAAGCTCAGGAGGAGTCTCAAAGATATTGTGAAGAGGCCGTCAAAGCTCGGGAACTGAAAAATTAAACTTGATGAGAAACTTGCTTAAATTGAAGTCCTTAAGGAAGAAACAAAGAAAGCTGGCCGTAATGAAGTAAGAGAATAAATTGAGGCCCAGTTAGAGGATGCTAAAGAGGCTGGCCGGAATGAGATTAAGGGCATGTTCAATCCTTTGATTCTCGAATACAATGATAAAGTATTAATCCATCGCGACTTGAGTTTTCTCAGAGAGGGCTACCTCGAATCGCTCATCGAGGCTTGGGAATATATCATAGAAATGAAGAAGAAAGCCCTAGGCGAAGCTGATTTGGGTGAGGAGAAACTGGTATGGGAGATCCTTCGAGGGAATGAACCTTTAGGTCTTGCTGCTGTGAGGCTCTGATACTTTGATATTTTAACACCCTCAGGCAAAGGGAAAAACATCGATGAGGCTTCGAAGTCTGATCCCAAAGGTCCCTCTTCACTTCAAACAGCCAGAACATCAGTTTCACTTGGCTCGGGATAGGATCTGAACTATGATTCGGACAGATTCGGTTATCAATCAAAGGTATTGACTCCTGTTCTAGAAGGGAGCACTCCGACGACAAGTGAAAGTCAGCCAGACACGGGTATCTTGCTCTACTCTTCGTTATTCGAAAGGTTTCGTTCTTCATGCCCAATAGTTCTGGGCTTATTTGCTTGTTCCCACGAATCTAAAGTTCTTCAGGGTCCCAGTCAAACTCCAAGAAGTGGTGCCGCCATGGAACGACAACCTATATTTACTGAAATTCCGACGGCTACCAACATTCCAGGGCCCGATGCTCAAGTTATTGGAGCACTTGATGATGAAAAGACTGACGATCAGCCACTGCCAGATGAATCCGATGATGTTGTGATCACGGGTGCCTGTGAACACATTGATGAGCTCAGCTTAAAGTAGCGCATCGAGATGGAGGAGTTATTGAAGAAGAAAGCCAAAACTGAACCCTTTGATACAGATGTCAATGATCGAAGCCTTATACCATTGCAAGTCATTCCACCCGGCAGGTCGGTTCTCGAAGAACTTCCTCCAAATTCTAGAAGCTCTCCTACCAAGGGTGGTAAAGGATCGAAGAGAAGGACAGGCGGAGGCTTGGGTGGTGCCACTCCCAAGAAATCCAAAAGAGAGAAAGGGCAAAAGAAGTAGCCGTCACTTTAGCCTAGTTTATTTATAGCCTATATAGTTGTTTTTCTTTTGTTGGCCATGATTGTGCGGGTGCGTTCCCCGCTTTTGAATAAACTTGTACTATAATTTCCAAGTTTAATGCGTAAATAAAAGTTTTTTATTTTCTATTGAACTCTCATGTGAATTTGCTTAAGTAGTTGAGCTATTACTTTTCCATTCAATGTACTTGTAATTCGCTGCTCGTTAATTCAAATAATCGTCCGTTAATTTTTATTCAAGGCCTTCATGTGGTCGTGGCCTAAAGTTATACCAAACACTGGGCTCAAGCCCTAGTGTTACGCCATCGGATTCGGCGGTATAAGTGATTATACTCCTGCCCCCAGTCTCGGGTTAAAAAAGTTAGATAGTGGACGGTCGAACTCCATCCTTAGCAAGTTTATACACCTCCTGTTGATTTTAGGTCAGAGTTTATGAAGTAGCGAGTGGTCGAACCGCACTCATCTATTTGTTTACACTTATACCCGCACTCTAGGAATAAGAGTTCGTTGGTAGGTGGTCGAATCATACCCAATCTATGTTTATACTCTAGTCCACACTCTGGGGACTTAGAGTTATTTCGAAAAATAGTGAAACCGTACGTTCCTTAATTGATTGATTTGCTCCCAAGTCCAGGGTTTAACTTAGCGAGCGATCGATTGTATCACAATCGCTTTTGATTAATGTATGTCCCATCACTCGGTAGGATTAATTTGGTTATCGGATGGTCGAGCCCCATCCACTCCTCGCTAGGTATTCTGTCCATCGGGTTATGAGCGAGAACTATCAAATGAACGGTCAGACCATGCTCAGTTTGTTTAGTTCAATCGTGAACTTGGTTAATCGGCTAGCTCCAAACTTTGGGAACTTGCTCGGACATGTCAATATTAGTTAGTCAGGTATCGTAGCTAATATGTAATGCTACTGCAATCACATATACGAAGGAAATTTCAAACTTTATTTGCCAAATGGAAAGGAATGACATAATTTGTCTTATTACATATCTGGAAAATCAAACACTAAAGAAAATTAGAAAATCAAATACAACTGAATAAACTAAGTGAAATAGCATCATAAATGCTCGCCATTCGACGCTCTTGGGAGTGTGATGCCATCAACAGTCGCTAGCATGGAAGTTCCCTCTTCAAGCCTCTGTTCAATGACATACGGTGCTTCCCAAGTAGGATTCATATGTGATGGGATAGGAAAACCCGTTTCAAGATGAGATCGCCTATTTCAAAGCTTCTAGGTCAGGCTTTAGTGTTGTAGTATCGGGCGACTCGGTGTCGATGTGCAGCTGCCCTCAAATCAGCTTCTTCGCGCTTCTAATCTACAAAGTCTAGCGATTCTAAGAGGAGATCTCTATTTGTTATGGGGTCGTAGTAGGTTGTTCGATGAGAAGAGACTTCAAGTTCAACAAGAATGGCGACTTTAGAGCCGTAATCTATGGCGAATGGAGTATGGACAGTCGCGGACTCGTTGGTGGTTCTGTAAGCCCATAATGCCGTTGGAAGTTCATCCACCCACTTGCCTCTAGCCTTTTTCAAATGCTTCTTCATAATAGACTTTATGATTTTGTTCACGGCTTCAACTTGTCCATTTGCTTGAGGGTGAGAAACTACCGCAAATCTCTTTTCAATATAGTGCCGACAACAAAAGTCTTTGAATTCAGCGTTGTCGAATTAGGTTTCATTATTAGTTATAATGGTTCGTGGAAGGCCAGAACGACAGATAATGTTCCGAACAATGAAGTTGATTACTTTCTTTGTCGTGGTCCTGGCTAAAGGTTCTGCTTCGGTTCATTTGGTGAAGTAATCAACTGTTACAATGACATACTTCGCAACACCTTTAAAGATCGATAAGGAACCGATAATATCTATGCCCCATATGGCAAACGGCCATGGACTGACCATTTATGTGATTTTCGTCGGTGGAGCTCTCGGAACTTTTGCATACATCTAGCATGTCGCATCACTTAGCATAATCAGTAGCATCTCGGTTGACATTCGGCCAATAATACCCATAATGGAGTATTTTCTTTGCTAGGGTTTGCCCTCCAGTGTGATCACCACATTCCCCTTCGTGAACTTCCTTTAGGACTCATTTTATTTCATCATGGGCGATACACTGGAGCAGGTGAACAGAAAAACCCTTTTTATATATGACTCCTTCCTGAATGATATATCGTGAAGATTTGCGGAGAACTTATCGTCTTTCATTCCTTCATTCGGGAAGGACTCCCTATAGCAAATAGTCTTTAATCGGAATCATCTATAATTCCTTCTCAGGCTTCGTATCTAGTATGTAGTCGATTTCCATCTGGTTTATGCTCGGAGCATCTAATACTTCGATTGGAACCAAGCCCATTTGTTGCGCATTCCCGCTGCTAGCAAACTTTGCCGATGAGTCGGCCTCTTTGTGTTGATCCCAGGGAATGTGCATGATGTCATAATACTCAAATCCAGTCAATAGCTCTTGGACTTGGATAAGGTGTGGGGCGAGTTGTTGTCCTTTAGCCTGGTAATTCCCCCGACTTGGTATACTACAAACTGGGAATCGCAAAAGATTCCAAGAGATTTTATCCTCGGTTCTCTGGCAAGTTTGAGTCCAGCAATCAGAGCTTCATACTCGGCTTCGTTGTTCGTTGCAGGGAAATCAAGCTTAAAAGCATAGCAAAAATGGTCAATCTTTTGGAGTTATTAGCATGATCCTAACTCCAGAACAATGATCGTTGGATGCTCCATCCGTATACATTTTACACCAAATGGCAGGGGCTCCATCACTCTTTGGGAGATCATCCTATGTGGTGAATTCGGCTATAAAGTCCACCAGTGTCTATCCCTGGATGGCTCTCTGAGGAGATAAGTAATGTCAAATTGACTCGGTTCGATGTTTCACTTCAGTAACCTTCTAAACATCTCAGGTCGTTGTAGGACCTATCATAATGGTTGATCGGTGTAAACAGTGATGAGATGAGCCTGAAAATAGGGGTGAAGCTTTCGTGAAGCAATCAACAGGTAGTACCCCAATTTCCCTATCTTTGGATAGTTCCTTTCAGCTCTCGTTAATCACTTGCTAATATAATAGACAGGTCTCTGGATTTGATTTTCCTCGCGAAGCAGTGTAGCTTTTATAGTGTGTACTAATACGGTCAAGTAGATATACAAGTCTTCATGATCTACCAGCTTTGACAGGATGGGAGGCCCCTCTAGGTGGTTCGCCAAAGCTCGAAATGCATCTATACAATCCTGCATCCATTCAAAGTTCCATCTCCCCTTTCTAATCAAGTCGAAGAAAGGAATGAATTTAACGGTAGCTCTAGAAATAAATCGACTTAGGGAGGCAACCTCCCATTTAGGTTATGTGCTTGTTTGATGGTCTTTGGTGCCTGAATGTTGCGAATTGCTTAAATCTTCTAGGGATTAGCTTCGATTCTGCAACCATCGACAATGAAACCCAAGAACTTTCCTGATGCAATGCCAAAAGAACATTTTAGAGAATTAATCTTCATTTTGTAATATCAGAGGATGTTGAACATTGCTGCTAAGTCTCTAATGTGGTCGCTTAATCATTGTGACTTGACGAGCATATCATCCATGTATACCTCCATCGTCTTTCCAATATGATCTTTAGACATTCGGTTGACTAGGTGCTAATAAGTTGCTCCAGCTTCTTCAATCCAAATGGCATTACCACATAGCAGTGCAATCCAATGTCGATAATGAAGCTGGTGTGCTCTTGATCGGGAATGTGCATTGGGATTTGGTTATATCCAGAGTACGCATCCATATAAGATAGCAACTCGTATCATGCGGTCGTGTCTACCAGCTGGTCGATCCTTGGAAGGGGAAAATGTCTTTTGGACATGCATTGTTTAAGTCCGAGTAGTCAACGCAAGTTCGCCACTTCCCATTCGCCTTTCTTACAAGTACATGATTAGATACCCATTTAGAGCAGAGGGTGTCGTGAATAAACCCATTTCTTTTGAGCCTATCCACCTCCTTTTTAAGAGCAGCAAATCTCTCCGGATCCATGCTACACCTTTTCTGTTTCACCGAGACATTCCTCGGGTCGATATTTATGTGTGGCTCACAATGGCAGGTGAGATTCCACACATGTCAGAATAAGTCCAAGCAAACACATCAAGATTCACTCGGAGAAAACCAGCAAGTTCTTTCATCATGGGGGCTGAGCTATGATCCGACCTTTAGGACCCGTGACGGGTCGTTGTGGCTGACCATGATGGCAATCATCAGCTTAGCCGGTGTAGCCTTGGTCACTTTGGGCTCCTCCTCGTCATTCCTCAGATGTATGTCTTTATAGAACCGATTGTGGCGCCGAGCCAAGGCCCAAGCGCTGGTTGTCAATCTTCGGTGGCTTAGATGCACAGATACTTGTCCATACCCTTACCTTTTTACTTCTATTGAGCGTCTTTCAATTCAGCTACATAGCAGGCACATCCGGTCGCCTGATCACCATGCACAACTCTGATATCGTTATCAGTTGGGAACTTCAAAGTCAAATACCATGGGGCAATAGCTCCGTGGAATTCAGCTATGACAAGTCGGTCTAGAAAAGCATTATATGGAGAGTCCATATCCAAGACAACAAATGGCAACATTTGCACTCTCCTACGGTCGAATTCTCCCAACTCTACAGGAAATTCGACATATCTGACAGCTTCGATCGTGGCACCGTTAAAGCCATGAATGTGGGCTTTATACGGTTTCAATTCCTTGGTTTATATCCTCATCTGATCATAAGCCTTTTTAAAAATTATATTTACGGAACTTCCATAATCAACCAAGATCCTCCTCACTAAGGCGGGGCCGATCATGGCCGAAATGACCATTGGGTCAATCATCGGTGCCTCCACCTTGTCTACATCTCTGTTTCTGAACACAATGTCATCTGTCATTGTACGTTGTTGTTTTGCCGGAGCCTCGTCTTTTTTACTTAAACAACATTCAAAATTCATATGCTTGATTGTGCTAGCATAGCGCTCCATCTCGTGTCAACTCTTATCAGCTGGATGCGATCCTTCGACTATTGCATTGATCACTAATTTTCCACCAGCCCGGGTAGGCTCCTCGGCGCTGTGCAGCGCTTGTCCTTGATTGGGGTCGGATGTCCCCTGCCCGTCATCCTGCGGAGCTTTAACAAACTACTGTGGTTTTCTTTCCCGAATCAGTTTCTCGATAACATCCTGGAGATGTCTACATTGATTCGTATTATGACCATTAGGGGCGGGCACGGTCGGTTAACCGAACCGATCGGTTAATTAACCGATTTAATCGACTAAATTATACGGTTGGTTAACTGAACTGAAAATAAGATTGGGTGGTTTATACCTACCGAACCGTTTATTTTTAACCGCGATTAACCGCCTATACCAATCGGTTAACCGATTAAGCTTCACCGGTTAACCAAAAATTGGTTACTTGCAGTTAACCGAATAACTAACCACAATTAGCAGTTTAAAATTGAATGAAACTGATACAAACAGGTATACTGGTAGTCATATAGTTATATTACAACTTAGCATATTACGTGTTACTCACTAAAATCTTCATAATAGCATATTACATACTAACCAGTAAGGCAGTTACCACTAACCACGTAGAAACTCAATCTCGGCATATTACATAGATATACAGTACATACTAACTACACTGTCCAGACCGGAGCATTTGCAAAAACTCAGCAAGCATATTACATAATACATATTAACCAAGACCAAAGAGAACACATACGACCAAAGAGAACACATACGCAATTACATAGACTACCTACATCACCAAAGACCAAAGTTGCAACTCAGCACCTCAGCAACTCACCAAGAAAACTGATGATGAAACCCAACAAGAAAGCCAAGAACTCAACAACCAAGAAAACTCCAAGCTCCAAAGTCCAAACTGATGACGAAACTGAATCACCGATGACAAAAAAACCGATGATAATCATAAAAGTGAAGAGATTATATGAAACTCAGTAAAGGCTTAAATTGTGTAAACTGTAAACTGATGAGATTATATGATTATGAAACTTAGCAAACAAGATTGTATATGATGAACAGGCTTAGATCGTAAACTTTAATATATGTAAACGAAAATAATGACGAACTGAATCAGTAAAGACTTGGGAACATTTATTTACTCATAGCCGATAACTGATAATTACATCAATATGGTTTTCCAACACATATTATTTGGAAAAAAACATTTTATCACACATTAATTTTCTAAGGTGTAATCAACATGATACTCACTAATATCCATCAAAAAATAACTACTAGTCCTAACCAAATCATCTTTGTCTTTCTAGCAAAACAAAATCAATGGTGTGTACATATCAAAACCACGGAGCACCAGATACATTGAATTCACTAGAAACAAAAATAAAAATAAAAAATAAACAAAGAAGAATAAGTCATAATTACGTGCAAACTATGGTTTATAATTACAGAATAACGTAGAGTAGATTTCATATAGAGAAGGTGTTGATGGCAGCAAGTTTAAGGAAGGAGAGATAGGATGGTTCCTATAGATGGAGGATCGCTGATTTAAGAAAAAGCGAGCAACTATCGCTTAATGAATATCTCTGAATATCACGTTCTGAATCTGAAGACTAATTCAAACAAATGGGTTTTATTTAATCTAGTCGATTAATTTTAGTTATACAGCGATGTTTGAACAAAATCAAACAGACCCTAACTTGCCTAAGTTGATATTAATTAGAATTTTATATACCTAAGGAGAAATGTTTACAGTTATATACCTTATAGTAAATTGAAAGATAATCAACAAAAAACACTTCATCGTTTCTGTTAAAAGAATCTTCAATTCAGCTAAGTTATCATTAGGCCTGTCAATGGTACGGGCTTCGGCCCGGACCCGGCCCGAACCCGCCCTATTTATGCGGGTATGGGTTTTGCCTTTTACTACCCAAGCCCGACTCAGGCCCGATCCGGGTCGGGTACGGTTTTATCAAAACCCGGCCCAATTGGCCCGACCCGACTATTAGTTTTTCGTCGTATCAAAACATGAGTGCGTATGTTATTTATTTACCATTTTGTTTGTTTAAATGTAGATGTTTTTTCATACTTTCGTTATGAGCTTAACTACATCACCGTCCAATTTATATGTTAACATTGTTTATATACAAATTTTACCAAAGTTACAATTTTAAAATATGGTTTTAACATAAATATTCTAAGTTAGGTATATAGTTATTACCCAACGGGCTTAAAAAGCCCGACGGGCCGGGCTCGGATATTGGGTTGAAATACCCTGTGGGTTCGGGCCGGGCTCGGGTTTTAATTATTGTAATTGGACTCGGGTCCGGGTTTTATAATACCCGGACCGAACCCTGCCCATTGACAGGCCTAGTTATCATCATTTACCCTAAACTTTAATAGTTAACTCAATGGCTAATGTTAAATAAATCCATACTAACTCATTCTAGAGACACAGCTAAAACAATTATTGGAAGAACATGGTAATACACACAGTTTTTTAGTGAAGAAATCTTAACCATAAATTTGTAAACCAAAGAAGATTCGGTAAATCAAAGAAAATTCATCTATTAAGTTGCTAATTTACACTATACAATTTAATTGCATATACATACAACTGAATTCAGAAAGTAACCGGACTAGAACAGTAGTACTTGATTCGGATATTTACAGTAGATTCAACAGAACCGAACAGAGTAATTAGTAATTTCACTAATTTAGAACTTAACCGAACAAAAAAGCATACTCACGTGTTTTCTCTTCCTTGATGCCATTAATTTCTACAACAACTAGATGGTAGTTGTCACTGGCGCGAAGCATTGCGATTAACATCGGCGATTTGCAAAATAGATGAGCGCCGAGTAGACCAAGGTTTTGGCTTTTCTCATATATTTTTTAAGCGTATATGGATTTAGAAATGAGAATTGAATACTAAGGCATTCTAGCTATCGGTTCGGGTTAGTTTACAAATGGGCCAACAACTGTTTGGGCTACGATAAAAAATGATTTCTGGCCGGTTAATGGTTAACCGATCGACTAGATTTTATTAACTGTTAACCAAACCGAAAATGTTCAGTTATGCTCGGTCGATTAACCAAAGATGTTGGTTAACCGAATTTATCGGTTAAGTCGGTTCGGTAGATGTCGGTTAAATTCGTTAAATCAGTTAAGTCGGTTAAATGCCCACCCTTAATGACCATTACATTCGTGGAACCGACAATATTTTCCAGTCTGCTTCTATGTTGATTCTTTCGAAGGTGGATTCCTATACTGCATGGTATTGCATGTAGACAAGTAGACATTCTCTAGAGACATATTCAGTGATATATAGATATCATACATTGAAATTTTAGGCTTTTCTCTTTTGAAATCCCTCTTTCACGCACGGTTCCTATCACCACCTTTCTTTTGTTGATTCGGTTTATTTTGGAGATTTGCTTGAACTTTTTCGAAACTCTCCCTACACTTTTTCACTACAATGTTAGTCCACACTCATTCTCCATTTGGTCCCACAACATTCTTCTTTATATAGCACCTAGCTTCCTCTTTCCTTAAATATTGAGCTGCTTTTGCATAGAAATGATCCAACGTTGTGGGTGGTTTGTAGCTAACCAATCGTCAAAGTCATATTTTGGATCAATCCCTCTCGTTACCGCCATCATTATTGAATGGTCATTCGGATTACTGACTTCTGTGATGGCCATATGAAATCTCTCCAAATAGTCTTTCATCAATTCTCCCAGAGCTTGGATCACACTGGATAAGGACATTGCATCTTTGGGGCGAGTTGCGTGCATATGGAATTGCTCCACAAACTTTGTTGCTAAATTGTCAAATCTAGAAATCGACCGTGGGGATAATCTCATAAACCACATCGTTGCTATGTCAGAGAGAATAATAGGAAATCATCTACATTTTATTGCATCATCAGGTCATGCGGAATCCATCAGCTCTCATGATGTGTTGCCTGGGTTAGTTTTTCCCTCATAGGCAAACATCGACAGCATGCTAAACCTCCTTGCTCCGCCTGTAAGATATTGTCAATGAATGTGGTATGGCTTCTCGAGATCCCCAATCATCATTGGCTAAGCCTTGGCTCTCCCTCACTAGCCGTCTTACCATGGTCGATAAGTCCAGCGTTTGGATAGTTGGAGCCAAGCGGTAGTCGTGCTCCACCTCACGTGAATGATCTGGTCGATGTCTACGGGCTGTTCCATGCCTTCTTAGCTCAACACCCTCATGATGTATTTCACGTACGTTCATTTTATCATCATTCCAAGGAGGTAACTGGTCTGTATCCACCTGAACTCGAGCATCTGAATCAATCGCAGTGGCTCCAGCTAGCGTTCTAACATGAAAAGGCAGGCTTCCTCCTTTGGAGGAGGGATCGACCTCGAACCGTGTAGAGGGATCGGCACTGATCGGTCTCGGCAAACTAGGTTGGTTTGCCTGTTGATGTCCAAAAGCTTCTGTGTTATATCGTTCAATCTGCAACATCTGCATCTGCGATAATCATCTGATGAACTAGAACCCTCCGATGCAAAATAAGGGGTTGGCTTCTTCCTAGCTTTCCTGCGTTGTTGATCTCTGAGTTGATTCATTAAATCGATAGTGGCTTGAATCCACTAGTTCAACTATCGGCGGCTATCCACTAGCTCTCTCATCAGATTCTGGAAATCAGCTCTAGTGGTGGAATCGTCCAGATTCTAGACATCAACTGGATTGGCAGCATTCACATCTACTGGTGGATTGCTTGGGCCTCCTTGCCGAATGCTAGCATTCTCGTTTCCTTTTGCGTTTTGAGAGGTAGATCTAGTGTTCCTAACCATTGTTGATAGTTTTCCTTAGACTTTTGCAAATCCGAATATAATGGATAATCTACTTGAAGATAATTTTGGATCTCTTCCGGGGATTTATGCAATCCAGTAGCAACAAAGGGATCCAAATAGAGATGAGAATCTTTGCTCTCAATGAAAGCACCAAAATGTTTGCATCAAAAATTGGCACAAACACCCAATAGAGACTTTGTAGAAATAAACGAAGAATATATAATGGAAATAGAGGAAACAAGCAATCAAATAACAGAAAATCAAAGCAATAATTAGAAACCAACGATTTATAGTGGTTCGGCGTTGTTTTCCTACATCCACTTTGAATAGATAGCTTTATTAATCGCTTTGTAAACCGAGTACAAGAGGGATCAGATGAAAATCCTTAGTTACAAAAGAGTATAAAGCAATAAGCAGTGTAGAGGTCCCTAAAATGAATAATCAAGCATGTATTTATAGAGGAAGATGGTGAAATATCTCCCTGAAAATTCGACAGAAGGATCTCCAAAACCATATGGACCCTCAAGAGGGATCGCATGGCCTAAATCTCAAGAAATAAGGATCGACGCCGATCCTTATTTTGGAGGAGTTTGGGGGTGCAAACCCTATGGGAGCTTCTCCATGTTGTAATATGCTTAACCTTTAAATTTCATGCTAATTGGATTAGTAGAACTTGAGTTATTGCTCGATCATTGTTGCAACGTGTTATGCATCCTGATTCTAGCCGATCCCTATAGAGGGAAGATCCAACTTGCTTAATCCTTTTGAGGTGCAATCCTTAGAGTAGGTTCCCTAGGGTCCCCATATCTTGTTCTCAATATTTCATATGCATTGGACATCTGGATTTTGAGATATTGATTGTTTTCCATTGAGTTGCACTTGTTTGGTTGAAATACGTTGATCCCTATGTTTGAGAGTGATTATAGTCGATCCCTTTTCTATATTGAATTATATTCCATACTTAGAATGTTCTGTATAGCATATCTCTTGATTCCGTTCGACCACGACTTCATATTACCATCTGTACTTGACTTCTGAATTCCATAATCATCGCTCTGGACTTACTGGCCTTGATGATAGTTGAGTCTAACTTGTATAATCTGTTTGGATATAGCAGGGTCAAAATGTTGGATAACAATATTCTTTCTGATTGGAAAGGAAAATGAGTCAAATTAAAGGAAATAATTCGGATTTAGGAGATTTGGAAAGTTTGAAAGGTGAGTGGGAAATTATATTATTTATATATAACATTGAAATTTATATTGTTAAGTTTTATTTAATTATTATGCGTATGCAAAATCTTTGGAGTTGTGGGCTTCGGAAGAACGTACTCAAGTGAAATCTCGCCTGCATATTCTGTAAGTTTGGAAATTGGAATAAGAATGGTATTTACACCCTAGTCTGAAAATTTGTAAATCAGTCCTTAATTTTGTTAAAGTAAAATGCTGGTAAGATTGTAAGATTTATTCCAAACATTTGATAATTGTGTTGTAAATTGTTAGTATTTGTTTAGATTGCCCTAATTTAACTTTAAGTGTGAATTTCCATGTTTTAATTTATTGGAAGCATTATGGGAACAATTTAGTTGTATCTATTTATGTGTAATTTCCATAAGTTATCCTTTTCCACAACTATGTATAAAAAGCGTGTTGTTTAAAATAACAAGGAATATACCTAAAAGGAAAGAGATGTGTAAAGCACTTATGTTCTCCTTCATAATTTGCACTATCTATTTTAATAAAAGAAAATAGAAATTTTCTTGTAATTTCAAACAGAGCAAAAGTCTCACTTTTGGTAATTTATGGAAAGTTATAACAACAATCCTTTTTGGGAAGGATAGCTCTAATAATAATATTCTTCATAGAATATATACAAGTGTATGTTCTGGAATTCCAAAGTATGAGAATTAATAAGTTAGAAAGAGGACTATACACACACACACATATATATATATACATACACACGTATAACTGTGCTTATTGATTAAATATATATATAGCATAATATACGTCGATATTCAAATTAGTTATAATTAGGATGACTAGTTATTAATAGCGTAATAAACCATTTGACTAGGAGGTTGAAATAGAAAAGAGACGGTAACTTCAAAATTAGTAGGGCGATAAATGTGCAGCTAATAGAGAGTTATAGAAATTAAATGGGGACATAAATGTGTTTAATGGGACTGGTTAAATGATTTAATATGGCATTTATGGGAAAATGAAATAGGCATAATAGGCTGAATTAAAATGAATAAACAAATATCATTAGAGATTGTCCAATTAGAATAATAATGACCATTTGTTATAGACAATTGACATTTATAGAATATAGGAAATAAGCGTATAAGATAGGAACTAAATACTAAAAGGCAGTATAATTTTCATAGTGGGGAATTGTATAGACCTAATTATACATTTAGGATAAGCATCAATTAGTGGGCTAAGCCCAAAATTTAGGCTTAGGAGGATTGGTTTGGTTTAGAATGTATTGGGATGCAAGGTCTGTATAATATGCTAGTATATGATTTTTGTTTGATGATAATAAACACACACACACACACACACACATATATATATTATATTCATTTAAATGTATTTGTTATTGTACTATTTTATTTTTCACATAATAAATAGATATTTGTTGAATAAAATAAATAACACAGAATTAAATTCAAACAAATATATTATTCAAACAAATATTTTATTACAATTTTAAATAGTACAAATTTGAGCTCTCACCACATATATACATTTTCAATTACAATACAATTTCGATTACATCACAAATTTCGCTTTACAATGTTGACCTCACTACATATCACTCAAACACTCATATTTATCTCCAACTCTATTCTAGTTTGTATCCAGCATCTGAATTATCTGCAAAATAAACACTAACGCAGTAAAATTGAAAAAGAAATATTTTGCAGTGTATAATAAAAGTGTGTGTTTGAAAATTTTATTTGCCTCGGTTATTTGGGTTGTTCGTCATCATTTATTTTGAATGCATCTTACACGAACAGCTTGTAACATGCACAATGTATCACTGTACATGTCATTAGGCCATGCATACCGATATACACTTGTTAAAATTGCAGGGACAGGTGAGCACAAGGTCAAACCCGAGCCATGGCTGGAGTCAGCTTAAGTGAAATACGAAAACAAGTCATAAAGTTTCAAATACACTAGTGCCTACATATACACATGTGTACACATACACATGTGCACTGCCTCAGCATCTCGAATTCTAGACAAGAGACATCAGTACACATGAATATGACCAGATCAATGAGCAAGACCAACATGAAGTCTCTAAATTAACACAAAGTAGTTTGAATGCATGAAAACAAGCATGGATGGTCGAGCTACAGAAACATCAAAATAGAAGGCAACAAATTCAAAGCTCCACACAGAAATAACAAAATGCAATGCAAAGAAATCAAACAAGGTCGGGCATGGATGGTCAAGGCAATGCTCAAAAACACACAGCAGACTCAACATGCTCACATGTGCAAAGTAGGGAGAACTGAACTAGAACAAAAAAGACCATCAATGGCATGAACATAATCAGAAGCTCAAAGGCAAGTGTAAACTACATAAACACAATGTAATGCAGCAAGGCAACTCATCATAAAGTGTACCAAGACCAAACTGCAATGACAGACCAGAATCAAGTTCAGGTCAGAGGCATGAACAGTCAGGGAGCAGACTCAAGGCAACATGAAGATAAGAGCAATGAAAACTACATTCATACGAAATAGCACAAGCAGTTCAACATGATATTATATGCAAGTACCAAACATACAACAGAAGTGAACCAAGACTGCATGAGCAACTATAAAAAGACCCAATGCAACATCTACTCAAATATGGGGTGCAATCAGATCAGTAACACACAATTCAACTCCAAGCAAAAACAGTGATCGAGTGTCAAATGCATTCAAGGCCAACCACGGACCAGATTCAGAAATAAATGATAACAAACACCAACCTAAACCAACTACAATGAACATGTGAAATGACATGTAGCAAACTGACCAGTAGGGATGTGCACGATCAACATTCATCAGACCAAAATACAAGGCAACCCAGGTTTAACAAATGCAAAGCACTTGAATAAAAAGTGCATATGCAAAAATGTATCAGACCAGGCAGTGAACAAAGCAAAAGACAAAGCTGCTTACATTCTGACCCTGATAAAATTAGACTCAATGTAAGACTCAATGTAACAAGCTATAGAACCAAATTCAAGTGCAGAAGATCACAAAGTAGCAGTGTGAACATTGGTCAAGAAATAAATAAAATCAAGCCGTGGAAAATTATCAGACACAAGATGAAAGTACATGAATCCAATAAGTCAGTGAATTGAACAAGTCAATCTTCATGAAGTCTAAAGTCATAAAACCAGATTATCACAATTTCAAATAGCTGAAGTCATAGGTGAAATGAACGGAACTGACTAAAATATATTCAAGCAACTTCGATCACGTGAACAAATCAAGGCAGAAAAGAACGCAAAGAAATTCAAATATATCAAAGATAGAACAAGTCAAAAATCATCACATCGTTCAAATGAAAATCAATGACCAAGCATAACAACGTGACAAATTCAAAAAGAAATATATGAACGTAATTTAAGGATTTTCATCCCTATAAATACACCCAATTCATAATCGGTAGTAGCATCGAATCGAGTTCAAGTATAACAACGATAGTAAATAAAGGCAATTCACGTACCGGTTCAAAGCATTAATTCGAACTCGACAATTGTAGCAACCGCACGCAATCAAAGCCAAGGAGACGATTGACAAAGCCGATTGAAGCATAAATTCACTTCAATCGATCAATTTCAAATCAGAGCTTCAATCGAACAAAGCCCTAGTTTTTGGAAGAGGAACGAGAAAGATCGGTTGAAGCCATTTTACACAGAAAAGATAGGAGGGGAGAACATCTTCTTATAATTAAAATTGGGTCGGTCTCATATTTCATTTTGGGCTTAAAATATTAAATAGGGTTTTGCTTTTGTTTTGTTTATTTTCAGTTGTAATTTTCTTTTTTAAAATTGTGTAATATTCTAGTCGTGTGACTAGGGACAAACTACGGGGCATAGTTTGAGAATTAGCAACTCAGTGGCTGAGTTGTGGTAGGGTTTTGAGCGTAGAGTTAAGTTAGTCGATAGCGGGTGTCGCAAGTTTATGTGTGTAAGCGTCTGACTACTTCTAGTAGAAACCTTGGGGGCAGCACGTAGGCAGGGTTTTGCCGAAGCTGGGTAAATCTGTGTTGTTCTATTTCTGCTTTTATTATTCTGCTATTATCTGTGCTGCAATTATTTTAATATTTCCGCATTATTTTTTATTATTAGTATCACCCTATTCACCTCCCCTCTAGGATGAAATCGATCCTACAAGTGGTATCAGAGCTAGGAACAAAAACCATTTTTTTTAAAATTTGATTTTTCAAAAACTTATTTTTGTTTTTAAAATTTGAATTTTTAAAATGACTTCTTTTAATAATGCTTTTGCTGATGGCCAGTCCATAGTTAGACCACCCATGTTTAATGGTGAATATGCATATTGGAAAAATAGAATGAATTTTTTTTTGAAAACCATTGATGCTTGGAATATTGTTGAGACAGGATATAAGACACCAACTATAGTGGTAGATAATCAAGAAATTGAAAAACCGATGGATCAATGGACAGATCTTGAAAACAAACTACAGAATGCTAATGCTAAAGCTATGAATTCTATTATATGTTCATTGGATCAAATTGAATTTAATCGTGTCTCACATTGTCTAACTGTGCAGGAAATTCGGCATACACTTGAAGTTACTCACGAAGGAACCTCCCAAGTCAAAGAATCTCGGCTTGCCATGCTCAGTAGCGAATACGAAAACTTCACAATGGAAAAGGATGAAAGTGTCAAGGAAATGTATGGAAGACTTTCTAATCTCGTATACAAATCAAAAGCTCTTGGAAAACCATACACAGAATTGGAAATAGTCCGAAAAATCCTCAGAGTTCTACCATGAAATTTTGAAGCCAAAGTCACTGCTATTCAAGAATCGAAGGATTTAAAATAGATTAAAGTCGAAGAACTTATCAGAAATCTCACCACTTATGAGCTAGAAATCAAATTCAAGGAAGAACGCAAAGGAGGTGATACGCAAAAGAAATCAATAGCTCTCAAAGGAACAACTGAAAGTGAAGATGATGATGATGGTGCAGCATAACTGGCGTTGATAATAAAGAGATCAAAAGGTGGAATCAGAAGTATGGAAATCTTGCTCTAAATCAACAACTGAAAATCAGAATAGTCAAAGTTCTAGACAACCCAGAAGAGCAGAAGATCGTCTGTCACAACTGCAATAAACCTGGTCTTATCAAGTCAAATTGTCCTCAAAGTTGACTCAGCCAAGAAAAGAAACCCAAAAGGAGAAGTTTTGCAGCTACTTGGGATGAAACTGATGAAGCTGATAAAAGCACTGACGGTGAGAGTGAAAATGAAAATTTGTGTCTTCGAGGAGAAACAATTGACAGTGATGATGACGAGCCAAGCGAGGTATCAAAACTTACTCATTTGGAATTACTTATATATTTTCATTAAGTAAATGGCTGTTTTGAAAGACTTAGGGAGAAGTATGCTAAAATTGAATCACAAAGAGATAGTTTGATAGAATTAAATAAACAGCTTGATCAATTGGTTAAAAACAATCGAAACAAGTGCCCTAAGTGTGATGAGTGTCCATCATTCGAAGAAGAAATTAAAAAATCAGAAATTAAAATTAAATCACTTGAAAATGAAATTCTGATTTTGAAAGAAAGTGAAAATACTAGGAGAGAAAATTCTATTAAAAAGTGCACTCAATTATTGAATGAAAATGAATCTCTCAAAACACAAGTCCAACAATTGTCTACAACTTTAGGAAAATTCTCCATAGGAGAAAAATCACTAAATATGCGAATAGGGAAACAAACAGTCAATATTGTTAGACAAGGACTTGGGTATACTCAATCTGAACATGTTAGAAGCGAAATTAATCAAGTCAGTTCCAAGTACACAATTTGTGAAAAAATTGGACACAATCATAATAATTGTTGGTATAGACCCAAGCACGTGAAAACCATACCAATTTGGGTTCCAAAAGGCACGAATATAAATTCCCTTAAAGTCAAACAAATCTGGTGCCGAAAGGAACAAATATAGATTGTATTGGGTCTACACAAACATATTTTTTAAAATCTTTTGCCACTAATAATCATGGGCCTATAAAAATAAATAGGTCATAAAAATCTTCTCTCGTGTAGGTGTGGTGGCAGGCTAAGGAGCAACAAAAGTGTTACCTGGATTCTGGCTGTTCCAGACACACGACGGGCGATAAATCAAAGTTTCTTAGCCTAGTACAAAGGTGGCAGAGTCACAATGGGTAACAACGAAAAATTATCGCAAAGGTAAAATAGGTAATGGTACATTTACCTTGAACGATATATTAAATGTGAAATCTGCACCATAATCTAATTTAATTCAGCCAGTTATGTGATAAGGAAATAAATGTTGATTATGATTCTGATTTGTGCAAAAATGTTGACCAGTCATCTTTTCAACCTTGAACTATTTCATATAGATTCGTTTGGACTAATGATATTGAAAGTTTAGGTGGTAAGAGATGGTGTTTTCTATTGGTTGATGATTACTCTAGATACACATGGATATATTTGTTTATCTTACTGCTTCTAGATCTGACACTATGTTCACTAGTTGTTAATGTGCACGTTTTCAATCAAATCCTTAAGGAATCACATTTTAAAAGCTGTAAAATGATATCCAATTTATGATAACTGTGATTTAAAGGGGTATTCAGATGTAGATTCTGCTGGTAGTCTAGTTGATAGAAAAATTATTAGTGGAATGTGTTTTATGTAGGGACATTCATAAGTTGCATCATATTTCCAAATTAAATATCTGCATAATTTTCATTTTAACTGATTTTCGATTGGCAGACATTTTTTCATAAAACCCCTTTCAGATTGGCAGACATTTTTTCATAAAACCCCTTTCAGAAAATAGTTTTTGTTGACTTCGTTTCAGATTAGACATTTTAGAAATTTGATTTTATATTTATTTTTGGATTTGATCTTAAATGAATACATTAACTAATCTGACTCCCTGCTGATTATCGAAAAGATGAATAGTAATTGAAATAGTGATGAGTGTCGATATTAATAATATATTATGACTTGAGACGGTATATTTAGTAAATTTCTTTAAAAATTTAAACAAGATTTATAATAACTTTTGTTGGTAAAAATTCCATGACCATCTCTATTTCTATCATATTTCTAACGACCATCACTTATCAAAATCCAATATAGTATGTCAAAATGTGGTATTTTAAATGGAAAATTATTCGTTTTTATTTTATTTTATTTTTTTGTAATAAAAACATCCAAAGTATTCACTCTCATTTAAAAGACCTCACGGTTATGCATGGGTGAATTACTTGGAATATTTGTTTATGTGATATCATGCTCATTTAAAAGTCCTCATGGTTATGCATGTATGGAACACATCTCAAAATTGATTATTAAATAGACCAGTTGATTTTAATTCCATTTAAAAGTCCTCATGGTTATGCGTGGTTAGAAGATGCTTTAAATTCATTTTTTTATAAAAATTGGGAATACTACTAATCTCGTTTAAAAGTCCTAACGGTTATGCATGGTTAGTAGATATTCAAATTCCTGATATAAATATACAACAAATAGACACGACTATATGGTTTTATATGCCGGCATCACCCCTATCACTCTAAAGTGGAATATGAGCCTAATAGAGTATTTATGATTTTTGTTTAATTTTTTATTGAAATTTAATGTTTATACTTGATTGGGTATTAATGTTGCATTAATGTCTATCACTTTATCTTTATTTTTCTAACACTATTACTCTTTTGCTAATAACAAAAGGGGGAGCGAAAAGTTAAGATTTTGGCAAATAAAGTTCAAATAATTTATTTTTTATTTGCATATTCCCATATAGGTTCATTTGCATATTTTTATTTATTTCAGGCATATATGAAAGGGGAGCTTTGTTGTAGAGTGGTAGCATTCAAATAGGGGGAGCAAATAGATTTCATCAATGCCCAAATACATTTAATAAATTCAAAATCTTAATATATGTTTGTTATCATCAAAAGGGGGAGATTGTAGAATATGCTAATATATGATTTTTGCTTGATGATAATAAACATATATCTATATATATTCATTTAAATGTATTTGTTATTGTACTATTTTATTTTTCACATAATTAAATAAATATTTGTTGAATAAAATAAATAACACAGAAATTAAATTCAAAAAAATATATTATTCAAAAAAATATTTTATTATAATT
Source organism: Allium fistulosum (assembly GCA_030737815.1). Taxonomy (NCBI): domain Eukaryota; kingdom Viridiplantae; phylum Streptophyta; class Magnoliopsida; order Asparagales; family Amaryllidaceae; genus Allium; species Allium fistulosum. Next base: position 1,331,777,537 of record CM060902.1, on the reverse strand, counting down.
TTGAATAGTACAAATTTGAGCTCTCACCACATATATACATTTTCAATTACAATTTCGATTACATCGCAAATTTCGCTTTACAATGTTGACCTCACTACATATCACTTAAACACTCGTATTTATCTCCAACTCTATTCCAGTTTGTATCCAGCATCTGAATTATCTGCAAAATAAACACTAACGCAGTAAAATTGAAAAAGAAATATTTTGCAGTGTACAATAAAAGTGTGTTTGAAAAAATTATTTTCCTCAGTTATTTGGGTTGTTCGTCATCATTTATTTTGAATTCATCTTACACGAACAGCTTGTAACATGCACAGTGTATCACTGTACATGTCACAAGGCTATGCACACCGATATACACTTGATAAAATTGCAGGGACAGGTGAGCACAAGGTCAAACTCGAGCCATGGCTGGATTCAACTCAAGTGCAATACAAAAACAAGTCACAAAGTTTCAAATACACTAGAGCCTGCATATACACATGTGTACACATACACATGTGCACTGCCTCGGCATCTTGAATTCCAGCCAAGAGACATCAGTACACATGAATATGACTAGATCAATGAGCAAGACCAACATGAAGTCTCTAAATTAACACAGAGTAGTTTGAATGCATGAACACAAGCATGGATGGTCGAGCTACAGAAACATCAAAATGGAAGGCAATAAATTTAAAACTCCACACAGAAATAACAAAATGCAAACAGCAATACAAAGAAATCAAACAAGGTCAGGCATGGATGGTCAAGGCAATGCTCAAAAACACACAGCCGAGTGTCAACTATAGAAAGACCCAATGCAACATCTGCTCAAATATGAGGTGCAATCAGATCAGTAACACACAATTCAACTCCAAGCAAAAACAGTGATCGAGTGTCAAATGCATTCAAGGCCAACCACAGACCAGATTCAGACACAAATGATAACAGACACCAACCTGAACCAACTACAATGAACAGGTGAAATGACATGTAGCAAACTGACCAATAGGGATGTGCACGATCAACATTCATCGGACCAAAATACAAGGCAACCCAGGTTTAACAAATGCAAAGCACTTGAATAAAAGTGCATATGCAAAAATGTATCAGACCAGGCAGTGAACAAAACAAAAGACAAAGCTGCTTACATTTCGACCCTGACAATATTAGACTCAATGTAACAAGCTATAGAACCAAATTCAAGTGCAGAAGATCACAAAGTAGCATTGTGAACATTGGTCAAGAAATAAAGAAAATCAAGCCGTGGAAAATTATCAGACATAAGATGAAAGTACACGAATCCAATAAGTCAGTGAACTGAACAAGTCAATCTTCATGAAGTCAAAAGTCATAAAACCAGATTATCACAATTTCAAATAGCCGAAGTCATAGGTGAAATGAACGGAACCGACTAAAATATATTCAAGCAACTTCGATCACGTGAACAAATCAAGGCAGAAAAGAACGCAAAGCAATTCAAATATATCAAAGATAGAATAAGTCAAAAATCATCACATCATTCAATCGAAAATCAATGGCCGAGCATAGCAACGTGACAAATTCAAAAAGAAATATATGAACGTAATTTAGGGATTTTCATCCGTATAAATACACCCAATTCAACATCGGTAGTAGCATCGAATCAAGTTCAAGTATAACAACGATAGTAAATAAAGGCAATTCACGTACAAGTTCAAAGCATTAATTCGAACTCGACAATTGAAGCAACCACATGCAATCAAAGCCAAGGAGACGATTGACAAAGTCGATCGAAGCATAAATTCACTTTAATCGATCAATTTCAAATCGGAGCTTCAATCGAACAAACCCCTAGTTTTTGGAAGAGGAACGAGAAAGATCAGCTGAAGCCATTTTACACAGAAAAGATAAGAGGGGAGAACATCTTTTTATAATTAAAATATGGCCGGTCTCATATTTCATTTTGGGCTTAAAATATTAAATAGGGTTTTGTTTTTGTTTTGTTTATTTTCAGTTGTAATTTTCTTTTTTAAAATTATGTAATATTCTAGTCGTGTGACTAGGGACAAACTACGGGGCGTAGTGGCTGAGTTGTGGCAGGGTTTTGAGCGTAGAGTTAGGTTATTCGATAGCGGGTGTCACAAGTTTACATGTGTAAGCGTCTAATTACTTAATTTCTAGTAGAAACCTTGGGGGCAGCACGTAGGCAGGGTTTAGCCGAAGCTAGGTAAATCTGTGTTGTTCTATTTCTGCTTTTATTATTCTGCTATTATCTATGCTGCAATTATTTTATATATTTCCGCATTATTATTTTATTATTAGTATCACCCTATTCACCCCCCCCTTTAGGGTGAAATCAATCCTACAAGGTCGATATAGTTACAAAATAGAAGTTTTCCCTTCATCTACAGGCTACCAGCAGTTGTGTATACTTACTACTGATGTGAGACATCTCCAACCATAGGATCGTAGGAATGGGATATACGTTTGCGTATAGGTGTGGGAAATATAACACGGGTTTCGCCTCAAATTTAAATTATTCAATGACTCGGTACCTTTAGGGATGTCAAGAGGTTTACTTTAGGGTAGAAGGTATTAAATGGTCGTTGGGTCTGCCTCCTCCCCATATAAGAAATCTTAAATAACTTACGACGGGACCTAATTGGGAAATGGGGTCTGCTTCATTTATAACAAGAGGTATTAAGTATCTGCAATGAGTATATTTCCTTGACTTACATTAGGCTAGTCTAAATGGGATTTTGGCTGTGGACTATCGACGGGCTATGTCAATATTGTTGTTGGACTGGTATTTAGTAGTAGGCTGACATATAGGCTTGGACCACCAGTAGTCCTGAGCGGTCGTTGGTAAAGACTTGGGTTATGCCCTGATGGATTTCGCTTCCTACTAGTGTAGAATCTGTATGAGATACGCAAAGACCTCATTATTTAATTAGTTGTTTGTGTGTTTATTGGAGGTGGGCTGGTTAACCCTTAGATGAGTCTTTGAGATGTATTAGCAATATGGAAAACTAGATTATAAAGCCGTATCTTGGAGTCATGGGCCTTTGTAGATAAGGGTTAATTGACTAGCGATTACGTTACGGAGGACCTGCTTTGGGGTTGAGGTATTAAATGGCCATTGGTTATGCCTCCTCCCTATTTAAGAAGTATTAAGCGGCCAAGTTTTTCTTTTGGGTAGAACAACGTTTAGATATATATGTATATAGGTAGACACGTAATTATACCTCGAAGAAGGTTAGATATATCGTATGCATAGATGGAATTACACGGAGTAGTCTTGAATAATGGACATAATAATTAAAATGAAATCAATCAGTGTGAATCAATGTTATGGATAAAGTATGTAACTTTTCAATCACTGGAACGTTGTTCCGACCCCTCCTCATTACAACCCACAAGATAGATTTAAAGGGACATGTTATTGGTGCAAAATGGGAACTGCCGTTGGGGAAGTCTTCTCATTCATGCGCAGCGCTGGCAAGGCAATCAGATACTAAAGGAATAACATTGATTCCAAGGTGGTAGCCTTAGTCAGCATATGTGTTCTATTATATTTTACTATTCCGCTATGCGTTCATTCTCTGATATACTTACATTTATTACAAGTAACCAAAACCAACGATCCGTATCTTAATGGACTTGGTTTTCGATTCAGTCAAAATTCAGGCCCATTAAGGTATGAGTTGCTACAGTGGTTCAAGATTAGAACCAACCCAAGAACGCTACTAATGTGAGAAGCTTCCTGGGATTAGTGGGATATTACCGACGTTTCATTAAGGACTTCTTGAAGGTAGTAGCATCACTGACCAATTTGATGAAGAAGAATCGGACTTTTATATGAGACATGAAGTGTGAGCATGCATTCATAAGTTTGAAGGAGAGGTTCACGAGTGCACTAGTATTGACCATTCTGAGTGGGAATGAGGATATGATGGTATACATCAATGCTTATGGTACCGAATTGGTTGTGGCACTGATGCAAGGAGGTAAGGTTATCACCTACGCTAGTTGACAGCTAAAACCACATGAGGGGAAGTACACAACCAACGATTTGGAGTTAGGGCGATAATGTTTACTTTGAATATATGGAGGCATTATCTACTTGAGAAAGATTCGAGTTGTTCACAGACCATAAATCTTTGAAGTGCCTTTTCTCCTAGAAGGACCTTAACATGTCAGTAGTAAAGAGTTCATAACCTCTTATGACTTTAGAATTTTCTATACGCCAAATAAGAGAAATGTGGTTATCGATGCATTGAGTAGAAGACATGTCAGCTTGGGGGTGATGTTCCTAGAGTGGAAGCAATTGGAGTTTATCGTTGGTTACGATTTTAGACCTCGATGTGTGCCAGGGCCACAAATGATGGCTAGCTTGACTATCATACCTACTTTGATCGAGCAGGTCGGTACTAGTCAGAGGTGATATGCTAGACTGGCAGAGATTATGGTGAAAATAGAAGAGGAAGTAAAGTCTGATGAGATGAGGCAATACAGACTTGACCGAGATGGTTGACTCCGTAAGTATGGAAGATTGTTCGTTCTCGATATTGATGGATTACAGGATGAGATGCTATGAGAGTGCCATCATTCTAGATTGATTATACATCCCAGCATAATAAGATGTACCATGATATGAAGCAAATGTATTGTTGGGAGGGGATGAAGAAGGATGTCGAGACATTTGTCTCGAAGTGTATGAACTGCTTATTGGTAAAGACAGAGTAGAAGAAACCAAGTGAGTTGATGCAACCACTCAAAGTTTTCACATGGAAGTGGAAACTAGTATCGATGGGCTTCATCAAAGGATTGCCAAGGATCAAAGGAGGGTATGATAGCATTTGGGTCATAGTCGATAGACCGACAAAGAGTGCTCGATTCATACCAATTAAGTCTAGTAAAATCATCCAAATTGGTTGAGTTATATATGAAATGGGTGGTGTGCCGAAGAGCATTGTGAGTGACCCAGACCCTTTATTCACTAGTAGCTTTGGAAGAGTTTACAAGAGGCATTAGGGACTGAGCCGTATCTTAGTACAGCTTATCACCCATAAACCGATGGGAAGACCGAGATGGCAAATCGTATATTGGAAGATCTCTTACGAACTTGCATCTCCTTGTTGGAGGCTCGTGGGACGATCATCTGCATTTGGCGGAGTTTACATACAACAATAGTTATTTATCCAATATCATTATGGCACTATTTTAAGCATTGTAAGGCCGACCGTGTAACGCTCATTCATGTTGGTGGGAAGCGAGCAAGAAACTTCGGAGAAGATAAGTCGTTCGACAGAGAATGAAGGCTACTCAAGATAAGCAGAAGAGCTACGCTGATAGGAGACATAAAGATTTGGAGTTCTTTGTCAGCGATGTTGTTTGTAAAGATTTCTCCTTTAAAGAATGTTGTTTGATTTGGTAGTAAGGGAAAGTTGGCATGGAGAATCATAGGTCCTTTTTCGATAGTAGAGAGGATTTGGAGCCTAGCATATATGGTCGACTTACCTTAGAAGATGGCGAGCGTGCACAAAGTATTCCACGTCACTAACTTGCAGAAGTTTGTGCATGAATCAGGCTTGATGATAACACCAGATTAACTTGATATCGGGGTTGAACCAAAAGCTTCAAAACCTCGTAGGCCGATTCATATTGTCGAACGTAATATGAAATAGCTTAGAAGGAAGACGGTGGAGTTAGTGAAGGTTCAATAGGGTGAAAGAAAAACGATTGCATGTGGGAGATTAAGGGAGCATGAGGTATGCATATCCAGAGCTCTTTGCATGGTAAGGCCTAATTTTATCATATTTACTTTCACCTTCGATATTATACAGGATAGTTTAGAATCTCACATGCTGAGATAGGTTTATCTATATTATTGATTGCATGGCTGCCTATTTGATATGTTTGATGGTTGCATATGATTGTTAGGCATGCAGGGTAACCATGGGTAACTATTCTTTGATTTGTTTTGAATTTTTGGAGGCGAAATCCCTAAAGGGGGGGTGTAACGATCCATATTTATATATTGGAATCATAAAATATTATAATTAGTTCATACGAGGTCTTCTTACTCTAAAATTTGGAAAATGACTACTAGGAATATTTTCCACCTTTAGAATTTTTGTTGGATGGTTTAAACCAAGAAATTCTTGTAAGGACTATAAATTTTGATATGGATTGAATTACGGTCTTAAACCACTTCTGTTAGATCATAATGATGGTTTCTCTTCCCCCAGTGTGGTCATAATATAAAAATGAACTTACCGTCTAGGAGATATGGCCATTTTAAGTTTAGATTGCTACTGGCCAGATTAGTGGGTAATCAGTTAAGCCCAAACTTGAGCCCACTAACCCATTTCTAGATTTGTGCCTGATTGGAACTGATGGGACAAATCCAAATCATTTACCACTTCCCAAAAAGGGCTCTAAACCTCCATTAACCTAGATTTCATCTAAAAACCCCTCCTTTTCATATCAATCTTAGTCTAAAACGCAATTAAAAGGTGATTAGTAAGTGAGATTATAGATCTATCATTTTAGGTGCTTTGGAATTTATATTCTTGTTGTCCATTTCAAATCTTAGCATTAAAGTTGGTAATTTGGGTAATATGTAAGTGGTTTATGATCTCTCACTATTCCATACTTGTTTATATAGTTAAAAATGGTGTTTTTAAAATGATTTTTATGCTAAACCATTTTTAAACTCTAATCTAACCTTAATAACATGTTTATAAATGTTGTATGGGTATCAATGATAAATGTTTGCTCTTGGATGTATTGGTTTGATGTGTTTTTTAGTGCAGTTAGGATGTGGTTGTTAATTTGGGAAAATTAAGGGCAAACGAGCTCGAATCAAACGAGACTTGGAGATGCTGTTGAGAAGGGTTTGGGGAGCTTACAGTTTAGTCGCAGTTCAATTAGAGGTGATTTGTTTTTCGAATTCAGTTCAGTGGACTTTGTAGATCTGGTTGATAGAAGTAGTTATTTTGGGACTTAAGTTGTGAAACTTTAGGAAAGACTTCGGGGATGGCAAAGAAATGGAAGTGGGGACTTAACCCAAAAATTTAGGGAAGATACAAATTGGTACTGACCTGATCAGGTTGGTATCGACCTCTTTTTGAGGCTTAGGGAAGGTGTTGAAGACTTGGGGAGTGTGGCACTAAGAAAAGGAGCTCAAAGCAAGCAAAAATGGAAGAGGTCGGAGAGTGAAGGACTTAGCCAGATTTTTGGCTAAGCAATTCAGATCGATACCAACTTGAATTGATGTGGCCATTTCTCACCAAACTTCCGGAGAATGACGAGGAGGCCCTAGAGGTCTTGCTAAAGGTGTTCGTTCATTTGCTCGATGTTCGATTGCGACGTGGTAGCACTATGAAGGATGATGGCTAAACGATGAAGCGCTGTTAAGGTACTTCAATGAGATGATTTTAGAACTTTCATGTGCTGATCATATGGCTTATGAAGGATGCCTAGCAAGGTTTCAAGGATGAAGACTCGAAGGATGATGAGTCATAAGGATGACTATCTGCAAGGGTGGATTCTAAGAAGGGAAATCCATGTATAGAATGTTGGAAGCTTCTATCTTGGAAAGAAAGAAATGTGGAATGGTTCTTTAAGGATGAATGGAGTTAGATGGAGCAAGGAAATGGCTCGAATACGCGTGCTAAGAGATCATTGATACTTGAAGTGTTTATGATGTACTCATAAGCAGAAGTATTATGAGGATGCTCAGTGGGTACTTGGAATGGCTACCCCGGATCGGTCGAATGAATCTGTGTACTCTGGATCGGTGGAATGTATCTAGTGTCAGCTATGGGCTAGTGGGCAAGCACATTAAAAATTTGAATTTTCCATTAATCTCTGGTAGAGGAATGGCCTTACGAGTTATCATATATCATATATCCAGGGAACATTGAGTGACGGTGCAGATTGTTTGATGGATGCTATGGTTGCTTTACTTTTTGATTGTCACTCTAGGGGTATTGCAGGATGTAGGTATTGTGGATGTGGATACCTAGACACGCGATATTGTATTTAGGACGTAGTACACCTTTATGATGATGATAGTAGAGTAGCATATTACAGATGTTATGTGCTAACTCTTTGGATGCAAGGATAGGTCAGGTATGATTCTTATACCTATGTTGCTTACTATATCGACTTGTATAGTATTTTAAGGATTCTTATTGCTTACAACAAACTATTGTCTGAATTGAGATTATATGATTTTCTCCTTATTATCTTGGGCACTCTTAAATGAGTAGACTAGATAGAATGTTTAGATGGTACATGGTAGCTATGCTGAGGACGAGCATAATGGTGCTTTCTTGTATTATATATAGACTTACTATTGCTTATTCTAATATGCAACACCATGGAGCCTAACAGTATTTTATTTACTATTGAGATAGTTTTGTTTGGGTTTATATCCATCTGTATAAACTCCATTACTATGCCGTATAACTTTATGGATTTGTGCTTTGATATTTGGTTCACTTAGTTATTACTGTCTCTCCCATTTTAAATCTGTGATGATTATTATACTTTAGTCAATGCGCTGTGAGATATATGTCAGGTCTTGTGATTGTTTTCTTCTTTTTCACCCTTGACAATTGTCTTATATTGGCCGGGCACAGTAGCAACACACTTTGCAGGTTTATTGGGTGCCGAAGGTATAATTCGACTATCACACTTATCCATATTTTATGAACTATGTCGTACGGTCATCAATCACATTCATATGCATCACCTATACTCTTATTCAGGTGTCAATCTCAAAGTTATCCTTTACCTACCTAGGTGCATCCATCACTAATTCATCTTTTTTCTCGAAAAACATCACCGATAATATGGCCATTCATTCCACCTTAGGAGCCACGCTGACTAGAGTCAGCCCAACTCACTTAGGTGGTTGAATGTAAGCACCCTAAATACATTCTAACAAGTGCCCATATTAAGTGTCATTATCTTCACCTAGTCCTAGAAACACTTTCATTTCATAGTGCCAATTATTCATTAAATTACATCCTTTTGATGTTGTTACTCACACCGGAGTTTAAATTTTTGAATTGACCCCAATCGACTTACCAAATCTTCGCACCCTGCCGTATAACATTAAATTTTAGACTTTGCTAAGCCTTAGTACCCTGCTATTCAATAACTCCACGAGTTGGTACATTTTAAGATTTTGGGTTTGATCCATTTCTTTCATTCATCGGTTGTGTTCTTTCCACATTTCATAAATCTTCTTATTTAGATTAAAAATCTTTTAATATTTCAAATAAAATACTTTTATCTTGCTTCTCAAATGATACAACTTATCACTTCTTAGCTTACTTAAGCTTAAACCTTTGAATCATTTTCACATAAGTTATTACATTTTAACTTATCGTTCCTCTTTATAATTTCATTATTATGAAATTCACTAGCTTCCAAAATGCTACCCAAAGTTCATAACTTTCTTTTACTTCTAGGCTATCACATCTTTAGTTTAGTTATTACATATTTAAGCAATTGCATGACCAACTACGGCTTATCTAAGCTATCGCGCGTCCAACTTAATAGTTATTATGGATCCAACCTATTTGCTATGGTAAGTCTAGCTTTAATGCTATCACACTCTATCGCACTTTTAAGTTAAGTGCTACTGCACTTCTAAGTTAATTAGTTATCCCATGTCTAATATAAGCCATCACATGCTTAAAATGGCAAATTTGTAATTAAGTAGAAAACACTGATATTTTCCTTAATTACGTAACTGCTTTTTGGCTCGTTCTATGCATAAGTCATTTGCTTATTTATTACTTTTATTTTGTGATAGGAATCACTAAAGCTAGCCAAAATTTATTCTTTTAACTATGCTTTAATTAAGGGTGTTACTATCTACACACACATAAACTATTTATAACGCCACTTAAATAAAAATAAAAATTAATTCAAAGAAAATATTATGAACACCCACTTCAGCCAGCTATGCAAAATCGAGCGAAGAAATAGTCACACAACTTGCATAACCAAACAAAGCGAATATGAAAAAGCAAAACCATAATTATATAACATAATAATAGCTTCTCTTATCATCAATTAATGGCAGAGCATATTGAAATTAATGGCAGAGCATAATGATCTTTTGGTTTCCCTCTTCCTTTCATCAATAATGCCTGACATTGGTTGTTCTTTCTTTTGTTTTAGTGGTACGAATGTCAATGAAGAGAATGGTATGGTTTGGGGTATAAGAGTTAATAATTTGGGTTTGAGATAAAATTCTTTCTTATCCAATCTTATTAATTCTTTTCCCCTGATATAAAATCTCCTTTATTAAAATATTCTATTTTATTCTCTTAACCTTTTGGCCAAATTCTATTGCCCTAATTAGCCACTTGTTCATTTAATTAATCTATTAAGTGTTGCATGCTTAATTAATCAAATTCCCCTTAAATAATTTGTTTAATTAAAATTTCTTAATTATCATTTAATAAATTCAATAATCTCATAATATGGCATCCTAAAATATAGGGTGTTATAGAGAGTTATTTGGTCATTGCAATTAGAAGAAGAAAATAGGAATAAGAGAAGAGAATGAGAGATGTGAAAATAGAACGTATTATATATATATATATATATATATATATATATAAACCAACCTTGGATAGAATTATTTAGGAAACTTCCTTCTATTATTTTTAAGAAATTTGCCTACCTTGGCGGTTCCTTTAATCTTTGATTGACTAATTAAATCTTCTTTATGTATATTTGTTTGTAAAGCATATGTATAGCCTTCTTATATATGTTTTATATCTCTTTAACTTCTGTATTGACTATTAGTTTTTTGATTATTCTAATGTAATATGTGCTTGGATATTCTTTTGAGGGTATTTTTGATATTTCACAGTCAGACCAAAAGTTTCAAATCTACCCTATATATTAATTGAGATATAGTATTTATCTCTTTCTTTCATGAAAATGGACAAAAGTATGTCTTTCCAAAAAAGATTAAAGCTTAAATAATTATTACGTTTTAGATAATAGGAATTTTAGTCAATAAATTTTAGTAATATTTTTAGTTGTTTCCATATTATACAATTATTATAAAATGAATTTACCAAAGTTCATATTATATTTTTTGAGAAAATGGATTATCTCAGAAAATGAAATGCATTATTGATTCCTAATTATGACTTAAATAATGATAACAAAAGAAGATGACCGATTTAATTATGCCAATATTATGTGGCATAATATCAAAATTGATTTTTTATTCCTCCCATTTTAATACTTCTTACCCTTTTCCATTCTTTGATTATTATGTTAAATATTAGCAGACATCCATATTTTTAGGATATTTATTTCACTAAAAATGCTATGTATTACTTATTCACACTTCCACATTAATTTAAAAATAGAAACAATGATGATAAAAGAGGTTGAGCAATATTAATTAAGTTGATATTATACTACATAATATTAAAAATTATTTTTTATTGTTATCAATTAAATATTTCTTATCCTTTTTCATTCTATGGATTATTATATGTAATATCAATCCGATTGGATATTTCCTTTCCAATGTACTGTTTTCTATTTTTGTATTTCAAAATTATCAAAAACTCATGCAAAAGAATAATGGAGGAAGTTATATTGGCTAACCCTGATTTCCATTATCATAATGCCAACAACTCCTCAACCATCCTCCTCCCCCTCGAGTGAAGCCTAACCCACTTTCTATTGATGATCTACCTTCTTTCAATTTTGACCATCATAGTATGGCAACCGTCACCTACTATTAATTCTTCCTTTCTCCTTTTGCTTTTTATATAAATGTTCCAAATCAAAATCATTCTTCGCTCGTTCTCTCAAGTTGTAAAAGATCAAGCATATTGTTGCTCAAAAATCTCACAAGTATGAATTAGATCGGTCCGCCTGGTCTAATCAGCCCATATAAACGCAATTGTTTTCACCTTGGCCCGCATATCCCCATGGTTCGACACTTTGATCAGCCCCAGCTCGGACGACATATATTTGCCCATTCAACTCAGCTGCTTGGCACTTGGCTCATCCACTTGGCATTGCTCCTTGACCGACCTAAGCTAATAGGGATCACTCAAAGAACATTTCGCCCGCACTGGCACTGGCATCGATAAGCATCTCCCCCGCACACACCGATGGCAACGACATTGTAAGGGCGGATCGGCCTTTGAATCATTCCTCTAGGGTCGACCTACTCGTCGATTCAATCAAATGCTGGATAAATCCCTCGCCCGCCTCCAACCCCATCCACCTAGGTGCACTGACTCCTTTAGTAGCACTCATCCATAGTTATGCGTGAGACCGTTGCTGCCTAAAGAAGCTTCGCAAGCACTATTCACCTGAAAAAGCATTACTATGCAGTAATCCCTTCATGTCCTTTGCTGCTATCAGGGCACCTCTGCTACAATCTCTCCCTGATCCCACGCCGTCTGCCCCTACTCCAAGCATGCTCACACTACTACCCATCAGATGTCATCATCTTCACTATATAAGCCATCTAGCATCATAGTTGGCATGAGCATCAATCATGTATACCAATTGATGGCACAGAGCGATTCCTAGGCTCTATAAACATAATCTCAGCCATCCAAGCATCACTTTTAGCAGATATAAATAGATCGGGGCATGCATTGGTACAAGGGGCGGAGAACATTAGATTTCAAGAAATTACTCTCTTGCAAGTTAAGCTATTGTAATAAAACCAAAGTAAAAAAGAAATTTCTTACAGTGGACGTAGATTGCCTTAGATCAAACCACTCTAAACTTTGTCTCTTTACTTTTACAATGTTCGTCTCCTCATTTTACATTTTAAAATCAAGATATTGACAATTAACCTTTGCTAATATCACCTCTTAACCACATTTCGAGGTTGGCTAAATCCTTAGCCAACATATTGATGCTAAAAGTTCCATGAAAGCTCTCATTTTTCTTCACTTTGCTTCTCTACAAACTCCTTTCCTGTTTCACCATGTGAAATCTTGGTGAAAATAAAGCTAATAACTCTAGTGATTGCAATACCAATTGGTCTACGGTAGTAAGCACCGTCTACCTCATCCTTAGGATGAGCAATGACACGTGTCCCAACATGATCAACGACTTGACTAACATAGGGCAACTCACTCGTGATGTGAATGACCTTCAGGCTAGAATGGACACCCATGCAACTATAAACTTTTTGGTCATCTTCCCAATGGTTGATTGGACAGCCTGCTATGCCCAATACTTACAACATAATGCATGATGCTTGCGAGAGAGTCATGTTGGAAATTGCTGTGGGAATCGCCACATTTCACCACAAGAACATACATATTGCCAACGAACCGGATGATGTCTATGAGGTCTCAAAACCTGAACCGATAGTGTACACCGTTCCCCTTCAATCGAGAGAGTGTTAGCTTTCACTACCTTTGGACAGTGGAAGGGGGCCGCAACCTGCGCTTTGAATGTCTTAGTGGCGGTGGGAAAGTGAGAAATCTAGAACCTAGAGAACCATCGATCCAACCATAATGAGAGGATCATCGGCCTAAGTCCCATGAGAGGATCCCTACTTGCCCAAGTTGCCTTTAGTCGTCAGAAGTATATCCCTACCCCAACCAGACATTGTCTTTCCCCATCGCCATATTGCCATCACATGTCCCCTACACAAGATAGACTGTAGAGAAGCCCTTCTCCAGCAAGGGGCCAACATCATCCACGACACGCCTAAGCCAGCCTCCAAGAATAAATGGCCTCCTGCACCAACAAATGCGTAGAATCCAAACTAGAAACACTAGTGGTGAGGGCATGTCAGATAATGAGAATGGAGACCTCTTTTTCGAAGAAATACAAAGCATTTACATCTATCGGAGATATGTTCTTCCTTCTATGAGTATGATGGGAGTACTGACCCATTCGATCATATCATTGCTTTTAACTCATTAACATGGGAAGGCCAGTTGCCCAATCATGCAAAATGTCTCCTCCCTCCACCCTAACTAGATGACATACGGTTCCTTCACTTGCAAGCCGATAGTGTCCAATATTGGGCCTAATTGTGTTCTTGACTTCAAAGCCCACTTCTTCGCATCGAAAATAAGGGTCGTGATGGAAAGCGAGCTAGACAACATAATACAAGGTCCAGTCGGATCCTTTTGCTCGTACGTCAATTGCTTCAAAAGGAATCAACCCGTGCAAAGGGAGCTGCTAAGAATAGCTTGGTGGTCGGCCTTTGTTCGGGAGTGAGGTACTTGTGTTGGATGTGGAAAGAACTATAGAAGTAACATGCTTTATCCTTAACTGATTTTCTTCAAAGGGAAAATGACATAATGAGGGTGGAAGAGACTGACATCTCCAACAGTGATGAAGAATGCAACTAGAGAAATAAAGCTAGCCCGAAAGAAGACAATCAACGAAAGAATGGTAGGTAGGAAAGTAGTAAAAAAGCGTACCTAGGACAGTGCGCATTTCAAACTCAGGTATACTAACTATGCAACCCTTAACCATGACATGGAGACTATCCATCTTGCAACACATGATCATGTACCCTTTCAACGTCTCGCTCACTCTCGGTCTGGGCGGAGGGCTCGGGGACAATGGAAAGTACCGTGAATTCCACCAGTTTAAAGGCCACTCTACCAGCGAGTGTCGGCATCTTAAGGATGAAATAAGATGGTTGATCTACGAGGAAGCACAGGTTTAGTATGTAAGACAACAAGTACAGCAGTGCAACGCTCGACAAAATCCACCTGCCCCACCACAATGGGCAGACGACAACAACGTGGTCGTAGCCAACACAAATATTTTATCAATTTGTGGTGGCCTGCACTTCGCCGGGAGTAGTCGAAGGGCTTAGGTCTGCTATAAAAGAGTACTCGCTTTCGATGATCAGATTTATTCGATGTTCTCCAGTCCCTAAAGGTCCCTCGAATCGAGGGAGATACAACAAACATTGCTTTCACTATGGAAGACAAGAGATGATTTGGTTTCTCCATCATGACCTCATGGTCATCTCAGCCAGTGTGGCAAGCACCATAGTCCACTGGGTCTTTACTGACCCAGGAAGCTCCATTAATGTGATGTTTAAAGAAGTTTTTGATAAGATGAAGCTTTCCACCACCAACCTCACTCCATGTGCACTACCATCTATGGGTTCGGGGGCATTGGCATAGTACCCTTAAGGGACTACCTATGCATAGTTGCTTTTGGACAGGAACCTTTGGTGGCCAAGGTTCAGGTACAATTTGTTGTGGTGCACTATCATCTGCATATAACATCTTAATAGGCACACCAGAATTGGAGGGCATGGATGCAATCATGGCTTATTGGCAGTTGATGATGAAATTCCCAATCGAGGGAGGAATAGGATGCGTCTATGGAAACCAGCCGGCCTCTAGAGATTGTTGTGGCCTCCCCTTGCAATAAGCAATAAAGGGAGTATGTAATACTGCAACAAGAACTAGCAATGCTTATTAGTGACATGCCTGAGAGAATCTATGAGCTTCCGATTGCTCCCGTTCAACCCAGAGTCACCCAAAGTTTTTAAGACGAAGCATCCACATTGGTCACCACCCCCGGTTTAGGCAGCACGGTCTATGGGAATAATCTTTCCCTGGCCTGCCTAAGAAAGACAAGAGAATTAATAGCTCCATCAACACACTACACTAGAAAAGAGATTTCATAGCATCTTAAAAATCAACCAAAACCTTTAGTAGCATTTTAATAAACACTATTTAGAAGGTGTAACTAAAAGTCCATAACTTTCCATTGCATTTGGTAAAAGTTATCGAAAATTAACTTATTCTAGCATTTCCATTATGCTAGAAAAAAAGGATTAAGCAAGGACATTACAAAAGATTATAGTATCGTTTTGATAAACTCTATTGTAGAAGATGTAACTAAAAGCCCAAAACTTTATGTTGCGTTTCAGTAAAAGCTACTAAAAATTATTAGAGTATAATTTAGCTTTCCTTTTATATTTTCTATACATTTTTAATTACCACCATATTTTTTTTACCATTTATGCTTTGCTGCAATATAATTTTCAGTATGCAAACAACAATCACTCACATAATCATCATATTCAAACAACTAAAAAGAACATTAATCACGTAATAAAAATTATATCCATAACCATTTTGATACAATAGTTTTTTGATAAAATGACCAAATTTACACAAAATCTAGACAAGTTTACAAAACTAGTACTAAAAAGATGTTAGAAATTCATAGAAAATCGATAACCATTAATAGACAAGTTTACAAATTAGTACTCACAAAATGTATAACATATGATAATTGGAGTCAAGTTGAATTGTTTCATTACCCACAACTCTTTGTTGTAGCTGGTCTTTCTTGGAAAAATCTTAGTTACTTGTAGTCAAGTTTAACAATCAACAATAAGCCTTATACAATAATGGTGCTATTGGGATTTGATAGTGGATTATACACTGAATATAATTATTGCCTTGACATTTAATTCTTCCATCGAATGTGGACCATAAACATATCTAAAATTAACACGCTACAATTATATTGGGGTTGGTGAAACAATAGCATTAAGCATCCAGACGTTGCTATTTAATATTACTAAAATCACATTTTTTGTTAGTGTAAGTCACAACACATTTAAGTACACCACCATCAGGACAACACATACTATAGAATCCAATGCATGTAATAGCCTAAGAGCAAAAGGCATCATGAGAAAATTATTGTATAAAATAAACAAGTCCACCTCCTTGAGCTTCTCTACACTACACGGTAGCATTTAACTCAACAATTAAAGTACCTTCTCACGTCTAAGAACAAAAAGTCATTTTCTGGATACTCATAATTATTGGTTTCTTTTTCTTTCATTAGCATTAAAGAAAGCATGTGTATGTGCGAGTATAAATTTATTTCAAAAGGAAAAAGGAAAATGGAAAAAGTAAACAACGATTGCAAAACTAGGTCTAATTTGAAAGCCAAACAGATAATGTCATTAACATCCAAATAGCGAATCGGGTCCTCCACATCCTTATACCTCAGCTCCTTTGTTCATCTTCCAACAACTAAGGTAACCTCTTTACCTTATTATTTAGCCCTTCTTCTTCTTCTATATCTTTTGTTCCATTACCTGTTTTTTCTCTTTCGGTTTTGTCACCTATCAGTTTTAAAATCAAACACACACACACATTTATATATATATATATATATGTATAAATAACATGATCTCAAAGTTATAAAGTTCATAAAATTTCTAACAATTAAGCAAAAAAATAGCACCTAGACTTCTACCATCTGCAACCTCATCGCCTTCCACGTTTGTCCTTTTTGAACAATGGGAGTTCTTTTCATTATTGACCCTTTTTCTCCCTACCATACTCATAATCATTATATTAGCCTTTACATGATACTATTTCATAATACAATTTTACAATAAACAATAACAAGATGATTTTATACTTAAGAGGAAATAATAGGTATAATTATGTTATCTTGGATTGTTATGACATATGTGATTAAATATTGTTTGAAATTATCATATAATTGTTGTGTGGAGATGGAATCATATTAGGACGAGTTATATGATATTTTACCATTATCACTGTGGAAATGTTGTGTAGTTAATTATGTTTTTGTTGTGTTCATGAGTTTGATGTTTGTATTACTAACATAGAGTATTTGGTACACATTTGATGAAATTGATATTGTGTTACTAATATGGAGGGGTAATAAACATTTGGTGGATCTATACTTGCATTTGTGCTATTAATGTTGTATTACCAGAAATGGATGATTAGTATGCATTTGATGGTATTTGTTATTGTTGATTTATTTGATTTAGGGATTGATATTAGGTATTATTGAATTTATTTGATATAATGGTTATGTGTTACCATTATCATTGTTACCCAATATTTATGATGATTAATTGTAGTTATATAATAGAATATGATTTTTTCTGCTTGTGTTGGTTGCTTAGTTGTCATTGTTGTGCAATGTTGTGTACTAACAAGTATTCTCCATCCAGTTTCTCCACAGCCAATCTTTTTCTCATCTAATACTTCATCAATATATATGAATCCAACTAAATTTTGGTTGTAAGTAAGCTCTTATTGACTTTAATTGTATGTAGATTTTCCATATTTTGTAAATTGTGTAATCCTAACTAAGCTTAAGTAGTAAAGAATAACTTGCAGCTTAAATAGTAAAGAACCTTCATTACTAATTCGATCAAGATTACCGATCATTTTTAATTGTTTCAATAAGAAAACAGAAAAAGAACGACGAAACCAATTGTAATAGAAAATAATATGACATAATCAAATATAATTAATTATCATCATATTTTTCCTAAAAAATTAACAAGATTACAAAAATACCGATTTACATGCATATTCAAAATATAATTAAATATCTTAACTCATTAACTCCTAATCTTAAATTGGTAAAATATTTTTACTTATATTGTTCATTTCATTTACTTCTACCCGTTAATATGATTGAATTTTTGTTTGTTTGAGCAGTTAAATTCATTTTATTTCTATTTTGGTTGATTACGCATAATCGATTGCATTTACTTTTAGATCTTTTTTAAGTTTAAGATGGGTTTTTGGAGCATGTTTGAAGTGACATAAAGACGTGTTTACTTGATATAATAATAGTCCAACCCTTTCACGAATGTGGCTAGCATATTATAATGCTAGACAAAAAAGTAAAAAATAGTTCAATTATATGATGCAAAATTAACAATTCTCTTTGGGCTAATTCTACTGGAACACAAAAGTTACTTAGTAGGTCCTCTAAAATTAATATAATTATTATACCCTTCTTTTGTCGAGTAGCTCCTTAATCATTGAAATAGTTCTAATTCTACCCCACTTTATCATCCTCACATAGAACAATAAAAATACTAGCACCATAGTATTTTTTTATTAAATCTGAAACCCTAATCAAATATCCTGAAATGAAATCTAAATCCCTAACCGAATCTGCTCAACTAAAATTCGATGGAATTAATTTGATAGCCGTTATTTTTTGAGAATAACTACAATGCACTCAACCGTATGATCATGATTTTACCCCATGGTTAGACTGCGGGGTATAAATCATAATCACGCAGTTGCTCTGCGTGAATCAGATTTTTACTCATAGTCCAACTACCGGGTAAATTATGATTCACGCATCGTAACTCCTATGATATAGCAAAAACTTCTCGAACTAAATGTAAAAATAAATACAAAAATGATCCGATTGAAGCATTTCATTATTCTCCTCAAATCTCATTGATTTAAAAAGGAAATTGGACTTGTTTGAAGAAGATTATAAACTATAGTTTGTGAAAATATACGTGTTAGAGTAAAAGATATTTCGTGAACACACCCTCAGATAGAATAAACAATGATAAAATGAGGCTTGCTTAGCTCGGACTATAGGAAGGATCAGGCATTTTTCAATACCATTTATCGGGCAACACCCTTACTCAAGGGCTCCCTCGCCTTTATTTACAATCTACTCCGGTATAAAAAGTAGGGCCGTCAATGAGTACCAGAAAAATCCAAAATCCGTCCGTATACGTATTCAAAATATGAAAAATTATCCGATATTCGAAAAACGGATGCAAATATAACCATATCTGTATCCGATAATTATCCATCTGTTAATTATTAAGATTATTGTTTTTTTTGTATTTTAGTACATTAAATGATTGTCTTTACTATTTTAACTAAGTAAAAAAAATATGTATATAAGAATCAGTTTTTGCTGCTTAAAACTATTTTTCTTAACACATTTATTATTTTTTATATTAATAAATCTAATTTTCGTATTTATTTGTTTAGATGTATTGGTTGAAAATTATTTGATAAATATCCGATATCCATCCGCGTCTGCGAATACAGATATCCAATATTTGAAAATGATTTCAGATACGGATATGAATATGACATTATCTATGTCTGTATCCCACCGTTTAGAGGGCTACTAAAAAGTAAAGAACTTATATCCAATTAATTTTTTTAAAGGACAAATTTTCAAAATGGGCTAATTTTCGAATCAATTTTGCGATCGGCGTTGGTTTTGAAACTTATTACCAATCAGGGCTAGTTTCTGCCCAGTCATCATCCCAGTCAGCTTTCTTCCAACTGCCATGAAAATGCACAACTCTTAGTTGCGCCGAGGGGATTTTCATTTTTTTTACAGTGCGCAACTAAAAGTTGCGCCAATGGGATTTTGATTATTTTTTACGTTGCGCAACCGTTAGATGCTCATAACCGATACAATAAGCAGTTGCGCCTGCTATAGTGTCGAGCAGGCGCAACTATGAGTTGCGCCTGCACAGGTTGCTGCTGTTAAAACAGAGGCAGCAGCAACCCTACACTACATTCCACAAAAATATTTCCCAACCTTCAACCCTTCTTCCATGCCCGAACCCACCAACTTCAAACTCAAATTTTAGTCAATTACCACCAATTTGTCACAAAATTTTCAAATTTCTTCTTCATTCTTCGATTAAACCAAAGCAACAACAATGGAAGCGGGATCCTCTTCAACCAAATAGATTTTGGTAATTTCTAAACCCTAGTTTTTTTGATTAATTTATAATTTGCTTATTATTTGGTTGTATTTGATAGAAATATTGTCAAATAGCTTTTTGTACATCTTAGTAATCCAATTTGAAGCGTTGAATCACTAATTGGTTGTAAACGATTTGTAAAAATCATTTTTTTTGCATGAACTTTGAAGAACCGAAAAGCAGACCGGTAGATGGTAGCGTGCTTTATATGCAGGATAATCACCGCTTTAATTTTGAAGAGTTAAAGAGGGTAAGATTATTTGTTGTGTAATTATAGTATAGTTTTGCAAGCTATGTCGCATTTTGAATTAAATATATGTTATAATCCTTTGTTTTGCAGAGTGTAAAACCGGTGGATTGTTTGGATCATTCACAAAGTTTTGAAGATTTGATGGAGATGGTTGAAGATCAACGGGTTCAACAATTACTACATCAAGCCGGATTCCGGTATTTCATGCAGATCAAATATATCAGATTTGACAGGTCATTACTCACAGCTTTATGCGATAGATGGAGACCTGAGACTTGCACTTTTCATTTTTCAGTGGGAGAAATGACAATTACACTGCAAGACGTATCAATTTTTCTTGGCCTTCCCATTGAAGGCGCCGTGTTGAACTACGGTGGTAACGTGGACGCCGATGAGGTTTGTCAACATTTGCTTGGTGAAATTCCACCCCTAGAAGCGGTTGTCAATAGAAGAGAGTTGAAGGTCAAATGGCTAAATGACCTTATAATCGGCAGGGAGATTTCAGTCGATTCATCTATTGAGGAGCTAGAACAGTTCACACGGGCTGTCATATTGCTTCTTATAGCATCTCGTTTTTTTCCGAATCATTCGAAGGGTAGAGTTAGCGTTAAATGGTTGTACTTGCTAGAGGATTTTGCCACCATTTTCGATTATTCATGGGGTAGCGCGGTTTTGTACGCATTGTACAAGGAGTTGGATAATGTAGCACTAAGAAAGACGAACGGGTTAGCAGGTTGCCTAACACTTCTGCAAGTATGTCGGTTTTGACTTATTGGTGCACCAAATTTATGAAATATTTTGAAAGACGTTTCTTAACACTGATAATATGCAGGTATGGTCTTAGACGCGTATTTCTGTTGGACGACCAAATGTTTGTGCCAACGTCGCTCCAGGATTACCTTACGAGGCAAGGTAAAAGCAACCTGAAACTTACACTGAATTTTTTTATTTTTGCCAATATTCACACTTTTTTGATTATGACTGTAGATGGACCGGAGATAGACGTTGGAGAGATAATCCAGCCCGTCATCCTACATTCTATCGCAATGAGCTCGATGTTATGGACGAGCATGCTGTTGACTGGACGCCATACACGGCTGAGATCGTGCATGATCTACCGCCTATTTGCTTGGACGGGGGGCATAGTTGGTATGCAAGGACCCCGATTATTTGCTTGCAAAGTGTAGCCATGCACTACCCCAACAGAGTGATGAGGCAATTTGGCCTTCATCAGCATATGCCGGATCCAACCGAGCAGATTTTCCCACACGGTTGGAATAGAGACTTGTACAACACGTACGTCGCAAGGTGGGATCACGTTTAGGTTGAACGCGTACCAAGAATGTCAATCGAACAATACTATAGTTGGTACTGGCATATCACACGGCGATTTGTTCTTAAAGAATCGTCAACTAGACTGCCCATATATGCTCCACGGGGACCGGTGGAACGTGATTTGGTACGTGTTTATAAGTTTTAACCTTTGAACTTCCTCAACAAGCTTTACTTACTTGCTTCATTGATTCTTGTGTTTTAGGTTCAAGGATTGTATATGAATTCCAATGAAGTTGACGATGTCCTGGCAGATCCTGCAGATGAGGACAGAGTAAAATGAAAGTGCTTCAACATCAAGGAAATTATCAAGTCGCTTCTTGGTAGGCATAAGCTAGAAAGACCACCACCATTTTCCATGTCCCCATGTTTTAGCTGCATGCGCACGATGTAGAGCAGGAGCGAACAGAGCTTACCATGATCTTATTTCATCCTGGTTTACGGCAGACATTTATAGACATAGTTATTCTCCGGTCTTTCATTCAGTGTTCGACAGTAGATATTGGGATGTACATGAAGGCCCTGCTATAATCCCGCCGCCAACGCGAAGGAATACAGGAAGACCGAGGTCCACAAGAATAAGGGGAGTCATGGACGAAATGGAGGACAAAAGACATGACAGATGTGGACAATACGGTAACTTGGGTCATAAGAGAAGAACGTGTGGGAAACAATAAATATTTTACTTGTTTCTACTACTTCTGTCATTCGTGAACTGTATAACTTATATTTTTATTCTGTACGCAACTTTGTTATCAAAGGTTATCTTATGTCAAACATTTAAATTACTTGCTATGTTATGTTACTTTGATTTAATTTATACGCAACAAAATTATGAATTTTCCACAGTTTTACATCTACCGTCAAATAAACATAACAGACAAACAATAATACATCATCTATTGCATATCCACTACAACAACCAAGTAAATAAAACCAAGTAATACAGCATTCATTAAAGCTAAAGCATACATAACCCAATTAAACAAGTCTGATACAGATCTATTACATTACAGTTGCACTACCCAGTTTACTAGACCCCTTTCCAAATTGGATTTGCGGACCACAAATATTCTACTTGATGTCGAAGCTGACTTTTTTCCTTTTCCAAACGTCTCACTTCGGCTTGCATCTCTAGCGCATACTCCACTCCCCTATGGGTCAACGGACGATCTAGCCATTTGAAGAAATTACAGCACTCAACACCTTTCGGGTTAGTTGTATGATCAAGGTAACCGGCACATCCGTAAAACCAACGTCCAGCATTTGTTTGAGTCTTGCATACAACTACCTCACAAACATCTCCACAGTGGCAAAGTGGATGTGTATCTTGTCTCACTCGTCCTTCGCCGTTAATTTGTTTCCTCGGTCTTTGATTCGGTTCGCCTAAGCAGATTTGATTATCCAAAGCAGATTGAACAACAACACCATTAGCCGGCGGAACTATCTCAAATTGAGCTTCAGGAACTGTTTCAAACTGAGTTTCAGGAACAAATTCATTTTCAGCTTCCATCCGTTCAACATATTGCACCAATACTTCATCTGGAATCTCCCAATTATCCATATAAATTAGTGGTAATGTAAGTGTGGGTGAAGGGATTGCTGTTGCTTTGGTTTAATCGAAGAATGAAGAAGAAATTTGATAATTTTGTGACAAATTGGTAGTAATTGACTAAAATTTGGGTTTGGAGCTGGTGGGTTCGGGCATGAAAGAAGGGTTGAAGGTTGTGAAATGTTTTTGTGGAATGTAGTGTAGAGTTGCTGCTGCCTCTGTTTTAACAGCAGCAACCTGTGTAGGCGCAACTCATAGTTGCGCCTGCTCGACACTATAGCAGGCGCAAGTATGAATTGCGCCTGCTTATTGTATCGGTTATGCGTATCTAACATTTGCGCAACGTAAAAAAAAATCAAAATCTCATCGGCGCAACTCTTAGTTGCGCACCGTAAAAAAATTGAAAATCCCCTCGGCGCAACTAAGAGTTGCGCATTTTCATGACAGTTGAAAGAAAGCTGACTGGGCAGAAAGTAGCTCTGTTTGGTAATAAGTTTCAAAACCAACGTCGATTGCGAAATTGATTCGAAAATTAGCCAATTTTGAAAATTTGTCGCTTTTAAATTAAGGTTGGGATATGAGCTATCTTTTCAACAAGCCCTACTTTTGTCTTCCTTCCTAAACTTTTAAAATCGGAAAACCCTACTCAATCTCAAATCCAAAAATAATTTAAATGGAAACAGCAGGCGACGAAGAGCAAGACGGAATGTCCGTACATTCAGCTTCGTCGTTGCCTAAAGTTCGCCCCTAATCAGTCTGTTTATTTCATTTAGTCATTAAATTAGTTCCTTTTAAAGATGACTGGTTACTGTATTTTTAAAATTTTTTTTTGGGTCGATTTTAGGAGCTTTCCCAGGTTAATCTGGAATTGAAGGTTCTCGAAGCTCTAGAAGTTTATCCCATATCCAAATTGCAAGGTAATATCTTAGAATCTGTACCTGTATCTTAATTTGACCAACAAACTGAAATAGATGAGTGGACATTGCTACACATTACCAAAGATGCTGGGATTAAATATATTGAATTATACCGCAAACAGTAGAAGCAAGCATGCACGCGCGCGCGCACACATATATATATATACATACATATACACACACACACACACACATATATATATATATATATATATATATATATATATATATATATATTGTGTGTATGCGCGCTCACACACACACATACATACTTACTGGCAGTTGTATATTTTTGCTTATGTGTTCAAGTCTTGCTAGGCTCTGCTTATGCTCTTTTTAAGCATATATAAGCCTATATTCAAGTATCTAATGATTTTGTAGTGCATTGCTTCACCTGCTAGTGTCACTGTTTATTGCAGCCTTGCTCTTTTTTAAGCACTAACGTGGTAGATTTTTACATTGCATCCTCAGTTTCAAGTGCTTATGGCTAAGAACCTGAAGTTTATTACGTTAAGTAGTACATAGCAGATTCACAAAATATTCTAAAATATCTACCTTTAGCTTAGGCATCTATGCCATTTTTGGAGTTCATATAAGAACTGTAAAATATATAGATTATCAGGATCAGTAGTTAAATTATAATATGAAAGAGGATGGGGATAATTTAGTAAACATATGCATAATCATCCACTTCTATCAAAAGTGGTAAAATTATCACATTTTTAGCCGACTTATGTTTCACCCTGGTAAATGTGCATTGAAATAAGAGGAAGGCTTAATGACACCCCTCTTTCTTAGCACCTTTTAGCACTTCCATAATATTTTGAGCTGCATCACTTTAAATGCTATGATATTTTATGGATATGTCCACATATTGCTTAAGATAATCTCTATAAAATTTTGGATTCTTTCAGTATACCAAGCATAATAAAAATGATATTTAATGTTAATGGTTAAAATAAATGTTTTGATTGTCAATACCGACTTACAGCTTTGAAGAGGCTACACGTTTCAAAACGATCTCATTTTCTGTAGAGATGATCGTAATGTAGATTGAACATCTGCAGAAGTTCATAGTGTTTAATATTGTTTAGCTTAAAATGTGATAGGGGCGGTAAAAAAATGCTACAAGATTGGAGTGCCACAGATGCTCCCTCTTAAAGAGGACAATTAAGTTTAATTTTCTTTTACACTTTGATTTTGATATTTTTGAGTAAGATCTAAAACAAAATGGAGTTTTGGAATCATTTTTGGAAATCACAAGTACTTTGGTGCGTGTGAGGGCATAAAAACGATCTTGAGAGAAAAATTGCATATTGAATTGAATTGAAGTAATCAAAAACTATTTTTGCATGTATTATTGGTTATTTATGATTTGAAGAAAGTATAATACAAACGAGATTATAGTTAGAAGTATCAAAATTGCCGCCTTCTAAATGTAAGTTAAAAAAAAGTATCAAAGACAAATTTTCGTGTACAAACCTTGACTTTTATTTACAAAAATAATATTGTTTGAGTAACTATAAAATATAAAAATGACATTGAAAAACATTTTTTAAGAACTTAACTTCAAAAAAATTTAAAAAAATAATCTTTTTTTAATGTTATATTTTATAGAAAAGCAACTTTCAAAGAGAATGTAAATTTATTTTAAATAAATATATAAAGTTGACTCGTAGCCTAATAATCGATGATATATGGCATCCATGGTTGAGTATGTGTTGCAGATTTAATATTTTGATCTCATTTTGTATACCATTTTGTATTTTTATTTTTATTTTAAAAGGCTTCATTTAGGCATTGCATGTGATATAAGATCATGACATCAAACTCCTATCCTGGTACCAAAACCAATAATTGAACTAAAAAAGTCATTGTTTTTCTTTAACATTCAATCAATATAAAGCAAACGGTTTATTTTTTTTAATGATATACATGAAGTATAAAATAGTCTGATTTGACTTCAACATCTTAAAAAAATTGAATAATAATAATACTAATAATAATATTAAAGTTGTTTTTAGTAAAGTAGAACGAAAATGATGAATTATTTTAGGATTAAGAAATGTCTATTCCTGGGGTGCAGGTCTGGTGACAGACCTAGGTTCGAGCCCCGCCTTGCACCCACTTCTTGTAAAAAACAGTACCCTGGGTTTATAAATGTCATGAGTTGAAGCCGGCATGCACAAATTAATCCCGCCTTGGAGTTGGTTGGTCCGCAGTCCCTCCCAAAGGTGCTCTGTATCGGGGAGTTTCTAAAAAAAAATCTATTCCATATTCACTAAGATTGATTTTTGGCACCATAATTTTTTAGCATGTATAGTGAAAGTGTTTAGAGATAAAAATAAGAGAGTGTGTGTGTATGTAGGTATGTATGTATATGTACATATATGTATATGTTTGTGTATGTAGGTATGTACATATACATACACATATGTATGTATGTATGTGTATATGTATAGTATGTATGTATCTATGTACGTACATACATATACATACATATATTATATACGTACATGTTGAATCAAAATCAAATTTAGAGAAAAATTGGATTCGAAATTGCAAAAATACAATATATCAAGAATATATATTTCAAAGACACCTTAGGACTTCCTATGCTTGGGAAAAAAAAGAGTGTGTGATTGAGGAAGGATCCATAACTCTCATTTTTGGCTCCATTGTAGCCCCATGATACAGACCATTGGATGTAAGAATTAAATGGATAAATTTCACATGAATATTTAATAATATCTCTTATTATTCTGATTCTTATATCATCATTAAACCTATCTATTTATTTCTTACATCCAGTGACCCATATCATGGAGCTGCAAAGAGGATAAAAATGAAGGCTATGGATCCCTTGTCAATGTGTGTGTATATTAGAGAAAGTCATAAATAAGCAATTAAGCATAAAAAAAATCTCATTAGAGAATCATTTTACATGCAAGGAATAAATGTTAGTCATAACAATGAAAAATAAATAATTTGAAGGTGATATATAACCAAATTAACATGTAATGATTGAGAAATTGAGATACAAACTCATGTGAAATTGAAGAAATTTTCGGATATTTATGTCATCGAAAGTGTTACACCGATTGTTTCAATTAAAAACGAACAAACAATTTGATAGTTCACGTTTTCACGAAATATCGTGACATCAAAGGTATTGCAACTATCAAAAATATTATATTGAAGTGATTTTTAGTTTTACAAAGGCATAAAGTGAAAGAGGATATTTTCGTGCAATCATTTATTCAACACAGTTGATAAATAAAGAAATAAATCACCTTTTGAAAAATTGTAATACATAGGTATATCTTGTTCAGTTGACTACTATATTAATGTTTACTACCATGCTGGGTCAAAAATATTTTTCCCAATGCTTACAAGTTTTGTTCAGCCGCTTCTCATGAATATATGCAGGCTTGCATCACCACTTTGTTCTGTATGGGATGATGGAATATATGAAGAAGAGGTTAGTTTCTTCTCCTCCTTTTTTGTTTGAGTTGAATTTGAGCCGTACTTGTAAATTAATGGACAAAATCATGCAGCTTGGGTAAACAATTCTCATCAAAGGAGATATTAGAATTGCTGGACAGATTCTTCAATCTTGAAATGGTGGTAAGATTATACAAAAGTAACTGGACCTATCTTTGTATTGGTCTGTCAACTGTGCTCACATCACATGTTTTCATATAGACATAATAATGTCATATCATTCTTTAGTTAGGATGTAAAGGATTATAAAACATTTATGCATAAGATTCTCGAACAAACCCCACCCTCCCTATGTATAACTGTGTTGATACCCAATCCTTCATTCCTCCAAAATTCATCTGTCCATTACTCCGTACAAAAGGTTTCAGATTTAGCTAAAACATTATGGTTATGATCTTTATTATAACCATTGATTTAAAATGTAACTTTAAAATTAGTCGAATTCAATACTGGGTGATATGAAAAAATCGATGGGGAAATCATGGAGAATTACACAATGGTGGACCTTGAGACTCACCCTAGAAAGAAAAAACTCGACCCAAAGAATACACTAGTGGTAAAGCATAGAATTGAGAATCAAGAGATCAAAAGTTCGAACCAAATTATGTTATAAATCCCTTTGATTTTCCAGAATATGTTAGGAGTGTAGAGTCACATTAGTCAGGGTTACAAGCGAACCCCAGTTCTTAAGGTTTTTAATGAACATGACTAGGCATTAAAGATATGTATCTGTTAAGTGCAAAATTTTATTTTACATGAACATGGATATACAAATACAAAAATGAAGAAGATAAATACTATTCATATTCTTACCATGATTATATTAATCATAATTGCCGGATCTGAGTATACTTGATACCAATATCATACTACAAATAAATTTACAGTTTGTTTTACCAATACACTTAAATTCTTATTCGAGTTTTTTTAGTTAGAGACACTGATTTGAATGGTAGTCAATATCCATATTAATACTTGTATCATTGAGTTGCAATCATATACAAATATGGTACTACCTATATCCTATTCGTATTCAGTCCGTGTTAGTGAGCTTATGTCGTGCATGCCGTTATATTTTATACTGAATGAATATATTCAATGCATGTGGATTGTTTCTTTCATCCTATTGTTGAAATCGTGTGAATGAGGCTACCTTCCATGCAAGTCTCAGAAGAGGTCACTGTTGGAAATAAAAGCGCTCTCTCTCTCTCCCTTCCCTCTCCCCTCCCTCCCTCCCTCCCTCACCTTCCCAACCCCACCCCCAAACCCAAACCACCAACCCTCCCCCCGACTTTAATTTTTAACACGTCTCCTTGAATCTCTCCGACTTTAATTTTTTTTCAATACTATTATCATTTGATATTTAACTAAAATTAATAAAAGAACTAAACTAAATTTTGTTTCTTCCAAAATAATGCATTTGAACCATCGGTTCTCCACTGTTATGCAGTTGTACTAGTTGGTAATTAAGGGCAGTTAGATATAATTAAATCCGGCTGTAAATATGTAAGAAAAAGATTTAATATTTAAACAAAGGAGCGTGTTTAAGGTAATTAAATTTGGTTGTATGAATAAAGGAGAAATATTAGCATTTGAATGAAAAATATTTTTATTAAGGGAAATAAATTTGACAAGGAAAAGTTCTAAATAGAAGATATTTTTTTTTGAGAAAAATGTGTGATCCTCTATAAATAAAGGAGAGCACACATGCAACTATATATATCATAAAAATAAGGCGCTGCCAACACGTCTGGCATGTAACAAAACTAGATACAAGAATCAAAAAAGCTCAGGTACCCCTAAGATGAGTTTCGGCAAGGCCACCACTCATCACACCCCGATATCGAGCTCCGGCATGGCCACCGCCCAATATTAAGGTGTTAAAAGTACCTAAAGAACTAAAGAAAAGCCAAAAATACTGGATATCGTCACAAACTAAGAAGGAAGCTCCATGCATCTGGTTCGGAAGGAATGGAAAAGCAACTACTCTGAAGTGGAACTGAATATGATGCTGAAGGGAAAATCCGCCCTGAAGGCTCTGTACAAAAGGAAGAAGTGCCAAGCAGAAGAGTAGATCCTCCTGAAAATAGTATGCCACAATGGAGATGAAAGTGTCCAGTATCTGTGGTGAAACTGCTAGTGATCCTGAGAGGAAAACTCTGCTCTGATGACCTCTCTACAATCCGAAATCCTGCAATCTGAAGACATGAGTACCTGCAAAGTGAACCTGACACCCTATCACCCATACCTGTGTCTGAAGGATGACTAAGAATAAAGTTAGAATGATACATAAATTCTTATGAACCTTTGATCATAAGTAAGTTATGATTAACAGTGAAATCATCATATAAATTTGAAAAAATATTGATACTACTATTGTGAATGTTAAATATATTATTATTGTGTTCAAAAAAGTTAATATTATAACTAACCTTATTAAGATACCCTTTAAATATGTTATTTTTAGCTAATTTATATTTGGGATTAGAAATCCAATTAAAACAAAATGAAGAAATTGTAAAAATCAATTTGTTAAAATGACTATTATTATTGTTAAAAATTCTTTGATTTCTTTCAAACCAAATATACCAACAAATAATAATGAATAAAGTGTCAAGTAAAAATCTAATATTCTTTTTGAACCTAAATCTAAAATTATTCCAGTAGAAATCA
Source organism: Allium fistulosum (assembly GCA_030737815.1). NCBI lineage: Eukaryota > Viridiplantae > Streptophyta > Magnoliopsida > Asparagales > Amaryllidaceae > Allium > Allium fistulosum. The sequence continues at coordinate 1,331,746,767 of CM060902.1, read as the reverse complement.
CAATCCGAAATTTTAGTTATTATATTAAAATTAAAAATTTTAAGAGTATTACTTAGAATGTAATAAGAATCCATGCAATCAAAGCATAAATGTTCAATATCTTCAAGATGCAGATTGCAAAAATAACATTTATTATCATTTTGAATGTTTTTTCTCTTTAAAAATTCTATTGTATTAAGTTTTCCATGCAGTATTAACCACATGTGAATTATAGATTTAGGAGGAGCATTAGATTTTCAAATAAATTTAAAAGAGTTGTTTATTGTACCCGAAAAATTAATAAATCTGTAAAAAGAATTAGAAGTATATTTCTTACTCTTATCCCATTTCCAACTAATAATATCATTATCATTATCAATATTATAAAGATTTAATCTAGCAAAACGCAAAAAAAGTTGCCTAAGGGTTGAACCTACTAAAATTCTGTTAAAACTAAAATTCCAAGAAGGATCGTTTTTAGGAGAATAAACTTCATTAATTAAAGCAAACTTAAAATTACAGATTTCATAAAGCTCTTTAAATTCTAACTTAAGAGGTAAGACCGAAATCCAACGATCGTGCCAGAAAGAAGTACAATTACCAGAATGAACTATCGTATTAATACCTAAGTTTAAAATCTCATGACATTTTAAAATGTTTTTTCAAAAATTAGATAGATTTTGATTGACTGAAGAAACAATTTGATATAAATTGCTATTACCATTATAGTAATATTTGAAAATGATCTCTTTCCAAATAGCATTATCATTTATATCCTTAAACTTCCATAACCATTTACCTAGTAAGGACAAATTCATATTACGTAAATTAATAACTCCTAAGCCACCTTCCTTTTTGGCTTTACTAACTGTTTTCCTAATTTACTAAACATTTTATACTATTATTAGGATTATCCCCACTCCATAAGAAATCTCGTCTAATTTTATCAATTTTATCGATAACCCATTCTGGAAATAGGTGCATTGACATCCAATAAATCGAAAGGGCTGATAAAACCGAATTAATTAAGACTAGTCACCTGCTCTAGATAAAAATCTCCCGTTTCAGTTAGAGATCTTATTTTTGATTTTATCAATGATTATAATCCAATCATCATGTTTAAGTTTGGTAGGTCTAATCACAAAACCTAGATAATCAAAAGGAAAGTTCATAGTCTCACAATTTAAAGTATTTGTGACTAAGTTTTCAACTTTTTCAAAATCATTTAAAGCTAAAACAGAACTTTTGTCAAAGTTTATTTTTAAACCTGATAAAAGTTCAAAACTGTATAAGATAAACTTAAGGGTAATAATGTGCCTAGGTAAATGAGAAGAAAAAAGCAAGGTATCATCGGCAAATTGGAGAACCGATATACCATTACGCGATATGTCATTGTCTACATATCTTAGAGACCCATTATCCACTGCTCTTTTAATAATCTTAGCAAAAACATCAGCGGCTAAGTTAAATAATAAAGGCGATAAAGGGTCTCCTTGCCTTAAACATCTTTTAGATATTATAGAAGATATTATAAGAAGGGTAATTGCATGTAATTAAATTTGACCATATATAATGAGGATCAATTTAATTATGTGAATGAGAAATAATTAAATGTGCTATTTATGAGTTAATTAAATTAATATTTGAATAGAGAAGATCTTGCAAAGGAGGAAATAAATTAATAAAATAAGAAAACGAATCAAAATGCTGACTGTATAAATACCACCTAACATAACTTCCTCCATATTGTTCATTCATTCTCTATAAACTAAAACGAAAGAAGAAAATATAGCTGGCTGCCATTAAAAGAAGAGAAAATTAAGGAAACCTAATAAGATTAAAAATCTAGTAAAAATAAAGACAATAGTGAGTAATATCATTTTTTAAGGTTATTTTCATATATGATGATTGCGTATTAGTTATTTTACGATGAAATTCATATGATATGTGTTTCTAATTGATAGATCAAGATTTAATGACTGTTTTGGGTTGAAATAGTTTTACTTGAAAAGTTTGGCTATGATTCCTAGCTTTAATGATTTCAAAATCACAAAAATTCAATATGATGGATAAAACATGTTTTTAGAATTGGGTTTTGATTTGGAGTATTTTTCAACATTAAACTGTTTAGTTATGAATTTTTGAAAGGAATCCATATATTAAATAATTAAGGAAAAATGGCTTAAATGTGGAAACATGAGTGAAAAAGTTCTAAAGTAATTACTTGTGAATTTCGGCATATTTTTCTAAGTAAGAATAATTATTTTCGGAAGCTAAATTAAAATGCCAAAACTAGATAATATGACAACCGAAACAAATAATGCATGCAAATTACGTGATTGAGTAATAAGGGGACCAGATCCCAAAAAAATGCTGTAATATTAACCATATCGTCAAATTAGTTTGGACAAAAATTAGTCTGGACAAAAACTTTGTAGGTCAAATTAGTTTGGACAAAAATTCTGATAATGTTCCACCATGAAACTAAATTACAGTATAATTGAACAAAGATGAATTGCCCATATCGTCGAATTGTAATATTGGTATGCTGTTTGCTGCAGATGATTTTGCATGGCATGTACATTCCCTTCCAACCCTTCATTCCTCGAATCTTCATTTGTCCATTATTCCTTACCAAAAGGTTTTGGATTGAGCTAAAATACTATGATTATGATCTTTATTATAACCATTGACTTAGAATGTAATTTTAAGTTAGTTAAATTTGGTACTCGTTGATATGAAAATTCGATGGCGGAATTATGGAGGTTTAAACAATGGTGGATCTTGAGACTCGCCCTTCAAGAGAACCATGAAATTGGATTTAGATTGCAAATTGGTTTGAATTGCCTTGATTTTTTGATAAAGACAATGGTTTTTAATGAAGGATGACGCAACTGAACTTATTGCCTCTTTAAGAGAACCATGAAAGAAGTAACATAGTTTATCTGAGACAAACTTGCACTCTGAGAAAACAATGTATAATGTGGTTCTTCACGTATTCCTTGTTATTGGAGCTAGTTTTTTTCTTCATCCATGTCTGAATTAGCTAAGGGTTAATTGGTCTGTAATAATTTATTGTTTTTTTTACAGCGTCTTTAAGGCAAAACATGGGGGATGAATATACTTTGCCATATAGTAACCTAACCTTTTTCTTTTCATGTGTTTGATATAGAGTATGTTTTACCGTTAAAAATAATTTAGCCAATTTTTTTTGGCATCAATAGGCTATTTGTATGACTGCCCATGAGTACTCGAAAATTCATTCGTATCTGAAATTTATAAAAATATCCAATACCTGAAAAATGGATATGGATACATATATGATGGTATCCATATCCAAAAAATATTTGTTCGATTTTTATCAGGATAATAATGTATATTTTGTGTTGGTAAAAAGTGATGATTGAGAATTGTATTGTTTTAATTTGATTTAGCTATAACTTTATTATTAAACATTATTTTTATTGTCATATTATTTATTTTGATATTTTGGGAAGCAACGTTGATACGATTCAACGTTGCTTTGCTACGGGTCTACATTGGATTATATTTGTCTATCTATTATTTGAATTTAATAGTTTTTTAATGGACAAACGGAAATACGATATGCATCCGGTATCCGTGGATACGGATATTCAAAAACATTTTTGGTACATATACACATATAGCGTTATCCACATCCGAAAGTATCCGTTGATAGGTTTAGATATTTTCCTCGGGAACACTTTTCAACTAAGGACATCTTCTTCATATGTCATTCGGTCTTTCTCAATTTGGTCTGGCACCCTTGATCTTCTTAGTTTGGTCTGGCATACTCTCCCTGGCTGCAAAGTAAAATCTACTCAGGGCTAAAATTGTCCATTCTTCAGCTCCCAAGTCTACTAATCTTCTTTAGTTCATGCAAACTTTCAAAAGCATACATCAGTTTGGTTGCCAAAAGATCAGCACAAGAAATATAAATGTCTGCCTCGTTTGCTAACAATACGAGGCAGATTTGTTTTATATCAAATACAGGCATAAACAAACAATGCTTTTGTAAAGTCTTAGTTACCCCTTCAGCACAACCAAGCTTCTTACTTATGAGGTATGATGACCATCAATTAGTTACGAATGTATCTTTTCTTGATCACTTAATCCGTTGAACTTGATATCCATGCTGTAAAATGTGGACACTATTTTTATAGTGATTTTGACATTATGCATTCATTTATCCAGTTCATTAGGGTTATGTGGGTAAACATGCCTGCATTATATTGTTTACTGATCCAGGATGTTGGTTTTGTGGCTTTTTTTTTCTTACTTTAGCCAAGGTTATATTGGGTATGAAGAATATCCTAGAAGCTTGGATTTATCAAATGTACCAATGATTCAGGGATATATCATTTCATAAGAAAGCAAACACTGCTTTTGTTATTTTACTTTCAAAAACTTTATAATCTTTTAATTAAGCTATAACAGTTCAAATAATTAATTTGTCTAACTAGAAACCTGACGAGGAAGAGACCGAGGCTTTGAATCAAGAGGAAGATTTTTCCCTACCGCAACACTTCTTCCCTAAAGATGAGCAGTGACAAGAACTAAAAGGCAACTTCTTCTAATGAATTTATATATGTGAAGGTTTGAATATAAGTACTTTCCAAACATATTGACTCTTAATGTGCATAATGTTTGTAGTTCTTAATTTGCTAAGTTCATTTTAGTTGTTGCAGTGATCTTTGACACCAGTTGCATTCACCATTTCAAAATATTATTTGCCAAACACTTGCAGGGAAACGAATGGCTGACAATTTTGCTGCATGCTTCTGGATAGATATATAAATGAAGTTACATTGTGCCTGCATGATACTGTCTGATTACATGCCCACTCTCTGTTACAGTAATACTTCATTGTATTTCATCTGTATGCCTGTCTTGATTCTACATGTTAACTACATATCTGAAGTTTGGACTTTTATTTGGTAAAAAAAGTGCATTTAAGCACTTGCTAGTACACGAGGTATAATCACTTGCAAGTCACTAAACAACATGTATCATTTTGATTATTTAGAGTTTAAAGTCATAAATCAAATTGTATAGTATGCAATTGATTGGAATAGCGAGCAACATATACTATATGTAAAAAATTAAAGAAAATGCAAATGGTGGAAACACAACGATATATCCTCATTCGGGTTGTCTTAAGCAGCTATATCTAGGCGGTGTTTTAGTTTTCATGTCCTGCTATCACCCGCAAGAAAGTTTCAATACAACAATCTTACTTCCAAAGACGCAATACATCTTTTGTACACAATCTCTTTCCACGGGGTTCAAATCCAAATGACACTTCTTTCTCTAAGAACTCAGGCCATTTCAAATTTTACGATCACCAACAAACCTCCATAGCATATGCAAACTTGAATGCGTGAAGTTTATTAGAGGCAACAGGGAAAGTAGAAATGAGTGCAAGATCTATCTTTATCTTTGCAAATTAAAAGAATACGATCGAGGTTCTCGCATTATGAAACTGTGAATTCAAGAGAATCAAAGTAGAAAATCGTTAGTTAAGAATTTAGAGAGAGTATGTGTCAACAATCACACCTCTTCATGAGAAGAAACAACCATCGGTATCTCATTCATGGAGGTGGACACGTTATTTGATAAAATTGTTAGTTGAAGTAGTTTTTCACTTAATTTTAAATTTAAATGGTTGTTTTAAAGTTAGAAAAATTATAGAAAAATATTCTTGAATTTGGAAAGGTTTTATTTTTATTTTGGGTTTTTTTTTAACATAAGTTCCAAGACTCAATGCTTACTCCAACACTTGATGGTTTGAGATGAGCTATATTGTCGTTGTCATCAAATCATTATTTGAGATTCTAACAATCTTCTCTAATTTAATGGTAACAACCATATAAGCATTATATAGAAAGATTATATAATGTTCTCCCTAATTCTATGCTTCCTGCTAACCCTTTGCATAATATGTTGGGTATTTCTCCAACTCTTCTTCAACAAAAGAGATTTTACATACATATGTATGTGTGCGTGTGCGTTCATGTTATCCAGCCTTTCGATCGGGCAATATTTGTATAGACTTGACGAATCGAACGTGAAATCTATCAAGCAGAAAACCCAAAGAGATAGCTATAAAGTCCAAAAATCAAGTATAATCAAGATCACGAGATAAAAACAAGACCATTTCAAATATTTCAAAACTCGATCCATCAATCTGGTGGATCGGTACCGATCCATAGAATCTCTCCAGAAGAGCTCCAACTCCCTCCTACTACCAAGTCTTAATGCCAAAAGCTTATGCCAAGTTCCATATATCGATCGCACATTGTTTGTTATTGAACACTTCAAGCATTGGAAACCAGCAAATCTACTACACTAATCCATCATTGGACTTAGAAACAAGCTTATAATGGCGCAAACAAGTTGGAAATCGTAAAGCTAACAACAATTCGTTCCATATCAAGGAGTCCAAATAGATCCATGAGGAAGTTTTATGGATCAGTACCGATCCATGGCCATGGATCGGTACTGATCCATCCAACCTGATGAGTTGGCCATGTTTCTTCTTGAATAACCACCGGGAGATCATGTAGGAGAATGTGCTGGAGCTTTTCCCAATGACCTACAGCTATAAATAGGCATGGAGATGCACCATTTGGCGGATCTTTTTCACTTCCTAGCAATTTTTACATACTTTCTTGTAATTGCCTATGGAGTGGTATCGAACCATAAGAACAACACTTGTAAAACAACAGTATTATCAATAAAAACCTCAAGTGGACGTAGGAATCGATTATCCGAACCATTATAAACGTGTATTGTTCCGTTTTTACTCATTTTCATTCACTTTTCTTCAATTTCATTCTTTACTTAATCTCTTGTGTATTGGTGCGATATTTTGATACTAACATTTTGGTGCTTTCATTGAGAGCCGATTCTCAGTCTGTTTGGATCCATCATCTACTATTGGATTGCTTAAATCCAAGAGATATATCCAGTTTTCTTCGTTTTTGGAATTTTTAACTACTCAGATTTTCAAAAATTTTACACAAACGCTTTTTGTAACATCCACCATTTGGGAGCTCAAAACTAACTGCTACGGATGCTGTAGTCATCCATAATTATTAATTCCAAGTGACCAAATGCGGTAATGTTAGATACATCGATATAACAGAAACACATGAATATGAAAAAAAATTAAAATCATAAAACAAATTTCTCATTCAACTTCAAATTACATTTCAAATTCATTACATAATCCCAATTCGTAAACCACGTTCAGAGAAATATAATAATTACAAAATACACCAAGAGTGACATATGAAGATGTCCCCTTGGTTGTTCAGAGTCTAAATATAGGCAAATAAACAATTTTGCCATTACATCCAAACACAGCGGAATCAAACAGAAAGAACTCCTAATAGCTAGCTTACCTCCTGCACATCTCCGGAAGCTTATTCGTCTAAAGGAGAACATGAAAACCTTAACTCTCAATCTACTCAAAATCAATTGAGCACCAGAGAGTTTAAGAGGAAAACATAAACTTCGAGTCAGACAAGAAGTCTGGTATGAATAATAACCTACCATCTCGAGCCATATAGATATCTAGTGAGACCATGCCGCTTAGCGGAACGGGTTTTCCCCTCACTAGTATCTTAACTCAATTTATAATAACCATATACTATGCACCTGCATCCACAATGGTTGAGACATAACATAATAAAATGTATCATGATGATATGTAAGTATGTAATATGTTCTGGATTTTTCATTCCCATTCATCTGACTATCTGTCTCAAGTTATAGTTTCTAGGGTCACTATTAACCTATTAGTTTTCATGGGCTAACTAATAACCTGTTCCAAGCTTATAGACTATCTGTCCGGTCTCATAGTTTTCATGGGATCACTAAAAACCAATTGGTGTCTACCAATCAAGGTTTTAAATCTCGGATTTCGGTCACGTCTCGTCTCGAAGAATTTAGATAGTTTATCTCGTATCGGGTGAGATCTCGAACGAGATGAGTGCATCTCGGTCGTCCATCTTGAATTTACATCTCGGTTTCTAAAATTCATTTCGGAGTTATCTCGGAGTATATGTCATGTCGAAAATTAGTTTTCATACACCTAAATTTATAATACTAGTCACTACCTTAAGGAAACACTATGCACTTACCTTGAATATATCACACGCTTATCATTAGTAATTTAGTATGGAAAAATATCACTTGTATCATGCAAAATAAACAAATAACTAGATTTCATGAATAATGTTCAATATAATATCATATGAGATAAAGTAGACAAGAAACAAACCATAGCATATGCACCTTTACTTTGTTTGATCATTCACTTAACTTTCCTACACAATATAATGTCTCATTTCTACCTTTTTTGATTTATAGTGCTGCAAGGGAAATCTTAATTTTATAACTTCAAATACAAAAGTCTACAAGTAGAATTAAGATATTCTATGTCTGATTATAGTATTTAATTATTAGCAAACAAAATCTCATTAAGCAATTAATAGCATAGATATTTCAAACAAACGTAGAAAATAACATACATAGTACAAACAATTTCAAACATTTAGTAATATTATAAGAAAAAGCAAAAAAATGATGTACGAATGAACATGTAATCATCAAATGAAATTAATAGATGAAAGAGAATTCCTTTATTGCTTAAAAATAAGCCTTGAGGAAAAAAATTATAGCAGCAAAGACTAAATGAAATCAAATTGGGAATCCATTTAGAACATAAAGTTAAATAAGTGAAGCCCAAAATTTATAGCCGCAAAAAAATAGGGTTAGGAAAAAAACTCAAGAAAGTGTCGAAAAAAGAAAAATGAAATTGGATGTAAATTAATTTGGATCAGAAACCTAAATGAAAATCATAAAGTGAAATACTTACCATAATCGATGTAGATTTTATCATCTTCTTACACTCGTCACAGCCATAAAATAAGAGACGAAGATTAAATGAGATTTATATAAGAAATAAGGGTTAAAAAAAGTACAATTAAGAAGGCTTAAATTAAGGTAAAGGATGAGCTAGCCCAATACGGAAAAAGAGTTGATTTTTTCCAAAATTCAAAAATTCGGCCGATATCTCGCTGTTAAATCTCGTCCGAGATACCGGACGAGATACTGAAATCTCGTCCGAGATTTAGGTCAGACGAGATTCAAACGAAATTAGTTGTTTCGAATCGCCCAGGCTTGAAAACGAGATCTCGGCCGAGATGAGCGAGATTTAAAACCTTGCTACCAATCACTTCATCCAATTAAAGTTTTCATGGGCTCACTATGAACCTATTGGGTTCTCCAATAACTTATCTTATGTCATAGTTTTTATGGGTTGACTATGAACCTATTGATCTCCGTCAATAACTTAATTCAGATATAGTTTTCATGGGATCACTAAGAACCTATTGGCCCCTTGCCAATAACAATTTCCATGCATAATTTTCATGGGCTTACTATGAACCTGTCTAAACCAATAATTCTTTGACCAGTCTTTGGGCATCCTACATTCTGGTCTACCTGACCTCCTGGATGCAATTCTACTTACATAGGAGTTAACAATATATATTCACTACTGGACCAACTTAGCTGGTTATTCGGCCCTTAACACCCCAAAATGTAGTTATGAGTTAATTATAAAGTGAATATGTTTATAAAAGATGCACACATGGTAACTGATCATAACACAATAATGTGAACATCTATGGTTTAATTTCCTTGTAATCATTTATCAAATGAAACATGGTTAATACCTTTAACCTATTATCTTTAGCAAGGAAAGATTCTTCAAAAATACCAAAGTTAAATGCCATTTCAAAACTCTTTCATATTGTCATGGGTGTACTTTTAAAATTGAGATTGGGTTTCCTGCTTGAAAACTAAGGCTTTCGAAACCATTAAAAACATATCTTTCAAAAGTATTCAAACCTCCCTTTCAAAACACTTAAAGGTATACTTTTCGAAACACTCAAAATATTGTTTTCGAAAGCATTGAAACCTTCCTTTCGAAACCAATAAAGATATTCATTTCGAAACCATTAAAGCTTATCTTTCGAAATACTTGAAACATACCTTTTGAAATTCCTAAAACATACCCTTCGAAAGACTTAAGGCATTCCCTTCGAAAGCTTAACAAAAACCATTTAAAAGTGTTCCTTTCAAATCTATTGGGTTTAACATTAAATATAACTTCTGGGTCAAAGAAAACAAAAGTGAAAGTAACTCTTTCGAAAGCATTGCTCTTCAAATAAAAGAATTGGGGAAAAGGATGGCTTCAAAGCCATCATTTCGAAAGCATCGATAAAAACGGCTACAGAAACCCTTTCAAAAGTATTGGGAAGGCGGCTTCAAATTTTACAAGGGCGAAAGCTTCCCTTTCGAAAGCATTGATTTAAAGTAATAAAGAAAGCGACCTTTAACTAATTCAAATGGCATGAATGCAGCACCTAGGTTTCGACTAGGTTGAAAAGCGGCTACCCTTTCGAAATCTTCTTTTCAAAACTAAATAAGCAGCAACTCATTCGAAAGCTTTTCTTAAAACAAAAAGGCGGCAACCCTTTCGAAAGCTCTTTTCTAAAACAAAGGCAAGTTGATTGATTTGCAAAACTAATATAGTTGGCTTCAACCCCTTCGAAAGCATCATTTATAAACAGAAGTAATTCAAAGTTAATATGAATAGCTTCTACCCCTTCGAAAGCAAGGTTTTGACACTGTCCCTTCCACCTTTCTCCAATGAACTATGTATCAATTGTTTGATACCATGTCCATTGGTTTCGAATGGGTTCTTTAGTGGTGGTATGATGTCGAAAGCTAACAGATGGAAGTGGCAAAGTAGTAAATCCAAGCAAAACTGATTTTTAGCCTTTAAAAGAAATTTCTTTTCACCTAAATTGCCTTATTTGTCAAAATGTAATTGGTTGCCATTCCTTTTCAAAATCCTTTTCTAAAAAGGCTGCCGAATTCATCAATTAATAATTGAAAATATTTTAGCAAAGAAGCCCTTCTTCTTAACAAAACAATTAAAAATTTAAGTCCCCAAACTTAACTAATATAATTTCCATAGTAAATCACTTAGGAAAAATCCCCAAAAATCACTATAATTCACTTTTAGTTTGTTTTCTAACATATTTAAATTTCAGACTCAAAATCAATATATAATTCCGTAAATAATTTAAACCCAAAGTGTCTATTTCTTCAATTCGAAAATTCATAATAAATTATCCATAACTTGGAACATTATGAAAATTTAAACCCATATCCAATTAATGTTTTACATAACATATTCAACCCTCATGACATTCGAAATCCATTTTACATGATTTTAACTTAAAATCGAATTATACCTTTTACACAAAATACTTGTTTAAATCAAATATGGCATATAATCAAAGCATATCATCATTCAATCCATCCAAACGGTTTTAAAACCCTAAACCCGAAATTAAAATGTTCATTATAACATATATGAGATGGTTTATATTATTATTCACCTTTTTTGGATAAGGAACTTGAGATTTGCTCTTGCTTTAATCTTCCTAGCTTGAATCTTAGCTTCTAATTGATTTTGAACTCCTTTTCTCCTAGGGTTATGGCCGGCCTTGATCTCCTTTGTTTTGTTTTATGAAAGTATGAAATGAGAATGAGGTAAGGGTTTAGGGGTTATGGGGTTATGTACGGCTATTCCCATATTACCCTTGCCTTATTCTCTTTGGTATTTAACTTATAAACCATTTTATAAACCCATTTAGTTAAGGCATGACCCTATTTAGTTTTCAAATCTCAATCCTCTTATAACTCTAGTCTCTACATTATTATATTTAATTTATCTAATTAAATCTCATGAATAATGTTATTTAAAATTAGGGGTGTTACACTTTCTATCATAGCTCATAGAAAAGATCGATCTACCACTTCACATGCTGTTGAGAATGTTGAGAATGCTGGTTCCTATTATATTGAGGAGGTTGCATAACAAACCATTCAACGAAGGTCAAAACCCAATAGATGTGATTACTAGGGCTGAGATGAGCCATATGATGAAGCAAATGAAATACAGGCTCCAGGAAAGTCGCAATGAACTGAATCGGCAAATGAAGCAGAGCTTGGGTTTGTTCAATCAACTGACAAATAACTGTAGGAGAAGCAGGAGGAACAGAACACTTTTGGTTTAGAATATGATAGTTCCTCGTTGTCGAAGCAAAGGTAGAGGAACAAGAAGCAAAAGATAGCTCAAAAGGACATTGGAAGGTCGAAACAGAAGACGGGACCGAACCACGGCTAAGGCCTATGGATCGGTACTGATCCATCCAGAGGGATCGATACCGAACCATATAATCATGGTTTGGGTGGTCGACTTCCGGGTGATGGCGCTAGTTTGGCTTCAAGACGTGCTATAGACAACTAGAATGTTGGAGATCATGTGGGTATTGCAAATTCACCACGGAGAGATTATGTGCACGGAACCGCTGAACGAATGGTTCTTCTAGAGTCAGGAGCCCAAGTATCTTGAAACAAACCAAGAGCATTTGCTGGGCCAAACAATTAGGGCGAATCAAGATTATCGCTGTTTAGTAGATCAACCTGAGCCCGATTTGACCAAAATGGTCAGGAGACTTATAAGTGAGAGCTAGCATCCAACTAATGATGAGTGGGGTTCCTCCCCGAGCCGGAATCTATTAACGAAAGATATCCTATGTGAGGAATACCCAAGAAGATTTGTGATGCCGACGATGTCGTCATATAATGGGAAGACAGATCAAAGGCAACATTTAATGAAAGATGACTGGCACATGGATTCTACCAGAGCTACTGATGCTATGCGGTGTCGTTGTTTCCCGTTTTTCCTGGAGGAAGCAACGACGATGTGGTTCACCCAACTGTCGCCAAGATCCATATCGTCTTTTGAGCAATTGGCATGGAAGTTCATCAAGCAATTCCATATGCATACCACCCATCCTAAGGATGTCATGTCACTATCCAACCTTCTCCAGGGAGCGGGAGAGTCTCTAAAGGATTTTTTTTGCATAAGTTTAATACCACGGTGACTGAAGTTAGCAATGCACATGAGGATATCATGCCGATATCGCACTGATTAGGATGATTCATCCCGAGATTGATTTCGGGAGGTGGTTGAAGATTAAACCCCCACCGACGATGGACATGTTCCATAGAAAGGTGAATCAGTTCTTGGGCTTGGAAGAGGCAAGTACTAGCAATGGGAAAACCAATGCCGGACAGTCAGCAGAGGTAATACAAAGAAATTTTGCCGTGAAACAATTCGAAGGGAATTATGGTAACGTTGATGTGAACGTGGAGAAAATATGTGGAGGATAAAACAAAAGCAATAAAAGTTAGAGATAAGAAGTCGGATTCAAAGAGACATCCAAGAATCTCGAAGTTCGACAATTATACTCTGTTGAATAACTTGATTGAGAATATTTACTTGGCTACTCAAGTCAAAGAGCAGTATAGGAAGCCGGCTCCTAGGGAGTCGACTAAAAAGGAGAAGAAGTCTGGCAAGTTCTACAAATTTCATAAAACGCATGGTCAAACACCAATGAATGCAGACATTTGCATGATGTGATTAAAGAGTTTATTCGCAAAAAGAAATTACAACAGTTTGTACAAGCCCCACATGGTAGCAGGCAAGAAAGTTCAAACCCCCAACCGGGGAAAGTCGGGACTGGTGTTGATGAGCCCAGACGGCTTGAGAAACATCTTGTGATAAATACTATTATCAGTGGATCGCATCCAACAGAGAAAAGTTGGAATGAGATAGAACGGTATGTGGGAGCGTTGAAACACGCAGTGAATGGATGATGTTTTGCAATCGAGGATGATGTTTCAACATAGCAACTCAAAACTATGACAAATGATATTGTTTCAAAACAGAGATGTTGATGGGGTAGAAGCCCCGATGATTGATCTACTTGTGATATCGTCGATAATTGGCCCTGCTTTTTTAAGGAAAGTGTTGGTTGACTGTGGGAGCTCCGTCAACATTTTGTTCAAGAAAGCCTATGACCTGATGCTTATGGAGGGCAAGGACTTAAAGCCGTGTAAATCTTAGATCCATGGGCTTAACTGGACTAATACTTTGTCTGTAGGATGCGTGGATCTACCGGTGACACTTAGAGAGGGTGACCGCAAGAGAATGTGGGTCGTGCCTTTTGTTGTGTTGGACATCTACTTTGCTTATAATACCTTTTTAGGCCGACCGACCCTTGCTGAATTTAAAGTTGCCATCGCTCCGTGATGCTTAACGATGAAGTTCCCGATCGAGAATGGTGTGGGAATTGTTCAAGGAGACCAGGGGCTTGGCCGCGAATGTTACATCATTGAGCTGAAAGAAGCAAGGCGAAGGGACAAAGGAAAGGGTGTAGAGATGACTCTTTGCATCAAGGCTTTGGACGCATAGCAACCATCGGTTGAGCCCTGGCTCGGGTAGCACATTTGGTTCCATATGGATATGGATCCACGAAAAGAGCCAGAGGATGGAAGAGCTACGCGAGCCGAGTCAACGATCAACATCCCAATCGGTCAGGATGATCCTATATGGATTTTGAAAGTTGGATTGCAGCTCAGCGTGAAGATGATGAAAGTGTTGGTTGGTTTTCTCTAGGCGAACTTAGATGTGTTCGCTTGGACTCACTCAGACATGTGTGGATCATCGTCAGAGATTGCAAGCCATGCATTGAATATAAATCCAAAATGCATTCCTATGAATTAGAAATGTCGCAGCCTAGTTTCGAAGAGATCCACTGCACTGAAAGAAGAAGTGGAGAAACTGAAAGATAATGGCTTCATCCACGACGCCCTTTACCCGAAGTGGGTATCAAATCCAATCTTGGTGAAAAAGTTGAACGGGAAGTGGAGGACATGTGTTGTCTATTCTAACCTGAATAAGGCGTGCTCGAAGGATAGCTTGCCGCTTCCAAGGATCAATCAGCTGGTAGACTTAACAGCCGGATATGAATTGCTCTCATTCATGGATGCATGATCTGGATATAATCAGATTCTGATGCATGTTCCGCACCAGGAACACACTAGCTTTATAACCGATCCGGGACTATACTGTTACCTTGTCATGCCTTTTGGATTAAAGAATGCCGAAGCGACTTACCGAAGGTTAGTGAACAAGATGTTTAAAGATCAGATTGGACGCTCGATGGAGGTCTATGTGGGAAATATGCTTGTGAAGTCACAATAGTCGAGGAATCACATTGATGACTTGGTAGATATGTTCAACGTTCTCCGAAAGTATGGTATGAAGCTTAATCCTTTGAAATGTTCATTCGGCATTGCGTCAGGAAACTTCTTAGGCTTGATCGTGAAATCCTGTGGAATCGAAGCCAATTCGAAGAAGATCAAAGCACCGAGGATCATCAAAGCATCAGAAACGATCAAAAACATTTAGAGCTTGAATCGGAAGGTTGCCGCCCTGAGTTGATTCATCTCCAGAGCCATTGACAAATGCATCCCTTTCTTTGATGTGATCAAGAATGAGAAGAGGAATTTCGCTTGGAGGCAAGAATGTATAGATGCATTCCAAGCTCTGGTGGATCACTTGGAGAGACCCCCCATTCTGCCAAAGCCACTGGATGATGAGGACTTGTTTATTTATCTTGATGTGTCGGTCCATGTTTGAGCGCCGCACTCGTACATGAGGAGTCCTGAATCCAGAGACATGTGTACTACATTAGTAAGCAATTAACAAAAGCAGAAAGAAACTACCTGAAGCTGGAAAAGCTCATATACTTCTTGTTAATTGCTTCAAGGAAGCTCCGCCCTTATTTTCAGGCTCAATTGATCAAAGTTCTGATTGACCAGCCTTTGAGACAGGTCCTGCAATGACCTAAGACTTTTGGAAGGCTGTTAAAATAAAATATTGAATTCAGCCAGTATGACATAAATTACCACCCTCGGAGAGCGATCCAGAGTCAAGCTTTGGTGGATTTGATTTCTGAATACAATACATGAGATGAAACTCCAGAAAGCAGTGGAGAGCAAAATGCCAAGTGGAAAATGTACATGGATGGTGCACCTAACGAACGTTGTTCTGGTGCTGGAGTCGTGCTAGTGACTTTCGAAGAACATCTGATTTGTTACGCCCTGAAACTTGACTTTCCCACAACGAACAGTGAAGCAGAATATGAGGCCTTGATTGCGGGCCTCAAGATTTCCAAGAAGAGTTAAGACTTTGCATATCTTCCAATTTCCAGCTAGTGGTATGTCAAGTGCGGAAAGAGTTTCAAGCAAAAGGAGCGAGACTAGCTCCTTATCTGAACCGACCCATTGAGTTGCTTATTGATATTGAATATTACGCGATAACGCATATTCTCAAAGAGGAAAATGCAAAGGCCGACTAGTTGGCTAAGTTAGCCAGTTCCGGAGATGCGCAACTCATAGGCCTGGTTCTAGTGGAAGTATTATCGGCTTCGAGCATCGACCAGATGGATGTCGATTGGATCTTAGAGGTCGAACGTGAGAAAGAGTCATTGATGACTCTGATAAAGAACTATATATAGAGAGGAATCCTTCCTGACAAGAAGAATGAATGACGTCAGCTCCTTCGTAAAGCTGCAAGATTCATCATGCAAGAAGAAGTACTTTATAGAAAAGGATTCTCAGTTCCTATGCTTCAGTGTGTCGCCAACGATGAGGCCAAGCGAGTCTTGAGAGAAGTTCATAAAGAGGCATGTGGCGACCACACCAGGGGGCAAACCTTAGCACAGAAGATCCTTTATTACTGGCATTTCTGACCAACTATCAACTGAGACGCAGCTAATTACAACTGAAAGTGTGACAAGTGCCAAAGAGTCGCCAAGATACTAAGAGCTCCACCAACAAAGATTACTTAAATGGTTAGTCCTTGGCTATTTGCAGTCTAGGGAATCAATATCATTGGTGTGTTGCCAATATCTAAGGGTGTGCGAAGTACGCCATCGTCACGGTTGATTACTTCATCAAATGGGCTGAGCCAGAGCCGTTAGTCACAATCACCATAAAGAAAGCAACCAACTTTGTGGTTAGAAATATCATCTGTCGTTTTGGGGTTCCATAAACAATTATCTCCGATAACGGGACCCAGTGTCGGGTTCAAACATTTCTGCAGCAGGCACCGTATCGAGAAGGGTTTGCTGTGGTGGCACACCCCCAGGCAAATGGACAGGTCGAAGTAGTTAACAAAATCATTAATTCCATGCTCAAGGATCAATTGGAGAAGGCTAGCGGCAAGTGGATCGATGAACTTCCATTGGCACTTTGGACTTATCGAATGACCCATAAGTTAGCGACTGGCTACTCTCCATTCGCTCTAGCTTATGGATCAACGGCTATGATCCTGGTTGAACTTGAAGTACCTTCTCATCGAGTGACTCACTATAATCCACGAACGGATGAGGAACTCCTACTAGAGTCTCTCGATATGATTGATGAGATGCTTGATGAAGCCGACTTGAGAGTAACCGCGCATCAGAACTGAGTCACCCAATACTACAATATCAAGGTCAGGACTCGGACCTTTGAGATTAGCGATCTTGTTCTCAAATGGATCTTTTTTGGCCCTGGGAACTTGGTCCCGAGTTAGGAAGGTCCGTACGCAATTGAACAAAAGCTTGGAGATGACACGTTTAAGTTGGCATCGGTGGATGGGATCTCACTCTCGTGGGCATGGAATAGCGAACACTTGCGACACTATTTCACTTAAATGTAAATTTGTATATATTTTCCATGTAACACAACAGAATCTGTCATTTCTAGCATTTTATAAAAGGAATGACTTTCGGAGCTCATGAATATGTTTGTGCTTGGCTTTACACTGCGAACAGTGTTATGTTTAATAAACTTGCATATGCAAAATGTAGGCATGTAGGTGCCCAGAGATAGGTGCCGACTAAGTTTTTGCAGTCCATGATCGGACGCACGAATCTCAACCACACTTGGCATGCAGATATAGATGCCGAACAACTCCTCTAACCCAGGACTTGGGGCAGGAGTATAAACATTCGAAGGCTGAACGAGACAGTTTGCCTATACGGCTCATGCCTAGAGTTAGGCAGAGCATCGACATCTTGCTCGGACAGGCAAGGAAAAAGGTCTACGCCAGGAGACAGGAGGGATCTTACCTACAAACTTCGATCGAAGCTTAGAGATTAGCATGATCGAATCCAAATGTCTTGTAAAAGGATAGTCAAACCACTATGATTAAGTGGTTAACTTCGACTGACGCCTTGAGTTTGGCATGGTCAAAGCATGTATTCCAGAGACAAATGTCCAGACATCCAAAGATGAATTACTTCGATCGACGCCTGAATTTAGGCACGATCGCACTCAAAACATCCTTGAAATGGATGTTTAAGTTAACTTTCCAACCAAGTGGAGTTTGACCAAGTTCCAGTTTCAAGCATGGTCACATGCAAACAAACACTCTAGCGATCATTCTTTACTCGCAAATGATGGAACAGACTAATAACTTAGTCCAATAATGATGATGAGAAGTGGATCGCAATCACATGAAATGTAAAGTGCATTTCTCAAACACTTAGACGAATTCAAACAAGACGTGAGAGAAACAAAACGTCTTTATTATTCATAAACGAAATAAGACTTAGAAGAAAAAGTACAAGTGTTATTGATGACTAGACCGAAAGCACAAGCGGGGGCCCAACCCGCACAAGACCAGCTTGAAAACAAAAGGCCGGTTCCTATTGCTATGCAACCAAAAACATAAAGGAGATGGATGATCACTTCTTGGTCCTCTTCTTCTTCTCTTTATGTAGAAGATGGCACACTGGATCCCTCGGGTTGCATCCTAACTCTTCCTCTACTTCCTTTGCTCTTCAAAGGCAAGCTAAGAAATGTGGCAGCAAACATGCTTCGAACGCTTCTGGTCATAGGTAGCATAACCAAAGAAAAATTGGTCTCACTGGGCAAAGCTATTGACAGAGAAGGAGGAAAAAAGTCAGTCGGGTCTTTCTAAATTTCTACAGCGAACTTGAGCTGTTGTTCAAGAAGTTTGCTCACTGAAAGCCCTTGTGCAAGATCAATCGACCCGATGATCTGGACATCATCATCAGCTTGCATACCTTAGAGGTTACCAGGCCCCTCTTCTTGCAAAGCATGAATCATTTACGTGCTAGGGCCCGGAGTGTCGCCTACTGGAATGCTCGGAGTCATCCCTGATATAGCCATGACCATTGAATCGGTCATTGTTGCTTGTTATTTAGATTGGGAGCCCTCCTTCAAGAGATTAGAAATCCCAAGCTTACCTGAAATTTGAGAAAGTTGAAATGAATGATTAGCTACATTGACTGGCGTCATGTGGACTTTCTCAAATATGGGTGAGATCAACGATATACCTCCACCAGATTGAGGCACAGTGTGGGCAGGCGTACCATCAGAGTTCCTCTTGGGAGATAACTTGTTTGTTTTGTGGAGTTGCGGTGCATCCGGATTATACTCAGAATCTAAAGGAGTGATAGAGGCAGTAGGAGGCCCAAAGGTGAGACCAATATCAATATCCTGAGGAGTAGTGTCAGAACTTTCGGCTTGATCTTTTTGAACTGTAGCAACCAACTTCGGATGTAAAATGAGCTTACTTGCTCCAAGCGCCTCGATTTCTTCTGGACTCAGAATCCCTTTCTCCAGTTCTGCCAAGTCCAGTTCACCTCCTTCCGAGTGTTGTCGCTTCTCATGTATAATCTGCTCCTTTGCCATCACTAAGACACGGGAATAGCCTTTGCCAAGTCACGCCAAGTCTCAAAACTTAAGAACGTTAGTATTGTAGTTGGTGATCATTGGATCGAAACTATCTTTAACCCGCCTCTCTGCAGCTGCCACCAGCTCATCAGTTTTCCTCTCAGCAGCTGCCACAAGCTCATCCACTCTTTTTCCCTTGTCTAGTGCGTCGTCTCTTTCCTTGCGTGCATCGAGCAACTCTTCACGGTAAGTGTGAGCTGTTTGAAGTGCCTCATCTTTCTCTTTCTTTTATCTTTTAAGCCGTGCCTTTAGCTTTTTCACTTCTTCAGCTAGCTCGAAGTTCCAGTGATGAACATATTCGACTTGGCTTAAGTGATCTCTCCTTTCCTGCTCGATCGTCGTGTTTGAGTCTATGACTTTTTAGCCGACGTCCTCCTTTACTTTCTTTAACTCAGTAACTTCTTTGTCAAGATGGGCGATGGTCTCATCATTCTAACCTATTGTAACTTTTAGCCCTGCAGTCTCAGTCTCCAAACTCTCGGTGTATTCCAAGAGCATCTCAGCTAGTCTCCTCCAAGTAAAGTACTAAACATACACATTACCGACCTATGTTATCATCGGATCCTTAATATACAAAGGAATACCTTTCAAATTTAGAACAAACTTGCAGGCCTTAAAATTGATTTTTGGAAAGCGACGTTGTAATTCAACTATATGAGGATTTGAAACAGCCACTCTACTTGGACAACAGGCTGCTCGGTAGGCATTTTTTCAGCTTTATGTCGAGAAGAATCGAAAGATGTGGATTTCGATGGATGGTGAGAGTGATGAAAAGTATGAGATGGCACTGTGTGCTTGGCGAAGAGGGACGAACGAGGAGGGTCATCGTGAAGAATGTCATCGTGGCGACTAGAACGCCTTTTCGAACCCCTAGATGGGAACTTAGATCTAGATCGATGCCTCGATGATGAATCATATGGCCTATGGTCTTTCTCTCAACTTCCTCGATCATGGCTTGGGTGCCAGCTAGAATTTGATTCATGACTATACTTGTGGAGACGAGCAATCGGTTTGCATCTTGGCTGATAAGACATTTGATCTCGAAGATCCTCGTACAGACCACGATGTTCCATCGAACCTGCAAAAAAACAAGGACGAGTCAACCTTGACTGAATTAGAACACAACACAAGCTGATTAAAGTGCATTTCATGTGTGTGTGTGTGCGCAAGTATCCTAGTGTCCTCTCGACAGACCGTGGGTTTAGTTAGAACCTCGAATTTTGATGTTTTGATTGCGAGAACTATATAAGTAAATATTATATGAACTAACCAAATCTGCAGGAGAAGAAATCATTAGAGAGATAATCACAAACATATGAAGACCAGGTTACAGATTGTACCTACATTGTATTGTTAAGTATAGAGTCTGAGTCTAGAAGTAGAAATATGTTAAAATCTCTCCGAAATGGTATGTATACACACAAAATATAAGTTTCAACAAAACAAAGAATACTGCTCAAAACAGCAATTAGGTCGGCTGATTATGCACTTCCAACCGTTTGAATGCTATGCATATGCATAAAAAATTTACAATATTTAGTCGGCTGAGGTATAATATTCAGACGGCTGAATAAGGGGTATTTTGTACTATTTCCTTGCTATCTTGATTTTCACTCGATTCAGCTGGCAGAAACTTTTAGTTCAGACGGCTGAATATTTATAACGGCTAGTTTTTGAAAAGGTGCTTCTCCTTTATGAATAGAAACAACTCCTGATTCAAGAGTAGCTTCTATATCTCTTCGTGGCTACTCTTCATGAACTTTTACAACTTTTAATCTCTATAAATAGCAAAGAATTTCAACTTCTTAATGCATCAATTTTCTCATTCTTAATTTTATCTGTTCTTGCTATTTTAACTCTAAAGCATTCTATATTCCGATCACTTGTATATTCAAGTTTACTACTCTAATGATCAAATAAATTTCCTTTCTTCATGAACTACACAGTATACCACAAAAAAGAAGATTATAGGAAGGGTGTACTTTATCGACTTATTAGTGCTATTCAAGAGCATACTCAATCAGAAACATTTCTACTATTTGTATTAGAAGTCCCGTTGTAGTATCTTTAGGCAGTTGAAGTCCTATTTGGTTGCTCAGGCGGTGTAATACATATTCCTCCGGGTTAAGTGAGGGTTTCGATTAAATCTAGAAGGAGTTTGGGACTGGATGTAGAACGGGAAGTTCGGTCCATTATAAAAATCTCAAGTGTTATTTACTTTACTGCTTTTACTTTTATATTTATATTACACGCAAATAAATAATTTAGTTAATATCCATATTGCACGATCCTTAGTCACTTTCAGGTTTGAATTTTTCTAGCAGGAATAATCTCCTCTGCCCGAGTGGAAGGCACATCTCTTTATAAATGGATGGGGGATCCAACATCACCAATGCTTATGTTGGCGAGGCCGAAAGAAGGAATCTAATCTGAAATTGGCCCTATACCGGCATAAGGGTTCTCCAGAGTCTGTAAGGGAGTTTCAAATGTAGTCATGATCGACGGAGGTGGAATCAAAGTTTTCGTTTTGCT
Organism: Allium fistulosum; assembly: GCA_030737815.1. Lineage (NCBI taxonomy): Eukaryota > Viridiplantae > Streptophyta > Magnoliopsida > Asparagales > Amaryllidaceae > Allium > Allium fistulosum. The sequence continues at coordinate 1,331,724,483 of CM060902.1, read as the reverse complement.
AATTTTAATCTTAAGGCTTCTTCTTCGAAGAGGTTGCTGGTCTTCCTCGTCTTCATTAACAGATGAGTCATGGTCTGCATCAGCACCAGCTTGGCCTTCTCTTCGTTCCTTCACCTTCACCTCTAACTTTACCTTCTTCGGTACGCTCCTGTATGTTATCAGTCACAATTACAGGACTCTGAACTGGGGGCATCGGTGAGTGGTCTCCATTATCTCTGGACGAAGAATCGTCCTCACCACTATCGGTAGTTTTTGGAGCAAGAACGACGCTATGATCCGGGTCCAACAAGTTATATGCTCGTAGATTCTCATTGATAAGCAGCATCTTAGCCTCTCTCTTCCTATGGGATTTGATGAAGTTGTCCAAGGGTTGCTGCCAGAGTTGCATTACTGGGCCTACGCGGTGTATCTGCAAAGGACGAAAAAAACGTTCAGTGATAGCAGAACTATGAACCCAGACTAGTGTGAAAAGGTCAAGAATAAAACTTATAGGGAGACAACCATCGCTGTGCAAATCAAGGAGGATAACAACAAAGAAGAATTCATCCTTGAAATAGCTAAGTTTATTCCAGGTGCCAAGCACGATTCGGCAACCCCTGGACAGTTCTAAGAAAATAAGGGAAGGATTTCCCTTGTAATGCTTGAAGAAGAATATATATCAAATCTCTTGATTATTGAGGACTCGATCGAAGTGATGAGCGAATATAATGAACAAGCTATGAAGGAATGCATAACTGTTCAGACGAAGCTAAGGTGGAGCCAGTCTCATAAAATGCAAGACTCATCGGATTAATTGATAAAATGGTGGGACGCATCTTGCCAAGCACATATACTTGTTGCATGCTATATATCCATCTGATGGATGGTGTACTCTCTGATAGCATGTGGGAACTAATACGTCTTTAAACAGAATGGTGTGCTTATCACAAATTCTCCTAAGAGATCCTTCCTCGATCTTTGAAGCGACGGAATCAGCCGGATCATCTAATATAACTGCATCATCAAGAGTGTCAGGGGCAGGTTCGATTTTTGGGCCTTTTAGGGCACTATTGGAACTTTCGAAAATGTTATTCTGCCTGTAGATTTTTGAGTTGAGGTATAGGCTACATACCGATGTTTGTCGGGCAGATGGGGCTTGAGTCGAGCTTGGCTCAATGTCTGATTCAGCGTATCTATAAGTCAATGGACTTGTAACTTGAGCGGAAAGATGCTCAGAACATACGATCCATAGCTATCAAAACTCAACACATACTTAATATTAGATTGATTAAAAGTCATGCCCCATGCTAAAGTGAAAGACTAGTGTAGTGTTGTGCAGTGTCGTGTAGTGAAGATTTCCGATATTGTACAACAGTTCAGTTAGAAATCCAAAGTGACCATCATCACCGACCATTTCGACGGACATCATGTCATCAGCCATGCTTTAGGAATGCTTTGGGAACTAGGGAGATGAAGTTCGACACAACGTGAATGATTGGTCCAAGGAAAAATTCACAAACAAGATGGAGCTTACGAAATTCACCAAGGGTTGGATCGGTACAGATAAACCCCTTAGAGGAATTCCGGTCCCTTCTTCCATCTTTTCTCTGATCCAAGCCACGACCATCTACATGATGACCTCCAGCCTTACCATCGTGGCCCTCACCTACCCATAGATGTTGGGGTTCAAGAAGATAATCGATTTAGGGTATTGGATCACAACTTGGTTCGAATGCAAAATGGATCGTGTCTAATCCCATGAGTTCGTTCAGTGGAAAGTTCAAGGGTGGTGGTGGTTTCTTGAACGTCAAAAAGGAGCGACGGTCGTTCTGATGTCAGGCGACGGTGATCGATTCGAAGGAAAAATGTTTTAATGGCAAAACGAAGGCAAGCTCGATGGCAAGGAATAAAGTGAAGAGGAGGAGAGATGGGTTGGGTAATATACCCAACGATCCAAGATAATAGGCATTTGACTTGGCTATCTCTAAGGCTTGGTTCGATACCGATCCATGCCTATGGATCGGTACCGATCGATCGAACTTTTAAATATATACATATATATATATATATATATGCATATGCAACATGTGTGTTTACATGTACATCTAATACTTAACAGCAATGCGAGTGTACATGGAATCAGAGCACGTTGGAAAATCAGAGCACGTGTACGTGTACATACTTAGCATTCAACAATTAAAATCGAAGGAAAGAAGATTCAAACCTGAATGATCTGGAAAAGGAATTAGTTCAATTACCAACCTCGAAATGACAAATCATGAGAGCACGCTCCAGTTTTATAGTCCCAGATGCTAGTGAAGCATTGTAACGCATGGCTAGAGGCACGGCATTTCACCAAGAAGGTCCGAAGGAAGGATAACGAGTATCCAAAGCACGAATTGAAGTTCGACATGGTAATCTCGACTCGTCTTGATTCAAAGCACATCAAACAAGATGTACTTTCGGGAGTAAGTGTTATCTAGCCTTTTAACCAGGAAATATCTGTATGGACTTGATGAATCGAACGTGAAAGCTATCAAGACAGGAATCCCGGAGAGATAGCCATAAAGTCCAGAAACCAAGTACGATCAAGATCACGAGATAAAAACAAGGCCATTCCAAAAATTCCAAAACTCGATCCATCAATCTGATGGATCGGTACTGATCCATCACCATGGATCGATACTGATCCATAGAATCTCTTCATAAGAGCTCAAACTCCATCCTACTACCAAGCCTTGATGCCAAAAGCTTATACCAAGCTCCAATGATCGATCGCACATCGTTTGTTATCAAACACTTCAAGCACTGGAAACTAGCAACTCTATTCCTCCACCAATCCATCATTTGGACTTAGAAACAAGCTTATAATAGTGCAAAAAAGTTGGAAATTGTGAAGCTAACAACAAGACGCTCCATTTCAAGGAGTCAAAATAGATCCATAAGGAAGTATTATAGATCGGTACCGATCCATCCAATCTGCTGAGCTGGTCATGTTCTTCTTGAATGACCACAGGAAGATCATGTAAAACATGGAGGAGGACGTGTTGGAGCTTTTTTCGGTGACCTACAAGTACAAATAGGCATGGAAGGGCACCATTTGGAGGATCTTTTTCACTTCCTAGCAATTTTTACATGCTTTCTTATAATTTCCTATGGAGTTGTGCAGTTAAAGCCATGCTAAAGCTCCACAAAATCCCCGCTATAGCACGTAGCGTTCTTCGACCGTTATTCTTTTTCAATATAGCGCTATTAAATAGTAGATCCGTTTTAAACCCCGTTATTTTCCCCCTCACCCGCTAAATCATGGATATTTAGCACCCCCTTTAACAACATTAATGTAAAAAGGTTGATTTGACTAGTTCTCTTTTAAACCAAATCAATAAAGTTATGGTAATGACCTAGTTTTAAGGTATAAGTGCGCAATATAAGTTAGAAATCTATTATAGTCACCAAATATGGATAGCATAAATAATGCTATTCTCTAATTTTGTTATATAAGATTAAATAATATTTCTTTTTCCTACATAAGTGATGTGACAATGAGAATTAATTAACTTTATTATTTGGTTTCATTATCCAATGAAGCTTTTTCCACCTCCACTATTTTCCGCTATATCCTTGCTTTGTCCCCGCTATAACTTTTCACACCTCCACCATAATGGAACCGCTAAGCACTTTAAATACAGAGTTGTGGAGTTGTACCGAACCATAAGAACGACACTTGTAAAATAGCAGTATTATCAATAAAAACCTCAAGTGGACATAGGCAATGGTTAGCCGAACCACTATAAATGTGTATTGTTCTATTTTTACTCATTTTCATTTACTTTTCTTCAATTTCATTCTTTACTTAATCTCTTGGGTGTTGGTGCCACATTTTGGTACTAACACACACACACACACACACACACACACACACACACACATATATATATATATTTCAGTACAATAACAAAATGCTTAATGAAGTATATGTAGAGTTGGTATTTGTTATGATAAAACTAATTTTCAATACATGATTGTGATATATTTTTGGTCGTAAACTTGTGTACTGATATTTACATGTTAAATCTTCAAAATCATGTATGCACAACATAAACACATAGGTATTTTTATCAAACACATAAATGCATTCATATAATTCATACACTTAACCCAAACAACGCTACAACATCATAAATGTAATAATCAGTTTCAATATAATGTAAACAAATAATGATATTTCTACATCATGGTTTATCTTCTTCCAAGAGCGAGTCAACGGATTTAGTTGAGTGCAACAGTGAAAACATCTACAAACTTCCAAAGAAAAATAAATGTTATTCCCTCCTAATTATAGTTGCTTCCTCTCCATGTGCCTTTCATATTTTTTCCACTATCTCTTCTTCTACATCTTCACCTTCCTCTTCTTCCGCATCTTCTTCCTTTTCAACTTCAATGTTCACATTCACATTTTCATCATTCGTATCGATGATAATTGTGTTTGTCTTACTGTAGATGATTTTAGAAAGCAAAGGTTTCAAGGTGGTAGATTGCTTTTATTGCTGCATCACTGAATGTGCATGTTTATATATATATATATATAAGTTAAGATCCGCAATCCCTTTATTTAACACCCTCACTAGTCCCCTGATATCAAACACATGTTTATATTTAAATAATTGGCCCATGTGACAGAGAGAAAGACCAATTATTTAAATATAAACATGCGGTTGATATCAGAGGGCTAGGTGATGGTGCTAAATAATGGGGGCTGCGAATCCTAGCTCTCTATATATAGAGCGTTCAACAACACCGTTATTTTGCAGCACCCCTATGGCTTCCTAATTTCAACCACATATTCTAATTTAAATAATATTTCCTTCTCTCATTTTCACAACATAACATTATTTAAATCAGATTGTGTGATGGAAATCAGAGAGCCACAAGGGGTGCTGCAAATAGAGGTGCTATTGAGCGCTCCTCATATGTATGTATGTACGTATGTATGTGTGTCTGTGTCTATGTCTATGTATATGTATAGTAGCACTTATCTTGGAATGATCAATTGGAGTCATCATAGTAGCTCCCCTATTTTTTTATATAAATTTTCATATTTCTTTTGAATATGAATACATTGAGGCCCCAACCATAGCATAATCTACTAAGACATATGCCTAGGGCAACAAACACGTGAGGGGAGACAAAAAAATAAAATAAGGACGTGTAATCTCATTTCTCTATCACAATAGCCGGTCATGGGTTGCAATTCGCACATCTTATCTTCGTTTTCTCAATCGCCGCTATGCAACCTATCTTCGATCATGGCTCATCTTCAGTCTTCTTAGTCGTCGTCGCGTAGCTTATTGTAACGACTTGCATTTTTTACCTTTGTATGTTGACACTAATATATCCACAGTATTCGTGTGCCGAGCACCCAAGTGCCGAGAAGACAGATTGTTAGGGTAAATTAAAAAAATAAAAAATAAAACAAGAAAGAGGAGAACACAATATCAGAATCTCACAGTGGAATGATAACATATAATATCAAAAGATAGTACAGACTGTCACTCCAAGATACATAGCATTTTAGAGCTACAATTCTAAATACTATCATCAGCCTGGACAGTTATAACAACCTATCCTTACAAATGCTGATATATACATAGTAGCAATTAGGTCATTGCAATTACGGGTTGGATGTCTAATTGTCCATGTGGTAATGATAGTATCTTGTACCTGAAATGCTGGCTCACTTTTTATAAATAATGGGGAAGAGGACTGAAACATGCCACTGGATGACTATATTGAGATAAAAAGATGGGCTATCAAGAACGTGAGATATGAATTTGTTTGATTCCATTTTGCTCTTGACTTCCCTTTCATAAAAATAGAGAAATGAATTTCTCAATTCATGAGATCCTAGCTTGGGATTGATGGGGCTCAAACCCGCAGCTTCCTACTTGAAAGGGTAGTGCCCTGACTAATTGAACCGGTAATGCAACAGTAATAAGAATATTATGGAAGGTGAAACATCCAACTCGTATCCTCGAGATCCAATGAACATCAACAAAAACATGCCTTTCTTGGACTACTCGAAAGAAAACAAGAGGAATATAGGGAAAACAAAAACCACGCACCAGACATAAGTCTGGTATGAGAAACTCAAGACATATGTGGCCAACATATAACAATACTTTTGAGACCGTTTGGAAATGGTTATCCCCATAAAAAAGCCACTCATCTAATAAGTACATAAGGTGATATAATAGATAATATTTAGGGTGCAGAATATAAATCATATCAAATTGCTGTAATGCTTACATTGGTCACACAACAACATATTTATTGTATAATTGAAACCACTAAGGTTCGTTCGCATATTAGATTTTCCTTAGAGATTTCTTTGATCGACGCTAAGTCCAAACTCCATGCACAAGGGTTACAAACTACCTTCGAGCATCGTATATCTTTAGATGTAATATATCATTGAGGAAAACATAGTCGGTCCATGCCCTAACATGTGATCCCGAATATCATCACCTCTCGTGTGCAACATCGATAAGCATACTCTAGATATGGAGTGATAATATCCTATCGTGGGTCAGACAAAACCCAAGCTATGCCCCCACTCTATTTTCTATCATTTTCGATGTCAAGGTCACATTCGGCATCTCTCACATGAGTGTTCATCACTCGAACAGAACAGAGCCCTTAAATGGATTCTCACATCTGGAACAGATCTCGAAATCACACATAGATTCCAACATCTCGAACAGAATCACTTCCAAGAGATAGAACACATATCTCAGCCTTAAAGTGGTTTTCGATAAGTAAAACACTTACCGATCTCAGTCTCTTCAAAAATGAATCGACAAATTAGGTCATATTCAACAATAATGAGAATAATCACATATGGAAACTAAGTCTCATATACTTATCACATTTCCAACCTTTTCGTCTCACATTATCCTTCAGTCAAGAGTGAAGCTGGTAGGTTAGAGTACTATTAATTCTATCCATACTCAAACATCAATCTTAAATCTCACAGATAGAAAAGCCTACTTCATCGACTTTTAGTGTTAAGTACGACTGAATATTTTCTACAAACAAATAAACATACAAAGCACGACCAAGTCACACAAAGAATGATTAGCGACTTCTAATCCCCTTCTTATTTGATTAATACTTTTATTAATTAAAACCTATTTTATTAGTAATACTTCTTTTATCTAATAAAACTTCATTTATGAATTTTTACTATTCATTTGTACTCTTTCCATACTTCAAAAAGTATTCATATACTTATCTCAAATGGTATAAGCATATTCACAAATCATTAACAAGGTTTCTTACTTTAAACCTTCACTTTCTCTATCATTTTCCAAAAGGTTCCAAACTTATAATTTCCTTCATAATATCCCTTTTAAAGATCTACGTACTTTCACAAACCCATTCAAAAGGTTTAAGACTAACGTTACTTAAACATTATCACTACAAAACCAAAACCACTTCACTTATGTTTATCTTTAAAACATTCTTTTAAAGATCTATTTACATTCATAAGTATAATAAAAAAGGGTTAAAGATGAATGTTATCAACACATCATCACAACAAACCTAAAACCATCCCATACTTATATTATCTTTAAAATATTCTTATAAAGATCTAGGTTAATATTTGGCTAAGTTCGATTGTCGACTAATCGACTATCCAGTTAAAAACGATCGCTTATAGAAATCACGGTTCATATACTTAACTCAATTCCAACATTCCCACTTATACCATCTCTCGTTCAAAATTGAAGCCAGGTAAGTTTGAGCACTGGTTACATATCAAAGCCTTGCCTAGGCACTTCATTCTTGAATCTCACAGATAGATAAGTCTACCTCGTCGACTTTTAGTGTTAAGTATAGTATTAATGACTTTCATAAACAAGTAAGAAATCAACACGATTAACACGTTTTCGACATTTCCTACTTAACCGTTCCTCGGTCAAGAGGGAAGCCGATAGGTTAGAGCACTATTGCTTTTGTCCCTACTCGAACATCAATCTTATCTCTCACAAATAGATAAGCTTACTTCGTCGGCTTTTAGTGTTAAGCATAGTTAATTTCCTTTTTTACAACTTATATATATATATATATACTGTAAAAATACTTATAAATATGTTTTAAATATCTTTATAAAATATTACTTGAAAAATATTAATTTATAATTTGATGAACATAATTAAAAACCATGTTTTATAATTAAAAACCCCTTTACTTCCAAAATTCATAATAAATATTAAAAATATATTAAAACTTCAAACCGACTTTAAGATACTGCAAAATATGTTTGAAAATATTCCTAAAAAGATCAAAGAAAAATAAAAAATTTAAATATCATTTTTAAACACTTAAAACCATAACCAACTTACCAAAATAATTATAAATGCTGTTAAAAGTCCTTGCGAAAGAAAGACATAGAAAAGCACAATCTTTGTGACCAGTTTTCACCACTTTAACAAGTGATTTAATTTACAATAAGTACTACCCTTAGGTTACTTAAATACCATGAAAATAAACCCCTAATAATATCTTTCGGTTTATTTAGAAAAATTCTCGAAAATATTACATTTCAATGTGTTCGTATAGCGACCTTCTTCTCGCTATAACATTTTGCAACTTTGTTTCACAAGTTAATAAATGATTTAAACTTCCATATTTTTTCAGTAATAAGTACACTCATAGTACTTATCAAAAATGCAAAGAAGCCTATAAGATGTATCACAAAGTTAATTTTGAAAATCGCCGAACACTAGGCATTTTCAAAATGCATCCATAGTTTTCGCTTCTAACTTCCATAACTTTGGTTCACAATTTCTATAACTTTTCAAACCATTTCTTTACTGTCAATTATACCAAATTATGTTTATAGAAAAACCAAATCAAATTATCCTAAGTTAAGGTCATAAATCTTCCATTTATACAAATTAAAGTTAAGCGATATCGAAGTGCACTTATAACGACCATTCTCGCTTCAAACACTTTCAAACATACTTCAATTCAACACACAAGCCAAATTACCATTTAAACATCAAATCAAGGCCACACCACATGTTTAAGAGGGTAATATAAGTGATGTTATACAATATAAATTTATCATTTGTGTTAGCACCAAAATTGGTCACTAACCTCGTTGAGAAAGATTGTGTAGAGAGATAAATGATGAAAGTAAATTTAAACCAGGAGCAATATGCTAAATTGAATGCAAAAACAAGAACACCGGATTTATAGTGGTTCGGCTTAACTGCCTACGTCCACTTTGAGGTTAATCTTTATTGCTTTACTTGATAATTGATTACAGATACAATCCGTACACCAACTACTTGAATACAATTGCTAAGTAAAGAGAATGAGTCTTGAAAGCGACAGAGTCTCCCCAGTGTTCTCCCCAAAAATCAAGTCCATTTCACTATGCCCCTGCCTCTCTGTTTATAGACAAAGATGGGTTGGACTTCCTTGGTGGGCCTGGCAGCTAAATACCTCGGTCCAAAAAGAGTGAGCTCTGTGTGCCGAACCATTCATGCCGAACGAAGTGATGCCGAACGATATCGTCATGCTGAACGATATCGTCATGCCAAACGAAGTGATGCCGAACGATATCGTCATGTCAAACGAAGTGATGCCGAACGAAGTGATGCGCTGAGTGGAGAGTGCAAGCCGAGCAATAGTCGAAGCCGGATGAGATTGGATGAATGCCGGACACCTCTGGATGCCGAACATCTCTAGATGCCGAACAACCCTGAATGCCGAATACCTCTGGATGCCGAACGATCTCGAATGCCGACCGTGATTTATGCCGAACGAGATTGAGTGCCGAACGAGGTGTGGATGCCGAGCAGTATGGAGTGCCGAACGAGGTATGGATGCCGAGCAGTATGGAGTGCCGAATGCTCTACGTATGCCGAACACTCTTGAATGCCGAACGAACCATGTATGCCGAACACTCTCGAATGCCGAACGTTCCTGAATACCGGACGCTCTCTGAGTGCCAAACGTTCTCAAATGCCGAATAGGGTCTGATGCCGAACGATATGCTATACCGAACGACTCTTAATGCCGAACGGTATGTAAGTGCCGAGTGCCTAGTTGCCTGGTCAAATCTTCAGGTAACACTTGCCCCCCAAAGTGCATCATGTGGTTAAACATGATGTGCTTTGAGTCATGAATCCATCGTGCCTTGCTTCAAGCCATGGTTTAGTCTTCACGATATTATCTTCTCTCACATTCCAGGTGAGGCGATGTGTGCCAAACGATATTCAAATACCGAACAACATAGTCGAAGCCGAGCGCCCTCGATGCCGAACGACATAGCCGATGCCGAACAATGTCGTTTTGACCGGTTCTACCGGTTATTACCTCTTCGACTTCCTCTCCTTTCCTATAAAGGCTGGCATTCTTCTTCTTCTTCTTCTTCTCTTTTTCACTTTTCACCTCCGCGACTCTCCAAGAATACATAACTTACCTCCCTTAAGTTTTATTCACCTCTTACGATATTTCCTTCTCACTTCGAATCCAACAAGCCCTTTCCAAGTTAAGCTCGAACAATCTTTCAATCTTAAGTCCACAGATTCCTAAGCTCCTGCTGTTTTCTTCGGTAAGAACCTTTCAATCGTTTTCTCGAATTAGGAAGCATAACACAAAACTCGAATTCGTAAACTCTCCGTAGATTAAAAGGGGTAAGAGGCGTGTGGGTGATGAACTGTTGTGGCTCGGCACGATCTCTAAAGCCGCGTGAGTATAAGGTTGCACGAAATTGGAGGTAAGGCCTAGTGAAGTGGATCGGCATGACCGTGGTTTGACATGGCTTGTCGAAAGACTTGGTCATGCCGGTCGGGAGAGATGGAGAAAAAGAAGAGAAGTGATGTTAAGGGTAGAAGGCCGAGCGAATCGGCTCGGCATGACTTGCCGGATGCACTCGTTTTCAAGCCAAACAGAAGGGAGGTCGAACAGAATTCTGGCCGATCAGAACGATGGCCGAACAGAATTTAAGCCGAACAGAATTTTGGCCGAACAGAACTTAAGCCGAACATAATTTTGGTCGAACTCTTATTCACCTTGCCTGATCATATAACAAACACAAGGACAAGGACCTAAGCATACTAGCATATTGAACTAATCTGGACTGATAACTTCCTAGTTTCAATAATCGCAAGCCTGAACTTAAACCAATAAAAACATATTAAAGCTTTTAACGCGCAGTGCCAATGTCCGAGTTCAAAATTGAAAACATTGCAATGCTGGCTTTCGGAGACGGTCAACGATGACGATCTTCGAAGACGACAGTTCAAAGCTCAACTTTATACCATCAATTCCGTGACTTATAATTTCCCAGCGTTTACACCTGAATGATCGCACTAGTTCACACACTACAAAGGGGAAATATTCGTATTGTTAAGTATAACGTCGATTATTTTTGAAGTATAGTTCGAACAGGTACTTTGCTAGATTCAATCTTTACCAGCGATGTCTAGGAAATCTAGCTCCGCCACGATTTCAGACAGGCCTGGGCCGTCCTCCCGACGAGAAGTCGCAGATACTTCAAGCCCATCAACTTCCCCTGCACATGACTTAGCTCCCGATGCTCTGGAGGAAATAATTCTCTTGGACAATCCTGTCGATTCACATGCTTCGAAGATTAATGGAAGTACACTCCGTTGGATATGCTCTGTCCATGGAATCCCCTTCGATGACATGCTTGTTCCATCGGGGCACGACCGTCCACATTTGCCCCCAGTCGGATACATAGCCTGTAATAAATTCATGTGCTGGGTTGGCAGTGTGCCACCGTTCAACTTGTTTCTTCAGGATGTGCTGCAATATATTTACATTGCCCTATCGCAACTGCACCCGAATGGCCATGCATTCCTTTACGGTACTTGCATCCTCTTCATGAATGTCTTCTCTAGGCTTCCAACTCCGGGCGATATTCGATACATATATTGCATCAAGAAGCGGAAGGATAGCCCATCATTCATGTTTCTCGAGCCGCATAACAAATGTCAAATCTTAACTGGGGCGTGGACCAAGTTCGCCTTGTATAAACAGGAATGGTTTTATGTGCGTTGTCCTCCCGGCTTTGTGAGTAGATGGGTTAAGGAAGTAAGCCTTTTTTTTGAACTGTTACTCATGTTTAGTCGAAGCCGTATCTTTTCTAAACTTTACCCATCTTTTCAGGTATTAGCCCACGTCCTGACGGCCGTGGATATTCTGATGCCGTCGAAGTCATTCGAGCCCTTCCTGCCGAAGAATGGGACATTAGAACTTTCATTTCGAATGAGTCACTTACAAGGCTCGGACTGTTGGCAGAAGGCCGTCGGATAAGCCTTCCTCAAGGCGTCACCATTCCCAGGCCTGGCTCTGGTAAAGGGAAAAAACAAGCTGAGTCTTCAGCACACAATGCTCCTGATGCACTAGAAGAGGGGGAAATTAAGGAGACTGAGACGCTCGAAGTATAGGGTGAGAATATTAGTCCGTCTCGGGGACCGATAGTTGAAGTTCATGACATAGAAACATCGTCTTCCCCTTTGAAGAGAGAGAAGAAACTGACGTGCAAGCTGAGGAAGAAAACTGTGGGCGGAACTTCTAAAGTTACCCTTATTCCAACGGAAAAAGAAACTTCCTCGGAGCACTTAGAAAGTTCTCTGAAGGGCCTGTCGAACCTTACCATTCCTGACGATTTACTCAACTATGGTTTCGACGATCCAGAGGCCCTCAAGCTTCATTCGCCCGCTAAAGGCAGTACGGGAGTTCAAACCCAAGTCCAGGGAGATAAAACTCCGATTAGTAAAGAAACTGGTATGTCGGGGGGAAACACTAGGACACACACGGACACATGCACTTCACCCTGCACTTCAATCTTGGCCGTCACCCTGATCTTTTCTAACTCGTCGTTATTCTCATTTTATGAAGGTAACATGGGACGCTCCCACGGGTTTGATCGTCTTCACGGTTCATCCATCTTTCACCATTCTGGCGGGATTCGGGCTCCGACAATCGCCGCGATAGAGACGACTCCGGAGACCGAGACTACCGTCCCTGAGAGTCATCTTATCGAAAGAAATCTCACAGCTAGTCTTCATACTCTCGCGATCCTCCTCCTCAAATAGAGCAAGGCAGAGAAAAGTCTTCGCTGAAGGGGTCTCAACCCGATGTTTCCCGAGATCAACATTTTGGCTCTTCAAGCACACGGCAATCTCGGGAACATCGTAAGAGAACAGAACTTTCAAAACCTCCTCCCCTGCTCCTGCGGTAGACACAACGATATCGGAGAAGCTGGCCGAACTTAAAGCTAAATTCCCCAAAATCTGCTTTGACGGTCTGAAGTTCCTCCCAGCTATTCACCACATTCCGGGGCATGTCAAGCAGAGTGCCATCGCTTGCAACAACGACGTCTATGTTCAACATGACGCGTTTGTTCATTTAGTCGAAAAAGTCTCGGAAATATCCATTGAGCGTCAATAAGAGGTCGACCGCTTGAAGCTCGAAGCTATTTTTGATAAAGACATCATCAAAAATCAAGACGAAGAGCTCGCTTCGTACAAGTCCAAACTTGAAGCTGCAGAACAGAGTGCTATGGAGACTGCGGAGGCCGTCGCTTGTCTTGAGACGACTCATAAGAAGGAACTTGACGTCGCGGTCCAACGCAGTGGGGCCCTAGCTTTAGAAAAAGATTCTATTCAAAAAGAAAGGGATGCACTCGCCATGTAGGTTAAAGAGTTGAAGGAGCTACTCTCTAAGGAGAGGGAAGAGAAGATAGCGGCTCAAGAGGAGTCTCAACGGTACTGTAACAAGATTGTCGATACACGTCTCTTAAAGGCAAAGCTCGACGATGAGCTTTCTAAGATTGGGACAATGAAGGATGAAGCCCAAGAGAAGGGCAAGAGAATAGCTTCCGCGGAGATCGACTCCTGCCTTGAAGCGGCTGCAGAGGCCGATAGAGAAGAGATCAAGTGTATGTTCGACCCACTGATAGCCGAATACAATGCCCATGTCCTCATGCACCGAGACTTGACTTTCTTAGGCGAGGGCTACCTTGAATCTTTGGCCGAGGCTTGGGAGACTTTAATAAAGATTAGAAAGGTGGAGTAGGGCACTGAGGAGGTCGACGAGGAGGCTTTAGTGAAAGAGTTCCTCAGGGGGAATGAGCCATCAGACTTGTCTGCAGCTATGGATCTATTTGGTAAAGGCTCTCCTCCATCAAAGGAGAAAGATGACAAAGCTGGTCCATCTGGAACTGAGGCTGTAGCTCCTCCTTCTACTCAATCGGCCGATCGGTCAGCACTTGACCCATTCGAGCAGCACGCCGGCTATGATCCGGAAGACCTCGGTCTCGGCATTCACGTGCTATCTCCCATTCTAGAGGGTGAAACTCCACGCACAGCTGAAAGCCAGCAAGAAACCGGTATAAAACTTTTCTTCTAGAAGTTCAAAGATCTGTCGCTTTCTGCGAGCGGTTATTGGTTCTAATGTTCGTTCTTTATGTTTTTATGCAGGTCGCTCTGATCCTGAACCGACTCCGAGGAGCGATGACGCCAAGGAGGAGACGGGGAAAACAAGCGATGCTACTCACGCGGGAGTAACCCCCGGTCCTGATGCTTAAGTGATCGGGGCGCTAGATGATAAGTCTGAAACTTCATCCCCCGTTGAAGGGAGTTATGAAATTGAAATCATGGGCACCTCAAAACACACTTCGAAGGTGAGTATGAAGGAGCGACTCGCGGAAGAGAAGAGAAAGAAAGTTGAGATCAAGGTCGAGCCTCAAGTAATAGAACTTAACGACCCGCTGAACAGGCCTCTGAAAGTCATTCTTCCCGACAAATCCAAACCACTGGATGTTCCTCCTCCCACTCCTGACTCCGCTTCTTTGGCGAGCAAAAAGTCCAAGAGAAAGCGTGAGGGAGAGGAGTCATCCGAGAAAGCAAAGGAGTACAAGAAACTAAAGAAGTCGAAGAAGTAGCCACTATACTCATTCAGCGAAGTTTAGCTTAAGTCATGTAGCTACTTTTTCGTTTTCGTAGTTTACGTAGATAGACTTTTGACTCCAAGTTTTGGAGGAGTGGTTGTATAACCCCATTTTGGATTATTGAATAAAGTTTAGTTTCTTTGTCATTTGAACGATTTCTGCTTTTTAGCTTTCTGTATAACTGTGGTTGAAACTCAAGTTCTTATGAGTTACATAAATTCCCAATCCATTCTTACATTGTTCGGACATTCTTTGGAATTGTACATCTCTTGTTTCACACTTTTGGTACTTAGAATATTTTTTAATCCGCGCTCCGGGGACTTAGAGTAATCCGGTCCGCATTCAGGGGACTCAGAGATTCAAGTCGTTTATACTCTAGTCCACGCTCCGGGGACTTAGAGTACTCTGGTCCGCATTCAGGGGACTCGGAGATTCAAGTCGTTTATACTCTAGTCCACGCTTCGGGGGCTTAGAGTACTCCGGTCCGCATTCAGGGGACTCGGAGATTCAAGTCGTTTATACTCTAGTCCGCGCTCCGAGGACTTAGAGTACTCCGGTCCACATTCAGGGGACTTGAAGATTCAAGTCGTTTATACTCTAGTCCGCGCTCCGGGGACTTAGAGTACTCCAGTCCACATTCAGGGGACTTGGAGATTCAAGTCGTTTATACTCTAGTCCGCGCTCCGGGGACTTAGAGTACTCCGGTCCGCATTCAGGGGAACTCGGAGATCCAAGTATTTTATACTCTAGTCCGTGCTCCGGGGACTTAGAGTACTCCGGTCCGCATTTAGGGGACTTGGAGATTCAAGTCTTTTATACAATAGTCCGCGCTCCAGGGACTTAGAGTACTCCGGTCCGCATTCAGGGGACTCGGAGATTCAAGTCGTTTATACGAGTTTGTACGCCAGGTAGAATAATGCAACTTCAGTTGTTTATCACCGGACTATAAGGTTCAGAAACATCAATAATTCATAATTTCATAGAAAGGATGGCTTCAAGCCTTTATTAATGAAAACAAACTAAATCTTCCGATTACATGCTAAAAAGGAAACTAAGAATCAATGGAATATAAACATACGGGAAACAATTGCACCTAAAATAGAAAAGAGACATGCTAAATATAATAACGTCGCAAATGTTCACTGTTCCACGCTCGGGGGAGAATCAATGGAATATAAACATACGGGAAACAATTGCACCTAAAACAATATCGTCATGCCGAACAAAGTGATGCCGAACGATATCGTCATGCCGAATGAAGTGATGCACTGAGTGGAGAGTGCAGGCCGAGCAATAGTCAAAGCCGGGTGAGATTGGATGAATGCCGGACACCTCTGGATGTCGAACATCTCTAGATGCCGAACAACCCTGAATGCCGAACACCTCTGGATGCCGAACGATCTCGAATGCCGACCGTGATTTATGTCGAACGAGATTGAGTGCCGAACGAGGTGTGGATGCCGAGCAGTATGGAGTGCCGAACGAGGTGTGGATGCCGAGCAGTATGGAGTGCCGAATGCTCTATGTATGCCGAACACTCTTGAATGCCGAATGAACCATGTATGCCGAACACTCTCGAATGTCGAACGTTCCTGAATACCGAACGCTCTCTGAGTGCCAAACGTTCTCAAATGCCGAACAGGGTCTGATGCCGAACGATATGCTATACTGAACGACTCTTAATGCCGAACGGTATGTAAGTGCCGAGTGCCTAGTTGCCTGGTCAAATCTTCAGGTAACACTTTGCTTTCAAAAGCAAGAGGGGTCCAAAGTTTATAACTTTACTTAGTTAATGTGACTTTAACTTTATATCTCAAGCATACAATATATATACACAATATATACATACAAGATAGTGAGATCACTCACTTATATCCAAGCCAAACACATGCTCAAACACTCCAAAGCCAAGAACACTTACTACCATCACCGAACATCCAAAAATTCAAGCTTTAGCACTTCCAAGCCAAGCCACCACCTCCCCCTCCTTCCTCATGCTCACAGCTCAAGGTGGAAACCACATTTTCACTTCACTTCCTCCACTTTCAACTTGATATTCACGATTTATATGATGATTTAGGCCTATAACCAAAATTTGGTGAAGTTTGGACTTGATTTGAGTTAATTAGAGAAAGTTAGTGAAGAATAAAGTGAATTAGTGCTAATCCACTTCCACCATTTTCTTAATTTATAAAAAATGATTAGTGAAACCCTTAAGGATGTATTTGTAGACTTTTTCAAGAGGTCATAACCACCTTCTACCTTCCATCAAAGGTCACAAAGGAGCCTCCTTCTCACATGCCACCTTTACACCTCATTTTCTTTATTTAATACTTAAGACTTTCCATAAAATCTCATTTTCAAAATATCTTCCCATGATATCACCCATGACATCATGCATATTTTATTTCCATAAATAGTAAAATATTTTTATTTCATTTTAATGTTATCTTAAGCATATAAGTGTATGTAAAAAAAATCTAAACAACTTTTGACGGTTAAAAAGTTGCTTATCGATAAAATGATATTCGGTTACATTATCGATATTTCTTCAAAGTAAATATTTTTGCAAATATTTTTCCAAAACAAGTTTCACATCATTACTTATGATTTAAAATGGGGTTAACAAGGTTACTAAATCATTTTAATAAAATTTTATCCAAAATTCAATATTTAAATAATTCAGATATTTAAATACGAAGTATCCGAAATTATGGGTCGTTACACCTATCTTCTCCACCACCAGCATCATCGCCGAATCAGCGATCTTCTCCACACATGATTGAGCCTAGCTATTGCTTTATCCATTAAGATGTGAGTAATTTAAATCGTGAAATTTGTTCTAAACCATAATCAGATTCAATAATTTTTCTTTTATATTAGATGTTCCATTATTATTAGTGTAATGACCCTAATTTTGACTCATATTATTTAGAACGTTTAATAAGATAAATAAAATAAAATAATACAGAGGGTTAAGAAAATTAAGATTTGAATAATTAAGAGGTCATGCTTTAATGAATGAGCTAAGAATAAAGATTTAAAACATAAATAAGAAGGAAGAAATTATGACAAGAGTAAAATGGGAAGAGAGCGCATCCTCTTATCATAAACCCTTATTCTCCTATTCCCTTCATTCCATCCATAATACATGAAATTAAGTACGACAAGAGGGCTAGCCACTGCTAGGGTTTCAAGAGGAAACAAAAGCTAGAGAATCAAGGAAAAGCTTAGGGGAAAGTAAATCAAGATTCAAATCCCAACTTTCTTAATCAATACAAGGTGAATAATAGTTTGCATCTCATATTTTGATCTATACATTTGGTTTAAGTTTAAATCCGACTTCTTTGATGTTACTATGCCATGTTTCGGGTTAATGATTAAACATATGCTGGATTGATTTGAAAGTTTATATGGATCGATAATATAGTTAAACTACGACTAGCAAGTGCGGAATTATAAATAATAGTAAATGGCAGTAATAAAAATGACACCAGTGATTTTTTTACTGGTTCGAACTTCTCGTTCTACGTCCAGTCCCAGACTCCTTCTGGAATTTCTCGAATAACCCTCACTTAACCTGGAGGAACAGGTATTACACCGCCTGAGCAACCGAACAGGACTTTTCCGCCTAAGCAACCGAATAGGACTTTTCCGCCTAAGCAACCGAATAGGACTTCAAATACAATTTGGTAAATTGTTTCTTGACTTGTGTGTTCTTTTAACAACACGAATATAGTCAATGTAGTACACCCTTCCTATAATCTTCTTGATGTGATGATTTGAACGTGCAATTTGTAGGAAGTAGAGATTGAAAATCGCTTGTGATTATGATAATACAAAGCAAGTATAGATAGAAAGAATTGGTTATTGAAATAGTGAATTTTCATCTCTATTTATAGTATTGAATAGTCTTAATTTAATAGTTGCAACTATTTGAAGAAGTGCAACTCTTGGTGAAGAAGACAACTCTTCAGATTTTGATATTTCATGAAAAGATGCTTCAGTTCGTCAAGTTCAGATGTCTGAGATAAAAGTGACAGATGTCTGAATAAATTTTGAAATTCAAAAAATAAAAGAAAGACAAAAACAGTCAATTCAGACGTCTAAATTGACTGTTTTTGTCTTCAGATGTCTGAGATAAAAGTGATAGATGTCTGAATAAATTTTGAAATTCAAAAAATAAAAGAAAGACAAAAACAGTCAATTCAGACGTCTAAATTGACTGTTTTTGTCTTTCTTTTATTTTTTGAATTTCAAAATTTATTCAGACATCTGTCACTTTTATCTCAGACATCTGAACTTGACGAACTGAAGCATCTCTTCATGAAATATCAAAATCTGAAGAGTTGTCTTCTTCACCAAGAGTTGCACTTCTTCAAATAGTTGCAACTATTAAATTAAGACTATTCAATACTATAAATAGAGATGAAAATTCACTATTTCAATAACCAATTCTTTCTATCTATACTTGCTTTGTATTATCATAATCACAAGCGATTTTCAATCTCTACTTCCTACAAATTGCACGTTCAAATCATCACATCAAGAAGATTATAGGAAGGGTGTACTACATTGACTATATTCGTGTTGTTAAAAGAACACACAAGTCAAGAAACAATTTACCAAATTGTATTTGAAGTCCTATTCGGTTGCTTAGGCGGAAAAGTCCTATTCGGTTGCTTAGGCGGAAAAGTCATGTTCGGTTGCTCAGGCGGTGTAATACCTGTTCCTCCGGGTTAAGTGAGGGTTATTTGAGAAATTCCAGAAGGAGTCTGGGACTGGACGTAGAACGAGAAGTTCGAACCAGTATAAAAATCCCTGGTGTCATTTTTATTACTTCCATTTACTATTATTTATAATTCCGCACTTGCTAGTCGTAGTTTAACTATATTATCGATCCATATAAACTTTCATTTGGTACCAGAGCTTGTACAAAAATATCTAACCGGAAATAATAATCAGTATACTAGAAAGCTTGAGCTTAGTTTGTTGACGATATGATAATAGCTTTTCTTTGTAGATTCCTGCAAGAATATTTGACATCATAGTATATAGTTTGAAATATATAGTTGTCGCATTAAAATCGAAGAAGGCAGGTTCCAACACGATTAACATCAAAAATCTATTATGAAATGATTTAATTGGTTTTAGAGTGAAAACCTAACTTTTTATGACCCAAATGATCTGAAATTTTGAGAAGAGGTTTGGAATATTATTTTAGAAGTGGGTTTTTAATTTCATAATTTTCAAGAAAGAATGGATTTATGGCGAATTTTCTAAGTCTAGAAAATAGTTTAATTCGGGTTTAATTATTAAAAATAATTAAATTATGATTTTAGCCTCGAAATTTTTATATGTTGAAGAGAATAATAAATGAGATTTATTGTGATTTTTGGGGGTTTTTCTAAGTAATTATGAATGCATAATAAAATTATTCAAGTAGAAGGGCTCAAACGTTTTAATATGATATTAAGAGAAGGGTTCTCCTTGCAAAAATGTTTAGTAATGATAATTATTAAGTGGGGTAGTTTTTCTACGAAAGTAATTGATAAAGTTTTGCTAGCCAATAAGCTTTTGAAAAATTATAGAGGTTTGGTGAAAAGAACCAACGTTTTATAGTAATTTTGCAGGTTTCAGAAAAATTACAACTATGCCACATCGATATTGGCTATGTCGAGCCATAACTCACAGCATCTTAGTGTCATCGACATGAAATAAAACAATGCATATGATGTCAATGAGTTTGGCATGAAATGGATTGGTTTTGAACCTTGTCGAGGTCACAGTAACAAAGACAAAGAGGTGGACTCGACATAGGCATGTCAATGTTTATACATGCCGTGATTTACGCCAAGAGGCTTGTACCACATTTTATACTAGAAAGCATGCTGCCATATATACTATTCAATGTTTTGGCTCGAAGATCCAGATCGTCATCGAGCCTACACTATGTCGCTTTCAACTTGTTATCGAGCCTAGTTAGGCCGCTTTTAACTTATCATCGAGTTTACCCTATGCCACTTTAAATATTGTTATCGAGCTTAGTTAACGACTTTAACTAGTCTTTGAGCCTAATCCATGTTTTTATAGTCATCGCTTAACCCATAATCTATAGTTTATACCCTCAATGGGGCATTGATGCCAACTGTTCTATGTGTTGTTGAAGTTCAATATTTATAGTTTTAACACTATGACTTATGAAGTAGTAACTTCGATATCACCCCATATATTTTAAATAAAAGACTTCGACATGCTTTTGAGTGGGCAAAGATCTTTAACGGCGATGACCTCGCTGAGTTTTATAATTATAATGGTTTACATAGTTTTGGACTTATAACCTAAGTTTTGAGAGAGTCAAAGACCCTAAAGATTTTGAGTTTTCATCAACAATGTTTTGTAAAGCATATATCATGACATAAGTATTTTGAGTAAAGTAACGGACCAATTTTTCCTTGATTTAAGTATGATTTCAAGAGTTAAATCATTTACAAAGATTTTGTTTATCAAAGAAATGTGATATGATAGTTAATCTAGAATTTTACTAAAGAATGACTTAGAGATTAGAAAACCAGATGGGACTGGTGTGGGGTCGCGTTTTATACTTTAGCTAGTAGGTCCTAGCTAATATAAGTCCAAGATTCCAATGTGTAGGCAGTGTCATGGATAAGACTAAAAGAAGGTTACACATAAAAAGGAATACACAGAGTAGAGATAGGGTATTAGTGAGCCCGCAAAACCATTAGGATCATTTGAACTTAGAAGTAGTAAGTTACGAACAGACCGTCCAGTTTTTCTCTAACAGAAGTTAGAACATTTATTATGTCTAGTAAGCGCGACTCAGCCTAATAAAAATATGATATTGGGACATATAGTCCACTGATTACCTATTTTGTATGCATACATGTTATTGTTATATGGTTTGTTATAACTAGTTTCTTTGTAGAATTTTGATTGCAAAAGATATGTTTTTAAAAGATATCAGTAAGTGGAAAACCCATTCCGCTAGGTGGCGTGGTCTCAATTAATATCAATAAATCTAGATGTCATATTATTATTCACACCAGGCTTTTTGTCTGACTCAAAGCTTATGTTTTCCTCTTAAACTCTCGGGTGCTCAAAATTTAATTTTAGTAGGTTGAGAGTTAAGGTTTTTAAGTTTAGTAGGTTTTGGCGA
Organism: Allium fistulosum; assembly: GCA_030737815.1. NCBI lineage: Eukaryota > Viridiplantae > Streptophyta > Magnoliopsida > Asparagales > Amaryllidaceae > Allium > Allium fistulosum. Next base: position 1,331,702,332 of record CM060902.1, on the reverse strand, counting down.
ATAAAGCTTCTGAAGATGTGTAGGAGGCAAAGATTAACTATGTAGGAGATTATCTATTTATCTATTCCGTTGTGATTGAATGTTGTATGTAAACGCAGATGTTATAGCTGTGTATTTAGTAACTCTGATCATCTAAGGGGGCATCTTCATATATCGCTCTTGGCATATTTTGTAACAATTATATTTATTTGAACCTGGGAAACGAATGCTGATTTGAAATGTAATGAGAAAAGTTGTTTTGAAATTGTGTTTGAAATATTTCATATTCTTGTACTTCTGATATTATAGATACCATTGACATTACCGCATTTTGTCACAATAAATTAATACTATAGACGACTGCAGCATTTGTAGCGGTTAGTTTCGAGCCTCAAAATGGGGGATGTTATAACTTAGTATTAGAGCATAGGTTTATGTAAAACCTAAAAGAAATTTGAACCTAAAAATATTTTCAAAACATAATCCTAATGAATCAAAGAATAAGATTGGGGTAAGGGATAACGCTATAGTAACGTACTTGTATTTTCTACATATAAGTATACGCTTTATCTCTATTCTTCCATCTCTCTTAAACCATTCTTCCATGCCTTACTAAAGTTTGAATCCAGATTAAAGAAAAGTAAGATATGGAGGCAGGAAATGGAAGAGGGTATCTCGGTGGAGGAAGCACCACAACAAATGGAAATGCCAGACCCAATACTAGAAGGAATCCAGGTCGGGCATAAGCTGCTAATGTAGGTGCTGGAACACCGTAGGTTGATATGGGAGTTATGTATCAGTTCTTTGTCAACATGATGCAAGCAGGAGCTGTTGTTGGATTAGTAAGTGGAAATGCTGGAGGAGTAATTCAGGAAGTTCCGGTGGTCAACAACTATGATGTGCTGAGCAAAGACTATGCCATGCTTGGAGGAAAACCATTTATTGGAACCGAGGATGCAATTGAAGTGGAGAATTGGTTGCTTCATTGCGAGAGTATCTTCACTGATCTTGGACTGAATGATGATCAGAAAAGGAGGTTAACATCTAGACAACTTCAAGGAGCTGTGTTTTATTGGTGGAACAATGTAACTGTTGGAGTAGCAGAGGAAACATTGACTTAGGTAGAATTGAGGAGAAGCTTTGAGGAAAGATTTATGTCGGAGATCGCCAAGTCTACTATATTGAGGAAGTTTGCTGAGTTGGTACAGGGAGACATAACGGTGCTGGAGTATGCTATAAGATTTGAGATGTTGCCCCAGTATAGGTATGCTACTATGGATACAGTAATTAAAAGGAACAAGAAGTTCATTCATGGATTGAGACTTGAGCTTGCTAGGGCAACTTTGCCATATCTCAAGGATCCATGTGATGTAGTGGTAGGGATTGCTTTATGGAATGAAGAGATGCTTGCTTTCTTTGGTAGTAACAAAGTAGTGGAGGCTCAAGGTGGGCAAAATCAGAAGAGGAAGTTCCTTCATAAGAAGTTAGCTCAGAAGAGTGGAGCGGCCAAGGAGGATATCTGAGATTATCTGCTATAAGTGTGATAAGAAAGAGCATTTCGAAAATGAGTGTCATTTTGGAGATGGAAAGAAGGTGATTGGAAGGAAGAATATTAAGTGCTTCAACTGTGATCAGATTGGTCATTATAAGAACCAGTGCAAGGAACCAACTAAAGCTGAGAAGCGCAAGGTGTTTGCATTGGAACTGGCTACCTCGAGACCAATAGTTGAGGAGAAGGGAAAGGTTGTGATGGAAGGTACGCTTTTGATTCATTATATACCTGTTAGAGTTCTTGATACTGTGCTCACATTCTTTCATATCTCATTGTTTGGTAGATAAGCATAACCAAGAACCCTCATACCTAGTTACATCCATAAGGGTTACGAATCCAATAAGAGGGTATGCAACTCTTGGGATGAGATATGACCAGTTAAAGTTTGAATTGTTAGGTCATATATTTACTTGCAGTTTGCATGTGTTTGATTTCTTTGGTTTTAGAAATATTTTGGGTATGGATTGGTTAAGTAAGTATAATACTAGGATATTTTTCCATAATAGGAAAATATCATTAAGACACCCTAGTAATAGTGAACGAATTATATATTTTGTAGAAAACCCTAGTTTTGATGTTTGTGCTTTATTGGGTGTAATGGAGAAGAAAGACGAGTTGAATCAAGTTTTTTTGGTCAGAGAATTGGTAGACGTCTATGAACCGGTAACAGGACTACCACCAAAACGAGCTATTGAATTTCAAATAGATCTTGTACCAGGAGCTGAACCTGTTAGTAGATTGCCAAGTAGAATGATACCTACCGAGATGAAGGAGTTAAAGGTGCAATGAGTGGATTTAGAAGGGGAAAGTTTTATTAGACCAAGTTGCTCGTCTTGGGGAGCAACCGTAGTATTTGCTAAGAAACCAGATCGATAATAGGTTGTGTATCGATTATTGTTAGTTAAATGAAAGGACAATAAAGAGTCAATATCCATTGCCAAGGATTGACGACTTATTTGTTTAGTTGAGTGGAGCCAAAGTATTTTCTCAGTTGAATTTGCCAACAGGGTTCCATCAACTAAGAGTGGCGGAGGATAGTATTCCTTTGACGGCTTTTAGAACAAGATATGGATCGTACGAATGGTTAGTAATACCGTTCGGATTAACTAATGCATCACCCTTCTTCATAGACTTAATGAATCGGATCTTTCAAGAGCATTTGGATAGATTCATGTTGGTTTTTATAGACGGCATCTTGATATATTCCAAGGATGAAATAGACCATGAAGTTCATCTTAGGATAGTGCTTGAGATATTGATACAACATCAGTTAAAAGCAAAATTTTCAAAGTGCCATTTTTGGAAGGAGGTGAAGTTTCTTGGTCATGTAGTCTCAGAGGAAGGGTTGTCCATAGATCCAACTAAGATCGAGGTAGTTAATAATTGGAAGAGACCCAAGACAGTGATTGAGATTGTGACGTCCTACCCTGAGACGCACACTATGAGAATATTACAAAGCAATATTGTCCGCTAGTGCAGAGAATAAGGCTGGTTAGGAGCGACCATCCGTGAATTTTACTTTAAGCGAGCATTGGCACGTCGATTAATATGCTATACATTTCTTGAATCAAATAGAATCGATGTATATAATTTAGGCTTAAAACCAAACTACGGTGGCTATAATAAAAATTCAAAATAACATATAATCATATGTAGCTCATAGAATATTAGATCAGTCACAACAGAATATAATTGATACAAGTGTTAATCAACATATAATAGATACATGATGTAGACTACACATATATAAAGTGCTGCATCTTAAAATGAATACGTACACAAAAGGAGTCTAATCTCAACACAAGATACTACAATGTCAAATATATACATAGGATAACAAAAGAGAATTACTAGCTATCAGGTAAGATATCTACTCTAAAGCCTCAAGCTGAAGGGTCTGATCCATTTTAGTCTGACCCGAGTATTATAAAAAATAATAATAAACGGGTCAGTCTAGACTAAGATAAATGTGTTAACAAAACTGAATGATAGATAAAGTAATCTAGATCTCAATTATAAGAGACAAATATCAAACATGCATCAATAACTTTAAATCACCAAATATAAAAACTCATAATAGATTCTTAAAAGCAAACCTCCGAAATGATTTGGTGATAATCCAACAACGTTAAATCTAGAAATCTTACAAATAGAAATCTAGAAATCTCATAAATATTGGGGGGGGGGGGGTGCCAAACTCTAAGATTGGTGAAATAAATTCACCTACATGCATGTAACTCCAAGATAGATGTATAAGTCTGTGATAACAAGATAGGTACGAGACATATAAACATCGAAATAAGTGTAAAGCCTATGAACTCCAAGATAGGTATGAAACCTATAAACATCGAATAGGAACAAGTCCTATAAACGTTAAGATAGGTACAAAACCTATAAACATCAAATAGGAACAAGTCCTATGAACATCAAAGGTGAGTCATAAACTCGTCGAAAAGTGTTAAATACTTTTATATAGCAATTGAATAGATAACGACCATGTATCCCATACCATACGAGTTTACCCAAACGTTGAATATAGAATAGTAGGCTCCACTCGTGTGTAACAATGGTTCAGTCGAACAAGTCCAGGAGTTAATCAGTAAAACAAACGTGAGTGTTCCATACCACTCGTTTTATTTAACCATTTAAATCAACTTTTCAGTCGATCGATAATGTGCAATTTTATGAAAATATTTCTCTTTTAAACCACTTTTAAAGTATTTGTTTATAATGGATATATATATATATATACACAAAAGTAAGCTTTCAAACTATTGTTCCAAAAAATTTCTAAAATCGTTGCATATGAAAATAGATAATGTGTATATATATTACTAAAATTCTTTGTATTTTTTTTTTGTAAATGGTTAAACTTTTATTAAGGCATTACAGCCCAAAAACAGCCCAGGCTGGACCAATACAAAGTACAGACAATCAATAAAGTAACTGAACCCTTTCTAAAAAACAACTTTACATCGTCCTCACTCAGACTGCTCAAAGTCATGGCGGTTGATAGCTCGTTCCTGGGATTCCTTCCTCTGGATAATTCCGATCCTCTTCTACAACACGAGCTGCGTCTTGTACCTGCCTGGTAAGAAGATTCCCCTTAATCCTTTTAAGAATTAACTGCATGTCTCCTATTGCTAGCTTGCTAACTTCCATTTTTTTCTATGTTTGCTTTGGAAAATTCTACGATTCCTCTCCTTCCAAATGTTCCAAACAGTCACAGTGATGGCGATTTTGTTCAATTTGGATTCAATGTCTTTGTCGCGACCTCTCCGAGTCAGGTAATCGGTTTGTTCAACTAAGTTATTAGAGTGAGGAGTTAAGTTTAAGTACTTGTTGCATGAAATCCACACCAGATTAGCATAAGCGCATTCAAAGAATAAGTGTTCATGCGTTTCTAAACTCTGATTGCATAGGATACAGTCGGTTTCATTTATCAATCCCCATTTCGATTACCTATCTCCGGTAGGTAATCTTTTCAGTATCGCTTTATAAGCAGTGAATGCCATTTTCGGGTTATTGACACGATCCCATATGATTTTACTCCATGTTGCTTTACTGTCTTTTAGCCTGATTTCATTCCAAGTAGCCTTAGTGGAGAAGTCATTACCAGTAGGCTTCCAGACCCATAAGTCCATCTCTCTGCCATAATAAATAGGCATGTATTTAATAACTTCCTTTTTATCTTGATTTATTGGCAGAGAAGAACAATCCCACCAATTGTTCCTTATCACATCTTTCACTTTATTCTTCGGGCATCCAAAATCAGAGAAAGTATGAATTCCCAGTATGTCAATCAATGATTCACCTTGGATCCAAGGATCTCTCCATAAGTCAGTTTCCATTCCAGTTGCTATTTCACGAGTACAAAGTGAAGCTAATATGTCTCTGGTCTTCAATATTGCCTTCCAGTTTGTTGAAGCATTATTGTCAATGGGCATTTGCCAGAAATTACCTTTGATGTATCTTCTCCTCATCCAATTACCCCATAATCCTTTACCATTAATAATCCTCCAGGCTTGTTTGAGGGTGTGGACTGTTCTCATATCTTTAAGTCTTCTAAGACCCACACCCCCTTCATCTTTGGGCCTGCATAATTTGTCGTATTTGATCTTATGTAGACCACCTTTCCAAATGAAATCATCACAGACCCTTTCAATTTTTTGGATAGAAGCATTAGGAAGTTGAAATGTTTGCAGCCAAAAGTTAACTTTAGAGTGAATAACAGTGTGTACCAATTCTATTTGACCTGCAAGAGACAACAGTTTGGAACTCCATCCCTGCATTCTATCCCTAATAGAAGAAATGAGGGCTGCACATTCTCTGTCTGTAATTTTATTTGAAGATAAAGGAATCCCTAAGTATTTGACTGGCAGGTTACCTTCCTTCACTTTTAAGAGGTCCATCACCTCTACTCTCCTTCTACATGTTTTGTTAAAGTAGCATTTGGTTTTCTGTTCATTCAGTTTAGGCCAGCACACTTTTCTAATTTGTTAAAAATTTCTTTGATAGCTGAAGCTGATTCATTACTAGATTTTATACAGATGAGCAAGTCATCTGCATAGTAAGTGACTCACAGTAGGCTGGAAGTTAAATATAGTCTGAATAAGCTTGTGATGAGTAGCCAACTACATTTGTAAAGTGAAGTATTCCATGACAATTGCAAACAGATAAGGGGATAGAGGGTCACCCTGCCGAATGCCTCTATTGGACCCAATGAAACCTTTTGGTATGCCCTTAATCAGGTTAGAGAAGGTAGGTGTAGATATACATTCGTTTATTAGACTCACGAATTTTGTAGGAAATCCCATAGCAAAGCGCATGTGGATAATAAATTGTCTACTAATTTTATCAATGCTTTGTGGAGATCAACCTTTAGACAGAATTTATCAGTGCATGGTTTATTGAAATTCCTTACCAATTCATGAGCCATAAGCGAATTTTCAGAGATGCTTCTACCTTTAATGAAAGCGCTTTGACACTCAGAAATGAGGTCAGGTAAAATCATCTTCATTCTGTTGCATAGAATCTTGCTTAGAATTTTGTATATCACATTGCAACAAGCAATAGGCCGATAATCATCAATTTTTGAAGGATTATCTACTTTAGGGATAAGGCAAATGAAGGTGTGATTGATTTCTTTGAGAAATTTTCCAGTTTGTAGAATTTCTTGCATAGCTGATATAATTTGTTCTTTCAGGTCGCTCCAATGGAGAATGAAGAATTTGGAGCTGAATACGTCGGGTCCTGGACTAGAGTCGATATGATTGGAGTTCAGAGCTTCCAAGAGTTCAGCCTCAGTAATTTGCCTGGTCAGCATCCTTCTGCCTTGGGAATTAACCTATCTCCTGCATTGAATGCTTGGTAAGTTAGTACAAACTTCACCATTAAACAAATCATTATAATATTTGATTGCTTGCTCTTCAAATTCTGCTGCGAATAATATGTATGTTATTGTTCTTATTACTGCGAATAGCCATTTTAGCATAGAAGAATTTAGTGCATTCATCCCCTTCAGTTATCCATTTCTCCTTTGCTTTTTGTTTGAGTTCAGCAGCTTTAGTTCTAAGAGCTTCTTTTAGATTGCTTTGACTTAGATAATAGTTACGCCATGTGTTGTCACCATCAACACCATTATGTATCACAGCCAGGAGTTCTTCACATTTCCCCTGCAAATTAGATATCAGGTCTCCTTCCTTTGGTCTACATCTGTTCCAATTCTTTATGTCAATTTTAACTTTTTTTATGAGTTGAATTAATTTATAGCATTGAGAACCCTCGACCCTTGGTAATTCATTGAATTTTGTAGCTTCTTTGTAACCTTCAATTTCATGCCAGTGATTGCAATATCTGAAAGGCTTGCCTTTGACTACCAGACCTTTATCTACTAAGTCAACAAGAATAGGACTATGATCACTAGTAGATGGGGGGAGAATGTTTACTTTAATGTTTGAAAACATAGTAATACACTTCACATTTACAAGCACTCTGTCTAATCTGCAGGATATCCTTTTGTTTTCACCACTTCTCCATGTGTATTTCAGGCCACTATGGACAGGTTCAAGCAACCCCGCTTTTATAGTGCAGTTATTGAATTCCTTTAACTGGGAAACTCTCATGGTAAGACCTACTTTTTTCTCCTCTGCTCTGAGTACTGAATTGAAATCCCCTAGCGCAATCCAAGGGTTGTTAGTATTTTTACCTATATCTTTGATAGCTTGCCATAGATTAATTCTTTGAGATGCCAAGTTACTAGCATATACACAGCTCAGAGTTAATTTCAGACCACCCATATTAGTAGCTTCTACTGTTATGTGTTGGTCATCTTTCTTCTGGAGTCTGATATTCCAGTTTAACTTATTCCATAGTAGTAGAATGCGTCCTTTACCACCTACATCATTATTATGCATAAAGGACCATTCCTCTCCCAAAGAGTCAGTAAAAAAGGATAGATTATCATTATTGAATTTATTTTCTAAAACACTTATAATATAAGGAGAGTAAGTTCTCCTCAAGTTTAAGAGGTCTAAACGTCTAACATCATTATTTAGACCCCTTACATTCCAGCTAATTATTGACATTTGGAGATTGAAGGCCTACTCCTCAATTTCATAGGAGAAACCTCACGATTTAACTTCGCCTTTCCTTTAACCTCTTGATTCTGGAATTGTTTAGAGTATTCTAAATTGGTCTTTGTGAATTTATTAGGTGTACTGTCCTCTATATCTGTATCTGAGTCCAGTTTATCCAGTTCAATTTTGTTAAGCTCGTCTATTTCATCTGTTGTATCAGGCACTAACTCTGGTGACTTCCCAGCAGGGGTATGGTCCATTGCAGTTTCCACAGTATTTACCAATGATGGGTCAGCCGTCTTTTCTTCATCTTCCAGGTCATCAGGTGTTTCCACAAGTGTTTCCTTTTGGTTACTAACTGCTATGCTTGAAAGCTCTATGTGTATAAGGGTCTCTTCAGTACTAGGTTCTATCTATGCATCATTTTGTTGTATATTTTGTGTAGGCTCAGATTGACTAGTCTCTTTTATTTGTTTTTGTCTCCACGCCTGCTTAATAGGACCTATTACAATTTCACACTGTTCTGTAGAATTTCCAAAGCACTTACAATTGGTGCAGACATGTGGGATGTGATCATACTCTACCTCCTGTAAATATATATTACCACTTCTATCTTTGGCACGAACTTGCTTTTTGATAGGTTTACTAGCTTTAATTTCTACTAAGACTCTGGCAAACTTCAGTCTTTTAACATTTCTAGTGTAATCATCCATGGCCAGGGGGTACCAATAAGACTTGCAATTTTACTAATACCACGCGCATTCCACAAGGATAGGTCAAGATTCATCAGTTTAACCCATACAGGGTGTGTTTCCAACATATCTCTCTCAAGTCTTAGGTTAGGTTCCCATTTCTTAGTGAAAATGAGTTTGCTATCAATGAACCAAGGACCTCCTTCCAGAACCTTTTTGCAATCCAATTCACTACTAAATTTAATAAGATAAAAACCATTTTCTCTTGGGAATACATCCCATTTACCAGAAGGTTTCCATTCTCTTTTAATGTAAGCATTGAGATGTATATAATAAGGTCTTTTCCCAGCTACATAGATATAAATGGACATACCCCACATGCTTTTAGCTGAATTAAATACCTCTTTATCCAGATCTGCAAAGGGACCCTCAGCATCTTGTAGGGGTTCGAAATTATTAACCCCACCTTCTATACACGTATTACCTGCAATAACATCAGCCCACGTCCTTTTCCCTTCCTTGAATTCTAGTTTGTTGTTTCTAGAGCCCACAGAAGATACTTCGTGATTGGGAACCTCTCTCCTATGTTGCTGCAGATTCTCCCCAATTGGAAGCTTACCTTTGTTTTTGTATATAACTTTTTGCCATCCTGTGTCGTCTTCTTCTTCGATTGCGGAAGATTCGCTGTTAGGCTTTCCTACAGTTGAAGGAACCGTCGCCATCGATCTAAAACGATTGGATGATTATATATATATATTAGATTGGTACATAAATAGTCTTATATAAAACGATTGGATTTAGAAATCAATCATTTGTAATTCGGGTTGAAAAGTGCATCAAAAATGTGTAATTCTCCCAATATCAATAGGACAATCTCTATGGTATAAAACATCAAAATGAATTCAACAATTCATAAGTCATGAATCCGGAAAATATCAATGAAATGGATATGAAATATAGTATTAAAATTAAACAATCAACTTTTGGAAATCAACTAGGCAAACAAGTGACAAATGGGTCGATCGGGAAATATCGGAACGTAGCCTGAATGTCAGGTTTAGGGTACAACCAATGCATCGGTTCAATCAACTGGCCCACCAATTGGCTTGTCTGGGCTGATGTCCAAGCTATTCCGATGACCTTATGTCGATTTGTTTTCACTCATTCTTACTGTGTTGCTTCTCTAATGATCTAAGGTACTGAATAGGCAGTCATGCGTGCATATAAACAAGTATGATTGGATGAAATTCATGATCTCATATGGTGGTTTTCAGTAAACAGCAAATTCAATTCAATTAGACAATGAATCCATCAACATATTGAGATCATCTACACTTTAAATTCAACCATAATCATATAACAGCAGTAACCATTTATCCAAGGCTAGAAATCGTGAGATAAACTCATCTAAACAAATCTAGGCTATGAACAAAAATTGGATAGGAATGATCAATTTCAAAAATCAAAACTGAAATAAATCATTAAATTGATGCATAGATAGATAGAGGAGATTACCTTTTATCAAAACACGCTAAAATAGATTGAAAGCCCTTTGATTTCACTCTTTGATTTGCAAATTTGAGGATTTAGCGCTTTTGTACTTAGAGTATATTTGAGTTTCTGGTTTGGAGATAAAAATGAGAAGTGAGAAACGATATATGTATGTTTTATCATTTCTATTTCTTTTGTTTTGGGCTAAGTGGGTAAAGAATGTGGATCCATTAGCCAAGTGTTGCTAATTCTTTCAAAACCAAAGTGTTGTGTTCAATTTTAACACTTTATAAATACTAGTTTTATTAAAACAATATTCTAATTTAACTAACATTTATTTCTAAAATTTCCATAATATAAATATCATGTTAAAGTCTCACTTTTCATTAACATTGAAATATTTTAGCAAAATTAACTACAACTTATAAAATAAAAAGTCATTCTCCATATTTTAATAAAATGAACTAATAATATAGAAACCATATTTCAACCAACGAAATTGTTTTCACACAATCTATTTATTCATTTTCTCTAAAATTATTCTTATATAATTAAATATAAGAGTTAAATAACATGAATATAAAATTCATTAAATTCCTAATTTGTTAAACTCCAAATCCATTTTAATTTAGGAATACAATAATTTATAAATTCCTCAAATTCATTCAATTAATTAATTAAATCATATTTTAAATTTAGATTTCAAGTAATCTCGACCTGGTTTATTACAGAGATAAAGAGTTTTCTTGGACTAGCTGGCTATTACCGGAGATTTATTAAGGATTTCTCGTAGATACCAGCACAAATGACTAAGCTAACAAGGAAAGAAGTAAAGTATATTTGGATAGATAAGTGTGAGGAGGCATTCCAGAAGATGAAACACTTATTGACCAATGCGCCAGTGTTAGTTGTTCAGGACGAGAATCAAGATTTAGTAGTGTATACAGATGCGTGCGGAATAGGACTAGGAACTGTGTTAATGCAGAGAGGGAAAGTGATTGCTTATGCTTCTTGACAGCTCAGACCACATGAGGTTAGATATCTGATGCATGATTTAAAGTAAGCTGCGGTGATTTTTGCATTAAAGGCGTGGAGACATAACTTGTTGGGAGAGAGATTCAAGTTATTTATGGATCATAAGTCATTTAGATATTTATTCTCTCAAAAGGAGCTGAATATAAGACAACAAAGATCGTTAGAGTTTATAGCTACCTTGACTTTGGAATTGAGTACACACAAGGGAAAGGAAATAAGGTTGCAGACACACTCAGTAGAAGACATCAAAATGTGGCATTGGCAATGATAGCCGAGTGGAAAGATTTAGAAACATTGACTACATATGGTGTGCAGTTAAGATCTACAGCAAGTTCGAGTTAAGAAACCGTTATGTTGTCATGTTTGGAAGTTTGACTAGTGATGATCGAAAGGATTGGTTCTAAGCAAGGAGATGATCCACTACTTGCTGAACGGATCGAAAGGTTAAAGAGTGGAACTGAGATCGATGATTTGAAAGATTTCAGTCTTGACCAAAATGGGTGGTTGAGGAAGAAAGGAAGGTTATGTGCTTCGAATATTGGAAACATAAGGAAAGAAGTTCTTAAGGAGTGTCATCGATCAAAGTTCACCATTCATCTGAGAAGAACTAAGATGTATCGGGATATGAAAAGAAGTTTCTTCTAGGAAGGTATGAGAAGGATGTAGACTTATAGGTAAAGCAGTGTTTGAACTATCAACAAGTAAAAGTCAAGCAACAAAAACCAAGCTGGTTACTTCAGCCTTTAGATATTCCAGTTTTGAAGTGAGATTCTATATTTATGGATTTCATAGACGGGTTGCCAAGGTAAAATAGAGAAAATAAAAGTATCTGGGTTATAGTGGGCAGATTGACTAAGAGTGAACACTTTATACCTGTTAAGTCGACTAGAATGACACCAGTCTTAGCTAAGTTATTCATGAGGAATGTAGTTAGACTGCATGAGATTCCTAGTAGTATAGTAAGTGACGGAGATTCCTTGTTCACTACCGAGTTCTAGAAGAGTCTACAGAAATTTTTGGTACCAAGCTCAAGATGAGTACAGCTTACCATCCACAGACCAATAGGCAAATAGAGAGAGTTAACAAAGTCCTGGAGGATTTGTTAAGATCTTGTGTGCTAGATTTTGGAGGATCATAGGAAGAGCATCTACACTTAGTCGAGTTTTTGTATAACAACAGTTATCAGACTAGTATAGGGATGACACCATTTGAAGCTTTATACGAAAGACCGTATAAATCTCATGTACGTTGGTTAGAGACCGGAGATAGATTAGTTCTTGGTCCAGATTTAGTAAGAGAAGCAACAAAAAAGATTGAGTTAATTCGGATTAGAATGAAGGAAGCTCAATATAGGTAAAAAAGTTATGCAGATAAGAGACGAAAAGACATAGAGTTCTCAGTCGAAGATCATGTTTCCGTCAAAGTATCACCGATGAAAGGTGTAGTTGGGAAGTCATGGAAATTGACATCTAGATTTTTAGACCATTTCCTATTATAGAAAGGATCGGGAAACTCGCCTATAGGATAGAGTTACCAAATAGTTTGGTATGGGTCCACAATGTTTTCCATATTCCCCATTGATGTGCACGTAAATATGCATATTTTGACTTCCATATTTAATCTAATTTAATTAAATAAATGATCATATAGGGTATTTTAACATGCTTAAACCAAAATTTCAATTGTATTCAGATCATCATTTATTCATCTTCATATGAGGGAAAAATGGTCATTTTTGTGTGTGAATTAATTTGAGAAAATTTACTTGCACATTTTTATGTTGTTTTGTAGGAATTTGGATGGAATTTAGAAGAGGCTTCATGTATTCATGCATGCACAAGTGAAGGAAGACAAATGAAGATGGAAATAAATCAAGTCATGCAACATGGAGGACCCCACCTACCCACTTACAATGATCTACAATTAGGAGCTAATGCACATGTTAGTGGAGATTAAAGCAACATGCACATGTAAATGGAGGATTATGCTCATGCTAATGATTACTTGGAGGTTACATTTCCTAGAGGGGTATTTTGAGTAGTCCCCTAAAATATGCATTATGGTTTTAAGCATGTATAAATACCCCTTATGTTTCATGTAATGAAGCTCTTAGCACCACCTTCTAGTTTAATTTAGTGGTAGCAACAAATTATATGAGAAATAAAATGGCTTCCTAAGTCTCTTTTTCATCTTTTTCTTCTTTTCTTTTTTTTTATTTTCATGCTCATTTTTATTTACATGCTCTTTTTCCTTTCATGTTAGGAGTTAGCTTTAATTTACGTAAGTAGTTTAGCTCTCTTTTTATTTAATTAGCTTGCACTTCTTTTGTTTTCTATGTTGAAATATACATTTGTTGAAATGATAACAAATATGAGAAGCTAAACCCCTTCAATTTAGGGGTAATGAAGCTTTCTTAATCATGTAGATTCAATATAGTCGTTAATTTATGATCACTTTTTGTGCTTAATGGAATGTTTGATGTGGTAAATATTTTGTTGTTTAGTTTTGAATTTGATAGCCTATGTTGTTGACACCAAATAGACTATGCTTAAACAAACATAAACACAAATTACCTCTTCATCTACATATGATGTTGGTAATGCAGTGGATTTAGAATCAAAATTTGATGGTCTATATTACTAATCAATAGTAAATAGATCATGCTTAGAATAGATTTTATTTTTAACTTCATTATCATTTTCATGAGAGTTGACAAGTGGTTTGATGGGTGTGTTAAAGTTTGATTGTTTATGTTGGGCTAACTAATAACACAAATAGACCATACTTATGATAAACACATCAACTAAATTCAATAAATACCAAAAAAGAGAGATCATAATTCATTATGTTGATTTATGTGATCATGGGAGGGGATTTGCCTCTAAATTGCCTTTTACTGTCGTACTTTTATTCACTTTCTTTTGTTAGTTTTTTTTACATTTTTTTAGCTTAAACAACTTGAAACTCTTGGTTAATATGATTGAGTAGAATTTTAAATCACTTCAATTCCCTGCAGATCGACTCGTACTCGCCATGTACTAAAATTATACGCCGTGCACTTGCGATTATTTTTATTACAATTTTTCAGCAATTTTCCAACCGATAAAAAACTCGTCGATTCAACAAGTTTTTGGCGCCGTTGCCGGGGAATATATTTGATTTTTAGTTTTACTCTTCGAATTATTTTGTTTGATTTTAGTGTGTTTTTATTTTGTGTGTTGAGTTGCATTTAAAAAAAATTGTTGAGTGTTCGTTGTGTGATTTTTGTTTGCATTTTGATTGTGTGCTTATTGATTTTCTAGTTGCTTTTGCATTTCTAGTTAAAAAAAAATTATGTTGTGTTGTGTGTTTGTTGTTTGATTTGTGTTTTCATTTTTTTGTGTGCATCTCTTGTTTTCTAGTTCCTTTGCATTTGCACTTTTTATATATATAAAAAAACATACACAATTTCATTTGAAAAAAAATTCCATTTTAATTTTTTTTGCAATACATTTACAACTTTTCTGTTTACAAATTTCTTTTAAAAATTTCATTTGCAATACATTTGAAAACTGTTACACTGCTGCACTCTTCACTGTGCATCTTCACTGTTCAACTGTGCTCACACCAGTGCCCAAACCAGTCACCACCCCTACAACCATACAAACAAGTGCCATTCAACCATCCTTCTACAACTTCAAAACACCACAACAACACTTCAGGCATCAACATACTTCCCAGTCCTCTGCTTCCTTCACTTCTGCCTGTCATCTTCACAGCCTCAACATCCCCACAATTCACTAAACAACAGTACACTGCACGTCCACTATCATCTGATGCCCCACCACTTCATTTCCCTACCCTCTGTGCACTACTTTCCTTCAATATAACATTTCATTAACAGAACAACAGTACACTGCTTGCCTTCAACAAAACATTTCACTACCCTCTGTGCGCTATGCCTATGCACATTCTTGCTGACCATCACTTCCCTGCCAATAAATACCAAACTGCCAAACACCTCACCTCATCACCAGTCGCCCTACATCAAATATCCATTCTGTCAGTAACATCACTATATATAAGCTAAACCATCCACTTCACTAGCAACATCACCTTCTACAACTGCTGCTACCATAACCAAACATCCATCCCCTGTACACAGTTCACTGTTTCTGCCCTTCCCCCGATCATCAAACTATCCCATACATCCAAACCACTCTGCATATATACAACCTTACTGCAATCACATTTGCCTCTTCATACCAGCCTACACAATGCCAGACTACCATACTTCTACCATTACTTCAACACACTACCATCAATACAACTGCTGCCTTTCCATACCATTAACATCCCCTGCTATAAAATCACAAAACAGTAGCACTTTCATTTGCCAAACAATCATTGACATCACCACCATCCTTCTATTGTTCCTCTACTCCACATTCACTTGCCCTCAGACCAACTCATTACCATCCAGCCAACCATAACACCACACTGCTGCCTGTTAACTCTCATCACTGTGCCTGCATACATAATCCACAACCATGACACCTCATACCCTCTCTGACCATCCCCTACCGCTGCCATCACATACTGTCCATCATCTTCCCTTTGCAACACAACAATCTATATCTCCACATATACCATCACCTCCCAGTGTACACAGCAACTCCTCATCCTTCCATCCATC
Organism: Allium fistulosum; assembly: GCA_030737815.1. Taxonomy (NCBI): domain Eukaryota; kingdom Viridiplantae; phylum Streptophyta; class Magnoliopsida; order Asparagales; family Amaryllidaceae; genus Allium; species Allium fistulosum. The sequence goes on along the minus strand of CM060902.1, from coordinate 1,331,686,330 downwards.
TGCCTTCTACCCCATCTGCCTGCACATAACATAAACATCAAACTTCACCGTGCACGGTCACTTTTCATCTCCTTGCTACTGCCCATTTCTGCCATATAACTTCCTTTATACATACATACAACAACATCCCAATCACACCTTCACTAAGCTTCATTACCCTTGCACACTGCATATCACTTCTGTGCATCTCCTCAACACTGTCGGTTGTGCACATCACCTTTGACCATCTGTTGCCACAACCGCCACCTTCCTCTGCACTTACTCAACTCTTCCGCCTTCCATCACAACTACACATCTACAGCAAAACACTATAGATCAACCACCACTACAAGCCTATTGTCTCCACCACTTAACTGTTAACTCTCAATTATTTGGTTCACTACAACATCATCCATCACCACCCATACATCATCACTTCATCAACATCATCCATCAGTTCAAAGTTCATCTACTGCACTTCAGTTCAATACAACATCCTGCCCATCCACCAGCAACAACATACGACATTCCTTATCATTGCTCACACAACCACATCCATCACTGCCTTGCTTCGACAACCCAAACCGCGATCACTCCTTCGCCACCACACCATCGCAACTCGAAACAAGCAACTCGAGCAAGTTTTTCAAAATTTTGTTTTTGTGTTGATAAATTATTGATTTGGGTAATCTCTGATTTACGAATTTGGGAAAACGAATTTGTGATGAACGAATTTATTATTTTTTGTTGAATGAATTTGAGAACGAATTTGGTTGAACGAATTTCTTTTATCAGATAGATGTTGCGGGTCTTGGGCTTTGCTTGATGGGCTGTGTTGATTAAATTATTTTGTTTTATTTTAAATCCTTTTGTTTTCTCTTGTTAAAATATCTTATTATTTAAATAAAAAACAAAACAAAAAAAAAAGAAAAAAATGAAAAGGAAAAGAGAATAAAAAAAATTCATTTAAGTTTTCTTCTATTAAACTTGTGTTAAGTTTTCCTTTTGTTTTGTTAAGTTTCCTTTGATTTTTTGTTTTTGTCTTTAAAAAGAATAAATTTTATTTTTGTCTTTTGTTTTTGTTCCACCCTCATATAAAAAACTATATATATCTTGTTCGACTCCTTTGTCAGGTTGCCAAAGCAGATAAGGAGAAGAACCGCTTGCTAAAAATAACTGCTTTGCTTGCTATATATATATATATAAATCGCTGCTTTTAAAATAATTTGGTAATAATTCCGCACGTTCTGGTATCGTGCCATTATCTATTGTTTTTATTTGCTTTGCATTGTTGGTTGCTTGCACTTTAAAAAATATATTTCAAAAACAAAAACAAATTTCATTCGTAGTTGCATTGTTAAAATCATGTTTAATTTCTGTTTTGCATTCATCTCATCTTATTTTCTTTTCTAAAGGCAACACCCAATTCCACATAAGGTGGGGGATTTCATCACCCCTTCCTTGGCCCACAAATTGCATTTCATCGTAGAATTTGACTAATAATAATGGTTGGACATTAAACTTAAGGGTGTCGCGAGCTCACCTAGGGCTTAATTGTATCTTGACAAGTTGTCTTCTTTCGACAATTTATATTCTTGGCGTCTAGTGTAACGACCCGTAAATTTCAATGGTTTTATTTATTTAATTTACTGAATTTTTGTGAAATTTTAAACAATAAAATTTTGAAATAAAAATTTGATATTTGAAATACGTCTAATTAAACATAGCAACTAGTAAATTTTCATCAGAAAATATGAAAGTTTATTTTTGTGTGTAATTCTATTTTAATTCCAATCACTTAAAAATCGATGGTAATAAAATGTTTTCCAAAACTAAATATTTTTACATAGAAAATTTGAAAATCATCTTCTGAGTGAGACGTCATATTTCGTTTCTCCAAATTTGGACTGTTATTGCCCCGTCGATCTTATTTTCGACGAAATAGCAGCATTTCGGTACCAATTATCGATTTTGATCGGATAATCGTACCACCGATATCTATATACCGTTTTGATCGTCTTGTCGTGCTGATTCTATGATATATTCAATTGTAAATTTCGAAGTCGAAAAGACAGAGAAATCTACGGAACGATTTCCGTATCGGTTCCGCAATTTGCCTTTTTGATTCAGTGACCATTCATTTACTCACCTGTTGGAAACCAATGGTCACTAGCTTTTTGCTTGCCTAGATATTTGTGCCGTTCAAATTGCCTCTTGTATTCCCTATCTCTTTTCTCTGATTTCTGTTTTTCAAAAAGAAAGAAAAATATAAGTGAAGAGACAACATCTTCTGCCTGCTTTTGCCTCTACCACTTCATCTTTCCCATTTTCCCTTGCTCGTTCATTTTTGCCTGCTCGCCCTCCTCTATTTCTCCGGCCCTCTCTCGCATCCATTTCCGATCCTGCCTTCTTCCTTAGGCCACCCTCCACCACTCCAGCCACCTTCCTATTGGCCAGCAACCGACAGCCGCTCCTCGCCTTCCACCCTAGATCTACACTGGCCGAAGCCTCTCAGCCTCCCTCTCCTCCTTGTTGAAGAAAAGTAATAAGGGTTAGTATTATATTATATTATATTATATGGTCTTTGTTCTATTATATGTATAGAGAGAAGCAAGGATATATATATACAAGTCTAAATATATCATGGAAGTATTGCATATGTTTTACAGTTTTACATATTTACAGTAAATTAGATTTACAATAGTATATATTTTACAAAGTATATATACGTGTGGAGGTTTCCATATATATTTTAGTTTTGTATGGGTAAGTTATGTATTTATGTTATATAAGACTTTATAAAGAGTATATTATAATCTGTTTGATTTTTATACACAAATATTATAAGTTATAAGTATATTATAATCTGTCATATTATATGTGTGTAAGTATTAGTATTTTATAGTCAGTGTTATATATAGGATAAGTTTATAGGTATGTTTACAGCATATATAGTTACAGTAAAGACGTTTAAAAGGTTTCATTTTGTTTTTTTAAAGTGTTTTATATATGTTATGTGTATTGATGTTAGTATTTTGAACTGTGTACATATACTATAAAAAAATTGTTATATAAAAATATAGTTGGTATGTTATGTTTATATATGTAATATATACATATAGTTTTAAAAGCAATAGTTTGGAGTTTGTTCATATATTTGTTTATATATGTATAGGAAGTAGATGTTATGCAATGTATATATGTAAGTTGTTTTGAGTCCTCTGGTTTTATACGTTTCACCATTTACAGTTATATTGTTTAGTTTTATTTGTTTTATACTAGCCTACGCATTTCATTTGTAAGTTAGTTTAAGCAGGGTTTTCAATAGTGTATTTTGTTGTCTAAATGGTATTGCGAAACTAGTTTTAATATATTACAATCCGATGTTATATAGATATAAGTCTATCCATACATACATTACTTTATTTTCAAAGTCTGCATATTTTTTTTGCATTAGTATTATATATATATAATTGATTCGGTTTACATTTTTACATACGTGTCTTGTATGTATTATATAGATGCATGATATTAGTCTATTTATATGGATATAAAGTGACAGCCGAGCCTCCTCTTTTGGATGTAAGATATATACTATATTTTATTTTATTATTATAATATATTTCATTTTATTTTACAGTGAATTATATTATAAGTTTAGTACTATTGTGTTCGTAACGTGATGTAAGAATGGGTTATACAATATATGTTATTTTGAACAGATTTTGGGTTGTAATAATATATTGTATATATATATATATATTATGAGTTTAAAACTTTACTTTGATTTTGAGAGACATATATATTTCAGTTTATGTTAAATTGTAAGTTATGTATACTATAATAAAGTACATTATATTAATTTTTATATTATAATATGTATGAAAGCATATACATGAGTTCGATTTGAAAATATCCCATTTTGGTTTAAAATTTAATAATGATTTTGTGGTATACAATTATATACAATATGTATATGTATATAGAGTCTGATTTAATACGTTTGTGTTTCAAAATTTTAATATTAGTTCTAATAAGGATGGGTCTTATAGTACAATATATATTAAGTTGCATATGTTGAGTTTGGTTTGGGTATTATTATTTGAAAAATTATATAGATATTGTTTTAAATATAACATATATATTACTCTATATATTAGTTTATTTCAATACATGAGTTTAGTTTTGTATATTTTCTGTCTCTATCAATCTGATTGAGTGTTCTCATCGATTTCTATTTATCAGCCTTGTCCATCCAAATTCATACCAATTCAGCTTTGTTCCGGAATTCGTGCTTGGATCCATAACTCATTTTATCGTCAAATTTCTCTAGCCTCGAAAGGTGAGCAATCACTTACGATTTACGTTCTTATATTTATTAAATTTGATTTCAATTGAAACGACAATTGAAATATGCTACTGTTAGTTATTTACATTTGCTATATATATGTCATTATCTGTATCTGTTCACCTGTGACATCTGACACCATTATCTGTTATTTATATTACTATATATATGCCATCATCTGTATCTGTTCACGTGTGACATCTGACACCATTATCTGTTATTTATATTGCTATATATATGCCATTATCTGTATCTGTTCACCTGTGACATCTGACACCATTATCTGTTATTTATATTGATGAATAATGATATATGTCTGTTATATTATTATCATATCTGTTATCACTCTGCAAGTTCCCTGTTAGTATAAAATTCACTATGGGTTGAAATGATACATACCCGAACGATCTGTAGAATAGGAGAAAATCGTTATGGGTTGAAATGATAAACCCAAGCGATTTTCATTGAATTGAATTTGGGATTGCGAGTTGAAAAGATATATACCCGTATATATATAAATTACGAATTGAAATGATAAATATCTGTATCACTTGATCATAGGGTAGAAAATTTTATAAAGACACCGTTGGTCTATATATATAAATATTTTGAAAAATGATTTCTATGGTTTTGAAAAGAATATATGGTTTTAATAAATATTGATTTTAAAGATTTATTAAAGTTGATTTAATAAAGTTGATTTGAATCAATATAAAATATGTTTAAGTATTTATGTAAAATTTATATTTTCAAATATAGAGTTTATAATGTTTCAGGTTGAAAGATAAATTAGAATTTGATTTGGAATTTTTAATTATTTAAAAATTATACTTAAATAAGTTTGATTTGAAATCTATTAAATTTGAAATTTTAAGATATGTTTTATAACTTGAATTTGATTCAAAAGTGGCTTAAATGAATATTTCAAACTTATATAAATTTAAATGGGATATTTTGTTTATATAAATTTGTAAATTGAAGTTGTATTTAGATGTATTGAAATGATTAAAGAAATATCTCAGAAACTAAATGAAATTAAATTAAATTGAGATATAAATGGAATTATCAAATTTAGTTTTTTGAAATGTGGAATATTTAAAGCTTTGAAATATATTGAAATTTAATGGTTTATTTTGTGTTTCGAATCTGTATATGAAATCGTTATAATTCGAAATGATTTATTGAGAAATTGAATTGAGTTGAAATTTATGAATTGAGATTGAATTAAGTTGAATTTGGAAGTCGAGTTAATTTGAATCGATTTGTGAAATTGTGGAAGCTATTTTATTTTATAAAGTATTTTTAAACTATATTTACAACTATTTATATTTTTCTTTATAAATTATTTTAATATAAACTATTTTATATAAACCAATTTCAATATATATTATTTTATTATAAACTATTTTAACTTATAACTATTTTATATAAACTATTTTTATTTTATAAACTATTTTATTTTATACACTAATTTTAAAATCTAAACTATTTAAGAGGAAAGTGTTATGGAAAATGTTATGATTTCAAGCTATAGTTTCAAAGTGTTATGAATTTCAAGGTTTTGATTTCCAAAGTGTTTTAATTTTAAAAGACTTACGATTTATAAAGCGATATAACTTTGGAAAGCGATATGATTTTGGAAATGGATTTATTTGAAGTGAAAATGATATCGTATGGATATGATTTTGAAATGGCAATGATATTTTGGTTTTAAAATATAAACTATTTTGAAAGTTTATTAAATGACCAATCAGTGTAATAATTACGTAGTTATTGAAGAGTCTGTGATCGGTTAGGGACATACTCTCTGTCTAAACTGAAAACCACTTTAATAACTATTATACGCGGAGTGTGATCCAGAATGAAGTGGTTGGAATGATGACGTTGCTGGATTTGAAGAAAGAGAACGATAATGGATAGCCTTGACACTTGTGTCAAATTTGAAATGACTTAAACAGGAGTCGTGCCGGGCCAGTGAGGTTATCTACCTCTAGCGGACACACTTCTTCGTAAACTACTCATTACTTGTTTTTGATTGGTGCGCACCCTTGAATTGGGAGTGTTGTTTCGTGGTGTTGCGATTGTTGCGGCGATGCGTTCTCACCAGTCCGGATCAGGCAAACGGTAGTTTCACTACCTTGCGTATTGCCTAATGTGCCTTGTCATACTCGTATACCTATGCGCGACCACTATGATTTGTTTTGTGTTATACCTATGGAGTACTCCCTGATAGCCCACTAGTTTACGGTGGAGTTTACAGTGCTGTATAGACTATGATGCTTATATAAAATGTGTTAAGGGGGATAATGGTAACGCCTTAACGCTATTTTGATACTTTATATTACTGGTAGGCATTATCTACTTAGCGTACACTACTATGTATAAATAGTTTAACGGATCCTTAGAGGATGGTTATCCCGAACATCCTTTGAGTTACTTGTATTTTCAGTTGTTATTTCACTTGAGTTGGATTTATTGATATAAGAATGTTAATCCTGACTCGAGTGTTTTTTGTTTTGCTTTACGCTTGGGTCAGACTGAGTGTACCAGTATTTGAGACTCACCTTTGGAGTTGGAGCTTCGCCTGGAGATCCAGCTATCTATCCAGCTTTCAGATATTCAGTTGATTCCAATGATGTATTCTGATCTTGTATTTGACTATTGTATTGAGACATCTATATAGTCGAGACTTCTGTTGTATCTTGTTTAACTTTGTTATATATATATAGTAGCTTCATGAACTACTATTCTTTTGTTTCCGCTGCATTATTGTTATATTACTCTGTGTCTGTGATCTATGATTATTTTATTTACTGTATATGCTGAGTTTTGCCAAATTAAAATTTACAATCTGATATTTTGAGTAATTCAAATCCGACATGTATGGATGCGAATGGTTGAAAATATCGGGTCGTTACATCTAGGCTACGGCAGAGCAATAATTGGTTATAAATATTATGGTGATTCGTAGATATTATACCGATTGTTTCTCTGAAGGTACTTAAACCTTCGGTTGCATTGCTACGTTGATTCGTGGTGCACCGATAACTCTTGTCCGTTACCTGGCTAAGAACTATCTTGTTGAATTAAGACAAAGTGTGATTATACTATTTTGGGTTAGGAGCTACTTAGGACATAAAATTTGTAAATAAGTCCTTGCATTCATTTAGTTGCATTAGTTCATGCATATTTTAAAAAAAAATTCAAAATTCAAAACTAAAAAAATTGTAAATTTTCCTTAACCTAGTTTTTAAAATCTTTTCCTTTGAAAATTTTCAATCAAATCAAAAATCCAAAAAAAATTTAAGCTAGTTTTTCTTAAAAAACCAAAAATCCAAAAAACCACACACATATATATATATGATCTTTTCAAAAAAAAAACATATAAAAGAATTTTTTTTTGAAAATCCAAAATTCAAAAATAAGAAAAAAGAAACAAAACAAAATCAAATTTTCCTTTTGAAAAATAAACTCCTTTTTGTAAATATTTTTCCTTTATAAAAATACCATATTTGAAAATGTCTAAATTTTTTTACTCGTAAGAATTTTACAATAGTTGTGAAAATCAATATAATTCATATAATTTCACACCAAATTCTTATGGATATTTTAATTACAACTCTTGTACAAACAATTCGAATTTTGCACCATAAAGTTTTCAAAATGATGACTAACCCTCAACTCTTGAAAATAGTATTGAAACGATTTCGTCTTTACTTGAACTCCCTACACAAAAAAATCAAAGGATAAATGATTTGTGTAATTCATATTTGTGCAATAACTCAAGCCAAAGTTTTCAAAATAATCAAAATTTGAATTCACTTCAAAATTCAAATAATTTCGATAATAACTTATGCCAATACAACTTCGAACTGCAAAATGAATTTCAAAGTTAACACGGAAATGTAAACCACTTTTTAAATAATTTTTGCAATGAGAATAATTTCAATTATGGTCCAATGGACAATTTTTGTTCTCAACAATTTCAAATTGAAAATTCTCAAATTCTCAAATTAATAATTATAAATTTAATTTTGTCGAGCAAATGGAAGATATTCACAAAAATCACAAGGATTTGTTTTTTGAAACCTACATGAAACAACGTGAGCAACATAATCAAATCCTAAACGCGTGACGAGTCAATTAATAATCCACCTTTTACCAAAATTGACGATTTTCAAATAACAACTTTTGAAATTGAAAACGACAATCTTAATGAAGTTGTTGAAAATACAGTAATTGAGTTGGATTTCAATTCTTTTGGGAGTGCGAAACCAAATTTAAAATTCGATCTTCCTTTTTCTGATTTTGAAAAATTGAATACAACTTTAGATTTTGAACATGATACATGCAATGAAGTTGTGAATAATTCAACAAAGGAAGATGAATTTAGTGAACACAAATTTTTTGGACTTTTCAAAGATGAGTTGTTGAATTCTGAAGGGGTAGATTTAAATCACCATTTTGATTTTAAAATCAATAATTTTGAAGAATTTGTCAATGATGAGTTTGAATTTAAATTTGGTGAAAATAAACTTGAACTTCAACCAATTGTTCTATCTACCCCAAAAATCATCGAAAATAAAACAACTCGTACGTTTTTTTTAATAAAACGACATTCATTTTTTCAAATCAACATTCAACTTTGAAATCTTTTATGGTTTGGTTTTCTGTGCTTTAGCTTTGTCTCTCATGCTTGACGAGACAAATGAATTGGTCTTTGAAAGACCGTTTCATTTACTCGTTAATGGTATATTTTCTGATGTCGTGTAAATAATAATCGTTTCATTTTCATGTAAATATAAGTCATATTTTTATTTTTATTTTTCTCCTTTCACTTGGGATTGACTGTGGGGACACAGTCAAAATCAAGTGTGGTGGAGTCTCATCTTCGTTTTCGATTTTTCATGGTTTATTCTTTGCATTTTCTTTTCAAAACTCAAAACAATAAAGGCAATTTTTTTTCTTTTTAGCATATTGATTTACTTTTCAAGAAACAGTATAGGATAAGTATACGTTTTTGGTTATTAAGTTGAAATTTCTGAAAATTTATGTCTCAACAAGAATAAAAATAAAGTTTGATTACAAGTAACTATGGTTTATCTAGTATATAAGAAGGTTCATGGGTGTTAATTATGAAGTATGTCCTAATTGTAAATCTTTGTTTAAAAGAGTGGTTGATTTAAAGTAAAGGCTATAACATTTTTGATCTTCTAAGTTAAATGGTGCTAAGATAACTTTGCAAAAATCTCTCTTAAAAAAAACAAAAAAAACAAAAAAAATGAAGAAAAAATATATAAAACATAAAAAAAAGTTTTTGCGAAAATAAGTAAAACCTAGAGTCATGTGTTCACACGCAAGTGTGTACACTCGCCATGCTCTGTACCCTTCTCATGTAAGCCCGAAAGGCATTGCATGATCGGTATATCTGGCCTTAGTTTATTTGACTTAGGTGTATGCATATAAAAATTCTTTCATTAATAATGCCTACAGTCGATAGGTGTACATACTTGTGTGTACGCTCGTCATGCTCTATATTCCCTTCACGTAAGCCCGCAAGGCAGTGCATGGGTGGTATATCTAGCTTCAGTTTTCTGAGTTAGGCATATGTAAATATTGTTAATATCAATAAAATTTTCAAATAAAGAGAGTAAGCAATTAAAATCCAAGCACTATTTTCACTTGTTTGATTTGACTTGTTATTCGAATAGAAATAAAAATACCACTTTGAAAACTTTGATAATCAACTAAGGATCCATTTCATAGTTACACTATGTTATCAACCGAAACAACTAGCCAAACTAGAGTCTATTTGTGATGATAACTTAATTTTTGTTGGAAATTTTGACAAGCAAAAGGACTTAAATTTCTTGATAATGACCAGAACTTATATTTAACTTATTCGTGTCAATTTAAAAGTAAATTCTTCATTTGTAAATATTTTCAAAAAAACTTGCATTCATATCTTTGTAAATAAATCTTGCATTTAGGAATTTTGCATATTGCATTTAGATTTTGTGGGTAGTATCCGCTGAAAACCATGAGGAGACAACACTCGTCCTACTAGGGATATCTAGAGGTTTCATGGCTTTTTGCATACGCTCAATGCAATCGTGTTTCTTATGAAAACGGATTTATCTTAGTTTTAGTTTATTCGAGGACGAATAAAAAGATAAGTGTAGGGGCATTTGATGTGCACGTAAATGTGCATATTTTTACTTCCATATTTAATCTAATTTAATTAAATAAATGAGCACATAGGGTATTATAACATGTTTAAACCAAAATTTCAATTATATTCAAATCATCATTTCTTCATCTTCATATGATGGCAAAATGGTCATTCTTATGTGTGAATTAATTTGAGAAAATTTACTTGCACATTTTTATGTTGTTTTTTAGGAATTTGGATGGAATTTAGAAGAGGCTTCATGTATTCATGCATGCACAAGTGAAGGAAGACAAATGAAGATGGAAATAAATCAATTCATGCAACATGGAGGACCCCACCTACCCACTTATCATGATCTACAATTAGGAGCTAATGCACATATTAGTGGAGATTAAAGCTACATGCACATTTAAATGAAGGATTATGCTCATGCTAATGATTACTTGGAGGATACATTTCCTAGAGGGGCATTTTGGATAGTCCCCTAAAATATGCATATTGGTTTTAGGCATGTATAAATACCCCTTATGTTTCATGTAATGAAGCTCTTAGCACCACCTTCTAGTTTAGTTTAGTGGTAGCAACAAATTATATGAGAAATAAAATGGCTTCCTAAGCCTCGTTTTCTTCTTTGCTTTTATTTTATTTTCATGCTCATTTTTATTTACATGCTCTTTTTCCTTTCATGTTAGTAGTTAGCTTTAATTTATGTAAGTAGTTTAGCTCTCTTTTTATTTTAATTAGCTTGCACTTCTTTTGTTTTCTACGTTGAAATCTGCATTTGTTGAAATGATAACAAATATAAGAAGCTAAACCCCTTCAATTTAGGGGTAATGAAGCTCTCTTAATCATATAGATTCAACATATTCGTTAATTTATGATCTCTTTTTGTGCTTAATGGAAGGTTTGATGTGGTAAATATTTTGTTGTTTAGCTTTGAATTTGATAGCCTATGTTGTTGACACCAAATAGGCTATTCTTAATCCAACATAAACACAATTTACATTATCATCTACTTAAGTGATTTTGATTATGGAATTAAAAAAGAAACAAAATTTGATGATCTATGTTACTAATCAAAAATAGTAAATAGATCATGCTTAAAATAGAATTTTTTAGTTTCATATTTATTTTCATGAGAGTTAACAAGTGGTTTTAGTGTTGTATTATAGTTTGATGGTTTAAGTTATGTTAATTAATAACATAAATAGACCATACTTATGATAAATACATCACTAATTCTACTTCAGGTTAAAATAGAGAGATCATAGATTATTTTTGTGTTGATTTATGTAAAAATATGAGAGTGGATTTGCCTTGAAATTGTTTTCTAATCCCATATTTTCAATCACTTTTGTTCTAGTTTACTTTTTACTTTTTTAGCTTAAAACAACTTCAAATCTTGGTTTAATTTTGATTAGTAGGATTAAAAATCAATTCAATTCCCTGCGGATCGACCCGTACTAAAATTATACGCCGTGTGCTTGCGGTTATTTTTATTACAATTTTTTGGTGATTTTCTAACCGATAGAAAACTTGTCGATTCAACACATATAAGAAAGTGTGTTCGAGACCAGAAACTACTATCACTCCGATTGTGTTAGAAGACTTATTAGTGCAGTCGGACATGACTATAGTTAGACAGCAAGTTCATATAGTGGCTATGGATGAGAAGAAGCTAAGAAACAAGATAGTCATATTAGTAAATGTCCAGTAGAGTGACAAAGAGAGAGAATGTACTTGGGAAACGAAGAGCAGGATTATGAGCATTTATCCTAACTTGTTTGATGGTATGTTTTACCTTTATGTTTGATTGATGTGTGTACCCTATCGTAATTTCGAGGACAAAATTCTTTAAGGATGGGAGTTTGTAATGACCCTAATTTTTACTAACATTATTTAGACCATTTCATTAGATAAATAAAATAAAATAATGTAAAGGGTTAAGAGAATTGAGATTTGAATAATTAAGAGGTCACGCCTTAATGAATGAGCTAAGAATAAATATTTTAAACATAAATAAGAAAGAAGAATCATGACAAGGGTAAAATAGGAAGAGAGTTATCCTCTTATCATAAACCCTTATTCTCCTATTCCCTTTCCTGCCATTCATAATACATGAAATTAAATACAACAAGAGGGCCGGCCATTGCTAGGGTTTCAAGAGGAAACAAAGGCTATAGAATCAAGGAAAAGCTCAGGGGAAAGTAAGTCAAGATCCAAATCTCAACTTTCTTAATCAATACAAGGTGAATAACAGTTTGCACTTAATATTTTGATATATACTTTTGGTTTAAGTTTAAATCTGACTTCTTTGATGTTACTATGCCATGTTTGGGGTTGATGATTGAATATATTCATGATTGATGAACATTAAAAATTTATTATGAAAAGATTTAATTGGTTTTAGAGTGAAAACCTAACTTTTTATGACCCAAGTGATCTGAAATTTTGAGATGAGGTTTGAAATAATATTTTAGAAGCGGGTTTCGAATTTCATAATTTTCCAAGCAAGAATGGATTTGTGGCAATTTTTTAAGTCTAGAAAATGGTTTAATTATTAAAAATAATTAAAATATGATTTTAGCCTTGAAATTTTTATATGTTGAAAAGAATAATAAATGTGATTTATGGTGATTTTAGGGATTTTTCCAAGTAATTATGAATGCATAATAAAATTATTTAAGTAGAAGGGCTCAAATGTTTTAATTATGATATAAAGAGAAGGGGCCTCCTCGCAAAAATGTTTAGTAATGATAATTATTAAGTGCAGCTATTTTTATGCAAAAGAAATTGATAAAGTTTTGCTAGCCGATAAGCTTTTGACATATCATAGAGGTTTGGTGAAAAGAAACAACTTTTTATAGTAATTTTGTTGTTTTTAGAATAGTTACAACTTTGCCATGTCGATATTGGCTATGTCGAGACACAACCCACCGCATCCTATGTCATCAATGCAGAACAAAACAATGCATATGATATCAACGAGTTTGGCATGAAATGGATTGGTTTTGAACCTCGTTGAGGTCACAGTAACAAAAACAAAGAGGTGGACTCGACATAGGCATGTCGATGTTTATACATGCCGTGTTTTGCGCCAAGAGGCTTGTTGCCGTGTTTTATATTAAAAAGCATGATGTCGCATATACTATTCCATGTTTTGAATCGAAGACTCAGATGGTCATCGAACCTACACTATGCTGCTTAACTTGTTTTCGAGCCTTGCCAGGCTGCTTTTAACTTGTCATCGAGCTTACCCTATGCCGCTTTTAATATTATTATCGATCTTAGTCAATGCCTTTAACTAGTCTTTAAGCCTAACCCATGTTTTTATAGTCATCCAGCTTAACCCATAATCTATATTTTATATCCTCAATGAGGCATTGATGCCAAATGTTTTATGTGTTGCCAAAGTTCAATTTCTATAGTTTTAACACTATGGCTTATGAAGTAATAACTTTGATATCATCCCCATGTATTTTAAATAAAAGACTTCGACATGCTTTTGAGTGGGCAAAGATATTTAACGGCGACGACCTCACCAAGTTTTATAATTATAAAGGTTTACATAGTTTTGGCCATATAGCCTATGTTTTGAGAGGGTTGAAGACCTCAATGATTTCGAGTTTTCATCAACAATTTTTTTAAGGATATATCATGACATAAGTATTTTGAGTAAAGGACCAATGTTTTCCTTGTTTTAAGTATGATTTCAAAGGTTAAATCATTTACAAAGATTTTTTTAAGGATATGTGGATAGGGTAGTTACCCAGAATTTACTGAAGAATGACTCAGAGATTAGAAAACCAGATGGGACTAGTGTGGGGTCGCGCCCTATACTTTAGCTAGTAGCCTCTAGCTAATATAAGTCCAATATTCCAGTGTGTAGGCAGTGTCATGGTAAGACTAAAAGAAGGTATACAAAGAAAGGAATACACAGAGTAGAGATAGGTTATTGGTGAGCTCGAAAAACCACTAGGATCAGTTGACCCTAGAAGTAGTAAGTTATGGACAGACCGTCCAGTTTTTCTCTCTAACAAAAGTTAGAACATTTATTAGGTCTAGTAGGCCCACGTCAGCGATGGTTTATAATCAGCCTGATAAAAATATGATGTTGGGACGGATAGTCCACTGATTACCTATTTTATATGCATATATGTTATTGTTATATTGTTTGTTATAACTAGTTTGATCGCAAGATTTTGATTGCAAAAGATATGCTTTTAAAAGACATCATTGAGAGAAAAACCTGTTCCGCTAGGCGGTGTAGTCTCACTTAATATCAATAAATTAAGATGTTATATTATTATTCACACCAGGCTTTTGTCCGACTCGAAATTTATGTTTTCCCTTTAAACTCTCGGGTGCTCAATTTAATTTGAGTAGATTGACAGCTAAGGTTTTCAGATTTAGTTGGTTTTGACAAATCAAGCTCCCAAAGACATGCAAGAGGCAATGATTAGCTATCTAGGAGATTATCTATTTATCTATTCCGTTGTGATCGAATGTTGTATGTAAAGGAAGATGTTATAGCTGTCTATTTAGTAACTCTGATCATCTAAGGGGGGCACCTTCATATGTCACTCTTGGCGTATTTTGTAATAATTATATTTATTTGAACCTGGGAAATGTTATGGAATTATGTATTGAATATGAAATGGTGATTTGAAATGTAATGAGAAAAGTTGTTTTGAAATTATGTTTGAAATATTTCATATTCTTATGCTTTTGATATTATGGATACCATTAACTTTACCACATTTTGCCACCGAAAATTAATACTATAGATGACTGCAGCATCTATAGCGGTTTCGGGCCTTAAAATAAGGGATATTATAATTAGACTAGGTAATTCATTGATTATAGAAATGCTAGATTGTGTTAAAATGTTTGGCAGTGTTAAAATGCTTGATTGTGTTCCACTGAAAATTTGAGTAATATTTTTTTTATAACTAAACCTAATTTCATTTTAATCCATATATAATTTATTTCATTAAGGGTTGCATGATTATGTCTTTTTATTCGCATAAAATGTTAGTATTATTATATCGATTAATTAATATTGTGTTGCATCACAAACTAAAAGTGGAATAAAAAAATTATGGGTATCAAATTAGAAAGAAAAACAATGGAAAAATGAAGAAGTAAAATCGTTAGTTGGTTCAATTCCAAATTTATTTCAAGAAAGAAACAAAAAAGTTCTAAACTTCAAATTCAAGTTAGATTAAAGAAAGCACTTGCGAGCATGAGAATATTCATTTTAATATTGATATCCATAAAGGGCGTATAAAGGAAAATGTTAAATTTGAGTTTGGCGATCAATGTATTGTAGAAGTTTTGGAGGAGGAGCATAATAAAGGTGTTAATGTTGATTATAATGATGTAGATGTTGGTCATATAACTACAATCGAACTTGAAAAGGATGTTGAAATCAATTATGATCCGAGATGATATAACTACAATATATTTTATTGACTATTCCAGTTATGGTTGCTTCAGTGGAAAGGAGTTTTTCAAAAATGAAATAAATAAAAATGAAGCTTCGAACTACTATGTTGTAAGGGAGATTAAGTGGACTAGCTATGATTTCAATTGAAAACTAGTATTTGGATATGCTTAACTATTTATATATCTATGTAAAATATTAATCAAATTATTCCTTCTTGATCAGTCTTAGATCTAGTGAAATCAACATTTATATATAATATTAAGTCAAAGAAATCTTCTCGATGGTAGAAGAGTTTATGATCCTAAGAAATGTTTATATATGTATATGTATATGTATATGTATGTGTGAGTGTGTTTAATAGCCTTTGAGTGCGACTTCTTTGGATTTACTTAATATCTATCAATCAACCATACATTACTCATAATATTAGATATGTTTATCATCATATGTAGAAGGGATCCAATTATACTAAAATATTATTTCTGGTCCACATCTTTATCCTTCTCATCCTTATTTAACATGGTTGTAGTTTGTAATCGTACAAGTGGGTTTATTACTCGTTTTTACATGCTAAATCATTTGAGAAGTTCTTTAGCATATTTTTCTTCACTTATAAATATTCCAATATCCATTTGTATAATTTGGAGTCTAAGATAGAATGCGAGCTCTTCTATGTGACTCATTTCAAATTCATCTTGCATTATCTTTAATATTTGATTTTTCATTTGTTGGCCCGAATATTGTACCAGTTTTTTAAAATGTTACAATTTATGCGCCAACCGGGATTCAAACCCCTAACCTCTAGTTTTTGAATTCGATGTTTTACCATCTGGATATATAAGCACGTTAATATTATACCATTAACATAAATTTGATTAACTAATTATCAGTGTTTACTCTTTTTACAAATAGGATTATATCAACTTTACTAATTCAAATCCAGATTTGATCCTTTTAATACTTTAGCCTTTTATACCCTTTTAAGATCATATTTGTTTGGACCAAAAAGGGCACAAACACCCAATCAAGTAGTAAGTGTAAAATAAAAGAGATTAAAGATAGAAAGCACACACTTTTATTGTGGTCGGAAAATACTCCACCTATGTCCACTTAACCATTTTCTATTGATCATACTTAACTCCTACAAAAGTATATTTACAACTCGATTGCTTACAACTTGGATGAGAATCCAAAAAAGTAATTTATAGAATTATATTTCTCAACTTATCATGATTCAAACTCCAGAATGAAGATCAGAAAAGAAGTTCCCTTCCAAGTGAGCCTCTCCACTTGTTTATAGACGAAGACCAACGAATTAAGCTTCGAAATTTACTACACATGTTCTCCATGTTCACCACGTCGCTCCCCCAAAATCTCGTGGCCAACCCGACCTATGCACCACAACTCGTAGCTAAATGTACACCTCAACTTAGTGCCGTGTTGAGGTTGATTCGTGTTGAGTTGAGGTTTGGCTCATGCTTGACTCAAACCCGTCTTGAAGTTAATTTGCACTTTCATTTTTTCATTTCTTCCCTCGAGTTTGCTTGTGTTATTCACCATTTTTCCTAGGGTTCAACTCGGGTCCGAGTTGTGTAGGGCTGAGTGATGATTTCTTGCCAAATATTTGTCATCTCTTTCCACCTTCCTACTTTGTTACCTTGTGGTGTTTCCCAAGTGCTTGTATCTGTTTTTCTATCTTTTTAATCCAGTTTGAGTGTTCGATTCTATTCGAAGACTGTGGAAATTTGTCGATAACACTTTTCCTCCAAAGTGTGCTTTGTAAATGGAAGGCGTGCTTTCCTCAACAGCAAATATCAAAAGTGGTCAGTCACTAGTAGTTGCGCTCTCTGGCTATTGACTGGATAAATCGTAGCAAATCATCCGGTTCCTTCGAATTCACTTGTAAATTAAAGGTCGTTCCAGACCATCACAGCTAAGGACTCGAATCCTTGCTTAAGTGTTAGTCATAAATCATTATCATTCTGTATTCTCCTGGAATTATCATATTATAAATCAATGTCCCATGTTGCCTAGGATTAAATTATCATATGTCAATGTCAATATTATCCTGTATTCATCTAGGATTATTGTATCATAAATCAATATTATTATTGTCCCATGTTTTCCTAGGATTTAACAATCATATCATATATCACGTCAATCATATAAGTAAATTGCCACCAATTGGAGTACTACTTAAAAATCGTCTAGTGTCGCCTAGCATCCAATCATAAGTGTGTCCAATCGAATCGAGGCAGTAGCGTAATCTAGTAATCATCGTCAGATCATTTCAAAATCAGGAGGCATTTAAATCCCAAAGCTTAATTTCTGATCTCTCTGGACCTCATAATTAATATCCAGTTTTAGTTTCAAGCTCTCTAGATCACGTAATCATATACTCAAACCAAATTGTAATCTCTCCGGATCGAATAATCATATATCTAGATTGAACCAACTCCGCTCGTTCTTCGATAAGGGGACTCAATATCTGAACAAGTCCACTCGCTCGCTCTTCGATGAAGGGACTTGTTCTTCGAGAAAATCCATCTATTCACTCTCAAATGAGGGGGCTTGTTATTGTTAATACCCTAGGTATTGATTTTGATGACAACAACCACATAAATATTACTACTAACGTATCTCTGAGTTATGCAGTCAAATCAGATATATTATGGAGACATTTACAGAGATAAACAAGAATACGGTGGAAGCAAATGAATTATAGAAGAAGGTTAATCAGAGCAATTGAAGAACAAAACCTAATTAGAGAAGAATGCTGAAGGATAAAGGTGTTTGAAGTGATGAAGAATTGGTTGAACCTTAGAATATCTTGTTAAAGATCTCATGGCAATTATACTTGAAGATCATCAACCATTAACCTCAACCGAATTACAAAAATCCACAAATATAAGGTAATTTGAAATGCTGAAAATTTGCAACACTTATTAGTGTTGCTGTTCATTTTGCAACACACCCATGTCGACATGGGGGTAGGGGGATGTCGACATACTAGCCGTTTTTCAGAATTTCAAATTTTAAATGAAGAGACATTTCCCTCCACCTCTTCACCAAAAGACACGTCTCTTCAACCACTATATAAAGGCCTCTGAAAGCGAATTTTAACATCAAGAATTCTCATTTTCTCTTACTCCTTCTTCTCCAAACATTTTCAAAAGAAATCCATTGCATACTCTTCCAATCTCCTTGAAAATCGATACTATTTCACTCCAATTCTTCACCGATTTGCAAACCACACAATATCAGAGAGTTGTACTTGAATTCACATCATTCTCACTCTGATTTCATCCTATTCCTCAAAGAATTCAAAGATATATTGCCATTGGAGGTCTATAGGATCATTGTACCGAATATGCAAGAATCTGTATCGAAGATACGACTACTTGCCATAGTTTGTTGTTGGTGATAAGGTGAAGGTGTTCTTGTAGCCCGTAAAATCAAGAGGGTGTGTCTTGTAGCCCGTGAAACCAAGATTGTAAAGGTGTTCTTGCCACCTGTGGAAAGCAAGCGATTATAGTGGAATTCTGCACGATAGAGTGCAGGACTGGATGTAGGATTGGTTAATCCGAACCAGTATAAAAATACGGGTGTTATCTACATTACTGCATTTTACTTTATTACTTATTCTCTGATTACTTCTTTCTGTTTGCAATTTGAGTAAATACAGTTTTATATTCATAAGTAAGTAGTTAATACACATTTCACCACTTCTAGTGTCTGAATAGCCTTAAGATCCAACATTGTGTTGTAGACACTCCAGTTTCTAACATTTGGTATCAAAGCATTAGTTTTCAAAAATTCAAAACTTGGTTTTTGAAAAGTATAAATGGCTAATTACACTAGTAACTCATTTTTTAACACTTTTGTAGAAGGGAAATCTACCACTAGACCCCCTCTATTTGATGGCAGTAGTTATGCATATTGGGCTTGTAGGATGAAATGTTATTTGCAGTCTAATGGTTTGGATATTTGGAACATTACCCAAATAGAGTACATAGAGCCTCAAACTGAATATTCAAAATGGACAGTAGACCAAAAGACACAAGCACTTAATAACTCTAAGGGTATGAACATTTTATTTTGCTCCTTAGATAGAAATGAATTTAATCGAGTGTCTATTTGTAATTCTGCATATGAAATTTGGAGAACACTGCAAGTCACACATGAAGGCACCAGTAAAGTAAAACAAACAAAGATATCTATGCTAACTAACCAGTTTCAACTCTTTCAAATGAAACCAAATGAGTCTATTTCTGATATGTATTCTAGGTTTCAAGATATAGTACATGCCTTAATATCATTAGGAAAGAAAATCACCAAAGAAGACCAAGTTAGAAAGATCTTGAATTCACCTCCTAGTGAATGGGATCAGAAGACTCTAGCAATCGAAGAAGCCAATGATATTAGTACTATGAAAATAGAAGATTTAATTGGTAACCTAATGTCCTATGAAGTAAAGTTGCAGATTAGAAAAGAGAATCAGGCTAATGAGAAGAAATCACTAGCACTCAATGCTATGATCGACAACGATGAACCAGATGATGATGCTGTTGATGATGATATCGAGTTTATGACCAAGAAGTTCAAGAAATTCTTGAAGTATTGGATAACAAACAAACCTCGAAAAACTAACAACAATAATTCTAGAAATGGAAATGTTGTTAAGTGTTTCGAATGTGATAAACCCGGTCATTTGAAAAGAGACTTTCCTAACCTGAAGAAATCAAAGTACTTTTCAAACACTTTCAATAAGGAGAGGAAACAGGCATTCAATGCAAAATGGGATGATTCAGATACATCATCAAGTGATAGTGATTCAGAAACAGAAAATGCTAACATGTGCTTTATGGCAAAGGATGACCAGGTATGGAATTTTAATAAAGAAATTACTAATGTTTTGAATGATATGTATCAAGGATATAAAATACTTAGGAAAGAGTACAACAATAGTTTGGCAGAGATAAATATATTAAAAATATTTAATGAAAGGTTAACTGAAGAAAAACAATGTCTAGAAGATGAAATTGAAAGACTTAATAGATATAATGATGAAAAGGATTTGACACTTGGAAGTTTTGAAAAACTAAAAAGTGAAAATGAATCCTTAAAATCAGAAAATCTTTTAATGAAGTCATAGATCACTGATCTGAATGACAAAATAACACCTCTGGACAATGTTATTCTTAACCATAATAAGGATTTTGACAAAATGAAAAATGATATTGATAAATTTAACAAAGGGAAGGATAATCTAGAAAAATGATTATCTACATCTAAACACACTATGAATAAACATGGACTTGGATACACCCCTAAGGATAAATCAAAGAAAAATAGTACTCAAAGCACTAAGTTTGTTAAGGCTACCAAGTTCAAACCAAAACCTAGGAAATTAAAGTTAAAACCTCCAAATAGGTTCATTAATTTATGGGTTCCAAAAAGGATGGATGATATTGAAAAAGACAAATATATTGATAATTTTATTAATAAGGTTCATTCATCTAATGACTATATTTTGAAAGGACATTCAAACTCTTCATGGGTTTGGCATCCCAAAACTTAACCCCATGGACTCCAAAATAAAAAGGGTACCAGTGTGCATATTTTATAATATTTCAGGTACCAAAAAATATATACCAGATAGCGGATGCTCAAAGTATATGACAAGAAATCTATTGAACTTTGGATAAATATGAAAAGGATTTGTTATTGGCATCGGCAAAGTCAGTAACTCTAAAACTTGTCTTATTATTTGATAAGTTTATTTCATGTTTTGAATTGATTTGGTTTCCCCTCATGTGATTTATTTATATGCATTTATCTCTATATACAAACTCTACATATTGTCTAGCAGTGATTTAAGCGACTCTTTTTTACCCTTTTTTGTTGATGACAAAGGGGGAGAAAAGGTATAAATATACTAGGCAAAATGATATGGGAGTGCATAGAGTTAGGAGGAGTCAAATATAAAAATATTATATTTTATCTCTCAAATATTTATATGGTTGTCATCATCAAAAAGGGGGAGATTGTTAATACCTTAGGTATTGATTTTGATGACAACAGCCACATAAATATTACTACTAACGTATCTCCGAGTTATGCAGTCAAATCAGATATATTATGGAGACATTTACAGAGATAAACAAGAATACAGTGGAAGCAAATGAATTATAGAAGAAGGTTAATCAGAGCAATTGAAGAACAAAACCGATATCCCGCCTTTTGGTCAAGGCCGGGATATCAACAAATTAGCTGGAAAGGATGGATGTCAGGATCAGAGATCGATTGAAAACAAAGCTATGATCGATGTCGTCAAAATTTGATCAGGCTCCAATCAAGACGGGATCGATTGGGAATGATGACCAAGGCTGGGAGAGGCTACGTTTCAAATTTTAGGTCAATCAGAGTTCGTATGCTCATGATATGATCGATGCAATTCAAGCAACCAACTGTTCGTATCCATCAATCCTCTACTGTTCATATCCATCAATCCTCTACTGTTCGTATCCATCAATCCTCTACTATTCGTATCCATCATTCTTCTACTGTTCGTATCCATCAAGTGCAACAGCAATCGAGTACGAACAGTGCAACATCGATCGATACGAACAGTGCAACGGCGATCGATGCGAACAGTGCAACGGCGATCGATGCGAACAGTGCAACATCGATCGATACGAATAGTGCAACAACGATCGATACGAACAGTGCAACATCAATCGAGTATGAACAGTGCAACATCGATCGATACGAACAGTGCAACATCGATCGATACGAACAGTGCAACATCGATCGAGTACGAACGAGACAGCCTTCGAAAAACACAAACTTGCATCGATCATATCTCACAATCTACAAGTCCAAATGACTTGAAATTTTCACAGGAGCTTACGTACGACCTAAGGAATGTTCATGCCAAGTTTTGACTCGATTGGGTCATATCTTGGTTGATATGAAATTCGTTCGTATCGATCACGGATCGAGTCAAAATCGTGTGGGAACGATCGTGTGGGCCCGCCCACGTGCCAGAAGAGGTCTCCCGAGATCTGAGCGAGGTATTTGCATCCTACGCCTATAAATAGCACCCATAGCTTACAGAAAAGGGACTTTTGGCTCTTCTACGTCCAGACTCTGCCGGATTCATCATTGTACTCGGATTTTGCTGTTGTAATCAGTTGTAACTCATTGTAATCAGTAATCAAACTTCAATAAAATTATCAACTTCAAAGTGGATGTAGGCCGGTTTGCCGAACCACTATAAACCCTGTGTTCTTTACTGCTTTCATCTAATTTTTCTGAGTGTTCTTCATTTTTAATTCTCTACATACTTGTTATCTATGATTGTGAACCAGTGCTTTCATTGGCAATTGGGTGTTTGTGACCAATTTTGGCACAAACATTTTGGTGCTTTCACTGATAACGCTATCACTCAGGAATTCTGCAACTTGGACTTTGGATCTAAAAGCTTGAAGATTTAGATCTGGAAAGCCATGGCAAGGCAATCAACAAGAAGACAAAGAGCTGAAAGGAGTCAACATGAAGGGAGTCAGGAGGCTTCCTCTGGAGAAAATCAGACCTCAATCTTCATCACCGGGGATGAGATGGAGATGATGATGGAAGCTATGCAAGAGGGAATGCTGAAAAGACAGGAAGAGATGATGCAGAACTTACTCCAATAAGCTGGACAAACCAGAATGCAGAATCAGGGGAACGCTACTGCAAGAGATGCTGAAAATAGAGATTAGGAGCCTGGAGCAACCAGAGTCCAGAATAGAGCAGGACCGTCAGGAGAAACACCAGAACTTGGGGGCACTCATCCGGAGGACGTTGATCCAACCTCAGGCAGGATACCAGGTGGAGCTGTTCAGCATGGCTTTGGTAGAGGAATGGATGCCCGTCCAGGAGACCAGATTTCAGGATTCCCTCACGAACTAAGGGGGTAGGTCGGAGGCAACAGACAAGGGATACAGCTTGACGACAGTGACAGATTAGCGGAGATGGGCAGACGAGCCATGAGAGGAGGACTAGTGAATAGAGATTTGGAAAATGTGAATAGGAGTCCTTTTGCTCCTACGATCAGGCAAGCTAGGAATCCACCAGAATTCAAGCTACCAACATTAGAGATGTATGATGGAAGGACAGATCCTGCTGTTCATTTGACGAGATACATGAGGCACATGGAAGCACTGGGGGCATCGAAGGAGGTCATGGCGCGATGCTTCCCTTTGTATTTGACAGATATAGCGGCATTATGGTTTAGAAAGCTGGAGAGTGGCTCTATCGGCACATGGACGGAGCTGATTGAAAGGTTTATGAGACAGTTTCGGGTCCACATAGCCAGACCCAAGAATGTGATGACTTTAACATCAATGAAACAATGGAAAGGAGAATCGCTTAGAGATTTCTTGACCAGATTCAATGCGGCAGTGGCTTCGGTGGATCGACCTGATCCGTCGATGGTTTTGATGGCAGCAGTTTCAGGAATTATAGACAATTCGGATTTCAAGATATCATTGGAACAGGACCCACCGAGGGATCTTGGGGAGTTCTATCATGAGGTGGAAAGATTTCTAAGGCAGGAAGATGCGCAGATTGAGAGAGAAGGGAGAGAGGCTGAAGCTTATGCGGTAAGGGATGGAGGCCCACCCAGAGAAAACCCAAACAAAGACGACAAAGGCAAAAGGAAAATGAATGACAACGGTAGCACTTCAAAAAGGCCACGGAGGGAGTCAAAGTTTTCTTCTTACACGGATCTGACTGAAACTCTGGAAAGAATTTATTTGGACACTCGAGGGCATGTCCAGTATCGAAGGCCAACAAGAAGGGAACCATCCGATTACGAATGGGCATCAGGAAGGCATTGCCTATTCCATGAGCTGGATGGGCACAACACGAACGACTACAGGCATTTGAGGGATATCGTTGAGGAGAATGTAAGGAATGGTCATCTACAGTAGTATGTAAGGAATCGAGCTGTGGCAGTGGAACATGAACGACCACCGCCCACCTCGAACGAAGATGGCACTGGACCTAGGCAACGTCAACTTGTTATCAACTAAATAGATTTATGGCTTGGAATAAGTAATAGAACTCAAAGTAATGCGACTAAATCACTTACACATGTATGGGATTGAGGACGGTCCCTAGGCATGCTCTGAGATGATGATAAACCATGTTGCTCGAGTCTGTGAAATCCTATTTTTCTTTTCATTTTCCTGAAAACTTTGGTTTCTTCCTTGGATGTACAGACACTTATTTACTTTTCCTTGGCTATACAAACTCTTACTTTGGATAATTGGATTTGGATTAATGTAATAAATTATGCTGGTCTTGCGATTATGATCTCGACCGGAGAGACGGGGCAGTAATTGCAAATTACGAGTCCCTTCGCCGGAGAGCGATGGAATGGACTCAAAGCACAATATAAAAGTCCTCGGCCGGAGAGCCAAGGCCGGTGAATATCAAAGTCCTTGGCCGAAGAGCGGAGGTCGGAGAATATCGAAGTTCTTGGGCCGGAGAGCCGAGGCCGGTGAATATCAAAGTCCTCGACCGGAGAGCCGAGGCTGGTGAATATCAAAGTCCTTGGCTGGAGAATATCAAAGTCCTTGGCCGGAGAGTCAAGGCCGGTGAATATTGAAGTCCTTGGTCAGAGAGCCGAGGCCGGAGAATATGAAGTCCTTGGCCAGAGAGCCAAGGCCGGAGAGCATAAAAGCCCTTGACTGGAGAGTCGAGGTCAGAGCAGGATAACGCGACCCGTTTCTAATTTTTTTTGACAAATATATGTATGTTAACTAAGAAATAATTTATGATCGGAGATCGAAATCGGAATTGGTAACGATTTAACAAATAAAAGTTATTTAAGTCATTGCAATCTTATAAGATAAATAAGCACACAAATATACTTACATATACAAATAAACATACATATACTCAAGTATACAAATGAACACAAAAATCATGATATTTCTCTTATACTTCACCTTTAAGCATACAAAAGTCAAAATAAAAAGCAAACTTTACTTCACTCTTGCACACATCAATTCACATACGTGGAGGCACAAGGGGGGAGGCTAGCCATGTGCCTTGAGGTGGTGGGGAGGGTGTGTGCAAGGGCATTTTGGTCCATGCACATTTGGATATTTATTTCCAAAAATTTTCCTGTAAATACTCATCCGTTCTTTCATAATTATAACACTAGTCTCCATCTTCTTCTTCCTCTTTCTCAAGCTATTTTAATGGCTTCCTTCCTTAGGAAAATTAGGAAGAAAAATTAGCAGAAAGAAAATAAATTTCTATAAGTATATATACATTAGCAATCCACTTTTAAACCAAGGAAAATCACTCATTCCTCCACTCTAAACCCAAGGCCGCACCTCCTACCACCCAAGGTCGAGCCCATCTCCACTTTCAAGCATAGGCCGAGCCTATCCAAAAGACCGGGCTCGATTCCATAGGCTTTGATTCGATCGTAGCTATGCTATAGCGAATTTTCGTTAAGTTAAAAACCAACGAAGGTGAGAAACTCTATTTATATTATGCTATATTGGATGATACATATGTTTGGCTATGCTTGGTTGTGATGATTGTGAACCATGTTTGGATATGATAATTTGTTTGTGTTGGATGTGTAAACAATTCACGTTTAATACACATCGAATATCACAAAGGAAATCACATTCCTTTGATAAATGAAATGGTGTATATGAGATTGTTAAACCTCTTTAAAGTGGTTTAAAATGATTTAGGAATGTTTTATAAACATTTAAAAGTGTTTCAAATTTTTTTTGACAAGCTATGAAAATTGAGTCAAAAATAGACGCGTCGCGTAACGGTAGTTCGCGATTTCGCACCGTAAGAGTTTAAATCCATTTATATAATGGATTTGGAGTCGGAATTCTTTGGAATAGAAATTCTCCGAACTCTTATAATCTTAGTTTTCAAAATATGAGCAAACAAGTTTTCAAAATAGTCGTGCTTTGACAGTTCTGATACCAAAGTGATAAATTCTTTAAAATTGATATTTTTAATTCTTTAAAAATATGAAATAAATTATATAAATATATTAAAATGTTTTAAAAGAGATTTCTATTGTAAAAATGAATTTCTAAATGATCGAAAAGTCGTTTTGATCAAATAAGCCTTAAAAGCACTATTCACAACACTTTTTGCAGCGATTTTTAATAACTTTAGAAATATGGCTTTAAACTTAAGTATTCTTTCCCAAATCTTTTATAAATGTTTTCCAATAAATAATTAAGTATTTTAAAGATAATGTAGAGGTTTTATAATTTATTTTAAAATTTTTAAATAAATGATTTAAAGAAAAACTGTTATAATTAAGTGATCTAATCTTGGCTCTTAAAGCCGATGAGTAGATTGGATTTTTCTATTTGTGAGATCCAAATCTGAGGTGCTTAAACTAAGGAGATGTTCGGGAGCAACCAGTGCCCTGCCTCTCTTGGCCTCTTTCCTGGACGAGGAATTTATAAGGTCGAAATGTCGGAAACGAAGCAAGTATAAAAGATTTAATTTTTCTAAAGTTAATAAAACTTAGATTGTATAGAAATAATCTTCTTATATTTGGTATTACATTCCGAGGAGGTAATCCATACTACCCATGTGAATTTAAAAAGTGGTTCCACCATTATTTGATGGATAGTACATGTTGAATACGGAAATTGATATTAAGTAGAATTAGTATAATTTCTATCGACCATTTTTACTCAATAAGTTTGTACAATGTGGTTTATGATAAATGATTTTGATTTTATATTTTCAAAGTTAAAGAGAGGTTTAATGATTCCGTATATACCAGAAAAGAATATGATTTAAAGATTTATATCACTAAAAGAGATTTTATTTGATAAAAGATATTAATGAATGAAATGATAATCACCCCCAAACTTATCATTTTTTTATCAATGATGTGTTCGAAGGAACTGGGATCGGATTTGGGTGATTCCGATTCGAAAACCACTTTGAACCAATATACGCGTTTGAAGTAAAGACATGGAATGATATTAAATTAGAAGATGGAATGTAGGGCTGCTTGTCACTGACCTTAGGGAGAATTTCTCATATCATATATATGTGTGTTTGGCAATAGTATCTTCATTTGACCTTTGATGTAAGGGCTGCTTGCTGCTAATCCTAGGGGTGATTCCCGACAGGATGTAGTAGGAGAGTTCCTTTGGTTTGTCATATTCCTGGACAACTTGTATGGACGAATGTCTAACATTGCATTTCTAAAATACACGTACATTGATTTTTACAAACGCACATATGTTTGGTGGTGTAAGAGGTAACTCTCCAATACATAACACCCTTCTCTGAGAAATACGAGCTCAGAGGTTGTACATTTATGGAAATCAATAGTGTGTGATGGAATTGGCAATGTGGAATTCAAGTGAAACGTGTGCTATGAGAAAGTTAATCGTTACCTCGAGCCTCATCACCCAGAATGATAAAAATAGGGCAGATGCGGCAAGGCTAAGTGGATCGCTACTATTAGGATATGGTCATCACCTTTCTAGATTACCCTCTATATATCGGGAATGTTGTGTATGCTATGAGAGCTCACGAATATGTTGGAAACGATCGTGGTGATGTCATATTCAGTAATATCTATGGTAAAGGTAGGCTGATTTTGTGTTGGTAGAGGTTGGAGCCTCGGTGCATCCCTTAAGAGATGTACTGTCGAAAGGTAGTCTCTTACCTTGTCATTGTATGGAATCCATTCCCTAGTATGAGCCTTTACAATTTTAGTTGTAAACCTATTATGCTGTCAAATTTAACAAACGTAACAATTCCAACTATGATTAATATGTTATTTGAAAGGATTTTCGAAGAATGTCATTAAAGATAATATCCCTAATTTTGCCTAGCAAATATTTTGGTTATCGTAAGATAAAAACCCGTTCCATATTTATGTGCGGCGTGGTCTTATGAGATACCCTTTGTTTTTTAATACTTGTATTTTTGAGTTTCTCACACTATTTCCACGACTGATCCGGTGTTTATTTTCTTTTTCCCTTAAACTCTGGGTGCCTTATTTTTTCGGGCAGCCAAGTAGTCAGGTTTAGCTCAAAGCATTGTGATGGAGCTTGAAGTCTGGAGCTGAATATTTTCCTGTAGATGGTTCTTGATTTCCATTTCCGCTGCATTAGTTTTGTTACCCGGTATCCTAACCTGGCTATATTGAACTGGTTGCACGAGATAGATTCGAATGTTATCTGGTATGATGACCATGGAGCAATGATTGTAGGACCCGGAAGTAAAGTAGGGATGATTATGTAAAGCCAGAATTGAACGAAATTGGTGGATAGATAATGCAGAATGCTTGAAATATGGACTTTAGCTTAGACAAGCAAGGGATCGGCATGGCATAGAAGTACCATAGGGAGCAGTATGGATGGATAGATGAGGGGTCGGCATGGTCAAAGCAAGAAAGTGATCAGCGTAGATGAAAGTAGATGGATCGGCATGGTTTGTTGGCTTGGAAAGTCATACTTTAACTTATAAGAAAGAGGGATTGGCATAACATATAAATGGGCTCAGCATAGATGGATGGGTCGGCATACTTGAGTCTACCAAGGAGGGATCGGCACATGTCAGAGACCAATAGCATTCTTGCATTCAACGATCATTATCTTGGGATCTGAAAGCCCAAGGCCGATGAAATTTAGAGAGCAAGGTATATGGACCCTAGGGAACCTAGGATCGCATGTCAAATGGACAAAGAAAGAGGGATCGACATACAACCATCTAGAGGGATCGGTAGGAAACAATGGCATAAACAATCTTAAAGCAAAGGTCATACAATAACTCGAGCTCCGTTGATCCAAATGACTTGAAAATTGAAGAGTTGATATATTTAAGCATGTAGAAGCCACTATAGGGATCGCTGCCCAAAAATCAACCAATGAGGGGATCGGTACAGATCCATCTTCATTGGGATTTGGGCCTAGCGACCCCTCTGGTGGGCCCATATGGATTAGAAGGTCTTATAGTCGAAGTTTCAAAGAGATTGGTGGTCACCTTCACCTATAAATACTGGCCTAGGGGGTCATTCTGAGAATTTTTACATTGTTGGTTAATTGAGTCTTTATTGTAATCAAGTTTTTTCTTACTTCTTGCTGCTGTAATCAAACTGTTAGTGAATCAATAAAAATAATCTTCGAAGTGGCTGTAGGCATATAATGCCGAACCACTATAAATTCCTATGTTCTTGATTATTGTTTTTGATTACTCTGTTAGTTTATTCTATTCCTCAGTTTTAATTTTACTTTCTTCATTTACTTCTTTACATAAGTCTATTCTTGGGTGTTTGTGACCAATTTGGTTGCAAACATTTTGGTGATTTCACTGAGAACCTGATTCTCAGCTGGTTAGGATCCCCTTTGTTACTATTGGATTGAGCAAATTATCCAAAGGAGATCCATAGTTACCTTCACAAAGTTGCATATACTATTCAGATTTATTAAAATCTGAGTAAGGAGATTGATAATGGTGAGACATACGAGATCTACTTTTCAGAATGTGGATGGAAATGAGACTGCTAGCATTTAACAAGGAGACCTATGCAATCAACCCACAAATTTTAATGTTGATCCGGTTGAAGTTCTGAACCCTGCTGATTCTATAACCAGAGCTGAATTTCATAATCTAATGAGAGAGTTGATGGAAAGCCATCGACTAATAAATCAGAAAATTCAGACTAATATTAGCCTAATGAACCAGATTACTTAGCAACATCGTAGGAATGCCAGAAGGGATCCCACTCCTTACTCGGCTTCAGAAAGTTCAAGCTCATCGGATGAATACCACAGGCATAGGCATCGCATGGTCGAAGGAGATCACACAGATGTAGAGTACGCTAGTATATGATCTTTGTTTGATGATAATAAACATATATACATTCGTTTAAATGTATTTGTTGTTGTACTATTTTATTTTTCACGTAATTAAATAAATGTTTGTTGAATAAAATAAATAACTCAGAATTCATATTTAAACAAATTATACCGGTGGTTTAATAAAGGAATAAAACAAACAAAATCAAATACGGTGATTAATTAACGCGTAAAACAAGCCATAGGTCAACCTATAATACGGTTTAATATAATGGTTGATATTGATTTGAACCCCTATAAATATAGACCTAGACCCTCACTTCTAAACTCATATTTACGGAGCGATGTCGTAATTTTATCATTTTCTCTTCTCCTCCAAATCCTAAATTCTTAGAAATAGGGACAATTAGACATATATACAATTGGAGAATTGTAAAAGAAGAATGGGAAGAATAATAAGGTCAAATCAAATCACCAAAGCTAAGGTAAATTGGAAATCCGGATCTAAATTATAAATCAAATTCCAAATCTCTCTTCTAATCTTGACCTCTGATAAATCTGTGCACGTTTACGATGTACAAATCCAAATAAGGAGAAAAGGGAGTTAAATTAGAATAACAGAGATTAGATCTGGAGATTTGAAAATCTAAAAAGACGAGTGAAAAATTATATATATTTTATATAATATAAGATTTATATCGTTGTAGATCTATTCCTATATGCCGAAATGTAAATTGGAGCTGTAGGCTAAAAATTGTATACTTGAAGTAAAATTGTAAATGTAGCCT
The DNA here is from genome assembly GCA_030737815.1 of Allium fistulosum. Lineage (NCBI taxonomy): Eukaryota > Viridiplantae > Streptophyta > Magnoliopsida > Asparagales > Amaryllidaceae > Allium > Allium fistulosum. Next base: position 1,331,654,721 of record CM060902.1, on the reverse strand, counting down.
ACACATTCTGTTATTGATAACCTAAAATTTTATATTGCATGTATCTAGAAAATATTATGTATTAATAATCTCTGAATTTAATCTCTGAAATTTATAGAATATGTGATAGCTTCGGATTTCTGAATTTAATATGACTTGTGCAAATAAAATAGTAGAGTTATCATAGTTAAACATAAGGATTTAAGTAGTATTTTAATTTGTTAGACTATGTAGCGTGTTGCGATGTGAATTTTTATACATTATCAAGCTTCAGATTTATAAATAAAAGTGTAACGGTTGAAATAACAAGGAATACACATAAAAGAAACAGATGTATAAAATAGGAATATTTACCATATTTTGTACTGTCTATTTCAATAATTATGAAAAATAATTTCTTGCAATTCCAAGCGTAACACAAATTCCCTTTTTGGATAAGATATAGAAATTTACGGTGTTAACTATTCCATTTGAGAGAAATGTAATTCCAATGCATTAAAATAGAGAAATCCCTAAGGATGAATTAAAAGAATATAAATGTGATAAAAATGATCCAAGAAAAGAATACGCACAGAATAAGTAAAACGAAAATGAAATAAAAAGAAATGTAAAGAAGACAAGTCATAATTTAAAATAAAAGGGTATAGATAGTCCTCAAAAATAAAGTATAGAATTAAAGGTTAAAAAGGAATAGAAATAGGAAGTTAAATAATGAGGGTAAGGGAAAGTAAATAAGAAAAGATATTTAGAAGAAAACAGTAAATGACCTTAAATTAAATAAGGTAAACGCTTGGAAAAGTAAAAAATATTGTAAACAGTGAACATTGGAGGCACAATAGTTAAACAATAATGAATAAAGATGTATATATAAACATACACACACACAGCCTCAAGTATGCATTTATGACTAATGTGAATTATATAAGTATGTAAATAACTTAAATGGATAAGAATGACATAGTCATTAGTATGGATTGGAATGCGAGATCAGTAGTGTTACACAATAGAAGTATGCCCACCGCAAGTGGCCACTAGCAGTTGTGTAAACATTATGCTGATATGGGACATATCCAACTGTAGGACCCGTGGAGTATATGTGCTTGCATATAGGTAAAGGCCCTTAGTAGAATCTGCTTCAATGAATTAAGATAGGATGGTGAGCGGCTCGATGCTATATTAGTATGTGTCGGTACAAAATCAAGAGTAGGATCTATACATAGGTTGAGTGCGTCATCGGTCCTGCGTGGTCAATGGGAAAGACATGTTACACCTAACGGACTACGCCTCTTACTAGGGTAGGTCCCGTTAGGTTGTGCACTGCCACAGTTATTTGCTAGTTTGTTTATTAGAGCAAGGCTAGTTAACCCATAAAAGAGTTCTTTCAAAAACGAATGGGGTAGTTTGAAGAGCTGACTCCTCTATAGTCAATAGGAAGCAAAAAAGTAGTAAATCCCTACGGCAAGACAAAATATGGCTATGCTATTATGACGTTGTATTAGGCACTACGTGACACACAACGAGGCGTAAACTACCATTGAGAGGTGGAGACGGATGAAGATGATGAGATACACCAACGAGTCAACATTTCAGGTTTCCCTTCCCAATGTGCAGTTGTATGGGTAGTCATAATACGAGATATAGTTCCATAGGGATGTCATATTGCATTGATGATGGACCCTAACGTGGTGCCAGATTACAGATACTAGCAGGGATAATATCTTAGTCCAAGGGGGACTATGGTACTTATATATATATAGTCTACTTCGGGTAGATGGGATGTACTGTATGCGTACGTGGAGTCGAGATGACTAAGTAAAATTAAAAGACATAACATGCAATGGAAGACAATCGACATAAACTAGTGTTATATATTAAATGTATAATTCACCAGTCACCAAAACGTCGTTCTGACTCCGTCCTCATAATGACCCACTTGATAGCTTTAGAGATACAAGTACTGGTGCAAGGCGGGAACAGTAGAAGGACAGGTTTCGTTAAGCAGGCTCGGCACTAATAAGGATAGTAGATGTTGGAAGTGCCAATCTTGATCAGTAACTATATGATTTATTATACTTTACTATTTTGAGTTATATTGATAGTGCTCTAATATTCATTTATTTGTTTATTTGTAGGATACCAAACCAACGGTCCATATCTTGGTGGATTTGGATTTTTGATTTAGCAAAAATTTGGACCCACTAGACTGCGGGTTGTTACATTTGGTATCAAAGCTTAGGTTAGTCGGTCTTGAAAAATCAAGAAATGTTGATTGAATGTATTTGTATTTTGCTTATAAATATAAATATATCATACGCCAAATCCTAAGAATTTGGAGATGGATAAGTCAATTATGAGTCGAAACAATGGAAGAAATTGAAGATGCACAACTACTCTGATTATTCCATGGGAAATAGGTTGCATGAAAAGGTGTTGACTTAAGAAGAGCATGAGCACAACATATGGAAAGTCCTTGAAGCTGGATAGTATGTGACTCCCTAGTTGGGGCCCCGATAGCCCAATGGTTATAGATCCTCATATGATTGTTGATTGATGATGTACAGTAGGTCCAGATAAGGGGAAAGTAAGAATCCATATGTTGCAGATATCCAGAAGCAATTGAGTTCTCGATGGAAGGTATGAAGTAATCACTCTAAGATGATAGCCGGATTTAAATATTTGGAAGAAGATAAGTCAGGAAATTGAAGAAGAAAGGTCCAAAAGAAGGGACAAAAAATATCCACTCCGAACCCGACCGCATATAAACGAATTTAATATAAAATTTAAAATGATTTTAATATAAGAGTTTGAGGAAATATATGTAATATATTTGAAATGATTTTCAAGGAAATTAATTAAAGGTAGAAAACCCTATTTTTGAGAAATAAGTACATGTTAATTTTTTGGAAAAATAATATAAATAAAAAGTTTTAGTACAAAATTTAAAATTTATTGGATCGAAAATAACAGTAAATGGTTTTAATAAAAAGGTTATTTTTTTTGGAAAAAATAGTAGAGTATATATAGCTCATTGATTTTTCTAAGATGAAAATTTTTTAAATTGAAAAATTCATTCTAGGGATGGACAATAGGAAGTGGTACAAGTTTGAAATGGGTTAAAAAGAACGGAAAAGAAGATTAGAACCCAAAAATAAAGCAGTCGGTGAATGCACTGCGATGATTTGATTAAGGAGATAATCAATTGAGAGTAGAACTATATAAATATAGGCCATTTAAATATGATTAGATTAGGTAGAAGAAATTAAATAGTAGTAACATTAAGAAATAATCTTAGGATCTTGTATAAAGTAATGTTAGTAATTAGAAATAACATTAAGAGATTATATTGAAAATAATGCTAGTAATCTAACTAGAAGAAACATAGAAAATAAAAGGTAAAACAAAGGAAAATAGACATTTTCCATTATTGTGCGCATTTATTTCAAGTATCTTTTAAAAGTCCTCATCACATGATAGTAGAGACTCCACCAAGGGTTGGAAGTGGAGATAATATGAGTGATAAGAAAATAATAAAATGAAAGTTGTTCTTATCTACTCAAGTTTTTGTTGTTTAAAATTATAAAAATGTATAGAAACACTGTAAAGTTTATTTTGAAAAGAAATGGCTTGGTGTAACAATTGGGTTTTTAAAAGAAAAACTTAATAAACGGTTTGAGTAAGAAATCCCAATTTTTAAGAAGTGAAAGTTAAAAAGGTCTTTAAAAGGGAAAGGACTTTTAAAAATTTAATTATAATTTTAAAAGTTAAGACACTAAGTTATTTTTTGAATTTGCTAAAAAGTTTCTAAGTTGTACTTTTAAAGATAAAATTTTTGGGATTAAATGCTTCAAAAATTTTAAATTTTATTTTTTGAAGAAAATTTATGAAGATCGAAGCAAAATTTTAATATGAAGTGGATAGATATGACCGCTTAGGTAAGACGGGGTAAAAGGTAAGGCTATGATGAAGATATCGATGACTACTTATAATGTAGCAATAAGAAATTCCCGTAAAGTGTTAGGAATATTGGTGAGAACCTAGGAATATTTGGTAAGACATGTGTAAGCCATAAGAAGAACCCACAAAGGAATTATAAATGGTATTAAAGTACACTTCTACGAGTTCTAGTGTATGCTCATAGGAAAGATCAAAAGTAAAGAAAGTAAATACCAAGATTTGAGAATACTATCAAGAGATTGAGATTAAGAGAAGATAGTAACAGAGGGTAATGAGATGGAAAACACATATAGATGATGTTGGTAGACTCAAAGTTAAGGAAGGCAAGATAGAGGCGAAAAAGTTATTCCTTCAAGCCAGTTGCCAATGTGTTATTCAAAGTGTGCATAGTTTGTATTTCTTACCCACTACAGTATGGGAGGATGCACAATTTGTTCGATAATTGGATATGGTAATGTTAGTAATGGATGACTCTTATTCATTAGAAGTCACAAAGGAAAATTAAGGTATGTCGGTTGGAGAATAATGGTACTTTAGAAAGGTCCATAGGTAGTAGTAATTAGTATTAGTAGTTGTATTTCTTTCCAATAGCCGTTTTTCTTTTTGTTGGGTAGTAAGCATTAGTTGTTTCTATTATGTAAAAGTACATACGATGTTTATGAAATATTCATTTTTATACATTTTCTGTGTAGACCGCAATATTATTGGAAAAATAATAAAATAAGGAAATTTCAGGAAAAACACTTAACTAATGCAAAAAAAAGAAAATACGAAAAGAGGTTGAAAGTTAAAAAATAAATTTAGAAAATTTATTAACTACTAAAAGTAAAAGGAATAAAAGTTAAATTCCAAAAAGTAGAATTTTTTTGGAAGCGAAGGACATAGAAAGTTTGTTGCGAAGCCACGGATTACTGTCCATGTACCTTAAATGATGAAATTTATAAATGAATTTGTGTATTGTTGTTATTATAAACAAAAGAAGAGTTTTTGAAAAATTAAAATTTATTACGATAGAGTTCACCATGAACGTTAAACTATTGACTAAACCACGATTTCATGTGGTGCGGTATAATTTGATTTGAAAAAAAAAATATGTATACTTTAAAAAATAATTGATTTTTTTTTTTTTGGAAAATATAACACCTTTGTGATTTTTGAAAATTTTGTGATGAAATTTTTTAAAGTTTAAAATCTTTACAGATATTTCATGAAAGGTATTATTTTGTTATATTTGAGATTCAAAAGGGTGGTCTCAGTAACATCCAAAATTCACGCTTATTTATTCCAAAATTCACGCTTATTTATTCCAAAAGTCACACTTCAAATATATTAGTATGATATAATATGATCCGTAAAAAAGCAAATATATTGAACTTTCCCAGCCCGTATTTGTGGACCGGCCCCTCTCCGTTCAGCTCTAAATCACACACTACAAATTGGAGAATTCCCGGATCATCATTACCCAAGTTCATCAATTTACATTCCTAGGGTTTCAGTAATCGAATCAATCTTCGTGTTAAAAATGGCGATGGCAGCTGTGAGAAGAGAGGGGAGGAAGTTCCTCGTCTCGTCCAACCCATCCATCTTCTTAAAGTAAGATTGAATATAATGTTAGGTGGATTCTTTTATAGTTTACTCATGTGATCTCTCGTGAATAGATTATATTGACAATGTTTAAATGTGTCTGTGACATTGATTGATGAAATTTATGTTGATATGATTTGATGTGATTGCAACCTAAATAATTTCTGCAATGTATCGCTCGTGTAATGGATCACGCGTGTGGATTTCAGCACGCATCACATAACTGATTTTGAAAATGCTCTCGACTTTTGAATTTCATTCAGAAATTGATATGTACAGCAAATTTTGCTTTAAGACATTTACACATAAAATGTAATGCTGTGAAGGACCCACCTAGTGACGTTTGCTTCTATGGGGTCCGCAGATGCTTCTGTAATCGGTTTAGGTGGTGTTACATTGTGTCTTATTAAGTATTTAACTATATTAGGATCACAGTGTCTGTTTTGGTTCCAGGTATCACATGCGAATCCCATACTGTCCTTTACCTTTCTATTTGTTTAGCACTGTTCTGTGGAGCATTTAGTACCATTCTAGTTTATTTAACTATGCCTGAATATTTATCTATATCATGTCATGTCACATAAAATGGAGTCAAACTTGTATTTTAGCTTACTTGGTAGCAAACTCAGCATGATTATTTGTAATTTTCTTAGATACAAAGTAGGTATGCCCGGCGGTGCAAATACAATGATTTAGGATAAATGCTGAAGTGTGCCAGTAGCGTGTGAAAAGAAAAAATGTACAGTGATAAATGCTCTCCCTGCCTCTTTCTTTTATCTTCCTTCCTTTTATCTTATTTCTCTCACTCCCTCTTCTTGCATACAAGTAACTCGCAATGGTGTGATTTGAAGGGGGCAAGAAGGAAGAAAATGTAAAAAATCAATGGTGTGGACTTTATGCATTCTATTTGTCTACTGTTCTAGAAGAAGTTTAAGATCAAAATGTTTCATTCAGTAAATCATGTAAATTAGTCATTTTCCCGATTTGTTTTTATTACACTAAAAGCATATTATGTCCACAGAGAATCATGCCCCCTTGGCGCAAGATCGATCTCAACCCAGATTGGTAAGGAGATTGTCTTTTGCTATTTCATAAATGAACCGTTTATTAAGACTGAAAACATGTATATTATAAATTGCTTGCTTATTGTTCACTAACTTAAACTTGCAGTCAGAAACCGAATGAAAAGTGTTAGGAATATTCAGAAGATTACGAAGGCTATGAAGATGGTTGCAGCATCCAAATTACGAGCAGTTCAAGTCAAAACTGAAAACTCACGTGGATTGTGGCAACCATTTACTGCACTTCTTGGAGATGCCCCTAGTATGCTTTTGTAGTCTCACATCATTTTCTTAATGCTAATTCTAGTATAAGAAATAATATCTTGTAGACATTTTCCAATCTCTGCCATCCTGCTAAATGACGTAATATAGGAATTGCTATGTAGTGTTCCTAAACCTACAGTACGTAAAATGCATGTCTGGAGAGGTAGATGGTTTTGTGCAATCGGCCACTTATCTTCAAATTCAAGTTGAAGAAGTAAATGCTGCTGACTGGTCGAATAGGTTATATGTTTGATGTCAAAATGAAATAATGAGGTTCAACTCCTGTTTAATGAACTTATTTGCTTAAAAAGAAACGGATGAACGATTCCATGTTGTTTGAAACTAAAAATTAAGCACTGAGCCAATTCACATTCTATTTTAGTATTTGTTACTACCACAATTGCTTTTACTGCATTCGTTAAAAGTTAGGTAACTAACGGCAATTTCAATCATTTCATTTTCGTTATTGATAGAACTTTGTGGATATCAATACTTTATTCTTTTAAGCTTCAGTTCATGATCTTACCCTATTATTTTTATGCGCTTTCTTCTAACAGGTGTTGATGCAAAAAAGAATGTTATCCTCACCATTTCATCTGATAAAGGTCTTTGTGGAGGCATCAATTCTACGTCTGTCAAAGTCAGCAAGTCTCTTTTCAAGTTGACTTCTGGTAATATGGATGAATTTTTGTTCACCATTAGGAATTTTTCTCCTTCTAACCAATGCCAGCGTCTATTTTTAATAATTTTCCTTTGAACAGGTCCTGAAAAAGAGACTAAGTATGTTATATTGGGAGAAAAGGGAAAAGTTCAGTTGGTACGTGACTCAGTGAATAGCATTGTTATGACTGCAACCGAACTGCAGAAGATTCCTTTGAATTACACTCAGGTTAGTTCCCTACTTGACTCTACTGTTTTTTTTCCTTTCCAACAAGCATTCTGTAAAATATATCTCTCCTTATCGATTCATTTTTTTGTACGGGATTGGTTATTTAATAGATTATTTGAATCTTCATTGTACATTGTGTATGTATGAACTGCAAGTTTTGCTCTCGGCCATTTTTTCCAGAAGAATTTATTCCAGTATGGTAGTAAATTACTGGATGACATATTGCCTGTCATGTTATCTATTGGCTACGAATATATATGTACAAAATCAAGTTTGATTGGAATGAAGCTGCCTTTAAGTGGGCTAATTAGTATATTGACCAAGTGACTTGTTTGTTAAAAACCAGTAGTTAATGGAAGAAGAGAATCATTGAAGCAGACGAGATGGATTTCACATATATGAAGTATAATTTCCTTGCAAGTGGATTGAAAAACATTTTTATAGTTTCTGGTGATGCAGGTGGAATCATATATGTTGCTTTTTCACTAATAAATGCGTTGAAAATGATAAACTAAGAAGATAACGGGCAAACATATTTATTTTTTGAGTTGTTGGAGCAATGTAAATAAAGCTGTGGTTTGGACAATTTTGACATAACTTAGGGTGGTTGATATTTTGAATAAATTATCAAATGGAAACAATTTTAAAACTATTTAAAAATTAAATTTTAGATTACCAATGAAGTCATACAAAAGTATCCAGCATTCTGTTGGATATATCATATATGTCTTGAAATATTGAGTTTTGATTGTAAAATTCCAAGTTTCTAACTGTTCTGGTTTCTACTTGCCCAACCACTCCTTTAGAAAGTGGCGGATCATTAATGTCACAGTGATACTTTGAAGCTTATAATATACTTTATCTATTGAATTTTTTAGTACCTAAATATCGTTAGGACAAGGCTATATTTACCTCTTTTAATTAAATGTATGATGATGATATTTGCCTCTTCTTTATGCTTGCATGATTAGGTTTCTGTCCTTGCCGATGATATCCTGAAGAACGTCGAATTTGATGCATTGAGGATTGTTTACAACAGATTCCATTCAGTTGTCCAGTTCTTTCCAACTGTTTCAACTATCTTATCTCCTGAAGTAATTTTTGAAAAATCTCTGTCTATTTTAATCACTATAAGCTCAAACATATCAAAATTACTAGTTACGTTTCACAGACGATTGAGAGAGAGTCGGAATCTGGTGGAAAATTAGGCGATCTTGATGCATATGAAATTGAAGGGGGCGAAACAAAATCCGAAGTGCTTCAGAATCTTGCAGAGTTCCAGTTTTCTTGCGTATGCTCTCACTTAACTTGCAAATTCAAAAATCTCTTGTTCTATTTTATTTTTTCAACAGTCTCCTGGCATGTGTATGCCTTGGATAAAGGGCTCATGAACGTTTGCTAGTAGTACTTGATTTTCTTAGTTTCTTTAAGTGTAATATGATAGGGATACATGTGTTTTTACGGACAACTCAAATTTTCTATTAAATTGCAGGTGATGTTCAATGCAGTGTTAGAAAATGCATGCAGTGAACTTGGAGCAAGAATGTCTGCTATGGACAGCTCCAGTAGAAATGCTGGTGAAATGCTTGATAAACTCACCCTCACATACAACAGGTCATCTTTCTCTCTAAACTTTTACACCCACACACACATATACATACATAATTTAGTTGTGTGAAGTGTGCGTGTGCGGCGTGGGCGTGTGCGTGTTCGTTCACACAACTAGATTATGTCATTTGAAATATTTCATTTAGAAGAAAAGCATTATTGTAATTTTTATGTAGAAACTGTAAAGGCTGTATTAAGTAATTTATCGATGTCATATAATGTGATTATCATCAGTTTATATGTAATTGTTACACCAGGACTCGTCAAGCATCGATTACAACAGAACTGACCGAGATCATATCTGGTGCATCTGCTCTCACTGGCTAGAGGTGCTGAATATTTTCTTTGCATTCAAGACTAGATTTGAGATGAAGAATGGCTGCAATAAATTTCAGTGAAATTCAACGATGTCGTGGACATGATGCTCGTTTTCACTTTGCTCTCTGTTTGGTTTTGTTTTCTTTTGGCATCATTCTTCTCTGTAGTTGTAATAAATTTTGTAACATTCTACTTCGTTATAATTAGCTTGTGCCATTTTGGAGGCATTGCTGATTATATTGATGATGATACTATAAATTTTGGTTTTGCACTTCTGTTACAAGGTGGTTTTAGCAAAAGCTCAGTTGAATGGTTTGTTTTGAATCTACAGTATTCTGAAAACTGCTGTTTTTTCAACTGTGAAGGAATCCCGGCAAAAAGGCCTAAAGTCTGATTTGTGTGTGGAGAAGGCATGTCAATGAGGTGTACCAGTATTTTGAACAGTGGTGAAATATCTGAAATTGACAAGTTGGAAGTCAGTTTAAGGATAAATTATTCACAGTTACATCAATTAAGATTTTTTGTTGTCTCTTTCTGAAGATCAGTTTCAATTTTTTACTCTCTAAATTGATTTTCACTTTTTCACGTTTTTGGCCTCATGTGATTTAGATCTTGCGGGTTTTTTTCAAAAGTTAATGGATCTCACACAATTTCCTCTTAACCTGCTTTTTTTTATAAAATAATAATAATGTAAATATAAAATAAGTGAACCAAATTTTGCCCCTGTTTTGCATTGGTTGTGATTCATTGGTTAATTTTATCTTCTTTTTCTTGAGATTCAAGGTTAAATTTTAAGATTTCAACTAATGCGTTTCTGGGTTATTCTTTAAACTGTATCGATGGTTTATTCTAATTAAATGCTTATCTTTTCTATTAATTTGAATTGATCAAGTAATGTGTGCAGTATAAAAATAAGGGAAAATAAGGGATACATCCCTAAAATAAAACTCAATACACAAAACATCATCCTCATAAAAAAAATATAAATTACATATTTATTTTTAAATACTACAATTTTCTTCTCTACAATACCCATCTTCTCCATTGTAGCATTAATTATCAATCTTTAAAACGTCCAATTTCTTGTAGAAACGACGGATTAACAAACCGTTTTCACCATTAAATCATAAATTTTATTATCTTTCTAACGAGTGACATTGTGCATATGTAAAAACAACGGCATGACAAACTATAATTGCAGACATGTCTGCAATTATATGCAATAGTTGTAAATATTTCTACTACTTTATGCAATATAATTACAGATATGTCTGCAATTATACCATATAATTGCAGAAATGTCTGTATTTATATGCAATAGTTGCAACTGTATGCAATAATTGCAGACATGTCTGTAATTATACCATATAATTACAGAAATGTCTGAAATTATATGCATTATATGCAATAGTTGCAACTGTATGCAATAATTGCAGACATGTCTGCAATCATACCAATTTCTGCAATTATATGCATTATATGCAATAGTTGCAACTGTATGCAATAATTGTAGAATAATTGCAGACATGTCTGCAATTATATGCAATAGTTGCAGATTTGAAGAAAAATCGAATGTGTTTAAAATTTGCAGAATTGTCTGCAAATATATGGAATAATTGCACATTTACTGCAATATGATTTTTTGGTATCAACAATGAATCTCGTTTTAAATATCATAATTTTTTTGATTTTTTGGTGAAAACGGTATGCTGATCCGATGTTTCTACATAAAGTTATACGCGTTTGAAATATTAAAAACATAAAGGGTATTTGGGTCTTTATGCGTGCGTGAATTTGAAAACATGGACCGAAAATTTATTAAAAAACGGAGGAATGTTTTGTATATTTTCAAACCTTATCACGGATGTATGCCAAATACATCCTAAAAATAAATCATTCTTCTAGTTGATGTGCGTGTTTTTGAAATATAATTAGGAAAATGTTAATGTTTGCCCCAAGGGCATTAAGATTATAAATTTACTCATGTAACCATTTGAATTCAACACATTCACTTTTGTTCAAGGATAAAATAAATACAGGGAAACATTCTCTAGGATAAAATTGAAGGCTTTTTCGATGTGTAGGACAACCAATCAATATTTTATTTCCAAGGATAAAAGCGTTAAAAAATTTAAAAAGCCCTAACTGCTGCCGCGCACTTTCTCCTTTTCTTCTTCGATCTCGCTCCACTTCTTCTTCGGTCTCATTTTTGGCTTCGAGCGCGTTCAAATTTAAATTCGCTTCTTCATTTTTTTATTTTTGTACGCGATTCATTCTTATCATCATGATTTTGGATTCTAGTGTATTTCCTTTGAACACTGGAAATTTTCAGATTTAGGTATGATTCTATTTTTTTCCTTTTCTTCTATCAGAGTTTTAATTCGGTTATTTCTAACATTCTCTTGTTTTTAAAAAAAATAAATAAATTCATTTTTGTTGCTCTATTTTCTTCTTTCATATTCTATGGCAAATTTGGACACTAGTAGCAGGTATGTGTGTTTTGTTATCTTTTTTATGTAGCAATGTTTTCTTATGTGTTTTAAATTGAATGTTATTTGGTTTTTGTCCACTGATGTATATCTTGGATTTAATGAACTCTGTTTGAGTATCATTTTTGTTATTAATTTGAGGTTCAGATGTTAGGTATCATTTTTAAAGTATGTTGGTATCATTTTTGTTATTAATTTGAGGTTCAGATATTATGTATCATTTTTAAAGTATGTTGGTATCATTTTTGAAAAATATTTGTTATTTTCTACTCTTTTGTTTGTTTGAGTATATGAAAAAAAATGGAGTTGTTACAGAGTAAATATGATGACAATGAGTTTAATTAGAGTTTTTTAAGTATCAAATATTTAATAAATTTTGTTTGATTATCAGTTTTACTATTATCTTGAGGATCAGTTTTTAGGGATTAGTTTTAGTGACAGTGTGTATCATTTTTGTAAAAACTGTTTTATTTTTTTGTTTTTGATTTTTTTATTTTATGAAGAAAATTACTGTTTGCTAGAATAAAATGACAATCTGAACGAAACTGTTTTTTGGTGATTTTTTTTAATGGTGACAATAGCTTTTTTGTTGTGTTTGTATTCAATGATAATACTTTCAGCACACGTTTGTCTGTTGATTGTTCTTTTTATGATTTGAAGAATAAAATTTGTTGTCATTGGTCTCAGTTAACTCGTTTGTCCATTAAGATTTCTTACATGCTTGAAAATAAATTTATCTACTTGATATCGATTCCGATCTTCAAATTATAATTTGTTTTCAATTGTATAAGAAGAGTGCATTCTTTTCTTTTACCGTTAAGATCAAGGGTTCTCAATTGGAAAATGATGATGGTGACTCCATTACGATTTCATCCAATCTTCTAGTTATTCATTTTCTAGTGGATCTTTATGTTCAAATGTTGTTCATAGTAAAAGTTATTTGAAGGATATGTTGAAGAAAGGTTCAAAATTATCCATTTTTGATTTTGTTGGTTTTTGTTTTGAAGGAGCTAATGATTTTAGGGAACTTTTGATGGCATACCAAATTCAAAAGGGATATAAATTAGTGTTTTTGAAGAATTATTCTACAAGAATTACTACTCTCTACTCTTCTTCTCTGAATGAATGTCCTTTTAAAGTGCATGCTTCTTATGATTCCGTACAACTTAATAGGTTTTTCATTAGAAGTTTGGTTAGCGATCATTTTGTGAGGCTAGCCTTAGAAATTTGAATAATCCACATCTTTTTAGCGCATTTGTTAAATCGTTGATTATTGATAAGATTCATGATTGTCCTAGTAAAAAGGCAGAAGGTATAATAGATGGTTTTAGAAGAGAATACAATCTTGACTTGTCTTACTCTTTTTCTTATTCCGGAAAACAACTTGCTTTGATGGAAATGCATGGTAATGATATTATGTCCTACAATGATTTGAGTTTGTATTTAGAAGCATTGAAGAAGCATAATTTAGGTAGTTATGTCGATATGAATGTTAATTCTTGTATTAATTAATTTGAGAGAGTGTTTATTGGTTTTGGTGCTTGTTTACTTGGGTTTCAAGAATTGTCGACCAATAATATTTTTAGATGCTACTTATTTAAGGGGACGACTAGGTTTTTTGAGGGGTGCTACTACAAAAATTGATAATCAAGGTATGTTTTTATTTTTTGTGTTTTAAAGTTATGTGGTGATGTTGTATCAATGTTGTGAATAATAACCAGTATCAGTTTCAGTTTCTATTAGTATCATTTTAAGTTTCAGTAACTGTTATCTTGAGTTTTTTTAGTATGATTTTTAGTTCAGTTCAGTTTTTGCTAGTTTTTGTTAGTACCAGTATTAGTTTCTGGTAGTATCCTTTTGTTTGTATCATTTTTAGTTGAGTTTTTGTTGTTTTTAGTTTCGGTAACTAATATATCGTAGTGTTGTAGTTTTGGCTTTGGTGTGTATTAGATTAGTGTTTATTATCAGTTTTAGGTATCATAATTTTAAAATGTTATAATGTATAGTGTTTGCAACTAAATTCACAAACACCCGAGAATATGTTTAAGTAATGAAATAAATGAAGAAATTAAATGGAAACTGAGGAATAACACTGAATATAAAGAAAAATTCAATAAAGAGCAAAAACAACAAGGTTTATAGTGGTTCGGCGTTAATTGCCTATGTCCACTTTGAATACTTTCTTTATTGCTTCACAAATCCTCGATTACACTTACAATCAGCAACAAATAACAAGAGATCAAGGAAGAATGAAATAAGGTTGGCTACAAAAATGGCAGAGTTTCACTTATCATCCCCTCCCCCAAAGTCCCTCAAAATGGCCCCCGTCTCTGTATTTATAGATGAAGGCAGCCTCCAATCTGACTGAAACTTCGGCACCTGGACCCCCTCAATCATATGGGCCCACCAAAGGGAGGGCTAGGCCCAACTCTCAATAAATAGGGGTCGGTACTGACCCCTCCATGGGTTGAGTTTGGACTAGCGACCCCTATGGTGGCTTTCTTATAGTCTATATTGATGTTGTTCCAAATATCATAGCATTTGGACTTGTGAATCTCTGGTTCTCATCATGTTTCAGTTATAACCTCAATCTATTCAAGGCAATGCCGATCCAACCTCCTCGAGTTAGGCCTTGCTGGCCCCTCCATGAATCACACTAACAGGTTGATGCCGACCCATCAAACTATGCCGACCCATCCTTCTATACGTTCTATGCCAACCCGTCCTTCTAGAGATACTATGCCGACTTGTCCTTCTGAAGATACTATGCCGATCCAAATACGTTATGCCGATCCATAACTCTGGAGTGTTGCTGTGCCGACTCCTTCATTTCCTAGATGTTATGCCAACCCTCTATGTTTCCTCCATATTATGCCGACCTGACCACACTCTTCCAACCTGAACACTTTATGCCAACCCCACCATTTCCATGTCCTATACCGATCCTACCATTCTCATACTTTATACCGATTCAAACTCAATACGCCGATCCATCGGTTTTACAAGTTATGCCGATTCCATTCATACCTCCCTTCATTCATCAAGCATCCACGTCGATCCCTATTCCAGCCAAACTAAATTCCAAAATTCCGACATCTTGCATTATCTATATGTCGACTTTATTTATCCTAGGCTAGATACAACTGTTCAGACATTATACTCTGGCCTTGTGGATGTCGTCTTGTAACCACCCATCCTATCAACAGTCAAGTCTGGCCTTCATAATCAACCTTGTGTAGCCGGGCCAAGGTACCGAGTAACACTTGCCCCCCAAAGTACGTCTTGTGAATAACATGACGTGCTTTGAATTGGAGAAACCCAGGTTCCCGGGAACAGGCCTATCCAAGTCACTGATTGATCATTGTTCTTTTATTAACCTTCGATGGAATAGGTTTGACATCTCATTCCATTTGAATGCATAGAATTTGGTTATATGAAGCCTTCAGGTTTCTTCTTGACTTAACCTTTCAAAAAGCTAAATTTATAAATCCCTTCCACCCACGTTCATACACATGTTTCCGTTGTTGACTTTCGGACGTGTTCAGACATTCGTCGACCTTTGCCGAAATGCTTTATTCTGTATGTTTCCGTTTACAACCTAATCTTCATGATATCGGTTACCATTCGGTTTTACAAACATCTGCCACTACCTTCCGTCCCCTTTCTATTTCATTAGCATTCGTCATTTATACACATCCCTATTTTTCTTTTGTTGTATGTTTTTAAAAGTAAGAGAGGTCGGCATTTGATATGCCGATCCCTTGGTGAACCTGCATGGATATGGATCAGCATACTTCAAGGCTGATCCCTCTTATTTTTATGACGGGTCATTGGGGTGTGACCGGTTCCTCTTCCCCTTCTTTCTCTCATATAAAAACTCGCATCCCCTCCTCTTCTTCTTTCACTTTATATTTTCAGCGCTTAAACTCTCTTTATTTTCTTGTTCATCATAACCAAACGCTCCAAAGCAAGACAAAGCCCCCTCTTCTAACTTGAACCTGAGTGCAAGATCATACTTCCGACTTCCATTAACACTAATTCGCTCCTAATTCAAGCTTCGGCCTTGCAACCTGAATCGACTAGGTATAATCTCTTCCTCATTTGTGTCGTTAGGTCATGAATCTTTGAGCTTGGAGGTGTTTAGGTGTTTGTTAGTTGTATTACCTAGTGGGGTCGATTATGTTATAGGATAGAGGAGGAGAAGGCGAAGGAGCAGGAGAAGAAGAAAGGAAGAAGAAAAAGAAAAAGGGTAACTAAAAAGGAGGGCTCCATAATTCAGAATGTCAACATCCGAGCCTAAAGCTTCGTTTGCTGATCACCCTTCATGTCATTTGAGACGGTCAGCGATGGCGGTCTCCCTGGGCGGAAAATCTAGGCTTTGACATTTTACTTTTGCTTTTCTGATTTCAAACTGCTTATGTTTATTTCATATTGCACTGCACTAGTTCACACACAACATAAGGGGACAAGTTATTATTTCTAACATTGATTGTCTATTGAGTATAGATGACATAGATCCCAAGTTATACGAAGCGTTCAACCACAATGTCTTCTGAATCGGCCATGAGATCAGGTTCCGCTACCTTATCTAACAAGCCTGCATCGAGTTAGCAAATAGTGAAAGTAGAGACATCTGACCCACAAGCAAATCTTTTTTCCGACATACCAGTTCTTCCTGGAGAAGTTATCGATCCAGCTCCTGATGTCGCGGAGGATGCCATTATTCTAAACAATCTGGTTGACTTGCTGGCATCTAGGATCGGTAAGGCCGCTCTCCGTCAGTTATATTCTATCCACGGGATTCCTTTCGTAGACGTTCTCATCCCGTCGAGGCAAGACAGACCTCACTTGCCCCCAGTCGGATATACTGCATGTAACAAATTCATGTGCTGGGCTGTATGCGTGCCACCGTTTAACTCTTCGTTCGGGAAGTGCTGAGATTCATGGGAATCGCTCCTACTCAGCTACACCCTAATAGCTATGCCTTTATCCATGGCACTTTTCTCCTCTTTATGAACGTCCTATTTCGCCCGCCAACTCCCAAAGACATCCGATACATTTACAACTTCAAAAGATGGGCCGATAGTCCTTCGTATGTCTTCCTTGAACCTTTCCCAAATGCCAGGTCTTAACAGGTGCATGTAATAAGCTCTCCTTATTCAAACACGAATGGTTCTACATACGGTGTCCTCCCGGCTTCGCAAGAAGATGGTTGGAAGGACGTAAGTACTATTTCTTCCTTTGCCTTTAATTCAAAGATTCAAATTGTAGCTTCTTTCTCAACTATACTAATTCCTTCAATTCTTTCAGGTGTTTATCCTGGACTTGAAGGCGTCAGATACTCCAGGGCTGTCGCGGCGATTTGTGCTACTCCGGTGGAGGACCGGGACATTAAGCTCCTCATCACCGATGAGTTACTCTCTTTATTTGGGCTATTAGAGGACAGCCGTAGAATTGGTCTCCCTGGAAGCAGAGCGATTTCGAAGGCTGTCGCCGAGTGAAGGGAAGAAATAAATGATCCAGTAGTGCCCCTGTTGAGGGAACCCAAGAAAGCATCGAAGAGGGACAGATAAAGGAATCAGAAGATGTAGGGCCAAGAAATGAAGACGTAGGCCTTGGAAAAACGCCGGCTGTTGAAGCGCCACACACTAGCCAATCGCAACCTCCCCCGAAAAGGGGAAAAAGTTTGGCGTACAAGATTCGAAAAAGGAAAGCCGGGGCAACCCCAAAATTTGTCATAACTCCGGTTAAAAAGTTCTCGTCTTCTCAACAGACGGAGAGCATGTTAAAGGGATTTTCTGACATTTCGATCCCAGACGATTTATTAAATTACAACTTCACCAACCTTGACGTTGATGGGCTTAACTCACCCGCGAGAAGCGGCGAAGGCATGCAACCTTCTAACTGAGGAGAAGAAACTCCCACGAGTAAAGCAAACACTACTGGTCCGTTTGCGGGAAACACTAGGACACACACAAGCACTTGCACTCCACCATCCACTTGTGATTCACTCTTCACATAAAAACTCCTAATATGTTCCCGTTTGGTTCTTTTACATGTGATGTCTCATTCACATGCCTTCGATCGCCTCCATGGCTCTTCCACCTACTATCGGTCAAGTCGGGATTCCGAATCCGAAAGGTGCCGAGATAAAAACGAAGGACGTGATAGAGACTATCACTCTCGAGAATCTTCCTCTTCATCCATAAGGAAGTCTCAGGCACATGCTCCGCGCCAAGGCGACCCATCCAACCCTCCTGCACAGAGCGGAGACAAGTCCGCACATCGGGGTTCCCAATCTGCCGCTCCTCATGACCAACACTCTGGATCATCAAGTACCAGACAATCTCGTGAGCGTCGCGAACATACACTGGTTACGTCTGAACAAATCCCTCCGGTTCCTGCCCAATATCCTACCACAGCGGAGAAATTAGCTGAACTCAAGGCTACTTTCCCGAAAATCTGCTTTGACGGGCTCAAATTCCTCCCCTCCATACACATCATTCCTGGAATGCCAAAAAGAGCTCATTAGCATGTATGAATGATGTGTATGTCCAACATGAAGCGTTCATTCACTTAACCGAAAAAGTCTCCGAAGTTTCTATCGAGCGCCAACATGAGATTGATCGCCTCAAGCTAGAGGCCATCCATGAAAAAGATATCATCAAACATCAAGATGTTGAGTTGCTCTAATTTAAGGCTCAACTTGACGAGGCAAAGAAAAATGCGAAAGAGATGGCTGAGGCAGTTAGTAGCCTAAAGACTTCACATAAGAAGGAACTGGATGCTGCACTTCAACTCAGTGGCACCTTAGCTTTAGAGAAGGACTCCTTACAAAAGGAGAAAGATGTCTTAGCCCGTCGCATTGAGGAGTTAGAAAAATTACTGTCCAAGGAGAGGGAGGAGAAAATCGAGGCACAAGAAGAGTCGCAAAAATTTGCGAGGAGATTGTCAAAACAAGAAACTTAAAAATGAAACTTGATGAGCAACTCTCCCAAATCGAAGCCTTGAAAGAAGCCGCCCGCGAAGAGGGCAAGAAAGAGGTACTCGTGGAAGTAAACTCCTGAATTGAGGCAGCGACTGAGTCCGGTAGGGAGGAAATCAAGAACTTATTCGATCCACTCATTGCCGAATACAATGCAAAATTTCTTCTTCATTGCGACTTAACTTTCATGGGTGAAGGCTATCTCGAATCGCTCGCCGAGGCTTGGGATATCATCATGAAGATAAAAAAAAGAAGAGTTGGGGGTGGGAGAGCTTGATGGAGGGCCACTTGTGCAGGAAGTGCTCCGAGGGAACGAGCCATCTGATTTGGCTACCACAAAACTTCAATTCGGTAAGGCTCCTACACCGATTAAGGAAAAGGAAGATATCGTAGGGTCTTTTGGAATAGAGCCCCAGGGTCCTCCTTCTGTTCAGCCGGCTAGGACTTTATTGGAGCAACACGTTGGTTATGATCTAGACAAGCCTAGACTTCGCCCCAACATGCTGTCTCCCATTATTGAAGGGAGCACCTCGACAACCACCTAAAGCCAACCGGATGCTGGTATCGCAATAACTCCTTCGAATTGAAAAAGTTTTTGTTTCCAGCACATAACGACTATAGACTAATGCTTGCATTTTTATGAAACTTTGTAGGTCATCTCGGTCCTGAATTAACTACTAGGAGCGATGTCGCTACAGAGCAGGTAGGAAAAGTGGCCGAGGCTCCGACTTCCGCAGATACTCCCGGACTCGATGCTCAAGTGATTGGGGCACTTGATGAGGACAAGCCCGAAGACCCATCTTTTACCGAGGAGCACGATGACGTTGTGGTCACGGGTGCTTCGAAGCATATTGCTAAATTCATCTTGAAAGAACAAATTGAAGAAGAGTAAAAATCAAAACTCAAAGTCAAGGGTGAACCCGATGTGGTGGTGGTTGAAGTCCTACTAATAGGCCTTTGCAATTTATCCCACCCAACGGGACAATTCCTATTGCGGTTCCTCCTCCTTCCTCAAGTACCTCCACTCAAGGCGGCAAAGGGTCTCAAAAGAGATGCTCGACCGATTCAACCCCCGAAAAACCAAAGAAGGAGAAGAAATCAAAGAAATAGTCGGTGTCTTGCATCATTGTACTTAGTATGGATAGGTTATACATGTGTCTCTTTTGTTTTTTCTCTTAGTAGTAGATGCACGGGCGTGGATCTCGAACTTTCGAATAATTTGTAAGGAAATTTTGAGATTGTGAATAAGAGTTTTTGTTTTTTAATTAATTGTTGCACGAATTATTACTTCAATGGTAGATTAACTTCTTCCCATTCCAAGTACTTGTAATAATTTCCATAAGTTTCATTGATAATTCACTATCTCAACCTCGAATCCTCTCCATAGGTGCCATTTTAAGCCATAAGCGATGCCAAGCCAAAACCGTAACTAACGATTGTGTTTTGCTGCCAACAGTTCAAGCCTCTTCCATTGATTTGAGATCGTTACTCACAGGATAGCGAACGACTGGAAGCTCGTTTGTCCACCCATTGGATTTTCGAATTAGCCTATGGCTCGGAGACTTAGAGTTTTTCTTCAGATAATTTATACTCTAGTCCGCTTTAGGGACTTAGAGATTTTTGTCAAATCGTTTATACTCTAGTCCACTTCAGGGACTAAGAATACTCTAGTCCGCTTCAGGGACTTAGAGATTTTTGTCAAATCGTTTATACTCTAGTCCGCTTTAGGGACTTAGAGTACTCTAGTCCACTTCAGGGACTTAGATATTTTTGTCAAATCATTTATACTCTAGTCCGCTTCAGGGACTTAGAGTACTCTAGTCCGCTTCATGGACTTAGAGATTTTAGTCAAGTCGTTTATACTCTAGTCCGCTTCAGGGACTTAGAGTACTCTAGTCCGCTTCAGGGACTTGGAGATTTTTTTCAAGTCCTTTATACTCTAGTCGGCTTCAGAGACTTGGATATTTTCGTCAAGCCGTTTATACTCTAGTCCGCTTCAGGGAATTTCGTCATTCTTCCACTGTCGGCGGCCTTTATTCCTTATTGCGAAAATTGCCTTTTGATTCATCTACAGAAATTGCCAACCAAGCAAACTTGCAAAACCCCTCTTATTCATTTTCATCGGGGATCGGTATAACTGGTTGATTTTTAACTCTATGCATCTGCTCATACATCGCAGATGTCAATATTAATCAGTTCCAACACATACGCATAACACGCAATAACAGTAATTTATGCAAAGGAAGCTTCAAGCTTTTATTCATTATAAAAATAGGGACAGAATAACTTGTCTTATTACATATCAAAAAGGTCAAATACCGAAGAAAATATTGAAAACAAATACTATTGAAATGCAAGAGAAATAGTCTAGGTGAAATAGCGTCGTAAATGCTTGCTATTCCACGCTCTTGGAAGCGTCACACCATCAGCAGTCGCTAGCTTGAAAGTTCCATCTCCAAGCCACTGTTCAATGACGTATAACCCTTCCCATGTCGGGTTCATGTGTGACGGGGCCGAAAAAATTCGTTTTAGGATAAGGTCACCAACTTCAAAGGTTCTCGACTAGACTTTAGCATTGTAGTACCGGGCGACTCGGTGTCGATGTGCAGCCACTCTTAAATCGACCTCCTCACGCTTCTCATCAATAAAGTCCAATGACTCCACTAAGAGATTTTGGTTTGTTCTAGGATCGTAGTAAGTTAACCGATGAGAAGAGACTTCGAGTTCTATAGGAATGACTGCTTCAGCTCCGTAAGCAAGAGCAAATGGAGTTGGCCAGTCGTAGACTTATGGGTGGTCCTGAAGGCCCAGAGTGCCGTGGGAAGTTCATCCACCCACTTGCCTTTAGCCTTTTCCAAACGCTTCTTCAAGATAGATTTTATAATCTTGTTTACAGCTTCAACTTGTCCATTCGTCTGAGGATGGACGACCACCGCAAATCTCTTTTCAATGTGATATCTCCGACAAAATTCCTTAAACTTGGCACTGTCAAATTGAGTCTCATTATCAGTCACAATAGTTCACGGAAGACCGAAGCGACACACAATGTTCCGAACAACGAAGTTGATGACTTTCTTAGTTGTGATCGTAGCTAACGGCTCCGCTTTGGCCCACTTGGTGAAGTAGTCAACTGCGACAATTGCATATTTCAAGCCACCTTTGGAAATTGGCAAAGAGCCGATAATATCGATTCCCCATACAGCGAATGGCCATGGACTAACCATTTCCGTGATCTCTGTCGGCGGTGCTCTTGGGACCTTTACATGTATCTGGCATTTGTCGCATCGTCTCACATGATCTGCGGCATCCCGGTTCATGATCGTCCAGTAGTACCCATAACAGAGTATCTTTTTTGCTAACATTTTCCCCCAGTGTGATCACCACATCCTCCCTCATGGACTTCTTTCAAGACATGCTTGATCTCGTCTTGGGCGATACACCTGAGAAGAGAATAGAAAATCCCTTTCGATACATAGTACCTTCTTGCATAATATACCGTGAAGCTTTTCGAAGGACTTGTCGCTTTTCGTTCCTCTTCTCAGGGAAGATTCCATGCAACAAGTACTCTCTAAATGGGGTCATCCATGATTCCCTTTCAGGTTCCGTTTTCGGTACTTGATCAACTTCCATCACATTTATACTTAGGGTACGTAATGTCTCGACATGAACCAAGCCCATCTATTGTGCACCAATAGTGCTTGCGAACTTTGCCAATGAGTCGGCTTCTCCGTTCTGTTCACATGGGATATGCAAAATGTTATAGTATTCAATATCTTCCAACAACTCCTAAACTCGGGTAAGATACGGGGCAAGCCGTTGTCCCTTTGCCTGCTAGTCCCCTCTAACTTGGTACACCACCAGTTGCGAGTCGCAAAAGATTTCGATAGATTTCACCCCGAGCTCTCTAGCAAGCTTAAGTCCGGTAATTAACGCCTCATACTCGGCTTCATTGTTCATAGCGGGGAAGTCAAGCTTCAAAACGTAGCAAATTGACCGGTTCTCGGGGGTTATGAGAACGATGCCTGCTCCGGAGTAATGATCATTGGATGCTTCATCGGTATATAGCTTCCATCATACAGTAGGGATTACACTGCTCTCTAGGGGTTTAACTTGCATGGTAACCTCTGTTATGAAGTCCACCAATGCCTGTCCCTGGATAGCTCTTCGAGGCGGATAGGTGATATTGAACTTAATGAGCTCGATGTTCCACTTAAGCAACCTTCCAGACGTCTCAAGTCGCTGCAAGACCTATCGTAAAGGCTGATCGGTGTAGATGTTGATTGGATTCGCCTGGAAGTACGGGCAAAGTTTGCGCGACGCCGATCACCAAGTAGTACGCCAATTTCTCTATCTTCGGGTAGTTTCTTTATGCCCCTGTTAATCGTTTACTGATGTAGTACACTGGTCTCTGGATTCGGTTCTCCTCACAAATCAAAGCGGCACTTATGGCATGCGGCAATACAGCTAAAAAAATGTACAACTCCTTATGATCTACCGACTTTGACAAAACAGGGGGTCTCTCCAAATGATTCACCAAAGCTCGGAATGCACCTTCACAGTCTTGGGTCCATTCGAAATTCCTCTTCTTTATCAAATCGAAGAAAGGAATGCATTTATCGATCGCCCTGGAAATGAACTGACTCAAAGCAGTGACTTTCCCGTTTAGGCTCTGCACTTGCTTAATAATTCTAGGTGCTTGTATATCCCGAATGGCTTGAATCTTCTCTGGATTCACTTCTATTCCTCGCGCATTGACAATAAAGCCCAGGAAGGCAGGAACTTCCCTAACGCAACACCGAATGAGCACTTCAGCGGGTTGATTTTCATGTTATAAAATCGAAGGATATCGAACATATCTGCCAAGTCTCGAATGTGGACATTTGATAGCTGTGACTTCACGAGCATATCATCCATATAGACCTCCATGGTCCTCCCGATTTGATCTTTAAACATTCGGTTGACCAAACATTGATAGGTCTCTCGTACGCTCTTTAATCCAAATGGCGTTACTACATAACAGTATAACCCAACTGTTATCCCACTTTTTGGCAAAGCTGAGATACCCAAAACTGACTAAAAACCGATAGTAACTAGTCATGAATATTCAGCTATGCATTGCAGGATAACCATGGATATCGATGAATTTTGCCCGAGTCCAGATCGGGCCGTAATTGACAAGACATGACAAGCAAAGCCATGAAAGCCAACGTTTCAGGTTTCAGGTTAATCGGACTTCGTATGAATGAGATATGATCGATACAAGTTAGATACAAGGTGTTGTTCGTATCCATCAGAAAACCAAGGTGACGACCTGTTCGAATCGATCAGATTCGTATCCATCAGAGAGGCCTCGTCGCGTTCGAATCCATTGGAGCTTGGCAACTTCGAATCGATCATCTTCGAATCGATCAGGCACGAGTCAATCCGCGGTCATGAAGCTCGAATCCATCTGTTCGTATCCATCACCACACCTTGATTCATACCCATGGGCTTCGTATCGATCGAAATGGTTCAGGCCTTCGTATCCATGGACTTCGTATTGGTCGATCGATGATTAGTTCGAATCGATGAACGAGGCGTTCATTCGAATCCATCAGGAAGCTTTAGCTCGTATCCATCACAAACCGTATCCATTGAATGGGTCTCCATCGATACGAGTTAAGACTGCCAATCTCGATTCAAGCTAGACGTTGAAAGTTGATACGAGATATACGAAGTTGATTGATTCAAACTAGATAACAACACTCGATACAAACGAGGCAAAATTCATGGATACAGATCGGTCAATACGCCGCTAAAATCGGATCGATCCAGGAAACTCTCACCACATCATATCAGCGCGCATGCGTCTCGATCAAGTCGAATGATGGATACGAAGGCATGGATTCGAACTCAGCAGCAAACGAAAATCATAAACTTGCATCGATCATATCTCCTAAACCACAGATCCAAATGCAATGAAATTTTCACAGTAGCTTGCGTGCGAGGTAAAGAATGTCCCTGCCAAGTTTCAGCTCGATTGGATCATTTTTTGATGGATACAAAATGGATTCGTATCGATCACATATCGAGTCGAAACTTGGTGGGGTCAGTCGCGTGGGCCCCCTCACGTGCCAGAAGAAGTCTCCCGAAGTTTGAGCGCGATCTCAGCCTCCTACGCCTATAAATAGCCCCCTGAAGCCTGCAGAAAGGGGATCTTTTTGGTGATTCGACGTCCAGACTCTACCGAATTCAATTCTACTTCTTTCCATTGCTGTTATACAGAAATTCACTCATTGTGTCTACTGTAATCACCTGTAATCAGCAGAGAACCTCAATAAAAGATAAAAATCATTGAAGTGGACGTAGGCCGGAGATGGCCGAACCACTATAAATTTCCTGTTCTTGTGATTTATTTCTGGATTGCTATTTATTGCTAGCTTAGATCTGAGATTTGTGTTTGAATAGTGCTGATTTGTATTCATACACTGGTGCTTTCACAACAATTGGGGTTTGTGACCATTTTTGGCGCAAACACCAACGTCCATGACAAAACTAGTGTGCTCCATATCAGGGATGCGCATCGAGATTTGGTTGTACCCCGAGTACACATCCATAAATGACAACAATTAGTGCTCTGCAGTTGAATCAACTAGCTGATCAATCCTAGGCAGGGGAAAACTACCCTTAGGGCACACCTTGTTCAGGTCCGAATAGTCAATACACGTTCTCCATTTTCCATTTGCTTTCTTCACTAGCACGGGGTTAGATATCCATTCGGGATAGAGGGCATCACAAATAACCCGTTGGCTTTTAGTTTATCCACCTCCTCTTTGAGAGCCATAGATCTCTCTGGATCCATACCTCATCTTTTCTGCTTCACAGGGACATACTTCGGATCAATATTCAATGCGTGGCTCGCGATGGTGGGTGAGATCCCACACATGTCAGAATGAGTCCAAGCGAATACATCCAGATTCGTTCGGAGGAAATTGGTAAGTTATCTCATCATCGAAGGGCTAAGTTGTGATCCAATCTTCAACACCTGCGACAGGTCGTCGTGGCTGACTGAGATATTGATTGTCAGCTCAGCCGGTGTAGCCTTGGCCTCCTTGGGTTCCGCCTCATCATCCCTCGGATCTATATCTCTATAGAACTGACTGTGGTACCCAAGCCAAGGCTTAGGCACTATTTGTCAATCTTCGGTAACCTGGATGCGGACATACTTGTCCACACCCTTTCCCTTCTCTTTCCGCCAAGCCTCTCTTAACTCAACCACATAATAGGCACGACCAGTTGTCTGATCACCATGCACAACACCTACTCCAATATCTGTCAAAAATTTCAACGTTAAACACCACAAGGCCAATGCTGCCCAAAATTCGGCCAAGGCCGGACGACCCAGGAAAACATTGTACGGTGAATCCACATCCAAAACAATGAACGATTGAATTCGCACCCTCCTACGCTCACCTTCTCCTAACTCCACTGGCAATTCAACATAACCAACTGCTTTGGTTGCCATACCATTGAAACCGTGTATACGAGCTTTAGAATTTTTCAAATCTTTAGTCTCCACCCTCATTTGATCATATGCCTTCTCAAAGATAATGTTCACAGAGCTTCCGCAATCAATCAAAATTCTCCTCACTAGAGCGGATCCAATCATGGCAGAGATGACCATCGGATCAATAGTAGGGGCCTCTACTTTATCGGCATCCTTGCTTTTGAGTACTATATCATCCGCCATTGTACGTTGTTGCTTGTTCGAAGTTCCATCCTCTGTATTCGAACAACATTCAAAGTCCACATGTTTAATTGAAATAGTATATCACTCCGTTTCCTGCCAACTCCGGTCCACAGGGTGTGGTCAACCAACCATCATGTTTATCACCAACCTCCCATCGGTCTGAGTGGGCTCCTCAGCCCGATGTGGAGCTTGCCCTCGATTGGGATCAAACGTTCCCTGTCCGCCCTCCTACGGATTCTTGACAAACTGCTACAACTTTTTCTACCGAATCAATTTCTCAATGGCATCGTGGAGATGCCTACACTCATCGGTATTGTGCTCGTAGCATTCATGAAACCGACAGTACTTTCCGGTTTGCTTTTGTTCCTTAGTCGATTCTTTTGGACGTGGCTTCCTATATTGGAAAGTATTACAAGTAGACAGATAGATGTTCTCTAGAGATGCATTCAAAGGTGTATAGTAATTATACGTAGGAATCCTTGGCTTCCACTTTTTGGACTCCCTTTTTTGATCGAGATTTCCTTCTCCGCTCCTTTTCTGTTGACCCGGCTTGTTTTGAACATTAACCCAAACCTTTCCAGATCTTTCGCCAGATTGCTTTATTGCGATGTTGCTTTGTACCGCTTCTCTGCTTGGCCTTGTAGCATGCTTCTTCTAGACAATATGGCCTCTTCCTTTCTCATGAACTGGTTTTCCTTTGCGTAGAAATGCTCCAGCGTAGCCGGCGGTTTTCCAGCTAGCCAATCACTGAATTCGGATTCTGGGTCAACCCCCCTTGTCACAGCCATCAGTATGGCGTGGTTGTTTGGGTTACTGACTTCAGTGGCAGCAACATGAAATCTCTGCAAGTAATCCTTTAGTGATTCCCCCAGAGCCTAGATTACACTAGATAATGACATCACATCTTTAGGGCGTGTGGCATGAATCCGGAACTGCTCCATGAATCTCGTAGTCAGCTCGTCAAATCTTGAGATCGAATGCGGGGGTAACCTAGTGAACCACATTGTAGCAATCCCGGATAGAGTTATAGGGAAACACCTACATTTGGTAGCATCGCTCTCGTCGAATCCATCAACCATTCATACCTCATGACGTGTTGTCGGGGGTTAGTCTTCCCTTCATAAGCAGGCATCGTAGGCATGTTAAACCTCCTAGGATACTCTGCCTATAAAATGTTCTCGGTAAATGGGTATGACTCTTGGAGACTCCCCAGTCATCGTTTGTCAAACCGTAGTTTTCCCTCATCAGCTGTCTGACCATTGCAGATAAATCTGGTGTCTGGATAGGTGGAGCCAGGTGGTGGTCGTGCTTCGTCCCGTGTGAATGTTCTGGCCGATGTCTCCGGGGCATCCCATGCCTCCTTGGCCTATCATTCTCCAAATGCGTATCCTGAGAATTCACCTCATTATCATTCTGGAGAGTTTGCTGGCTAGCATCCAAGCGTGCTCCAGTGTCCAAGTTCCCGGTTCTAAGTCGAGTACGACCCCCTAGCTGTAGTTGAGGAGCCGTGGCCCTGGTGGATTGATCGGTACCAAACCCTAGGGAGGGAACGACACCGACCCAATTTGGCAGACCACGATGGTCTTCCAAATGTTGCACCATCGCTCCAGCTCGTTTTGTTTCAATCCTGCGGCGCCTACGCCTATGGTACTCATTCGATGAAGTTGAGCTATCTGCCGATGAGTACGATGCGAGACCTCCTCCGGCGCTTTGGGGCTGCTATTGAGAAATATGATTCATCAGGTTGGCATTAACCTGGATTTGCTCGTTGAGCTGCCTACGGCTCTCCATCAGCTCTCTCATCAAGTCATTAAATTCAGCTCTAGTAACGGAATCAGCGGGGTTCTGGACTACAACAGGCTCCACATTCGCATTAGCAGGCTGGTTGCTTGGGCCCCCTTGTTGGACACTGGCATTTTCGTTGGCATCAACATTGTGGGAAGTAGATTTGGTGCGCCTCACCATTTTGAATTTCTTTGCTTAGATCCTGAAGAATCTGAATAGTATCTGCAAGCTTTCGAAGATGAACTTGGATCTCCTTCGGGGGATTTCTTCAATCCAGTAGCAACAAAGGTGATTCTAATAGCCTGAGAATCAACGTTCTCAGTGAAAGCACCAAAATGTTTGCAACTAAATTGGTCACAAACACCCGAGAATAGGTTTAAGTAATGAAATAAATGAAGAAATTAAATGAAAACCGAGGAATAACGCTAAAAACAAAGAAAAATGCAATAGAGAGAAAAAAACAAAGTTTATAGTGGTTCGGCTTTAATTGCCTACGTCCACTTTGAATACTTTCTTTATTGCTTTACAAATCACTCGATTACACTTACAATCAACAAAAAATAACAAGAGATCAAGGAAGAATGAAATAAGGTTGGTTACAAAAATGGTAGCATTTCACTTATCAACCTCCCAAAGTCCCTCAAAATGGCCCCGTGCCTCTGTATTTATAGATGAAGGCAACCTCCAATCTAACTGAAACTTCGGCCCCTGGACCCCCTCAACCATATGAGCCCACCATAGGAAGGGATAGGCCTAACTCTCAATGAATAGGGGTCGGTACCGACCCCTCCATGAGTTGAGTTTGGACTAGCGACCCCTATGGTGGCTCTCTTATAGTCTATATTGATGTTGTTCCAAATATCATAGCATTTGGACTTGTGAATCTCTGGTTCTCATCATGTTTCAGTTATAGCCTCAATCTGGTCAAGGCAATGTCTATCCATGCTCAATAAGGGGTGCTCTGCCGATCCTACCTCCTCGAGTTAGGCCTTGCCATCCCCTCCATGAATAACACCAACAGGTTGATGCCGACCCATCAAACTATGCTGACCCATCCTTCCATACGTTCTATGCCGACCCATCCTTCTGGAGGTACTATGCCGACCCGTCCTTCTGAAGATACTATGCCGATCCAAATACGTTATGCCGATCCATAACTCTGGAGTGTTGCTATGCCGACTCCTTCATTTCCTACATGTTATGCCGACCCCTCTGTGTTTCGTCCGTATTATGCCGAGCCGACCACACTCTATCGACCCAAACACTTTATGCCGACCCCTATATGACAACCCCACCATTTCCATATCCTATACTGATCCCACCATTCTCACACCTCATGCCGATCCAAACTCAATATGCCGATCCATCGGTTTTACAAGTTATGCCGACCCATTCATACCTCCCTCCATTCGTCAAGCATCCACATTGATCCATATTCCAATCAAACTAAATTCCAAAATTCCGACATCCTGCATTATCTATCTGTTGACTTTATTTATCTTGGGCTGGATACAACTGTTCATACATTATACTCTGGCCTTATGGATGTCGTCTCGTAACCATCCTTCCCATCAACAATCGAGTCTGGCCTTCATAATCAACCTTGTGTAGCCGGGCGAAGGTACCGGGTAACATATAGTATCAAAATTTAGTTATCCATTTTTTAGGTATCGGTTTTTAGTTATCGGTAGTAGTATTTAGGTATCAGTTTTTAAGTTAATAGTTGATTGAATTTTGTTTTAATATTCCTTTAAAATCATTATTTGCAGGTTTTCCCCCTTTAGCTATGGGTAGAGTTTCTCTAGAAAATGTGGATAATTGGAAATGGTCATTGAGTCATCTATAACGAATGCTTCGAGAAGATCGTGATTTGGGTTTTATGTCGAATTGCCATCAAGGTTTAATTTTAGGTATTCGTGAAGTTTTTGCTTCAGCTTTTCATAGTTACTGCTATCTTCATATGGAACAGAATCTACTTTCAGCAGTAAAGGCAAAGAATTAGTATAAGTCTATCATTGATTTGTTCAAGATGTGTTCTAGAGCTTCTAATATGTATGAATTTGAAGAAGCACGTTCTAAATTTTATGAAATTGATGGTGTTGCTGCTGTGAATTTTTTGAAGGATAAGCCTTCTGATAAATGGACCGATTTGTTTTTTTGGGTAAACGATATGGTGAATATAGTTTAAATATTGTCGAAAGTTTCAATAGTTGGATTTTAGACGAACGAGCCTTACCTATTATCGTATGCTTAGATGGAATTCGAGTTAAAGTTATGGAAAAAATAGCTAAAAGGAGAGAGGAGCGTCAATGTGGAATACTACTCTTTGTCCTTCTATCGAGTGTCGTTTAAGTGAATTGATTGAAGAAGGATTTGGTTGGGATGTATACAAGTCTTCAGAGTTTATCTTTGAAGTGAAATCACTAAACTCTCATTCTGTTGATCTTAAAGAGTGGAGTTGTAGTCGCAACCAATGGAAAGTTATAGGATTTCCTTGTGCTCATGCTATTAAGTGCATAAACAAGTCAAAATTGTCCATTTATGATTTTGTTGAGTACTATTTCACTATGGATGCTTATCGTTCTTCGTATGCTAATGCTATTAATCCTATTTCTAATCTTGATAAGCCAAGTGTTGATGCAAACATTGAAAATGTTATTAAGCCACCTAAGGAGAAACGAGTTGCCGATGGACCTTCTATAAAACAGAAAGGAGGATTTGCATATTTTCAAAATAAGCAAAATAGATGTGGTATATGTATGAAATATGATCACAATAAGCGTAATTGTTAAACTTCTAAGAAGATATAATTTGATTTTCATGTTTTTATGAATTTATTGAGAGTTATACTTGGTTGTATTTCTTTTTTGGCAAATTTATGTAATTGAACCTGGTTATATAAGTATATTGGTTTATAATATACTAAATTTGACATTGAATTGCTCTTTGTTGTTGAACTTTGTTATATAGTATCATTTTTTGTTGACTGTTATGTGTTTTTGAAATATATAGGTGGTATGGGAAGTGATGTGTTATAAAGGTTATATGTTGTTTAGTTTATTCAATTTTATTTGTTGTTTGGTATCAGTTTTTAGTACTATTAGTGTCAGCTTCAAACATGTGAAAAAATGGTATCAGTTTTTGTATGGTATTAGTATCAGTTTTAGGTATTACAAATTACGATATCGGTTTTTATATGCTTTTAATATCAGTTTCAGGTATATACAATTATGGTATCATTTGTTTGTATGCTTTTAGTATCATTTGTGCATGGTGATTGTAACGACCAAGAATTTTAGTTATTTGAATTTGGAATATTTAATCAATTTTCAATATTGAAAAGTCAATTTTATAAGTTAAATAACTTGAGTTTCAAATATAGCGATTTATTTGATAATTAAATTGTTGAATTTAATGATTGTATTGTTTAAATAATTGAATCTTGGATTTTAAGTTGGATAAAAATGGTTTCAAAGCTTATTTAAATTCTATTTAATAAGAATGAGGATAATAAAACTTTTAATGTTAATTTAAAAGTGATTAATTTGGTTTTTAAAATAATTCATTTCAATTAACATGTGAAAATAGTCCTTTGGGGCACTGTCTCGGATTTCGATGAAACTAGTTTCATTGGATCCGCAATAATGTATTATTATATGATAACGAAATTCATGGCGATCAGATGTACCGTTTGGTCGTGCGAGATCGAAACACTTAGAAATTAATTACAGAATTAATATAAAATAATGGGTTGAAAAAGCTATCTTCTACATATGATCGAATTAGGTCTCGAAAAAAGTTCCATTATGTTCAGAATAGGGGTATTACATATAAAACGCCAGGCAACACGCCTCGATAGGAGTTCAAGATTTATGGACATTTAAGAGCTTAATATTTTAAATAAATAATATATATGTATGTATAATTACCATACCCATACCCTACACTATGCATTCCATCACCAGGCCATACCACTACGTACAAGCCCATACCCTCATTTAAAAAAATCCATCCCTCTCTTTCCTTTTAAAAACCATTTCAACAAAATAAAAAAAATAAAAAATGAATAATGAACTTCGAAAATTTAGAGAAAAAGAAATACTCAACGATTAGTTTCAAAAACTTGGATTTTTGAGTTGTTTTCTTAAGGGCTACGATCTTTTGCCATTTGGTAATGTTCGACCTCAATTTTGGATGGCCGACATGATGCTTAGGAACTAGGGTTTCATGTTGCATTCGATTGAGGATGTAATTCATGAAACGAAGGTTAGATTCAAGTTCGGGGCATCGAACGACATTTGTGGTCGATTTTTGGTGGCATGCGGCGCCTCGAGGTCGTTGCGACCTTTACAGTCAACGTGGGGACATAGTTCGATTGCGAATTGTTTTGAGGTGCCGAGCTTGTTGTGGTTATGTGGGAAATGAAGCTTAGGCGAAGAGATGAAGGTTGGCGAAGTCGGTTCGTCTAATGGTCGAGTAGTTTAATTATAAATATTGTTTTTAAAGTTATTTAATTATAGTAATATTATTTTAAAGTTATTTAATTATAGTAATATTATTTTAAGGTTATTTAATTATATTAGTATTATTTAAGTTATTTGTTTATAGCTAATATGGTTTAAAGAATTTATCAAATTGTTAATATTTTGTAACGTTAATTATTCAAGAATAAGTATGGTTTGAAATTAATAAGGTTTTGAAAATAAATTATTATTATTTACAAAAATGGTAAAGATTAATTATTTTTGTTTATTTAACAATATTTTGAAATTAGTAATTATTATTTCTAAGATGTTTTAAAGTTAATAATTTTCATTTATTATAATGTTTATTGTTAATAATTATTATTATATAATGATGTTTTGAAGTAAAAGATTTTTAATTCTTTATAAATGTTTTCAAGACCCATAAATAGAGTTGTAAGACTCGGATTTTCTAAAGGGAGTTTATAAAATGGTTTGAAGACTCAAGGGATGATTATTTACAAGGTGAAAGAGTTTATAAATGGTTAGATATTTATAAACAAATTTTAGAAATGGGTTTATTGATTTATAAAAGGAGTTTTATAAATGGTTTTATGGATTTATCAAGGGTTTATAAATGATTTTTGAAATGTACAAAGAATTTATAAGTGATTGAATTTTTATAAAGGGATTATAAATGGTTTTCAGAGATTTATAAAATGGTTTATAAATGGTTTTGGAGAATTGTAAGGAATTTATAAATGATTTGGGAATAGAATAAAAACAAAATCTTTCCTAATTTTGTAAATATACTTATACCATAGAGATAAGTATATGAGTGCATTTCTAAGATGTGAGGTGTAATGTGTGTGAATATACTTATACCGTTGAGATAAGTATATGAATATTTTCTAAGTACTTTGTAAAAGTATTTTTGTACAAGTAATGTACGAAGTGATTTTAAATGAATGAAAGATTTATTAAAGGAGGCTAGCGGTTGCTTATGTGCTTAACCAATGTTGTTTTTCCCTATGGAATAAATATTTGTTGAATGTGTGTTTGTTGATAGTTAAATAACCGACTATCAAGATCTTGGCCTAAATATTTAATCCTTCTAATTTTGGTGGTACAGAAATATTCCCCACTTAACATTGAAGGATTTCAACTCGGGAAATATCTAAGAGAAACATGGAAATTATATTTCACATTTACCGTCGATGGTGTTATACTGTACATATAAACTCGTTTTGTTCTTCCGGGACAAATAAAGAGGACATCCGTCCACTTAAATGATTAGGGGATGATCCCTATTCTTGTGTATGTATGATTATTTCCTAAAGAACTAGTATTGAGCATTCCGGAAAATCGATGAATGGATTTTGAAGCACTAGGGAAACGGAAGAGTGTACTCGTAAGAGATGACTCGAAACTGTAACAACTCCAAAACCATATACGGTTCTATAGAGGAGTTTCGTGGCATATATTGAAAAGTTGGAATCCATGTGTGGTTCCAAGACTCATTGGGGTATGGGAATCCAGGTGGGATTCCATAATCTATTTAGTGGCGGTGTGTGAGCTGGAACATTGGACGTAGCCTCATTAGCGGTAATGACTAAACCCAGAGATATGAGGCATGACCAGTAGGGTTGGCAAACCCATAGGGTGCAGTGGACTCCACCTAGACATTACTTACAGTTGTTATGCATGCATGGGGCGATGCATTCGGTCTTAGCGAGACCAATTATGTTTTTCTTATGGTACTTCACTAGGGATGTATGCTACTTCAAAAGGATATCTCTGATCCTTATGCAGGAGGACCGTTCTCGAAGTACTTAGGGCATGATGTGCAAGTAAATGTGCATATTTTTACCA
This sequence comes from Allium fistulosum, assembly GCA_030737815.1. NCBI lineage: Eukaryota > Viridiplantae > Streptophyta > Magnoliopsida > Asparagales > Amaryllidaceae > Allium > Allium fistulosum. The sequence goes on along the minus strand of CM060902.1, from coordinate 1,331,619,741 downwards.
CCATACTTCATCTATTTAAATTAAATAAATGATCATATTGGGTATTTTAACTTGTTTAGACTAAAATTCATATTATTTTCAAATTGTCACATATTCATCTTCATCCAAGGGCAAAATGGTCATTTTTGTGCATATATTAATTTGAGAAAATTTAATTGGAAATTTCAATATTATTTTATAGGAATTTGGCTTCATATACAAGTGGTTTCATGAAGATGTATGCATGCACAAGAGTGAAGATAAAGAAATGAAGATGTAAATAATTCAAAGGCATGATAATGGAGGACCCCACCTACCCACCTACCTTAATGTACAAATTAGAGGCAAATGCACATGCTTATGGAATTAATGGCTTCATGTACACTTAAATGATGATTAGTAGAAGCTAATGATTACTTGGCCTCCACACTTTCTCAAGGGTATTTTGGGCATTCCCAAAAAAATATGAATTAGGGTTTCATACATGTATAAAGACCCCTTATGTTTCTTGTAACCCTCTCCCTTAGTCTCTATTAGGCCTCCTTCTCTTTAGTTTAGTTTAGATCAAATAAAAGAAAGCTCTCTTTCTCTTTTCATGGCTACTTAGCCATTTTTATTTTATGTAATTTTCTTTTCTTTTTATGCAATGTTAATTAGTGTTTCCTTCTACTTACATGTTCATTTCATTTCATGCTAGTAGTGTAGATTTTCTTTTATGCAATTAGATTAGTTTTCTTTTCCATTTACTTTCATTTTCCTTTCTTTTTTGCTTTCATGTTGCTAGCTACATTTGTTAATCAAATGACAAATATGAGAGGCTAAATCCCTTCAATTTAGAGGTAATGAAGCTCTCTAATTACGTAGCTTCAACTATTTGTTAATTCGTCTCTCTTTTTGTGCTTAATGAAGAATGATTGAAGTGTTTTATTTGTTGTTTTTGCCTTGAATTTGATAGTCTATATTGTTGACACCAAATATGCTATACTTAAACAATCACTAACACAAATGCCTCTTCATCAAAATATGATTATGGCATAAGAAAGTTATTTGAAATTAAAATTTGATGGTCTATATTTCTAATCAATAGTTAATAGGCCATACTTAAAATAGATTTCATTTTCATTTTCATTGTCAAATTTCATGAAAGTTAGTAAGTGGTTTAAGGGGTGTGTCAAAGTTTGATGGCTTATGTTGGCTTACTAATAGCACAAATATGCCATACTTATGATAGATACATCAATTAAAGCACTAATGACCATAAAAGAGAGATTATGATTTCATATGTGTTGAACTACATGATCTAGAGAGTGGATTTATTCTCTAAATTGTCATTTAACCCTTATATTTGCGTCTCTTTTCTTTTAGTTAGTTAGCTAATTTTCTAATTCTCTAGCTTAACTTTCACTCGACTTTAGTTTAATTTGATTGAATAGAATTTTTAAAATCATCAATTCCCTGCGGATCGATCCGTATTCGCCATGTACTACAAGTGTACGCCGTGTGCTTGCGGTTATATTTTTAATTTGAATTTTTTCGACGGTTTTCTAATCCGATAGAATTTTCGTCGATTATCAAGTTTTTGGCACCGTTGCCGGGGAATTTGTTTTGATTTTAATTTTCTATTCTTCGAATTATTTTTGTTTAATTTTATTGTGTGTTTATTTTGTGTGTTTGTCTTCATTTAAAAAAAAATTGCGTTTGTTTGTTATGAAATTTTTGTTTGCATTTTGTTTGTGTGTTTGTTGTTGCTGTCTAGTTGTTTTTGCTTTTGCTTTTCTATTTAAAAAAACATACACAATTCTTAATTTTTTTATTGATTCACATTAGCATTTTCGTTTTTTTGCATTGCAATTTTCTATTACAACTTTCTTTTTCTTTTTTCTTTTACATTGCATTCAAAACCACTCTGTTGCACACTGTTTTACATTGCATTCCTAAAACTGTGCTCTATTGCACACTTTTGCCAAACGTGCACCACAACTCAGTTCCCTGTCTTTAATTTACCACTCACTAACATACCATAACTTCTTGCACACTTCATTGTATTCATCAAAGTCTCTACTACACAACCTCCTTCATCCAAGCCCAATTTCTCTGACCAGTGAACAAACTTCATCCACATTTCCAACTTCACAAACTTATCTACTAATAGCCAATACAGCTGCCAATACGTCACAGAGCTAAACATCATCTCACCAAGGCCATATACTACTACACCACTGCCTCTAACTCCAATTCACTGACACCCTGCATAACCTTCATTGCATATCTAATATCACTGCTACAAACAAGCTTCACATAAACTGCTGCAGCCACTTCATCTCCACAGGCAACAACTACTATGACTGCATTTAACATTGCAATCTGACCACAGTTCAAACTCCAACCACAGCCAAGCAGTTTCTGCCATCACCACTCGTTCTTTTTTGCCACCACTTCCCTAGTCATACAAATGCACTTAACCACATACGACCATTCAAACTTCATCAACCATCCACACAAACTGACCACTTCGTCGAATAACATCCTACAACTTGAGGCTTCAACCCACATCACACATCATCACCAAAACATACTCCATAACTAATCATTTCCACCATACCTGGTGCACTACAGCAGCAGCCACAGCATACAACTGATGTGCCTTCCCGCACATACCCACACCACAGAAAACTGCCATAAAACCACTTTCCAGACAACCTTCCAGAATTCCTATCGACTTACCTCTACACATTTCATACTTACCACTGCCTCATAACTGTCATAACAAACACTCCACTGTCGCCAAAAACCACAACCAAAAATCTGCTTATCATCAACATCCCCTATTTCACCATCCCACTACATCTTGTAAACCACTGAACAACACCATACATCCCTCTTCAACATCACATACTTCAACCATTCTACTGCCACAAACAATCAAACTGTCTCCTTCAACAACCCTCACATTCACTTTATATTCAATACCCATCATCCATTCAAAAAAAAATACATACCAAAGGATCTCTACACGAATTCACTTGACGACCGCCATCAATTCACTTCCATTGTTTTGACACCATACCCCAAATTCAACTGCCCCTCCCCTACTGCAGCCACACCACAAAAGCTGCTGCTCACTGCCTCTGTTCCACCTCACCATACAACCTCATAGACCACACTTACTGCTTCATTACACCACTACCACTTCAACTAACTACTGCCAATATACATCATCACCATTCATCCACCATTCAACTGATCATCATACTGCTCTGTTAAGATACCTTCTGCAACTCAATGTTGCTCCTTCATTGCTCATCAAGACAGACAACTTCAACAACGAACCACTGCCATCGACTACCTATTCGAGCACATAGCTACCATTAGCAAATCAAATACCCTCAGCTAATCTCATCGCAATTGATGATGCAGCCCAGAATGGTGAAGTGATAGGTCGCGAGCGACCTAACCAATTCTTGAGTCGAGAATGACCTAACGGGTTGCGAGATAAGGAAGTACGACCTAACTAGAGTCAAGAGGGGGAAGCTGCAATAGGTTGTAATAAGTCGCATGCTTTAGGACGCGAACGACCTATCGACTTACGAGCTAAGGAGCTAAGGAGCTAAGGAGTAACGAGTTGTGGTTTAAAAAGTTCGAGCGACCTAAATCACATATCGCTTCTTTAGGTCGCGAACGACCTAATTCACATACTGCTTCAGTAGGTCGCGAATGACCTAACTCGCATATCGTTCCTTTAGGTCGCGGACGACCTAACGTTAAGTCGCTAAGAACAGAATGACGAGCTACGACCTAAATCTACTATTGTCAAGCTACGACCTAAATCTACTATTGTCAAGCTACGACCTAAGTTAGGTCGCTCAACTACTGATATTGCGTTCTCAATTGTGCCACCTGACTATAAGTCGCGACCTCCCTAGGTCGTAGATCGTATGCCGCAAAATCTTAAGTCGCTGAAACTTAAGTCGCGTGAAGATCTTATGTCGTGGAAGCTTATGACCTTAAGTCGCTGTTTGTACTACGTTCTTATGTCGTTGATACTATGTTGTAATATGTTTGTATTTTTCTTTAAGTCGTAGGTCGCGTGAGTTGTATTTTAGGTCGAGGCCGATCTATGTGTTGTAAATATGTGATATCATGTGTTGTAATGTGCTGTATTGCTGTGTTGTTTCTTTAGGTCGCAGACTACCTTAGTTAGGTCGTAGGTCGCAAGTGTTAGGTCGGTGCCGACCTAGGTGTTGTAATATGTTGAGTCGTGTTGGTTTGTAACCTCTATAAATAGCGGGGTGGTGTCATTTGTAATAGTTTAGTTGATTTGGAATAAAATTTGTTTGTGTGCTTTTTGCCACTTCTTCAATCGGTAGTTGAGTGTGATCTCCTATCTCCACCTTCGGTATTCAAGTGCGCTTGAATCAACGATCGCTGAAGCCGATTCACGGTATCTAGTGCGCTAGATCAACATACGAAGAATCGTAGATCTTTAAACACGGTATCGTGCGCGATCAACGTGTTTGAGATAGCTAAAATCCGGTATCTTTGGATCAACGGATTTGGGCCATTCAGTATCTTCTATTCCATCGATCGCTACTTTCACCGCATCATACATTTTCATTATCCGCTGCTGCATCATTTGGTATCAGAGCTAGACTTAGCCAATCATAGCTAAGCCGAGTCTTGGAGCCAATTCTTATTGAAGAGTTTGAGGAGTTAGTGAAGCCGAGCTACATCAAGCAAAGCCGAGCTAAGTGCAGTTAGAGCCGAGAGCTAGTTGAAGCCGTACATCATATTTGTAGATTAAAGCCGAAAGTTTAGTGTTGAAGTTTGTGAAGATTCAATCATGCCGCCAAGAAGAGCTAATCGCCATCAAAATGTTGAAGCATTGTATAGAAGAGAAGAAGCCGACGAGATGGAGCAAAGAATTAACGAAAACTTTAATGAGAAGCTTAATGAAGGGATTGGTCGATTAGAGAAGATGATGTTAGAGATGAATCAAAATCAGAGAAGGGTTTCACCTGAATCTAACAATGGGAGAAGTAGAGTTTCACCACGTTCAAATCAAGAGAGATGTATTGATAGTGATCATAGAAGTGTAGATCGAGATCGTGATAGGAATGCGAATGATCGTGATCGGAGGAATGTAGGTAGAAGGGATGTTGGTGGAAGAAACGATGGTAGTAGAGATGTTGGTGGTCAGGATCGACATCGATATACATCAGATTTTGAAGAGGAGTTTGATAGTGGTAGTGTTCATGGACAAGGACGAGGACAAGGAAGAAATCAGTCGGAGTATGATCACAAGTGGGAGTCTGGAATGAAAATTGAAATACCGGAATTCAAGGGAGGTATGCAAGCCGAGGAATTTCTTGATTGGTTAGCTTATGTTGAGGAGATTTTTGACTTCAAGGAGGTTCTGGAAGATCGTAAAGTAAAGTTGGTTGCTACTAGGTTGAGGGGAAGAGCTATGGCGTGGTGGCAGCAAACCAAACTTACTAGAGAGCGGATGGGGAAGTCAAAAATTGTTGCTTGGGAGAAAATGAAAAAGTTGATGAAAGCTACATTCCTGCCGCACAATTATCAATCTCTTATGTATCAACGCTTGCAGAACCTAAGACAAGGGGCAAGATCAGTGAATGAGTATGTAGATGATTTTTACCAATTGATTGCGAGAAATGATATCATGGAGACAGAAGAACAGTTGACCGCTAGATATGTGGGAGGATTCCGAATGCAGATCCAAGATATGGTGAATATGTTTTATCCAAGATCTGTCGCCGAAGCACATCAGAAAGCACTTGCTTGGGAGAAACAAGGGAGGAGAGGAGGTGGTATGTTTACGAATTCCAACAATCAGAACAAGGATGTTAGTAACAGTGCAGATGTTTCTAAAGTCGTTAGTAAGTCAATTGTGAATGAAGTCTACAAAACAAAGGTCAATAGTCATTTCAAATGTTTTAATTGTCAAGAGTTGGGCCATAAAAGCAATGAATGTACAAAGCCCAAGAAGCAAGCAATGATTGCGGAAATTGAGAATGAAAATGCAGAGGTAGAGTGTGTCAATTCTATACCAGTTGAAGAAGAAGAATTATTGTCTGGAGATGAGGGTTGTAGTTTGTTATTGAGGAGATCTTGTTTAACACCAAAGCAAGAAGACGATTCTAGTTGGTTGAGGAGCAATATTTTTCGGTCAACATGCACTATTCTAGGGAAGGTTTGTAAATTTGTGATTGACGCAGGAAGCTGTGATAATATTATTTCTTCAGAAGCTGTAAAGAAGTTGTCATTGAAAACAGAGAAACATCCAACTCCCTACAGATTAGCTTGGTTGAGGAAAGGAAGGGAGGTGAAGGTTAATCGAAGAGCTTGTGTTAATTTTTCCATTGGGAAGAAATACAAAGATGAAATTTGGTGTGATGTGGTTGACATGGATGTATACCATCTGTTGTTGGAAAGACCATGGCAATACGACAGAGCTGTACAACATGATGAACGCGCAAACAGTTACAGTTTTATGTTCGAGGATACATGAATCATGTTGGTTCCTAAAAGACGTCAACAGAGTGAAAATAAATTGGAGGAAATCGAGGAGCTAAAGACTTTGTTGTCTTTAAAGGAATTTGTTGATGTGGAAGATGAAATCGATTGTTTTCAATCACCAAAGTTTGACGGAGATGAAGTTGTTGATTTTCAACCAACGAAATTTGATGAACAAGAGGTTGAAAGTTCACAGTCAGCAAAGTTGGATGAGGGTGAAGAAAGTAAGTCAGGAGATGAAGAGGGTAATTTGTTGATGAAGGAGGAGGATTCGACTAGTCTACGGTCTACAAGAGAGTTTGTTAAAGAAGTGGAGGGTAGTGTAGAAGTATTCCTATTGAATGAAATTGAACCCAGTAAAAGTGTTGAAAATATCAAAGAGGTTAAGCCAATGGTGAATGAATGTGAAGATGTAGTTCCTGCAGAACTGTCCAAAGAATTACTGCCACTGAGGGACATACATTATGTTAATCAAGTATACGGTGCTATTGTACCGTATATGCCACGTAATCATATGTGTCCGACAGAGCAGGTAGAGTTGAGAAGATTGGCTGATGGGATACTATTCAAAGGAAGGCAGTTGTATACTCCTGATTGTAATTGGCAAATAAAAGTTATCAAAGATGTACGTGAAGGAAGACACGTGGACAGTGATCATACCACGCAGTTGGTTACAAAGTTTTGTTTTGGGGCGTCAATAAGGAAAGGGGTTGAAAGGCTTGTTCAGAAGAGTCAGAGTTATCAAATTTCAAAAGAGACCGCGACGAAGTCGGGATTATGTTTGTCATTACCTATACATACTAGATCATGTGTGAACGTAAATGTAGACTCTGTATTGGATTTGATGAAGACACAAAGTGACAACGAATCTATCTACTTGATGGTTGAACGATTTCTTGTTGGTACGTACAATAAGCTAGATACCGGAGGAATGGATCGTTTTGGAATTATGAAGACAATTTCTGAGGATGATTGTAAGTTGAGCTTGCCGGATCATCGTCCTATTGCTAATATTGACAGTACCAGATACTTGGTTCCATTTCACGAGGATAAGAGTATCAAAGACGAAGAGATGTTAAATTTGAGGACGAATTTCTTCCAACAGGGGGAGGATGATGCAGCCCAGAATGGTGAAGTGATAGGTCACGAGCGACCTAACCAATTCTTGAGTCGAGAATGACCTAATGGGTCGCGAGATAAGGAAGTACGACCTAACCAGAGTCAAGAGGGGGAAGCTGCAACAGGTTGTAATAAGTCGCATGCTTTAGGACGTGAACGACCTATCGACTTACGAGCTAACGAGCTAAGGAGTAACGAGTTGTGGTTTAAAAAGTTCGAGCGACCTAAATCACATATCGCTTCTTTAGGTCGCGAACGACCTAATTCACATACTGCTTCAGTAGGTCGCGAACGACCTAACTCGCATATTGTTCCTTTAGGTCGCGGACGACCTAACGTTAAGTCGCTAAAGTTCATAGGTCGCTCGTTCTTAAGTCGCTTAGAACAGAATGACGAGCTACGACCTAAATATACTATTGTCAAGCTACGACCTAAGTTAGGTCGCTCAACTACTGATACTGCGTTCTCAATTGTGCCACCTGACTATAAGTCGCGACCTCCCTAGGTCGTAGATCGTATGCCGCAAAATCTTAAGTCGCTGAAACTTAAGTCGCGTGAAGATCTTATGTCGTGGAAGCTTATGACCTTAAGTCGCTGTTTGTACTACGTTCTTATGTCGTTGATACTGTGTTGTAATATGTTTGTATTTTTCTTTAAGTCGTAGGTCGCGTGAGTTGTATTTTAGGTCGAGGCCGATCTATGTGTTGTAAATATGTGATATCATGTGTTGTAATGTGCTGTATTGCTGTGTTGTTTCTTTAGGTCGCAGACTACCTTAGTTAGGTCGTAGGTCGCAAGTGTTAGGTCGGTGCCGACCTAGCTGTTGTAATATGTTGAGTCGTGTTGGGTTGTAACCTCTATAAATAGCGGGGTGGTGTCATTTGTAATAGTTTAGTTGATTTGGAATAAAATTTGTTTGTGTGCTTTTTGCCACTTCTTCAATCGGTAGTTGAGTGTGATCTCCTATCTCCGCCTTCGGTATTCAAGTGCGCTTGAATCAACGATCGCTGAAGCCGATTCACGGTATCTAGTGCGCTAGATCAATGTACGAAGAATCGTAGATCTTTAAATACGGTATCGTGCGCGATCAACGTGTTTGAGATAGCTAAAATCCGGTATCTTTGGATCAACGGATTTGGGCCATTCGGTATCTTCTATTCCATCGATCGCTACTTTCACCGCATCATACATTTTCGTTATCCGCTGCTGCATCAATTGACCACAATCGAACTCATATTAACCATCGCGCGACCTCAACTTGCAATCATAACAGCACTTCGACTGCAACACCACAAACCCAGAAAAATTGTACCTTTTTCCCCAATCACCAATCGCAGCTCAACCTCGTTGAAAATCACAGCAGCAACTCACATTTGCAACCGAAGTGAACACCATCCGCTGCAAACTCGAGACCTCGACTTCGACCTCACCGCAACCCAATACCCACATCAGCATTTGTCATTGATTTTGATTTTTTCTGAAATTCGCTTCGTACATATTTTTGATTTTGATAATTTGTTTTTAAAAGAAGAAGAGGGATTTTGATAAGCTTTGCGGTTTTATTTTCTTATTTTTACTGGGACGGGTTTGCTTCGTGTAGTAAAGATAGTTGTTTTTTGTGAATTTGGTTATATTGTTTTATTTTTTTTAAGTCTATCCTTATTTAAAAAAAATGAGTTGCTTAATTTGTGTTGTTTTAATTTGTTTTTAGTTTAGTTTTGTATTATTCTTTCCTTTCAAAAAAAAAGTTTTAATTTGTTTGATTTTCAAATTGTTTATTTGTTTTGTTTTGATTTAATTCTTTCTTTAAAAAAAATAACTGTATATATCTTGTTTTTAATTTTCAGGTTGTAGGATATAAAAGGAAGAATTGCTTGCTAAAATAATTGCTTGCCTACTTGTTCATTTAAAAAAAAATTTAAGTAAAACTTCACTTTTAAGTTTCCTTTTCAAAAAAAAAGAGTCTCTCACGAAAAAAAAAGTTTTTTTTGTTTCGTTTGTCTTATTTCTTAATAAAAAAAACAAGTTGTTTCATTTTTAAATTTGTTTTTGTTTTTCCTTAGCAAAAAAAACGGGGGTTGTTTTGATTTAATTTATTTTGTTTTTCATTTATTTTAGTTTCTTCTTCGATATAAAAAAAACTGTATATATATCTTATTTTATTTTCAGGTTGCAAAAGCAGAAAAGAAAAGGAGCTGCTTGGTAAAAATAATTGCTTTGCTTTGCTTGCCAAAAAATAAAAAATAAAAAAATAAACTACTTGGTTGCTATATATATTGTTTTTATTTGCCTCGCATTGTTGTTTGCTTGCATTTTATAAAAGAAAAATTCAAAAACAAAAACAAAATTTCATTCGTAGTTGCATTGTTAATACACGTTTAATTTTTGCCTTGCATTTCATCCTAGATTTTGATTAATAACGGTTAGACATCTATAACGCTTAATTGTATATTGACAAATTGTCTTCTTTGAACAATTTAATTTCTCGGTGTCTAGGCTATGGCAGAGCAATAATCAATTATAAATATTACGGTGATTCGTAAATATTATACTGAATTGTTTCTCTGAAGGTACTTAAACCTTCGGCTGCATTGCTACACTGATTCATGGTGCACCGATAATTCCTGCCCGTTACCTGGCTAAGAACTATCTTGTTGATTTAAGACGGAGCATAATCATACAATTTTGTGTTAACTTAGGATAAATCATTTGTAATTAACCCTTGCATTCATTTAGTTGAATTAGTTAATGCATATTTAAAAAAAACAAAAGAAAATCAAAAAAATCAAAATCGAAAACTAAATCTAAAAAATTTATAAATATTTATTAACTTAGTTTTTTTAATCCTTTCTTTTGAAATTTATTTTTCAATAAAAAAAGTCCAAAAAAAATATTTTAGTTTTTAGAAAATCCAAAATCCAAAAAAAATATTTGAAAAAAATCAAAAACAAAAATCAATTTTCCATTTTGAAAAATAAATTCTATCTGTAAATATTTTTCCTTTATAAAAAAAACATTCTTGAAAATGTCCGAGTTTCCCCACTTACATGAATTTTACAATAGTTGTGAAAATCAATATAATCCATATAATTTCACTCCAAATTCTTATGGATATTTCAACAACAACTATTGTTTAAACGATTCGGGTTCTGAACCACAAAATTTTCAAAATGACGAACAACCCTCGAGTCTCGAAAATAGCATTTCACCTTTACTTGAAATCTCTACATAACAAAATCAAAGTATAAATGATTTGTGTAATTCATATTTGTGTAATAACTCGAGTCAAGGATTTCAAAATTTGCATTAAATTCAAAATTCAAACGATTTCGATTATAACCCTTGCCAATTAAATTTTGAACTCCAAAATGAATTTCAAAATCAAAATGAAAATGCGATCCACTTTTCAAATAATTTTGGCAATGGGAATAATCTCGACTATGATGCAAGTGAAAATTTTTATTCTTAACAAATCTAAATCGAAAATCCTCAAGCTAATAATTATCAATTGGATTTTGTTGAACAAATGAATGAAATTTACGATGGTCACACGGATTCGTTGTTTGAAACTTACATGAAACAACGTGAACAACAAAACCAAATCCCAACGTGTGACGAGTTAAGTAATAATCCATCTTTTACCCTAATCGACGATTTTCAAATAACAACTTTTGAAATTGAAAATAATAATCTTAATGAAGTTGTTGAAAACACGGTAATTTAGTTGGATTTCAATTCTTTTGAGGGTATGGAACAAAATTTGAAATTCGATATTACTTTACTCGATTTCGAAAATTTGAATACAACAACTTTGGATTTTGAACTTGAGATACGCAATGAAGTTGTTGATAATCCAATAAAGGAAGACGAATTTAATGAACACGATTTTTTTGGACTTTTCGATGACGAGTTGTTAAATTCCAACGGGGACGATTTAAATCACCACTTTGATTTTGAAATCAATAATTTTGAAGAATTTTTCAATGACAAACTTGAATTTCAATTTGGTGAAAATAAACTTGAATTTCAATCAATTGTTACATCTACCCCAAAAATTATCGAAAACAAAACAAATCGTACGATTTTTAATAAAACGGCATTCGTTTTTCCAAATCAACATTCAATTTTGAAACCTTTTATGGTTTGGTTTTTCAATCTTAAGCTGTGTCTCGTATGCTTGACGAGGCAAAAGAATCGGTTTTTGGAAGACCGTTTCATTTACTTTTTGACGATATACTTTCTGATATCGTGTAAATATCGTTAATTTGCATTTAATAAAGGTCATGTTTTTAGTTTTATCTTTCTCCTTCCACTTAGGTTGACTGTGGGGACACTATCAAATCAAGTGTGGGGGGAGATTCATCATCATTTTTCAAATTTTCATGGTTTATTTTTAATTTTTCTTTCCAAAATTTAAAAAAAATACTCAAAAACAAAAAAAAATTGTTAAGCATTTTTGATTTATTTTTAAAGAAACACTATAGGATAAATATATAGTTTTGGTTAATTAAATTGAATTTTTTTGAAAATTTATTTGTCTTAACAAAAATAAAAATGAAATTTGATTACAAATAATAATGGTTTAACTAGTATATAGGTAGATTCATACGTGTTAATTGTGAAATATATCCTAATTGAAAATCTTTGTTTTAAAAAGTGGTAAATTTAAAGTAAAGGATATAACATTTTTTTGTCTTCTAAGTTAAATGGTGCTAAGATGATTTTGCAAAACTCTCTCTTCGAAAAAAACAAAATAAAAGAAAAAAAAATTACAAAAGATATTTCTTGTATATATGTATATATTTTTAACACCTAGAGTCATGTGTTCACACTCGTGTGTTCACTCGCCATGCTATGTACCCTTCTCACGTAAGCCCGAAAGGCAGTGCACGATCGGTATATCTGGCCTTAGTTTATCTGAGTTAGGTGTGTGTATATAAAAATTATTTTACTAATAATGCCTACGGTCAATAGGTGTTCACACTTGTGTGTTCACTCACCACGCTCTGTATTCCCCGCACATCAGTCCGCAAGGCAGTGCATGGGTAATATATTTAGCCTCAGTTTACTTGAGTTAGGCATATAAATATTGTAAATATCAATAAAATTTTCAAAAAATGGAGAGAGTAAGCAAATGAAATTCAAGCACTATTTTTAACTTATTTGAATTGACTTGTTATTGAAAAGAAATGAATATACCACTTTGATAAACTTTGATAATCAACTAGAATCTATTTCATAGTTACACTTTGATAATCAACTAGAATCTATTGCATGATGTGCAAGTAAATGTGCATATTTTTACCACCATACTTCATCTATTTAAATTAAATAAATGATCATATGGGGTATTTTAACTTGTTTAAACCAAAATTCATATTATTTTCAAATCGTCACATATTCATCTTCATCCAAGGGCAAAATGGTCATTTTTGTGCATATATTAATTTGAGAAAATTTAATTGGAAATTTCTATATTATTTTATAGGAATTTGGCTTCATATACAAGTGGTTTCATGAAGATGTATGCATGCACAAGAGTGAAGATAAAGAAATGAAAATGGAAATAATTCAAAGGCATGATAATGGAGGACCCCACCTACCATAATGTACAAATTAGAGACTAATTCACATGCTTATGGAATTAATGGCTTCATGTACACTTAAATGATGATTAGTAGAAGCTAATGATTACTTGGCCTCCACACTTTCTCAAAGGCATTTTGGGCATTCCCCAAAAAATATGAATTAGGGTTTCATACATGTATAAAGACCCCTTATGTTTCATGTAACCCTCTCCCTTAGTCTCTCTTAGGCCTCCTTCTCTTTAGTTTAGTTTAGATCAAATAAAAGAAATCTCTCTTTCTCTTTTCATGGCTACTTAGCCATTTTTATTTTATGTAATTTTTTTTCTTTTTATGCAATGTTAATTAGTGTTTCCTTTTACTTACATGTTCATTTCCTTTCATGCTAGTAGTGTAGATTTTCTTTTATGCAATTAGATTAGTTTTCTTTTCCATTTGCTTTCATTTTCCTTTCTTTTTGCTTTCATGTTGCTAGCTACATTTGTTAATCAAATGAAAAATATGAGAGGTTAAACCCCTTCAATTTAGAGGTAATGAAGCTCTCTAATTATGTAGCTTCAATTATTTGTTAATTCGTCTCTCTTTTTGTGCTTAATGAAGAATGATTGAAGTGTTTTATTTGTTGTTTTTGCCTTGAATTTGATAGTCTATATTGTTGACACCAAATAGGATATACTTAAACAATCACTAACACAAATGCCTCTTCATCAAAATATGATTATGGCATAAGAAAGTTATTTGAAATTAAAATTTGATGGTTTATATTTATAATCAATAGTTAATAGGCCATACTTAAAATAGATTTCATTTTCATTGTCAAATTTCATGAAAGTTAGTAAGTGGTTTAAGGGGTGTGTCAAAGTTTGATGGCTTATGTTGGCTAACTAATAGCACAAATATGCCATACTTATGATAGACACATCAATTAAAGCACTAATGACCATAAAAGAGAGATTATGATTTCATATGTGTTGAACTACATGATCTAGAGAGTGATTTATTTTCTAAATTATCATTTAACCCTTATATTTGCATCTCTTTTGTTTTAGTTAGTTAGCTAATTTTCTAATTCTATAGCTTAACTTTCACTCGACTTTGGTTTAATTTGATTGAATAGAATTTTTAAAATCATCAATTCCCTGTGGATCGACCCGTATTCGCCACGTACTACAAGTGTACGCCGTGCGCTTGCGGGTATATTTTTAATTTGAAATTTTTCGACGGTTTTCTAATCCGATAGAATTTCCGTCGATTAACATGGCATCTCCATGGAATCCTACCTAAGTAGCGAACGAATCTTATCAGTTTTTGATTATATACCTAGTATTGTTGTGATGTACACTCACGAGCATCACAACCACTTGATTACTACTATGTTCACCCTTAGACATTATTATAATATCAATGGATTTTTTTATAGAAAAGGTTTTGGTTATCATGAGGTAAAAACCTGTCCGTGTTTATGTGTGGCGTGGTCTTATGAAATACTTTTGATTTCAAGGATTTATATAATTTTAAAATCCAACTGAGTGTGTTTTTTCACGTTGGTTTTCCAGACTCACTGGAGTGTTATTTTATTATAATGCTCCGGTCAGACCGAGCATATTACAGACTTTGATTGGATGTTTGGAGCTTTAGGAGAAGAGCTGGAGGCCCAGAGATGTATTCACGTAGATGGTTATTTTTCCACTATATTCGTTGTTGTATTTATCAGCAATTGGAAGGACATGCTGTTATAACTGTCCAGGCTAAAATAGGTTAGTATACTTTGATTGATGCATGTATATACATAGATTACAGTTTGTTTTGTGTAAAGATTTGATGTATATTATAGATCATTCGTTCCGCTGTGAGATTCTATGTTGTTTAGTTTTCTTCTTATCTTCTTCCTTCCTTATTTTTTCCCTAACAATCGGCTTTTTCGGGCATTCGATTACTCGACACGTAATATAGTGGACGTATTAGTATCGATTTTCGAGGGTCGAAAATATAGATCGTTACATTTGGTATCTAAGCCGAAGGTTAAGAGAGAACTTTGGCTTTGGAGGGGTACTCATAATAGGTAGGGTCAGAAGAACCCTAGAATGAGTTTGAATGTGTGTGTGTCTATATATATATATATATATATATAAGTGCATATCTTTTAGTGATATAAATTTGTTTTATATTGTGTTGGTTGATTTGTAGTGTGGCTTATGGATTCTGGTCAATACGAGTAATTAACGTTATTGATAGGGGTCTCTAAACACTTGAACAGAACAATTTGACATGGTATTGTTTGGAAATTGGGTAAGTAAAATAATTTTACCTTGATTATATTTTATATAGAAACGACTAATTTTAAGAAATTATATAGTATATGTGGTGTGCTTAGTTGTTAGAAAATGATAATATTTGATTATTATCATTTGTTTTTGTTATTTGCGATCGGATAAAAGTTTTCATTATTATAATGCAAACAAGGTAAACAGTTAAGAAATGGTTTTATATAACCATAGTGAAATTATGAAAATATGATTTATAAAAATGGTTTATAAATTAAAAGGGTTTAACAGGTTGTAAATTAGAGAATTTAAAACCCATTGGTTTTGGACATGGTTTTTCAAAGTTTTGGAAAATAATAATATTATTTGGAAAAAAAATTTGAATGAAAATATTTTAAAATGTAAAGAGATAGAACATACTGAACTTACTTCGGTCGTTGGAAAATAATTTCAATAATGACTGCAGCATCATCAATGATCATTTTCAGGTTTCCAAGAGAGGAATTGCTACCATTGGAGTTTTGTTTTTGTAAAACTAGTTTTGATTTAAAATTCAAAGGTACAAATTAGAATACCAAGGAATTATTTATAGTATTGCTTCAAAATAGTTCAAAATAAGAACATGGTGTTTAAACTCTGGAAAATTTTCAATTAGAGTTTTATGGAAATATGAGAAAATAATTTTTATAACTGGTAAATTTTGAGAATTAATAAGTGAAAAATGTTTTAAAATTGTTAAATATGAATGTTAAGAAAAGAAATTTGAAATTAAACTACGGAATTAAATTTAACTTAAGTTAAGTTAAATAAAATGAATTTTGAAAAGAAATTTAGCCTAAGTTAAGATAAATGAAATAATTTTTGGAAATGGAATTGGTTGTGATTGAAATAAATTGATGAAATGAGCTAATCAAATAAATTAGTGAGTTGAATATGGTTTTGGAATGTGCTTGATAAAAATTGAATATTGAAATAGGAAATGAATTAAGTTAAATGGAATTAAAATTGATTTAAAATGGATATGGACTTTAGTTATGAAGTGATAGTAGACATGAAAAGTGTTGTATAAAATGTTTATAAACTTAAGTAAAATTTTATGAAATGATTCATTAATGAGTTAGTGTGGAGTGAAATGTGTTAAACATAGAATTTGATGGAATAGTTCATAAGTGGCATTAGTATTGAAAGGAATATACTAAGTAAATAAATGAAGGTGAATAAAGCAATGTGAATAATTGAATATAGATCAATTGAATGAGAATAATTGAAAGTAAATAAAATAAATGAGGATAAAATGAATGTGAATAAAAAAATATGGTATAGCTAAGAAATCAATTGAAGTAAATACGTAAGTTATACATATGTTATTTTATTCGCGTAACAGTTTGATCCAGGTTCGAGTACATGATTTACATCGGTCCGAGTTGGGATTTTTTCACTCGATTCTCGATGGTGAACACTAGATATGGATTTTTGGTTGGTTATGAAATTCTCTATCATAGTATATGGCTGGCAAGGAGAATGGCGGTTTCTAATCAAGGAACCGGATCTGAGTTCGCACTAGAGTGATCGTGTGAACGATGCTAGTTCGGAAGTGAAATTGTGTGATCGAGCAAGCGATCATATTTGATATTGCGTACGGGTTATATATGTACATCGTACGGCTTTGGTAAAGTGAATGTTGACAATTGGAAAGACAAATTAATATGATTATGGATTATATGATTTCAGATCATTGGTAAATAAGATGTAGGTATATAGAAGAAAAATCTAGTTTGATGCCTTTGATTTCATAAGTAAAATTTGGTTGCCCGACAAAATGTACGCGTTTAAATTGTTGTTTGATGATTGAGCCACTTAGCTTTTGTTTCCTTTGTTGTTTTGGGCCCGGAGTGGCAAGTTTGTAGTTGTTTTAATCCAGCCGCGCAAGGGAGACGATGGTGAAATTTTTCGTAAATTGAAGAGCTTGGAGATTTCTGAGAAATTTGGAAGAAATTTTTAATAACTAAAATTTGGTTTTTGAGTTATAACCTGAAATGATTGAATGGGATGATATTGGTTGGAAGCTATGAGTGGATTTGAAAATTTAGTAAAAGTAATAATAAAGTTTCAACAAGTTGATTCTTGGAAAAGTTAAAGGCTTAAAAGGATTTGGTAAGTTATTTCAACTAACTGGTTTTAAAAAGCAATGGGTTGGGCATTTTTCTTACCTTGGCAATTTCGAGGATGAAATTCTTTCAAGGGGGAAAGAATGTAACGACCCAGAATTTTAGTTATTTGAATTTGGAATATTTAATTGATTTAAATATTCAAAAGTTAATTTTATAAGTTAAATAACTTGAGTTTCAAATATGGCAATTTATTTGATAATTAAATTGTTGAATTTAATGATTGTAGTTGTTTAAATAATTGAATCTTGGGATTTAAGTTGGATAAAAATGATTTCAAAGCTTATTTAAATTCTATTTAATAAGAATGAAGATAATAAAACTTTTAATGTTAATTTCAAAATGTTTAATTTGGTTTTTAAAATAATTCATTTCAATTAACATGTGAAAATAGCCTTTTGGGACATTGTCTCGGATTTCGAAGAAACCGGTTTCATTGGATCCGTAATAGTATATTATTGTATGATAATGAAATTCATGGCGATCAGACGTATCGTTTGGTTGCGTGAGATCGAAACTCTTAGAAATTAATTGCAGAATTAATATAAAATAATTGGTTGAAAAAACTATCTTCTGCATATGATCGAATTAGGTCTCGAAACAAGTTCCATTGTGTTCAGAATAGGGGTATTACATATAGAATGCCAGACAGCATGTCTCGATTGGAGTTCGAGATTTACGGACATTTAAGAGCTTGATATTTAAAATAAATAATATATATGTATATATAATTACCATAACCTACACTATGCATTCCATCACCAGGCCATACCACTACGTACAAGCCTATACCCCATATTCAAAAACCCATCCCTCCCTTTCCTTTTAAAAACCATTCCAGTAAAATAAAAAAATAAAAAATAAAGAATGAACATCAAAATTTTATACAAAAAGAAATACTCAACAATTAATTTCAAAACTTGCATTTTTGAGCCGTTTTCTTAAGGGCTACGATCTTGTGCCATTTGGTTATATTCGACCTCAATTTTGGATGGCCGACGTGATGCTTAGGAACTAAGATTCCATGTTGCATTCGATTGAGGATGTAATTCATGAAATGGAGGTTAGATCCAAGTTCGGGGCATGGAACGACACTTGTGGCCGATTTTTGGTGACATGCGGTGCCTCGAGAGTCATCGCAATCTATACAGTCGGGGACATGGTTCGATCGCGAATTGTTCTGAGATACTGAGCTTGTCCTGTTTATGTGGGAAATGAAACTTAGGCGAAGAGATGAAGGTTGGAGAAGTCGATTCGTCAAATGATCGAGTGGTTCACTGCATCCTAGTGTGCACGTGCATGAATTGGGCATGGTTCAGTGTGCTGGAGGAAGAAGAGAAGAGCGGAGAAGGTTTAGAATGTAATTAAAGTTTAACTATGTAATTAGTTTATTATATTGTAATTTAAAATTATCGATAACTTAAAATTTGTATAACTCCTTCATGTAAGGTCGGATTCAGACGCCGTTTATTGCGTTGTGCTCGTATAGACATTAGCTTCACTGTAGAACTGGTTTGGACAAATTTGGAGATAGATTAAATTTAGGCTAAAATCGGACGTCGTTCGAATTTAGTTCCAAACCGGAACACCTCGGCGACGACAAAAATTTTCGGTGAGTTAACTCATCTTTTTGGTTAACTAGTATGATATATAGTTGATAAAAATTGTTGAATGATTGTTTGGATGAATTACTATATTTATTAGTTGGTTTGGATATATTCCCGCCCTGGAGCAGATAAGACCCTATTACGTTCACGTGTAAGAGTGGATGACCCTTTGTATACGAATCCCGCCTCAAAGCAGTTGGTTTATATTATATAATTACATAACGTTTGTGATGCAGGGGGACAGGTTGGAGGGATTTTCGGTATTCCTCGCTATTGTTGAATTGTTTCCATAATATTTTTTTATATGGATTAATGAAAAATGAACCTGATCGTGGACACTGTGGTTATAGCATCGTTATATGTTTGAAAATTAAAACCCAGTAGTGAGAGAAAATCAATATCGATATTGGTTAAGCGTTCGGTAGCTATTGGCCTTATATTAGTATTTTGAAATACTATAAATTACCATTGAGTTGGAATTGGTTTAGAGATGGGAAATGATTTTAAATCCAAAATTTGGTTTTGGAAAAAGATATTATTCTAGAGTTATTTAATTATAAATATTATTTTAAAGTTATTTAATTATAAATATTGTTTAGAGAAGTACTATTAGAACATTTATGATACTTATATATAATAAGTATCATAAATGTTCTAATAGTACTTCTCTTTTAATTATAGTAATATTATTTTAAAGTTATTTAATTATAGTAATATTATTTTAAATTTATTTAATTATAGTAATATTATTATAAAGTTATTTGTTTATATTAGTATTATTTTAATGTTATTTATTTATAGCTAATATTGTTTTAAAGAATTTATCAAAATATTAGTTTTTTGAAAGGTTAATTATTTCAAGAATAAGTATGGTTTGAAATTAATAATAAGGATTATTAATTAGATTTTGAAAATAAATTATTATTATTTATAAAAATGCTAAAGATTAATTATTTTTGTTTATTTAACAATATTTTGAAATTATTAATTATTATTTTCAAGACGTTTTAAAGTTAATAGTTTTCAATTATTATAATGTTTATTGTTAATGATTATTATTATATAATGGTGTTTTGAAGTAAAAGATAATTCTTTATAAATGTTTTCGAGACCCATAAATAGTGTTGTAAGACTCGGATTTTATAAAGGGAGTTTATAAAATAGTTTGAACACTAAAGGGATGATTATTTACAAGGTGAAAGAGTTTATAAATGGTTAGAAATTTATAAACGAATTTTAGAAACGGGTTTATAGATTTATAAAAGGAGTTTTATAAATGGTTTTATGGATTTATAAATGATTTTTGAAATGTACAAAGAATTTATAAGTGATTGAATTTTTATAAAGGGATTATAAATGGTTTTCGGAGATTTATAAAATGGTTTATAAATGGTTTTAGAGAATTTTAAGGAATTTATAAATGATTTGGGAATAGAATAAAAAGAAAATATTTCCCAATTTTGTAAATATACTTGTACCATAGAGATAAGTATATGCGTGCATTTTCTAAGATGCGAGGTGTAATGTGTGTGAATATACTTATACCGTTGAGATAAGTATATGAATATTTTCAAAGTACTGAAAATATAGGGATTTGGGGATATACCTTTGTAAAAATATTTTTTTGTACAAGTAATGTACAAAGTGATTTTAAATGAATGAAAGATTTATTAAAGGAGGCTAGTGGCTGCTTATGTGCTTAACCAATGTTGTTTTTCCCTCTGGGATAAATATTTTTTGAATGTGTGTTTGTTGGTAGTTACATAACCGACTATCAAGATCTTGGCCTAAATATGTAATCCTTCTTAATTTTGGTGGTACAGAAATATTCCCTACTTAAAACCGAAGGATTTTAACTCGGGAAATATCTAGGAGAAACACGGGAATTAAATGGTACAGTTACCGTCAGTGGTGCTATAATGTACGTATAAAATTGTTATGTTCTTCTAGTACAAATGATGAGGATATTTGTCCACTTAAACGGTTAGGGGGTGATCCCCGTTCTTTTGTATTGTCTGATTATTTCCTAAAGAACCGGTATTGAGCATTCCGGAAAATCGACTATTGGATTTTGGAGCGCTAGGAAAACAGAAGAGTGTACTCGTAAGAGTTGACTCGAAAACCATAAACACTCTGAAACCATATACGGTTCTATGGAGGAGTTTCGTGACATATATTGAAATGTTGGAATCCATGTGTGGTTCCAAGACCCGTTGGGGTATGGGAATCCAGGTGGGGTTCCGTAATCTATTTGGTGGAAGTGCATGAGCTGGAACGTCGGACGTAGCCTCATCAGCGGTAATGACTAAAACCGGAGATAGGAGGTATGGCCAGTAGGGTTGGCAAACCCATAGGGTGCAGTCGGCTCCACCTAGACATTACTTACAGTTGTTATGCATGCATGGGGCGATGCATTCGGTCTTAGCGAGACCAGTTATGTTTTTCCTATGGTACATCACTAGGGATGCATGCTGCTTTGGAAGGATATCTCTAATCCTTGTGCAGGAGGACCGTTCTCGAAGTACTACGGGCATCTCCATGGAATCCTACACAATTAGCGAACAAGCCTTCTCGTTTTTTGATTATATACCAAGTATTGTTGTGATGTAGACTCATGAGCATCACATCTACTTGATTATTACTATTTTCACCCTTAGACATTATTATAATATCAATGGATTTCTATAGAAAAGGTTTTGGCTATCGTAAGGTAAAAATCCTTCCGTGTTTATGTGCAGCGTTGTCTTATGAGATACTTTTGATTTCAAGGATTTATATAACTTTAAAATCCATTTGGGTGTGTCTTCTCACGCTGGTTTTCCAGACTGACTCAGGTGTTATTTTATTATAATGCTCGGGTCAGACCGAGCATATTGCATATTTAGATTGGATGTTTGAAGCTTCAGGAGAAGAGTTGGAGGCCCAGAGACGCATTCACATATATAGTTATTTTTCCGCTGTATTCATTATTGTATTTATCAGCAACAGTAAGGACGGTCTGTTACAACTATCCGGGCTTAAATAGGTTAGTATACTCTGACTGATGCCTGTATATACATAGATTACAGTTTGTTTTGTGTAAAGATTAGATGTATATTATAGATCATTCATTCCGCTATGAGATTTTGTGTTGTTTAGTTTTCTTCTTATCTTCTTCCTTCTTTCTTTTTCCCTAACAATCGAGTTTTTTCGACATTTGATTGCTCAGCACGTAGTACAGTGGACGTATTAGTGTCGATTTTCGAGGGTCGAAAATCTCGGTCATTGCAGTGATTTTTATTTTCTTTCTAGTTTTGAAGTGAGTTCAATTATTTGTTTGTCGAGTTGCGAAGTGAAAAAATATGAGAAGAATTATGATCTTAAGTATTAATATATAATGTAGACTATGTTATGGTGAACATTTGGCAACTCAGTATACGATGTAGAAGTGTAAAAGTTTTGTTTGGTATAGTGGCAAATTATTTCAAACAACTACATGGTATCAGTTTTGCATATACGTAGGCATCAATTTTGTTATAAATTATAGTCCAAATAGTTTATGAAGTAACCAAGCTTGAATTTCAATCAAACAACTACTAGGTATGAATTTGCACTATTTTGGTATCACTTTTATCATACATGATAGTGAACTAAATAATTAAATTTATAAAGCATCATATTATATCAAATAGCTACTGCGTATCATTTTTGCATAAATATAGGTATTAGTTTTGTTGTAAATAATATTTAAAATAATTTATAAAATTATCAAGCGTGAATTCTAGTTACATAGGTACTAAGTATGAGTTTTGCACTATTTTGATATTACTTTTGTTATACATGACAGTGAACTAAATAATTTAATTTATAGAGCATCATATTATATGGAACAACTACTTGGTATTATTTTTGCATAAATATAGGTATCAGTTTTGTGTAAAAAACATTTAAAATACTGTATAAAATAATCAAGGGTGAATTCCAATCATACAAGTACTAGGTACGAGCTTTGCTTTATTTTGATATCACTTTTTTTGAACAGGATAGTTAACTAGTAGATATACAGACTATTCAAAGAGTTGAAATGTTTCAACTCAATACAATGAAGATGACAAGGACTTGGAGTGTTCAAAAATTCTTTCAAATGCAGATATCTACTCATAGTTGAATTCAGACATTTTTCTATAGCAAGAAAAATAAAATACAAATAATACAAGCAATAGTCAGCATATCGGTTTAAGTCATAGGCAATTGTCTTATTTAAATATTAAAATAATGAACAGAACTTAAAACAAAGTATCTGTTCATAGTTTCAGGTTGGTGAAAAAATAGTATCAGTTCACGCACATTATTGGTATTAGTTTTATTTGTAAATAGAAATATATTTACAGTCATAATAGAACATCAAATGTGAGAGAAGTTAAACAAAGCTAATTTTTACAACATAGAAATAAGTACATAATATTTACAACAAATTGACATAATATGAAGAAGTGTTTGTATCAACATTAAAAAAGGTAAATTTGATTACTTCTAACACAATATCTCAAGTGTATATTAGGTCAACCGAACATAACATCAGTTTTTTCAAACAAATTCACTTCTTCACTTTTTTTCTTCTTCCAGGCTTGACATGAACTTGGCTAAATTCCACCAGTGCTCATTGTCCGTCAATATCTCATACACGATTCTTGCTCTTGTTTTCAATACTTGTTTAGCATTTATTTTGATTGGTATTCTACTTTTGTTCAGTGAAATGATGAATATCAGATGTATATACTACAGCTAAAGCCTGTTTAAAGCAAAATATATTGTTAGTATCAGTTCGTATCACTTGTAGTATCAAGTTTGTAACAAATATAAAACACTGTATTTCAGAGATAATGGTGCAAACAGATCGTATGCTTTGAATTAAAGTATTGAATAGTTTTACTACCATAGTTTGCATTAGTTTTAGTATCAGTTTTTGTGCCTGTAGGTATCATTTTAAGATTTATGGTAGCTATTTTGTTTTAGTTCTGATTATGTACACGTTTAGTATCAGTTTTGTATGTGTATGTACGTATCTATCAGTTTTGTGCATGTAGGTATCAGTTTTGTGTATGTAGGTAGAAGTTAGATCTGAAGCAAATATTTATTGAACTGAAAGATAATAGCTTCTGTATGAATCAAATTCAATTCAATGTACTAGGCATATAAAGATGTATAGAGGTGTATATAAAAGATTATAATGCAAATAGATAACAAGCTCTAAGTATAAAGTAATTATCAATTTAGTATCACTATCAGTTTCAGTTCTAGTATCAATTTTGTTCTTAGTAGGTAACATTTTTAACCCAAAAAAACAGCTTACGTGTATGGTCCTTGCTGTGCATGCTTGATTTGATGCATTTCGTCTGGCTTTACCTCCATGTCTTATATATTTTTCTTTTTCCAGAGTTCTTGCAGCATTTCTTCAATTCATTTTCTCTATTAAAGACAAAATGATAGAAAGTTAGATTATGTTCACTTTGTTTCAATTGTATTAGTTAATTTTTATGAAAAAAAATATCATACCAATTTCATAGCTTCTTTTAGACTAGGGTTGTTTCTGTCATTTGATCTTCTAGGACATTTAGAATCTATATGAACCATTGCATTGTTGGGTATGTCAAATTTACTAATGTCCAATGGTCTTCACAATGCAGAGGGAAATAAATATCTTCTGCCTATTTATTTTGTATAATTGTTTCAAGCATAGGTATGACCAAATGTTTTTGAATACTATTTAGATTCAAGATTACCGCTTTCTGTTGAATAAAAAAATAAGTTATAATTCAATGTATGAAGCAATTATTATGTATTTGCATATTAAAGTTCAATATACCGTCATTGTGGTCGTGAATGCATAGTTATGCACTGTTAACCGACATTTAGACATATACAAGTCAATTATCTATATTAACAATAGGAAATTGTAAGTTTTTGTTAACGGTGAAGTAATATTAAATAATAAATAGCATCAGTAATGTTAATAGTGGCAGTATATATTGAAAGGTGTAAAAATAACAAAGCATCAAATCAAATCAAACAGCTTCTGGGTATCAGTTTTTTCATTGATTTGGTCAGTTTTGTTGTACATGGTACTTGAAATATTTTTCTAAAATTAACAATCATCATCTTTATCATCCAGAAACTAGGTATCGTTGTTGCTTATATTTATGTATCAGTTTTGATAGAAATTGCAGTGAAAATAATTTAGAAAGGAAGTAGGCATCAACTCCAAACATACAACTATTAGGTATCAACTTTGCTTTATTTTGATATCATTTTTGTCATACATGACAGCTAAATAAATAATTAAAATTATAGAGCATCAATATTTATCAACAGAAACTAAGTATCAGTTTTGCATATATATATATATATATGTATCAGTTTTGTTTTAAACAATAGTGAAAGTAATTTATAAAATAATGAAGCATGAATTCCAATCAAAGAGCTACCAGGTATCAGTTTCGTACTATTTTGATATTGCTTTTGTCATATATGACGGTCAACTATATAATTAAATTTACAGAGCATCAAGTTATAACAAACAGAAAGTATGTATCATTTTTGCATATATATATATATAGGTATCGGTATTGTTATAAGTAGCAGAAACTAACTAAGCATGAATTCTTATCAAATAGTTAATAAGTATTAGTTTTTGTACTATTTTGATTCAAATTAGTATTATTAAGGAAAAAAAATTATGTACCTTCCAATATGTGTAATTTCCTTCAAGAACTTGTCGTAGTATTATTTTTGTTACTACACATCCTCCTTTGATTGTGTCATGGTCCTCCTATGCTACTTCGTTGTTTTAACAAAAAAGATTTGAATCAATTAATTAATGTTATTTTATTACGTAGCATTAGTATAAATATTTATAAATTACTTTTGTGATGATGTCAGAGCAAAGAAAGTTTTGATTACATCTTGTTGTTCTCTGTTCAGGTATACTAAGCGTTTGCAATGTCCTAGTCCTATCTCTGAAATTGTTGGTTCTATTACTGCAATTGGCTATGAGAAAGTCTCTTCTATACTTTTTTCATCGTCTTCTTTCTTTTCAGGTTTTGGCTTATTTGTTTTTTTTCACTTTCTAACCATAGTCAAAGCTGTCGCTTTGTTTTCTTTTTCTTGTTCTTGCTTTTACTCTTTGCACATAAGAAGCTGGTTTTTCTTATTGTTGCTTTGCTTTTTTGGCCAACTGATTTTGTTGCTTTCTTTTCTTGATCTTATTCAATTTTTTACGTTTCAAACTCTTGTGAGTCATAGAGTTTGAAAGATGGAGGAGTGAAGTCAAGTACTGAAGCATCATAGGGTACAATTTAGCTTTTAATAGTGGTATCTTCTTCCATGTTTTTAGCTTCTTACGTTTCTTTTCTACCATTTTTTCTTGATTTGTTGGAAGAACTATTCCATTTGTTTTGTCCATCATGTTTGTACTTTCTTTTGTTGTCTCCAATGGTGTATCTTGATTTGATTGGAGCACTTTTTCATTTCAGTTGCTGTTTCTATCTCTATGCATGTATTATCTTTTTCAGTTGCTTGATGGACTTGTTCTATATTAGGCTCAACAATTGTTTCTTTCTTTTATTCTTCATTTTTTTCAGATGTTGTTTCCGTCTCTTAATTTTCATCCATTGTATTGTTTGTTTCAGTCTGATTTTCATTTTCGTTGGTTATGTCTATAGGCGTATCTTGATTTATTTTAGTTGCTTCTTCGTTCTTTTCTACTTGACACTATGTAGTTTCTTCTTGACACTACACATTTTCATCTTCATTCTTTTCTTCACTCTTTTCAGTTGAGGAACCCTTTTTTTCATTTTGGGCTTCCATCACTAAACATGTATATTTGTTCATTTTAGTTGCTGCATGGACTTTTTCTACATAGGGTTCGACTTTGGGTGTCAGCAAAATAGGGATCTTAAGGCGAAATTAACACTAGGGGGGTTTATAGTGTATAATGGATTATATGAATATTTTTTAAATTCTTTAAGATTCTACTTGGAATGATGTAATTAATATTCACAGAATCAAAGTACAGATAAAAGTAAATGTAGTAAAAGTAAAAAGGAAAGAACACACCAGAATTTTATACTAGTTCGGAGTTACCCTACATCCAGTCCCGCACAATTCCTTATACATATTTCTTTTCAACTAGTAAATACCAATACAATCTCGATTTCAAGGTTATGAGACACACCCTCCAGAATCCCGATCTCTGGGTATAGTCACTTGATTTCCAGGCTACAAGCACACTATAACACCCCATAAAATGAACCATAATTAAATAGATTAAATTGAATTAAATATAATAGGGTTGAATATGGGAATTTTATAAAAGTTTTAATTTGACCATGAAAGTTATTCTGTTGCAATCGTAATGAAACTCTGATCTGTTTCCATATATAATATGCTGAAAACGAAGTTCGAATAAAGAAGTTATGAGCATTTGAAGTTCTTAAATTTAAGTCAATTTAGTTTGAATTCAAATTCAAATTAGAAATCAAATTTAGGATTTAAATTTCAAAAATTAGCCTTGGGGCTAAGTAAACATTTATTAAGGCTTAACGTTAAAAAGATAATTAGGTAATAAAATAATATGACAACGGAAACAAAAATAAATGTCCATGAATAAAAGAGCGGTCAACCTGAATAGGTCAACCGGTCGACCGTAGCGGTTGACCTATCGCCCAAGGGTGGTCGACTGCTTGGCAACGATAGTTGCTTGTGGCGGCTATAGTTTTACGTTATGTTCTATTCGGTTGTGAGCTCCAGATTTTCGTTTTCTACCTACTTCCATCCTACGGTTCTGGTTCATTTCAACTCCTATAAGTAGAGCCCTATCCTCTCCACTTTTATTCGTATTATTTTAGGAAATACGACAAAACTCTGTCGTTGTTATCTCTCTAATAAGATTCAAAAACTCCGTAGAGAATTCAGGTAAGGATTCAACCTATTTCCTATTTGTTTCTTCTTCCTTCAATCTATTCTTATCCTATTCTTCTTTAATTATTCTAAATCTAATGAATATATATACCTCTTCCCTATTGCGCGTGTATATATACCAAAAGAGAGAGATTTTGGAAGAGATCGGAAGGCTAAAAATCCATTTGAGTAAATCTAAGGCTAATCTATGAGTGGAAACCTTAGTATTTCTTTTCAGCAATTGTTTAGTGTATTTCTTTTGGATTTGAATATGCCTTAGGAATTTTGGGATTTCGAAAATATGATAGATAAAATCCTTTAGAATTCCTTTTTATTTCAAAATGTCAAGTCTATGCTGAGATTCTTAATTATTTACATTAATTGATGGAATTCGTTTCGTTTATGCAATTTTTAATAATTTCATACCACTTCTTCTTCTTCTTTGGGTCGAATTATGATCCTTCAATAAAATAAGGGGTTTAGATTACAAATTCTATTCATGGTTTACACCAATTATTCATATATATTTCTTTTTAAAAAGAGGAGTTGAATAGAATATAAGGTTTAGATTGCAATCTTATTGTTTAAGATATTCCATTGATTAGTGTAATAAATTGAGTTTCTATTTAATTTACAAGTCTGTTATTGTAGTTTTGATTATGAATATTTATTTCTTGTTTTGGATATTTGAATTCAATGAAATCTTGGGAAATTGAAGAAAATGGACTTGTAATAATAATTGATTAGGGAATTGACATTTAACGCTAGTTTACAGCGTAAAATCTGTGCGTTTAGAACTTATTATGCAAGAATATTTATTTATTTCTATCTACGTAATTAATGTATAACTATTGCGTATATGGCATAGTTAATTAGGCATTTATTTACATTTATTTTCTCCCATTAGGAAGGTAAATTGATTTTGAGGTGAAAATATGAGGAAACTCTTATATAGCCTAATTATTTAAAGCGTAAGAAGAAAGATTCCTTATAAGGCCTTATTTATGAAACGGTGAGATGAGTGTTTGTGTATATGTAGAATAATTAATTTATGGCCAAGTCATAGGGATGCGACGTCAATAGAGTTACATGACAAAAGTATGCCCTTCACTTTGAGGCTACCAGCAATTATGTATACTTTTATTGATGTGAGATATCCTTATGATAAATATTAGTTCAAAATTCTGTAGGGGAAATCTACCCAGCAAATCTGGCTACCAGTTCCTACGAATAGAGGACTAATGTGAGACGTTATTATAGGTATAGGCTATAAAACGAAGGGCCTGCTTTTTAGTTAGAGGTATTAAGTGGTTGGACCCGTCTTTTTCTCCAGATGAAGTATTAAATGGCAAAGGGGTTATGTTAGGTGGTATCTCTATAGGGGTCCGCTTCTGGAATTAGGCCTTAAATGACGGGTTCTGCGTATTTTCCACTTGGAAGTATTAAGTGACCTATGAGATTCTATGTGATGTCGGCTAGATAATACCATTGAGGAGCACGCTTCTAGAAATAGGCCTTAAATGACGGGGTCTGTCAATTTTCCACTAGAAAGTATTAAGTGGCTTTGGTACCGTCTCTCACATTATTAGCTATTTATGACGTATGACTGGGATATGAGATCTACTTCTGGAATGGAAGGTATTAAGTAGTTGGACCCGCCTCCTTTTCTTATAAAGAAGTATTAAACGATTTTAATGGTTTTATGTCCGTAGACATATTCGTATTTTGAAGTATACTGCCCAAGTACTGAAAAGGTAAGACTCGAGATTTTTATTCACCAGAAACTTGTTGTTCTCACTCACTCCTCATTACAACATAGGTTAAGATGTAGTGATGGCGGCGACGATGTTTAGAGATGGAGAAGGTCAGCTTGTTGTAGTATTTGTTAGTATTAGTTGCTTTTATATGTACCCATGTATTTATACAATTGATGTAATGGATATTATGTTATGGTTTTTATAGAATTTTGTATTATGACATTTTTATGGTTTTGAAATAAATGGGTACACTTTACTATTATATTTTGTTTCATTTGCTCTGAGTTTTGAAAGTTTAGTTATGGCTCTATACTATTATTTTCTCAGTTCTACCAACAGCTTCCCTTAGAATGGATCTAAGCTTCAATAAATAGGCTTCGACTTGGGGAGATGCTTCAATCATCGACAATCCGGTTCGTTTTTAAGTTATAGCTACTTGTTATGCTTGTGAATGATTTATGCATGCCTAAGATATAAGCAAAGCAAGATGGACCGGTATTGACGGATTAGTGGTAAGTTACTTAGAGTCAGACCTGAGAAAATCTGCTATTTGCTTGGAGTCGGCAATTGGTTTGCTTGGAGTCACTAAATTCGAAGTGCTGGGTCAGTGAAGAACTGTGCTTGGAGTCATCTTGGCGTTTTCTTGGAAAAAATCTTGGTTTTACCCGAGTTTGGCTTTGGGCCAAAGTTTCTTGGGTTTACTTAGAGTCACATCACCTATGTTCTCCAACCTTTGGGAGTATCATTTGAGTAGCGGTTGCTTTTTCGTTCCTTGGTTGCAATTCAGAAGCTATCGCTTGATCCTCTATACCCTGGTCAGTCACAGGACGTAAAGGAAGTGGATAGAATGCACAGTGTTTAGAGCTATTTTTGTTTTATAAAAATGGATCGTTCCCGATTATAAATTTTTAAAAAATGGATCGTACCCGATCCATATTGTTTTGGGTATAGGAATCGGTAGTATAGGGATCGGTCACATGGGCTTTTGAGAGAGAGATCGTAGTATAGGGATCAGTCACATGGGCTTTTGAGAGAGGGATCAGTAGCATAGGAGTCGGTCATATGGAGTATTGAGGGATCAGCATACAAAGTATGTGGAGGGATCGATATTGACATCTTTCTGAGGGATCGATATACATATATGTTGGAGAGGGATCGGTATATACACCTTGGAGAGGGATCGATATATATACTTTGTAGAGGGATAGGTGCATACACCTTGGAGAGGGATCGGTATATACACCTTGGAGAGAAATTGGTATATATACTTTGTAGAGGGATCGGTATTGAGCATGTATGTGTATTTAGGGGTCGGCTGAATTGCAATGGTGAGGGTTCGGTCATTTAGGCTAAGGGATCAGCCAGTTTGGCTTGGGGGAAGGGATTGACCATTTTGGCCTTAACAGAGGGATTGGTTATTTTAAGGGATCGGCCATTTTGGCCTTGAGAGAGGGATCAACCATTTTGGCCTTGACAGAGGGATCGTTTATTTTGAGGGATCGGCCATTTTGGCCTTGAACAACTCCAAACTGCTTGTTCATTTATGATATTTTCTCTGTTTTAATTTCATTCTTCATTTAATCTCTACTATATTCTATTGGGTGTTGATGCCCATTTTTGGCGTCAACATTTTGGTGCTTTCATCGAGAAATGAATTCTCAGCTTGATTGGATCTCATCATCTACTTGTAGATTCTCATATTCGCGAGATAGATCCAGTTATTTACTGACAAACTTCCTATTCTACTCAGATTTGAAGGAAAACTAAAGGAAGCTGATAGCCATGGTTAGAAGAATTAAATCAACTTTGCGTGGAGTTGATGGGAACGATGATGCTAGTGTTCTTGTTTACAGTTGTTTATGCATTCATGTGTTGGTGAGGGTTCGGTCATTTAGGCTAAGAAATCAGCCAGTTTGGCTTGGGGAGAGGGAACGACCATTTTGGCCTTGACAGAGGGATTGGCTATTTTAAGGGATCAACCATTTTGACCTTGAGAGAGGGATCGACCATTTTGGCCTTGACAAAGGGATCGGCTATTCTGAGGGATCGGCCAATTTGGCCTTGACAAAGGGATCGACCATCATGGCCTTGAGAGAGGGATCAAACCTTCGCTAACTTGAGTGCAAACTTCAACATCTAATCCCAAGAACTTGCATACATGAGTGAATCCAATCCCTCCAAATAGGCATGAACACATGAACACATGAACAACTCCAAACAAGAACACTAACATCATCGTTCCCATCAACTCCGCGCGTAGTTGATTTAATTCTTCTAACCATGGCTATCAGCTTCCTTTAGTTTTCCTTCAAATCTGAGTAGAATAGGAAGTTTGTCA
Organism: Allium fistulosum; assembly: GCA_030737815.1. Taxonomy (NCBI): domain Eukaryota; kingdom Viridiplantae; phylum Streptophyta; class Magnoliopsida; order Asparagales; family Amaryllidaceae; genus Allium; species Allium fistulosum. Next base: position 1,331,587,453 of record CM060902.1, on the reverse strand, counting down.
GTAAATAACTGGATCTATCTCGCGAATATGAGAATCCACAAGTAGTTGATGAGATCCAATCAACCTGATAATTCATTTCTCAGTGAAAGCACCAAAATGTTGACGCCAAAAATGGGCATCAACACCCAATATAATATAATAGAGATTAAATGAAGAATGAAATTAAAACAGAGCAAATATCATAAATGAACATATAGATTTTTATAGTGGTTCAGCAATCTTGCCCTACTTCCACTTTCTATTTTTATTGCACTTGATTATGATTACAAGAATGTTTAGATCAGTTGGGATCCATTAGTACAAAATTGAAGAATAAAAATGGCAGAGCCTTAGCAGAGAAAGAAGAATCTCTTTTCTGACGCCATGTCTGCTGTATTTATAGGGGAAAACGTGCTCGGATCAGACTGAATTTTGGTGGAAGGTTCAGGAGACCAAGACGAGGCTACCCAAAAATTTGCAGGCCCATTGGGGCCCATAATAGGGATCGGTACCGATTCCTATTAATGCATCCAAATGGGATGTGATCCCTATGAGCAATGCCCTATGATGTTAGTTACTTGCCCCCTAAATTTTGTGCAATTCCAATGTACGGTTTGTGAGATATCGCATTTTCCGTGAAGTAGTGTTGCTTGAATTCTAATTTCTGCCGATCCCTTTAGAGGGATAGTACTGACCCCTCCAATCTCTTCCAAATGCCATGCGATCTCTATGGGGTATTCCACATATTCTAATTAGCTAATTATCCAAGTTTCATGTTTATAGCATCTATTGATTTTGAGTTATTGACCGATCATTGTTGCAATATGTAGTGAGAGCTTAATATGGACGATCCCTTTTAATATGTGAAGTAATTTGCCCATAACTTGAGCATACGAAATCCAAATGACTTGAAACTTGAAATGTAGCCTCATCGGGCCTTCCTTGTCACTCTATCAATTTTACCAAGTTTGGGATAAAAATTTAGGATATGTATCGATTCCCTAGGGAAAGGGATGGGCATTGATCCCCTGCCTAGGGCATGCATTATTCCATACTTAGAATATTCTGGAGAGTCTATCTCTTGGCCTCGGTTGATCGTTGCTTCATATCATTGCCTACACTTGATATCCGAGCCTAACAATCATCTCTCCATGCTGTATTCCTTGATGATCGTCTAGTCTAACTTGTCTTGTCAGTCTGAATATAGCCGGGCCAAAAGGCCGGATAACATCTATTTATCCTTGTTTATAAACCTAAAAGTTCTCTCTTTAGAACTCTTTTTAGGGGTTTATCGATAGAAATAACACCTATTTTGGGATAGAGAAATAGAAAGAAAAGATGTATGATAGTATGGGAAGGAGAGCATTTCCATATAAGTGATAAAGAGAATAATGGCTGGAATTTAAGTAAAAATATAATTGTGAATTATGCTAGATAAGATTTTGAAAGGAGTAATAGAGTAAGATAGAAGTTATCTTTGTCTACTCCATCTATTTTCCTATCGTATAAAGTTATAAAAGTTATCTTTGACCATTGATTGGATTTAAATGATAATTAATAAATAATTTAGATGTTTTTGTATAAGGAGAAGCATTTATGTAAAGATGAGAATTTTATATGTTTTCTTAATTTGAATAAAAAAGTTATTTGAATAATAATAATATTGGATTTGATAAAGAAAAGTGTTGCAAGAGATTTTAAGAGTTTTTGAGTAAAGTTACGAAATATATTTCATCAATTAACAGTGTATTTTGAGTAATAAGGTAATAAATATTATTGTATGCTTTAAAAGGAAATAACTGTTATTTTGAAATGATGATTGTGAAAAACTTACTATTTTTTAAATGATAGTTCTTGTAGCTAGAAAACTCTTTGAAACAAAAATGTCTAACATATTATTTTGGAAAGATAATTAAGTTTTGAATCTTTTGTGTTAAAGATCCTATTTTCAAAAAGGAGTAAATCCTTATTTTAGCAAGTTATTGAAATTAAAGTTTTTCATAAGTTTTTAATTGAAAAACCAAGAAAATTTTGAATGTCATGAATTAGAAAGTTTGACTTTTAAGGAAAAAAAGTTTTAAAAAGGAAGATTATTTTATTCCTATTTGGGAACAATGGAATTTTGAATCTTTAATAAAGGTTTTTATTAAAGTTTAAATTTTCAAAGATGGAGATATTGAATTTGATACTTCATGTTTTAAGTGTTATAAGAAATGAAGTAATAAATGTTTATTTTTAAATAAGTTTATTTGTATGATGATATTTCATTTTATGTGCGAAAGTTTTGGTTTTATAAAAATTTATGGAGTAGATACGAATCTTGACCTAGGTGGGATAGACTAAGGATTTTAGGATATGAGTAAAATAGAATGTACAACCTGATCTGGAAAGTTGAAGGCAGTCCAAAACATCTATTTGAAGAAGTTGGTAAAGTGTAAAGATATTTCAGATCTATAATTAGGCTGTGAATTATGTTGCCCATAGAATATAAATTTATATATTTTAATTTTGGAGAAATTTCCACGTCATTTCTGTAGAATACAATAGCCTATGATTTTTGTTTGATGATAATAAACATATATATATATTCGTTTAAATGTATTTGATATTGTACTATTTTATTTTTCACATAAGTAAATAAATATTTGTTGGATAAAATAAGTAACACAGAATTCAAATTCAAACAAATATCCTATTCAAACAAATATTTTTATTCAAACAAGTATTTTATTACAAATTCAAATAGTACAAATTTGAGCTCTCACTACATTTACATATTGTCAATTACAATACAATTTAAATTACATCACAAATTACATTACAAATTTACAATTTTGACCTCACTACATATTCACTCATCACTCGTTTTTTTATCTTCAACTTTGTTATAGCTTGATCCAACATCTGAGCTATCTGCAAAATAAACACTGATGCAGTAAAATTGAAATTTTTTGCAGTGTACAATAAAAGTGCGTTTTTGAAAATATGTAACAACCCTGTATTTTACAATTATTTTTAAATTGATTTCCAGATTTAAAAGCTTTATTTATGAAAAAGAATAATTTTTTTTATTTTAAATATAAACTTTGATTTTGATGTGGATTAGAATTCCAAATATGACTAAATTTAATATTTCCAGAAAATGTGAATTTTGGTTAAAGTAGTCAAACTTTGACTTTTAAATTTAAATTTTAAATATTTGAAATTATAAATTTTATCTTTTATTATAAAAATAGATGTAATAAATTGAACACTACTTTTCGTTTCGTTGAAAACGGAGTTAAAATGTAAAAGTTATGTACATTTCAATTTTGAGTATAAACGGTTTATTTAACAATTTTGTCTATTTTAAAATTGTATAAATTACTTTTTCTTTGTTATATTTTATTTTAATATGTGTAAATATGTTAATTTATGTATATTTTTGTCTTTTTATATTTTTAAAATGATAATAGGATTTTTCCAAAATTTACTATATTTATTTTTCATTTTTAAAGGCTGTTTTCCTATTTTCTGCTATTTTCTTCATTAAAAATTATATGTAAATTAAATTTTAAATATTTATTTTGTGAATATATTTTTATTTTATGTTATTATTTATGTTTAAAAATATATTACAAGCTTATATGAATTTTCTAAAAATTTATTCTATTCAAATCCAAATTTTCTAGACTAGTTTACTATTATAGCTATTTTCTTAATTTAACTTAATATAATTGATAAATATGTATATAAATTATTATATTTTGATAAAATTTCGAAATTTTATCTGGGATTATTATTTTTCCCAGAAATATAAAGTTATAAAAAAGGAATTAAAGATATATGAAGAGTTTGATACCTTTTGTGTGCTTAGCCCTTTTGAATTCTACCGTTTCTTTTCAATCAATACATCTTTTATTTTATTTTTGCCGTTATTTTCCTCATTCATTTTCAGCCGACTCCCTCATCCTATTCACGAATTTTCAAAGCTCCAAAACCCTAAAAAAAATCATGGCCTCCATCTTGCAAAAAAATTTGGTAATCTCCCTCTCTTCTTTCTACTTTTTCTTACTTTTCTATGCAATTTTGCCTTGATCTCTTCACATGTTTGCTTGGCCTAGCCTCTACCACCTTCATCCCCATCATCACCTCCTCCATCTACTACAGCAAACACTCCCTTCCCTCTGACCAAGACAGGCCATGACCTTCCACTTGAAGCCATCACCACAAAACTCCACAAAACATTGCCTAGACCACACATATCATCACCTACCCTCCATATCTTGCTTTGGCCACCCCTTAGCCACCACCACCACTTGCTACATGACCTTTGGCTGCTGCTACTCATCACCCAAACCTCTGTCCAGACCTGTACCAGATGATGGCCGAGCCATTTGACCCATAGACCGAGCCAAAAGTTGAACCAAACTCCACTATGTTGCCTAGTCTCTTGATATTCTTGTGTTGTAACTTCCTCCACATGTTCTAGCCTTTATGCCATGCATTCCTATGATCAAACCTGAGCCAAAGTCATGTCAAACCTGACCTAAATAAACCCCTAGGCCATGCAAAGCATTGTAGAAAACAAGGCAAAAGATTTGACATTCAAATCTCTTTTCATTTCAAAGTTATTTCATTTTAAAGCCGTATTGAATTTTGTTGTTTTGATTGTTTGTTTTGGGTTGTGCACAAGAGTTGTAGCTTGGATTCGCTCTCCACTCAAGTTCGTAGTCTTGTCATCGTGCTTTTGTTTCCATTGTGTCATTGGTTTTGATATCTCCAGCACAAACAGGTGAGTTATTCTCACCAGACAATATGTACCTATATAACTAGTAAATTGACACCCTGCGAATCTGTAGAAATATATTATCATGTTATATATGCTTATATTATTATCATATGATGTTCACACCTGTTATTACACCTGTTATATCATATGTTACTGTTATTTAATGTTATTCTGTTATTTATTTCTGTTAGCACCATTGCAAGTTCCCTGTAGACTAGAATCACTATGGGCTGAAATGATACATACCCGAACGGACTTTAGAATAGGGAAAAATCATTATGGGCTGAAATGATAGGCCTGAACGATTTTTATTTAATTTATTTTAACTTGGGATTTCGGGTTTGAAATGATAGAACCCGGATTTTTCTTTTTTAACTGCGGATTGAAATGATACATATCCATATCACTTGACCTAGGTTAGAAAATTATATACAGGCCCGTGGTTATTTTATAAAGTGTTTTGTATATTTTTAAGTATTTTAAAAATTATAAATTTATGAAATTTGATTTAAATAGATTTTGAAATGTTTTAAAATAAAGAAATTATGATTTTTTTTCTATGTGTTAAAAATGTAATTAATGAATGGTTTAACTGGATTTTTGAAATATAACTTAAGTTGGAAATTTGGAATTTTGGTTAAAAATGATATTTAAGTTATATAAATAAAATGGATATTAAATTTTATTTGGAAATGGTAAATATGATAATTTGATTAAATTTGAATTTAAGTGATTTATTAAAGTATTATTGATTTTTCTATGAATTTAAGTGGTTAAATAAATGAATGTTTAGAAGTGATCTTTTAAAATATAACTTGACTAGGAAACGTGAAATTTGGTTTTAATTAAAGGTTTAAGTTAATTAAATAAAAATTGGAAATTTAGTTAAATTGCAAAATGGTAATTTAAATTTGAAGTGTTAAGTTTATTTGTTGAAATGTGAAGAATTGGACACTTTTACACTAAAACTTATTAAGTAAATTGTTGAAATTTGGATTTAATTATAAGAAATTTATTGTGAAAAAGATATATGTTAAATGATATGTAAATGAACATTTTAAACCTTAAAATATGATTTTTAAAATGTTTATGTGTTTTAAATTGAAGTTATTTAATTGCTGGAAATACACTAACACCTGAAATCTACTTTTAATAGCATCCAGAAATGCTATAGATTCTGTTTTGAACTAAAATTTTGTAAAAAGGGCTATTACAGCATTTCTGAAATGTTGTAGTTGTTGTAGTTGAACTTATAGGTTAATATTGAACTCAGGCCTATTATAGCATTCTCTGGAAATGCTATAATGGTCTACAGTCTTTGCTGAAACCAAATTTAACCCTTGTTTTGAAATCTGAACTACCGCAGCACTTCTGAAATGCTGTCTTTTCTGTTTTGAACTATAATTCAACTAAAACCGAGTTTTAACAGCAGTTTTAAGTGCTGTCTTTGCTGAATTAAAAATGTTTCAAATATAACTTATAGCAGTTGTTTTAAATGCTGTGAAATGCTGAAATTTTAATAATTAGGGTTTTTGACTTAGTAAACGAACTCAGAATGGTTTGAAACTTTGGAAATTGAATACTTGATTTGAAAATATAATAATTACACTTTTAAAAGGTTTAAATGAATTATTTTGATTGGAATTTAAACTATTTAAAAGGTGACTTGAAATGATAATAAATGAAGTATACCTTTAAATTTAAAAGGTATTTAAAGTTGAATATTTAGATTTGAACTCAAATGATATTTGGAATATTAAAATGATTTGAAATGAAGCTTTGAAATGATATGATATTTTAAAAATATGGAAATGGTTTGGAATTGATTTAATCTTTATTTTTATAAAGATTTGGATTTGAAATGATATTCTATTTTGAAGTATAAACTGTTTTTAAACTTATAACCACGGGTTATAATAACGTTGGGTTGTTAAAGAGACCGGGATCGGATATGGACATACTCTCTGTTTTACCGAAAACCACTTTGGCAACTGTGTACGCGGTGGAGATTCCAGAATGAAGTAGGATGGTGGCGACGTTCTTAAGGTATGTTACGTGGACCCAACTCCCGTGAGTTGGCATAAGGTGGCTAAAACAGGAGCGATCTCGGACCAGTGAGGTAGCACCTCTTCTCGGACACATTTCTTCGATATTATACTCTTACTTGTGATTGATTAGATGGCCATCCTCCGATTTGGGAGTGTTGTTCGAGGTGGAACGGTAGTGGTTGCTATGCGTATCCATCAGTCCGTGTGCGTAATTGGTATATCTACCCTGGCATTGCCTAGTTGTGCCGTGTCACCTACCATATCGAGCTTTACTACGATTATGATTTTAAGATCCGACCGCGTTAAGGTTCTCCATCCCCTTAACGCTATTTTCTATATGATTATACTTTACTTATTTAGATACTATTATCATATCGAATATTACTACATAGTAGATAGTTTAACGGATCCTTAGAGGATGGGCGGTCCCAAGCATCTTCTAAGTTACTTGTGCCTTTATTACAGTTCACTTGAGTTGGTTTACATTATATAAGTATATATTGTCCTGACTCGAGTGTTTTGTGTTTTGCTTTACGCTCGGGTCAGCCTGAGTTATTCACAGATTTGGATTTCCACTCTCTTGGAGATTTGAATCGCTGGAGATTATCTACTTGTCATGTCCTATCTATTTCAATTCCGTTGTTCTACTCAGCTTGTACTTGGTTATTTTATTGAGACTTTTGTTGTACTCTATTTCTTCTGTTGTATCTTATGTAACTCTGACATATTTAGATAGTGGCTTCATGAACTACTATTTCTTTTACCTCCGCTACATTATTTTACTCTGTGTCTGTGATCTGTGATTATATTTATTTACTGTATATTCTGAGATTTGCAAAATTTTAATTACAACACGGTATTTTGAGCAATTCAACTCCGGCATGAGTGTCTACCTATACACTTATAATGGATGCGAATGGTTGAAAATATCGGGTCGTTACAGTTGGTATCAAAGCTTTGGCTTTGAGGCAAAACTTAGAATGTATGGTAAATTTATTTACAGAATCACTTTCGTTCGAGTTTGAATCTCTTCCTTTTGATTCGATTTCCTTTGAATTTTGGAACGTTTCCTGCGGTTCCAAAATTCATTCGTGTCCCTCACTATTCATCATCTTTTGATTCTAGAGTATCCCATGACTCCACTTCAAATGATCTTTATAGTGAATTGGCGGTCTCGCCAATATTCTAATTTTCTTATAAAGGGGTGAAACTCCTTTACAATAGCATCAATTCACCAAAGATTTTATATCCTTGGTTTAGATGCTAATATCTTTTATTATTCCAAACTCTATCTCTTGATATCGAACGTAGATTTATCCCAGAAAAATCCACATCGATCTTATTCTTTAAGTCACGGTTGACCCGGTTAAGGTTGTCCACGATTTACCTAAGCTTACCCATCTCTCTACTCTGTTTAACCATCTTGTCTTTTGTTTCTAAACTATCTCCAAACATTTTGAATTGTACTTGTAAATCTATGTTTTGTTTTATATATGGTGTTGTTTGAGTTGTTGATGTTGATTTGGATTTCCGATCGATTCGTCCGATCAACGCTATCGATAGGATTTCTAAAACACTTTGACAGAACAAACTAACACAATATTATTTTAAATTTGGTTAATGAAATAAATTTTGAGATATAAGAAAATTTATGGAACTTATCATTTATAGTTCTATAAATGAATTTATAAATAGTTGTTTATAAATTTATTTGGGAACTGAAATGAATTTAAAACAAGAAATTTAAGAATTTAATTTCCGATGGATTTCAAACCTTGTGTTTAAAGTTGTAAAAGGATATATTATTTAAAGTATTTCTAAGTAGAAATATGTTTCTAAAGGATTTTAAGGTTTAAAAATTTAGTGCTCTTCTCTTTGTCGCTGGAAAATAATTTCGGTGATGACTACAACATCATCGACATTCATTTTCGAGTTTTGAACTGAAGAGACCGTTCTGTAGTCTTACTACAGCTTTATTTTGAAAGATTTAATTTATTTGAATTTCTAAATATGATTTGATTTATAATATATATAGATATATGATTTAAATTTGATTTGACATATTATATACATATATTTATTTATCTCTTAATGGTTTGAAGGGAATCAGAAATTTAATTCTTACATTTTATCTTAAAGAATAATTTCAGTTATAAAAAGAAAATTAAATTTTTTGAATAAATGATCCAAACTTGAGATAATTGAATTGGAAAGTTTTACTTGTATAACACACAATTTCATTCCAATATAACTTACCCAAATTACACAGAAGTTGAATATGAAATTGGATAATATACAATATAGAAAGGATTTTTATAAATAAAATTTGAGTGGTTATAATAAATGTTATACACTTAATTTTTAGTTATAAAAGATTAACAGAGGCAAATAGTGAAAAAGGAATTTAAAGAGATTTTATTAAAATAACTTAATAATCAAATTTGATTTAATATGGAACCTTAAGTCTAACCTAGGAATTTTAATAAAAGTTATTTTCTGAAATGAATATGTTGTATAATAAATAATGTATCTTTGAATAGATAAAATAAAATAAAAATACATTTGAATTGGACATTTTGTAATAAAGTTTATTTATCTTGAATTCATAGTTTAATTGATGTCTAAATGAATAAATGTGTAAAGAAATTTGAGTGTTATATTTGCTATATAAATGTTTTATTTATGAAATAGATATGTCTTGAAAAATGAATAATTATGATTTAAACAGTTAAAATGTATTTTAACATCACTAAAATTTGATAATTGAAAATTTGGTTTCCAAATGGAATTTTAAGTGTAACTTATTAAAGGAATATCTATTTGGGTATTTTAAATAAAGTGTTAGGTTATGTGTTAAATTAAGAGCTAACTAAAATAGTGAGCTTTTGACTTAATAAATGAAGTATAGTTTAATTTGGATATTCTATTCATAAAAGTTTGTTTTTAATAAATCATAAGTTAAATGATATCCAAATGAATATTTCTGAAATTAAACTGATTTGAAATACTAATATATCTACTATAGCATTTTTATAAGTGCTGCCGTTTTGAAAATACAATGTTTTGGAAATTTTTATAATTGAATGAACTTAGAAATGTTACAACTTTAAAATGAATATTATTTGACCTTGAATTAAAATATTTTAAATGAAGATTATTTTAAAAGGTGTTATGATTTTCTAAGTATTATGTTTTTTTAATAACATTTCCAATGTGTTATGATTTTAGTAGTATGATTTCCAAATGATAAACACCTCTAAATTGTTATGATTTCAAAGTATTATGATTTCAAAGCATTATGGTTTCAAATTATTATCTTATTTTGTTTTTCAAACCATCTTTTGGTTGTCCTTATTTTCCCTCATCTTGCTACAAACTGGTATAAGCATCTTTCTATAATCTTTCGGTTTAGAAATCTTTCTGTAATCTTTGATAATCTTTGTTACTCATCTGGATCTGAACACTGTTTTTCCATTCATAGACCGTCGGCCAAGTGAAAAGGGAGATTTAGACTCTAGAGGATCTTTTTTGTGTTTGTGTTCTTGATTTGATCACCTCCATTTTGTTAAACTTACATATAACAATAGTTATCAGGTATAATTCCAATCTTCTTATCATCTTGTCTTAATTCTATTCACTCCATCTTTTCTGTGCTTTCCCGTACCTCATTCCTTTTCGGGGACGAAAAGTTTTGAGTGGGGGAGAGTGTAACAACCCTGTATTTTACAATTATTTTTAAATTGATTTCCAGATTTAAAAGCTTTATTTATGAAAAAGAATAAATTTTGTTATTTTAAATATAAACTTTGATTTTGATGTGGATTAGAATTCCAAATATGACTAAATTTAATATTTCCAGAAAATGTGAATTTTGGTTAAAGTAGTCAAACTTTGACTTTTAAATTTAAATTTTAAATATTTGAAATTATAAATTTTATCTTTTATTATAAAAATAGATGTAATAACTTGAACACTACTTTTTGTTTCGTTGAAAACGGAGTTAAAATGTAAAAGTTATGTGCATTTCAATTTTGAGTATAAACGGTTTATTTAACAATTTTGTCTATTTTAAAATTGTGTAAATTACTTTTTCTTTGTTATATTTTATTTTAATATGTGTAAATATGTTAATTTATGTATATTTTTGTCTTTTTATATTTTTAAAATGATAATAGGATTTTTCCAAAATTTACTGTATTTATTTTTCATTTTTAAAGGTTGTTTTCCTATTTTCTGCTATTTTCTTCATTAAAAATTATATGTAAATTAAATTTTAAATATTTATTTTGTGAATATATTTTTATTTTATGTTATTATTTATGTTTAAAAATATATTACAAGCTTATATGAATTTTCTAAAAATTTATTCTATTCAATTCCAAATTTTCTAGACTAGTTTACTATTTTAGCTATTTTCTTAATTTAACTTTATATAATTGATAAATATTTATATAAATTATTATATTTTGATAAAATTTCGAAATTTTATCTGGGATTATTATTTTTTCCAGAAATATAAAGTTATAAAAAAGGAATTAAAGATATATGAAGAGTTTGATACCTTTTGTGTGCTTAGCCCTTTTGAATTCTACCAGTGAGGTAGCACCTCTTCTCGGACACATTTCTTCGATATTATACTCTTACTTGTGATTGATTAGATGGCCATCCTCCGATTTGGGAGTGTTGTTCGAGGTGGAACGGTAGTGGCTGCTATGCGTATCCATCAGTCCGTGTGCGTAATTGGTATATCTACCCTGGCATTGCCTAGTTGTGCCGTGTCACCTACCATATCGAGCTTTACTACGATTATGATTTTAAGATCCGACCGCGTTAAGGTTCTCCATCCCCTTAACGCTATTTTTTATATGATTATACTTTACTTATTTAGACACTATTATAATATCGAATATTACTACATAGTAGATAGTTTAACGGATCCTTAGAGGATGGGCGGTCCCAAGCATCTTCTAAGTTACTTGTACCTTTATTACAGTTCACTTGAGTTGGTTTACATTATATAAGTATATATTGTCCTGACTCGAGTGTTTTGTGTTTTGCTTTACGCTCGGGTCAGCCTGAGTTATTCACAGATTTGGATTTCCACTCTCTTGGAGATTTGAATCGCTGGAGATTATCTGCTTGTCATGTCCTATCTATTTCAATTCCGTTGTTCTACTCAGTTTGTACTTGGTTATTTTATTGAGACTTTTGTTGTACTCTATTTCTTCTGTTGTATCTTATGTAACTCTGACATATTAAGATAGTAGCTTCATGAACTACTATTTCTTTTACTTCCGCTGCATTATTTTACTCTGTGTCTGTGATCTGTGATTATATTTATTTACTGTATACTCTGAGATTTGCAAAATTTTAATTACAACGCGGTATTTTGAGCAATTCAACTCCGGCATGAGTGTCTACCTATACACTTATAATGGATGCGAATGGTTGAAAATATCAGGTTGTTACAAAATATTATTTGCCTCAGTTATTTGGGTTGTTCTTCATCATTTTTCTTTTGAATTCATTTTACATGTACAGCTTGTAACATGCACAGTGTATCACTATACATGTCATAAGGCCGTGCACACCAATATACACTTGCATGTGAAAAACTATAGGGATAGGTGAGCACAAGGTCAAACCCGAGCCATAAGTTGGATTCAACTCAGGTGCATGAAAAACAACGTACAACACTTCAAATATACACATGGTAAGTCCAGACTGCATATGTATAAAGAGCAACAAGCATGAACATGAACCAGTGCACGTATACACACAAGAGAGCAAACAAGTATGGCTCGAATACTACAAAACTAAGGTGAACACAGACCAAACTACAACAACACATAGAACCATCACTGTAACAACCCACATATTTTAAAGATTTGAAGATTTGAATATTTTATTTAAATATAATTGTTAATCAGATTAAAGTCCGAAAAGCTACTTTTTGCAAACAGTCGAATTGAGACTCAAGACCACTTCCATTGAGTCCAAAATGGCATTTGCGACTCTTTTTAGTATAAACATCGATATGTTTGGAGCTAGCTAAAATTTCGACCTTTTCACTTAGGGCTTTGGGTTGGGTTTCAGCCCATTAACTTAACATATCAACCTAACTCCACTCCACTCCTCTTCCTTAATTCATAATATTTCCTACAACTTAAGCTTTAGCAAAAATGGTGGTGGAGATGGGAAATTAAAATCCTAAACCCTAGTTTCTTTAGCAAATCCAAGTTTTAGCTCCAAATTCAAAGAGAAACTATTGGTAAATATCTCCATCTTCTTCTCCAACTCAATCTCTCTTTGAATTCAGAAATTTCCTAAACCTAACTTTGGAAATGTTCTTCTTTTGAGCTTAGATTCAAGCTTCTAGAGTTGAGTTTGATGAGTGGTTGATCCTCCTTTGTTTCCAAGCTTCTCCTTCATCATTTTTGGGTTTAAAAGTGAGTTCTTCAACTCACATCTATGTCTATAGCTTTGATTGTTGTTAGGTATGAATTCCTAACATCTATTTCTTATTCAATTGCTTTTGAATTGAATTGGTGAATTTTCCTAATTTTGGTATTTTGAAGTCAAAATTTATGAAAACCCTAGTATGGGTGTTTAGACATGTTGTTTTGGGTGAATTGAAGAGCCTTTAGGGCCGGGTTGTCGCTTGGCATAAATCCTTTGTCGCGGTTGCTCTTTCAATCGCTCCGAATCCGAGAAGTTGTGTAGGTTTTCCCATTTAAGGGCTATGAAAATTCTGTCCTGCTACAGGTGACAGACGTCTGTGGATTATCCACAGACGTCTGTGGCTTCAGGAAAAATATTTCCCGAAACAGGTAACAGACGTCCGTGGATTATCCACAGACGTCTGTGGCTGTTGATTTTTGGAAATTAACATATTTTTATGTGGATTTCCAAATTTATCGATTTTTGATTATCCATATAGTTATTGTCAATTAATATCAACTTTGATGATTTCTTTTCTGGATTTTTGGTGTTTCTATTTGATCGATTTGATATCGATTTCCATGGCTTGATTCACGTTATCAAAATGTGAATTCTTGTGATAGATTGTTTCTACAATCATTTTTTTGATTTGTCACTTCTAAACATAAAGGTTTCTATACTAGTAGTAAATATTAAAACTCTTTTACAAAGATGATTTCAACTCTATTTTTAATACAAAGCTCTTTTATAAAACCGTTTTCTAATCTATTAGTATATACAAACCTTTACCTCACTCGTATGAGAAAATCTAATTAAACGGCTTAGCAAAACAAGTGGTATGAAAAGCTTGCTTTTACTTCGTCGGTTAATTCTTGGACTTGTTCGATTGAACTCTTGTGACAATTTTCGAGTGGGAATCTACAATTTGTTCGTAAATATTTAAGTTAAGCTAGTGGTTATGGGACATGAAGCTAAACTCATATATTTACTAGCTTAGTGTAATCGACACTTTTTATTGATCGATGATGATCATTTTGTGATTTAGACTAGCGATGTGCGATGTCTATTTGTCTACGAGGGAGACTAAACCCCGTTTTGTGGAACTTCGGTTCAATTTGGCGGGGTAGCGACCCGTGGTCTTCGGGCCGTTCGTGGAGCTTCGGCTCAAAATTTATGGTTAGCGACCATGGAATAGCGTTCCATTTGTGATACACGTGTTGGTGAGTTTTCATGCTCTCGTTTGTGATAGGCCTCCCCCCTTTGTGATTTCTAGATTTCTAATTGATGATTTCTAGAATTTGTGTTTCACCAACCTTTTCGATTGGCATTAATATGTTTGTCAATATTTGTAGTTCGGTGAATAAAATAAAGAATATGATATTCTTTTTGGTGCTTTGAGATTCTTGAGATATTGTATGATTTTGTTGTTGTTTTAATCACACTTGTCCTGGTATGACATTATCGTTATCATACGTTCTTATTATATCTCTACTTATATCTCATTTCTTTAATGATAATTATAGTTTGACTGATCTGTTTATTTTTTTCTTATTAAATAATACTCGGGTCAGACCGAGATGTTACAAGTGCTTCTGCTTGACTCCTTATATGGGATCACCTTCTGACTTTTGTCTACCTACATTACATTTGTAGTTTTTGTTGTTATACATTTGAGATAGAGACTCCTTGATGTATACATATTCTTTTGTCTAGTACTTGTGTCTATTCTGTTGTGATATTGTGGATCTTGTTTGACCACTACTCTGATGTACACTTTTATGTGTTATATTCATATCTGTTTCCGCCTTTGAGATATGAACATCTGTGACTGATTTATGTTATGTTTATTTCTATAATTGTTTCCGAGGTCCACTTAGCCACTGTGTAGTTGCTTTGAGTTTGTATCGGTATGTCAGATTTCCTCTTGAAATGAAATGCATGTTATACTATCTGACATATCGGTGCTCGCACAAGGCAATTACTCGGATGGTCGCTCCTCAATAGCCTTATTCTTCACGCTTGTCGACGACATTACCCAGCGGTGTCCTTGGCTAGCGTGAGCATAGAGGTGGGGCGTCACAGCTTGGTATCAGGGCCAAACTTCAGAACAATATAGAATAATCTAGCAAGGATCATTGTCCTAAGTTCTTAGGAATCGTGCCATAGGATTTAATTCGAGTCTTCGTACCGTTCTATCCTATTTTCTTTTGTGATTCTTTGTTTTATCAATCAAGTTTGTTTGATATTCATTCTGAGATTAACCTTTTTCTCTTTTCTTTCTTTCTTAAAGAAAAGAAATGGTTAGACCTGGCCGCCCCAGCGCCGGTCAATCTAGTGCTACTCCCCAGGATGGAGTATTCATGTCTGCTTAGCAACTTCTTGATCTAGTGAGAAATGCTCAAGCTGTCGGACCTATTCCTGAGCCCACACATCCTAAGTCTGGGTTTGCACACTTGTGCAGTGACTACACTAATTTGGGTGGAAAGCCATTCAAAGGTTCCGAGAACGTTATAGAAGTCCAGACTTGGCTTCGAACATGCGACCGGATCTTTTCTCGCATGAATCTTATTGATCTTCATCGAGTCCAAGTGGCTTCTAGTATGCTCCAAGAAAGAGCATTAGACTAGTACGAGCTTCTGATCTCCGAAATTATTGAAGTGGACCTTACTTGGGAGCAATTCCGGGAAAGGTTCGAGGTGAAATTCGTGCCGGAAGCTGAAAAAGTCTCTTTGGCCCGACGCTTCATAGACCTTGTTCAAGGTGAATCTTCCATGACCGACTACGTCGCTTCTTTCGAATCTCTCTCAAAATATGGGGTTGAATACATTAACACCCCATTGAAGAAAAACCAGAGATTCGTTTATGGCTTGAATAAGAGCCTTAAAAAGCCATTACTTCTGAAATTAGAAGTTTCTTTTGATCAGCTTGTTGATATTGCTCTTCGTCTCGAAGAGGCGGATAAAGATAGTGATGCTGAGGTCAAACAAAATATCAACAAGAAGAGACCTTTTAAATTCAAACCTAATCCCAACAAGAAGGGAAAGCAAGCAACACCGGTAGCAAATACTCCTAACACTCATCGTGGAGAATGTTACAATTGTGGTTCTAAGGACCATTATGCAAACAAGTGCCCGAAGCCTCTTTTCTACCGCTATTGCAAGAGTTCAGGCCATACCTTATCTTTGTATCCCAAACTTCAAGGCAAGAAGGAGGGCAAGCTAAATGTGGTACAAGCTCCTGCTAACACTTCTCGTGGTCAAGGTATTTCTCATTCTATCCTTGATGGCATTATTATATTTCGTGAATTTCTTATTCGAGTTCTTTTTGATACGGGTGCATCTCACTCTTTTATATCAAAAGAACTTGTTGATGCTTTGTCTTTGGACGTTATTGGCTTGATGACTTATTTGAGAATTGCAAATCCGGTTGGTGGATCCGCAACACTCAGTTTATTGTGTAAAGATGTCGAAATTATTTTATGTGATTTCTCTTTCCGTGCCGATTTGCATGTTTTGCGTTACCTTGGTTTCGGAATGATTTTGGGATGGATTGGCTTAACCGTTATGAATCCCATATCCTATGTCCTGGGCGGACTATATATCTTCGACATCCACAATCTGTTAAACAGATTTCTCTCGTTCTGAAAGACTCAGATTCCAATTCGAAAGCATCTCTGTATTCTCTAAATCCTCGTGATGACGATAATGATGATGAGGAAGATGTTATTTCTCTCATTCACATTGTTTGTGAATTTCCCGACATATTTGAGCCCATTCTAGGATTACCACCTAAGCGAGCAATTGAGTTCAGAATTAATCTCATTCCTGGAGCTCTACCTATCACTCGTTCTCTTTATCGTGTGTCCAACAAAGAAAATGAGGAGATGCGCAAACAATTATCCGAATTGGAAGCGAAGCAATTTATTCAATCTAGTTCCTCCCCATGGGGAGCTTCACCATTTTTATGAAGAAATCTGATGGTACACTTAGGCTTTGCGTTGACTACCGCAAGCTTAATGATCTCACCATTAAGAATAAATATCCCTTGCCTCGGATTGATGATTTATTCGATCAACTTAGTGGTGCGAAAGTCTTTTCATAATTAGACTTGCAACCGGTTTTCATCAGCTCCGTATTGCAGAGGATAGCATTCCTTTGACATCATTCCGTACACGTTATGGATCTTATGAATGGCTTGTTATGCCATTTGGCTTGACGAATGCTCCAACTTATTTCGTTGACCTTATGAATCGAGTTTTCAAAGACTTCCTCGATCGATTTGTTCTCATCTTTATAGATGACATTCTAATTTATTCTAAAACTGAGGAGGAGCATGAAAATAATCTTCAGATTGTGTTGGAAACTCTTAGGAGCAACCAATTAAAAGAAAAATTTTCTAAATGCCACTTTTGGCAATCTCGTGTGAAATTTTTAGGGCATATTATTTCTGAATCCGGAATTTCCATGGATCCTTCAAAGATTGAAGCGATTCAAAATTGGAAGAGATCGGAGAGTGTGACGGAAATTCGTAGCTTCCTTGGATTGGCGGGCTATTACCGTCGGTTCATAAAAGACTTTTCTAAGATTTCCGTACCTCTTACTAATTTGACAAAAAGGGAATTAAATACATTTGGTCGGACAAATGTGAAGCTTCATTTCAAAAATTAAAAGAAATCCTTTCCGATGCTCCTATTCTTGTGATTCTCGATGGGAACCAAGATTTTATTGTTTATACCGATGCTAGTCGTGTTGGTTTGGGAGCCGTTCTCATGCAAAAGGAACGTGTTATTGCTTATGCTTCTAGGCAATTAAAGCCTGCCGAGACTACATATGCCACTCATGATTTAGAGCTCGTGGCTATTGTTTTCGCCCTTAGAATTTGGTGCCATTATCTTTTGGGAGAGAAATTTGTTCTCTACATCGATCACAAATCTTTGAAGTATTTATTTTCTCAAAAGGAACTTAATTTGCGTCAACAACGTTGGCTCGAGTTCCTGGCATCTTATGATCTTGATATTCTTTATACTCCCGAAAAGGGAAATCGTGTTGCCGACGCCCTTAGCCGAAAGCAACAAGCGGTTGTTTCTATGATGATATCCGAATGGAACGATCTCGAGACTTTGTCTACTTGTGAGATTCGAGATCGTGTATCCGATTTATGTTCATCTCTTGTTTTATGTGGCCTTGAGGCTCATCCATCTCTTTTGGACCGCATTCTTGAAGTTCAAAAACTAGATCCCGAATTGGTTCTTCTTGGCCAATATTTGAGGGATAAAATTGATATTGAAGGTATGAAAGACTTTGATATTGATTCTCGTGGCGGTATTCGAAAATTTGGTAGACTTGTCATACCAAATATTAGTGATCTTCGCAAAGACATATTAGAAGATTCCCATCATTCTAAATTCACCATTCATCCCTGTAGTAGTAAAATGTACGCGGATATGAAGCGACTTTATTATTGGGAGGGAATGAAATTTGATATTGCTAACTTCGTTAAGCGTTGCATGACTTGCCAACTCATTAAGGCCGAGCATCAAAGACCCGGTGGGTTATTGCAACCTTTAGACATCCCAATGTGGAAGTGGGATCATATTTCCATGGATTTTATTGACGGCCTTCCCCGTTCTCGTTCGGGTCATGATAACTTGTGGGTGATAGTTGATAGACTTACTAAATCCGCCCATTTTATTCCCGTTCGGTCTAATTAGACCATTCCTCTTTTGGCCAAACTATTTATTAAAAAAATTGTTAAATTGCATGGAGTTCCTACTTCTATTGTTAGTGATCATGATCCATTGTTTACTAGTGGATTTTGGAAGAGTCTTCAAAAAGCTTTGGGAACGAAGCTTAATTTTAGCACCGCTTATCATCCGTAGTCCAATGGACAAACCGAGAGTGTGAATCAAACTCTTGAAGATCTTCTTCGTGCTTGTGTTCTTGACTTTGGTGGAAGTTGGGAAGATCATATTTCTCTTGTTGAATTTTCCTATAATAATAGCTTCCAATCTAGTATTGGTATGGCACCTTTCAAGGCACTATACGGAAGGCCATGCCGATCTCCTTCGTGTTGGCTTGAAGCCGGTGAGAAGCTGGTTTTAGGACCAGATTTTATTCGTGATGCCACAGAAAAGATTGACCTTATTCGTCATAGGATGAAAGAAGCTCAAAGTAGACAAAAATCTTATGTCGATAATCGAAGAAGGAAATTAGAATTTTCTATGGGAGATTTTGTGTTCATTCGTGTTTCACCTATGAAGGGTGTTGTGCGTTTTAGTTGATCGGGAAAATTAGCACCTCGATATATTGGCCCATTTCCCATCACCAAACGCATTGGTTCCGTGGCCTATCGCCTTTCGTTACCGGCTCAGTTTTCTGCTATTCATGACATGTTTCACGTCTCTCAACTACGGAAATGCCTTCGAGATCCCGACACTATTCTTGAGCCCGGTGTTGTTGAAGAAATTGAAGTTTCGCCTAATTTAACATATGAGCAACATCCTATTCGTGTTATTGCTTCGGAGGTTAAACGCCTTCGAAATAAAGATGTCCCGCTTGTGAAAGTTCAATGGTCCTCAAATCCTAAGGATTGCTCTTGGGAATCTAGAGAATTCATCGAGCGAACACATCCGGACTTACTCTCTTGAGCTCTTTGAGGTGAACTTCTTATTTCAAAATTTCTTCTTTTTGTGTTGATATGCTTTTGTTGTTGTTACTTCTTATTTATTTCTTAAAGATTGCGAGGACGCAATTTCTTTAAGGAGGGGAGTCTGTAACAACCCGCATATTTTAAAGTTTTGAATATTTAAATATTTTATTTAAATATAATTGTTAATCGGATTAAAGTCCGAAAAGCTACTTTTTGCAAATAGTCGAATTGAGACTCGAGACCACTTCCATTGAGTCCAAAATGGTGTTTGCGACTTTTTTGAGTATAAACATCGATATGTTTGGAGCTAGCTAAAATTTCGACCTTTTCACTTAGGGCTTTGGGTTGGGTTTCAGCCCATTAACTTAACATTTCAACCCAACTCCACTCCACTCCTCTTCCTTTCTTCATAATATTTCCTACAACTTAAGCTTTAGCAAAAATGGTGGTGGAGATGGGAAATTAAAATCCTAAACCCTAGTTTCTTTAGCAAATCCAAGTTTTAGCTCCAAATTCAAAGAGAAACTATTGGTAAGTATCTTCATCTTCTTCTCCAACTCAATCTCTCTTTAAATTCAGAAATTTCCTAAACCTAACTTTGGAAATGTTCTTCTTTTGAGCTTAGATTCAAGCTTCTAGAGTTGAATTTGAAGAGTGGTTGATCCTCCTTTGTTTCCAAGCTTCTCCTTCATCATTTTTGGGTTTAAAAGTGAGTTCTTGAACTCACATCTATGTCTATAGCTTTGATTGTTGTTAGGTATGAATTCCTAACATCTATTTCTTATTCAATTGCTTTTGAATTGAATTGGTTTGGTGAATTTTCCTAATTTTGGTATTTTGAAGTCAAAATTTATGAAAACCCTAGTATGGGTGTTTAGACATGTTGTTTTGGGTGAATTGAAGAGCCTTTAGGGCTGGGTTGTCGCTTGGCATAAATCCTTTGTCGCGGTTGCTCTTTCAATCGCTCCGAATCCGAGAAGTTGTGTAGGTTTTCCCATTTAAGGGCTATGAAAATTCTGTCCTGCTACAGGTGACAGACGTCTGTGGATTATCCACAGACGTCTGTGGCTTCAGGAAAAATATTTCCCGAAACAGGTAACAGACGTCTGTGGATTATCCACAGACGTCTGTGGCTGTTGATTTCTGGAAATTAACCTATTTTTATGTGGATTTCCAAATTTATCGATTTTTGATTATCCATATAGTTATTGTCAATTAATATCAACTTTGATGATTTCTTTTCTGGATTTTTGGTGTTTCTATTTGATCGATTTGATATCGATTTCCATGGCTTGATTCGCGTTATCGAAATGTGAATTCTTGTGATAGATTGTTTCTACAATCATTTTTGTGATTTGTCACTTCTAAATATAAAGGTTTCTATACTAGTAGTAAATATTAAAACTCTTTTACAAAGATGATTTCAACTCTATTTTTAATACAAAGCTCTTTTATAAAACTGTTTTCTAATCTATTAGTATATATAAACCTTTACCTCACTCGTATGAGAAAATCTAATTAAACGGCTTAGCAAAACAAGTGGTATGAAAAGCTTGCGTTTACTTCGTCGGTTAATTCTTGGACTTGTTCGATTGAACTCTTGTGACAATTTTCGAGTGGGAATCTACAATTTGTTCGTAAATATTTAAGTTAAGCTAGTGGTTATGGGACATGAAGCTAAACTCATATATTTACTAGCTTAGTGTAATCGACACTTTTTATTGATCGATGATGATCATTTTGTGATTTAGACTAGCGATGTGCGATGTCTATTTGTCTGCGAGGGAGACTAAACCCCGTTTTATGGAACTTCGGTTCAATTTGGTGGGGTAGCGACCCGTGGTCTTCGGGCCGTTCGTGGAGCTTCGGCTCAAAATTTATGGTTAGCGACCATGGAATAGCGTTCCATTTGTCATACACGTGTTGGTGAGTTTTCATGCTCTCGTTTGTGATAGGCCTCCCTCCTTTGTGATTTCTAGATTTCTAATTGATGGTTTCTAGAATTTGTGTTTCACCAACCTTTGCGATTGGCATTAATATGTTTGTCAATATTTGTAGTTCGGTGAATAAAATAAAGAATATGATATTCTTTTTGGTGCTTTGAGATTCTTGAGATATTGTATGATTTTGTTGTTGTTTTAATCACACTTGTCCTGGTATGACATTATCGTTATCATACGTTCTTATTATATCTCATTTCTTTAATGATAATTATAGTTTGACTGATCTGTTTATTTTTTTCTTATTAAATAATACTCGGGTCAGACCGAGATGTTACAGGTGCTTCTGCTTGACTCCTTATCTGGGATCACCTTTTGACTTTTGTCTACCTACATTACATTTGTAGTTTTTGTTGTTATACATTTGAGATAGAGACTCCTTGATGTATACATATTCTTTTGTCTAGTACTTGTATCTATTCTTTTGTGATATTGTGGATCTTGTTTGACCACTACTCTGATGTACACTTTTATGTGTTATATTCATATCTGTTTCCGCCTTTGAGATATGAACATCTGTGACTGATTTATGTTATGTTTATTTCTATAATTGTTTCCGAGGTCCACTTAGCCACTGTGTAGTCGCTTTGAGTTTGTATTGGTATGTCAGATTTCCTCTTGAAATGAAATGCATGTTATACTATCTGACATATCGGTGCTCGCACAAGGCAATTACACGGATGGTCGCTCCTCAACAGCCTTATTCTTCATGCTTGTCGACGACATTACCTAGTGGTGTCCTTGGCTAGCGTGAGCATAGAGGTGGGGCATCACAATCACAACCAGAGGCACAAGAATGAAGTGTACTCAAACTACATTCAGACTCATGAATGCTCAAAATAACAAGCCAGCGGAACACAAAGACTCCATCAACATATGTACAAAGTTTGGCTTCAAACATGCTTGAACCAAGTGCAGACTCATACATGAATGAACACAAAAGTTCAGAGGCAAGTAGCAGTTCAACTAGAAGCAATGCAAAGAAAACACCAGTTCAAAACATGAGACACAGCAGTTCAAAGTGCTCAAATGTACACATGACTTCAAAATGAAACCAGACTAGAAATGTGCAACAGCAAGTTAACATGTACACCAGTCCTATACATATGCATACAAGATGACTACAGTTCAAAGTTTCAAATGCATTCAGGCATATACAATACTCGGTACAAAACAACATGAGACCAGACATAAGTGTCAACCAGACCAGAGCATGTTGAACCAAACCAGACTTAATTGAACATAATCAAAGCAACTGGAAGCAAACTTCAAAATCAAGTTCAGTTACAACTTGAACTTGAACATATACAAAATGCCCAAGCAGATACAGATAACGAAAGTACACATGAACTCCAAAACACAAGCATTCAAACAGAGACCAGAGCAATGCAGACATAACACATATATACACACATACATATGTATGTATACACATGGTGACACATTTCAAGTGGAACAAGTATATACATATGCAACATGAAGACATTCAAAATAAAGCAGCAATTGGAACAAGTCGAAAGTTAGCAGTCTATATGAAGCAGTGGATTCAAAAAGAAATAAGCAAACAGTGGTAAGTCACAGTTGATAAACAAGTCATAGCAAAAAGGAGTTCGAACAAGTCAGAGATGTTTTAAATATCATCGAACTTAAATGCCGAAGTCAATTTTTATCTCACAGTAGATAATATGATGAACACGAATTAACCAAGTCAACATACAACAAGAATCCAATTTCAAGTGAGCAAATGAACGCACCAGACTTCAAGTGATCAAGTTCAAGCATGAACTCAATGAAGCGGTGGACTAACTGGCTAGAGCAACTTATATGTATGCATATATGAAATTATATACATACACATAATAGCACAAGTATGTAGGCAACATGATAACTCAGCTAACAGATTACAAATGCACAAGAACCAGAGAATACAAAAGGCAACATGATGAGTAGCAGTTTCAAACCAATTCAAGGCCGAGATGAACAAATTCAACAAAAGTCAAAAATATTTGAAAATGGAACGAGCTTGATGAACAAGCATCATAGATTTGAAATATTTGAAAACCAAATGCAAGTCGTGGTGACCAAGCAAAGTACATCAGAAAAATATTCGAATTGAACTAGTCAAAATAAATCACAAGTATTCTAGCAAAATCGAACGGCCAAGAAAAAATATTTGAAGAATTCAACACAATTATACGAACGAAAATATAGGGTGTTCGAACCCTATAAATTACCCAATTATCATCACTGGCAAATCATCGATTCGAGTTCAAGAAAATACAAGAGCAATAAATCACGAAAACTCGAATCAAGTCGAGCAATAATCAAAATCAAAAAGGAATGTCACGTACCAATTTCATCCAAGTATTTGAGCTCGACAAATTGGAGCTGCCGAAAGCCAACCAAAGCCAGTGATCAATTAACGAAGCCAATCGAGTGAAATTATAATCTCAATTGATCATAATCGAAGCGGCGGCTTCAATCGAACAAAACCCTAGCTTGTGAAAGAGGAACGAAGAAAGAAAGGATCGGCCGAACTTTTGCATAGAGAAAAAAAAGGGGAACGCTTCTTCTTTTATTAACAAATTGGGCCGGCCTTTATATATTTTATATTGGGCTTAAAAATATTAAATAGGGTTTTTTTTGTTTTGTTTTGTTTATTTTAGTTTGTAATTTTCTATTAAACTTTTGTAACTTTCTTGTCGTGTGACTAGGTTATGAACTACGGTGGTGTAGTTCGAGAATTCGCAACTCAGTGGCTGAGTTGTGGCAGGGTTTTGAGTGTAGAGTTAGTTTAGTCATTAGCGGGTGTCGCAAGTTTACGTGTAAGCGTTTGACTACTTAATTTCTAGTAGAAACCTTGGGGGCAGCACGTAGGCAGGTTATTGCCGAAGCTGGGTAAATCTGTGTTGTTCTATTTCTGCTTTTATTATTCTGCTATTATCTGTGCTGCAATTATTATATATATATTTCCGCATTAATTTTGATTATTATTAGTATCACCCTGTTCACCCTCCCTCTAGGGTGAAAACGATCCTATAATGTCCATAAATTATCCAATTTCAAAATACATATAAAAGTGCATTGTTTAAAGTAACAAGGAATATACTAAAATAAAAGAGTCATGTAAGAGATGGATATTCCTTTCCATAGTTTACACTGTCTATTTCGGTAATAAGAAAAGAAATGATTCTTTGTAATTTCAAACAAAGCAAAAATCTTAATTGTGGTTAATTTATGACAGCAATCTTTTTGGAAGGATAGCTTTAATAAATTAAATTATGGAAATGAGTACTGGTTGTAAAATTTGTAGTTAGATATGGATATCGTACAGCTACGCTAAACGACTAGAATATATATAGAGAGCATAGACTATGACTATATGTGTATTAGTTAGTAATTGAAGGATTAGAATTTATGGATGCTAATTACAAATTTAACGGACAATAAATTTGTAGTTAATGAGAGGAAAAGTAATCGAAAGGGGGACTGATTAAGGAAACTTCATATTGCATTTGAGGAAGAAAGAAATTTGTGTAATGAATGTATTTTGGAAACTTGAAGAATGTTAATAGGATTGAAGAAGGATTAACTAGAAATGGTCCAGTTTTGATAGTAATGATCTGCTGCTATGGATATTAATTGAAGAAATAAATGGACCAAATTTATTAAACATCGAAAAAAAGAATGGAAAATTAAGAAAATGGTTAGCAATGGAATGAAATATTAAAGATAACCCATCTGAATTTAGAAAGGAGTGGTAGGACCTCAACACCATTTATATTAACCGATAATAAATGGCAACTTCCAGTAAAATTTTCTTTTGGAGTTGTTGGATTATAGTCGCTAGTTGTCTTCCTTAGTTATCGAAAAAGTGGATGATGTGGTATAAGATATATTCCCATTTTATTCCGGTGTAGCCTTTATAAATAGGATTTAAACCACTTGATATATGTTGGAAAGCAAAGTAAATAAGGAAAATTTATGGGAACACTTAACTAACGATAGACCATAGGTAAAATTGGAGGTTAATGAGGAAATTAGGTTAGCAACCTAAAGTGAGTAAATGTTTCAATCTCAAAACTTTATATTTTGGGAAGCATAAGGGATTTAGCTCACAAAATGCTACCATGCAAGAAAAAGAGAAAATGTATAGGAATGAGAGTGAAATTTCCTATTGATCAAGGTTAAGAAGAAGGTGGTAGAAATTTTGCTGTTAGAAGCAGTGGAACCGCAGCACTCCAACACGGCTTAATGGAGTTGCACTTTTGCATCATATGTGATAGGGACTGTTAGTTTACTACCAATTTTGGAGGGGTTTGCTAGTAGCTTTAGGAACTAGCTTTAGGAACTTGTTGAATCGGAACATTGCTTACCGACTGAAAACCGAAAGATAAAATAAAGGAATGGATGAGAACTTGAAGGAATTGTTGAGAGCTTGCATCTTGGACTTTGGAGGACCTTAGGAGTAGCGATTACCCTTAGTAGAATTCGGTAGGATTGTAGTCATCAATGTACGATTAGTATGGCACCCTTGAAGCATTTTTTTGAAAGGCCATGCAAATCGTTAAATTATGGGTGGGAAACCACCGCCAAATTCTACTCGGATCAGATTTGTACTGCGAGAATTTGGAAAGTCGAAATTGATTAGGCGGCGTACGATTTGGATAGTTGGAAATTAAGCACCGGATTTATTGGGCCTTTTCCTATATGGGAAAAATAAGAAAACTTTTATGTTGGTTGGATTCCATGATGTTTTTGCATTTAAGGAAATACTTTTGTAGCATAACAATTGTTGTAGAGTCTAATCAATTGAGGGATTTTAAGACGGAGCCAACAACATCTCATGCCACTGTGTGCATCGTAGAGCATGGAACTCGGAGGCTCCACAATAAAGAATTAAATTGGTTCGAGTACAATGGTGAGAAAATCTGATGGGAAGCATGAGGGCTCTTCGTCTTAAACCTTTCCCAGGAAAATTTTCACTCCAAAATTAGGATTTTCGTTGCATCGTGGTTACTGAATTGGATGGTAGAAGATGGTTGCTGTATTTTTCAACAACCACTTTACACTCATGTAGAAATTTTTGTGCATGTTTATGGTATTTGCATATATACTTTCATGACACGATTACACATTCACGCTAGGATTGAGCTCATTTTAGTATTTCTACGATACATAATCACACTGCATTATTGGTTGAGCAGATGGTTGTGTAGATAACTTGGTTGTATAACATGGATATTATTGCGCGTTATGCTATTCGCCCTTTTGAAGATTTTGGGACGAAATCCTTTTTAAGGGGGAAGAATGTAACACCCCATAAAATGAATCATAATTAAATGGATTAAATTGAATTAAATATGATAGGGTTGAATATGGAGATTTTATAAAAGTTGAAATTTGACCACGAAATTTATTTTGTTGCATTCGTGGCGAAATTCTGATCTGTTTCCATATATAATATGTTGAAAACAAAGCTCAAACAAAGAAGTTATGAGCATTTGAAGTTCTTAGATTTAAGTTAATTTAGGTTGAATTCAAATTCAAATGAGAAATCAAATTTAGGATTTCAATTTCAAAAAATAGCTTGGTAGCTAATTAAACATTTAATTAAGGCTTAACGTTAAAAGATAATTAAAGAATAAAATGATGCAGCAATGGAAATAAATAAACGCCCGTGAATAAAAGAGAGGTCGATCTGAATAGGTCAACCAACCGACCATAGAGGTCGACCTGTCGCCCATGCTATTTCGACCGCTTGCCAACGACAGTTGACAGTGGCGGCTAGGGTTTTCCGTTATGTTCTATTCGGCCGTGCTCTTTAGATTTGCCTGTTTCCTACCTACTTCCATCCTATGGTTCTGGTGTGTTTTAGCTTCTATAAATGGAACCCTATCATCTCTACTTTTATTCATATTATTTTTGAGAGTACGATGAAACTCTACCATTGCTATCTCTTTAATAAGATTCAAAAACTCCATAGAGAATTCTTGTAAGGGTTCAACCTATTTCTTATTTGTTTCTTTTTCCTCCAATCTATTATTATCCTATTCTTCTTCAATTATTCAGAATCTAAATAATATACACCTCTTTCCTATTGTGTGTGTATATATCAAAAGAGAGAAATCTGGAAGAGATCGGAAGGCTGCAAATCTTTTTGAGTAAAGCTAAGGCTAATCTATGAGTGAAAACCTTAGTATTTCTTTTCATCAATTGTTTAGTGTATTTCTTTTGGATTTGAATATGGCTTTGAGAGTTTGGAATTTCAAAAATATGGTAGATAAAATACCCTAAAATTCCTTTTTATTTCGAACTATCAATTCTAGGTTGAGATTCTCAATTATTTACATTAATTTGATGGAATTTGTTTCATTTATGCAATTTTTAATAATTTCATAGTCTATTCCACTTCTCCTTCTTCTTTAGGTCAAATTATGATCCTTTAATAAAATAAGCGGCTTAGATTACGAATTCTATTCGTAGTTTACATCACTTATTCATAGTTATTTATTTTTAAAAAGAGGAGTTGAATAGAATATGGGGTTTAGATTGCACTTCTTATTTTTAAGATATTTCATTGAATTGGTGTAGTAAATTGAGTTTCTATTTTATTTACAAGTCATTTATTGCAGTTTTGATTTTGAATATTTATTCTCTGTTTTTGACATTTGAATTCCATGAAATCTTGGAAAATTGATGAAAAAGGACTTGTAATAATAATTGATTAGGGAATTGACATTCAATGCTAGTTTAGAGCGTAATTTCCATGCGTTTAGAACCTATTAAGCGCGAATATTTATTTATTTCTGTTTACGTAATTAACGTATAAATATTGCGTATATGGCTTAGTTAATTAGGCATTTATTTACATTTATTTTCTTCCATTATGAAGGTAATTGATTTTGAGGTGAAAATAAGAGGAAACTCTTATATAGCCTAATTATTATTTTAAGGCGTAATACAGAAGATTCCTTATAATACCTAACTTATGAAATAGTGAGATGAGAGAGAGAGAGTGTGTGTGCAGTAATTAATTTATGGCTAAGGCATAGGGATGCGAGGTCAATAGAGTTACATGACAAAAGTCTGCCCTTCACTTTGAGGCTAGCAGAAGTTGTGTACACTTTTATTGAGTGAGATTTCCTTATGATAAATATTTGCAATGACGCAAGGTTAGTTCAAAATTCTATAGGGGAAATCTGCCCAGCAAATCGGGCTACCAGTTCTTACGAATA
Source organism: Allium fistulosum (assembly GCA_030737815.1). Classification (NCBI taxonomy): domain Eukaryota; kingdom Viridiplantae; phylum Streptophyta; class Magnoliopsida; order Asparagales; family Amaryllidaceae; genus Allium; species Allium fistulosum. The sequence goes on along the minus strand of CM060902.1, from coordinate 1,331,558,328 downwards.
GAGGACTGATGTGAGACGTCATTATGGGTATGGGCCATAAGACGAAGGGCCTGCTACGGCGTTTGAGGTATTAAGTGGCTGGACTCGTATTTTTCCCCAAAGGAAGTATTAAATCACCAAGGGGTTACGTTAGATGGTATCTCTACAGGGGTTTGCTTCTAAAATTTGGCCTTAAATGATGGGGTCTGCCTATTTTCCACTTGGGAATATTAAGTGGCCTATGAGATTCCATATGATGTCAGCTAGATAGTACCATAGAGAAGCATGCTTCTGGAAATACGCCTTAAATGATGGGTCTGCCTATTTGCCACTAGGAAGTATTAAGTGGCTTGGGTACCGTCTCTCACATTATTAGCTATTTATGACGTATGATTGGGATATGAGATATACTTCTGGAATGGAAGGTATTAAGTGGTTGGACCCCCCTAGTTTCCTTATAAAGAAGTATTAAATGATTCTAATGGTTTTATGTTCGTAGACATATTCTTATTTTGAAATATAATGCCTAAGTACTGGAAAGGTAAGGCTCGAGGTATTTATTCACTACACACTTGTTGTTCTGTCTCCCTCCTCATTACAACATAGGTTAAGGATGGAGTGATGGCGGCGACGATGCTTAGAGATGGAGAAGCTTAGCTTGTGGCAGTATTTTTATTATTACTTGCTTTTATATGTACCAATGTATTTAGACAATTGTTGTAGCAGATATTATGTTACGATTTTTATGGAATTTTGTATTATGACATTTTTATGGTTTTGAAATAAATGGGTACACTTTACTGTTTTATTTTGTTCCATCCGCTGTGAGTCTGAAAGTTTAGTTATGGCTCTATGCTGTTATTTACTTAATTCTACCAACAGCTTGCCTTAGAATGGATCTAAGTTTTGATAGGCCTTTTCTAGATCGAAATTTAAGCCTATTACAGGGTGGGTTGTTACATACATCCACTAGATTTATGGGCTACTAAGCACATCCAATTGATTTTACAGGCTACAATCACACCTATTTGGATTTCAGGGATACCAAGCACACCCTAGAGTATAAGAGTATGATTTGATAGGGTTTACAGACTCAGATCTCCCATCTTGATTATGATTGATCCTATAACTCTTGAATAGCACTTTGATCTTAAGAGAGAGAGATGAGAAATCAGAGAGTATATGAAGTAGAATCAAACTACTAATGATTGAATTTGATTCTAGTTGAATTTCGACAGAGTTTTGGTAAAATTGATTTAAAAATCAAGTGAGTGAAAAGAGAAGAATAAGAAAGTAGTTAATAAATATTCGTTTGGAAGTCTGGTATATATAGGAAAACAACGGTCATGTCCATTCGCGAAGAGATACGACTAAAAACACTTCCATTCAAATTTGAATTATACGGCAACTATGTCGATATATGTCTATAGAGTATGTCGACACACTCTTAATAATTTTGAAAAACAGTTTAAAATATTATTTTGAAAATCCGTTGCTTTGTAAAATAATTTGATACTTTGTAGAATCATTTAAATATAGTTTATACACATTTTAATTATAACTTAATAAAAGTTTATAAAATAATTTTGAAAGAGTATTCAATAATATAAAAAATCAATATAATTATAACTTATTAAAATATACACAAAAATTCAATATGTATATATATATATATATAAATATATAAACTTAAAAACATTAAAATGATATCTTTATAAGTAAGAGATTGAAAATCATTTTGGGAAATATTTTAACAAGATTATTTTAAAACTAGAATATTTGAAAAACAAAATTAGAGAAGGTGAGAGAGATCAGGAAAGTGCTATCAAGGTTTTAACATAAATTCTACGATTCTATAATTTATCTGGAATATCTTAAAATCTTGAACTCTTCAATACTCATGAGTCTTCATTCTTGAACTCTTGAAACTTTATATCAACATCTAGAATCTATTCTTGATATTAGCATCTTGATACTATATAGTCTTCTTGATCAATACCAGTCTAATCTCCTGCACTATACACTATATATATATATATATATATCTTGATAAAACATTAGTATCTATATTTTATATAATGCCCTATAGTTGTTATCATCAAAACCAAAACCTAAGGTACTAACAATCTCCCCCTTTTTGATGATGACAACGCTGTACATAAAATATAATATAACTCCCCCTGGGTTACAAAACTCACCCTTAATCTATGCCGAGATTTTATACATTTCTCCTCCTTTGTGATCAACAAAAATAATCACCTAAAACTATAACTCTAATACTAACTCTTACTATAATCCTAACTCTAACTCCTCCTAAATAAAATACTAATCAATATGTATATGAATTATATATAATGATGATGAGAAAGATTATATAAAAACAATAAGTGATATGTAAAATTAGATAATCATGAAATAATCATAATCAGTCCAAATTTTCATCCAATCCAACAAAGTTAATGTTACATACTTATCAAACAAATCCATACAAATCAAACCAATCAAATACAGACCAAATCAAGTTTTATTATTTATATACAATCAACCCTATTTAAACTAGATATTTCGAGGAACTTCAACCCATCCATCAGCGCCAAAGATTGGATCCGCTTTGATTGCATCCCAATCTTCATCATCTTTTTGATGGTACACTCTGGATTGGTTGTCGGTTCTTCTTTGTTCAAGGTAGAAATCATCCACCGAATTGCGTCGAAATGCCTTTCTTGCTCCTTGATCATCTGCATTTGACTCAATTCTAAGTGCCTCTGGTTTCTTAGGATGAAAGTAAGAATGTTCTTGAATTTTTCAAGAGTTTGTTCGAGGTTTTCAGTTAGTTTTTGGATAGGAGAAGCCATTGATTTTTATTAGAGTTAGGAATGAAAAGGAATGAAGATAGAAACTAAAAATAATGATTTTCTGGAGTGAATATGTATATAAGGGTAAGAAGTCATTTGAAATGGTATTTGGTAGTTATTAATTTTTAATTTTTGAAACATTTTGAAAATATGGTCTTTATATGTCGACATACATGCTTGGCATATGGTGACATATGCACTGTAATTTTCAAAACCACTTTATTTTACTTTTCTATTGTTTTTGGCTTATACTATTATATTCCTATAACTTTACAGAGATAGTTGATAATATATTACGGTAAGAAATAAAATTTTCATTGATAATAAGGATGAATACAAGAAATAAAAGAAAGATACATGAGATTCAACATAAACTAAAACTAGAAAATCCACATACAAAGATATTTTAAACAAACAACTAGAAAACTACGGATGAAGATGAAGAAGAACCATCAAGCTTGTGGATGATCTTTCCAAAGAATTTATCCATTTTGTTGGAACTTGAAGTAATCTCCTTGAAAATGATTTCTTAAGCTTCTTTTGGTTATGGATGATCTTCTCTTGATTTTTGGGAAGACCTTTGTTGGATGGATTTGATGGCATATTGATACTTTCCAAAGAAGTATCCTCCTCCTCTTCTTGTTCATCCTCCTTGACTTTCATTTCCTCTCCTTCTTCTTCCTTTTCCTGCTCTTCACTTATTTTATGTTCTTCTTCCTAAGCCAACTTTTGTTCCTTTTCCGCAAGCATTTCATAAGGCTCGAAAAAGGGTGAAATACGCATAAGTGAAATGTTATCCCTATCAACTATTTTTTGAGGAATTCCTCTCCTTTAAGTCCAACACCAAAATAATTGAAAACACGAGTAAGATACACACCATGTAACATCCTCCTACTTGGAGGTCCAAAACTAACGGCTACGGATGCTGCAGTCATCCATAGTTATTAATCCTCGGTGACCAAATACAGCGACATTAGATATATTGATACACAGAAACACAAGATTATGGAAGAATTTTTAAACAACAAACAAATTCCGCATTCCATTTCAAAATATTCCAAATTGATTAGATAATCCCAATTCGCAGACCGCGTTCAAATAACACATAATTATTACAAAGTACACTAAGAGCAGCATATGAAGATGCTCCCTTAGTAGATCAGAGTATATAGATAGGTAAGAAATTTTTTTCCTTTACAAACAAAACACACAGCGGAAAATAAAAGAACTCTAATAACAAGCTTACCTCCTGCACATCCTCAGAAGTTTTATTCGTCTAAAAGAATACCTGAAAACCTTAAATCTCAACCTACTCAAAATCAATTGAGTACCCGAGAGTTTAAGGGGACAACAAAAACTTCGAGTCGGACATAAAGCCTGGTATGAATAATAATTTACCATCTCACACCATGTAGATATCTAGTGGGACCATGCCGCTTAGCGGAACGGGTTTTCCCTTCACTAGTATCCTAAAACATTTATAAAACCAAATATTGTGCTCCTGCATCCATAATGGTTAAAACATAGTATTTCAAAAGATTATGATGATATGTAAAACAAATAAATCAATTCTGAATTATCCATCCCTATTCATTTGACTATCTGTCTCAATTATAGTTTCTAGGGTTACTATTAACCTATTACATGTTAAGGACTATCTGTCCAATTACTTAGTTTTCATGGGATCACTAAGAACCTATTGGTAACTCCAATATCTTATTTCTTATCCTAGTTTTCATGGGCTAACTAGGAACCTATTGACTGACTGTCAATATCTTAATCCGGATATATTTTTCATGGGCTAACTAGAAACCTATTGACTAACTGTCAATATCATAATCCAGATATAGTTTTCATGGGCTAACTACAAACCTACTGGCTCATGCCAGTATCAAAACATAGTTTTCATGGGCTGACTATAAACCTATTGGCCCCTGCCAATATCATACAGTTTTCTTAGGCTTAATGTAAACCTATTGGCCCCTGCCAATATCTTTAATTAAGAATTTAACATCTGTTAAGTTATATTCACTACTGGATCAACCTAACTGGTTATTCTGCCCTTTCCCAAAATACAGCTACGGGTTAATAACTATGTGAGTAACATTTCCAAAATCTTTGTTTATGTCATCATCTTTCCTTTAAAAATGAGAATGGGTTATTTGTTTGAAAACCTTAAAACATCACCTTCGAAACCCCTGGATGACCTCCTTCGAAAGCATAGAAAATCTCTTTTCAAAACTCTAAGTATTTACCTTTCGAAACAAGAAAGCATTCTTTAATACATAGCTTCGAAACAAATAAAGTACCTCTTCGAAAGCATTGGGTTTACTCTTTTAAAACATCATTTGGGTCAAAATGGTTATATACGAAAGTATCTCTTTCGAAACCAACAAACATTAGTTGGGGGAAAATTTGATGGTGTCGGAACCATCTTAGTCGAAAGTAAAAACCTTTAAAAACAAAAACTTTGAAGGACAGAGTCGAAGCCCCCTTTCGACTCCATCACCTTCGAAACCCTCAACCCTTTCGAAAGCAGTTGGAAAAAAGGCTTAGTTAAGGTAAAATCAAGATAACCTTTCGAAAGCATTACTGGTCATTATAGTCGAAAGGTAGAGTAGCGGCTAGGTTTCAACTAGGTTGAAACCAATCCAGTCGAAAGCTCTGATTTTTAAGAAAAATGTACCCATTCGAAAGGTAACTTCTTACATAATATGGCAACCTTCTTCGAAAGCTAACTTCTTACATGATATTGCAACCTTCTTCGAAAGGTACTTATAAAACCCTTTCGAAAACATATGTTTCGACTGTGTCGAAAGCTTTAGGTAAAACAAGGCAAGTATTTTAACTTATGAAAACAAAGCAGGGTTTCGACCCCATCGGAAGCTACCCTTTCAACACCAAGGCTTTTGGCTTCCTTCCAATCCACTACATAGCATCTAAGTGTTATCTTGTGTATTGGTTTCGACTACATGAGTTTCGACTATGTTGGTTTCGACTGGGATGAGGCGGAATCAATGGAGTCAAAAGGCGCTTACTAATAAAGGCGGAACACTTTTTCTAATTTAAAGGCTGTGAAATATAGTAACTTTAGTAATTTCTTTTTAACAACTTGCCTATTTGTAAAACACTGATTAGTTGCCATAAAACTTTTCAAATACTTTACATTTAAAACTGTTGCATTTATTCAGATCCAAATTAAAGTATTTTAACATTAAAACCTTTCCATATAACAAAAACCGACATTTGCTAAAAAGCCCTTCTTTTAGAATAATTTATTTCCCCTAGTAAATCAATTGGGAAAAATCCCTAAAAATAACGAAAATTCAATTCCATCATGTAATCAAACATATTAAAATTTCAGACCCAATTTCTACATAAAATGTTCAAAGTAAATTTTAAACCAAATTACGTCATATTTTTCATCAAAAATTCATAATAAAATTTCCATAGCTTCGAAAATTCTGAAAATTAAAACCCTTCTCCAAAATCATGTTTTACTTAACATAAAATTTTTCCATGGCATTTTAAAATCAATAACCCATGGTTTTGACCCTAAAACCGTACGCATTACATTTTTAAATAAATTGTTTAAATCAAACAATCCATAAATTAGGCATATCATCGTCCAATATATCATAGAAACAAGATAAATACTCAAATATGAAATCACATGATTATAAAACCAAAAAGAGATGGAATGGATTATAATTCACCTTAAACTTGATAAGGAATTTGAGATTTGTTGTTGATTAATCCTCCCTAGCTTTTGATCCATAGCTTTAGATTAAAATTCCTCTTTTCCCCCTTGATAATGGCCGGCTATCTTAGGGTTATTTGCGTTTTATTTTTGAGTTTATAAAATGAACGTGAATGGGCAAAAATGAGAAGTTATAGCCGTGTATAATAGATTGGCTAATTTACTAATATGCCCATGTGTAGTTTAATTAACCTTTAAATCAATTTAAAGCGCATCTATCTTATGATTAAGCATGACCCTAAGTAATTTATTCAAATCTCAATCCCCTTATCATCATTATTCTATTTAATTTATCTAATTAAATCTTCTGAATAATGTTATCAAAAATTAGGGATGTTATAGGCTCCCCCTTAAAGAATTTATTCCTCGAAATTCAGTAAGGACTAAATACTAAACATAGCAATCATCTGTAACAACACCTAACAACCATACTAGTCTAACTGACTAGCAACTATCTATATAAATCTAATATAGACATACCCTCAAAGCAGATCAAGGTAAGTATCTCTAATCCTGTCCTCTATCTCCCAAGTACAGTGCTTCTCGTTGTCACTCCACTGAACTTTCACCAACCTGACTGTCTTGTTCCTTAATCTTTTCTCATCTCTAGATATAACCCGAACTGGTTGTCTAACAAAAGTCAAATTAGGCTCTACCACTAGGTCATCCAACGCTGTCAGAGGAATAGTAGTCTCTAGATCATGCAAATACTTACGAAGATGAGACACATAAAATACATTATCGACACCTGCCAAACCGCTCGGCAACTCTATTCTGTATGCGAGCTTTCCAATCCTCTCTATAATCTAGAATGGACCTACATATCTTGGGGCTAACTTCCCAGAATTTCCAAATCGTATCACACCCTTCATAGGTGATACCTTAATGAAAACCTTATCTCCCATTGAAAATTATAAGTCCTTACGCCTCTTATCTGCGTAACTCTTCTGTCTTGACCGAGCTTCCTTCATCCTTCCTCCGATTAACTCAATCTTCTCTGATGCCTCTTTAATAAATCTTGACCTAAGACTAATCTGTCTCCAGTCTCCAACCAACATGCTGGTGATTTGCATGGTCTTCCATACAAAGCTTCAAACGGCGCCATTCCTATACTATTATGGTAACTATTATTATAGGAAAACTCAACCAAATGTAGGTGATCCTCCTAAGATCCACCAAAGTTTAATACACAAGCTCTTAGTAGATCCTCTAGTACTTTGTTGACTCTCTCTGTCTGCCCATCTGTCCGAGGGTGATACGCAATACTCATATTAAGCTTGGTACCCATCATTTCCTATAGACTCTTCAAGAATTCACTAGTGAATAATGCATCTCTGTCACTGACTATACTACTAGGAACTCCATGCAGTCTAACTATGTTCTTCAGGAACAACTTAGCTAAAACAGATGTCGTTCTGGTTGACTTAACTGGAACGAAATGGGCACTCTTGTTCAATCTGTCCACTATAACCCATATACTTTCATTACGGCTATTTAACCTTGGCGAACCGTCTATAATATCCATAGATATCGAATCCCATTTCCAAACTGGAATCCCTAAAGGTTAAAGCAACCCACTTGGTTTTTGATGTTCAGCTTTCACTTGTTGACAGTTTGCACACTGCCTAACCCACAAGCCAACATCCCTCTTCATGCCTTCCCAATAGGAGCTTCTTTTCATATCTTGGTACATCTTGTGTAACGATCCCGAAATTCCGACCCAATTTTAAAATTTTGAATCCATGATTTTAATATAAAATATGGAACTTTCATACGATTTCAATTAGCGTCCTAACTTTGTTCATAAATTGCACCTAGATGGTTATAGATATGGGAAAAGTTTCGTTGGAAATTACCGCAGTAAATTTCATTCGCGTTTATTTCACATCAGTTCATTTTAAACGCGAAATTTTTTATCTTCTGAACCGGAATATTTTTACATAGAAAAATTCTAAACCATCTTCTGATCAAGACGTCATTTTTCGTTTTTCAAATTTCGGACATCTTCAGCTCCATCGATCTTATTCTTCGGCGTTTAGCTGCATTTTCTACAATAGAAAATTTCGAATTTTATAATTTAATCATACCACCGATATCTGTATACCGTTGCGTTCGCCTCGTCGCGCTGATCAAAATGGTATATTTATTTGGGTCAATCGGAGTTCGGCGCTGCGAATTATAAATTGTTTAACGGATTATAAACTGGTCCGTTACGCAGCCCAAACCGGTACCCAATTACCTACTCAGTTCAGAATTCTAAAGGTCCTTGACTATTCAGCTGCCTAGAAACCCAACAGCCTTTCGGTTACCGTGACAATAAATTTAGGCTTTTGAAATCCCAATACCATTTTATATAAGCAAGATAGTTCATAATTCTTTGGTTTGCATTCTCTAAAATCATTTTGGTACGTATTCCTCTGCATCTCTTTCCTCTTCTCTTTCATATTTTTATTTTCTTTCTTCTCAAGCAGAAATTGAGGCCTTCCTCCCAAGCCCCTGCCACGCCCAGCCCTTCGCCCACCCAGCCTACTGCCTTCGCCCACCCTCCCACTGGCCAACCGCCTGCCACCCGAACCCGCCTGCCCCAGTCCCCTCCGCCAGCCGAGCCACCCCGTGCCCAATCCCTCCGCGCCTGCCAGTCCCTCCGCGCCTTCCCAGTCCCTCCACGCCTGCCGTCCCCTCCGCCCAGCCTGCCGTCCCCTCCGCCTGCCCAACTCCTCGCCGCCGTCCCTGCCCACTGCATCCCAACCACCACTGCCCAGCCCAACCCGACACCACCCTCCCCGTCCCCAGCAGCCCAACCGCCCTCCCACCTACCCATCCGTCGACCACCCGGACCCACTAGCAACCCCATGCAGCACACCCCAGCCCGCCACCGACCCCACTGCCCATGCATCACGTCGAGCCCGCCTAGCCCGCTCCCGCGTCCCCTGCCCACAGTCTGCTCCGCAGCCCGACTTGTCCTCAGTCGATTTCTACTGCGCTGCCACCTTTTATTTTATTTTGTTTTTTTTAATATGATAAGATTTTATATCAGTTAAAATTTGTAACCTATGGACTCACTTATGCCTTGTCTGTGCAGTTCCAATTGAGGCTAATCCAGCGATCTAAGCTTCCATCCACCTTATTTGCATCTAGTTGTTTGGTAAGGTTTATATATATATATATATACAAATCAATATATATACATCGTATTAAGCTATTGTTGAATAATCTTTTGTTTGATTTATAGTTCGTATTCGTGCTTGTGTCGTCCATTCTAGTCTATTCATTTTCGTGCTTCACCGTCATCTTCTTCAACCACGCAAGGTGAATATTTCATTCATGACTCAATCTATTATGCTATGATAATCAAGTGATAGATGTTATTGATTTTAATTTGAATGTTAAAATGGTTGATGTTAAATTGTGATTTGAAGTTAGCTATGGAAAATAGTTGTGACACTAAATTGTTATGTGATGTTGAAATTGGTCGTTAATATAAGTGATGATTAATATGAAATTGAAATTGATATAGGATAGTCTAAAATTTAAAATAGATTATATATGTTAAACTTGTCCCTTTAAATGTTAAATAAATCGACACGTAGAAATAGTGTTAACAACACTTTGAACCATTGAATGTATGATTGATGTAATAATTTGATAATAAACACCAAGTGAAAACCCATAATGTAATAATCTTTAATCTACATGAAATGATAGTGTGGATTCTAGGAATAATTTTATGAATTTACATAAATAACAAATGTAAATTAAATGCGATTATTTCGGGATTATTTAAATAAATGGTTGAATTATTATGTATGTCTGCTATTGATTGTTTATTTACTTTGACACCATCCCAGTTATCACACTGCAAGTTCCCTTTGCTATGCTTTGTTTTATTTAATAATATGGGGTTGAAATGATAAATACCCAATTGAACAACTTTGGCCTAGGATAGATATTTAAAAATAAGAAACCCGATTGGTCGACAAAAATCATTTGGAATTGAAATCTATTGAATTTAAGAAACGAACTTAAAAATTTGTTGGAAAGTAAGTAACGAAATTAATGGATTTAATTGTAATAAATGAATGGATTTAATTGAAATAAATCAATGGATTCAATTGTAATAAATGAATGGATTTAATTGAAATAAACCAATGGATTTAATTGAAATTAATGGATTTAATGGTAATAAATTAACAGGATTAATTGTAATAAATTAATGGACTTAATTGTAATAAATTAATGGATTTAGTTGTAATGAATTAATGAAAAAAAAATAAGTGACCTAATTGAAATAAATTAATGGATTTAATTGAAACGGATCAATAAATCTATTTAATTAGATAAAACGGATTGACACATTTAATTGAAATGAGATTTGAACAAGTAAGTTTTAGAATCTAATAAAATTGAATTTATTAGATTCGAAATTAAATCTAATTTGGATAAATTTAATAAATTTGGAATTTGTTATAAATTTAATTTGAGATTAAGTAACAAAGTGACTTAAAGGGAATGCAAAACCAACTAAAGTTAAGGATTTGATTTAGCTGTTGAAGTTGATTAAATCAAGTTCTGATTAAATCTAATGTAACGATGAATGGGAATAGGAATTAAATTGAACTTGAATACTTAAGTATTGTTAACTCAAGGGCTTGAACTAAACTTCATTTGGAAATATGATTTTTAAATGTTCGAAATAAATTGAATTGTGAAGTGTCAAATTATGAAAGTCAAACTTGCAACTTGACTTTTGGACTTTGATTTGTTTAAACTTTAATATTAAATGACCATCGGGTAATTAATGCGTAGTTATTAAAGGGACCGGGATCAGATATGGACATACTCTCTGTCGATACCGAAAACCACTTTAATAACTAATATACGCGGAGTGTTGATCCAGAACGAAGTGGATGGTTTTTGATGAACGCGTTGACTGAAGAAAGAGAACGATATTGGATGACCCCTGACATGACTAAAACAGGAGCCGTGCCGGACCATTGAGGATCGCCATCTCTAGCGGACACACTTCTTCGATACCATATCTATTACTTTTGTGATTCGATTTGGGTGCACCCCTTGATTTGGGAGTGTTGTTTCGCAGTGTTGAGGTAGTAGCTGCTATGCTCAACATCAGTCTGGATCAGGCAACTACTAGTATCCTAGTTGGTATCGCCTCATGTACCTTGTCATACTGATTATCCTATTCGCGACCACTACGTTTTGTTTTGTACCTTTAGTATATGGATTGCCCTTTGGTGACTTCCGGTTTTGGGGAAACTACGGTCTTGTATACGCTCTTGGGAATAAAAATGTGTTAAGGGTGGAATGGGCCATGACTTAACGTATTTTGATATCGTACTTTACTGATTAGACATTATCTATTTAGCGTATTCTATTGTATATATAGATAGTTTATCGGATCCTTAAAGATGTGTATCACATTCATCTTTGAGTTATGAACTTTATTATATTGCACCTGATTATCCTGTATAAGATTTTGAGTCCTGACTCGAGTGTTTCTTTTGTATATGCTCGGGTCAGTCTGAAGCTATCCAGTTGCTGATCAGGGTTGGTTGAAGATGCTGAAGACTTAGCATTTATCTTTATCAGTTATTTCCTTTCTAGTATTTGATGAACTTATGTATTGAACATCTTGTATTTCCTCTTTGTCACTTTATGTTGAGACATTGTTGTATTTCTGTAGTAGCTTCATGAACTACTATTATGATGATGTACTTTTCCGCTGCATTATTCTGTGACTATTCTGTGTCTGTGATGTTATATTGATTCTCATTTACATATATGTATTCATAATCCCATAATGATTCGTGTTTTGTATTATTTAAGTTGACATGTGTGGATTATTGTCAATTTAAATGGTCCAAATATACGGGTTGTTACAGTTGGTATCAGAGCTTCGGTTTCCCTAAAAACCTTAGTTCGGGATTATGAAACTCATTAGAGATAGGGTAGCAATACCCTAGAATGAGGAGAATCGATTCAATATCCAAATCCTTTCTATTCAAACTTCTTTGATTCATCGATTGAATTTTCTTTGAGTTCTATGATTTTATCCTTGGTTCTAAATTTCTTTTGGTATTTCAGGATGAGTGCCAGAAGAAATAATAGGGGTGGAAGAGGCAATGGTCCTGCTCAGACTGCACCTGTCGCTCCAGCTCCTGTCAAATTCACCATTCTTAGTAAGGAGTATTCACAGCTTGGAGGTATTAAGTTTTCTGGATCCGAGAACATTATTGAGGCTCGGCAATGGCTTAAAGTCTTAGAGAAGATATTTTCGGGTCTAGAGATCACTGATGCTCAGAAGCATCAGCTTGCTGCTTGGCAACTTCAAGATGCCGCACAGGATTGGTGGGAATCTGTTACTTCACGTATCAAGGAAAACACCATCACTTGGGCCCAGTTTAGGTATAAATTCGTTTGGATTTCGCAGCATAAATTCTTCTTTCAATCTTAGGAATGTTATTTATCTAGTCTATCTTTTGATTAGGGATACTTTCTCGGCACAATGGATGCCAGCTGCTGGGAAAACCCAACTTTATAGAGCTTTCATGGATCTTAAGCAAGGCAGTATGACTTTTTTTGAGTATGAGAGGAAATTCAACGAACTCTCAAAATTCGGACCTGGCTTGATCGATACACCGCTTCTGAAGAACGAGAAATTCATTTTGGGAGCTAGACCAGAATATTATGACTTGCTTACTGGCCACACTCACTGCACCTTCACAGAGCTTGTTGATTATGCTCTTAGATATGAGGCGAAGCCTAAGGGACCTACTGCCAAGGCCACCCCTACTCAGCCCTCTTCTAGCCAGCCCGGGAAAAGGAAGATGAACTTTGATCAACAAAAGAAAGCTTGGCAGAAGACTACTGGATTGGGATATGCTCAGAAAAGCCCAATCGACCTGGCTAATATCACTTGCTTCAAATGCGATAAGAAAGGCCATTATGCTAATAGTTGTCCATCTACCGGAGCTGCTGTTCCACCACCTTCTACGACTAGGAAAGATTTATGCTATGTCTGCCTCCAACCGGGTCATTTCAAGAAAGACTGCCCACTATATAAGCGTGGCACACCATCTGGTGTATTTGCTATCACCACACCTGCACCCTCTGCACCACCCACCCAGGATGACCAAGGTACCTTACGAAGTGTTTTTCATTTACATGCTACACCTGTTAGGGTATTATTCGATACTGGTGCTTCACATAGCTTTATATCAGTTGACCTTTGTAATAAACTCAAATTAGAACCTACTCTTGCTACTACCTCCTTATGTGTCTCAAATCCTATCGGAGGACCCGCTAACCTCCGAAGTGTTTGCAAGGGAGTTGCTCTTATGTATGATTTTTCTCGATTCACTTGGGATTTCTATGTACTTGGATTCCAAGCATTCGACTTTCTTTTAGGAGCTGATTGGTTAAGCAAATTCGATGCTGTTATTTCCTGCAAAACTCGTTCAGTTTCTTTGGTAAGCGACATGGATCAGCCACTTGTCATTGAATGCAAATCACCTCAGAAATATGCCGGATGCTTCATATTTTCTCTTGATGTTCATCCGGATGATCTTAGTACTACCCCTATTGTTCAGAAATTTCCCGATGTATTTGGAGAGGTCAACTCTCTACCGCCTAAATGGGAAATCGATTTCCGTATTGATCTTATTCCTGGAGCTACTCCCGTAGTTCTCCCACACTGAAGGATGGCTCCTAAAGAAAAAGCTGAACTAAAAACCCAAATTGATGATCTATTTGCTAAAGGCTTGATTAGGAGAAGTTGTTCTGAATGGGGCGCTGCAGTTGTATTTGTCACCAAATCAGATGGATCTCTTCGCATGTGTGTTGATTACCGAGAACTGAACAAACGCACTCTCAAGAATCGTTATCCGATGCCTCGCATCAACGATTTATTCGATCAGCTCCATGGAGCTAAAATTTTCTCACAACTTGATCTAGCCACTGGGTTCCACCAACTTAGATTTGCTGAAGATAGTATTCATAAGACAGCTTTCCGTACCGAGAATGGATTCTATGAATGGTTGGTTATGCCATTCGGTTTGACCAACACACCTGCTTATTTCGTCGATTTGATGAATCGAGTCTTTCGGGATGTACTTAACAAGTTTGTTCTTGTATTCATTGATGATATTCTCGTTTTCTCCAAAGACGAGAAGGAGCATGAGACACACTTGGCTTATGTTCTGGAAACTCTATGAAATCATCAACTTAAGGCCAAATTCTCTAAATGCCACTTCTGGCGAGACGAAGTGAGATTCCTGGGCCACATAGTTTCTGAAAATGGGATTTCGGTCGATCCAGCTAAGATCGCTGTAATCAATGTAAGTTCTATCATATTCGCTATTTCTATTCAATTCCTCTTATCCCTTTCTAATTTGAAATTTATCTACAGGATTGGGAGACTCCTAAAACTCCTACAGATATTCGTAGTTTCTTGGGTTTAGCCGGTTATTATCGCAGATTTATTGAGCAATTTGCCCGGATTTCTACCCCACTTACTGCTTTAACTCGGAAGGATGTTAAGTTTATTTGGAGTGAGAAGTGCGAATCAGCCTTTAATGAGTTGAAGCGTAAGTTAACTTCAGCCCTTGTTCTTGCGGTAATCGATGGAAGCGAAGGAATAACGGTCTATACAGATGCTTGCCGAGAAGGTTTAGGCGCTGTTCTTATGCAAAATGGAAAGGTTATTGCCTATGCGGGCCGTCAGTTGAAGACCCATGAATTAAACTATGCCACACATGACCTAGAGCTTCTTGCCGTTGTATTTGCTCTGAAACTATGGAGGCATCATCTTTTAGGAACAAAATTCGAATTATTCACTGATCATAAGTCCTTGAGATATATCTTTTCCCAGAAGGATTTGAACCAGAGGAAAGTCCGATGGCTCGAATTTTTAGCTACATATGATCTCGACATCACTTATACTCCTGGGAAAGCAAATGTTGTAGCCGATGCACTGAGTCGTAGCAAAGCATTGTCTTGCTGTAATATTGTTGAAGGTATGTTATTTCAGCTTGTCATCTCTCCCTCTCTTATGGATCGCATAAAAGCTAAACAATATGAGGACACTTTGCTCTATCGTATGAAGGAGTTAGTTCTTGGTAGAGTCAGAAATGTTGACGGTAAAATAGGAGCGCAGATTGATAGTAATGGAGTTCTAAGGATCGACAACCGTATTTGTGTTCCTAATGTCGATGGATTGAGACAAGAAGTGCTTAGAGAAAACCATCAGTCATCACTTTCATTCCATCCTGGTGTCACTAAGATGTACCGAAATATGAAGCATTTATATTGGTGGAGTGGGATGAAGAGGGATATTTCTATATATGTCAGTAGATGCACCACTTGCCAACAAGTCAAGGCCGATCACCAGAAGACTGCCGGTTTACTTCAACCCCTAGAGATTCCTTGTTGGAAATGGGATCAGATTTCTATGGACTTCATCGATGGATTACCAAGGACCAGAAAAGCTAACGAGAGTATATGGGTGATCGTTGATAGGTTGACAAAATCTGCTCACTTTATTCCTGTTAAGACCACTCGTACTGCTTCAAGTTTGGCAGAGATTTATATGAGAGAGATTGTTAGACTTCATGGGGTTCCATCTAGTATTGTATGCGATCAAGACCCTATATTCACTAGTAAATTCTGGAAGGCGTTTCAGGACGTCTTAGGCACTAAACTGAATCTGAGCACAGCTTATCATCCCCAAACAGACGGCCAAACTGAAAGGGTGAATCAGATTTTGGAAGATCTGCTCCGAGCCTGCATTATTGATTTCGGTGGATCTTGGGAAGACCATCTCCATTTGGTTGAATTCACTTATAATAACAGTTATCATGCGAGTATCGATATGGCACCGTTCGAAGCTTTATATGGACGGCCATGCAAATCGCCAGCTTGTTGGATTGAGCCTGGTGATCGATTGGTTCTTGGCCCAGATATGATTATGGAAGCATATGAGATGGTTAATGAGATCAGAAGGAAGATGAAGACCGCACAGGATAAGCAGAAGAGCTATGCAGATAGGCGTAGAAGAGATTTGGAATTCCAGGTTGGGGATAAGGTATTTCTGAAAGTATCACCTTTGAAGAATGTTATTCGATTTGGTCGTAGAGGGAAGCTTGCTCCAAGATTTGTTGGACCATTTACTATCACCGAGAGAATTGGCACACTAGCTTATAGAGTTGCATTACCAGAAAAGTTTGAGGGCGTGCACAACGTATTCCATGTTTCACATCTCCGGAAAGTCGTGTGTGATCCATCCATGACCATTCCAATTGCTCAGTTAGATGAAGTGGATATCGAGCCAGATTTGACTATCGAAAGAAGACCACTTCGAATAGTCGATCGGGAAACAAGGCAACTAAGAAGGAAGTCTATAAATCTCGTCAAAGTCCAATGGAGTGCAGATGAGCGAGATTGCACATGGGAAACTGAGGATAGTATCCGGGATTCAAACCCTGAATTACTGATTTCAGGTATAAATCAAATTTTCTTAAGAATCTATCTTGACTTTTCCGCTTACTCCATTCTTACTTCACCGTCTCGTTCTTTTCGAGGACGAAAAGTTTTGAGTGGGGGAGAATGTAACGACCCCGAAATTCCGACCCAATTTTAAAATTTTGAATCCATGATTTTAATATAAAATATGGAACTTTCATACGATTTCAATTAGCGTCCAAACTTTGTTCATAAATTGCGCCTAGATGGTTATAGATATGGGAAAAGTTTCGTTGGAAATTACCGCAGTAAATTTCGTTCGCGTTTATTTCACATCAGTTCATTTTAAACGCGAAATTTTTTATCTTCTAAACCGGAATATTTTTACATAGAAAAATTCTAAACCATCTTCTGATCAAGACGTCATTTTTCGTTTTTCAAATTTCGGACATCTTCAGCTCCGTCGATCTTATTCTTCGGCGTTTTGCTGCATTTTCTACAATAGAAAATTTCGAATTTTATAATTTAATCATACCACTGATATCTGTATACCGTTGCGTTCGCCTCGTCGCGCTGATCAAAATGGTATATTTATTTGGGTCAATCGGAGTTCGGTGCTGCGAATTATAAATTGTTTAACAGATTATAAACTGGTCCGTTACGCAGCCCAACCCGGTACCCAATTACCTACCCAGTTCAAAATTCTAAAGGTCCTTGACTATTCAGCTGCTTAGAAACCCAACAGCCTTTCGGTTATCGTGACAATAAATTTAAGCTTTTGAAATCCCAATACCATTTTATATAAGCAAGATAGTTCATAATTCTTTGGTTTGCATTCTCTAAAATCATTTTGGTACGTATTCCTCTGCATCTCTTTCCTCTTCTCTTTCATATTTTTATTTTCTTTCTTCTCAAGCAGAAATTAGGGCCTTCCTCCCAAGCCCCTGCCACGCCCAGCCCTTCGCCCACCCAGCCCACTGCCTTCGCCCACCCTCCCCCTGGCCAACCGCCTGCCACCCGAACCCGCCTGCCCCAGTCCCCTCCGCCAGCCGAGCCACCCCGTGCCCAATCCCTCCGCGCCTTCCAGTCCCTCCGCGCCTGCCGTCCCCTCCGCCCAACCTGCCGTCCCCTCCGCCTGCCTAACTCCCCGCCGCCGTCCCTGCCCACTGCCTCCCAACCACCACTGCCCAGCCCAACCCGACACCACCCTCCCCGTCCCCAGCAGCCCAACCGCCCTCCCACCTACCCATCCGCCGACCACCCGGACCCGCCAACAACCCCATGCAGCACACCTCAGCCCGCCACCGACCCCACTGCCCATGCAGCACGTCAATCCCGCCTAGCCCGCGTCCCCTGCCCACAGTCTGCTCTGCAGCCCGACTTGTCCTCAGTCGATTTCTACTGCGCTGCCACCTTTTTTTTATTTTGTTTTTTTTAATATGATAAGATTTTATATCAGTTATAATTTGTAACCTATGGACTCACTTATGCCTTGTCTGCGCAGTTCCAGTTGAGGCTAATCCAGCGATCTAAGCTTTCATCCACCTTATTTGCATCTAGTTGTTTGGTAAGGTTTATATATATACAAATCAATATATATACATCGTATTAAGCTATTATTGAATAATCTTTTGTTTGATTTATAGTTTGTATTCGTGCTTGTGTCGTCCATTCTAGTCTATTCATTTTCGTGCTTCGCCGTCATCTTCTTCAACCACGCAAGGTGAATATTTCATTCACGACTCAATCTATTATGCTATGATAATCAAGTGATAGATGTTATTGATATTAATTTGAATGTTAAAATGGTTGATGTTTAATTGTGATTTGAAGTTAGCTATGGAAAATAGTTGTGACACTAAATTGTTATGTGATGTTGAAATTGGTCGTTAATATAAGTGATGATTAATATGAAATTGAAATTGATATAGGATAGTCTAAAATTTAAAATAGATTATATATGTTAAACTTGTCCCTTTAAATGTTAAATAAATCGACACGTAGAAATAGTGTTAACAACACTTTGAACCATTGAATGTATGATTGATGTAATAATTTGATAATAAACGCCAAGTGAAAACCCATAATGTAATAATCTTTATTCTGCATGAAATGATAGTGTGGATTCTAGGAATAATTTTATTAATTTACATAAATAAAAAATGTAAATTAAATGCGATTATTTCGGGATTATTTAAATAAATGGTTGAATTGTTATGTATGTCTGCTATTGATTATTTATTTACTTTGAAATCATCCCAGTTATCACACTACAAGTTCCCTTTGCTATGCTTTGTTTTATTTAATAATATGGGGTTGAAATGATAAATACCCAATTGAACAACTTTGGCCTAGGATAGATAATTAAAAATAAGAAACCCGATTGGTCGACAAAAATCATTTGGAATTGAAATCTATTGAATTTAAGAAACGAACTTAAAAATTTGTTGGAAAGTAAGTAACAAAATTAATGGATTTAATTGTAATAAATGAATGGATTTAATTGAAATAAATCAATGGATTCAATTGTAATAAATGAATGGATTTAATTGAAATAAACCAATGGATTTAATTGAAATTAATGGATTTAATGGTAATAAATTAACAGGATTAATTATAATAAATTAATGGACTTAATTGTAATAAATTAATGGATTTAATTGTAATGAATTAATGAAAAAAAAATAAGTGGACCTAATTGAAATAAATTAATGGATTTAATTGAAACGGATTAATAAATCTATTTAATTAGATAAAACGGATTGACACATTTAATTGAAATGAGATTTGAACAAGTAAGTTTTAGAATCTAATAAAATTGAATTTATTAGATTCGAAATTAAATCTAATTTGGATAAATTTAATAAATTTGGAATTTGTTATAAATTTAATTTGAGATTAAGTAACAAAGTGACTTAAAGGGAATGCAAAACCAACTAAAGTTAAGGATTTGATTTAGCTGTTGAAGTTGATTAAATCAAGTTCTGATTAAATCTAATGTAACGATGAATGGGAATAGGAATTAAATTGAACTTGAATACTTAAGTATTGTTAACTCAAGGGCTTGAACTAAACTTCATTTGGAAATATGATTTTTAAATGTTCGAAATAAATTGAATTGTGAAGTGTCAAATTTTGAAAGTCAAACTTGCAACTTGACTTTTGGACTTTGATTTGTTTAAACTTTAATATTAAATGACCATCGGGTAATTAATGCGTAGTTATTAAAGGGACCGGGATCAGATATGGACATACTCTCTGTCGATACCGAAAACCACTTTAATAACTAATATACGCGGAGTGTTGATCCAGAACGAAGTGGATGGTTTTTGATGAACGCGTTGACTGAAGAAAGAGAACGATATTGGATGACCCCTGACATGACTAAAACAGGAGCCGTGCCGGACCATTGAGGATCGCCATCTCTAGCGGACACACTTCTTCGATACCATATCTATTACTTTTGTGATTCGATTTGGGTGCACCCCTTGATTTGGGAGTGTTGTTTCGCGGTGTTGAGGTAGTAGCTGCTATGCTCAACATCAGTCCGGATCAGGCAACTACTAGTATCCTAGTTGGTATCGCCTCATGTACCTTGTCATACTGATTATCCTATTCGCGACCACTACGTTTTGTTTTGTACCTTTAGTATATGGATTGCCCTCTGGTGACTTCCAGTTTTGGGGAAACTACGGTCTTGTAT
Source organism: Allium fistulosum (assembly GCA_030737815.1). Classification (NCBI taxonomy): domain Eukaryota; kingdom Viridiplantae; phylum Streptophyta; class Magnoliopsida; order Asparagales; family Amaryllidaceae; genus Allium; species Allium fistulosum. Next base: position 1,331,537,555 of record CM060902.1, on the reverse strand, counting down.
ATGCTCTTGGGAATAAAAATGTGTTAAGGGTGGAATGGGCCATGACTTAACGCTATTTTGATATCGTACTTTACTGATTAGACATTATCTATTTAGCGTATTCTATTGTATATATAGATAGTTTATCGGATCCTTAAAGATGTGTATCACATTCATCTTCCTCCAGGATGAATTGTAAACTTGGATCGATGACATTCTCCAAGAACTTCTTTCCTCAAGTCCTCCACATTTGGAACACACAACCATCCTTTCTTTCTTAGCCACCCTCTCTGGTCAAGGCTAAAATTCTTTAAATCATCGATCTTTATTCCAACCTCAAGTCTTCTGATCCTTTCAGCTAATACCGGATCCTCGTTCTGCTTCGAAGCAATTTTCTCAATCAGTACCGGTCGAACTTCTAAACAAGATAATCTGGTGGAACTCTGACTAGAACCAGCAGTCAATCTTAACTGCACATCACAACTGACAAAACTTCTAAATCTTTCCATTCTGCCAACATAGTTAACACCACATTTTGATGTTTCCTACTAAGGGCATTAGCCACTTTATTACCTTTACCTGGTGTGTATTCTATACCAAAATCATATGCAGCCAAAAACTCCAGCCACCTCTACTGTCTCATATGCAACTCCTTCTGAGAGAATAAATGCCATAAAGACTTATGATCGGTATATAACTCAAATCTCTCCCCTAAGAGATAATGTCTCCAAATCTTCAACGCGAAGATCACGGCTGCCAACTCCAAATCATGAGTAGGATATCTAACTTGATGCGGTCTAAACTGCCTAGATGCGTAGGCAATGGCTTTACCACTCTGCATCAACACTGCTCCTAATTCAGTTCCACATGCATCAGTATACACCACCAATCCTTGGTTTCCATCTAGAAATACTAACAGGGGTGCATTGGTCAACAAATGCTTTAACTTAAGGAATGCCTGCAAACATTTGTCGGACCAAAAAAATCTCACCTCCTTCCTGGTTAGCTTAGTTAAGGGTGCCGCTATCCATGAGAAATCCTAAATGAATCTTCGGTAGTAGCCAGCATGTCCAAGAAAACTCCTTGTTGGTCTGTTTTCACCCTAGAGGGGGGGGATGAATAGGGTGATACTAAAAATAATAAAAATAGAAAGTAATGCAGAAGAGGTCACACGCAAATTTACCCAGCTTTGGCAAAACCCTGCCTATGTGTTGCTCTCAAGGTTTCTACTAGAAATTAAGTAGTCAGGCACTTACACACGTAAACTTGCGACACCCGCTACTTGACTAACCTAAGTCTAAGCTCAAAACCCTTCCACAACTCAGCCACTGAGTTGCGAATTCTCAAACTACGCCACGTAGTTTGTACCTAGGTACACAACTAGAATTTACATAATTTAAAAAAGAAAATTACACAATAAAAATAAACTAAAAACAAAAAACCTATTTTAATTTAAGCCAAACAATTAAATAAAGTCGGCCCATATAATAATTAAAAGAGTAGACTATTCGGCTGTTCCCTTTTGAGTAGAATTTTTAACTAAAGCCCGATATACTGTCTTCTCCTTTTCTTTTGAGTAGAATGTTCGACCATTCCCTTTTGCTTCTCTTCAACACTTTAGGGTTCTGGAAAATTGAAGCGCCGCTTGAAATCGTTTGATTGATGTGATGATTTTTCTTCGAATTGCTTTGTCAATCAACTCTCTGGCCTTGATAGCTTGCGATATCTTCAATTGTGTCGAGCTCGAATGCTTGGATTAAATTGGTACGTGATTTTTCGATTTCGATTATGCTTGACTTCGATTCGAGTTATTGGTTTGTGATTTACTTCAATGGCTTGCTCTGGTATTTTTCTTGAATTCGAATGCTCTATATGACGATGATGATAGTTGGGTTAAATAGGGTTCGAAATCCTATAATCTTGTTCGTATTTTTTAGTTTGAATTCTTTAATTAATTTTGGTGCTTGCATTGATTTCTAATCGAATGGTTGTTGTTATTTGCTGACTTGTTCCATAATTGATGAATTTGAATTTCTTGAGTCGATTCCATTATTTTCTCTACTACAACTTTGACTTCGGCATTTGAATATTGAGATAGTCTGGACTTGTTCAATTCAAACTTATTACTCCATGAACTTGAATATTGCTCCGTTCTTTTCTGCTATGACTTTTGCACCATTTGCTGACTTGTTGGCATTTGACTTTAAGATAGACTTGATGAAGATCGACTTGTTAATCATGTTACTTTAAACACTTCTCTGAATTTTTAATTGAACACTTCAAGACTGTTTTGTTTGACCATTTCTCTTTGAACAATGACCCATGGCTTTAATGGTACAACCCACTGTGACTTTATTTAAACTGCTAAATGATAAATTATTGAATTCTTGAACACTTGATCATGTTATGTATTCTAATATGTTTGAGTGTGGTGCACTTGCATTCTCTAGCTATACATTTTGTGCTAGATTTTGGTCAAGCTCTATGTCCAGTTCCAATGCATTGACGTCTCTTCTGTTGATTGCTTTGCCACCATATATACATATATGCATGTGTGTATAGACATGTATATATGTATGCTGGTTGATGCTCTTACTTGATGGCTTTGCATTTTGATTATGTATTCTTAGTTGAATATGTATATACGAGCACATTTCCTGGTTTGCTTGAGTGCTTGTTGAAGTTGAACCAGAGCATATGTGAACTCTTGTTGTTTTGCATTTTGGACTCTGCGTTGTGACTGGATTCGGGTTAACCAGCTTTATCCTTCCTTGTGTCATTTAGAGTCTACACTTGATTCTCTGTACATGTCTTTGTTCTTTGTAGATGTTGTAACTGGTTTCATTTGAAGTCTGCATGTAGCTTGCTTATGCACTGGCCATTACTTGTATTTGTCTCTAGTTGTATACATACCTGAAGTCTTGTCTGTGTTGTGTTACTGTCATCATGTTGGTTGTATGCACTGATTTGTTTCTGATGTTGCATTTCATTTTCATATGATAGTTTGAAATGATTCATATCTCTTGTTCTTGTAGTCCTGGTTCTGTTTCACTTGAAGTTTTCATATCACCACTGCCGTGTCCATGCAGTCGTCTGCACTGTTTTGGAGAACTTGATATCTTCATGTATGTATGTGCTTATTTGCCTCTGGTCTGTGTTTTGTGTTGCATTGTGTGGTTCTTGAGTTGCTTCGAGTCATTTCATTTATATTCTCTGTCCTTTGTTCCGACTCATATCTACATGATGTACTGGTCACATTTATTTGTATGTTGGTGGGACCTGATTCCATATGAACTTGTGTATCGCCATGTATGTACATACATACATACATATGTATGTATGTATGTATATATGTGTTGTGCTAAACTTTGTACTTGTGCCTTTGTTATGGCTTGGTGTGATGGTCTGGTTTGTTCTTGTATTGTTTTAAATTCCTAAAGCTTGTTAACTTTGTTGCTCCTAACCATTTCATTGAACATGTACATGACTGGTGCCTTTTGTTGTTGCCTCTGTTTCATGTGCAATGCCCTAGTGCCATATGTATTGTCATGCTTTCATGTTAAATTTTTGGTCGAGCATTTTCACTTGAGTTGAATCCAGCTTTTGCTTGGGTTTGACATTGTGCTCACCTGTCCCTGCAATTTTAACAAGCAAGTGTATATCGGTGTGCACGACCCTGTGGCATGTACAGTAGTGATACATTGTGCATGTCACAAGTTGTTTGTGTAAGATGAATTAAAAGAAATGATGAGGAACAACCCAAATAACTGAGGCAAATAATATATTCAAAACACACACTTTATTTTGCACTGCAAAATATTTTCTTTTTCAATTTTACTGCATCGGTGTTTATTTTGCAGATAGTTCAGATGTTGGATGGAGGCTGAAACAGAGTTGAAGATCAAATATGAGTGTTGAGAATATGTAGTGAGGTGTAATATGTAAATTGAAAACTGTGATGTAATTGAAATTTTATTGTAATTGAAAATGTGTAAATGTAGTAGGAGCTCAAATTTGTACTATTCGAATTTGTAATAAAATATTTGTTTGAATATGATTTCTAAGTTATTTATTTTATTCAACAAATATTTATTTAATTATGTGAAAAAATAAAATAGTACAATAAGAAATGCATTTAAACGAATATATATGTTTATTATCATCAAACAAAAATCATATACTAGCATATTCTACACTCCTGATCTCAGTCACCGTCCCTCATCTCTTCCGATTATTCATAGCTTCAATCTTATTTGGATCGACTGACATACCTTTCTCTGAAACCATGTGACTAAGAAACTTTACCTCTTTCTTCCAGAAATGACACTTGGTAAACTTCACCTTTAGCTGATTCTGTCTCAACGTCTCAAGTACCACTCTAAGATGAACTTCATGCACTTTCTCATCCTTAGAGTATACTAGAATATCATTTATAAACACTAGTACAAATCTATCCAAGTACTCTATGAAAACTCGGTTTATCAAATCTACAAAGAAAGCAGGTGCATTTGTGACGACCCATATTTCGGAAGGTTTAAATTGACAATAATACACACATGTCCAACTCAAACAATCCAGAACATAGATAATCAATGGGGTTAATTAAGAAAACTAAGAAAAGAAGGAAGCAAATACAAAATCTCACAATGGAATAACAAAATATAATAATCAAATAAACAGTTCATGAAGCTGTTTATATTATACATTTGATTATAATTTATACAACATTTATCAGAGTTATATATACAATAGGGACAAATAAAATAATGCAGCAGAACAACATGATGCAGAGAATATGCTAGTAATAATAATATACCAAATCTTCATTTTTGTCCTCCAGAGAATAATCTTCAATGCGCTGAAAAACTCAGGACTGACCTGAGCATAATGAAAAGACAAACATTCGAGTCAGAACTAAAATATCCTTATGTGAGTCAAATCGATATCACATATAACATGAGGGTAATGGCATCAAAGATGTTTACATGGTTTCACATCTCCTATCCAGTGTATAACGTACGTGCAATAACTCAAGAGATGTTACGGGATTTTCCATCTCTTAAAGATCCATCAAAATATTTATATATAGTAGAATACGCTATATATATAATATCTAATTAGTAAAAAAATATTTTTCTTAGCATTAAGGCTTTACATTAATCCCCCTTAATGCATTTTAAGCATTGTCGTACAGTTTGCATATAACACCCCAGTAGCACGTCGGGGGATAGGGATGCACCGTGATGCGACAACACTAAATCAAAATCGTAGGGTCTCATATAGGGATAAAAGTATGACAAGGCACGTGAGGCAATGCCCAAGGTAGGATACTGCTAGTTCGGGTCACAGGGCTGGTGGTAACGCATCATAGCCATGGTCGCCCACCGCATACATCCATCCCATATCGAGTCAAAGGGAGGTTATCCCAGAATACAGGTGTGCCAATCGAAACTAACAACAAGAGTAATAGTATGGACCAAGTCCAAAGAAAATCGAAGAACGAATGTCCGCTAGGGGTAGCTAGCCCACTTGGCCCTGTCAAGCCATCCTGTTTTATTCATTTCAAATTGGCACAAGTGTCGGGGTCTATCCATCATCGTTCTCTTTCTTCAAATCTAGCAAACGACGTCAAAACCAACTACTTCATTCTGGAGTCTCCTCCGCATAGACAGTTGTTAAAGTGGTTCCAATATTGACAGAGAGTATGCCAATAAGAGGCCCCGGTCTTTTTAACAACCAAACATCATTTAACACATCGGCTGGTACATTTATATTTCGAAAACGATTCATACTTGATATCAAAATATCATATTTGCTTCAAAATCAATTTCATTTCAAAATTATCATATTCACTTCAAAAATCATATTCAGTTCGATATGTCATGTTCACTTGAAATTATCATTTCACTCTAATGTCTCGATTTCACTTTCAAAATCATTTCGAATTTCAATTTAGGTTATAACTTCATTTTAACCACATTCACATTTATATCCACGATTTAAATATTAACAGTTCCCACTCTGACCAGTGTAAATTTAAAGAAAATAGTTTGAATAGTTTAAAATAATTTAAAAAGTTTAAATGGTTTAATATAAAATGGTTTGAGTATTGAAAATGGTTTATATGGTAAATAGTTTAGAAAATCAAAATAACTAGAATATTTTTAAAAAAAGGTTTGAACAATTTATATTAAATAATTTATATGAAAGTAGTTTCAAGGTCAAACCGATTCATTTCCAAATCTTTCAATTCAAATCATCTTCAATCTCAATTCAATTCAAATCGATTCAATTCCAATTTCTATTCGAATTAACTTCAATTTCCACTTTAATCCAAACCAACTTCAATTTCCATTTCAATTCTCAATTCGAATCAATTTCAATTCAATTCTCAATTTTAAACCATTTCAATTTATATCAATTTCAGGTTCGATTTCAAAACTCCGATTTAAATCATTTAAATTAAACTTAACTTTGATGTTCAATTTAATGTTCAAATCTTTAAAATATTCAATTTTGAGTTCAATTTTTTTTGAAATATCCATTTAAATTACTTTTGCCTGGATTTATTTCAAAGTCCGAATAAAAGTTCAAATCTTTTAAATAAATCAATTTCAATAATTTAAATCATATTTCAATTATCACTTCAAATTTCAAATTCGATTATTTAAACAATTTCTGTTAACAAATTTCAATTTCAACGTTTCGAGATCAAGTTCGAAAATAATTTGATTTCAATAAATTCGATTTTTTTTCTTTAAATCAAAATCATTTAAATAATTTCAAACCAAAATTTTTAAAATCCTTTTGTTTAACTAATCCGGTGTCCGTATATAATTTTCAATCATTTGGCCAGGTGATCAGTTATTTCGATTTTAATTCCAGGGATGGATATATATTATTTCAATCCAAAATAAATGTCATAGGTATATATCATTTCAACCGATTTCTTAATTTATTTGAATATAATTCAGATAACAGTTTATATACTATAATATTATACAGGGTGATAATAGGGATATATAAAATAAATAAACATCCAAATTATCAAGAATATCAACCAATAGTCGTCCATCACAAAATACATTCAAATCAAACAACAAATCATGACATTAACTAGTATTGAATATCAGATTTTTAACTGGCAATTTAATTCCAATTCCAATTTAACTATCAAATTTAATTTTTTTTACAATGAGTTTAGATGTTAATTTAGATGTCAACTTAGATTACCAAATAACAGTCAATAAAATTAAATCACTTCATGATTTTAATTTAACTAGCATAAAAATATTTTAATACTTCGCGAGTGTTATTAAACACTCACCTTTTATTTGAAACTGAAAATATTTTAGCTTCAAATAAATTCCAATTTGACTCCATGCTGTAGACGACATCGATACAGTCGCATCGTGACTCTTTTCACTCAAAACGGACCTTGTACGAAAAAGATACGATTTTATTAATATAACGATAATTAAAAATTTAATTAACTTAATTAACAATTTAATTAACAACATAATTAACTAACTCAATACCTCTCACCCACGCGATAGTCCCAAGCCGCTATCCTTCCTCTTCCTCCAGGCAATACGCAACTAATTTATTTTATATTGATAAACGATCGCCTCATCCTATCGCCGACCGCCTAGAACCGCCCCCAGCGCCCCAACAGCACAGTCGCGCATGCGCGCCTCCCACCTCCCACCTCCACCAGGGCGTGTGAAACAGCAACCCAAACCCTAGCATTTGCAATCGAACGCCTGCTACCCCACAGCGTCGATGTGCGCCCTACCAAGCTCTGCCTTGCCATCATCGACCACGCGCGCACTTGCTCTCCTCTAGGCTGCGACCATCGTTTGGTCGCTCGCTCCTTATTCCTCGATTGCGACTCCGTTCATTTTATTTTTTTTCTCTCAAGTTGTAGCGATTTTAAAAGGAAAAAGGGGAGGAGATGTATGAGGGGACAAAAAGGATGCGGCCATGTACGAATGTAGGAGAAAGAAAATATAATATAATAATTAGAAAATATCTTGCCTGATCGACCCGCGAAATTCCAAACTCCAAACGAAGCGTGCCGCCTGGCGTTTTATATGTTTTACCCCGATTCCGAACACAATGGAACTAGTCTCGAGGCCTAATTCGATCGTATGCAAAAGATAGCTTTTCAAAATCAATTCATTTTAATTAAATTCATTTAATTAATTTCTACGCGTTTCAAGCTCACACGGCCAAACGATAAACCCGATCGCTACGAAACTTGAAATCCTATAATAACTCACTATTTTAGATCAGATGAAATTGGTTTCGTCGAAATCCGAGAGTGCCCAAAATAGCTATTTTTGCTCGTTAATTAAAATAAGCAATTTCCAAAAAAACTATTTAATCGCCTTCAATTAAATTTTAAAAACTAAAATTTTCATTCTTGTTTAAATAAAATTTAAGTCAATTTTTGAAATCATTTTCTTTCATATTAAATTCCAGATTCAGTTGTTTAACCAATTTCCAATATTAAATTCAAATAATTCAATTATCCAATAAATTACATTAATAATCATAAATTTTCAAATGAATTTTAGCCATCAACAATTATTTTATTTCTATCTAAATAATTCATTGTTTATTATTCAATTCTAGTTATTGATTACAAACACGTTCAATATATAAGATTTAATTTCAATACTTGTTATTGCTAAAATCTTCGTAATTGGTTATTTCAAAATTTTATTCAAGTTCATATTAAATAAATTACATAAATAAAATATTAAATTTTTATTTCAAATAATTTTTATTCAATAATCATATTAAATTCAACAATTTAAAATAGTTAAAAATACGGGTTGTTACACTCTCCCCCACTCAAAAATTTTCGTCCCCGAAAAGGGGTTAAATAAGGAATTTAACACTTGATACATTTTCTCAAAATAATCAACTTATAAAACATTAAAAATCTTATTTACAAAACCTTTACTACGCTCTCGCTATGCTACTCCGATATCGGTTTTACAGAAATTATAACTTATATATAAAAACAAGTTATAAATTTTTTAAAACCTCAAAATTTTCTAACACCCGGATTTACGGAAAATTTCGGCAGAGTCTCCTAAATGCGGCTCGATCGGAAAAATTTTACAATCCAATATATAACACAAATATATACCAAACATATCAAATATACATCTCATCTCAATGATGAGGCATCCCGTAGGGAAAAAATATAAAAGTGCGGTATGTAATCTGAGATACGTACCATATTATTATTAATACGAGCGAGTTCGCTCGTATTAAGCAAGCAAAAGCATATTAAATCCGCATAAACATCCAAACATCTTCGTATGTACCTATCTCAACTCAATTAAAAATATTAGTCACTTATAATAAGATATAGAACATGTATGAGTTAAATAACCACATAACATGATTTTGAATCGAAATCATATGCACAAGCACAAATACACAACATACAACAATCATATGCAATTAAAACAGTAATAATAATGGTTTGCAACAAAAGAAACCATTCAACCATCAATATTTATCCAATTAATCGAATTAATTCATAATCATGTGAATTTACATTATCCAATGTCAATATTTAATTTATACACTTCATTTCTTATTAGTATACAAGTTTTATTAACATTTAATTGGTTTGCTTCAAATTTATTTACATCTATTTCATTCACATTCAACTTATTCAATTTATTTTGTTAAATTCCAATTGTTTCACTTTTTATTTAATATATTTCATATAAATTCATTTATGAACCATTTTATAAAATTATTCCATTTAACCATTAAGTTAAAATTTATTTTATTACCACTTAGTATATTCTTTTTAATACTAATATCATTTATAAACCATTTAAGTTTATTATAAACAATATATATAACACAACTCGTGTTTATTATTATTACTTCATATCTTAAGTTCATATTAATTCATTGATTCACTTCATTTACTCGTTTCATTTGTTCAAATTCATATTAATAACTTTACTTAAGTAAATTTTATTTTATCACTCAAATCCATATTAACGAAATTTTCTTTTTATCACAATCAATTTCATTCAAATTTTCTTATGTTAACTTCCATTTTATAATTTATTTCATTAACTTACTTCATCAATTTATTCCATTCAACTTGACTTAACTAAAATTTCATTTCATACTTCAAATTTCAACTTTCTTATATCATTAATCATTTCTTAAGTTTATAATTATTTTATACAGATGTATCTTCTTTTACACAATATTATTCAAATTATAATTATCTCAGAAAGCTACACATAATCTTAAAATATCCTTTGCAATTCTTTTTCAAACTATTTACAAAGATATGATTTAATTTATTATTTGTTTACCTTCTCTTAATTTCATATCTAAATAGTATTTTCTATTTACTACTCAAATTATTCATTTAACATTTCTTAGAACATTAACTAAGTTTATACAATATTTTTTTATAACAACTTAATTTAATTTTATAATCATTTCTTTAAACACAAATTCAATTTGGAATATTTCTTTAAACATTTCTTATTAGTCAAGTTCAAACTTGTATAATATTCCATTACCATTCATATTTAACATATCGACTTTTTAAACATTCTGGTAAGTTTTATATATGTTTTAAAATGTAATTGAATGTTATACAAATTTATTTTAGCAATCAAGAATATTCAACAATTTATACAAGTTAAATTTCCATTATCTTGAAATTTAAGAGTTACAATTTTAATTCTCATATTTTATTTAACACTTAGCTTTAATTTATTATCTTCCATTTTGGAAGTTTCCAACTATATAAAAATTTCACTTTATTTCTACAACTGAAAATCATTAACTAACAGAAACTTAAGAATTCAAACACTGGGTTCATTTCAAATCATTTTGAAATACTATATATACTCATATCTTATATATATATAATCATATTTAGAAATTTTTAAATCAAAATATGTTTGTTGAATCAAAAGCGTAGCAAAGCTACTAAGTGGCCTCCCCACTCTGACACTCGAAAATGAATGTCGATGATGCGACCGTCATCATCGAAATTATTTTCCAACGACAGAAGAGGGGAGTACAGGATTTATTTCTTTTTAATTCCTTTTGAAACAATTTCTATTCGTAAATACTTTTAAATAATACTAATATTACTTAGAAATTTTTCAGAAGCACCCGAATTCAAGTTCCCAAATTCCCATTTTTAAATCCATTCTTTTAACTTAACTAAGATTAGATTTTCTATATTTCATAACTCATTACTTAAGTTTATAAATATCCATAAACTCAAATTAGTTAAGTTAATATTTCCAACTTGGTTTTACAACCTATTTACTTCATATTCAATTTATTTTATAAATCTATTCATTTCATAATTTAAACTTATATTTCTTACCTCTTATACTTAAATGTATCACTTCTCTTTATTTAACATTCACTTATTTCATTTGCATTCAATTTATTTACATTCAACTTAAATCCCATTTCAATTACTCATATAAATTTTACTTATACTCATTTGTTCTCATTCGATTTCTTTTTATATATAATATATGATTTAGGTAAAATTATTTCATTTACCCTATTTTAAAACAATATTATGTCGACTTGTCTCGTTTAAGTATTTGGAAACCCTATTCGATAACATGGCGTCCCAAGCACTGACCAAAATTCATAAACAACTCAACAGACAAATAAGCATAATATAAAACATTTTATAACACTAACAAGTACACACTCTCATATATGTATACTCAAACATCTCATTCTAGGGTATTACTACCCTATCTCTAATGAGTTAAACCCCACAAAGCTGAGGTTATCGCTAAACCAAAGCTCTGATACCAACTGTGATGACCCACATTTTGGAAGGTTTAAATTGACAATAATCCACACATGTCCAACTTAAACAATCCGGAACATAGATAATCAATGGGGTTAATTAAGAAAAATAAGAAAAGAAGGAAGCAAATACAGAATCTCGCAGTGGAATGACAAAATATAATAATCAAATAAACAGTTCATGAAGCTGTTTATATTATACATTTGATTATTATTTATACAACATTTATCAGAGTTATATATACAATAGGGACAAATAAAATAATGCAGCTGAAAAACATGATGCAGGGAATAATACTAGTAATAATAATATACCAAATCTTCATTTTCGTTCTCCAGAGAATAATCTTCAATGCGCTGAAAAACTCAGGACTGACTCGAGCATAATGAAAAGACAAAACACTCGAGTCATGACTAAAATATCCTTATATAAGTCAAATCGATATCGCATATAACATGAGTGTAATGGCGTCAGAGATGTTTACGGAGTTTCACATCTCCTATCTAGTGTATAACGTGCATGCAATAACACAAGAGATGGTATGGGATTTTCCATCTCTTAAGGATCCATCAAAATATTTATATATAGTAGAATACGCTATATATAATGTTTAATCAATAAAATAAATATTTTTCTTAGCATTAAGGCTTTACATTAATCCCCCTTAACGCATTTTTAAGCATTGTCATCAGTTTGCATATAATGCTCCAGTAGCACGTCGGGGGATAGGGATGCGCCGTGATACGACAACACTAAACCAAAATCGTAGGGGTCTCGTATAGGGATAAAAGTATGACAAGACACGTGAGTGTTAATCGACAAAATTTCTATCGGTTTACAAATTTGCTGAAAAATTTCAAATTAAAATAAACCGCAAGCGCACGGCGTACACTTGTAGTACGTGGCGAATACAGGTCGATCCACAGGGAATTGATAGATTTTAAAATTCTATTCAATCAAATTAAACCAAAGATTTAGAGTGATTAGCTAAAAATATAGAAAAATGTCAAAAATAAAGTGAGAAAAATATGAGAATAAATGACAATTTAGAGGTAATTTTCACTCTCTAGATCACATAGTTCAACACACTTGAAATTATGATCTCTTTTTTTGTCATTAGTTAGCTTAATTGATGTGTTTATCATAAGTATGACTCATTTGTGCTATTAATTAGCTCAACATAAGCCATCAAACTATAACACAACCTTTGATCCACTTTTAATTCTCATGAAAATGACAACAAAGTTGAAAATGAAAATAGATTTCATTTTCATTTTCATTGTCAAGTTTCATGAAAGTCAGTAAGTTGTTTAAGGGTGTGTCAAAGTTTGATGGCTTATGTTGGCTAACTAATAGCACAAATATGCCATACTTATGATAGGCACATCAATTAAAGCAATAATGAACATAAAAGAGAGATCATGATTTCATATGTGTTGAACTACATGATTTAGTGTAAAGGCCCGTAAATCCATACCCCTTTGAGCTGACAATATTCCATACCAATTCAATTCAAAACGGGCGGAAATGCGAATCTTTAGGGTTAAAGAAGAAAGAGGTAGAAGAAGAAGATAAAAACAACATCAGAATCTCACAATCGCAGCGGAACAAAATATAATACAGAACAATAGCTTTTGAATACAAGAAATCTGTACTGTATATACACATACCATTATCAGAGTATACAATCACTACATCAAATCTGGACAGTCAAATAGTTTGTCCTTACACAGCAGAATAATAATCAAATACGAAAGTACGCTCTTCCATCCAGCTCGTCTCCTGAGCTCCATAGCATTCTATCCTGAAATCTGTTCAACTCGGTCTGACCCGAGCATCATATAAAACAACACCCGAGTCAGTCTGGAAAACCAGCGTGAGAAAACACACTTTATTGGATTATTAAAGTTTTCCAACCCCTTTGAAATCAAAAGCATCTCGTAAGACCACGCCACAAATAAATATGTCGGGTTTTTACCTTACGATAGCCAAAACACTTTTTATCAAATCCGTCTGATATTATAATAGTGTCTATTGAAAGTAAAATAGAATCTAGCTGAAGTGCTTGCATCTCACGTTTCAGCAATAGTTGGGCACAATCAAAATCGTACAGGCGCTTATTGGAGATTGGATTCCATACAATGACTAGGCACTGGGGTACCACCTGTCATAGTAACTGGTCTAGATGAATGTACCGAGGACCACGCCCGATCCCCTGCAACACAAGACCGGAACTACCTAAGGGTAATTCCGAGTAAGATCACCCCACGGTTGGCACGACCAAGCGCCATACAGCCGAAATAAAAAGGGACATCTAGACAGGGATGATCTCACCCTAATGGGCGCTACCCACATAGCCTTGCTGCATAACCCCTGATTTTCAGTCATTCCCGGTTGATGAGGCTTGAGGCTAAGCGTTACCTTTTTAGAACACATTCACTTAGACTGCTTATCATCCTCCTGACGATGTTCTGAAAGCATTCGTCCATACAAGTTGTCCTGGGTCTACACAAACTGAATCACCGTCTTCATCATCTTCACGGTCTTCATTCGCAAACGTTCAAACCCGATCGAAGTGGTTTTCGGATAATTAAATCTAATCCCGGCCTCTTCGAAAAGATCAACGCATTGGCCAATATTGATAGTCGGTTATTTAATTATCAAATAATCATCCACAAGCAACCATTAAGTCTTAAATAATTTTCCTCAAATTATTTATCTCAAAATATCTACTTAAGATATTATCTTCATATTTCAACACCTTGAAATTAGATTCAATTTCCTTTATTTCTCATGGAACCATTTAAGTCTTTGCCAATCACTTATAATATTTTCCCACTTCATTAGTTTCTCAAAACTTGGAAAATATTTCTTTATCTCCTATTCCTTTCTTCAAAAATCATTTACAATTTCATTTGTAAATTTTCAAACTTATTTCTCATGAATTCCTATAACTCTCAGGATTCCTTAGTTAATTTCCGTTTATATTTCCAAAGCCATTTAGCTTACTAAAAAATTCAGGTTCCACTCCTGCTCTCCTTGTGAATTTTATTTCACCTTGAAATTCACTTATCCTATACTTGGGGTTTTATTCAAGTTCCCATAATCCTCAATAGAATCTTCCTTAAAAATCTTATTCAAATTAAATACACTTACTTTCCTTCTCAAGAGGATTTGTAATTGGATTTTAAAAACATTTTTGAAAACATCTAGACTTATAGAATAAGAAAAATGGTTTTATTTTCAAATTATGGCTTAAGGTAAAATTAAATATAAATATTAAAGTTCATATCCAGTTATTAATAAATTTTCAAAGCTGGTTTAGAAAACTAGAGTTTATTATAATAAATTCCTAAGCCTTCGAAATAACCAATTCGAAGTATTCTAAATCCAGAAAATAGTTTATAAAAATTATATAGTATAGTAATTTAAAATATTCCCTTTAAAATAAATTCATATTTTTAGAAACCCAATATGCTCCATAAATTCCTCTTGATTCCTATCTCAACGACCATATTCTCATTTCTCACTTTCGGAAATATTCTACTATTTCCTTTCAAAACAAATTTTCATAACCCAATATAAGTTCTCACCATGACTTATCTCTTTACATATCCACTGATATCTTCCTATCTCATTTATAAACCCCGTTTATAAACATATAAACTCACCTGAGTTTTCCATTTATTTATAAAAACAATTTTATTCAAAAATTCCATCTTTATAATTTTATTCATCAAATAAATTCCATATTGTTCCTTAATAAAATTCCATTTCATTCCTTAATAAAATTCCCTTTTATTTCTTGATAAAATTTCGCTTTACTTCAAATCTGCTCGTCGATTCTAATATTTCTTCGAGTCTTTAATATATAATTTAAATTCTCTCAAATCTCAATTTAAACCAATTTAAGTATAATCCAAGTGATAAATATACTTTTATTTTACTTAATTCTCAAATAGAAGTAAATCCAAATTCTCAATAAATATTTTCTATTCAAATTCCATTTTAATTTCCTTCAATTAAATTGTTTATGGTATTTAAAAATACCAAATTTCAACTTCCATGTTATTTAACACTTAATAATTCAATTCACAAACAAATCAATATCAATTCATCCATCCTGCCATATAACAACATATATATGATCAATAAATATTTTTGAGGAATCCTGTTGGATCCCTCCAACCTGTTTCCCTGCATCCACAGATGTTAGCACAATACCAATTCCACTTCGAGGTGGAATATCGCGGTATATGGGATTTATATAATATCATCCGCTATTATGCGGTGCATAGGGTCTCATCCGCTATATAATGCAGGAATATCAATCATCCCAATATATATATATATATATATTACTATATGTGTATAATATCATCCAACAGACAATAATTATCCAATTCAACCAAACATCCAATGATTTAAATTTATTCATTTAAATTAAACTAGGAAATCCAAATGAGTGAGGAAATCTCACCTTTGCTTTTTATTTGCAGTCCACTACCATCTCGACTTGTTTTCATGACTTTTGACCTTGTATAAACAATTATATGATTTTATTAATATTCGAAATAAATCGAACAATTAATTACCGTTTAATAAATTTATTTCAATCTAATAATTTAATTTTAACTAATGATTTATTTTAAACAAATAATTAAATTTTAAACTAATTCTCCCTTTTCAAAATCTTTTAGTAACTAAATAATTAAATAAGTTAATTGAGCAAATTAATCACCCTAAAACATATTTTTAAAATTGACTAGTTGATTTAAAATGTGTATATGTATGCTTATTTTATTCTTCATTTTGAAAACAAATATCCATGTAAAAATAGTTTATATAGATTTCAAAATCTATATACATATATACCTATAAAATAATCTATATTACCATTTAAAACTTCTATTTTCTAAATCTTATATATATATGTGTGTGTTATTTTCAGTTTTACTATTTTAAAAAATACTACATATATATATATATACACACTTCACTGAATATACCTCTTTTTCTAAAAAAAATCTCTTTTTTTTAAACTTTAGCTTACTGTAAATTTATATAGACACAAGTATATTACATAAAAAAATATGCTATACATCACTGCCGCTGGTCACCTACCATAATCGCCTACCCGACCTTGCGAATGCCTGCTCGAGTTCGAATCACCATGGTAACACCAACCTACGTGCTCGCGACTTCCTCAATCTCTCCAGACTACCTCACGAACTCCGAGACCATCAACAAAAAATCGATCGAGCCCTAATGCGCTTCCATCACGACGTTGCCCCCAAAATCGAGTCATGATCTCCACGAACCGCTCACCTCCACGTCGCGCTGCCCTAAATTTCGAGCTTCCCTCTTACGCGACCTCACGCCCTAGCTCGAGAACGAGCCCTTCAAGTCGCGTACGCTGGTCTCCCTTTTGATTTCGTTATCGATTTGTTTTTTTTTAAATTAGAGGAACGATCGCCATTTCTTCTATTCGAACTAGAGAGGGTAGAAGTGAAGTGGCGATACATTGTGAAGGCTCGCACGCGATTTATAGATTAACGAATAACGTTCGGCTATATTATTTTTATTTTATTTTTTCTCGTGCTTGGAAAAGAAGAGAGGAATGAACATGCAATTTTAAAAGGAACCGGAAGCGTGCGATTGAAGATAAGGGTAGCGTGTGTAAATTAGCTTGCGTGTTCTGAGGGAGCTACAGAAATTCTGAGGTGAAAGCAGAAGGCACCGATGTGAAGTTCATTGACTGGTCAAACCAAGGGTAGATTATATTTAAATTTAAATCGTCTTAGATTCGTAGCTCAAAATTTTGACATCCTATCGAGGCGTGCCACCCAGCGTTTACAACGTTATACCCCCATTCCGAACGCAATGGAAAATGTTTCGAGTCCTAACTCGACCGTATGGAGAAGATAGCTTTTTGACCTAGTTATTATATTGAATTTCGAAATAAATTTTAGCGCGTTTATATATCGTACGGCTAAACGATAACTCTGAAAGCTACGAAGTTTGAAATCCGATAATAATACAATATTATGGATCCAATGGAACTTGTTTCGTCGAATTCCGAGACTGTGCCTCGGAAGGCTATTTTTAAACGTCAATATAACCGATACATTTTTAAAAACGAATAGATTACTTCCAAATTTCATTTTAAAAGTTACGTTGTCTTCAGTATCATTAATATGAATTTTATAAGCCTTCAAATTATTTTTATCAAGCTTAAAACTTCAGATTCCCCAATTTACCCAATATTCAATTATTACTTTAATAATAAATTATCCAACAAACTGCTATATTTAAATTCGGAATCCATTTCCTTTAAATAACCCAAGCTTTCCACATTCAAAACTAATTAAAAATCAAATTTCAATATTTAAAACCATTTAAATATTCCAAACCCAACGTTGAAAAATCCGGGTCGTTACATCTAGAGAGTGTATTTATTCTCTAAATTGATTTAACTCTTATATTTACATTTCTTTTCTTTTAGTTAGTTAATTCTCTAATTCTCTAGCTTAACTTTCACTCGACTTTAATTTAATTTGATTGAATAGATTTTTAAAATCATCAATTCTCTACGGATCGACCCATACTCGCCACGTACTACAAGTGTACGCCGTGCGCTTACAGATATTTTTAATTTAAATTCGTTCAATGGTTTTCTAAACCGATAGAAATTCCGTCGCCGAACAAGTTTTTGGCGTCGTTGCCGGGGAATAGCTTTGATTTTAATTTTCTATTCTTCAAATTATTTTTGTTTGATTTTATTGTGTGTTTGTTTTGTGTGTTTGCATTCAAAAAAATATATATATTATGTGCTTGTGTGATTGTTCCTAGCATTTGTTCATGTGTTTATTTGCATTTGTTGCTTTTCTATTTTGCATTTGCAATTTGCATTTATAAAAAATAGAGATACACAATTTCATTTGAAAAGAAAAAAAAGTTTCAGTTCCATTTTCATTTACACTTTGCATTTATAAATATACAATTTTCTAAAAAAAACACACATTTTTACTGTTGCATTCACTCTGACTCTCCCTGTTTTCAACTCTCTGTTCACTGTGCCTTACTGCTGCGACATCTTTGCAAAACTCCTCCTCTACCGATTCAACTGCCATAACAAATTCCACTCCATTTACCTTCACCACAACGAGCAACTCCATAACTCACTATGCACTTATAAACATTCTGTGCACATCCATCTTCACGTGACAACAACTATCCACATTTAACACCCATCAATACTGCCATGAATTTCCAGCCACCATTTGTCGACAGCAGCCTTACAATCCCACTACCCATCCATCACAACCTCTGTTCACAACTGTTTTGTGCTCTGTTCAAACCAAAGACTACTGCTCATCCTCCAAGCAACTACATACAACATCCATCATCATATTTCTACAAACATCATCATCCACCATATTTCACTGTGCAAGATGAGCTCTGAAGCTAACCAAAACACACAGTGAAACAAAGACACTTCTCAATTCTCAAACATAGTGAATACATCTGCCATTCCCATTCACAACCATTCCCATTCACAACAACTTCTGCCATCAGCCACCCATCCAACCATTGACAACACATAACCCACAACAGCTCCATAACAACTACAATTGATCATCACTATCAAATACTCTACAAGCAACTTCTTCAAAAACCTCTACCAAAAAACTGCAGTTCGACAACATCACCCATCACCAATACAACAACCACATCAAACAACAGACCACTGCATGCATCTCCACTTCCACCAACCTGTTCAAGCATTCCTAACTACATACCATTCACATTGACACCCCATTGCATACTCCAAAACATCCACGTAGCACTGAAATTCACCTGCATTCATACTTCAATACTTCTGCCATATACAACCCATTGCAAAACTCCATTTCACTGATCATCTCTGATCACAATAGCCACTTCTTGCAAAACTACCTGCATACTGTGCAATCACACTTCAATCATCATCTTGCCATACAAGACGACTACAAACACTTCTACATCGCAACATCTTCACTACTGCCTTATACAACAAACCCAGTTCTTAACATAATCCACACAGTCACACTACATACATACATCAGTTGATTACTGCACTTCTGCTATAACTTCCTCCCACTGCTGGCTACACCATCAAATTTTACTGTTTCAGTGCAGACAATTTCACTGCACTACACTCTTTCACCACCAACATTAACAACTTCACCTTCTTTCATCTTCACTGCTAACCACCCTTATATCACCTGACCATTCCACCGACATCAGATTATCTCCATTGTTCCCAATTTACCACTGCATTACCACTGTCTACCCGCAAATTTCAACTTCATCGAATTGCAGCACTACACTACTGTCACCACTCACTTCGAATCACTGCCCAAAACCATTAGCCTCGACCTGCAAATCGCTTCACCCGATCGATAAAACACCCAAAATCAAGTCGCTGAAACCATGCAACCACCACTGCTCACCAGAAAACCATACACACATTCAACTCCCCCTTGACCAACCACTTTTCCTTGAATCACCAACTCGAATCACTTCATCACTATCAATTCGCAAACCAAAGCTCCCATTCGAACTCGAGAATCGCTCCACCTCGACTTCCACCTTCCACCGCAAACAAAATCGACATCGTAATCGCGAATTTCCCTTTATTCTTATATATTTAATTTTGCGTTTGAAATTGTCTGAAGAGTGACGTATATCCATTTGATTTCAGGAGAAAAGGAATTGGGGTGAATTGCTCTTTTTTAATAAGTTGTGTAGTGGGCTTGTGTTTATGGGTATATGGGTTGACTTCACTTATTCACTTAGTTGTTATGTCTTTAATTTGCTTACTTAGTGATTATGGGTTTGTAAGTTTTAGTTGTTTCTTAAAAAAAACAATTTTGTTTTTTATTTCAAAATTTTCTTAGTTCCTTTCGAAGAAAAAAAAAGTTGTTTTGCATTCTTTTGTTTTATTTCTTAATAAAAAAACAAGTTGTTTCGTTTTAACTTTGTTTTCAAAAACTTGTTCGGCGACGGAATTTTTATTGGTTTAGAAAACCGTCGAACGAATTTAAATTAAAAATAACCGCAAGCGCACGATGTACACTTGTAGTACGTGGCGAGTACGTGTCGATCCACAGGGAATTGATGATTTTAAAAATCTATTCAATCAAATTAAACCAAAGTCGAGTGAAAGTTAAGCTAGAGAATTAGAGAATTAACTAACTAACTAAAAGAAAAGAAATGTAAATATAAGAGTTAAATGACAATTTAGAGAATAAATCAACTCTCTAGATCATGTAGTTCAACACATATGAAATCATGATCTCTCTTTTATGGTCATTAGTGCTTTAATTGATGTGCCTATCATAAGTATAGCATTTGTGCTATTAGTTAGCCAACATAAGCCATCAAACTTTGACACACCCCTTAAACCACTTACTAACTTTCATGAAACTGGATAATGAAAATGAAAATGAAATCTATTTTAAGTATGGCTTATTAACTATTTGTTAGAAATATAGACCATCAAATTTTAATTTCAAATCACTTTCTTTTGCTATAATCATATTTTGATGAAGAGGCAATTAGTGTTAGTGATTGTTTAAGCATAGCCTATTTGGTGTCAACAATATAGACTATCAAATTCAAGGCAAAAACAACAATTAAACCACTTCAATCATTCTTCATTAAACATAAAAAGAGAGCATGAATTAACAAATAGTTGAAGCTACATAATTAGAGAGCTTCATTACCCCTAAATTAAAGGGGTATAGCCTCTCATATTTGTCATTTTATTAACAAATGTAGCTAGCTACATGAAAGCAAAAAGAAAGGAAAATGAAAGCTAATGAAAAAGAGAAGTATTCTAATTGCATAAAAGAAAATCTACACTACTAGCATGAAAGGAAATGAACATGTAATTAAAAGGAAACAATAATTACATTGCATAAAGAAAAGGAAAAGTACATGAAATAAAAATGGCTAAGTAGCCATGAAAAGAGAAAGAGAGCTTTGTTTATTTTTGAGTCTATACTAAACTAAAGAGAGACTAAGGTAGATAAGGGGTTACATGAAGATATGGGGTATTTATACAAGTGTTAAACCCTAATTCATATTTTTAGGGAATGCCCAAATTTCCATTGTAGGAAGTGTAGTGGGCAAGTAATCATTAACATCCACTAATCCCTCACTTAAATGTACATGAAGCTTTAATGTCCTTTTATCATGTGCTTAGTTCCTAATTGAAAATCAAGGTAAGTGGGTGGGGTCCTCCATGATCATCACTTTGAATTATTTCCATCTTCATTTGTTCTCTTCACTTTTGTGCATGCATATATTATCATGAAGCCACTTGTAAAATTCACCAAATTTTCTACAGAACAACATAGAAAAATCCAAGCAAATTTTCACAATTTAATAAATGCATAAAATGACCATTTTAACCCTATATGAAGATGAATATGTAAGAAATTGAAAATAATTTGAATTTTGGTTTAAACAAGTTAAAATTACCGATATGATCATTTATTTAATTTAAATAGATTAAATATGGTGGTAAAAATATGCACACTTACGTGCACATCAAATACCCCCACATTTATCTTTTTATTCGTCCTCGAATAAACTAAAAACTAAGATAAATCCGTTTTCGTAGGGAGCACGATTGCATTGAGCGTATGCAACAAGCCGTTAAACCTCTGGGTGTCCCCAGTAGGACGAGTGTTGTCTCGTGAGGGTATTCACCGGATACTACCCACAAAATCCAAATGCAAGATTTATTTACAAAGATGTGAATGCAAGTTTTTGAAAATATTTACAATGAAGGATTTATTTTTAAATTGATACAAATAAGTTAAATATAGGTTTTGGTCATTAGCTTGAAATTTAAGTCATTTACTCGTCAAAATTTCCAATAAAAACGAAGTTATCGTAACAAATGGGCTATAGTTTAACTCGTTGTTTCAGTCAATAATACAGTGTAATTATGAAATGGATCCTTAGTTGATTATAAAAGTTTATCAAAGTGGTATTTTTATTTCTTTTCAATAATAAGTCAAATCAAATAAGTTGAAATAGTGCTTGGATTTCATTTGCTTACTCTCTCCATTTTTTCTTTTGAAAATTTTGTTGATATTAGCAATATTTACATATGCCTAACTCAGATAAACCGAGGCCAGATATATTACCCATGCACTGCCTTGTGGACTGATGTGAGGGGAATATAGAGCGTGGTGAGTGAACACACAAGTGTGAACACTTATTGATTTTAGGCGTTATTAGTAAAATAAATTTTTATATACACACCTAACTCAGATAAACTGAGGCCAGATATACCGATCGTGCACTGCCTTTCGGGCTTACGTGAGAAGGGTACAGAGCATGGCGAGTGAACACACGAGTGTGAACACATGACTCTAGGTGATTATTAAGAAAATATATACAAGAATTTTTTTTTTTGTGTTTTTGTTTTTTTAGAGAGAGAGTTTCGCAAAATCATCTTAGCATCATTTAACTTAGAAGACAAAAAAATTTTAATATCCTTTACTTTAAATCAACCACTTTTTAAAACAAAGATTTTCAATTAGGATATATTTCATAATTATCACGTATGAATCTTCCTGTATACTAGTTAAACCATTTTTATTTGTAATCAAACTTCATTTTTATTTTTGTTAAGACAAATTAAATTTCAAAAATTTCAATTTAGTAAACCAAAACCATATATTTATCCTATAGTGTTTCTTTAAAAATAAATCAAAATGCTTTTAATTTTTTTTTGTTTTTTTTGTTTTTGAGATTTTTTTTTTAAATTTTGGAAAGAAAATAAAAATAAAAATAAATAAACCATGAAAAATTAAAAATGACGATGAGTCTCCCCCCACACTTGATTTTTACTATGTCCCCACAGTCAACCCAAGTGGAAGGAGAAAAATAAAATGAAAACATGACCATTATTTAAATGAAAATTAACGGTATTTACAAAAGATTAGAAAGTATATCGTCAAAGCGTAAATGAAACGGTCTTCCAAAAACCGATTCATTTGCCTCGTCAAGTATACGAGACACAGCATAAGCTCGAAAAACCAAATCGTAAAAGATTTCAAAGTTGAATGTTGATTTGGAAAAACGAATGTCATTTTATTGAAAACCGTATGAGTTGTTTTATTTTCGATGATTTTTGGGGTTGATAGAATAATTGATTGAAATTCAAATTTATTTTCACCAAATTCAAGCCTATCATCGATTTCAAAATCAAAATGTTAATTCAAATCGTCCCCTTAAGAGTTTAACGACTCGTTTTCAAAAAGTCCATAAAACTCGTGTTCGTTAAATTCGACTTCCTTTGTTGGATTATCAACAACTTTATTGCATAAATCAAGTTCAAAATTCAGTGTTGTTATATTCAAATTTTTGGAATCAAGAAAAGGAAGATCGAATTTTAAATTTGGTTCCACACCCTCAAAAGAATTGAAATCCAACTCAATTACCGTGTTCTCAACAACTTCATTAAGATTACTATTTTCAATTTCAAAAGTTGTTATTTGAAAATCGTCGATTTGGGTAAAAGATGGATTATTACTTAACTCGTCACACGTTGGGATTTGGTTTTGTTGTTCACGTTGTTTCATATAAGTTTCAAACAACGAATCCATGTGATCATCGTAAATTTCGTTCATTTGTTCAACAAAATCCAATTTATATTTATTAGCTTGAGGATTTTCGATTTGGATTTGTTGAGAACAAAAATTTTCACTTGCATCATAGTCGAGATTATTCCCATTGCCAAAATTATTTGAAAAGTGAATCACATTTTCGTTTTGTTTTTGAAATTCATTTTGGAGTTCAAAATTGAATTGGCATGGGTTATAATCAAAATCGTTTGAATTTTGAATTGAATTCAAGTTTTGATCACTTTGAAAACTTGGTCTTGAATCATTGCACAAATATGAATTACACAAATCATTTATCATTTGATTTTGTTGTGTAGAGATTTCAAGTAAAGACGAAATGTTATTTTCAAGAGTCGAGGGTTGATCATTGTTTCGAAAACTTTGTTGTTCGAAATTTGAATTATTTACACAATAGTTGTTGTTAAAATATCCATACGAATTTGGAGTGAAATCATATGGATTATATTGATTTTCATAACTATTGTAAAATTCAAATAAGTGGGGAAACTTAGACATTTTCAAGAATGTTTTTGTTTTTTTATAAAGAAAAATATTTACAAATAGATTTATTTTTTTCAAAATGGAAAATTGATTTTTGTTTTGTATTTTGGTTTTTCAATTTTTTTTGAAAAGGTTTTATATTTTTTCTTTTTGGGTTTTTTTTGTTTTTCTAAATTTTTTTTTGGATTTGAAATTTCAAAGAAAAAGGATTTAAAAATTTCAAAGGAAAAGGAATATTTACAATTTTTTTAGTTTTGGATTTTGATTTTTTTTAAATATGCATGAACTAATGCAACTAAATGAATGTAAGGGCTAATTACAAATGATTTATCCTAAGTTAACCCAAAATTGTATAATCACACTCTGTCTTAAATCAACAAGATAGTTCTCAGCCAGGTAACGGGCATGAGTTATCGGTGCACCACGAATCACCGTAGCAATGCAGCCGAAGGTTTAAGTACCTTCAAAGGAACAACCACTATAATATTTATGAATCACCGTAATATTTATAAATGGTTATTACTCTACCTTACCCTAAACACCAAGAAATTAAATTGTTCAAAGAAGACGACTTGCCAATATACAATTAAAATTTATCGTTGTCTAATCGTTATTATTAACCAAAATCTAGGATGAAATGCAAAGCAGAAATTAAACGTGTATTGACAATGCAACTGCGAATGGATTTTTGTTTTGTTTTTTTATATAAAAATGCAAATGCAAGCAACCAACAATGCAAAGCTAATAAAACAATAGATAACCAAGCAAGCAGTTTTTTTTGGCATGCAAGGCGAAGCAATTATTTTCGGCAGCAGTTCCTCGCCTTTGAATTTCCGCTTCTACAACCTGAAAATAAAAATACAATATATACAAATTTATTATATATATATATATATCAAAGAAAAATGAAAAACTAGAACAAACTAAATCGAAACAAATTCAAAACATCCTCTTTTTTTTAAGAACTTGCCAAGTTTTTTTAATCAAGGAAAAACTGCTTAAATGAAGATCTACACTACTAGCATGAAAGGAAATGAATATGTAATTAAAAGCAAACAATAATTACATTGCATAAAGAAAAGGAAAAGTACATGAAATAAAATGGCTAAGTTGCCATGAAAAGAGAAAGAGAGCTTTGTTTATTTTTGAGCCTATACTAAACTAAAGAGAGACTAAGGGAGAGAAGGGGTTACATGAAGATATGGGGTATTTATACAAGTGTTAAACCCTAATTCATAATTTTTGGGAATGCCCAAATTGCCCTTGTAGGAAGTGTGGTGGCCAAGTAATCATTAACATCCATTAATCCATCACTTAAATGTACATGAAGCTTTAATGTCCTTTTATCATGTGCTTAGTTCCTAATTGAAAATCAAGGTAAGTGGGTGGGGTCCTCCATGATCATCACTTTGAATTATTTCCATCTTCATTTGTTCTCTTCACTTTTGTGCATGCATATATTATCATGAAGCCACTTGTAAAATTCACCAAATTTCCTACAAAACAACATAGAAAAATCCAAATAAATTTTCACAATTTAATAAATGCATAAAATGACCATTTTAACCCTATATGAAGATGAATATGTAAGAAATTGAAAATAATTTGAATTTTGGTTTAAACAAGTTAAAATACCCGATATGATCATTTATTTAATTTAAATAGATTAAATATGGTGGTAAAAATATGCACATTTACGTGCACATCAGTGAGGCAATGCCCAAGGTAGGATACAACCAGTTCAGGTCGCAGGGCCGGTGGTAACGCATCGTAGCCACGATCGCCCACTACGTACATCCATCCCATATCGAGTCAAAGGGAGGTTATCCTAAAATCACGGTGCACCAATCGAAACCAACAACAAGAGTAATAGTATGAACCAAGTCCAAAGAAAATCGAAGAACGGATGTCCACTAGGGGTAGCTATCCCGCTTGGCCCTATCAACCCATCCTGTTTTAGTCATTTCAAATTAGCACAAGTGCCGAGGTCTGTCAATCATCGTTCGCTTTCTTCAAATCCAGCAAATGACGCAAAAATCAACCACTTTATTCTAGAGTCTTCTCCACGTACAGAGTTGTTAAAGTGGTTCCAATATTGGCAGAGAGTATGCCAATAAGAGACCCTGGTCTCTTTAACAACCAAACGTTGTTTTACACACCGGTTGGTACTATTATATTTCGAAAACGATTCATACTTGATATCAAAATATCATATTCGCTTCAAAATCAATTTCATTTCAAAATTATCATATTCGCTTCAAAAATCATATTTAGTTCGATATGTCATTTTCACTTGAAATTATCATTTCACTCCAATGTCTCGATTTCACTTTCAAAATCGTTTCAAATTTCAATTAAGGTTATAACTTCATTTTAACCACATTCACATTTAAATCCACGATTTAAATATAAATAGTTCCCACTCTGACCATCTTAATTTTTTAGAAAATAGTTTGAATAGTTTAAAATAATTTAAAAAGTTAAAATAGTTTAATATAAAATGGTTTGAGTATTGAAAATGGTTTATATAGTAAATAGTTTGGAAAATCAAAATAACTTGAATATTTAAAAAAATAGGTTTTGAACAGTTTATATTAAATAAGTTATTTAAAAATAGTTTCAAGGTCAAACTGATTATATTCCAAATCTTTCAATTCAAATCGATTCAATTCTGATTTCTATTCGAATTAACTTCAATTTCCACTTTAATCCTAATCAACTTCGATTTCAATTTCTATTTCAAGTCTTAATTCGAATCAATTTCAATTCAATTCTCAATTTTAAACCATTTCAATTTATATCAATTTCGGGGTTCGATTTCAAAACACCGATTTAAATCATTTACATTAGATTAAACTTCGATGTTCAATTTAATGTTCAAATCTTTAAAATAATTCAATTCCGAGTTCAATTTTTTTGTCTTTGAAATATCCATTTAGATTACTTTTGCCTGGATTTATTTCAAAGTCCGAATAAAAGTTCAAATCTTTTAAACAAATCAATTTTTATAATTTATATCATATTTCAATTATCACTTCAAATTTCAAATTCGATTATTAAACAATTTCTATTAATAAATTTCAATTTCAACGTTTCGAGCTCAAGTTCGAAAATAATTCGATTTCTATAAATTTGATATTTTTTATTTAAATCAAAATCATTTAAATAATTTCAAACCAAAATTTTTAAAATCCTTTAATTTAACCAATCCGGTGTTCGTATATAATTTTCTATAATATGGCCAAGTGACCAGTTATTTTGATTTTAATTCCATGGATGGATATATATTATTTCAATCCAAAGTAAATGTCATAAGTATATATCATTTCAACCTATTTCTTACTTTATTCAAATATAATTCAGATAACAGTTTATATACTGTCAATATTATACAAGGTGATAACAGAGATATATAAAATAAACAAACATCCAAATTATCAAGAATATCATCCAATAGTCGTCCATCACAAACAACATCCAAATCAGCCAACAAATCATGACAGTTAACTAGTATTTAATATCATATTTTTAACTGGCAATTTAATTCTAATTCCAATTTAACTATCAAATTTAATTTTTTTAACAATCAATTTAGATGTCAATTTAGATTACCAAATAACGGTCAATAAAATTAAATCACTTCATGATTTTAATTTAACTAGCGTAAAAATATTTTAATACTTTGTGAGCGTTATAAAACACTCACCTTTTATTTGAAACTGAAAATATTTCAGCTTCAAATAAATTCCAATTTGACTCCATGCTGTAGACGACATTGTTACGATCGCATCGCGACTTGTTTCACTCGAAACAGATCTCGTACGCAAAAGATACGATTTTATTATTATAACGATAATTAAAAATTTAATTAACTTATCAACAATTTAATTAACAACAACATAAGTCCCACGCGACAGTCCCAAGCCGCCATCCTTCCTCTTCCTCCAGGCAATACGCGACTAATTTTTTTAATGGATAAACGATTGCCCAATCCTATCGCAGACCACCCAGAACCGCCGCCAGCGCCCCACCTCCACAGTCGCGCACGTGCGCCTCCCTCCTCCACCAGCGCGTGCAACACAACAACCCAAACCCTAGCATTCACAATCGAATGCTTGCAACCCCCCAATGTCGATGCGCGCCCTGCCAAGCTCTACCTCGCCATCATCGACCACACGTGTGCTTGCTCTCCTCCAGGCTGCGACCATCGTTTGGTTGCTCGTGCCTAATTCCTCGATCGCGACTCCGTTCATTTTATTTTTCTCTCTTGAGTTGTAGCGATTTTGAAATGAAATGGGGGAGGAGATGTACAAGGGGATAAAAAGGATGCGGCCATGTACGAATGTAGGGGAAAGAAAATATAAATATAATAATTAGAAAATATCTCGCCCGATCGACCCGCAAAATTCCGAACTCCAAACAAAGTGTGCTGCCTGACGCGTTATGTTTTACCCCCATTCCGAACACAATGGAACTAGTCTTGGGACCTAATTTGATCGTATGCAGAAGATAGATTTTCAAAATCAATTCATTTTAATTGAATTTATTTAATTAAATTCTACACGTTTCAAGCTCCCATGGCCAAACGATAAGCCTGATCGCTATGAAATTTGAAATCCTATAATATTCCACTATTTCGGATCCGATAAAACTAGTTTCGTCGAAATCCGAGACAGTGCCCAAAATGGCTATTTTTACTCGTTAATTAAAATAAGCAATTTCCAAAAAAAATATTTAATAGCCGTTAATTCAATTTTAAAAGCTAAAATTTTCATTCTTGTTTAAATAAAATTTAAATCAACTTTTGAAATCATTTTCATTCATATTAAATTCTAGATTCAATTGTTTAACCAATTTCCAATATTAAATTTAAACTATTCAATTATCCAATAAATTACATTAATAATCATAAATTTTCAAATGAATTTTAGCCATCAGCAATTATTTTATTTCTATCTAAATAATTCAATATTTATTATTCAATTCTAGTTATTGATTACAAACACGTTCAATATATAAGTTTTAATTTAAATACTTATTATTGCCAAAATCTTCGTAATTGGTTATTTCAAAATTTTATTCAAGTTCATATTAAATAAATTGCACAAATAAAGTATTAAATTTTATTTCTAACCATTTTTATTCAATAATCATATTAAATTCAATAATTTAAAATAGTTAAAAATACGGGTTGTTACAACATTCGTCAATCTAAATGGCATTACCAACCACTCATATGAACCATATCTAGTTCGAAATGCTGTCAAAGGAATACTATCCCCCGCCACTCTTAACTGATGGAAACCGGTTGCCAAATCCAACTGGGGAAACACTCTGTCTCCACTCAACTGATCAAACAGATCATCTATTATTGGCAAAGGATATTTATTCTTAATCGTCCTTTCGTTTAACTTACGATAGTCGATGCACATCCTCAACGACCCATCTGGTTTCTTTACGAACACCGTGGTCGCTCCCCAAGGCGAACTGCTTGGTCTAATAAAATTCCTTCCTTCTATATCCACTAGCTGCACCTTCAATTCCTTCATCTCAGTTGGTGTCATCCTGCTAGGTGGTCTACTTACAGGTTCAGCTCCTGGCACAAAATCTATTCTAAACTCAATGGCTCTTTCCGGGGGTAGTCCAGTGACTGGCTCAAAGATGTCTGTAAATTCTCTTGCTACCTGAACCTGACTTAACTCATTTCCTACCTCCATAGCATTAAGCATTGCACTAACACTCCGGTCAGTATTCTCTACTGAGAATATCATTCGGTTATGACTATCAGGGTGTCTCAGTGATATTTCTCTATCCTGGCAAAATATTCTAGCCTCATACCTACCTAACCAATCCATTCCTAAAATGATCCCGAAATCTACGAAATCAAATAATATACAAACTGCATGCAAATGTATGACCTAACAAATCAAGTTTTAACTGATCACATCTTAACCCTAGAGTTGCATACCCTCCTATTTGATTCGTAACCGTTAAGGAAGTAACAAGGTAGGTGGGTTCTAGACATAATCTATCAACCAAACGCTGAGATATAAATGAGTGTGATGCATCGGTATCAAAAAGTACTCTAACTGAAATACTTTGAATCAAAAGCGTACCTTCCATCACAGTCTTTCCCTTATCTGTTGTAGTAGGCCTAGCTTGTCCTATAGCAAAAACATTTCCTTTGTCCTCCCTAACTGGCTCTGGACACCGAATCTTGTAATGCCTAACTTGATCATAGTTGAAGCATTTCACATTCTTCTTAACTGCAGCTTTCTTCCTATTCCCTGATCGACATTCATTAGCAAAGTGATCCTTCTTATCACACTTATAGCAAACTATCTTATCCTTCGACTTCTTGGCAGCATCTCCCTTCTAGGTTCCCTTCTTCTTAAAGAACTTCCTCTTCTTCCCCTAAGAACCCTGAGTTTCCACTGACTTCTCTTTAGCTAAATCAGCAGTAACTCCTCATGGCGAATGGCCATCTCCACCACTATATTACAGGGATCACAGACATGTGCCATGGTCATTCTAGCAAGCTCGGGTCTCGATCCCCGAATGAACTTCTCATTCCTTTTGATGTCAGTATCTATAATAACATATCCATACCGAGACAGTTCTTCAAACTTAGTAGCATACTCAACTACTGACATCTCTCCTTGCACTAAATCCATAAACTTCTTCTTCAGCTCAGACTTGGCAAACTCAGATACAAACTTCTACTCAAATCTCGTCTTAAAATCATCCCAAGTTAACTGCTCTTCCAGAACTCCGGCAGTGGTGCTATTCCACCAATGTAGTGCTGACCCCTGCAACTATCTAGAGGTCAACCTTCTCTTTTGCCCATCACTCAGACCCAAATCAATAAATATATGCTCACAATGCAGCAACCGATTCTGAACTTCTACGGCACTCTCCGTTTCTAAGAATGGCTTCCCACCCAAGCTGGTTTAATCTCTACTTAGCAAAGCAATATTCCCAACTGGAGCCACATGATGAGCTCCTCCTATATTCCCAGCAACTCTAGCAGCAGCTCCTGCTTGCATCAAACTAGTAAAGAACTGATACATCATCCCATATCCATTGGTGGAATTCGAGCACCCACATTGGCTTCAGCATTTTGGTTACTAGCATTAGCCAGTCGACCCGAGTTTCTCATGGTAGTGGGTCAAGCATTTTCGTTAGTTGTGGTGCTTCTGTGACGCCCCACCTCGAGACCCACACTAACAAAGAGGATTACTAGGTAATATTGTCTGCTAGTGCAGAGAATAGGGCTAGTTAGGTGCGACCATTGAATTTTCACAAGCAGAACATTCTTATTTCGAAGGCGCTTAACCTCCAAAGCAAGCACACGAATAGGATTTTTCACAATAGATAAATTGGGTGAGATCTCAAGCTCTTGCAAAACACGAGGATCAACAACTGACTCAGAATCACGAAGACACTTCCGGAGTTGAGATACATGGAATAGATCACGAATACCAGAAAACTGAGCTGGAAGTGATACACAATATGCAACTGGGCCAATGTGTTCAGTAATAGAAAATGGTCCTATATATCGAGGAACCAATTTCCTAGTCCGACTGAAACGCATTACCCCCTTCAAAGGAGAAACTTGAATGAACACAAGATCACCAACAGAGAACCCTAATGGTTTCTTACGGTTGTCCGCGTAGGATTTCTACCTGCTCTGATACCAAGTGTGGCACCCCGCTTTGAGACCCACACTAGCAGACAGTATTACCTAGTAATGCTCTTTGTTAGTGTGGGTCTCGGGCACCAATATTTCCTCTTCCGTTTCCTGCTTCCATATCTCCTTTCTCGTAAATCTACGTACGAGCCTTAGTAAGATACAAAAGAACGGTCTAAGAGAACGGGGAATACGTACTTATATATATAACTACATACGACATTTACAAGTACGTTACTATAGCATTAACCCAAACCCCAATCTTATTATCCGATTCATTAGATTATGTTTGGAAAAATATTTTAGGTTTAAGTTTCTTTTAAAGTTTTATAAACCTATGCTCTGATACCAACTTGTAACATCCCCCTACTTGGAGTCCTAAAACTAATGGCTACGGATATTGCAGTCGTCCATAGTTATTAATCCTCGGTGACCAAATACGGCGCCATTAGATACATTGCTACACAGAAACATAAGAATATGGAAGAAATTTTTAAACAACAAACAAATTCCGCATTCCATTTCAAAATATTCCAAATTGATTACATAATCCTAAATCGCAGACCACATTCAGATAATATATAATTACTACAAAGTACGCCAAGAGCAGCATATGAAGATGCTCCCTTGGTGGATCAGAGTATATGGATATGCAAGAAAACAATTTGCCTTTACAAACAAAACACACAGCCGAAAATAAAAGAACTCTAATAACAATCTTGCCTCATATACGTCCTCGGAAGCTTTATTCGACTAAAAGAACACCTGGAAACCTTAACTCTCAACCTAAGCAAAATCAATTGACTACTCGAGATTTTGAGGGGAAAACAAAAACTTCGAGTCAGACATAAAGCCTGGTATAAATAATAATTTACTATCTCAAATAATTTAGATATCTAGTGAGACCACTCCACTTAGCGGAACGAGTTTTCCCTTCACTACTATCCTAAATCATTTATAAAACCATATATTGTGCTCCTGCATCCACAATGGTTAAAACATAGTATTTCAAAAAATTATGATGATACACAAAACAAATAAATCAACTCTGGATTACCCATCCCCATTCATTCTGACTATTTGTCTCAATTATAGTTTCTAGGGTTACTATTAACATGTTATGTTAAGTACTATCTATCCAATTACTTAGTTTTCATAGGATCACTAAGAACCTATTGGTAGATCCAATATCTTATTTCTTATCCTAGTTTTCATGGGCTAACTTGAAACCTATTGACTGACTGTCAATATCTTAATCCGAATGTAGTTTTCATGGGCTAACTACAAACCTACTAGCCCCTGCCAATATCAAATCATAGTTTTCATGGGATGACTATGAACCTATTGGCCCCTGCCAATTTCATACAACTTTCATGTTCTTATTGTAAACCTATTGGCCCCTGCCAATATCTTTAATCAAGAATTTAACATCTATTAAGTTATATTCACTATTGGGTCAATCTAACTGGTTATTTTGCCCTTTCGCCAAAATATAGTTATGGGTTAATAACAATGTGAGTAGCATTTCCAAAATCTTTGTTTATGCCATGGTTTTTCCTTTAAAAATGAGAATGGGTTATTTGTTTGAAAACCTTAAATCATCACCTTCGAAACCCCTAGATGACCTCCTTCGAAAGCATAGAAAATCTCTTTTCAAAACTATAAGTATTTACCTTTAGAAACCAATGATACCTTTCGATGGTATCAAGAAAGCATTCTTTAAAACATAGCTTCGAAACAAATAAAGTACCCCTTCGAAAGCATTGGGTTTACTCTTTAAAAACATCATTTGGGTTAAAATGGTTATATACGAAAGTATCTCTTTTAAAACCAACAAAAATTAGTTTAGGGAAAAATTGATGGTGTCGGGACCATCTTAGTCGAAAGTAAACACCTTTAAAAACAAAAACTTTGAAGGACAGAGTCGAAACCCCCTTTCGACTCCATCACCTTCAAAACCCTCAACCCGTTCGAAAGCAATTAGGGAAAAGGCTTAGTTTAATGTAACATAAAGATAACCTTTCGAAAGCATTACTGGTCAATATAGTCGAAAGCTAGAGTAGCGACTTGGTTTCAACTAGGTCGAAACCTGTAATGACCCGGGATTTTTGACGTCTCGAGTTTTGAATATTTATTTTTAATATTCAATAATACAGTATTTTAATCAAGCAAAAATTCCCGTTCAATAAAAATTGGTGATAATATATAACCTTAAACCAAGATAGTATTTTGAATTTCCAGATTTTTTATTTATAAAATAGGAAATTGGTTTAATTGGAATTTCTTATATATATATATTTATATTCAGAACAATAGAATTTGTATATAATTTGAAAAAAAATTCATAGCAAATAAATGTAGAAGAATAAAAAGAATATATTATAAATAGAAATGAGTATGGTTTATGAAAAATATAGTGTATAATAATTGGAAAGAGTGTAAAATTGGATTTTTCGTATATATATACATACTAGTTAAGAAGAAATGTAAAATATGTATAAACTAAATAAAAATAGTATGTTGAAAACAATATATGTAATGGTAAGTAATATATATATATATATGTATGTATATGAACTAAATAAATATAGTTTATTAAAAATAATATATATTTATATATATTAAGAAATGAAAGAAGAGATATGTAACAACCCGCATATTTTACGATTGTATATTTAAAATATAGCGTCGTTAATCGGATTAAAGTCTGAAAATCTACTTTTTGTAAACAGTCGAATTGAGACTCGAGACCACTTCCATTGAGTCCAAAATGGCGTTTACAACTTTTTTTAGTATAAACATCGATATGTTTGGAGTTGAGTAGAATTTTGCTATTTTCTATTTTGGGCTTTGGGTTTGGGTTTCAGCCCATTAACCCAACTGAATACCCTAACTCCACTCAACTTCCTTCATTCATTTTCATTTCCTAACACTCTCAAGCTTAAGAGAAAAATTGTGGAAGAGAAAGGAAATTAAAATTCCTAAACCTAGTTTACTAGGAAATTCAAATTCAAGCTCTAGAAAACAAAGAGAAGCTAAGGTAAGCATCCTCTTCTTCTTCTCCATCTCAATCTCTCTTCATTTCTCAGAAATTCCTAACCCTAACTTAGGAAAAACTTCACCTTTGATAATAGATTGAAGATTCTAGAGGTGTGTTGAAGAGGAATTGTTCTTGCCTTGTTTTAAAAGCTTCTCATTCATTGTTTTTGGGTTTAAAGGTGAGTTCTTTAACTCACATCTACATCTATAGCTATCATTGTTGTTAGGTATGAATTCCTAACACTTGTGCATATTCATTTGCTTTTGATTTGAATTAATTTGGTGAATTTTCCAAATTTTGGTGTTTTGGTCCAATTTTATGAAAACGATGTTTGGACATTGATGTTTGGGGTGTATCGAAGAACCTATAAGGCCGGGTTGTCGCTTGGCATAAATCCTTAGTCGCCGTTGCACGTCTGATCGCTCCCGATACGTTTTGGCCACTTTGGCCTAGGCAAATTGTTGCCCAGACCAGGTGACCGGACGTCTGGTGACCAAGTCCAGACGTCTGGTTTGGATCTGGTGCAAAAATATATGCATGCAGAATTTATAAAAAAAGCCAGAGACTAATTCCAGACGTCTGAAATCTAAGGTCAGACGTCTGGATGAGTCTCAGACGTCTGACTTGATGTTTCAAACGTCTGGGGTTTCTCTGGATTATTTCCAGAGAATAAAACCAGACGTTTGGATTCTAAACCAGACGCCTGGTCATGGCTCAGACGTCTGCTTTGGTATTCCAGACGTCTGAGTGGTTTTCTGAACTATTTCCAGAAAACAAATCCAGACGTCTGGAAACGTCCATTTTTGCCTATTTAGGCTGTTATGTGTGGATTTCCTATTTTAATCGATTTTAGTTGATCCGGATTGTTGTTATCACTTACTATCGACTTTGACGACTTCTTTCTTTGGATTTTTGGGAATATCCATTTTGATGAATTTGGTATCGATTTCTTTGAATTTGATTCACGTCTTCAAATGTGAATCTTTGGTGATTGATTGTTTCTACAATCATTTTTGTGATTTGTCACTTCTAAATACAATGGTTTCTATACTAGTATTAAATACTCAAACTCTTTCATCAAAACGATTTCGACACTATTTTAAATATGAAGCTTGTTTTCAAAGTCGTTTCCAATCTATTAGTATATTCAAACCTTTACCTCATTCGTATGAGAAATCTAATTAAACGGCTCAGTAAAACAAGTAGTATGAAACCCTTGCGTTTACTTCGTTGGTTAATTCTTGGACTTGTTCGATTGAACTCTTGCGACAATTTTCGAGTGGAAATCTACAATTTGTTCGTAAATATTTAAGTTAAGCTAGTGGTTATGGGACATGAAGCTAAACTCATATATTTACTAGCTTAGTGTAATTCACACTTTTTATTGATCGATGATGATCATTTTGTGATTTAGACTAGCGATGTGCAATGTCTATTTGTTTGTGTGGGGACTAAAAACCCCGTTTGTGGAACTTCAGTTCAATTTGGTGGGGTAGCGACCCATGGTCATCGGGCCGTTTGTGGAGCTTCGGCTCAAAATTGATGGTTAGCGACCATGGAATAGCGTTCCGTTTGTGATACACGTGTTGGTGAGTTTTCATGCTCCCGCTTGTGATAGGCCTTCCCCCTTTTTGTGATTTCGGGATTTCTGGTTGTGATTTCTAGAATTTGTGTTTCACCAATTTTCGTGGATTGGCATTGATATGTTTTGTCAATTTTTGTGTTTTGGTGAATTATTTAAAGAATGTGATTCTTTTTGGTGCTTCGAGTTGATTTGAGATATTGTATGATTTTTGTTGTTATTTGATGTATACTTGACATAGTATGGCATTTTTTTGTTATCATATGTTTTTGGTCATATCTCTTATCCTATCTCATTTTATCTGATATTTATAGCTAGACTGATCCGTTTATTATTTTCTTCTTAAGTAATACTCGGGTCAGACCGAGGTATTTCAGGTGCTCCTGCTTGACTTCTTATCAGGGTTCATCGTCTGATTTTTGGCTAACTACTTTAGATTAGTAGTTTTTGTTATTATACATTTGAGATAGAGACTCCTTGATGTATAATTATTCTTTTGTCTAGCACTTGTATCTATTCATTGTGATGTAGTGGATCTTGTATGACCACTACTTTGATGTACACTTCTATGTGATATATTCATATATGTTTCCGCCTTTGTGATATGAATATCTATGACTGATTTGTTTTATGTTTATTTCTATATTTATTTCCGAAGTCCACATAGCCACTGTGTGGTAGCCTTGAGTTTGTATTTGATATGTCGGATTTCCTCTTGAAATGAAATGTAAGTTATATTATCTGACATATCAGTACTCGCACAAAGCAATTACACAGATGGTCGCTCCTCAACAGCCTTATTCTTCGTGCTAGTTTACGGCATTACCCCGTACTATCCTTGGCTAGCGTGAGTATAGAGGTGGGGTGTCACAAGATATGTATGAAAATAGATGATGATAGAAATGAGAAAATCTATAAAATAATTTCAAAAAGT
This sequence comes from Allium fistulosum, assembly GCA_030737815.1. NCBI lineage: Eukaryota > Viridiplantae > Streptophyta > Magnoliopsida > Asparagales > Amaryllidaceae > Allium > Allium fistulosum. The sequence continues at coordinate 1,331,499,292 of CM060902.1, read as the reverse complement.
AAATCATTCACAAAACATGTTTTAACAAAAATGTTATTCATACTTTTAAAATTAAAATAGCAAGAATTTTCATTGCTTTGAGTTATATATTTTTAAATAAAAATAAATACGAAGGTGGAGACTTAAAATTGTATTATTTAAAACACTTTGCAAATTGTTTCAAGATATATATGAAGCATGTTTTATGTAACAACCCGCATATTTATCGATTTTATATTTAAATATTTTATTTAAATATTTCGTCGTTCGTCGGATTTTGGTCCGAAAAGCTACTTTTTGCAAACAGTCGAATTGGGATTCGAGACCACCCCCATTGAGTCCAAAATGCCGTTTGCGACCTTTTTGAGTATAAACTTTGATATGTTTGGAGCTAGTCAAAAATTTGACCATTTGCACTTTGGGTTTGGTTTTGGGTTCAGCCCCTTTGCCAACTTAAACCCCAAATCTGAACCACCTCTCCCCATTCTCCCTCACTTCCTCCTCATTTCAGTTCTAAAGCAAAAATGGTGGGAGAGATGGGAAATTAGAATTCCCAAGCCCTAGTTCAATTGCAAATTCAAGCTTCTACCTCCAAATTCAAGGAGAAGCTTTGGTAAGTATCATCTCCTTCTTCTCCAACTCATTCTCACTTTGATTTCAGAAAATTCCTAAACCTAATTTGGGAAATGTTTCTCTTTTAAGCTTCGATTCAAGCTTCTTGTGTTGAGATTGAAGTGTGGTTGATCTTCCTTTGTCTTCAAGCTTCTCATTCATTGTTTTCGGGTTCAAAGGTGAGATTTTTATCTCACATCTTAAACTATATTTATCTTCGATTGTTAGGTATGAATTCCTAACACTTATTCTTGTGCAATTGCACTTGGTTTGGATTGATTTGGTGAATATTCCAATTTTTAGTGTTTGGAGTTCAATTCTTTAAAAATCCAAACTTTGATCTTTGATCATGATTTTTGTGGTGCATTTAAGAGCGTATATGGCCGGGTAGTCGATGGGCGTAAACCCTTAGTGCCGTTGCTCGACCGATTGCATTTCGGAAGGGATTGGCATTCATTTGATTGGCATGGGAGTGCTGGAAACAGGCTCCGATCGACCGACCTCAGGGTCCGGTCGACCGACCTGCTACTCTAGCATCTCCCTGCCTCTGTTTGGAAGTGCAGGTTACAGGCTCCGGTCGACCGACCTCAGGGTCCGGTCGACCGACCTGCTACCCGAGCACTTCTGTCTCTGGTCCGGTCAACCGACTCAGGGAGTCCGGTTGACCGACCTGCTCCTATTTGCCAATTATGCCTATATTGCCTATTTTGTTTGAATTTCCAACTTTAATCGATTTGTGTTGTCTCCTGTTTGTTGTTATCATTTCTTAAGACTTTGATGACTCCTCTTTCGGGATGGTACCTCGTTAGGTCGCTCGACCTTATCCCCCTTAGGTCGTTAGACCTCATTTTGTCTTCACTAGGTCGAACCCCGTACCCGCCCTTCGTAGGGGATCTTATCTGAAAAACATTCATCAGAATTTCTACTATGATGGTTTTGGGATTGATTTCTTTGGACTTTACTCACGTCTTTGAACGTGAATTGATGTGATTCGATTTGTTTCAACAATCATTTTGTGACTTGTCACTTTAAAGATATGAAGGTTTCAATACTAGTAGTAAATATCAAAACTCTTTCATCAAAGCGATTTCAACACTATTTTAAATATCAAAAGTTCGTTTTCTCAAACCGATTTCCAATCTACTAGTATATACAAGCCTTTACTTCACTCGGATGAGAAATCGACTTAAACGACTTAGTAAAACGAGTGGTATGAAACGCTTGCGTTCACTTCGTCGGTTAGCTCTTGGACTTGTTCGATTGAACCCTTTTTGTGACAATTTTCTAGTGCAGATCTACAATCTGTTCGTAAATATTTGAGTTAAGCAAGTGGTTATGGGACATGAAGCTAAACTCTTATATTTACTAGCTTAGTGTAATCGACACTTCTTGATGATCGATGATGATCATTTTATGGTTTAGACTAGCAATGTGCGATGTCTCTTTGTCCATGTGAAGGACTGTGCTTCATTTTATTGAGCTCCGTCTCATTTCTTTGTGGGCTAGCAACCCATGTACTTTTAATGTGCTTCGATTCATCTGATGTACCGTTTGTACTACATCGATGTCTCGGCCTTCCGATTCATTGGACGTACCGTTTGCACTACGTCAATGTTCTGAAATGTATTGTCTTTCCAATTCATTAGACGTACCATTTGCACTGCGTCAATGTTCTGAATTGTATTGTCTTTTCGATTCATTGGACGTACCGTTTGCACTACGTCAATGTTCAATTCATTGGACGTACCGTTTGCACTGCGTCAATATTCGATTCATCTGATGTACCGTTTGTACTACATCGATGTCTCGGCTTTCCAGTTCATTGGACGTACCGTTTGCACTACGTCAATGTTCAATTCATTGGATGTACCGTTTGCACTGCGTCAATGTTCGATTCATCTGATGTACCGTTTGTACTACATCGATGTCTCGGCTTTCCGGTTCATTGGACGTACCGTTTGCACTGCGTCAATGTTCAATTCATTAGACGTACCGTTTGCACTGCGTCAATGTTCGATTCATCTGATGTACCGTTTGTACTACATCGATGTCTCGGCTTTCCGGTTCATTGGACGTACCGTTTGCACTGCGTCAATGTTCCGGCTTTCATGCTCCTGTTTGGGATTGGCCATCCTTTTCTTGTGATTTCTGGATTTCTAATTTTTGATTTCTGGAATTTATGTTTCACCAGCTTTTACTATTGACATTGATGAGTATGTCATTTTATTGTGGCTTGGTGAATTAAATTAAGAATATGACGTTCTTTTCTCTGTTTTGAGATTATTGAGATATTGTATGACTTTTGTGGGATTTCTAATGTATACTTATCATAGTATGACACCTTTTTGTTATCATACGTTTTATTATCATATCTCATATCCTATCTCACTTTATCTGATATTTATAGCTAGACTGATCCGTTTATTATTTTCTTCTTAAATAATACTCGGGTCAGACTGAGATTTTACAGGTGCTTCCTCATGACTTCGTATCTGGAGCCATCTTCTGAGTTTTGGCTAACTACTCTAGTTTAGTAGTTTTTGTTGTATACATTTGAGATTGAGACTCCTTGATGTATACATATTCTTTTACCTTGCACTTGTATCTATTCTTTTGTGTTATGTGGATCTTATTTGACCACTACTCTGATGTACACTTTCATGTGTTATATTCATATCTATTTCCGCCTTTGTGATATGAATTGTCTGTGACTGATTTGTGTTATGTTTATTTCTATATTTGTTTCCGAAGATTATATATATAGCCACTGTGTGATAGCTTTGAGTTTGTATCGGTATGTCGGATTTGCATTCTATACTATCTGACATATCGGTGCTCGCACAAAGATGTTACACGGATGGTCGCTCCTCAACTGCCTTATTCTCCGTGCTAGTTGACAGCATTACACTGTAGTGTTCTTGGCTAGCGTGGGTATAGAGGTGGGGCGTCACATTTTAAATCAAGGAAAATTTACACAGTAAAAGTAAAGAGAAAAACAAATACACATACGCATTTGCCAAGTCAAGTGAAAGAATGAAAGAAATATAAACATATATATAAACATAAAAATAAAACAATCAAAATGTGAATAACTTAAAAGGGTGGGTATAGAGTGGGGCGTCACATTTTAAATCTAGGAAAATTTACACAGTAAAAGTAAAGAGAAAAACAAATACACATACGCATTTGCCAAGTCAAGTGAAAGAATGAAAGAAATATAAACATATATATAAACATAAAAATAAAACAATCAAAAAGTGAATAACTTAAAAGGGTAAACATACACATATATGCTTAAGCACTTGCCTGGCCAAAAGGAGAAAGGAAAAAATATTTATCTTAACTTCTTTTCAAAGTTTCAAGTTACCAAAGATCATTTCAATCCATCTCAAATCCTTGTATGGGTCTGAAAAACGTTTCTTGAGCCCAAACCATGTTTAAATTCACATCATTTCACCTTTGCATACTTGTATGTATATATATATAGGCTTGTTAGTGTGTCAGTTTAAGGAATTGCAAAAGCATGTAAACAAAAATACTCTATAAACTAAAATAGTTCTGTTCTTATAAAATCAAAGCAAGACAAGGTTTCAAAGCATTCAGATTGAAGACTAAAGTTTCAACTTGAAGTTTCAAAGGCCTTATCAATTTTTAAGGTGAGGATTTAAATGTAAATGCCTGAGGTGTGCAAAATCCTTCTCTGTCATGTTCAGTAGAGGAAATTTATATATATGCCTGTACTTCAAAAATCAATATCTCTCACCTCGTTTTGAATCTGCGAATGTTGTAAACTAATGAAACGTTTTCTTTCGAGTGTTGTTTCATTTAAAAATAGTTTGGTTACGTTTCATGGGGTATACAGTGAGTTCTGTCGAAATTACAACAAGCAATTAAGAATTTGGGATTTTTCATCATCTTCAAATCAATGATTAATGTATATAATCGTGACGGTGGCATGAAAATAGGATTTTTGGCGAAGAAATCATTATTTTTAAATGCTTAGATATTGAGAAATTGGAAGATGATCAGAAATCATACATAAATAAATTTTCGGTGATTTAGTCGTCGAGGGAAGGTATGGCTTGGTCGAGGAGGAGCGGTGTATCGTGGTGAAGGAATTCACCACGGTCGATTGTCGAAATTGGCTGTGATTGGAAGTGGCGTGGTGGTTTTAGCGTTAAGGGGTGTGATTGGTTGGGTTTAGGGAATTGGGTCGCAGAGACACAGGGTGACGTCGAGCTTGGCCGCGGTTGGAGTGGAGGTAGTGGAGGTCGTGGGGTCACGGTGGTAGTGGAGGTGTGTGTTCTAGTGGTGAGAAAAGGTGGGACGAGGACGTTTTGGTCGCACTATTCTTTGAAACCTGGCAATGGTGATGGTCGATTTTGGCCTCGGCGATGCAGTGGTCAGGGAGATGGGTACTTTGTGATGAGCAGTGTGACGACCGCCCATGACCCCTGCACCGAATCTAGAGATAGTGCGCTGTAAAGTGTGCCAGGCGACCATGGACGATTGTCAGGGTAAAATAAAACAACAGAATCTATCGTATTACTCACAGCGCATGGACAAAATACAATAGAACATATGTATAGTGAAGCTTTACAGAACAAAATGACATCATATAAAACTCCATAATAGTTGAATACAAGCATCCAAATAGTCAATACATCGAGCCTCACTACATATCTCTCAGAGAATACAAAAACAGCGGAATATCCAGTACATATAATAAGAAGATAATATGCAACCCTCCAGCTCGTCTTCGATATCAGCATCGTGAGAAGAGAACAGCACCTGTCACCTGCTACCTAGTCTGCCCGTCCCAAAATGGACGAACAGCCCAAGGCAATAAGAATTAAAACATAAAGCCTTGAGTCAGACAACAGTCTTAGTGAGCAGTAAATCAACTAACAACATAGCAAAAGAGCATAAAGGAAAAGGAATAGGAATACAACCCTCCCACTCCAACCTCATTCTACAGTGATAGCCTCCAGACACACACTAAGCAGAAGCAAACATAGCAGAGCATACAATTTAAAGTAAAGCTACTATCACTCGAGTCAAGGGCGATGTTTTCCAAGTACCAAGGCCTAAATCAGATAAGCACCCAGAAAATACCGCTCTTGAGTCCGAATGACGATACAACCAAACATCCATGACCCTGGCTATCACTGTTATCATTGCTTCGATATCACCGTTAATTGAATGACCGGCACATTCTTTCAGCCGTCCGTCAAGGGCTAATGGAAACCCCGGTTCTAGACATAACTCCCGCACGTCGTCACAACCCGTGCCTAGGACTATCGAATCTGCCCAGAGTACTCGACCATCAACAGTTAGTCGTTGGGACTATCGAATCTGCCCAAACGTACTCTTGCTTAGAGCATGCTAGAACCTTCAACAACGATGCTATCCAAGCCTCCTAGTCATCCTCCTCGACGACTAATCTCATATCCATTCATTATCCTCAAATCGAATCATATCACCGAGTTATCAACATGCTTGGAATGATCCCGTCTGGATTAGACCAAGTCTTCATCACATGATTGCCTCGCTTCATCACATCCTCGCGAAGCCTCATCTCAACATCACATCATCAAATCTATGCATAAGAGCTTCATCATCCCGCTACATATGCCACGAGCAGCTTTTCCAATTCAAGAGCCTTTCCCTTAGCTTTTGAATCGTCTTCGGTCTAAATCAAACCATCAATCATCTAATTCATAACAATCAATCAAATCAAACATTAATCCAAACAATCAAGCATTCAAATAAGATCTAAGTAGACAATTATCACAATAATGGCATTTTCGTAATTAAAGAATTGAAAGTCCAATAAGCATGAAAACATGAATTATATCCCTACAAACTTGATGAATGAACTTGCATAGGTTAACATATGATAAAATGGATGTAACATCATCATGAACAATGGATCTATATGGATCTACACTTAGGATGAAGAAAATGCATGGAAATCACTATTTTAACACCAAAACGAGCCAACAATCCGATATACTCCTTTGGATCCGTGTGAGAGATAATCACCACTCACCAAATCACCTAAACAAACCCAAATCAACACGCTTCAGATCTGGACAGCGAAGGATCAAGCTTGATCTATCACGAATCCGCTTCAAACGAAGAAATCTCTCTTGAAAAGATGAAGATCTTCAATCTAAGCTCTTGAATCTTCAATCTTGATCTTCGATTTGGATGGATGGAAGTACTAGATTAGAGTGGAGAAAAGAAGTGAAGAAGTGTAGAAGTCGAGCTCTCAAAATGGCAGCACTTCGTCGCTTCGAAATCCGGATCCCAAAAAGTGAGAAAAACCCATCCTATTTATAGCAGAAATTCCTTAAGTCGAAATTGGTTATCTCCTTAAGTCGTTTCCGACTTACGACCTAAGCCCCCTACGACTTAACAAAACCCAGCGACCTAACAAGAACATCTGCGACCTAACAACTCAGGCGCTTCAATGACTTAAAGACTTCGACTTAACCCCACCAGCCTACGACTTAAGAATGCGCGTGACCTACGACTTAGCACTTAGCAGAACCGCATCCATACGACCTATAGGCCCACGCGACTTAACAGCTCACAACTAATACACGGCTTACGACTTAAGAATCATGCGACCTAACACTTAAATTACCCTAGCGACCTAACAACTTACACTACAAAACAACTCACCGACCTAGCACTTAGGCAAAACCCAGCGACCTAACAACTCACGCGACCTAACACTTATGCGACCTATCTCCTTAGGTCGCTAACACGGTATAGCTCCTTAGGTCGCTAACACGCTAACTCCTTAGGTCGCTAACACGCGAACTCCTTAGGTCGCACACTTCCCTTAAGTCGCTTACGACTTACCACTTAACTCAGTCACGATCCTATAAGTCGCCCACTATCCTTAACTCGGCTACGACCTAAGCCTCAACCTGCGACTTACTTCCTATACGACATAAGCACCCCCAACGACTTAACAGGTAAGCCCCTAAGTCGCTCACTCTCTATGTCGCAACATTATACAGGTCTCTCCAAACTAACACGTGACCCAAACCACTTCGCGACCTAACATATAACTCGGTCACGACTTAACCCTTAGGTCGCTTACGACCTAACCATCCACTAGTCTTTCCTAAGTCGTCTAACAACCTATCTCCAAGCCCTGGGTCACTTCCATCTCCTAAGTCGTATACGACTTACGACTTATACTAAGTCGTTCACGGCATAGGACTTAGCAAATATTCAACCAAAAACTGAAACAACTCAAAAACGCTGAAAATTCCAGATTTTGACAACTTTTCGATCCGTAGAAATACGGGTCGTTACATTCTCTCCCCCTTAGGAATTTCGTCCCCGAAATTCCAAGCAATCAAAGCAATCAAAGACTATTCTGTACGCCTACCATCCAAAGTAATCAACAAACCATGCATCCAATTCTAGCTTAGCATACAGAATTCTAAAACCAGAACAAGTTACAATATCGCGAGATGACACGACACCTTAGGGCCATACCTTGAAGAGTTCAGGATGAGCTGCCTTCATCCTCTCTTCCACCTCCCACGTACAGTCGTTATCATCATCACTCCATTGTATCTTGAGCAACTTAACTACCTTCCTCCTAAGCTGTTTCGTGTCGGTTTCAACAACACGAAGCGGCTTACGAGGTCTTCTATCGACCAGATCAACTTCGAAATCTTCACAGCTATCAGCAGAAACCACTGTATTCGAGTCGTGCACATACTTCCGTAGATATGATACATGAAAAACATTGTGCACACTCGACATCTTCTCAGGTAACTCCAATCTATAGGCGAGCTTTCCAATTCTCTCGATGATCGGGAATGGTCCAACAAATCTCGGAGTCAATTTTCCTTTCTTCCCGAATCGAATAACATTCTTCAGTGGAGAAATCTTCACAAAGACCATATCTCCTACGTCGAATTCCAAATCCTTTCGGCGCTTATCGGCATAACTCTTCTGACGGTCTTGAGCTGCCTTCATTCGTTGCCGAATGATCTCTATACAATCCGAAGTCTGCCGAATCATCTCTGGCCCAAGTATCAGCTTTTCTCCAGTTTCCAACCAACATGTCGGAGAGTTACACGGTCTTCCATACAATGCCTCAAACGGTGCCATACCAATGCTTGACTGGTAACTGTTGTTGTATGCAAACTCCACCAAATGAAGGTGATCTTCCCATGATCCTCCGAAATCCAAAACACAAGCTCTGAGGAGATCTTCCAAAACCCGATTAACTCTCTCGGTCTGACCATCTGTTTGAGGGTGATAAGCTGTACTCAAACACAACTCAGTCCCCAAAAATTCTTGGAAGCTCTTCCAAAATCCACTAGTGAACAATGGGTCTCGATCACTCACTATACTCTTCGGAATACCATGGAATCGAACTATCCACTTAACATACAACTCCGCCAGCTTTGATGCAGTCCTAGTCGATCGAACAGGAATGAATCTTGCACTCTTGGTCAAACGATCAACGATAACCCAAATCCCTTCATTTCCCGTTCTGGTTCTAGGCAATCCATCGATAAAATCCATCGACACTTGTTCCCACTTCCATGTAGGAACTTCTAATGGCTGAAGCAATCCACTTGGCTTCTTTTGTTCAGCCTTTACCAATTGGCAGTTCATACATTTGGAAATAAAATTTCCAACATCCTTCTTCATACCTTCCCAGTAGTAGGTTCTCTTCATATCCCGATACATCTTATTTCCACCTGGATGAATTGTCAACTTCGAGTGATGACTTTCCTTCAGGACTTCACTCCTCAATTCATCTATATCGGGAACAACTAGTCGTCCTTGCTTCCGAAGCCAACCCTCTCGATCGACCTCGAATCCTTTATCCTTTTCTGGATCCAATCCAGATTCCAATTCATGGATAATCTTGACAGGCTTATCATCTCGCTTTTGGCCCTCGCCAATCCTTTCCACAAGAGTGGGTCTTATTGATAAGTTTGCCAACATCTCAGGTTCCAATTCGCATCTAGGCCTGAAGTCAAATCCAGCTAGATACTCGAGATTCTTCCATTCCGAAAACATGGCTCCCAATCCTGCATGTCTTCGACTTAACGCATCTGCCACTGCGTTACCTTTTCCCGGAGTATAAGCTATACCAAAATCATATGATGCTAAAAACTCTAACCAATGTTGCTGCCGAAGATTCAAATCCTTTTGGGAGAAAAGATACTTCAACGACTTGTGATCCGTAAACAACTCGAATCGAACTCCCAACAGATAATGTCTCCACATCTTCAGAGCAAATACAATCGCCGCTAACTCCAAATCATGAGTTGGGTAATTCCTTTCATGCGGCTTCAGTTGTCGGCTGGCATACGCAACAACTTTATCCTTCTGCATCAGCACTGCTCCAAGTCCAGTACCACATGCATCGGTGTAAACCACCATCTCATCATTCCCACTTGGAATAGTCAAAATAGGAGCACTCGTCAATCTCTCTTTCAGGATTCCGAAAGCTTGCTCACACCTAGCATCCCAACCGAACACTTGGTTCTTCTTCGTCAATCCTGTTAACGGTGCAGCTACCTTGGAGAAGTCTTTGATAAACCGTCGATAATATCCTGCTAATCCAAGAAAACTTCTCACATCAGATGCATTCTTAGGTCTAACCCAATCCTGGATTGCGCCACCTTAGCAGGGTCAACCGCTATTCCACTTCCAGAAATCACATGGCCTAAGAACCTCACTTCACTCTTCCAGAAGTGACACTTCGAAAACTTAGCCTTCAGCTGATGTTTCCGCAAGATCTCCAAAACAATTCGCAAGTGCGTCTTGTGCTCTTCTTCCGTTCTGGAATAAATCAGAATATCATCCACGAACACAAGTACAAACTTGTTCAACTGATCTCTGAACACTCTATTCATAAGATCCAAAAAATATGCTGGCGCGTTAGTCAATCCAAACGGCATTACCAGCCACTCAAAGAAAGCAGATGGTGTCCTAAAAGCAGTTCTCGGCACACTATCCTTAGCCACTCTCAACTGGTGAAATCCCGTTGCCAAATCCATCTGAGAAAACACCTTGGCTTCGTGAAGCTGATCAAACAAGTCATCTATTCTCGGCAATGGATACTTGTTCTTCTTTGTCACCTTATTCAGCTCACGATAATCCACACACAATCTCAACGACCCATCTACCTTGGTTGCAAACACAACTGGTGCACCCCACTCGGACACACTACGCCGAATGAATCCTTTCTAAAAAAGGTCATCAACTTGCACCCTCAACTCTTGCTGTTCCCTAGGCGCCATCCGCCTAAGAGGCATCACAACAGGTTTGGCTCCTTCAACTAGATCTATACGAAACTCGATCTCTCTATGCGGCGGTAACCCTTTGACTTCGTCAAAGACATCCTCGAATCCATTTGCGATTGGCACTAAAGACAGTCCATCCCGTGGAACAACTAGCGAATACATGAAGCTCATGAAGACGCCTTCCTCATGCTTACATCGTATCACAATCTTTCGCCCCTCCACATTCTCGACTGTCACCTCCAGCCTCTCACAATCAACCTTAGCCGCATACTTCCTAAGCCAGTCCATACCCAAAATAATTCCGAACCCCGCAAAGTTCAGAACAAAGCAATCACAAACAAAAGAGCAACCATGACTCGATACAACTAGACCACGACATAACATACACAAACAAGACGAACCCCCAACTGGATTAGTCACAACCAATGGCCTATCAACAATATTCGGTTCCAAACCTAACCGGTCTACGAGTTCATTACAAACAAACGAATGCGACGCTCCAGTATCAAACAGAACTCTAACTGGAACACCACATAGGAAAAGAGTACCTTGAACAACCACACTCTTTCCTTTCTCTTCAGCAGTAGGAGCTTTTGAAGACGAAGGAACAGCTCCCAAAGCATAAGCTTGCACAATCTGCTTGTCCTTCCTCGGTTCTGGACAATTCTTCCTGATGTGCCCTGGCTTGTCACAGTTGTGACACTTCATCGGTGCCTTCGGATTCTTACAATCCTTCGAGAAATGGCCCTTCTGCTGACAATTGTAGCAAGTCACCTCGCCTTTCGGCTTCTTCTGGCCATCCTTACCCTTCTGCTGCTGCTGCTGCTTCCTCTTCTTGTTTCCACCCTGCTGGGGTTTAGACTCTTCCCTAGTCACAGCAACAACAGATCCTTCCTTAGGAAACAGACTCTCATGCCTAAGAGCTTTCTCCACAAGCTTCTCAAATGAATCGTCCAAATGATCCACCAACTGTCTCCCAAGATAACTGTCCAAGCCTGTCACAAACTTCTCATTCTTCTGATAAGCAGACTCAATATACGACCGGGCATACTTGGACAAAGCTTCGAACTCAGAAACATACTCCAGAACTGATCTTCCACCTTGCTTGAGCTCCACAAACCTCTTGAACAGAACAGACTTCTGAGCTGTAGAAATGAACTTAGCTTCAAATATAGCTTGGAATTGCTCCCAAGTAATCTCTTCCTCCGCAGTATTGATGGTAATAGAGTTCCACCAATCAGAGGCTCTCCCTTGAAGCTGCCTTGATGCCAACTTCCTCTTAGTTGCATCATCAATTCCCAAATCACCAAAAATCCTTCTACAAGCATCTATCCACCTCTGGACCTCAATGGTTGATTCTGTTCCTAAGAAAACCTTCCCTCCAAGAGCAGTATAGTCCTAGCACAACTTAGCAAAATCCACTGGTTTCAGAGTCTGAACCTGAACTCCAACATCAACTGCCGCCCCCGGAACTGGTATCCTTCTCATGATCGAAGTCATCATAGCTTCGAACATGGCTGCATAATCAGCAGTCTCTTCAGTAGCATGGCCTTCCCTAGCAGCTGGTCTCCCTCTTCGACTCATTCTCAATATCTATAAAAAGGAATGATTAGAACATCTAGAGAAAATACTGCATAAAGGACTCAAACTCTACTAAGCTACTATATTATATATAGTATTCATCCATCAAAATACAATTACGTCTCTCATACGTAGTTACGTCAGTGAGCGTTGGGTAAAATCGATTATCCCATGCTCTGATACCAAATGTGACGACCGCCCATGACCCCTGCACCGAATCTAGAGATAGTGCGCTGTAAAGTGTGCCAGGCGACCATGGATGATTGTCAGGGTAAAATAAAACAACAGAATCTATCGTATTACTCACAGCGCATGGACAAAATACAATAGAACATATGTATAGTGAAGCTTTACAGAACAAAATGACATCATATAAAACTCCATAATAGTTGAATACAAGCATCCAAATAGTCAATACATCGAGCCTCACTACATATCTCTCAGAGAATACAAAAACAACGGAATATCCAGTACATATAATAAGAAGATAATATGCAACCCTCCAGCTCGTCTTCGATATCAGCATCGTGAGAAGAGAACAGCACCTGTCACCTGCTACCTAGTCTGCCCGTCCCAAAATGGACGAACAGCCCAAGGCAATAAGAATTAAAACATAAAGCCTTGAGTCAGACAACAGTCTTAGTGAGCAGTAAATCAACTAACAACATAGCAAAAGAGCATAAAGGAAAAGGAATAGGAATACAACCCTCCCACTCCAACCTCATTCTACAGTGATAGCCCCCAGACACACACTAAGCAGAAGCAAACATAGCAGAGCATACAATTTAAAGTAAAGCTACTATCACTCGAGTCAAGGGCGATGTTTTCCAAGTACCAAGGCCTAAATCAGATAAGCACCCAGAAAATACCGCTCTTGAGTCCGAATGACGATACAACCAAACATCCATGACCTTGGCTATCACTGTTATCATTGCTTCGATATCACCGTTAATTGAATGACCGGCACATTCTTTCAGCCGTCCGTCAAGGGCTAATGGAAACCCCGGTTCTAGACATAACTCCTGCACGTCGTCACAACCCGTGCCTAGGACTATCGAATCTGCCCAGAGTACTCGACCATCAACAGTTAGTCGTTGGGACTATCGAATCTGCCCAAACGTACTCTTGCTTAGAGCATGCTAGAACCTTCAACAACGATGCTATCCAAGCCTCCTAGTCATCCTCCTCGACGACTAATCTCATATCCATTCATTATCCTCAACTCGAATCATATCACCGAGTTATCAACATGCTTGGAATGATCCCGTCTGGATTAGACCAAGTCTTCATCACATGATTGCCTCGCTTCATCACATCCTCGCGAAGCCTCATCTCAATATCACATCATCAAATCTATGCATAAGAGCTTCATCATCCCGCTACATATGCCACGAGCAGCTTTTCCAATTCAAGAGCCTTTCCCTTAGCTTTTGAATCGTCTTCGGTCTAAATCAAACCATCAATCATCTAATTCATAACAATCAATCAAATCAAACATTAATCCAAACAATCAAGCATTCAAATAAGATCTAAGTAGACAATTATCACAATAATGGCATTTTCGTAATTAAAGAGTTGAAAGTCCAATAAGCATGAAAACATGAATTATATCCCTACAAACTTGATGAATGAACTTGCATAGGTTAACATATGATAAAATGGATGTAACATCATCATGAACAATGGATCTATATGGATCTACACTTAGGATGAAGAAAATGCATGGAAATCACTATTTTAACACCAAAACGAGCCAACAATCCGATATACTCCTTTGGATCCGTGTGAGAGATAATCACCACTCACCAAATCACCTAAACAAACCCAAATCAACACGCTTCAGATCTGGACAGCGAAGGATCAAGCTTGATCTATCACGAATCCGCTTCAAACGAAGAAATCTCTCTTGAAAAGATGAAGATCTTCAATCTAAGCTCTTGAATCTTCAATCTTGATCTTCGATTTGGATGGATGGAAGTACTAGATTAGAGTGGAGAAAAGAAGTGAAGAAGTGTAGAATTCGAGCTCTCAAAATGGCAGCACTTCGTCGCTTCGAAATCCGGATCCCAAAAAGTGAGAAAAACCCATCCTATTTATAGCAGAAATTCCTTAAGTCGAAATTGGTTATCTCCTTAAGTCGTTTCCGACTTACGACCTAAGCCCCCTACGGCTTAACAAAACCCAGCGATCTAACAAGAACATCTGCGACCTAACAACTCAGGCGCTTCAACGACTTAAAGACTTCGACTTAACCCCACCAGCCTACGACTTAAGAATGCGCGTGACCTACGACTTAGCACTTAGCAGAACCGCATCCATACGACCTATAGGCCCACGCGACTTAACAGCTCACAACTAATACACGGCTTACGACTTAAGAATCATGCGACCTAACACTTAAATTACCCTAGCGACTTAACAACTTACACTACAAAACAACTCACGCGACCTAGCACTTAGGCAAAACCCAGCGACCTAACAACTCACGCAACCTAACACTTATGCGACCTATCTCCTTAGGTCGCTAACACGGTATAGCTCCTTAGGTCGCTAACACGCTAACTCCTTAGGTCGCTAACACGGTAACTCCTTAGGTCGCTAACACGCGAACTCCTTAGGTCGCACACTTCCCTTAAGTCGCTTACGACTTACCACTTAACTCGGTCACGATCCTATAAGTCGCCCACTATCCTTAACTCGGCTACGACCTAAGCCTCAACCTGCGACTTACTTCCTATACGACATAAGCACCCCAACGACTTAACAGGTAAGCCCCTAAGTCGCTCACTCTCTAGGTCGCAACATTATACAGGTCTCTCCAAACTAACACGTGACCCAAACCACTTCGCGACCTAACATATAACTCGGTCACGACTTAACCCTTAGGTCGCTTACGACCTAACCATCCACTATTCTTTCCTAAGTCGTCTAACAACCTATCTCCAAGCCCTGGGTCACTTCCATCTCCTAAGTCGTATACGACTTACGACTTATACTAAGTCGTTCACGACATAGGACTTAGCAAATATTCAACCAAAAACTAAAACAAATCAAAAACGCTGAAAATTCCAGATTTTTACAACTTTTCGATCCGTAGAAATACGGGTCGTTACAAGCAGGCGAAGAGGAACTTAGTGGTAGGGTTCGTTGGTCGAACGCGGCGGGGTTGGTTTGTGCACGTGAATGTGCACGCGTGTATAGGCGATGTTTCAGGTTGGGGAAGGATGATCGATCGTGGGAGATGTTGCTGCTGAAGCTTTAGGCTTGGGTCTCGATTCGTATGCGAGCGGATGGTGTTATCGGTGAAGTAGCATAGGTCGATCGAAGGATTGAGGTTTGGTTTTGGGTGCTCGGTTTTAACTGGAAATTAGAAGCAGGGGGAAGGAGAAGAGAGAAAGGGGAGTGGGCAGCGGGTCTAAAGTCAATGGGCTCGGCCCAGGTATTAAAATTAAATTAAATGTTTAAATTATATATATGTGTTTGTGTGTGTAGGAAATTGTTGAAATGTTATAACTTGTTCATACAAAACCCGATTAACGCAAAATTTGTTGCGATGGGTTCATATCGCCAAACACTACGTCGTCATATGAATTGTCGTCGAGTTTGAATAAGTGAAAAATTATGGTATTTTAAATGGATAGAAATTTAATTATCGGTTTAAAACAAATAACGTCGTTTTAAGTCACCAAAGATCATTTCAATCCATCTCAAATCCGTGTACGGGTCTGAAAAACTTTTATTGAGCCCAAACCATGTTTAAATGCACATCATTTCACCTTTGCATACTTGTATGTATATATATAGGCTTGTTAGTGTGTCAGTTTAAGGAATTGCAAAAGCATGTAAACAAAAATACTCTATAAACCAAAATAGTTCTGTTCTTATAAAATCCAAGCAAGACAAGGTTTCAAAGCATTCAGATCGAAGACTAAAGTTTCAACTTGAAGTTTCAAAGGCCCTTATCAATGCTTAAGGTGAGGATTTAAATGTAAATGCCTGAGGTGTGCAAAATCCTTCTCTGTCATGTTCAATAGGAAATTTATATATATGCCTGGACTTCAAAAATCAATATCTCTCACCTCGTTTTGAATCTGCGAATGTTGTAAACTAATGAAACGTTTTCTTTCGAGTGTTGTTTCATTTAAAAATAGTTTGGCTACGTTTCATGGGGTATACAGTGAGTTCTTTCGAAATTACAACAAGCAATTAAGAATTTGGCATTTTTCATCATCTTCAAATCAATGATTCATGTATATAATCGTGATGGTGGTATGAAAATAGGATTTTTGGTGAAGAAATCATTATTTTTAAAAGCTTAGATGTTTAGAAATTGGAAGATGATCAGAAATCATACATAAATAAATTTTCGGTGATTTAGTCATCGAGGGAAGGTATGGCTTAGCCGAGGAGGAGCGGTGCGTCGTGGTGAAGGAATTCACCACGGTCGATTGTCGAAATTGGCTGTGATTGGAAGTGGCATGGTGAATTTAGCGTTAAGGGGTGTGATTGGTTGGGTTCAGGAAATTGGGTCGCGGAGACACAGGGTGGCATCGAGCTTGGCCACGGTTGGCGTGGAGGTAGTGGAGGCCGTGGGGGTTTCGGTGGTAGTGGAGGTGTGTGTTCTGGTGGTGAGAAAAGGTGGGACGAGGACATTTTGGTCGCACTGTTCTTTGAAACCTGGCAATGGTGATGGTCGATTTTGGCGTCGGCGATGTAGTGGTTAGGGAGATGGGTACTTTGTGAGGATCAGGCGAAGAGGAACTTGGTGATAGGGTTCGTTGGCCGAACGCGGCGTGGTTGGTTTGTACACATGAACGTGCACGCGTGTATAGGCAACGTTTCAGGTTGGGGAAGGATGATCGATCGTGGGAGAGGTTGCTGCTGAAGCTTTAGGCTTGGGTCTCGATTTGTATGCGAGCGGATGGTGTTATCGGTGAAGCACCATAGGTCGATCGAAGGATTGAGGTTTGGTTTTGGGTTCTCGGTTTTAACTGGAAATTAGTAGCAGAGGGAAGGAGAAGAGAGAAAGGGGAGTGGGCAGCGGGTCTAAAGTCAATAGGCTCGGCCCAGGTATTAAAATAAAATTAAATGTTTAAATTATATATGTGTGTGTAGGAAATTTTTGAAATGTTATAACTTGTTCATACAAAACCCGATCAATGCAAAATTTGTTGCGATGGGTTCATATCGACAAACACTACGTCGTCATATGAATTGTCGTCGAGTTTGAATAAGTGAAAAATTATGGTATTTTAAACGGATAGAAATTTAATTACCGGTTTAAAACAAATAACGTCGTTTTAAATTTATATGACCGTGCATTGAAGATATTTTCCTGATAAAAACAACGACAGGTTAATTTAATTTAATTACGAACATCTGTTTAGCAGAATAAAACATCGTTCCGCTAATCGTATCTAATTGGACCTCTATGGCAGAATAAATCACCGTTCTGCCATTATTACTGAATATATCTGTTGTGGACGTTTACTAGTAGAAAAAAACCTTGTTCTGCTGTAATATTCGTACAGACATCTATTCATTTTCCTGATAAATTATATTGGCATTATGAGGTTGAATTGATTGATGTGAATATTTGTATCTGTTATTCTGGACTATTATGGAATGAATGGTAATTTGATTAATTACCATTGAAATTTGTAAGTCTTTTTCCATGTGGAGGTTGACTTTTGAACCCGAAATTATTTAAAGATGATTATTATTTATCAATGATATTTTAAAGTTAATTGGTAAATATTTTGATAATGATTTAAAGTAACTATTTTAGTATTCTTAAAAATTATATAATAAGTATTAATTATTATTTTAGAGCTATTTAATTATTTAAAATGTTTAAGGTATATTAATTATTAATTAAAGTATATGGTCACTGTGTTTGGTTTGCAATGTTCTGTATTTTGTCATGATAATGGGATTAAGTGAGTAGTAATTTCTTGTAATGGAACATTAGTCAATAAAATGAGCTTATGCTCTTGCTGTTCAAAAAAAATTTATTAATTAAAGTAATTTTATAGTGATTGTTTAAAGTTAATTATTACTTAAGGGTTAATTAGTATTAAGGTATATTTATTTCAGGGATAAATTTATTAAAAATTAATAATGTTTTAAAAATAATATATTATATAGTAAACTTTCATAAAAGAGTATTTTACTTAACTAGAACTTGGAAAATTTATATTAAAACTTTATAAGTATTTGTTTGAAAATTATTAAATAAAGTTTTTTTGGTAGGTAATGGTATACTTTCATGGCAAAATCGGAGGAAGAGAGTGTCCGCAGTTAAGTTTTGGATTTCTCTGGGATAGAGACGTAACCATTGAGCTGTTAATCCATGGTTGATATCGCAGTGGTGCTTTTCAGATTTTTTTTAAAAGGGTTTTAAATATTTTGAAATGCATGGTTTTGTGAATATACTTATCCGGTGAGATAAGCATATGCAATTTTGATTAAGTAATTTAAAATTTATTAAAATTTTAAATTAAATAAGGCTTAATGTTTTCAGTAGGAAGTGAAACCTTTGGTTGGATGATTTTATATTTGATAGTTAAATAACCGACTATCAAATCTGGACCCAAAAACATAACTTTGGGAATATCTAGAAGAAACACGGGAATTATGTGGTATAGTTACCATTCGAGGTGCTATACTATACGTATAACTCGTTTCGTTCTTCTAGGATGAGGGTAAGGAAATCCTCCACTAACAGTGAGGAGGTGATCTCCGATCTTATTTTCGTCTGTTTATTTCCTAAAGAACCGGGGTTGAGTTTACTGGAAATATCGAACGTTGTTTCGAAGAGACCGGGATCAGATAAGTTATCTGAAAACCACTTCGATCCAACGAGTACGTTTTCGAAGGGAAAACAAGAGCATGGAATCGAAGATGGAGCAGTGAAGTGCAAGCGATAATCGCTACTAATCCTGAGGATGATTCCAAAATGGATGTAGTAGGAATAATGCCTTTGGTTCCGTTCAGACCCAGAACGGACTTGTATGGATGAATGCTATCAGTACATTGTCATTGGAGGACAACGAGCATTCTAAGTGAAAATTTCCTTTAAAAAGGTAATCGTAGCCTCTAGCCTCATTAACCAGGAATGACTGAAAATCGGCGGGATGCAGCAAGGCTAAGTGGGTCGCACCCAATTAGGGTATGTTTATCACCTTTCTAGATACCCTCAGATATTATTTTATTACTACGATACATGGAAGGAGCTCAGAAAGGGTGGGGACATCCGCGGTGATAGCATATTCGGTCTATCCAGGTTAGGGGTAGTCAGGTCCTGTGTTGCAGGGGATCCCGGCGTGGTCCTCGGTACAATTTTCTAGACGTGTACTGTGGTAGGTGGTATCCCAGTGCCTAGTCATTCGTATGGAATCCATTCTCCAATACATGCCTTTACGGTTTTGGTTGTAGAGCCTAGTATGCTGGAATTTAATTAATGTAACAATTTCAGCTATTTGAATAGGTATTTGTACTTAGACACTATTATGACATCACTGGATTTTCTATGAAAAGTGTTTATGTTACCGTAAGGGAAAAACCCATCGTGTTTATGTGTGGCGTGGTCTTACGGAATACCTTTGATTTTAAAAGGATTTTTGAAAGTTATAACGAATAAAATTCCTTGTGATTTAAATTCAACCGCTAGTTTACCAAACTGACCCGGGCGTTGTTTTTCCTATATGCTCGGGTCAGACCGAGCATATTTCCTGGTTTAGCGGGTAGATTGGAGCTTCAGGAAAGGAGTTGGATCCAGAGTTGTATTCCCGTAGATGATTATATTCCATTGCATTTAGTTGTGTATATCAACAATTATAAGGACAGGTTGTTATAACTGTCTGTGCTGAATAGGTTGTATACTTTGATTAATGTCTGTATATGTTTAAGTTACAATTTTGTTTATGTAAAGACTTGTTCTATATTATAGATTATTCGTTTCCGTTATGAGATTCTGTGTTGTTCTATTTTCTTTCCTTTTCCTTTCTATCTCCTTTCTATTTTCTTTTCTTACTATCTACCTTTCTGTTCAATTTGGACTGGACAAGCGTGGTAAAGTGTCCGTTTGAACTGTACGGGAAAGTGGGTCATTGTAATACCCCAAAATTTTGTGAAAAATCATTTTTGAAAAATGATTTAATTTTTGAAATATTTAGATTTAAATATGGTGAAGTCTCTGGAATAAATAGTGTGCAAGTATATGTGTGCACGTGCACACTGAAATGGCACAAGGAAGAACTCCAGATTTCTTGGATTTAAAACAAGAATTAAAAAGCAATACAAACATGATTTTGCAACATGGATATTTGATTTCTGGAATTATATGGATCATCTTAGAAAATAAGAAAAATAAGTTTTACTTTAAATCAGTAAACAGATTTTAATTAAAACCCAGAAAAGAAAATTATACATAAGTATAGGGATTTGTAAACTTGTATACATGTAGGTGCATATGCTTCTGAAATTAAAGAGAAATTAAATAAGCCTAGATAAGATATGTGTATAAATATATATATATTTTTAAGTACTGAAAAGTATATATATATATATAAGCAGGTAAAACTATAACATTAAAATGACATGAAATGTGATACAAGTTAATAAGCTTGTATAGGCAAAAATAGCAAAGGAGAATTCTCAGGGATAATTGAAAAATATAAAATAGGATAGTCACACTTTTAACATGACTAGGTGAGTGGCCATTTTCTGTAAAGTAAAAGAAAGAAAATGCAGCCTTTAAATTGGTTAATATGGCCGGGGTATTATGAATGAAAAATGCATGATGCTAGCCAGGACAGAAATGGAATTCTGTTTCAACAAAACCCTAGAGGAGAAAAAAATTGCATATAAATAGGCAGTAGAATTGTCTTTACCCCGGGCTGCACAAAACTAAGAAAAGAAGAAGAAGAAAAAAAAAATATATTGGAAGGAAGGAGAAAACACTCAAACAAGAATTTTCTGGATTAATAAGAAGAAACATTTAGGTGAGTAATCTCACTGAGTTCATGGCATTAAGACCTGAGTTGAGGCAGCCACTTTCTATTGCTATATATATATATATTCTGATTTTGATGTATATGATTTCATCAATGCTTTTTGGATGTTTTATTTAAATCTGATATGATTTAATATGGATGATTTTGATGATCTTTGATTGGTTGAGACATTTGTCTTTGGATGAGTATCATACTGTTTTATTTATACTCATAAATGTTAAAGTTTAGGATCTTAAGAATTATATAGAGAATACTCTCAACTGTTATAGATCTATGGCATGGAAACTCTACAAAAATATTGGGAGCTGCATTATACTTGGTATAAGTGCTGAGGCTTGAGAAGAAAAAAATGTTAAGGGTGCAATAGAAATTTTCTAAGTGCTGAGCCCTTAATCAAATCAAAAAAAAAACCCACAAGCTAAATTATGATTGAACCAGATCTTGAATCTGAATCAATCATAAAGGCTTGCAGATCAATATAACATGCCATGTCTCTTTTACAGTTGAAAATATTCTTATATTTTACTAAGATCAAGACATATTGACCCCATCCAGGAAATAACTATCTGCTTATTTCTGAGGAGAATTATGCTAGGAAAGATTATGGATGTTTCCATGTTTGCAGTGACATGTTCACTTAGCATATTTGATGTTAGGATTTAAGACAATACACTAGTAAATAAACTAGGGAAGGGAAGGCCAAGAAGACTGCTGGAATGCTTGACATATTTGAAGTATGCAAGTTGGCACATGGTTTGTTTAAGCCCTGAGATCTTTGTGCAATGATGTGAATTAGTTCATTGCAATGTGTCCCAGTGATTCCTTAATAGCAGATGAGGCAGGGATTTAAATTGAATAATACAACCTGTATATGAAGAAATAGGAATATGGATATTTCTTAGGTTGAATGGCATGGAACCAAGATGGTTCCAGTGAATGCAATTGTTGCAAATAGATAATTATGTTTGCATGATTTTGTATGCAAGTGTAAGAATGATAAATGAATATATCATACCTGAATCAAATTAATTATACTATGTTAAAGTAATTGACTGCAGGAATTTGCTTAATATAACTAATTGGTGCTCTTATAATCTCTATTGTTTAATAGCATGAATGAATTGATGTTACTCATACCAGATCATAGATCTGACCCTTGTTTGCTCATGGCATATGGGGTGTCTCATTTTAAAATGAGGCAGCCACTTATGTTCTTTCAGGTAACCCAGGCACTAAGTAAAAATGAAGTAATGGCTATTATGGAGGAGTGAATGAACATGCTAGCTAGTTTCAATAAGAGCTTAAATTGATTATATCTGCATGTATTCAGGAAAATTTTTATGTTTCTAAGATTTCCAGTCATGTATTGAATATTTTATGGTTAGAGATCATGTTGCCCTTATGTTCTGTAAGTGTCAGATTAAATTTGTTGGTCTGTTGAAATTGTTATGTGTTAAGGTTTGATTTGTTTTTGAAGTAGGGTCTGAAACATATACAAGAAAAAATAAGCTCAAGTATCAGCTATAAAAGTCTGGTAAGAAATATACAATTATGTGAGCTACTGTTTTGCATAATTTATATATATGTATTAGCTAATCTTGAGATATAACAGAGCACTGAGTTTTAGAATAAAATCTGGATTTAGCAAGAAGTAAACTTAAAAGGATTTTATTTTCTTTTACTGAAATGCTTTGTAAATAAATCTGAATTCATTTCTGAATTGAATCAAGAAAAGTAAAATGTTTTTCTAAAAGCTTCAGACAGAATGAAATGAAAGGTATCTCCATTGTTTTGAACTAGTGTGTAGCATATACAGGACTCATGGGTTAACCAGCCTCAACTAAATGAAGTATTGGTTGATCATGATAAACTGTATCTTGAAGATACAGATGCATTTCAAAGCATAGTACATTTAGCTTTTGTTTCACCCAGTTTTCTGGAAAATGAGCAGAGATATTGACATGTACATGTATACCTGTGTACATGTTGATATTTGAACAAAAATATGATTATAATTCCTAGATCAGTTGTAGGAATGGGATTTCAAAAAAAATAGTAAAGTAAGAAGAATTGTTTTGTATGTTAGGTTATAGGAAAAAAATTAAATATATATGTACAATTATAGGTAGGTATCAGATTTCTAACCATACAGGAGAAAAAAAATAAAAAGAAAAACCAAAAATTGTGTTTGAACCGACCAGCATAGCACTCGAACTCGTGACCTTGCATGTATAAGTTAGGCGCGTTTCCATTACGCCTAGATGTTGCTTGTGTTCACTTAGGATCCGCTTTCTTTTATACTGAATTTGATACTATCCAAACTTTAACACAACCATCTATATTAAAAGCTTGTTTACTACTGATTATTACTTGATCATTTCTTAAGTATAATGACAGACTAAAGTACATGTTTCTAGTGGATTTTATGGCCATAAATCTGAATACAATAATTAATCTGAATTGCTAAAAATCAAGATCAAACAGATTGTTCTTGTACAAAAAAAATAAAGTATATACTCTGAATTTAATCAAGAGGAACATATACATCTTCATATGTATGTGTTTGTTATTAGTTATACACTGATATATTTATATTGGTAAGTTATTTTGATCCTGGATATATTTTGTTTATTGGAGAAAGAAAATGACCCTGGGAAATAATATTTGTAATGAATGATATATCTATATATCATCACTAAATTTAAGTAAAAAAAAAAAAATCCTTATGAAATTAGGGTGGAAATAGGAGGGTCATTGCAGTTGGTATCAGAGCACTTGGTTGCGTTGATTGTTATGTATTATAATGTATAATGTCTGTTTGTTTTGGATGAAATAATTTAGATAAGAAAATAGAAATTATAGAAGCACTCATAATATACTAATACCATTTGCCCAGAATTTAGTTAGCAGACCATGGTAGGAAGAGGATCTCATCACAATGCAGGACCCAGTGCACCTCAAATGCTTGATATGCAAGAATTTGTGAGGGTTTTAAGAGATGGAATTGGGCATAGGCCTGAGAACCCACATGAAGAGCTTTCAAAACTACTGAAGACTTATTCCAATTTGGGAGGCAAGAGTTTTGAAGGAACTGAGAGTGTGATGGAAATTCAAGCATGGTTGAGAACACTTGATAGGATTTTCAATGACATGCAGTTGGATGACCAAAGGAAGAGGCAAGTAGCTTCTAGACAACTGAAAGGGGTAGCTTTAAGCTGGTGGGAGGTGATCATAGCTGGAAGAAATGAAAATGAAATCACTTGGAATCAGTTCAAGGAGATGTTGGAGGCAAGATTTGTACCAGCATCAGCCAAGACCATTTTGCTTGAAGAATTTATCAAACTTAGGCAGGGAACTTTGAATGTCACTGAATACACTCAAAAGTTTGAGGGGCTATCCAACTATGGAGCAATGCTAGTGGCAGATGAAGCATCCAAAAATGATAGGTATATAAAAGGACTGAACCCAGGACTTAGCAGAGCTATGCTACCATATGCAGATAGAACATTTGATCAAGTAATTGATCTGGCTTTGAAACTGGAACAACATGACAAAGAAAGAGAGAAATATAGGAATTTTAAGAGCAACAACAAGAAGGATAAGGGAAGATATCACCCTTATGATAAAAAGAAGGAGGAGGCAGACAACAGGAAGAGTAAAGACACAAAAGCCAATGATACTAAGAAGAAATTGGTTTGCCATCATTGTGGAAAAGAAGGACACATCAAACCAAGGTGCCCAGAGTTAAAAGGAGGAGCCTTCAAATGCTACCTATGTGGGAAAGAGGGGCATATGAAGAGGAACTGTCCTGAGAATAAACAGCAAGGGAAATTGGCAACTTTGGAAGGTAAAGGCAAATCTGCAGTGAAAATTGATGCTGAAAATCATGGCCAAGTGGAAGGTACATTACTCATTTGTGCCATACCCATACCAGTAGTATATGATACTGGAGCAACACACTCTTTGATTTCCTATGAATTAGTTAAAGTGTTAAAATTAAACTGCATACTGGTTGAAACCCCATTGCTTGTACAAAGTCCCCTAGGGAGTTCTAGTGTTTTGAACATGAATTGTGTGGATGTGGAGTTAAACATAGGAGGAAATATTTTTATTTCCAATTTATATGTTTTAAGTTACCCAAATATAGGAGTTATATTGGGGGTAGATTGGTTAAGGCAATTTAAAGCCATAATTAATTTAGACTCATCCACCATATCATTGCAAAATTCTAGAGGCCAGAGAATCACAGTTCTATGTGAAATAGCTAAGGAAGGGAAATTGTATCATTTAGTTGACTTAGAAAAAGATCTGAGTGAACTAACTATTGAAGAAATTCCCATAGTTAATGAATACTTGGATGTGTTTGGGGAAGTTAAGGGTGTTCCACACCACAGACCAGTTGAGTTCCAAATTAATCTCATTCCAGGAGCAAGTCCAATAATCAAGAAACCTTATAGAATGGGGCCAAGTGAACTGAAAGAATTGAAAAATCAGTTGGAAGAATTAGAAGGCAAGGGATTTATAAGGCCAAGCAATTCCTGCTGGGGTTCTCCAGTAGTGTTTGTAAGAAAACATGATGGTACCTTGAGAATGTGCATAGATTACAGAGAACTAAATAAAGTAACCATCAAGAATAAATACCCATTGCCTAGAATAGATGATCTCTTTGACCAACTCAGTGAAGCTAAAATATTTTCTAGGCTAGACTTAGCATCAGGATTCCATCAAATGAAGGTTGAAGACTCAAGTGTTAAGTATACTGCATTTAACACAAGATATGGCTTATATGAATTTTTGGTTATGCCATTTGGTTTGACAAATGCTCCTTCATATTTTGTTGATTTGATGAATAGAATATTTAGAGATTATTTAGACAAGTTTGTACTAATTTTTATTGATGACATTTTGATTTATTCCAAGACAGTGGAAGAGCATAAAAATCATTTGCATTTAGTATTGTCAAGACTAAGGGAAAATGATTTAAAGGCAAAATTTTCAAAATGTGCATTTTGGAAAGAAGAAGTGCATTTCCTTGGGCATGTCATCTCTGCCAAAGGAATATCAGTAAACCCTAACAAAGTAGTGGCAATCCAAGCATGGAAAAGGCCTAGCACCATCAGTGAGATTAGATCATTAATGGGGATGGCAGGATATTATAGGAGATTTATAAAAGATTTCTCAAAAATATCATCACCACTTACCAATTTAACTAGAAAGAACCAAGCCTTTGTATGGACAGAAAAATGTGAGCAAGCTTTTATCAAAATAAAAGAAGCCCTGATTAATGCACCAGTATTGAGAGTGCCAGAAGGAAATGAAAATTTGGTTGTGTACACTGATGCAAGTGGCTCTGGGTTAGGGGCTGTGTTGATGCAGCAAGACCAGGTGGTAGCCTATGCATCTAGGCAATTAAAGCCACATGAAACCAGGTATGCAACCCATGATCTTGAACTAGCAGCAGTTGTGTATGCTTTGAAACTTTGGAGACATTATTTGTTAGGTGCCAAATTCATTTTGTACACAGATCATAAGGCACTGAAATATTTATTCTCACAAAAAGATTTGAACATGAGGCAACATAAATGGGTAGAGTTCCTAGCTGCCTATGATCTAGATATACTGTATACACCAGGCAAGGCAAATAAAGTTGCAGATGCCTTGAGTAGACAACATGCCAAGGTAGCCATGTTGATGATGGAAGAGTTTAGGAATTTGTCTATACTTACTGATTTGGAAATTGAGGAAAACAGTGAGGAACAAATGATGCCTATTGAAGAAGGTGAAGGTAAAGGAAAATTAAGTATGATATCTCTGCAATCAGATTTACTTCTTAAGATTGGGAAAATGCAGGAACAAGACCTAAACATGGTGGAAAGGAAAATGCTCATATCAAAAGGGGAGGAAGTAATAAATTATCAAATTGATAAAAATGGTTATTTAAGGAATAAAAATAGGATATGTGTTCCAGAAAATATAGAATTGAAGGAGGAAATATTAAATGAGTACCATAGGAGTAAATACTCCATACACCCAGGTAGCACCAAGATGTATCAAAATTTGAAAAGAAATCTTTGGTGGAAGGGGATGAAGTCAGATGTGGCCAGATATGTTGCAAGGTGCATGACTTGCCAACAAGTCAAGGCAGAGACACAAAGGCCATCAGGACTATTGCAACCCCTTAGTATACCACAGTGGAAGTGGGAGGACATATCTATGGATTTCATAGATGGTCTGCCTAGATCTAAGAAGGGAAACACAAGTATATGGGTAATAGTGGATAGGCTAACTAAGGTAGCACATTTTATCCCAGTTAAAACAGAAAGAAATGCTCCAAAATTGGCTCAAATATTCGTGAAAGAGGTAGTAAGGTTGCATGGCATACCCAAAACCATTGTGAGTGATAGAGATACCATCTTCACCTCAAGGTTCTGGAAAAGTTTTCAAGAGGCTATGGGGAGTGAATTGTGCTTAAGCACTGCCTACCACCCACAATCAGATGGTCAAACTGAGGTGGTGAACAAAGTCTTAGAGGATTTGTTGAGAGCATGTACACTGGACTTTGGAGGCAACTGGGAAGACCACCTCCATCTAGCTGAATTCACATACAATAACAGTTACCAAAGCACCATAGGGATGGCACCATTTGAAGCCTTATATGGAAAGCCATGTTTATCACCTATATGCTGGGTAGAGACTGGAGAAAGGGCTGTTCTTGGACCTGAATATGTTAAAGAAACTACAGAGAAAATTGGGTTAATAAGAAAAAGAATAGCAGCAGCTCAAGATAGGCAAAAGAAATTTGCAGATAGGAAGAGAAAGCAAGTGGAATATGAAGTGGGAGACTTTGTTTTCATCAAGATTTCACCTATGAAGAAAGTCATGAGATTTGGCAAGCAAGGTAAGCTTACACCAAGGTATGTTGGACCCTAAAAAATTCTGGAAAGAATTGGTTCATTGGCTTACAAATTAGAACTACCAGAGGAAATGAAAGCAATGCATAATGTTTTTCATGTGTCCCAACTTAGAAAATGGGTACATGATAAAGAAGACATTTTGGAAGAGCCTACCAAAATTCAAATAAACCCTGACTTGGTTTATGAAAAAGAACCAGTGGGGATTGTAGCCAAGGAAGAAAAGAAATTAAGGAGCAAAACCTTGAAACTAGTTAAGATCCAGTGGAGTAGTGATCCTAATGACTGCACATGGGAGTTAGAGGATAAGATTAGAATGGATTATCCTAAGCTTTTTGCAAATTAAAAGGTATTTTTTTTTTCTGGAAAATTTTGTTATGCATGGTTGATATGGTTGAATTTGTTTGCTTATGCATATGTTTGATAAGTTTTCAGAAAAGAAAAAGATGCTCACTATAAATGTTAGACAAATTGTGAGGACACAATTCCTAAAAGGAGGGGTGAATGTAATACCCCAAAATTTTGTGAAAAATCATTTTTGAAAAATGATTTAATTTTTGAAATATTTAGATTTAAATATGGTGAAGTCTCTGGAATAAATAGTGTGCAAGTATATGTGTGCACGTGCACACTGAAATGGCACAAGGAAGAACTCCAGATTTCTTGGATTTAAAACAAGAATTAAAAAGCAATACAAACATGATTTTGCAACATGGATATTTGATTTCTGGAATTATATGGATCATCTTAGAAAATAAGAAAAATAAGTTTTACTTTAAATCAGTAAACAGATTTTAATTAAAACCCAGAAAAGAAAATTATACATAAGTATAGGGATTTGTAAACTTGTATACATGTAGGTGCATATGCTTCTGAAATTAAAGAGAAATTAAATAAGCCTAGATAAGATATGTGTATAAATATATATATATTTTTAAGTACTGAAAAGTATATATATATATATAAGCAGGTAAAACTATAACATTAAAATGACATGAAATGTGATACAAGTTAATAAGCTTGTATAGGCAAAAATAGCAAAGGAGAATTCTCAGGGATAATTGAAAAATATAAAATAGGATAGTCACACTTTTAACATGACTAGGTGAGTGGCCATTTTCTGTAAAGTAAAAGAAAGAAAATGCAGCCTTTAAATTGGTTAATATGGCCGGGGTATTATGAATGAAAAATGCATGATGCTAGCCAGGACAGAAATGGAATTCTGTTTCAACAAAACCCTAGAGGAGAAAAAAATTGCATATAAATAGGCAGTAGAATTGTCTTTACCCCGGGCTGCACAAAACTAAGAAAAGAAGAAGAAGAAAAAAAAAATATATTGGAAGGAAGGAGAAAACACTCAAACAAGAATTTTCTGGATTAATAAGAAGAAACATTTAGGTGAGTAATCTCACTGAGTTCATGGCATTAAGACCTGAGTTGAGGCAGCCACTTTCTATTGCTATATATATATATATTCTGATTTTGATGTATATGATTTCATCAATGCTTTTTGGATGTTTTATTTAAATCTGATATGATTTAATATGGATGATTTTGATGATCTTTGATTGGTTGAGACATTTGTCTTTGGATGAGTATCATACTGTTTTATTTATACTCATAAATGTTAAAGTTTAGGATCTTAAGAATTATATAGAGAATACTCTCAACTGTTATAGATCTATGGCATGGAAACTCTACAAAAATATTGGGAGCTGCATTATACTTGGTATAAGTGCTGAGGCTTGAGAAGAAAAAAATGTTAAGGGTGCAATAGAAATTTTCTAAGTGCTGAGCCCTTAATCAAATCAAAAAAAAAAAAAAAACCCACAAGCTAAATTATGATTGAACCAGATCTTGAATCTGAATCAATCATAAAGGCTTGCAGATCAATATAACATGCCATGTCTCTTTTACAGTTGAAAATATTCTTATATTTTACTAAGATCAAGACATATTGACCCCATCCAGGAAATAACTATCTGCTTATTTCTGAGGAGAATTATGCTAGGAAAGATTATGGATGTTTCCATGTTTGCAGTGACATGTTCACTTAGCATATTTGATGTTAGGATTTAAGACAATACACTAGTAAATAAACTAGGGAAGGGAAGGCCAAGAAGACTGCTGGAATGCTTGACATATTTGAAGTATGCAAGTTGGCACATGGTTTGTTTAAGCCCTGAGATCTTTGTGCAATGATGTGAATTAGTTCATTGCAATGTGTCCCAGTGATTCCTTAATAGCAGATGAGGCAGGGATTTAAATTGAATAATACAACCTGTATATGAAGAAATAGGAATATGGATATTTCTTAGGTTGAATGGCATGGAACCAAGATGGTTCCAGTGAATGCAATTGTTGCAAATAGATAATTATGTTTGCATGATTTTGTATGCAAGTGTAAGAATGATAAATGAATATATCATACCTGAATCAAATTAATTATACTATGTTAAAGTAATTGACTGCAGGAATTTGCTTAATATAACTAATTGGTGCTCTTATAATCTCTATTGTTTAATAGCATGAATGAATTGATGTTACTCATACCAGATCATAGATCTGACCCTTGTTTGCTCATGGCATATGGGGTGTCTCATTTTAAAATGAGGCAGCCACTTATGTTCTTTCAGGTAACCCAGGCACTAAGTAAAAATGAAGTAATGGCTATTATGGAGGAGTGAATGAACATGCTAGCTAGTTTCAATAAGAGCTTAAATTGATTATATCTGCATGTATTCAGGAAAAATTTTATGTTTCTAAGATTTCCAGTCATGTATTGAATATTTTATGGTTAGAGATCATGTTGCCCTTATGTTCTGTAAGTGTCAGATTAAATTTGTTGGTCTGTTGAAATTGTTATGTGTTAAGGTTTGATTTGTTTTTGAAGTAGGGTCTGAAACATATACAAGAAAAAATAAGCTCAAGTATCAGCTATAAAAGTCTGGTAAGAAATATACAATTATGTGAGCTACTGTTTTGCATAATTTATATATATGTATTAGCTAATCTTGAGATATAACAGAGCACTGAGTTTTAGAATAAAATCTGGATTTAGCAAGAAGTAAACTTAAAAGGATTTTATTTTCTTTTACTGAAATGCTTTGTAAATAAATCTGAATTCATTTCTGAATTGAATCAAGAAAAGTAAAATGTTTTTCTAAAAGCTTCAGACAGAATGAAATGAAAGGTATCTCCATTGTTTTGAACTAGTGTGTAGCATATACAGGACTTATGGGTTAACTAGCCTCAACTAAATGAAGTATTGGTTGATCATGATAAACTGTATCTTGAAGATACAGATGCATTTCAAAGCATAGTACATTTAGCTTTTGTTTCACCCAGTTTTCTGGAAAATGAGCAGAGATATTGACATGTACATGTATACCTGTGTACATGTTGATATTTGAACAAAAATATGATTATAATTCCTAGATCAGTTGTAGGAATGGGATTTCAAAAAAAATAGTAAAGTAAGAAGAATTGTTTTGTATGTTAGGTTATAGGAAAAAAATTAAATATATATGTACAATTATAGGTAGGTATCAGATTTCTAACCATACAGGAGAAAAAAAAATAAAAAGAAAAACCAAAAATTGTGTTTGAACCGACCAGCATAGCACTCGAACTCGTGACCTTGCATGTATAAGTTAGGCGCGTTTCCATTACGCCTAGATGTTGCTTGTGTTCACTTAGGATCCGCTTTCTTTTATACTGAATTTGATACTATCCAAACTTTAACACAACCATCTATATTAAAAGCTTGTTTACTACTGATTATTACTTGATCATTTCTTAAGTATAATGACAGACTAAAGTACATGTTTCTAGTGGATTTTATGGCCATAAATCTGAATACAATAATTAATCTGAATTGCTAAAAATCAAGATCAAACAGATTGTTCTTGTACAAAAAAAATAAAGTATATACTCTGAATTTAATCAAGAGGAACATATACATCTTCATATGTATGTGTTTGTTATTAGTTATACACTGATATATTTATATTGGTAAGTTATTTTGATCCTGGATATATTTTGTTTATTGGAGAAAGAAAATGACCCTGGGAAATAATATTTGTAATGAATGATATATCTATATATCATCACTAAATCTAAGTAAAAAAAAAAAAATCCTTATGAAATTAGGGTGGAAATAGGAGGGTCATTGCAGTCATGACAAAACCAATCCAGTCGAAAGCACTAATTTTTAAGAAAAAAGTACCCCTTCGAAAGCTAACTTTTTACATAATATGGCAACCTTCTTCGAAAGCTAACTTCTTACATAATATGGCAACCTTCTTCGAAAGCTACTTATAAATCACTTTCGAAAACATATATTTCGACTGTGTCGAAAGCTTTAGGTAAAACAAGGCAAGGATTTTAACTTATGAAAAAAAGCAGGGTTTCGACCCCATCGAAAGCTACCCTTTCGACATCATGGCTTCCGCCTTCCTTCCAATCCACTGCATACCATCTAAGTGATATCTTGTATATTATTTTTGACTACATGGGTTTCGACTATGTTGGTTTCGACTGGGAGGAGGCGGAATCAATGGAGTTGAAAGGCGCTTACTAATAAAGGCAGCACACCCTTTTCTAATTTAAAGCCTGAAATATAGTAACTTTAGTAATTTTTTTTAACAACTTGCCTATTTGTAAAACAATAATTGGCCATCGTAAGACTTTTCAAATACTCTACATTTAAAAATGCTGCATTTATTCAGATCCAAATTAAAGGATTTTAACGTTAAATCCTTTCCATATAACAAAAACCGACATTTGCTAAAAAGCCCTTCTTTTAAAATAATTTATTTACCCTAGTAAATCAATTGGGAAAAATCCCCAAAAATCACAGAAATTAAATTTCATCATGTATTCAAACATATTAAAATTTCAGACCCAATTTCTACCTGAAATGTTCAAAATAAATTTTAAACCCAATTACATTATATTTTTCATCAAAAATTCATAATAAAATTTCCGTAGGTTGGAAAATTCTGAAACTTAAAACCCATCTCCAAAATCATGTTTTACTTAACATAAAATATTTCCATGGCATTTTAAAATCAATAACCCACGGTTTTGACCCTAAAACCGTACGCATTACATTTTTAAATAAATTATTTAAATCAAACAATCCATAAATTAGGCATATCATCGTCTAATACATCATAGAAACAAGATAAATACTCAAATCTGAAATCACATGATTATTAAACCAAAAAGAGATGGAATGAATTATTATTCACCTTAAACTTGGTAAGGAATTTGAGATTTGTTTTTGATTAATCCTCCCTAGCTTTTGATCCTTAGCTTTAGATTAAAATTCCTCTTTTCCTCCTTGATAATGGCCGGCTATCTTAGGGTTGTTTGTGTTTTATTTTTGAGTTGTTAAAATGAACGTGAATGGACAAAAATGAGAAGTTATAGCCGTGTATAATAGATTGGCTAATTTACTAATATGCCCATGTGTAGTTTAATTAACCTTTAAATCAAATTAAAGCCTATTTATCTTATGGTTAAGCACGACCCTATGTATTTATTCAAATCTCAATCCCCTTATCATCATTATTCTATTTAATTTATCTAATTAAATCTTTTGAATAATGTTATAAAAAATTAGGGATGTTACACACCATGAAATAATGTGTTTTCATGTTTATAAAGATTCTTAGGAAGAAGTTCATACAAAATGACTTGACACCAATTTATGTCACATTGACCATAAATGGCGAAAAGTGCATTGAAAACTTTTTGAGTTAGGTTATTATAATTACCCATTCTATGGGTGACACTTTATTGCAAAGGAAGGCTTAAAATTCTTGCTTTTGGACACAAATTTTTGCTTTTAAATTCAAATCATCATCACTTTCGAAAATATCATAAATTGCTTCATGATTTTGAAAATCAAGTTGAAAAGATAAAACGTCCATTCCACTATATTTGTATCCAAGAATGCGACCTAAAAGCTCACAATTTAAAACAAATTGTGTCCCTTTGACACTACTCCAAATTTCTCCTTCTCTACCACCATAAAACTTTCCTTTTAAATTTGCATAAAACATCTTTACTAATTTTGGATAACAAACGAATCATTTTGAGAAGCATCGATTAAACCAAGAATTTCATTTTGCAAACAAAGATTGGAAAGATCATAAGTAGGAAAATCTTCAAAAATAACAAATCTTTTGGGAAAGACTTTTCCGGACGATAAATACTCAATGTAGACTTGTATGGCTTCTTAATCATTGAAAAGATATTCTTTTGTTTTTTTAGAAAGCCTTATGATTGCCTTAGTATTGCTTGAGGATGCCATTGAAGATTATTTTGAAGAGATAAGAGAGTTTATGATTTTTGAATTTGAAAATGAAAGTGAGTAATGAATGGATGGAGATAGAGTAAATAAATAGAGAATTAAAGGACATGTTCTCTGGTCAAAAGGCAACTTTTCAGAACATAGGAGTTGGTGGGAAGATGGAGGGAAATTCATAATTTGAATTTGAAATTAAAATTCAAATTTTTTTTACATATGTCGACAAATGCTCGTGGGGTATGTCGACATATAGGTCAAAATTTTCAAAAATGATTTATTTAACTATATCCTATTTTATTATACAAATCTATTTATAGTTATTCTACTTTTAGAAAAATAATTTTAATATAATTTTAAATATATTTTATATTATTATTTTATTATTAAAATATATAAAATATTTGTATTTAAAATATAATCACACAATATTCAACCAATATTATTATTTATCTAAAGGATATTCCTAACAACCAATAAAGCAATCAAAAGAAAAGAAAATTTCATTCAAGAAATTAAAAAACTTTTGATATATTAAAAGCTTACCTTTTTCTGATCCATTTTATCATTTTGTTCTGAATTAGGTATTGCTATAAAGAACATGTTAGCAATTTTTGTACTTGATTCATTATCACTTGAGGATGTATCTAAATCATCTAATGTTATAGTATAGGCTCTTCTCAATTTTCTGAATGAATTAGTGTTTGGTATAGTTTTCAGTTTATCGGGATGTGGACAGTCTCGTTTTAGATGGCCAGGGTCATTGTAGTTATAACATCTAATGCCATTTCCGTTTCCACTTCCGCTTCTTGGATTTTTGTTGTCATTTCTTTTGAAATTGTTCGTCTTCCTATACTTTAGAAATTTTCTAAAATTTCTTGTCATGAAAGCAATATCTTCATCGTCATCGCTGTCTGAATCCAGATTATCTGCCATTGCATTAAAAGCTATAGTTTTCTTCTCTATTGCTTTGCTTTCTCTCATGTCCCGCATTCGTGCTTCAAAAGACATTAAATTGCCAATTAACTCTTCAAATTTTAGAGTGATAATGTCATTAGTCTCTTCGATTGCAAGAGTCTTTTGATGCCATTCAGGAGTGAGTGAATTGAGGATTTTTGTAACTTGATCCACTTTAGAAAAACTTTTACCTAGTGCAATAAGTGAGTGTACTCTATCTTAGAATCTACTATACATATAGATATAGACTCATTTTGAATAATTAAAACTGGTTTGTTAACATGGAAATTTTGTTCTATTTGACCTTACTAGACTATCAATAAAACCAAGATGTTGTGTCTCCGGTTTTATGGTCCCTTCATGTGTAACTTGAAAAGTTCTCCAAATTTCAAATGCAGACTTACATATAGACACCCTATTAAATTCATTTCTATCTAGTGAACAAAATAATATATTCATAGGATTAGAGTTACTTTGTGCAACTGCTTTTTGGTTAGCAGTCCACTATGCAAAATTATTCTCGGGTTCAGTATACACAGTTTGTGTGATATTCCAAGTGTCTAAACCAATTGACTGTAAATAAATTTTCATCTACATGACCAATAAGTGTAATTACTGCCATTAAAAAGTGGAGATCTAGAAGTGGACTGTCCTTTGAAAAACGAGTTACTAATAAGTGACAGTACTATTACCAATATTGGTAGTCATTTAAACTTTTTCAAGAATCAAATGATGAATACTTTGAAAACCAATGCCTGATACCAAATGTGAGTCGGCGGAATAGGGATCTTAAGGCTAAATTAACACTAGAGGGATGGTGAATAGTGTTTAATGGATTATATGAATATATTTTCAAATTATTTTAAATTCTACTTGGAATGATCTAATTAATAATCACAGAAACAATCATAGAATCAAAGTACAGATAAAAGTAAATGCAGTAAAAAGTTAAAAAGAAAGAATAAACCATGATTTTATACTGGTTCGGATATATCCAGTCCCGCACAATTCCTTGTACGGATTTCTTTTCAACTAGTAAATGCAAATACAATCTCGATTTCAAGGCTACGAGACACACCCTTCAGAATCTCGACCTCTGGGAAGAGTCACTTGATTTTTCGGGCTACAAGCACTCCCACTAGATTTCTGCGCTACTAAGCACATCCAATTGATTTTACAGGCTACAATCAAACCTACTTGGATTTCAAGGATACTAAGCACACCATAGAGTATAAGAGTATGATTTGATAGTGTTTACAGACTCAGATCTTCAATCTTGTTTACAGTTGATCCTATAAATCTTGAATAGCACTTTGATCTTGAGAGAGAAATGAGAGAAATTAGAGAAATCAGAGAGTATATAAAAGAGAATTAGAATAATAATGATTGAATTTGATTCTAGTTGAATTTCATCAGAGGTAGGTAAAAATTGATTTAGAATCAAGAGAGTGAAAAGAGGAGAGAAAATAAGAAAGTAGTTAATAAAAATTCGTTTGTAGGTCTGGTATATATAGGAAAACAACGGTCATGTCCATTCGCGAGGAGAAACGATGAAAAGACACTTCCATTCAAATTTAAATTTTGAATTTTACGCCCACTATGTCGATATTTGCCTATAAAGTGCGTCGACATACTCTTCACCATTTTGAAAAACACTTTAAAAAATTTATTTTGCAAATCCATTACTATGTAAAATAATTTGATACTTTGTAGAATCATTTAAATATAATTTATACACATTTTAATTAAAATATAACTTAATAAAATTTTATAAAATAATTTTGAAAGATTTAATAAGAGGATTCAATAATGTAAACAATCAATATATTTATAACTTACTAAAATATAGACAAAAATTCAATATATATAAACGTGAAAATATTAAAATGATATCTTTATAAGTAAGAGATCGAAAATAATTTTGGAAAATATTTTGAAAAGATTATTTTGAAACCATAATATTTGAAAAACAATTTAAAACAAAATTAGAGAAGGTATGAGAGATTAGGAAAGTGATCTCAAGGTTGTAACATAAATTCTACGACTCTATAACTTATCTGGAATATCTTGAAATCTTGAACTCTTCAATACTCATGAGTCTGCATTCTTGAACTCTTGAAACTTTAAATCAACATCTAGAATCTACTCTTGATATCAGCATTTTGATATTGTACAGTCTTCTTAGTCAATAACTGTCTAATATCCTGCACTATATACTATATATCTTGATAAAATATTAGTATCTATATTTTATATAATGTCTTATAGTTGTTATCATCAAAACCAAAACCTAAGGTACTAACACGCATTTGACTCTTTATTTTCTTCTTCATTGCTTTTAGATGTGGATTTCTTTTATGTGTTTTGTATTTCAGTTTCCACAGGTATATGTTGATCTAAAATACTATTAGGTTCATCTATTATGTGCAGATTTTCTACTGCAGCCTCTGAATTTCCCCCTTTATTCTCTTGCAGCCTTGATTTGATTTATCTAAGTTCTTGTTTTGTTTCAAAATTTATTATCCGGTTTCTAACCGCATCTTCTTATCTTTTTCCAATTGCTTCTTTGTTTTTTGAGCTTCATCTTCCAAAGTCTTTAGTGCATTTGCAAGACTCTAATGCTTACATCTTTTTCAAATGATCCAATACTTTGTTCGTCTTCTTTAATTTTTCTTTTTTTTCCCTTGCATTTTTTTTCCATTGTCACTTAATTGTCATTTTGTAGATGTTGTTTGAAGAAGCCTTTCTTCATGTGGACGAATATTAGTTATTTCTTTCACCTGTATAATTGGTAGGGAAATTTCATATTAGTTTTAAGCTATGATATTATGTTATAACTAATATGTTATAACTGACAGGAATAACTAATTTATTTAATAGAAGCAAAGATAATAGTTATGAAACTGATACTATGCAGAGTAATAAACTGATATTGTGCAGCATTAAAAATGATACCAAGTAGTAAAGTGTATTATAAATGATACTATGAAGAAGCAAAACATATACTATACAAAGGAAAAACTGATACTATGTAGAGACAAAAAATATACCAAGTATTGAAAATGGTACTATGTAGAGACAAAAATGATACCAAGTATTGAAACCGATACCATGTAGATGCTAAATCGATACTATAAGAGGCAAATCCGATACTATGTAGAGACAAAAATTATACTAAGTATTGAAACTGATACCATGTAGAGACACAAATTATATTAAATATTGAAATTGATACTATGTAAAGACAAAAATGATACAAAGTGTAGAAATTGATACTTTGCATGAGACAAAAATAATACTAAGTATTGAAACTGACACTATACAGAGGTAAAAACTGATACTATGCATAGTCACAAATGATGGTAAAAAAGATATAGTGCTAAAATTAATTCTAAGTAAAAGTTAAAATGATATTGACTAATTTAGGTATGATGGAGTTTTAACTTACCTCGCCCTCTCTTACATAATCCAAAAATTATTTAAATACTATGTCTTTAAGCTTACACAAATCATATCTTGCAAATCTTGGTAAATCTTTAGTACATTGCCATCTTGGTTGAATGAGCTTCATCTTCTCTCAAATACAATACTATAAACATTTAAAGAACTAATTAGATATGATTATTAAAAATAATATTTTATTTCAAATAATAGTATTTTGAATAACAAATCTTACCAATGGAAGCATGGAGCATCCGGACATGTTTCTTGGCTTCTGAAATTTTTCTCTATTGTTTGTGGCCAAGAAATTGTGTGCAATGTTTGAAAATCTATCAAGAAGGGTAGAATTTCCCATCTCGGTTTTTGTTGGTTGTTGGGGAAGAAAATTGTTAATAGTATTTCCATTACTATCAACAATGGCGGGTCTTCTTCATTTTTCTTTTTCTTTTTTGCTATCTCTTGTTTTATTCTCCATTCAACCACATTTTTTGTAATGAAAGTACAATTGCCAAAATTACTGCTTGCAAATTCTTTGACTCTAATAGACTAGTTTTGCTTGTCATTTTTGGTGTCGGTATATGTTTCTTCCTTCCAATGGTAGACCAAAAATCAAGCTAATATCCATGGCAGTACTTTCATTTTGTCTTATTCAAACATGAAAATATCAGTTTCAGTTGAGTAGCAGTTGTATAAAGCATCCAAGTTGTGTTGATGCTTTTTGCATTCTTTCATTGTTATTCTTTCTTCATAGAAGACATTGAAGAAGTTGTAAAATGGTCTTTTTTAGGATGTCTATTTGATTTTTATTTAGCACATTCTTTTCTTTTATCAATTTTATCATCTTGTAAATTGCTTATAAGCTGCATCTGTATGCTATGTCTGGCTTTGTATCTTCAACTTTTGCTATTACCTTCTCTAATACTTTAGATATCACATTTATACTTATAGAACATGGGTTGACAAAATCATCGTCATTCTATCATATGAAAAAGTGTCATTAAGTTGGCAGTGAACAAATGACATTGTTTGCACAAAAAATGGACAAACACCTCAAAGTCGTATGATTTAATTGATTTTATGTTGTTCTCAGTGATTTGGGTGATTTATACAGATATGTGAAGAGCAGGGACTAAACTGTAAAAGACACGCAGATTTATAGTGGTTCGGCCAGAATGTGCCTACGTCCACTTTATATATTATTTCTCCTTTCTTGTTCAGTTTTACAAGTACAAAGCTTTGTTACAAGTAAATGAAAGTTGTTTGAAAGTTCTATCCGTGCTTGAGCTCTCAAACTTGTCCCCCATTGTTGTACCCCTGCCCCTCTATTTATAGAGTGAGGCTGGGGGCAGGGGTCTTGGATGTATATAGCTGATGGTGGGCCTGGGCTGATGAAATTTGGCCTGGCAACTTTGGTTCGGCAATGCCTTGGTTCGGTGGTAGATGGTTGGAGTTGAGGCCTCGGTCCGGTAGTACTTTGGCTCAGTGAAACTTTAGTCCGGTGGTCTGGTGCGGTGGTGTTGGATGGCTCTTGGTTCGGCAGTGGCTTGGAGTGTGTTGGTTCGGCATCACTTGGTTCGGCAGCAGCTGGTAGAAGAGTTGGTTTGGCATCCCTTGGTCCGGTGGATTCGTTGGTCCGCTTTGATTTGGAGGGTGGCTGGTCCGGTTATTCTGGTGGTGAGAATTCGCCCAACATTTGCCCCCCAAAGTGGGGCGTATGCTGGCATACAGCTTACTTTGTTTCTTGGTCATCTTCATTCGGTCCCTGAGTGCCGGTCCAGTTGGTCCGGTGCCCTATATTTGCCTATAAGTAGAGGTTCGGGCCTTTGTACATCCTCCATTATTTGAGACAACCGATCCACATAAGCGCCGAATCAGTTAAGTGCCGATCCACTCAGTGCCAAATCATCTAGTGTTGAGTCATCTTAACGCCGAACCAGGCATGTTCTCTTTTGCTGAATGAGATTTTCTTTGTTTTACCGAATGAGCATAAATGTCTCTTAGTACCGAATGAAAAAACTTTTCATGCCGTGTTGACTTAATACCGGATGTACTTGATACCGGATTAACTTGAAAACTTTCTGTTGTATATCTCTATATCTCTTGTTTTAACGACGTGCTTTCTTGTGTTTGCAGATAAATGTCTCACAAAGTGGAAACCCGATCGGAGAAGAAGAGATCTCAGGATAGAGAAGAGCCTTCTGCCGTGCCCCCAGTCCAGTCAGGACCGGGACGTTATGGGCCCACCCCGAGATCATTGGTAGATGGATACGGTCCTCAGGAACTTCTGAACTTGCCTCCTGATTGCTTCCCTAGCTCACTCAAGGGCGAGCAACTTGATGTTATATCTCGCTCTTTCGGGATCAACCGAGCGCGCATGCTATTGCCGGATGCGGGAGTGATGCCGTATGATCCTCCCGAAGGATATTTTGCCTACAGCAGATACCATTGCATGTGTGGTGCCATCCCGCCTCTCAATGCCTGGGTAGTCAGCTTTCTCACATATCTAAAGGTAGCTCCATTCCAGCTTCAGCCCAACTCCTATGCCATTCTGGTGAGTCTCTTCGTCTTCTTCCAGAGGAGATATGGGCGTCCTCCTTCCAACCGGGAGATCCGGTATTTGTACAACTTGAGAGGCTATAAGAAGGGGTCTCCATACATCAGCTTGGAATCGGCCGTATCCTTTAAGCCGGTCCTGAATCTATACTCCAAGTACAGCATGTTCAAGAAGAAATGGTTTTTTGTCAGGGATGATTCCGTTTCTATTCGGCGCTTCACCTCCGGATGTAAGTCAAAGCTTTATTTTTAATTCCCGTTCTGGTTGTAATGCTCCTTCTTATGTGTTTTTATTTTTTGCTAGCGACAAGTGGTTTTGCGGTCGTGGAGAATGATCGCCTGGTTCAGACGGCAGCAGAAATATAAGCTATTACTGGAAGAGATAGGTAGGCTGCTTACCTGATCAGGAACGCTACACTTTTGGTGCACAACTTGATCCTTCCACAGCAGTCCGTGGTCAAGCAGAGGGACACGGCCGAAGAGAAGGCTTCCCAAGCTAAAGAAGGGGCCGAGTTGAAGAGCAGCAAAAGGAGGCCCTTTCCGAAACATCCGGTTGCCGGGGGGAAGAAGCTCAAAAAGTCTGACGGTCCCTCTCCCAGCACATGTCCGGATATCCCGGAGGAGGGAGATGTGGAGGAGGAGCAAGGCGGAGATGGAGGAGAAGGCGCTGGAGGTGGCGACGGTGTCGGGGCTTTGTCTTCTGGGCAAGTAGGCGAGATGCATGAGTGGACGGATGACGCTTTCCGCCAAGCCTTCGAAGGTTTGGAGAGAACAGAGAAGTCCAGGAAAGCTGAGAAAGTTGGGACCGGCGTCGATTTATCTTCCGGGAGTGCTTCTACTGAGGAAACCTCTGCGGTTCAAGGTGAATTTCCCTCTGTTCTTTTTAATTCTCGAATGATGGCTCAATGCACACTGGTGACACTTGATTTTTACTCCAGGAGTGGGCAAAACGGCCAAGACCTCAGATCTTCGGCACAGGCTTGAACAATACAAACTCCTTAAAGCTTCCGCCAAGCCGAAGCCTTCTACTAACCGCCCGGGAGACATAGTCGGCTATCGTCCTCTTCTCGGAGTTATTGAAGAAGATATATAGAAGAGGAAGAGGAGTCGATCTTCGTCTGAACCTTTTCTTGAACCCCCGGCCCTAC
Source organism: Allium fistulosum (assembly GCA_030737815.1). Classification (NCBI taxonomy): domain Eukaryota; kingdom Viridiplantae; phylum Streptophyta; class Magnoliopsida; order Asparagales; family Amaryllidaceae; genus Allium; species Allium fistulosum. The sequence continues at coordinate 1,331,456,476 of CM060902.1, read as the reverse complement.
TCCAGCCTATTCACGACATTACGGAGGAGGATACCGAGCTTATGCCCTCCCCCCATCCGTCTGAGAATCCAACCGGCATCCCGATAGATCATCCTGGCTTAGTACGCAATCCGTTTGCGGGTCATCCGGACCTGGACCCGGCATCTCATGACATCTCTTTTGATGAAGTTACTGGTGAGTATCTCCTTCCTCGTAATCCTATGGTACGGGTGCTTAACGAAGCTAAGTCCCTGGACCTTGATCTGCTTACTACCCGGGTCATAACTCTGGGAGATGTGGCTAAGGCAAATATTGACCGGGTTGCTGAGGAGACCAGGAAATTGATGGGGCACCACGCCCGACTGGTCAAGGCTGGGGAAGAGATAGGAAGCGCCAACATTCGGCTGCGGTTGATGGTTTCCGACCAGGCTAAACAACTTGCCGACCAAGCCATCCAAATCTCCCAGCATGAGGCCGCATCCCGACAATTGAGGAAGACTATTGAAGAGGCCAGTAGGGCGGAGTTGCGGAGGATGGAGGCCGTCTGTAAGGAGCGGATTGACATGGCCAATGCCACGGTGGATGAGATTCGGCAAGCGGACCTCGAGCGGGTAGAGGAACTATCGGGGAGACTTGAGGCTGCGGAGCTTGCTCAGGCCAAGTCGAAGGAGGAGATGGAGGCGATGAGGAGGTCCCTTCAGGCCGACCGTTTACGGTATCGATCGGAGAGGGATGCTGTTGTTGCAAAGCTGCGGGCTTCTGAGGTCCGAATGAGGGAGTTTGAAGAGAACAAGGGGATGATGGATGGGATGCTCCAGGATATGTACTTCCGTACTTGGAGGCAGGGTAACTTGTCCTGGATGGATGACTACCCCCGGGTTATGGCTAGGATCTATCTCAGGGCTCTAGAGGAGGCCAAGGCTGAGGCGGATAAGGAGGGTGGTGTGGTCTTCAGGATGGATGTGGTTACCGCCCAGTTTACCAAGGAGGAGAAGCTGGCGGTGAAGGAGGGCATGCGGTTGCTTGCAGCTGAGGAGGCAGGTGTGGAAGTGGAGGATGATGATCAAGATGATCAAGGAGCAGATGCTGGTAAGTCTTCCTTTCTAGTCTTTCCGTTAACTTGGTTGCTTATCACTAATGAATTCTTTCTCTGACCGGGCAGGTGGGCAACAGGACAAGGATAAGACTCCGACGCAGCCGGTTCATTGATTGGACCTGGAAATCTTTTTGTAGACTTGACATTGTTGTATATGTTAGTCTTAAAACAGTAACGTAACTCTTAGGTTGTAATTATGCTACTTGTAATAAATAGCACTATTCTTGACGTGTAATTTTTTAACTTAAGCTGATTCTGTCGTCTTTTGAATGTTTTTGCTATTTTGACATGTTGTGTGAGAAATATACCTATGCATATTCTTGTAATTAAATTGTGTTTGACGTCAAGTTCTTGTTTAAAATATGACTTGCAATGTTAGCGTGAGGTGTGAATAAATTATAGTCACGTGTTTACTCATGAAAGAAGGAAATACCGCCCTTTATATTTTGCTTGTAGATGGCAGCTTTGAATGTCCTGTGTGACCGAGTATGGGATGCGGTCTAGTATCTTGCTGTGAGCATCCGCTTCTATTAGCGAATGTCTCTTGTTCTATGTCCTGTACTTCAGGGATTGTTACAGAGGATAGGAGAAAAGTTTCTTAAATAAAATTGAAATATGTGAAATAGTAAAACTTCCAATCACGGAAGGCCTTCGATGTGCTTAAGTTCGTGGCAAACGGGCTTTGTAGTCACTTTCCCTAGCTGTGGGTCTTGGAGACATTTGTCACCCATCTTACGCCTCCGCGGGGAGTTAATTCTTTTTTACCACAGCCGTACTTAAGACACATCGGAGCCGAGATCGCGCACAGTAACTACCCGGGCCATTATGGCCCGTAATCGTGGGTATTATTCGATTTACTCTGGTCGGCTAGCGTGGGTGCCGATCATCAACCGTGAACTGCCCCTGGCTGGCCACACCTTATGTTGGGGCTTATAGTCGGTTCACAATTGCCGGCGAGCCGAACGCCGTAAAGAGCTGCCTCGGCTATAGTCGGCCTTCTCGGTGGCTTATAATCGGCTCATTACAGTTGGCTTTAAGGGTTGTCGCGAGCAATGAGTTAACCCGCAGCAGAGGGATGCCGGAGCAAAAGTGTCTCATTGGCGAGGGCATAGATTCGCATAGTACCTGTTAGGTCTTGTCCAGGTGAAGTTGCGCTGTGGAGTGCTTTGAATGGAAATGCTACATGCATAGGATTTTGTTCAACAAAAAAGGATAAAGTTAACAAGCAGCCAAGATATAAAGGGACAAGTTAAAAAAAAAGAGACAAGGTTTTTTAAAGTGGTTCGGCACGAAAATGCCTACGTCCACTGATTCTCTTTGTTAATTCACTTCATATGGGCAGTACAAGTTAAGAAAAGTATCGACGGAGATGTTGAATGTTCCATGCCCTCTGGAACACCTCTCCGTCCACTGTTGATAAAATATAAGCTCCATTGTGGAGATCTTTATGAATTACATATGGTCCATCCCAGATTGGGTCTAGTGCTCCGGGGCGAGGGAAGATTCGCTTGAGGACAAGATCCCCTTCTTGTAAGGTACGATGCTTGACTTTGGAGTTGTATTGTGCTGCCACTTTTTGCTTGTGGGCTGCTGCTTTGAGGACTGCATCATTTCTTCTCTCCTCAATTAGATCCAAAGACATGTGAAGGAGTTCTTCGTTCTCTTCTAGGTTATAGTGGATCCTACGGTGGGAAGGCACGATGGTTTCAACTGGGAGCATAGCCTCCGATCCGTATGCCAAAGAGAAAGGAGTATGCCCTGTTGATGTTCTGAAAGATGTGCGATAGGCCCACAGTGCCGTAGGGAGTTCATCCACCCAAGCGCCCTTTGACTTTTCGAGTTTATTTTTTATTAGAGTTTTCAGAATTTTGTTGACGGCTTCGACTTGTCCGTTTGCCTGGGGATACGCTACGGATGAGAAGCTTTTGTGAATTCCGTGCTCTCGGCACCAGTTGGCGAATTCCTCGCTGTCAAACTGAAGTCCATTGTCTGATATGATCTTGAATGGGACTCCGTACCTGCACAGAACATTTTTGATCAAGAAGTTAATAACTTTTGCTGAAGATACTTTATTCAGGGGTTCTGCTTCCACCCATTTGGTGAAATAGTCGACTGCCACTATAGCATATTTGGCCCCGCCTCAGCCCATTGGTAGTTCGCCGATTAAATCAACCCCCCATACTGCGAAGGGCCAAGGGCTGGTCATTTGAGTAATCTCAGTTGTTGGTAGTCGTGGAATCTTAGCAAACTTCTGGCATCTGTCACACTTTTTGACGAAATCTGAGGCGTCCTTGCTTAAGGTGGGCCAGAAATATCCATATCGGAGTATCTTTTTTGCTAAAGTTTGCCCTCCGGTGTGATCTCCGCAGCTTCCTTGATGAATGTTGGATAAGATTTCCTTGGCTTCCCTTCCAGCGACACACCTTAATAAGGGGTTAGAGAATTCGCGCCGATAGAGGATGTCCTCTTGTATTGTGTAGCGGGAAGCTTTCCTCAAGATTTTCTTGACTTCGTTACGCCCGTTGGGTAGTGTGCTGCTTTGTAAGTAGTCTCGGATGGGAGTCATCCAAGTTGCTTCTTCGGTTGCAGCTATCAGATTCACTTGCTCAAAACTTGGGGTCAGTTGCCTTGAGATGGCTACCGCTCCGGAAATAGCGCCGTCTCTCACGCTTGCTTGCTTCGCCAATTCGTCGGCCTCTCGGTTCTCTTCCCGAGGGATGTATTTGACTAAGTAGTGGTCCAATCGATTGAGAAGTAATTTGGTCTTCTTTAAATATGCTATGAGTCGTTCTTCTCGAGCCTGGAATTCTCCTAGTATTTGATTAACAATAAGTTGAGAATCGCTATGAAGACACAAAGAATTGACTCCGATTTCTGAGGCAAGTTCTAATCCAGCTATCACTGCTTCATACTCGGCATCGTTGTTGGTGGCAGCGAACTCCAACCTTATAGCATAGTGCAGCTTATTTCCCCTAGGAGTGACTATTACCACACCTGCCCCCGAGCCTTGATCGTTTGACGCCCCATCCACAAAGAGATTCCACTTGATGTCTTCTGCTATTTCCAATTGCTCCTTACCTTCGTTGGTAGTGAATTCTGCAATGAAATCGGCCATGGCTTGTCCCTTGATGGCGGTGCGAGGGTGATAGGTGATATCATACTGACTTAGTTCAATGCACCATTTAAGTAGTCGCCCAAAAGTATCGGGACGATGGAGTACCTGCCTCAGTGGTTGATCGGTCAGAACTTTGATGGAATGGGACTGGAATTAGTGACGCAGTTTCCGTGACGTGATCAGTAAACAGTATGCTAGCTTCTCAAGTTTAGGATATCTGACTTCTGCCCCCGTAAACCTCTTACTTACAAAGTAAACTGGCCGCTGCGTGCGGTTGTCTTCCCTTACCAAAGCAGCGCTTAGGGTGTGAGATGACACAGCAAGGTATAGGTATAACTCTTCGCCTTCGCTTGGAGTCGAGAGTACCGGCGGTTTCTGGAGGTGTTCGATTAAGTTAAGGAAAGCGGTTAAGCATTCGTCAGTCCATTCGAATTTCCTTTGTCTTTCTTTAGAGCTTCGAAGAAGGGGACGCACTTGTCTGTTGCTTTGGAGATGAATCGGCTTAGGGCGGCCACTTTCTCATTCAGGCTTTGCATTTCCTTTCGAGTGGAAGGTATCTTGATATCTTTTAGAGCTCGGACCTGTTCAGGGTTTGCTTCAATCCCTCTGGCATAGACGATGAATCCCAAGAACATTCCTGATGATACTCCGAAGGAGCATTTTAGAGGATTAAGCTTCATTCCATACTGGTGAAGTACTTGAAACATCTCGCCCAGGTGGCTTACGTGATCGTCGGCTTTCCTTGACTTTACCAGCATGTCATCCACATACACTTCCATAGTTTGTCCTATTAGCCCTGCAAACATCTTGTTGACGAGGCGCTGGTAGGTGGCTCCTGCGTTTTTAAGTCCGAAAGGCATTACCTTATAGCAGTACAAACCCCGGTCAGTGATGAAACTAGTGTGGTCTTGATCGGGAGTATGCATAGGAATTTGGTTATATCCTGAGTATGCGTCCATAAAGGATAAGAGTTCGTGACCGGCTGTGCTATCTACAAGTTGATCGATTCAGGGGAGTGGGAAGCAATCCTTCGGGCAGGCGTCATTTAAGTTGGAGAAGTCAATGCATGTTCGCCACTTCCCATTAGCCTTCTTTACCAACACCGGGTTGGCGATCCACTCTGGGTAGATGGCTTCTCGTATAAAGTCATTGGCAAGTAGATTCTTTACTTCTTCATCGAGGGCTGCTGATCGTTCTGCCCCCATACTTCTCTTTCTTTGTTTTACGGGCGCCTTGGTAGGATCAATGTTTAGTACGTGGCATGCTATGTCAGGGGAGATTCCGGTCATGTCAGCATGTGACCATGCGAATACATCCAAGTTGTGGCGGAGAAAGTCAATGAGTTGCTCCTTCAACTCAGCTTTTAGTTGGGACCCGATTTTCAATAGTCTACTCGAGTCATGCTTGTCTACAGATACAAATTCCATAGCCTCTGTAGGCTTGGCGGTGGCCTCCTCCTCTTTGTCCCTGGGGTCTAATTCATTGAAAGGGTCGCTGGTATATCGAAGAGGAGGGGCTTTCTTTAGTTGCTATGCTTCCAAACTTTTTGTGCAGAGGGCAACCTCTACACTTTTCCCTTTATCCTTCATGTGGTTGTTGCGAAGTTCAGTCACATAGCAGTCTCGAGCAACGTCCTGGTCTCCTTCTACTTCCCCTACTCCATTGTCCATCGGAAATTTCATCTTTAGGCACCATAGGGCCATGACAATTTGGAAGTCAGACAAGGCTGGCCTTCCTAAGAAAGCGTTGTAAGCCGAGTGGTTTTCTATCAGCGCAAATGTCTGTTTCCGTACCACGGAGCGAGGATGACTTCCAATTTCGACAAAGAGGTCCCGTTGCCCGAGGGGCATCTTCGCATCCCCAGTGAAACCGTGTAGTGGTTTATTGCAGGGAGAAATATCCTTCATTGATAGTCTCAGTTTGTCGAACGCATGCTTGAACAGGATATTTACCAAGCTTCCAGTGTCTACTAGAATTCGGAAAACTTCGGCTGGACCGAGCCGGGCAGAGATAACCATGGGATCCATGTGAGGGTATTGCCTTCCTTCTAGGTCACGTCTACCGAAGGTGATGTCATGATTCTCTTTCCACTTCGGGTGGCGTTCTTCTATAACAGAATTAACACAGTCTTCATTGTTTCTGAGCGACTTTCCATTTCTTTCCATCTCTGCCCAGCTTCTGTCGGCGATGTGCGGTCCTCCCGAGATGGTATGGACCACTATCTTCTCTTGACTAGAGCCGCTAGTGTTGCGATTTCCCTTGCCTATCTCGGGTGAGGGTAGCCTTGGGTTCTTATTGGCAGGAGTTGGAGCCCTGTTCTGACCTCTTACATAGCGTTCCAGTCTTTTCCTTCTGATGTGTTCTTCAATCAAGTCCCGGAGATGATGGCATTCATTGGTATCATGCCCATGAGATTCGTGGAAGCGGCAGAACTTTCCAGATTTCTGCGCGTTATCTGATTCCTTCTTGTATGGTGGACGTTTGTATCTAACTTCGTCCTGGGAGGCAAGGAAGATGTTTTCAATGGTTTCGTTCAAAGGAGTGTAAGTGTCGAACCTTGGTCCTGGCCGATATAGGCGCTTTTCTCCCCTCTTGCCCCTAGCGTTGTCTCTAGAATCATTTCTTCGAACGTCCTTCGCTGTAGCGGGCATGTTTTCGTGAGCCGCCTTGTTTTGTTGCCCTGACTGCCCCTCAGTGGCAGCATCTTCAAGCCTCATATATTTCCCGGCTTCATGGAAGAAATCGGGTAAAGTAGCTGGTTTTTCTTTTGTCAACCTTCTAGCAAATTTAGTATCCGGATGCACACCACTACAGAGGGCCATTAGGATAAGCTTCTCATCGGCATCTTGGACTGCGGCTGCTGTGGCATTGAATCGGGTTAGGTATTGCTGCAGTTTCTCTTCAGGTTTCTGCTTGATACTGGATAAGGAATAAGCGTCCTTGGGTTGTTCCACATGAATGCGGAACTGAGTGATAAACCTTTCTTTCAACATTTCCCACGAGCTGATGGATCCCTGGGGTAGATGACAGAACCAGGAGGTAGCTAGATCTGCTAAGAATAGTGGAAAGCATTTGCACAGTACTCCCTCTGTTGCTCCACTCATGAGCATATGTTGTGTGTATCTCTGTAAGTGTACAACGGGGTCGGAGGTTCCTTTGTAAGGTTCCATTGTTGGCATTTTCCATTCTCGGGGGGTGATAGCAATTTCGATATTGCGGGCGAAAGGGTTGGTTACCCTAGCGCCTATCCCTCGATCTCTTTGATCCCGTTGGACGCACTCTCTGAACAAGCGTGCCATCCTTTCATCAGAATTTGGAGCAGATAGGAACGAGTTCGATTCTATTCTGTGGGATTGATTCCGTCCAGACGACCTGTAGGGATGGTATCGTCTATCATTCCTCATATTTTCCAATGGCTGCCTTTGGTCTTCTGGGAGCATGCTAGGGTCAGCTACAGTTGGCCCTTGCATTGATCTTCCCCTGCTGGGTTCTGATCTAAGCACTTCCTCGGGTCCAACTTCGGGCTGGACTCTAGCTCGGCCCCGTTCACTGGCATTTCCGTGGTTAGGCAGTATGATAGGCTCAGCTATAGTTGACCTCCGCCCGGTACCTCCCCCGTTGGGTTCAGTTCCAAGTGTTTCCTCAGGCCTAACTTCGGGCTGTGCTCGGTCTCGGCTCCTACCATGGCCGCTTCTGTTGTTAGGTCCTTCGAAGAAGGAAGATCTTTGTTGTCTCTGAGATCCTCCAGACTGGGACTCACCCCATGATTCAGTGTTGCGGTTGGACTCTTCAGCATCCCTTAAGCGTGACATGAGATGGTCCACCAAGGCTTCCTGCTGGGACGTGAAGCGGTTAGTCACTTCAGCCACAACCCTGTCTAGATCTGCCCTAGTAATTGCCGCCGGCTGTTCTGCGGCAAAGGTGGTCGGATTTGTCTGACCTTCATTTGGTACTGCTACTGGAGGGGGACGATTTACTTGATCTGTGACCACTGGATCTGGAAGACTGCTGGTTGCGATGTTTTTTCCTTTGTTAACATCTTTCTTCTGCTTGGGAGGCATGTTTTCCAAGCAATGAACGATGCTGTTAGGAAGAAGGTTAAGTGGAAGAAGCTGAAGCTTCGAGCTTCTAGCTCTCAGTGAAAGCACCAAAAATGTTTGCACAAAAAATGGACAAACACCTCAAAGTCGTATGATTTAATTGATTTTATGTTGTTCTCAGTGATTTGGGTGATTTATGCAGATATGTGAAGAGCAGTGACTAAACTGTAAAAGACACGTAGATTTATAGTGGTTCAGCCAGAATGTGCTTACGTCCACTTTATATATTATTTCTCCTTTCTTGTTCAGTTTTACAAGTACAAAGCTTTGTTACAAGTAAATGAAAGTTGTTTGAAAGTTCTATCCGTGCTTGAGCTCTCAAACTTGTCCCCCATTGTTGTACCCCTGCCCCTCTATTTATATAGTGAGGCTGGGGGCAGGGGTCTTGGATGTATATAGCTGATGGTGGGCCTGGGCTGATGAAATCTGGCCTGGCAACTTTGGTTCGGCAATGCCTTGGTTCGGTGGTAGATGGTTGGAGTTGAGGCCTCGGTCCGGTAGTACTTTGGCTCGGTGAGACTTTGGTCCGGTGGTCTGGTGCGGTGGTGTTGGATGGCTCCTGGTTCGGCAGTGGCTTGGAGTGTATTGGTTCGGCATCACTTGGTTCGGCGGCAGCTGGTAGAAGAGTTGGTTTGGCATCCCTTGGTCCGGTGGATTCGTTGGTCCGCTTTGATTTGGAGGGTGGCTGGTCCGGTTATTCTGGTGGTGAGAATTCGCCCAACAGACATTAAAATATAACAATATATTAGGTATCAACTGCAATTAAACAACTTTATACAAATATATAAGGGGTATCATTTTTGCAGAATAAATGTATCAGTTTTGTTAAACATAGGTATTGGTTTTCATAAAAATGCGACTGGAAATAATTCTGAAAATTCCAAACTAATAACTTAAAGCATAAAGACCGTAGGTATCATTTTTTATTTATAATGATATCAGTTTTTAAATAGTATGCAGTGAAAACAATTTATAAAAATACATAGTACAAGCTTCAGACATGTTAATGGTATCATTTTTTGAAGCTACTGGTATCATTTTTGCTACAAATTACATGGAAAATTATTTATAAAAAGTAGAAAGACATCGGTTCTACTCAAAACATCTAGTGAGTATCATTTTTATTGAATACTGGTATTAATTTTCATAAACATGACAGTGCAAATAATTTTAAATTGCCAAATCATTAACTTGAAACATACATAATTTAGGTATCATTTTTGACTTATAATGGTATCAGTTTTTAAATAAAATGCAGTGAAAACAATGTATAAAAGTAAAAAGTACAAGTTTCAAACAAACATGTTAGTGGTATCACTTTTGCAAGCTATTTGTATCATTTTTGCAACAAATTACATGAAAAATATTCTTTAAAATTAGAAAGACATCAAATCTACTCAAACAGCTAGTGGGTATCATTTTTGTTGATTACTCATACCAGTTTTCGTAAAAATGACAGTGGAAACAATTTTGAAAACTCCAAATCATTTAACTCAAATATACAGAATTTAGATATCAGTTTTTATTTATAATGTATCAGTTTTTAAACAAAATGCCGTAAAAACAATTCTTTAAAGTACAAAGAAAAAATTCAAACAAACATATTACTGGTAACATTTTTGCAATGTACTGGCATCATTTTTGCTACAAATTACATGAAAAATCATTTATATAGGCATCAACTCTAGTCAAAATAGTTAGTGGGTATCATTTTTTTAGATATAGGTATTAATTTTCTTAATAATGACCTTTGAAATAATTTTTAAAATTCCAAATTAATAACTTCAAGCATATAAAGTGTAGGTATCATTCATGGTTTATAATAGTATCAGTTTTTATAGAAAATAGAGTGAAAACAACTTATCAAGGTACAAAATACAAAATTCAAACAAAATGATTATTTGTATCATTTTTTCAAGATATCAGTGTCAGTTTTGCTATAAATGATTTTTAAAACAGTTTATAAAATTATTATTTATCAGTTATACTCAAACAAATTGTGGGTATCATTTTTGTAAAACTAAAAGTATCAACTTCAAATAAATAGATGGTGAGTATGATTCTTGTATGGTATTGGTATAAGTTTTGCTACAAAATAGTGGGTATCGGTTTTCCAATATATTAGTACCGGTTTTGTTAAAAATGATAGTGAAAACTACTTTTAGAATTATAAAGCCTTGTTTTCAACCAAATATACTATAGGTATCATTTTTGCAATAAATAATATGTTATAATGTGATAGTTTTTTGTAATTTTACCGAATTGATTTGTTCCTCTTAAGATTCTTCATTTTCGGTTTGTTTTTCCTTTTCTTTTTTGTCTTTTCATGTTTAAAATTTTGATACTATTAGAATATATTTAGTAACATATTATGCTTAGTAAGAGTTTTATAATATTATAGTACCATTTACCTGTTGACTTGTGTTTTGAGATTCTGTTTGAATTTCGTTCTGAATTGTTTTACATTTTTTTCTTTGATCTTTTTTTTGCAACTCAAAATCTATTCATTGTTTCATGTTTTCTTCAATGTTCTGTCAAAAAATTCAATGATATTACAATACAATTATATTACTATTGCCACAGTTTATAGTATCAGTTACCTTCTCCTGTATTTCTTTCTTTTTTGATTGAATTTCATCATTTGTTTATTTTTCATTTCCTCTCTTTGTTTATTTTTCTCTCTTTTGTTTTTCTTCTTGTTCAGCTGGTCATTTTTGTACTTTAAGCTTACTAGATTTTACTGTTGTCTCTTGTGGTTTTGATCATCCTGGGCTTGGGTTCGTGTTTCTTGACTTGGTGATTGTTGTTAAATTTATGCTTGAGCTAGGTTTTCATTTTGCTGTTGAATTTCGGGCAGATTTAGGTTTTTGACATCGCAATTTGGGGATTCTTGTTTAATTTGTTGTCGTAGTTCATCAGGCGTTTCCATTTGTGGTTTTGTTGGAGATGATGGCTTGCTTCTAGTTTGAGGCACCATTACTACTCAATTTTAGTTTTGAGAACAAATCGATAGAATTTTTGAAAATGGAGAAGAAAATGAATGTAATGAATTAGATTATTACAAGGAAGGTGAATGGTATAAGTTTTGTATGAGCTTTGGGCTTCTCCTTGAAAGAAAAAAAAATGTGGTTGTCCGTATGCCTAAATTTTTAACGTAATTTGTCCTTCAGAAAATTTTCCCCAAATAGTTATTTAGATTAGTTGTTTTTGTCTTTTAGTCTGATGCAATCATTGCTAATACATGCTCTTAGGACATATAATAACAAAATCCTTAACAATTAATTAGGCAAAAAGGATAAAACGCGACATAAAATTAATGTTTTTTTAATCTTTTTCGTTGTTTGTGATACTTAACTAAAATAAAGTAATTATTTAAATCGTTTATTAATACAAACATAATTATATGTTTTTTCCTTTTTCTTCAAGTAAAGGGTGCGTATCTTCAAGAGACAATTAGTTGCAATATTATACATACATATATACGTGTGTGTTCGTATATGTATATAGAGAGAAAGAAATAAATTAAACTATACCAAACGTATAATTATCAAGTATAAAAATATGATCATTGTTCCACCGGATCAGCTCTACAAACCAAGACATAAGCGTATAATACATGTATACAATGATAGAGTTAAGGGTGACCCTCTAGGTAATTATATAATTTGATTATATAACTTAACACTTATATCGAATTTTGTTTGAAAAATAATAATTTTGGATTTTATTTGTAATTATTGTAATATTGGGATATACTAACCTTTTGATTATATAGAAAATCCTTAGAAAAAGTATTCAATCAATTGTAGTTAGATTTAGTTATAACCATGAGTATTAAATCATATATAATAAAAATTTATCTTTAAATGTTCCTAGTTAAGATGTATCGAAAATGAATATTTATATACCAACGAGACTAGTTTGTATAACGCTTTCCATATGATGAATTAGACGGTGACATATTCATGACAGTTGGGAGCACCAAACGGTTACGTACGCGTAGTTGTTTGGAACAATTACATAACGACTCACCAAAAGTGTAACGTTTCATGATTTTCGACTTCCGAAAATCGACATTAATACGTCCACTGTATCAACTGCCGAGCAATCGAATGCCGGAAAACCGAATTGTTATGGTTAAAAAGAAGAGGTAGAAGAAGATAGAAAGAAAGAAAGAAGAAACAACAGAAACAATATCAGAATCTCACATATCGCAGCGGAACAACATATAATAGATAAATGAATAAATTTAAATCAAAAACTATATTAGTTTGTACATTACATCATCAGAGTCAATATACACACAATACATCAATGGACAGTTATACAAACATGTCCTCATAAAGAATACACAGCGGAATAATAATATCATATACAAGTGATACGCATCACCATCCAGCTCGCCACTGAGCTCCACAGCATCTCCTGAATCCAGAATGACCTGAAAATCTAACTCTAGGCTACCCGTGTGGAAAATGATGGGCACCCAGAGTTTAGGAAGGGAACAATAAACTTCGAGTCAGTCATGGGACTGGTGTGAGCAACAAAAACAGTTTATCTTTAAACAAACAACAAAGGAATTTTAAACATTGAAATTCGCAATGCTTTTGAAAAATGAAACTACCATAAGACCTCCCACCACACGCACAATGCAATCGCAGACTTGGAGGAGATTTCTTTATGATAGTCAAACATGCTTACTACGCAAAAGAACTCTTTTAATATTATTACTATGCATAGTGTGAAAATCCTTTCGAAAATACAATATTAATCTTAGCCAGCATAGGTACCATTATATTATGCCTGCTATAGTCGCCGCCTGAGGAGACAGGTTATACAACTGCAACCGCAAAGGCTCGTATTGTTTCTTTGGATTTTCCAACAAATGGTCAGGCTAAGGAACTTCCTACTGCCACATGGAAACGCCTCTAGAGGGACGTCCCGAGAACTAACTAGCTCTCTGCCAACACAAGGTCGGGTTACCTCTTACACTAGGTAACTACTACACGAATATGCCACCCCCCGGTCCTTTGGGACCTTTATCCGAGGCGCCTCGATCACACAGCAACAATCTCACAGTAAATGAGATTGGAGCAACCACATAGGTAAATATCAGGGCTCCATACCATAATATCACCTTTTTCCAGAAGGAAATGACATACCCTAAAGGGAGCGATCCTCATAACCTTGCCGCATCTTTCATGTTTCGACCATTTCCGAGTTGTGAGGTCCGAAGAGGTCTCGTCCACAAAGCTACGCTTTTTCACAAAGCCATGCTTTGATCAACAAATGATCAATAAATAATCATCACACAGCAACACTCAGCATGCCACATTACCAAATTTGGAATATATCGCTGATAACCTTCAACTACATAACCTCTGAGCTCGTACGTCTCAGAGAAGGGTGTTAAGCTAAGAGAATAAATTCTCCACCACCAACAAAAATGTATTTGAAAGAAATCTGCTTTATATCTCAAAGTGTAATGTCAAACATGTAACCATACAAGTATGTTCCAGGTTCGAACAGAACCGAAGGCACTTCCGAAGAAGCCCTTGCAATCCAGGTATTCACAATCCCGATCGAACTTCCCATCACAAAGGAAATATCTATACCGTAGCTAACGGTGCAGAGACAATCGATAGGTCATCCTATCGTTTTCACAAATACCCGGTCTTCACCATCGGTCTTTAAATGTTATCCATATTGTCATATCACTTATTCAGAATGGGTTATATGACACAAAGGTCCTTTCCCGGCTAAACCGAATAGTGAGCACAATATTTAAAACATACGGATATAGGGATTTCAATTAAGTCACAACTTATTACCCAAATCCTTTCCTTTAAATGGTTTAAACAAATTACCATTTTAAATCTTTAAACAAAAAGATTTACTTCACAAAGTTCACCCAATTTCACAAAGATTCATTCAAAGATTCCCAAATCATTTCCCATTTCAATTGGATCAACCCATTAAATATTTAAATTAAAATTTTTAACTTATAGCTTTCAAAACTATTCACAATTCAAGTCTGTAACGACCCGATATTTTGGACCATTCGCATCCGCACATGTCGGACTTGAATAATTCAAAATACCGCGTTGTTAATTTAAATTTGGCAAAACTGAACATATACTAAATAAATAATCACAGATCACAGACACAGAGTAATAAATGCAGCGGAAAGAAAAGATAGCAGTTCATGAAGCTACTATATACATATCAGAGTTAAATAATGTACAACAGATGTCTCAGATACAATAATCAAATACAAGAATCAGAATACAATCACTGGAATCAACTGAATATCTGAAAGCTGGATAGATAGCTGGATCCCCAAGCGAAGCTCCAACTCCAAAGGTGAGTCTTGAATACTGGTACACTTAGTCTGACCCGAGCGTAAAGCAAAACACAAAACACTCGAGTCAGGATTAACATTCTTATATCAATAAATCCAACTCAAGTGAAATAATAACCGAAATACAAGTAACTCAAAGGATGTTTGGAATTACCATCCTTTAAGGATCCGTTAAACTATCTACTATGTAGTAGTATACGATAAGTAGATAATGCCTATCAGTAATATAAAATATCAAAATAGTGTTAAGGCGTTACCATTATCCCCCTTAACACATTTTATGTAAGCGTTATAGTCTATACAGCACTGTAAACTCCACCGTAAACTAGTAGGCTATCAGGGAGTACTCCATAGGTATAACACAAAACAAATCGTAGTGGTCGCATATATAGGGATCCAAGTATGACAAGGCACATGAGGCAATACCAAAGGTAGTGAAACTACCGTTTGCCTGATCCGGACTGGTGAAAACGCATCGCCGCAGCGATCGCAACACCGCGAAACAACACTCCCAAATCAAGGGTGCACCAATCGACAACAAGTAATGAGTAGTTTTCGAAGAAGTGTGTTCGCTCGAGGTAGCTAACCCCCATTTGGCCCGGCATGGCTCCTGTTTTAGTCATTTCCAATTTGACACAAGTGTCAAGGCAATCCATTATCGTTCTCTTTCTTCAGTCATCACGTACATCATTCCAACCACTTCATTCTGGATGACACTCCGCGTATAGTTATTAAAGTGGTTTTCGGTTTAGACGGTGAGTATGTCCCTAACCGATTCCGGTCTCTTTAATAACTTCCGTAATTATTACACCGATTGGTCGTTTATATATTTCGAAAACCAAATCAATTACAATTTCAATTAGAATTTGTAAACCAACATTTCATTTCTCTTCCTAAATCAATTTCCATAATTTACGTTTCAAAACTTCCACATTCATAATTTCAAAATCTTATAATTCAATTTTAATTTCTACTTAAAACAATTCAAATTTTGATTCAAGTTCGTATATAAGTTTCATTCCGAAATCATTTAAATTAATTTAATTTAACATTCAAATCAATTTAACTTCATTTATCGATTTCATTCAATTATTCGTTAAGTAAATTTATTATTCAAACAACTTCTATTTAATTTCCAATTCACTAAATTAATTACTTCAGTTCAACTTCATATATCAAAAACTTATAAATTTGAATTAAATTAAATTCATCAAATCAATTCTTTCAATTACAAGTCTTACTTTAATTTCAATAAATCACATTCTATTTCTTGTTAAAGAAATTCAATTTCATTTATTTATTTACTTAGTTACAAATTTCAAAACTCAATTAATAAAGAAACTAAATTTCACTAATTAAAGAGGTTCAATTTCACTTAATAAAGAATTCAATTCAATTTAATTATTAAATAATTAAATCTTATTTAATTATTAAATAGTTTCAAAACTTAATTATTTACTAATTTCCAAACTTAATTATTAAATAATTCCAAACTTAATTATTAATTAAATTCAAAACAACGTTCTTTCATCAACTACTATGTTAATATTTTCTTTCAAATTATTAAATATTAACATTTTCCTTTGATTAAAATTCAAATTTCAACCTCATTTCAAAACCATATTATTTATTCAAATAAAATCTTTATTTTAATTTTCAATCAAATTATTGACCAATCGGGTCTTATTTAATTCTCTATCCTAAGTCAAGTTCATTTGGGTATTTATCATTTCAACCCAATTCCAATTCAATTCAAAATCAAAACATAGCAAAGGGAACTTGCAGTGTGATAACTGGGATGGTGTCAAAGTAAATAAACAAGCAATAACAACAACCAATATCAATCCAATAATCAATTCAAATAATCCCGAAATAATTGTCTTAATTCACATTGTTGTTTGTGCAAATTAACATAATTATTTCTAGAATCTACACTATCATTTCATGTAGATTAAAGATTATTACACTAATAATTATACGGTTCTTCACTTGATATCCATTGTTCAATTTCAAACTACATCAATTTTACAACATACATTCAATGGTTCAAGGTGTACATAACCAAATTTCTACGTGTCAATTAATCTAACATTTAAATAAGGTCATATTATGCAAATGTCATCTAATCAAATTTAGCATATATCAAATCTAACTATCCTATATCAAATTCAATTGCATACTATTTATCACTTAACATTAACAATTTAACATCCAATATAACAACAAATAATCAATCACTTATCAACCAAACGGGATTATCATCGTATAATTAACAGATAATGGTGTCAGATGTCACAAGTGAACCGGTACAGTTAATAGCATAAATAACAGTGTAAATAACTAACAGTAGCCTATTTCCATTGTCGTTTCAATTGAAATCAGATTTAATAAATAAAAGAACATTAATCGTAAGTGATTGCTCACCTTTCGAGGCTAGAGAAATAGATGATGAGATTGAGTTACGAAATCCAGGCACAAATCCCAAAACAAGGCAAGATAGAACTCGAATCGACGAACGAAGCTGATAATGAGGAATCGACGAAAAATGAAATCAGAACCGACTTGATATAGATTTGAAACAAAATACAAGTTATAAATTTCTCTAAAACCACATTTTTTAAACATATATTCAAATTAAAAATAAGATATATATATTTCAAATCACTAATTTAACTTTTAACCCCAATAACAAAAATCTATATACACATTTAAAAATCCAGGCTCAGGTAAACTAGTGTAAATGTAATTATACATAACCATTTATATAACCATATTCGAAATTTGAAACACATATTTAACATCACAATATAATTAAAATCAATATTCTATTTAAACACATATTTTCTACTATAATAAAATCTAATGCAAATTTATGTACAGAAAGCATCAATATACCTTACATAAAACAAATATACTTCAAACAACCTTATATAAATACATACTTTAATATCTAAACCATATAACAATAGATCCCAAATATCAACAATATACAAATGCAGAGAGAACGAAAAATGTATGCAGGAAAAAATATGCAGACCTACATGATATATCATTAATATAAAAATATATATATGAAAAAAACAGAACATATGAGTTATATAACTTGTCAAAGTATGCCCATACATTATTATATACTCGAACATAAATCTCTCGGTAAACAACTAATTTATATACATATAAAAATAAATAGCAATTTCAAATTTAAAACTTACCCATATTCATATAAATCCAACAGCAAACCAACTAACTGAACTAGACTATACTTATATACAATATATATGTGGCATAATCTACTCACATATACAATATTTAACTTATATTCAAAATCTATATTCATATATCAATATATATGTTTTAAACATACCTTATTATAAATACATACACTAACAAAAGCAGATCATATATGAATATAAACGAACATATATAATATATTGTATACTGCATATAAGATTATATAGACTAATCTATGATTTACATACTTAAAATATTTATGCTGTCACAATAACTTATACATATATGACTAACAGAACATATGTAAAATCTTATACCATACTATAGTTTATAAGAATACACGGTAGAACCACATATTCCCATGACATGCATAAACAATACATAAATGTATGCAACAGATTATACTGTATAATAATAAAACTATTACATATAATGCAAATTATGAAACAAGGAGTCATACAAAGTATGATAAAAATTAGCTTCAGACATAAGGAAGTTTAGATGATAGAATATAGATATAATAAAATATATATATAGCTTATATACAATATGTAGACAACGTAACTCGCACATATATAACAGATAACAACATATATTCAGCCGACACATATATATAAACAGAAATTTGTAAGGCTCATTTCATATACACGCATCAACAATAAGTACAGACGTACATGCAAACAAAATTTTCCTTTGTATTATAAATTTTTTAGAAATATATATTATTAAAATATATATACTTTAACATATTAATCAACAGATTATACATGTGTAGACTATTATAACACATATTAAAAAGCTCCAACCGATCGTACAAAACATACATATATATACTTAGTTTTATAAAATTTGAAAATCAATATATATATATAACAACCGATATATATACCTATGAATGAACAGAGTTGAAGCTCGGAATAGCGAGGCTGGTGGGCTGTTGGAGTTGCCTGGCCTCGAGTGAGGGCATGGGGAAGGAGGGACAGTCGGCTAAGGTTGGTTGGTTGTTTGAGGCGGCAGGCCAAGCTCGGGAATGGTTTTAGTGGAGGCCAAAAGTGGCAAGGTGGCGGTAGAGAGATAACTAGAGAAGTGAGATCTGGAAAAATGGAGATGTGAAAAGAATGAGGAACGGCATGTGAAAGAGTTTGCAAAGGAAAACTTCAAATCTTTTTTTTCTTTTCGTTCGAAATGAACAGTAGCTGAAAAATGTGAAACCGATTAAAACCAAAAGGTATGACTCTTGAAGTCTGCAAATATTTATGACTAGTGGCCGTTTATTTCAACAGTTTGAAATTCGAATGGACACTACTATCAAAAGTGCAAAAGTGGTACCGATACAGTTACCGACGTTTACAGATTCTGTCGCGTACTAGACTTCAAAACACAGAGTTGAATATATCGCAGAGATCAGCACGTCGAGACGATCAAAACGGTATACAGATATCAGTGTTACGATTGAATTATAAAAATTCAAATTTTCTACTAGATGAAAATGCAGCAAAAACGCAGAAAAATAAGATCGACGGAGCTAAAGAAGTCCGAATTTGGAAAAACGAAAAATGACGTCTTGCTCAGAAGATGGTTTAGAATTTTTCCATATAAAAATATTCAGGTTTCGAAAACATTTTATTTTCATTGCTTTTTAACTGATTAAATTGAAGTAAATTTACGCACGAAATAAACTTTCATATTTTCGGACGAAAATTTTCCAGTTGCTATGTTTAACTAGACGCATTCCAAATATCAAATTATTATTTCAAAATTTTATCGTTTAAAATTTCACAAAATTTCAACTAATTACGTTATTAAAACAGTTGAAATTTACGGGTCGTTACACTCTCCCCCACTCAAAACTTTTCGTCCCCGAAAAGGAAGGAGGTAGGAGAATAGAACCGGCCAGAAAGAAAAATGGCTTTGAAAACAAAATAAACAACTAATTTAAAACCATATAAATTTCAACTTAAATTAATTAATATTCAATAATTTGATTTAATCCATTTGATTTCACTTAAGTGAAATCAATCTTAATTATTTCTAAATTTATTATCTTATTATCCAATTATGTTTAATTAACAAATTCCTAAAATCATAAATTAGAATAGTCACTTAATAAAATCATATTTATTCAACAAATTTAATTCTTCTTTATTCCAAATTATTATTAAGTTTATTTCATTTAACATTTCTTATTACATATATTTAAACGATATAAATTAATTTAGACCATATAAATTTCAATTTAAATAATTTATATTCAATAATTGGTTTAAATTTAAGGTATTTCCATAAGTTGATCTAATTTCAATTTGTTAATTCTTTCAGAACAAAATTTATTATATTCATCTCATTCAATTAACTTATTATTCTATCATCTTTATACACTTAGATTTTAATTTATAAAATCATTTTATATTGTATATTATCCAATTACATTTTAACTTCTGAATAATTTAGGTAAGTTATATTGAAATGCAATTTAGTACTATACAAATAATATTTTCAAATTCAATTATTTCAAGTTTAAATATTTATCCAAAATTTAGCTTTATTTATAATTGAAACATCCTTTAACATAATTTTAAGAATTTAATTTCCGTTTAATTTCAAACCCTTTAGAGATAATTATGTATATACTATATATTAAATCAAATTAAATTTAAAATAATATTCCCATATATATATATATAAATCAAGTCATACTTAAGAAATTCAAATTAAAATATTTCCCAACCAAAACCGTAGCAAAGCTCCAGAATGGTTTCTCCACTTCGAAACTCGAAAATGAATGTCGATGATGCGGCCGCCATCACCGAAATTATTTTCCAACGACAAAGAGAAGAGTACTGATTTCAATATTTTAAAATTCTTTGAAAACGGTTTCTATTTGAAAATACGTTCAATAATATACATTTTTAAAAAAATTAAAAACCAAAGCTTGAATTTTAGGAAATTAAATTCTCAAATTCTTACTTTAAATTCATTTAAATTTCTAAATAAATCTATAAACCAACTTTTATAATTCCATTTATTTTTATATTGGAATAATCAATGATTTACAAAACAAATAGTGAAAATCAAATATTACCTTTCTGACAACCAATTCAGTTAACAATTCAATTTCAGAAAATTTATACTTATATATAATATAATCATACAAGATTATTTTATTTACCAAATTTTGAAAATACTATTGTGTTAGTTTGCTCTGTTCAAGTGTTTTGGAAATCCTATCGATAGCGTTGATCAGACAAATCGATCAAAAACCCAAATCAACATCAACAACTCAAACAACACAATATATATTAAAACGTTTTAAATATTAATTTACAAATACACTTCCTCGCTCGACGATACAAGAATGGACTTCAAAGCAAGGATATAAATTTAAATTTGAGGGACTCAAATCAAAGATAATTTTTGATTCGAAGGTAGGTTCGAAACAAAGATAGGGTGATTAAATAACAAAATAGAAAGATAGATAAGTTTATATAAATCGCGGGCAACCTTAACCGGGTCGACCGTGACATTAATAATGAAATCGATGCAGAATTCCGAGGCAAATCGGCATCAGATCTCAAGGGATAGAGTTCAGGTATAGCAGGTAATAGATAACATCGTAAACCGAGGATACAGAAATCTTCGGTAAATCGATGCCTATTATAAAGAAGTTTTGCTCCTTTACGAATCATTCGAAGATTGGCGAGACCGTCGATCTATTATAGATATCATTCAAAATAGAGTTATGAGGTGCTCCAGAATTGAAAAATGAATTTCGGAACCGAGGGAAACGTTCCAAAATTCAAAGAAATTGAGTCAAAGGATGAGATTGAAACTCGAATGAGAGTGATTCTGTAAATACATTTACACTATACGTTGAGTTTTGCCTAGAGCTACCAAAGCTCTGATACCAACTGTAACGGGACGTCGCAAGTGGGGTAACGCCCACCGTAGCATACAGCTGTACCTGTGTTCTGCCTTTACGGCCAGCCTCTCGACTGCACCAACCTCGCAGGGACATGTAGGAGTAAGAGTCATCCGCTCGCTACCAAACCCAAATGCGAGAACCCCCTATCATGCTGCACCCGCCAAGTGCATAGGCAGACACACATGTCGGACTTGAATAATTCAAAATACCGCGTTTTTAATTTAAATTTGGCAAAACTGAACATATACAGTAAATAAATAATCACAGATCACAGACACAGAGTAATAAATGCAGCGGAAAGAAAAGATAGTAGTTCATGAAGCTACTATATACGTATCAGAGTTAAATAATGTACAACAGATGTCTCAGATACAATAATCAAATACAAGAATCAGAATACAATCACTGGAATCAACTGAATATCTAAAAGCTGGATAGATAGCTGGATCTCCAAGCGAAGCTCCAACTCCAAAGGTGAGTCTCGAATACTGGTACACTCAGTCTGACCCGAGCGTAAAGCAAAACACAAAACACTCGAGTCAGGATTAACATTCTTATATCAATAAATCCAACTCAAGTGAAATAATAACCGAAATACAAGTAACTCAAAGGATGTTTGGAATAACCATCCTTTAAGGATCCGTTAAACAATCTACTATGTAGTAGTATACGATAAGTAGATAATGCCTATCAGTAATATAAAATATCAAAATAGTGTTAAGGCGTTACCATTATCCCCCTTAACACATTTTATATAAGCGTTATAGTCTATACAGCACTGTAAACTCCACCGTAAACTAGTGGGCTATTAGGGAGTACTCCATAGGTATAACACAAAACAAATCGTAGTGGTCGCGTATATAGGGATCCAAGTATGACAAGGCACATGAGGCAATACCCAAGGTAGTGAAACTATCGTTTGCCTGATCCGGACTGGTGAAAACGCATCGCCGCAGCGATCGCAACACCGCGAAACAACACTCCCAAATCAAGGGTGCACCAATCGACAACAAGTAAGGAGTAGTTTTCGAAGAAGTGTGTTTGCTCGAGGCCCCCATTTGGCCCGGCACGGCTCCTGTTTTAGTCATTTCCAATTTGACACAAGTGCCAAGGCAATCCATTATCGTTCTCTTTCTTCAGTCATCACGTACATCATTCCAACCACTTCATTC
Source organism: Allium fistulosum (assembly GCA_030737815.1). NCBI lineage: Eukaryota > Viridiplantae > Streptophyta > Magnoliopsida > Asparagales > Amaryllidaceae > Allium > Allium fistulosum. The sequence goes on along the minus strand of CM060902.1, from coordinate 1,331,433,500 downwards.
TGGATCACACTCTGCGTATAGTTATTAAAGTGGTTTTCGGTTTAGACAGTGAGTATGTCCCTAACCGATTCCGGTCTCTTTAATAACTTCCGTAATTATTACACCGATTGGTCATTTATATATTTCGAAAACCAAATCAATTACAATTTCAATTAGAATTTGTAAACCAACATTTCATTTCTCTTCCTAAATCAATTTCCATAATTTACGTTTCAAAACTTCCACATTCATAATTTCAAAATCTTATAATTCAATTTCAATTTCTACTTAAAACAATTCAAATTTTGATTCAAGTTCGTATATAAGTTTCATTCCGAAATCATTTAAATTAATTTAATTTAACATTCAAATCAATTTAACTTCATTTATCGATTTCATTCAATTATTCCTTAAGTAAATTTATTATTCAAACAACTTCTATTTAATTTCCAATTCACTAAATTAATTACTTCAGTTCAACTTCATATATCAAAAACTTATAAATTTGAATTAAATTAAATTCATCAAATCAATTCTTTCAATTACAAGTCTTACTTTAATTTCAATAAATCACATTATATTTCTTGTTAAAGAAATTCAATTTCACTTATTTATTTACTTAGTTACAAATTTCAAAACTCAATTAATAAAGAAACTATATTTCACTAATTCAAGAGGTTCAATTTCACTTAATAAAGAATTCAATTCAATTTAATTATTAAATAATTAAATCTTATTTAATTATTAAATAATTTCAAAACTTAATTATTTACTAATTTCAAAACTTAATTATTAAATAATTCCAAACTTAATTATTAATTAAATTCAAAACAACGTTCTTTCATCAACTACTTTGTTAATATTTTCTTTCAAATTATTAAATATTAACATTTTCCTTTGATTAAAATTCAAATTTCAACCTCATTTCAAAACCATATTATTTATTCAAATAAAATCTTTATTTTAATTTTCAATCAAATTATTGACCAATCGGGTTTTATTTAATTCTATCCTAAGTCAAGTTCATTTGGGTATTTATCATTTCAACCCAATTCCAATTCAATTCAAAATCAAAACATAGCAAAGGGAACTTGCAGTGTGATAACTGGGATGGTGTCAAAGTAAATAAACAAGCAATAACAACAACCAATATCAATCCAATAATTAATTCAAATAATCCCGAAATAATTGTCTTAATTCACATTGTTGTTTGTGCAAATTAACATAATTATTTCTAGAATCTACACTATCATTTCATGTAGATTAAAGATTATTACACTAATAATTATACGGTTCTTCACTTGATATCCATTGTTCAATTTCAAACTACATCAATTTTTCAACATACATTCAATGGTTCAAGGTGTACATAACCAAATTTCTACGTGTCAATTAATCTAACATTTAAATAAGGTCATATTATGCAAATGTCATCTAATCAAATTTAGCATATATCAAATCTAACTATCCTATATCAAATTCAATTGCATACTATTTATCACTTAACATTAACAATTTAACATCCAATATAACAACAAACAATCAATCACTTATCAACCAAACGGGATTATCATCGTATAATTAACAGATAATGGTGTCAGATGTCACAAGTGAACCGGTACAGTTAATAGCATAAATAACAGTGTAAATAACTAACAGTAGCCTATTTCCATTGTCGTTTCAATTGAAATCAGATTTAATAAATAAAAGAACATTAATCGTGAGTGATTGCTCACCTTTCGAGGCTAGAGAAATAGACGATGAGATTGAGTTATGAAATCCAGGCACAAATCCCAAAACAAGGCAAGATAGAACTCGAATCGACGAACGAAGATGATAATAAGGAATCGACGAAAAATGAAATCAGAACCGACTTGATATAGATTTGAAACAAAATACAAGTTATAAATTTCTCTAAAACCACATTTTTTTAAACATATATTCAAATTAAAAATAAGATATATATATTTCAAATCACTAATTTAACTTTTAACCCCAATAACAAAAATCTATATACACATTTAAAAATCCAGGCTCAAGTAAACTAGTGTATATGTAATTATACATAACCATTTATATAACCATATTCGAAATTTGAAACACATATTTAACATCACAATATAATTAAAATCAATATTCTATTTAAACACATATTTTCTACTATAATAAAATCTAATGCAAATTTATGTACAGAAAGCATCAATATACCTTACATAAAACAAATATACTTCAAACAACCTTATATAAATACATACTTTAATATCTAAACCGTATAACGATAGATCCCAAATATCAACAATATACAAATACAGAGAGAACGAAAAATGTATGCAGGCAAAAATATGCAGACCTACATGATATATCATTAATATAAAAATATATATATGAAAAAAAACAGAACATATGAGTTATATAACTTGTCAAAGTATGCTCATACATTATTATATACTCGAACATAAATCTCTTGGTAAACAACTAATTTATATACATATAAAAATAAATAGCAATTTCAAATTTAAAACTTACCCATATTCATATAAATCCAACAGCAAACCAACTAATTGAACTAGACTATACTTATATACAATATATATGTGGCATAATCTACTCACGTATACAATATTTAACTTATATTCAAAATCTATATTCATGTAACAACCCGCATATCTATCGATTTTATATTTAAATATTTTATCGTTAGTCGGATGTTAGTCCGAAAAGCTACTTTTTGCATACGGTCAAATTAGGACTCGAGACCACTTCCATTGAGTTCAAAATGACGTTTGCGATCTTTTTGAGTGTAAACTTCGATACGTTTGGAGATAGTGAAATTTTCGATACTTTTTCCCGCCTTTGACTTTGGTTTGGACTGCACCCCTTTAGTTCAGCCCAACCATCTTCCTCACTCTATCAAAAACACTTTAAGCTTTGTCAAAAATGGTGGTGGGAAGTGGAAATTAAAACTCCAAACACAAATTCTATTGCAAATCCGAGATTCAACATCAAATTCACGTGAAGAACATTGATTCAAGCTTGTTGGTGTTCTTGCTTTGCTCTCAAATCTCCATCTTCATCAAATTCCGTGAAAAGGTGAGATTTTTGATCTCACATCTTGCCTATAATTGTCATTGGACTGTTGGGGATGATCCCTTATCACTTTAGCATGTTTGTTTGCATTTGGTTTGGATTGGATTGGCGAAAAACTACAAATTTTGGCGTTTTGGTGAGTTTCTGGCCTTAAGTCATTTCTGGCCATCGCTAAGTCGTCCACGAGTTAAGCCTAAGTCGTAAGTCGTTCGCGTTGAAAAGTCACACGGAGCATAAGTCGTTCCACGCCTTAAGTCGTTCGCGAGTTAAGGGCTTAAGTCGCGCGCGTTGAAAAGTCACCGCCTTTGTATTTCTATTCGCCTGTGCTAAGTCGTTCACGAGTTAAGCCATAAGTCGTCCACGAGTTAACATCTTAGGTCGTCCCCGAGTTAAGAGTTAAGTCGTTGCCTTCTGCTATCTCGTCCTGGCCTAGGTCGTACTGAGATAAGTCGTTAGGTCGTATAGACCTTAGCTCATAGCTCGTATTTGAGCTTAAGTCGTTAAGTCGTATCGACTTTAAGTCGTTGGGTCGTACACCCTCTTAAGTGGTAAGTCGTTCGCGAGATAAGCAAGTACTAAGTCGTTCGCGAGTTAAAACCTTAAGTCGTAGGTCGCCTCCGACCTAATATTTCCCCTGCTATTTCACTAGGTCGCTTGACCTTAAGTCGTAGGTCGTCTCCGACCTATGCCCCACTTAAGTCGCATCCCACTTAGGTCGCAGGACTCTGTTAAGTCGTAGGTCGTCTCCGACCTTACCCTTGGCCTTGTTAGTTCGCGTGAACCCTTAGGTCGTATGACCTACTTTTCCTTAGGTCGCTGGACCAGCTTGCCTTCACTAAGTCGTACCGTGACGGGGCGCTGCCCCGCACCCCGCCGGGGGCGCTGCCCCCTGGACCCCCGCGACCTGACCGGGCAGGTCGAACCCCATATTACTCTGCGTAGGCAATCTTAGCTGAAAAGCATTCATCAGAACTTCCACTTTGATGCATTTTGAGCTGATTTCCTTGGATTTTTTTTCACGTCTTCGAATGTGAATTTTTGTGATAGATTGTTCCAACAATCGTTTTATGACTTGTCACTTTAAAGATATGAAGGTTTTAATACTAGTGGTAAATATCAAAACTCTTTCATCAAATCGATTTCAACACTATTTTTAATATCAAAAGTTCGTTTTCTCAAACCGATTTCCAATCTACTAAAATATATAAGCCTTTACTTCACTCGGATGAGAAATCGACTTAAACGACTTAGTAAAACGAGTGGTATGAAACGCTTGTGTTCACTTCGTCGGTTAGCTCTTGGACTTGTTCGATTGAACCCTTTTGTGACAATTTCCTAGTAAAGATCTACAGTTTGTTCGTAAATATTTGAGTTAAGCAAGTGGTTATGGGACATGAAGCTAAACTCTTATATTTACTAGCTTAGTGTAATCGACACTTCTTTATGATCGATGATGATCATTTTATGGTTTAGACTAGCAATGTGCGATGTCTCTTCGTCCGTGTGTTCGGACTTGCCTTCGGGCCATCCGTGTGTTCGGAAAATTTAAATGGATAGCTTCCATGAGATAGCTTCTCGTCCGTGTGCTCGGACTTCCCCCTTTTAGTGATTTCTGGATTTCGTGTGTTGATTTCTGGGATTTGTTCTGGATTTCGTGTGTTGATTTCTGGATTTAGTGCTTCACCAACTTTTGTGGTTTTCACTGATATGATATCAGTTTTTGTGTATTGGTGAATTTGTGTGTCATTACCTTTTTATGTGTTTGGATCTTTGAGAAGATTCTTGTGATATTGATTAATCCCTTGTTGATTATCATTTACATACTTATAGTAGTATGCCATCATGGTTAGTATATGTTTATGCCATACCCCTTATCCTATATCATGTCATCTGATATTTATAGTTAGACTGATCCGTTTATTATTTTCTTATAAATAATACTCGGGTCAGACCGAGATGTTACAGGTGCTTCTGCTTGACTTCTCTTCTGGATTATTCTGACTTTTGGCTAACTACTTAGATTGTAGTTTTTGGATGTACACCTTTGAGATATAGACTCTATGTTATGTACTTATTCTTTTGTATAGCACGTGATGCTATTCTTTTGTATTATCGTGGATCTTTCAGACCACTACTCTGATGTACACTTTCATGTGTTATATATTTATTCCTATCTTCTTCCGCCTTTGTGATATGGATGTCTGTGACTGATTTATGTTATGATTATTTCTATGTTTGTTTCCGAAGATTATATATAGCCACCGTGTGATAGCTTTGTGTTTGTATCGGTATGTCGGATTTCCTCCTTAAAAGATATGCATTCTATACTATCTGACGTATCGGTGCACGCACAAAGAAGTTACATGGATGGTCGCTCCTTCACAGCCTTATTCTCCGTGCTAATTGACAGCACTACATCGTAGTGTTCTTGGTTAGCGTGGGTATAGAGGTGGGGCGTCACAATTCATATATCAATATATATGTTTTAAACATACCTTATTATAAATACATACACTAACAAAAGCAGATCATATATGAATATAAACTAACATATATAATATATTGTATACTGCATATAAGATTATATAGACTAATCTATGATTTACATACTTAAAATATTTATGCGGTCACAATAACTTATACATATATGACTAACAGAACATATGTAAAATCTTATACCATACTATAGTTTATAAGAATACACGGCAGAACCACATATTCCCATGACATGCATAAACAATACATAAATGTATGCAACAGATTATACTATATAATAATAAAACTATTACATATAATGCAAATTATGAAACAAGGAGTCATACAAAGTATGATAAAAATTAGCTTCAGACATAAGGAAGTTTAGATGACAGAATATAGATATAATAAAAAATATATATAGCTTATATACAATATGTAGACAACGTAACTCGCACATATATAATAGATAACAACATATATTCAGCCGACACATATATATAAACATAAATCTGTAAGGCTCATTTCATATACATGCTGCAACAATAAGTACAGACGTACATGCAAACAAAATTTTCCTTTGTATTATAAAAATTTTAGAAATATATATTTTTAAAATATATATACTTTAACATATTAATCAACAGATTATACATGTGTAGACTATTATAACACATATTAAAAAGCTCCAACCGATCGTACAAAACATACATATATATACTTAGTTTTATAAAATTTGAAAATCAATATATATATATATATAAAACAACCGATATATATACCTATGAATGAACAGAGTTGAAGCTCGGAACAGCGAGGCTGGTGGGCTGTTGGAGTTGCCTGGCCTCGAGTGAGGGCATGGGGAAGGAGGGACAGTCGGCTAAGGTTGGTTGGTTGTTGGAGGTGGCAGGCCAAGCTCGGGAATGGTTTTAGTGGAGGCCAAAAGTGGCAAGGTGGCGGTAGAGAGATAACTAGAGAAGTGAGATCTGGAAAAATGGAGATGTGAAAAGAATGAGGAACGACATGTGAAAGAGTTTGCAAAGGAAAACTTCAAATCTTTTTTTCTCTTTTCGTTCGAAATGAACAGTAGCTGAAAAATGTGAAACCGATTAAAACCAAAAGGTATGACTCTTGAAGTCTGCAAATATTTATGACTAGTGGCCGTTTATTTCAACAGTTTGAAATTCGACTGGACCCCACTATCAAAAGTGAAAAAGTGGTACCGATACAGTTACCGACGTTTACAGATTCCGTCGTGTATTAGACTTCAAAACACAGAGTTGAATATACCGCAGAGATCAGCATGTCGAGATGATCAAAACGGTATACAGATATCAGTGTTACGATTGAATTATAAAAATTCAAATTTTCTACTAGAGGAAAATGCAGCAAAAACGCAGAAAAATAAGATCGACGGAGCTAAAGAAGTCCGAATATGGGAAAACGAAAAATGACGTCTTGCTCAGAAGATGGTTTAGAATTTTTCCATATAAAAATATTCAGGTTTCGAAAACATTTTATTTTTATCGCTTTTTAACTGATTAAATTGAAGTAAATTTACGCACGAAATAAACTTTCATATTTTCAGACGAAAATTTTCCAGTTGCTATGTTTAACTAGACGCATTCCAAATATCAAATTATTATTTCAAAATTTTATCGTTTAAAATTTCACAAAATTTCAACTAATTACGTTATTAAAACAGTTGAAATTTACGGGTCGTTGCAAAGTCTTTTATAATATAAAAGATACACCTTTTAAAATCTTCTTTGATTTCAAAATAAAGCTTAATCATCTTCACAAAGGTCAATTCATAGTTTTTCCAAACTATTTACAATTTCATTTCAACTTGAAATGTTTCGATACAATTTGGAAATCCTTTCTTTTTATGAAAGTTATTATTATCTGAAAACGGATAGTTTTCGTTTTGGGAAAAACTGGTTACAATTACACAGGTTAAAGCCATCCAAGTATAAAACTTGAATTTAAATTTAAATTTCCAAAACCATATTTTAAATGGTTAAAATCCCATATAAACACCTTTTACACTTGTAAAATCTTTTAAACCAAAATTCCCAAATTATTGAATTCAATTTCAAAATATTGAATTCAAATTTTAAACCTAATTATTCAAATTTCAATTTTATTAAGTTATTTAAAATAACTCTTGGAAAACTCATTTTCAAAAAAAAACTTTCAATTCCAATTTCCAGAACCAATTTGGATTCAAAAATTCAATCTTTAGAATTATCAAAAATCCGTGACTTAACCGATTTCCACGTGAAATCCACATTTGTGTGTGTATGGTGTAGTCCAGGGGTTTAACACAATAGTGCAACAACATTCAACCATCACAGATCAAATATAACAATATATTTGATAAGCGGTATAAACTATAACGCTTATCTTTTATTCACAGATCACAGATATATATATATATCACAGATAAACAAATTACAGATCACAACACAAATCAGGATATATCACAAAGCATCACTGTAACATTCCCCCTTTTGACCGCCTCCAGTCGGTAATTAAACCAACTCGAAACGTTCAAAAAGACGAATTGTTATTTAGTTTATAAGGTTTAAACAGAATCAGCCACATAAACACAGATAATAACACTGAATTAAAACAAATGAGAATTTATTTCATTACTATAAATCTTTTTATATACATCAGAGTTTATACAATTTTAATACTAATACAGCGGAATATCTTAAAATACAATTTTCTTCTGAAAACTAAAGTGATTCTTTACTCTCTCTCTAACTTCGCTGCTCGAAAATCTTCAAGCTGTAGAAATACTCGGTCTGACCCGAGTATTATATTCAAAAGAAAATAATACACAGGTCAGTCTAATTCAAACCAGCTTATTAGTGCATATAAGCAGTAATAATTTAAATAGACGACAGTCACAATAATTCTCGTCTATCCGATTCTTTTAACAAAGAAATCGGATGACGAAAATTTTAACACTAAACAGTGTTAAACAATAAATCAACAGATTTAAAACATCAACAGAGATAAACAGTGTTATTGGCTGCCGTACACACGTGTGCATTCGTACACGTGTGCACTGCCCCGCCAACTCGTGTGCATAGATAACGGTGCAACATAGTGTACAAACTCAAATAATCGGGCCTCAAACTGCAACAATATTTTGGAGGCAGAACAAAATAGCCCAAGCAGTACACAAAGGCAACAAAGATGACCAAAACAACAGTTATGATCGAGTAACCGGAGCTACCCAGGGTCAACAACAGTGCCACAAGCATAACAAACTCAGTGAAGTGCCAACATCACAAATATGAATATAATCAGTGAAGCTACAGATGTACAACATCAACAAAGGAATGCAGACTGAACAAATAACAAGTGGAGCTATAATCAATGAATGCCAGAGCCAAAAGTTCACAGTGAAGACAGTGATACAAGCTAATGAATGCAAGATGCAACACAATGAAAACAACTCACATGCAAGCACTGCCCCAAACCAAACTCAAGTGTATGAATGCAAAGTGATACATGCACAATGCAACACACAAGGGCAACAACATAAAGACCAGAGTGTGCAGGTACAATACAAAGACAACAAGGTCGTGAATGCAAACTAGTGTGAATGCAACAAACAAAGCTCAACAGTATAGCAATTACAGCAATGGCAATGGTATGGATTGACAGATGAAACACACTAATATCAACAACATTTGAAATGAATGCAGACAGTGGTCCAGCATGATAAATGCCAAATGCACAACAGTGAATGAATGAAGTGATAAAGCATTTGTGACAAAGATAGGATCAAGTGCATATCTGTTACTTATTGAAACAGTCAAACAAATCCAACCAGATGCAAAACCGAGGTTTCAAAAACAGTCAAAGCCGAAATTCACAAAACAGGAAAAGTTCGTATCTGTACTTTTGAAAATGTCAGAGATAAATCTCAAAATCAAGAAAGAATTTTCAAAAATGACCGAAGCCAAATGTAACAGCAGTTTTAAAAAAATCAAGTCAAAGCCGAGTAAAACTGGAACGAAGTTCAACAGTGCAGAGATGACCAATGTTGAATTTAAAATTCACAGGAATGAAAACAGTGATAGCCGAGCATTTAAAATATTACAGTTCTAGTCAAACTGTGGATTAAAAATCGAAGCCAAGGTCGAAGTCAACTAAAACAATTTCAAATCAAGGCCGAGGCAAAATCAAGCATAAAAGTTATAGTTATAAAAATATACGAACTATTTGCAAACAGAATCAGACCATGAGTTCTAGCCAATGAACTGAAGTGAAGGCATGAACTGTGCTCGTGACAACCAGACTCAGGTATGCTCAAGTCCAAATGCAACAGTGAACCACTAATTTAAACTGGACAGTATATTATAAGCTAATTTGTTTTAGTTCAACCCAGCCAACTTCAAAGAACAGATAACCGTATGCCTACACATGACTGCACGACTCAAGTATACACAAATACACATATATGGTGACACAACAGTATGTTGAATACAAAATAGATGCAACAGTGGATGTCGAGTACAATGAATGGAGAGATGGCCAGAGACGAAGCTCACAGGGGCCAGAAAAACTCAAGTCTTAACTTATAGTGAAGAGGATAGCAATGTCGACAAGTATGATACCAGAAAAATGTCAAAACCGTGATCAAAGTGAACATGTCAAGGCAAATGACCAGTTTCAACCTACTAATGTAACCATGTGCATAAGTGGTTAGTGAACCCAAATACTAAACGAAATAGGTATGCAAAACAGTGCCAAATGGTCAAGATAGCTGAAATGAATGATCAAACTCGATGCAACAGGCCAGAATAAATACAGGTCAATGCCAGTGAATTCGAGAGCAAAGAAGACAGTGTCAAAGAAATCATCATCGAAGAAAAATCATTTCGAAACCGAGGCCAACATTATCGCATTTTAAAGAAATCGAAATAGCCGTTTTCACAAAATCAGATTATTTCCAACTAGACGAAGCCAACCAAAGAAATAGCAAGTTCACAAATCCATGATGACCAAGAGAGCATCGCCTAGCATTTTAACAAAATCAAATGGCCAAAATAAATCATCAACATCAAAGCGAAATCAAATGGCCCAGATAATCGATCGGTCGAGCAACCAAATTGACAAGTTCAACAAATGAACGCAAATAAAGGAGATCGAATACATAAAAACGAAAACAAGGTCTCGAATGAAATTAGATGTGAGTAAATAAATTTACTCACCTTTGTTTAAAGCGCACAGATTGAAGGAGCCACGATTTCTGAGGGGAATTGAAGCATCATCGCGTTCGATTTGGCAAAGCGGCGATCTCATACTCGAAGCCCTAATTTTTCTTGTCGAGGAGGAGCGATTTGTAAGCCGCCATTTATTTTCTTCTCGTCTGTTTTAGGTTTAGGGTTTGAATGAATGAGAAATTGAGGGGATCGGGTTTTCGTGTTTTAACCGAGATAAGGATGGGCTTAGGGTATGGGCTGGTTATAGTTTTTTTTTCTTTTTATTTTAAATTTTGTTTTTATTATTTTTATTTCTTGTTTTTATTAATAAACTTATGCTATTGAATTTTGTAGATAAAATTTATTTCCTTTTAAACATCATCATTTATATCTATATTGTTTTAACTTGCCTATATCTTATCATATCAAAAATGTAGTGTTTTAATTTTAAATTAAATAAGATAATTTTGATTTTCTTTAAATTCATTTATAAATCCCGATTCAAATTATTATTAAATTTTCAGTGGATTAAATCCAAAAATTTAATCGCAAATTCATTCTGATAATTTGAAATTCAAGTCAAATCATCGTTCAAATATTTAAAATTAATTAAATATTTTCAATTTAAATTGTTCAAAATTCAGGGTCGTTACAAACTCCCCTCCTTAAAAACTTTTCGTCCACGAAAAGGAAAAGTGGTTAAAATTTCATCAATATTTATACTCTAGTCAATTTTTTTTTTTACTAAACTTAAAACTTATTACAAATAAATGAATATAGGATTCATTTCATTTGTTTAATCTCATTAGTTTTGTTTAACTTCTCTTTTGTTCATTGATTTTCAAAAATCAAAACCCAAAAGTCTTTTACTAACATTTTTTTTATTTAAAACTCAGATTCAAACTTAAAATCCTTCACGTTAGAGATTTATATAATATATCTCTTCCAAAGCTGTGGACTTTCAAAACATTACAAAGATCCTCTTCCTTAGTTCATTAGGTAGGAATTTTGAAATTTTAATTTCAAACTATTGATTCGATATTTAAAGTTTGAAAATACTTGCTAACTCGAAATTTAACAAGTCCATCTTCGTTCTCACAGACATTAGACATACGCTGGCCAGGCGCAGGTCTAAAAATCTCCAAGTACTAAATATACTTGCTTCAATTCCCAGTGAAAATACTTTTAAAAATTCTTTTAAAAATGGATATGGAAAGCACGTTCCCCCATGGATTACAGTTCCACCCAGCGGTTACGCTACTATCCCAGTAGAGTCGCTTGTGGCTGTAGATTTCTCATCTCTTAAATTTCGCCATGGTTGTCGCTATAGATTGCAGTACACACGGCGGTTACGCTACTATCCCAGTAGAATCGCTCGTGTCTGTAGGCATCACGCCCCTCAAATTTCGCCTGGCATTAGATTGCAGTTTACCCGGCGGTTACGCCACTATCCCAGTGGAATCGCTTGTAACTGTGGGCATCTCACCCCTCAAATTACGCTAATCATCAATCAAATCTAATCTCATCGCGATGAACTATCGCGAAGGATTTCCGATTCAAATAGTCACTCTGACTAAAATTCTACGTAGCTACGAATTTCAAATGGACACTCATCGAGAGTTCCAATACCTTCTCTAATAATAAATGGAAGGTACTTTTCCACATCCTCAGTTTAGAAAACATAATATCATATATGTAGTACTTTCATTTCACATTTCGTACATATAACATCTATGTAAACATACATAAGATTTGCATAACAATGTCTTTCTAAACTAACGGTTTCAAATTTACCGTATTCATATATATAAGTTCTAAAACTTACATATCCATATTCATAACAAAATAGAGGATTTCAAAATTTTCCTCTAAGTCGATTTGGAAATTTAAGGTTATCTCAAACCTAATTCATATTCATAATTCCATTTATTATCGACTTTCACATTCGATTTGAATTACACATCACATCGTCAATTCTCAACACAGAATTGATGTCTATCGATATATAACCTCTGAGCTCGTACGTCTCAGAGAAGGGTGTTAAGCTAAGAGAATAAATTCTCCGCCACCAACAGATATATATTTAATAGAGATCAATTGCTATGTCATCAATTCACAATGTTAGACATGCAATCCAAATCATCATCTGAAATTCAAAGCTCAACTTATATTGTCTTTGATGTCGAAGTTAAACTCAATTTTAACTCAACGATTCAATCTTTTTGAAAAATTTCAAATTGAACAAATTGTTCAAATTTCTCATTTAACTTTTCAACTTCGACTTCAAAAATGAATTTCAAATCATTTATTCCTTACGGAATATATTCACAACATTTCACATTTGGAAAAACATTTCCATACTTATTTAAAATAAGTAATTCACAAATCTAATTTATTTTCAACATTTGAAAATATTCGATATACTTAAATCAAAATTAAGTATATATTTCATCTTTAAGGAAATCATTCTTTTTCACATATTCATTATTTGAGTCAAAACGAATGTTACGTAAAACATCGTTACGACAACTCAAAATCACTAGTATAGGGATTCGAAATTTAGATAGATATATAAATCCCAATACTATACAAAACATTTCCTTTCGGAAATCATTTACTATAACAACAGTGTTATAGTCCACCATTTCCTTATATTCGAAAACGTCTATTTCAACAATGAATGTTGAAATCTATGGTTTCGATATTCAATGCCTTTGAAAACATCTTTTAAAACAATTAACTTCGTTTTAAAATATCGATTTTCCAAACATGTCCATTTTATTCGATATGTATTCACGGTCCAAAATTGTGAATATACTACTTTTAACAAGCTATAAGAATTTACTTATCAAAAATAAGTCAGTTTCGAATTTATAAACAATGTTTATAAATTCTATTCCTATTCATAAAGACTTCAATTTATAAAAATTGCTTTATTAACCCATTCCTTTATAACTCAGTTTTATATCAGAATTTTAATTTATAAGTAAATTACTTATAAATTCTTTTATTTCGCAACTTCGATTCATTTTATAACTTCACAATCTTAATTCTGTAATTTCCATTCACTTATGAAATCCATTAAATATTTCATTTTTAACACTTATACAAATCATTTTATAATTCCAATATAATATCAGCCTTTTCAAATTTTCTATTTAAACCGTTTATAATAATTCCAAAATTCCAATTTAAACTATTATATAAATTCATCAGTTTTCCATTTCCAAGATAATCACTAGTTCTTTAGTAAATCATTCATCGACTTGGTTTTCAATTTAATCACATTTGATTCATTCACATTGGATTTTACTAACATTCATTCATATTCAATTAGTTCACATTCACTAATTTATATTCAAGTTAGTTTACTTTCAATCCAAATAAAATTTGATTCTAGTTAAATTTACTTACCTTTCAATTTGAATTCAATTTACATAGCTTTCAAATTCCATTAATACAATTTCATTAATACTTAATGAATTTCCATACAATCAACTAACAAAACCAATGCACATTCAACTTAACCAAATTTATTTACTTTGCTTACATTCAATTTGGTTCAACACACTTAATTTTAATTGGTTTATATTCCAATTCAGATTGAATTCTTATACTCACCATATTCACTAATTCACTTTTACAATTAAAGTTGAATTTTCTTTATATAGCTCAAATTCATATTCATTACTTCACTTTATTAATTCATTTTGATATCAAATTCAATTTGATTCAACATTACTTAAGCTATGTTTCATTTATCTTCACTTGCATTTATTTTCATCATACAACTTAAGTTCGCCTCTAAGTTATTTGAAATTCTATTTTATTTAACTTTTACTAAAGTCAAATTCATATCACTATTCAGAATTTAGATTTTGTTTTACTTAACAAAACCGTTTAACCATTTTAACAACTGGTTTTACTTAAATTTTCTCATTTTATAAGTTATACAACTTATTAATTTAAACTTTCACAATTCATATCATATAATCACTTATCTTTCAAGTTTAACTTTCCATCTCAACAATTTTTCAAATCAAGTTCAATTTATTTAACTTCCTTTAGTTAAATTTCAAATCCATATATTTATTAATGCTAACTCAATTCAATTTAACTTTTCTTAAGTTAAAAATCTTTATTTCCAAAAACAATTTTATACTTCTTTAGATTTGAAAAACATTTTCTTTTAAAGTGTTTCTAGTAACTATTCATATTAAACATCATAAACTAAGCTTTGTGTAAACCAAAGCTCTGATACCACCCTGTAACATTCCCCCTTTTGACCGCCTCCAGTCGGTAATTAAACCAACTCGAAACGTTCAAAAAGACGAATTGTTATTTAGTTTATAAGGTTTAAACAGAATCAGCCACAGAAACACAGATAATAACACTGAATTAAAACAAATGAGAATTTATTTCATTACTATAAATCTTTTTATATACATCAGAGTTTATACAATTTTAATACTAATACAGCGGAATATCTTAAAATACAATTTTCTTCTGAAAACTAAAGTGATTCTTTACTCTCTCTCTAACTTCGCTGCTCGAAAATCTTCAAGCTGTAGAAATACTCGGTCTGACCCGAGTATTATATTCAAAAGAAAATAATACACAGGTCAGTCTAATTCAAACCAGCTTATTAGTGCATATAAGCAGTAATAATTTAAATAGACGACAGTCACAATAATTCTCGTCTATCCGATTCTTTTAACAAAGAAATCGGATGACGAAAATTTTAACACTAAACAGTGTTAAACAATAAATCAACAGATTTAAAACATCAACAGAGATAAACAGTGTTATTGGCTGCCGTACACACGTGTGCATTCGTACACGTGTGCACTGCCCCGCCAACTCGTGTGCATAGATAACGGTGCAACATAGTGTACAAACTCAAATAATCGGGCCTCAAACTGCAACAATATTTTGGAGGCAGAACAAAATAGCCCAAGCAGTACACAAAGGCAACAAAGATGACCAAAACAACAGTTATGATCGAGTAACCGGAGCTACCCAGGGTCAACAACAGTGCCACAAGCATAACAAACTCAGTGAAGTGCCAACATCACAAATATGAATATAATCAGTGAAGCTACAGATGTACAACATCAACAAAGGAATGCAGACTGAACAAATAACAAGTGGAGCTATAATCAATGAATGCCAGAGCCAAAAGTTCACAGTGAAGACAGTGATACAAGCTAATGAATGCAAGATGCAACACAA
This sequence comes from Allium fistulosum, assembly GCA_030737815.1. Classification (NCBI taxonomy): domain Eukaryota; kingdom Viridiplantae; phylum Streptophyta; class Magnoliopsida; order Asparagales; family Amaryllidaceae; genus Allium; species Allium fistulosum. The sequence goes on along the minus strand of CM060902.1, from coordinate 1,331,417,499 downwards.
TGAAAACAACTCACATGCAAGCACTGCCCCAAACCAAACTCAAGTGTATGAATGCAAAGTGATACATGCACAATGCAACACACAAGGGCAACAACATAAAGACCAGAGTGTGCAGGTACAATACAAAGACAACAAGGTCGTGAATGCAAACTAGTGTGAATGCAACAAACAAAGCTCAACAGTATAGCAATTACAACAATGGCAATGGTATGGATTGACAGATGAAACACACTAATATCAACAACATTTGAAATGAATGCAGACAGTGGTCCAGCATGATAAATGCCAAATGCACAACAGTGAATGAATGAAGTGATAAAGCATTTGTGACAAAGATAGGATCAAGTGCATATCTGTTACTTATTGAAACAGTCAAACAAATCCAACCAGATGCAAAACCGAGGTTTCAAAAACAGTCAAAGCCGAAATTCACAAAACAGGAAAAGTTCGTATCTGTACTTTTGAAAATGTCAGAGATAAATCTCAAAATCAAGAAAGAATTTTCAAAAATGACCGAAGCCAAATGTAACAGCAGTTTTAAAAAAATCAAGTCAAAGCCGAGTAAAACTGGAACGAAGTTCAACAGTGCAGAGATGACCAATGTTGAATTTAAAATTCACAGGAATGAAAACAGTGATGGCCGAGCATTTAAAATATTACAGTTCTAGTCAAACTGTGGATTAAAAATCGAAGCCAAGGTCGAAGTCAACTAAAACAATTTCAAATCAAGGCCGAGGCAAAATCAAGCATAAAAGTTATAGTTATAAAAATATACGAACTATTTGCAAACAGAATCAGACCATGAGTTCTAGCCAATGAACTGAAGTGAAGGCATGAACTGTGCTCGTGACAACCAGACTCAGGTATGCTCAAGTCCAAATGCAACAGTGAACCACTAATTTAAACTGGACAGTATATTATAAGCTAATTTGTTTTAGTTCAACCCAGCCAACTTCAAAGAACAGATAACCGTATGCCTACACATGACTGCACGACTCAAGTATACACAAATACACATATATGGTGACACAGCAGTATGTTGAATACAAAATAGATGCAACAGTGGATGTCGAGTACAATGAATGGAGAGATGGCCAGAGACGAAGCTCACAGGGGCCAGAAAAACTCAAGTCTTAACTTATAGTGAAGAGGATAGCAATGTCGACAAGTATGATACCAGAAAAATGTCAAAACCGTGATCAAAGTGAACATGTCAAGGCAAATGACCAGTTTCAACCTACTAATGTAACCATGTGCATAAGTGGTTAGTGAACCCAAATACTAAACGAAACAGGTATGCAAAACAGTGCCAAATGGTCAAGATAGCTGAAATGAATGATCAAACTCGATGCAACAGGCCAGAATAAATACAGGTCAATGCCAGTGAATTCGAGAGCAAAGAAGACAGTGTCAAAGAAATCATCATCGAAGAAAAATCATTTCGAAACCGAGGCCAACATTATCGCATTTTAAAGAAATCGAAATAGCCGTTTTCACAAAATCAGATTATTTCCAACTAGACGAAGCCAACCAAAGAAATAGCAAGTTCACAAATCCATGATGACCAAGAGAGCATCGCCTAGCATTTTAACAAAATCAAATGGCCAAAATAAATCATCAACATCAAAACGAAATCAAATGGCCCAGATAATCGATCGGTCGAGCAACCAAATTGACAAGTTCAACAAATGAACGCAAATAAAGGAGATCGAATACATAAAAACGAAAACAAGGTCTCGAATGAAATTAGATGTGAGTAAATAAATTTACTCACCTTTGTTTAAAGCGCACAGATTGAAGGAGCCACGATTTCTGAGGGGAATTGAAGCATCATCGCGTTCGATTTGGCAAAGCGGCGATCTCATACTCGAAGCCCTAATTTTTCTTGTCGAGGAGGAGCGATTTGTAAGCCGCCATTTATTTTCTTCTCGTCTGTTTTAGGTTTAGGGTTTGAATGAATGAGAAATTGAGGGGATCGGGTTTTCGTGTTTTAACCGAGATAAGGATGGGCTTAGGGTATGGGCTGGTTATAGTTTTTTTTTTCTTTTTATTTTAAATTTTGTTTTTATTATTTTTATTTCTTGTTTTTATTAATAAACTTATGCTATTGAATTTTGTAGATAAAATTTATTTCCTTTTAAACATCATCATTTATATCTATATTGTTTTAACTTGCCTATATCTTATCATATCAAAAATGTAGTGTTTTAATTTTAAATTAAATAAGATAATTTTGATTTTCTTTAAATTCATTTATAAATCCCGATTCAAATTATTATTAAATTTTCAGTAGATTAAATCCAAAAATTTAATCGCAAATTCATTCTGATAATTTGAAATTCAAGTCAAATCATCGTTCAAATATTTAAAATTAATTAAATATTTTCAATTTAAATTGTTCAAAATTCAGGGTCGTTACAATCACATATTTGAGATATCAAACAATTCAACATCCAATACGATTCAAACATCCATAAGTAGGATTACTTTAATTATCTGACTAATTTAAATCAGGTAAATTTCTATGAATAAATTTTACTAGTTATGGTAAATTACTAATCAATTAATTACAAAAACATTTATTAAATTATCCTTTAATTGATCATAAATTAACCATTAATTAATAACTAATACTTAATTAATTATCCTTAATTAATTACCAAAACCGATAAAATTTCCAAAGTTATTTCCTTTTTAAAATAAATTTCTTTATCTCTTCAAATCTATTTAAAAATCCAAATTTTAAATAAATTCTTCAACTTATAAATAATATTTTCGAAATCCATTTATTAAGCCCTTTTTCCCAAAATTTGAAATTTAATTCAATATAGTTCAAACATAATACTTTTATCCTTTTAAAACTCCTTTTAAATTTATCCAATTCTCAAAAAAAAAATTTATAAAAACTTTTAACTTGAAATTTCAAAAATCCAATTTTATTTATTTCTGGTATCCAACGATACCAAAAATATATGCGGCTAAACCATAGCCTTCAACAATTTAAATCACAAAGCTAATCACACAAAGATTATAAATAATCAACACACAACATTGAAATAAATTCAAATGTTTGAGGAATCCTATTGGATCCCTCCAACCTGTTTCCCTGCTTCCACAGATGTTAGCACAACAATCAAATACCAATTCCACATCGAGGTGGAATATCGCGGTATATGGGATTTATAAAATATTATCCGCTGTTATGCGGCACAATAGGGTTTCATCCACTATATAATGCGGGAAATCAACTCCAAATACATATATAATACCAATTCCACTTCATGGTGGAATATCGCGGTATATGTTTTTAATATAATAACCTCCGCTTAATATGCGGCGTATAGGGTCTATTTCAATACAATAGATAGCAACCATCATTCAATCACACAATCAAGCAATTTTAAATTCAACTATTCAAAATTTAAATCGAAACACAATTCGATTGAGTGAGAATTTCTCACCTTGAGTTTCCGATATCAGTTGTAGTGTTTCATTTCGAATAAAATTAAACACGCGTTTAATTTTACCCGAAATTATCACTAGCTCCAATTGACTCCAAACCAACTCCATCACGTAGTGCTCGTCAATACGGTTCCAATGCAATTCGTTTCGTGCAAAACGGACCTCGTATGAAAAAGTTACTACATTTTAAACATTGTACGATTTTTTATATATATATATATATAAATTTACAATTTTATTTTATTATTTAACCTAGCTATCATCACGGCCGTTGATTTTCGAAATAGCAGATCTGGGCCATGTGTATTGTTTCTTCTTCATTCACGTTCAACAGTAGGTTCAAAGAGAACCCATAGCCGCCACCATACACGGAATTTTCGCACGCACCTCGTCGACTTTAACGACGATCGGAGACTTCCACTAGAACGTGCGTCACGAGCTCTACACCCACCGACAAGAACGGCAAGCTTGGCCTCCGTCTCGCATGGAAAAACACGTGCGAACGCGCTACCTTCCAGCTCCAATTGTCGTCGATCGGCTTCACTTTAAACGATCTCCACTGTTGGGTGTGAAGTACTCGGCGTGCTCTACGTTTTGCTAGTTGGAAGGTTTGGATGAAAGTCGATGGATGAGGAGATCAGAGGGGATTAAGTTCATAGCATTTCGGCCATTGAAAATAGCTAGGGCCGGCTGAAGCTTGAAACCCTAGTTTGTTTGCAAATGGAAAATAAAATGTCCTTATATAGAAAATTTGACGAAACACTATTCATCCGAGATTTTCCGAACTCCAAACGAAGCGTGCCGACTGACGTTTCTAAGGTTTAGCCTGCGTTTCGAACACAATGGAACATGTTTCGGGAGCTAATTCGATCATATGTGCGAGTTACGGAATTAAACGATCAATTTAAAATTAAATCGATTAAAACGATTTCTATGCGTTTTGGCTTGCCCCGGACAAACCGTAAATCCGATTGACACGAAATTCGAAACCTTACAATAATATAACATTACGGAGCCGATGAAACTGGTTTCATCGAAATCCGAGACTGTTTGGAAAATGACTATTTTTAGTCGTCAATTAAATTTTAAAATAATCAATTATCACAATTTAACTTTTAATTCAATTTTAAAAGTTTACAAACATCATTCTAACTCCAATATGGTTTAATATAACTTTATAAATCATTTTTATTCACATTTAATCCAATTTCCAATTATTTACGCTATTTCAAATATTAAATTATCGATTTAATTATCCAATTAAATCTCTATATTCGAAATTAAATTTATTCGACTTACAAATCTTACTTGTTAATATTTAAAATCAATTAAATATCTGAATTTCAAATGACAGAAATTCTGGGTCGTTACAAAAAGTATACAATAAATTAAAAGTCAAATAGAAGATCTTACGTGTAACAACCCGCATATTTTACGATTATATATTTAAATGATTTATTTAAATATAGCATCGTTAAGTTGAATTTAAAAGTCCAAAACATGACTTTTTGTAAACGGTCGAATCCGGACTCGAGACTATTTCCATTGAGTCCAAAATGGCGTTTGCGACCTTTTTGAGTATAAACGTCGATATGTTTGGAGTTGAGTAGAATTTTGCTATTTTTCTATTTTGGGTTTGGGTTTCAGCCCACTAACCCAACAAAATACCCTAACTCCTCCTCCAACTCCTCTTCATACATTTTCATTTCCTAACACTTTCAAGCTAAAAGAAAAATGGGGGAGGAGAAAAGAAATCAGAATTCCTAAGCCCTAGTTTACTAAGAAATTCAAATTCAAGCTCTAGAAATCAAAGAGAAGCTTAGGTAAGCATCATCTTCATCTTCTCCATCTCAATCTCTCTTCAATTTTCATAAATTCCTAAACCCTAACTTAAGAAATATTTGCTTATGAGCTTAGATTGGAGCTTCTTGAGTTGAAATTGAAGAGGAATTGGCCTTTCCATTGTTTTAGAGCTTCTCATTCGTGTTATTGGGTTTAAAGGTGAGTTCTTGAACTCACATCTATGTCTATACCTTTGATAGTTGTTAGCTATGAATTCCTAACATCTATTTCATGTTCATTTGCTTTTGAATTGAATTGGTTTGGCGAATTTTCCAACTTTTGGTATTTTGAAGTCAAAATCTATGATAATTTTGTTATGGATGTTTTGACTTGTTGTTTGGAGTGTATTGGTGAGTCTATAGGGCTGGGTTGTTGCTTGGCATAAATCCCTAGCCATCGTCGCTCGTCCGATCGCTTTCAATATGAATTGGCCATCATTGGCCTAGGCAAAATATTGCCCTAAGCTTCAGCTCAAACGTCTGGTATTAAGGTCGGACGCCTGGAGCTACGGGAATAAAATTCCAGTCTTTCAACTCAGACGTCTGAGGTTACTTCCCAGACGTCTGGGCGATCTAGAAGAAAATTCCAGAGCTTCAGCTCAGACGTCTGGGATAACCACCAAACGTCTGGAGCTGCTGATTTCAGCCAACTTACTTGTTATGATGGGTATCCATTTTAATCGATTTTTTTGTTGATCCGATTAGTTATTGTCATTTATTATCGACTTTGATGACTTCTTTTCGGGATCTTTGGGAATATCCATTTGATGGATTTGATGTCGATTTTTATGGTTTTAATTCACGTCATCGAATGTGAATTTTTGGTGATCGGTTGTTTCTACAATCATTTTTCTGTGATTTGTCACTTTTAAAATACAAAGGTTTCTATACTAGTAGTAAATACTCAAACTCTTTCACAAAAACGATTTCAACACAACTTTTAAATACAAAGCTCGTTCTCAAAATCGTTTTACAATCTATTAGTATATACAAACCTTTACCTCATTCGTTCGAGAAATCCAATTAAACGACTTAGCAAAACAAGTGGTATGAAACGCTTACGTTTACTTCGTCGGTTAATTCTTAGACTTGTTCGATTGAAATCTCGTGACAATTTTTGAGTGGAAATCTACAATTTGTTCGTAAATATTTAAGTTAAGCTAGTGGTTATGGGACATGAAGCTAAACTCATTTATTTACTAGCTTAGTGAAATCTACACTTTTTATTAATCAATGGTGATCATTTTATGGTTTAGACTAGGGATATGCGATGTCTCTTTGTCCATGTGGGGGACTGTACCTCGTTTTATGGAGCTTTGTCTCATTTTTATGGGCTAACGACCCATGGTCTTTTGACCGTTTGTGGAGCTCCAGCTCAAATTGGTGGGGTAGCGACCCATGGCCTTCAGGCCGTTTGTGGAGCCTCGGCTCAAACTTGATGGTTAGCGACCATGGAATAGTGTTCCGTTTGTGATACATGTGCTGGTGAGTTTTCATGCTCCCGTTTGTGATAGGTCTCCCTCTTTGTGTTTCCTTTTCTGGATTTCTGATTGATGATTTCCAGAATTTGTGTTTCACCAATTTTTGCGATTGGCATTGATATGTTTTGTCAATATTTAAAGTTTGGTGAATAAGTTAAAGAATATGACATTCTTTTTGGGTGTTTGAGTAGATTTGAGATATTGTATGATTTTCGTTGTTCTCAAATATATACTTGTCCCAGTATAACCTTATTGTTATCATACATTTATGTTATACCTCTTGTCCTATCTCATTTATGTGATATTTATAGCTAGACTGATCCGTTTATTATTTTTCTTCTTAAATAATACTCGGGTCAGACCGAGGTATTCCAGGTGCTTTCACTTGATTCCTCAGCAGGGACTAGCTTCTGACTTTTGGCTAACTACTTAGCTTAGTAGTTTTTGTTTTTATACATTCGAGATAGAGACTCCTTGATGTATACATATTCTTTTGTCTTGCATTTGTACCTATTCTTTTGTGATGAACTGGATCTTGTATGACTACTATTTTGATGAACACTTTTATGTGTTATATTCATATCTGTTTCCGCCTTTGAGATATGAATATCTGTGACTGATTTGTGTTATGCTTATTTCTATATTTGTTTCTGAAGCCCTCATAGCCACCGTGTAGTAGCTTTGAGTTTGTATTTGATATGTAAGATTTCCTCTTAAAATGAAATGCAAGTCATATTATCTGACATATCGGTACTCGCACAAAGCAATTACATAGATGATCGCTCCTCAATAGCCTTATTCTTCGTGCTAGTCGACGGCATTACCCCGTAGTGTCCTTTTCTAGTGTGAGTATATAGGTGGAGCGTCACATTACGTGATGATGTGTCATAGTCTTTTGACTTGAGAATACTGTGAATCTTAAGTGTCTAAATTATACTTTGTTTATAGTCACACGGCAACGTGGAGCATGTTAAAGTCATACTTGGGGTATAAGTTGAACCACTTGAAGTGAAATAGTATTCAAAAGAGGATTCGTCTCCTTCAAATAAAAAGTTAGTATCACCATAAAATTGGTAGTCAATGTAAGTCAAAGTATTTAGCCAAAGCAAATTGGTTAATAAATAATAGTTGTTGAGTCAAGCCACAGACTTTGATGTTGAACTTTGCAATCAACTATGCACATTGTCTAAGTTTTGACCATTGCCCCAGCTATAGATATCTAAGTGATATAGTAACTGTGAAGAGAAAATATGCATAATATATTATTGCTTAAGGGCGTCATTTTAAAAGATAAGAAATTGGATTTCACTAGGATAATCTGTAAGGAACTAAACTCATGTCCACTATTGTGCTTTAGCAAAGTCCATACACTTAGTTTAAATTATTTAAATATTACCGAGGACTGAGTTTACACTTGGATGTCAAACAACCGCAACTCTCAGTTTACAACCAAAAATTATTTATTAATATATAATCTATAAATTATTACTTTGGAGAAATCGATATTTTTATTATATTAATCATTTATTTTTTAGTTATTTTTAAAGCCAAGAAGTAGTGAATAAAATATATAATTGATATGTATATACATATATTTATTTATTAATTTTTGGGCCAATATAATAATTTAAATATAACGAATAATATATATATATATATATATGCATACACATATACATATATACATACATACAGACATATATATATATCATTTTGGCAGTCGAAATTTTTAAAATTGTTTTAAAATAAAGCTTGCCTATATGTGTGTGTGTATGAATTGATCAAGTGATTTAATTAATTAAGTGAGATAAGATCTCATTTATAATAAGTTATACCTTGAGCAGTGGATCTAGGTAAAAGATTTTACTTCACCCGTTAGCATCATAAATATACCAATATGCCTCCTTCAATACATATAGAATTTTATTCTCTCTTTAAAATAACTTTGATCTTAATGATGTGCTTTACAACTCCATCGTTATTTAAAGAAAAGTTCTCTCGAGGTGAAGTTGATAGTTCAAGGTGATATCGGTCAAGTGAATTGTCAAATAACTTTTATTTAATTATCATTTGCAAACACACTATTTATAAGATTATTTGAAAAATTAAGACCATTTGAATGACAATAATATACATATACACATCTATTTATTAATTTTATTTTTAAATATTAAATTGATTTAAATAAAAAAATCTCTTTCTACTTGGAGTTGTTCGTCTATTCGCAACATTGTGCATGTATGCACCACTTCTTGGTATCAAGGTTAAATTATTGACTAGAATCGATTCTCCAACTCAGCAACGGTAACGTTGAGAATAAGAGCAAGGTCGACACCATCCCAATGTCGAAACCTCGGTTCGATGAAATGAAAAAATTAGGTTTTTCTAAAGAAGTTCAAGTTCGATACTAGGAGTATTATACGATTTTGATCACCGAGAAGAGTTTAATGGTGGGGTCGATGGCATCTCCAATGGCACCAGATGATAGGTAAAACTGCTAGAAAATTACGAAGCCGTTGGGTTTTTGAATCGCGAGAGGAAGAAGGTGCGTAGTTTTTTAGTTAGCCCTTTATATTTTTATAATTGCAAATTTACCATAATTTGCAACTTTCATTACTTTCACGTACGAACTTTATTTTACGCACAATTTGCATTATTGAGTTCGTAATTAAATTCTGAACATGTTGACATTATTTGACAGTAAATTATACACTAATTTTTGAAACTATAAATTAAACATTATATATTGATATTATCATTAAATATTTATATATCAACACCGTTAATTAAAATTAACGTATTAAGACATTATTCGTTTGATTCGAATATTTGATATTTGAATTAAGACAAATATAATCATTTAAATTTATAACATCAATTTATATGAAATAATAAACTTGAATATGTACTATTTGGATTTATATTAAAAATAGTTTATTAGTTATTATTATTTACATATCAATTATTTAAAATTATATATATGATATAATTATATGTGTAACTATTTTATATTAAAATTTTCCATTGAGTAAATACTATTTAATTTGAAAATTGATTATCTCTTTAAATATTTCAAATAGATAATAGCATTAAAATCAAAAAACATTATTAACACAATGATAATATAACTTGAAATTGAAATCAAATTCATCCAATAAAACATTAAGTATTATTTAATTTAAATTATATTATTTGTAATAATACACAAAAAGATTTGGTGTACAATGGATTAAAAGAAACTCTTTTGAAATTTTCCCCTTTACCACGTTGCTTGATGCACTTGATCCAACAATGATGTCCGAGCACGTAGATGATAGGGGTTCTTGCAGTGTGAATTGTGATGAAGCATTCACTCTGATCCATACATGTCATAAGCCAAAGGGTTAACATGTTATGTGTGAGTCGAGAGGCTATATGTAAAACTTATGTTTGATTGTTCTTGTTCGGTCACCCTAAAGGAGTATGGACCCCACCAACGATGATCAAAGAGCCGACATAACAAAGTATTAGAGCTCACATTATACTACTATGTGTAATATACAAAATTTGAAACTAAAATTTGCTTAAATTTAAATTTATAATGGTTATGAATGATTTAAAACTTTTTGAAATTTTTATTTATAAAAGTTACAAATAAGTTAATTTAAAGTAAATTTAAGTTAAGATCAAAATTTATAAGGGTTATTGATAAAATTTTAAATTCTTTTAAATTTGTATCGTAAAGTTTATAATGAACAAATTTAAATTTGTTTAATTTTTTTGATAAGAAGAGTGATATTAAATTTTAGCAGAGCACTCATTTTAGTGTCTCGAAGAATCAAACCCAAGACCACTAGATACACAATTGGATACCTTAATACTTGAGCTAGTGGTCCTTGATAAAAAAATGTTGTATAAATTTGAATGTACAAAGGTTATAAGCATACTTCCTTGGGATGTTACAAATGGTGCACTTAGAAATTAACATTTGGTTTACATGAGTGTTCAAGAAAAAGTTATTAATAAATATATTTGAATTTATTTTGAATTTAAAATCAAAAGTTATAAGTAGATAAATTCAAAATAAGTTTAAATTATAATATGAATTATAAATGTTATAATTTGTAACATTCCCAGCTCTGAGGCTCAAAAATAGATACTAATGATGTTGTTGTCATTTTTAGCATTACTTTCCAATGACAAAATGAGATCGGTTATTTTATCAATAGCATCACAAACACTTGAAATCACAAATTTTTTGATTAAAATGAGTGATCCTTTCAAGGAGGAGAGCACTAATGTAATATTATTCTATATTTAAAATGGATAATGCCAACAAGCCTAGCAATTAGCAATAACCCTATATAAAATAGGAAAAAACCCCTATATAAAAATAAAAGGCCTATAGACTTATAAACTAGTGGACAATGGAGATACTAAGAAGTAAAGAAGTCTTCTCTAAATGAAGCCCTGATAAGTCAAAATATGGTAATGGTTAGGGTGTTCAGTGCAGGTGTGATTATCTTCCAACGTAGAAGCATCAATCTGTGGGCGACTGTATCCAATCAGGGAAGGTGGATGTAGCATAATCTATCCAAATCTTAACGGCCTCTAAACCTGAAAATCTTAATAGCAGATACGAGTCTTGCACATATATGTATTTAGGAAAATGAATATACATATATATACATATGTGTGCGTGTGTGTGATAGGGTGAAGGCATACAAAATAAAAGAATACTAAGTAATCAAGCAAATGGGAGATTCTCAGGTGGCTAACTTCATTATTGGGATCCAGTAGATCTATGCTTACGACCATATAATGTCTCCTATTACTGTGAACAATTTTTGCCTTTAAGGTGTCAATCTTACTTTTAACCCTTTTAAAGAATTTCTTAAATAAAATATGCTTGGCTAATTTGTAGCTAGGGTTTGTAATCCAATTGTAAGTGAATGGTGCAATAGCATGGGTCAGGTTATCAGAAAGGGTGCTAGAATTGTTGAACATCTTTTGATTTCTTTCGGACCAAAGATACCGACAAGTAATAATGTAAATAGTCACTAGCAAAATTCTATAACGGTGGGCATATTGGTTTCTAAGAACGTTCCAGTAGTGATCGCATTTGAGATCCACGTTAGATAAAGTATATTTAAAAATATGAAGAGCGTTACAAGTATAAAATTAGTCAGAGGACAGTTATAGCATAAGTGTATTGTGTTTTCTAAGTTTGAGTTATAAAATACACGTTTTCTGTCCAGAATTAGGTTCTTTTTCTTTAAAACTTCAACTGTGTTTAATTTATTGTGAAGGGTTAGCCATATGTGTAACTTTTTTTGGAGTTTCATTGGCTTTCCAGATTAGTCCAAAGGTCATTTTCTTCATCCCAAAGAAATTTAAGAATTTGTAGACTGAGTTCAAGGAATATAAATTATTATTTCCCAACACCACATTTTAGTATCGCTTTCACTCTCTAAGTTGTAGAATTCAAGCACTGTTCTAACTGTTACAAATAAAGTCAATGCAGCAACTTTTAGGTCACGATTGAAGTTAAAGTTTCACGGAAATTCATTATGAGGGTGGAAACCTCAGAAATTAGGGCATTTTTGAAATTTGGAAATATCATAAAAATCATTGAATTGCACTCTCAAAGTTATAGCTGAAATCCAGCTATCATGCCAAAAGGATATATTATTACCAGAATGGACTATGTGACCAATACCAAGATAAAAATTCTTAGAATTTTTAAAATGGATTTCCAAAAGTTAGACATATTTTTTGGGTTTGTGGTGATATGATGAAGGTTATAAGTTCCGCCATAGAACCGGTTAGAAATCATTTCCTTCTAAATTAGGTTTTCATTTGTGTTATTAAATTTCTATAGCCATTTTCTTGTAAAGACACATTAAGATTATGGAGGTTAATGATTTCTAGGCCTCCTTCCTGATTTGCAAACTGTTTCCCAGTTGACTAGACAGTTGATGTTGTTACAAGAACTATCACCTCTCTATAGAAAATCTCTTCTAATTTTATATATTTCATCAATTACCCATTTAGGAAAGAGGTAATAAGATATCTAGTATATGGGAAGTGCTAGTAAGACTGAGTTGATTAAGATGATTCTGCCTGCTCTGGATAAAAGTCTGTTGTTCTACTTTGATAGTTTTTGCTTAATGTTATCGATTATTACCCACTACTCCTCCTTTTTTAGTTTTGTTGGTCTAATACTGAAACCTAGGTAGTCTATGGGGAACTTCATTATTTCATAGTTGAGGATATCAGCCATTAAATTTTTGACCTTATTTCAATCACTTTGAATTAAAACCAAGCTCTTGTCGAAGTTTATTTTAAACCATGAAAGCATTTCAAAGCGATACAGAATAAACAGAAGAGCTGTGACATGGCAAAGCAAATGTGAGGCAAATAACATGGCATGGTCGATGAACCGGAGGATTGATAATTTGTCACTAATGATATCATTGCCTACACTATCTAGAACCTCATTTGCAGTACATAGCTTGATGATCTTGGCAAAGACATCCGCTGCTACGTTGAAAAGCATGGGCGACAACGGATCTTCTTGCCTAAGGCCGCATTTAGATTGGATATTATTTCCCAGATTCTATTAACAATTATACTGGAATTTCCAATTTTAGTAAGGTTACGATCCAATTAACCCATTTTGTACTGAATCCCCTAACCAAAAGTAAATCTTTAGGAAAGAACTAGTCTATCGGAACAAAAGCTTTAGCAAAGTCGAGGTTTAAGAGGGCATAAGTGGTATTACTTTTGCAATAGTAATTAATAAATTCTTAGACTACCCTGTCCATGATGTTTCTGTCCTTAATGAAAGTGGATTGGGTAATGTCAATTAGATTGTTCATTTTAGTGCTTAACCTATTCACTAACACCTTAGAAATAATTTTAAGAAAGCGGTTTATTAGCAAAATAGGTCTAAAGTCTTTGAGCTCTATGGCACCCACTTACTTATGGAGCAGTACGTTTGCAAAGTTAAATCTTCCTACTTGAAGATTATCATTGTAAAACTCATCAAACATTTTAACCAGGTTGAATTTTAATACATACCAAAATTATTTGTAAAATAATATAAGGAATCGATCCGGTCCTGACGATTTATCGCTAGGCATATCATTGATGGTTCCAAAAATCTCATCTTTTGAAAAAAGAACTATCCAGATCATCTAAAAAATCCTAGAATTATCCGGGTATAGCTCATTCCACTATGCTTTAATTCTATGTCCTTTAGAAGATCCAAAGATGCCTTTGTAGTAGTAAGTAAAGGCATTATTAAGTTTGTTCTGATTAGTAATTTCCTGATTATTAATACGCAGAGAGTTTATGGTATTGGTTCATTTACCACAATTAGCTATACTATGAAAGAATTTGATATTTTTACCTCCCTCATCTATCCATTGAACCCTGGACCTCTGTTGGTAGATTATTTCCTCTTGCTTAATAACCTTATTAAGCTCTCCTTGAGGTTTGATAACATGTTTTGTTCTGAAGTGTTAAGAGTTCTTAATTCCTCCACCTTATTTAGTTTGATTATTTTAGAATGTAAGTTTTATTTTTTATTTTTCATGTTGCCAAAAATGTCCTTGTTCCATTTTTTAAGAAAGACTATTAGGTCCCTAAGCTTACTAACAAAAACTTTAGCAATATTTTTGGCATATTTAATGTTATTATGGCTTATAGTAATCCATTTATTGGTAGTTAAATTAGTAAAATTACTTTCTAAAAACCACATCTTTTCAAATCTGAATGTATTTTGAAAACTGTGGTGAAACTCATAGGAAAGAATAATAGGATAGTGATCAGAGTACATAGTTAAGAGACTCTTAACGTGCGATGCTGGGTATTTATCCTCCATCTCTTCCCTTATGAAAAATGAATGAGAAGTGTCTACGAAGGGAACTCCCTTGAGTTTGACCATGTATACCTTCTATTGCTAAGCACTAATTCAATCAAATTACTGCTCGCAATAAAATGGTCATATTCTTCCATCACAAAATAGCCACCCACTCTAGGTGATCGCTCACCTAAAAACCTGGTAACATTAAAGTCTCCCCTAATTACCCAAGGTCCTACAGTAAGGGATCCAAAATCTAAGCATACGCTCCAAAGGACCCTTCTATTGATATTGTTTTGAGGCCTATATACATTGGAGACACTTAAAAGGGAGTCATTTCTTAAGTCCGTAAAAATAAGGTGCATCAAGTGATTGTTATTGATACATTGTAAAAGCTTAACATAGTTATATTTCCAGCCTACCATTAGGCCTCCCAAGCTACCTCTAGCAGGGAGACATACCTAATTTCTAAGGAAAAAATCACTTAGACTTTTAATGAAATGGTGATCAGGCAATTCTATTTTATTTTCTTGTAGAAGTGTTATATCAATGTAATTTTTTTTAAAAGATTTAAATTTGTTACTTTATCTGGGTCGTGCAGATCCCTAACGTTTCAACTATTGATCTCATGATCTAATAGATATAATCCTTTCTAATTCCTTATCTTTATTTAAATCCATATCAAATCGGCCTAAGTCAAAGACAAAACATGTCCTCTTAGCTAGGTCTAACATAGAAGATGTAGAAGTTCATTTAACACAATTGGACTGTAAATGCTACCTAAAATATCAACCGAACCTGAGCTACAGCTTGGAGCTCTAGTAATCAAAGTCGAAGGAGTTCCCTGCAGCTGCGCACTCCTTCTCCCTGAGCCATGATGAATCGATCTTTTTATTGGAAATTGGTTTGCATCCATTTAAATCTAACCTAGTGAAATTGAGCTCAATGTATCTTGCATTGCATTCTCTGTGTTTGCACAAAAAATGGACAAACACCTAAAAGTCGTTTGATTTAATTGATTTTATGTTGTTCTTAGTGATTCGAGTGATCTATGCAAATATATGAAAGGCAGGGACTAAACTGTAAAAGACACGCAGATTTATAGTGGTTCAGTCAGAAAGTGCCTACGTCCACTTTATATATTATTTCTCTTTTCTTGATTAGATTACAAGTACAAAGCTTTGATACAAGTAAAAGAAAGTTGTTTGAAAGTTCTCTCCGTGCTTGAGCTCTCAAACTTGTCTCCCATTGTTGTACCCCTGCCCCTCTATTTATAGAGTGAGGCTGGGGGTAGGGGTCTTGTATGTATACAGCTGCTGATGGGCCTGGGCTGATACAATCTGGCCTGGCAAATTTGGATCTGCAATGCCTTGGTTCGGTAGCATTTGGTCCGGCGATGGTTGGTCCGGCAGGGAGTTGGTCCATTATGGAGTTGGTCCGGCATTGAGTTGGTCCGGCATTGAGTTGGCATGGAGTTGGTCCGGCATTGAGTTGGTATGGAGTTGAGTTGGTCCGGCATCGAGTTGGTATGGAGTTGAGTTGGTCCGGCATCGAGTTGGTATGGAGTTGGTCCGGCATCGAGTTTTGATTCGGTGGTAGGTGAATGGACCGGTGGAGCTTTGGTTCGGTGGTTCTGGTAGAAGAGTTGGTTTGCTTTAATTTGGAGGGTGGTGGGTCCGGTTATTCTGGTCCGGTGGTGAGAATTCGCCCAACATTTGCCCCCCAAAGTGGGGCGTATGCTGTCATATGGCTTACTTTGTTTCTAGGTCATCTTCATTCGGTCCTTGAGTGCCAGTCCAGTTGGTCCGGTGTCCTTTATTTGCCTATAAGTAGAGGTGTTAGGCCTTCGTCATTCTTCTACCAAGCTTGACAGCCGAATCAGATCCTCCCTTTCCGAAGCTTACCCCACTGCCGAATCACTTTAGCTTGTCGAATCAGGAAATTAGTCTCCTTTCACCGAATGGCTTTGCGTTGTATTACCGAATGGACATGGGGACTTGGCTTACCGAATGAAACTTGTGTGTCCAAGTACCGAATGACACTCTCACACTTGAGCTGCCGAACGAAACTCGTGTGTCCAAGTACCGAATGACACTCTCACATTTGAACTGCCGAATAAACCTCGTGTGTCCAAGTACCGAATGACACTCTCATATTTGAACTGCCGAATGAAACTTGTGTGTCCAAGTACCGAATGACACTCTCACACTTGAATTGCCGAATGAAACTCGTATTTTGAATTACAAGTGAGATTCCAAACTATACTGCTTGTATGTTTTAACGACGTACTTTCTTGTGTCTGTAGATAAATGTCTCAAAGAGTGGAAACCCGATCAGAGAAGAAAAGATCTCAGGATAGAGAAGAGCCTTCCTCAGTGCCCCGGCTCAGCCACGACCTGTCCGTCATGGGCCTACCCCGAGATCATTAGTGGATGGGTACGGTCCTCAGGAACTTCTTAACTTGCCTCCTGATTGCTTCCCTAGCTTACTCAAGGGCGAGCAACTTGATGTTATATCTCGCTCTTTCGGGATCGACCGAGCACGCATGTTATTGCCGGATGCGGGAGTGATGCCGTATGATCCTCCCGAAGGATATTTTGCCTACAGTAGATACCATTGCATGTGTGGTGCCATCCCACCTCTCAACGCCTGGGTAGTCAGCTTTCTCACGTATTTAAAGGTAGCTCCATTCCAGCTTCAGCCCAACTCTTATGCCATTCTGGTGAGTCTCTTCGTCATCTTCCAGAGGAGATATGGGCGTCCTCCTTCCAACCGGGAGATCCGGTATTTGTACAACTTGAAAGGTTACAAGAAGGGTCTCCCTACATCAGCTTGGAATCGGCCGTAACCTTTAAGCCGGTCCTGGATTTATACTCCAAGTACAGCATGTTCAAGAAGGAATGGTTCTTTGTCAGGGATGACTCCGTTTCTATTCGGCGCTTCACCTCCGGATGTAAGTCAAAGCTTTATTTTTAATTCCTGTTCTGGTTGCAATACTCTTTCTTATGTGTTTTTATTTTTTTCTAGCGACAGGTGGTTTTGCGGTCGTGGAGAATGACCGCCTAGTTCAAACGGCAGCAGAAATAGAAGCTATTACTGGGAGAGATAGGTCGGCTGCCTACCTGATCAGGAACGCTACACTCTTGGAGTACAGCTTGATCCTTCCATAGCAGTCCGTGGTCAAGCAGAGGGACACGGTTGAAGAGAAGGCTGCCCAAGCTAAAGAAGGGGCCGAGTCGAAGAGCAGTAAAAGGAGGCCCTTTCTGAAACATCCGGTTGTCGGGGGGAAGAAGCTCAAAAAGTCTGACGGTCCCTCTCCCAACACATGTCCAGATATCCCAGAGGAGGGAGAGGTGGAGGAGGAGCAAGGCGAAGATGGAGGAGAAGGCGCCGGAGGTGGCGACGGTGTCAGGGCTTTGTCTTCTGGGCAAGTAGGCGAGATACAAGAGTGGACGGATGTCGCTTTCTGCCAAGCCTTCGAAGATCTGGAGGGGACGGAGAAATCTAAGAGAGCCGATAAAGTTGGGACCGGCGTTGATTTATCTTCCGGGAGCGCCTCTACTGAAGCAACTTCGGCGGTTCAAGGTGAATTTCACTTTACTCTTTTAATTATTGAATGATGGCTCAATACATGTTGGTGACACTTGGTTTTCATATCAGGAGCAGGTAAAACGGCCAAGACCTCAGATCTTCGGCACAGGCTTGAACAATACAAGCTCTCCAAAGCTTCCATCAAGCCGAAGCCTCCGACCCACCGTTCCGGGGATGTAGTCGGCTACCGTCCTCTTCTCGGGGTTATTGGTGAGGATATTCAAAAGAGAAAGAGGAGCCGCTCCCTATCCGAGCCTTCACCTGGTCCTCAGCCCCCAATTCAGCCTCTTCATGATATCACGGAGGAGGATACTGAGTTCACACCCTCTCCGCACCCGTCTGAAAATCCTACCGTTACTTAGATTGATCGTCCTGGCTTGGCTCGTAATCCATTTGCGGGTCATCCTGATCTGGATCCAAGTTCTCATGATATTTCCTTCGACGAGGTTACCGGTGAGCACCTTCTTCCTCGCAACCCTATGGTAAAGGTGCTTGATGAGGCCAAATCCCTGGACCTTGATTTGCTTACTACTCGGGTTGTCGCTATGGGGAACGAAGCTAAAGCAAATATCGACCGGGTTGCTGAGGAGACCAGGAAGTTGATGGGGCATCATGCCCGATTGGTCAAGGCCGGGGAGGAAATTGGGAGTGCCAACATAAGACTGCGGTTAGTGGTTTCCGACCAGGCCAAGCAACTCGCTGATCAGGCCATCCAGATCTCTCAGCACGAGGCCGCCTCCGGACGTCTAAAGAAAACTATGGAAGAGGCCAGCCGGGCCGAACTGCGGAAAATGGAGGCTACTTGCAAGGAACGGATCGATATGGCCATTGCCACGGTGGACGAGGTTCGGAAAGCGGATCTTGAGCAGATAGAGGAGTTATCTGGGAAGCTTGAGGCTGTAGAGCTTGCTCAAGCCAAGTTGAGGGAGGAGATGGAGGCGATGCGGAAATCCCTTCAAGCTGACTGCTTGAGATACCAATTGGAGAGAGATGCCGCCGTCGTAAGGTTGTCGGATTCCGAGGCCTGGGCGAGGGAGGTTTAAGAGAACGAGGGGCTGATGGAGGGGATGCTCCAGGATATGTACTTCCGTACTTGGAGGCAGGGTAACTTGTCCTGGATGGATGATTACCCTCGGGTTATGGCTAGGATCTATCTCAGGGCTCTAGAGGAGGCCCAGGCTGAGGCAGATAAGGAGGGTGGCGTGGCCTTTAGGATGGATGCTGTTACCGCCCAGTTTACCAAGGAGGAGAAGGTGGCGGTGAAGGAGGGCATGCAGTTGCTTGCAGCTGAGGAGACAGGTGTGCAAGCAGAGGATGATGATCAAGTTGATCAAGGAGCAGATGCTGGTAAGTCTTCCTTTCTAGTCTTTCCGTTAACTTGGTTGCTTATCACTAACGAATTCTTTTTCTGACCGGACAGGTGGGCAACAGGATAAGGATAAGACTCCGACGCAGCCGGCTCCTTGATTAGACCTGGAAAATTCTTTTTGTGGACTTGACATGGTTGTATATGTTAGTCTTAAAATAGTAAAGTAACTCCTAGGTTGTAATTTTTGCTACTTGTAATAAATAGCTCTATTCTTGACGTGTAATTCTTTAACTTAAGCTGATTTTGTCATCTTTTGAATGTTTTTTTTGCTATTTTGACATGTTGTATGAGAAATATAGCTATGCATATTCTTGTAATCAAATTGTGTTTGTTGTCAGGTTCTTGTTTAAAACATAATTTCATGACTTGCAATGTTAGCGTGAGGTGTGAATAAATTATAGCCATGCGTTTACATATGAAAGAAGGAAATACCGCCCTTTATATTTTGCTTGTAGATGGCAGCTTTGAATATCCTGTGTGACCGAGTAAGGGATGCGGTCCAGTATCTTGCTGTGAGTATCCGCTTCTATTAGTGAGTGTCTCATGTTCTATGTCCTGTATTCAGGGATTGTTACAGAGGATAGGAGAAAAGTTTCTTAAGTAAAATTGAAATATGTAAAAAAGTAAAACTTCCAATCACGGAAGGCCGTCGATGTGCTTAAGTTCGTGGCAAACGGGCTTTGTAGTCACTTTCCCTAGCTGTAGGTCTTGGAGACATTTGTCATCCATCTTACGCCTCCGTGGGGAGTTAATTCTTTTTTACCACAGCCGCACTTAAGACACATCGGAGCCGAGATCGCGCACAGTAACTACCCAGGCCATTATGGCCCATAATCGTGGGTATTATTCGATTTACTGTGGCCGGCTAGCGTGGGTGCCGATCGTCAACCGTGAACTGCCCCTGGCTGGCCACACCTTATGTTGGGGCTTATAGTCGGTTCACAGTTGCCGGCGAGCCGAACGCCGTAATGAGCTGCCTCGGCTATAGTCGGCCTTCTCGGTGGCTTATAATCGGCTCATTACAGTTGGCTTTAAGGGCCGTCGCGAGAAATGAGTTAACCCGCAGCAGAGGGATGCCGGAGCAAAAGTGTCTCATTGGCGAGGGCATAGATTCGCATAGTACCTGTTAGGTCTTGTCCAGGTGAAGTTGCGCTGTGGAGTGCTTTGAGTGGAAATGCTATGCGCATAGGATTTTGTTCAACAGAAAAGGATAAAGTTAACAAGCAGACAAGATATAAAGAAACAAGTTAAAAAAGAGACAAGGTTTTTTTAAAGTGGTTTGGCACGAAAAGGCCTACGTCCACTGATTCTCTTTATTAATTCACTTCATATGGGCAGTACAAGTTAAGAAAAGTATCGACGGAGGTGTTGAATGTTCCATGCCCTCTGGAACACCTCTCCGTCCACTGTTGACAAAATATAAGCTCCATTGTGGAGATCTTTATGAATTACATACGGTCCATCCCAGATTGGATCTAGTGCTCCGGGGCGAGGGAAGATTCGCTTGAGGACAAGATCCCCTTCTCGTAAGGTACGGTGCTTGACTTTGGAGTTGTATTGTGCTGTCACTTTTTCCTTGTAGGTCGCTGCTTTAAGGACTGCATCATTTCTTCTCTCCTTAACTAGATCCAAAGACATGTGAAGGAGTTCTTCGTTCTCTTCCGGGTTATAGTGCATCCTACGGTGGGAAGGCACGATGGTTTCGACTGGGAGCATAGCCTCCGATCCGTATGCCAAAGAGAAAGGAGTATGCCCTGTTGATGTTCTGAAAGATGTGCGATAGGCCCACAGTGCCGTAGGGAGTTCATCCACCCAAGCGCCCTTTGACTTTTCGAGTTTCTTTTTTATTAGAGTTTTCAGAATTTTATTGACGGCTTCGACTTGTCCGTTTGCCTGGGGATACGCTACGGATGAGAAGCTTTTGTGAATTCCGTGCTCTCGGCACCAGTTGGCGAATTCCTCGCTGTCAAACTGAAGTCCATTGTCTGATATGATTTTGAGTGGGACTCTGTACCTGCACAGAACATTTTTGATCAAGAAGTTAATAACTTTTGCTGAAGATACTTTATTCAGAGGTTCTGCTTCCACCCATTTGGTGAAATAGTCGACTGCCACTATAGCATATTTGGCCCCGCCTCGGCCCATTGGTAGTTCGCCGATTAAGTCAATTCCCCATACTGCAAAGGGCCAAGGGCTGGTCATTTGTGTAATCTCAGTTGTTGGTAGCCGCGGAATCTTAGCAAACTTCTGGCATCTGTCACATTTTTTGACGAAATCTAAGGCGTCCTTGCTTAAGATGGGCCAGAAATATCCATATCGGAGTATCTTTTTTGCTAAAGTTTGCCCTCCTGTGTGATCTCCGCAGCTTCCTTAATGAATGTTGGATAAGATTTCCTTGGCTTCCCTCCCAGCGACACACCTTAATAACGGGTTAGAGAATCCACGCCGATAGAGGATGTCTTCTTGTATTGTGTAGCGGGAAGCTTTCCTCAAGATTTTCTTGACTTCGTTACGCCCGTTGGATAGTGTGCCGCTTTGTAAGTAGTCTCGGATGGGAGTCATCCAATTTGCTTCTTTGGTTGCAGCTATCAGATTCACTTGCTCAAAACTTGGGGTCAGTTGCTTTGAGATGGTTACTGCTCCGAAGATGGCGCTGTCTCTCACACTTGCTTGCTTTGCCAATTTGTCGGCCTCTTGGTTCTCTTCCCGAGGGATGTGTTCGACTAAGTAGTGGTCCAATCGGCTGAGAAGTAACTTGGTCTTCTTTAAATACGCTATGAGTCGTTCTTCTCGAGCTTGGAATTCTCCTAGTATTTGATTAACAATAAGTTGAGAATCGCTATGAAGACACAAAGAATTGGCTCCGATCTCTAAGGCAAGTTCTAATCTAGCTATCACTGCTTCATACTCTGCATCGTTGTTGGTGGCAGCGAACTCTAACCTTATAGCATAGTGCAGCTTATTTCCCCTGGGAGTGATTATTACCACACCTGCCCCCGAGCCTTGTTCGTTTGATGCACCATCCACAAAGAGATTCCACTTGATGTCTTCTGCTATTTCCAATTGCTCCTTATCTTCGTTGGTAGTGAATTCTGCAATGAAATCAGCCATGGCTTGTCCCTTGATGGCGGTGCGAGGGTGATAGGTGATATCATACTGACTTAGTTCAATGCACCATTTAAGTAGTCGCCTAGAATAGTCGTGACGATGGAGTACCTGCCTCAGTGGTTGATCGGTCAGAACTTTGATGGAATGGGACTAGAAGTAGTGACGCAGTTTCCGTGATGTGATTAGTAAACAGTATGCTAGCTTCTCAAGTTTAGGATATCTGACTTCTACCCCCGTAAACCTCTTACTTACGAAGTAAACTGGCCACTGTATGCGGTTGTCTTCCTTTACCAAGGCAGCGCTTAGGGCGTGAGATGACACAGCAAGGTATAGGTATAACTCTTCGCCTTCGCTTAGAGTCGAGAGTACCGGTGGTTTCTGGAGGTGTTCGATTAAGTTAAGGAAAGCGGTTAAGCATTCGTCAGTCCATTCGAACTTTCCTTTGTCTTTCTTTAGAGCTTCGAAAAAGGGGACGCACTTGTCCGTTGCTTTGGAGATGAATCGGCTTAGGGCGGCCACTTTTCCATTCAGGCTTTGCATTTCCTTTCGAGTGGAAGGTATCTTGATATCCCTTAGCGCTCAGACTTGTTCAGGGTTTGCTTCAATCCCTCTGGCATGGACAATGAATCCTAAGAACTTTCCTGATGATACTCCGAAGGAGCATTTTAGAGGATTCAACTTCATTCCATATTGGCGAAGTACTTGAAACATCTCGCCTAGGTGGCTTACGTGATCGTCAGCTTTCCTTGACTTTACCAGCATGTCATCCACGTATACTTCCATAGTTTGCCCTATTAGCCCTGCAAACATCTTGTTGACGAGGTGCTGGTAGGTGGCTCCTGCATTTTTAAGTCCGAAAGGCATTACCTTATAGCAGTATAAACCCCGGTCAGTGATGAAACTAGTGTGGTCTTGATCGGGAGCATGCATAGGAATTTGGTTATATCCTGAGTATGCGTCCATAAAAGATAAGAGCTCGTGCCCGGCTATGCTGTCTACAAGTTGGTCGATTCGGGGAAGTGGGAAGCAAACCTTTGGGCAGGCGTCGTTTAGGTTGGAGAAGTCAATGCATGTTCGCCACTTCCCATTAGCCTTCTTTACCAGCACTGGATTAGCGATCCATTCCGGGTAGATGGCTTCTCGTATGAAGTCATTGGCGAGTAGATTCTTTACTTCTTCATCGAGGGCTGCTGATCGCTCTGCCCCCATACTTCTCTTTCTTTGTTTTACGGGTGCCTTGGTAGGATCAATGTTTAGTATGTGGCATGCTACGTTGGGGGAGATTCCGGTCATGTCAACGTGTGACCATGCGAATACATCCAAGTTGTGGCAGAGAAAGTCGATGAGTTGCTCCTTCAACTCTGCTTTTAGTTGGGACCCAATTTTCAACAGTCTACTCGAGTCATGCTTGTCTACATATACAAACTCCATAGCCTCTACAGGCTCGGCGGTGGCCTCCTCCTCTTTGTCCCTGGAGTCTAATTCATTGAAAGGGTCGCTGGTATACCGAAGAGGAGGGGCTTTCTTTAGTTGCTATGCTTCTAGAATTTTTATGCAGAGGGCAACCTCTACACCCTTCCCTTTATCCTTCCTGTGGTTGTTGCGAAGTTCAGTCACATAGCAGTCTCGAGCAACGTCCTGGTCTCCTTCTACTTCCCCTACTCCATTGTCCGTTGGAAATTTCATCTTTAGGCACCATGGGGCTAGGACAATTTGGAAGTCAGACAAGGCTGGCCTTCCTAAGAAGGCGTTATAGGCCGAGTGGTTTTCTATTAGCACAAACGTCTGTCTCCGTACAACGGAGCGGGGATGGCTTCCAATTTCAACAAAGAAGTCCAGTTGCCCGAGGGGCATCTTCGCATCTCCAGTGAAACCGTGTAGTGGTTTATCGCAGGGAGATACATCCTTCATTGATAGTTTCATTTTGTCGAATGCATGTTTGAACAGGATATTTACTGAGCTTCCAGTGTCTACTAGAATTCGGTAAACTTCAGCGGGACCGAGCCGGGCAGAGATAACCATGGGATCCATGTGAGGGTATTGCCTTCCTTCTAGGTCACGCTTACCGAATGTGATGTCATCACTTTCTTTCCGCTTCGGGTGGTGCTCTTCTATAACCGAATTGACACAGTCTTTATTGTCTCTAAGCGACTTTCCATATCTTTCCATCTCTTTCCAGCTTCTGTCTGCGATGTGTGGTCCTCCCGAGATGGTATGGACCACTATCTTCTCTTGACTAGAGCCGCTAGTGTTGCGGTTTCCTCTGCCGATCTCCGGTGACGGTAGCCTTGGGTTCTCATTGGCAGGAGCTGGAGTCCTGTCCTGACCTTTTACATAGCGTTCTAGTTTCTTCCTTCTGATGTGTTCCTCAATCAAGTCCCGGAGATGATGGCATTCATTGGTATCATGCCCATGAGATTCGTGGAAGCGGCAGAACTTTCCAGACTTCTGCGCGTTATCTGATTCCTTCTTGTATGGTGGGCGTTTGTATCTAACTTCGCCTTGGGTGGCAAGGAAGATATTTTCGACGGTCTCGTTCAAAGGAGTGTAAGTGTCGAATCTCGGTCCTGGCCAATATAGGCGCTTTTCTCCCTTCTTGCCCCCAGCATTGTCTCTGGAATCATTTCTTCGAACGTCCCTTGCCACAGTAGGGGCGTTGCTGTGAGTTGCCTTATTTTACTGTCCTGACTGCCCCTCAACGGCAGCATCCTCAAGCCTCATATATTTCCCGGCTTCATGGAAGAAATCGAGTAAAGTAGTGGGTTTTTCTTTCGTCAACCTTCTAGCAAATTTAGTGTCCGGATGCACACCACTACAGAGGGCCATTAGGATAAGCTTCTCATCGGCATCTTGGACTGCGGCCGCTACGGCATTGAATCGGGTTAGGTATTGCTGCAGTTTCTCTCCGGGTTTCTGTTTGATGCTGGATAAGGAATAAGCGTCCTTAGGTTGTTCCACATGAATGCGGAACTGACTGATAAACTTTTCTTTCAACATTTCCCACGAGCTGATGGATTCCTGGGGTAAATGACAAAACCAGGAGGTAGCGAGATCTGCTAAGAATAGTGGAAAGCATGTGCACAGTACTCCATCTGTTGCTCCACTCATGAGCATATGTTGTGTGTATCTCTGTAAGTGTACAACGGGGTCGGAGGTTCCTTTGTAAGGTTCCATTGTTGGCATCTTCCATTCTCAGGGGGTGATAGCAATTTCGATATTGCGGGCGAAAGGGCTGGTTACTCTAGCGCCTATCCCTCGATCCCTTTGCTCCCGTTGGACGCACTCTCTGAATAAGCGTGCCATCCTTTCATCAGACTTTGGAGTAGATAGAAACGAGTTTGGTTCTGTTCTGTGGGATTGATTCCGTCCAGATGACCAGTAGGGATGGTATCGTCTATCACTCCTCATATTTTCCAGTGGCTGCCTTTGGTCTTCTGGGAGCATGCTAGGGTCAGCTACAGTTGGCCCTTGCCTTGATCTTCCCCTGCTGGGTTCTGATCTAAGCACTTCCTCGGGTCCAACTTCGGGCTGGACTCTAGCTCGGCCCCGTGCACTGGCATTTCCGTGGTTAGGCAGTATGACAGGCTCAGCTACAGTTGACCTTCGCCCGGTACCTCCCCCGTTGGGTTCGGTTCCAAACGTTTCCTCAGGCCTAACTTCGGGCTGTGCTCGATCTCGGCTCCTACCATGGCTGCTTCTGCCATTAGCTCCTTCGAAGAAGGAAGATCTTTGTTGTCTCTGAGATCCTCCAGACTGGGACTCGCCCCATGATTCAGTGTTGCGGTTGGACTCTTCAGCATCCCTTAAGCGTGACATGAGATGATCCACTAAGGCTTCCTGCTGGGATGTGAAGCGGTTAGTTACTTCAACCACAACCCTGTCTAAATCTTCCCTAGTAATTGCTACGGGCTGTTCTGTGGCAGGAGTGGTCGGATTAGCCTGTCCTTCATTTGGTACTGCTGCTAGAGGAGGACGATTTACTTGATCCGTGACAGCTGGAACTGGAAGACTGCTGAATGCGATGTTTTTTTCCTTTGTTAACATCTTTTTTCTGCCTGGGAGGCATGTTTTCCAAGCGGCGAACGATGCTAATAGGAAAAATGTTAAGTGGATGAAGCTGAAGCCTTGAGTTCAATTATCAGTGAAAGCACCAAAAATGTTTGCACAAAAAATGGACAAACACCTCAAAGTCGTTTGATTTAATTGATTTTATGTTGTTCTTAGTGATTCGAGTGATCTATGCAAATATATGAAAGGCAGGGACTAAACTGTAAAAGACACGCAGATTTATAGTGGTTTAGCCAGAAAGTGCCTACGTCCACTTTATATATTATTTCTCTTTTCTTGCTTAGATTACAAGTACAAAGCTTTGATACAAGTAAAAGAAAGTTGTTTGAAAGTTCTCTCCATGCTTGAGCTCTCAAACTTGTCTCCCATTGTTGTACCCCTGCCCCTCTATTTATAGAGTGAGGCTGGGGGTAGGGGTCTTGTATGTATACAGCTGCTGATGGGCCCGGGCTGATACAATCTGGCCTGGCAAATTTGGTTCGGCAATGCCTTGGTTCGGTAGCATTTGGTCCGGCGATGGTTGGTCCGGCATGGAGTTGGTCCATTATGGAGTTGGTCCGGCATTGAGTTGGTCCGGCATTGAGTTGGCATGGAGTTGGTCCGACATTGAGTTGGTATGGAGTTGAGTTGGTCCGGCATCGAGTTGGTATGGAGTTGAGTTGGTCCGGCATCGAGTTGGTATGGAGTTGGTCCGGCATCGAGTTGGTATGGAGTTGGTCCGACATTGAGTTTTGATTCGGTGGTAGGTGAATGGACCGGTGGAGCTTTGGTTCGGTGGTTCTGGTGGAAGAGTTGGTTTGCTTTAATTTAGAGGGTGGCGGGTCCGGATATTCTGGTCCGGTGGTGAGAATTCGCCCAACACTCTGCATAGAGATCCAATCTGTGTGCTTCAGACAAGGCTGGCACATCCATACCATCTATTTGAAAGTCTTCATCTTTCTCTGAATCCAATGCATCATTATTCCCAGCACACACACATACCAAAATCTGCAATCCCTCCATAAATAGCCATTTATTTTTCAAAACCCAATGATATGTTGCCACCTAAATACTCATCTACAATAGAATTTCGAAATTCCAAAGCATCACTTGAAAGACACACAACATCTGTAGCTTGAACTAGATTTGCACATTGTATCTCCCTTAACTTTTCAAAACCGATACTTTCCTTGTCCCCACTACAAGATATCTCCCTATCATCTCTATGCTTACCCATATCAAGACCTATTGAAATATTACCACCTATATTTTCATCCATATATACGTTTCCAAAATCATGAGCATCGCACGATAGAAACACACCTTCAGCTGCTTTAGTATGCCGTGCAACTTGCATTTGCATTAACATTTTCATACCCGAGCTTTCCTTACCCCCACTGCCAGCATTATCACCACCGTGTCCCTGAATACCCAAATCTGCATGTGCACATCCCGTATTAGTTGCATCAAGAGATACACCCAAGCTTTTGGTAGCATGTATATGTAATTCTTTTTGCATCTCCTTTACTTTAATAGAACCCGGGCACCTCCTTTTCCTTTGCCTATTCAACTTTCCAACACTTGGTATCTTATCTCCACTGCATGATATCTCACCAACATCTCCCTACTTAGTAGCCTGACCGTTAGATGACGTTACAACGACCTCAACCGCTACCAAGCAACCACCATCTTCCCTATCTCAAGATTCTGATTCAAAAAGCTTTGGTTGGCATAACTTCACCACCCATCCCCATGAAACTTTCCTCACTTGCTTTATCGCACAGAGCTTCGAATCTATTGCATATTTGAGCTTCAAAACATACCATCTTCTTTGCTTTAGCACAGTGCTTGGAAGCATTCTCAAACTCTAAGATGGATCACACATTTTCATTGGTAGGATTATTGGAATTAGCATCTCTATATAATCAGTTGCTAAAATAGAGGGCTCAAAGAGCAAAGCTTCAATACTGCTACTTGACGCTTCGTCTACAGAATGATGAACAACCTAAGGTTCGACAAAAGCCATATTTTTGCTAAGAATTTTTTCTAATATTCTCACTGGCAGCTGTGGTTGTTTTCTCATTGATTTTGGTTCGAGTATTGGCAAAGAGTATTTTTCGCATGCGCTAAATAAAGCTTCGAGTTTTGGAAGAAGGGTAGCTCCAGCCAAAAACACATGAGTTCTGATAAGGGTTTGCAATTTGAGATATTTGAGGCAAAATTCGAATTTAAGATTCATGTGAGATGGTTTTTGGGTAAAGGTATCAAAGTGGGCTTATAAATTGGCCTAGGTCTAGATCATAAAGCATAAGTATTCTTCTTGTAACCAAAACCTCCATATAAGAAGCATTAGAGAGGGTCTTGACAAGCACCACTCGATGGTCAGAGCTCCCACAATGGTTGCAAAGAGGCTTGTGGTCATGTTGCTAGATCCTTGGGGATGAGGGTGGATTGGTTGTAGAACGGATCTGGGGTAAGCGTGGGTAACCATGGTTGGTTGTGAGAGCTTCGGCATATGTTAGTTGAGATGAGGGAGGTGGTACGTTAAAGGAGTATTGCGATAGATCATTAATGTTTAGTAATCTCATGGAAGAAGAATGTGTGTAACGGTCAAATTTGTTCGCAATTATTTTGTATTAGTATGAGATTCTTTTTCTAGGGAAATCAAAAATTTTAGCAAAACATTTTCATTCATTAAAACTTAAGTTCATTACGTGCCTAGTACATAACTTCACAATTATGTCATTCATATAAAATATAATAAATACATATATAAATCCAAGAGCCACATATGATGATGCTTCCTTGGATGATTAGAGTTATAACTCCTTAACGGTTATAGCACCCGCCTTTATATAAAACAACAAAAGAAAAGGCAGTTAAATTGTACCACAAAAATAAACTTCTACTATTAGCTTGCCTTATACACGTCTCTGGACTTATTCGTCTTAACCCGAAGAATCCTTACTCTCGGCCTACTCGAATAAGCACTCGAGATTTTGAGGGGAAATCAAAAGCTTTGGATTACAAAGTCAGGTGTGAATAATATTAGCCCATCTCAAACCAAAATAGATACAAAGAGTGACCATGCTGCTACGCGGAATGTATTTCCCCTCACTGGTATCATTAGAATCAATATGGCAATCAATAAATATATTGCAGTCATATGGGTCAAGACATAATATAAACATTATCATGCATAGTGAGTCAAAATGAATAATTCGAGTTAAACTGATATGATTATATATGATAAGTATATGACAAATAATGCACTATTGTATACTAAATATGATAATAAAGACTTATAAGTTAAATTTTATTTCAACCTATATAAATTCAATTCATTCATACAAGCCAATCCAACTCTAAACAAAATCAAAACAATCTAATCATTCAAACTAAATAATCAAACAGTCCAAACTAAATCCTAATAGTACATATCAAATCCAAAACTAATAACTAGACATTCCATGGAACTTTAACCAAACTGTTAGATCCAAATATTGGATCTGCTTTGATGGCATCCTAATCTTCATTGTCCTTGTTAATAGTGCACTCTGAGTTGTTGGTTGGTTCGTCTTTAATTAAGAAAGAAATCATCCATCGAATGGCATCAAATGCTTTTCTTATTCCTTGCTCATCTGCATTTGACTCAACTCTAAATGCCTTTGATTTCGTAGGATAAAGGAGAGAATGTCTTCAAAAGATTGAAAAGTTTGTTCAAGATTTTCACATAATTTTTGATGTGGAGAAGACATTTTTGTGAAAATATGTTTGAGAATGAAAAGAGAGTACAAAATAAAATGATGAGTGTGTTTTCTAGAAGAAATAGGCTTAAAAAAAATTAGAAAGTCGTCTGAAATGATTGGATGATTGGTAGTTATTTATATTTTGAACTTTAAAAAAAGTTGCTTTCTACTCGTTATATGTCGACATATATGTAGCATGTTTGTCGATATACGTACATACATAAATTTTAAAAACAAGAATATTTGCTATAATTTTTGTTTTTATCTTATATCATTAATTTTATAACTTCCAGAGACTAATAAACAACATAAGACAGTAAGTAATATATTTCAATACTTAGAACTTGAAGGATTCATGGATTTTAACGATTAATAAAAGCAAATACATAAACACGACATGAACATAGACCAAAAACACATAATACAAAGTTAGATATCTTAAGTAAACAACTAGATATGTTTTAGAATGATGTAGATGATGATGATGATGAAGAGCCACCAAGTTTGCGAATGACCTTTTCAAAGAATTTGACCATTTTGTTGGAAAAAGAGGTGAACTTTTTACTAAAAGAACGCTTAAGCTTCTTTTGGTTTTTAAGAAGCTTCTCTTGGTTCCTTAGTATCTCCTTGTTGGAGGGGTGGGATGGTTTGTTAAAACTTGCTATGAAAGTTTTCATTTCTTCCTCCTTATCCCCTTCTTCTTCCACTTCCATTTCATCCCCTTCTTCCTCCTCTTGTTGAATGTCTTATTCTTCTTCCCATGCCAACCTTTGCTCCTTTTTGGGAAGAGTCTCACATGGTTTGAAAAATGGTGGAATGTGCATAAGAGATATACTCGCTTTGTTGAAAACTTTTCAAGAAATGAATTTTTCTCCTCTAAATCCACACTAAAATAGAAGAAAATTCTAGTAAGATACATACCATAGAAGAGTATGTTATCTTGTCTAGAAACGTTCTTTTGAACAAAGTGTCATCTAAAATAACTTGTGCCTAATTTATGTTCTAGCGACCATAAATATCCAAAAGAGCTTTGAAAACTTTTTGAGTAGGGTTATTATAATTACCCGTCCTTGGAGTTACTTTGTTGTAAAATGAGACTCATAAGTCACGATATTGGTCAAAGATTCTTGTGTTAAATTCAAAATCTTCAACACTTTTGAGAATATCATGAAGAACTTCAAAATTTTGTATATCAATTAGAAAAGTGAAGAGTTCAATTCCACTAGATTTACAACCAAGAATATGACCCAATAGTTCACAATTTAAAATGAGTTGAGTACGATTAACACTACTTCAAACTTGAACTTCTTCTCCTTGATAAAATTTTCCATTTAAATTCGCATAAAACATTTTGACCAAATCGGGGTGTTTGTACCAAAATTGGGCACAACACTCTTCGGAAGTTTTTGAAGAGATAAAATGAAGAAATTAAATGGAAATAGAGGATTATCTAACAAAAATCCAAAAACAGATAATGAAAGTAATAAAAACGCACAGAAACACAAGAATTTAGAGTGGTTCGGCGTGTTGCCTACGTCCAATATGAAGTTGACTGCTTTATTGATGTTTCTTTTATGATTACAATTGATTGCATCGGATTACAGCAAATAACAATGATTTACAGCAGTGAAATTTGTTAGCAGCAGCAGCAATGGAGTTTAGAACTGGATCCGACAGAGTCTCGGCGTTAGAGAATTCAAAGATGAAGAAGATCCCCCTTTCTGTATGCCTTGGGGCTTTATTTATAGGTGTAGGAGGCTGATATTTCGCTCAGATCTCGGGAGACTTCTTCTGGCACGTGAGTAGGTCCGCGCGACCAAACCAGTGAAGTTTCGGCCCGATCCGTGATCGATACGAACAGATTTCGTATCGATCAAGATTGCGTCCGATGGAGTCGAAATTTGGCGTGGACATTCTTTAGCATGCACGTAAGCTTATGTGAAAATTTCATAGCATTTGGACTTGTGGATCTCAAGTTATGATCGATACGAAATGGAGACTTTCGGCAAGCTGTTTGGTTCGTATCGATCGGAACTACGTTGTTCGTATCGATAGTCTTGCTCTGTTCGTATCGATAGAGGCGGTCCAATTCGTATTGATAGAAGTAGCTTAGTTCGTATCGATGGAAGTGGCTCTGTTCATATCGATGAAAGTTCCTTAGTTCGTATCGATGGTCACGTTCTGTTCGAATCGATGAAGGTGGTGTAGTTCGAATCGATGGAGGTTGGCTTGTCCGTATCGATGAAAGCACTCCAACTCGATGGATACGAACAGTGGTTCGTCGATGGATGCGAAGTTGACACTGGCTGATCGATATGAAGTGTGTTGTCCCTCGATGGATACGAAGTCGATCGGTACAAAGTAGACTTCTAGTGATGGACACGAAGTCGATCGATACGAAGTGGGTTCTGATGATGGATACGAAATCGATCGAGTCGAACAGAGGCTTCCTGATGGATTTGAATGAGATCGAGTCGAACAGTGGCCAGTCGATGGATTCGAATGAGATCAAGTCGAACAGTGACCATTCGATGGATTCGAACTCGAGGTTGTTCTTCATCCAATCTTGCATCGATCATAACTTGAGCATATGAACTCGGATTGACTTGAAATTTGGAACGTTGACTTTCATTGCTTCGCTCGTCGTGTCTTGTTGATTGTAGCTTGATTCGGACTCGGACAAAATTCATCGATATCCATGGTGAGTCTGCGTATAACTGATCTCTAAGACGAACCGTCATTGGTTTCTAGTCAAGTTCTTGGTGTCACGGCCTTGCCAAAAGGCGGGATAACATTTCCCCCCCAAAGTACATCTTGTGGAAACATGATGTGCTTTGAAGTGCTGCAATCTTCATTCTGAACAGTTATCGTCTTTTCGATGAAAGTTGTAACCTTTAACTGATTTCCTCTGTAATGTAAACTGTTGACTGTCAATTGTTGTATCCTGTATTGTTGTAACTGATTGCTGCTTGACTGAGATTAATTGTTTGTTGTTGTAATCGTTATCAGATAAGTATCCAATTCCTATGAATGTCAAAAATTGAATATTAGTCCGACGTATATGCATATACGTTAATCTGACTCTCGTTGACGTTCACGAGTCATTGTCAGTTTATCTTATATTGAATTTCGTATCGATCCTCTCCTGAACCGATGTGAAATTCGAATTGTAATAATGCTCGATGGTTGTTTTTGAATGTTCCTTCGTAACAATCCTCTCCTGAATCGATGTAAATGGTTGAAATATTGTCTTTGCATCGGTATTCATTGTATTGATGGATACGAAATGAGCATTTCGTATCGATGGATGTGAGGTCCGTTGGATACGAAACGATCGTTCGTATCGATGGATTTAAATGCTTTCAGAACAGCCCTAGCCGTGCATTTCGAATCGATGGACCTGGTGTTATTGGATACGAATAGACAATTCGTATCGATAGGTACTGGCCTTTGAGAGCTGTGATTCGATGGATTCGAACTACACAGTTCGTATTGTTGCACTGGGGATGGAGTCGAAAGTGATCGATACGACTAAGGGCTTCGCATCGATGGATTTGGTGATGACTTCGTATCGATACAGACTCGAGTTCATGGATTCGAACAGTTGTTCGAACCGATTCAGAGGTGACACATTGCAACCGGTCGAGTTTACTGGAATGCGTATCGTTTTTTACCTTCGCACTCGAGTCCATATAAATACTATGGACTTAGCCGTTTTTCACTTTATACTTTTTACTCGCTCGTTTTTTCTGCCTTGCCTTCGTATCGCTCCAGAGCCTCGGAAAAAGAAAAGTTCTTGCCTTCGAATCGATTCAGAAACCTTTAACCCCTTTAACTAGTTATCAAAATCAGGTAATTAATTGAATAAAGTCACTCCTAAAATGATGGGATTCAAATTCTCATGCCATTCCATTCGAATTCATGTCTGGACGTGGTTTGGGGAAGTAGATATTGCACGAGGTCGAGGAAGGAGACGATGGAGTTCGAATTGATCTGGGTAAGAAGGAGTGTGGAGGAAGATGGCTTGGTCCTCGTTTTCGTGTCGATCTGGAGTCAGGGCTTCGAGATGATGAGATGGAGGCCTTCGTATCGATCGATGGCTAAGCTTTTGCATCGAGTCAGGATGATCGATGCGAGTGTCTCGAGCATGTTGATTGATACGAAGGGGTTGCGTCTGATGGATTCGAAACCCAGAGTTTTCGATCGATTCGAATTATGCTCCAGGGGATCGATACGACGACGACCCAATTGATGGATGCAAAATGATCACCCTGGACCGATTCGAAGTCTTCTGCTTTTAACCGAGTCGAACTCGCACACAGATGAACATGAATTACCGATGCGAACAAGGCTCTTGTGATCGATACGAATTGAACGTTAAAGAACTTGTAATTCCCTGTACACTTGAAAAACTGACTCCGACGAGCTTCAAACTTGCATAATTGGCTTGACCTTAGAATGGCACATCTGACTGTCTTGCGAAGCTCGTCGATGGAACTATAATTTAACAAAACGATAACAAACTTTAACTTGGATCGATTGCTAATATCTGGATGGCATGGTTGTGACAGTCAGCGATGACGGTCATTCCGACTGAATTTTGAAGTCTCGTCGTTTACATGCTTTCTCCAATTATGTAGAACTTCTCAAGTGATATACAGTACCGCACTGCACAACACACTCACACACTTTACACTGGGGGATGCACGAGCGTTATTGTCTGTTTAACAATGATTTTTCATAAGCTAGTTAGTCATGGAACCCTCAAGTTCGCAACAGCAGGAACTTCCAAGTTCAATTCCTTCCACCATCGAGATACCGGCCATCGAAGCCAAAGTTATTGATCCAGCACCAGACGAGTTTCCTGGCACCTGGTTCATTTGCAGTCTACAAGACTCCATGCCGTCCGGCATCTCTGAAGATATGCTGGGACAGATTTGTTTAAGGCATGGCTTGTCGCTTGATGACGTATTACTCCCAGGGCTAAATGATAGACCACATGCTCCCCCAGAGGGGTTTACTGCTTTCAACCGTCATGCTTGCACAGCGGGGACACTTCCTCCATTTAATCAATACATAAGGGAAATGCTGTCATTCCTTGGAATCGCCCCGTCCCAGCTACACCCCAATGGATACGCCTTGTTGAATAGTACTTTCATTCTGTCATGGAAATTCTCTTTCGACCACCGAAGACGATCGAGATTAGATATCTCTTCAACATCAAGAGCCGCGGAGATAGCCCTTCTTTCACATTCTTAGAAGCGATCAGGAACTGTCAAATTGTAACGGGATCCTGGGGAAGGCTAAGTTATTCTAAAATGGAATGGTTCTACGTTCGATGCCCCCCTAGATTCGCTAGGCGATGGTTGGATAGACGTAAGCATTGCAGTCTCTTTCGTGAATTATCGAGATAATAATAATAGTTCTCAAAACTGACATACTTCTCTTCTTTTACAGCCATATCGACCCGATGGTGGGTATTTCAAAGAGTTAGTTTGGATTCTCCAAGCAGTTCCGGGTGAAGAGAGGAACATTGACGTGGTTCTAACCTACAAAAGCTTGAGAATTGTCGGGCTGATTGAACGTAAGCAAAGCATACGGCTGGAAGGGACACTCGGAGCGGTCTCGAAGAAGCGGGTGGAACGCAAAGCGCCCAGCATCGTGATAACCGAAGAGGTCGATCCGAAGAGAACACCCACCGATAATGAACTCCAAGCTGGGCCTTCTTCTGGTGTTCAAGATTCAGGAGGAAGGAGAAAAGGCAAGGCAGTTGCTCACAAGCATTCTAAATCCACGAGATTGAAATCCGTGGTCATGTCTTTTCCTATTCAGGGGATTAGAATTTCGAAGGCTCCTCCCCCGCAAGTAGAGAATCCTTTCGAAGGGCTTGCCGATATTTCGATTCCGGATTATGTGTCGTTTCAACACGACACCGGAATGGAGGAGCTTGACAATGCTCTTGATCTGAGCGGGTCGCTTGCTATGAGTGCGGCCGACAATTCAGGTTGGTCGGGGGGTTGCACATACATACACTTCACTGCACTGCATGATTCATAATCGTAAATCATCCAGTCCAAGAGATCACTAACTTTTCCTTTGTTTCTCATTTTCAGGTACGATGTCCGGGAGAGGATCAATGCTTGGGAGCATTCGCTCAGCCCGAAAGTCTTCTACCTATTATGATTCCCGCAGGAGAGACTCTGATAGAGACCGCGATCGCGAGTACTCTAGTCAAGAGAGGTACGAGCGGGACAGTGGCAGAAAATATAGACACCGATCTAGGTCTCTCTCTCCACCTCTTAGACTTCCATCTCCACCTCCTGTTCTTGTTCCACATCCGCCAGAGCCTCCATGACACAGACCGTCTTCTCAAACTTCGAGGTCTGAAACTCAACACCAGCGAGTTGAAACCGTGCCCCCCCCATAATTGCAGAGCAGGCCATTACTGAGCCCATGGGGGAAGGGGCTATTAAAATTGCTCAGCTGAGGAAGGAGTTTCCGAACATATGCTTCGACGGCTACGTCTTTCCACCTCACTTAAAGAGAATCCCATCTGGTGTGAAAAACATGATGCACGACTACATTCATGACGTCTACACCCAGTATAGAGAGTGGGTAAAGGCTGCAGAGAAAGCTTCCAAGTTGGCCTTCGAGCGAGCCAAAGCTATTGAGAAGATGGAGTTCGAACTCGCCAAAATGGACCGAATCATCCAGGTGCTCAACACCGAGGCCGGGTCTTCTTGGATATCTGAAATTGAGGCCACCAAAAAAGCTGATGAAGCGAACATGGCAATGGAGAGGTTGAGGCAGACACATGTCGCCTTGGTGGAGGAGATGGGCCACCGGAATACTACAATCACCGCCGAGCGGGATGCGACGGTCAAGGAACTCAATGAGCTTAAGGAAAAATTCTCTAACATGGCCAAGGAAAGGGATGATGCGAACAACGTAGCCCAGGAGGCATGTGAACAGGCTGTCTTGCTCCGGGGTGAAAGGGATGCGGCCATGGTTAAGGTTCGCAAGTTGGAGACTGAGGTTGAGGAGAAAGTGAAATCGGCCGAGTCTAGGCTAGAGGCTGACATTGAAGACCTTCTCGTTGTTTACAACGCTAACGTGCTGAGGCACAGGGGTCTAGCCTGGCTCGAAGATTATCCGGCGCATCCATATAACGCCTGGGGCCGATTAGTTGAAGAAGAGAAGGAGGCGCATCTGGGTGAGTCTATAGATGAATTTGAACTCGAGAATCGCATTCTGAATGAAGATGAAAGGAAGATTCTCCATGAGTCAATGATTCTGCATGAAAAGGAAAGGCTCGGCGCCCAGCACTTCGAAGTAGGAGAGGGTTCAGGGGTTGACCATCATGAGGCGAGTCTTGAAGTTCCAACGTCAACCCAGCCCGAGTCCTTGCCTGCGGTTGATCCCCAAGCTGTTCCTACCTACAATCTGGATCAGCCGCAGATGTCTCCGGCTACAGAGCAAGTTACTGAAGCCGTCCAGCCGCATACAAGTCAAACTGAGGAAGGTATTCTGAACATTTCACACATCTTCCTTAAGTCGGAATCTTCGCTCGAATTAAGTTCTAACAGTTCTGTTATTTTTTGTCCAGTGATTGATGCTACGCCGGCCGTGCCTCCTGCTACTCAAGAATCATATCAGACGCAGGGGGTATCATTACCGAAGCGACCAATGTAACTACAACTGTACCGCTCGACGAAATGTAGGGGAGCTCACTTGTTTTTGATGAGCAGCTGATGGAAGAACTATTTCGCCATCATGGCGATCCTCTTGCCGACCTGCCATTTGTCATGGGTGGAGGCGTTCCTGCTGCAAGTTCCTTGATGTCAACTACTGACACTCCCAGTGAGGCTCGAGCGGTTATTGAAGAGGAAATTTTGGCATAAATTGACCCTGAAATGGAAGCAGCAGCACATGGTGGCAGTTTTGGAGGTGGGATGGCGGCACCTAGACCAGCTCCACTCAGAATGATATCTCCTAGGGGTACAGTTTTCGACACTAGTGTGCCCATTCCACCTTCTAAAATTGATCATGTTCCTCCGACTCCACCTGCAGGAAGCATCCCTATTCATTCGAGTTTGGAGGAGGATGTCGAGATCATGCCCTCGCCTGGAGACCGACCACCAAAAAGTAAAGGCTCAAAGAGGAAAGGCAGTGGCGGCTCCAGTGGGTCTACACCGAAAAGGAAGCCGAGGAAGAAGAAAGATTAGACATGCTTCCTTGGTTTATTTTGACTTTCATTTTGTTGGCCGTGTATAGATGCGGGTTCGGCCCCTGCTAGTAAGAATTTTTTGGAACAAACTTATACACAAATTTCTTTCATAAATAGTAGAAATGAAACTTTTCTTTTTTAGCTTCTTGTGTATTTGCTTAAGTGTTTCAATGTTTGAAATGCACTTGTAAAGTTCCAGCTTCCGAGTCAAGTTTGTCTTTTTGCACCAAGTCTGGAAACTATGGACATGGTTCGCGACCGGGAAGCGAGTTGAATTTCGACGTCACACCGCTTCAGTCAATGGTCGATGCTTAAGTCCTGCCCCCCAGTCTTGGGGGTGAGTTGTAGAACATCATTCAGAGATTGCTTCTCACTTATAACATGTTGAGTCTATTGCCACTGAATGGATGTCCGAGACAAGCAGAGATTGAGTGGTTCATCCATACTTGTTCAATTATCGATGATCATATCCGCACTCCGGGGATTCTCATTTGTTCACCGGCGATCGGTTGCGCCGGTTTAAGTTTCAGATATATGTCCGCACTGGGGACTTGGAATCGACAT
Organism: Allium fistulosum; assembly: GCA_030737815.1. Classification (NCBI taxonomy): domain Eukaryota; kingdom Viridiplantae; phylum Streptophyta; class Magnoliopsida; order Asparagales; family Amaryllidaceae; genus Allium; species Allium fistulosum. The sequence goes on along the minus strand of CM060902.1, from coordinate 1,331,378,214 downwards.
TTATACTCCGACTCGCACTCTGGGAGTTCGAAGTTGGGATTTATACTCCAATTCACGCTCTGGGAATTTGGAGTTGATGTTTATACTCCGTTTTGCACTCAGGGAATCCAGAGTTAATGTTTATACTCTGACTCACACTCTGGGAGTTCAGAGTTGGTACTTATACTCCAATTCGCGCTTTGGGAATTTGGAGTTGATGTTTATACTCCGACTCGCACTCTATGAGTTCGGAGTTGATGTTTATACTCCGACTCGCACTCTGGGAGTCCGGAGTTGATAAGTAGACGGTCAGTCATATCTGCTGTATGTTTTGGATTTCGCTTGCACTCTAGGAGTGAAAGGTGTATCAGGATCGTGGATGGTCGGATCATATCCACCCCGAGTTAACAAGCGAGGTCGTTAGATGGACGGAACCACCCTCCTCAAACTTGGTTCAGATACGGGCGAAGTCGTTAGGTGGACGGATCCACCCTCTTCGTAGACGTAGTTTATACTCCAGTTCGCACTCTGGGAATCTGGAGTTAAGTAAAGGATTGTCGTTTATCAATCCTTTTTTGGCTTTGGTGTGATGGCTCGTCCCCGAGCTTGGGTTTCACTTAGTGAGTGACCGGTTGCATCACAGTCACTCCCTATTTGAATAAATCCCACCGTATGGTGAAACTTAGCTCTCCGTGCATGGTGATGTTCATATGAAGTATTTCAAGTAAATCACAGCTCTGGCTCGAAGAGATTGCATTTTATTGCTGAAATAAGAAAATATGGCAAAGTTAGCTGCCTTATTACAAATTCTAATTTCGAAATGCAGAAACAAATTGAAAAATGGAAAATAAACTAAATGAAATAACATAGCCTGTTATGAGTAGTAGCGACGAAGAATCTCGCTATTCCAGGCTCGTGGCAAAGTAAGACTGTCAACGGTCGATAATTTGAACGTGCCATCCCCGAGCCTTCGTTCAATGACATACGGTCCTTCCCATGTCGGCTTCATATGCGAAGGAACCGGATAGATTATTTTCAAGAGGAGATCGCCTAGTTCAAAGGTTCGCGGACGGACCTTGGCGTTGTACAATCGGGCGACTCGACTTCGATGTGCGGCTGCCCTCAAATCAGCCTCTTCGCGCTTCTCATCTAGTAAATCGAGAGATTCAGCAAGTAGGATAGCATTAGTCTTTAGGTCATAGTATGTCACACAATGAGAAGGTACTTCTAGCTCGACCAGAATAACAGCTTCTGAACCATAAGAAAGAGAGAACGGAGTGCGACCGGTCGCGGACTTGTGGGTTGCTCGGTAAGCCCATAAAGCCATAGGAAGTTCATCGACCCACTTGCCCCCGACCTTTTCCAGTCGTTTCTTCAGAATGGACTTTATAAATTTATTGACCGCTTCGACCTGTCCGTTCGCTTAAGGGTGTGCAACCGCAGAGAATTTCTTTTGAATGTGAAACCATTTGCAAAAATCTTTAAATTCTGCACTGTCGAATTGGGTTCCGTTGTCAATAATAATGGTGTGTGGGAGACCGAATCGACAGATAATGTTGCGGACTACAAAGTTGATCACTTTCTTCGTCGTTATGGTAGCAAGAGGCTCAGCTTCGACCCACTTTGTAAAGTAATCAACTGCGACGATGGCGTATTTCGCACCACCTTTTGCCAGAGGTAAAGTACCAATGATGTCGATGCCCCACATTGCAAACGACCATGGGCTGACCATTTGCGTTATCTCGGTAGGAGGGGCTCTAGGAATTCAAGCATGCTTTTGACACCTATCACATTTCTTTGCATAATCCGACGCATCGCGATTCACAGTAGGCCAGTAATATCTATATCAAAGTATTTTCTTGGCAAGTGCTTGCCCCCCGGTGTGATCGCCACATTCTCCCTCGTGTACATCGTGCAATACTCGTTTAATTTCATCGTGAGCGATACACTGGAGTAGAGGAACAGAGTACCCTCTTCTGTACATGATTCCATTCTGGATGGTGAACCGTGAGGCCTTCCGAAGGATTTGTCTCTTTTCACTCCTGCGCTCCGGCAGAGTTCTGTGCTCAATGTAATTTCTGAGTGGAGTCATCCATGAATCCTTTTCAGGGACGGTTCCGCATACCCAGTCTATTTTTTCCCAGTCAATGCTTGGGGAAGATAACGTCTCTACGGGAACGAGTCCCATTTGCTAAGCTTCACCTGTGCTGGCTAACTTTGCCAATGAATCGGGTTTTTGGTTGCGTTCTCGAGGTATACAATAAATGGCATAATAATCAAACTGATTTAGCACTTCCTGAACTCGAGCTAAGTAAGCAACCAGCCTTCGATCTCTCGCTTGATACTCTCCCCGTACCTGACACACAACTAACTGTGAATCACAATCTGTGCAGTTAAAGCGCTCGGCGGACTCAATGCGGCAAAGGTGCAAAAAGTCATAGCGGGGATACAGCGAGGATATAGCGGGATATAGCGGATGACTCTAAAATAACATATAAAACTCGTACTTAATGTTTTTACAAATATATAAATGGTAATTAAGTGAAAAATTAACATTCAATTGAATTAGAATTAATATATAAGTAATTTTAAATAAAAACATGTGCGAATATATTGTAAATAAACGTAAAACTGTTATATAACATAATTTAATTTAGTAGAATATTAGAGTATTTTCATTTCTGAAAATATACTAAAAATTCAATTAAATAAATTAATTTCATAATTTTTATACTGTATAAATATGATTTTTCAATTCATTTCTTTTAAAGAAGATATAGCGGAAATAGCGGAAATAACGGGATATAGCGGAAATAGCGGGGCTTAAAGCGGAAAGGCTATATTTGAGGCTATATGGAAATATCGTAGCGGTAGAAATTCGCTATGAGATATAGTAGGGTTATAGCGGGGTAATAGCGAGGCATTAACTGCACAGATCACAATAAATTTCCACAGCGATAATTCTCAAATCTCTGGCAAGCTTTAGTCCAGCTAAGAGGGCTTCATATTCAGCTTCATTATTGGTTGCATGAAAATCGAACTTCAAAGCATAACATTTAGATCGGCCTTCGGGAGTTTCAAGTACAACACCAGCGCCCGAACACCGGTCATTTGATGCACCATCAGTATATAGCTTCCAGACATATTCGGGAGATTCACTGGTTTCGGGCAAGTCCTCTGGAATGGTAAATTCAGCTATAAAATCGGCTAGGACTTGTCCTTGAATGGCTCGTCTTGGAGTGTAAGTAATATCAAACTGGCTCAGTTCGATGTTCCACTTGAGTAACCTACCAGATGTCTCAGGCCGCGTAAGGACCTGTCGTAATGGCTGGTCGGTGTAAACAATAATAGGATGTGCCTGGAAATACGATCGGAGTTTTCTTGATGCAATTACAAGGCAATAAGCCAACTTCTCTAGCTTCGAATAATTTCTTTCAGCTCCAATCAATCGTTTGCTGACGTAGTATACTGGCTTCTGTATCATGTATTCTTCTCGAATTAAAGCAGCGCTGATAGCGTTTTCTGATATAGCCAAGTATATGTACAACTTCTCATGATCAATAGGCTTTGACAGGATAGGTGGTGTGGATAAATGCTGAACTAGTGATTGGAAAGCGACCTCACACTCCGTGGTCCATTCAAAGTTTTGTTTTCCTTTTCGGATCAGATCGAAGAAGGGAATGCATTTGTCAGTGGACTTTGAAATGAACCTGCTCAATGCTGCTACTTTCCCATTGAGACTCTGGATTTGCTTTATAGTTTTCGGAGTCTCAAGATTTCTGATCGCCCAAATCTTTTCAGGATTAGCTTCGATTCCCCGAGCATTGACGATAAACCCAAGGAATTTTCCAGATGCAACTCCAAAATGACATTTCAGTGGATTGAGCTTCATTATGTATTCTTGAAGTATGTTGAACATAGTTTCCAAGTCTTTAATATGATCAGTGGAAAATCGTGACTTCACAAGCATGTCGTCTACATACACTTCCATTGTTTTCCCGATTTGATTGGCAAACATCCGATTGACCAATCGTTGATAGTAGCCCAGGCATTCTTGAGTCCGAATGGCATAACTTTGTAGCAATAAAGTCCCAGATTGGTTACGAAGCTGGTATGTTCTTGATCTGGTAAATGCATTGGTATCTGATTGTAGCCAGAATACGCATCCATGAAGGATAAGAGTTCATGCCCAGCTGTTGAATCTACTAGCTGATCAATTCTGGGAAGCGGGAAACTGTCTTTGGGACAAGCTTTATTCAGATCGGAGTAATCGACACATGTTCTCCACTTTCCATTTGACTTTCGGACGAGCACGGGATTCGACACCCATTCAGGATATAGCGCATCTCGAATGAACCCGTTCGTTTTAAGATTTTCTACCTCTTCTTTAAGGGTGGCAGATCTCTCTAGATCCATACCACGCCTTTTCTGTTTGATCAGGACATGCCGCGGGTCAATATTCAGAGTGTGGATCGCGATGTCTGGCGAGATCCCACACATATCAGAATGCGTCCAGGCAAATACAAGATTCGCCCGTAGAAATTCAACCAATTCCTTTTGAGTCTGCTGGCTTAGCTGAGAGCCAATCTTTATCATCTTTGAATCTTCATCATTGTCGATTGGGACATCAATCGTCAGTTCGGCCGGGGATGCTTGACTTTCTTTAGATTCTCCTTCATCTTCAGTTTCTCTTGGGTCAAGATCCCTTTGGAATTGGTTGGGGTGCCCGAGCCTAGGTCCAGGCGTTAATTGTCAATTATCAGCAAAACGGACGCAGAGAGATTCCTCTACGCCCTTTCCTTTCTCCTTTCGCTGCGCCTCCCGCAGCTCGGCAACATAACAAGCTCTCCCTGCAGCCTGATCTCCTTGAATGATTCCCACTCCACGATCAGTGGGAAACTTTAAAGTCAAACACCACAGGGCAATGGCGGCCCTGAATTCAGCGAGGGCCGGTCGACCCAAGAAAGCATTATAAGGGGAGTCTATGTCCAACACAATGAACTGTTATATCTGTACTCTCCGGCATTCTCCAACTCCCAACTCCACTGGTAGCACCACTACTCCAGTGGGTAGCACTTCCATTGAAACCATGGATTCGAGATTGACAAGGTTTCAAATCTTTGGCTTCCATTCTCATTTGATCATAAGCTCGTTTAAACATAATATTCACAGAGCTTCCACTGTCAACTAAGATCCTCTTCATCCAAGCAGGGCCTACTTGAGCTGAAATGACCAGTGGATCGATAGTGCGGGCTTCGACTTTATCAGCGTCTCAGTTTTTAAACACGATGTCATCTGTCATCATCTTCTGCTGCTTGGCCAGAGCCCCTTCATCAAAACTACTACAACACTCGAAGTTCGCATGCCTAATAGAGCTGGCATACGAATCCATTTCCTTCCATCTTCGGTCTGATGGATGAGGACCACCACTTATTGTATTAATGACCAACCTCCCGCCAGTACAAGCGGGTTCCTCCTGCCTTTCTTGATTTGGCACACGATTCTGATTTGACGGGCCCGCACCTCCTGACTGCGGCGCCCGCACATACTGATCCAATTTTTGCTCACGTATCAGCTTTTCAATGAGGTCTTGTAAGTGACGACACTCATTCGTATTATGGCCATAACTCTCATGGAATCTACAAAACTTCCCTGTTTGGACCTGTCTTTCCGCTGACTGCTTCGGGGCAGGCTTCTTGTATTGCATGGTATTACAGGTTCGCAAATACACATTCTCCAACGACGTATTTAATGGAGTATAATTGTCAAACATGGGAGCTCTACGTCGTGGACCACGGCTTTGATCTCGCTTCTCACCTTGATTTCCACTGTCCCTTTGCTGATTTTTCTTGTTTTGTATATTCAACTGAACTTTTCTAGAACTCTCCCCGGATTGTTTAACGGCGATGTTACTCTGAATTCCTTCAATGTTGGTCCCTAAATCATCCTGCTTCCTAAACTGTTTTGCATCCTCCCTTCTCAAGAATTGGGTTGCCTTGGAATAGAAACGGTCCAATGACGCAGGCGGTTTCCCAGCTAACCAATTTCCGAACTCGGAATCAAGATCAACCCCCTTAGTCAATGCCATCAGGATAGAGTTGTCATTGGGATTTCTTATTTCTGCACACGTAGAGTGGAATCGCTCCAAGTAACGTCTAAGTGTTTCTCCGGGAGCTTGAGTAACACTAGACAGAGTGTTAACATCTTTAGGCCTTGCAACGTGCATACGGAATTGTTCAACAAACTTGGTGGCCATCTGGTCAAAATTAGAAATGGATCGTGGTGGCAAGCGAGTGAACCACATAGTTGCAATGCCCCCCAGGGAAATGGGGAAACTACGGCATTTTACTGCATCATCGGCTCCTGCAGCATTCATCAGCCATTCATACTTCAGGATGTGTTGGTTGGGATCGGAACTTCCTTCATAGACTGGTAAAGTTGGCATCCTAAAGCGCCGAGGTGGTTCGGCATACAATATGTCATCAGTGAAAGGGGTATGACTCCGGGAGATTCCCCAGTCGTCATTAGTGAGACCCTGACTTTCACGGATCATTTGACGAATCATCGTTGTAATATCCGGCATCCGGATATTAGGAGCATGTTGTGCCAAGGTGTGGTCGGGTTCCACAGTGCGAGTCTGGATCTGACGCGTTCGACGGTCCGTGCCTCGCCTCCTTGGTTTAACATTTTCTGGGACATAAGGCTTTGGAGTGTGATCTTGATGGCTACAATGAGGATCAGCTTGGTTTCTAGCATCAACTCCTTGTTCGGTAGTGGTGGTGGTAGCAAGGTTGCCTGTGACATGGTAGGGAGCGGCACCTCCTCGGGATGAAGGTCTGGTATGATGACTAGTGGATGGTCCAGTTCTGGGTTGTCCTAGATTCGAGGCAGGTTGGTGTCCTGTGGCCTGGGTGTAGCTTACATCCAGCCGTGGGCGTGTGGATCTACGATGATCGCATATGAGGTTGAACTCTCTATGGAAGAATAAGAACCTTGGTCTCTTCTAGATCTTCTACGCCTTTGGAGATTTAGCTGGTTGGTCAACTCTGTGTTGGCGCGTAGTTGCTCAGTAAGTTATTGTCGACTCTAGGTCAACTCTTAAAGCAGCATCTGAAACTCTTGTCTTGTAACCGGGCCTGATGGATCTGAAGGTCCGGCAGCATCTTGGTTGGATGGAGGCAATTGCAAGGGATTCTGTCTATCCCGTCCTTCTTGATCAGCAGCCGTAGAGGCAGTTCGTGTACTTACCATGATGAATTGATGAAAGTCCTTTCCTAGATCTGGTGCAAATCTGAATAGAAGGGAAGGGCTCAAAGAATTGAGATCTGGATCTTCTTCTTGGATTTATGCAATCCGGTATCGATAGAAGATCCAAGGAGCAGGAGAAAAATTGGGTTTTTTCTCAATGAAAGCACCAAAGTGTTTGTACCAAAATTGGTCACAACACTCTTCGGAAGTTTTTGAAGAGATAAAATGAAGAAATTAAATGGAAAAAGAGGATTATCTAACAAAAACTCCAAAAACAGATAATGAAAGTAATAAAAACGCACAGAAACACAAGAATTTAGAGTGGTTCGGCGTGTTGCCTACGTCCACTATGAAGTTGACTGCTTTATTGATGTTTCTTTTATGATTACAATTGATTGCAGTAGATTACAACAGATAACAATGATTTATAGCAGTGAAATTTGTTAGCAGCAGTAGCAATGGAGTTTAGAACTGGATCCGGCAGAGTCTCGGCGTTAGAGAATTCAAAGATGAAGAAGATCCCCCTTTCTGTATGCCCTGGGGCCCTATTTATAGGTGTAGGAGGCTGATATTTTGCTCAGATCTTGGGAGACTTCTTCTGGCACGTGAGTAGGCCCGTGCGACCAAACCGATGAAGTTTTGGCCCGATCCATGATCGATACGAACAGATTTCGTATCGATCAAGATTGCATCTGATGGAGTTGAAATTTGGCGTGGACATTCTTTAGCATGCACGTAAGCTTCTGTGAAAATTTCATAGCATTTGGACTTGTGGATCTCAAGTTATGATCGATACGAAATGGAGACTTTCGGTAGGCTGTTTGGTTCGTATCGATCGAAACTACGTTGTTCGTATCGATAGTCTTGCTCTGTTCGCATCGATAGAGGCGGTCCAATTCGTATTGACAGAAGTAGCTCAGTTCGTATCGATGGAAGTGGCTCTGTTCGAATCGATGAAAGTTCCTTAGTTCGTATTGATGGTCACGTTCTGTTCGTATCGATGAAGGTGGTGTAGTTCGAATCGATGGAGGTCGGCTTGTCCGTATCGATGAAAGCACTCCAACTCGATGGATACGAACAGTGGTTCGTCGATGGATGCGAAGTTGACACTGGCTGATCGATATGAAGTGTGTTGTCCCTCGATGGATACGAAGTCGATCGGTACAAAGTAGACTTCTAGTGATGGACATGAAGTCGATCGATATGAAGTGGGTTCTGATGATGGATACGAAATCGATCGAGTCAAACAGAGGCTTCCTGATGGATTCGAATGAGATCGAGTCGAACAGTGGCTAGTCGATGGATTCGAATGAGATCGAGTCGAACAGTGGCCATTCGATGGATTCGAACTCGAGGCTGTTCTTCATCCAATCTTGCATCGATCATAACTTGAGCATATGAACTCGGATTGACTTGAAATTTGGAACGTTGACTTTCATTGCTTCGCTCGCCGTGTCTTGTCGATTGTAGCTTGATTCAGACTCAGACAAAATTCGTCGATATCCATGGTGAGTCTGCGTATAACCGATCTCTAAGACGAACTGTCATTGGTTTCTAGTCAAGTTCTTGGTGTCACGGCCTTGCCAAAAGGCGGGATAACATGGGGTAACAAACAAAACCATTTTGAGAAGATTCAATTAAACCAAGAATTTCATTTTTAAAACAAAGATCATGTAAACCTTAAGAAGAAAAATCTTCGAAATTAGCAAATCTTCCGGGAGAAACTTTTCTGAAAGTAGTATACTCCATATAGTGTAATGATCCTAATTTTCACTAAAATTATTTATAATTAGATCAATAAAATAAAATAATGTAAAGAGATAAAGAAATTGAGATTTAGTAATTAAGTTTAGGCTCTGCCTTAGTTAGTAAACCAATTAGAGAAATAAAAGTTAGAATAAGAAGGAGGAATACGATAAGGGAAAAATGGAATAACCTTCATTCCTACCCTTAAACCCTTCATTTTCATTTCCTTCATTCACTTACACACACACAAACTAAACATAGAGGTCGGCTATAGCTAAGGAGAAAACAAGAAGTAAACTAAAAGCCTAAGGAATCAAAGCTAAAAGAAATCAAGTCTACACCAAATCTCATCTTTCTCTTCCAAATCGAGGTGAATAATACATATATATCTCTTGTTTTTAATTGTGTTTTGATTTTAACGGGAAAGCCGAATTTAATATTTCTATTATGCCATGTTTTAGAAGTTTGAATGATTATATGCTTGTTTGTGATTCTCTAAATTTATATATGAAATTTAGTGATATGTTTGAGTTGGAAAACCTATCATATGATATCCTTTTATTATTTCATATTTCTATTATGCCATAATTTTAGAAGTGGGTTTTTAATTTCATAATTTTCCTAGAAAATATGGATTTTATATGATTTTTCTAAGTGAAGAAATTGGTGAATTTCGGGTATTAAAAATAATTAAAATAAGTTGTTGGCCATGAAATTTTTATATGTCAAAGAGTATAGATAAATCGAATTATTTTGACTTTTGGGGAATTTTTCTAGGTGTTTAACTATGGTTAATAAATTATTTAATCTAAAGGGCTTAATTGTTTTATTGAGATATTAAGATGTAGGGTAAAGTGTAAAATATCTTAATATTCAAATTATTAAGTGCAAAAGGTTTTCAGTAAAGAAAATTGATAAAGTTTTGCTAACCAATAAGATTTTGCCAAATTATAGAGGTTTGGTGAAAAGAAACATCCTTTTATAGTGATCTAGCATTTTTTAAGTTATTTACAATTCTGCCATGTCGACATTCCCTATCGAGCCACATCTCACCGCATCCCACCATCATCGATGTGGAACGATGCAATGCATATGATGTCAATGAGTTTGGCATGAAATGGATTAGTTTTGAACCTCGTTGAGGTTATAGTAACAAAGATAGAGAGATGGTCTTCGATATGGTCATGTCGATGTGCATGATGCCGTGTTTTATACTAAGAAGCATGCATGCCGCATATATACTTCGATTTTCAGCCTCGTCGACCCAGTAGTCATCGAGCCTAACGCTTTAAATTTTCATTGAGCTTATTCCGCTTTCAATTTGTTGTCGAGCATAGCCAGGCCGCTTTTAACTTGTCATTAGGTTTATACTATGGCGCTTTTAATATTGTTATCGAGCTTAGTCGATGCCTTTAACTAGTTTTCTAGCCTAACCCATGCTTTTTATAGTCATCGAGCTTAACCTATACTACTTTTAACTAAGTCGATGTCATTGATATTGATGCCGCACTTAACCCAATTTATTTATATTCACTATGAGGCTTTGATGCCAAGGTTCTTGTGTGTAACCGAAGTTTATTTTAAGTTTTAACACTATGATTTATGAAGTAATATCTTCAACATCATCCCCATGTATTTTAAATAAAAGACTTCGACATGCTTTTTAGTGGGCAAAGATTTTACTGACAATGACACTACCGACTTTTATACTTGTAAAAGTTTTTACATAGTTTTGGCCTTGTAGTCTAAGTTTTGAGACGGTCGAAGACCCTAATGACTTAGATTTTCATCAACAATGTTTTGTAAAGCATATATCATGGCATAAGTATTTTGAGTAAAGTAACGAACCAATGTTTTTCTTGTTTTAAGAATGATTTCAAGGGTTAAATCATTTATAAAGATTTTTTTTTCAAGGAAATATGGATAGGGTAGTTAACTTAGAATTTTACTAAAAGAAGGACTGAAAGATTAGAAAACCATATGGGACTGGTGTAGGGTCGTGCCTTATATTTTAGCTAGTAGCCCCTAGCTAATATAAGTCTAAAATTCTGGTGTGTAAGGCTTTGTCATAGGTAAGACTAAAAGAAGGTTACACATAGAAAGGAATACATAGAGTAGAGATAGGTTATTGGTAAGCCTACAAAACCATTAGGACCAGTCGATCCTTGAAGTAGTAAGTTAAGGATAGACAGTCTTATTTTTCTCTAACGGCAAGTTAGAACATTTATTATGTCTGGTAGACCCGAGTCAGCCATAGGTTTATCGTCAGCCTAATAAAACTATGATATTAGGACAGATAGTCCACTAATTACCTATTTTGTATACATACATGTTATTGTATATTGTTTATTATAACCATCTTGGTTGCAGGATTTTGATTGCAAAAGATATGGTTTTAAAGGATATTAGTGAGGGGAAACCCGTTCCGTTAAGCGACGTGGTCTCATTTAATATCGGTAAATCGAGATGTCATATTATTATTCACACCAGGCTTAATGTCTGACTCAAAGTTTATGTTTTCCCCTTAAACTCTCGGGTGCTCAAAATTTAATTTGAGTAGGTTGAGAGTTGAGGTTTTCAGGTTTAGTAGGTTTTAGCGAATAAAGCATCCGAAGACATGCAGGAGGCAGATCTAGCTATGTGGAGATCATCTATTTATCTATTCCGCTGTGATTGAATGTTGTATGTAATGGCAGATGTTATAACTATCTATTTAGTAACTCTGATCATCCAAGGTGGCATCTTCATATGTCGCACTTAGCGTATTTTGTAATAATTATATTTATCTGAACTTGGGCAACATTATGGAATTATGTACTGAATATGAAATTCTAATTTAAAATGTCATGAGAAAAGTCGTTTTGAAATCGTGTTTGAAATATTTCATATCCTTGTGCTTCAGATATTATGGATACCATTAATATTACCGCATTTTTTCATGGGAAATTAATACTATAGATGACTACAGCATCTATAGCGGTTAGTTTTAGGCCTCAAAATAGGAGATGTTACAAAGGCTTCAATGGCATCTTTCTCATTAAAGAGGAAGCTTTTCTTTTCGTTTTCTTAGAGAACCTAATGGTTTTTGGATTTTGACTAGAGAAACAAAATATTGAAAGTTTGAGGAGATAAGAGAGTGAAATGATATTTGAAATTTGAAATAAAGTGAGTGAAATGATAGGATGGAGATGGAATAAACAAGTAGAGAATAAAAGGACATATTTTCTGGTCAAAAATGTGACTTTTAAGAACATAGGAATAAGTGCAAAGTGGAGGGAAGTTCAAAATTTGAATTTGAAATGAATTTTCAATTTCTGGTGCATATGTCGACATATAGATAGGACATATGTCCCTTAATTTTCAAAACTAAAAGTTGGATAAAATATTCCTATATACTTATATATCTATATATATTTATAATTATCCTAGTATTATTATTAATTTATAAATTATTCCCATCAATCAAAAACAACCAAAAAAATTAAAATGTAAAGTGTACCGCTTTTTGCCGCTTTTTGTCTATCAGTATTGTCTAGTTCGTTGTTGCCATGAAACATTTATTCACATTTTCAGTGTTAGGTTCATTGTCACTAGAGGAAGTGTCTGAATCATCCAAAGTTGCTGTATAAGCCCTTTTTTCTTTTTCTGGATGATCATTTTCCAGTGAGATCTTTGGTTTATTCGGATGTTGGCAGTCTCTTTGAAAATGATCGGGTTCATCACAGTTGAAGTATCTAGTCGTATCTCCAAATGTTTTGTTTTCAGGTTTTCAAAAATTATTCATCTTTCTACACTTCAGGAATTTTCAGAAATTTCTGGTCATGAAAGCAATTTCTTTATCATTGTCATCGTCAGAATCCTAATCGTCATTTATTGCATTGAAAGTGATGGATTTCTTTTCTTTTGTCTTTCTTTCCCTTCTACCCTGCATTTGTGCTTCATATGACATTAAATTTTCTATTAACTCTTCTATTTTCAAAGTACTAATATCATTAGTCACTTTAGTTGCAAGTGTCTTTTGATTATATTCTAAGAGTGAATTGTGGATTTTTCCAACTTGATCTTCTTAAGAAAAGTTTTTACCTGATGTAACTAATAATGCACTATATCTTGAAATCTATAGTACATATCAGAAATGGACTCATTTGGATTCATTTTAAATAATTGCAACTGATTAGTTAACATGGAAATTTTAGTCTTTTCACTTTACTAGTGCCCTCATATGTAACTTGTAGTATCCTCTATATTTTATATGCAGACTTACAAATAGACACTGTTAAATTCATTTTTGTCTAGTAAACAAAATAGAATATTCATGGCTTTATAATTATTCAATGCAAGTTCCTTTTGATCAGCAGTCCATTGTGCAAAATCAGTTTGTGGTTCAGTGTACTCATTTTGTGTAGCATTCCAAATATCTAAACCATTAGATTGTAAATAGATCTTCATGCTACATGATCAATAAGTGTAATTACTACCATTAAAACATGGGGTCTAGTAGTATATTGTCCTTTGAAAAAAGTGTTAACAAATGTACAAACAGTTTTTTTAGCAGTTAAGACTTTTCAAAAATCCAATTACGAGTTTTTGAAAACCTAGTGCTCCGATATCAAATGTGGGTTGCGGAATTATGGATCTTAAGACTAATTAAACACTAGAGGGGGTGAATAGTGTTTTCTAATTTTTATGATCTTTTCAAAATTCTTTCAAGATTATTATTAACCAATGCTGAGTCAACAATCACAGATACAAACACAGATAAGCATAAATGCAGTAAAGTAAAAATTAAAGAATTAGAGAGATCACACCAGGATTTTTACACTGGTGTGGAGTAGTCCATTCCCGTACAATTGCTTGTACATATTTCTTTTCAACTACCAATCTTTTAACGGGTAGATGGAAAACCCAATTACAATCTCAATTCCAAGGCAACGAGACACACCCTTCTGATTTTTCGGGATCATGGTACACCCACTTTATTTGGACGAGCTACAAGCACTCTCACTCGGATATTTGGGCTACCAAGCACACCCAATTGATTTTAACGGGCTACAATCACACCCATTCAAATACAACTAGAGTTTGTAGTTTTACTGAAGACAATTTCTTGATTATTGGTTACAACGAATCATATCGCCTCTTGGATAACATTTTTATCTTTGATTGAGAGATGATTGAGATTAGAGAGTAAATAGTAGAGAATCAATACAATGAAGATTGCATTGTTTCTGGTTGAATTTGAGAAGATTTGAATATATTTTTCACTAGAAATTTTGATAGAGTAAGAGGAGAGAAGATAATAAAAAAGTTATTGTTAAAAATTCATTTTGAAACCCCCTATTTATAGAGAATAAACAAACATGTCCATTCGTGGAGAGTTACGATGAATAAACACTTCATTTCGATGTTTGAATTTCAAAATTAGGGCATGTATGTCGATATATTAGCTACCTATATGTCGACATAGGCTAGTGTAATTTGAAAACTTGTTTATTTAAAATATTTTGAAAATCCTATACTATGTAAAATAATTTGATAGTTTGTAAAATAGTTTATAAACATTTAACCTTTGAAAAACTTTTATAAAATATTTTTAAATATATTTTTATAATATATTTTGTTTTAAAAATGAAGGATTAAAAAATGAGAAATAGAGATCAAATATTGCTGCCAGGGATTTAACAATATTCTAAACTTTACTAGTCTTGAGATCTTCATATCTTGATATTTATACTCATGAGTCTTCATGTCTATTCTTTGATTCTTTATACTGTATTGTCTTCGATTCAATACCTATATAATGTCCTGCACTATATTCTATATAACTTGGCAAAACATTAGTATTCATATTTTATTTGAATGTATTATTATTATCAAGGTTGTTATCATCAAAATCAATAACAGAGGTGTTAGCAAATACTTCTATGTCCACTGCTTATAGAGGCTGTTGTTGGTGGAGAATAATGTATCAACGTGCTTGGATATGGAAACAATGTTCCATAAAACTATACACTTAATGGCAAGACCACCTTCATGTAGTGGTTTCTTAAGTTTGATATAGGAAATAGGGTTGGGTTTGGCAGAGAAAGGACAACCATGCCATAAAAAGTAGGAGCAGGCTCTCTTAATCATGCGTATGAGCAACTTAGGAAGGACAAATATTCTAGAGTAATGAACTTGCATAGAAAATATGATGGAATCCATAATGGTGAGCCTACCAGCAGTAGTGAGAAATTTGTTTTGCCAGTGTCCAAGTTTCAGAGTAATCTTCTCACAAAGAGGTTAATAGTAGGATTTTTTGAATCTAGTGGACGTGAGAGGAATACCCAGATAGTGTAAACCTGATTCATAAGTTGCAGGCTGTGAGAAGAAGCAAGAATAATCTTCTGCTCCTCACTCATTCCTGCTATCATGATGGCAGATTTATTATAGTTGACCCTAAGCTGAGTGGCCTTGTAGAAGGAGGTTAGGGCAACTAATAGGTTGGTTAATGATACAATGGTAGGTTTAGTGAACACAAGAAGATCATTAGCAAAGTAGAAGCTGATGATGATGGGATTGCGACATTTAGGATGGAGCTCAATATGGCCATTGTTGCATTTGCTAAGAAGGGTTAGAGCGAGAGCTTCTTTTGCTATGATGAAAAGATAAGAACTGATTAGGTCACCCAGTCTCAACCCCTGCCTCCCATTGAAGAAGCCATAGGAGTGACCATTCACATTGACAGAAAAAGAAGTTATGGAGAAGCAGGTGTATATGCATTGAACAAATTTATTAGGGAAGTTCATGAGCTTCAAAATATATTTGACAGCTTCCCATCTTGTGGTGTCAAAAGCCATTTTAATATCATATTTAACGCAGCATCTAAGACTGATGTGCTTCCAATTGTACCAAGCAATTAGCTCATGAGACAAATGAATGTTATCAACTATGCTACACCCAAACACATATGCAGACTGATTTATTGAAATAAGAGATGGTAGCACAGCTTGTATCCTTGTAGTAAGCAATTTGCAGATGCACTTGTAAACAGTGGTATTGCAACTAATAGGCTTGTAATCAGAGATAAGAGTAGGATCATTAACCTTAGGGATAAGGCATATAATAGCAGTGTTGATTGCAGAGAGCATCCTATTAGTTCTAAAAAAGTTTTCAATGGTTTTAAGGAAATCATGTTGTATTATACTCCAAGCAAAGATGAAAAAGTGGGAATTAAACCCATCAGAACCCCAAGAGGACTTAGTGTCAATAGAGAGCATAGCATTTTTAATCTCAACATGTGAGAAATCAGTGCTGATATGATTAGCCTGCTCATTAGATAGCTTGCTGAATGGTAAGGATTAAAGAGAGTTAACATCAATGTTGTTGTAAGGACAGGTACCAATGATGCACCTGAAATGGTTGACAAAAGCAACAACTATAGAGCTTTGATCAGCGTGAGTGGTGCCAGTGTCATCATGTATGGAATGAGTGATAGATCTTAGGTATTTGGAATTGAGATATTAGCAATAATTAGTTGTATTTTTTCACCAAGAATATCTCACTTGTCTCTGGTCTTCTGCCTTTACATCATAGCTTTATCTCTATGGGCTGATATCAGAGCAATAGAAGTAAGATGCTCATAAATTGAAATATCAGCATTTAAATGATCATTAAATAATTGAGTTTGAATATCTATTAGCTTTAATTTTAGTAAATTCAAATTTTTCCTTTTCCAAAGGCATCACTACTCCAAATCCTCAAGGCAGTCTTGGTGATTTTGAGTTTTTGCTGAAGGACATACATGGGATTACCAAAGACATTGGAAGCCCAATCATCGGAAACAATTTGACGAAAATCTGGTTTATCGTCCCAATTATGAAGTATTTGAAGCTGGTTGGAAGAGAAAGGGATGGTGGACCGAAGTTGTTTACAAGAGGAGAATGATCAGAAATATTCGGCAGTAAAGAGTTGACATAGAGATTCGACCAGAGGTTAGAAGCAAAAGCATTAAAAAATCTCGATTGATTCTGTTGTATCTCCTTATGCCACTTCTAGATTTATTGTTCCAAGTGAATAACAATTCAGTAGAAGGAGTTTCAGAAAGATCAGCAAGATGAGTGGCATGTTGTAGAGGAATTAAGTCATTATTGACTAAAGGTTTACAACCCATTCTATCGGAGGAAGAGATCATTCAATTCCAGTCACCTGGAATAATCCATGGAATATTATATTCAAGAAGGTGAATATAAGACAGAAATGCATTTCTGGGAGTGGGAGAGTTGTGGGCATAAACAAAAGAATATTTAAAAGTGGTGTTGCCAGGAATATGAGTGATCGAGTAGTGGCAGATTTTGTAGAAAGAGTGTAATTCAGAAAGATAGAAGGTATTAGGGTTGAAGAGAATCATAATTCTGCCAAAAGAGGCATGTTAAAGGTTATGGAGAATGTTCCAGTCAGGCTTGATGCTGTAAGAAACTTGCATAATGTTGTCAGCTTATGGCTTATTTTCTAGTATAACAACCATATGGAGCTTGTTGGCATCAATACACTCACTAATTTCAATTTGTTTGGGTATGTCGTTTGCACCTCTAATGTTCTAGCATCCTATTTTGTCAAGCATTGGAATGAGATGCAGGATTGGTGGATGGTGAGTGAACTTGTATGGTGGATCAGAGTTTAAGACTCCCTGGGCAACTTCAAAGGGAGGTTTAGAGATAGGTTGTATGTCATTAATGGAGTATCAAGCAAGACATTTGTCTCTTTCCATTTGCTTTGTCTTGCTTCCAGTGAGAGGAATATAAAGAGTGATGGGTTTAGTGGGAGTGATTGTTAAGGAAGAAGAAGCGATAGATGTAGAGGATGATATGGAGGATTGAAGAATAAGGTCATAACACTCTAAGTTGGAAAGAAGTTCAAAGGGATTTCTATGTTGAATTTTAGAACCATTATCTATAGTGATGGAAGTGGTGGAGGATGTGAGTATTGTACCAGTTGAGATGTAGGAGATTTGGATTAGGTTGACAGGTTCATGTAAGATTGCAAGATGATTAGAGTTTCATATGATTGTATCAGATTGAGGATGGACATTAGCAAGTGGGATGTTGTGTTCAATAGCTAAAGAGGAAGGACCACTATTTGCTTGATTGGGGTGCACATCAAATTGCATAGCAGCAAGCCTATCTTCATGCACATCCTTCACATCACACAAAGTGAACACAGCATCATGCAAAGAGGTAGTGTTGGCAGATAATTCAAAATGAGTAATGAGGTTAGATTGTGAAAGTGGGATGGTAATTAATTCCTTAACCTTATCACATGCAACGTTAACTGCAACATTACATGTACCCATTTCCAGTACAGTGCTCGTGACGTGCACACTAGCAGTATCAGCTTGTGCACCAACAACAGCAACATCACTGGGTGCAAAACTTTGACCAAAAGACACATTAAAAACTTTGATAACAACTTTTTTTTATTTCTCCTCACAATATTTCACTTCTGCTCTTCATTTCTTCATTCATTTTCAACAACCTTAGCCTTCCCTTGCTCCTTAACCTCACCTCCTTTTCCAGTTTTGCCTTCAGCTTTCTCATTACTATCTTGTGACACCTTGGAGCACAAATCCAAAGTGTGTCCAAAACATTTACACTGTGTACAAACATCAGGTTTCCAATTATACTTGACAGTAACATGTGCTATTTTCCCAGGTGCTAATTGAATCGAAATTTGATTAGGCAACAAGGTTGGTTCTATTTCAACCAAGACCTTCGCAAACTCAAATCTATCCAACCTTTCAGTGGATTCATCGAATCAAATCACCTTGCCAATATGGTTTGCTAACCAATATGTACCATACAACAACCAAGAAGCTAATGGGATATTATAGAAGTGAACCTATAATGGTATCGATTTAATTCCTCCTTTACACAGTCAATAGTGGGATGCCATTTCATAATTATAAAAAATGTACTTAGATAATAACAAGGTCTGATTCAAAGATTTTTCTTCTTTTTTCATCATCAACAAATTCATAGAAGAACATATTACCATTGGATCTAATCTTTATGCCCTCAAGACCGTGCCAAATCAACTTCAAGTGCTGAACAACGACAGTATAAGAAAGGTTCTTGTCCAAAAAAATCCAACCAGGCGATTTCCCTAGAAATAAGTACCAACTAAGAGAACATCCGGTGGAAAGATGAGAGCACCATCATCATTGTATTTCACAGAGAAGGACCTCGGGCTATAAGAACAAGCGCTCTTAGGAAGTTTCTTGAAAAGGGAGCTCTATGCGGATGAAGAAGCTGAAGGAATGAAAGGAGAGATAAAAGAAGTAGACGATGAAGGAATGGATGGAGAGATAGATGAAGAGGAACCAACCAAAGGGGCTGAGAGGGGAAGTGGAAGCAAAGGAGGGAGATGAGATGGATCGATTATAGAAGAGGGAGGAAAGGAGAAGGCCTAACGATTAGGTGGCAGTAAAGGGGGAAGGAGGAGAAGGTGGATGATCGTTATGGGCAATGGGATGGGGTGGATTGGGATGAGGGCGGGAAAGGACGCCATTGAAAAAGTAAAAGCTTAGCAACATTTGAATGTTAATTGGATTTACATCAAATATTATTTAGGAAATAATAACATGTTGTCCAACTTTTGAACCAAGCAGTTGGACTTCAAGATGATGGAGAATTGGATTAAGAAGCTCGGGGGATGTCAAGAATGATTAATAAGTAGAGTACAAAGAGGTTAGTAATGTTTTGCATTGTGCAAAACAGCTTGGCACTAACTGGTCCAAACATGTCGGTACCGAGAGGCTCAAAATATGAGGGGACCTACTTTGAGCTAGTGGCGATGCCGCTTGTTACTTTAAAGAAAAGACAAGTTGTAGGTGTACAAAGCAAATCAGTATTGTTATGATTTTGATGGGAAATTTTGTTACTAAGATCCAAAGTATGGAGACTTAAACGGGTATAAATAAGGATCAAAGAGGCAAGTTAACAAACCCTTTCGGTACCGACCAAAACCAATCGACACCAAGGAGTATTGATTGTTGATTTTAACACAACCTACGTTTGTGAGAGCTCGGATCTAACTTATTGCCTATTCTAACGCGTTTAGACGACTTTGGAGGAGGGATTTAACTATAAATACACCTCCTTTATCAATGAAAAAAGGACCTTTTGATTCTACTTTCAAATTTTGCATCAAAAGCTCTACTATTTTTCACTTTCAATTATTGTTAGATCTATATTTGTGGCTGAAATTATGTAAACAAATCGAAATAAAGTTGATAGTGGGCGTAGGGCAATCGAATTGAGGCTGTACCACTTTAAAAATCATGGTTTACCTCATTTTCAATTTCATTTTTCATTGAATTCATCTCGTTTTTTATCAAAATGGGGTGTTGTACCATTTCTTAGCACAACATTTTTGCTGCTTTCATTGAGAATGTTCATTATCAGGCTTAGATTTGTGCTATTACTTTTGATTTAAAGAAGTCTAAAAGCTAGATCTAGATTTTCTTTCGTGTAGATCTATTTGTTACTTGGATTCGAAGGAGTCTATTATCAGATCTGAAAAGAGTTGGCTCTTAAAAAAGAAGAGTGCCAAATCTGGAACTATCATCGAATGAGATAATAAAGGGTCCCATCATGAAGAAGAGATTAACCAATCGATTGCTTTGCCAAGATCTTCATCTTAGCCAACTGAGGTTATCACAAAAGATGATGTTGGATATGTATGCTAAGAAGCTAGAGCAATAGAGAATTCAAATGGAACCAATGAGGAGTATGCAAGAGTAGTTGGTGGCATTGGCTCAACCTTGGTAATGAAATGAATCTCATAAGTAAAGGAAGAGTAGAAGAGATTCATCATCTTTTGATTCCAGTTAAGAGAGTTTATCTTCGACTGAGCAGAATAGAAGACCAGGCAAACAACCGAAGTAGAAAGAGGCTAGGGCAACATAGAAATGAGTTGTGAAAGATGGAGTCAATTAATAGACATTAAAACCACCCGATATAGAGAGGTCCAAATAGGCTGGTACTGATAGGTTTGCTGACATGATGAATTTGTCTGGCAGTGAAGATTATTTGAAGAATGATGAAGCTGGTGAAGGATGAGCTACTGGTACCAGGCCGGTAGTGCTTAGGTAAACTATAGTGATCTGCCTTTCTTAAACTTAATAATGACACTTAATACATCCTCGGTATTCGTGTGTCGATCATTTAAGTGTCCGAAAGATAGGTCATTTGGGGTAAAGAAAGAAGAAGACAAAATAGAATCTCACGTCGTGGCGAGCAATATTTAATATACACAAGATCTTTACAAAAAGAAATCATTTTTATTTATACACAACACCAGAGTACACAAACCTATTATCAGCTTGGACAGTTATAATAGCCTGTCCTTATAATTGCTGATAAGTACATACAAGAACAAAACAAAATAGAAGAAGGGAAGAATATAAGGTACACAAATATGTCCTGGAAAATCCAGCTCGTCTCTCCAAAGTGTCCAGCTAAATCTGGAAAATATGCTCAGACTGACCCCGAGCATTTTAGGAAAACAACGCCTGGGTCAGTCAGGTAAAACACGCGTGAGAAACTCAAATCACGAGGAATTTTAATTATTTAAATTGTAAAATCATTTAAAATCAAAGGTATCTTGTAGGACCACACCGCACATAAACATGGATGGATTTTTACCTTACGATAACCAAAACATTTTCTATAGAAAATCCAGGGATATTATGATAATGTCTAGAATACAAATACATATTAGTCGTAGCCTAAATTGTTACATTATTAAATTCTAGCATAATAGGTATACAATCAAGTCTGTATAGCGCTTGTTGGAGAATGGATTCCAACAATGGAAAGATAAGGGACTACCTTCCGTATAGTACAACTCTAGATAAAATGTACCTGCGGTCAGACCCTGAACTTGGTCCACCCCTACCAACATAGAACCGGCCTCCCTTTGAACTTGGATAGTACTGAATATGTCATCACCCTGGTTGTTCCTAACCTTTATTGAGTTCTTTCATGCACAACCAAATCCATATTATGATAATCTAGAAAGATGATGACACACCCTAATGAGAGCGACCTACATAGCCCTGTTGAATCTACCATGTTTTAGCCATTTCCTGGGTTGTGAGGCTTGAGGCAATGCTTTTATCTTTCCTCTTAGCAGACCATCTTGGAATGCTAACACCACCCTCCAAGTAGTAACACAGTGCCAACATTCATCCATACAAGTTCATTCTAGGTTTGAACGAAACCGAAGGCACTATTTCCACTACATCCATTTTGGAATCAGCCTCGGGATTAGTGGCAAGTAGCACTTGAACTTCAAAAGCTCCATCTTCGATTCCATATTCCTCAAGATGTCTTTAGTTCTAAATGCTTGAGTTGGATTGAAGTGGTTTTCAGATAATTTATACTTATCCGATCCCGGTCTCTTCGAAACAACATTCGATAGTTCCAGTAAAGTCAACCCCAATTCTTTTGGAAATAATCAGATAATACATAAGAGCGGGGATAACACCCTAACCGTTTAAATGGATGAGCCTCCCTATCATTTGTCCCAGGAGAACAAAATGAGATTTATATGCACAGTACAACATCATCGAAGATGACTATGCCATATAACTCACATGTTTCTCCTAGATATTTCTAGAGTTATATTTTGGTTCTGATTTGATAGTTGGTTATTTAGCTATCAAATAAATAAAGAAGCAGCATTTTAGAGATTTAATTAACCACAGCAACCACTAAGCTTCAAAATAAATATTTCATTTATTTAAAATTCTTTTCAAAAGTGTTTACCAAAAACATTCCTATACTTATCTCATTGACATAAATATATTTATGAAACATTTGTGAAATATTTCTCATTTCCAAATCATATCAAAGGATCAAAATAAAATGTTGTTTAAATTAGATATAAAGATAACCTCAAACAATATTCCTTTGGTGTTAAGTGTGCATCGAATGTCCATACCACCAGAATTAAGAAGGTCAGTTAATGGAAATCTAGTCTCAAACTCTTTTATAATTTTCCTTCTATAAATCCTCTTAATAATTCTCTTTTATTTATGAATCTCCTTTACTTAAATTCCAAACCCATTTACAAAACTCTTTATAAATCACTAAGTTATATTTACCAAAATCTTTTATAAATATCAAAACCATTTATATATCTCTTTATAAATCTCCAAAATTATTTATAACACTTCCTTTATAAATATTCAAAATCATTTAAAAAACTTTCTAATAAATATTCCTAATTTAAACAAAACTCCTTTAATAAACTCATTTAATAAAGTCCATTTGATAAACAAAACGATTATTTAAAACACCTTTACTAAACTCATTACTTAATTTGAAACCATTATTAAAAGTACGATTGACCTTAAAATTGGAAAGAAGCTTAGTGACAACAATGGTTCTAATTTAACTGAGTTTACTTTTCAAGTTATAACATGGGTATTTACCTAACAAGAAGATATGTATAATGGAATTAGCCAATAACAATCAATCATATAAGTAAACGTCCAAGTTACCAAAATAACAGACGGGGATTTGTTCTGCTAAAAAGATGTCTAAGTTAATGTAATGGCAGAATAGGTTTTTATTTTGTCGAATAGATGTCAACATAATCTACTTGGTAAACTAGGGTAGAACGATGATTTATTCTACCAAACAGATGTCAAATACAGGTTAATTAGCAGAATGGTGATTTATTCTACTAAACAGATGTCATTGGGTTTCATATTCAATTGGCTTTACTTAAAGGTAGTCGACAAAGAAATCCCTTGTGTTAGTTCCTAAGATGATGGTTTTGATGAAAACAACCTTAGGACTTGTTATAAAATATAAATACTAATATTCTTGTCTAGATATATATGTGTATGCATGATATATACGCAGGTACTGAAGAATGAAGATTGTACAGTATAGAGATTCAAGACTGACGAATTCAAGATTGAAGAAACCAAGACTGAAGACTCATGAGTATCAAGAGTTCAAGATTTCAAGAGTTCAAGATATCAAAATAAGTAATAGTGTCTAGATTTATGTTAAAACTTCATAATAGCACTAAAATCTTTATTCATATTTTAATTGTGGAATGGAATCCACCTTCTCGCTTTAATAGTGGGTTGAAACCCACGACCTCTTTAGTGGGATGGAACCCACGACCTTCTCTAGTGGAATGGAATCCATGAAATTTTCAAAATGATTTATTTTAAATATTTTTCCAAAAACTTTTTAAAAGTCTTATCCCTCAGTTTAAATATTTTAGCCTTAAACTATTTTTATTATCTTTTATATTTTGATTTCAAAATCATCTCTTGTTTTTAAAACTATCTTCTGGTTTTAATATTATAAGCTTTAAATCTCAAAAAAAAAATTCTATACTTAGTTTTTAATATTACCTTTATATTATTGATTATATATTTTTAAGATTACTTTTTAAATCTCTTTTATAAGTTTAAACTATATTCAAAATGGTTTATAAACCTCTGAAATTATTTTGATAAGTTTTAGAAAGAAAATCTCTTTTAAAAACAAAAATCAATTTTCAAAATATACGTAGGCATGTCGACATACCCCATCCCCCCATGTCGACATGGTGACCGTAGAAATTCAAATTTCAAATTTTCGAAAGAAGTGTCTATTCATCGTAACCTTTCACGAATGGACATGACTGTTGTTCTTCTATAAATACCAGTTGTTTTCAACGAATTTTAAACTAGTTTTTCTTCATTTCTTCACTCCTTCTTCTCTACTCAAGTATTCGCGTATATTTTAACAAAACACTGTCGAAATCCTAAGTGAATCAAACTCGATCATCTCTAGTTTGATTCTCTATCACTCTCTCTCAAAGATCTCAGTGCTATTCAAAGTATAGGATCATTTATAATCAAAGAAGAGTATCGAGTCTCTCTATCTATCAAAGTGATATTGTAAATGGTGTGATTGTGGCCCGTAAATCAATTGGGTGTGATTGTAGCCCATAAATCAATTAGGTGATCTTGTAGCCCGGTTAAATCAAGAGAGTTTTCTCTGGACTCGAAGACAAGAGGGTGTATCTCATGGCCTTGAAATCGAGGTTGTAATATCGACATTATATTTAAAAGAAATATGCACAAGAAATTGTGTGGGACTGGATGTAAGGTAACTCCGAACCAGTATAAAATTCCGTGTGTTCTTTCCTTTACTGATTTTATTTACTATTTGCATCTATGTCTAATTTTGTGATTGTTTCTGTGTTTGTGAATTTCATCTGTTTGTGTTTAATTTGAAAAGATTTTAAAATATTCCATAAAATCAATTAAACACTATTCACCCCCCATCTAGTGTTAATTCTGCCTTAAGATCCGTAATCCGCATTCCCTACATTTGGTATCAGAGCCTTGGTTTTCAAAGTTATCATAATATGAATTTTGAACAAGTTTATAACGGCAATTTTTGGAGATTCTGTTAACACTAGTTCAAAACTATCCATATAATCATTGTTTCATAAGTTTGCATATTGTTATTATAAAAAATCAAGTTATCTACCGAATTGGTGTGCTATGGCTTTTGATGAATCAACACTCAATGGAAAAATGGTGCCAATCAAGAAAAATAAATGGATACTTGATAGTGGATGTTCAAGACACATGACTGGTAATCTGGAGATACTGAATGACATGATTTATGAAGATGGAGGATCGGTCAACTTTGGAGACAACTCAAAAGGATATGTGATTGGCATCGGCAATGTCGGTAACTCTAAAACTCCTACTATTTCTGATGTTTTGTTAGTTAGGAATCTAAAACACAATTTACTTAGCACAAGTCAACTATGTGATAAGGGCTATAAAATTAAATTTGAAAAGGATAAGTGTCACATCGAAGATAATAAATCAAATATTATCTTTGAAGGAATTAGGAAGAAAAATATTTATATTCTTAGTATGAAAATCTCAAATAATAACCTATGTCTTTTGGCTAATAAAGGTGACCCTTGGATTTGGCATTAAAGATTTGGGCATTTGAATTTCAAACTCTTAACTAGACTTTCAAAACTTGATCTAGTAAGAGGTCTCCCTAAAATGGATTTTAAAGTAGATAGTATATGTGATGCTTGTCAATTAGGAAAACTTAGAAAGAGTTCATTTAAATTGAAAGATATGATTTCAACTTCAATACCCTTGAGTTACTTCATTTAGATTTGTTTGGTCCATCTCAAATTCAGTCAATAAATCACAGTAAATATGTTTTTGTAATTGTAGATGATTATTCTAGATTTACATGGACAATTTTTCTAAAACTTAAAAGTGATGCTTTTGATTTATTGAAAACTTTTGCATAAAGAATTCAAAATCAACTATCTTTAAAAATCAAAACTATTTGTAGTGATAACGGTGGAGAATTTGAAAATGAAAATTTTGAGAGTTTCTGTAATAAAAAAGGAATAACTCATAATTTTTCTTTTCCAAGAACTCCATAACAAAACGGAGTAGTAGAACATAAAATAGGACGATTCAAGAGTGTGCAAGAACTATGCTTTCAGATAGTAAATTACCAAGAAATTTTGGGGCTGAAGCAGTCGCTATTGCTTGTTACATTTTGAATAGGATTTTAATTAGACCTTTAACCAATAAAACACCATATGAACTTCTTTTCAATAAGAAACCAAAGGTATCTTATTATTAAGTTTTTGGAAATAAATGTTTCATTCTAAATACAAAGGACAATTTGGATAAATTTTGATCCTAAATCCGACAAAGGAATCTTTATTGGATATTCTAATAAAAGTAAAGCATACAGAATTTTCAATTTAAAAACTAACACCATTGAAGAAACAATGGATGTATCTTTTGATGAAAATTTCAAAGATTTTGTTCAAATAAATGATGAAGATTATTTTGTTACTTTAAACAATGAATCAAATGAAACAAATTGAGAAACTATTCATCCTAATAAAAGGATCAGGCTTTTAAAAGATCATCCTATAGATAATATACTAGGAAATATTGAATATGTTGTTAGAACTAGAAATCAACTAAACAAGATGAGTAATGTAGCTTTTATATCAACTATTGAACCTAAAAATCCAAAGGAAGCATCATCTGATGATTCATGGATTCTTGCCATGCAAGAAGAACTGAATCAATTCACTAGAAATGATGTATGAGAACTTGTTCCTAGACCCGAGGACAAAACTATAATAGGAACTAAATCGGTTTATAAAAATAAAATGAATGAACAAGGTGAGGTCGTTAGAAATAAAGCTCGATTAGTCGCGCAAGGTTATTTTCAAAAGGAAGGAATAGACTATGATGAAACCTTTGCACCCATAGCAAGATTAGAAGCCATTAGAATTCTATTTGCTTTCACAAACCATAACAATTTCAAATTATTTCAAATGGATGTCAAAAGTGCATTTTTAAATGGTTTTGTTAAAGAAGATGTTTATGTTGAACAACTCCCACTTTTTGAAGATGAAAAGTTTCCAAATCATTTTTACAAATTAAAGAAAGCTTTATATGGTCTGAAACAAGCTCCTAGAGCCTGGTATGACAGACTAAGATCTTATCTATTATAATCAAATTTTGAAATTGGTAAAGTAGATAATACTCTTTCTATTAAAAGAAACAAAAATGATATTCAATTAGTATAGATATATGTAGATGATATAATTTTTGGATCAACAAACAATGAAATGAACAAAGAGTTTTCTGAATGTTATCCCGCCTTTTGGCAAGGCCGTGACACCAAGGAATTGACTTGTAATCGACAACGACCCGTCCTAGAGATCAGTTATACACGTGCTCACTATGGATATCGATGAATTTTGTCCGAGTCTGGATCAAGCCAAAATTGGTAGGTCATGACAAGCTAAGCCATGAGAGCCAACGTTCAAAATCTCAAGTCAATCCGAGTTCGTATGCTCAAGTTATGAACGATACAAAATTGGACGAAAATCAATCAGCGGTCGACTCGCTCCACATCCCTCAGATGCCAACTTCGACTCGCTTCGCAACACTCAGAAGTGACAACTTCAACTCGCTCCGCTCAGAGGCCAACCTCGAGTCGTTCAGGTTCGACTCGCTTCGCAACCAGTACCTACTTCGACTCGCTTCGCCCAGACGCCTTCTTCGACTCGCTTCGCAGCCAGTACCTACCTCGACTCGCTTCGCTCAGATGCCTTCTTCGACTTGCTCCATTCGATCCACTAGTCGACTCCATCAACTTCGACTCCATTGGTGAAGCCACTGCTAAAACCTCTCAGGACGCTCCATTTCGACTCGCTCGACCAGTGCGTACTTCGACTCGCTTGATCTGGGCACACTTCGACTTGCTCAATCGCTGAACATTTCGACTCGCTCGAAACAGCGTCAAGGGCAGAGTGAGATTCAAGCGCCACGTCACCGAGTCGAAGGGAAGTGAGTCGAAACAGAAGCGAGTCAAAGGAAACAGCCTACCGAAAACCCCATTTCATATCGATCATATCTCCCAATCTACAAGTCAAAATGCTATGAAATTTTCACAGAAGACTACGTGCATGCTAAAGAATGTCCACGCCAAAATTTCGACTCCATTGGGTTAAATCTTGATCGAGTCGAAATCTATTCGTGTCGATCACGTATCGAACCGAAACTTCATGGGCTTGGTCATGCGGGCCTGGTCACGTGCCAGAGAGGGTCTCCCGAGATCTGAGTGAAATATCAGCCTCCTACACCTATAAATAGGCCCCCAAAGCCAACAGAAAAGGGGTTCTTCTTCCTCTTTGAGATCTCCAATGCCCGGACTCCGTCAGATCCAGATCTGAACTCGATTGCTGCCGCTCCCAACGAAATTCATTGCTGCAAATCATAATTGCCTGCTATAAATCATTGAATTCACTTGTAAACACAAAAGAAAGATCAATAAAGCAAACTACTTCATAGTGGACGTAGGCGATACGCCGAACCACTCTAAATTCTTATGTCTCCTTGCACTTTAATTATTCTCATTTCTGAAATTTGGAGTTTTTGTTAGATAATTCCTCCTTTTCCATTTAATTTCTTCACTTCATCTCTTCAAAAACTTCCGAAGAGTGTTGTGCCCAATTTTGGTATAAACACTTTGGTGCTTTCACTGAGAAAACCAATTTTTCTGCTCTTTGGATCTCCTATCTATATTGGATTGCATAAATCTAAGAAGAAGATCTAGATCTAGAACTTTGAAGCCCTTCCATTCTATTCAGATTTACAATCAGATCTAGGAAAGGACTTCATTTTTTCATTATGGTGAGCACACGTACCACTTCTACAGCTGCTGATCAAGGAGCACGGGACCGACAAAATCCCGTGCAATCACCTCCATCCAACCAAAATGCTGTAGGACCTTCAGATCCGTCAGGTCCAATCACTAGGCAATAATTCCAGACATTGCTTCAGGAGTTGACCCAAAGTCGAAAGTAGCTGACTGAACAACTGCGCGCCAACACAGAGTTGACTAACCAGCTAAACCGCCAAAGGCGAAGAAGATCCAGAAGAGACCAAGGTTCTCGCTCTTCCACAGAAAGTTCAGCCTCCTCCGATGGCCAAACCAGATCCACACGTCCACGGCTAGGTGTAAGTTACACCCAAGCCACGGGACACCAACCTGCTTCGAACCTTGGACAACCTAGAGCTGGACCATCCGCTAGCCTCCGCACAGAACCTTCAACTCGAGAAAGAGCTGCTCCTTATCATGTTACCGACAACATTGCTGCTACCACCACTGCTGGACGGGGAGGTGATGCTAGAAACCAAGCTGATCCTCAACGTAGCCAACGAGAGCAGACTCCTGAGCCTTATGTCCCTGAGGATGTTGAACCAAGGAGGCGAGGCACGGACCGTCGACCGCGTCCGGTCCAGACTCGCACTATGGAACCCGACCACACCTTGGCACAACATGCTCTAAGTATCCGAACGCCGGATATACCAGCGATGTTCCACCAAATGATCCGTGAAAGTCAGGGTCTCTCTAATGACGACTGGGGAATCTCCCGTACTCATACCCCTTTCACCGATGACGTTCTATATGCTGAACCACCTCGGCACTTCAGGATGCCAGCTTTGCCAGTTTATGAAGGAAGTTCTGATCCCAATCAACACGTCCTGAAATATGAATGGCTGATGAATGCTGCTAGAGCTGATGACGCAGTAAAATGCCATAGTTTCCCCATTTTCCTAGGGGGCATCGCTACCATGTGGTTCACTCGTTTGCCACCGTGATGCATCTCTAACTTTGACCAGATGGCCACCAAGTTTGTCGAACAATTCTGTATGCACGTGGCGAGGCCTAAGGACGTTAACACTCTGTGTAGTGTTACGCAAGCTCCCGGAGAAACACTTTGACATTACTTGGAGCGATTCCATGCTGCGTGTGCAGAAATAAGCAATCCCAACGATAACTCTATCCTGATGGCACTGACTAAGGGGATTGATGCTGATTTCGAGTTCGGAAATTGGTTAGCTGGGAAACCACCTGCGTCATTGGACCATTTCTATTCCAAGGCAGCCCAATTCCTGAGAAGGGAGGATGCAAAACAGTCTAGGAAGCAGATGACGCAGGGCCCAACATCGAAGGGACCCAAAGTAATGTTGCTGTTAAACAGTCCGAAGATAGTTCTGGAAAAATTCAGTTGAACGTCCAAAATAAACAGAATCAGCTGAGGGACAATAGAAATTAGAATAAAAAACGCGATCAGGATCGTGGACCACGGTGCAGAGCTTCCATGTACGATAATTACACTCCATTGAACACGTCGTTGGAAAATGTGTATTTGCAGACCTGCAACACCATGCAGAATAAGAAACCTGCCCCGAAACTGCCAACTTAAAGACAAATCCAAACAGGAAAGTTCTGTAGATTCCATGAGAGTTATGGCCACAACACCAATGAGTGTCGACACTTACAAGACCTCATTGAAAAACTGATACGCAAGCGAAAGTTGGATCAGTATGTATGGGCGCCGCAATCCGGTGGTGCGGGCCCATCAAATCAGAATCGTGCGTCGAATCAGGAAAGACAGGAGGAACCCGCTCGTGCAGACGGGAGGTTGGTCATCAATACAATAAGTGGTGGTCCTCACCCAGCAGATCGAAGCTGGAAGGAAATGGAATCGTATGCCAGTTCTATCAGGCATGCGGACTTCGAATGCTATAGTAACTCTGATGAGGGGATTCCGGCCAAGCAACAGAAAATGATGATGGATGACATCGTGTTCAAGAGCAGAGACGCAAATAAAGTCGAAGCTCCCACTATCGATCCACTAGTCATCTCAGCACAAGTAGGTCCCGCTTGAATGAAAAGGATCTTAGTTGACAGTGGAAGCTCTGTGAATATTTTGTTCAAGCAAGCTTATGATCAAATGAAGATGGAAGCCGCAGACTTGAAGCCTTGTCAATCTCGAGTCCATGGTTTTAACGGAAGTGCCACTATACCCACCGGAATGGTGGAACTGCCAGAAGAGTTAGGAGTTGGAGAACGTCGGAGAGTACGGATGTTGCAGTTCATTGTTTTGGACATAAACTCCCCTTACAATGCTTTCTTGGGCCGACCGGCCCTCGTTGATTTCAGGGTAGCCATTGCCCTATGGTGTTTGACCTTAAAATTTCCCACTGATCATGGAATAGGAATCGTTCAAGGAGATCAGGCTACTGCTAGAGCCTGTTATGTCGCTGAGCTGCGGGATGCGCAGCGAAAGGAGAAAGGAAAGGGCGTAGAGGGATCTCTCTACGTCTATTTCGCCGATAATTCACAACTAATGCCCGGGCCTAGGCCCGGGCACCCCAGCCGATTCCTCAAGGACCTTGATCCAAGAGAAACTGAAGACGAAGGAGAATCTAAGGAAAATCAAGCATCACCGGCCAAACTGACGATTGATGTCCCGGTTGACAGTGACGATGATTCAAAAATGATAAAGATTGGATCTCAACTAAGCCAGCAAGCTCAGGAGGAATTGGTTGAATTTCTGCAGGCAAACTTTGACGTATTTGCCTGGACACATTCTGATATGTGTGGGATCTCGCCAGACATCGCGATCCACACTCTGAACATTGACCCGCGGCATGTCCCGGTCAAACAAAAAAGGCGCGGTATGGATCCAGAGAGATTTGCCGCCCTTAAAGAAGAAGTAGAAAAGCTTGAAGCAAACGGATTTATTCGAGACGCGCTATATCCTGAATGGGTGTCGAATCCCGTGCTCGTCCGAAAGCCAAATGGAAAGTGGAGAACATGTGTCGATTATTCCGATCTGAATAAAGCATGTCCCAAAGACAGCTTCCCGCTTCCCAGAATTGATCAGCTAGTAGATTCGACAACTGGGCATGAACTCTTATCCTTCATGGATGCGTACTCTGTCTATAATCAGATACCGATGCATTTACCCGATCAAGAACATACCAGCTTCATAACCAATCTGGGACTTTATTGCTACAAAGTTATGCCATTCGGACTCAAGAATGCCGGGGCTACTTATCAATGATTGGTCAATCGGATGTTTGCCAATCAAATTGGGAAAACAATGGAAGTATATGTAGACGACATGCTTGTGAAGTCACGACTCTCCACCGACCATGTTAAAGACCTAGAAACTATGTTCAACATACTTTGAGAATACAAAATGAAGCTCAACCCACTGAAGTGTCACTTTGGAGTTGCATCCGGAAAGTTCCTTGGGTTCATCGTTAACGCCCGGGGAATCGAAGCTAATCCTGAAAAGATTTGGGAAATCAGAAATCTTGAAACTCCCAAGACTATGAAGCAAGTCCAGAGTCTCAATGGAAAGGTAGCAGCATTGAGCAGGTTCATTTCAAAGTCCACTGACAAATGCATTCCCTTCTTCGATCTGATCCAAAAAGGGAAACGAAACTTTGAATGGACCACGGAGTGTGAGGGCGCTTTACAAGCACTAGTTCAACATCTATCCACACCGCCAATACTGTCAAAGCCTATTGATCATGAGAAGTTGTACGCATACTTGGCGATATCAGAAAACGTTATCAGCACTACCTTGGTTCGAGAAGAAGACGGGATACAAAAGCCAGTGTATTACGTTAGTAAACGATTGACTGGGGCTGAAAGGAACTATCCGAAGCTAGAAAAGTTGGCTTATTGCCTTGTGATCGCATCAAGAAAACTCTGACCGTATTTCCAAGCACATCCCATAGTTGTTTACACCGACCAGCCGTTACGACAGGTCCTTTTGCGGCCTGAGACGTCTGGTAGGCTACTCAAGTGGAACATTGAACTGAGTCAGTTTGATATTACTTACACTCCAAGATGAGCAATACAAGGACAAGTCCTCGGTGATTTCATAGATGAATTCACCGTTCCAGAGGACTTGCCCGAAACCAGTAAATCCCCCGAATATGTTTGGAAGCTGTATAGCGATGGTGCATCGAACGCCCGGTGTTCGGGCGCTGGTGTTGTGCTCGAAACCCCCGAAGGTCGATCTATATGCTATGCTTTAAAGTTTGACTTTCATGCAACCAATAATGAAGATGAATACGAAGCCCTCTTAGCTGGCCTAAAACTCGCCAGAGATCTGAAAATCATCGCTGTAGAAATTTATTATGATTCACAATTGGTGGTGTGTCAAGTACGGGGAGAGTATCAAGCAAGAGATCGAAGGTTGGCTGCTTATTTAGCTCGAGTTCAGGAAGTACTGAATCAGTTCGATTACTACGCCATCTATTGTATACCTCGGGAGTGCAACCAGAAGGCCGATTCATTGGCAAAGCTAGCCAGTACAGGTGGAGCTCAACAAATGGGACTCGTTCCCGTAGAAACGCTATCTTCCCCAAGTATCGACCAGACAAAAATAAAATGGGTATGCGAAATCGTTCCCGAAAAGGATACATGGATGACCCCACTCAGAAATTACATTGAGCACGGAACCCTGCTGGAGCGCAGGAGTGAGAGGAGACAAGTTCTTCAAAAGGCCTCAAGATTTACCATCCAGAATGGACTCATGTACAGAAGGAGGTGCTCAGTTCCCCTACTCCGATGTATCGATCACGATGAAATTAAACAAGTGTTATGCGATGTGCATGAAGGAGAATGTGGCGATCACACCGGGAGGCAAGCACTTGCCAAGAAAATACTTCGCTACGGATATTACTGGCCTACCGTGAATCACGATGCGTTGGACTATGCAAAGAAATGTGATAGGTGCCAGAAATATGCTCGAATCCCTAGAGCTCCTCCTACTGAGATAACACAAATGGTCAGCCCATGGCCGTTCGCAATGTGGGGCATTGACATCATCGGTGCTCTACCTCTGGCAAAAGGTGGTGCGAAGTACGCCATCGTCGCAGTTGATTACTTTACAAAGTGGGCTGAAGCCGAAGCTCTCGCTACCATTACAATGAAGAAAGTAATCAACTTTGTGGTTCGTAATATCATCTGTCGATTCGGTCTCCCATACACCATTATTACGGACAACGGAACCCAATTCGACAGTGCTGAATTCAAAGATTTCTGCGAACGATTTCACATCCAAAAAAAATTCTCCGCAGTTGCACACCCTTAGGCAAACGGACAGGTCGAAGCAGTTAATAAAGTTATAAAGTCCATCCTGAAGAAACGACTGGAAAAGGTCGGGGGCAAGTGGGTCGATGAACTTCCTATGTCTCTATGGGCTTACCGAACAACCCACAAGACCGCGACCGGCCACACTCCATTCTCTCTTTCTTATGGTTCAGAGGCCGTTATTCCAGTCGAGCTAGAAGTACCTTCTCATCGTGAGACATACTATGATCCAAAGAAAAATGCTATATTACTTGCTGAATCTCTCGATCTACTGGATGAGAAGCTTGAAGAGGCTGATTTGGGGGCAGCTGCGCATCGAAGTCGTCGCCCGATTGTATAACGCCAAGTCCGTCCGCGAACCTTCGAACTAGACGATCTCGTCCTAAAAAGAATCTATCCGGTTCCTTCACATATGAAGCCAACATGGGAAGGACCATATGTTATTGAACGAAGGCTCGGAGATGGCACATTCAAGTTATCGACCGTCAACGGTCTTACCCTGCCAAGAGCTTGGAATAGCGAGAGCCTTCGCCGCTATTACACCTAACATGCTATCTTTATCCATTTAGTTTACTTTCCTTTTCTGAAATTTGTTTATGCATTTCGAAATTAGAACTTGTAATAAGGCAACTGACTTTGCCATACTTTCTTATTTCAGCAATAAAATGAAACCTCTTTGAGCCAGAGCTGTGATTTACTTGAAATACTTCATATGACCGTCACTATGCATGGAGAGCTAAGTCTCATCATACGGTGGGATTTATTCAAATAGAGAGTGGCTGCGATGCAACCAATCACTCCCTAAGTGAAACCCGAGCTCGGGGGCAAGCCATCACATCAAAGTCAAAAAAGGATTGATACACGACAATCCTTAATCAACTCCGAGTTTCCAGAGTGCGAAGCGGAGTATAAACATCAACTCCGTATTCCCAGAGTGTGAGGCGGAGTATAAACATCCAACTCCGAGTTTCCAGAGCGCGAATCGGAGTATAAACATCAACTCCGTATACCCAGAGTGTGAAGCGGAGTATAAACATCCAACTCCGAGTTCCCAGAGCGCGAACCGGAGTATAAACATCAACTTCGTATTCCCAGAGTGCGAAGCGGAGTATAAACATCCAACTATGAGTTCCCAGAGCGCGAACTAGAGTATAATTATCAACTCCGTATTCCCAAAGTGTGAAGCGGAGTATAAACATCAAACTCCGAGTTCCCAGAGCGTGAACTGGAGTATAAACATCAACTCCGTATTCCCAGAGTGCGAAGCGGAGTATAAACATCCAACTCCGTACCCAGAGTGCGAGGCGGAGTATAAACATCCAACTCCGAGTTCCCAGAGCGCGAATCGGAGTATAAACATCCACTCCGTATACCCAGATTGTGAAGCGGAGTATAAACATCCAACTCCGAGTTCCAAGAGCGCGAATCGGAGTATAAACATCCACTCCGTATACCCAGAGTGTGAAGCGGAGTATAAACATCCAACTCCGAGTTTCCAGAGTGCGAACCAGAGTATAAACATCAACTCCATATTCCCAAAGTGCGAACCGGAGTATAAACATCGACTCCGTATACCCAGAATGTGAAGTGGACTATAAACATCAACTCTGAATTCCCAAAGTGCGAAACGGAGCGCAAACACCAACTTCAAGCCCCCGAAGCACGAATCGTAGTACAAGTATCAACTCCAAACTCCCAGAGCGCGAGTCGAAATACAAATGTCGATTCCAAGTCCCTAGATCACAGACATATGATTAAAACTCAAGCTGGCGTGACCAACCGCCAGTAAACGAATAAGGATCCCCGGAGTGCGGATATAATCATCGACAATCAGACGAGCATGGAGGCATTACTCAATCTCTACTTGCCTTGGACATCCATTCGGTGGAACAAAACTCAACATGTTATAAGTAAGAAGCAATCGTTAACTAATAATCTACAACTCATCCCCAAGACTGGGGGGCAGGACTTAAGCATCAGCCATTGATCGAAGCAATGCAACGTCAGAATTCAACTCGCTTCCTGGTCAAAAACCATGCCCACGATTTCCGAACTTGGAAAACAAAAAACAAACTTGATTCGGAATCTGAAGCTTCACAAGTGCACTCCAGATATTGAAACACTTAGACAAATACGCAATGATAGAAAAGAAGTCAAAAAAGAAAAAGTTTCATTTCAATTGATTATAAAAGGAGTTCGTGTACAAGTTTCCAAAAATTCCTACTAGCAGGGGCCGAACCCGCATCTATACACGGCTAACAAAATGAAAGTCAAAATTACATCAAATGAGCATGCCTAATCTTTCTTCTTCCTTGGCTTCCTCCTCGGTGTAGACCCATTGGAGCCATCGCTTATCTTCCTCTTCGAGCCTTTGTTTTTCGGCGGCTGGTCTTCAGGCGAGGGCATTATGTCAACATCCTCCTCCGAACTCGAATGAATAGGGATGCTTCCTGCAGGAGGAGTCGGAGGGATAGGATCGAATGTGGAAGATGGAATAGCCGCACTAGTATCAGAGAATGTACCGCCGGGTGATATCATTCTGAGCGGAGCTGGACTAAGCGCCACCGTCCCACCTCCAAAACTGCCGCCATGGGTTGCTGCATCCATTTCGATAGCAATTTGCGCCAAGACCTCCTCTTCAGCAGCCAACCGAGCCTCGCTGGGGGCTTCAGAAGTCGGCATCAAAAAACTTGTGGCAGGAGCGCCTCCACCCATGACGAAGGGTAAATCAGCTAAAGGGTCGCCATGGCGGTGAAAGAGTTTGTCTATCATCTGCTCATCGAACACAAGTTTACTCCCCTGTATATCGTCCAAAGACGCAGCGGTGGCGGTCACGGTGATCACTTCGGTAGCAACGGCCTCCTGTGTCAGATGTGATTCTTGAATAACAGGAGGCTCGACGTGGGCAGCATCAATCACTGGACAAAGAATAAGAGAACTGTTAGAACTTAACTCAACCGAAGATTTCGACTTAAGAGAAGTATGAAGGATGTTCAGAATACCTTCCTCAATTTGGCTCGTAGGCAGCAGAACGACATCGACAACTTGAATTGCAGCCAGTGACATCTGCGGCTGATCTGGATTATAAGCAGAAACAGCCTGGGGATCAACCGCAGATGAGGATTCGGGCTGGGTTGACGTTGGAACTTCAAGACTCAC
This sequence comes from Allium fistulosum, assembly GCA_030737815.1. Taxonomy (NCBI): domain Eukaryota; kingdom Viridiplantae; phylum Streptophyta; class Magnoliopsida; order Asparagales; family Amaryllidaceae; genus Allium; species Allium fistulosum. The sequence continues at coordinate 1,331,340,541 of CM060902.1, read as the reverse complement.
TTCATGATGGTCAACTCCAGAACCCTCTCCCACTTCAAAGTGTTGGGCGCTAAGTTTTTCCTTCTCACGCAGAATTATCGACTAATGGAGAATCCTCTTTTCATCATCATTCAAGATGCGATTCTCGAGTTCAAATTCATCCACGGACTCGCCCTGGTGCGCCTCTTTCTCTTCCTCAACCAACCGGCTCCAAGCATTATAGAGATGCGTCGAAAAATCATCAAGCCAAGCTAGACCCCTGTGCCTCAGCACATTAGCATTGTAAACAACGAGAAGGTCCTCGATGTCAGCCTCTAGCCTGGACTTGGCCAGTTTCACCCTCTCCTCGACCTCAGTCTCCACCTTCTGGACCTGAGGTACAGCTGCATCTCGTTCACCCCTGAGCAGAACAGCTTGTCTGCATTCCTTCTGGGCTGCATTGTTCGCGTCATCTTTCTCCTTGGCCATATCAGCAAATTTGGCCTTGAGTTCATTAAGCTCCTTGACAGCCGCGTCCCGCTCGGCAATGACTTTGGTGTTTCGGTGGCCCATCTCCTCCACCAGGGCAACATGTGTCTACCACAACCTCTCCATTTCCGCCTTCGCTTCGTCAGCCCTTTTAACGGCCTCCATCTCAGATTTCCGAGAAGACTCGACTCAGCGGAGAGTACCTGAATAATCCGATCTCTTTTTGCGAGCTCGGTCTCCAACTTCTTGAGCGCTTTGGCTCGCTCAAAGGCCACTTTGGAAGCTTTTTCGGCAGCCTTTGACCACTCTCGGTACTGGGTATATATATCGTGAACATAATCATGCATCGTGCCTTCTACCCCTGATGGAATTCTCTTTAAGTGTGGTGGGAAGACATAACCATCAAAGCAGATATTCGGAAAGTCCTTCCTCATCTGAGCCAACTTAAGAGCTCCTTCTGCTGTGGGTTCAGCAGGGACCTGCTCAGTAATCATAGAGGCTGTAGTTTCGATTCTCTAAAGATGAGTCTCGGGTTTGGAAGAATGAGAAGACGACCTGTGACGGGGAGGTTCAGGCGGATGTGAGACAGAAACGGGGGGTGGAGACGGAAGTCTAGGAGGAGGAGAGCATGATCTGGATCGATGTCTATACTCTCTGTCACGCCCGTACCGGTCCTGGTTAGAGTATTCGCGATCGCGATCTCTATCTAAATCCCTCCTACGGGAATCATAGTAACCAGAAGCTTTTTGGGCTGAGCGAAGATTCCCGGGCATTGATCCTCTCCCATACATAGTACCTGAAAATGAGAAACGAGGAAATAGTTAGTAACTTCCTAAGTTGGGCGAAGGATAGTTATGAATCATGTAGTGTAGTGAAGTGTATGCATGTGCAACCCCCCGACCAACCGGAAATGTCGGCCGCACTCGTAGCAAGCGACCCGCTCAGTTTAAAAGCACTATCAAGCTCCTCCGTCCCGGCGTCGTGTGGAGACGACACAAAATCTGGGATCGGAATATCAGCAAGCCCTGCAAAAGGACTCTCCGCTTGAGGGGAGGAGGCTCCGAAATTCTAATCCCCTGGAAAGGTAAAGACACGACCACAGATTTAAGTCTCTCAGATTTAGGGCGTTTGTGAGCAGCGGCCTTGCCTTTTCTCCTTCCTCCCAAATCCAAAGCATCGGCAGAAGGCCCAGTTGGGAGCTCGGTGTTGGTAGGCATTCTTTCCAGATCAACTTCTTCGGCGACCACGACTGCGGGTGCATTGCGCTTCACCCATTTCTTCGGGACCACTCTATGTATCCCTTCCAGATGTATGCTCTATCTCCGTTCTATCAGCCCGTTAGTCCTCAAGTTCCTGTCGGTCAGGACTAAGTCTATGTGCCTCTCTTTGCCCAGAAATGCTTGAAGAATCCGAACAAGCTCTCTGAAGTATGCGCCATCGGGATGAGAGATTGGAGCTACAAGAAAGGAAAAGTATATCAGTTTTGAAGTCAGTTACTAGTATCTTAATGATTCAAGAGAGAAATGGCAACACTTACGTCTATTCAACCACCGCCCAGCAAATCCAAGAGGGCACTGAACGTAGAACCATTCAGTTTTATATTAACTTAGCCTTCCCTAGGAGCCCAGTACAATATGGCAGCTTCTGACTGCCTCCAGGAAGGTGAAAGAAGGGTTGTCTCCACGGCTCTTGACGTTGAATAAATATCTGATTTCGATCGGCTTAGGCGGTCGAAAGAGGATCTCCATAAAAAGGACAAAGGTGCTTTTCAACAAGGCATCCCCGTTGGGATGTAGCTGAGATGGAGCTATGCCGAGAAACGATAACATCTCCCTTATATATTCGTTGAAGGGAGGAAGTGTCCCCGCTGTGCAAGCGTGACGGTTGAAAGCAGTAAACCCCTCCGGGGGACTGTGTGGCCTGTCGGTTGGCCCAGGAAGTAGCACGTCGTCAAGCGACAAACCATGCCTTAAGCAAATCCGTCCTAACATATCTTCAGAGATACCCGACGGTACAGAATCTGTTGGATTGAGAATGAACCGAGCACCCGGATGCTCATCTGGAGCTGGCTCTATAACTTCGGCTTCGATAACCGGTATCTCTATGGTTGGAGGAATAGAACTCGGGAGTTCTGGCTGTTGAGAACTTGAAGGGTCCATGACTAGCTACCTTATAAAAAATCATTGTTAAACTGACAAATAACACTCGTGCATCCCCCCGTGTAAAGTGTGTGAGTGTGTGGTGCAGTGCAGTACTGTATATTATTTGAGAAGATCAACAGGATTGAAGAAAGCGTATAAGCGACGAGACTTTGGAATTCGGTCGGAAGGACCGTCATCGCTGACCGTCAAAACCATACCGTCCAACCATTGACCATCATTTCAAGTCAAAGTTTGTTGTCATTTTTATAAGTTGCAGTTTCATCGACGAGCTTCGATAGGAAATCAGATATGCAGTGAAACGGTTAAGTCCAGTTATGCAAAATTTGAAGCTCGTCGGAGGCAATTGTTCAAGTGTGTGAGAAGTTTCAAACTTTTTGATGATCAAATTTGTATTACTCACGAGAGCCATGTTCGCATCGATGAGTTATGGTCGTGTGTGTATGAGTTAGACTCGGTCAGAAGGGTGGAATGCAAGTTCGACTCGTTGCAGAGCCATCTACTTCGACTCGATCCAAAAGCTACGCACTTCGACTCGATCCGAAGCAGCCGCTTCGATTCGCTCCCAAGGCCACGTGCTTCGACTCGATCCAAAGCAGCCACTTCGACTCGATCCAAAGCCATGCACTTCGACTCGATCCAAGACAGCTGCTTCGTCTCGACCCAAGGCCATCCACTTCGATTCGATCGAAAGCCACCATTTCGAATCGATCAGACATAGCCCCTTCGTATCGATCCACAGATTCAAAGCGTTCGACTCGATGCAAAGCTCCACCATCGATCGATACGAAGTCCTTCGCCTCATCATCTCGAATCCCTTACTCCAGATCAACACGAAGCTGAGGCCAAGGAATTTTCGATCGACCACGACTCTGTTTGATTTGGTGTTAAGAATCGAGTCTCCTCGTTTACTCGATGGTTTCGCTCAATGGATTACCTAAATTTGTCAACTGGTTCAAATAATCGAAGGTATGAATCGGTTCGAAAGCAAGGATGTTTATTCTTTCTCCTCGAGTTTCTGAGCGTTACGAAGGCAAGGAAGGAGAGCGAAAGGTGAAAATTGGAAAAACGGCTAAGTACAAAGTATTTATATGGACTTGGAAACGAAGGAAATAAACGATTCGTATCCCGGTGGATTCGAACACGTGTTTCGACTCCCTCCCCATTGCGCTGATGCAAAGCTCCCCTTTGTATCGCTTGTCTTCGACTCCGTCTCCGATGTAGCATTACAAGCCATCACTTCGACTCGCTCCTCCATCTTCTGTGTACTTCAACTTGCTCCTCCGTCTCTTGCGCATTTCGACTCGCTCCCCTTCGACTCCGTCTCCTGTGCGTTTCAACTTCGGCTCCTATGCAGTTCGAATCCAAGACCGAGTCGAACAAAGCAGTTCGAACCAAAACCAAGTCGAACAACCAGTTCGAATCCATAGAACCTTGACTTCCAGAGGCCGACTCCATCGACTCAACGTACTTACTTCGCATCCATAAATTCAATGAAAATCATCTTCGTTGTTTCAACCCTTCACATCGATTCAGGAGAGGATCGTTACGAAGGAACATTCAAAAGCAACCATCGAGTGTTGTTGCAATGAATTTCACGTCAGTTTAGGAGAGGATCGATACGTGATTCAAAAGTAAAATAAACTGACAACGACTCGTGGGCGTACAAACGTCAACGGGAGTCAGGTTAACATATATGCATGAATGTCGGACTAATATTCAATATTCCAGATTTTCAGGAATCAGAAACTCATCCAATAATGATTACAACAACAAATGGGTAGCCACTGGCATACAACAATCAGTCGCAACAATACAGGGTACACCAGTGGACGGTCAACAGTTTACATTATCAAGAAAAAACAGTCGGAGATAACAGCTTTCATCAAAAAGACGATGACTATTCAGAATAAAGATTGCAGCACTTCAAAGCACATCATGTTTTCACAAGACGTACTTTGGGGGGCAAATGTTATCCCGCCTTTTGGCAAGGCCATGACACCAAGGAATTGACTTGTAATCGACAACGGCCCGTCCTAGAGATCAGTTATACATGGGCTCACTATGGATATCGACGAATTTTGTCCGAGTCCGGATCAAGCCAAAATTGGTAGGACATGACAAGCTAAGCCATGAGAGCCAACGTTCCAAATCTCAAGTCAATCCGAGTTCGTATGCTCAAGTTATGAACAATACAAAATTGGACGAAAATCAATCAGCGGTCGACTCGCTCCCTTCGACTCGCTCCACATCCATCAGATGCCAACTTCGACTTGCTTCGCAATACTCAGAAGTGACAACTTCGACTCGCTCTGCTCAGAGACCAACCTCGAGTCGTTCAGGTTCGACTCGCTTCGCAGCCAGTACCTACTTCGACTCGCTTCGCTCAGATGCCTTCTTCGACTCGCTTCGCAGCCAGTACCTACCTCGACTCGCTTCGCTCAGATGCCTTCTTCGACTCGCTCCATTCGAACCACTAGTCGACTTCATCAACTTCGACTCCATTGGCGAAGCCACTGCTAAAACCTCTCAGGACGCTCCATTTCGACTCGCTCGACCAGTGCGTACTTTGACTCGCTCGATCTAGGCACACTTCGACTCGCTCAATCGGTGAACATTTCGACTCGCTCGAAACAGCGTCAAGGGAAGAGTGAGATTCAAGCGCCACGTCACCGAGTCGAAGGGAAGCGATTCGAAACAGAAGCGAGTCGAAGGAAACAACCTACCGAAAACCCCATTTCGTATCGATCATACCTCCCAATCTACAAGTCCAAATGCTATGAAATTTTCACAGAAGACTACGTGCATGCTAAAGAATGTCCACGCCAAATTTCGACTCCATTGGGTGAAATCTCGATCGAGTCGAAATATGTTCGTGTCGATCACGGATTGGACCGAAACTTCACGAGCTTGGGCATGCGGGCCTAGTCACGTGCCAGAGAGGGTCTCCCGAGATCTGAGCGAAATATCAGCCTCCTACCCCTATAAATAGACCCACAAAGCCAATAGAAAATGGGTTCTTCTTCCTCTTTGAGATCTCCAATGCCCGGACTCCGCCAGATCCAGATCTGAACTCGATTGCTGCTGCTACCAACGAAATTCATTGCTGCAAATCATAATTGCCTGCTGTAAATCATTGAATTCACTTGTAAACACAAAAGAAAGATCAATAAAGCAGACTACTTCATAGTGGACGTAGGCGATACGCCGAACCACTCTAAATTCTGGTGTCTCCTTGCACTTTAATTATTCTCATTTCTGAAATTTGGAGTTTTTGTTAGATAACTCCACTTTTTTCATTTAATTTCTTCACTTTATCTCTTCAAAAACTTCCGAAGAGTGTTGTGCCCAATTGTGGTACAAACACTGAAATAATGAAAAAAGAGTTTGAGATGAGTCATATGGGTGAACTTACTTTCTTTCTAGGATTGGAAATAAAACAATTAGATAGTGGTATTTTCATTAGTAAATAAAAGTATGCTAGGGATCTAATTAATAAGTTTGGTATGACCACTGCAAGTGGGAAACCCACTCCTTTGGCAACCAATGAAGCCTTAAATAAAGAAGACATGTCAAAAGATGTTGATCAAAAACTATACAGGGGAATGATTGGATCGCAACTCTATATAACTGCGAGTAGGCCTGATATCATGCATAGTGTCTATCTCTGTGCAAGATACCAATCTCAACCAAAAGAGACCCATTTAAAAGCTGTTAAACGTATCCTAAGATATGTTAAACACACTTTAGACTATGGCCTATTTTACATTAAAAATGATTCATTTGATTTAATCTCATATTGTGAAGCTGACTATGCCGGTTGTAAATCAGATCGAAAAAGTACAAGTGGAACTTGTCACTTTTTAGGACATTCTCTAGTTTCCTGGTTTAGTAAAAAGCAAAATACTGTCTCACTATCAACAACTAAAGCAGAATATATCTCTGCTTCTTTGGCTTGTTCTCAAGTTATCTATATGCAACAAACCCTAAATGATTTTGGATTAAATATTTCAAAATCACCAATTTATTGTGACAATACAAGTGCAATAAATTTATCCAAAAATCCTACTCATCATGCCAGAACAAAACATATTGATACCAGACATCATTTTCTCAGAGATAATATAAATAAAGAGATTATTTCTATTAAATTTATCAACACTGAGAATCAAATAGCTGATATTCTAACCAAACCCTTGAATCAATCAACCTTTATTAAAGAGAACTAGGTATTTGTTCTATAACTGAGATATTCTCTATATTTAGTTTGGTAGTTATATATTCTCTATTTTTCGAATTCTTCCGTCTGCCACTTCATTTCTCTCTGTAATAAACATATGAGAATACAAAATAATGGCCTCCTCTTCCAAATCAAATCAAAATGCGACCTTTTCTTTCCCTTCCCCTAATGCTGGTCCATTTCAACGAACTACACTGGCCCGAGTCATGAAGATAGAGGAATCTTTAAAGGACTCTCTACAAATGAAGATTGAGCTGCAAGTCATGAAAATAATGATGGCTAAGGAACAAGAGAAACAGGGCAAAATCCTTAGAAATTTGCAAAAATTTCTGAGGGATAATCATGCGGACCCGATCATGATTGAAGATGACTCCTCTAACATTCATATTCATAATCCATTAGAGGAAAATTACAAAGAAGAAGAAGCGCAAATGGACAAAGACAGTAAAGTTATTTGCGTTGGAGAAGTCTGTTTTGATAAAGATGGTAATTTGGTCAAACAACGTGGAAACTTTTGTCTCCATTACCCAAATTGTTTGATTCATTAGTCACCAATTTCAAAGACTCTCATTAGATTGTTTTTATGTTAATGTTTTTATATTGTGTGTATTTGTGTATATTTTAGTTTATATGTGTAATATAACAACATATATATAATAAAATTATATTTACGTTTCGCTTAATTATACTTCGTTATTAGTATTTAGTTCCATAGTACTAGTTTAAGGGGGAGTTATGTAGTTTAAGATTAGTTTTTGTTAATGATAAAGGGGGAGAATTATAAAATTGGTTAGATAAATAGGCTTAGATTAAGGGGGAGTTGTTGGAATAAGGGGGAGTCGAGTAGAATCGAAGTTTGTGGAGAAGATTTTGTAAACAAAGGTTGTCATCATCAAAAAGAGGGAGATTGTTAGTTCCTTAGATGATGGTTTTGATGACAACAACCTTTGGACTTGTTATAATGTATAAATACTGATATTCTTGTCTAGATATTTATGTATATGCAGGATATATATGCAGGTACTAAAGAATGAAGACTGTACAGTAGAGAGATTCAAGACTGACGAATTCAAGATTGAAGAAACAAAGACTGAAGACCCGTGAGTATCAAGATTTCAAGATTTCAGGAGTTCAAGAGTTCAAGATATCAAGATAAGTAATAGTGTCTAGATTTATGTTAAAACTTCATAATAGCACTAAAATCTTTATTCGAATTTTAATCGTGGAATGGAATCCACCTTCTTACTTTAATAGTGGGATGGAACCCACGACCTTCTCTAGTGGAATGGAATCCATAAAATTTTCAAAATGATTTATTTTAAATATTTTTCCAAAAACTTTTTAAAAGTCAACTCCTTTAGTTTAAATATTTTAGCCTTAAACTATTTTTATTATCTTTTATATTTTGATTTCAGAATCATATCTTGTTTTTAAAACTATCTCCTGGTTTTAATATTATAAGCTTTATATCTCAAAAAATGTATTCTATACTTAGTTTTTAATATTACTTTTATATTATAGATTATATATTTTTAAGATTACTTTTTAAATCTCTTTTATAAGTTTAAACTATATTCAAAATGGTTTATAAACTTCATAAATTGTTTTGACAAGTTTTAGAAAGAAAATCTCTTTTAAAAACAAGAATCAATTTTCAAAATATACATAGGCATGTCGACATACCCCATCCCCCATGTCGACATGGTGACCGTAGAAATTCAAATTTCAAATTTTCAAAAGAAGTGTCTATTCGTCATAACCTTCCACGAATGGACATGACTGTTGTTCTTCTATAAATACCAGTTGTTTTCAATGAATTTTAAGTTAGTTTTTCTTTATCTCTTCACTCCTTCTTCTCCACTCAAGTATTCTCTTATATTTTAACAAAACTCTACTGAAATCCTAAGTGAATCAAACTCGATCATCTCTAGTTTGATTCTCTGTCACTCTCTCTCAAAGATCTCAGTGCTATTCAGAGTTATAGGATCATTTGGAATCAAAGAAGAGTATCGAGTCTCTCTATCTATCAAAGTGATATTGGAAACGGTGTGATTGTGGCTCGTAAATCAATTGGGTGTGATTGTAGCCTGTAAATCAATTAGGTGATCTTGTAGCCTGGTTAAATCAAGAGAGTTTACCCTGGACTCGAAGATAGGAGGGTGTATCTCGTGGCCTTGAAATCGAGGTTGTAATATCGACATTATATTTGAAAAAAAATCTACATAAGAATTGTGTGGGACTAGATGTAGGGTAACTCCGAACAAGTATAAAATTCCGGTGTGTTCTTTCCTTTACTGCTTTTATTTCCTATTTGCATCTGTGTCTGATTCTGTGATTGTTTCTGTGTTTGTGAATTGCATCCTTTTGTATTTAATTTGAAAAGATTTCAAAATATTCCATAAAATTAATTAAACACTATTCACCCCTCCCCCCTCCCCCCCCCTCTAGTGTTAATTCTGTCTTAAGATCCGTAATCCGCATTTCCTACACCTTAAATTAAAATCTTCCTTTAAATGAAAGTTGCTTCTTGAAAACAAAACCAATCTTTAAAAATAAGGTGGTCTAAACTTCTAAAACTTTATTTAATAATTAAATAACATTTAAACTTTTTATTTAAAAATAATTAAAACTTTAATTAATAATTAAACAATAATTAACTATTAAATAAATAATTAAATAATAATTATCTTTTGCATAAAATATTAATAATAGTTAATCTTTAAATAAATAATTAAACCATAATTAACCTTTAATTCATTATTAAATAATTTTTTAAACCTTAATTAATAATTAAATTAATCTTAATCATAACCTAATTAAATCTTAATTATTAATTAGTAATTAATAAAAACCTTTATTTAATAAATAAATAACAATTAATCATTAATTAATAATTAGATACTAATTAATTCTTAAATAATAAATTAGATAATAATTAACCTTTTGTTTATGACTAATTAATAGTTAACTTCCTTGAGTAACACTTAAGTGCTAATTACCCTGTTAATTAACGATTAAGTACTAATTACATTAATTAAATAAATTAATAAAAAAACATTAATTAATTGAATAAGTAAATAGATAATTATTATTTATAATTACCATAAATATGTTTTGAAAACTCTTTTCAAAATTATTTAAGTTGAAAACACTTTAGATTTCAAAAATAGTTCGTTTTCCATAAACTTCACTTATAGCGACCATTGCTATATGACCGGGGGTTTTCAAAACTTGAACCTTTATTTTGATTAGTTTCAAAATTCTTGTTTTTATACTTTAACTTGCTATATAAACTTAGAAAAAGTTTTGAGAAAAACAAAGTAAAGTTTTTGAAACTAAACGACAACATGTCTAAAAGTAAATAAGGAAAACAAGTTTTTGAAAATCAAAGGATTTCGATGTCGCAACTACGATTCCAAATACTAACTTTTCATTTTACACATAACCTCATGATCAAGTGCTAGCTTTTAGCATACACAGTACAAACACTACAAATATACATGTCATGGTTTACAAAACCAAGCAATGAACATAACTTTCCGTCGGTACACACATTTCGACTTTGATCTCTAAGTCAAACCAAACATCACATCAAACATATATGTAAATATTTTAATCAACATCAATATACAAATCATCAACAATGATTTCATCATTAAAGTAAGCATGATATTTAAAGTTAGAACTTTAAAATGAATTCGTGAGCTATACTCACCCAAAAGCTACCAAACCACTCCGAACTTCCACCAAAAATTGTCTATGACCTAGCTCCATGCTATATGCTTTGAAAATGAAGATTTGGTAGCCTTATGGTTCGACCAAGGTATGGTTCACATGGCCCAAGGGTGGAGGAGCTCGGCCTTGAATGGTGGAGCGACATTGGATCATCATCGAATTCACAAAAATCAAATCCGAAAATGGGTCATCTTCTAACTAATTTTTGAACAAGTTACTCATGGAATTTGGGAAAGTTATCTTAGAGAAAGTTCTTGAAAATAATTTTCACTACAATTTTGAAAAAGAATAACTTAATTTGGATCTGTTTTGAGGGAGATATGGTCAAAAGAAGAAGAGTATTTTCAGACTTGAAAATCTGGGTCCGAAAATGAGTCTGAAAGAAATGAGATTTGGGTATGGCTAAGCTCAAAATTTAAAGAAGTGGTACACACGAAAATTGTAGCCACTGAAATTATCCATGGTTTAAAATAAAGAAAACCAGCATTTGGTTAAGATATGAGAAAGATATGGTAGAAGGAAGAGAAGGCAAAATTGAAGAAATGAAAGGGTATTTATAAGCAACAAAGTAAATTACCCTAATGCCCTCCTTTACCCTCCACCTCACCTTTATGTACCTCAGGCCACAAGCTTATCCCCCCTTTCCTTTGCTTAGACAACATGTTTTAATTGCTATATGTACTTTGTGTTTCCTTATGTTACTTTAGGAATCGTATATTTTAATTTTAAAGAAAAACAAATATGGTTATATGTCACATCATGCTCATATACTAACTTAAGTATGTACATATATACACTAATACATAAATATCCTACTTATTATAAATGTGTATGTATATTCAAAAGTTTTCACAATGATTTCGACAACTTTTAACCAATGAAAAATAAAAAATGCGAAAAACGAATTCCGGTCGCATTTTCGACTTTATTCGAACTATATATATTTGTAAACAAATTTGATAAAATATTTCACCATCATTATTCATTATTCAAAAGAGTTTTATTTTAATTATAAAACCTATTATTTGAATATTTTAAAATTACTTAAATGTTCCCAAATTAAAACGGTGAAATTCTTGGTCGTTACACTCTTCCACCTTAAAAGTATTTCGACCTCGAAATTTTACCATAATCCTAATCCAAAAACACTTAACACTACTCTTTAGGTCGTATGATGCACATAGATCGTTCATGCGTGAAATCTGGTTCGATCACTTGCTCGAATACATAGCTTTTCTTCCGAAATTATATCGCTTACCACGATTCCCTAATGCGAATTCTGATCAGGCTTCTTAACTAGAAACCTCTGTTCTCCTTACATAGCCATATACTATGATAGAAAACTTTTGGTTCCCTATTATGAACCCTCACCAAGTGTTCGCCATCAATAATCGAGTGATAAATCCTTATCTGGAATGGTGTAAAACACCTCATGTCATGTACTCGAATCTTGGATTGATAACTATGAGAGAAAGGAAAAGAATCTACGTACAACTTACGTACTCGTCTAAAGGATCTTATCTACCCAATTACTTTTTCCCTCCCAAAATGATTTATGGAACATTTCATAGGAATTTCAACTTGGGTTCAACATTTTAAAATGACACAACTTATTTATGAAACCATTTCATGAAATTATTTTAATTTGTTAACTTGTATAATACTCTTCTACATCCTACGAGTATATACCAAATATTTTATTTTAATTCCATTTACTTTAATTATACAGGTGTAGGCCCTAGGTCTCAAAATTGAGTCGACCTATACAACTTCTTTATTTATTTTGTCTGGTAAGTAGTTAAGAAGAGTAGGATGCTAGTATCCAAACTCCATCCTAGAGTCTAATTTTTCTTAGACAACTCTTAGGTAAAAATCTTTATTAGCCGGCCCAGTAACCTAAAATAATTTTTAACCTCCTAGGTGTTAAAAACAAAAGACATGGTTTAATAAAACCAATTTTATTGATCCTTCTTTTTAAGTTAATTCGGTTTTAAAACTTCATTTATCAATCCACTCTTTAGTCAAAATACCTTATTATTTTTGAAACTTTGGAGCCAAATACACAGGTTTTAGTTCAAAAGCTTTTTGTAATGATACTTTATTTTTAACCCTTAGAAAATATAAATATAGCCCAAGTAACTCCAAAATGATGTCAAGGAATTAGGTGCTACCAAATAGTATCATATATCCCCTTTACCAAGAAGGGTAATACTTAAGAGAAGTGTTTACCATCCGAACACATCCTTTCCCATTTTTAGTCACTTTCAAGTCACTCGAACTAGTTAATTTATGAAAGACACTTCTTTTCAAATCCTGTTTTGAAAGAATACTATATATATTTCCAACTAAATAGTTTTTAACAAAATATTTATCATCCACTTACTTTGGATTCATTGGATTCTAACTTGTTTTCGATCGTACAACGACAAATAGAATAATTTACTAAGTGCACTACCATATCTGCCTAAGCAAACATCCGATTGTCATTTAGAAGATTATCCTAATCATCACAAAACAGATTGAGACTCATTTCCCGAACAATCCAAATAAAAATCTTACTCTTAAATTCCTTTTCAAAATGTTTATACCTTACAATATTTTCAATTAAAATTATTACTACTTTTCCAAGAATCATTTGAAACTTTATCAAAGCCAAGGGGAATTAAATTATCTGAAAATAATTATCAGTTACAAAACACATTTTTGTAATCCTGATTTATAAAATCAACTTTTTATAAAATCATCCAAAGTATTTCTTTTTATAAACACATTTTATAAAATCCAAATTTTAACCCAATGTTATCAACAAACACCATATAGTCAAATTGTGAAACTTAATTTACAAGGTGTTTGTTTCAATGTTCCCACAAATTCTATATACCCAACCTATACGTTACTAAGGAAATTTTTTTATGAACCACTTAACAATAGTTAATGCTCAAACTAGACGAGCATAACTAAGCAAACCCTAAATGATAATTATAAAATATCATCATCTCCTAACAAAACTCACATCATATTTAACTATATTTTACTTTTGAAAACCATTCCTTTATATATAAAAAAATATTCCTGGGTAAAATTATTTCATTTACCAATTTAAAATGATACTATGTTGATTTTCCTAGTTCAAGTGTTTAGAAACCCCTATCGACACTGTATTTCCCCACGTCTCGATTAGAAGTCATAAACCACTCAACCGATAAATCAACATAATATAAAATATTTTTATAGCACTAACAAATACGCACTCAATATGTACACTCAATCTCATTCTAAGGTCTCACTTACCACTATGCGACAAAGTGAATCAGACAACAGTGATCACACAACGTAATTAGATTTTCTGTTATCCCACTTTTTCACACAACACATGAAAAAACCATCTGTTGTCTAAAGAGCCCTTGAAATCTTTCATATGTTGTCTGTATAGCCAGTGAAATCTCTATGAACATGCTTGTTATTCAGACAACATTTTATCAGTCGTCTGATTTAAGTTCTCAAAATTGTTAGCTTTGGCTCCAAATTTTCCCTCTCTATTATTCGTGGTCGCCTTTTCTTTTGTTTCCGCCTTTATATTTTTGTTCCTCCCTTTTTATTTTTGTTTAATCCATATCTCGATATAATGCAAATAGGCATCTCCTTCTCATCTTTAACTTAGGGTTTTATGAAATTGAAGTCATCTTCTTCTCGTCTTCTCATCTTCGTGCAAATCTGATACTCTCTCACTCTCAACTTTGGGTTTTATGAAATTGAAGCCGACTACATGTCGAGTGTTCTTCGATTGGTATTGGTATGATTTTTGCCCCTTTTGATTTATATTGTTCTCGACTTCGATTATCCTGCCAATGACGAATTTGGTTCTTTATATAGGAATTAATTTCCTATATTTTCGTATATATGATGAGATTTGAATTTCAAAGTGTTTTCTTAGCTATCTAATTCCCTTTCGATTTTGTATTGATCTCAACTTAATTTGCTTGTGATGATTTGGGTGTTTATGTAACAATGAACAAAACTAAGCTAAAGTGTACTAACCAATATGTTTTGGTCATGTCCGTATTATTTTTTCAACCGTTCGATTTTCTATTTGCTAATTCGATTGCTATGTTGTCTTGAATAGTTACACTTATATGGCCTTATGTTTTATGTATTGCATTCATTGTTGTTGTTCATCTACTTGCACCCATGTATCATTTTTCTGTTTGCTGTAGCTTTCAAACTGTTTTGGTTTTCTCTTCTGCATATGAAAAAATGTATTTCTAGTTGCTTGAGTACATTTTCCTTTCGTTCACTGTATGCATTGGTGTTGTGTTGCCTTGTTGCCATTGTTTGAGTTAGTTGTGTTATCTGAACCTGGAGCTTGTAATGGTGATACTTGACCCATGTTCCTTGTTGCATTGTTGATATTGTTGCATTGTTTCCGTTTGTGAAATATCTTCCATGTATATACATACATACATATGTTTGTATATATGTGTGAAATATTACCATATTTTTCACTATGTTGCATTGTTACCTAAAACTGAAACTATATCATCTTATTGCAGTTTTGCCTGAAACTGAGCTTGTTTATGTGTTGCTTGATATTTTATGGCTGAAGTGCACTGACAGTACTAGTTGTGTTTCTTGATATTTCATGTATATAGATACATACATGTGTATGTATATATGTTTGAATAGCTGCTTGTATGTTTAGGCTTGTCATTGTTGGACTTGCACTTGAGCTTACACTTGAACTTGCGCTTGAATTTGGGAACTCGAGTTGAATACATATGAAGATGGTGATGTTGCACTAGCACAAAATCAAGGGCATTTGAACTTGAACTTGTTTCAGGCATTTGTGCACTATATATACTTGTTTCAGGCATCTTTAAATGTACATTTATGTTTGTTCATGTCCTTGCTTTGCACTATATGCTGGCTGGCACTGCCTTGTCAAGGCAGTGTTAGTGCACTGCCTTGAACTCCATGTACTCCCTGGCTCATTTGATTCCTGTGTGAATGTTCTTTTGATTCCTGTTCATTTATTCCTGCCTTGAACTCATGTACTTCCTGGCTGCATTTGTTTTTGGCACTACCTGTTGTTCATTTGTTTGTGGCACTTCCTGGCTGCATTTGACATGTGTTGCATATATACATGTAGACATGTATTTACATAAGTGTATATGTGTGTTGCTCACTATAGAAGATGCAAGTGGTAGTATTTTTGTAAATTCATACCTATTGTTCTTTGTTTATGCTATTTGTGCACTTAAATCAATATTATTTGCTTGATACTGCCATGAAGCTAGTTTACCGGTGCTCGACTTTGTACATCTCCACGTGCACTGAACCTTTTTGTGCACTTTGGCTTTGCTAAGTTGCCAGATCTGTTTTGAGCTAAATAAATTACTTGTATTGAGCCCGAGCTTGCTTGGACTTGAACTTGTGTGTTTACACTGAGTTAAGCCTTCGGGCTTGACCTTTGCAACTGTCCTTTGATTGAATCAAGGATCGGCCTTGTGATATTCACAATGATACATTGTGCATATCATAAGTTGTCTGTGCACATATATATTTATCCCTGTCTGAAAATGAAAAGAAAAAAACAAACCCATTAACTGAGGAAATATTAAATATTCAAATTCAATTTTATTTTTGCAATTTAGATTTGTTTCTTTTTCAAGTTTACCGAGATGTTATTTATTTAACAGGTAAGGAGATGGCTGGACACAAGCTGGAGCAAGCAAATCAAGATCAACATCAAAAACAAACTCGAGTGAGTGTGAGTGAATTTAAGTTGTATTGTATTTGAAAATGTAAGTAGAGTGATAGTGAAAGTTCTATTGTATTTGAATTTGACTTGAAATACAATATTTGTTTAAATTAAATTGCAATTCATTTATTTCATTATGTGAACAATTATTCATATCATTCAATATTTATGTTGTTTAATAGGAAATTCTAGAAATGATACTATAACATCAGACAACATATAGGTTATTTTTGTGTTAGTGCATATCAGACAACGGGGCACATCTATGGTCTGATGTGCGATGAGACGGCACAGGATTTAACGACAGATAGGTATGCAATCAGACAACGGAGCATACCTGTCGTCAGATGTGTTTATTCTCATAGTGCACCCTGTCTAAAATGAGTTTACCCCACTAGGGCCAAGGTTCTCGCTTAACCTTGCGCTCTGATACAAAGTGTAATGAACTACCTTTCTTACACCTAAAGACGAAACTTAACACATTCTTGGTATTCATGTTCCGATCATTTAAGTGTCCGAAAGATGGTTCATTTAGGGTAAGGAAAGAAGAAGACAAAATATAATTTAACATCGTGACGAGCATTATATAATATACAAAAAAGCTTTGCAAAAAGAAATCATCTTTATTTATACACAACATCAGATTACACTAACATATTATCAGCCTGGACAGTTATAACAGCATATCCTTACAATTGCCGATAAATATAAACAAGAACAAAACAAAATAGAATGGAAGAATATAAGGTACGCAAATACGTCTTGGAAATCCTAGCTCGTCTCCTGAAAGCTCCAAAGTGTCCAGCTAAATCTGGAAAATATGCTCAGGCTGACCTGAGCATTTTATGAAAACAACGCCAGGCCAGCATGAGAAACTCTAATCACTAGGAATTTTATTTATTTAACTTGTAAAACCTTTTAAAATTAAAGGTATTTCGTAAGACTACGCCATATATAAACACGGACGAGTTTTTACCTTACAATAACCAAAACATTTTCTATAGAAATCCAGTGATAATGATAATGTCTAGAATACAAATACATATTAATCTAGCCGAAATTGTTACATTATTAAATTCCAGCATAATAGGTATACAATCAAGTCTGCACGGCGCTTATTGGAGAATGGATTCCAACAATGGAAAGGGAAGGGACTACCTTTCGTACAGTATATCTCTAGATAAAATGTACTTGGGGTCAGACCTTAAACTTGGTCCACCCTTGCCAACACAAAACCGGCCTACCCCGAACTTGGATAGTACCAAATATTTCATCACCCCGGTTGTTCCTAACCTTTATCGAGAGCTCTCATGATATGATAATCTAAAAAGGTGGTGACACACCCTAATGGGAGCGACCAACATAGCCCTGCTGCATCTACCCTGTTTTAGCCATTTCCCAATTATGAGGCTTGATGAAACGCTTTTACCTTTCCTCTTAGCGGACGATCTTGGAATGCTAACACTGCCCTCCAAGTAGCAATACGGTGCCAACATTCATCCATACAAGTTTGTTCTGGTTCTGAACGAAACCGAAGGCATTACTTCTACTACATCCATTTTGGAATCACCTCGGGATTGGTGGCAAATAGCCTTTGCACTTCAAAAGCTCCTTCTTCGATTCCATATTCTTCAAGATGTCTTTAGTTTGAAATGCTTGAGTTGGATCGAAGTGATTTTTGGATAATTTATACTTTTTTGATCCCGGTCTCTTGGAAACAACATTCGATAGTTTCGGTAAACTCAATCTGATTCTTTTGGAAATAATCAGACGATACATAGGAGCACGGATCACCCCCTAACCGTTTAAGTGGACGGATCTCCCTATCATTTGTCCTAGGAAAACCAAATGAGATTTATAGGCACAATACAACATCATCGAAGATGACTGTGCCATATAACTCACGTGTTTCTCCTTTATATTTCCTGAGTTATATTCTGGCCTAGATTGGATAGTTGGTTATTTAACTATCAAATGAACTAACAAGCAACAATTTAAAGATTTAATTAACCATAGCAACCACTAAGCCTCAAAATAAATCTTTCATTTATTTAAAACTCTTTTCAAAAGTGTTGACCAAAAACAATCATATACTTTTTTCACTGACATAAGTATATTCACAAAACATTTGTGAAAGATTTCTCATTTCCAAATCATATCAAAGGTTCAAAACAAAATGTTATTTAAATTATAGATAAAGATAACCTCAAGCAATATTCCTTCTGTATTAGGTGTGGAACGAATGTCTGTACCACAGGAATTAAGAAGGTCGGATAAAGGAAATCCAATCTCAAATTCTTTTATAAATTTCCTTCTATAAATCCTCTTAATAAATCTCTTTTATTTATGAATTTCCTTTACTTAAATTCCAAACCCATTTACAAAACTCTTTATAAATCACCAAGTTAAATTTACAAAACTCTTTTATAAATATCAAAACCATTTATATATCTCTTTATAAATCTCCAAAATTATTTGTAACACTTCCTTTATAAATATCCAAAATAATTTAAAACAAAACTCCTTTAATAAACTCATTTAATAAAGTCCTTTCGATAAACAAAACGATTATTTAAAACATCTTTACTAAACTCATTACTTAACTTGAAACCATTATTAAAAGTATGATTGACCTTAAAATCAGGAAGAAGCTTAGTGACCACAATGGTTCTCATTTAACTGAGTTTACTTTTCAAGTTATAACATGGGTATTTACATACATGTAGATATGTATAAGGGAATCAGCCAATAACAATCAATTATATAAATAAATGTCCAAGTTACCAAAATAGTAAACGGGGATTTGTTCAGCTAAACAGATATCTAATTTAATGTAATGGCAGAATGGGTTTTTATTTTGCCTAATAAATGTCAACATAATCTACTTGGTAAACTATGGTATAACAATGATTTATTCTACCAAACAGATGTCAAATACAAGTTAATTACCAGAACGATGATTTATTATGCTAAACAGATGTCATTGGGTTTCATATTTAATTAGGTTTACTTAAGGACAGTTGACAAAGAAATCCCTTGAGGTAAAATCTTCGTTTAATTGAAAGTTACTTCTTGAAAACAAAATCAATCTTAAAAATAAGGTGGTTTAAACTTCTAAAACTTTATTTAATAATTAGATAACATTTAAACTTGTTATTTAAAAAATAATTAAACGTTTAATAATAATTAAACAATAATTAACTATTAAACAAATAAATAAATAATAATTAACTTTTCCATAAATACTTTAATAATAGTTAACCTTTAAATAAATAATTAAACCATAGTTTATCTATAATTAATTACTAAATAATTATTTAAACCTTTATTAATAATTAAATTAATCTTAATCAAAAGTTAATTAAATCTTAACTTAATTAGTAACTAATAAAACCTGTTATTTAATAAATAAGTAACAATTAATCATTAATTAATAATTGGATCCTAATTAATCCTTAAATAATAAATTAAACAATGATTAACCTTTTATTTATTACTAATTAATATTTAACTTCCTTGATTAACACTTATGTAACACCCCTAAATTTTGATAACATTATTCAGAAGATTTAATTAGATAAATTAAATAGAATAATGTAAATGTTAAATGATAAGGGGATTAAGATCTGAATAAATAATTAAAGTGGCCATGCTAAATTAATTAAATGGGCTTTAAGAATGGCTTATAGGCTAATTAGTTTACATAAGGGTATATTGGGTATTAGCCGCACCTTTATTCCATAACCCTTATATATATCCACGGCTTTCCATCTATTTATGTTTATTTCTCATTTCTACAAAAACGTGAAACACAAATATAAAGAGTAGCCGGCCATTGCTAGGAAGAAAAGTGGCGCAGCGGATTAATCAAAACAATGTAGATCGATGAAAGTAGCAATTAGTGGATTGATGAATACTGAAATGCCCAAATTCGTTGATTCGAAGATACCGAATTCTAGCTATCCCGAACTCGTTGATCGCGCACGATACCAGGTTCAAAGATCTGCGATTCTTCGCACGTTGATCTAGCGCACTAGATTCCGTGAATCGGCTTCTGCAGTCGTTGAATCGAGCGCACTCGATTAACCGAAAGAGGAGATAAGAGATTACACTCGACTACCAATTTAGTGAAAGCACAAAGCTAACAAAACAAGAGTTTTATTTCAAATCAACTAACTATTACAAATGGCACCACCGGCCTATTTATAGAAGTTACAAATCAAACAAAAATCTGTACAACTCTTAGGTCGTCTCCGACATAACAAAGACCACGACTCAACAAAGCACGCGACCTAAAAGATACGACTTAACATAAGTCGGTGACGACTTAACACTTACATTCAACGACTCTCGACTTAAACAGTAGCGACTCAAACAGACGACTTAAAACCAATGCGACCTACGACTTAACAAACAGAAAATACAAACAGAAAATACATCACTTAGGTTGTTGCCGACCTATCAACTTCTCACGACTCAACTTAGGTCGTACGCGACCTAAAACAAACGACTTGTACTCCAGTAGCGATCTATCTCAAGCGGCTTGCAGAATCAATGGTCTGGATTAAAGCGGCATAATAATTCACGGCTCCAGGCTTCAACGATTTACCTCTTGACTCGTTAGGTCGTTCACGATGTAACACTTCACCAATTTGCTCTGTTTTCTCATTGCGTAACTCGGTAGGTCGTTCAGGCGACTTAAGGTCTTTGCTAAGTTGGTCACGACTTATAGCCATGTTGGGTCGATCACGATTTAGGCTTTCAACTCTGTTAAGTCGGTCACGACGTAAGCCTTCAACTCTGTTAAGTCGGTCACGACTTAAGCCTTCAACTTTGTTAAGTCGGTCACGACTTAAGCCTTCAACTTTGTTAAGTCGGTCACGACTTAAACCTTGGAAAATTATAGCTTGGCCTGCATCAAAAAGAGAAGAGAAATTGAAGAAAAGCTAAGGATTAAAGCTAGGGGAATAAATCTTAATCTCAATCCAACCTCCTTATCATAATCAAGGTGAATAATAATTTATATCATCTCTATTTTGTTTTATGATCATATGTTTTTGGATTTAAGATTAAATTCGTTTTTATGATGAATTGAATGACGATATGCTCGGATAAAAAATATGTTAGATTTAAACAAGATTGTTTAAATATGATTTCTCATCGTTTTATGGGTAAAACCGATTATATTTGATTTTGAATGCCATGGAAACATTTTATGTTATGTAAAACATGATTTTGGAGTTGGGTTTTAATTTTGATAATTTTCCTCTATGGAAAGATTATTATGAATTTTCAAAGGAAAATATGGTTAATTGGGTTTAGAAATTTATTTCAGAAATTATATTGAGAATTTGGGTGTGAAATTTTGATATGTTAGATAACATGATGAAAGTGAATTTCTATAATTTTTGGGGATTTCTCCTAAGTGATTCGCTATGCAGATTAAATTATTTTAGAAGAAGGACTTATTTGCAATATTGGTTTTGCTTAATGGAAGGGCTTATTTGCTAAATTAACTTTGGTTTATATCTGAAATTAAGTGGCAATTATTTTGGTAAAGAATTTGAAAAGTTAAGGCAACCAATCACATGCTTACACGTGGTAAGGTTAGTTAGAAAGTGTTTGCTTTAATTGGTATTAAATCAGGTTTACCCAGAAAAGTGGGTTCTACCTCTATTTTGAAGCACCTTTCGACCCCAATGCTTCCGCTCCATTCCAGTCGAAACCAACCCAGGTCGAAACCAATACACAAGGTATCACTTAGATGGTAGGTAGTGGATTGGAGAAAGGCGAAAAGCATGGTGTCGAAAGCATTACTTCCGATGGGGTCGATACCTTTGTTTGTTTTAAAAAGTGAAGCGCCTGCCTATGTTATATTAAAGCCTTCGAAGGAGTCGAAGCATATGTTTTCGAAAGGGGTTTTCTAAAGGCTTTCAAAGGGTTTGCCATCTTATGCTTTAAAGAACAAGCTTTCGAATGGGTTTCTTTACTTATAAAAATAATGCTTTCGAAAGTAGGAGTTCCGACCTAGTCGAAGCCCTGCTGCCTTTCTTTTACCTCTATAGTATATTGAATTCATCAATGCCTTCGAAGGGTAGGTTTGTTTTAAAGATGTTTTAAGCCACTTCCGAAATGCTTTCGAAAGGGTCCAAGGGTTTCGAAGGCAATGGCTTCGAAAGGGGGTTTCGATGTTATCCTTCAGTGTTTTGTTTAAATGGTTTGAAGCTTTCAAAAGGGATAGTGCCGAGGCCGTCAAGTTTTACCTAATACTTTTATATGATAAAGGATGGTTTCAAAAAAGATACTTTCATTTATATTCACTTTGACCCAAATGATATTTTAAGTATAAACCCAATGGTTTCGAAAGAGGGACTTTCAATGGTTTCGGAAGGGATACTTCCAAAGGTTCTGAAAGGGATACATTCAAAGGTTTAGGAAGGGATGCTTTCAAAGGTTTCGAAGCTATGCTTCTAAGAGTTAATAAGTAATACTTTATTATATTCGAAAGGTTTTCAAAGAGGAGTTTTAAAGTGTTTTGAAAGGCAGGGGCCTAATGTTTTGAAAAGAGATTTATATGCTTTCGAAGGAGGTTATCCAGTGAGGTCGAAAGCAAGGTTTTGAAGGTTTCGAAAGCCTCAATACAACTAACCCAATCTCATTTTAAAAGAAAAACCATGGCATAAATAAATAAAGTGTTTTGAAAAGGAGTTTTTGAATAAGTTTTCTTTGATTAAAGGTTTAAAGGGATTAACCAAGTTATTATGTTTGCATCTTCGTATATGTATATATTCACACTATAATGGACCCATAACTATATTTTAGGGAAGGGCAGAATAACCAACTGGGTTGACCCAGTAGTGAATATAAATTAAGTTAACTCCTAAATGAGTAGAATTGCATCCAGGAGGTCAGGAAGACCAGAATATAAAATGCTAAAATATTAAAGGAAAAGTTATAGGCAAGGGCCAATAGGTTTTCAGTAAGCCCATGAAAACTGTGTATAGGAAAAGATTTTGGTAGGGGCCAATAGTTTCATAGTAAGCCCAAAAAACTATATATAGTTGAAGATGTCAGAAAGACAGGTTCATAGTTAGCCCATGAAAACTATGATTTGGTATTGGCAGGGACCAATAGGTTTATAGTAAGCCCATGAAAACTATATCCAGATTAAGATATTGACAGAAGTCAATAGGTTCCTAGTTAACCCATGAAAACTAGGATAAGAGTAAATATATTGGAGTTACCAGTAGGTTTTTAGTGATCCCTTGAAAACTATGTAACTGGACAGGGAGTCCATAATCATTTTTATCGGTTATTAGTTAGCCGATGAAAACTATTAGGTTAATAGTAATCCTAGAAACTATAATTGAGACAAATAGTCAAAATAAATGGGGATGGGTAATCCAGAATTGATTCACTTGTTTTGCATATCATCATATCATATTATTTTGAATTATTTTAACCATTGTGGATGCTGGAGCACAGTATATGGTTTTATAAATGTTTTAGGATACCAGTAAGATGAAACCCCATTCCGCTAAGCGGCGTGGTCTCACTAGATATCTAAATGGTTTGAGATGGTAGATTATTATTCATACCAGGCTTTATGTCCGACTCGAAGTTTATGATTTCCCCTTAAACTCTCGGGTACTCAATTGATTTTGAGAGTTGAGGTTTTCAGATACCTCATTAGACGAATAAAGCTTCTGGAGACATGTAGGAGGCATGATGACTATCCAGAGTTCTCTTTTATTTTGATTCTGCTGTATTGTTTGTAATGGCAAAGTTGTTAAATTTCCTGTATATACTCTGATCATCCTGGGGGGCATCTTCATATGTCGCTCTAGGCGTATGTTGTAATAAATATATTTTCTCTGAACGTGGTTAACGATTGTGGTATTATGTAATGAATTGGAGATGTTTTAAAAAGGAATGTGATCTTATTTGATGATTTAAATTTTTTCCATATTCATGTGCTTCTATGTATCAATGTATCCAACACCGTCGTATTTGGTCACCGAGGATTAATAACTATGGATGACTGCAACATCCGCAGCCCTTAGTTTTGGACCTCCAAGTAGAAGATGTTATAAGTTGGTATCAAAGCATAGGTTTATGAAACTTAAAAGAAAGTTAAACCTAAAAGCTTTTTGAAACATAATCCAATGAATCAGAAATATGATTGGGGTTTGGGATAACGCTATAATAACGTACTTGTATTTGATATAGATATTTATAAGTACGTATTCCCCTCTCTCTTAGACCGTTCGTCTATATCTTACTAAGGCTCATTGCAGATTTAAAGAGAAAGAAGATATGGAAGCAGGAAACGGAAGAGGAAATCTCGATAGAGGAAGCACCACAACCAATGGAAATGCTCGACCTAATACCATGAGGAACCAAGGTCGACGGGCTAATGCTAATCAAAATGTTGATGCCAATGTAGGTGTTAGAAATCAAACAGTAGATATGGAGATAATGTATTAGTTCTTCATTAATATGATGCAAGGAGGAGTTGCTACTGGAGTTGCTGGTAATGTTGGAGGAGCTAATCCTATGGCTCCAGTGGGGAATAATTATGCTAAACTGAGCAGGGATTACACTAGTCTAGGTGGGAAACCGTTTATAGGAATGGAGGATGCTATAGAGACAGAGAATTGGCTATTGCATTGTGAGCGTATCTTTGCTGATTTGGGTTTGGAAGATGTGCAGAAGAGAAGGTTGGCCTTTAGGCAGTTGCAAGGGTAGCGCTTCATTGGTGGAATAATGTTAGGTTCCGGAGGAGGAGTTGACTTGGGAAGATTTTAGGGCGAGATTTGAACAGAGGTTTTTATCTGAAGTTGCTAAGTCAGCATTGCTGGGAAAGTTTATGGATTTAGTGCGGGGAGAGATGTTGGTAATTGAGTATGCCACTAAGTTTGATGAGTTGTCCCGATATGGACATGCTACTATAGACACTGACATCAGAAGGAATGAGAGGTTCATTCAGGGTTTGAGACCCGAGCTTGCTAGGGCGACCCTGTCACATATTCGTGATCCTTGTAATGTGGTTGTGGAGATGGTAATCCGCCATGAGGAGATGCTTGTTGTTTGTGCTAGAGAGAAGCCAGTTGAACCCAGGTGTAACAACCCGCATATTTTACGATTGTATATTTAAACATAACATCGTTAGTCGGATTAAAGTCCGAAAAGCTACTTTTTGTAAACAGTCGAATTGGGGCTCGAGACCACTTCCATTGAGTCCAAAATGGCATTTACAACTTATTTGAGTATAAACATCGATATGTTTGGAGTTGAGTACAATTTGCTATTTTTCACTTAGGGCTTTGGATTTGGGTTTCAGCCCACTAACCCAACTCATCTTATATCCTAACTCCACCCCCTCTCCTCTTCATACACTATCATTTCCTAACACTTCAAGCTTTAGAAAAATGGGGGAAGAGAAAAGGAATTAGAAATTCCTAAGCCCTAGATTCATTTGCAAACTCAAGTTCTAGCTCCAAAATCTAAGAGAAGCTTAGGTAAGCATCCTCTTCATCTTCTCCATCTCATTTCCTCTTCAATTTCAGAAATTTCCTAAACCCTAACTTAGGAAATGTTTTTCTTTTGAGCTTAGATTGAAGCTTCTTGGGTTAAAATTGAAAAGTGATTGTTCTTGCCTTGCTTTGTAGCTTCTCTCTTGTGTTTTTGGGTTTAAAGGTGAGTTTTTGAACTCACATCTACTTCTATAGATATCATTGTTATTAGGTATGAATTCCTAACACTTATTTATGTTCATTTGCTTTTGGTTTAAATTGAATTGGCGAATATTCCAATTTTTGGTGTTTTGAGGTCAAATCTTTAAAAATCAAATCTTTGATGTTTGAACACGTTAGTGGGGTGTTTTGGAGGGCCATACAAGGCTGGGTTGTCGCTTGGCGTAAATCCCTAGTCGTTGTTGCTCACTCGTTCGCTTTCATTCCGTGTTATTGATTTTGCCCTACAAGGGGCTAGGCTAAAACTGCTGATGAAGTAGGTTCGGTCGACTGAATCAGGAGGTCAGTCGACTGAACCAGGGGGCAGAAAATTCTCTGCCCCTGTATTAGTCGACAGACCCACTGAGTCAGTCGACTGAGCCTGGAAACCATGTGTTTCCAGGTTTGTATCAGTCGACTGACACACTGAGTCAGTCGACTGAGCCTAGAAACCGAGTGTTTCCAGGTCTGTCAGTCGACTGACCCTGTAGTCCAGTCGACTGATTCTGGGAAATGTTTATTTTGCCTATTTTAGGCAAATTTATGTAGATTTCCAATTTTTGATCGATTCTCCTTTCTCCGATTAGTTGTTATCGCTTTAGTTGACTTTGATAATTTCTTTTGGGATTTTTGGCAACATCCATTTTGATGGATTCGGTATCGATTTATTTGGATTTGATTCACGTCTTCGTATGTGAATTTTTGGGGATTGATTGTTTCTACAATCATTTCTGTGACTTGTCACTTTGTATTACAAAGGTTTCAATACTAGTTGTAAATATTCAAACTCTTTCACAACAACGATTTCAACACTACTTTTAAATACAAAGCCCATTTTAAAACTGTTTTCCAATCTATTAGTATATACAAAACTTTACCTCATTCGTATGAGAAATCTAATTAAACGGTTTAGTAAAACAAGTGGTATGAAACGCTTGCGTTTACTTCGTCGGTTAATTCTTGGACTTGTTCGATTGAACTCTTGTGACAATTTTCGAGTGGAAAACTACAATTTGTTCGTAAATATTTAAGTTAAGCTAGTGGTTATGGGACATGAAGCTAAACTCTTATATTTACTAGCTTAGTGTAATTAACACTTCATGTTGATCAATGATGATCCTTTGGTGATTCAGACTAGCGATGTGCGATGTCTTTTTGTCCGCATGGGGGACTGTACCCTGTTTGGAGGAGCTTCGACTCAAAGTCCGCAATGGGGGACTGTACCCTGTTTGGAGGAGCTTCGGCTCATTTGTAGGAGCTTCGGCTCAAAGTCTACAATGGGGTACTGTACCCTGTTTGGAGGAGCTTCTGCTCATTTGGAGGAGCTTCGGCTCAAAGTCCGCAATGGGGGACTGTACCCTGTTTGGAGGAGCTCCGGCTCATTTGTGATACATGTGTTGGTGAGTTTTCATGCTCCCGTTTGTGATAGGCATTCCCCCTTTTGTGATTTTTGGTTTTTTGGTTATGATTTCTAGAATTTGTGTTTCACCAATTTTCGTGGTTTGCATTGATAAGCTTTATCAATATTTGTGTTTTGGTGAATAATTTAAAGAATGTGATTCTTTTTGGTGTTTTGAGATGATTTGAGATATTGTATGATTTTTGTTGTTATTTGATTTATACTTGTTGTTATCATACGTTTTTGGTCATATCTCTTATCCTATCTCATTTTATCTGATATTTATAGCTAGACTGATCCGTTTATTATTTTCTTCTTAAATAATACTCGGGTCAGACCGAGGTATTCCAGGTGCTTCTGCTTGACTTCTTATCAGGGTCCGTCACCTGACTTTTAGCTAACTACTTTAGATTAGTAGTTTTTTTTTATTATACATTTGAGATATAAACTCCTTGATGTATAATTATTCTTTTGTCTAGCACTTGTATCTAGTCATTGTGATGTAGTTGATCTTTTATGACCACTATTTTGATGTACACTTTTATGTGATATATTCATATGTGATTCCGCCTTTGTGATATGAATATCTGTGATTGATTTGTGTTATGTTTATTTCTATATTTGTTTCCGAAGTCCACTTAACCACTGTGTGGTAGCTTTGAGTTTGTATTTGATATGTCAGATTTCCTCTTGAAATGAAATGTAAGTCATATTTTCTAACATATCGGTACTCGCACAAAGCAATTACACAGATGGTCGCTCCTCAATAGCCTTATTCTTCGTGCTAGTCGACAGCATTACCCCGTAGTGTCCTTGGCTAGCGTGAGTATAGAGGTGGGGCGTCACAGCTTGGTATCAGAGCCAAACTTCGGAACAATGTAGAATAGTCTAGCAAGGATCATTGTCCTAAGTCTTTCTTAGGAATCGTGCCATAGGATTTAATTCGAGTCTTCGTACCGTTCTATCCTATTTCTTTTATGATGCCTTGTTTTATTAATCAAGTTTGTTTGATATTCATTTTGTGAATAACCTTTTTCCTCTTTCTTTCTTTCTTTCTTAAAGAAGAGAAATGGTTAGATCTGGCAGTCCTAGCGCTGGTCAATCCAGTAGACCTTCTCTGGATGGCGTGTTTATGTCTGCCTAACAACTTTTGGATCTTGTAAAGAATCAAAGGTTTATCTGTGCTTTGAGTAAAAACCCAAAAAAGTTTTTACCTCTAAAATTAGAAGTGCCTTTCGACCAGTTTGTTGATATCACTCTTCGACTTGAAGAGGCCGATAAAGAAAATGATGTTGAAGTTGTGGATGCCAAAAAAAACTTCAACATCATCAAGAAGAGGCATATTAAGTTCAAAATCCCTAATCCCAACAAGAAAGGGAAGCAGGCAATTTCGGTAGCAAAGACTCCTACCTCTATTCGTGGTCGATGCTACAATTGTGGTCTTACGAACCACTATGCAAAAGAGTGCCCGAAACCATTTTTCTGTCGTTATTGCAAAAGTTCGGGCCATCTTATATCTACATGTCCCATACTCCGAAGTAGGAGAGAGGGAGAGTTGAATGTCGTGCAAGCTCCTAGTGACCCTTCTCTTGGTCAAGGTATTTTCTATCCTTGATGACATTAATTTGTTTTGTGATTATCCTATTCGAGTTCTTTTTGATTTGGGTTCATCTCATTATTTTATATCAAAAGAACTTGTTGATTCTTTTTCTTTAAATATTATGGGCTTGATGACTTCATTGAGAATTGCGAATTCGATTGATGGATCCGCAACACTCAATTTACTTTGTGAAAATGTCGAGATTATTTTATGTGATTATTCTTTTCGAGCCGATTTGCATGTTATGCGATACTTAGGCTTCAAAATTGATTTTTGGGAAAGGATTGGCTTAATTATATGAAGCCCATATCCTATGTCCCGAGCGGACTATCTATCTTCGACATCCTCAATCTGTTAAGCAGATTTCTATTGTTTTTAATGATTTTGATTTCAAATTTGGTGGAATCATTTTATTCTTTAAACCACTTGATGAGGAAAGTATTATTTCTCTCATTCAAGTAGTTTGTGAATTTTCCGATATATTTGAGCTTGTCTTAGGATTACCACCTAAGCAATATTTTGTGTGGCGCTAAGGTCTTTTCAGCTCGACCTTGCCACTGGTTTTCATCAGCTACGAGTTGCGGAGGATAGCATTCCACTTACCGCATTCCGCACTCGTTATGATTCTTGTGAGTGGTTCGTTATGTCATTCGGTTTGACGAACCTTCTACCTTATTTCATCCATCTTGTGAATCGAGTATTCTAGAAAATATCTCGATGAGTTTATCCTTGTATTTATTGATTATGGATGAAAACAACAATTTAAAATTTGCAAACCTTTTTAATAAGATATTTATAAGTATGATTGGATTTTGTTCTTAAAACGAGCAAAGAATATTTGTAAATTTTCTAAGAGACATGTTTATCATATAGAAGATGATTTTGTGTTATTTTGACCATTGAGTGCTTTAAGAATTCTGGTCGATGCGCTTGATCAACGTTATCGATAGGAATCTCCTAAACGCTATGATGAGACAGTCAGACACAATAAATTGACTTGTAAAAAGTAAATTTTTCTAAAAAATGATTACATCAAGTTAATTATAATTTTGAATGTCTTAGCTCATCGGGAAAGAGGATCATTTAAAAGAACTCCTTTCCAATACTCTTATTCTTGCGATTCCCGAAGGGAACCATGAATCAATTGTTTATACCGATACTAGTCGTATTGGTTTTGGTGTTGTTCTCTTGCAAAAGGGAATGTGTTATCACATATGCTCTTGACAATTAAAGCTTGTCGAGACTAGATATGCCATTCATGATCTAGTGCTCACGGCCATTGTTTTCGCTCTTAGAATTTGGCGACATTATCTTTTGGGAGAGAAATTTATTCTCTACACTGATCATAAATCTTTGAGATATTTATTTTCTCAAAAGGAACTTAATTTGCGTCAACAGCGTTGGCTCGAGTTCCTTGCATCTTATGATCTTGATATTCTTTATACTCCGGAATACGGAAATCGTGTTGTCGATGCCCTTAGCCGAAAGCAACAAGCAGTTGTTTCTATGATGATATCCGAATGGAATGATCTCGAGACTTTATCCACTTGTGAGATTCGAGATTGTAAATCCAATTCATGCTCATCTCTTGTTTTGTGTAGCCTTGAGGCTCATCCTTCTTTTTTTGGACCGTACCTCTTTTGGCTAAACTCTATGTCAAATTAAATTGCATGGAGTTCCTACTTCTATTGTTAGCAATCGTGATCCATTATTTTACTAGTCGATTTTGGTAAGGCCTTCAAAAGCTTTGGGAACAAATCTTAATTTTAGCACCGCTTATCATCCTCAGTCCGATGGACAAACCGAGCGTGCAAATCAAACTCTTGAAGATCACTTTCGTGCATGTGTTCTTGATTTTTATGGAAGTTGGGATGGTCATACTCTTGTTGAGTTTTCTTCCAATAATAGCTTCCAATCTTGTATTGGTATGGCACCTTTCAAGGCACTCTACGGAAGGCTATGCCGATTTCCTTCGTGTTGGCTTAAAGCTAGTGAGAAGCTGGTTTTAGGTCCAGATTTTATTGGTGTTCATTTGTGTTTCACCTATGATGGGTGTTGTGCTTTTCAATCGATCGGGAAAGTTAGCACCTCGATATGTTGTTCCCTTTCCCATCACCAAACGTATTGGTTCTGTGGCTTATCGCCTTTTTATTACCGGCTCAATCTTTTGCTATTTATGACGTTTTCCACGTCTCTTTACTACGGAAATACCTAGGGATTCCGATTTTTATTCTTGAGCCCGGTGTAATTGAAGAAATTGAAGTTTCACCAAATTTGACTTATGAGCAACATTCTATTCGTATCATTACTTCGGAGGTTAAACGCCTTCGAAATAAAGATGTTCTTCTTGTGAAAGTTCAATGGTCCTCAAATCTTAAGGATTGCTCTTGGGAATCTTGAGAATTCATCGAGCAAACACATCCGGACTTACTCTTTCATGCTCTTTATGGTGAACTTCTTATATCAAATTTTCTTTTGTGTTGATATGCTTTTATGGTTGTTACTATTTATTTTCTTCTTAAGTATTGCGAGGACGCAATTTCTTCAAGGAGGGGAGTCTGTAACAACCCGCATATTATACGATTGTATATTTAAATATTTTATTTAAATATAGCATCGTTAGTCGGATTAAAGTCCAAAAAGCTACTTTTTGTAAAAGTCGAATTGGGACTCGAGACCACTTCCATTGAGTCCAAAATGGCGTTTACAACTTTTTTGAGTATAAACATCGATATGTTTGGAGTTGAGTAGAATTTGCTATTTTTCACTTAGGGCTTTGGGTTTGGGTTTGGGTTTCAGCCCACTAACCCAACTCATCTTATATCCTAACTCCACCCCCTCTCCTCTTCATACACTATCATTTCCTAACACTTCAAGCTTTAGAAAAATGGGGGAAGAGAAAAGGAATTAGAAATTCCTAAGCCCTAGATTCATTTGCAAACTCAAGTTCTAGCTCCAAAATCTAAGAGAAGCTTAGGTAAGCATCCTCTTCATCTTCTCCATCTCATTTCCCCTTCAATTTCAAAATTTTCCTAAACCCTAACTTAGGAAATGTTTTTCTTTTGAGCTTAGATTGATGCTTCTTGGGTTAAAATTGAAAAGTGATTGTTTTTGCCTTGCTCTATAGCTTCTCTCTTGTGTTTTTGGGTTTAAAGGTGAGTTTTTGAACTCACATCTACTTCTATAGATATCATTGTTGTTAGGTATGAATTCCTAACACTTATTTATGTTCATTTGCTTTTGGTTTGAATTGAATTGGCGAATATTCCAATTTTTGGTGTTTTGAGGTCAAATATTTAAAAATCCAATCTTTGATGTTTGAACACGTTAGTGGGGTGTTTCGGAGGGCCATACAAGGCTGGGTTGTCGCTTGGCGTAAATCCCTAGTCGTTGTTGCTCGCTCGTTCGCTTCCATTCTGTGTTATTGATTTTGCCCCACAAGGGGGCTAGGCTGAAACTGTTGATGAAGTAGGTTCAGTCGACTGAACTAGGAGGTCAGTCAACTGAACCAGGGGGCAGAAAATTCTCTGCCCCTGTATTAGTCGACTGACCCACTGAGTCAGTCGAATGAGCCTGGAAACCAAGTGTTTCCAGGTCTGTATCAGTCGACTGACACACTGAGTCAGTCGACTGAGCCTGGAAACCGAGTGTTTACAGGTCTGTCAGTCGACTGACCCTGTAGTCCAATCGACTGATTCTGGGAAATGTTTATTTTGCCTATTTTAGGCAAATTTGTTTGGATTTCCAATTTTTGATCGATTCTCTTTTCTCTGATTAGTTGTTATCACTTTAGTTGACTTTGATAATTTCTTTTTCGGGATTTTTGGCAACATCAATTTTGATGGATTCGGTATCGATTTCTTAGGATTTGATTCACGTCTTCGTATGTGAATTTTTGGGGATTGGTTGTTTCTACAATCATTTCTGTGACTTGTCACTTTAAATTACAAAGGTTTCTATACTAGTAGTAAATATTCAAACTCTTTCACAACAACGATTTCAACACTAATTTTACATACAAAGCTCGTTTTAAAACCGTTTTCCAATCTATTAGTATATACAAACCTTTACCTCATTCGTATGAGAAATCTAATTAAACGGTTTAGTAAATCAAGTGGTATAAAACGCTTGCGTTTACTTCGTCGGTTAATTCTTGGATTTGTTCGATTGAACTCTTGTGACAATTTTCAAGTGGAAATCTACAATTTGTTCATAAATATTTAAGTTAAGCTAGTTGTTATGGGACATGAAGCTAAACTCTTATATTTACTAGCTTAGTGTAATTAACACTTCTTGTTGATCAATGATGATCCTTTGGTGATTTAGACTAGCGATGTGCGATGTCTTTTTGTCCGCATGGGGGACTATACCCTGTTTGGAGAAACTTCGGCTCATTTGGAGGAGCTTTGGCTCAAAGTCCGCAATGGGGGACTGTACCCTGTGTGGAGGAGCTTTGGCTCAAAGTCCGCAATCGGGGACCGTACCCTGTTTGGAGGAGCTCCGGCTCATTTGTGATACACGTGTTGGTGAGTTTTCATGCTCCCGTTTGTGATAGGCCTTCCCCCTTTTGTGATTTCTGGATTTCTGGTTATGATTTCTAGAATTTGTGTTTCACCAATTTTTGTGGTTTGCATTGATAAGCTTTATCAATATTTGTGTTTTGGTGAATAAATTAAAGAATGTGATTCTTTTTGGTGTTTTGAGATGATTTGAGATATTGTATGATCTTTGTTGTTATTTGATGTATACTTGACACAGTATGGCATTTTTGTTATCATACATTTTTGGTCATATCTCTTATCCTATCTCATTTTATCTTATACTTATAGCTAGACTGATCCGTTTATTATTTTCTTCTTAAATAATACTCGAGTCAGATCTAGGTATTTCAGGTGCTTCTGCTTGACTTCTTATCAGGGTATGTCACCTCACTTTTGGCTAACTACTTTAGATTAGTAGTTTTTTTTGTTATTATACATTTGAGATATAAACTCCTTGATGTATAATTATTCTTTTGTCTAGCACTTGTATCTATTCATTGTGATGTAGTGGATCTTTTATGACCACTATTTTGATGTACACTTTTATGTGATATATTCATATCTAATTCCTCCTTTGTGATATGAATATCTGTGAATGATTTGTGTTATGTTTATTTCTATATTTGTTTCCGAAGTCCACTTAACCACTGTGTGGTAGCTTTGAGTTTGTATTTGATATGTCGGATTTCCTTTTGAAATGAAATGTAAGTTATATTTTCTGACATATCGGTACTCGCACAAAGCAATTACACAGATGGTCGCTCCTCAACAGCCTTATTCTTCGTGCTAGTCGATGGCATTACCCCGTAGTGTCCTTGGCTAGTGTGAGTATAGAGGTGGGGCGTCACACCAGGGTTCTTAGGGAAAGAAAAGAAAGTTTTTTAAGAAGAAGGGAGCCCAGAAGAGAGATGCTGCCAAGAAGGCAAAAGCTGATTTAGTTTGCTACAAGTGTGACAAGAAGGGTTATTTTGCAAATGAGTGCTGGTCAAGCAAGGGGAAGAAGGCCGCAAATAAGAAGAATGTGAAGTGCTTCAACTGTGATCATGTTGGGCATTATAAGAACCAGTATTCAGAGCCAGCCGGGTTGGACAAGGGAAAGGTTTTTGTTGTTGGATCATCGGCTAAGCCAACTACAACTAATAAAGGAAAGACTGTGATGGAAGGTATGCTTTTGATTCAGAGTATACCAGTTAGGATGCTATTTGATACCGGTGCATCACATTCATTCATATCCCAGTGTTTGGTTGATAGGTTATGTTTAGAACCCACATACCTTGTTACTTCCTTAAGGGTTGCGAATCCAATATGATGGTATGCAACTATGGGGATGAGATGTGACCAGTTAGAACTTGATTTGTTAGATCATAGGTTTGCATGCAGTCTGTATGTTTTTGATTTCATATATTTTGGAATCATTTTGGGTATGGATTGGTTGAGAAGGTATGAGCCTAGCATATTTTTCCAGGATGGGGAGATATCACTAAGACACCCTGATAGTCATAACCGAATTATATTCTCAGTGGAGAATTCTGATCAGAGTAGTTTTGCTTTGTTAAGTGCAATGGAAGTGGGAGAAGAGTTAAATTAGGTTCGAGTAGCAAGAGAGTTTGCAGATGACTTTGAGCCGATCATAGGACTACCACCGAAACGAGTATTGAGTTTTGGATAGATCTTGTGCCAGGAGCCGAACTTGTAAGTAGACCACCTAGCAGGATGACACCTACTGAGATGAAGGGATTAATGGTGCAGCTACTGGATCTAGAAGGAAGGAATTTTATTAAACCAAGCAGTTCGCCTTAGGGAGCGGCTACGGTGTTCGTGAAGAAACCGGATGGGTCGTTGAGGATGTGTGTCGACTATCGTAAGCTGAATGAGAGAACGATAAATAATAAGTACCCTTTGCCGAGAATTGATGATCTATTTGATCAGTTGTGTGGAGCCAGAGTGTTTTCCCAGTAGGATTTGGTGATAAGTTTCCATCAGTTAAGAGTGACAGAGGACAATATCCCTTTGACAGCATTTTGGACTAGGTATGGTTCGTACGAGTGGTTAGTAATGTCATTCAGGTTAATGAATGCACCTAGTATCTTCGTGGACTTGATGAACCGAGTCTTCCGAGAGTATTTGGATAGATTTGTATTAGTGTTTATAGATGACATTTTGGTATACTCTAAGGATGAAAGGGAGCATGAAGATTATCTTAGAGTTGTGCTTGAGACGCTGAGGCAGCATCAGCAAAAGGCGAAGTTTTCCAAGTGTCATTTTTGGAAGAAAGAGGTTAAGTTTCTTGGTCACGTGGTTTCAGAAAAGGGGTTATGAGTCGATCCGGATAAAATCGATGCTATTAATAATTGGAAGAGACCAGAGACGGTGACTGAGATTAGAAGTTTTCTTGGTCTTGTTGGCTATTACCGGAGATTCCTTAAGGATTTATCATGGATAGCAGCGCCTTTGACAAAAGCTAACTAGGAAGGAGGTGAAGTTTGTTTATTCCGACAAATGTGAGGAAGCATTCCTCAAGTTAAAGCATTTGGACCAATGCACCAGTGTTAGTAGTTCCAGACATAAACCAAGGGTTTGTGGTGTATACTGATGCATGTGGGACTGGATTGGGAGCTGTGTTGATGCAGAAGGTGTGACGACCCGACCTCCTTCGCCCAGGAAGACGTATCGTTTTGAAGAAAAGAAAGAGGTGAGAAAGTAGAAAGAAAGAGAAGAAGAAGAAACAACATCAGAATCTCAACAGCGGAACGAATAAAATATAATATCACATAAGAGAATACATAATATCATATACATCAGAGTTACACAGATAATACAACACATACTAGACAGTTATAAACACCTGTCTAGTTAATACAACTCGATACATCTCAATACAATACAGAGATACAACACAGCGGAAATACAGATAAACACTAACTCAGCGGAATCACTATATATCTATACGCTGAAGCCTCCTGCTCCATTGCTTCTCCAGACGTTCGTCAAAGCTAACCTGAATCCCTTGGCTACCCGTAAAAATTTGGGTACCCGAGAGTTTATGAAAAACAGAAATAAACTTCGGGTCAGACATGGGTCTGGTATGAGTAACAGGGTTAAAGTTGTTTAACTTTGAAAATCAGTTGAAAACAAAGGTATCACGTAAGACTTCCCACAAATAAACACGGGTAAGTTTTTACCTTACGCTAACCAAAACATTTGATAGAAAATTCAGTGATATTATAATAGTGTCTAGGGTTTTCAAGTAAATAGAAAATAGCTGAAATTGTTACATCTATTAAATTCCAGCATACTAGCCACAAAGTGGGTAATACAATCAAAACCGTAGGGTCTCGTAGGGAAAATGGGTTTCCAACAATGGCAGGGCTACTGGGGTACCGCCCGTCACAGTACCTGGCCTAGATCAGCGTACCGAGGAGTACGCCCGCTCCCCTGCAACACAAGGCCGAAACCATTCCTTACTGAACAGTTCCGAACGAAACAACCCCGGCAGTTGGAGCTCAAAACTGCCCACTAAACCGAAATAAAAGGGACATCTAGACAGGGGTATATCTCGCTCTCAAGTGGGAGCTACCCACGAAGCCTTGCTGTACCTCCCCTGTTTTAGCCATTCCCGGTTGATGAGGCTTGAGGTCACGATTACCTTATCAGAATTCATCACTTAGAATGCTCATCGTCCGCCTGACGATGTTCTGAAAGCATTCAA
Source organism: Allium fistulosum (assembly GCA_030737815.1). Lineage (NCBI taxonomy): Eukaryota > Viridiplantae > Streptophyta > Magnoliopsida > Asparagales > Amaryllidaceae > Allium > Allium fistulosum. The sequence goes on along the minus strand of CM060902.1, from coordinate 1,331,303,219 downwards.
TCCATACAAGTTCGTTCCGGGTTCGAACGAAACCGAAGGCATTATCTCGTTACACTCGTATTGGAATCACCCTCAGAGTTAACGACAATAACCCTTGCATTCTGAATCACCATCTCGAATCTATAAGTACTATCTCCGTCAAACTCATTACGGAATCACCCACAGAGTTATACTGACGAATAGTTCTTATACCTCGAGTCTTCACTTGCTCCACTTGGATTTCACGACCTAACGTTATTTTGGATCGATGTGGTATTCGGGTCTCCAGACCTGGAATCCCGGTATACGGAAACCCGATCCCGGTCTCATCGAAATCCAAACCGTGTCTTTTAAGGCCAAATTATTTTAAAGTTAAAACAATTCAATTTATTATCTATATCAACACAGATAGATAAAACACAATATAACAATGGATAATGACATCATCATCATAAACAGATAATCCATATTATCTACTCAACAGATAATCAATATCATCATACTTAACCAAGCATCCATAACTCAATAGATATATATATCTGAGATCACAGTCAATCATGGAAATCAATATCATCCATACAATACATAAGCAATGATTCATAAACACATCATTTATAATTAATTTAAAATGAATTAAATTAATTACTTATCTCTAATTAATTTAAAGTAAATTAAATTAATTACTTCATCCTATAAATCTTGCTTACTTAACCATTGATTAATTACAAATCAATTAATTATCCATTCTCTAGATTTCCATCTTAATTAATCATCCTGGATTAATTACCTTTTAATTACATTCAAGTAATTATCCTTTAATCAATTTCACAAATTAATTATCCCTTCTAAAAACAGTAATTAACCTTTAATTACTCTATTTACTAATTAACCATAATTAATTATATTTATCCATAATTAATTACAATTAATTAATTACTCAAATCACTTATTATCGATTAATTATCTTAAATTACATCATTATTAATATAAGTTAATGATCCCTATTTTAATTAATTATTCCTTTAATTAATTATCTCAATTAATCCTTTACTCAATTTCACCAAGTAATTTAATTCAAATTACTTTCATACTTAAATCTTCTTCAATTAATTACATACAGTAATTACCAATAATTACTTCACTAATTAATTATATTTCATTTATTACCTTCAAGCAAATACTTATTAATCATTCTACGATTAATTTAAATTAATTAAACTTACTTAATTATCTTAAACAAATCAAATTAATCTCAATTTATTTCAATGAGTAAATAATTCCTCAATTACTTTTATTAAGTAATTATACTTAAACTATTCACCGGTGATTATCATCAAATTAATTAATTTAATTAATTATTTAAAATTTAACCACATTAATTAATTTTTAAAAATCTTGGTAAATGCACTTCATTAACTATCCTTTAATTCCTTCATTAAGTAATTAATTTAGATTAACTCTTGTTAATCACAAATATAATTATCTTTAATTATCCATTAATTAAAGTCTAAATTTTAATTAGTTAATTATATTTGATTAACTTAACCACTTAATTAAAAATTTCTTTAATCATTAATTAAATTTTAGATAAAACATTTCTTAATCATGACTAATTTGTCATTGACAATACATTTGGAAATAAATTTACTTTTGAACTTGTTTTAAGTTTCATTTTAAATATGAAATTCAAAGTGAATATAATTTAAACTTAAACAAAGTTTAAATAATTTAAAAATCTTCCTTTAAAATTATATGGAAGAGATACTTGACTTATAAAAGTAATTTATAAATGTTACACCAAACTCATTTTTAAGTTTGAACAAAATTTTCACTTAACATTCCAAGTTGTTTAAATCCTTTAAATTTAAACTTCTTTTAAATTTTAAAAACTGAAATTTCAAACTAAATCTTTTAATTTCCAGATCTGAATTCATCTTTAAAACTTACTCACATTTATAAAATTTCAGTTTAAAACATGTCAACCTACTTCTATTTAAAAGAGTTAGTGATTCAAACTTAAACTAATTTTTTTTTCCTTTCTTTTTCAAAACTGAGACTATAAATTTAAACTGAATTCAAAGGTTCGAACTTGAATTTAAAAACTGGGTTTAAACCTTCTTTACATTCGAAAACTCCAGGGTTTAAAAATTTAAAACTAGTATCCAGGTTTCTGGTAAAACTTGGAAATACAAAACACCCAAAAGACACTCAACTAGCTTCGAGTCCTCCCCTTCCTTCCTTCGTGTCAAAACTCGAATTTACTCGAGTGTTTCTCGAGTTCAACCCTGCAACTCAAAATAACAACTGATACTCCAATATCCTCGTGCACCTGCACAAACACTACCGCCACCTCAGATCATCCACGATGATCTTCTCCAAACAACGCTCACCCTCATATCTGAACGCGATCAACAGATCTTCATTCCCAAGCTCGAATCGAATTCGAGTGCAAAGTCAGAACCTAGAACAATACATCTCGAACACCACAAACCCTGTTCATCGACCCATACTCGATGCTCCGACCACCGACTGCTTCACAACTCTGGCTGGGGACTCGTCTACCAACCCTCTACCATCCCTCAAAATCGCAAAGCACTCGATCAAACCCAGAGTGTGAACGAACGAAAACTTAGCCTTGTTTAAAAATTAGGTTTAAAAACTGTAAACCCTTACCGCCGCTTCCACGATCATCTGACCACCATTAAAATATTTTTCCTAGAACCCCCACTCGTCCCTCTATCACCATACTAAATTCCGATCATCACCCACCCGAGGATCACCAGAAATTCCCAAAACACAGAAAAACAAGCAAATACGAACTGCTCGTATACCCCGCATCTAAAAATCGCGTATCTAGTTTTAAAAATCATGTTAAAGGATGAAGATTCAATTTACATGACTGAATCGAAATCTAAAAGTTTTGAAATTTCACTTGTTTATAACTTTGTCCAGCCCTGTTGATTTTCCAGAGATATTTACAGTTATTTGTACTTGAATAAATTTTTAACTTTTAATTTATACTAAACCAAACAATTTTTTTGTTTTAAATCCTAAGTTCAAACAACCATAGGTCAAAGGATAAGGATTTTTAAATCAAAGTCTTGGGTTTGGAATCACAGAACAAAGAACAACAGCATGCTTACATTTCATACATTCATATATATACAGCAATGCACTTATAAATACACATGCATCATACTTATTTTCAGAGATAATAAAACAATGAGATCCATACTAAATTTTCTATAAGAGAGTGATGTTACTCACCAAGAATTTGCAGTGAAGAAGAACAGAGCATGTTATCTTTTGAAAGCAGTTTGAATTTGAAATCTGGAAAATGTTTTCCTTTAAACTCTCTGGTCAATCACCTTGCTTGTTTAGTTGCTTGATATTTGTTGAAGCTTGTTTTGAGATTAAAAATGGAGTTTCATTTTGTATTTGCTTAACTCGAACTGGACATGGAAATGATAGAAGAAAAGTTGTTTTCCAGGCTTTGTACAAAACAGTTTACATGGTTCTACATTTTTTTCTTATTTCATTTCTAAGGTCAGAGATATTTTATAATTTGGTGGCTGAAGATTACACTCGTATATACTCGAACAGGTTTTGTTGGCTGCAAGCATTTGAGAGCATTTATTGTTATGTACTTCATGTTTTCTTTATTCATACTTATCTCATTTTCTTTTTACTTGGCTATGACTTCTATTGCAAGCTACAAATTTTATATTTTGCTTTGCTTTGATTTTTCTTATCTTGTTCCCAGGCCTACATGCATATATCCATTCGAATTGTTCCACTTTGCCTTAATCTTTGGCTATGCAGATTTGCTATGCAATCACATTTCTGGTTAGATAGTGAAATGAAATGAATGTTGTTTTTAATATATTGTTTGTTTATATCCACTATGTTACTTGTTTTATTGTCATTCGAATATATCGTTTGATGTCTTCTATTTTGTTACTCGCTTTATAGTTATACTATTTGTTTATAAATATGGAGGATGTTTATAATATTTGAATTTAAACCATTAATGTACAACTTACTTTTGTTATTTGTTTTATTGCTTGTTATTTTAACATGTATTTATATTTATATATTATAAAACTCAACTATCAATTTTTAGAAAAACTAACAAAAGAGATTATCTCTTTTATTCAAATTCACTTATGTTATAATATACTTAACTATCGTTTGACACAATTACATTTAAAAACTTACATATAGCAAAATCCCTGTTTATTTAAAAGTCTATTCATAAGATATTATTTATCAAAATAAATTGAATTTATAAAGAAATTATCTCTATAAAAATAATAAAACTCGATATCAAATAAAATGATTTTATAAAAGAAATTATCACTATATATAAATAAATTACTTATTTTATAATCTATATTCAAAAAGAAAAATGAAACTTTTGTTAAAGTTAAATTTAGGCTAAAATCAATTTTAAACAAGTTTACTCTATCCTGTATATATTTCAATGCTAAATGATTTTTTTTATATTAAATTAAATAAAATTTCAATTTACCAAAAATATTAAAATAAATAAACATATCTTTATTTATTAACTTTCAAAAAAGATCTTATCTATGTACAATATATACAGATATATATATATATAGATTATAAGCAAAAAACAATTTATCAGCTTTTAATATATAAATTATCAGTCAGATATTTATTTAAAAGAAAATTGTTGAATCAATTCAAATTTTATTAACAATTATTGTCAAATCAATTTAATTTTTAATCACAGATTATTAAATTGATATTGCCAAAATTTCCGGGACGTCACAGAAGGGTAAAGTGATTGCCTATGCTTCACGATAGCTTAGACCGCATGAAGTGAGATATCCAACTCATGATTTGGAGTTGGCCGCGGTGATCTTCACATTGAATAATTGGAGGCATTATCTCTTAGGGGAGAGATTTGAGCTATACACAGATCATAAGTCTTTAAGGTACTTATTATCTTAGAAGGAGTTGAATATGAGACAGCAGAGGTGGTGGGAGTTTTTGGCTGCTTATGATTTTGGTATATACACTAGGGAAAGGTAATAAAGTAGCGGATGCTCTTAGCATAAGACATCAGAATTTGGTGTTAGCTATGTTGGCAGAATTGAAGGATTTATAAGATTTGACTACTTGTAATGTGCAGTTAAGATCGACTACTAGTTCTAGTCAGAGTACGGCCATGTTGTCTTGTTTAGAAGTTCGGCCAGTGTTGATCGAGAGAATTGCTTCTAAGTAGAAGGGGGATCCATAGTTGGCCGAGAAGACCAAAAGGCTTGAGGTTGGATCAAAGATCGATGATCTAAGGGATTTTAGTCTTGACCTGAGAGGATGGTTGAGAAAGAAGGAACGGGTTGTGTGTTCCAAATGTTGAGGACTTAAGGAAAGAAGTTCTTGGAAAATGTCATCGATCCAAATTTACAATTCATCTTGGAGGGACTAAGATGTATAGAGATATGAAGAGGAGCTTCTATTGGAAAGGTATGAAGAGGGATGTTGGCTTGTGGGTTAGGCAGTGTGCAAACTGTCAACAAGTGAAAGCCAAACATCAGAAGCCGAGTGGATTGCTTCATCCTCTAGAGATTCCACTTTGGAAATGGGATTCGATATCCATGGATTTTATAGACGGGTTGCCAAGGTCAAATAAGGGAAATGAAAGTATATGTGTTATAGTGGACAGGCTGACCAAGAGTGCCAATTTCATTCCAGTAAAGTCAACTAGGACGGCACCTATTTTAGCTAAGTTGTTCATGAAGAACATAGTTAGAATACATGGAGTTCCTAGTAGCATAGTCAGTGACAGAGATACTTTGTTCACTAGTGAATTCTGGAAGAGTCTATAAGATGTGTTAGGCACTAAGCTCAAGATGAGTACTGCATATCACCCTCAGACAAATAGGAAGATAGAAAGAGTCAATAAGGTACTAGAGGATTTATTGAGAAATTGTGTATTGGACTTTGGTGGATTTTGGGAAGATCGCCTACATTTGGTTGAATTTTCCTATAATAATAGTTATCAACTAGTATAGGAATGGAGCCTTTTGAAGCTTTGTATGGAAGGCCATGCAAATCACCAGCATGTTGGTCGGAGACAGGAGACAGATTGGTCTTAGGTCCAAATTTTGTTAGGAAGGCGTAAGAGAAGATTGAGTTGATCTGATAAAGGATGAAGGAAGCTTAGTCTAGATAGAAAAGTTACGCAGATAAGAGGCGTAAAACCTAGAGTTCTCAGTTGGAGACAGGGTTTTCATTAAGGTATCACCGATGAAGGGTGTGGTACGGTTCGGAAAGTCAGGGAAACTGACACCGGGATATGTTGGTCCATTCTAGATTATAGAGAGGATTCAAAAGCTTGCATACATAGTAGAGTTGCCGAGCAGTATAGCAAGTGTCCATAATATATTTCATGTATCTCATCTTCGCAAGTATGTGCACGATGCAGAGACTACTATTCCTCTGACAGGGTTGGAAGATTTAGCAGTAGAGCCTAATTTGAATTTTGTCAGAAAACCAGTTCGGGTTGTAGCGAGAGATGAGAAAAGATTAAGGAACAAGACAGTCAAGTTGGTGAAAGTTCAGTGGAGCGACAATGAGAAAGACTATACTTGGGAGACAGAGGAAAAGATTCGAGATACTTATCCTGATATGCTTTGAGGGTATGTATATATTAGATTTATATAGATAATTGCTAGTAAGGTACCCTAGTATGGTTGTTAGGAGTCGCTACAGATGATTGCTATGTTTAGTATTTAGTCCTTACTAAATTTCGAGGACGAAATTCTTTAAGGTAGGGAGCCTGTAACACCCCGAATTTTTGATAACATTATTCAGGAGATTTAATTAGATAAATTAAATAGAATAATGTGAATGTTAAGTGATAAGAGGATTGAGATTTGAATAAGTACTTAAAGTGGCCATGCTTAATTAATTTAATGGGCTTAAGAATGGCTTATAGGTTAATTAGTTAGCCACATCTTTATTTCATAACCCTTATATATCCATGGCTTTCCATCTATTTATATTTATTTCTCATTTCTACAAAAACGTGAAACGCAAATATAAAGAGGAGCCGGCCATTGCTAGGAAGAAAAGAGAAGAGAAATTGAAGAAAAGCTAAGGATTAAAGCTAGGGGTATAAATCTCAATCTCAATCCAATCTCCTTATCATAATCAAGGTGAATAATAATTTATACCATCTCTATTTTGTTTTATGATCATATGTTTTCGAATTTAAGATTAAATTCGTTTTTATGATGAATTGAATGACGATATGCTCAGATCAAAAATATGTTAGATTTAAACAATATTGTTTAAATATGATTTCTCATGGTTTTAAAGGTAAAACCGATTATATTTGATTTTGAATTCCATGGAAAAATTTTATGTTATGTAAAACATGTTTTGGAGTTGGTTTTTAATTTTGATAGATTTTCAAGCTATGGAAAGATTATTATGAATTTTCAAAGGAAAATATGGTTAATTGGGTTTAGAAATTTATTTCAGAAATTATATTGAGAATTTGGGTTTGAAATTTTGATATATTAAATAACACAATGAAAGTGAATTTCTGTAATTTTTGGGGATTTCTCCTAAGTGATTCGCTATGCAAATTAAATTATTTTAGAAGAAGGACTTATTTGCAATATTGGTTTTGCTTAATGGAAGGGCTTATTTGCTAAATTAACCTTGGTTTAGATCTGAAATTAAGCGGCAGTTATTTTGGTAAATAATTTGAAAGGCAGGGGCCTAATGTTTTGAAAAGAGATTTATATGCTTTTGAAGGAGGTTATCCAATGAGATCAAAAGCAAGGATTTGAGGGTTTCGAAAGCCTTAGTTTTCAATACAAAAAACCCAATCTCATTTTAAAAGAAAACCATGCCATAAGTAGAGTGTTTTGAAAAGGAGTTTTTGAAGAAGTTTTCTTTGATTAAAGGGTTAAAGGGATTAACCAAGTTATTGTGTTTGCTTCTTCATATATGTATATATTCACATTGTAATGGACCAATAACTGTATTTTGGGGAAGGGCGGAATAACCAGCTATGTTGACCCAGTAGTGAACATAAACTAAGTTAACTCCTAAATGAGTATAATTGTATCCAGGAGGTTAGGAAGACCAGAATATAGGATGCTAAAATATTAAAGGAAAAGATAATGGCATGGGTCAATAGGTTCTCAGTAAGCCCATGAAAACTGTGTATAGGAAAAGATATTGGCAGGGCCTAATTGGCTCATATTAAGCCCATGAAAACTATGTATAATTGAAGATATCAGAAAGACAAGTTCATAGTTAGCCCATGAAAACTATGATTTGATATTGGCAGGGACTAATAAGTTTATAGTAAGCCCATGAAAACTATATCTGTATTAAGATATTGACAGAAGTCAATAGATTCCTAGTCAACTCATGAAAACTAGGATAAGAGTAAAAATATTGGAGTTACCAATGGGTTCTTAGTGATCCCATGAAAACTATGTAACTGAACAGGAGTCCATAATCATTTTTACTAGTTATTAGTCAGCCCATGAAAACTATTAGGTTAATAGTAATCCTGGAAACTATAACCGAGACATATAGTCAAAATGAATGAGGATGGGTAATCCATAATTGATTCACTTGTTTTGCATATCATCATATAGTATTATTTTGAATTGTTTTAACCATTATGGATGAAGAAGCACAGTATATCGTTTTATAAATGTTTTAGGATACTAATGAGGGGAAAACCCGTTTCGCTGGCGTGGTCTCACTAGATATCTAAATGATTTGAGATGGTAGATTATTATTCATAACAGGCTTTATGTCTGACTCAAAGTTTATGTTTTCCCCTTAAACTCTCGGGCACTCAATTGATTTTTAGTAGTTTGAGTGTTGAGGTTTTCAGGTACCTCATTAGATGAATAAAGCTTCTGGAGACATGCAGGAGGCATGATAGTTATCTAAAGTTCTCTTTTATTTTTATTACGTTGTGTTGTTTGTAACGACAAAGTTGTTAAATTGCCTATATATACTCTAATCATCCAAGTGGGCATCTTCATATGTCGTTCTTGGCATATGTTATAATAAATATAGTTTCTCTGAATGTGGTTACCGATTGTGGGATTATTTAATGAATTGGAAATATTTTAAAATGGAATGTGATCTTGTTTGATGTTTTAAAAAATTTCCATATTCATGTGTTTCTGTGTATCAGTGTATCTAACACCGCCGCATTTAGTCGCCGAGGATTAATAACTATGGATCACTGTAGCATTCGTAGCCGTTAGTTTTGGGTTTTCAAGTAGGAGGATGTTACAACTTAAGTGCTAATTACCCTGTTAATTAATGATTAAGTACTAATTACATTAGTTAAATAAAAAAAATCAAAATAATTAATTAATTGAATAAATAAATAAATAAATCTTATTTATAATTACTTAAAATATGTTTTGAAAACTCTTTTCAAAAATATTTAAGTTGAAAACACTTTTAGATTTCAAAAATATTTCGTTTCCACGAACTTCACTTATAGCAACTATCGCTATATGACCATGGGTTTTCAAAACTTGAACCTTTATTTTGATTAGCTTCAAAATTCTTGTTTTTATACTTTACCTTACTTTATAAACTTAGAAAAAGTTCTAAGAAAAACAAAGTAAAGTTTTTGAAACTAAATGAAAACATTTCTAAAAGTAAGTAAGGAAAACAAGTTTTTGAAAATCAAAAGATTTCGATGTCGCAACTACGATTCCAAATACTAACTTTTCATTTTACATAAAACCTTATGCTCAAGTGCTAACTTTTAGCATATACAATACAAACACAACATATATACATATCATGATTTACATAACGAAGCAAAGAATATAGCTTTCCATCCACACACACATTTTAACTTTGATCTCTAAGTCGAACCAAACATCACATCAAACATATATGTAAACATTTTAATCAACATCAATATACAAATAGTCAACAATGATTTCACTATCAAAGTAAGCATCATATTTAAAGTTCAAACTTTTAAATGAATTCGTGAGCTATACTCAGCTAAAAGCTACCAAACCACTCCGAACTTCCACTAGAACTTGTATATTACCTAGCTCCATGTTATATGCTTTGAAAATGAAGGTTTAGTGGCCTTATCGTTTGGCCAAGGTATGGTGCACACGGTGCAAGGGTGGTGGAGCTCGACCTTGAAAGGTGGAGGAACTTCGGATCATCATCGAATTCACAAAAATCAAATACGAAAATGGGTCATCTTCCAACCGATTTTTGGATAAGCCACTCAAGGAATTAGGAAAGTTGTAAAGGTAAAGTTCATGTAAATTCTTTTCTCTACAATTTTAAAAAAGAATCACTCAATTTAAATTCGTTTTAAGGGAGATATGGTCAAAAGAAGAGGAGGTATTTTCGGACTTGAAAATCTGGGTCCAAAAATGAGTCTGAAAGAAATGATATTTGGATATGGCTAAGCTCAAAATTTATAGAAGTGGTACACATGAAATTTGCAGCTACTGAAATTTTCTAAGGTTTTAAAAAAGAAAACCACCATTTGGTTAGAGTATGAGAAAAATATGGCAGAAAGAAGAGAATGCAAAAATGAAGAAATGAAAGGGGTATTTATAAGCAAGAAACAAAGTAAATTACCCTAATGCCCTTGGTCCTTTACATTCCACCTCACCTTCATGTATCTCAACCTACAAGCTTGTACCCCTTCTCTTTACTTAGCCAACATGGTTTAAATGTTATATGTATATCTATTCAAAAGTTTTCACAACATTTTCAACAACTTTTAGCCAAGAAAAAATAAAAAATTCGAAAAACGAATTCCGGTCACATTTTCGATTTTTTTTCAAACTGTATATTTTTGTAAACAAATTTGGAAAAGTTTTTCATAATCATTATTCATTATTCAAAAGAGTTTTATTTTAATTATAAAATCTTTTATTTGAATATTTAAAATTAATTAAATATTCCCAAATTAAATCGGTGAAATTCCAGGTCGTTACATAAACGCTGCAGAACAAGCTAGGAGGGGACAAAGTCCAATGAGGCACCAACCAGGGTTGGGACAAGTGGTTTATCCTAGGATAGAGGAACATAGACATCATTCAACTAACCTAGATATTTTTTCAACGTCAAACACTCGGGGTTATTCATGATGATCACAGTCTAGTTGCCTAAGGTAGTGAGGAGTATACTGCTAACATGATTAAAAGATTAACGGGTTAGAATTAGTATATAGGTAATGACGAGTGGGGTTCGTCAACAAGCCGGACCGTATTCACCAAAGATATTTTGGAAGCTAGGTATTCGAGGAAGTTCATGATGCTGACCATGGTGAGTTATAATGGCATGACTGACCATAGGCAACATCTGAAGTACAAATAATATATGGATAGTGCCCGTGCAATGGATGCTATTAAATGTAGACGTTTTCAAATTCTCTTGGAAGGAATAGTAATGATGTGGTTCACTCGGCTTGAACCAAAGCCCATGTTGTCATTTGACCAGTTAGCAAAGCGATTTATGGAGCAGTTTCAGGTGCATAGGATGCTATCGAAGGATGCGATGTCATTGTCAAACATGCATCAGAGGTCTGGAGAGACCTAAAAGAGTTTCTTTAAAATATTTGGTCCTGAAATTACAGAGGTTGGCAACCATAAAGAGGAGATAGAATTAATGAATGTGGTTCACGCAAAAACTGATTTTGGAAGATGAATTAAGAGGAAGAAACCTCCTACTTTGAAGGAGTTCTTTAATAAGGCGTCTCAATTTCTATGCTTTGAGGGAGTAGATTTGGCTTTAGGATTGACTATTCGTGTTCAGGAATGACCGATTAGTGTGATACAAAGCAATGTTGCTATCAAATAAAGTGGTGATAGTGCTGGAAACATTGCATTGAATGTTGATAATAATAATGGTAAAAAGAAAACCAAAATGCTAGTGGCAAGAAAGATGATACCAAGAAGCATATGGTATACTTAGATGGAAATTATACACAGTTGACGAGCTCTGTTGAGAACATCTTCGTTGCTACGTAAGGCATGGAACGTTGTAAGAATCAACCTCCGAGGGAGGCAATCGAATAGGAGAGACGCTCCAGAAAATAGTGTTGCTTCCATGAGACATATTGGCACAATACAAAAAAGTGTTGGCATATGACAGATGTCATCAAAAATTTGATCTGAAAGAAGAAGTTGTAGCAGTATGTTAGGAACCCACAGGCTACCGAGCAAGCTAGCAGTCAACCCCAAGGGTAGTCTACCCAAGGGAATTAGGTTGGGTCCAATGGAGAAATTTAAGACAACCAGTGAGGGTGGTTATGATAAATAGAATTTTATAAGGTACACATCTTGCGGAAAAGAGTTGGAATCAAATGGAGTGCTATGACAACTCGTTGAAACATGTGCCTCAAGAGACATGTTACGCCATACAGGAAGGTGCTCCCGCAAAGTATCGAAGAACTATTAATAATGATATTATGTTTCGGACCAGGGATGCTGATGGAGTTGAAACACTGACACTTGAACTAATGGTGATACGAAATTGGTCTGGCAATGATGCACCAAGTCCTTATTAACTGTGGGGGCTCGGTGAATATTTTGTTCAAACATACCTTTGACAGGATGCACCTTGATGAGAAGGAACTAAAGCCACGTAAGTCCCGCCTTTACGAATTTACCAGAGAGGCAAAAGAGTCAGTCTGATGCATCAAATTGCCAATTGATTGAGGATAAGGAGACTGGTAGGTTGTGCAAGTATAAATGCTCATTGTGGTATATGGATTTTCAGCCTACGATACTTTCTTGAGCTGATCGGCCCTTGCTAGTTCTTGAATTTCACTTGCTCCATGGTGTCTGATGATGATGTTTCTTACCATGAATGGAGCAAGGGCTACATAGGGTGACCAAAGCGCAGGTCGAGAGTGTTACGTTGTTGATCTTTATAACGACCCGTATTTTACGTATTGGAGGATCGTAAATATTTTTATTTTGTTCATATGATATCATATGATTCCATAATTTTAGGATATGACTTTTGGGGATATTTTACACACTTTTGATTTTTCCCAAAAATTTTATGTGACCATTTTGACCCTAAAAATCTTGTTTGGACTATAACTTTTGATTGGAGTCGAATTAGGGTCTCAGACTAGTTCTATTGCTTCGGGATGATGGTTTTCATTTCCATAGAGTGGTCATAATAGAAAAACGGAGTTACGGTTAGAAAGATATGGCTGTTTTAAGTTTTAAGAACTGCTGGTCAGGATTAGCGTGTAATTAGTGAAGCCCATTAGTTGGTCCATTAGTCTAATTAGAGAATCTCTATAAATAGGGTCTGTAGGAGTCAAATGAAAACTTTTCCTATTATTCTAAATCAGGTACAAATCCTAATTAGCTCTAATTCCATCTTAATTTCATTAAGAATCATCCAAATTACTCTCTAAATCTAAATGGATAAGTGATTAGCGAATAGATCATCAATTAGAAGATAGAGATCATCTATTTGGCAAATTTGCATTTCTTTGGTTTGTTATCCGAATTAGATCTACACCCTTATTGGTTGAATTTGGTAATTGGTGAGTGGTTTATGCCTTCTTACTATACCATGCATGTTTATAGAATTCTAGGATCTAACTTGTTTTAAATTGATTTTTGGCCATAAAATCTTTTCTAACTTTAATAACATGTTGAATTATGGAAGTGATCTAGATTGGTTAGAAATTACCATTGCTTATGCTCATATATTCATGTTATACGTAGATCTATGTTGTAAATTGACATGTTTATCTTGTTTTGATGAATTACATGTTCGATTGGATGAAATTGCTAGTTATTCTATGTTTGGATGATATGAGTTGATGTTGTTTGCTAGTGTTGTGATTACATAGGAAGTTGGGTTGGATAATTGAGCATATTGGAGGCATAGATGGTCAGAATTGGACTAAACTTGAAGGGGAAGCTCTAGAGGATAAGAAGAGCTCGAGGTCAAAGTTGCAAGCTCTAATTCCTTAAGTATAGGAATCAGCATCGACATAAGAAGTCAGTACCGACATTTGTGGGATAGTCCATGGTGGTAGTGACTTTGGGGAAGGCAGTGGTATGGCTAGTAGAGGTTGCGTATGGTGTTGGGTTGATGATTGGTCATGTGCTTAAGGCTCTGGCGACTTGTTTCTAGGTTATGAAGTTGGTTCCTTTTGAAGAGTGGACTTTTTCTATGACGACATGTTTTGGGTAGAGAGGTCAGGGTCAAAGCACGTAGGTATGAAGTACTAGATGCAAGGAAAGAGTGTAAGGAAACTTAATCATGGAGAGACTAGGTGGAGATGTCAGTACTGAGTTGAGAACACCAACTTCACATGGGGAGCCTAGGGATGGTGGAACTTCTAGGGACTATTGTTGAGGTTCTATAGGTCATGCTGGAGCATATGGCTTGTTTGTATCAGGTTGAATGACGATGTAACAGCACGACGAAGGCTATGAATCTTCGATTTGTGACTCATAATTGGAGTAGGTGTCGAAGATTGAGGACTTTGTAACCTTCGGTTTGTGACTCGTGTAGGGAGTAGGTACCTAAGGGGCTCGTATTAGGAGCTGTGGAGTGGAGGAACATGGCGGGTTCCTGGATAATGGAAACTGGATTGAGCAAGAAGGGCTCGTTGTCCAAAAAGGAGAAAAGGAGGGTCGATTGAAAGTGCCAAGGAATCATTGATAATGAGGAGTGTTTTCTGTTGTACTCGAAGTAAGAGTATTGTAAGTGGGGATGCCCATGGGTCAAACGAGGGACCTGTGTACCTTAGACCTTTTAGGTCTAGTGTCCAGCTTTGGGCTGTGAGACACATATCCAGCTTTGGGTTGTAAGATATGAGAGTATAACAGAGAATTGAGATTTTTCATTAGTCCTTGGCAGTAAGGAGGTCATACGAGTTATCATATATTCAATGCATGGGGGAAGGGTGATAGTAGGAATTGTTTGACGGATGCTATGGCTGCTTAGTTGCTTTCTGCGCTATCACTCGAGATATCATTGGAAGTAGGTAGAGGTGATAAGGATATTGGGACCTCCACTATTTTATATTGTATTGTACCTTTATGATATCGTAGAGTAGCATATTATAGTGCTATGTGCTAACTCTTTGGTTGCAGGTACAAGTCAGGTATGGTTTGCGTACTCTTATTCCTTACCATATTTATCTGTATAGCATTTTGAGATACTCTATCGCTCCCTCCAGACTGTTGTCTGACCCAAGTTTTTATGCTTTGCTTCTTATTATCTTTGGTACACTTAAATGAGTAGAGTAGATAACAGGCCTAGGTGATGCAGTAGTTGTTTGGAGGATGAGGTAGATGGAGCTATCATATATTATTTACATATATGGAGTCAACGCTTATTCCGTTGAGCAACGTTGTAGGGTCTGTGACAATGCTTGCTTATGTCTGCTTACTATTGTATTTGAGGCAGTTGTTGAGTTTAATTCTATTGTTAAACTCTACTATTGATGTATAACTTTGAGGATACTATACTCGAATGCTGTTGATTAGTTCACACCGTTATTACTGTCTCTTCTATTGTATATGTGATATTATATTTTTTCCATGCGATGTGAGATATACGACAGGTTATATGTTGCATTTGTTTATTTCAACTCTAATGATTACTTATATCGACCGAGCATGACTGTAGTGCACCATTTAGTTATTATTTGTGCCGGTGGTATAGGGTGGTCATCACAATCTTGGTGAGGCGAAGTGATTAGAGAAAGGAAAGAATGCAGAGGGGCCTCTCTGCAATAATTCCTCAAAGGCATAGACCCTACCATCCAAGCATTGGCTCAGGTTCAACAGCAAGTTTCACAAACCTACAGACCCATGAAAAGAGTCTGAGGAAGCGAGGGCGGCCTCGGTAGAGCCGACGATCGATATTCGGATTGATGATAACAATCCTACAAGGGTTCTCAAGATCGGGTCTCAGCTAGGCTTGACGATGAAAAAGGAGTTGGTAGGGTTTCTTTGAGAGTACATGAATATGTTTTCTTAGACGCATTCTAATATATATGGGATTTCACTAGAGATAATGTGCCATACATTGAATGTGACCCTAAGTTACCCTCCTGTAAAGCAAAGGAGGTGCGGTATTAAAATATAGTAATCCGCTGCATTGAGGGAAGTAGTGGATAAACTAAATGCAAGTGGCTTTATTTGTGATGCACTATACCCAAAGTGGGTGTCAAACCTAATGTTGGTCAAGAAGGCAAATGGGAAGTGATGGTTATGCATTAACTATTCTGATTGGAATCAAGCATGGCTGAAAGATTTTGACCAACTTGTAAATGGGACAGCCGAACATAAATGCTATCTTTTATGGATGCATACTCCAGCTACAATCAGATATCAATGCATGTCCCAGATTGAGATCATAAGAGTTTTATCACAAATTTAGGGCTGCACTGCTATAGAGTCATGCCGTTCGGACTAAAGAATTTTAGAGCTACTTCCTAATGATTAGTAACATAATGTTTAAAGATCAGTTTGGATGCACAATGGAAATCTATGTAAATGGTATGCTCATAAAGTTATGACGATCAACGGATCACATGGGCAAGCTATTAGGGTGTCGAAGGTAATGAATGATTTTGAATCAATTGAAGTATTCTTTTAGGGTCACATTGGGCAAGTTTTTGGGTTTCATAGTAAACTCGAGGGGCCTTAAAGCTAACCCTGAGTAGATTGAAGCATTAAGAAGAATAGCCCTGAAGACGAGGAGGAAAATGCAGAACGGGAAGGCCGCAGCGTCGAGTTAATTCATCTCAAAAGCAATAGACAAATGCATACCATTCTTTAATGTCCTCAAATAAGACAAAAGAAAGTTCGTAAGGACAAAAGAATGTCAAGATGCTTTCCAAAATCTTTTGGACCACACGGAGAGACCGTCGATACTGTTGAAGCTTTTGGAAATAGAAGTTCTATATATTTGCTTAGTAGTACCTGCTCACGCATTAAGTGCAGCCTTAGCATGTGAGGAGTGCAAGATCTAGAGGTCAATGTATTATATCAGCAAAACGTTTTATTAGAGAATAAAAGAATTATCCAAAGTTGGAGAAATTGGCATATTATTTGTTAATAGCTGCAAGGAAGTTGAGGCCATACTTCCAAGCTCATTTGATAAAGGTGTTAAATTATCGTCCGCCAAGAAAGGTGCTACAGCAACCCAAGACTTTGAGAAGATTGATAAAGTGGAACATCAAGTTGATCCAGTACGATATTACTTGTCATCCAAGGAAAGTAATAAGAGGACAAGCATTGGCAGATTTCATTGTTCAGTTCACCATCCGAGATGATGAAGTGGAAGAAGATTTGAACCATCTTTCTTGGTGGAAGTTGTATGTGGATGGAGCCTCTAATAGACATGATTGTGGAATAGGAATGGTACTTGTAACCCTAGAAGTGGAGAGGATCTGTTATGCACTAAAACTAGAGTTCCAAGAGATGAACAATGAAGCTGAATATGAAGCACTGATTGCGGGACTCAAAATAGAAAAGGAGTTACGAATAAAGACATTGCATATTTTTAGCAACTTCCAATTGGTGATCTATGAAGAAATAATTCAAAGCAAAGCACTCATGACTTGCCCCTTATCAGACGAAGGTGTAGGAATTACTAGGCAATATTGAACATTACACGATATCACACAGCCTTATCGAGGAGAATATGGATGCTAATTCATTAGCCAAACTGGGTGGTTCTGGGTATGCACAACTGTTAGTAATCATACTAGTAGAAGTTTTAACTACTCCAAGCATCAACGAGATGGATGTTGATTGGACCTTGGAAGTCGAGGAAGAGAAGGCGTCATTGATGACCACAATCAAAGTATATTTCCTAAAAGGGACTCTCTTGGATGGAAGGTACGAATAATGGAAACTCCTATGTAAATTACCCTAGTTCTTTAAGCAAGAAGGAGCATCATACAAAGGAGGATTCTCAATACTCCTACTGAGGTGTATCATCAAAGACGAAGCTAGAAAGATCCTTGTTGATGTGCATGAAGGAAGTTGTGGTGATCATACTCGGGGGAAGACATTAGAAAAGAAAGTTCTTCGTTATAGATACTTCTACCTTGACCGTTAATTGGGATGCAACTAACTATTCTAGGAGATGTGACAAGTTCCAAAGGTTTGCGAAGATAAAAAGAGCCCTGTCCATTGAGCCTACATAAATGGTTAGTTCATGACCTTTTGCAGTATGGGGGATTGATATCATTGGTGTGCTAGCGATATTGAAAGGCAGATCCAAATATGCGATAATGGTCATGGATTACTTCATAAAATGAGCTGAAGCAGAACCACTTATAATGGTTACTTCGAAGAGAGAGGTCAACTTTGTAGTGAAGAACATTTTTTTAGGTTCAAAGTTTGATAGAAGATAACCGCTAATAATGGAACTCAATTTGAAAGTGTCAAGTTAAAAGAATTCTATGCTAGGTACCGAATTGAGAAGAGCTATGTGGCAGTACCGCACCTATATGCAGGAAGCAGTGAACATTACCATCATGTCCATCATTAAGAAGAGGTTGGAGAAAGCCAAGGTAGTTGGGTGGATGAGTTACCACAAGCATTGTGGGCTTATCGAACAACCCACAAGTCCACGACTGGCCATACTATTTTCTTTAGCCTACGGAACCGAGACCATGATGGCGATAGAATCTTAAGTTCCTTCCTATAGAAGATTGCACGATGATCCCAATAGGAATGAGAAGCTCTTGCTTGAGGCCCTTGACTTGGTTGAAGAAAAATGAGTGGAAGCTGATCTTAGGGTCGCTGCTCACCAAATAAGAGTAGCAAAGCAATCATCCCTAAGGTCAAAACCCGTACCTTTAAGTTAGGCGACCTCATTTTGGAATGGGTCTTTTCAAGTACGGAGGTACTTGGTCCAAATTGGGAAGGTCCCTACGTGATTGCTTAAAATCTTGGAGACGGAACTTTCAAGCTAACAATAATAGATGGGATCTCAATTCCATGAACATGGAATAGCGAGCACTTACGTGCTATTTTACATGATTTTATTTTTGTAAATAGGATATCCTATTTATCGAGGTTTGATGTATAAGTCGATGATTGCCATCCTTTTATCGAACAAAGTTGACTTTTTTTATCAATGGAATCATACTCTTAAAGATTGACTTCGAGATGCAAGATCGGTGGCACATTCAGGCATTTTATGTTCTGAAAAACTGGATGTCTAGGTAACCGAACATAGGTATCGATAAACTCCTTTGATCAATGATCTGGTTGCTAGAGCATAATCAAACTGGGGTTGAACGGAGGATTCACCCTTATACGTCTATTCTTTGACCAGCACCCAGATAGGCTAGGTCAAGGATGGATGCCTAAAGATAGGCATATGAATCCATGTGGAATTGAATCTTATGAAGGTACCAACTTGACATCCCCTTGATACTCGAAGATGAATGCCGATGATGCTACAGTCATAACTAAAATTATCCTCCATTGATGAAAGTGAGTTCAGTTTATTAATTAAACACAGATAAAGTAAATTTTTTTTAGAGTGGCTAAATACTTTTAATTACATCAAAATTTGTTTTAGCGTTCTTTACATATACTTCGGTCATAATTATACCTAAAGAAGTGCCTACGCAAGAGTCAAATATAATAGAAAATAATATAGTATAGAGTTGGATCAACATATGATGATGTGACCCGCACTCCTTGGTACATCAAAAACAAAAATCTTTATTAACTACAAGCCTCCTGCTCCAAATTTGATCTTCATACTACGACCCTTATTTCATAACTATCTAATATCATGAACACAGCCTACTCAAACGAGTACCCATGAGTTTATGGGGAAAACAGTAATAAAAACACAGATCAGACATAAATTCTGGTGTGAATAATACTTACCCAAAACAACCACATAGTGAGATCAACCTACTGCATAGGTTGTGTTTTCCCCTCACTATTCAAACATCAAGAGTGGAACATTTAAAATACCGATGTAGTTGTTTCTTATTTGCGTCTGCATCTTACGCTTCCCTAAGTGATCTCTCTTTACTTCTGCACCCCTGGTGCAGTCCCCACTTAATACCCAATTTACTTTATTCGTTTATTTCATTACAATACTTTACTACTACGCACCCTTCACAGTCCCCACTTGTTTCCCACCTTAGATTATTATATAATCTATTATAATACTGCGCCCCACACATCTTCTTACTTTTGCTTTAACTGTTTAATAATGCGCCCAATGCTGGTTTTACTTATCCTTTACCTATTTAACACTGTTCCCTACGAAGGTCTTACTTATTCTTCTGTAGCTACTTAATACTAAGCCCGACGCAGGTCTTACTTATTATTAGTATTTCCTGCATAATTCTTACTTATTATTAGTATTTCTTTTGAAGTGTTCAATAAAGTGCCACACGCAGTTCTTACTTATTTAATATTGTGCCATGTGAAATTGAATGCCTTCCTTCACCTTCCCTATGTATGCATCCGTGAATGCGTCTCCTCACCTTTTCAAGGTGTGCATCCACTTTAAACATTTATTCAACTTATGGAACTGCCCGCAGTCCCTAGAAGTTGAATGCCTTTCCTCACCTTCCTAAGATGTGCATTCAAGCGAGCATCCCCACTCGATGTCAATAGCCCTTCCAACGTTATTTCTAATGCAGGATCCCTTTCCCATATTAACCTAGCCTCTCCTCGAGTCCCGCCTACTTCTATTTTATTATGATTCATTTACTACTTTTCTTGACGCAGTACCACCGTGCTCCAACACTATGAACTTCCCACTTTTCTTATTAAGTGTACACTTTCCAAGTTTGGCGCAGTATGACCCCCTTATATTACATGCAGATCTTATTTGTAATGTAGGCTCATTGCCACGACGCCGTTTCAGACAAACTGTGACATCCTGACAACGTCTTTACACGTGTCATTATTTTATTCATCATTATTTTACTTTCTGTTATCTACAATGTCCTTTTTCTTTCCTTTTGGAAAATGAT
This sequence comes from Allium fistulosum, assembly GCA_030737815.1. NCBI lineage: Eukaryota > Viridiplantae > Streptophyta > Magnoliopsida > Asparagales > Amaryllidaceae > Allium > Allium fistulosum. The sequence goes on along the minus strand of CM060902.1, from coordinate 1,331,282,212 downwards.
TTGGATCTTGTACCTTTTTCCCCCAATACCTATTAGTTATTTTTCACATAAAAATTTGTTTTCATGCGCCTCCGTAGATCCCCACTTTCCCTAGCGTAGTACTTAGCACATATTAATTTATTTTCCTTATAGAAAATCTCAATAAATAACCAGAAAATTCATAAACACTTATTCTGACATTATTGATTTTACTTGGACTTTTTAAAGGTAATTTCATTACTTATTTTCTAGTTGCGCACCTTCAACAAATCATATAAAATCAGATAAGCCTAAGAAATTTCTCAACCTAAAAACCCATCTCTAAAACCATGATTTGAACATCATATAAAGTTTCTGTTATCTTTCGAAATCATTAAAGCAGGAGAGACACATCTAAGCATCTCATGTTTATATATCCTTCTCCAAAACATTCATTGAGCTTTTATAGTTGTTAAAAAAAATCCATATAAATCTCATCATACTTAAAAACATATAAATCTAAATCAAAACCATATATTGGAGATCCGTGTAGATCGTTAAGTATTACTCACCTATATCTTTAAGATGTCTAGTTTTATTCTTCTTAATCCCCTTTAGTTTGCATTTTCTTTATCTTCTTCCTAGTGCCCTCTCTAAGCCACCACCATTAAAGTTCTTCCTTAACTTTATATTATATTTTAAGTTGAATGAAATGAATATATAAAAAGGGGTAAATGTTTATTGTCCTACAATAATTTGGGCTTGGTCCCTCATACTCCCTTTCTATTAATATATTTCCTTTTACTTCGCTTATTTAGCCCGACTCGGCATTTTAATTAATTTATTTGATTAACTATAAATTTAGGGATGTTACATTCTTCCCTCCTTAAAGAAATTTCGTCCCTAAAATTCAATTATGGTCAGTAAAGATTGTCCTTTATTCCATGCTTACCCTAAGCAGACCCATGAATCCCCAATCCACGTATATAGAACGTACTAGTGCTGTCTAATAGTAGAGTGAACATCCATAATATCCATATATATATATGTATGTATGTATGTATGTATGTATGTACATACGTATGGATGTCGTCTACACTAGTACAACTCAATACATAGGTCATGCGCTTCCGTAATGAATAATTCTGGATAGGTCTTCTTAACCTTATCTTCTATTTCCCATGAGCAGTCCTCCCGATATGCACTCCACTGGACACACACTAGCTTTACTATCTTATTCCGAAGTCGCTTCTCATCCCGATCCACTATTCAAACCAGTCTGCACACATATGTCATATCTGGCTTTATGACCAGGTCATCTACCGCGCTCTGATTTGCTACTGCACTCGGACGTCTAATGCATTTTCGTAAACATGATATGTGAAATATATAATGAATCCCTCACTACATATATGCCACCTTTCCAATCCTATTTATGGTCAAAGATGGTCTTACATATCTATGAGCTAACTTTCCAACGTTCTCGAAGTGCATTACACTGTTCATTGGAGAAACCTTCACGAACATTTGATCGCCAACCGCGAACTCCAGTTCCTTCCCCCTTGGGTCGACATAACTCTTTTACCTAGACTGTGCTCCCCTTATTCTACCTCGGATCAGTTCCTCCTTCTTAGTAGCATCCTTTACACATTTGGTCCCAACACAATCCAATCATCTGCCTCCAACCAACATGCAAGCAACTTATATGGCCTTCTATACAATGCCTCAAATGGAGCTATCCCAATACTGCTCCAGTAGCTGTTGTTATATGAGAACTCTACCAGATGTATGTAATCCTTCCAAGATCCATCGAAGTCTAAAATGCATGCTCTTAGTAAGTCTTCTAAGCCCCTGTTATTCTCACGGTCTTCCTATATGTCTATGGATGGTATGCAGTTCTGTACCCAATAACTTCCACAAACTTTACCAAAACGCGCTAGTGAATAGCGAATCTCGGTCACTAATAGTAGCACTAGGCACCCCATGCCGACTCATTATTACCTTCACATACATTTCTACTAACTTCAACATAGTCCTTTTAGCCTTCTCTAGAATGAAATGGGCACACTTAGTTAGTTTGTCAACTATGACCCATATGCTTTCATTCTCTACCCTTGTCCTCGCTACGAAGTCCATAGATATTGAATCCCATTTCCACATAGGAACCTCTAAAGACTGTAGGCGCTAACTTGGCTTCTGATGTTCTGCCTTCACCTGCTGGCTTGTAAGACATCTTCTCACATACTCTCCCACATCTTTCTTCATTCCATCCCAGTAGAAACCCCTCTTTATATCTCGGTACATCTTTGTACCTTCAGGGTGTATGGTATGCTTTGAATGATGGCATTCGTCCGATACTTTCTTCTACAGTTCATCTATACTCGGAAAATATAACCTACCATTCTTCTACAGTCTACCGTCTTTATCAACGCGGAATCCCTTCGTCTACACTGCTCCAACTCCCGAGTCTAAATTCTTTACTATGGTTGCGCAAAACTTGACTCCCTTCTACAATTCAACTGTTCTTTCTACCAGTACAGGCTTGATTTCTAAGCATGATAGCATTCTGGATGCACTGCTTGAACCTGCACTAGACCGAAACTACACATCACATGCAGACAATGTTTCAAAAACAGCCCCTTCCTCTATCATAGCCAAAAACCAAACTTTGTTGTTTCTACCTTAAGGCATCAGTTACTTTATTGCCTTTACCTGAGGTATACTCTATCCTAAAATAATATGATGCTAGAAACTCTAACAACCTCTGTTGTCTCATTTTCGACTCCTTTTAAGAGAACAAATATCTTAAGGACTTGTAGTCAATATATAACTCAAACCTCTTCCCCAAGAGATAATGTGACTCCAAATCTTCAATTCAAAGATAGCTGTTGCCAACTCCAAATTATGCGTTGGAAACCAAACTTCATGCGGTCACAACTACCTAGATGCATAAGCAATTACTCTACCTTTTACGTCAATACTGTGCCTAACCCCAAACCCAACGCATCAGTGTATACGGTCATACCATTATTCCCATTAGGTATTACCAACATAGGTGCATTCGTTAATCTATACTTTAGTTCCTGGAATGCATTCTCACACTCCTTCACCCAAATAAACTGTTCACCCTTACTGGTCAGCTTCGTCATCGGCGCAACTATACTAGAGAAGTCCTTAATGAATCTCCGGTAATAACCAGTCAATCCTAAGAAACTTGCACTTCAATCACAGTCTCAGGTCTCTTCCACCCATTTACTACACCAACTTTCGTAGGATCTACTGCTAGCCATCTTCCAAAATCTCAAGGTCTAGCAACTTTACCTCCATCCTCCAAAAATGACACTTAGAAGATTTCGCCTTCAACTTATGTTGTCTCAACGTCTCCAGCACAAGCCTTAGGTAAACTACGTGTTCCTCCTAATCCTTAGAGTACACCAAGATAACGTCTATGAACACCAACACATAACTACCCAGCTTATCCCCAGAAGATCATGTTCATCAAGTCTACAAAGAATGCAGGCGCATTGGTTAGCCTAAATGGTATAGCCAACCACTCGTATGAACCGTACCTTGTTCTGAACACAGTCAAAGGAATGCTTTCCTTTGCAACTCTCAACTGATGGAACCCTACAGCCAAGTCCAACTGCGAAAACAACTTAGCTCCACTTAGCTGATCAAATAGATCATCAATTCTTGATAAAGAGTACATATTCTTCACTGTCCTTTCATTCAGCTTTCGATAGTCTATTCATAGTCTTAATGACCCATGGGACTTCCTCACAAAAACTGATGTTTCTCCCCAATATGAACTACTTGACTTTATGAAGCTTTTTCCTCCTAACTCCGCCAATTGCTTCCTCAACTCCTCCATCTCCCTTGGAGGCATTCTACTTGGCGGTCGACTAAATGGTTTAGTCCCTGGTAGTAAATCTATTCTAAACTCCACCACTCTTGGTGGTGGTAACCTTGAAACCGGTTCAAACACATCTCAGAACACCTTTATCGCACATACTTCTCCAACATCTTATTCTTTCGAAGTTAAATCAAATAAAAAACTCCTGTATATTTTTCCACGTTCGTCCAAGACCACATACGATCTACCTTTGCAGTCTAAATGACTCAAAGTAATTATCCTCTCAGCGTAGTGCACTCCTATACTATACTTCTCCAACCAGCCCATCCCTAAAATAACTATGAAGCCAATAAAGTCAAACACGTAGGGATCACAAGAAAACTTACACCCTCCTAATTTGATATTGAGGTTAGTGCATCCTAATCCAAGAGTGGTATTCCTTCCTATTTGATTTTCTACACGTATGGAAATGACTAAATATGTAACCACTAACCCAAGTCTATCAACCAACTTTTTAACTATAAATGAACATGTAGCCCAGTATCAAGCAACACTCTAACTGAAATACCAAAAATTAAACCCACACCTTTCAAAACTTTCCCCGTGCCTCTTTCCTCGGTAGATGGTCCTTCCCTTGGTCCCTCCAAAGCACAAACATATGCCTTAAGATATGGGCAATTCATCTTCAAATGTCCTTCTTTGTCACACTTAAAGCACTTCATCTTCCCAGACTCTTTGGGCATTTGGAACCTCGAAGCATAATGCCCCTTATGTCCGCAGTTAAAGCATACAACCTTTGTGTTAGCAACTGCACCCCCTTTCCAATTCTACGCTCCTTTCTTGCCTTTCATATATGGGGTAAACTTCTTCTCTATTGTGGGTCTTGTCTCTACCCTTCTCTTCTCCTAGAACATTTGTCATACATTCTAGCCATGTCAAATACAAACTTAGACAAATAAATAAACTTATGGATGTACCCCTCCAATGTAAGGTCACCTTGCTAAAAATCAATAAACTCTCTCAGCAGCACACTTTGTTGGGATTATGATATAAGTTGCGCCCCAAACCTCTTTTTAAACTACTCCCAAGTGATCTCCTCCTCAGGTGTCTCAACAACTACTGTCTCCCACCAATCTAGTGCATCTTCCTACAACTATCTTGATGCCAACCTTCTCTTATGTGCATCATTCAATCCTAAGTCTCCAAATATGCGCTCACAACTTCTTAGCCAATTTAGCACTTCTACTTTAGACTCCTTTCCTGTAAATGTCGTCCCTCCTAGGTTTCTGTAATCTTTATTCATCTTTGGGAAATCCTCTCTCACCACAGCATATCTTGGTTGAATTGCCTCCGGTGCAGCTTCCCTCATCATCTGGGCCATAAACTGCCTAAATAAGACATTCACATCAATGCCTGCCTCATTTCTCAGTTCCACGGCTTCCCCTCCAACTGCTTATAGGATTTCTCCCTCATTCCTTCCATTAGTCTGCGTAACTTCAGACCCCCTCCTTACATTTGCTCCTCTATCATAACTCGTGCACTTATCAAATCCATTTTGCTTTTCTGTTAAGTAATTCTTCATCAGAAACGAAAAGATAAGAAGTGAAACAACAATAGAAGGATAGATATATCTTCCTATATATCTATATAGCAACATACAAATACATTATATATATATATATGTATGTATGTATGAATGTATATTAGCGCATCCCCTCCTTAAGGTGTTCATCTTATCCTAAAACTGTTCCAATTTTCTAGCTCTGTTATACTCAAGTGTCTCTAACCTATGCCCTGATACTAATTGTGACATCCCCCACTTGAGACTCCAAGGTGAACTCCGATGATGTTATAGTCATCATCGAAATTATCTTCCAACGACGAAAGTGAGTTCAATTTATTAACTAAACACAAATAAAGTAAACAGAGTAACTAAATACTTTTACTTGCATCAAAATTTGTTTAGCAATCTTTACATATACTTCGGTCATAATTAAAACCAAAGACGTGCCCACACAGGTGTTAAATATAATAGAAAATAATATAGTAAAGAGTCGGATCGACATATGATGATGTGACCCGCACTCTTTAGTACAATGGAAACAAATATCTTTATTAGCTATAAACCTCCTTCTTCGTCTTCGATCCTCATCCTACTGCCCATATTTCATACAAGTTTAATCCCATAAACACAACCAACTCAAATGGCCACTTGTTAGTTTATGAAAAACAAAAATAAAAACATGAGTCAGACATAAAGTCTAGTGTGAATAATGCTTACCCAAAACAACCACATAGTGAGACCAACCGTACTACACAGATCGGGTTCCCCCTCACTATTCAAACATCAAGTGTGGAACATTTAAAATACTGATGCAATTGGTTCTTATCTACGTCTGCAGCTTACACTTCCTTAAGCAGTCCATATTTACTTCTGTACCCCCGACGTAGTCCTCACTCAATACCCAATTTAGTTCATTCTTTTATTTCATTGAAACACTTTGCTACTGTGCACCCTGCATAGTCCCCACTTGGATCCTACCTTAGATTATTATTTAATCTACTAAAATACTGCTACCCGCTCATCTTCTTACTTCTCCTTTAACTGTTTAATACTGCGCCCCGCACAGGTCTTACTTATCCTTTAACTGTTTAATACTATGCTCTGCACAGGTGTTACTTATTCTTCTTTAGTTACTTAATACTACGTCCCATGCATGTCTTATTATTCTTCTTAAAGTATTTAGTTTTGCACCCCGTGCAATTCTTACTTTTTATTAGTATTTCCTTTGAAGTGTTTAATACTGCGCCCCATGGAGTTCTTACTTATTTAATACTACGCCCCGTGTTGTTGAATTCCTTTTTTTACGTTCCCTAGGTGTGCATTCGTGAATGCCTTTCTTCACCTTCCCTAAGTGCACATTCGTGAATGCCTCTCCTCGCCTTCCCAAGGTGTGCATCCACTTTAAACATTTGTTAAACTTATGTAACCGCCCTGTAATCCCTGGAAGTTGAATACCTTTCCTCACCTTCCCAAGGCGCGCATTCGAGCGAGTGTCCCCATCCGATGTCAATAGCCCTTCCAACCTTAATTCTAGTGTAGTATCCCTTCCCCGTATTGACCTGGCCAATCCCCGAGTCCTACACACTTATCTTTTATTAGGTTTCATTTACTACTTTTCTTGGCATAGCACCACCCTACCCAATTGTTGAGTGTTCCCACTTTCCTTATTAAGTGTACCCTTCCTAATTTTGGTGCAGTATGACCTCCTTCATATTATGCGCATATCTTATTTATAATGTAGGGCTACCGTCCCAACACCATTTCAAACAAACCTTGACATCCCTGACAACGTCTTTACACATGTCGTTATCTTATTCGTCCTTTTTTCTTTCTGTTATTTGCAGTGTTCTTTTTCTTTCTTTTCAGCAAATTTTGGATCTGGTTTCCCTTTTCTCGAACACCTATTAATAAATTTTTCCTATAGAAATTTATTCTCATGCGCCCTCGTAGTTCATCACTTGCCCTAATGTCGTACTTGGTACGTATTAATTTATTTTCCTTATAGAAAATGTCAATAAATATCTAGAAAATTCTTGAACACTTGTTCTAACATTCTTTGATATTATTTGGACTTTTTAAGGGTAATTTCCTTACTTATTTTCTTGTTATGCACCTTCAACAAATCATATAAATTCACATAAGCTTAAGAAATTTCTCAAACTAAAAACCCATCTCTAAAACCATGATTTGAACATCATATAAAGTTTCCATCATCTTTTGAAATCATTAAAGTGGGAGAGATACATCTAAGCATCCCATGTTTATCTACCCTTCTCCAAAACATTAGTTAAACTTTTATATTTGTTAAAAAAATTCCATATGAACCTCATTATACTTAAAAACATATAAATCTAAACCAAAACCATATATTAAAGATCGGTGTAGATAGGTTAAGTATTACTCATCTAGATCTTTAAATGTCTAGTTTTAGTCTTTTTAATCTCCTTTAGCTTGTGTTTTCTTTATCTTCTTCCTATTTTCCCTCTCTAAGCCACCAACATTAAAGTTCTTCCTTAGCTTGATATATTTTTTAAGTAAGATGAAATGAATAAATAAAAAGGAGAAATGTCTATTGTCCCATAATAATTTGGTCTTGGGCCCTTATACCCCGTTTCTATTAATTGATTTCCCCTTATTTCCCTTATTTAGCCCACCTCGGCCTTTTAATTAATTTATTTGATTAATTATAAATTTAGGGATGTTACAATCTTCCCTCCTTAAAGGAATTTCACCCTCGAAATTCAATTAAGGTCAATAGAGATTTCCTCTATTCCATGCTTAACCTAAGCATACCCATGAATTCCCAATCAATGCATATAAAATATACTAGTGCTATATTCTAATACGATGAACATCCATAATATTCATACATATATATGTGGCCTACACTTGTACAACTCAATACATAGTTCACGCTAATCGAAAATGAATAATTCTGTCTTATCCTTTGTTTCCTACGTCCAGTCCTCTCGATATGCATTTCACTGGACACACATTAGCTTCACTACCTTGTTCTGAATCTGCTTCTCATCCAGATCCACTATTTGAACCGATCTTCACGTAGATATCATATCTGGCTTTATGGCCAGGTCATCTATTGTGCTTTGATTAACTACTATGCTCAGATCACTAATGCATTTCAGCAAACATGATATGTGAAACACATTATGAATCCCTGCCAAAACACTAGGCAGATCCACCTTATACTCCACCTTTCCAATCCTATCTATGATTAGAAACGGTCCTACACATATAGGTATTAATTTTCCAGTTTTCCTGAAGCGCATTATACCCCTCATCAGAGAAACTTTCACGAACACTTTATCGCATACTGCAAACTCTAGTTCTTTCGTCCTTGGGCCGGCATAACTCTTTTGCCTACACTACACTTCCCTCATTCTAGCTCGGATCAGCTCCACCTTCCCAGTCGCATCCTTCACCACATCTGGACCCAACATAAACCTATCCCCTACCTCCAACCGACATGCAGGCAACTTACATGGCGTTCCATACAATGCCAAAAATGGAGCCATCCCAATGCTGGGCTCTGATAGTTGTTTTTATGTGAGAACTCTACTAGATGTATGTAATCCTCCCAAAATCCACCAGAGTCTAAAATGAATGCTCTCAGCAAGTCTTTTGGGACCCTTTTGATCCTTTCAGTCTACCCATTTGTCTGTGGATGGTATGTAGTACTCATGCACAGTTCTACCCAATACCTTTTGCAAACTTCGCCAAAATGCACTATTGAATAGCGACTGCTAATAATAGTACTAGGCACCCCATGCAGTCTCATTATTGCCTTCACATATATTTTTGCTAACTTTGGAGCAGTCCTCTTAGCCTTCACTAGAATGAAATAGGCATACTAGTTAGTCTGTCAACTATGACCCATATGCCTTCATTCCCTTCCCTTGTCCTTGGCAATCCATCTACGAAGTCCATAGATACCGAATCTAATTTCCAAATAGGAACCTCTAAAGGCTGCAGGAGCCCACTTGGCTTTTGATGTTCTGCCTTCACCTACTGGCATGTAAGACATCTTCTCACATACTCTCCCACATCTTTCTTCATTCCTTCCTAGAATAAACTCCTCTTCATACCTTGGTACATCTTTGTACCTCCAATACGCATGGTAAGCTTTGAACGATGACATTCATCCAATACTTCCTTTCATAGTTCATCTTTCAAAACATACAACCTACCTTTCTTCCACAGTTTTCCTTCTTTATTAACACTGAATACCTTCGGCTCCAATGCTCCAACTCCCGAGTCCAAATTACAAAGAACTTGTCTCCCTTCTGCAATCCAGCTATTCTTTCTACCAGCACAAACCTGACTTTAAAGCATGATAGCATTCTAGATGCACCGCTCGAACCTACACTAGATCAAAACTATACATCACACGCAAAAAATGTTTCTAAATTGGCTTATTCCTCTATCATAGCCAAAACACAACTTTGTTGTTTCTGGCTTAAGGCCTCAGCTACTTTATTGACTTTACCTGGGGTATATTCTATCCTAAAATCATATGATGCTAGAAACTCTAATCACCTTTGTTGCCTCATGTTTGGCTCCTTCTGAGAGAGAAAATATCTCAAGGACTTGTGGTTAGTATACAAATCAAGCCACTCACTCAAGAGGTAATGTCTTCAAATCTTCAACGCGAAAACAACTACTGCCAACTCCAAATCATGTGTTGGATAACAACTTTATGGGGTTGCAACTGCCTAGATGCATAAACAATTACTCTATCATTCTGCATCAATAATGTGTCTAACCCCAAACCTGATGCATCAATGTATACAATCATACCATTATTCCCTTTAGGTGTTACCAACATAGGTGCATACATCAATCTATACTTCAGTTCCTGGAATGACTTCTCACACTTCTGCGCCCAAATAAACTGCTCACCCTTCCTGGTTAGCTTCGTCATCGGTGCAGCTATACGAGAGAAGTCCTTAATGAATCTCCGTAATAACTTGCCAATCCTAAGAAACTTTGCACTTCAGTCAGTCTCAGGTCCCTTCCACTCATTTACTACGTCAACCTCCATAGAATCTACTGCTAACCCTTCTTCTAAAATTACATGGCCTAGGAACTTCACTTTCCTCTTCTAAAAATGACACTTAGGAAATTTTGCCTTCAACTTATGCCGTCTCAACATCTCCAGCACAAGTCTTAGGTGAACTACATGTACCTCCTCGTCCTCAGAGTACACTAAGATGTCATCTATGAACACCAACATAACTATCCAGCTTATCTTGGAAGACCCTATTCATCAAGTCTACAAAGAATGTAGGTGCATTAGTCAGCCCAAATGACATAACCAACCACTCATATGAACTGTACCTTGTTCTAAACATAGTCAAAGGAATGCTTTCCTCCGCAACTATCAACTGATGAAACCCTATAGCCAAGTCCAATTGCGAAAAAACCTTATCTCCACTTAGCTAATCAAATAGATCATTAATTCTCGGCAAAGGATACATATTCTTCACCGTCCTTTCATTCAGCTTTTGATAGTCTATACATAGTCTCAATGACCCATCGGACTTCCTCAAAGACACTGATGTTGCTCCCCAAGGCTAACTACTTGGCCTTGTGAAGCTCTTTCCTTTTAACTCTGCCAATTGCTTTCTCAACTCCTCCGTCTCCCTTGGAGGCATTCTACTTGATGGTCGACTAAATGGTTCAGTCCCGAATAGTAAATCTATTTGAAATTCCATCGCTCTCGAGGGTGGTAACCCCGAAATTAGTTCAAACACATCTTAGAACTCCTTCACCACATGTACTGATCCAAGATCTTCTTCTTTCGAAGTTATATCAAATAAAACACTCATGCATAGTTCTCCATATTCTTCGAAGACCAAATACACTATATCTTTGTGGTCCGGATGACTCAGAGCAATTATCCTCTCAGCATAGTGCACTCTTGCACTATATGTCTCCAACGAGTCCATCCTTAGAATAACTCCAAAGCCTATGAAGTAAAATACGTAGGGATCACAAGAAAGCTTACACCCACCTAACTTGATATCTGGGTTAGTGCATTTTAATTAGAAAGTGGTATGCCTTCCTACCGGATTTGCTACACGTATGGAAGTGACTAAACAGGTAACCCCTAACCCAAGTCTATCAACCAACTTTTTAACTACAAATGAACGTATAGCTCCTATATTGAATAGTACTCTAACTGAAATAGCAGAAACAAAGCCATACCTTCCAATACTTTTCCCTTGCCTCTTTCCTCGACAAATGGTCATTCCCTTGGTCCCTTAAAAGCATAAACCTACACCTTAGGCTTTGGATAGTCCTTCTTCAAATGTCCGTCTTTGTCACACTTGAAGCACTTTATCTTCCCAGACTCTTTGGGTATAGGGCACCTCGAAGCATAATGCCCCTTCTATCCACAGTTAAAGCATACAACCTCTATGTTAGCCACTACACCCCTTCCCTTTCTGCGCTCCTTTCTTGACTTTCGTATATGGGTTAAACAACTTCTTCTTCGCTGCTTTGGGTCTTGAATCCACCCTTCTCTGCTCTAGATACATCCCATCATACCTTCTAGCCATGTCAACTACGAACTCAAAAGGTAATGCTAAATGAGCTATCACCTTATGATCAAGCTTGCTTTATGTCGTTGATAAACTTCTTATTCATCTTTATCGGGGTATTGATTATCTCCTTGCCATATTTGGCCAAAGAGTTAAACTTCTAGATGTACCCCTCCACTGTAAGGTCATCCTGCTTTAGATCAATAAACTCTCTCAACAGCACACTCTTTTTAGATTCTGATACAAACTACTCCTCAAACCTCTCTTTGATCCACTTCCAAGTAATCTCCTCCTTTAGGGTCTCAGCAACTGCTGCCTCCCAGAAGTCCAATTCATCTTCCTGCAATTATCTTGATGTCAACCTTCTATTTTATGCATAACTGAATCCTAAGTGTCCAAATATGTGCTCACAACTTCTTAGCCAATTTAGTGTTTCTACTGAAGGCTCCTTTCTTGTAAATGACTTCCCTCCTAGGTTTCTATAATCTTTATTCATCTTCGGGAAATCCTCTCTCATCGTCACATGTCTTGGCTGAACTACATCCGGTGCAGCTTCCCTCATCAACTGAGCCCTGAATTGCCTAGATAAGACATTCACATCCATACCTGCCTCATTTGTCGATTGTGCAGCTTCCTCTCATACTACTCTTGGGATTTCTCCCTTATTCCTTCCATTAGTTTGCGTACTTTCAGCCTTCCTTCTTACACTTTCTCCTCCTATCGTCACTCGTCGACTTCTCAAATCCATTTTTATTTTATTTTAAGCAAGTCTTCATCTAAAATGAGAATATAGAAAGTGAAACAACAATAGAAAGGTAGATATAACTTTCCATATATATATATATATATCAATATACAAGTATGTTACATATATATATATATATATATATCAACATACAAGTATGTTACATATATATTAATGCATCCCCTCCTTAGGGTGTTCATCTTATCCTAAGTACTATTCTTATTTTTTAGCTCTGTTTCACTCAAGTGTCCTTAACCTATGCTCTAATACCAACTGTGACATCCCCCACTCGAGACTCGAAGATGAACGCCGATGCTACTGCAGCCATCACTGGAATTATCTTCCATCGATGAAAGTGAGTTCGGTTTATTAATTAACCACAGATAAAGCAAACAGAGTAGCTAAATACTATAGTTACATCAAAATTTGCTTTAGCATTTTTTACATATACTTCGGTCACAATTAAATCCAAAGACATGCCTACATAGGGGTCAAATATAATAGAAAATTACACGATAAAGAGTTCGGTCAACATATGATGATGCGGCCACACTCCTTAGTACAGTAGAAACAACAATCTTTATTAGCTACAAACCACCGATGGAATCTTCGACTTTTGTACTACGGCCTTTATTTCATACCATCTAATCTCATAAGCTCAGCCTACTCAAACGAGCATCCATAAGTTTATGGGGAAAACAATAATAAAATATGGGTCAGACATAAAATCCGTTGTGTATAATACTTACCCAAAAAAACCACATAGTGAGACCAACCATACTGCATAGATTGGGTTTCCTCTCACTATTCAAACTTCAATAGTGGAAAATTTAAAATACTGATGGAATTGGTTCTTATCTACGTTTGTGTTTACCTGCTTTTTGACCAAAGCAACTAACTTAAAATGGATCTAGAGAACTCATACGGAGTCGGATTGACTTGAAATTTTGGAAGAACACTTAGAAGACATAAATGAAGGCTCATAGAATAAATGGGATCATTTAGAGGTTGTGTGATGGATCTCTAGCGACCTAACTAGGTGGATCGCTAACAATCAATATAGGTTGGGTCCCACAACCTGAAATTTATAGGGTTAGGTCCCATACACCCTACCTACAAAGTTTTGCCCGGTTTCATTAGGTTTTGAACAAGTTATGAATGATTCTTCTTCGAATTGGGCCAGTTTGATCCATCATGTCCAACCCATGAGGAGTGGACCCCATAACCTATGATCTGTAGGGGAGGCTCTCATACTCATCTACATTGCACGTGTGAAGTTTCATGTGATTTTGTTAAGTAATGAGTGAGTTATGAGTGATTCTTCTAGACCAGATGACCCGTGAAGACAGATGATCAAACGACCTGATATTTGGACAAGGCACTTAAATAGAAGATAGGAAGACAACAAAATTAAGATCACTTAAAAATATGCTAAGTGGATGGATAACTAGCGATCCATCCCCTATGGATAGCTAGCGATCCATCCCTTATGGATAGCCAGCAATCCATCAAGATAGGTTGAATCGCCCTCAAACTTTCCGAGCTCCTTCGTAGCACTAAGTAAAGGCTTTTGGTAGAAAAATATGCTAAGTTAATGGATAGCTAGCGATCCATCCCCTACGGATAACTAGCGATCCATAGAAATAACTCAGATTGATTTGAGATTTTCGATGATGACTTGGCATAACAACTGGGCTCTTCTACACTTGGACTTCTGGCCCAATACTCACTGAATTCCCTTAGAAATACACACCTACCTGCAACTAAAAATGGATCTTTTCCGTGGAGAGAGCCGCCATTACTCTACTGGAATTCTTTCACTTCTTCAACTTTCTTCTCCCTCACAACAGTGAGCAAGGGGGTTGTTGTGATTCCCCAGTCAACATTTGTACTTTTTACTCATTCTAACTCATTATAACTTAGATGTAAGGACTAACTAGTTGATATCTAGAGAGATTCAATTAGTATAATAATAATAAAGATTGATTAAAGTGGATGTAGGCCAGAGTAAGCCGAACCACTATAAAAATTCTGTGTCCCTATTCTTACTTCTGCTTTTTATTTGTTCTTTATCTAAGATTTGTGCTGCTAGTTATCTGCACTGGTGCTTTCACACTCGATCTAGGGTGGTGATCCACTTTTTGGGTTAACATTTTGGTGCTTTCACTGAGAACCTTGAATGAGATTTGAAGAATTAAAGTTTGAATCTAAGATTTAAAGAAGATGGGTAGGCCTAATACTAGATCTAGAGCTGTAGCAAGTCAACCGGAGCCTGGGGGCAGCCAGGAGGTGTCCTCAATTTCTCATCAACCCATCTATGTGATTAGAGAAGAATTGGGAAGGATAATAAATGAGATGCAAGATGGGATCTTGTCTAGGCAACAAGAGATGATGGATAGCTTCTTCCAGAGGATGGAGAAGCAAGGGATAGCTAGATCTATAGGGAATACAAATCAAACTCTAAGAAATAACAACAAGAGTTACTAGAGCTGGATTGGAATAGGCTGGAATACTACACCCACACCTAGAACAAACGATACTTGGGGGCAACGCTGGAATCAACAATAGGACCCAATATAGGAGCATTTGGAGTTAGAGCGAAACAAACTGAGCAATGCACACACGACTTAGGGGCATGATGGATTTGGATTTGGGATGAGCTATAATGTTTGAATGGGTGATGTCAGAGCTAGAGTAGCAAATCAGAGTACGAATATATGACCGCATGAGCCGAAACCAAAAGCCGATAGTTGGAACAGGGGGCAAGTTCGTCCCTTACTCTCTGCCTTCTGCTTTTTCTGCCTTCAATAACCTCATACCGCTTACATGTGTACGAGACCCAGATCGATCTCTAGGAAATTTGGATGTCTGGGATGAACATTTAGGATTTCTACTTGTTTTGATTTCTGCTTATATTGATTTCCGCTTATTTTGATTTCTACTTGTTTTGATTTCCGCTTGTTTTTATTTCTACTTTTTTTGATTTCTGCTTGTATTGATTTCCACTTGTTTTAATTTCCACTTGTTTTGATTTCCGCTTGTTTTGATTTCCGCTTGTTTTGATTCTTTCTTGTTTGATTTTTGCTTGTTTTCTTTGGTTTGTACTTGAATTTTATTTCCACCGGAGAGTGATGACTGATATTGATCGCGTTATATTCCCAACATGGGATCGGAGTGCAAGGTGCAAGTCCCCTTGCTAGAAAAGCGAGTGGATGGACTTGTACGATATTGATCGCCTTAGAGTCCCGACATGGGACCAGAGTGCAAGGTGCAAGTCTCCTTGGATGAACTATACGATATTGAATGCCATAGAGTCCCAACCGAAGAGATGGGACCGGAGTGCATGAAGTAAGTTCCTTCATCGGAGAGTGAACAGATGAGCTTACTTAATCCCCCTTAACTTAACAAACGATCCAGAGGGATGCTGTAACGACCCATATTTTTAATTATTTTAAATGGTTAAATTTAATATTATTATTGAATAAAATTGGTTAGAAATAAAAATTTAATGATTTATTATTGTAGTTATTGAATATGAATTTGAATAAAATTTTGAAATAACCAATTTTGAAAATTTTGGGATTAACCAATATGAAAATGATATTCTATGTATTGGAAGTGTTTATAATCAATAGCAAGGATTGAATCATAAGTGTTGAATTATTTAGATGAAAATAAAATAATTATCGATAACTAAATTCATTTGGGAATTTATGATTGTCAATGTAGTTATCGGATAATTAAATTATTTAAATTTAATATTGCAATTATTTAAATAATTGAATCTTGAGTTAATGTGAGTGAAAATAGTATCGAAAATTGACTTAAATTTTATTTAAACGTGAATGAAGATTGTTAACATTTAAAATTGGATTTAAAAGTGAATAATTAGAAATTGGAAATTTTAGATTATAATTAACAAGTAAAAATAGCCATTTTGGCCACTGTCTCGGATTTTGATGAAATTAGTTTCATCGGATCTGTAACAATGAAATATTATAGGATTTCAAGTTTCATATCGTTCGGACTTATCGTTTGGTCGTGCGAGCTTGAAACGCGTAGAATTTATTTTTAGAATTTAATTAAAATAAATTGATTTTGAAAAGATATCTTCTGAACATGATGTGGCTCCCAAGACTAGTTCTATCGTCTTCGGAATAGGGGTATTTGGTATAGAACGATGGTTAGCATGTCTCGATAGGGCTCCATGATCTTGGAGTGAACAACGTTAAGCAAAAATCTACATAACGTTGTCTCCTTCTTCTTCTCTTTTTATCACAGCCGACACCCAAATCCTCTCATCCAACGTCCCACGTTGGTCGAGGACACTCGAGACATTTTTAGGCCTCGACCTTAACTGGAAACTTTTTCGTCTTGGTGAGATAAGTGTTCTGACCGGTCGAGATGTCGAACGAAGACTTGAGTCATCGTAGATCTGGGTTTGAATGCCACGACTTCAACCACGTTTATCTCCACCAACGTCGATCTATAGGTGGTGGCACCTGAAGGAGACTTGTAGAGGAGGTCTCGAGCTACCTACGGCCAGAATTTCATGGCCAACGATGAACTGAGGCGGCGTATTTATGGAGTTGAACGCATTCGAGTTTGGGCCGTTTAGCTCAAAAACGGCAGCGAGTTAGGGCACCCGACCTGTGGCATTGGGTGGCGGATAACTTGGGGAGACGGCGGCCAAGTTATGGTGGTGGTCGGAGGTAAGGATCGACGGTGGTGCTCATTTGAATGGATCGACGATGGGTCGAATGCAAGCCTGCGTCACGATGGTCATTAGTGCTAAGCATGTTTAATAAAGGTAATTTGATATGTTAATTAAAGTGTTTAATTACTTCGTATCTTTTACGTGCGAGGTCTGATTCGAGTGAAACGAGTCGCATTGCGATCGTATCGACGAGGATACGACATGGAATTGAATTGAAGTTTATTTGACATTGACAAATTTTCAGTTTCAAATAAAGGTGAGTGTTTTAAACGCTCACGAAGTACTAAATTTCCTACTGTTAGTTAAACTAATTAAAGAAGTGAAATTTAAATTGAATTGTTAGTTAAACGCCGTGTTTGATAACTAGTTAACTATTGTGATTTATTGACTAAAATTGAATTGGTTGGATTTGAATTGATTGACAGTTAAAACCGACATTTAAAATTTGATTGATAATTTGATATTAAAATTGATAGTATAAATTGACATTTAAAATTGTTAGGAATTTGATTGTTAAATGGATAATTGGAATTGACGGTAAATGTGATGTTTAAATTTGATAGGAAAATTCTAACATATTGTACACTTATTAAATCGACATCAAAAATTTGATATTTAAATCGATCTTAGCTTGCATATAACCTTTAGTTAAACACCCCGATACTGATAATTATTGATTGTTGTGTGATATGGTTGAATTGGTTGATTTGGATGTTAACTTATATGGTGATGGATGATATTGTTGATTTGTTGTATGTTGCTAATGGTCTTGATATTTCTGTGGTATCACATTAATGTTACCACTATTGATATGATTAATCACCTGGACATTTAAATTTGATATGGACGTTGAATATCCTATATGATTTGTGAATTTTGATGCATAGCTGTCTGCTTGGCAGAATTGTGATTTTGTGGTTTTATCGCCGTTCGGCGAAAATCGAGTTTATTTATTGAATTTTAATAGGCTTTAAAATCTACCTTTAGAAATTTATATATTGTAAAGAATTTGTGTAAAGAAATCAAATTTGAAATTTCAAAGTCATAATCAATATATGTTTTGAATTATGGAAATTTGATTATTTTAAGGATTTGAATCTTAAAATTCGAACATTGAAGTTAAATTGTTTTAAGTAATTTAAATCGGTGTATTGAGATTAGACTCGATGTTATATAAACTGAAATGGTTTTGAAATGATATTTTAATTGAAACTCGAGCTACTAAATTAATCGTTTGAATCGAAATTGAAATTGATTTAAATTAAAATCGAAATTGAAATGACCTAAATTGAAGTTGAAATTGAATGGAATTGAATTTAAAAGGAATTGAATGGAAACATTGGATATTCAATTCATTTGTTTGGAATCTGGATCTGGGTTTAGATTTGTTGGAAATGGAAAGAAACAGTTCATTTTGAAACTATATTTTTCTTAATTTTGATTTGACTTGCATGAGGATTTTAGTCCCAACTCCAGTGTTTTTTTTTCATTATGATCGGGTCAGACCAAGTTTTCCAGTTATCAAATCCAGTTATTCCGAAGGACGAACTCGAAGATTTGGTATATCATATCGACTAGTATTTATTCCACTGCACAAGTTTATTCCGTCTATTAAAATGTATAACTCTGATAGTATTGTATAACTATGATTTATGTTGTAAATTGAATCAAGTATATATTGTTAAACAGCTTCATGAACTGTTTATGCGATTATTGTATTTTATCGTTCTGCTATGAGATTCTGTTGTTTTCATCTTTTCTTCTATTTCTTTAAATTAAACCCATTTATAATCTATCTTTTAAATGATTTGAGTTGGACATGTGGTTTATTGTCGACTTGAACTGTTCAAAAAGGTGGGTCGTCACAGTTGGTATCAGAGCATTGGTTTAGCGTATACCTAAACCTGTAGGATAAGCTCATTGAGTGTATATGCGTATAGGAGAGAGTGTATTTGTTAGTGATATAAAAATATTTTGTAACAAATGAAATGATTTTAACTTGGATTATATATAGAATATAAAAGAATGAATTCTATAAACTTATAAAATCATTCGTGACTATTGATGATGATTGGAAGTTATTTCTTTATTGATTGATTGTTTGATTAATATGGATATACATTTTATCATTTATTGATTGATGAGTCATGCTCGGCTATTTTATGAGCATCGACTATTAGCTATTGATTTGAGCACTTGATTGTGGTTAGAAATTTTGGTTTCAAAATATATTTAACCAGTTTGAGAAACTACTTGTTTTAACATGGATTTAGAAGTGAATATATATCTGAATTTCCCCATGTATCCTTTTAAAGAGTAACAAATACCATTTGAAAGTGATATATGAAATATGGTTTATTTAGATATGGTTAATAAATAAATAAAAAGTTATTCAAACTAGAAATTGAGAGTTTGAATTCCGGAAGTTTTGAAATTGGGTTATAATATTCTGGAAATATATAATAGCATAATTTGAAATTATTTTCCAAATAGAAATGTTATAAATGATTTCAAAGTGATTTAAAAGGGGATTTTCAAAAGATTTAAAAGAAATGGAAGTCCGGAACTCACTTCTGTTGCTGGGAAGTAATTTCGATGATGATTGCAGCATCATCGACATTCATTTTCGAGTTTCAAAGTGGGGGAGGCCACTTTGGTAGCTTCGCTACCCGATTGTTTAATGAAACTGAATTGATTCAAATCCCTGACGTATGATTTGATATTCAAAAGAAATATGTATATATTTATTTCAAACGATTTGAAATAAAACCCGGTGTTCAGTTCTCGAATTTTGGGTTGAATTATATTATGAACACATGTATCCTATGCATGAGGATTACTTGATTAATGGATTGATTGCTGATTTCCAATTTTGAATTAGAATTTGATTTTTCTGACTATTTTGAATAGTCAAACACTTCCAAATTGATATTTAAATTTAAAGCTTAGTATTTTCAAAAGCATAAAGGTATAGTTTTATAACTCTTTAATTGAAAATAATAATAATACAATTTAAACAAGTTTTAAACGTTACATATTTTGATAAAAATGGTGTATAAGATTATTTCAAATTATAGAAGTATGAAATTAGTTTTGAGATGTTGTAAATGGAAGAAGTTCAAGAAATGTTTTTGAACGTAGTAAATGTCTTATAAAAACTTATTTATTTGCAAAAATGACTTTTAAAATCAAATTTGATCCTGTATAAATATGAAAAATAGTTTTCAAAGGTTTATAATGGAATTTGCATTGAGAAACAGTTTGAACCTAGTAGATGTTTATGAAAGAAAAAGGGATTTTGAAAAGAATTTGATTTAGAAAGAAATTTGATTTTATCTGAATTTGATATAAATATAAAACGGAAGTTGTGAAAAACTATGGACCTAAAATTTAGAATTTTTTTGAATTTGAATGATATTCGAATTGAAAAGTGAAATTGATTGTTGAGATCGTATATGAATTTAAAACTAAACTGATATATGAAAATGGATTGATTTTGAAGACCTTTGACTCAATAAAAATATTTGATTTTAAAGTTTTTGACTCTTATATGAAAATGGCTTGTATAAGTATGAATTTATTTCGAAAACTATTGATTTTAAAAGGTATTTGATTTGAAAGTGATAATCTTATATATAACTGAATTTATACAAGAATGATAAGATATATTCGAGACTATTGATTTTGGAAGGTACTCGATTTGGAAATGAAATCTTATATATATAATGGAATTTATGTAAGTGTGATATTTGAAGTTGTGATTTGGAAAGGGTACTATATATAGTATGATATATTTCGAAGTAAAAGATATGGGAAGTACCCTCCGTGATTTTCGATAATCCACTTGGAGGATTCATCCTATTGTTTGATTTCGGTCGTCCGGACATAAACTCATGATTCCTTCGAATTCCATAGCGTAACCTATGGTCTTATGATCCGATTAGCATAGCGTAATTCGAGGTGGCAGAGATTTCCTACAGTCTACTTATGATTTCGCTGGGATAGCGACATAAACATTGTGTAGCTGCGATCTATGGTCGATTGTATTTGGCGAAATTCGAGGTGGAAAAAATTGCTTATAGTTTACTATGTTTTCGCTGGGATAGCGTAATAATCATAGGGTGTAACCACTAAGTAAACTGCGATCCACATGGAATAATTTGAGGTGTCAGTGATTGCCTATAGTCTACTATGTTTTCTCTGGGATAGCGACGTAACCATTGGGCGTAACCGCTAAGTAGACTACGATCCATGAGCGATTTGATTTTGATTTGCATGGCGTAATTCGTAGGGTAGAGATTACCCAAAGTTACAGATGTTTCCTCTGGGATAGAGGCGTAACCATTGTGTAACTGCGATCCATGGTTGGTTTTCGAGTGGTACTTTCCGTATCTGTTTTTAAAAGTTTGTAATGACCCACCTTTTTGGATGGTTTAAATCGACAATAAACCACACATGTCCAACCAAATCGTTCAACGGGGAGGATTGTTGATGGGGTAAATAAGAAAATAAGAGAAAAGAAGGAAAACAAAACACAGAATCTCACAGTGGAATGACAAAATATAATAATCAAATAAAAAGTTCATGAAGTTGTTTTACAAATACATTTGATTACATTTTACAATACAATCAGAGTTATACATACAGCAGGAATAAATAAATAATGCAGCGGAACAACATGATACAGTGGGATAAACATAATAAATAGTAATAATATAGTAAATCTTCGCCTTCGTCCTCCAAGAAAATAGTCTTCAATGCGCTGAAATACTCAGAGCTAACCCGAGCGTAATGAAAGATAAAACACTCGAGTCAGAACTAAAAGATCTTATGTAAGTTAAATCAAAGTAAGTAAATATGAGTGTAACGGCTTCAGAGATGTTTACGGGATTTTACATCTCCTATCCAGTGTCTAACGTGCGTGCAATAACTTAAGAGATGTTAGGGATTCCATCTTCTAAGGATCCGTTAAACTATCTACATATATAATACAATACGCTAATATAATATGTCTACAGTAAAGTAAAGTATTAAAATAGCGTTAAGGCGCTACTCATACCCCCCTTAACACATTTTATATAATTTTGTAGTCTATACAGTACTATAAACTCTACCGTGAACTGGTGGGCTATCAGAGAGCACTCCATAGGTACAACACAAACCAAAATCGTAGTGGGCTCGATAAGGCAGATGACAAGGCACAACGAGGAAATGCTAGGGTAGGATTCTACCGTTTGCACTTTTGGGCTATTGGTAACGCATAGTCGCAAGTACCGCCTACCTCGAAACAACACTCCCATAATCAAATCGAAGGTGGCCACCAAATCAATCACAAAGTAACAGATATGGTATCGAAGAAGTGTGTCCGATCAAAGGAGCAACCTCACTTGGCCCGTCAATTGCTCCTGTTTTAGTCATCTTAAGCTGACCCGAAGGTCAAGGCTGCGTTCTTACCTCATACAAGTAGCATTCGCTAAACCATTCTACTTTATTCTGGATTCTCCACCATGTACATAGTTGTTAAAGTAGTTCCGATATTGGCAGAGAGTATGCCAATAGTCGGCTCCGGTCTCTTTAACAACCAATCGTTATATTTTACACACCGGATGGTTCTTTTACATTTCAAACAGTTCATACTTCATATCAAAATATCATATTCACTTCAAAATCATATCACTTTCGAAATCATTATTTACTTCAAAATCATATTCACTTCCCAAATCATAATCATTTCAAAATCATATTCACTTTCGAAATCATTATTCACTTTAAATTATATTCATTTTCAAAATCATAACCACAAAAATAGGTTAAACCATCATATCAAAATATTCGCATTTAAATCAATTAAATCTAAATCATAACAGTTCGAACTTTAAACAGTTTGAATATTGAAATTAGTTTATATATTGGAATAGTTATACATTAAAAATAGTTTACATATTAAAACATTTGTATTAAAAGTTGTTTATAAATTTAAAATAATATATATTAAAATAGTTTATATATTAAAAATAGGTTATAGATTAAAAAAGTATATATATTAAAAATAGTTTATATATTAAAATAGGTTATATATTAAAAATAGTTAATGTATTAAAATGGTTTATATGAGAAAATAGTTTATATGTTAAAAGAGTTTGTATATTAAAAGAGTTTATATCGAAAATAGTTTCAAATTAGAATTGTTTCTTCCAATTTCACAAATCAATTCAAATCAACTTTAGTTCCAAAATTCAATTTATATCAATCTTAGTTCAATGATTTCAATTCAAAAGGCTAAAGGTATCAATTCAAATTCTCATTAAAAACCATTTCAATTTATATCGATTTCAAATCCATGTTTGAACTACAAATTTAAACCACTTCAAATCCAATAGGTTTCAAAGTTTAAATATTCAAACGTTTAAAATAACTCAATTTTGATAAATTTCAATTATATTTCAAATTCAACTTTAAGATTTCAATTTAAATTCTTTAAACAATTCATTTAAACCAATTTCAATTTCAACATTTTATAGGCTTGGATTTTGAAAATAATTCAGTTCATATAAATCAAATTTTATTTCATTTAAAATAATATCATTTAACTGGATTCAAAAATTAAGGATTTAAAATCATTTAATTTAACCAATATGGTGTCCGTATAAAATTTTCTACCCTATGGTCAAGTGATACGGATATATATCATTTCAACCCATAAAAATTTAAATTTACGGGTATATATCATTTCAACCCGCAATCCCAAGTAAAATTCAAAATATAATTTTTCCTAAATCTATACAATCGTTCGATATATATCATTTCAACCCATAGTGAATTCTTATCCACAAACTAAGGTAACTTGCAGCGTGATAACAACATATATAACAAACATAACATCCAATCATCCAAAATGTCAACAAATAAACATCCATTGCAATCATCATTCAAATCAACCAAAAGATCACAACAATTAACTGGTTATCATTATCAAGTATTTAACTAACAAGTTCAATATTAATTTAAATGGCAATTAAATTCAAATTAAATTCAAATTAAATTCAAATTAAATTAAAATGTCAAATTAAACTACCAAACAACAACCAATAATGTTCTTATCACATCATAAATTTAATTCAAGTAACATAAGAAGGTTTAGTATTTGTGAGTGGTTTAAATCACCCACCTTTGATTTATCGTTGATTTAAAATCCAAATAAAGCCCAAAAATCCAACAGTCTCGGAATCCAACCAAACCAGTTCCATGAAATATCAATTGCTTGTTGAACCTTGTGAATCACGTGAAAGTAGAATACTCCAAATTCGGGGTTCAGAGAGTTACATAAAACGTTCTTGGTGGACAAAAATGTAAGTGAAAGATCCCACTGAATCAAATGTCCGAAATTTGGATACGATCGCAACGGAGAAAACCGCGTCCAAATCCAAGTTCGTATGAAAACGTTATGTCAGTTAGAATGTTGAAATTTTTTAAATTTAAATAAAATAATATTCAAGGGCATATTCGTAATTTTCGTTACCTTAGAAAAAATCCTAGCAATCACGAAGAGAACCAATCTCGACCCTACAGAGCAGCCGCAACCCTACGTTCGTCGCCGCACACCACCGTACGCCTCGCCACCTTGATCTAACCCTGCCATCATCTTGCGCACGTCCAGGTGCACCACTCCAGGACTCGCGACCATCCCCCTCCACCTGAAAACGCCAGTTTCATCGCCCTATCCATCACCGTTTTCTGGCAAACTCCAATGCCATCACGAAATTCCAACCACATGGATCTGCTCCACTCGACCTCCTCTACGCTCCAACACCACCCGATCGTCCTATCGACGAAGATCTAACGTTAAATTGAAAACCCTAGGATGGATGGCTGAGAAAGATCGCCAATTCTAGCCAAACCTTGATTCAATTGCAAAAACGAATCTCAGATCTAGATTGCGCTCGTCGAGAGCTTTCTAATGATATATAATATGACAAAGTTTGAGGAGTTTGGATATTTGATTTTGATTGAAATTTGGGAACTAGGTTTTGGTTGTCTGCCATTGGAAAGAGGAGATGAGAAAGAAATGTACGTATAGACAATATAAAAAAAAGGCTACTAGGGTTTATAATAGCCTATATATAGGATACAATAGATAAGAATGAATGGACAGATCGAATTGGGTCGAAACGATAACAACGACCCGAAAAGCCCGTTTTGTTCCCGAAACGAAAGTAGGTCATCCCATATATCAAAATATAAGTTTTCGATATTTTTAAACTTAATGGAACAAGTTTCAAATCCAAATTCCATTGTATATAGAAGTTAGCTTTCAAAATCAAATTATATTCATTTAAATTATATTAATTGATTTCTACGCGTTTCGAGCTCGCACGATCAAATGACAAGTCCGGTCGGTACGAAACTTGAAATCCTACAATAATTCACTGTTACAGATCCGATGAAACTAGTTTCGTCGAAATCCGATATAGTGGCCAAAATGGCTCATTTTCACGATAATTAAATAAATTATTATTAAATTGGTTTAATCACTTTTCAAATTCAAATTTAAAAGTTAGCAATTTTTATCACATTTTATTACATAGAAATTTATAATCATTTAAAATAAAAAGGCTGCTAGGGTTTATAACAGCCTATATATAGGCAATGATAGATAAGAATGAATGGACAGATCGAATTGGGTCGAAACGATAACAACAACACGAAAAGCCTATTTTGTTACCGAAACGAAAGTAGGTCATCCCATATGTCAAAATATAGGTTTTTGATATTTTTAAAATCAATGGAACTAGCTTCAAACCCAAATTCTATTATATATAGAAGTTAGCTTTCAGAATCAAATTATATTCATTTAAATTATATTAATTGATTTCTACGCGTTTCGAGCTCGCATGATCAAACAACAAGTCTGATTGCTGCGAAACTTGAAATCCTACAGTAATTCACCGTTACGGATCCGATGTAATTGGTTTCGTCGAAATCCGAGACAATGGCCAAAATGGTTAATTTTCAGGTTAATTAACTAAATTATTATTAAATCGGTTTAGTCAATTTTTAAATTCAAATTTAAATGTTAACATTTTTTTATCATTTTTGATTACATAGAAATTTATAATCTTTTAAAATAAATTTTCCATGTTAAATCCAATATTTAAACAATACATTAATTTCAGAGTTCAATTGCAATTGCAATAAAATTCCAAATAATTATATTTCAATTTCAATCACAATCTTTTATTTCGATTTACACTCTTATTATTAAATCCACTAAAACCATATGAATATAATTAACATTAGTTTTCATTTTTATTACATTCTTATTCTGCATTTATCATCTTAACTCATATTATCTACAGTATTTAATCACATTAATTGCAATTGATTTACAATTAATTATAAACGGATTAAATATCAAGATGATAATAAATCAATTGTTATACATTAATAATCCACCTCTATTAACCTATTATTTACAAACAAAGGTTGATAAATTACTTACCAAATATTGATTCATTCTATATTAACCAATTTCAACTAATTACATATAATTACCAATTTAATTCCTTATTTACAATTATAACCAAATCAACTTTACAATTATTTCAATTGATTGAAATTACATTAAAATAGTTGTCAATAACATTCAAACAACATTATTAAATTATATTCTAATTCTTTTTCTCGTTAATAAATCATAAATTATAATTTCTCACAATATTAAATTTCAAAAATCTTATTTAATTTAATATTTTTAATTATGGAAAAATCCGGGTCGTCACACTCTCCCCCACTCAAAACTTTTCTTCCGCGAAAAGGGAACAAGAAGGAATTAAGAAACTTGATATAATTTTATTCAAATTATTCAATTTATAAACAATTAATTTACATAATTAAGTATTTTAAATAAAATAAATCGATTTATAAACAATTAAATCTTCATATTCAAGTTTAATAAAAGTTTGCAAATATTTTCACTTTCACAAAAAATTTCTAAGCCCTAAATTTACGAAAAATTTCGGCAGAGTCTCTTTGTATGGATAGGTCCAGAAAAATAATAATATCAATAATTTCAATATATTTATATATCATATTTCAATAATTAAATATCCCAAACTATGGGAAAAACAATAAAATATCGTTGCAAAACCGTAATCCAAAAACGTACCTATTTGTCTAGCAAAAAAACTTTATTTATGAAACCAAAAGCAATAGCTATTGTTTCCATAAACCTGCATCTCACTTATATAATTCAAAGAAGTTAATAATTATGTAAAGAGTAATATATAAGTTGTTTCAATTAATAGTACAAGCAACACAACATCACAATAGTCATATGCAATCAAAACAGTACAACCATTATATGCAATCAAAGTATCCATCATACATCCATAGCAACCAAACTATTGATTTGTTCAGGTTCAGAAACTTTTCATCGTACAAGGGTGATAAATAAACTATCAAGTGTATCCTATGCTTAGCAGCCTTAGATAATTGCTTAATAGATTATTCATACAACCTCAAACAATTAGAAGTATCCTTTCCCAAACTTCCCATAAGCCAAACAACAAAGAATTTAAATGTTATTTAAGTTTGTTCTATTGGTCTCCCTTTTTTTTATCATTTACCTTTCATTTATATTCATTCATTCATACAATGTCATTTTTTCTCTTTTCATTCATTTACTTACATAAATTATTTCCATTTAAATATTTAGAACATCAATAGATCAATTCTTAAAGTATTATATAAGTTTCCTTACAATTTAATTCGCACTTATTTACCAAAATAACCTGATTTCTAATTTAAGACTAATATTCATTAGTGAATTAAATTCATACTTAAGTTTCTATACTTTTTAATTCACATTTATTCATTCATGTATAGTATCATCAAATATTAATCTATTCATGAATCATTTCAACATTTTCTTAAGTTTATAATCATTTACTTAATAGTATTCACTTTTCTTTTATTCAGTTTAATTATTAAGCATTTCAAAATATTAACTAAAGTTTATAACCTTCATTGTACATCTTAGTTTTTCATTTATAACATATGTTCATTTCGAAGCATTTTGTTACTAAGATTTTGCTTATATAAGATTCTATTACATATCCATATTTAACATTTCAACTTTTTAAATATTTCAAGTAAGTTTTATATAAGTTTTTAGAATGTAATTGAATGTTATACAAATTTATCTTATTCGGTTTAGTTAACAAAATGTTCAATAATTTACATCTTCTAAATTTTTCATTATCTTTTAAATTTATAAGTTACAAATCTCCAATTTCTTTATATTTTCATTAATCACTTAGCTTCTAATTTCTTTTTTCCCTTTTAGAAGTTTCAAATTATTAAAATAGTTAAGATTTCATTTCATTTCAATAATTGAAATCCCTAATTTGTAGAAATTTAAGAACTAAATACCGGGTTCCATTTCAAATCATTTTAAAATAATATATAATTATATCTTTTAATATATCAAATCATGCATACAAAATTTAAAATAAAATTTTGTTTATCAAAACAAATGTGTAGTAAAACTACGACAGCAGTCTTCCTACTTTGAAACTCGAAAATAAAAGTCGATGATGCCACTGTCATTACCAAAATTATTTTTCAACGACAGAAGAGGGGAGTACAGAACTTATTTCCTTTTAAAATTCCTTTAAAACATTTCTTTCAGATCACACTGAAAATATTTATATCCGAAAATACTTCCAAATAATACTAATATTATATTCCAAAATCTTTGAAAACCAATTTTAAAACTCCGGAACTTAAGTTCTCAAATTTCCAATTTATATTTACTTTATTAATGAATCCTATTTTATAAACCACATTATAAGATTTCACTTCCTAACAAACACACATATTACATTCAACTATATAAATTCATAAAAATTATTCTTTTATATTCAAAATATAATACTAGGTAAAATTCTTTCATTTACTTATATTTCAAAAACAATATTGTGTCGGTCTACCCTATTAAGTGTTTAGAAATCCCTACCGATGCCATAGCATCCTATGTACCGACCAGAATTCATAAATACACAACAGAACAAATTAACACAATATAAAAATATTTTAATAACGCTAACAAGTACACTCTCTCATATATACACTCAGACAACTCATTCTAGGGTATTACGCCCTATCTCTAATGAGTCAAACCCCACAAAGCTAAGGTTATCGCTAACCAAAGCTCTGATACCAACTGTAATGACCCACCTTTTTGGATGGTTTAAATTGACAATAAACCACACATGTCCAACTCAAACCGTTCAAAAGGAAGGATTGTTAATGGGGTAAATATGAAAATAAGAGAAAGGAAGGAAAACAAAACACAGAATCTCACAGCGAAATGACAAAATATAATAATCAAATAAACAGTTCATGAAGCTGTTTTACAAATACATTTGATTACACTTTACAATACAATCAGAGTTATACATACAGCAGGAATAAATAAAAAATGCAGCGGAACAAAATGATGCAGTGGGATAAACATAATAAATTGTAATAATATACTAAATCTTCGCCTTCGTCCTCCAGAAAGATAGTCTTCAATGCGTTGAAATACTCAGGGCTGACCCGAGCGTAATGAAAGATAAAACACTTGAGTCAGAACTAAAAGATCTTATGTAAGTTAAATCAAAGTAAGTAAATATGAGTGTAACGGTTTCAGAGATGTTTACAGGATTTTACATCTCCTATCCAGTGTTTAACGTGCGTGCAATAACTTAAGAGATGTTAGGGATTCCATCTCCTAAGGATCCGTTAAACTATCTACATATATAATACAATACGCTATTATAATATGTCTACAATTAAGTGAAGTATTAAAATAGCGTTAAGGCGTTACTCATACCCCCTTAACACATTTTATATAATGCCGTAGTCTATACAGTACTATAAACTCCACCGTAAACTGGTGGGCTATCAGGGAGCACTCCATAGGTACAACACAAATCAAAATCGTAGTGGGCTCGATAAGGCAGATGACAAGGCACAACGAGGAAATGCCAGGGTAGAATTTTACCGTTTGCACTTCCGGGCTGTTGGTAACGCATAGCCACAGCTACCGCCCACCTCGAAACAACACTTCCATAATCAAATCGAAGGTAGCTACCAAATCAATCACAAAGTAACATATATGTATTGAATAAGTGTGTCCGATCGGAGGAGCGACCTCACTTGGCCCGTCAATTATTCCTTTTTTAGTCATCTCAAGCTGACCCGAAGGTTAGGGTTGCGTTCTTACCTCATACCAGTAGCGTTCGCCAAACCATCCTACTTCGTTCTGGATTCTCCACCATGTACACAGTTGTTAAAGTGGTTCCAGTATTGACAGAGAGTATGCAAATAGTCGGCCTCGGCCCCGGTCGTTATATTTTACACACCGGATGGTTCTTTTACATTTCGAACGGTTCATACTTCATATCTAAATATCATATTCACTTCGAAATCATATCACTTTCGAAATCATTATTTACTTCAAAATCATATTCACTTCTCAAATCATAATCATTTCAAAATCATATTCACTTTCGAAATCTTTATTCACTTTAAATCATATTTGTTTTCAAAATCATAACCACAAAAATAGGTTAAACCATCATATCAAAATATTCGCATTTACATCTAAATCATAACTGTTCGAACTTTAAACAGTTTGAATATTGAAATTAGTTTATATATTAGAATAGTTATACATTAAAAATAGTTTATATATTAAAACATATGTATTAAAAGTTGTTTATAAATTTAAAATAATATACATTAAAATAGTTTATATATTAAAAATAGGTTATAGATTAAAACAGTATATATATTAAAAATAGTTTATATGTTAAAATAGGTTATATATTAAAAATAGCTAATGTATTAAAAAGGTTTATATGAGAAAATAGTTTATATGTTAAAAGAGTTTGTATATTAAAAGAGTTTATATCGAAAATAGTTTCAAATTAGAATTGTTTCTTCCAATTTCACAAATCAATTCAAATCAACTTTAGTTCCAAAATTCAATTTATATCAATCTTAGTTCAATGATTTCAATTCAAAAGGCTAAAGGTTTCAATTCAAATTCTCATTAAAAACCATTTCAATTTATATCGATTTCAAATCCATGTTTGAACAACAAATTTAAACCCTTTCAAATTCAATAGGTTTCAAAGTTTAAAATAGCTCAATTTTGATAAATTTCAATTATATTTCTAATTCAACTTTAAGATTTCAATTTAAATTCTTTAAACAATTCATTTAAACCAATTTCAATTTTAACATTTTAAAGGTTAGGATTTTGAAAATAACTCAGTTCATATAAATCAAATTTTATTTCATTTAAATTAATATCATTTAACTGGATTCAAAAATTAGGATTTAAAATTATTTAATTTGACCAATCTGGTATCCGTATAAAATTTTATACCCTATGGTCAAGTGATACAGATATATATCATTTCAACCCGCAAAAAATTAAATTTACGGGTATATCATTTCAACGCGCAATACCAAGTAAAATTCAAAATATAATTTTCCTAAGTCTATACAATCGTTCGGGTATGTATCATTTCAACCCATAGTGATTTCCTATCAACAAACTAAGGGAACTTGCAGTGTGATAACAATATAACATCCAATCATCCAAAATGTCAACAAATAAACATCCATCACAATCATCATTCAAATCAAACAATAAATCACAACAATTAACTGGTTATCATTATCAAGTATTTAACTAACAAGTTAAATTCAATATTAATTTAAATAGCAATTAAATTCAATATAAATTCAAATTAAATTAAAATGTCAAATTAAACTACTAAACAACAACCAATAATATTCTTGTCACATCATAAATTTAATTCAACTGCAATAAGAAGGTTTAGTATTTGTGAGCGGGTTAAATCACTCACCTTTGATTTATCGTTGATTTAAAATCCAAATAAAGCCCAAAAATCCAACGGTCACAGAGTTTAACCAAACTAGTTCCATGTTGTCCGAAATTTTGGTACGATCGCAATGGAGAAAACCGCGTCCAAATCTGAGTTCGTATGCAAAGTTATGTCAGTTAGAACTTTGAAAAAATTTAAATTTAAATACAATAATATTCAGGGGCATATTCGTAATTTCCGTTACCTCAGAAAAAACCCTAGCAATCACGAAGTGAACCAATCTCGACCCTACACAGCAGCCACCACCCTACGTTCGTCGCCGCACACCACCACACGCCTCGCCACCTAGATCTGACCCCGCCATCATCTCGCGCACATCCAGGCGCACCACTCCAAGCCTCACGACCATCCCCCTCCACTTGAAAACGCCAGCGTCGCTGCTCCATCCATCATCGTTTTCTGGTGAACTCCGATGCCATCACGACATTCCAACCACGTGGATCTGCTCCACTCGACCTCCTCTACGCTCCAACACCAACCGATTGTCCTATCGACGAAGATCCACCGTTAAATTGAAAACCCTAGGATGGACGACTGAGGAAGATCACCAATTTCTGGCCAAACCGTGATTCGACTGCAAAAACGAATCTCAAATCTAGATTGCGTTCGTTGAGAGCTTTCCAACAATATATAATATGACATAGTTTGAGGAGTTTGGATTTTTGATTTTGATTTGAATTTGAAATTTGGGAACTAGGTTTTGGTTGTCTGCCATTGGAAAGAGGAGATGAGAAAGAAAAGTACGTACAGAAAATATAAAATAAAAAGGCTGCTAGGGTTTATAACAGCCTATATATAGGCAATGATAGATAAGAATGAATGGACAGATCGAATTGGGTCGAAACGATAACAACGACACGAAAAGCCCATTTTGTTCCCGAAACGAAAGTAGGTCATCCCATATATCAAAATATAGGTTTTTGATATTTTTAAAATCAATGGAACTAGCTTCAAACCCAAATTATATTGTATATAGAAGTTAGCTTTCAGAATCAAATTATATTCATTTAAATTATATTAATTGATTTCTACGCGTTTCGAGCTCGCATGATCAAACAACAAGTCTGATTGCTGCGAAACTTGAAATCCTACAGTAATTCACCGTTACGGATCCGATGTAATTGGTTTCGTCGAAATCCGAGACAATGGCCAAAATGGTTAATTTTCAAGTTAATTAACTAAATTATTATTAAATCGGTTTAGTCACTTTTTAAATTCAAATTTAAATGTTAACATTTTTTTATCATTTTTGATTACATAGAAATTTATAATCTTTTAAAATAAATTTTCCATGTTAAATCCAATATTTAAACAATACATTAATTTCAGAGTTCAATTGCAATTGTAATAAAATTCCAAATAATTATATTTCAATTTCAATCACATTCTTTTATTTCGATTTACACTCTTATTATTAAATCCACCAAAACCATATGAATATAATTAATAGTAGTTTACATATTATTACATTCTTATTCTATAGTTATCATCTTAACCGATATTAACTACGGTATTTAATCACATTAATTGCAATTGATTTACAATTAATTTCAAACGGATTAAATATCAAGATGATAATAAATCAATTATTATACATTAATAATCCACCTCTATTAACCTATTGTTTACAAACAAAGGTTGATAAATTACTTACCAAATATTGATTCATTCTATACTAACCAATTTCAATTAATTAAATATAATTACCAATTTAATTCCTTATTTACAATTATAACCAAATCAACTTTACAATTATTTCAATTAATCGAAATTACATTAAAATAGTTGTTAATAACATTCAAACAACATTATTAAATCATGTTCTAATTATTTTTCTCGTTAATAATTCCTAAATTATAATTTCTCACAATATTAAATTTTAAAAATCATATTTAATTTAATATTTTTAATTATCGAAAAATACGGGTCGTTACAAAGTTTTTCAAGTATTTTCACTAGGTGCTGAAACGGGTCTACTAAGTACTTAGAGATTTCTAGGCTTACCTCTGATCAACGTATTACTAGATTCTGTAAGAACGAGGATAAAACTTGTTGAAACATCGAGTTATCAAAGGTTTTTTTGATATAAAAGTATTCTGTGATACAAGAGTTTTTAACAAAGAAAATTTCAAACTTTTAAGAATTAAATATAAAAACCACTTGAATTATCTATTGGCGTAATTAAGAAACTAATGAAATAAATACATAAGTTATATATAGACTATTCTATTTGCATTTACAGTTTTGATTCAGATTTGAATACACGATTTTAAGGTAATTCACACATGTCCGATTTAGGATTGTTCGCTCGATTCTCGATGACGAACACTGATACATATTTTTGATACGAATCTGAAGTTCTCTATTATAGTTTATTACTATGTAAGGAGGATGGAAGTTTCTAATCAAGAATTCTGATTAGAGTCCGCACTAGAGTAGTCGGGTTACCAATACTAGTTTGGAAAATAAAATTTCATATTCCAGTAGGAGATCGAAATTGTTATACGTACGAATGGTATATATATCGTACGAATTTTAATAAAATGATTGTATGCTATGACTGCTAGCTATGATTGTTTCTTGCTTAGGATTGCTATGTTGTTTGGTTGCATGTACTTTTATGTTTCATTATAAATAGGAATTGGTTGCTTGTGTGTTAAAGATAGTAAAAAAAATTGAATGTGAGTGAAATAGATGTGAATAAATTGGAACTAAACCAATTAAGTGTTAATAATAATAATAATAAAATATATTAAATGTCAATGGAAATTGAATGTTAATAAAAATGAAGTGTATAAATTAGCTATGGACATTGGAAGATGTAAATTAACATAGTTATGAGTTAATTAAATTAATTGGATGAATATTATTAATTGAATGGTTTCTTTTATTGTAAATCATCGTTGTAACTGTTTTGATTGCGTATGATTGTTGTATGTTGTATGTTAGTGCTTATACTTATGATTTAAATTCAAAATTCATGTTATATAATCTATTAAGCATATACATGCCTTCTATATTTTTATATATGAGTAATATCATAAATTTAGTTGAGATAGATACATACGAAGACCATTTGGATGTACACGCGGGTTTTTATATTCTTCTGCTTGTTTAATACGAGCAAACTCGCTCGTACTAATATAATAAGGTACATATCTTGGATTACATACCGCACTTCTATATTTTTCCCTTCAGGATGCCTCATCATTGAGATGAGATGTATATTTAATATATTTGGGTTATATATTATATTGTAAATTTTTCCGATCGAGCCGCGCAACGGAGACTCTGCCAAAATTTTCCGTAAATCCGGGTGTTAGAAAAAATTTGAGGTTTTGAAAATTTTATAACTTATTTTATATATAAGTTGTAATTTACGTAAAACCGACATCGAAGTGTCGTAGAGAGAGTGTAGTAATGGTTTTGTAAATAAGATTTTAATGTTGTATAAGTTGATTGTTTTAAATAAAATATATAAAGTGTTAAATTCCGTACTTAGTCCCTTTTCGAGGACGAAAAGTTTTCAGTGGGGGAGAATGTAACGACCCGTATTTTTAATTGTTTTAAATGGTTAAATTTAATATGATTATTGAATAAAATTGGTTAGAAATAAAAATTTAATGATTTATTATTGTGGTTATTGAATACGAACTTGAATAAAATTTTGAAATAACCAATTTTGTAAATTTCGGCATTAACCAATATGAAATGAAATTATATGTATTAGAAGTGCTTATAATCAATAGCAAAGATTGAATTATAAGTGTTGAATTATTTAGATGAAAATAAAATAATCATCGATAACTAAATTCATTTGGAAATTTATGATTGTTAATGTAGTTTATTGGATAATTAAATTATTTAAATTTAATATTGCAATTATTTAAATAATTGAATCTTGAATTAATGTGAATGAAAATAGTATCGAAAATTGATTTAAATTTTATTAAAACATGAATGAAGATTGTTAACATTTAAAATTGGATTTAAAAGTGAATAATTAGAAATTGGAAATTTTATATTATGATTAACGAGTAAAAATAGCCATTTTGGCCGCTGTCTCAGATTTCGACGAAACCAGTTCATCGGATCCGTAACAGTGAATTATTATAGGATTTCAAGTTTCGTATCAATCAGACTTATCGTTTGGCCGTACGAGCTTGAAACACGTAGAATTTAATTAAAATAAATTTATTTTGAAAAGATATCTTCTGAATATGATGGAATTGGCTCCCGCTAGTTCCATTGTGTTCGGAATATGGGTATTTGGTATAGAATGATGGTTAGCACGTCTCGAGAGGGGTCCGTGATATTGGAGCGAACAATGTTAAGCAAAAATCTATATAACATCGTCTCCTTCTTCTCTTTTATCACAACCGACACCCAAAACCCTCTCATCCAACGTCCCACGTTGATCGAGGCCACTCGAGACATTTTCGGGCCTTGACCCTAACTGGAACCTTGTTCGTCTTGTTGAGATGAGTGTTCTGACCGGCCGAGATGTCGAATGGAGACTCGAGTCATCGTAGATCTGGGTTTGAATGTCGCGACTTCAACCACGTTTATCTTCATCAACGTTGATCTATATTTGGCGGCACCTAAAGGAGACTTGTAGAGGAGGACTGGAGCTACCTACGGTTGGAATTTCATGGCTAACGGCAAATTGAGGCGGCGTATTTTTGGAGTTGATAGCATTCGAGTTTGGGCTGTTTATCTCGAAAACGGCGGCGGGTTAGGGCACCGGACATGTTGCGTTGGGTGGCGGATGACCTGGGGAGACGGCGGCCATGTTGCGGTGATGGTCGGAGGTATGGATCGACAGCGACACTCATTTGAATGGATCGACGATGGGTCGAATGCGAGCCTGGGTCACGATGGTCATTAGTGCTAAGTGTGTTTAATAAAGGTAATTAGATATGTTAATTAAAGTGTTTAATTAATTAAATAATATCAATTGTTAATTACTTCGTATCTTTTACGTGTGAGGTTCAATTTGGGTGAAACAAGTCGCATTGCGATCGTATCGACGAGGATACGACATGGAATTGAATTGAAGTTTATTTGACATTGACAAATTTTCAGTTTCAAATAAAGGTGAGTGTTTTAAACGCTCACGAAGTACTAAATTTCCTACTGTTAGTTAAACTAATTAAAGAAGTGAAATTTAAATTGAATTGTTAGTTAAACGCCGTGTTTGATAACTAGTTAACTATTGTGCTTTATTGACTAAAATTGAATTGGTTGGATTTGAATTGATTGACAATTAAAACCGACATTTAAAATTTGATTGATAAATTTGATATTAAAATTGATAGTATAAATTAACATTTAAAATTGTTAGGAATTTGATTGTTAAATGAATAATTGGAATTGATGGTAAATGTGACATTTAAATTTGATAGGAAAATTAACATATTGTACACTTATTAAATAGACATCAAAAATTTGATATTTTAATCGATCTTAGCTTGCATATCACCTTTAATTAAACATCCCGACACTTATAATTATTGATTGTTGTGTGATATGGTTGAATTTGGTTGATTTGGATGTTAACTTATATGGTGATGGATGATACTGTTGATTTTCTTTATGTTGCTAGTGGTCTTGATTTTTCCGTGTTATCACATTGATGTTACCACTGTTGATATGATTGGTCACCTAGACATTTAAATTTGATATGGATGTTGAATATCCTATCTGATTTGTGAATTTTGATGCATAGCTGCCTGCTTGGCGGAATTCTGATTTTGTGGTTTTATCGCCGTTCAGAAAAATTCGAGTTTATTTATTGGATTTTAAAAGGTTTCAAAATCTACCTTTAGAAATTTATATATTGTAAAGAATTATGTAAAGAAATCAAATTTGAAATTTCAAAGTCATAATCAATATATGTTTTGCATTATGGAAATTTGATTATTTTAAAGATTTGAATATTAAAATTCAAACATTGAAGTTAAATTGTTTTAAGTAATTTAAATCTATGTATTGAGATTATACTCGAAGTTATATAAACTGAAATGGTTTTGAAATGAGATTTAAATTAAAACTCGAGCCACTATATTAATCGTTTGAATCGAAATTGAAACTGACCTGAATTGAAATCAAAATTGAATGGAATTGAATTTGAAAGGAATTGAATGGAAACATTGGAAATTCAATTCATTTGTTTGGAATCTGGATCTGGGTTCAGATTTGTTGGAAATGGAAAGAAACGGTTCATTTTGAAACTATATTTTTCTTAATTTTGATTTGACTTACATGAAGATTTTAGTCCTGACTCGAGTGTTTTGTTTATCATTAAGGTCGAGTCAAATCGAGTTTTTCAGTTATCAAAGCCAGTTATTCCGGGGGACGAAGACGAATATTTGGTATATCATATCTACTAGTATTTATTCCGCTGCACTATTTTATTCCGTCTATTAAAATGTATAACTCTGATAGAATAGTATAACTCTAATTTATGTTGTAAATTGAATCGAGTAGATATTGTTAAACAGCTTCATGAACTGTTTATGTGATTATTGTATTTTATCATTCTGCTGCGAGATTCTGTTGTTGTTTTCTTCTTTTCTTCTATTTCTTTAAATTAAACCCATTGATAATCTATCTTTTAAACGGTTTTAGCTGACATGTGGTTTACTGTCGACTTGAACTGTTCAAAAAGGTGGGTCGTCACATATGCTCTCCTTAACTTAAAACATTAAACGATCCGGAGGGATCACGCATTAAATTAAACATTAAACGATCCAGAGAGATCAACTTAAACGATCAGGAGAGATCAAGCCTTAAAAAAATTAATTTAATAAAAGGATTTGAATGCCTTATAAATAGAATAAAACTGATAAATTTTGGATGAACACAGGATGATTTCGATATATGATGTGAATCTGATATATGATGTGATTTTGATATATAATGTGATTTTGATATATGATGTGACAACTCTGAATGAGAAGCAAAAATATAATGATGTAAATCCCAAACGAACATGGGACAATTAGAGATATGTGATGTAATTGGAGATATGTGATATAATTGGAAACATAGAATTTAATTAGAAATATGTGATGTAAAAACTCCGAATGAAATCAGAATGGTCGTCATATATAGATTACTCTTAGGCAGAGTCTAGAGTCTTAGGATGTAACAGGTTTGAAAAGACTTGTGATTGGCAAGAGAATTCAAAAGAATTGGACGATTCACTAAGGCTAAAGCAGCTGGAAAGCTAAACTATTGAAGACTGGAGATAAGAACTTGTTCTTAAGCAAAGCACACCTTTCATTCAAAAGGCGTACTTTGGGGAGCAAACATTTACTCACTTTTTGACCAAAGCAGATAACTTAAAATGAACCTAGATAACTTATACAAAGTCGGATTGACTTGAAATTTTGGGAGAACACTTAGAAGACATAAAGGAAGGATCACAGAAAACATGGGATCATTTGGAGGTTATTTGATGGATTGATAGGGACATAACTAGATGGATCGCTAATGATCCAGGTAAGTTGGGCCTCATAACCTGCAATTTATAGGGACGTCCCACACACTCTAGAGAGAGTACCTACAAGGTTTCATCTAGTTTCATTAAGTTTTGAATGAGTTATGGATGATTCTTCTCCGAATTGGGCCAGTTTGATCCATCAGGTTCAACCCATGAGGATTGGGCCCCATGACCTATGATCCACAGAGGAGGCTCTCCTACTCATCAATATTGCATATATGAAGTTTTGTGTGATTTGGTTAACTATTGAGTGAGTTATGATGATTCTTCTGGACCAGATGACCCATGAAGATGGATGATCAAACGAACTCCAAATGACTTGATATTTGGACAAGGCACTTAAATAGAAGATATGAAGACAATCAAACTAAGATCACCCAAAAATATGCTAAGTGGATGGAAGGCTAGCGATCCATCCCCTATGGATAGCTAGTGATCCATCAGGATAGGTCGGATCGCCCTCAAACTTTCCGAGCTCCTTCGTAGCATTAAGTAAAGGCTTCTGATAGAAAAATATGCTAAGTTGATGGATAGCTAGCGACCTGTAGAAATGACTCAGATTGATTTGAGATTTTCGGTGATGACTTGGCATAACAACTGGACTCTTCTACACTTGGACTTCTGGCCAAATACTCACTGAATTCCCCTATAAATACTCACCTACTACTACTAGAGATGGTTCTTTTTCGGGGAGAGAGCCACCATTACTCTACTAGAATTCCTTCACTTCTTCAATTTTCTTCTCCCTCACAACAGTGATCAATGGGGTTACTATGATTCTCCGATCAACCCTTGTACTTGTGACTTATTCTAACTCATTGTAACTTAGATCTAAGGACTAACTAGTTGATATCCAGACAGATTCAACTAGTATAATCATAATAAAGATTGATTAAAGTGGATTTAGGCCAAAGTCAGCCAAACCACTATAAAAATTCTATGTCGCTTTTCTTACTTCTGCTTTTTATTTGTTGTTTATCTGAGATTTGTGCTGCTAATTATCCGCACTGGTGCTTTCACAGTCGATCCAGGGTGTTGATCCATTTTTTGGGTTAACAGACTGCATCTTACGCTTCCTTAAGCAGTCCCAATTTACTTCTACACCTCCGGCATAGTCCCCACTCAATACCCAATTTAGTTTATTCTTTTATTTCATTATAATACTTTACTAATGCGCACCCTTCACAGTCCCCACTTGGTTCACCTTAGATTATATAACCTACTATAATACTATGCCCCATGCAAATTCTTACTTCTCCTTTAACTGTTTAATAATGCGCCCCACGCA
Organism: Allium fistulosum; assembly: GCA_030737815.1. Lineage (NCBI taxonomy): Eukaryota > Viridiplantae > Streptophyta > Magnoliopsida > Asparagales > Amaryllidaceae > Allium > Allium fistulosum. Next base: position 1,331,241,054 of record CM060902.1, on the reverse strand, counting down.
GGTCTTACTTATAATACTACGCCCCATGTAGGTCTTATTTATTATTCTTTAGCTACTTAATACTACGCTCCGTGCACATCTTATTTTTCTTCTTAAAGTATATAATTCTGCGCCTCCACGCAATTCTTACTTATTATTAGTATTTTCAATGAAGTGTTCAATACTACACCTCATGTAGTTCTAACTTGGTTAATACTGTGCCCATGTAGTTGAATGCCTTTCTTTACCTTCCTCAGGTGTGCATTTGTGAATGCCTCTCCTCACCTTCCCAATTGTGCATTCAGTTTAAACATTTGTTTAACTTACGGAACTGCCCTACAATCCATAAAAGTTGAATGCTTCTCCTCACTTTCTTAAGGGATGCATTCGAGTGAGTGTCCCCACCAACTAAAAGGGATTAAGAAGATTAAATAAGAAAAAGATAATAAACAGATGGGAAAAAGGGTATGAGGGCTAGGGCCCAATTATTGTGGAACTATAAACATAACTCTTTTCTCATTTCTTCATTTCATTTCCATACCATTTAAAAACTAATAATAGAAGCTAGAAAGGAGTATTAATGGTGGTAGCTAAATAAAGAAAATAAGAAGAAGAAGAAAACACAAGCTAAAAGGGATTAAGAAGATTAAAATAAGATTATCCAAAGATCTAAGTGAGTAATCGTGAACCTTTTTTTTTACCATTTTCATTGTTTTTTACTTCGGTTTGGATTTACTATGATGGAGTTCCTACGAGATCAAATTTAAATTAGCTAAATGATGTACTAATGAATGTTAAGGAAGTATAACATTGCATGGGTTGTTTAGTTATATTTCCATACTTTAAGGATTTTGAAAATGCTATGAAAATTTAATATGGTATTTTAATTATTGTTTTAGTAATGGGTTTTAATTCAAAGAATGTTCCATACCAAAATCATTGATCATGAACTTTTAGAGGAAAAATACCTAGCGAATAATATTCAAAAATTAGAAATAAGAGTAAAACATGTTAAAATAATTATTCATGAATTTTTTGGAATTTAGAAGGATTTTTTGAGCTAAAATCAATCACTATTAAAGGGACACTGCATTGGCCGAAGGTGATTGTGCAAGGAACTGAGACATATTAAATAAACTTGATGAAATAAATGTTAAATGATTAGGGAAAATGATCTCACATAAATGTTGAAATGATAAATAAAGGACATTGTCAGAAAGTGGAGTCTAAATGTATCAGGTGGCGAAATGTGGAAAGTGGATAATAGACATGTCCTGTAACAACCCGCATATTTTCCGATTTTATATTTAAATATTTTATTTAAATATTTCATCGTTAGTCGGATTTTAGTCCGAAAAGCTACTTTTTGCAAACAGTCGAATTGGGACTCGAGACCACTTCCATTGAGTTCAAAATGCCGTTTGCGACCTTTTTGAGTATAAACTTTGATATGTTTGGAGCTAGTCAAAAATTTGACCATTTGCACTTTGGTTTTGGGTTTGGGTTCAGCCCCTTTGCCAACTTAACCCCCAAATCTGAACCACTCCTCCCCATTCTCCCTCACTTCCTCCTCATTTCAGTTCTTGAGCAACAATGGTGAGTGGAATGGGAAATTAGAATTCCCAAGCCCTAGTTTCCATTTGCAAATCAAGTTCTAGCTCCAAATTCAAAGAGAACCCATTGGTAAGCTTCATCTCCTTCTCCTCCAACACATTCTCTCTTTGATTTCAGAAAATTCCTAAACCTAATTTGGGAAATGTTTCTCTTTTAGCTTAGATTCATGCTTCTTGTGTTGAGATTGAAGTGTGGTTGATCTTCCCTTGTCTTCTAGCTTCTTCTTCATTTGTTTGGGTTCAAAGGTGAGATTTTTATCTCACACCTATGACTATAACCATCTTTGATTGTTAGGTATGAATTCCTAACACTATTTCATGTTCAATTGCTTTTGGTTTGAATTGCTTTGGCGAACATTTCAATTTTTGATGTTTTGAATTCAAAACCTTGAAACTCCTTGCTTTGTATTTTGAACATGTTTTTGGTTGTGAATCGGAGAGTCTATAGGGCCGTATTATCGATTGACAAAAGCCCCGAACTCCATTCTCGACCGGGTGAAAGTGTGGGAGATTTCTCTCCCACTAGGCTGAAAAACGATTTCAGCACGTCACCAGACGTCTGCAGGTAGGCTCAGACGTCTGGAGACTGTTTCAGGCAGTTCCTGAAACTTGCTACAGACGTCTGAGCATTTACCCCAAACGTCTGGAGCCTGGAGCCTGACGTCTGGAGTCTGCAGGTCGAACCCCGTACCCCCCTTCATAGGGGATCTTATCCGAAAAACATTCAACAGAATTTCTACTATGATGGTTTTGGGAATTGATTTCTTTGGATTTTTCTCACGTCTTCGAATGTGAATTTATGTGATTCGATTTGTTTCAACAATCGTTTTGTGACTTGTCACTCTAAAGATATGAAGGTTTTAATACTAGTAGTAAATATCAAAACCCTTTCATCAAAATGTTTTCAACTCTATTTTTAATACCAAACTCGTTTATCAAACCGTTTTCTAATCTATTAGTATATACAAGCCTTTACTTCACTCGGATGAGAAATCAAATTAAACGACTTAGTAAAACGAGTGGTATGAAACGCTCGCGTTCACTTTGTCAGTTAGCTCTTGGACTTGTTCGATTGAACCCTTTTGTGACAATTTTCTAGTGAAGACCTACAACTTGTTCGTAAATATTTAAGTTAAGCAAGTGGTTATGGGACATGAAGCTAAACTCATATATTTACTAGCTTGGTGTGATTGACACTTCTTGATGATCGATGATGATCACTTTATGGTTTAGACTAGCAACGTGCGATGTCTCTTTGTCCACGTGGAGGACTGTTCCTCGTTTTAATGAGCTTCATCTCACTTCTCGCATGGGTCGTACCTATTTAGGTGCGTCGATGTTTACTTCTCGCATGGGTCGTACCTATTTAGGTGCGTCGATGTTTATTTCACGCATGGGTCGTACCTATTTAGGTGCGTCGATGTTTATTTACTTCGTGGAGCAATCGGCTCAATAAGTCGGGACATGGGGCGTATCTATTTAGGTGCGTCGATGTTCGTCTATGCATGGGGCGTATCTTTCTAGGTACGTCAATGTTCGACTTTGCATGGGGTGTATCTTTCTAGGTGCATCGATGTTAGACATTACATGGGGCGTATCTTTCTAGGTGCGTCGATGTTTATTTATGTATAAGGCGTATCTTTCTAGGTGCGTCGATGCTAGAGCATGGGGCGTATCTATTTAGGTGCGTCGATGTTCGACTTTGCATGGGGTGCATCTTTCTAGGTGTATCGATGCTAGACTTTACATGGGGCGTATCTTTCTAGGTGCGTCGATGTTTAGTTTATGGGATTGGCCATCCTCTTTCTTGTGTCTTCTGGATTTCTTGTTGATGATTTCTAGAATTTGTGTGTCGTTAACTTTTGTGATTTCTGGATATTGATTTCTGGAATTTATGTTTCACCAGCATTTACGATGGGCATTGATAGGTATGTCATTATTTGTGGCTTGGTGAATTAAATTAATAATATGACGTTCTTTTCTCTGTTTTGAGATTATTGAGATATTGTATGACTTTTGTGGGATTTCTAATGTATACTTATCATAGTATGACACCTTTTTGTTATCATACGTTTTATTATCATATCTCATATCCTATCTCACTTTATCTGATATTTATTGCTAGACTGATCCATTTATTATTTTCTTCTTAAATAATACTCGGGTCAGACTAAGATTTTACAGGTGCTTCCTCATGACTTCGTATCTGGAGCCATCTTCTGAGTTTTGGCTAACTACTCTAGTTTAGTAGTTTTTGTTGTATACATTTGAGATTAGACTCATTGATGTATACATATTCTATTGTCTTGCACTTGTACCTATTCTTTTGTGTTATTGTGGATCTTATTTGACCACTACTCTGATGTACACTTTCATGTGTTATATTCATATCTATTTCCGCCTTTGTGATATGAATTGTCTGTGACTGATTTGTGTTATGTTTATTTCTATATTTGTTTCCGAAGATTATATATAGCCACTGTGTGATAGCTTTGAGTTTGTATCGGTATGTCGGATTTCCTCCTTAATGATATGCATTCTATACTATCTGACATATCGGTGCTCGCACAAAGAAGTTACACGGATGGTCGCTCCTCAACAGCCTTATTCCCCGTGCTAGTTGACAGCATTACACTGTAGTGTTCTTGGCTAGCGTGGGTATAAAGGTGGGGCGTCACATGTCCAACTTTAACTGGTGTAGAGCTGAAGCTGCAGTGAAATATTGAGATAGTAAATTGGGCATCTAGGCCAGAGGTAGTGAATTTCCATAGGAGTTATCGACTTTTGGGGAGGGTTAATACTGCAAGGAGATGTACTACGCTAAAAGAGGAAATGTTGGCTAAGGTTTAAAGCCGAAAGGTGTAGGAGAGAACTACATCGAAAGCTAAATGGCATGGTAGGGAACTACGTTGGAGTAGTTAGGTCATTTGAGCTGATGGTATAGCTAGATATACTATGCTAAGGCCAAAAGAAGGCAGTGAAGTACTGCTTTGCAATATGAGTAAGGCACACTGCAGCGCCTAACGGATGACGGCATTGTTGTCTTGCGTTGAAATGAAACCAGAACCTAATATACGTCAACTAAATAGAGCTCGAGAAGCTTAAGGTGACTAAGTAGAAGAAGACCCTATATAAGAATAAGGGTTTGAAATGTAGATTGCCCCTAAATGGGGATGCTCATTCAAATGCACACCTTAGGATGGTGAGGAGAAGCATTAACATCCAAAGGGACATGGGACGTCTGGGTAGATTGTATGCTCTCATAACTGCATATGGCTCATTCTTTGCAATGTAAATTAAATAAGACGAAACTGCATATGGTTGATTCTTTGCAGTTTGATAAATAGGGGTGATCCTTTGTATTGTAGATTAAATAAAGACGGGACTACATGTGTGTAACGATATGCTCTTCTTATTACCAAGACGACACTTAATACATTCTCGGTATTCATGTGCCGATCATTTAGTCATCCAAAAGATAGGTCATTAGGGGTGAAAGAAAGAAAGATAGAATAGAATCTCACAAAATGTGACGAGTAAAATATAATATATAAATCAGGTCTTTACAAAAAGAAAGAACTTTATATATACATACAATATCAGAGTACACTAGTCTATTATCAGCTTAGACAGTTATAACAACCTGCCCTTACAATTGCTGATATCTACAACAATAATAAACAACGAAAAATAAAATAAAATATAGAAGTACATCTTGGGCATCCAGCTCTTCTCCTAAACTCTAAAGCATCCAGAGCTAATCTGAAACATGTTCGGTCTGTCCCGAGCATTATAAGAAAACAACGCCCGGGTTAGTTTGGTAATACCAGCATGAGAAACTCAAATCGCAAGGAATTCTATTATAACTTATAAAATCCTTAAAAATTAAAGCTATCTCATAAGACCACGCCGTACATAAACATGGACGGGTTTTACCTTACGATAACCAAAACATTTTATATGAAAATCAAGTGATATTATCATAATGTCTACGGTTTAAAGTACTTAATAACTAAGTAGCTGTGATGCATGTACATGATAGCAATAATATGTATACAATAAAAAACCGAAGGCGCTTATTGGAGAATGGATTTTCAACAATAGCAAGGTAAGGGACTGCCTTCCGAAAGGTATACCTCTAGATAAAATGTACCTAAGGGCCTCGTCGGGACCCTCTGCTAGCAAGAACGGTCTACCCTTGATTGGATAGTATCGAATACGATCACCCCTTAGTTGTGATCAACAACAATAAATGGGCAACGAAGCATACATATAGATGTCGACTCTAGATAAGGCGATGATCATACCATATTGGGAGCAACCCATATAGCCTTGCGGCATACCTTGTTTTATCCATTGCCAGGGTGTGAAGCTTAAGAGGTCACGGTTATCATTTTCATAGCAGACCATCTTGGAATGCTAACACTGCCTTTCAGGCAGAAATGCAATGCCAGCATTCATCCATTCAAGTTGTTCCGGGATCAAACAAACATTTACTATCTTCCATTTTGGAATCACCCATAGGAAGAATAGTATAGCTCCATAGCATTCTTCATAACAATCCATCATGAACGTTATTAGTTTAGAGTGGTTCAGATAAATCATACTTATCAGAAACCGATGTCTCCTAACTAAGCGGTACGGCTAACTCAATTTCGATTATTTGAAATTATGCAACAAGTATTCAAGTCCTTACTGGAGAACTCGAATATACACAATATACTTCCTAAGTTAAAACAGGTCAAGATTTGATAGTCGGTTATTTAACTATCAAATACACAATCAGACAATAATCCAGGGAATTAATTTTCCCATAGCAACCACTAAGCCTCAAAATATGTTTTCTTTTATTTAAATATCTTTTCAGAATATTTATCAAAATATTCATATATTTATCACACTGGAATAAGTATATTCACAAAAAATTATGAAAGATTTCTCATTTTAATATCATACTAAAAGGATCAAACAAATGTTATTTAAATTAAAGATAAAGATAACCCCAAACACTATTCCTTTGGTGTTAAGCATGGAACAAATGTCCACAACATCATAATTAAAAAGGTCAGTTAAGGGAAATCCCATCTCCATTTCTTTTATAAATTTCTTTAGTAAATCCTTTTAATAAATCATTTTCATTAAAGAAATCTCTTTTGCTTAAGTTCTAAATCCATTTATAAAACTCTTTTATAAATATCCAAAAATCTTTTGTAAAACACTTTTATAAATATCCAAAGTCATTTATAAAACTCTTTTATAAATCTTCAAAATCATTTATAAATATCCATTTATATTTCCCTTTTCTTAAAATATTATTTACAAATATCATTTGTAAATCTCCTTTAAATAAATCATTTATAAAATATTATTTACAAAATATCATTTGGAAATACCTTTATCAAAATAATTGGACAACTTACAAAATCATTTAAAACACTTATCCTCAAAGTGATATAGAATTAAAGTTAATTTAAAAACCAAATTTTTTTACAAACTTGAAAGGAGGCTTGGTGACCATAATGGTACTAAATCAAGTTACCATTTCAATTAATTTTTAACTCCAAGTCACATAATAGTTATTTACACAAGCCAACATATATGTAAATAAAATCCATAACCAAATCAGAGAATAACATGTCAATACAAACCAACTAGTAGATACATGTCCAATTAACATAATAGCAAGAGGTGATTTTTCCTGCTAAATAGATGTCAAAACAATCTATTAAGTTTCATTATAGCAGAACGGAGATTTATTCTGCTAAAAGATGTCCAAACAATCAATTCAATTAAGTTATAGCAGAAGGAGATTTATTATGCTAACAAATGTCCAACAATCTATTCAGATTAAGCTATAGCAGAATGGTGTTTTATTCTGCTAACAAATGTTTGAGTTTGGTATAGCTTATTCATAGTTGTTATTTACTTAATGGCACGGATGAGAGATCCCTTGGTTTAAAAATCAGTTTACTTATAAAAATAACTGACTTAAAAATAATTGATAAAGTTTAAAATTAAACCTTTGTTAAATAATAATAAAATCTTTATTTAATTACTAATTAAATCATTATTTAATTAATAATTAAATCTTACTTTAATCACTAATTAAATCTTACTTTAATCATTAATTAAAAATTAATTAAATCTCAATTTATCATTGTTAAATCAAAGTTAGATCTTAAGTTAAACTTAATTAGCCCTTAATTAAGTCTTAATTAAACCCGATTAGATTAATTAATTAAACCCTGCCTGATTTGTATTTAATTATCTCTAATCAAATAATAATTAATTAAATAACTAACTTAATTAAATAAAATTTTATTCTTAATTAACTCTTAACTTAATTAATCATTAATTAAAACTTCCTTAATTGATTAATTATAATTAACCTCTTAATTAATTACTTAAATACTAATTACTTAACTTAATTATAATTAATTAATAATATTCTTAATTAATTAATTAATTATTAAACTCATAGTTAATTACAAAAATAATTAACTTTTATACTTAATTAATTTTTTGAAAAAGATTTTCAAAACCATTTCTAAAAGAATCATTTTAAGATCTAATCACTAACTTTTTCCGTACTGCATTCATAACGACTATCGTTATGAATGCAATTCGTGAAAGTTAGATCTAGTTCAGATCTTACTCCAAACTCCACTTCTAACTTTACTTTTAACTTCACTTCTTTTGAAAAATATATGGAAAAGTTTTTATTTGAAAACTAAACAAAGCTTTAATCTTTGAATCTTTTAGTTACTTGTAACTAATAAACAAATTTTGATTCCCTTCCAAGTGATCTCAAGTCTATATATCGTATAAAGATGCTAACTTTCATATCACATATCCAAACATACAATCTTACACATACAAATTTATACCATCATCACATACATGAGCAAAATAACAACTTTAACACAAAACTAAACTTTTAGCCTACATTTATCTTGTCTCACTTTCAATCACTAAACAATAGCATACACATTTAACTAAGATATTCAAATCCAACAATTTCTAGCAACATATCATACATTGATTTTACAAACATAAAAGGTTTAAAACTTTTTCAAAAAAACAAAAGTTTACTCACAAAAATCTTTTCAAATTTGCAAAAGGACCTAGGACTTGAATTTTCTTTGGAAAACTTGATTTTTTTTACATGAACCAAGGAAGTAGGCTCGGCCTAGGTGCAACATAGCTCGACCTTAGTGGAGAGGAGGTTATAGGGCTAAAAATTGAAAAAGGAAGAGAGATAGGAAGAAAAACAAGTGTTTAAACAAGATTTTAAAGTAGAATTTTTATTTTTATTTTTAAACTTAAGAATTTAAAGTGGAAGTCATTATAGGTTTTTGAAAACCTAAAAGAAGATGTAAAAAATTTAGAAAAATTAGAAAATGAAATGGTGGAGGGGAGGGAGAAAAGTTGAATTAGTTGTATATAAAATGAAGTTATAAAATTACAAAATTACCCTTTTGTATCACACCCTCCACTAATATGTTGCCACATCCCCCACCATCTACTCATCTCCAATTTTACACATTGGCCCAAGGATGAAACCCTTTCATCCAACATGTAATGCATTGCCTTATACTATGGTGTAAGAGATGTGATTTATAAGTGACTTTACATATTTTATTTCGGTTTAAAACATGAAAATTGTCGCATCTTATCCTTTAAATTCAGTAAACATATTAACCTTTATTTTATTACTAATCCATGCTAATATTATTTGTAAATGTATGCATGTGTTAACTAAGACATTCACAATATTTTAAACAACTTTTTGATGGTGAAAAATTAAAAATTTTTAAAAAGCTTTTCTGTCACATTTTCTTTGAACTATATACCTTCGTAAACAAAATTCAAAAATAAATTTTCTATCATTAGTTATAAATTAAAGAGGATTATTTAATTATTAAGATCATTAATTAAATACTTAAAATTAATTAAATATTCATCTATCAAAGTGGTAAATTCCATGTCGTTACAATGTGACTTATTCTTTGTATTGTAGATTAAATAGAGACGAAACTGCATGTGGCCGATTCTTTATGACATAAATTAAAGAAAGATGAAACTACATTTGGCTGAGTCTTTGTAGTACAAACTAAAGAGAAAACCAAAGTGCTTAGGGTTTTACTTTGCAATTCAAATGTAGGAGAAGCCGAACTATGCTAGAGGTGCATTTCGGGGTAATAAGTTTCGAATGCCGAACAATGCAGGGATGAGTTGTTTATTTCACAAGTGAGTAATACAAAGGGTGGACTTGGTAATTGGACCGTAGGAAGGTACTTCAATAGTTAAGTTTCCATGCGTAGTTTTAGAGGGAGGGTTCGATCAAGGATTGACCAAAGCCAGAATCACATAGGGGTTTCGGGGATAGCCTAAAGTTGATGTGTGTAATGCTAATATTGCATTTATGTTCAATAGTTATATTAATGAGGGGAAAATCCATTCTGCATATGGCATCGTTGTCTCACTATGTGTTATGCTTTAGGTAAGGTATTATTCACAGTTGAATTTATGTTTGACAGATGTTTTTATTATTGTTTCCCCATAAACTCATGGATGCTCATTTGAGTAGTTTGAGTTTATGGGTATAGGCAGGTTATCTTTGGGCCGAAGGACGAAAACTGAAGATAAAGAAAGAGGATTTATTAGCTAATAAAGAATATTATTTCTACCATTTAAAGAGTTTGGGATGGCATCATCACATGACTTGGCACTCAACTATGTTATTTTCTATTGTAATTGGACCGTGCGTGGGTATGACTTTAGGGTTAAGTTGAAAAATGTATGTATTGAATATTAGGACAATTTATGTACAATGTAAATAATTTAGCTACTCTATTTACTTAGACAATTATATATGCGTGTATGTGTGTGTATACCGAACTCACTTTTGTCACTCAGAAATAATTCTGGTGATGACTAGCATCATCGACGTTCATTTTTGGATCTCCATGTGGAGGATCTTATAATTTGATATCCGAGCCTAGGTTAGGGGACACTTAAGTAAAATGAAGCTAGGAATAGTTAGGCAAATTAGTAAAAAGAACACCTGGGGAAGGTATGCACTGATATATAACGTACTTGTAATTTGCTATATAGATATATAGAAAGATATAATTTCTTTTCTATTATTGATTTTTACTACCTTTTTATCTATTTCTAATGAAGACTTTCTTAACATAAAAAGAGACAAAAGTGAGGAGTGGACGAGTTATGATAGGAAGAGATTATGCAAGGAGGGAGACTAAGAGTACGCAGACAAATGGGAGGAATAAAAACGAAATGCCAAGAGCAGTTGAGGCTGAAGCTACACAACCAGTTAACGTAGCAGGCATGGATGTGAATGCCTTGTTTATGCAATTTATGCTGCAAATGATGAGGGAAGATAGGTCGGAGGCTTCAGGCCCAGCTGTAGGAAGAGAAGGCTTCTCAAAAATGAAACAAGACTACAAAAACCTAGAAGGAAAGATGTTTTCTGGGAAGGGGCTTGTAACACCCTATATTTTGGAGGGTCCATAGTATAGGAAATTAAATCAAAAATTAATAATAAAAAGATATTATTAATGAGATTAATAAAATTATTTAATTGCAAAAATTGCACAAGGGAGATTTAATTAATTAAGTGTGTGACACTTTAAAAGGTTAATTGAATGGACCAAGTGCAATTAAAGCAAGTAAGGTTGGCTTATTAATGAAAATAAAAAATTTAGATTTCAAATGGGAAGGATTGTGTAAACGGAAGTGTAATAATGTGACTATTCAAAAATGGGATATCATCCCAAGCCAAAAAAACAAGCCCACTTTCTTTAGCCACATCCCCTCATTTCTATTACTTCATTCACAAAACAAATCCCTAAAATTTTAAACCAAGGCCGGCCAGCATTTCATATAAGAGAAGAGGAAAATCAAAATTTAAAGATCAAGCTTTTAACCATAAGGAACAAGGAAGATTAAACAAGGTTTTTCATAATCAAGGTGAGTAAAAACATTCTCTAAAAACTATCCCTATCCATTGGGGTTTGGATTTGATCTTGTATGGATGTTTTGATGATGGTAAACATGTTTAAATGATTAAAAGATTACTTGATTAAGTTTGGAAATGTTAATAAGGTGAATTTGTTATGCTTTAGGGAAAAAATATGAATTAAACTAAGTAAAATGATTCGAAATTGGAATATGATGTTTACAATGTGAAACAAATATGGGATTTCAATTTCATAATTTTTGGAAATAATTTGATTTTAAATGAATTTTCTAAGTTGAGAAAATGTTTAATTTTGAGAAATTAATTATTAAAGATAGTAAATATAACTATTTGAACCTAAAATTTTGGGACAAGTTAAAATATGATAAATTTAATTTTTGGTGAATTTTGGTTTTTTTCCATCAATATTCGATTTTATACGAATTTATTAGTAAAGGAAATAATTGGTTAATTAAGGAAAATTAATTAATTAATTGGGTATATAGTTAGCCAAATCTAAAAAGTAAACTGTAAAGAAGGAGATTAACCAATGAAAACTCAACTCCAAATGGAGGTTGGTGGAAGTAAATACTTAGGAAATGAATTAATTTTCAAGATAATCGCAAATTTTCCATTTTAAACTCACGAAAGCCTTCATAGAAACAACCCACGATAACTTGGGTAGGCATCGTCTCACGACAGTACTTGACGTAGTTTACATGCGATAGCTCTGGGAAAGCAAACCCATGATGGCGATTGAAGTAAACATGCAAAGCCTTAGTAAAGCAATATACTCACGATGACTATTAGGAAATTAATGCGCGATGACATAAGATGGAGTCAAGGCATGATGGCACTAGATGTAGGTAACACACGATGTTTATAAAGGAGTTAACACATGATGGCTATAAAAGAGTTAACATGTGATGGCTATAGGGGAGTCAACCCATAACTGTTACTTGAAATTCAATACATTATAGTTTAGGAATCTATCAACCCATGAAAGCTTTTGATAAGTTGACACGCGATAGCTAAAATAATATCACCATGATAAGTATAGGGTATACTTAATTCGGATTGGTATATGACATGGTTCATAACTAGATGATAAGTGTAGGGTGCTCTTCTTAATTGAACATATGCACATTATGTAATGTTGTTTACGTATATGATGTATCTTGATAATGGTAAAGTGAGGGGAAAACATGTTCCATGTTAGTAGCGTGGTCCTACTATGGATGACTGGGGTAAGGATTTTACTCATACCAAGCTTTATGTATGGCCCATGTTTTTCTTATTTCTCATAAACCCGCAGGTACTCATTTGAGTAAGTTGAGTTTATAGATTAGAAAGGTATTGACTATAGGATGAATAAATATTTCATAGATAAAGCAGGAGGCTTATCTAGAGAATAAAAATGTTTTAAAATTTCTGCTCTACAAAACCAAAAATTATAGCTGGTTATATGTTGTGTTGGCATCTTCCTATACCAGAAACAATACAACTCTTACTTTCTATTGTATCTACCCCCGCATGGGAACGAATTGGGTTAAAGATGATGTAATGATCTATGTAGTTCAAACTAATGTAATGAAAAGTTGTTTAGTTGCTCCGTTTACTTATGTTGTGCAAAATAATACTGAACTCACTTTATCATTGGAAAATGAATAGTGATGACTGTAGCATCATCAACGTCTTTTCAAGTCTCGGAATGGGGGATGTTATAAAGTGGCATCAATGCTTAAATTAGGGAAACACCTAAGTAAAAATGGAGCTAAGTAGTAACTTATTAGTGGAAGATGAACATCTTGCGGAGGGTATAAGTTATATATATATAACGCACTTGTATTTTGATATAGATATATAGTAGAATTTGTCAATCCCTTTACAATTGATCTCACTCTCTTACTTCTATTTCTTATGGACCCTTGCTTATGTAGAAGGCAAGAAAGGATCTACATAATGATGTTTGAACATAAGAAGTATATGAGTGAATGCTAGTAGAGGAGACGATCGTATGCAAACCAATGGCCAAGGAGGGAAGGAAAATTTAGAAGTTCGTACTGAAACCAGTACTCAAGTGCCTGCACCAACCGAAGGTGGAATGGATGTGAACGATTTTTCCACCAGTTTATGACGGAGATGATGAGGCAACAGCTAGCTTGAGCTGTTGAGCCGAGATAGGAAGTATCAAGAGAAGTAGACTTTTGTAAAGTGAACAAAGATATCAAGAGCTACGGAGGAAAGGAGTTCACAAGGAAGGAGTCTACCTTGGAGGTGTTGAATTAGTTTAAAGTATGTCAATATATTTTCAAAGATTTTAGATATAATAATGATCAAAATAGGTGGTTGGCTTCTCATTAGCTCTAGGAGGATGCATTAGACTGGTAGGAGGCTGTGATTGTTAAGGTCCTAGAGAATGAGATAACCTAGGAGTAGTTTAAGGAGCGATTCGAGGCTCAGTTTATCCTTGAATCTTAGAAGAGTTATTTCTATAGAGAGTTCCTTGACTTGAAGGGAGAGATGACTTTGGCAGAGTACATCCAGCACTTTAATGCTTTGTCAAAGTATGGAAGGGAGCATATCGATTCTCCGCTGAAGAAGAATGAGAGATTTATTGAAGGTCCGAGCAAAGGGCTGAATCGCAAGGTGATGGCTAATCTATTGGCTCCTTTCAATATGGTGGTTAAAATGGAGAGAAGGTATGATCGCTTATTTCAAGAAGAGAAGAAATATGATATTAGATCAAGGGTGGCTAGAAGAAAATATTCAATCATTATCAAAACGGTGGAAATAAGAAGGGAGGAAAGACTTATGGAGGAAGTACTTAGAAGCTGAATATATCGGATGTCACCTGTTTTAATTGAGGCGAGAAGGGGCACTACTCTACTAAGTGTACCCAACCAGAGAATAAGAACAAGGCGAAGTGCTTTATCTGTAACAAGCCAGGTCATAAGAAGTGGGACTGCCCAGAACTAAGTAGGCTAAGGTATATGCTTGGGAAGGACCTCCGTCTGGACCGACTGTTGAGAACAAAGGAAAGGGTGTGCTTGGAGGTACGATTTTGATTTCCAATATACCAGTTATAGTTCAATTTGAATTGGTGCTACTCACTCTTTCATTTTTGAGAGATTTGGTTGATAGGTTTGAATTAGACACTTTGATTACGTACTTGTGTGTGGTTAATATGATTGGTGGTTATGCCACTCTTGGATTAAGGTGTACTGAGCTTAATTTTGATTTGTGTGGACATTCGTTTGTTTGTGACCCATATATGTTTGACTTCGTAGGACATGAGGTATGTAACAACCTGAAATTTTCAACCATTCGCATCCATACATATCGGATTTGAATTGCTAAAAATATCAGATTGTTAATTTAAATTTGGCAAATTCAGCATATACAGTAAATAAATGTAACGACCCGATATTTTGGACCATTCGCATCCATTATAAGTGTATAGGCAGACACACATGTCGGAGTTGAATTGCTCAAGATACCGCGTTGTTAATTTAAATTGGCAAAACTGAACATATACAGTAAATAAAATAATCACAGATCACAGACACAGAGTAATAAGTGCAGCGGAAATAAAAGAGATAGTAGTTCATGAAGCTACTATATGAATATATAAGATACATCAGAGTTTACAACAGAAGAGTAATACGATACATCAGAGTTAAACCAGATACAACGGAAGAGTAACCCGATACATCAGATACAAATCAGAATACATCACTGGGATCATCGAATACTGAAGCAGAATAGATGGCTGGATCTTCAAGCAAAGCTCCAACTTCAAAGGTGAGTCTTGAATACTGGTACACTCAGTCTGACCCGAGCGTAAAGCAAAACACAAAACACTCGAGTCAGGATTAACATTCTTATATTAATAAATCCAACTCAAGTGAAATAGCAATTGAAATACAAGTAACTTAAAGGATGTTTGGAATAACCATCCTTTAAGGATCCGTTAAACTATCTACTAGGTAGTAATATACGCTAAGTAGATAATGTCTATCAGTAATATAAAAAGATATCAAAATAGCGTTAAGTCATGGCCCATTCCACCCTTAACACATTTTTATTCCCAAAAGCATATACAAAACCGTAGTTTCCCCAAAACCGGAAGTCACCAGAGGGCAATCCATATACTAAAGGTACAAATCAAAATCGTAGTGGTCGCGCATAAATGGAATACAAGTATGACAAGGCACATGAGGCAATACCCAAGGTAGTGATACTACCGTTCGCCTGATCCGGACTGGTGAGAACGCAACGCCGCAGCGCCCGCAACACCGTGAAACAACACTCCCAAAATCAAGGGTGCACCAATCGACAACAAGTATAAGTAGTTCGAAGAAGTGTGTCCACTTGAGGTAGCTAATCCTCCATTGGCCCGGCACAGCTCCTGTTTTAGTCATTTCCAATTTGACACAAGTGTCAAGGCTATCCATTATCGTTCACTTTCTTCAATCATCAACGTTCGCCAATCCAACCACTTCATTCTGGATCATCACTCCGCGTATAGTTATTAAAGTGGTTTTCGGTTTAGATAGAGAGTATATCCATAACCGAATTCCGGTCTCTTTAATAACTTCCGTAATTATTTCACCGATTGGTCGTTTATATATTTCAAAAACCAAATCAAATTCAATTTCAATTTCAATTCGTAAACCAACATTTCATTTATCTTTCCAAATCAATTTTCATAATTTACGTTTCAAAACTTCCAAATTACCATTTCAAAATCTTATAATTCAATTTCAATTTCTATTTAAAACAATTCAATATTGATTCAAGTTCGCAAATAAGTTTCCTTCCAAATCATTTGAATTAATATACTTTAACATTCAAATCAATTTCAAATTCATTTATCGATTCCATTTATCATTCAACACAAATCTATTTAATTTCCAATTCATTAAACCCATTATTTAAATTCAACTTCATTATATCAAAACTTACAAATTTAATTAAATTTAATTTAATTCATCAAACCAAATTCTTTAAATTTTAAGTCTTTCATACATTTATTTCAAATAATCACATTTTCATTTCTTGTTAAAGAAATTCAATTTCACTTATTTACTTTCTTAAATAATTTCCCAACTTAATTAATAAAGAAAACTCAATTTCAATTATTTACAAAGTAAAATTCACTTATTCAAAAGTTTAATTTCTCTTATTAAAGAATCCAATTCAATTTAATCATTAAATAATTCAATCTTATTTAATTATTAAATAATTCAAAACTTATTATTAAATAATTTCGAAGTTTAATAATTTCAACTTAATTAAATTTCAAACTTGATTATTAAATCATTTCAAACTTAATTCAATCATTTCTCCAATTAAACAACAGTCTTTCATCAATTACATTGTTAATATTTCATTTCAGAATATTAAATATTCACATTTTAATTTCATTAAAATTCAATTTCCAACTTCATTTCAAAATCATATTATTTATTCAAATAAAATCTTCATTTATTTTTAAATCAAATTATTGACCAATCGGGTTTTTATTTAATTCTCTATCCTAGGTCAAAGTTCAATTTGGGTATTTATCATTTCAACCCGATTCCAATTCAATTCAAAATCAAAACATAGTAAAGGGAACTTGCAGTGTGATAACTGGGATGGTGTCAAAGTAAATAAACAAGCAATAACAACAACCAATATTAATCCAATAATTAATTCAAATAATCCCGAAATAACCGTATTAATTCGCATTGTTATTTGTACGAATTAATATAATTATTTCTAGAATCTACACTATCATTTCATGTAGATTAAAGATTATTACATTACGGTTTTCACTTGTCATTTATTTACAATTTCATTCATCATCAATTTAACAACATACATTCAGTGGTTCAAGATGTAATTAAACAAATCCTACGTGTCAATAAATTTTGACAGTTAAATGGGTCATATTATACAAATGTCGTTTAATCAAATTTAACATTTAACTATTCTATATCAATTTCAGTTGCATACTATTTATCATTTTAACATTAATAATTTTACATCCAATATAAACATCAACAATCAATCAATTATCAGCCAACTGTATTATCATCGCATAAATAATTAACAGATGATGGTGTCAGATGTCACAGGTGAACTGATACAGGTAATAACATATAAAACAGTGTAATTAACTAACAGCAGCATATTTCAATTGTCGTTTCAATTGAAATCAAATTTAATAAATAAAAGGACGTTAATCGTGAGTGAGTGCTCACCTTTCGAGGCTAGAGAGAGAACAGGACAAGTGCACAAAATAAATCACGAATTTAAAATCGACCAAATCCAAACGATAAATGTCAAAGCGAAGTAGCTGAGCATGGATTGACAGACGAAGCTGAAAATAAAGCATTGATCAAATGAATCAGAATCCGCTTGATGTAAACAGAAAATTTATATTATATTTGTATTTATTTTATTTTGTACACTCAATATTTAAGTTTTTTTTTTAAAAAATAATTATTAAATAATATATATTTCAAAATCAATAGTTATTAACATTAAACGAAAATGTCTACATATAAAATCCAAAACCTATCTAAAAAAATCAAAATATCTAATTATATATATTATAATCTAAAAATCAATGTATATATTGTATTGCAAATTATTATCCAAATTAAACAACGTCAAGTATAAACAAAATATGTGTTTCGAAAACATGTTTCACGTAGCTCACTAGCAGAGCAGAGAGCAAGATCTAGATCCACGTGGGTAGGCAAAGTGTAAGCTTCAGTAAAACTAAAATATACAAGTAGGCTTTCCATCTCAATACAATGCATACGTAATATAAATTAAAGATAACTGAACTTTAAAATCTATATATATTAAAATCTTAAACTTTGTGTATATAATATATAAAACTGTAAAGTAGAATATAAATCAATGGACAAAATATGAAATCTTTATATCTTCATACATACTTTAAAATAACACATGTATATTATTGAAATTCTATCTGTACTATATCTGTACTATCCCAAAAAAATAATAATTTAAATCGGATCGTATATGAAAGCTATATTTTCAAACTAATATATATAAATCATATAGTATAGCTTATGCAATATAATATACCATACTACTTACTGCAAAATACAATACTTATAACATATATATAAGTAATATAAACTTATAATATCTTTACTTCAGTCATACAACAGAGAAAACGAAACATTTTAGTGCATACTTATTATAAATCATAAATATGTATTTTTACCTATATATAACAGGGAAGATGCGGTTAAGAGGGAAGGTGGCCTCGGCAACTCAGTTGACGTCAGGCCGGAGACGTGGAGGAGGAGCTTGTCTCGGCTGGGCTTCGCAAGCTAGTGGAGGATGAGGAAGACTGGGCGAGTGGAGGCGGACGTGGAAGGCGTTGGAAGGTGGATGACGGAAAGGAAAAGAGGGCTGGAGAAACGTGATTCGTGGCCGCAGTGGAGAGATGCTCCCGGAAGAGAGTGGTAGGGTTGAGATGGGTTCACGAGATTCCGGAGCTTGCGTGAGGGAGAGAGGGAAGTGGCAGAGGTGGGTGCGGAGTTGACCGACGTGTCGAGAGGAAAAGGAGGACGGGGAGGCTTGGTCTGACGGCGGATGGTGGCTTAGGGCGGACTTTGACTGGGCATGGTCGGTTGAAGGGCGGTGGGTGGAGACGTCGGGGAAGGTCAGTTCGATAGTTGGTGCTTGCGTGAGATTAAGAGGGAGTGGCGTCGGGTTCAAGGCAACGTATGGTTTCGTGGAAGGGAAAGTGTCATGCTGGCACCAGGTGATGGGTTTGCTGTTGCAAGGGGTAGGCAATGGTGAGGTGGGAAAGTTTGTTTACTTCAGGCAAAAAATAGAAGGAAATCGGGCGTGCTCTCTGGCAATTGAAGAAGAATGCCATCAGGTCTTGACAATATATATGTCTAAATTCGAATTATATGAAAAGCTTGCCTCTTTTGTTTTATAATTTTTTTTTCAGAACTGAGAACAGAAACGAAGATGAAAGAAGAAGACGTGCTGAGAGAAGTTACTCCAAATCCCATAAAACATGAAGACACTCTATTTGTATAATGTTTATACAGAGAAATGAAGAGGCAATGGGTACACGAATCTAAATTAAGTATAAATGCAAATATGAAAAGATGAGCCAGCGTAAATGAAACAGTAGGATATTGAAAGTCACGCACTCAATTCAGAAAGTATTAAAGGCAAATGACCGTTGGGTTTGAACAGTTGAAATTAAAGAGACACAAGGAAACCAAAAGTTAGAATTGGGTACCGGTAGGATTAATCGTTTTCATCGATTTCGTCAGATACCGAAATTCGAAACGCACAAACGAATATACCGTGAAGATTAGTACGACGAGACGATCAAAACGGTATACAGATATCGGTGGTACGATTTGAATTATAAAAATTCGAATTTTCAAATAGCGGAAAATGCAAGAAAAGCGCTGAAAAATAAGATCGACGGAGCCAGAGATGTCCGAATTTCGAAAAACGACAAACTGACATCTTGCTCAGAAGATGGTTTAGAATTTTTCTAGGTAAAAATATTTTGGTTTTGAAAACATTTTATTTTCAACGCTTTTTAACTGATTAAATTGAAGTGAATTTACGCGCGAAATAAACTTTCATATTTTCGGACGAAAATTTACCAATTTCTATGTTTTACTAGACGTATTCCAAATATTAAATTTTTATTTCAAAATTTTATCATTTAAAATTTCACAAAATTTCAACTAATTCCGTTATTAAAACAGTTGAAATTTTACGGGTCGTTACACTCTCCCCCACTCAAAACTTTTCGTCCCCGAAAAGGAACGAGGTAGGAGAATGGAAACAACCAGAAAGAAAACAGATTTTGAAATACAAAATAACAATTAATTTAACCCATATAAATTCAATTTTAAATTAATTAATATTCAATAATTGATTTAATCCATTTGATTTCACTAAAATCAATCTCAACTATTTCTAAATTCATTATCTTATTATCCAATTATCCTCAATTTAAAATTTCTAAAACCATAAATTTGAATAATCTTTTATTATAATCATATTTTCTTTAACAATTTTAAATTCTTCATTATTCCAAATTACTGTTAAATTTATTCTACTTAATATATCTAGTCACATATATTTAACCCATATAAATTAATTTAAACCATAAAAGTTTCGATTTAAATTAATTTACATCTATTAATTTCTTTTAAATTCAAGATATTTTCATAAATTGATCAAATTTTCATTTATTAATTTTTTTCAAAACAAATTTATTTCATTATTAACCGAGTTTTACTTATTATCCTATCTAACTCTATTAACATCTTTATAATCAAAATTTTGTGTATAACATTTATTATAAACACTCCAATTTTATTTATAAATTCAATTTATCTTATACATTATCCAATTACATATTCAACTTCTGAATGATTTAGGTAAGTTGTATTAGAATACAGTTGAACAATATACAAATAAAATTTTCCCAATTCAATTATTCAAGTTTACATATTTATTCCAAATTTTGGTTTTATTTATAATTAAAATCATCCTTTAACAAAATTTAAGAATTAGATTTCCGATTAACTTTAAACAACTTAGAGATTTATCTAATATATTTATATCAAATCAAATTAAATTTTAAAATAAGATACCTATATATATAAATCAAATTATACTGAAGAAATTCAAATCAAATATTTTCAAAACAAAACCGTAGCAAGGCTACAGAATAGTATCTCCACTTCAAAACTCGAAAATGAATGTCGATGATGCGGCCGCCATCACCGAAATAATTTTCCAGCGACAAAGAGAAGAGCACAGATTTCAACATTTTAAAATTCTTTGAAAACGATTTCTATTCGAAAATACTTTCAATAATATACTTTAAAATTTTAAGGACAAAGTTTGAAATCACCGGAATCTAAATTCTCAAATTTCTGAATTAAATTCATTTCAAATTCCAAATCAATTTATAAACCGTATTTATAAATTTATTTAGAACAATAAATGATAATCAAATATTATTATTTCAGACAACAAATTCATTGACAATTTAATTTCAGAAAACTTATATTTATATATAATATAATCATTCAAAACTATTTTGTTTATCAAATTTGAAAACAACATTTTATATAAATTTAGAAATACATTTCTTTGCTCGACTATACAAGAATGAATTTTCAAAATATGGATAGGGATTCAAATTTGATGGACTTAAATCAAAGATAAATTTGATTCGAAGATAAGTTCGAAACAAGATATGATGATTAATAGCAAAGTAGGAAGATGTATAAGTTTATATAAATCACGGGCAACCTTAACCGGGTCAACCGTGACTTCAAGAATAAGATCGATGCTGAATTCCGAGGTAAATCAACACTCGATCTCAAGGGATGGAATTCAGGTATAGCAGGTAATAGATAGCATCGTAAACCGAGGATACAGAAATCTCCGGTAAATCGATGCCTATTATAAAGGAGTTTCACCCATTTACAAAATTTCGAAGATTGGCGAGACTGCCGATCCATTATAAAGATCATTCGAAGTGGAGTTATGTGATACTCCAGAATTCAGAAGAATACGAATAGTGAGGGACAAGAATGAATTTCGGAACCGTAGGGAATGTTCCAAAAATTAAAAGGAATCGAGTCAAAAAGAAGATATTCAACTCGAATGAAAGTGATTCTGTAAATACATTTACCCTATATGCTAAGTTTTGCCTAGAGCTACCAAAGCTCTGATACCAACTGTAACGGACCGCGTCAGTGGGGTAACGCCCACCGTAGCATACAGCTGTACCTGTTTTCTGCCTTTACAGCCAGCCTCTCGACTGCACCAACCCCGCAGGGACATGTAGGAGTAAGAGTCATCCGCTCGCTACCAAACCAAATGCGAGAATCCCCTATCATGCTGCACCCTCTAAGTGCATAGGCAAACACACATGTCGGAGTTGAATTGCTCAAGATACCGCGTTGTTAATTTAAATTGGCAAAACTGAACATATACAGTAAATAAAATAATCACAGATCACAGACACAGAGTAATAAGTGCAGCGGAAATAAAAGAGATAGTAGTTCATGAAGCTACTATATGAATATATAAGATACATCAGAGTTTACAACAGAAGAGTAATACGATACATCAGAGTTAAACCAGATACAACGGAAGAGTAACCCGATACATCAGATACAAATCAGAATACATCACTGGGATCATCGAATACTGAAGCAGAATAGATGGCTGGATCTTCAAGCAAAGCTCCAACTTCAAAGGTGAGTCTTGAATACTGGTACACTCAGTCTGACCCGAGCGTAAAGCAAAATACAAAACACTCGAGTCAGGATTAACATTCTTATATTAATAAATCCAACTCAAGTGAAATAGCAATTGAAATACAAGTAACTTAAAGGATGTTTGGAATAACCATCCTTTAAGGATCCGTTAAACTATCTACTAGGTAGTAATATACGCTAAGTAGATAATGTCTATTAGTAATATAAAAAGATATCAAAATAGCGTTAAGTCATGGCCCATTCCACCCTTAACACATTTTTATTCCCAAAAGCATATACAAAACCGTAGTTTCCCCAAAACCGGAAGTCACCAGAGGGCAATCCATATACTAAAGGTACAAATCAAAATCGTAGTGGTCGCGCATAAATGGAATACAAGTATGACAAGGCACATGAGGCAATACCCAAGGTAGTGATACTACCGTTCGCCTGATCCGGACTGGTGAGAACGCAACGCCGCAGCGCCCGCAACACCGTGAAACAACACTCCCAAAATCAAGGGTGCACCAATCGACAACAAGTATAAGTAGTTCGAAGAAGTGTGTCCACTTGAGGTAGCTAATCCTCCATTGGCCCGGCACAGCTCCTGTTTTAGTCATTTCCAATTTGACACAAGTGTCAAGGCTATCCATTATCGTTCACTTTCTTCAATCATCAACGTTCGCCAATCCAACCACTTCATTCTGGATCATCACTCCGCGTATAGTTATTAAAGTGGTTTTCGGTTTAGATAGAGAGTATATCCATAACCGAATTCCGGTCTCTTTAATAACTTCCGTAATTATTTCACCGATTGGTCGTTTATATATTTCAAAAACCAAATCAAATTCAATTTCAATTTCAATTCGTAAACCAACATTTCATTTATCTTTCCAAATCAATTTTCATAATTTACGTTTCAAAACTTCCAAATTACCATTTCAAAATCTTATAATTCAATTTCAATTTCTATTTAAAACAATTCAATATTGATTCAAGTTCGCAAATAAGTTTCCTTCCAAATCATTTGAATTAATATACTTTAACATTCAAATCAATTTCAAATTCATTTATCGATTCCATTTATCATTCAACACAAATCTATTTAATTTCCAATTCATTAAACCCATTATTTAAATTCAACTTCATTATATCAAAACTTACAAATTTAATTAAATTTAATTTAATTCATCAAACCAAATTCTTTAAATTTTAAGTCTTTCGTACATTTATTTCAAATAATCACATTTTCATTTCTTGTTAAAGAAATTCAATTTCACTTATTTACTTTCTTAAATAATTTCCCAACTTAATTAATAAAGAAAACTCAATTTCAATTATTTACAAAGTAAAATTCACTTATTCAAAAGTTCAATTTCTCTTATTAAAGAATCCAATTCAATTTAATCATTAAATAATTCAATCTTATTTAATTATTAAATAATTCAAAACTTATTATTAAATAATTTCGAAGTTTAATAATTTCAACTTAATTAAATTTCAAACTTGATTATTAAATCATTTCAAACTTAATTCAATCATTTCTCCAATTAAACAACAGTCTTCCATCAATTACATTGTTAATATTTCATTTCAGAATATTAAATATTCACATTTTAATTTCATTAAAATTCAATTTCCAACTTCATTTCAAAATCATATTATTTATTCAAATAAAATCTTCGTTTATTTTTAAATCAAATTATTGACCAATCGGGTTTTTATTTAATTCTCTATCCTAGGTCAAAGTTCAATTTGGGTATTTATCATTTCAACCCGATTCCAATTCAATTCAAAATCAAAACATAGTAAAGGGAACTTGCAGTGTGATAACTGGGATGGTGTCAAAGTAAATAAACAAGCAATAACAACAATCAATATCAATCCAATAATCAATTCAAATAATCCCGAAATAACCGTATTAATTCGCATTGTTATTTGTACGAATTAATATAATTATTTCTAGAATCTACACTATCATTTCATGTAGATTAAAGATTATTACATTACGGTTTTCACTTGTCATTTATTTACAATTTCATTCATCGTCAATTTAACAACATACATTCAGTGGTTCAAGATGTAATTAAACAAATCCTACGTGTCAATAAATTTTGACAGTTAAATGGGTCATATTATACAAATGTCATTTAATCAAATTTAACATTTAACTATTCTATATCAATTTCAGTTGCATACTATTTATCATTTTAACATTAATAATTTTACATCCAATATAAACATCAACAATCAATCAATTATCAGCCAACTGTATTATCATCGCATAAATAATTAACAGATGATGGTGTCAGATGTCACAGGTGAACTGATACAGGTAATAGCATATAAAACAATGTAATTAACTAACAGCAGCATATTTCAATTGTCGTTTCAATTGAAATCAAATTTAAAAAATAAAAGGATGTTAATCGTGAGTGAGTGCTCACCTTTCGAGGCTAGAGAGAGAACAGGACAAGTGCACGAAATAAATCACGAATTTAAAATCGACCAAATCCAAACGATAAATGTCAAAGCGAAGTAGCTGAGCATGGATTGACAGACGAAGCTGAAAATAAAGCATTGATCAAATGAATCAGAATCCGCTTGATGTAAACAGAAAATTTATATTATATTTGTATTTATTTTATTTTGTACACTCAATATTTAAGTTTTTTTTAAAATAATTATTAAATAATATATATTTCAAAATCAATAGTTATTAACATAAAACGAAAATGTCTACATATAAAATCCAAAACCTATCTAAAAAAAATCAAAATATCTAATTATATATATTATAATCTAAAAATCAATGTATATATTGTATTGCAAATTATTATCCAAATTAAACAACGTCAAGTATAAACAAAATATGTGTTTCGAAAACATGACTCACGTAGCTCACTAGCAGAGCAGAGAGCAAGATCTAGATCCACGTGGGTAGGCAAAGTGCAAGCTTCAGTAAAACTAAAATATACAAGTAGGCTTTCCATCTCAATACAATGCATACGTAATATAAATTAAAGATAACTGAACTTTAAAATCTATATATATTAAAATCTTAAACTTTGTGTATATAATATATAAAACTGTAAAGTAGAATATAAATCAATGGACAAAATATGAAATCTTTATATCTTCATACATACTTTAAAATAACACATGTATATTATTGAAATTCTATCTGTACTATATCTGTACTATCCCAAAAAAAAAAAATTAAATCGGATCGTATATGAAAGCTATATTTTCAAACTAATATATATAAATCATCTAGTACAGCTTATGCAATATAATATACCATACTACTTACTGCAAAATACAATACTTATAACATATATATAAGTAATATAAACTTATAATATCTTTACTTCAGTCATACAACAGAGAAAACGAAACATTTTAGTGCATACTTATTATAAATCATAAATATGTATTTTTACCTATATATAACAGGGAAGATGCGGTTAAGAGGGAAGGTGGCCTCGGCAACTCAGTTGACGTCAGGCCGGAGACGTGGAGGAGGAGCTTGTCTCGGCTGGGCTTCGCAAGCTAGTGGAGGATGAGGAAGACTGGGCGAGTGGAGGCAGACGTGGAAGGCGGATGACGGAAAGGAAAAGAGGGCTGGAGAAACGTGAGTCGTGGCCGCAGTGGAGAGATGCTCCCGGAAGAGAGTGGGAGGGTTGAGATAGGTTCACGAGATTTCGGAGCTTGCGTGATGGAGAGAGGGAAGTGGCAGAGGTGGGTGTGGAGTTGACCGACGTGGCGAGAGGAAAAGGAGGACGGGGAGGCTTGGTCTGACGATGGATGGTGGCTCAGGGCGGACTTCGACTGGGCATGGTCGGTTGAAGGGCGGTGGGTGGAGACGTCGGGGAAGGTCAGTTCGATAGTTGGTGCTTGCGTGAGATTAAGAGGGAGTGGCGTCGGGTTCAAGGCAACGTATGGTTTCATGGAAGGGAAAGTGTCATGCTGGCACCAGGTGATGGGTTTGGTGTTGCAAGGGGTAGGCAATGGTGAGGTGGGAAAGTTTGTTTACTTCAGGCAAAAAATAGAAGGAAATCGGGCGTGCTCTCTGGCAATTGAAGAAGAATGCCATCAGGTCTTGACAATATATATGTCTAAATTCGAATTATATGAAAAGCTTGCCTCTTTTGTTTTATAATTTTTTTTTCAGAACTGAGAACAGAAACGAAGATGAAAGAAGAAGATGTGCTGAGAGAAGTTACTCCAAATCCCATAAAACATGAAGACACTCTATTTGTATAATGTTTATACAGAGAAATGAAGAGGCAATGGGTACACGAATCTAAATTAAGTATAAATGCAAATATGAAAAGATGAGCCAGCGTAAATGAAACAGTAAGATATTGAAAGTCACGCACTCAATTCAGAAAGTATTAAAGGCAAATGACCGTTGGGTTTGAACAGTTGAAAGTAAAGAGACACAAGGAAACCAAAAGTTAGAATTGGGTACCGGTAGGATTAATCGTTTTCATCGATTTCGTCAGATACCGAAATTCGAAACGCACAAACGAATATACCATGAAGATCAGTACGACGAGACGATCAAAACGGTATACAGATATCAGTGGTACGATTTGAATTATAAAAATTCGAATTTTCAAATAGCGGAAAATGCAAGAAAAGCGCTGAAAAATAAGATCGACGGAGCCAGAGATGTCCGAATTTCGAAAAACGACAAACTGACATCTTGCTCAGAAGATGCTTTAGAATTTTTCTAGGTAAAAATATTTTGGTTTTGAAAACATTTTATTTTCAACGCTTTTTAACTGATTAAATTGAAGTGAATTTACGCGCGAAATAAACTTTCATATTTTCGGACGAAAATTTACCAGTTTCTATGTTTTACTAGACGTATTCCAAATATTAAATTTTTATTTCAAAATTTTATCGTTTAAAATTTCACAAAATTTCAACTAATTCCGTTATTAAAACAGTTGAAATTTTACGGGTCGTTACAATAAATAATCACAGACACAGAGCAATATAACAATAATGCAGCGGAAAGAAAAGGATAGTAGTTCATGAAGCTGCTATATGTATATAATAGAGTTAAACAAGATACAACAGAAGTCTCGAAAACAATAGCCAAATACAAAATCTGAATACAACACTGGAATCAACTGAATAATTGAAAGCTGGATAGATAGCTGGATCTCCAAGCGAAGCTTCAACTTCAAAGGTGAGTCTCGAATACTGTATCACTCAGTCTGACCCGAGCGTAAAGCAAAACACAAAACACTCGAGTCAGGATTGACATTCTTATATCAATAAATCCAACTCAAGTGAAATATCAACTAAAATATAAGTAACTTAAAGGATGTTTGGGATAACCATCCTCTACGGATCCGTTAAACTATCTACTATGTAGTAATACGCTATTATAATATGTCTATAGTAAAGTAAACTATTAAAATAGCGTTAAGGCTTTACATTTTCCACCTTAACACATTTTATATATTCCCATAGTCTATACAGTACTGTAATCTCCCCATAATGGGCGTCGTCAGAGGGCACTCCATAGGTATGGTACAAAACAAACTCGTAGTAAAGCACGCTAGGGTAGGTGACACGGCACAACAAGGCAATGTCAGGGTAGATATACCAATTACGCATCCGGACTGGTGGTAACGCAGAGCCGCAGCAATCGCCCACCTCGAGCCACGCTCCCGAATCAAGGGTGCACACCAAATCAATCACAAGTAATAGAATGGCATATGATGGAGTGTGTCCGATCAGAGGAGCTACCTCATTGGCCCGGAATTGCTCTTGTTTTAGCCACCTTATGCCAACTAACGGGAGTTGGATTCACGTAAATATACCTTTAGGATCGTCGCCACCATCCTACTTCATTATGGAATTTCCACCGCGTATACAGTTGTTAAAGTGGTTTTCGGTATCGACAGAGAGTATGCCCATATCCGATCCCGGTCTCTTTAACAACCAAACATTATTATAACACCGTGGTCATTTCAAAATAGTTTATACTTCAAAACCAAAATATCATTTTCATTTCTAAAACATATCAATACGATATCATTTCCATTTCAAAAACATATCAATACTATATCATTTCCATTTCAAAAATATTCACTTTCAGAATCATAGCACTTTCAAAGATATAATACTTTTGAAACCAAAAAAATTTGAAATAATAATACTTTGGAAATCATAATACTTTGAAATTCATAACCTTGGAAATCATAACACTTTCCTTCAAACAGTTTAGATATTAATAATAGTATATAAATAAAATAGTTTATAAAATAAAATAATTTATATAAAATAGTTATAAGTTAAAACAATTTATATTAAAATAATTAGTATATTTAAAATAGTTTATAAAATAAAAAGAGTTTATATAAAATAGTTATAAGTTAAAATAGTTTATCTTAAAATAATTTATACTGAAAACGATTTATATTAAATAGTTTATATTAAAATAATTTATAAAGTAAAATATAAATAGTTTTAGATATAGTTTAAAAATACTTTATGTAAAAATAGTTTCCTCAAATTTCACAAATCGATTCAAATCGACTCGAATTCCAAAGTTCAAATTTAATCAAATCTCAAATCATCAATTTCAACTCGATTCAGTTTCTCAATAAACCATTTCAACTTATCGATTTTCAAATACATATTTGGACCATAAAATAAGCCATTTTAATTTCAATATATTTCAAAGCTTTAAATATTCAACATTTCAAAACTAAATTCGATAATTTCATATAGATATCAAATTCGCTTGACTATTATTTAGTTTGAAATATTCACTTACTAAACCCAATATCATTTAAATAAAACCCCAAATTTAAAACCACAAAATATTTCTTCTGATTTATTAAACTTGAAATATTCATTTAATCACTTTAAACCAAAATCAAGTTATAAAATCGTATCTTTAAAATCTCAAATTTAAAAATTTCAAATCAAACTTATTTAAGTATAATTCTTAAGTAAATAAAATTCCAAATCAATTTCAAATTTATCTTTTCAACCTGAATCATTTCAAACTCTATATTTAAAAATATAAATTTTTAAATAAATACTTAAACATATTATATATCAACTTTATTAAATCAACTTTATTAAATCAACTTTATTAAATCTTTAAAAATCAATATTTAATAAACCATATACTTCTTTCCAAAACCATAGAAATCATTTCAAAATATTTATATATAGACCAACGGTGTCTGTATATAATTTTCTATCCTATGGTCAAGTGATACAGATATTTATCATTTCAATCCGCAGTTTAAATATATATACGGGTATATATCATTTCAACCCGCAATCCTAAATTCAATTCAATGAAAATTGCTTGGGTTTATCATTTCAACCCATAACGATTTTCTGCTATTCTACAGATCGTTCGGGTATGTATCATTTCAACCCATAGTGAATTCTATACTAATCGGGAACTTGCAGAGTGATAACAGATATGATAATAATATAACAACAGTAACATGCATATATCATCAGCGATAAATAACAGATAATGGTGTCAGATGTCACAGGTGAACAGATACAGATAATGGCATATATATAGCAATGTAAAAATCTAACAGCAGCATATTTCAATTGTCGTTTCAATTGAAATCAAATTTTATAAATATAAGAACGTTAATCGTGAGTGATTGCTCAACTTTCGAGGCTAGAGAAATAGACGATGAAATTGAGTTACGAATCCAAGCACGAATTCCAAATCAAAGCAAGATTGGCACGAATTTGACGAACAGATCTGATAACGGAAATCGATTGGAACGAATCAAATTAGTTTTTAAAAATTTAGACGAGTTGTATATTATACTATTATTTTCCTTAAACTCAATATTCAATTTAAAAATACATATTCAAAACCTATATATATCTATATATGTATTTCGAAATCGCTATTTTTTAATTAAAACACATATAAACAACATATCTACATACTAAAATTTTAAATAAATCAATATATATACTTATAAACAAATACATAAACAAATATGAACAGTCTATATAACTATTTTATGCAAATCTTATACTACAACCAAATCTACAATTACTGCTAAAAGAAAATATAAACAACACTAACATATTATATACTGTGACAAATATAACTATGTATATATTACTACACTATTAATATAGCAGACATACTTTAACAACTATATATATCTATAGACTTTTATAATTAAACAATATATTGTATATAACCTATAAAAAAAATAGACAGGTCGTATATAAATTTATACCTGAACAACCAAAAATGATACAAGACATATATATATTCATATATAAAAATATGAAGGCTGCAAATAAAATATGCTTAAAACAATATTATATTTATAAGATATGTACATATATTTGGAAGCCAAACTAATGTATACTCGTATGCATATAAACTAATATATATATATATATAAACATATATAGACTAATATGTTTAAACAAATGTACATCTTATATATCTCTAAACTATAAACAAATATGAAGATTCATTGTTCTAACGAATATATATATATAACTGGACTAAAGTGAAACATGCATGCATACACACAACTAAATGTATATATATGCAGGCTAGTATATGACTAAGGTATAAATATATGTACAATTGTAAATAAAGTGAAACATAAAGCTATAGATCCATGATATACATAATATATATAACATAATTCATGTGCACAGAACGAGTAAAACCAGTGTAATCACAAATATACTTATATAAGTTATATATATATATAACTAACAGTTTATATAAAATTTACATGAATATATATACAAATTTGACCGAATATAATATGCAATATTGACCTGAACTTATAAAATACTCATATGATAACAACATATTATATAAACTCTTATACAAAATTAAAATATACAAACTAACCTGTTAACAAATAAACTATGCAGACTACACATACAATTCACCGCCTATGCAAATCAACATATCATTGTATAAAATGCTAGTACATATATAGACAGCATATATATTAAATTAACACAAACTATGTATATATTACTACACTATTACATATATACCTATTATATATATAACTAACTAAAGCAGTCTATATATATGAAATAAACTAACCTATGTATATTAAATAGATATATAACAACATACTTAAAACAGCCTAAAACATTTATATATTAACCATATATAAATATATTACCTTATATATGATGAGCTTAAGAAGGTGGCCGAGACTTGGGGTTGTTGGTGCCATACGAGGAAGGTGGTTGGAGTTGTTGAGGTGTGGTCTCAGGCTTTAGGAGGGCTGAGCGTGAGTGCCAAGGTGGGAAGGTTGTCGAAAGAGAGGAGCTCGGTGGCGGTGGCAGTGAAGAAGGGTTCGAGTTTGAGTTCGGCAAGAGGTCTAGGTGAAAGCTGGGTTGATGCATGCGTGGGTAGGAAGGAGATGAGACATGAGTTACGCTGTGGAGTGAGTGGTCGCCTGCGGCATGCAGTGGATGTAAGGCGGAGGAGGTAACGGGCAGTGGTGATGAAAGATGCAGGCGATGGAAAAGGTGAGGAAGAAGAATTGTTGTCTGGTTCCCAAATGAAGATCTTATATGTTTATATGCAATATAAGATTTGTTTTATGAAACAGAAGAACGGAGCAAAATATTGGAACCCGAGAATATATGGAAAAGAGCAGAATCACAAAAGTCTTAAGTTGAATAGCTGGTAACATTTATAACAAATGGCTATTTAACTTCAGCTGGTAGACAAACGAACAGAAGTCAAAAAAGTTTGAAAACGGTTACCGATCCGGTAATCGTTTTACTGATTTCGTTGTGTACCTAGGTTCGAAAAACAGAAATGAATATATCTCAGAGATCAGCACGATGAGACATTCGAAACGGTATACAGATATCGGTGGCACGATCGTCCTATCAAAAGTCGATATCGGTATTGAAATGCTGCTTAAATGTCAAAAATAAGATGAACGGAGCAATAGAAGTCCAAATTTGTAGAAACGAAAGATGACGTCTCACTCAGAAGATGATTTACAAATTTTTTATAGAAAAATATTCAGGTTTGGAAAACGTTTTATTATCATCAAATTTAACTGATTTGAATTTAAATAAAATTACGCAATAAAATAAACTTCCACATTATTTGATGAAAATTTACCCTTTGCTATGTTTAAGTAGGCGTATTTCAAATATCAAAAAAAAAATTTCAAAATTTTATTGTTAAAATTTCACAAAAATTCATTTAATTAAGTTAATAAACCACTAAAATTTACGGGTCGTTACACTCTCCCCCACTCAAAACTTTTCGTCCTCGAAAAGGAAGGAGGTAGGAGAGTAGAAACAACCAGAAAGAAAATAGATTGAAATACAAATAAAACAATTAATTTAAACCATATAAATTTCAATTTAAATAAATAAATATCAAACTTTGATTTTAAATTCAAGGTATTTCCTTAAGTTGATTAATTTCAATTTATTAATTCCTTCAAAACAAATTTATTGTATTTGTCTCATCTATTATTCAATTAACTTATTATTCTATTTATCTCAATTAATATTTTATAATTAAAAATTAAGTGTATAACATTTATTATAACCACTCAAATTTTATTTATAAAATCATCTTATATTGTGTATTATCCAATTACATATTTAACTTCTGAATAATTTAGGTAAGATATATTGGAATGCAATTTGGTATTATACAAATAAAATTTTTCCAGTTCAATTATTTCAATTTTAAATATTTATCCAAAATTTTGGCTTTATTTTATAATTGAAATCACCTTATCAAAATTTAAGAATAAAATTTCCGGTTTCAATTCAAACCATTTAGATATATATATATATATATATATATATATATATATCAAATCAAATCTATGATCATATACCAATATATATATTATAAATCAAGTCATACTTTGGAAAAATCAAATTGATTTTCAGAAACAAAAATGTAGCAAAGCTACATAATGGTCTCTCCACTTGGAAACTCGAAAATGAATGTCGATGCTGCTGCAGTCATTATTGAAATTATTTTCCAGCGACAAAAGAGAAGAGTACTGATTTTAAACATTAAAATATTCTTTGAAAACCATTTCTATTCGAAAATACTTTAAATAATATACAGTTTAAAACTTTAAAACCAAAGTTTGAAATCACCGGAAATTAAATTCTCAAATTCTTAATTTAAATTTCATTTCAATTCCAAACCAATTTACAAACCATGTTTATAAATTCATAAATCAAATATTATCATTTCAAACAACCAATTTAATTAACTTATTAAATTCTAGAAAATCTTACTTATATATTTATAATATAATCATACAAATTTATTTCATTTACCAAATTTGAAAATAATATTGTGTCAGTTTGCTCTGTTCAAGTGTTTTGGAAATCTCATCGATAGCGTTGATCAGACGAATCGATCAGAAACCCAAATCAACATCAACAACTCAAACAACACACTATGAAACATTTTAATATTAATACAAATACACTCCCTCACTCGATGATACAAGAATAGATTACAAAACAAGGATAGAAATTCATATTTAAAGGAATTCTGACCAAACGAGTTCTAGCTAGAATATGGGCTCGAAACGAAGATTAGATGATTAAATTTCAAATAGGAAGATGGATAAACTTATAAAAATCACGGGCAACCTTAACCGGGCCAACCGTGATTTCATAAATAAGATCGATGCAGAATTTTGAGGCAAATCGACATTCGATCGCCAGAGATAGAATTCGGGTATAGCAAAAGATAGCAACATCTAAACCGATGATATTGAATCTCCGGTGAATCAATGCTGTTGTAAAGGAGTTTCACCCCTGTACAAATGATACAGTGGAGCTATGGAATACTCCAGAATTAAGAGAACACAAATAAGGAGAGACAAGGATGAATTCTGGAACCGAAGGGATTTAAGCTCGAACGAATGTGACTCTGTAATCAAATTTACTCCATATACTGAGTTTTGCCTAAAACAAGAGCTCTGATACCACATGTAACGACCTGAAATTTTCAACCATTCGCATCCATACATGCCGGATTTTAATTGCTCAAAATATTAGATTGTTAATTTAAATTTGGCAAACTCAGCATATACAGTAAATAAATAATCACAGAATCACAGACACAGAGTAATATAACAATAATGCAGCGGAAACAAAAGGATAGTAGATCATGAAGCTACTATATATATATAATAGAGTTAAACAAGATACAACAGAAGTCTCGAATACAATAGTCAAATACAAAATCTAAATACATCACTGGAATCAACTGAATAACTGAAAGCTGGATAGATAGCTGGATCTCCAAGCGAAGCTTCAACTTCAAAGGTGAGTCTCGAATACTGTATCACTCAGTCTGACCCGAGCGTAAAGCAAAACACAAAACACTTGAGTCAGAATTAACATTCTTATATCAATAAATCCAACTCAAGTGAAATATCAACTGAAATACAAGTAACTTAAAGGATGTTTGGGATAACCATCCTCCACGGATCCGTTAAACTGTCTACTATGTAGTACGCTATTATAATATGTCTATAGTAAATTAAACTATTAAAATAGCGTTAAGGCTTTACATTTTCCACCTTAACACATTTTATATATTCCCATAGTCTATACAGTACCGTAATCTTCCCCGTAATGGGCATCGTTAGAGGGCACTACATAGGTATGGTACAAAACAAACTCGTAGTACAGCACGCTAGGGTAGATGACACGGCACAACAAGGCAATTCCAGGGTAGATATACCAATTACACATCCGGACTGGTGGTAACGCAGAGCCACAGCAATCGCCTACCTCGAGCCACACTCCCGAATCAAGGGTGCGCACCAAATCAATCACAGGTAATAGAATGACATACGATGGAGTGTGTCCGATCAGAGGAGCTACCTCATTGGCCCGGAATCGCTCCTGTTTTAGCCACCTTATGCCAACTCACGAGAGTTGGTTTCACGTAAATACACCTTTAGGATCTTCGCCACCATTTTACTTCATTCTGGAATCTCCACCGCGTACACAGTTGTTAAAGTGGTTTTCGGTATCGATAGAGAGTATGCCCATATCCGATCTCGGTCTCTTTAACAACCAAACGTTATTATAACACCACGGTCATTTCAAAATAGTTTATACTTCAAAACCAAAATATCATTTCCATTTCAAAAACATATCAATACGATATCATTTCCATATCAAAAACATATCAATACTATATCATTTCCATTTCAAAAATATTCACTTTCAGAATCATGGTAAATTCAAAGATATAATACTTTTGAAACCAAAACAATTTGAAATAATAATACTTTGGAAATCATAATGCTTTGAAATTCATAACCTTAGAAATCATAACACTTTGAAATCATAACACTTTCCTTCAAACAGTTTAAATATTAATAATAGTATATAAAATAAAATAGTTTATAAAATAAAATAATTTATATAAAATAGTTGTGACGACCGCCCATGACCCCTGCACCGAATCTAGAGGTAGTGCGCTGTAAAGTGTGCCAGGCGACCATGGACGATTGTCAAGGTAAGATTAAAACAAAAGAATCTATCGTATTACTCACAGCGCATGGACAAAATACAATAGAACATATGTATAGTGAAGCTTTACAGAACAAAATGACATCATATAAAAACTCCATAATAGTTGAATACAAGCATCCACATAGTCAATACATCCAGCCTCACTACATAACTCTCAGAGAATACAAAACAGCGGAATATCCAGTACATATAATAAGAAGATAATATGCAACCCTCTAGCTCGTCTTCGATATCAGCATCGTGAGAAGAGAACAGCACCTGTCACCTGCTACCTAGTCTGCCCGTCCCAAAATGGACGAACAGCCCAAGGCAATAAGAATTAAAAACATAAAGCCTTGAGTCAGACAACAGTCTTAGTGAGCAGTAAATTAACTAACAACATACCAAAAGAGCATAATAGGAAAAGGAATAGGAATACAACCCTCCCACTCCAACCTCATTCTACAGTGATAGCCCCCAGACACACACTAAGCAGAAGCAAACATAGCAGAGCATACAATTTAAAGTAAAGAAATTTTCACTCGAGTCAAGAGCGATGTTTTCCAAGTACAAATCCCAAGGTCTAAAACCAAGGTCAGATAAGCACCCAGGAAATACCGCTCTTGAGACCGAATGACG
The DNA here is from genome assembly GCA_030737815.1 of Allium fistulosum. NCBI lineage: Eukaryota > Viridiplantae > Streptophyta > Magnoliopsida > Asparagales > Amaryllidaceae > Allium > Allium fistulosum. The sequence goes on along the minus strand of CM060902.1, from coordinate 1,331,203,996 downwards.
ATACAACCAAACATCCATGACTCGGCTATCACTGTTATCATTGTTGCGATATCACCGTTAATTGAATGACCGGCACATTCTTTCAGCCGTCCGTCAAGGGCTAATGGTAACCCCGGTTCTAGACATAACTCCCGCACGTCATCGTGACCCGTGCCTAGGATTATCGAATCTACCCAGAGTACTTGACCATCAACTTGGTCTTTTGGGCGTCCCCATGTACTCTTGCTTTGAGCATGCTAGAACCTTCAACAACGATGAGATCTCAACCTCCTAGTCATCCTCCTCGACGACTATTGCCATACTAGCTCAAGCGCCTCTCGAGCATCCATTATCCTCAACTCGAATCATATCACCGAGTTATCAACATGCTTGGAATGATCCCGTCTGGATTAGACCAAGTCTTCATCACATGATTGCCTCGCTTCATAACATCCTCGCGAAGCCTCATCTCAATATCACATCATCAAATCTATGCATAAGAGCTTCATCATCCCGCTACATATGCCACGAGCAGCTTTCCCAATCCAAGAGCCTTTCCCTTAGCTTTTGAATCACCTTTGGTCTAAATCTAATCATCAATCATCTAGTTCATAATAATCAATCAAATCAAACATCAATCCAAGCAATCAAGCATTCAAAAATGATCTAAGTAGACAATTATAACAATAATGGCATTTTCGTAATTAAAGAGTTGAAAGTCCAATAAGCATGAAAACATGTATTATATCTCTACAAACTTGATGAATGAACTTGCATAGGTTAACATATGATAAAATGGATGCAACATCATCATGAACAATGGATCTATATGGATCTACACATAGGATGAAGAAAATGCATGGAAATCTCTATTTTAACACCAAAACGAGCCAACAATCCGATATACTCCTTTGGATCCGTGTGAGAGATAATCACCACTCACCAAATCTCCTAAACAATCCAAAAGATAACAACTTCAGATCTGGACAGCGAAGAACTAAGCTAGATCCGACAAGATCTCACTTCAAACGAAGAAATCTCTCTTGAAAAGATGAAGATCTTCAATCTAAGCTCTTGAATCTTCAACCTTGATCTTTGATTTGGATGGATGGAAGCACTAGATTAGAGTGGAGAAAAGAAGTGAAGAAGTGTAGAAGTCGAGCTCTCAAAATGGCAGCACTTCGTCGCTTCAAAAATCCGGATCCCAAAAAGTGAGAACAACCCCTCCTATTTATAGCTGAAATCTGTCCTTAAGTCGAAATCTGGCTATCTCCCTAAGTCGCTTCCGACTTACGACTTACGACTCTTGCCGACCTAACACTCACCGAGCTAAGCCTCTCCGACCTAACAGATGAACGACTTAACTCCTCAGCGACCTAACAGTTGACGACCTAAGACAATGCGCTTCCTTCGACCTACGACTTAGTTGGGTTGCGACCTAACCACTTAGGCTTCTACGCGACCTAACACTTGGCAAAACCCAGCGACCTAACCCTAAAGCCAACACGCGACCTAACTAAAAGCAGAACTCACGACCTAACCCTTAGGTCGCTAACCTATAGGTCGCTCCACTATACTAGGTCGCTAACTACTGTCTCCAAACCCCTTAGGTCGCTACCGACCTAACTATGCTAACTAGGAACCACTAGGTCGCTAGCTTTCCCAGTCGACCTAACACTTAACAAAAACTTAGGTTGCTCACAACATTTCCTTAGGTCGTTGCCGACCTAACTCTACCCCACGACCTAACCCCAGAATGCTTAGGTCGCCTACTACTCTTGAGTCGGTCGCGACTTATCACCTAGGTCGGTCACTACCTTAAGTCGGTTAACCCCACTTTCTTAACTCGGCAACGACTTAACAAACACTGGTCAGACGACTCAACTAGGCTTACGACTTAAGACTTAGTAGGTATACGACTCATCCCTCAACTCGTCCAGAACTCTTAAGTCTTCCCTCCTAAGTCGTCTACGACCTAAACACTTGGTCATTCACTCGCCCAGACGTGATTCCTATACGACTTAAGCTTCCACACGCTCTTAAGTCGTTCAACCTTAAGTCGGTTGCGACTTATCTCTTAGGTCGTTCGCGACCTAGGACTTAGAAAAATCTCAACCAAAATCTGAAACAACCTAAAAAGTTGAAAATTCCAGATTCGAACGAACTTTCCGATCCGTGAAAATACGGGTCGTTACATTCTCTCCCCCTTAGGAATTTCGCCCCCGAAATTCCAAACAAACAAAGCAATCAAAAGCTATTCTGCACGCCTACCATCCATAGCAATCAACAAACCAAGCATCCAATTCTAGCTTAGCATGCAGAATTCTAAAACTAGAACAAGTTACAATATCGCGAGATGTCACGACGCCTTTGGGTCATACCTCGAAGAGTTCAGGATGAGCTGCTTTCATCCTCTCTTCCACCTCCCACGTACAGTCGTTATCATCATCACTCCATTGTATCTTGAGCAACTTAACTACCTTCCTCCTAAGCTGTTTCGTGTCGGTTTCCACAACACGAAGTGGCTTACGAGGTCTTCTATCAACTGGATCAACTTCAAAGTCTTCCTAGCTATCAGCAGAAACCACTGCATTCGAGTCATGCACATACTTCCGTAGATACGATACGTGAAAAACATTGTGCACACCCGACATCTTCTCCGGTAACTCCAATCTGTAGGCGAGCTTTCCAATTCGCTCGATGATCGGGAATGGTCCAACAAATCTCGGAGTCAATTTTTCCTTTCTTCCCGAATCGGATAACATTCTTCAGTGGAGAAATCTTCACAAAAACCATATCTCCTACGTCGAATTCCAAATCCTTTCGACGCTTATCGGCATAATTCTTCTGACGATCTTGGGCTGCCTTCATTCGTTGCCGAATTATTTCTATACAATCTGAAGTCTGACGAATCATCTCTGGCCCAAGCATCAGCTTTTCTCCAGTTTCCAACCAACATGTCGGAGAGTTACACGGTCTTCCATACAACGCCTCATACGGTGCCATACTAATGCTTGACTGGTAACTGTTGTTGTACGCAAACTCCACCAAATGAAGGTGATCTTCCCATGATCCTCCGAAGTCCAAAACACAAGCTCTGAGGAGATCTTCCAAAACTCGGTTGACTCTCTCAGTCTGACCATCTGTTTGAGGGTGATAAGCTGTACTCAAACACAACTCGGTTCCCAAAACTTCCTGGAAGCTCTTCCAAAATCCACTAGTGAACAATGGGTCTCGATCGCTCACTATACTCTTCGGAATACCATGGAATCGAACTATCCACTTAACATACAACTCAGCCAACTTTGATGCAGTCCTAGTCGATCGAACATGAATAAATCGTGCACTCTTGGTCAAACGATCTACAATGACCCAAATCCCTTCATTCCCTGTTCTGGTTCTAGGCAATCCATCGATAAAATCCATCGATATCTTCTCCCACTTCCATGTAGGAACTTTTAATGGCTGAAGCAATCCACTTGGCTTCTTCTGTTCGGCTTTTACCAACTGGCAGTTCATGCATTTGGAAATAAAATTTCCAACATCTTTCTTCATACCTTCCCAGTAGTAGGTTCTCTTCATATCCCGATACATCTTATTTCCACCTGGATGAATTGTCAGCTTCGAGTGATGACTTTCCTTCAGAACTTCACTCCTCAATTCATCTATATCGGGAACAACTAGTCGTCCTTGCTTTCGAAGCCAACCTTCTCTATCGACCTCGAATCCTTTATCCTTTTCTGGATCCAATCCAGATTCCAATCCACGGATAATCTTGACAAGCTTATCATCTCGCTTTTGGCCCTCGCCAATCCTTTCCACAAGAGTGGGTCTTATCGATAAGTTTGCCAACATCTCAGGTTCCAATTCACATCTAGGCCTGAAGTCAAATCCAGCTAAATACTCGAGACTCTTCCATTCAGAAAACATGGCTCCCAATCCTGCATGTCTTCGACTTAACGCATCTGCCACTGCGTTACCTTTTCCCGGAGTATAAGCTATTCCAAAATCATACGATGCCAAAAACTCTAGCCAACGTTGCTGCCGAAGATTCAAATCCTTCTGGGAGAAAAGATACTTCAACGACTTATGATCTGTAAACAACTCGAATCGAACTCCCAACAGATAATGCCTCCACATCTTCAGAGCAAATACAATCGCCGCTAACTCCAAATCATGAGTTGGGTAATTCCTTTCATGCGGCTTCAGTTGTCGACTGGCATACGCAACAACTTTATCCTTCTGCATCAGCACTGCCCCAAGTCCAGTACCACACGCGTCGGTGTAAACCACCATCTCATCATTCCCACTTGGAATAGTCAAAACAGGAGCACTCGTCAATCTCTCTTTCAGGATTCCGAAAGCTTGCTCACACTTAGCATCCCAACAGAACACTTGGTTCTTCTTCGTCAATCCTGTTAACGGTGCAGCTATCTTGGAGAAGTCTTTAATAAACCGTCGATAATATCCTGCTAATCCAAGAAAACTTCTCACATCAGACGCATTCTTAGGTCTAACCCAATCTTGGATTGCTGCCACCTTAGCGGGATCAACCGCTATTCCATTTCCAGAAATCACATGGCCTAAGAATCTCACTTCACTCTTCCAGAAGTGACACTTCGAAAACTTAGCCTTCAGCTGATGTTTCCGTAAGATTTCCAAAACAATACGCAAGTGCGTCTTGTGCTCTTCTTCCGTTCTGGAATAAATCAGAATATCATCCACGAACACAAGTACGAACTTGTTCAACTGATCTCTGAACACTCTATTCATAAGATCCACAAAATATGCTGGCGCGTTAGTCAATCCAAACGGCATTACCAGCCACTCAAAGAAACCGGATGGTGTCCTAAAAGCAGTCTTCGGCACACTATCCTTAGCCACTCTCAACTGGTGAAATCCCGTTGCCAAATCCATCTGAGAAAACACCTTAGCTTCGTGAAGCTGATCAAACAAGTCATCTATCCTCGGCAATGGATACTTGTTCTTCTTAGTCACTTTATTCAGCCCACGATAATCCACACACAATCTCAACGACCCATCTGCCTTGGTTGCAAACACAACTGGTGCACCCCACTCGGACACACTACGCCGAATGAATCCTTTCTGCAAAAGATCATCAACTTGCACCCTCAACTCTTGCTGTTCCCTAGGCGCCATCCGCCTAAGAGGCATCACAACAGGTCTGGCTCCTTCATCTAGATCTATACGAAACTCGATCTCTCTATGCGGCGGCAACCCTTTGACTTCGTCAAAGACATCCTCGAATCCATTTGCGATTGGCACTAAAGACAGTCCATCCCGTGGAACAACTAGCGAATACATGAAGCTCATGAAGACGCCTTCCTCATGCTTACATCGTATCACAATCTTTCGCCCTTCCACATTCTCGACTGTCACCTCCAGCCTCTCACAGTCAACCTTAGCCGCATACTTCCTAAGCCAGTCCATACCCAAAATAATTCCGAACCCCGCAAAGTTCAGAACAAAACAATCACAAACAAAAGAGCAACCATGACTCGACACAACTAGACCACGGCATAACGTACACAAACAAGACGAACCCCCAACTGGATTAGTCACAACCAATGGCCTATCAACAATATCCGGCTTCAAACCTAACCGGCCTACTAGTTCATTACACACAAACGAATGCGACGCTCCAGTATCAAACAGAACTCTAACTGGAACACCACATAGGAAAAGAATACCTTGAACAACCACACTCTTTCCCTTCTCTTCAGCAGTAGGAGCTTTCGAAGACGACGGAACAGCTCCTAAAGCATAAGCCTGCACAATCTGCTTGTCCCTACTCGGTTCTGGACAATTCTTCCTGAAATGCCCTGGCTTGTCACAGTTGTGGCACTTCGCCGGCGCCTTCGGATTCTTGCAATCCTTGGAGAGATGGCCTTTCTGCTGACAGTTGTAGCAAGTCACTTCGCCTTTCGGCTTCTTCTGACCATCCTTACCCTTCTGCTGTTGCTGCTTCCTCTTCTTGTTTCTACCCTGCTGGGGTTTAGACTCTTCCCTGGTCACAGCAACAACAGATCCTTCCTTAGGAAACAGATTCTCATGTCTGAGAGCTTCCTCCACAAGCTTCCTAAATGAATCGTCCAAGTGATCCATCAATCTTGGAGCCTGTACTTGATCCCCAACATCTACTGATGGCCCCGGGGCTGACATCCTTCTCCTGATCGAAGTCATCATGGTTTCGAACATAGCAACATAATCAGCAGCCCCTTCAGTAGCACGGCCTTCCCTAGCAGCTGGTTTCCCTTTTTGACTCATTCTCAATATCTATAAAAAGGAATGATTAGAACATCTAGAGAAACAACTGCATAAAGGACTCAAACCTACTAAGCTACTATATTATATATAGTAATCATCCATCAAAATACAATTACGTCTCTCATACGTAGTTACTTCAGCGAGCGTTGGGTAAAATCGATCAACCAATGCTCTGATACCAAATGTGACGACCGCCCATGACCCCTGCACCGAATCTAGAGGTAGTGCGCTGTAAAGTGTGCCAGGCGACCATGGACGATTGTCAAGGTAAGATTAAAACAAAAGAATCTATCGTATTACTCACAGCGCATGGACAAAATACAATAGAACATATGTATAGTGAAGCTTTACAGAACAAAATGACATCATATAAAAACTCCATAATAGTTGAATACAAGCATCCACATAGTCAATACATCCAGCCTCACTACATAACTCTCAGAGAATACAAAACAGCGGAATATCCAGTACATATAATAAGAAGATAATATGCAACCCTCTAGCTCGTCTTCGATATCAGCATCGTGAGAAGAGAACAGCACCTGTCACCTGCTACCTAGTCTGCCCGTCCCAAAATGGACGAACAGCCCAAGGCAATAAGAATTAAAAACATAAAGCCTTGAGTCAGACAACAGTCTTAGTGAGCAGTAAATTAACTAACAACATACCAAAAGAGCATAATAGGAAAAGGAATAGGAATACAACCCTCCCACTCCAACCTCATTCTACAGTGATAGCCCCCAGACACACACTAAGCAGAAGCAAACATAGCAGAGCATACAATTTAAAGTAAAGAAATTTTCACTCGAGTCAAGAGCGATGTTTTCCAAGTACAAATCCCAAGGTCTAAAACCAAGGTCAGATAAGCACCCAGGAAATACCGCTCTTGAGACCGAATGACGATACAACCAAACATCCATGACTCGGCTATCACTGTTATCATTGTTGCGATATCACCGTTAATTGAATGACCGGCACATTCTTTCAGCCGTCCGTCAAGGGCTAATGGTAACCCCGGTTCTAGACATAACTCCCGCACGTCATCGTGACCCGTGCCTAGGATTATCGAATCTACCCAGAGTACTTGACCATCAACTTGGTCTTTTGGGCGTCCCCATGTACTCTTGCTTTGAGCATGCTAGAACCTTCAACAACGATGAGATCTCAACCTCCTAGTCATCCTCCTCGACGACTATTGCCATACTAGCTCAAGCGCCTCTCGAGCATCCATTATCCTCAACTCGAATCATATCACCGAGTTATCAACATGCTTGGAATGATCCCGTCTGGATTAGACCAAGTCTTCATCACATGATTGCCTCGCTTCATAACATCCTCGCGAAGCCTCATCTCAATATCACATCATCAAATCTATGCATAAGAGCTTCATCATCCCGCTACATATGCCACGAGCAGCTTTCCCAATCCAAGAGCCTTTCCCTTAGCTTTTGAATCACCTTTGGTCTAAATCTAATCATCAATCATCTAGTTCATAATAATCAATCAAATCAAACATCAATCCAAGCAATCAAGCATTCAAAAATGATCTAAGTAGACAATTATAACAATAATGGCATTTTCGTAATTAAAGAGTTGAAAGTCCAATAAGCATGAAAACATGTATTATATCTCTACAAACTTGATGAATGAACTTGCATAGGTTAACATATGATAAAATGGATGCAACATCATCATGAACAATGGATCTATATGGATCTACACATAGGATGAAGAAAATGCATGGAAATCTCTATTTTAACACCAAAACGAGCCAACAATCCGATATACTCCTTTGGATCCGTGTGAGAGATAATCACCACTCACCAAATCTCCTAAACAATCCAAAAGATAACAACTTCAGATCTGGACAGCGAAGAACTAAGCTAGATCCGACAAGATCTCACTTCAAACGAAGAAATCTCTCTTGAAAAGATGAAGATCTTCAATCTAAGCTCTTGAATCTTCAACCTTGATCTTTGATTTGGATGGATGGAAGCACTAGATTAGAGTGGAGAAAAGAAGTGAAGAAGTGTAGAAGTCGAGCTCTCAAAATGGCAGCACTTCGTCGCTTCAAAAATCCGGATCCCAAAAAGTGAGAACAACCCCTCCTATTTATAGCTGAAATCTGTCCTTAAGTCGAAATCTGGCTATCTCCCTAAGTCGCTTCCGACTTACGACTTACGACTCTTGCCGACCTAACACTCACCGAGCTAAGCCTCTCCGACCTAACAGATGAACGACTTAACTCCTCAGCGACCTAACAGTTGACGACCTAAGACAATGCGCTTCCTTCGACCTACGACTTAGTTGGGTTGCGACCTAACCACTTAGGCTTCTACGCGACCTAACACTTGGCAAAACCCAGCGACCTAACCCTAAAGCCAACACGCGACCTAACTAAAAGCAGAACTCACGACCTAACCCTTAGGTCGCTAACCTATAGGTCGCTCCACTATACTAGGTCGCTAACTACTGTCTCCAAACCCCTTAGGTCGCTACCGACCTAACTATGCTAACTAGGAACCACTAGGTCGCTAGCTTTCCCAGTCGACCTAACACTTAACAAAAACTTAGGTTGCTCACAACATTTCCTTAGGTCGTTGCCGACCTAACTCTACCCCACGACCTAACCCCAGAATGCTTAGGTCGCCTACTACTCTTGAGTCGGTCGCGACTTATCACCTAGGTCGGTCACTACCTTAAGTCGGTTAACCCCACTTTCTTAACTCGGCAACGACTTAACAAACACTGGTCAGACGACTCAACTAGGCTTACGACTTAAGACTTAGTAGGTATACGACTCATCCCTCAACTCGTCCAGAACTCTTAAGTCTTCCCTCCTAAGTCGTCTACGACCTAAACACTTGGTCATTCACTCGCCCAGACGTGATTCCTATACGACTTAAGCTTCCACACGCTCTTAAGTCGTTCAACCTTAAGTCGGTTGCGACTTATCTCTTAGGTCGTTCGCGACCTAGGACTTAGAAAAATCTCAACCAAAATCTGAAACAACCTAAAAAGTTGAAAATTCCAGATTCGAACGAACTTTCCGATCCGTGAAAATACGGGTCGTTACAATAGTTATAAGTTAAAACAATTTATATTAAAATAATTAGTATATTTAAAATAGTTTATAAAATAAAAATAGTTTATATAAAATAGTTATAAGTTAAAATAGTTTATATTGAAATAATTTATATTGAAAATGATTTATATTAAAATAGTTTATATTAAAATAATTTATAAAGTAAAATATAAATAGTTTTAGATATAGTTTAAAAATATTTTATATAAAAATAGTTTCCTCAAATTTCACAAATCGATTCAAATCGACTCGAATTCCAAAGTTCAAATTTAATCAAATCTCAAATCATCAATTTCAACTCGATTCAGTTTCTCAATAAACCATTTCAAATTATCGATTTTCAAATACATATTTGAACCATAAAATAAGCCATTTCAATTTCAATATATTTCAAAGCTTTAAATATTCAACATTTCAAAACTAAATTCGATAATTTCATATATATATATATCAAATTCGCTTTACTATTATTTAGTTTGAAATATTCACTTAATAAACCCAATATCATTTAAATAAAACCCCAAATTTCAAACCACTAAATATTTCTTCCGATTTATTAAACTTGAAATATTCAATTAATCACTTTAAACTAAAATCAAGTTATAAAATCATATCTTTAAAATCTCAAATTGAAAATTTTCAAATCAAACTTATTTAAGTATAATTCTTAAGTAAATAAAATTCCAAATCAATTTCAAATTTATCTTTTCAACCTGAATCGTTTCAAACTCTATATTTGAAAATAAATTTTTAAATAAATACTTAAACATATTATATATCAACTTTAATAAATCTTTAAAAATCAATATTTAATAAACCATATACTTCTTTCCAAAACCACAGAAATCATTTCAAAATATTTATATATAGACCAACGGTGTCTGTATATAATTTTCTATCCTATGGTAAAGTGATACAGATATTATCATTTCAATCCGCAGTTTAAATATATATACGGGTATATATCATTTCAACCCGCAATCCCAAATTCAATTCAATGAAAATCGCTTGGGTTTATCATTTCAACCCATAACGATTTTCTCCTACTCTATAGATCATTCGGATATGTATCATTTCAACCCATAATGAATTCTATACTAACCGGGAACTTGCAGAGTGATAACAGATATGATAATAATAAAACAACGGTAACATGCATATATCATCAGTGATAAATAAAAGATAATGGTGTCAGATGTCACAAGTGAACAGATACAGATAATGGCATATATATAGCAATGTAAAAATCTAACAACAGCATATTTCAATTGTCGTTTCAATTGAAATCAAATTTAATAAATATAAGAACGTTAATCATAAGTGATTGCTCACCTTTCGAGGCTAGAGAAATAGATGATGAAATTGAGTTACGAATCCAAGCACGAATTCCAAATCAAAGCAAGATTGGCACGAATTTGACGAACAGATCTGATAACAGAAATCGATGGGAACGAATCAAATTAGTTTGTTAAAAATTTAGACGAGTTGTATATTATACTATTATTTTCCTTAAACTCAATATTCAATTTAAAAATACATATTCAAAACCTATATATATCTATATATGTGTTTCGAAATCGTTGATTTTTAATTAAAACACATATAAACAACATATCTACATACTAAAATTTTAAATAAATCAATATATATACTTATAAACAAATACATAAACAAATATGAACAGTCTATATAACTATTTTATGCAAATCTTATACTATAACCAAATCTACAATTACTGCTAAAAGAAAATATAAACAACACTAACATATTATATACTGTAACAAATATAACTATGTATATATTACTACACTATTAATATAGCAGACATACTTTAACAACTATATATATCTATAGACTTTTATTATTAAACAATAGATTGTATATAACCTATAAAAAAATAGACAGGTCATATATAAATTTATACATGAACAACCAGAAATGATACAAGACATATATAGATTCATATATAAAAATATGAAGGCTGCAAATAAAATATGCTTAACATAATATTATATTTATAAGATATGTACATATATTTGGAAGCCAAACTAATGTATACTCGTATGCATATAAACTAATATATATAAACATACATATATAAACTAATATGTTTAAACAAATGTACATTGTATATATCTCTAAACTATAAACAAATATGCAGATTCATTGTTCTAACGAATATATATATATATAACTTGACTAAAGTGAAACATGCATGCAGACACACAACTAAATGTATATATATGCAGGCTAGTATATGACTAAAGTATAAATATCTGTACAACTGTAAATAAAGTGAAACATAAAGCTATAGATCCATGATATACATAATATATATAACATAATTCATGTGCACAGAACGAGTAAAACAAGTTTAATCACAAATATACTTATATAAGTTATATATATATATATAACTAACAGTTTATATAAAATTTACATGAATATATATACAAATTTGACCGAATATAATATGCAATATTGACCTGAACTTATAAAATACTCATATGATAACAACATATTATATAAACTCTTATACAAACTTAAAATATACAAACTGACCTATTAACAAATAAACTATGCAGACTACACATACAATTCACCGCCTATGCAAATCAACATATCATTGTATAAAATGCTAGTACATATATAGACAGCACATATATTAAATTAACACAAACATATACCTATTATACATATATAACTAACTAAAGCAGTCTATATATATATATATGAAATTAACTAACCTATGTATATTAAATAGGTATATAACTACATACTTAAAACAGCCTAAAACATTTGTATATCAATCATATATATATATATATATATATATATATTACCTTATATATGATAAGCTTGGGGAGGTAAGGCCGAGACTTGGGGTTGCTGGTGCCACACGAGGAAGGTGGTTGGAGTTGTTGAGGTGTGGTCTCATGCTTTGGGAGGGCTGAGCGTGAGTGCCAAGGTGGGAAGGTTGTCGAAAGAGAGGAGCTCGGTGGTGGTGGCAGTGAAGAAGGGTTCGAGTTTGAGTTCGGCAAGAGGTCTGGGTGAAAGCTGGGTTGATGCATGCGTGGGTAGGATGGAGATGAGACATGAGTTACGCCGTGGAGTGAGTGGTCACCTGCGGCATGCAGTGGATGTAAGGCGGAGGAGGTAACGGGCAGTGGTGATGAAAGATGCAGGCGATGGAAAAGGTGAGGAAGAAGAATAGTTGTCTGGTTCCCAAATGAAGATCTTATATTGTTATATGCAATATAAGATTTGTTTTATGAAACAGAAGAACGGAGCAAAATATTGGAACCCGAGAATATATGGAAAAGAGCGGAATCACAAAAGTCTTAAGTTGAATAGCTGGTAACATTTATAACAAATGGCTTTTTAACTTCAGCTGGTAGACAAACGAACAGAAGTCAAAAAAGTTTGAAAACGGTTACCGATCCGGTAATCATTTTACTGATTTCGTGGTGTACCGGGGTTCGAAAAACAGAAATGAATATATCTCAGAGATCAGCACGATGAGACGTTCGAAATGGTATACAAATATCGGTGGCACGATCGTCCTATCAAAAGTCGATATCGGTATTGAAATGCTGTTCAAATGTCAAAATAAGATGAACGGAGCAATAGAAGTCCAAATTTGTAGAAACGAAAGATGACGTCTCACTCGGAAGATGATTTACAAATTTTCTATAGAAAAATATTCAGGTTTGGAAAACATTTTATTATCATCAAATTTAACTGATTTGAATTTAAATAAAATTACACAATAAAATAAACTTCCACATAATTTGATGAAAATTTACCCTTTGCTATGTTTAAGTAGGCGTATTTCAAATATCAAATTATTTTATTTCAAAATTTTATTGTTAAAATTTCACAAAAATTCAATTAATTAAGTTAATAAACCACTAAAATTTACGGGTCGTTGCAAGGTAATTTTGGGTATGGACTAGTTAGTGCGGAATGATCCTTGGATTTATTGTGCGGATAGGATTATCATCATACGAAATCAAATAGGAAGAGAATGAATTGTGATAGTTTTGTATGTAATGAAGGAGAATTCAGATTTGATGCTATATGCTATGAAAGATCAAGAAGATTAGACCAGTAGAGTATGTATAGTCCAGGAATTTTGTAGGTGTTTTCAAATCTGTAACAAAATTACTATCGAGAAAGGCAATCAAATTTCAAATAGACATGATGTCAGGGGTGCAGCCTATTAGTAGACCGCCTAGTCGAATGTCGCCCAAGCAGATGGAAGAATTGAAGAAGCAGCTAGTGGAACTTGATGATAAAAGTTTCATAAGGCTGAGTGGATCAACATGATGAGCATCTGTAGTATCCATAATGAAGACGGATGGATCTTTATGGAGGATCTTTACGGATACGCTTTGACTATTGGAAGCTGAATGAGTGGACAATGAAGAATCGTTATCCTTTGCCCAAGATAAATGACTTGTTTGATCAGTTGAGTGGAGCTTGAGTGTTCTTGTAGTTAGACTTGGTGACGGGTTTTCATTATTGAGAGTAGAGGAAGATAGTATTCCATTGACCATGTTCTGAACAAGGTACGGTTCATATAAATGGTTAGTACTGTTCATATGAATGGTTAGTCTGGTCCGTATGATTGGTTAGTAATGTCGTTTGGACCAACCTATGCCCCTACATTCCTCGTTGATCTTATGAACCAAATCTCTCGGGATCAGTTTACAGATTTTTGTTGGTCTTCAATGATGATATCTTGGTGTATTATAGGGATAAAAGAGATCAAGGAGTCCATCTGAGATTGGTATTAGGGACGTTGATACAACATAAGTTTAAGGAAATTTTTTCAAAGTGACATTTTTGGAAATGGAAAGTGTAGTTTCTTGGGTATATTGTTTCAAAGAATGGATTATTTGTAGATCCATCAAAGATAGAGACTAAAAATGTTTGGAAAAGAAATAAATAGTTATGGAGATGAGAATTTTCTTGGGATTGGTTGGCTAGCACCATAGATTCATTAAGGATTTCTCGCGTATACCAGCACCCTCAAATATGTTGACCAGGAAGAATGAGAAGTTTGTGTGGACTAATAAGTATGAAGGATTAATCCAAGAGTTGAAGAAGTTATTGACGAATGCCCTTATGCTGATTATGCCTAAAGGGGATCAGGAGTTGGTAGTGTATACCGATGCTTGTAGAATGGGTTTTGGTTTTGGGGCGGTACTGATGTAAAGAGGGCGAGTGATAGCTTATGCATCAAGATAGTTGAGACCGCATGTGTAACGACCCAAAAAATTTAATGGTTTTAATGAGATAATTAATTGAGATTTTGTGAAATTTTAAACAATAAAATTTTGAAATAAAAATATAATATTTGGGATACGTATTTAAAAACATAGCAAATGGTAAATTTTCATTTGATAATATTGAAGTTTATTTTCTTGTGTATTTTTATTTCAATTCATATCAGTTGATATTTGATGATAATAAAATGTTTTCCAAACTTGAATATTTTTATATAGAAAATTTGTAAATCATCTTCTGAGTGAGACGTCATATTTCGTTTCTCCAAATTTGGACCGTTGTTGCTCCGTTTTTCTTATTTCTGGAAAATTAGCAGCATTTTCTGGTACCGAATATCGACTTTTGATCGGATGATCGTACCACTGATATATGTATACCGTTTTGATCGTCTCGTCATGCTGATTCCTGTGGTATATCCATTTCTATATTTTGAGGTCCAATACGTGACGGAAACAATAAACTGTTTGTTGTAACGGCACCTTTAATCATGACCAATAACTTTTCTTCGATTTCAAATATTGAAGCATCTTGAAAACGCAAATATTAATTGCTTTAAATCATTCCAAACTGTCACCAACCTTTATTATATCAATTGGCACTGTTTGCTTCATTTGTCGGTACAAGTCATTTCAAAAATCTCCCTTCGTATTCTTCACTCCATCCGTTAATAAAATAAAATAAGTGTAACTGAACCGTTGATTCCTCATTTTTCTCTTTTCTCCAGATCTATATTCGTTCTCTCTGCCATTTTTTTTCACTACCCTCTCCCTTCCTCATTTTCTTCCTCCCACCTCCATTTTCTTTTCTTTCCCTACCACTGCATTCGGCCGCTTCCTGACTCGACCGCACCCTCCACCATTTCAAATTTACTCGTTCTCAAATCCAGCCCCTCTTCCACCGGCCTCCTCCACCGTGAAACCTCTCACCGTCTGATCCCCTCCCTCTTTACTTGCTCGTCCCAGGCCAACTCGAATACTCCTTCCCCTCACCAGTTTGCTCAGGCCAAACTCGAAAAAAAACCAGCCTCAACGAACACCAGAACCCGTCTATATATCCTCTTCAATCCCCTGGCAGCCACCTGACCCGAACCTCCCTGCCACGTATCAGAAACCGAGCCAACAACTCACGTCCAAGCCTTAAACTCCACCACACCCGTGCGCCTCCCCCTCAGCAGCCTACAACCGTGTTCAAGCTTCCTACATCTCAAATCTCAAGGCCGAGCCATTCACCCTTCCCTCAACTCGAGGCAGCCACCGTCCTAGCTGCCATCGATCCAGTTTCTGCCACACCATGCCTTTCTATGTCCACCGCCATAGCTTCCAGCCTTTTCTCCACCTCGACTGTCCCTTCAGTTGTATGCAGGTAGAATATAATGATATATATATGTTATAACATATGGTTTGTATATAAACTTTGTTATAAAGTTATACCGTACATATATGTGTGTGCTTTAATCGAATCAATGATTTTATTTATTTATTTAGTTATTTATTTAATAATTTATATATATATATAGCTTCTATTTGATTTGCTGGGTCCGCATATATATATATATGTTTGCAATGTTTATAAAAAATGAGTTTTGTTAGTGATTTGGCTGTTGCCCTATATCTATATGTATATTTGATTTTTCTTTTTGTCTGCCAAGGCCTGTTCGTATATAATATGTTAGTAGTAATATATGTGTTGAGTATAATATTAGTTATATTTTAGCCAATGTATATTGTATATAAGACGTACATTCTATGTTCATATTTTGTTTTACAGTCATTTGTCTTATGTTGTTATTTATATATAGATATATATATATGCAGCAAAGTCTGAATGTTTTGGATTTTGGGTAATATATATACGGATGTTGTTTAATATGTGTTTAAAATTTATATCGATTTCTAAAATTTAATATATATAGACATTTAACGTGTGTTTTATATATAGGTTATATTATGAAGTTTGTATATATATATTTAGTACATATTAAGCTGTACAAGTTTTACTAGCTATATATAAATATATGTTTATACAATTGTATGCTTTCATATATATTAACTGTTGCAGTGGGTAAGTTGTATATTTTGACAGTTACATAAAGTTATATGGATATAATAGTTTACTTATATTTGAACTGTTGGGATTTTTGTATAAGTTTATAAGTTTGGTTATATATGTTATGTAAAATTTTGAGTTTATATAGTCTACATTCTTCCTAGTTACATAGATATTTGGGATAAATGATCTACTCATATATAGTCTGGCTGTCAGTTTTATTAGTGTTATATATATATATATTCTGTTATTGGTTTACAAATTTTACAGAATGTAATATTTTAAAAAGGTAGAACTGTATGTATATATTTTTGATTCCTAGTATTATACTTATGTAAATTTGTATATTGAGAATACATCCAAAACCTCAATAAAACTATTGAGGTTTTGGATGTATTCTCGAATACCTACAAAATTGGAGGCCTTATAGATAAGTAATTGCTCGCCATTGAGCTTGAGCATAGCTTCATCTGTGCCCCCTTCAAACAAAAGTAATGTTTGTTGCAGCTCGAGTCTTTGATGTGAGAGATGAATGAATCTTGCAATAGATTCATTCATCTCTCACATCAAAGACTCGAGCTGCAACAAACATTACTTTTGTTTGAAGGGTTACCAGTTATGATTGAAATTAAATTTTGATTTGCGAAAAAATAAATATATAATAATGTATATTTTCTATTTCTGTCAAATTAATTCTGATTCGTTTCCATCAATTCCCTTTTATCAGCTTGACCGTCAAATTCATGCCAATCTAGCTTTGTTTTGGAATTCGTGCTTGGATTTGTGACGCAGCGGATATCACAAAAACAATGTAGATCGAGGAATGTAGTAATCGGTGGATTGATGAATACTGAATTGCCCAAATTCGTTGATCCGAAGATACCGAATTCTAGCTATCTCTGACACGTTGATCGCGCACGATACCGTGAGGAGAGATCTTCAATTCTTCGAGCGTTGATCAAGCGCACTTGATTCCGCGAATCGGCTTCTGCAATCGTTGAATCGAGCGCACTCGATTATCCGAGAGAGGAGATAGGAGATTACACTCGACTACCAATTTGGCGAAAGCACAAAGCTAACAAAACAAGAGTTTTATTTCAAATCAACTAAACTATTACAAATGACTCACATGACCTATTTATAGGCGCACATTTCAACATTACAACAGAAATTATACAACTCTTAAGTCGGAACCGACTTATCATGAACGACTCATCAACAGTGACCAACGACTTATGACTTACGACTCAATCTTAGGTCGGCAACGACCTAGTTACAACAGACAGCGACTTATCAACATGGTCGACCTAACCTGGTACGACCTAAAAATTACAACACAAATTAGAAATATACGACTTAGTACATGGCGACATATGACTTAAAGACAGAAAAATACAAACAGAAAACACCACTTAAGTCGTTGCCGACTTAACAACCCTACGCGACTCAACTTAGTAGCGACTTAAGAGCAGCGGTTCAGATTAACTCGGCATAGGAATCCACGGTTCCAGTCTTCAGCGACTTAACTCCTGACTTATTAGGTCGTTCACGACCTAACACTTCACCAATTTGCTGTCTTTCCTCTGTGTGACTCGATAGGTCGTTCAGGCGACTTAACTAAGTCGTAACTCGGTATCGACTTATCCTCTGTTCCGTTAAGTCGTACACCAACCAAAACACTTCCCTTAAGTCGTTGCCGACTTAAGCCTTCGCATTTTTCAACTTGTGTTGCTCCTGTAGTTTTAGGTCGTAACCCAGCACTTCCCTTAAGTCGTTGCCGACTTAAGCCCTCGCATTTTTCAACTTGTGTTGCTCCTGTAGTTTTAGGTCGTAACCCAGCACTTCCCTTAAGTCGTTGACGACTCATAGCTCCTTCCTTAAGTCGGTCACGACTTATGCCTTCACCTTCCTTGAGTCGGTCACGACTCACTCCTTGAACCCTGTTAAGTTGGTCACGACTCACTCCTTGAACCCTGTTAAGTTGGTCACGACTTAAGTTTTGGGAAATTATAGCTTGGCCTGCATCATCCTTCCCAGGTTGAAAGAAATTCGTCCTCGAATTTGCACTTTCCTCCCCTGCAATACGCTCATCCCCGTGATAAGGTACGAGATGCTTAACATTGAATACGTCTGACGTGTACACATCATCTGGCAGCTTCAATTTATAAGCATTTTCATTGATTCTCTTTAAAATTTCCACTGGACCAATCTTTCTAGCTTTCAACTTGTTGTAAGCGCCCACTGGAAAATGATCTTTCGTTAACACTGCATAAACCAAATCACCTTCATTAAATTCAACACTCCTTCGCTTCAAATCTGCAGATCATTTATACTTCTCATTTGCTTTTTCCAATCGTTCCTGAACGGTTTTATGACACTCTGTTAATCCTTTAACAAAATCAGCAGCTCGTTTGACTATCTTCTTTGGTTGTGGTATGACTGTTAACTCCAACGGACCCTTTGGCAAACTAGAATATACAATATGAAATGGACTGAAACCTGTACTACGGTTCACAACATGATTATGAGCAAACTCTGCTTGACATAACTTCACATCCCAACTCTTTAGATTGTCTTGCACAAGACATCTCAACAAGTTTCCCAATGATCTGTTAACAACCTCGGTCTGTCCATCTGTTTGCGGATGGTAAGCGCTGCTAAAGTTCATGAAGTCGATATAGCCAAAAATGACTTAGAAAACGAGTATCCCTGTCCGACACAATCGATTCTGGCAATCCATGAAGTCGATATATTTCTTTGAAAAACAACTGAGCAACATGAACAGCATCCGCCGTCTTCTTACAAGCAATAAAATGTACCATTTTCGAAAACCGATCAACCACCACATAAATGGAATCGTTACCATGCTGTGTCCTCGGCAATCCCAACACGAAGTCCATACTCACATCAACCCATGGTTTAGTTGGTATAGGTAACGGCATATATAACCCAGCATTAGTCGCGGTTCCTTTCGAAACTTGACAGATATGACATCTCTCCACAAACCTTTCCACTTCTTTCCTCATCGATGGCCAAAAGTAAGACTGTGAAATCAACTGTAATGTACGGTCTCTCCCAACATGTCCTTCTTCATGTATCTCTTTTACAATCTTCATTCTCAAACTACAATCAGGTATGCACAATCGATTTCCTTTGAATAGAAAACCGTCTACCATCATAAACTCATCCGTCTTTCCCTCCTTGACTTTATCAATACACTTCGCAAAGTAAGGATCATCGACAAATAATTCAGGCAACACATCAAACCCTGTCACCTCAACCTTCATTGTTGTCAACAAATGATTCCTCCTACTCAAAGCATCAGCCACACGATTCTTCACCCCCGATTTGTGTTTCACAACAAAAGTAAACTGTTGCAGATATGCAATCCACGATGCATGTCTCGCTGAAATCTTGTCTTATCCTTGTAAATGCTTCAATGCCTCATGATCAGTATACATAACAAACTCTTTCTGAAATAGATAATGTCTCCAGTGTTTGATAGCTTGTACAACAGCATAGAATTCCACATCATATGTACTGTATCTCATCTTTGCTCCTAATAACTTCTCACTGAAATATGCAATCGGGCGTCCCTTCTGACTCAACACCCCTCCAATTCCCACCTTTGATGCGTCAGTATGTAATTCAAACAACAACTGAAAATCAGGTAATGCTAGAATTGGTGCAGTCGTCAGCAACTCCTTGATCTCCCCAAAAGCAACCCCTGCTTCCTCTGACCATGTAAACTGCTTGCCCTTCATACAATCTGTAATAGGCGCCATCACACTACTAAAGTGTGGAATGAACCTTCGATAGAATGAAGCCAATCCGTGAAAACTACGAACTTCCGTTATCATCTTGGGCTGCGGCCAATCTCTAGTCGCTTCGACTTTACTTTGGTCAACCTGTATTCCTCCATCCGATACAATATACCCCAGAAATAAAACACTATGCGTCATGAACACGCATTTCTTCGTTGCAGCATAAAATTGTTCTTGTCGCAGTACCATCAACACTTCTCGCAGATGATTCAAATGTTCCTCTGGACTCCCACTGTAAATCAGAATATCATCGAAATACACCACCACAAATTTTCCAATAAATGGTCTAAAAATCTGATTCATCACCCTCATGAAAGTACTTGGTGCATTTGATAAGCCAAATGGCATAACCAACCATTCGTATAGACCCTCCCTGGTTTTAAAAGCAGTCTTCCACTCATCTCCTGGTCTGATACGAATTTGATGATATCCGCTCTTCAAATCAATCTTCGAAAAGATAGTTGCTCCGCTTATTTGATCTAACAAGTCATCCAACCTTGGCATTGGAAATCTATATCTCACAGTAATCTTATTCAATGCTCGACTGTCAGTGCACATCCTCCACGTTCCATCCTTTTTGGGTACCAATAAAGCTGGTACAGCACAAGGACTTAAACTCTCCTGCACACGCCCCTGTTCAAGCAATTCTTCCACTTGCCTTCGCAACTCTTCATGTTCCTTCGGACTCATTCGATAATGTGGTCTATGTGGCAACACAGCACCTGGAACAAGATCTATCTGGTGTTGAATATCCCTCAACGGTGGTAACTCCATTGGTAATTCCTCTGGAAGTACATCGTCAAATTCTTCCAGTACTGGTTTTACTTCTTCTGGTATTTCAACCACTCCCTGACTCTCCCGTCCGATCAATAAAAATACTTCAGGCTCCTCCTCTGCTTCCTTCACAAACTCCTTCAAAGATAACAAAGTTTTGAGCTCTTCAATCTCCTCCAACTTGTTTTCCTCCTGTGGTCGCTTCTTTGGAACTAGAGTAATCTTTGTGCCTTCAAACATGAAACTGTAACTGTTGGTCCGCCCATCATGTTGCACCGCCCTATCATACTGCCATGGTCTCCCCAGCAACAAATGACAGACATCCATATCTACCACATCGCACCAGATTTCATCCTTGTATTTCTTTCCAATTGAAAACTTCACACAAGCCCTTCGTCCAACCTTCACCTCTCCGCCTTTCCTCAACCAAGCTAGCTTGTATGGTTTCGGATGTTTCTCAGTCTTCAACGCCAACTTTCTCACAGCTTCTGAAGAAATTATATTATCACAGCTTCCAGCATCAATAACAAATTTGCAAACCTTCCCCAGAATGGTACATGTTGACTGAAAAATATTGCCCCTTAACCAACTACAATCCTCCTCTTGCTTTGGTGTTAAACAGGACCTCTTCATCATTAGATTATAACCTTCGTCTCCCGACACTTCTTCTTCCTCCTCATCAGGTGGTGAATTGGAACATTCAGCTTCTTCATCCTCATCTTCAACTTCTGCTATCATAGCTCTCTTCTTCGGCTTTGGACATTCGCTACTTTTATGGCCCATTTCTTGGCAATTATAACACTTGAAACCATTACCGACTTTCATCTTTCCAACCTCATTCACAACTGGTTTTGCAACAGCTTTTGAAACATTAGAACTTCCACTAACACCCTTCACTTGATTATTGGAATTTGTAAACACACCACCTCCTCGTCGTCCCTGTTTCTCCCAAGCCAACGCTTTCTGATGTGCTTCTGCCACAGATCTTGGATCGAACATATTAACCATATCCTGTATCTGCATTCTCAGTCCCCCAATGAATCTAAATGTCAGCTGCTCTTCCGTTTCCATAATATCATTCCTTGCAATCAGTTGATAGAATTCATCAGCATAGTCGTTAACAGACTTCGTTCCTTGTCTCAAGTTTTGCAAACGTTGATACATCAAAGATTGATAATTGTAAGGTAAGAACGTTGCTTTCATCAATTTCTTCATCTTCTCCCAAGATTCAACTTTTGACTTTCCCATCCGTTCACGTGTAAGTTTGGTTTGCTGCCACCATGCCAAAGATCTTCCCCTCAACCTCGTAGCAACCAACTTCACTCTATGATGTTCTGGAACTTCCTTGAAGTCAAAAATCTCCTCAACATTAGCCACCCAATCTAGAAACTCCTCCGCTTGCATACCACCTTTGAATTCAGGAATTTCAGTTTTCATCCCCGACTCCCACTTGTGATCATATTCAGAGTGATTTCTTCCTTGTCCTCGTCCTTGTCCTCGAACACTACCACCATCATACTCCTCTTCAAAATCAGATGTATATCGTTGTCTATCTCGTCCACCCATATCTCTACTACCATCACGTCTTCCACCTTCATCCCTTCTATCTACATTCCTCCGTTCACGATCATCCATGTTCCTTCCACGCCTTTGATCATTGTCAACACTTCTTTCTCGATTGGATTGTGGTGAGACTCTACTTCCTCCATGGTTAGATTCAGGTGAAACCCTTCTCCGATTTTGATTCATCTCTAACATCATCTTCTCTAACCGACCAATTCGTTCGTTAAGCTTTTCACTAAAGTTTTCATTGATTCTTTGCTCCATCTCATCAGCTTCTTCTCTTCGATACAAAGCTTCAATGTTTTGGTGACGATTAGCTCTCCTAGGCGGCATACTTGAAACTTTACAAACTCTTCAAATTCAAACACAATTCGAACTTTGATCCAAAATGAAATGGATCGAAAACTCCATACTTGTTGCAAATCGCGATGAACACGATGAACACAACTTCTCCAAATGATAAGATCCGATCTCTAAACTTCAATACAAAGTCGAACAACTTCAACTTGCTCTCGGCCGTGATAAACAAAACTCAAATCTTCACTTCGATTCAAACTTCTTCAAGATGATTGGCTCCAAGACTCGATTTAGCTATGATTGGCTAAAACAAGCTCTGATACCAAACTGACGCAGCGGATATCACAAAAACAATGTAGATCGAGGAATGTAGTAATCGGTGGATTGATGAATACTGAATTGCCCAAATTCGTTGATCCGAAGATACCGAATTCTAGCTATCTCTGACACGTTGATCGCGCACGATACCGTGAGGAGAGATCTTCAATTCTTCGAGCGTTGATTAAGCGCACTTGATTCCGCGAATCGGCTTCTGCAATCGTTGAATCGAGCGCACTCGATTATCCGAGAGAGGAGATAGGAGATTACACTCAACTACCAATTTGGCGAAAGCACAAAGCTAACAAAACAAGAGTTTTATTTCAAATCAACTAAACTATTACAAATGACTCACATGACCTATTTATAGGCGCACATTTCAACATTACAATAGAAATTATACAACTCTTCAGTCGGAACTGACTTATCACGAACGACTCATCAACAGTGACCAACGACTTATGACTTACGACTCAATCTTAGGTCGGCAACGACCTAGTTACAACAGACAGCGACTTATCAACATGGCCGACCTAACCTGGTATGACCTAAAAATTACAACACAAATTAGAAATATACGACTTAGTACATGGCGACATATGACTTAAAGACAGAAAAATACAAACAGAAAACACCACTTAAGTCGTTGCCGACTTAACAACCCTACGCGACTCAACTTAGTAGCGACTTAAGAGCAGCGGTTCAGATTAACTCAGCATAGGAATCCACGGTTCTAGTCTTCAGCGACTTAACTCCTGACTTGTTAGGTCGTTCACGACCTAACACTTCACCAATTTGCTGTCTTTCCTCTATGTGACTCGATAGGTCGTTCAGGCGACTTAACTAAGTCGTAACTCGGTATCGACTTATCCTCTGTTCCGTTAAGTCGTACACCAACCAAAACACTTCCCTTAAGTAGTTGCCGACTTAAGCCTTCGCATTTTTCAACTTGTGTTACTCCTGTAGTTTTAGGTCGTAACCCAGCACTTCCCTTAAGTCGTTGCCGACATAAGCCTTCGCATTTTTCAACTTGTGTTGCTCCTGTAGTTTTAGGTCGTAACCCAGCACTTCCCTTAAGTCGTTGACGACTCATAGCTCCTTCCTTAAGTCGGTCACGACTTATGCCTTCACCTTCCTTGAGTCGGTCACGACTCACTCCTTGAACCCTGTTAAGTTGGTCACGACTTAAGTTTTGGGAAATTATAGCTTGGCCTGCATCAATTTGTAACTCAATTTCATTGTCTATCATCTCTAGCCTCGAAAGGTGAGCAATCACTCACGATTAATATTCTTATATTTATTAAATTTGATTTTAATTGAAACGACAATTGAAATATACTACTGTTAGTTGTTTAAATTGTTATATATGCTATTATCTGTAATTGTTCACCTGTGGGATATGACACCATATCCTGTTGTTTATATTATATTGTTACTGATGATATATGTCTGTGGTTATATTTTATCTGTTATCACTCTACAAGTTCCCTGTTAGTATAGAACTCACTATGGGTTGAAATGATACATACCCGAACGGACTTTAGAATAGGAGAAAATCGTTATGGGTTGAAATGATAAACCCAAGCGATTTTCAATTGATTTGAATTTGGGATTACGGGTCGAAATGATATCTACCCGTATGTATTTAAATTTACGGATTGAAATGATAAATATCCGTATCACTTGACCATAAATAGGAAATTATATACAGACACCGTTGGTCCATATATAAATATTTTGAAAATAAATTCTATGGTTTTGGAAAGAAATATATGGTTTTAATAAAAGTTGATTCTTAAATTATTATATATAAATGGTAATGATATATGTAGATTTAATAATGATATTTAAATTAATTAAGATGGATTTAATACATATAATATGTTTAAGTATAAAATTTATATTTCAAAATATATTTTGGTAATAATTTGAATTAGTAAGGTTGGGATGATAATTTGAATTCAGTTGAAATTGTATTCATTAAAGAATTTTATTTAATTAAACCGATTTGAAACTTATTGAAATTGAGATTTAAGATATGATGTATAACTTGGGTTTGATTTAAATAATTTAATGAATATTTCTTGTTTAAATAAATTTAAGGAAATATTTAGTAAAAATGAAATTTAAGGCTAGTCAAATGATATTGAATTTATTAAGTGAATATTCCCTGATTAAATAATAATAAGTTAAATCAAGAACTATATGAAACTGTTAAATTTAACTTTGAAAATGTTGAATATTAAAGCTTTGAAATATATTGAAAATTTAAATGGTATGTTTAGACCTGAATTGAATTGATTGATTTAGCTTTGAATAAATTTGAATTTGGAATTTGGGTGGATGTGAAGCAATTTGTGAGACTTAAGGAAATTATAAATACTTTACTTTTAAATTATTTAACCTATATATACTATTTTGGAAAATAGATATATTTGAAATGAAATGATATTTTGGTTTTGAAGTATAAATTAATTTGGAACGACCACGGTGTTATAATGTATATTTCCACCTTGTAGATAGTTCCGCAGATCCTTAGAGGATGGTTATCCCAAACATCCTTTAAGTTACTTGTATTTCAGTTGATATTTCACTTGAGTTGGATTTATTGATATAAGAATGTTAATCCTAACTCGAGTGTTTTCTGTTTTGCTTTACGCTCGGGTCCGACCGAGTGATACAGCATTTGAGACTCACCTTTGGAGTTTGGAGCTTCCTTTGGAGATCCAACTATCGCCTTAGCTTTCAGCTCTTCTAGTTGATTTGTTCAGAGAAGTTATCTATTGTATTGGAGACTTCACTGCATTTGAGATATTCTGTTGTATTTTATTTCTAAGTCTGATGTTTATAGTAGCTTCATGAACTACTATTTTATCTATTCCGCTATGTATTATTGTATTACTCTGTGTCTGTGATTCTGTGATTGATTTATTTACTGTATATGCTGAGTTTTGCCAAATTTTAAATTAACAATCTGATATTTTGAACTATTCAAGTAAAACATGTGTGGATTATTGTCGATTTGAATGGTCCAAAATAGTGGGTCGTTACAGTTGGTATCAGAGCTTTGGCTCTAAGCGAAACTTAGCATATATAGTAAATTTATTTGCAGAATCACTTTTGTTCGAACTTGAAATTCTTCCTCTTTGATTTGGTTTTCCTTTGGACTTTGGAACGTTCCCTGCGATTCCAAAATCCATTATCTTCTCTCCCTATTCATGTTTCTTGATTTTGGAGTATCCCATAACTCCACTTCGAATGATCTTTATAAGAATAGGCGATCTCGTCAATCTTTGAATGATTTGTAAAGGGGTGAAACTCCTTTACAATTGGCATTGATTCACCAAAGATTTCTATACCTTCGGTTTAGATGCTGCTATCTTTTGCTATGCCAAATTCCATCTCTGGCGATCGAATGTCGATTTGCCTTGAAATTCTACACCGATCTTCTTTTGAAGTCATGGTTGATCCGGTTAAGGTCGCCCGCGATTTATATAAGTATATTCATCTTCTATTTTGAAATTTAATTATCTCATCTTCGTTCGAGCCTATCTTCGAATCAAAAAAATTCTATTTGATTAGAGTACCTCTAATTTGAATCTCTATCTTTGTTTTGAAATCCATTCTTGAATCATCCTTGGAAAAAATCGGGTTTTGTTTGTATTTTTGAAAGTGTTTTATATATCGAAATTATAATTTTGATAAGTATGATTATATTCTATATATAAGTGATTTCGATAAGGATTATATACCTTTTAAAAACAGGAATTTGAAATTTTGAAAGGATTTGAAATTTTGAAAATTATATATAAGAAATTTGATTTATCTAAAAATGATTTATAACTGAAGGATTTTAAATTTGAAATTCGAGAATTGAACTACGGTATTTTGAAATTGGTTTTAAGATTTTGAAATATATAATAATAATATGATTTAAAAGTATTTTCTGAATAAGAAATGTTTCAAATGATTTTAAGGAGTTTCGAATGATATCAAAGAAATTTCAAAAGAAGTTTGAGAAAATAGAAGTCCAGAACTCACTTATGTCGCTGGAGAATAATTTCGGTGATGAGTGCACGCATCATCGACATTGATTTTCGAGTTTCAGAGTGAGGGAGAGGCCACTCTAATAGCTTTGCTATGCGAGTGATTTTGTGAAACCAAATTTTGATTTCAAAATTTCGAAGTATGATTTGATTTTCGAAAAATATATGTATATATATTTGAAATGATTTGAAGTGAACCGGTGTTCAGTCGTCGAGTTTCGGATCTGATATAACCCTATTTATTAAAATTGATTTACTGATTTGTTATTGATTTCCAACTCTTGGATTTTAAATTTGATTTCATCGACTATTTTGAAGGTTCGAACACGTCCAAATCGAGGTTTAATTTTTTTAAAGCTAAGTAATTTCGAAAGAAAAAAATTATTTGATAAAGTATATAAGTTCAGTTTTGTATGTTTAAAATATGTAGTAATATGATTTAAATAGGTTGAAACTGTTTTGTTAAGTAAGCGAATAAGGCTATTTTGAATTTTCTAATATGAAATTTAGATTTGAAATGTTTTGAAAAGAATTTGGTCTTCAAAATATTTTGAATAAAGTTTAGTTAAATGTTTTAACTTAGTAACATCTTTATGAAACTATATATTTAACAAGTTGGAATAAATATATAAGTTGTACGTATGTTGTTTTATTCGCATAATTAATTTGATCCAGGTTTGAGTACACAAGTTCGAGGTGAATTACACCATTTCGTGTTAGGATTTTTCATTCGATTCTTGATGGCGAATATTTGATATGGATTTTGGGCTTGATTCTAGAATTCTCTATCATAGTATATGGATATGCAAGGAGACTGATGGCTTCTAGTCGAGAAACCATATCGAAATCCGCATTAGGGAAGTCAAATGGACAATACTAGTTCGAAAGCGAACTTGTGTGATCGAGCGAGCGATCAAATGTGATTTTGCAAAATGATGACGTATGTACATCTTATATTCTAATATCAGTGATATATTTTGATGCTGAAATTTGAAGGCTGTCGGGTTAGATTATCTTTTCTTACTAAAAGAAAATTTCCAATTTAAATTACAAAGATTTATAACCCATAAAAGCAAAGATATTCAATCCCATATGGCTCTTCATACAGCGAAATTTATTTTGTAAAAATTTGATCCTTATATAAGATGGACCTTATGTAGGTATAAGATTGATTTTTGAAAACCATTGATTTTGGAAATGAATTGGTTGACTTAAATGATATTGCTTTAGAAACTTGGATTTTTTTCTAAATTTATTACCTTGGAAACTTTGAAACTAAAGATATTTAAATTGAGAAGAAATAATTTGGTGGGATTGTATATGATTTTGAAACTGAATTGATATTGAAACAAATTGAATTTGAGAACCTTATTTTTTACTAAATACCTGATTTGAGAGTTATCGAACTTATATAAAAATTTGGTTTGTGTAAGTATGATGTTGATTCGAAAACTATGGATTTGAAAAGGTACTCAATTTGATAAGTGAAATCTTATATAATTGAAGTCTATATAAGTGTGATTTGATATACTTTTGATTTTGGAAAGGTATTTGATTTGAAAATTAAATCTTATATATAATGGACTTTATATAAGTACGATATTTTGAAAGTGATTTGAAAAGGTACTATATGATACATATTTTCGAAGTAAAGATATGGAAAGTGCCTTCTGCTTGAAATCCGCTTTGTGGCCACATTGTGGATTCATTCTATCGATATTTCTCTGATTTTTGGTTTTCCGGATATGATACTCGAGTGTCCATCGAATTCCATGGCATTACCCATGGTCTTACAAACTCGACTGCATAGCGTAATTCGCAAGGCAGTGATTGCTTAAAAGGTATGGATGTTTCCTGGGGGACCCAAGCGTAACCATTGTGTATCTGCGATCTATGGTCGTTTTAGTAGCGTAATCCGCAAAGCAGAGATTGCTTAAAGGGTACAGATGTTTCCTGGGGGATCCAGGCATAACCATTGTGTATCCACGGTCTACAGTTTTGTTATCATGGCGAAATTCGCATGGTAGTGAATGCTTAAAAGGTACGGATGTTTCCTGGGGGACCCAGGCGTAACCATTGTGTATCTGCGATCCATGATTTGATTCGTTTGATTTGTTTGGATTGTACTTTCCATATCATTTTTGAAAGTTTTTCAAGTATTTTCACTGGGTGTTGAAATAGGTCTACTGAGTACTTGGAGAATTCTAGCTTTGCGCCTGATCAAAGCCTGGCCAGAGTCTACAAGAATAAGGATAAACTTGTTGAGACATCGAGTTATAAAAGTATTTTCGAAAGGAAATTGGTTTCGTTATAAAGGTAATTTATTATAAAAGTATTTCCAACAAAGAAATTTTGTATTGATATTTGAAATTGAAATTCTAATGATTTGAATTAATTATTCATGCTCGATACTATTCTTTTAAATCTATCTTATCTGCTCAACTTTATCTATCCACCTATATTCTGTTCTTCCAAATCCTCCTTCTTTTTCCTTGTTGACTATATCCTTTTTAAATATTGTTTAGTTATATACTTCCTGGTTTAATAGAAAATTTTAGTGTTAAATATTTTAGAAGTTATTAATTAAATACAACATATTTAAAGAAATGATTATTGATTTATTAATAATGTTTGGAAAGTATCTTGAGATAAATTAATAAATTTATTAATCATAGATTTAATGTTTTCAATATCTTCTTTGTAAATATAAGTAATGATATAAATAAATGTTTTCAAATATTTTTCATATATTTATAAAGGTGTTATTTAAACATATAAATGGTATTTATAAAGGAAGTAAGAAATTTTACAAATGGGTTTTGAAAAGTATTGAAGTATAAAAAAAAATGATTTGCAAATGAAGTTTTCAAATGAATATTTCAAGAAAAAATTATATTGTTTTAAATTAATTGTTTATCCTTGTCTTTCAATCTATTTTTCTTTCTGGTTGTTTCTGTTCTCCTACCTCCTTCCTTTTCGGGGACGAAAAGTTTTGAGTGGGGGAGAGTGTAACGACCCGAAAATTTTAATGGTTTTAATGAGATAATTAATTGAGATTTTTTGAAATTTTAAACAATAAAATTTTGAAATAAAAATATAATATTTGGGATACGTATTTAAAAACATAGCAAATGGTAAATTTTCATTTGATAATATTGAAGTTTATTTTCTTGTGTAATTTTATTTCAATTCATATCAGTTGATATTTGATGATAATATAATGTTTTCCAAACTTGAATATTTTTTTATAGAAAATTTGTAAATCATCTTCTGAGTGAGACGTCATATTTCGTTTCTCCAAATTTGGACCGCTGTTGCTCCGTTTTTCTTATTTATGGAAAATTAGCAGCATTTTCTGGTACCGAATATCGACTTTTGATCGGATGATCGTACCACTGATATTCGTATACCGTTTTGATCGTCTCGTCGTGCTGATCTCTGTGGTATATCCATTTCTGTATTTTGAGGTCCGATACGCGACGGAAACATTAAACTGTTCGTTGTAATGGCACCTTTAATCATGACCAATAACTTTTCTTCGATTTCAAATATTGAAGCATCTTGAAAACGCAAATATTAATTGCTTTAAATCATTCCAACCTACCACCAACCTTTATTATATCAATTGGCACTGTTTGCTTCATTTGTTGGTACAAGTCATTTCAAAAATCTCCCTTCGTATTCTTCACTCCATCCGTTAATAAAATAAAATAAGTGTAACTGACCGTTGATTCCTCATTTTTCTCTTTTCTCCAGATCTATATTCGTTCTCTCTGCCATTTTTTTTCACTACCCTCTCCCTTCCTCATTTTCTTCCTCCCACCTCCATTTTCTTTTCTTTCCCTACCACTACATTCGGCCGCTACTTGACTCGACCGCACCCTCCACCGTTTCAAATCTACTCGTTCTCAAATCTAGCCCCTCTTCCACCGGCCTCCTCCGTCGTGAAACCTCTCACCGTCCGATCCCCTCCCTCTTTACTTGCTCGTCCCATGCCAACCCAAATACTCCTTCCCCTCACCAGTTTGCTCAGGCCAAACTCGAAAAAAAACCAGCCTCAACGAACACCAGAACCCGTCTACATATCCTCTTCAATCCCCTGGCAGCCACCTGACACGAACCTCCCTGCCACGTATCAGAAACCGAGCCAACAACCCACGTCCAAGCCTTAAACTCCACCACACCCGTGCGCCTCCCCCACAACAGCCTATAACCGTGTTCAAGCTTCCTCCATCTCAAATCTCAAGGCTGAGTCATTCACCCTTCCCTCAACTCAAGGCAGCTACCGTCCTAGCTGCCATCGATCTAGTTTCTGCCACACCATGCCTTCCTATGTCCACCGCCATAGCTTCCAGCCTTTTCTCCACCTCGGTTGTCCCTTCGGTTGTATGCAGGTAGAATATAATGATATATATATGTTATAACATATGGTTTGTATATAAACTTTGTTATAAAGTTATACCGTATATATATGTGTGTGCTTTAATCGAATCAATGATTTTATTTATTTATTTAGTTATTTATTTAATAATTTATATATATATAGTTTCTATTTGATTTGCTAGGTCCGCATATATATATATATATGTATGTATGTATATGTTTGCAATGTTTATAAAAAATGAGTTTTGTTAGTGATTTGGCTGTTGCCCTATATCTATATGTATATTTGATTTTTCTTTTTGTCTGCCAAGGCCTATTCGTATATAATATGTTAGTAGTAATTTATGTGTTGAGTATAATATTAGTTATATTTTAGCCAATGTATATTGTATATAAGACTTACATTCTATGTTCATATTTTGTTTTACAGTCATTTGTCTTATGTTGTTATTTATATATAGATATATATATATATATATATATGCAGCAAAGTCTGAATGTTTTGGATTTTGGATAATATATATACGGATGTTGTTTAATATGTGTTTAAAATTTATATCGATTTCTAAAATTTAATATATATAGACATTTAACGTGTGTTTTATATATAGGTTATATTATGAAGTTTGTATATATATATTTAGTACATATTAAGCTGTACAAGTTTTACTAGCTATATATAAATATATGTTTATACAATTTTATGCTTTCGTATATATTAACTGTTGCAGTGAGTAAGTTGTATATTTTGACAGTTACATAAAGTTATATGGATATAATAGTTTACTTATATTTGAACTGTTGGGATTTTTGTATAAGTTTATAAGTTTGGTTATATATGTTATGTAAAATTTTGAGTTCATATAATCTACATTCTTCCTAGTTACATAGATATTTGGGATAAATGATCTACTCATATATAGTCTGGAAGTCGGTTTTATTAGTGTTATATATATATATTCTGTTATTGGTTTACAAATTTTACAGAATGTAATATTTTAAAAAGGTAGAACTGTATGTATATATTTTTGATTCCTAGTATTATACTTATGTAAATTTGTATATATATAGATTTATGTGTACCAGTTATGATTGAAATTAAATTTTGATTTGCGAAAAAATAAATATATAATAATGTATATTTTCTATTTCTGTCAAATTAATTTTGATTCGTTTCCATCAATTCCCTTTTATCAGCTTGACCGTCAAATTCGTGCCAATCTAGCTTTGTTTTAGAATTCGTGCTTGGATTTGTAACTCAATTTCATTGTCTATCATCTCTAGCCTCGAAAGGTGAGCAATCACTCACGATTAATATTCTTATATTTATTAAATTTGATTTCAATTGAAACGACAATTGAAATATACTACTGTTAGTTGTTTAAATTGTTATATATGCTATTATCTGTAATTGTTCACCTGTGGGATATGACACCATATCCTGTTGTTTATATTATATTGTTACTGATGATATATGTCTGTTGTTATATTTTATATTATCTGTTATCACTCTGCAAGTTCCCTGTTAGTATAGAACTCACTATGGGTTGAAATGATACATACCCGAACGGACTTTAGAATAGGAGAAAATCGTTATGGGTTGAAATGATAAACCCAAGCGATTTTCAATTGATTTGAATTTGGGATTACGGGTCGAAATGATATCTACCCGTATGTATTTAAATTTACGGATTGAAATAATAAATATCCGTATCACCTGACCATAAATAGGAAATTATATACAGACACCGTTGGTCCATATATAAATATTTTGAAAATAAATTCTATGGTTTTGGAAAGAAATATATGGTTTTAATAAAATTTGATTCTTAAATTATTATACATAAATGGTAATGATATATGTAGATTTAATAATGATATTTAATTTAATTAAGATGGATTTAATACATATAATATGTTTAAGTATAAAATTTATATTTCAAAATAGATTTTGGTAATAATTTGAAATAGTAAGGTTGGGAAGATAATTTGAATTTAGTTGAAATTGTATTCATTAAAGAATTTTATTTAATTAAACTGTTTTGAAACTTATTGAAATTGAGATTTAAGATATGATTTATAACTTGGGTTTGATTTAAATAATTTAATGAATATTTCTTGTTTAAATAAATTTAAGGAAATATTTAGTAAAAATGAAATTTAAGGCTAGTCAAATGATATTGAATTTATTAAGTGAATATTCCCTGATTAAATAATAATAAGTTAAATCAAGAACTATATGAAACTGTTAAATTTAACTTTGAAAATGTTGAATATTAAAGCTTTGAAATATATTGAAAATTTAAATGGTATGTTTAGACCTGAATTGAATTGATTGATTTAGCTTTGAATAAATTTGAATTTGGAATTTGGGTGGATGTGAAGCAATTTGTGAGACTTAAGGAAATTATAAATACTTTACTTTCAAAATAATTTAACCTATATATACTATTTTGGAAAATAGATATATTTGAAATGAAATGATATTTTGGTTTTGAAGTATAAATTAATTTGGAACGACCACGGTGTTATAATGTATATTTCCACCTTGTAGATAGTTCCACAGATCCTTAGAGGATGGTTATCCCAAACATCCTTTAAGTTACTTGTATTTCAGTTGATATTTCACTTGAGTTGGATTTATTGATATAAGAATGTTAATCCTGACTCGAGTGTTTTCTGTTTTGCTTTACGCTCGGGTCAGACGGAGTGATACAGCATTTGAGACTCACCTTTGGAGTTTGGAGCTTCCTTTGGAGATCCAACTATCGCCTCAGCTTTCAGCTCTTCTAGTTGATTTGTTCAGAGAAGTTATTTGTTGTACTGGAGACTTCACTGCATTTGAGATATTCTGTTGTATTTTATTTCTAACTCTGATGTTTATATAGTAGCTTCATGAACTATTATTTTATCTATTCCGCTGCGTATTATTGTATTACTCTATGTCTGTGATTCTGTGATTGATTTACTTACTGTATATGCTGAGTTTTGCCAAATTTTAAATTAACAATCTGATATTTTGAACTATTCAAGTCAGACATGTGTGGATTATTGTCGATTTGAATGGTTCAAAATAGCGGGTCGTTACAGCATGAAGTTAGGCATACGACTCTTAAGTTGGAGTTGGTAGCGGTGGTGTGTGCTTTGAAGATTTAGAGACATTACTTATCCGAAAAATTATTTGAATTATATATGGACAAAAAATTCCTTGGTTTTTTTTCCAGAAGGAGGTGATTATGAGGCAGTAGAGATGGTTAGAATTCCTAAGGGCATGTGATTTTGGGTAGAACATACGCTAGGAAAAGGGAACAAGGTTGGTGATGCTTTGAGTAGGAAGCATCAGAATGGAGTGTTGACCATGATTGAAGAATGGAAGACGTTAGAGATGTTAGCCTGTTGTGAAATGCATTATAGGCATAATTCTGGATCGAGTAGAAATCTAGGTACATTAGCAAGTTTGGAGGTACGTCCAATACTTGTGGATAAGATTGCTGCAAGGAAAAGAGATGACACACTAATTGCCAAAAGTATTAGGCTACTAGCAAAGGGGCAGAGGATAAGGATCTTAAAGGATATGAGATTGACTTGAATGGATGGCTTAGAAAGAAAGGAAGACTACGTGTTTCAGATGTAAGGGATCTTTGGAAGGAAGTCTTGGAAGAAAGTCATCGATCAAAATTTACTGTTCATCCCGGAGGCACGAAGATGTATCGCCACATGAAGAGAGTCTTCTTTTGGAAAGGGATGAAGAGAGATATTAAAGAATGTGTGAAGAAGTGTTTCGCCTATCAACAAGTGAAGGCCAAGCATCAAAAGATGATAATTTACTTCAACCTTTAAAAGTACCAATTGGAAGTGGAATTCCATGTATATGGATTTTGTTGATGGGTTGCCCAGGTCAAGGATAAGAAATGATGGCATTTGGGTTATTTCGATAGACCGACTAAGAGTGCCCGTTTACTCCATTGAAGTCTACAAGGATGGCATCTAGCTTAGGAAGCTATGTATAAAGAATGTAGTAAGACTACACAGAATACCGAATAGTATCTTTAGCAATATAGACCTATTATTTACTAGTGAGTTCTGGAGAAGTTTGCATGGTGCATGGTGCATTGGGTACAGGGTTGAACTTAAGCATGGCTTACCACCCATAGATGATGGTCAAACTGAAAGGGTTAACCAAGTACTCGAGGATTTGCTGAGAGCATGTGTTTTGGATTTTGGAGGATCTTGGGATGATCATTTACACCTGGTAGAGTTTGCTTATAATAATAGTTACCAATCGTTCGAGGGACTATATGGTAGACCATGTAATTCACTTGTTCGTTGGTTGGACATGGCGGATAGACTTGTTTTAGGACTCGATTTGGTAAGATATGCTATTGAGAAAGTATAATTGATTCGTAAAGGAAGAAGACCATGCAATCAACGCTTAAGAGTTATGTTGATAAGCAAAGGAAAGAGCTTGAGTTCGCACTTTGCAGTATGTGATCATGTATTCGTGAAGGTTTCTCCAACGCATGGAGCCATGAGCTTTGAGAAGGCAGGGAAGTTGGCACTTAGATATATGGTCAGTGAATTTGTGAACTCACCTATTAAGTCGAGTCACCAAGTAGTTTGGTGGGTGTACATAATGTTTTCTATATATTGCATTTAAAGAAATGTGTGCATGACTTGACTACGGTAGTGGAACCGAGTGCGATGGAGAATTTATCTATGGAGCCAGAGCTGACATTGAAGTCTATAGGATCTAATATAATATAGATTATATTTAACAATATATAAACTTAAGCAAATAAATAGATAGGCACAGTAAAGAAAAAGGTAAAAATCACATCGGGATTTTTACACTAGTTTGGACCCTCCGTCTAACATACAGTCCTTAAGATCCACTTAGGAATTTCATTAACAACAATCCTCTCTTAACCCGAAGGAATAGGCTACAAACTCTGCCTGAACACACGAATTTGACTTTAATCTATTATAAAGAGAACGCTTTATTTTTTGATTTCAATGTGTTCTCAACAACATGTATGAGACACACTTCAGTACACCATTCCTATCATAACCTTTGGTGATATCTGAGTTGAAATAGGAACCGGAGAGTAATTTTCGATTGCTTTTGATTTCAAAGAGTAGTTAATAGAATAAGAATTGGAGAGCAAAATTGGTGAAATCAAAGAATTAAATAGGTCTTTTTTATAGTAGTAAAGAGATCTGCTAAAGAGTAGTGGTTATATAAGAGGTCTCATCTTTTCAATAGTAGATACTTCTTTTCATAAAAATGGTGTCCGTTTAGAAACGTAACCATTTTTCTATCTTAGATGTCTGAGTTAAAAAGGAAGACGTCTGATTCCTTATTTTTAAAAAGTATTTGGAACAAGTTCAAATGTCTGAGCTATTGTGGTTAGATGTCTGAATCTATTCCATAAAGGAATACATTCTTTTTCTACTAATTCAAACGTCTGGCACAAGTATTAAGACATCTGCATTCTTTTATATATAAAATAGATTATACAGGGTCGGGCGTTAGATTTTTTTACAGTGTTTATTCCCGAAAGTTTCAAGGCTTATTTTAAATTTTTCAGGCGTGTGGATTATTAAGTCAAACGTCTAACCCCTTTTAAAAATTTATGATTTATGTGTACTCAGATGTCTAATAAATGGAGATACATGTTCGAGTTCTATTAATTTTGCAAACTTGATTTTGACAATGTATAAAATAGTTTTTGATTGTTTTGAAATAATTCTGAGTGTGTAATCATCAAAGGATATTATACATTACATTCTAGACTTACTATGATGACAATACTTCACAATGGATCTCCAATGCCTTGATTGCAGCAGTTAGTCATCTTCTTTTGGAAATATCCCATAAGAGATGAAGTTGTGCATTATTTATAGAAATATATAGTTATGTTATCAAAACTCCAAAAAGACATGATTCAACATTCTCCCCCTTTTTGATGATGACAACTATATATATATATATAATATAAAATACTCCACTCATCAATATGCCCCATAGTTTTTTCCCCATTGTCATTATCAAAAACGTCAAAAAGACAGGAAAGAAAATGAGGATGATATGAAGTATCTGCACATTTAAAATATACTACAACATATTGACTACACAAAAAAAGTAAAAATTGCAAGCATCACATATTCATGCATAACATTGTACACACCATAATAAAGCGCGCTGCATATTACACAAAATGTTTGGAGTCATCAACAACAAACTGTAACAAAAATCTACCACAAATTGTTTTGAGACTGCATCAATACATAATGAATTTAAAAACTGCAATAAATGACCAACACACAATTTTCTAGCAAGACTTCATGAAAACAACATTCAAATTCAAAGAAAGCAAGGATTAATTCATATAGCCAATTAAAAATAATGCAAATTCTGAGGGAACCTATGACATATATGAAGATACTGTAAATATGAGATGAATAAACTAATAGAAATAAATTTTGTATATTACTTTTATTCCAAGCCGTGAAGCGGTGACAACTGTTCTTCACCGTCTTTGCTTTCCGTCTCATATTCGCTGCCACTTTCCTCACTACCTTTTTTCGACGGTTGCTCAATGGATGGTCCAACACCTTGGAATGGTGGTGGAGGAGGTGGTGGAGGGGTAGGAGATGGGGACCTTGATTGGCATGATAGCTTCTTCCAAATTTTAACCAAAAAATTCTTAATCCCTAATAGTCCCTTTTTGATTGTTTTCATTTTAGATTTACTTTTGGAATGGCTTCTTTCAAGGATTTTTGGATTTTATGACAAAATAACTTGGGTCTTCTATAGTTGCTGCATTTCAAAGGTAGCTATGTTGGAAGAGATAACCTTAACTGATTCGTCACTATCATCACTTTCATCTTCGTCGCTTCCTTCTTCCTCAATTGCATCATGAATTTCTAATACTTTACCTCGAGTGTCACACTTGTTGATTAGGTTTGTTGTTGTAAGAGTTGCAAATACTCATTATAGGTGTTACTACAAATCATGATTCCAAAGGTATGAAAGCATGTCGGCAATAAGGATATCAAAAAAAGAGGTACGAAAACATACAAGAGGAGATAACCGATACCGAAAGCATGAATACAGCATATCAAAGTCCATGATGTCAAAGATAAAGCAAAGGATCATACAAAAAATGTGAACACATCTCGAGGCACCTTAAAAGGATCCTGAAAGCTTACAACTAGCAATAATGTTGCATACCATCAATTTCGCACTTTATTAATATAGTAAAAGATGTCGCCCCATCAAAATAGGGAATGGAAGCATATCGTAAATCTCCAACAAGCATCATTTGTTATCAATGTCGCACCTTATCAATGCCGCACCTCATCAATGTCGTGCTTATCAATACCTCCTTTCATCAATGTCGCACTTCATCAATAAATAAAGGCGGATGTCGTAAATTATCAATGAAAAGTAGATGTCGCATGCCGATAAGATGATAAAGAGATTAAATAGCTATAGTATAACTATGATATCGTAGATCAGCAGCGTTATAGAAGGATTGTCACCTATTAAACAATATAAAAGGATATCGTGTGTCATCGGCTCAATAAGGATATCCTGTTTCATTAATACACAGGAGGTTGCCATATGCCAACAATATGTGGGGACATCGTAAATCATCAGCCATTAAAAGGATGCCGCAAGTCATAAATATTTAAAAGAATATCTGAAGCCATTAAAGCAAATAATGAAGCCAAATGTTAGACATCTCGAAGGGACACGTAGAAGCCATGTTGTCCATCTCCACCCCTATAAATACGGACCCAAGGGAACTCAAAAGGGGACAATTCATTCTCTTCTCTCTCTTTTACATTTATAAAGTTTGTAACCCTAAATCAATTTGGGGATTTTTAGTGCCAATTGTAATTTTATGACCTTTTTTGCAAATAAGGGCTTGTACAATTGCAATCGCACAAAATATTCAAGAGACTTGACTCGTGACTTACATTGCTCTCATGTATGCGGTATGATATATGAATTTTTATCTCATGTTAGACTTATATGCATACGACATGATATTGGAGGATTCTAGTACGAGCGATATGAACTTGACCATTTTTTGTGATTCGAATCATTGCCTTACATGTGATAAGTTGATCTCGCATACTCCAAGTGGACTTACACAAGGTTGATAATGCCTATCATTAACCAAGAATCCATTTACTTGCATACTTCAGGGTTAACAAGAAATCTTGTTAACATTCTGGCGCTATAAGGAGAGCCTGAACCTCTGACTCCCCATTCTCTATCTTGAAACTAACTAAGTAAAAAAAATCTTTAGAAAAATGGTGAGATCCAAGAAAGGTAGCATCCTAAATGAAGAAGTTGCACAAAAGATGAATTTGGAAGATAAATAGTCTAAAACTTCAATTTAGAGCATATGGAGGTGGGACAACCTTCGACCCTAACAAAGCTCATAAGTAGTGAGGCTAAGATTCAAGACTCGACATGACAACTGACAGTTATGCAAGAGCTTCTTGAAAAAGTTCTATCTCAGAAATATTCTAAATATCTTGCGGAAGAAGGAGAGGAAGTGAAATCTCCAAGAAGAAACCTAGAAACCTTAGTATATGAAAGTCAGGATAAGGGCAAGAGTGTCATGGACCCATGAGGAAAGAGAGAAACCAGAGATTACGAACCAAAAATGTATCCTCTAAAATTGCAAGTAAAAGAAAACAAGAAGGCTAAGATAAACTACCGAAAGGAGAATTAAGAAAGGCTGATAAAAAAATTTCCCAAGTAATCAAATAGTTTGATTTCATATCAAGAGTATAATCCCTATAGGAGGAACTATTATAATGACAAAACTTACTCAAGGGGCATGGACAACAAAATAACAAAGGATATGCTTGACCTTAAAGGTAAAAGGACCCTTGACCCAAGGATTAGTGATAGTTTATGGGAAGTTCCTTTACTGAAAAGATAACGACTGTCAAGATACCGTCTCATATTAAATCCCACTGATAAAGTATGATGTAACCACTGATCCTAATGATCACCTTTTAGCTTTAGAAAGTCAAATGAACTTGCATAACACTTTTGGAGTATTTCAATGTAGGCTCTTCCCTATAATTTTTCATGGTGTGGCTGCCAAGTGGTATAGGCATTACCGAGAAAGAACCATCTACTCTTAGGAGCAATTCACTTATGAATTCTCGGCATAGTTTTGCATATGTAAAGATCTTACTATAGATTTTAGTATGTTAGCTAATGTCAAACAAAGGCCAGGGGAACTACTTGGCGAGTACCTAAAGAGATTTAAAATAGAAGCACTCAAAGTTGAAGATATGATAGATACGGAAAAATTAATGGTAGTACGTTCAAGGCTAATCAAGAAAACTCCATTCTAGAAAGAGCTTTATACTTATGGATGTAAAAATCTACAACACTTCCATTTCTAGGCTGATAAGTTCATTTGCATGAAGGAAATATACCACACCGGGAAGAAATCTTAAGTAAATAAAGAGGGAGAAAAGTTTGGCTTCAATTATCTTAACAAAAAGCCAAAATGGAATGAAAGTAGGAAAGGGAAATGGAAAGAGGTCCCTAAGTCCAATCATATAGACTTAAACGAACCCA
Source organism: Allium fistulosum (assembly GCA_030737815.1). Taxonomy (NCBI): domain Eukaryota; kingdom Viridiplantae; phylum Streptophyta; class Magnoliopsida; order Asparagales; family Amaryllidaceae; genus Allium; species Allium fistulosum. The sequence continues at coordinate 1,331,162,482 of CM060902.1, read as the reverse complement.
TCTCCTACATTTTAGCCATGACAAAAAATAATGGAAACTTCCCCACTTCCTATAAGACAAGGAGCCATTCTGAGTGTAGCACCCCTAATTTTAATAACATTATTTAGGATATTTAATTATATAAATTAAATAGAATAATGTAAATATTAGAGTGATAAGGGGATTGAGATTTGAAAATTTAAAAAGGGTCGTGCTTGATTTAAAAGAATGGGTAATAAAACTATTAAGGAAATAAGGCAAGGGCATTATGGGTAATAGCCGCACCTATAACCCCTAAACCCTTGTTCCCATTTTCCACTCTACACGTTCATAATTCAAAATTCTAAAACATAAACCAAAGAGCAAGCCGACCATTAGGAAAAGAAGAGGAAATTCAATCAAAAGCTAAGGAATCAAGTAAGGAGAATTAAACAAGATCAAAAATCCAAGTCCTTACCCAAATCAAGGTGAAAAATAATCAAAGCCATCTCTATTTTCGTTTTTAAAGAGCATTAGGTTTCAGGTTTAAGTTTAAATCCATTATGAAGATTTTGATGATGATATGCTTGGATTACATGATATGTTATATTCAAACAAGTTTATTTGATAATTGTTTTATTCGATTTTAAGGCTAAAATCATCTATATTGGGTTTTAATGCCATGAGGATTTAACATGTTATGTAAAACATTATATTGGAGATGGGTTTAATTTTTGGTAATTATCCAAGCTATGGATAATTTATTATGAATTTTTAAAGGAGAACATGAATAATTAGGTGTAGAAATTAATTTCGGTAATTATATAAAGGAATTTAGGTCTGAAATTTTTTATATTATAGATAACATAATAAAAGTGAATATTGATTATTTTTGGGGATTTTTCCTAAGTAATCTACTAGGAAATTGGTTTATTTAAGATGGAGGATTTAAAAGTCTCAATTGCTTTGTTAAAGGGAACGGCTTCTTTGTTAATTATCTTTAATTAATTCCTAAATAAATTTGGCAGTCTTTTAGAAATTTTTTTGTTAATGTTTATGGCAACCAATCACAAATAGGCAAGTTAATTGAAAAGTATTACTTAAAAATGCAATAAAAATAGCTTTGCATAAGCTTATTGTTTCACCACTTCCAGTAGCTACCTTTCGACCCTATACTTCCGCCTCAACCAAGTCGAAACCAATACACAAGGTATCAAGGCTTTGGTACGTAGTTGATTGGAGAAAGGCGGCAAATATGAAGTCGAAACTAAGCTTTCGAAGGGGTCGAAGCCTTCATTTTGCTTCCTAAAGAAATGTCGCTTGCCTTGTTTTTAAAAGAATGCTTTCGAAAGGGTTTAACATAGCTTTTGAAGAGGTTACACCTTTTTGTTTAAAGGGTAGCTTTCGAATGAGTTGCCTTGTTTTTAAATCAACACTTTCGAAATGCTAGTTTGAACCTAGTCGAAACAATGTTGCTGCCTTTATACCTTTCGAATGAATGAAGTCATCAACGAGTTCGAAAGGTAGCTTTTGTTTCATAAATATAATAAGCAACTTCCCAATTTTTTCGAAAGGGGCTCCAGTAGCCATTTATACTAAAGGTTTCGAAGGAAATGACTTCGAAAAGTATTTCGAAGTTATTCTTCCAATTGTTTACTTAAAAGATTAATGCTTTTGAAAGGATGGTTTCGAAGCCATCAGTTTTCCTGAAACTCTTTTATTTGAAGATTATTGGTTTCGAAATGGTTACTTTCGCGTGTATTCACTTAGACCCAAAAGATATGTTTAAGATTAAACCTAATGATATCAAAAGGGGTACTTTCAAATGGTTTCGAAGCTATGCTTCTATATATTAGCAAGTGATGTTTTAATAGCTTCGAAATGTATGTGTTGGTGGTTTCGAAAGAGATATTTTAAAGTGTTTCGAAATGCATATTTTAGTGTTTTGGAAAGAAGATTTGAATGCTTCCTAAAGAGGTACTCCAATGGTTTCGAAAGTAAAGGTTTAAGGTTTCCAAAACAAAGAACCCAATCTCAGTTTTTAAAGGAAAACCCATGGCAATATAAAGGAGCTTTGAAATGGCTTTTAATTTTGGAGTTTTTGAAGAAGCTATCATTGATAAAATAATAGGTTAAAAGGATTAACCATGTTTCACGTGAAAAATGATTTCATGGGTATTAAACCATAAATGTTGGTATTGATATGTTATTATGTTTGCTTCTTTTAAATACGTCTCACGTGTAATGGACCCACAATTGTATTTTGCGGAGTAAGGGCAGAATAACCAGCTAGGTTGACCCAGCGGTGAATATAAATTAAGTTAACTCCTTAATGACTAGAGTTGCATCCAGGAGGTCAGGTAGACTAGAATATAGGATGCCCAACGACTAATTAAGAGGTTGTCAGTTTAGTCAGGTTCATAGTAAACCCATGAAAATTATGTTTAGTAAGATTTATTGGCAGGGGCTAACAGGTTTTTAGTGAACCCGTGAAAACAATATCCAGATAAAGTTATCGATAGAAGTCAATAGGTTCATAGTCAACCCATGAAAACTATGACCCTGGACAGATAGTCCATAAACTTTAATCAGGTTATTAGTGAGCCTATGAAAACTAATAGGTTAATAGTGACCCTAGAAACTTTAACTGAGACAGATAGTCAAACGAATGGGGATAGGAAATCCAGGATATTTTGCTTGTTTGCGTATCATCGTGATATTTTAAATTGCTATGTTTTAACCACTATAGATGTACGAGCACAGTATATGGTTATTATAAATTTTTGAGTAAGGTACTAGTGAGGGGAAAACCCATTCCGCTAAGCGGCGTGGTCTCACTAGATATCTAAATGGTTCGAAATAGTAGGTTATCATTCATACCAGGCCTTTTGTCTGACTCGAAGTTTAAGTTTTCCCCTTTAACTCTTTAAGTTTTCCCCTTTAACTCTCGGGTGCTCAATTAATTTTGAGTAGTTTGAGAGTTGAGGCTTTTCAGGTACTTCTTAGACGAATAAGCTTCCGGAGACATGCGGGAGACAAACTAGCTATTAGGAGTTCTTTTCATTTAGATTCTGATGTGTTTTGATGCAAAGGCAAAGTTGTTTAATTGCCTATATATATACTCTGATCATCCAAGGGGTCATCTTCATATGTCACTCTTGGCATATGCTGTAATAATTATATTTTCTCTAAACATGGTTCTCGAATAGGGGATTATTTAAATAATATGAAATGATTTGAAATGGAATGATAAATTTGTTTAATGGTTTTAAATTTTTCATATCCATGTGTTTCTGTTGTATTAATGTATCTAACATTACCACATTCGGTCACCGAGAATTAATAACTATGGCATCCGTAGCCGTTAGTTTTGGACCTCCAAGTGGGGGATATTACAAGTTGGTATTAGAGCATAGGTTTATGAAAATTTAAGAAAAACTAAACCTAATAGAATTTTCAAAACATAATCCAATGAATCGGAAAATAAGATCGGGGTTTGGGTTAACGCTATAGTAACGTACTTGTATTTGATATATATATATATATATAAGTATGTATTCGCCTCTCTCTTAGACCATCCTTCTTTATCTTACTAAGGCTCGTATGCAAATTTACGAGAAAGGAAGATATGGAGGCAGGAAACGGAAGAGGAAATCTCGGTGGAGGAAGCACCACAACAAATGAAAATGTTTGGCCTAATTCCAGAAGGAACCAGGGTCGACAGGCAAATGCTAATCAAAATGCAAATTCCAACATAGGTGCTGGAAATCTGCCAGTAGATATGGGGATGATGTATCAGTTCTTCGTTAGTCTGATGCAAGCTAGAGCGGTTGTAGGAGTGGCTGGGAATGTTGGAGGAGCTAATCCCATGGCTCCAATTGGAAACAACTATGCTAAGTTGAGCAAAGATTAAACCAGTCTTGGTGGGAATCAATTTTTGGGAACGTAGGATGCTAAAGAAGTTGAGAATTGGCTTTTGCATTACGAGAGAATCTTCACTGACTTGGGATTAAATGTTGAGCAGAAGAGGAGACTAGCCTCTAGGCAGCTGCAAGGAATATCGCTTTATTGGTGGAATAGTGTCACTGTTGGTGTTCTAGAGGAAGAATTGACTTGGGCGGAATTTCGAAGGAGATTCGAAGAAAGGTTTTTATCTGAAGTTCCTAAGTCTGCATTGTTGAGGAAGTTCATGGACTTAGTGCAAGGCGAGATGTCAGTGATTGAGTATGCTGCAAAATTTGATGAGTTATCCAGTTATGGGTATGCTACTATTGACACCATCATCAAGAGAAATGAGAAGTTTATTTGTGGACTGAGACCCGAGAATGCTAGTGCGACCTTGCCACATCTTCATGACCCTTGTAATGTTGTTGTGGAAATGGCAACCGACATATGGAAATGCTTGCTACTTATGGGAAGTAGAAGCAGGTTGAAACCTAGAATTCCCTTGGCAAGAAGAGGAAGTTCTTTAAGAAGAAAGGAACCCAGAAGGGAGAAGCTGCCAAGAAGGCAAAGGCTAATTCGTTTTGCCTTAAGTGCATTAATAAGGGTCATTATGCTCATAAATGCCGAACTGGCAAGGGGAAGGAGGTTGTAGACAAGAAGAGTGTGAAACGCTTTAACTGCGCCCAGGTCGGGCATTATAAGAATCAGTGTCCAGAACTAGTTAGGACGAACAAGGGAAAAGTCTTTGTTGTTGGACCATCGGTGGCTAGGCTAGCTGTTGTTGAGAAAGGAAAGACTATGATGGAAGGTACGCTTTTGATTCGAAGTATACCAGTTAAGGTACTATTTGATACCCGTGCACCATATTCATTTATATCTCAATGTTTGGTTAATAGGTTATGTATAGAACCCACATGCCTTGTTACTTCCTTAAGGGTTGGGAATCTGATATGAGGGTATGCAACTCTGGGAATGAGAGATGACCAGATAGAACTTGATTTGTTAGGTTATAAGTTTACATGCAGTCTGTATAGTTTCGATTTCGTAGATTTCAGAATCATTTTGGGTATGGATTGGTTGGGTAGATATGATGCTAGGCTATTTTTCCAGGATAGGGAAATATCATTGAGACACCCTGATAGTCATAACCGAAGTATATTCTCAGTGGAGGATTCTAACCGGAATGCTTGTACTCTGTTGAGTGCTATGGAAGTACAAGAAGAGTTAAGTCAGGTTCGAGTAGCAAGAGATTTTGCAGATGTTTTTGAGCCGGTTACAGGATTACCACCGGAATGAGCCATTGAGTTTCGGATAAATCTTATGCCAAGAGCAGAACCTGTAAATAGACCACCCAGGAGGATGACACCGACTGATACGAAAGAATTGAAAGTGCGGTTAGTGGATCTGGAAGGGAGGAATTTTATTAGACCAAGCAGTTTGCCTTGGGGTACGGCCGCGGTATTCGTGAAGAAACCGAATAGGTCGTTGAGAATGTGTATCGACTACATAAGTTAAACGAAAGGATGATCAAAATAAGTATCCTTTATCGAGAATCGACGATTTATTTGATCAGTTGTTTGGAACCAGAGTATTTTCCTAATTGGATTTGGTGATAGGTTTCCATTAGTTAAGAGTGGCAGAAGATAGTATCCCGTTGAACGCGTTTCGAACTAGGTATGGTTTGTACGAGTGGTTAGTAATGCCATTCGGGTTAACGAATGCACCAGCTTTCTTCGTAGATTTGTTGAACCGAGTTTTCCGAGAGTAATTGGATAGGTTCGTATTGGTATTTATAGATGATATTTTAGTATACTCTAAGAATGAAAGAGAGCATGAATATCATCTTAGAGTAGTGCTTGAGACGTTTAGGCAGCATTAGCTGAAAGCAAAGTTTTCCAAGTATCGGTTCTAGAAGAAAGAAGTTAAGTTTCTTGGTCACGTGGTTTCAGATAAGGGTTTGTCAATCGATCCAGATAAGGTTAAAGCTGTTAATAACTGAAAGAGACCAGAGACGGTGACTGAGATTAGAAGTTTTGTTGGACTTGCTGGCTATTACCGGAGATTCATTAAGGATTTCTCGCGGACAGCAGCGCCTTTGACTAAGTTGACCAGGAAGGACGTGAAGTTTATTTGGTCTGACAAATGTGAGGAAGCATTCCTTAAGTTAAAGCATTGGTTGACCAATACGCATGTGTTAGTGGTTCCAGACAGAAACCAAGGGTTGGAGGTGTATACCAATGCATGTGGAACTGGATTAGGAGTTGTGTTGATGCAAAAGGGTAAAGTTATTGCCTATGCTTCACGACAGCTTAGACCGCATGAGGTGAGATATCCTACTCATGATTTGGAGTTGGCTGCGGTGATCTTCGAATTGAAGATATGGAGACATTATCTCTTAGGGGAGAAATTTGAGCTGTATACAGATCATAAGTCCTTAAGATATTTATTCTCTCAAAAGGAGTTGAATATGAGGCAGCGGCGGTGAATGGAGTTTTTAGCAGCATATGGTTTTGGTATAGAGTATACACCTGGAAAAGGAAATAAAGTAGCAAATGCTCTTAGCAGAAAATATCAGAATGTGGCATTGGCTATGTTGGCAGAATGGAGAGATTTAGAAGCTTTGACCACTCATAGTGTGCACTTAAGATCGACTGCTAGTTCTAGTCAGAGTACCGCTATGTTGTCCTGTTTAGAAGTTCAACCAGTGCTGATCGAAAGAATTGCTTCTAAGCAGAAAGAGGATCCATTATTAGCCGAGAAGATTAGAAGGCTCGAGATTGAATCAGAGATCGATGATCTAAAGGACTTTAGTCTTGACCAAAGGAGATGGTTGTGAAAGAAGGGATGGTTGTGTGTCCCGAACTTTGAGGACCTAAGGAAAGAAGTTCTTAGGGAATGTCATCGATCCAAGTTCACGATTCATCCTGGAGGAACCAAGATGTATCAGGATATGAAGAGGAGCTTTTACTGCGAAGGTATAAAGAAGGATGTTGGCTTGTGTGTTAGGCAGTATGCGAACTATCAATAAGTGAAGGCCGAACATCAGAAGCTGAGTGGATTGCTTCAACCTTTAGAGATTCCAGTTTGGAAATGGAATTCGATATCCATGGATTTTATAGACGGGTTGCCAAAGTCAAATAGAGGAAATGAAAGTATATAGGTCATAATGGACAGATTGACCAAGCGTGCCCATTTCATTCCAGTTAAGTCAACCAAGACAACACCTGTTTTAGCTAAGCTATGTTAGAACCTAGTATTTTGATGTTTTGATTGTGACAATTATATAAGTATATATTATATGAACTAACCAAAATTGCAGGAGAAGGTACTATTCTACTCGACAATAGATCGAAGACCAAAAGATTTCGAAGAGAAGTTTCTATATTTATAGTTGGTTTGTCTATAGTCTAGTTAGTAGTTAATAATTGTTAAAATCTCTCCTAAGTGGTATATGCACGCACACAAGCCTTTAAAAATTATTCAAATTAAATTACATAACTTAAGTTTTGATTATATAAATTAATAAAACAACTTGCATTCAAAACTAGTTCAAACAGGCTGAAAGTGACAGTTTCAGTCGATTGAACTAGGGTATTCAGTCGATCGAAACGTGCACACATGCACAAAAAAGTATGAACATTCAGTCGACTAAACACCCCGGCTCATTCGACTAAATGAAGTGTCTTTTCAATATATTTTTAAATTTCAAAATCATTTGAATGTTCAGTCTACTAAATTCATATCTTCAGTCGACTAAATATTCATAACGGCTATTTTTCTGAACGGTCACCGCTTTTCAAAGAATAGAAACATAGGTTAATTCAATAGTTGTTGCCGTATCTGTTGGCCGAATCTTTTCACGAATAGTTACAACTTATTAACTCTATAAATAGCCTTGATTTCAGATTGCAAAATACAATATTGTTCTCTGATTCTATTCTATATTCTTGCAAACCATTTTCTGCCATTTTCTTTCATAAACGCTTTCAAATCACTTGAACATTCAAGCACAAATCAATTTGTGATTACAATTGCTTCCAATCTTCACGTACTACACTATATACCACAAAGGAGAATATTATAGGAAGGGTGTACTATAAAGACTCATTTATGCTATCTACAGAGCACATACAGTCAAGAAAACTTTATGTATTGTAGAAGTCCTGTTCGGTTTCTCAGGCAGTAGAATTCCTATTCGGTTGTCTAGGCGGTAGAAATCATGTTCGGTTGCTCAAGTGCTGTAATACATGTTCCTTCGGGTTAAGAGAGGGTTGATAGTTAAATTCCAGAAGGAGTCTAGGACTGGACGTAGAACGGGAGTTCGAACCATTATAAAAATCCCTGGTGTCATTTACTTTACTATTTACTTTTACATTTTATTCCGCACTAGTAGATATCTTAGTGACTATTCCATATTACGATCCATAGCAGCACTTTCAAGCTGTTCGTGAAGAACATAGTTAGACTGCATGGAATTCCTAGTAGTATAGTCAGTGACCGAGATGCTTTGTTTACTAGTGAGTTTTGCAAGAGTCTACAAGATGTGTTAGGTACCAAGCTTAAGATGAGTACTGCGTATCACCCTCAGACAGATGGACGGACATAGAGAGTCAATAAGGTACTCGATGATTTACTATAAGCTTGTGTATTGGACTTTGGTGGATCTTGGGAAGACCATCTACACTTAGTGGAGTTTTCCTATAATAACTGTTATCATACTAGTATAGGAACGATGCCTTTTGAAGCTTTGTATGGAAGGCCATGCAAATCACCAGTATGTTAGTTGGAAACTGGAGACAGATTAATCTTGTCTGGTTTGAGAGGTGAAAGAGAAGATTGAGTTGATTCGAGAAAGGATGAAGGAAGCTCAGTCTAGACAAAAGAGTTACGCAGATAAGAGGCGTAAAGATCTAGAATTCTCAGTTAGAGATAGAGTTTTCATTAAGGTATCACCGATGAAGGATGTGGTATGATTCGAAAAGTCACGGAAACTAGCACAGAGATATGTTGACCATTCCCAATTATAGAGAGGATTGGAAAGCTCGCCTACAAAGTAGACTTGCCGAGCAGTATGGCAGGTGTCCATAATGTGTTTTCTAACAACCCCAAATTTAACCCATAATAATTAATTTGTTAATTAATTAAATAATAAAATAATTTTGTGAAATTATCAGAATTAAGCCACGAAAGTTGCATCATTGTGTCCGTGGTAATTTTCTGGTCAATTTCCATATATAGAACGTCAAAAACCGAGCTAATATGATCAAGTTATAAAATAAACAAAATAAGCAGAAAAAGAAAAAATATATATATATAAGGCAGGTCAACGAGCAGGTCGACCTGGGCATCAAGGCGGTGGACCGCCCGGTCAACCCGTCTCTGCTAATTTCGAATGAACGAACTTTCGTTCATTCGAACGTTCCAGGGCCCCTAACCGACGTCATTTGCATCCTTTAGTTTAATCTGACCCCTCAGTTTCTGCATCTGATGGCTTCTATTCAACCTATGACGTGGTTGCATCCTATTCAATCTCAAAATCCAATGGTCCGAGATCCACTTCTACACATACAAATAGACCCCTAGACCTAACACTTTTTCTCATTATAGATTTTCTCCGCTTGGGTTCACCTTTTCAGGAAGGACCCTAAAAGGAATAATTTTCCAAGGAGAGAATCTTTTTAATAAAAATTATTTTACAACTCCAAGTGGACCCCGGAAGACCAAAGCAAGAGATTAGGACCGGAGGTGAGTGATTGTAATTATTCTAAGATTTCTTTAAGTAATTTAAAATAATAGGGTTTCCAATAGTTGTAGTTTTACTACGATTTTTGGAATAGCCTTTTTTAGTAATTATTTTCAATTTTTAATTATTTTCAGTCTATTCAGCTATTCCTTTCAGTAATTTTAATATCATTTCTGCTAATTATAAATTATTACTGTTAAGCATAGATTTTTATTAATTTACAGTCTATTTACAGTATTTAAGTTTATTTACTGTTATTTATTTCTTATTTACATCTTTTTGACGTTTTGGAATGCAAGCGTCTATTCTCTTCATTCCCCTTTTCTGCGCATATGGATTAGATTAAATTAAACGCGGATATGGATTTTATAAGTAAGAATATTAAATGAAGAAAATAAGATGTAAATTATGGAGACTGTAATAAAAAACAAAATTGAACTGAATTTACGCCTAATTATAATTAGAATTGGACTAATTAAAGATAATTGGCATAGTTATAACTTAGGATTATAACTAAATGAAGTAAAAGATGAAAGAAGCTTATTTTCACAATTAGACCTAGGGTTAAGTAATAAGCATGATTAAAACGTAGGTTATAGTAAGAAAAAGAACGGAATGGGCTTATTTTAAGGCTTGGGATAAACTAATAAGCGTACAAAGTAAAAATGGTAATAAAGGCTTACTTAAATAATTTATCTAAGTTAATAAGCACGTTGAAAGTAGGACCTATACAAAATAGATTTCCCTAGGGCACACTTATGCTAAGAATGGTAGTAATTGGTAAAATAGAAGTCCAAATCATGGGGATTTGGATAAGGGGCGTAACTAGATATTGTTTGGATGAAGGGCCGGTACCAACAGCATTTCCCCTATTTTTCTATGGACACACGGTGATCTCGCATTAGCCTATAGTGAGATGAGGGGCATGCTATGCTGTACGTTGGAGGTAATAAGAAGACCCAATAGGTGGAGCAAAGGTAGCATGGGCAAGGTAGAAGTTACGCATGCGACTTCCATTCGGGTGCTCAGTAATAGCTATGAGTTCCAAGCGCTTAGTATGGTGTCTTAGTAGGCACCATTTCCTTCTGTGTAGGCAGCTATATATGTCGTCCGGATCCACAGTAGTTGCTCTGTGCATCTTCCGTAGATACCATTGGCTGCTGTGCACGGAGTTATATAGCGACTGGTCCACAGAAAGGTCTATGGAGTAGCAGGCCGGTCAAAAAGGGTAGAATTAGGGTCACATCCTAATTACAGGATTAGGATTTCAACCTAATTAAATCAGAACAAGTGCAAGCAATAAAAATTAACCTATCTCGAGCAATATGTAATCGTTTTTATTTCCAGTTTATCTCTTTCCTATTTCCTTTGTTGTCCTTATTTATGCTAGAATTGTTGTAGAGTCTATTACTTTTATCTTGCTTAAAGACTCTAGTAATTACTATCATTCACCAGACTTTTAATCCGACCCACTCCTCTATTTCCCCCCTTTTCCCCCTTAGGCAATCAACGAAGAAGCTAGTTGATTGCTGCAGCTTGGAGTTCTTCTTGGAGGAGACTTCTTCAATATACTTCTTTTATTTTCGGTTGTTGTTCTTGTATGCACTAGTTTATTTATGAGGGATATTACATACTCTGATTTTGAGACTATGAAGTTTTATTTCATAAGATACTATGGGTTTTGAATGTTGTATTTGGCTTTTGACTTATTTATGAATTAATTCTAAGGCTTTGTTTTAATTACTACTTATTTAGTTTCCGCTGTTTTTACCTGTTTTTGTCTTGTGGATCTTTAGTCTTTGTTAGTTCCAGTCATACCTACAATGCACCACGCCTTTTAATGTACCCTTTTGGTTATATTAAGGGGTGTGGGGTGTTTCACTTGGTATCAGAGTCTAAGGTTACAGGATTCCTAAAAATTTATTTTAAAAGTAAAGTATTTTCAAAATAACTTGTTTTAAAAGTATTTTTCAGAAAAGAACTCTTTGAAATAGTTTTTTAGTATAAAAGAGTTTTTATAAAAATCCCCTCAAAGTCCAGTTCAACTTTCTTTCGATTCTTTCGAGCCTAAGTTTCCTTTTCTTTGCATAATATGGCTGACTGGTTCCATAGAGCTACGGTACCAGAGGTGCAAGGGCAAGCGCCCAATACAACACCGGTAGGTGGAAATTCCTTTAATCCACCTACACCAGTCGATTTTTTTAAGCTATTCAAGGACTTCGCTAGCATGGGGGGTGGAACGTTTTCTGGCATGAAGGATTTCAAGGAGACGCAAGCTAGGTTGGAAGATATGGAGCAAAATTTTAGGCAGTTAGGTTTGGAGGACCGATAGAGTGGTCAACCTATATCTTGGCAGCTGGAAGAAGAACTTAAGGATGTTCTTATAGGTTCTAAGAAGCAGTGGTGGAAGGACAAGAAAGATAAGGGCAAGAGGAAAAGGGAAGGCCCTCAGAAGCGAATCAAGAAAAGTAGGAGATGTAACCTATGTAGAATGACTGGTCATTACGCTAGGGACGGTAAGAAGATTGGAATAAAGGGAAAGTATTATACTTGCGGACAATCCGGTCATCTTAGTAAGTTTTGTCCTCAGAAGATGGGGAAGAGAGTGAGTGCACCTACAGCGCAGATTCAGGCTTTGGATGCAACACCTTCCAGCAGCGGGCCGGATCGAGGTAGGAAATTTGGTTTCTGTTTCTGATTTTCCCATTCAGACTCTTTTCGATCCTAGTGCATCACACTCTTTCATCTCTAGTTCTTTGGTAGATTGTTTGCACTTAGACATCTCTTTAGTAGTAGACCTCATTGTTGTTTCAAACACCATAGGAGGATCGGCACTCTTGTTTATGGTTCGTAGGCGTTTGAAAATTTATATCCTAGGCGTAGAATTTGACTATGAAGCCTATATTTTGGGATTTTCGAGGTATGGGATGATTTTGGGAATAGATGGCTATCCACATATAGAGCTATATTATATTTCGAGAGGAGAGTCGTCAGACTAGAGACATGCATCAGTAGGACTCTCGAGATTTCTTGCGACCCGCAAGGGTCAGTTATGTTGAGCTTCCTTTATTCCCTCGATTCATCATCATCAGAGTTAGATTCGGTTCCCGTCGTCAAAGATTTTTCCAAACATCTTTGAGGAGGTTAGGGGACTACCCCCAAGAGAGATACTGACTTCAGGATTTATTTGGCTAGCTAGTAGCATTACCCGTAGGGCATATGGCGCCTAGGGAAAGGAAGGGATGGAGCAAGTAGATCCGTGAGCTTTGGAAAAAGGTTTCATAAGAAGAAACATATCGAAATGGGGTGCGCCAGTCGTCTTCGCTACCAAAACCGGTGGTTCTCTTCAACTTTGCATTGACTATAGAGAATTGAATAAGCTCACAAAGAAGAACCATTATCCACTCTCTAGGATAGATGATCTTTTCAACCAGTTAGTTAGCTCTTTAGTATTCTTCAGCTAGATTTAGCCACTGGATTTCATCAGCTTAGGGTCGCTGATAGTAACATTGATAAGGTCGCATTTAGGACACCGGACGAATTCTTTGAGTGGTTAGTCATGAGTTTTGGGCTAACCAATGTCCCAGCCTATTTTATAGATTAGATGAACCATGTTTTGAGAGATGTCCTAAAATAAATGTTCATGGTTGTATTCGTGGTCGACATTTTGGTGTTTTCTAAGAAGTATGGAAGAGCATGTTATTCACCTAAAGGAGGTTCTTTGTTACACTTCGTGTTCGTCAGTTGAGAGCAAAGTTCTTGAAGTGTCACTTTTGAAGTGCGTTTATTGGGGCATAGAGAATATCTACACATGATGGGGATTTAAGAAACAGTTTTGTACATTTAGGATTGGGATTATGGAAATCCAAAGAGAGGTAGGCAAAGGTTAGAGATGTACAATAAAATTCAGTAGATAAGCAGAGAAGAAAGTCCATGTGTAGGTAATTGCAGAAATTATAATTGTCTCGGACAAATGGATTTGACGGTGATGCCTTGGAATAAATATGAGTATACAAGAGGAATAGGAGTCAAAGCCTTAGTTTAGTAAAAGTACTCCGAGGATAGTAAATAGGAAGACCCACTTTATGCTAAGCCCAATAAGATGAAATTTTCGAAATTTAAAAAAAATGTAATTATTAGAATTGAAAATTTTCATTGTTAATATTTTCTTTCAGAAAATAAACATGGGGTTTTTGAAGAATAATATGGAACTTAAGTTGGTTTTTATATAATGAAAAATTGAAATTCTTTTTGAAGAATTATGGAGTATAGATAAATAACTGACTAGTTTCATTATAAATAAACAAAGATTTTAAACATAAAAACCTAGAGTGTATCAAGTATCGAAGACGTAGATTGTAACTTTTATTGTTGTAATAAATGTTTTCATGAAAAATAAGAGGATCATAGGCTATAACACTATTGTTATGGTAAGTGACCCCCAAGGGAAATATTTTTACATAGGTATAAGAGATTTATGGGTATTTATTTAATTGAATCCATACACTAGTATTTTTGGGTTGTGGTAACGGTGTTTTACGCAACATCCATTTTAACCCAAATAAAAATGTATTTTTAAAGGTAATTTCTAAGTATAGAAACAAAATGGTTTGTAAAGTACACTTATTATTAATAAGTATAAGGAAGTGCTTTTGCAGTTATGGAAATATTAAAACAGTTTTGAAGATGAGCTTTTCTGAAAGGAAAACGTGTAAGTTAGATATTAGGAAATATTTATCATGGAAGAATATTATTTAAACATATTTTAATCTATTGGAATAAAAAGAATAATGGTACGATTTTCTATGAAACCAATAAAAATGTTTTGTGCAAGTTACATGGAATACATGAAAGAGATATACAAGGTATGAAAGACACCATATTTTGTATAGCCTATTTCAAAAAATATAAAATAAGTTCCTTGTAATTTCACATAAACATAAAACTCTCTTTTAAAAGGTTCATAGAAGATTTTAGCTTTAATAATTTCTCATTTGAGAAAGTAGTTCTAATATATTAAGGTATGAGACCGTAAGGCATAATCAGAAGATGTTTTGAAACCCATGAAAATAGTTAAAGGATATTTTAAAGATATTTTAAAATAAATGGTTTGGTGAAAAAGTAAATAAGTTTTTGAAATGAAAAACTTAATAAAAGTAAGATTTGAAAAATTAAAATTTCTATAGAAAACTGTAAAAGTCTTTAAAAAAAGAGATATAAGTCTTAGACTTAAAAATTTGGTAGTTTTTCCCCTCTAAGTTTGGGGAATAATGTTAAGTGACCGAGTATTTTTGAATTTAATAGAAACTGAAAAGATAACACTTTTAAAGACAAAGGTTTTGTGTTTGATGTTTCAAAAATTTTAGAAACCTTAGTTTTAAAAAAAATACAAGATGATAAATACCAAACCAAACTCTTAAATATGGAGTAGATAAGAATCATTTCCTAGGAGTAACGGAAAAGGTGTAAGGAGATAGCAGTAATTACTTTTAGAAGTAATAATGTAAGTTTTTGTAAAGTGTATAGGACACTAGTAAGAACCTAGGAATGTTGATTCATGAAGAAAAGTAAAATGAAATTAGTAGAATAGTAAGACAAGTATCGTTGAGAATGAGTATTCTTGATTTTGGAAGAACTTGGGAAAAGCATCTTTCTTTAGTGAAATTCATATGGTAGTAGTTTTCAAGCTAGCATTGGAATGACACCTTTTGAAGCCCTTTTTGAGAAGGCCATGTAAGATGTCTTCATGTTGGTTGGAGTCTACGGAAAGGTTGCTTCTTGGTTCCGACATGGTTAGAGAGATTTCGGAGAAGACTAATTTGATTGGGAGAAAATTCATATCTCATATCCATGCCTCTTTGATAATAGTTTTAGAATTTCCTTTTTCCATCTTCAGATTTGAATAGGTTCTTTCCTTTATTATCCTTTAGGAGGGTAGAACTTAGGATTTAACCTATGGATGGTAGGATTTGATGTAAACATATTAATAGAACATGTTATGAATGATCTATGCTAGTGGTTGCAAGTGTTTGCTAGTGGATGCTATGGACGCATATAGGTACACTGGGCACTATTATTCCTTAGGGATCGGCTTAACTAGGACACTAGAGCATATGCATATGGATGTGTGCGCATTTTTATTTTATTTCCATGATTACTATAAATGGATTATTATCACATAATTGTTGCATTTGGATGATGTTTGTAGCACGCATATAGAACTATCAGTTATCATTAGGAAATTTTTGCATTCATTTAGATACATGGCACGGACATGATTGCATAAAAAGGAGGTCAACTGAATCAGTGGACCGCCTAATCTTTTGCATTAGTTGGGGACATTTACACTACACTAAATTGCATAAGTATCATAAAATTGCATTAGAAAAACTTAAGGACAATGGATGAATGATTGATGATTGAGCAGTTGGTTGTAGAATTGGATGAAAACATTTAGTACATTCTTTTATCCTTATAGATTTCGGGGATGAAATCCCTTAAGGAGGGAAGAATGTAACAACCCAAAATTTAACCCGTAATAATTAATTTGTTAATTAATTAAATAATAAAATAACTTTGAGAAATTATCAGAATTGAGCCACAAAAGTTGCATCATTGTGTCCGTGGTAATTTTCTGATCAATTTCCATATATAGAACGTCAGAAAACGAGCTAATATGGCCAAGTTATAGAACAAAAAAAATAAGCAGAAAAGGAAAAAAAAGGAAAAAATATATATATAAGGCAGGTCGACCGGCCGGTCGACCTGGGCATCAAGGCGGTCGACCGCCCGGTCGACCTGCCTCTACTAATTTCGAACGAACAAACTTTCGTTCGTTCGAATCTTCCAGAGCCCCTAACCGAAGTCATTTGCATCCTTTAGTTTAATCCGACCCCTCCGTTTCTACATCCGATGGCTCCAATTTAGCCTATGACGTGGTTGAATCCTATTCAATCTCCAAATCCAACGGTCCGAGATTCACTTCTACACATATAAATAGACCCCTAGACCTAACACTTTTTCTCATTATAGATTTTCTTGGGCTCACCTTTTCAGGAAGGACCCTAAAAGGAATAATTTTCCAAGGAGATAATCTTTTTAATAAAAATTATTTTACAACTCCAAGTGGATCCGGGAAGACCAAAGGAAGAGCTTAGGACCGGAGGTCAGTGATTGTAATTATTTTAAGATTTCTTTAAGTAATTTAAAATAATAGGGTTTCCAATAGTTTCGTTTTACTACGATTTTTGGAATAGCCTTTTTCAGTAATTATTTACAGCTTTTAATTATTTTCAGTCTATTCAGCTATTCCTTTCAGTAATTATAATATCATTTCTGCTAATTATAAATTATTACTATTAAGCATAGCATTTTAATAATTTACCGTCTATTTATAATATTTAAGTTTATTTACTGTTATTTATTTCTTATTTACATCTTTTCGACGTTTTGGATTTTATGCAAGCGTCTATTCTCTTCATTCCCCTTTTCTGTGCGTATGGATTAGATTAAATTATATGCGAATATGGATTTTATAAGTAAGAATATTAAATGAAGAAAATAAGATGTAAATTATGGAGACTGTAATAAAAAATAGAATTGGACTGAATTTACGCCTAATTATAATTAGAATTGGACTAATTAAAGATAATTGGCATAGTTATAACTCGGGATTATAACTAAATGAAGTAAAAGATGAAAGAAGCTTATTTTCACACTTAGACCTTGGTTAAGTAATAAGCATGATTATAACGTAGGTTATAGTAAGAAAAAGAACAGCATGGGCTTATTTTAAGGCTTGGGATAAATTAATAAGCGTAGAAAGTAAAAATGGTAATAAAGGCTTATTTAAATAATTTATCTAGGTTAATAAGCAACAATGAAAGTAGGACCTATACCAAATAGCATACCCTAGGGCACGCTTATGCTAAGAATGGCAGTAACTGGTCAAATAGAAGTCCAAATCACGGGGATTTGGATAAGGGGCGTAACTAGATATTGTTTGGATGAAGAGCCAGTACCATTTCCCCTATTTTTCTATAGACACATGGTGATCTCACATTAGCCTGAAGTGAGATGAGGGGCACGCTATGCTATACGTTGGAGGTAATAAGAAGACCCAATAAGTGGAGCAAAAGGTATTATGGGCATGGTGGAAGTTACGCGTGCGACTTCCATTCGGGTGCTCAGTAATAACTATGAGTTCCAAGCGCTTAGTATTGTGTCTTAGTAGGCACCATTGCCTTCTGTGTAGGGAGCTATATATGTCGTCTGGATCCACAGTAGTTGTTCTGTGCATCTTCCGTATATACCATTAGCTGTTGTGCAGTGAGTTATATAGCGACTGGTCCACAGAAAGGTCTATAGAGTAGCAGGCCAATCGAAGAGGGTAGAATTAGGATCACATCCTAATTATAGGATTAGGAATTCAACCAAATTAAATCAGAACAAGTGCAAGCAATCAAAGTTAACCTATCTCGAGCAATATTTAATCGTATTTAATTCCAGTTTATCACTTTCCTATTTCCTTTGTTATCCTTATTTATGCTAGAACTGTTGTAGAGTCTATTACTTTTATCTTGCTTAAAGACTCTAGTAATTACTGTCATTCACCGGACTTTTAGTCTGACCCACTCCTCTATTTCCCCTTTTCCCTCTTAGGCAAGCATGGAAGAAGCTAGTAGATTGCTGCAGCTTGGATTTTTTCTTGGAGGAGACTTCTTCTATGTACTTCTTTTATTTTCAGTTGTTGCTCTTGTATGCACTGGTTTATTTACGAGGGATATTACATATTCTGATTTTGAGACTATGAAGTTTTATTTCATTAGACACTATGGGTTTTGAATGTTGTATTTGGCTTTTGACTTATTTATGAATTAATTCTGAGGCTTAGTTATAATTAATACTTATTTAGTTTTCGATGTTTTTACCTGTTTTTTTCTTATGGATCTTTGTCTCCGTTAGTTCCAGTTATAACTACAACGCACCACGCCTTTTAATGTGCCCTTTTGGGTATATTAAGGTGTGTGGGGTGTTTCATGTTTCACGTATCTCATCTTCGCAAGTATGTGCATAATCCATAGACTACTATTCCTCCGATAGAGTTGGAAGATTTCATAGTAGAACCAAATTTGACTTTTATTAGACATCCAGTACGGGTTGTGGTGAGAGATGAGAAGAAGTTAAGAAATAAGACAGTCAAGTTGGTGAAAGTTTAGTGGAGCGACAACGAGAAGGACTGTACTTGGGAGACAGAAGACAGGATCTGAGATACTTATCCTGATCTGCTATGAGCGTATGTTCTATATTTTCTTTATATAGACTGTTGCTAGTTAGATAGGCTAGCATGGTAGCTAGGAGATGTTATAGATGATCGTTATGTACAATATTTAGTCCTTACTGAATTTCGAGCATGGAATTCTTTAAGGAGGGGAGCCTATAACACCCCTAATTTTAATAACATTATTCAAGAGATTTAGTTAGATAAATTAAATAGAATATTTTAGATATTAGAGTGATAAGGGGATTGAGATTTGAAAATTTAATAAGGGTCGTGCTTAATTAAAAAGAATGGGTAATAGAAATGTTTTCATAAATTAACTAATAATGAAATGAGGCAAGGGCATTATGGGTAATAGCCGCACCCATAATCCTTAAACCCTTGTTCCAATTTTCCACTCTACACGTTCATAATTCAAAATTCTAAAATGTAAACCAAAGAGCAAGCCGGCCATTACCTAGGGGAAAAGAAGAGGAAATTCATCAAAAGCTAAGGAATCAAGCAAGGAGAATTAAACAAGATCAAATCTCAAGTCCTTATCCAAATCAAGGTGAATAATAATCAAAGCTATCTCTATATTCGTTTTTAAAGAGCATTAGATTTTGGGTTTAAATCCATTTTGAAGATTTTGATGATGATATGCTTGGATTACATGATATGTTATATTCAAACAAGTTTGTTTGATAATTGCTTTATTCGATTTTCAGGCTAAAATCATATGTATTGGGTTTCAAATGCTATAAGGATTTAATATGTTATGTAAAGCATTATTTTGGAGATGGGTTTTATTTTTCGTAAGTATCCAAGCTATAGATAATTTATTACGAATTTTCAAAGGAGAACATGAATAATTGGGTTTAGAAATTAATTTCAGTAATTATATAAAGGATTTTGGGTCCGAAATTTATATATGATGGATAACATAATAATAGTGAATATTGATGATTTTTAGGGATTTTTCCTAAGTAATTTACTAGGTAAATTAGTTTATTTAAGATGGTGGATTTAAAAGTCTCAATTGTTTTGTTAAAGGGAAGGGCTTCTTTGTTAATTATCTTTAATTAATTCCTAAATAAATTCGGTAGACTTTTAGAAAGGATTTTGTTAAAGTTTATGGCAACCAATCATATTTTTACAAATAGGCAAGTTAGTTGAAAAGTATTACTTAAAAAGGCAATAAAAATAGTTTTGCATAAGTTTATTATTTCACCACTTCCAGTAGCTACCTTTCAACCCTATACTTCCGCCTCAACCAAGTCGAAACCAATACACAAGGTATCAAGGCTTTGGTACGTAGTGGATTGGAGAAAGGCAACAGATATGAAGTCAAAACTAAGCTTTCGAAGGGATCGAAGTCTTCATTTTGCTTCCTAAAGAAACGTCGCTTGCCTTGTTTTTAAAAGAATGCTTTCGAAAGGGTTTAACATAACTTTCGAATAGGTTGCCACCTTTTTTTAAAGGGTAGCTTTCAAATGAGTTGCCTTGTTTTTAAATCAACACTTTCGAAAAGGTAGTTTGAACCTAGTCGAAACCATGTTGCCGCCTTTATACCTTTTGAATGAATTAAGTCATCAACGATTTCGAAAGGTAGCTTTTGTTTTATAAATATAATAAGCCACTTCCCAATGTTTTCGAAAGGGGCTCCAGTAGCCATTTATACTAAAGGTTTCGAAGGCAATGACTTCGAAAGGTGTTTCGAAGCTATACTTCCAATTGTTTACTTAAAAGATTAATGCTATTGAAAGGATGGTTTCGAAGCCATCAGTTTTCCCCAAACTCTTTTACTTGAAGATTATTGGTTTCGAAGGGGGTACTTTCGCTTATATTCACTTAGACCCAAAAGATATGTTTAAGATTAAACCTAATAATCTAGAAAGGGGTACTTTCAAATGGTTTCGAAGCTATGCTTCTATAAATTAGCAAGTGATGTTTTAATACTTTCGAAAGGAATGTTTTGGTGGTTTTGAAAGAGATGTTTTAAAGTGTTTCGAAATGCATATGTTTAGTGTTTTGAAAAGAAGATTTGCATGTTTCCTAAAGAGGTACTCCAATGGTTTTGAAAGTAAAGGTCTAAGGTTTTGAAAGTCTTAGTTTTCAAAACAAAGTACACAATCTCAATTTTTAAAGGAAAACCCATGGCAATATAAAGGAGCTTTGAAATGGCTTTTAATTTTGGAGTTTTTGAAGAAGTTATCATTGATAAAATAATAGGTTAAAAGGATTAATCATGTTTCATGTGAAAAATTATTTCAAGGGTATTAAACCATAAATGTTGGTATTGATATGTTATTATGTTTGCTTCTTTTAAGCTTCCGTAGACGTGTAGGAGGTAAGCTAGCTATTAGGAGTTCTTTTTATTTAGATTCCGTTGTGTTTTCATGTAAAGGCAAAATTGTTTAATTGTCTATACACACACACACACTTTGATCATCCAAGGGGGCATCTTCATATGTCGCTCTTGGCGTATGTTGTAACAATTAAATTTTCTCTTAATGTGGTTCTCGAATCGGGGATTATGTGATGAATCTGAAAAGATATGAAATGGAATGAGAAATTTGTTTAATGGTTTTAAAAAAATCCATATCCATGTGTTTCTTTTGTATCAATGCCTCTAACATTACCGCATTTGGTCACCGAGAATTAATAACTATGGATGACTGCAGTATCCATAGCCGTTAGTATTGGGCCTCCAAGTGGGGAATGTTACACTGAGACCAATAAGGGGAGATTATTGTGCTTATGACAAGGTAAATGAGCATAGGACTGATGAATGTCCCATCTTGGCAAAGATAATTTAGAGAATGATCAAGTTAGGATCTCTAATGGAATTTGTTAAAGGAACCTATAAGACTTCCCATTCTGAAGTAAACAGTCCATGCATCTGAAGCCTTATTTTACTACAATAGATAAATAGAGAAATTCGGATAAGTACATCTACGGAATAAAAGGAATTCATAAAATAAAGGAAAACATCCTAATCCTACCACAAGGACTTGATCATAGCACCATAAGGCTTCAGCATGTCCAGAGTGCCTCCTAGAGGGAGGACGATATAGCACCTTAAGCCTTCGGCCTGTCCGGAGCACCTTCTAGAGGGAGGAAGGTATATCACCTTACGCCTTTGGCCTGTCTAATGTGCCTCCTAGAGGGAGGGCGGTATAGTGCCTTAAGCCTTTAGCCTGTCCAAAGTGCCTACTGGAGAGGGGACGATACAGCGCCTTAAGCCTTCGGCCTATCCAGAGCGCCTCTTAGATGGAGGACGGTGTAGTACCAATCAGCAGTCTTCTGGATTACCTAAAAAAATAGACGAGGCAACCTTACATAAGGAAATCGATTAGATAAACTGGATTTTCTCCTAAAAAATGGATCAGTGCAATCTTCTAAAGAAGAATAATCAAAATCGAGCTATTTTGCTCCAAGACAAGGCTAAAGCAGTCTTCAAGGACCAGATAGTTTTTTGGTCTTATATTCATATTATTGCTAGATGATTTTCTAGTCTTCTATTCATATTATTGCCATATGGTTTTATAGTCCTCTATTTGTATTATTGCTAAATGGTTTTTTGGTATTCTGTTCATATTATTGTCAGATGGATTTCTGATCTTCTTTTCATATTATCGCCAGATTATTTTTTGGTCTTCTATTTATATTATGCTTGATGATTTTCATGCCTTCTATTCATATTATTGCTAGATGGATTTCTTGTCTTCTATTCATATTATTGCTAGATGGTTTGCGATCTTCTATTTATACTATTGCCATATGGATATGGATTTTTGGTCTTCTATTCATATTATTGCCAGATGGATCTCTGGTCTTCTATTCTTATTATTACCAGATAGGCTTCTAGTTTTCTTTAAAACTAAAGGATATTTATCCCTTTAAAGCAAAACTTCAAGCGTTAAGCATAAAAGTTCTAAATGGTAAAGTCGAAAGGACAGGTTATCAAAAGCTTCACCCTTCAAGGTGCTAAATTAAGTTTCCTATAGCGCTATGTTCAAATAATGAGAATCTTCATTACTGAAGGAATTTTTAATTTCCTATTAAATGAATTTTTGATTCCCTATTAAGTAAGGAAGAATTCTTCCAAACTTCTGATCAAGTAAATTACTAATCTTCTATCAAAGCAAATTGTAGGTTTTTGAAGACAAGCCAATGCTCACTCCAAGGCTACATGCTATATTACATCAAATTAAAGTTACAAATAACAAGCTATATACCTCTAACAATTCAAGAACTTCAAGAGAAAGTATAGATGTGAAATACATTCAAGGTAACAATTATTCAAATACAAGTTTATTAATTATATGACATGTTATATACAAGAGTTGTGGGAACAAAGAGATTGAACAACTAATTAAAAAGTTTACAAGCTAAAAATCAAGGCTTTGAGCTATCCTTCTCAAAACTTTGGCAACTGAAGAAGAATCGGTAATATGACGAATCACCACATCTAGAAGTTGTTGAGGATATTCTCTTTCTTTAGAATAGCATCTGCATCGTCGATCAAATCAATCTAAATTTTTAATGTACAATCGAGCGTCTTATTGGCTCCCTTTAGAAGCTGAACCTTGCCTTTAATTTCTCAACTTCCAGCTCAAGAGCTTGCTTTTCACACTCAAGTATCTCCACTTTACTCTCATAAGTATTGAGATGTGTGGAAACCTTATCACTCCACTGCTTGTTCGAAAATTGAACACATTCAAATCCAATTCTTTGGCTCCATCTGGTAATTTCGCCATCATCCAAATCTGAATGAGGAATAACCAAGCAGAAAACGTTTCTTGGCCAATCAAGGGGTAGGAGTAGGAATCTAGGATTCGTCTCCACTAGCGATGAGTTCCAACGATTGTCAATTTACTTGACTTTTTAATAACTCCACCTCAAGATCTATCACCTTTTGATGTAATCGTGCATTTTCTGCGTCAGCTTCGGAACTTTGGACAAAAGGTTCAGACTAGCTAATTGTATCTATTTTCCCTTTTAACTCCTGGATTCTTCCATCTTTTTCTTTAATTTACTTCTCTAAATAAGACATGAGTCTTTTCTTTCGATTGATGGCATGAATTTTTCTTTCGACTGATGGCTAGGAGGATTAGCAGCTTTCAAAGAAATGTTTTCTTATAGATATCCCTGAAGGTCGGGTAATTTTGGAAAATTTGCAGCAGATGAATCATGACCACCTGATTTGTTACCTCCATCTTTTGGTCCTCTAGGACTTTTTCCACTACCATCACCATCTTGATCATCGCCATCCTTACCATCATCATTACCATCAATATTATCATCATCTTCTTCATTGCCCTCCTCCTCTTTGTTTGAATCTCCACCTCCTTCAAGTGAAGGGTCATTGAAAGACAATAACTTCCTAGGATTGATAGTTTCTTCTTCGGAGAATTCATCCTGAAGTGATCCCTCGTCTCACTTCATTATGAGATTAAACTTTCTTTTAAATCTAGAATTTAGCTTCGGGAGGGAAGGGAAATCTAGTCTGTTAATATTTTCGCCATGTGCCATAAGAAGAGCATCTTCATAACACTTTTATGTAAATGTAACAAGAGATTCATCGAGAAAGAAAGCGACTTTTTCCTTAGGATCTTTTATTGTATGATTAGCATGAACCAAAATAGCATCTTTACTTTCAAGCTAGTTCTCTAGATATTCTATTTTGGAAGCCATTTTGGTCTTTTCTTTATTGCCATGCTTAAGATCCATTTTCATCTTCTCTTCAAGCAGCAACTTAGCTTTCTTCTCCTCTTCAAGGGAGGATGCAAGTTTTCCCTTCTCGATAATAGCATTATCTCTTTCCATAATAAGATCAGTCATTTGAGTCCTAAGAAAGGAGATTTTCTCCTTGAGGTCTGCAATTTGATTAGAAGGATCCAAAGAAGCCTGTTGAAGGAGAAACATGTGCTTGGTCGCCTGAAACACACAATAAACATAAGTTAAGATATACAAAGTTAAAATTATATATTAACCAAGTAGGAAGGAAACTATACCAATAAGAGCCATTGAACAATATAAAGACTATCTTTTGAGAATGTTGAAGATTGCAATGGCATAAGAGAAGCCAAAGTTGGAGACTGGGTAGCTAAATGAAGGAGATCCTCAAAGTTAGACGTGGGAGTTTGAATAGGACCCCCCAAAGAAAGATTCATCAGGGAGAGGAGTTGAGCCAAGCTCCTCGAATAAACGACGAAAGCCAGGTAGAGAAGTAGGAAGTGAAATATTAAGGAAGGAATCAGGAGTATGGGTCTCCTTAGTTTGCTTTTGAGCAGTTCGACCTGGAGAGTCTAGATTTATCACATAGGACTTTGAACTGCCAAATCAGCATCTACGTTTGACTTCTCAGCGATGAAAATGGAAGTCTTATCATCCCCGACCTTAGGCTTTTTTCTCAGAGGAAGGGTCAAAATGTCAGCTAGAGTGTTAGTGCTCGTCTTCCTTTTAAATTTGTCAATAGCCGTAGCAATGGATGTTTTGATAGGAGCATATTTAATAGGCTTAGTTAAAGTAGGAACGTGATCTATGGTTTCCTTCTACTTGGAAGCAACAACAAGTGAAGATGAGCCTAAATCAAAAGGAAAAGTTGTATGAGGTCATAACAAAAGAAACTCTATTTAAGTTATGATGAAATTTACCAGGGGATTCAAGCCGAATAGGAGAATTGGCAAAGAAAGCCTTTTGATTACCAACGACCAATGAACGCTTTCCCTGAGCATTCCCCTTTATCATCGGGGGTTCTCCTAATATCCTATGGTGATCCAGGATCAGAGAATAATTATGATGATTTATCTCTGTCAAAAGTGTAAGTCTATCATCCATACTCTTGGATGCTTGAGTCAGGAATGTGATAGTGCAGTTAACAAAAGGGCTTGGCTATTTAGAAGCAGGATATAAAAGAAAATATTTATAATAAGAGAAAGACAGATGTAACATAAATAATAGAAAACAGAAACTTACTAAAAACATAGAAGGTTCCCCTGATCTTAGAGGAGTAGCATCTAGCATAGAAAAATTGATTTTCTCACTCCTTTGACTTATTTATTGGATGGATAATTAAACTCTCGAAAAAGGACGAAGAAGATATAGTGGACTATCAAGTTGTCCACATATCCTTACTGGATTGGCCAAGGTATGAAGAGTTGCAGCGCTTAGAGAAGGGATTTTGGCTTCCTTGGCAAGAACTTCTAAGCAGCTCAGATAAGTGTACGAGTTGGGGAACAGCTGAATCAGAGCGATATTTAAATGCTTCAGGAATCACAAAAGAAATCTTTAAAAGGTAGATACCCTAAATGCCAGATGTGGATACGTGTAAAGACAAAAAAACCCCTCTGGAGGGTTGTCTATCCTGCTAGAGGGACCGGCAGGCATGGCCTCTATGTTCATGATCCAAATTGATGTAGAATGGTGTCCACTTCTTCCTGAGTGGTAATGTATAATTGGTTGAGACAGAAATATCCTTTCTTAGCAGAAGGAGACGGTTTAAAACTCTTCCTTGCTTTCTTGCTACCTGCCAGGTGATATTACACAAAGTCAGGGAAGTACTACATATTTTACTAAAGCTAAAATTCTTATGAGTTCAAAATATATAATTAAATGTCTAAATAAAGGGAAGTTAATTAATTAAAAATCACCCAAGCCATAATGTTAAAAAGTTCATATTTAGCCATTACATTTGCAACAAGTCAATAGCCATTGAATAATCCTTGTCCAATCTATGAAATGTTTGAGTTTATAACCAATATAAGATATGTAAACTACCATTAAATTTCTGGTTAGCCAAAGGAATCTGATTGAAATATCATCCTAATAGCATCTTAAATAGCATGTTGGGTCAATAAACTGACGCCAAATTTATGGGACGATGCACTAATAGTCAATATCGAAAATCATAATATGATGCCATAACAATGACCTAATCTCAGATTGAAAGACGGTCGATATTAATGAATGATGTCGGAGCGGTTTATATACTCTAATTAACCATTAAATTCATAAAGATATCAAGTATATAAAAAAATTATAAGTCTTCTATATGATAACTGCATAACAAATTAATGATGTCGTATATGATTAAAACAAGAATATTGAATTGTCAATGCTTTAAGTAGTTGTTGAAAAAGGGATGACAAATCATTATAGAATTATCGAATCTATGCGATAATCTTTTAAAATGCATGTCGAATTCCTGGGTGGTTAGCACACTCCTAATCGGATGCCGACATCATGGAGATCTCGTATTATAGTGGTTTTTTGGGTTTTGGACTAATTGTCAAAATAATGGTTAAAGAGAGAAGCTTTTTTGATGTCGAACATCAGGTTGAATATTTAATCTCGTAAGGCAATAACTTCGAAATCAAATGAGTTAGTAAATTCTAAAACGGGTTTCAGGTCCCTCATAAACAACCCATTTCGTAATCAAGCGAGAAGCTCCTAGATTTTAAAATCAATACCGCCTATCCTCGATTAATCAATTAAATCTCCAGTAGTATGATAATTCGAAGCTAATTTTGCTCTTAAGCATAACAAATCTAGAATTTAACCTATAATTTCAAGATTAGCAGTTGAAATCTTAGACTTTGATTCGAAATTAAAACCCCAAATAAAACCCTAGTTGTAATTTGAATGTAAAATTTCTTAATCTAATTTGTCGACTTGATTAGCTAAAACAAAATCATAACTTGATTGGAGCTTAAACGCTGAAGGATTGAAGATTCTTGAATGAAATACGAGAATTTAACAAATTTATCCAGAGTTTTGAGTTGCAGGTAAGAGAGAAAATGATGAAGTAGGACGAGTATTTATAGAAAGGAAGAAAAGGCACAGGAGCCATTGATCTAAATTCAAATAAATGGCCCAGATTTGGGAAGAACACCAATAGGTGGCAAGCACAAATATCGAGGAATTGACTTGAAAAGTCAATATTTTCTCTAAACTAGGGGGCAACTGTCACTACAAACCATGATTTCGAAGATATAAAAGCATGTCGAAAATAAGGAAGTCAAAAAAAGAGGCAAGAAAACATATAAGAGGAGATAGTTGATACTAAAAGCATGAATACAACATGTCGAAGTCCATGATATCGAAGATAAAGCAAAGGATCATATAGCAAATGATGGTGCATCCCAAGGCTTCCGAAAGCTTACAGCTAGTAATAATGCCGCATACCATCAATTCCGCACTTC
The DNA here is from genome assembly GCA_030737815.1 of Allium fistulosum. NCBI lineage: Eukaryota > Viridiplantae > Streptophyta > Magnoliopsida > Asparagales > Amaryllidaceae > Allium > Allium fistulosum. Next base: position 1,331,134,368 of record CM060902.1, on the reverse strand, counting down.
AGCAATACAATAAAATATGTCGCATCCCATAAAAATAGGGAATGAAAGAATATCGCAAATCACCAACATGCATCATTAGTTACCAATGTCGTACCAAATCATTGTCGTGCCTTATAAATACCTCCTCTCATCAATGTCGCACCTCATCAATAAAGAAAGATATATGTTATAAATTATCAGTGAAAAGCAAATGCCGCATGTCGACAAGATGACAAGGAGATTAAATAGATGTAGTATAACTCTAATATCGTAGATCAGCAGCGTTATGGAAGGGTTGTCACCTATTAAACAATATAAAAGTTTATCGTGTGTCATCGGCTCAGTAAGGATACTGTGTTTTATCAATACACAGGAGGTTGTCGTGTGCCAACAATAAGAGGGGATATTGTAAATCATCAGCCATCACAAGAATGCCGCAAGTCATCAATATTTAAAGGAATGCCGAAAGCCATCAAAGCAAATAATGAAACCGAATGTCAGGCATCTCGAAGGTGACACGTGGAAGCCATGCCGTTCATCTTCACCCCTATAAACACAGGCCAAAGGGCATGCAAAAGAGGTTGATTCATTCTTTTTCTCTCTCTCCCTTACATTTTTAAAGTTTGTAACCCTAAACGGTTTGGGAATTTTTAGTGCCAATTGAAATTTTTTGACCTTTTTGCAAATAAGGGCTTGTACAGTTGCAACGACATAGAATATTCAATGAGACTTGACATGTGACTTATGTTGAACTCTCATATATGTGGCATGATATTTGACTTCTATCTCATGTTAGACTTATATACATATGACATGATATTGGAGGATTCTCAAATGAGTGATATGAACTTGACCATCCAAGTGGACTTACAGAAGGTATACAAAGCCTATCATTAACCAAGACTCCACTTACTTGCATACTTCGGGGTTAACAAGAAATCTTGTTAACAATAGGAAATATACGATGGGAGAGTTGCAGGAAGTCTCATAAGTAAGAAGAATTTCCTACCTGCATAAATAACACTGTCCGCATTGTTAAGTACAACATAGACTTTTTCGGATATCATAAGGCGATTTATGTAAGGTCCATAGAAAATTGTTTCTTAAGTGCTCAAAAAAGAAAAAATCTAGCCCAATTCACTTTAATATTACCAATAATAGCATACAATACCTTAAAATCTTTGTCGTATATTTGTTTATGACTACCGGTGCAAAGAATAAAAGTGTTGATAAATGTTCCAATAGACGAGGTCTAGGGTGTAAAATTCCTTAGAGATTACCTAGTGACTTGATTTTCCCACAAGTGATGACCAATTTTATTTCTCCTACGGTGTATGTCTTTTAATTCAATCCCTTTATAACCAATTTCTACAAGTTGGCCAATGTAATTATAGTGAAGTTTGACAATGTTGCCATAAACACTGGTCATTAGATATCCCTCATCATTGTGTATTTGAACAAATTTTCCTCCTATGTTAGCGTAGAAAAGTCTTATGACTAGAGTGTCTATTTGGACATTATTAGAGCAATATTCAACTCATGAAATATTAGAGCAATATTCAACTAGTGAAGTAATATAAGCTCTATCAGTTAAAGCATGAAGGTTATAAGTTGGGAAATCATCTACGTTATAAAAGTCACCACTGAAAAGCTTTATTTCCATTAAAATTTTGTGCCTTCGCATACTTTTTGGATCATAATAAAGCATAGCCTTTAAGTGATATTGCATGACGACTAGAGGTTGATCGGAACATAATTCATTTGTCTTCCTCTTTTTAAGGTTCTTTGGTTTTGTTTAAGACTTGGGTGCCATGGAACTAGTTTTAGGATTTTGAAAAAAAATTGGTTGTAGAAAATGAATTAGATGGAGATGGAAGGCTGTTTAAAATTGAAGGGATGTGGAGTTGGTGGGGTGGTTAGCTTAACAAACAAGGTAATTAATTTAAATGTGTGTGTGTGCGCGCATTGTGAAAGCCGTTGGGCGATTGAGTGGCCTACTCAGACGTCTATACATATCTCAAACATCTGAATAGGCTATCAGATGTCTGACTTATGATTTCAGCAAAAAATATAGATAATTGCACATGATTTATGTTAACAAAAAATAAATTTATAAATACAAGAATATATATATGTGTGTGTGTGTGTGTGTGTGTGTGTGTGTGTATGTATGTATGTATGTGTGGGGATGTATGTATGTGTGTGTGTGTATGTATGTGTGTGTGTGTTTATATATATAAATATTAATGTTATTTTACTGATCATATGACCTCCTTCAGTCATGATATCCAGAGAGAGTCATTGGATCAGATTCAGATAGAGGTAATCTCTATGGATTATATACTTCTGAGGGTCTAGAATTACCGAATGATTATTGTTAATGTTATTTCTTATTTTAGTATTTCCATAAAATGTCGATAACATCCATTCAATTATATTCAAATTTTCACTTTGTCTTTATTGCTCTGACTGAATCCCTTTTTCTCCAATATAATAGCATTATTTTGATATTTTAGTTCATGTTGGATATTGTTAGTTTTATCAAGATTTTCATCATGTGTAATCAAGTACCCATCGATGGTGATTGCCTCTTTAACCTTCTTTCCTTTAGGAGAGTAATACATTGATTCTTCCAAGGACGAAGATGAAGAAGTTATGTGGATTGAAGAAGACAAACTTTGCATATAAGCCTTTTTAAGAGTACGTTGATAGTGAAGAAAGTTTGACTATAAATAAGATTATAGAGAAGATAAATATAGCTACTTTCCCAAAGTTTGTGTGTTGTATATTTATCGTTAATTAAAGCCAATTAATAAATAAACTAGTTATTTTTAGATTATTAAAATGTTTCATTTTGTGGACAAATTCCTAACCTTCTTCTTAAATTTATAAAATCAATTCAGCAAGTGGCTTAGTGAAAATATCAACTTTTTGATTTTTTGAATAAACGAACTCTAGTGTATCTATATTTTTCTTAACATTGTTGTGTAAAAAGTGTTGTCGAATGTCTATATCTTTTGTATGGGAATGATTAACATGATTTTTTGATAAGTTAATGGCTCTTGTATTATCATTGTATATAGGTGAGTTTATAAGTATAACACCATAGTTTAAAAACATTTGGTGCATATAAATGACTTGTGCACATGCCAAAGCAGAAATATATTCTACTTCACATGTCGATGGTGAAACACAATTTTGGTTTTTACTAAATCATGATAAAAGAGATTGACCGATAAAGCGACATGTACCGCTATTACATTTTTGATCTATTTTGCATCGTACGAAGTCCGCATCGCTATATAATACGAGCTCAAATGGACACTCTTTTGTATAGAAATGTCCATAACCTCTTGTTTTATTAACTCAAAATTCATTATACAGCTCGTAAGTGCGATTCTTTGGGATATCCTTGAAATCTTGCACATAAAAAACACCCATAATTAAATTGGGTTGGCTAGCAGTTAAATATAATAAAGAACCAATCATACTTCTATATAATTTTTGATCTACCTCTTTACCATTTTCATCATTTTCTAGATAGAGACTAGTACCCGTCGGCGTTGGTTTACTAGAAACATTTTCGATTCTGAATATTTTTAATAAATCGTTGAAATATTTTTCTTAATAAATAAAAATTCCATTATTCAGTTGTTTAATTTGTAAGCCAAGAAAATAGTTTAACTCACCCATAGTGACATTTCAAATCACTTTTTCATAATATTTGAAAATTCATTACACGAAGTTTCATTTGTAGAACCAAAAGTAACATCATCCACATATATTTGCACAATTAAAATATCATTATCTTGCTTTTTAATAAATAAAGTAGAATCAACTTTTTTGATTTTAAAATCGAATTCCAAAAGATAATTTTTCAATTGGTCATACCAAGCACTTGGTGCTTGTTTAAGACGGTAAAGTGCTTTCTTAAGATTAAAAACATGATTTGGAAATTTATCGTGCTTAAAAAGAGGTGGTTTCTCTACAAACATGTTTTCCTTTACAAATCCATTCAAAAATGCAAATTTAGCATCCATTTGAATTTTTTTAAAATTATGGCCATATGCAAAGGCTAAAAGAATTCTAACAGCTTCTAATCTAGCGACCAGGGCAAACGTTTCTTCATAATCTATTCCTTCTTCTTGATCATACCCCTAAGCAACTAATCTAGCATTATTGTGTATTTTGTCATCATTTTCATCTATTTTATTTTTAAATACCCATTTTGTACCGATTACGGATTGATCGTTTGTTCTTGGAACCACTTCCAAAATATTGTTGCTTTCAAATTGATTTTGTTCTTCTTGCATAGCTAAAATCCAAAAATCATCTTTAGATGCTTCTTTAATATATTTTTATTCTACATTAGATATAAACACAACATGTCCCATTTGATTTAGTTGATTTCTTGTTCTTACTCTAGTGTTAACTTCACCTATTACATTGTCAAGTGGATGATCTCTTAGTATACGAGGCAGTGATTTTAGTGAATTATCAACATTTCCATTTTGAGGAAGATTTTCAAAACTATTTGGTTCATTTATTGAAACAACTTCATTTTCATTATTAATTATCTTATAATTTTCATCAAAAGATACGTGTAGAGTTTCTTCTGTAGTATTTGATTTTTTATTAAATACTCTATAAGCTTTACTTATTTCTAAATATCCAAGAAATATACCTTCATCGATTTTGAGATCAAATTTTCCTAAATTATCTTTTGTATCTAGTATAATACATTTTGAACCAAAGATTCTAAAATATGACACATTTAATTTTCTACCATTAAATAATTCATATGGTGTATGCTTAGTTAATTGTCTTATAGAGATGGGACTTAGAACATAACAAGTCGTAGCTATAACTTCAGCCCAAAAATTATTTGGTAATTGGATACTACTCAATAAATGTTCTTGGAAATTCTTGTAGTGTTTCCATTCTACAACACCGTTTTGTTGAGGTATTCTAGGAAAGGAAAAGTTATGACCTATTTCTTTCTTAGTATAAAAATCATTAAATAGTTCGTTTTCATATTCACCATTGTGATCACTTCAAATATTTTTAATTTTCATATTCTTTAAGTTTTGAATTCTTTTTGCAAAAATCTTAAACACCTCAAATGTATCACTTTTATGTTTTAAAAATAGGGTCCATGTATATCTATCAAAATTATCTACAATAACAAATACATATTTGTTATGGTTAAGAGAACTAACTTGAGTATGTCCTAAAAGATCTAGGTGGAGTAGTTCTAAAGGTTGTAAGGTAGAAATAACTTTCTTAGACATAAAAGAAGCTTTTTTTAGTTTCCCTAATTGACATGCATCGTAAAGATTGTTGACTTTAAAGCTCATTTTAGGTAATCCTTTAACCAATTCATTTTTAGCAAGCTTGTTAATATATTTAAAATTTATGTGACAATGTCCCTTGTGCCATAGCCATGGATCGTGATCATTGGCTAAGAGACACATGTTATTGTTATTACTAATTTTCATATTTAAAATATAAATATTTCTTTTTCTTATTCCCTCAAAAATTAAATTTTTATTTTGGTCAAAAATGTTACAATTATCTTTTTCAAAAGAAATTGTAAATCCTTTGTCGCAACGATGACTAATACTTAGTAAATTATGTTTCAAATTCTCTACTAGTAGAACATTTGTGATTAAAGAAGAATTAGATATACCTCATTGTAGATGTCTCTGATGCTAATGACATATCCTTTAGAGTTATCTCCAAAGGTGATGGTGCCTTTATCCTAGTAGTTGATATTTGTAAGCATGTATAGATTTATCATCACGTGTTTGGAACATTTGCTGTCAAGAATCCATCTCTCCTTTTTCCTGTCCAATACCTACAAAAAGTATAGGTTTGAATTGGTACCCACATCCTACGTTAGGGTCTTAAGAGTTAAATCTAATGAAACCATACCAAGAAGGTTTGATTTTCCATTTAAAAATGAAATATTAATTTTTATGAACATTATTTAAGAAATCCTTTATATACTTATTTTTGAAGTTATCACTAGATTTCATTACAGACATTTTAATTGCATTTATATTAGACTTTAACATTTTTCAACACTATTTCCCTTTATAAATCTAGTATTCAAAATACATTTTAAGAAGATTTCTTCTTTTTATCACTATTAAATCTTATATCAGTTTGATTAGAAGATGGTTTGAAAACTATGTAATTTTTGATAAATTTTCCCTTCCTTTATTAAAATTAGAAACATTTGAAGATAGTTTTTCCAAATTTTTTTAAATATTTCAATTTCAATGCTAAGATTTTGGAATGATTCAATTCACAATTTTTTTTGGCTAACTTGACATTCTCGTTTTTATACAATTGAAGTTCATCATTCAATATAGTAAATTGAGAGAAGTTTTCACAAGAGAATTGAGACTTTTGTAATTCTTCCTCCAAAATAATTTTTTCATCCTTTAGCATATCTATCTCTAATTTAGATGTATAAAGTTTTCCGATAGTATTTTTGTTTATTTTCTTGAGCGATTTAGTTTTTCAATAAGTTCTAGATTTACTTCAAATAAATCATTATAAGTAATATCAGAACTTACATCACTATTTATTGCTATGAAGTATACATTAGCATGCTCTGTATCACTCTCACTCTTTGATGAAGATGAAGACCGAATCATCCTAGGTCACTACTTCTTCCTCCTAAATTGTTTGTTATTTTTTTTTTGAAAAGCTTTTCTTTTTGAAGATTAGGGAAATCTCTCTTGATATGACCGGTTTTATTGCATTCATAGCATTTTAAGGAGGATGAGTTGTTTTTGCTTCTACTAAAACGTTTGTTCTTACCATATTTTAAAATTTTCATGAAATTTTTGGCAAGAAATGCAAAATCATCTTCCTCGATATTGTGAGTAATAAGAAATATCAAAATGTTATGCAAGTCAATGTAGTAAGGAACAAGCGTATATAAACCATGCCTAACCCGTCCCTGCAACCAAAGAGTTATCACATAACAAACATAATATGTTACTTTACAAACATCATAAAAAAAGTACTACATCCTAAGTGCAATGTTAGGTGTCCAGGTATCCACATCCACAATACCTACATCATACGACATCACTAGAGTGATAGACTATGGAAAAACAATTAAAGAAAACATAGCATCCATCAAACAATTCTCACTGTCACTCAATGTGCCCCAGGTATATGATAACTCGTATGACCATTCCTCTACTAGGGATTAATGGAAAAATATCGGTTCCAATGTATTCGCCTATAACCCAAAGTTGACACTAGACCCATTCCACTGGTCTGGGATATACGAATCCATTCCACCGATCAGGGATAGCCATTCTAAGTACCCAATGAGCGTCCTTACAATACCCTGCTTTCAAGTATAATAGAAAACACTCCTAGTATCAACGATCCCTTAGCACGTGTATCTAAGCCCTTTTTCCTTGCTCCATCAAATTTCAATTCATCCTTAAGAACCATTCCACGTTCCTTTCTTCCACGATAGAACTATTCAACATTCTATCTATGGGTCACCCTTCCTAGAACCCGCCCTTTATAGGTAATCATCCTTGCGACTCCTTTTAACATCGATGTCATCCTCGGAATATAACTCCATTCATTGTCAAGTTACCATCATCGAAGTCCTGAAGCTATCATCCTCACTCTGCTATCACGTTTCCATCGAACACTCATCAAAAAAACAAATACCTTTAGCATGACCTACCGAACATCCTCTTCTCCTCCTAGAAGTTTGACCTTCATAAGCCTTATGAATTCATGTTGGAATTGACTAAAAGGGGTTGGCACTGATATGAATTCCTAAACTTATACTTACCAAAATTTAGCTAAGTATTTTCTTCTCGATCTCTCCTCCATTTACTTGCTTATGACCTCTTTCCTTCATGCCTTAAGCTCCCAAGTGCCTAGCACTAACTTGCTGCCAAGAAAAGAGGTCGCTGAATGATCCAAGGGTTGGAAGCTCGAACATGGACAAAATTTCTGATACAGATATTATTTAAGGAATTGGTTAAAGGTTGCCTCTTACAAACATGATGGAATTATATAAGAACATCATTCACCTAAATCTCAACTCACTTTGACCATAATGGTGGATGATCTTAAGCTGTGAGATCAAGGTTAGTATCGTACATAATGTCCAAAGCAAAGATGTGTCATGGAATGTAGTAGGATTAAGTTGGAATGGGCAATTGTTATAAAACTTACATACATCAATAAAAAGAGGTGAAGGTGAAAGCAAGGCACAAGAATACATATGTTCCATATTTTAGATGAAGTAACCCTTAAGGGTTGGTTCCATGTAGCCATGGGGCTGGGGTAATAACTTCAATCCCCTCATTTCCATAGCATTCGACGATATGCTCAATCTATGCCCTAGAGTTTAGTGACGAAGTAGGTTCAGTCATTTTCTATTCATGCAATAATTAAACTATGTTAACAAATAACTATATTTTACATCTAAACAAATAAAGCCTAGGCTAACGGTATAATGTCCGTAGATAAAAATAAAAGCCCAATTAATTCAAACAATTAACATACATCCTAAATTATTTTCATGATAAAAATAAATAACTTAAAAGGAAAATTTTATTACAAAATTTCATTTTATCAAAAGCAAGTTTCTCATAAAGTATAAAAAAATTGAATATAGATTTAAAAAGTGAGAATCAAATGAGATAATCAACATATCAGATTGTAGAACCTTATTAGAAAGAGATTAAATAAAAAAACAAGTGATTACATGAACTGTTATTGAAGAAGAAAGATATAAAGAAAAATTTAGAGTCTTTTTTGAGTTTTTAATGCCAATTTTACTTACAGCAATGGTAAAGAGAAAAATGAAAGAAGAAGAAGAAGAAGAATATATAGAAAAATATGGTTGACCTCGTCTATTAATTCAAAATGAAAGAAATAAGATCTATCTGTTAAATGGAAATCATGAAAAAACTTAGGCCCCGTTTGGTTTCGTTTTGAGTTTTGTGTTTTATGTTTTCAACATACACTAAAAAAACAAGAAAATGTGGAAAAAATTTTACAATTCTTAGCCATCGCGACGATGGACGGAAAACGGAGGAGATGAATTGTTTTCCATCCTTTTGTTATGTCTCAAAACACGAAAAATCAAATAAACTTGTTTTCTATTTTCTATTTTCTATGTTAGTTTCATTTTTCAAAATTGTGTGTTTTTCAACAATACATAATAAATGCGAATTTTTCTTTAGACGAAAACACAAAACTAAAAATAGCAAACCAAACGGGACCTTATGTTTCGGAAAACAAATCGTTTCTAGCAATGAAAATAGAGATCACAATCAGGTCAGCTAATCACAGGTAAACACGTATAATTTCATTAAATGCTCTGTTATGATAGTTATAACTCCCAGTACCAAATTACCCTTGACAGAATTTAAATTATGCACTTGGCATTTAATCTACTGTATGACTTAGAAAAGGCGAGTTTTTTGGGAGCAAGTGTTCTAGTATATATTACCTAGGGTATTTTTGCGGTATAATTATCCCTTCGACATTAACCATTAAGAATAGAACATCCATTCACTAAGAACTAGGATAAAAGTATTTCATTTCTGTTGATGAAATGCCGAGGGAACTATATACTGAGTTACTTAAGTACATATTTTATCTAATATAAATGCAAATAGAGTTATTCCTTGAAGTGCTCAAAATATTGAAGTATTATTCCTCAAATAACAAACAAATATAGGGCCTAAAATCCAAAACATAAGGACGATGCTCATTAAGTATTCATAAGTACTTAGCAAAGTAAAGGAATATCAACCTAGGAACAAGCTACTTGGATGCATGCAGCAACAATACTATGAAACTATATAATATCGACAATTCAATAGAGACACATGTCATCATCAGGCAAAGCCTCTAGAGAGAGCAATAGGCATCAATAAATAGCACATCATCAATCTACATCATTTACCATGTGGTCATATTGTGACAAGTGTCTTAACACATCCTTCTAACATGACAAGTCAACAATCCGCGACCAAATATTCCCACCAATGAGTGAGCATCAAAACTACAATAAATAAGTGTGGATCCCACAAATATTAAAAAGCAACAATTTAGATTCTAAAATGAAAGAGTACTTTTCTAGATTAGAGAGAATCATAAAACTTGTTATGGGCTTCCAGGATAATTTCCGTGTCTTTGATCAAAACTCTAAATTATAAAAGCACCAACAGTCAATTTATGGTTTCTCCAAAACCACCATAAATCTTGATAGCATTTACTTTAACACATTTAATTTTGACTTTTACATACTTACTTCACATTTACTACCACTGAGCCATTTACTACTTCGGCTTACTTCAAAAACCAAAGCTTTTTTATATAGAAACCAACAATCGATCATCAAACCGACCGTTAGGAAGGTTTGTTTATTGTCAGTTGCTCAAAATAAAATACTCCGAAGCCCAAAACGAAAGGACCCTGTTTTTCATTGTTCGTTCAAAAAATTTCCCTAGATCTCGTCTGTTTCGTCTCCTCCATGTTTTTCGTAGTGTATGTTCAAAAATTTTCCTTACATCTTGCCTATTTCATTTCCTGATACTTATAATACTTTTGATTTCCGAATTTGGAAAGTGATTTACGGGAATGTAGTCCAATAATCTACAGTAGCTTCTTGCTCTTCTTTCCCCCCTTTCTTCCTCGACGATCACTTTAGTTTTTCTTATCTCTTCCCGACATCATAGTCTGTATCTAAATTTCCAATCCAAAGAATATATATATATATATATATATATATATATATATATATATATATATATATATATATATATATATATAGATATATCTTCTCTAATCAGACTCTACAGTGCATTAACAAAGCTAAGGTTTTGACTAGCATGTATCCGCTTAGGGTTTCAAATCCCGTATAATTCATCATTAAGTTCCCTCCTTTTTCCCTTTTCGCATATGTCGTATCCGTTTTCAAGGCCGAGTTCGAGCTCTTGACTTCATTACATGAATTCCCCTTTTAGCGATTCTTCATCAACTAATGTTTTCTGTGGTGGATTGGCTTGGGAAACTAAGAGCGAAACATTAAGGCATTTTGAGCAGTATGGCGATATTTTGGAAGCAGTTTTGGTTTCTGATAGGAACACTGGAAGATCGAAGGATTATAGTTAGTGGGTATTTCTTTAGTTTGATTATTTGATTTGGTGTTCACATTTCTGTAAGTGTGAATATTTCTGTTGCTACATTTTGTTCTTTATGGATTGCTGAAATGCCTTATTACAACATTTTATTAGCATTGTAAATTTAATGTATTCAACAATATTTAACAAGTGTCATAACTGATCACTCAACAATCAAATTTTAACATTATAGAACATGTAAAACAAGAGTTTGTGACATTCATACTTTGTTAAAACGCGAGTTTGTATTAATTTAGGTTGTTAAACCAACGAAACCATACAGACCTATTGCTGATATATGGAGTCTTGTATGCACGGTTATTGAAATGTTAACTCAACGGCTTCCATTTCCTGATACTGAGTGGGTTAGTAATATGACACATTGTCTTATTTTTGCTTGTATTGTTGATAAAACAATTTACAAATACATCTTTATTAATCAAATTATTATATGTGTATGTATGTTTGTGCATACGATGACACTATTTAAATTATAATGCTATTTGTATCTTAATTTAGTTCATTAGATTCATTCAATCAATGTCTATTATTAACGTTGATCACCTTTTTCTTGCTGATTATCATATGTTAGGATCAGTAATAATTACTAGTATATTCAGTATAATGAATCATATTTAGATGCAGATGGTATACTGCATTTGTGAGAAACTTGATGAATCGTTCACGGTTCACCTATAGGTTTATTTTCCTTTGAAATAAATTAATCTGTTGTATTACATTCAACTTGTCTACTTGGAGGGTGTTGAAACTTTGATTGTATATGCATTTCTGTGAAAATGATATTCATGCATATCAAGTTGAATCGTTCACCTATAGATTTATTTAACCAGTTTTATTTTCAACACATGCTGTTTGTTTGATTAATATTAAAACGTGGAAAAAGTTGTTTTAGTGAGGTTTGCTTGTTACACAGCATAGCTTTGTACAAAACCTTTTTCTAGTCTAATAAGCTTTTTCCCCCAATTTAAACATAATTAAAACATGTAATATGGTGAAACTTTGATATTGAAAGCTACTATTATATTATTTATACATCCAAAAACATGTGCATCAAGAGACGGCATATGCACTTAGCTCTGTTTTTACAATTGAAATTGGATAACTGAGAGTCTAGGCATATAAAACTTTGTAAATAAGAGCTAGGTTATAAGTTCAGGGTCATTCATACATGCATGTGCACACACACGGATATAGACACACACACACACTTTGAGGAACACTGTATGTGTCTATCTACACACGCGTCCGCTTTGAGGAAATATGCGACCATTGACATATACTCCGAGTAAATTATTAGGTTAACAGTTACAACTGCCGGTTGCAAGATCCGAACTTGTGACATTTATCTATTGCCATTGCTACAAATCAACTATATATGTATATCACCTACTGTATTAATATTTTACTCTTTTGGCAACTGCAGATTCATGTACTTTACAAGGTTGGGAAGGGCGAGGGACCTCCAATACCAAACGATCTTTCTGAAGACACACGTGCCTTCATTGTCCAATGTGTACAGTCGAATCTGGGAAAAAGTTCCACTTCATCGCAGCTTCTAGAGCACCCATTCATAAAAAGGCCCCTCTCTTTTCATTCTTCGCTATCTCGTTAATATATCGAATTTATTGGTCCTAATTAGAAAACATGATACAATGTCAAAGTGATGGATGCAATAAGCTTAAATGTCTCATATTCAGTTCTATATGTCAACAACGTGGGATTATATTGTATAAAACTCCACTTTAAAGCAAATTTTGGCAGCGTTCGATGACTTGTAGCGCTAGAAGCTTCTGATATTCGATGGTCTTTGTTAATATATGAAGGTAGATGATGTATATTATGTGTTGATGTTGTCATAGAGTTAGTGAGGTGTAAATTTGTCGCTGTTATAATGTAAGCAATTATAAATTATTTTAAATGGGTTTGGGATTGCATTTGTTGTAGTACGAAGTTTGAGTACTTGCTTCTTTTATTTGTTTTTCAATGCCTTTTGAATGAAATTAACCAAGTGGCAATCAATTTTCCATCTCCAGATATTGAACCCCTTTACGTAGGTTCCGCTTGGCTGTATGTTAACTAGCAATCAAAGCTCTTGCCAAGAAACAAGAGTACTTTATATTAAATTGTAGTGCATATGAAAACGAAGTAAAATGAAAACGAATGGGCAAATAATGATATAGAGCGTTCGAATAAAGCAAAAGTTCTAAGCATCGCCCAAATTTTGCAAGAATAACTCTATCATAAATATATATAATAAGAAACATTGAGCAGGGCCGGCCCCAGGGCAAGGCAAGCAAGACAACCGCCTAGGGCAACCGACCTGGCGGGGGCAACGACCTGGTGGTGGTGATGGGTTCGGTCATTTATTTAGATAAAAATGGGTTATATAATAACAAAGTTAGTTGACAATCTAGTGAGGTGGTTAGGTTATTGTTGTCATTTAAATCAAGCAACCAAAGTTCGAGTATGGAAAACTACAAATTTTTAGGGCAATTTTTTTAAGTTCGGACTAGGGCAACGTGACCGGTTGGGCCGGGCCTGACATTGAGTTATAGCATATATTATCTTTTGGAGTTGCATTTTTTTGTATTGCACGTCTTTAAGGAAGATAATCATGATAATATGTTCATTTTCATATTAGCTAGGCATTACATGGGTTTGTTAAGAAAATCGATTATCTCATAAGAAAATTCAAACAAACCTCTTAGAAAGTTCTATATTATTAGATATGCTTGACGGAACGAGTTGGAGTTATTCATCTCTTTTGATTTTTTTTCCATAAATATGCATAGGTATTAGTAATTTAAGTTATTTCTAATAATGTGAATAAAATATTGTTTAATATATTATCGTTATGCGTTTAATTGAAATTAATGAAAAACTGCAATGAATATTTTATCCAATAAAATTACATGTCAAAACGGTTGGTTTTATGCAGTTGTACTAGTTAGTGTTTGCATAATGAAAAACTTGTTGGGACGGGATTCCAACTGGAGACCACTCAAATCGAAACCCCAAAAGCACGGCGGAAGACGGGATCGTGGTAAGAAGTATAAAAACAACCAATCAATAACTCAATTCCAATCTCAATCAATCCAAAAGCAATCACAATCCCAAACAAGCAATTCAAAAATCAAGCAATAATGAAAAATAAATCACACAGCGATTTATAGTGGTTCCACTAACGTTGTGTTAGTGTACATCCACTTTAAGAGAGAGCTTTTATTAATATTGATGAGAAGAGTACAAGAGATTGATTACAATGATCAAAATTATAATTCGAAATTGATTTGTGGAGAAGAGAATTGAAGAAAATTAGGTTTTGATAAACCCTAATTTGTGGAAGCTAATCTCTTGCAGTCGCTTGCACGCACACCCAGATCTGAAACCCGAAGCTAGCTTATATAGGAGAATAGAAACCCTAGGCAATGTTCCGAAATTGCCCCTGCAGATATCACAAATCTTCACGCCAAGTCCACACGTGAAAAATAGGAGGAAGTCGCCTCAGACGTCTAAGTTATTGGAAAAAAAATTCTCTTCAGCTTAGACGTCTGACCATTTGGTCAAACGTCTGACTAAAGGCTCTGGAATCAATTCTGCGCAGACTCATACGTCTGACCCATTTGGTCAGACGTCTGACCTAACTCTCTAGAACAGGTCTGGTGCAGATTTGCTGAAACGTCAGACGTCTGAATTTTTCCTCAGACGTCTAACCCTGCCAATTCAGCCCACTTCACATTTTCCCTTATAACTTCCGCCTCCAAACTCCAATTTGCGAACCGTTTTCTCCGTTACGAAGCTACTTCTGACCTCTACAATTCTCCATATAGTGTCGCTAAAATTTAACACTCCACCTCGACACTATATCCATATCCAACACCAATGGTACCATACCATCAACGACAAACGATAACACCAACTATCACTTATTCTACCTTCAACCAAACATGAATGCTTTCCCAATGAGCTCCGGCAAAGCTACCGCCTATTGCACTCCACCAACGAGCTCAGGCAAAGCCCGTGCCCGCTAATGAAATGTTGAAAACATCCAAATCCTAAGCTATCTCACCAAAGACTAGCACTTACCAAGAAGATAGAACCTCATTCTCTTACCGATACTCTTCCTCATCTACCACCAAGCTCCTCCCTTAACCGTGTCATCCTGTGGCACCTAGCACTTCTCCAAGCGAATCAAGTTCGAGTAATGCTCGAACTTCCTAATTGGCAATGCCTTAGTGAACATGTCCACCGCGTTATCCTTTGTATGCACTTTTCGAAGATATACTTGCTTATCCTCATCCGTGGCTACCAGAAATGACTCTCTCACCTCAATATGCTTAGTTCGTGAGCTACGCCAAATTCTCCGCCAAGTGAATAGCACTCTGGCTATCACATCGAACATCAATACTATCATGTCTGAATCCCAAGTCACACAACAATCGCTTCAAATAGAGTGCCTCCTTTGCCGCCTCCACTGCGGCTATCAACTCCGCCTCCGTAGTGGATAAAGCAACTACGGTCTGCAATCTTGATCTCCAACTTATGGCTGTAACCCCAAGTGTGAAGACATATCCGGAAGTTGATTTTCTTCGATCCCTATTACCGGCGTAGTCCGAATCACAATAACCAACGAACTTGCAATCCATCGCCTTACTACCGCCAAAAACAAAACCATGAGATGATGTGCCTTTAAGGTATCTCAATATAAGCTTCATAGCTTCCCAATGCGACTTCCCTGGATTATCCATGTATTGACTAACCATCCCGACGACATTTGCAATATCGGGCCTTGTACACACCACAACATACATAAGACTTCCAACTGCACTAGCATATGGAACCTTTGCCATATATGCCTTGTCTTCCTCTAAGATAGGTGATCCTTTACTCGAAAGCTTCATATGCAAAGGTAAAGGTGTATTTGACTCCTTTGCATTCTCCATGCTAAACCGGCAAAGCACTTTCTCAATGTACTCCTTTTGAGTTAGTTTCAACTCAAAATGCTTTCGATCTCTTACAATTTCCATGCCCAATATCCTTCTTGCTTCTCCAAGATCCTTCATTTCGAACTCCGATTTCAAACTCAATTTTAGTTTGTTGATTTCATTCTTATCCTTAGAAGCAATGAGCATGCCGTCCACATACAAGAGTAAATATACCCAACAATCATTTCTCAACTTCTTGAAATAAACACATGCATCTTTGATGCTTCTATCAAAACCATTTTCAAGCATAAAATGATCAAATCTCTTGTACCATTGTCTAGGTGATTGCTTTAATCCATATAGTGATTTCTTCAACTTGCAAACCAAATTTGACTTACCATCCACAACAAAACCTTCTGGTTGCTCCATGTAGATGTCTTCATCCAAGTCACCATGCAAGAAGGAGGTTTTCACATCAAGTTACTCCAACTCCAAGTCGTGAATAGCAACTATAGCAAGTAATATCCGGATAGAAGTATGGCGCAAAACCGGTGCGAATATCTCATCATACTCCTTCCCCTTCCTTTGTGCAAACCCCTTAGCCACTGGCCTAGCTTTGTATCTCCCATCATCTTTCACCTTGTATATCCATTTGCACCTAATAGCACGGTTTCCTTTAGGAAGTGGAACCAAATCCCAAGTTTGATTCTTCAACAACGATTGCATTTCTTCCTCCATGGTACAAATCCATTTCGAGCTATCACTCGACTCCATGACGTCATCAAGGTCCATCGGCTCATCTTGGACTACATGAAGAGCATAGTCCAAATTATCGCAAAAGCTAAGATAGTTCTAATCACCGTATCTTTCGGGTGGCCTTATAGTACGACGACCAACCCGAGTAGCAATACCATCACCTAAACTCCCTTTGGCTCCACCTTGAACCGAATCTTTTCTAGAATCATGCACATCACCAACACTACTAGAGGCACCCTGTGGACTATGTGATGTAACATCAACCGCTACTTTCTCGCAAGCATCTCCAACTACTCTACTCTCTCTACTCCTTGGACAAAATGTGGAAATGATTTCCTTCTTCTTTGATTCACCATGTACCAAATCTGGAACATCCGATGAGCTTCTATTCTCCTTGAACAATGTTGACTCATCAAAAGTAACATGACTAGAATTTACTACCTTCTTTGTTTCCGGATTCCAAATCAGATAGTCTTTTACTCCATCCGTATAACCAAGCAAAATCCCCTTGAAAGCTCTAGGTTCAAGCTTATCATTTCCTGGATCATGCACATAAACCGGACTACCAAACACATGAAGATAACTCAAGTCAATGCTCTTTCCCTTCCACACTTCCTCTTGAATTTTGTTACCTATAGCTAAGCACAGAATTCGATTAATAATATGCACTGCGGTTGACAAAGCTTCAGCCTAAAATCCCTTCGCCAAACCCGATGTCAATCTCAAGCATCGAGCTTTCTCAAGTAGAGTACGATTCATCCTTTCCGCAACACCATTCGACTACGATCTCCAGTTGTAGTAAAATACCTCCGAATACCATGATGCTTGCAAAACTCCAAAAAATCTCCAGAAACATACTCTCCACCATTGTCGGACCTTAGAACCTTCAAAGACTTGCCACTCTCATTCTCAACAAGAGCCTTCCATGCTTTGAACTTTGCAAATGCCTCCGACCTGGCCTTCATTACATACACCAAAAATTTCCGAGAAAAGTCATCTATAAAAGAAATATAATAGCGAGCTCCACCTAAAGAAGCTACAGGTGCCGGTCCCCAAACATCCGTGTAAACTTACTCAAGAACCCTTCTCGAATCTTGCTTTCCCTCACCGAAAGAAACTTTAGTTTGCTTCCCCATGACGCATTCTTTGCAAAACTCTAACTTGTTGAAACTTTCTCCATCGATCATCTCTCTTTTTCGAAGAACATCCAAACTCTTCTTCGAGACATGACCTAACCTCAAATGCCACAACCTAGTCGCATACAAGCCACGAGAACTATCAACTCCCATATAAGTTTCACCTTCTACAGTCACTCCTTGAAGCAAATAAATACCATGAGTCCTAGCACCCTTCATCACCACAAGAGCACCCTTTGAAATCCACAAGCTATCAACCTCAATAGTGATCTTACAACCTAAAGAATCCAGCTGCCCAAAGAGATAAGAGACTTCCTAAGTCCCGGAACATAGCGTACATTAGTGAGAGTACAAACGACTCCATCAAACATCTGAATTTGCACGGAACCAATGCCTTTCGACTTGCATATAGCATCATTTCCCATAACAATTGAATTTCCTTCTTTGTCGATGTAAGAAGAAAAACAATTCCTATTTGGCGTCATATGATAAGACGCTCCCGAATCGAGCACCCATTCGCTACCCGAAACATCTGATGCTACCGCCGACAAAACATCTACATCTCCCTCACCAACTCCACTCTCTACCGCTACTGATGAAGATGCTACTTCCTTCTTTGCTTTCTCCTTTTCCGGACACTCATTCTTCGAATGACCGGGCTTCTTGCAAATATAGCACCTACCTTTTCTTTCCTTCGACTTTCCTCTCCAACCGGGGTTCCTTGATTTAGAACGCCCATGGTTCTCCTTCTTTACATACCTCTCCTTCTCCACAAATAAACCATAACCATTACTAGCACCACTACTTCCATCACCTAACTCCTTCATTTGATCCCGCAACTTCTCGCTAAGAAGACCCGTCTTCACATCATCAAGAGTCAATGTATCCCGGCTATAGATCAAACTGTTTGAGAAACATGTATAGCGGTCTGGCAATGAACACAACAATATCATCGCCTTCTGGTCTTCCTCAATCTTCAAATCTACCGCCTTCAACTTCATTAGAAAATCATCAAAAGTATTCAAGTGCGCCTTTAGCGAAGTACCTTCCTTCATCTTATAGGTGAAGAACGTTCGCAATAAGGTCAAACGATTTGACTTCTTCATATATAACTCCTCCAACTTGTCCCAAATACCCTTAGCGGTTGCCTCACCACTAATTTCAGAGATAACATTCTCTCCCATAGAAAGTTGAAGTGTAGTGAATGCCCACTCTTTCATCTCCTCTCTCTCAACATCTGAGATGTCCAATGGCAACAAATGTGTGTCAGACACTACCCGATGCACCCGATTCCTCCTTCGAACCGCTTTCATCTTTCATTGCCATTTTTCAAAATCATTATTGCCATTCCACTTGTCTATTACCAATTGTGATCTTGAAGCTGCGTACGAACCACGTACATAAGGAGCTACACCACTTGGATTACCCATTGAGGAACTACTCGAGTTACTACTTGATTCAGGCATTTCTACAGCCACTTACCAACACCAATGCTCTGATACCAAATGTTGGGACTGGATTCCAACTGGAGACCACTCAAATCGAAACCCCAAAAGCAAAGTGGAAGACGGGATCATGGTAAGAAGTATAAAAACAACAAATCAATAACTCAATTCCAATCTCAATCAATCCAAAAGCAATCACAATCCCAAACAAGCAATTCAAAAATCAAGCAATAATGAAAAATAAATCACACGGCGATTTATAGTGGTTCCACTAATGTTGTGTTAGTGTACATCCACTTTAAGAGAGAGCTTTTATTAATATTGATGAGAAGAGTACAAGAGATTAATTACAATGATCAAAATTCTAATTAGAAATTGATTTGTGTATAAGAGAATTGAAGAAAATTAGGTTTTGATAAACCCTAATTTGTGGAGGCTAATCTCTTGCAATCGCTTGCATGCACACCCAGATCTAAAACCTGAAGCTAGCTTATATAGGAGAATAGAAACTCTAGGCAATGTTTCAAAATTGCCCCTGTAGATATCAAAATCTTCACGCCAAGTCCACACGTGAAAAATAAGAGGAAGTCACCTCAAACGTCTGACCAAAGTTACTGGAAAAAATTTCTCTTCAGCTTAGACGTCTGACCATTTGGTCAGACGTCTGACAAAAGACTCTGGAATCAATTCTGCACAGACTCAAACGTCTGACCTAACTCTCTGGAACAGGTCTGGTGCATATTTGCTGAAGCGTCAGACGTCTGAATTTTTCCTCAAACGTCTGACCCTGCCAATTCAGCCCACTTCACCTTTTCCCTTATAACTTCTGCCTCCAAACTCTAATTTGCGAACCGTTTTCTCCGTTACGAAGCTACTTCTGACCTCTACAATTATCCATATAGTGTCGCCAAAATTTAACAAAACTAACTCAAAATAACACACTTTAATATTTTTCATTAATTAATTTGTAAATTAAACTTTTGAATTTTATAAATGATATTTAGCAAACCACTCAATGTTGAAATGAAATTGAGAATGAGATGGTAAGATGGTAATTCTCCAATGTTATTTTGTATAACCCGCCCTCCTGGAGTGTTTCACTATTATTGTCTATGGAATGGATGCATCGAGTAGCGGAGTAAAAGGAGTCAATTTCAAAAAAAATCCTTTTAATTCATTACGCACTAGACCTTTTGGTGTGTTGTTACAAATGGTTTATTAATATTAAATCATATTTTATGTTCTCTTGGATGAATTTGATTTTAATTTTAAGTTATATTATTTTATTATTGTATTAATAATATACCTTTGATTTTATTGGTATTATTTATCTGAAATATTTAACAAGATAATTTATTATCTAATTAAATGATATTTACTAAAGTTTAATGATAAAATAATTTGCACTTGTAATTACACATACATAATTTTGAATAATTAATATCTAAATAACAATAGTTAACACCAAAAACATATAAATCCTAATATCACACAAATATTTCATAAATTAATGTTATAAATTTAATTGAATATGATTCTTCTTAATTCAAATATCAAATATATATTTTTTGCCTCGGCAAGCATGATTGGCTGAAGTCTTACCAGAATTTAATAAATATAAAACCATAAATTGCATAGAAACAGTGGAGAAAAAAGAAAAGAAAGTAAAGGTAAAAAACCAAATTGCACAAAAAAAAGAAACAAAAAAGGACGAAAAACCAAACATTAAGCCTTGATAATAGAGTGGTTCTTTACCTACTATCGAATTAAGATTATCGTACTCTCCAAAAATTCTCCTTTAAAAATTCTAAAGTTTTGCTCAATCTAAATCTCCTTGATTAATTTCTTCAGCAAAGTTGTTAAAAGCTTAGCCGTAGGGGTATTCATTCTAGTTTCAAGAAATAACTTATGCCATTCTACATTCAATGTTAGTATGGGAGGAGGAAGGTACGAAATTGCAAGGTCCCTCTTCCATACTGCTATAACAGGGTTACATTCGAAGAAAAGATGGGTATTGGATTCAGCTTCAGCTAGGCATAGAACACTGTTGTGCGGAAATTCAATTAATTTGCACTAACTCCAAAACTACAGCGGAATGCTAAAGCGTGGAAATAATCAAAAGAAGGATCTAGCTTGTCGATTAATTATCAACCGCTAATTCAATGAAAAATAATCACCAAACAAAGAGAAACAGAAAAGTAGAGAACACGGAGATTTAACGTGGTTCGGCTAGATTTCCTACGTCCACGGACCCAACAACTATTCTTTATTTCACTGAAGAAAGAGAATACAAAAGATAGAGATTACAAAATTATAGGTAGTAGTGGAGAGACTAACCTATAATTACAAATTGAATAATCAATTTATCCAAAGACTTGTTTGCGCTCAAAACCCCTAATTGTTTGACTCCAGAAATTAGAGTTTACTGAAGAAGAGGATAATGGTGGATGCTCTCTCACATTGATGAAGATGAACTTCCTTCATTTAAATAGGCATGAAAATGAAGGATGCTTGGAGATGAAGAAAATTAATTTCCAGATTATGTGACAACCTTTCCAAGTTACTTGATTTGATTCCAATGCACATAAATGGCAAAAAAATTCTATGTTTCCATAAATTTCCATTGCTTAAATCAATCTCCATGTATAAACTTGTCTATCTTCATATAACATATCTGACTAATTAATTGATTAGCAATTAATTAGTTTCCTTTCTCTAAAAGATATCACATATATCCTTCCTCTTTATCTTTCCATATATAGCCTAATTAATTGGTTGAATGAATCAATTAATTTTCTTGTCTTCTTTGGAAAATATTTGAATCACATAAATTCAACACTCCACCTTGATTCAAATATAACAATCTCTCTGCATCATCACATCTCGATAAATTGTTGGGTCTATGTCAACAAGCTCAAAGTGAACTAATTTGGGCAATATTTCCCAAACAGAGCTTCCAAGTCTTTCCCAAGCACAAGAAAGATAGTATGCACATCAGCAAACATAATGCATATAAGAAAGTACCAAAATTCTTCAACATATCCGATGTAGGAGATGAAACTGTAGATATAAATCTTTGAGAGACCAATGGAGACATAACAACATGCTTCAACTTCTCCATCCCAAAATTGAGTGAGGACATACTCAACATTATCTACTTCAATCTCCTTCACAAGAATTTTGCTAGACTTTCCTAAGTCAACATCAGCAGACTCAACAACAAGCTCCACAACATTCAAAGAATAAGATGAAGAATCATCGCTACAAATATGCTTACAAATAGGGCCAACTAAACCAAAAGGCCTTTCCAGCAAGTGAGCTCCACCTAGAGTCTAAACCTCTATAATCTTCTCATCAACCATGGTATCATCGGAAATACCAATATCTCTTCGAATATTGAAACAATCTGATAATTGGAAATTTTCTGTCCTCCCAATGTCATCACTTGATAGAGGCTCCACCTTCAACAAAGACCTCTCATCAAATATCGCATGCCCGCTAATCACAATTCTCCTAGTTGTTTTACACCACAACCTACACCTCTTCACTCCATCTCTATAGCCTAACAAAATGTGCTTGCTTTCTCTAGGCTTCAACTTATCATGTCTCTCATCTTCTAAATAAGCTGAACAACCAAACACTTTAAGGAATGAATAATCAACAGGCTCTCTTTTCCATATCTCTTCCGGGATCTTCATATCTATGGCAATTGAAGGTGTATGGTTGATGAGAAATACTGCCATAGATATCGCTTCTGCCCAAAATCCCTCTTCTAGACCAGCAGTCGTTCTCAAGCTCATAGCCCTCTCCCACAATATCTGACACATGCTCTCCGCCACTCCATAACAATGTGACTCAATACAAAAATCTCTAATAACATGCTCGAACACACAATAGTTAGAGAATTCTTGTGACATAAATTCATTACTATTTCCAATTTTGAGAACCTTCAAATGCTTCCTCGACTGCTTCTCTACCAAGGTCTTCCACTTACAAAATGGGCAAATATTTCGTCTTTGGCCTTTAAGAAATAGATCCAGACCTTATGTGAGAAATCATCCACAAATAAGATGAAGTAACTGGCTCCACCAAAAGATGCAACTGGGGTGGGTCCCTGCACATAAGAATGAACATACTCTAGAAACTCTGTAGCTCTAGGTCTTCCATCATCAAATGTGGCATGCTTCTTCTTTCCAAAAGAACAATCTCCACAAGAGCTAGGCTTCGGTTGACAAACACCATCAATCAACCCACGCTTCTTTAATACTTCAAGACTCTCCTCATCAACATGACCTAAACAAAGATGCCATAACTGAGTAGAATCTGAAATACTAGAATCAGTAGAAACTACCGACTCTTCTAAGACTGTCTCTCCCTGAAGCACGTAAATATCATTAACTCGCACCCCTTTCATCACTACCAAGGAACCCTTCGCCACTCTCAAATTCTCTCCATCTATTATTATCCTCATACCAAGTCTACTCAAACCTCCAACTGATAACAAACTTCTATGCAGCATCGGAACATGTCTAACATCCGTGATAGTCCTAACAACACCATCATGCATCCTAAACCTCGCACTTCCAATGCCCACAACATGACAAGATGTGTCATTCCTCATATGAACTGCTCCACTATCAATTTTCGTGTAACTGACAAAACAGCTCCTATCCGGCGTCATATGACAAGAGGCTCCAGAATCAATCACCTAACTATTATGCTCTAAAGGTGAAATACTAGCTGAAAATAATGATGTATTAATATCACTTCTATCTCCATCTGATTTAACTGCTGGCAAAACTGAAGCTTTCTCCTTCTTCTCTCTCTTCTTTCTAAGAGCTAGACAATCCCGTATGAAATGCCCATTCTTCTTACAATAATAGCAAGCACCCCTTCTAGGACCCTTGAAGTGGGACCCATGCATATCTCTTCTACCTCCAAGGTGCTTCTGGCATTTATCTCTTCCTCTAGATGAACGAAGTTGTTGCTGAAGAACAACGTCATTAGTCTTCACCTTCCATGTCCCTAAAACTCTTTTTTCTAACATATTTGATGATGCCATAATTTTTCATACCACTACTAAAAGAATTTGTCATTGATAACTAATCTAGAACAAGACAACAACTCTGGTACCAAACTGTTGTGCGAAAATTCAATTAATTTGCACTAACTCCAAAACTGCAGCGGAATGCTAAAGCGTGAAAATAATCAAAAGAAGGATCTAGCTTGTCGATTAATTATCAACCGCTAATTCGATGAAAAATAATCACCAAATAAAGAGAAACAGAAAAGTAGAGAACACAGAGATTTAACGTGATTCGGCTAGATTGCCTACGTCCACGGACCCAACAATTATTCTTTATTTCAATGAAGAAAGAGAATACAAAAGAGAGAGATTACAAAATTATAGGTAGTAGTGAAGAGACTAACCTATAATTACAAATTGAATAATCAATTTATCCAAAGACTTGTTTGCGCTCAAAACCCCTAATTGATTGACTGCAGAAATTAGGGTTTACTAAAGAAGAGGATAATGGTGGATGCTCTCTCACATTGATGAAGATGAACTTCCTTCATTTAAATAGGCATGAAAATGAAGGATGCTTGGAGATGAAGAAAATTAATTTCCAGATTATGTGACAACCTTTCCAAGTTACTTGATTTGATTCCAATGCACATAAATGGCAAAAAAATCTATGTTTCTATAAATTTCCATTGTTTAAATCAATCTCCATGTATACACTTGTCTATCTTCATATAACATATCTGACTAATTAATTTATTAGCAATTAATTAGTTTCCTTTCTCTAAAAGATATCACATATATCATTCCTCTTTATCTTTCCATATATAGCCTAATTAATTGATTGAATGAATCAATTAATTATTTTCTTGTCTTTTTTGAAAATATTTGAATCGCATAAATTCGACAGAACACATGTATCATTCTGTGTGATTCCCAATATTTTTAGTTTGTTTAAGGAGTGTGTAAAAAATTTGACATAGTTTTCCAGAGCATAAAGTTATCAGACAGTTAGATACAGTCCAAACTTTTTTACGCCAAGGGAATAAATGTGCTCGATGAAATTCCAGAAACAGGCTATAAGCTCCTCCTATTGAAAATTTGCTAGAAGGAAGACTCCATATTACTTTAGATAATGCTGAAGGCATGGAAATGAGAGAGATAGAGGCCCACGGTCTTCTAACCATTAAGGAAGTGAAGCGTAGAAATGTTCTGAGAGTGGATTAAAGAAATGGCGTTAGCTTTGCCAGGGATGCAAATCAATTCTTTGAGATAATGAGGCATGAGGTCATTGAGAATGAGGCCAGAACATGCCCATGGAGAATGCCAGAAAGAGAAAAAGTTTGTAGAAGATGGGATCGTTCGTATGAAAGGAAGAAAATATGTCATGGCTGTGATGATATTCCTCCACAACAGGCTACTGTTTTGACCAGAGGCGAGTTTCCAGAATCGTTCTTCCTAATGTAGTGAGCTTGAAGCCATTTGATAAGTAAATTGTCCTTGCTTTGAATAATATGGTCTATATATTTTGACACGACATCTCTATTTCATGCTTTGATGTTAACTATATCTAGACCATCCACCCTTTTTGGAGTTTGAATCTTATCATATGAAATGGGTATGAGTTTCCTTGAAAATGGGTCTTCATGCCATAAATAATGTGAATGCTCTCACAAGCATATGATTCAGTTTGGTAGGAAGAAGAAAGTGAGATGACCAGTAGGTTGTTAAAGATGTAGCAACTGAAGTTAGGATAGTAAGCCTTCCTGCTTGATTAACTTGGTTGTTAGGCTTGGAAACTAGCTTAACAATTATCTTTTCAAATAAGGGAGCACATTGAGAGGTAGTAATTCTAGAAGTGATAAGAGGCACTCCAAGGTAATGAAAGTTGATGGACATTTCGGTAAATCCAGAAAAATTCATGAAATTGAAGTTTAGTTTCAAGGGTCCTACTATGAACATGTTAGATTAACTTTTATTAACAGTTAGGCCAATTAGCAATTTAAAGTGATAAAGGGTACTTAACAATGAAGATAAAGGTCTCATGTTAGGCTTAATGAATTTCACTATGTCATCTGCAAAACTTAAGTTTGTGATTGCTTCCGAATTGCATAGTTATGACCGCTTTTGGAAGCATCAAATTGAGAATTTACATAGTTAGAATGACTATGTAAGAAGAGAGAGGAACTCCTTGCCCAATACATTGTTTTCCAAAGAAGAAGGCATGAGGAATTCCATTTGTGGATATAGAGTAACAAGGTGTTGATATGTAGGCATAAATCTAAGCAGGGAAGGGTTTTGGGAATTTCATTTTCGACATTATTACAATCACAGATGACCATTAAAGAGCACCGAAGGCTTTGTTAATATCTATTTAACCATACACTAATGGGAATTGTATGTAGTTGAATAAACTGTTATCAATTCTTGAGTCAACAATATGTTGTCACTAATCGATCTAGCATTGAGAAAAGCTGCTTGATTTTTTGATATAATGCTGTTAGGATAGTCTTTATTCTAATAGCTATTAATTTATGTTAGAATTCTCAAAAATAGTGAATGAGATATATCCCATGTCGCCAAAAATAAGTTCATTTTCTTGTTTATATAGTGTACTCTCAATCCCTATATTGGCTCTTAGGGTCGGGTAATTTTGTGCGAGGGGAGGACCTATATAGCCATGGACTAACACGCGCGCCGACCGAACCGAGCTGGATGCGGGTCCAATAAGATTGAGCATAGAAGTGTGTTTAAATAGAAACAGATTTTCCAACGGTTGTGACCGTTGCAAACTGATGAAGAGACACGATTTTTTTTTAGATGACCGTTACAACGAACAGCAACAGTTCTGAACCGTTGCAAACGAACGAACGCGGCTGTTGCAAACAGCAATAGTTTTTGGCGTTGCAAATGAAAGGAAGTGCCTGTTGCGAACAGTAACACTTTTTGGCGTTGCAAATGAAGGGATGCTACTTTTCTCAACGGATGTAGCCATTGGGAATTCGGCTATAAATAAGGAGGAAACCTGATCACTTTCTTCACTCAATTTTAAAACCGAGTTATCTCTTCTTTATCTTCATTTCTTAAAATCATAACCAGTCATATCACACAGAAGATCATACACATCACGATCTCGAGCAGCTTACGTATGTTGTATCTTGGGAGACTTTAAATAAAGTCTTAAAGAAATTGTTACGACAAGCCTCAGACGAAATTTCCTTCTTCAACCGGTTAGATTTCTAGTTGATTTATATATATATATATATCATTTTCGTTTCTACGTTGTACTATTTCTTTAAATAGTATAACGTTTGATTTATCGCTATGGTTATTATTACTATAGTTGTTAGTTTGTTGTTGTAATTAATTACAACATACTTATTGTTAAAAATAGCTAATACAGAATTCCAAAGTAGTGGAAATCTGATTTGTAAACTTGTGAGACGAGTTTATTATTGATTAGTCTCTGTTTTGGTATACTAGACGTATAACATTTTCAATATCCATCTATATATAAAATTATAACAACTCATCGATCTTAAATTGCTGACCTTTTTTTAGTGTTGTATTTTAGGAAGTAGGTCTATATTAGTAGCATGTATTCCTCCTAAGAGTATTGCTAATTTGAAGAACTGTTGCACTTCTTTTAAGGTACGTATCAGGAGCAATTGTATTCCAACATGATTTGAAAAAAAAGGTGTTGAAACCATTAAGCGCCCACTACTATAGAACAATTCAGGCCAAATAGGGCATCAGTTATTTCCAAGTCAGTGATTTGTTGAATTGGTTCCTTGGCTTTAATGTTAGATAGGCTAGGAATATCCATATCATTTAATTATTCTAAATCAACCTATGTAGAATCAACACATCCTAGAATGGATAAGAAGTGATCTAATAAAGCTGCAGATACCTGCTATATCACTATAGTTCTCTTGGCTTGTTTAGTCTCAAGAGATTGGTGAAAGGATTTTTAATTTCCATCACCTAGAGTTTCTCCATCATATAACCAGTCTTTTGTTTAGAAACTTGTTCCTCGTTGCATAAAGCTTGGAATAGAGGCTGATATAGCTAATGTTCCTCAAGTTAGTTGATTGTTAGGATTATGTTGCATTTGAAGTGAAAGTTTTACTCTTAGTTCATCAGAATTGCTAGAACCTCTTCCAAATTTAGCCCTGCCCATTCCTTGAGTCCAGTTTTATGTTTCTTGAGTTTTACTGAAGTATAAACATAGTGTTCCCATAGGATCATGAGCTCCATACCCGCTGTAAGGTTACACAAAAATTCATCATGGTCAGTCCAAAAATTAAAAAACTTGAAATGAGGATACTTGTTCATGGTGGCCTTAGACCATTGTAGTATGTAAGGGATGTGATCAGAAAGGGTGGCAAGGGAAATAAAAGATGCTAGGTTAGTCCAAGATAACAAAGCTTTAGGGTTGTAGAAGGCATGATCAATTTTGCAAAAAGTTCCAGGAGATGCATGAGCTTTATTGTGTTAGAGGCCCTTTATAGTGAAGATATTGTCCCACATCGCCAAAAATAAGTTAATGTTCATGCTTATATACTACTTTCATCAAACTCATATTGGTCCTTAGAGTCAGGTAATTTTGTGTGAGGGAGAGGACCTATATGGCCATGAACTAACACGCGCGCCGTCCGTCTGTCCCGAACCGGGCCGGGTGCGGGTCCAATAAGAGTGGACCGTGTTATATTTTTGGCCGTTGCAAATGAAGAGACGCGACTGTTGCAAACCGCGACAGTTTTTGGCCGTTGCAGACGAAAAGATGCGTCTGTTTCCAACAGACATAACCGTTGGGAATTAGCCTATAAAAGGAGAAGGAAACCTGATAACAACTCCGAATTTTCTCTTCTTACTCTTCATTTCTTAATGTCTACATTCTATGCGCTTCTGCATATCACACAGAAGATCATACACATCACAATCTCGAGCAGATCACGTCTGTTGTATCTTAGGAGACTTTGAATAAAGTCTTAAGGAAATTGTTACGACAAGCCTTAGACGAAATTTTCTTCTTCATCCAGTTAGATTTTTGTTTACTTATATATTTATATTCATCGTTCTGTAATATTTCCGTTTCAACGTTGTGTTGTTTCTGCGAAGTAGTACAACGCTTGTTTATCACTATAGTTTAATACAGCAATTTGTTGTTGTTATTGCTATATTTTGTTCTTGTAAATTTATTACAACATAATTATTGTTCAAAATTACTAATACATAATTCCAAAGTAGTGGAAATCTGATTTGTAAACTTGTGTGATGAGTTTATAACATATTGGTCTCTGTTTTGGTATACTAATCGTATAACATATTGTTCCAAGAAAATTATTCTCCAAAAGAGGGAATATGAATTAGGTTATTGTCCTTTAATGCTTGATTTAACGGGGCAAGTTGGTTAAGGGTAAAAACATTACCTCCAAGCTTTCGAGTAAGCTGGTGCATGCAGTTAAAATCCCCTAAGCAAAGCCAAGGGGTCGGCTTACTCAAATATGGGAGTCTATCAAGCAAAAGTTGCCTTGGAGTTAGGGAGTTTTGAGCATAGATAAAGGTTATTTAAAGGATAAACCGGAAGGATTATGTATTGCATAGAAATGAATTGGTTGATCAGTTTCTAGAAGTTTAGCTAGAGAAAAGACCACTTTGTCCCCAAAAAAAAGAAGCCTACCATGTGGAGCAGATGAAAGGTTGGGGTCATAAAACCATAGAGAATATATATAATAAATCCAGAATGCAATCTGCTGCAAATTATATATATATATATATATGTGTGTGTGTGTGTATGTATGTAAATTTGCAGTAGATTGCATTCTGGATGTATTAACTTTAGTTTCAGCGAGGGCAAGAGCTTTTATTTCATGGTCATGGCCTAATTTTTTTACCTCCTTTTGCTTCTTTATTAAGTTAGCCCCTCCAATGTTCCATACTAATATATTACGGATCGAAATTTTGATTAGCAAAAACGAAGGAGCATGCCTTGTTTCTTAGTCAATATTTTGGAAGGAATTGGTGTGTCGGTGTCGGTGTCAGTAGATCTTGGAAGGCCATTTTCCTTTATAGAGTATTCTAGCTAAACCCATATTTAGATCATTTTGCTTTCATTTTCTTCAATTCATGATGGTTTAAAAGGAGGTTTTTCAAAGTCTATCTTCTTTGTTAAGTTAGTAAGAGATTTCAGTTGTGGAGTTTGTGAAATAGGAGAACTATGACAAGAAGTTAGAGGAAGAATTTGGTGAGAAGGAGGACAAAGGTGAAGGTAAGGACTTCCAATGCACTGTTGGAGAAGGTCAGAATGAAAAGGTTGACTTGTAATACATTTATGGAGAGGATAAATGATTTGAATAGGTGAGACAATAGGAAGAGCAAGGTCTGGAGGGTCAGAAATGGGCAAACTACAGGCATAGGAGGATTGGGATGATCATGATGAAGGAATGACTTAGATAGTGGATTAAGTTGAGGGATTACTAATTGATGGTCATTCAAGTTCTCTGATAGATCGAAGAGAAGATCAAAAGGATTAGAATTTTCTACGATGGAAGGTTCTTTTTGATGATCATTAGATGTACTTGAGCAATATTGACAGGAGTTATAAAGTGAGTAGGTGGAGTTCTGAAAATCAGATTCTGGACAGAGAAAGAAAGTAGAGAAAAAAGTAAAGTATGTTTTATTCATTTGAGGTAGTTATATATCTAATTCCAATTATTACAACCCAATGTGAAATGCGCATTACCACATATATTTTGTGTGAATGCCAGCTGTACAAAGTAGCTAAAAGAATAAAAAAACTATTTTACATATTTTTTTCATTACACACACTCATAACCCCCCTCTAGCTGGACCTAAGAAACAAGTCCAAGCTTGAAGCATAACTCTTGATGCTGTTTTGTTGGAAGTGCTTTGGTGAGCAGATCCGCCTGTTGCAAATGACTTGGAACATGAACTGTTGTCAGAAAACCTTCTTCAACTTGTTCTCTTACATAGTGGTAGTCTCTTTTTATGTGCTTTGTCCTCTCTTGATATGCTGGGTTGTGAGCAAGATGTGAGAAATGCGGATTAAGGATCTTAAGGCTAGAATTAACACTAGAGGGGGGTGAATAGTGTTTTTAAGAAATCTGTTAATCTTTTTGAGTTTATCTTAATTTGTTAACGATGTATGCACTAATCAGACACAGATATGAACACAGAATCAAACACAGATGCAAATATAAAGTAAAAGCAGTAAAGGAAAGAACACACCGGATTTTATACTGGTTCGGAGTTACCCTACATCCAGTCCCGTACAACTAAGTACGGATTTCCTTTCAAAAGAAATTCAACAATTACAACCCTCGGTTTCAAGGCTACGAGATACACCCTCCAGAATGACAATCCTTTGGGTAGAGATACTTGATTTCCGGGGCAACAAGTTCACCCAATTGATTTTCAAGGCTACAATCACACCTTTTCTCGCTCAATTGATTTCCAAGGCTACAATTACACCTTTTCTCGCTCGATTGATTACAAAGAAGTCTATAACTCAGATTAGCACTTGGATCTTGTAGAGATAGTGATGGAGAATCACACTAGAAATAATCGAGTATGATTCGATGTTAATTTCGGCAGAGTAATGGTATGATTTTGTATTAAGAAATGTGGAAGAAGAAGAGGAGTGAAAACCAGAAAAATATAATTGAAAATTCGTTGAAACTGACCCCTATTTATAGAAGAACAACAGTCATGTCCATTCGAGAAGAGTTATGGCGAATAGACACTTCTTTTGAAATTTGAATTTTGAAGCCAACTTACACTATGTCGACATGGGGTATATGGGTATGTCGACATCCCAAAGGGATTTTTGGTGTTTTGATTTTCTTTGAAAATAACCTCTATTTTATATTAAAATTATTTTAAACTTTATAAATATACTTAACTATAGTTAACATACATAAGTAAATATAAAGAACAATATATACATAATTTAACTATAATTTTATATTTAAATCTAAGTATAAATATTTAAAAATTAAATATATTATTTGAAAAAATAGTTTAAAATCAGGAGTAATTTGACTTTGAAAATAAATATGTTTTTGAGGCTAAAATTATTTAAAATCAGGATAGAGAGTTTTGAATCTTTTAAACGGAAAGTTTTGAAATCATTTTGAAAACAAGATAATTTTATAAAATCATTTGAATTAAAATTAGTGGATACAAAACAATGTCCCACTAGATTTTCGTAGGTTCCATCCTACTTAGGGTTCCATCCCTTTAACGGGCTCGAAGTGGATTCCATTCCACGAATAAATTGGATATTAAGATGTCAGTGCCTTTCTATGAGTTTTAACAAATATTCCTAATAAAACAAACTTAACCTTGAAATCTTGAACTCTTGATAATCTTGATACTCATGAGTCTTCTACCTCTATATCTTGAATCTCTATACTGTACAGTCTTCATTCTTGATACCTGCATGGTTAGATCATGCATATACATATATATCTAAACTTGTAATGTTAGTATTTATATTTTATAATCTATTCTAAGGTTGTTGTCATCAAAACCAACTCCTCAGGGACTAACAATCTCCCCCTTTTTGATGATGACAACCTTTGTTTATAAAATATTCCTTCTATCCTAATAACTCCCCCTAAAACTAACAATTCCCCCTTAATCTATGCCTAACTACCCTATTTTATAACAACTCCCACTTAATCTATGCCTAAATACCCTATTTTATATTTCTCCCCCTTTGTCATCAACAAAAATTTACTCCCCTTACTCTTGGACTTTAGTACCTGCATTGATAAACTATACAACGGAATATATAATATATAGATTAAGAAATAATGATACTTATGAGCATAATAACTTAATTAAAGACTATATTCATTTCATTGTATATATATATATATATATGTTTCATACACCAATCTTCAAACCAAATAAAATAAATCCACACAAAGTATCAAATCAAACTAAATTAAATCAAACAAATTAATTCAGACAAATCAAACAAAGAAAGAAAATTAAACGTTACGAGGAACATCAACCCATCCTTCTTCTCCAAAGATAGGGTCTTGTTTGATAGCATCCCAATTCTCATTATCAACAGATAGAGAAACGGGAGGATGTGCTTCATTATCATCCTTGTGCAGGGAGGAGATCATCCAACGAATTGCATCGAAGTGTCTCTCTTGTTCCTTGATCATCTGCATTTGACTCAATTCTAAGTGACGTTGATTACGGAGGATGATAGAGAGAATATTCTTGAATGAATTGAGTGTTTCTTCAAGATTTTCAAATAGATTGTGAATAGGATTGGCCATAATTGAATTAGAGAAAGAAATGAAGGATATATAGAATGAAAAATAAATTTCAGTGAAGATTTCTGGAAGAAAAGGGTATAAATAGGTGTAGAAATTTGTTTGAAATGAATAGACATTTGGTAGTTATTCCAATTTCAAATTCAAAATCAATAATCACTTCTGACAGTACATGTCGACATGGTCTAGAGGGGTATGTCGACATACTATAGTGAATTTTGATGATAATTTTATTTTGTGAATAATGATGTATATATATTTCTATACTATACTAACATTTATTCAAGATATAAAATAAGCTAGATGACAGAAGGAAATTCAATTTCATTGCATAATAGGATAATACAATGATTAAACATAAAGAACTACATGAACATTCGAAATAAAACAAACTAAGACAAATACAATAAGATACTAAAAGATAAAACTAGTTAGAGGATGAAGATAATCCAAGTTTCTTGCTGACTTTTGAAAAGAACTTGTTCATCTTTGAAGACATGTTATCCAACTTCTTACTAACGGATCGTTTTAAAATCCGTTGATTCTCCACAATTATCTTTTGGTTTTTGAGAAGGGTTTTGTTGGATGGATTGGAAGGATATTAAATACTTTCTAAGGATGTTTCACCTTCTTCTTCTTCTTCTATTTCCATTTCATCCCTTTCTTCTTCTTCTTCCTCTTCCATTTCTTCATGAGCCAAACGCTCTTCCTTTTCGGTAAGAGTCTCATAAGGTTGAAAAACATATGGGATTTTCATGAGAGAAATGTTTGAAATATTAAAAACTTTTCTAGAGACAAATTCTTCACCTTTGAAATCCACTGCAAAATAGTTGAAAATCCGAGTAAGGTAAATTCCATGATATAAAGTGTTTTCTCCCATTTCAAAATTTTATCCAAAATAACTTGCGCCCAATTGATATCATAGTTTTCGAAAATAGCAAAAAGTGCTTTGCACACTTTTGAGGTAGGATTGTTAAAATTTCCCGATCTTGGGGTCAAAGTATGTTGTAAGAGGAGATTGACAATCCTTGCTTTAGGACGAAAGTTTCGGTTTATAAATTCAAAGTTTTCATCTCCTTCAAAAATATGATGAAATGTCTCACAATCATGTTCATCGATTTTAAAACTAGAAAGATCCATTCCCGTGCTTTTGCAATTAAGAATGGTACCCAAAAGATCACAATTCAAAACAATTTGAGTGCCTTTGACACTACTCCAAATTTCATTCTCATTTCCATTATAAAAACCACGGTTTAAATTAGCATAAAAGATTTTGACAAGATTGGGATAGCAAACAAAATCATTTTGAGATGAGTCAATAAGACTTAAAACACCATTGTTTGCAAAAAGAGAATCAATTTCATAAGAAGAAAAATCTTGAAAAATAGCAAATTTTCCGGGATGGACTTTGGCATAATTAGCATAATTGATGTATGCTTTAATTGCCTCCGGATCATTGAGTAATTGCTCTTTGATTTTTCTGGAAATTCTCATGGTTGAGGGGTTGCTTGAAGAAGCCATTAGAGCAGAGAGTAGAGAGCTTGAGGATATGAAGAGAGAGTTTGAATTTGAAAATGAAAGTGAAAAGATATGATAAAAGATAGTGAATAAATAGACTTTCAAAGGACATATTCTCTGGTCAAAAGGTATATTTTCAAAGAAATAAATGAAGTGAAAAGGTGGAGGGAATTCAAACATTTGAATTCAAAATTTGAAATTCAAATTCAGGTAGGCATGTCGACATCGTGGTAGGGGCCATGTCGACATGTGCCTTTGAATTTTCATGACATGATTTTCCTAAGTTATCTAATATACATATATATATATATTATTAATGTCTATATTTCTGAAATATTATTATACTTATAATATATTTCAGAATGTGTCAAAAATAATAAAAATAATAATAAAATAATAAAAATAATAGTAAAAATAGAAAATAAATTTTAAAATTCAAACAACATATCAATTCAAAATCAATCAATCAAACAATCAAGCAACTAATTTTATGCAAGCAATTTCAACCAATTGTATTGTAAACGTGTACCTTTTTCTGAATCCATTTCTTTGAATTCGTCGGAGTCGTGAACTGCAGTGAAACACAAATTCGAATTATCCGTCTTTTGATCATCATCACTTGAGGACGAGTCTGAGTCATATAGAGTAGCAGTAAATGCATGCTTTCGTTTCTTTGCTGGTTCATTGTTCATAGGAGGATTCTGCCTATCTAGATACGGACAGTCTCTTTTGATATGACCTGGTTCGTCACAATTGAAGCATTTGACAAAGTTTGGTACTGTAGTCTGATTACCGGAATTCTTAAAGTTGCTTCTCTTGAGATTATTCATCTTTCTGTATTTCAGAAATTTCCGAAAATTCTTGGTCATAAATGCTATCTCTTCATTATCATCACTGTTTGAATCTGATCCATCGGTTAATGCATTGAATGCCATTGATTTCTTCTCACATGCTTTGCTCTCTTCTCCCGATCATTTGAACTTCAAATGACATTAGATTTCCAATCAATTCTTCTATCTTTAAAGTACTAATGTCATTTGCCTCTTCAATCACAAGTGTCTTTTGATCCCATTCTGGAGTGAGAGAATTCAAAATTTCTCTGATTTGATCTTCTTCCGAAAATTTCTTTCCCAAAGATATTAAAGAATGCACAATATCTTGAAATCGACTATACATATCTGAAATAGACTCATTAGTATTCATTTTAAATAACTGAAACTGATTTGTGAGCATTGAAATTTTGGTCTGTTTAACTTTGCTTGTTCCTTCGTGAGTTACTTGCAAAGTTTTCCAGATTTCATATGCAGACTTACAAACTGACACTCTATTAAATTCATTTCTTTTAAGTGAACAAAACAGAATATTCATTGCTTTAGAATTATTTTGTGCAACAGTCTTTTGCTCAGTGGTCCACTGTGCAAAATTAGTTGTGGGTTCAGAATATTCAGTTTGTGTGATATTCCATGTTTCTAATCCTACAGATTGTAAATATATTTTCATCCTACATGCCCAATATGCATAGTTACTGCCATTAAAAAGTGGTCGTCTGGCAGTAGACTGACCTTTTACAAATGAACTAGTGTTGGTGGAAATAGCAGTACTAGTGTTAGTAGTCATTTTAAAACTTTTCAAAATTCAGATTATGAAACTTTTGAAAACAAAGCTCTGATACCAAATGTGAGAAATGCGGATTAAGGATCTTAAGGCTAGAATTAACACTAGAGGGGGGTGAATAGTGTTTTTAAGAAATCTGTTAATCTTTTTGAGTTTATCTTAATTTGTTTACAATGTATGCACTAATCAGACACAGATATGAACACAGAATCCAACACAGATGCAAATATAAAGTAAAAGCAGTAAAGGAAAGAACACACCGGATTTTATACTGGTTCGGAGTTACCCTACATCCAGTCCCGTACAACTAAGTACGGATTTCCTTTCAAAAGAAATTCAACAATTACAACCCGAGGTTTCAAGGCTACGAGGTACACCCTCCAGAATGACAATCCTCTGGGTAGAGATACTTGATTTCCGGGGCAACAAGTTCACCCAATTGATTTCCAAGGCTACAATCACACCTTTTCTCGCTCAATTGATTTCCAAGGCTACAGTTACACCTTTTCTCGCTCGATTGATTACAAAGAAGTCTATAACTCAGATTAGCACTTGGATCTTGTAGAGATAGTGATGGAGAATCACACTAGAAATAATCAAGTATGATTCGATGTTGATTTCGGCAGAGTAATGGTATGATTTTGTATTAAGAAATGTGGAAGAAGAAGAGGAGTGAAAACCAGAAAAATATGATTGAAAATTCGTTGAAACTGACCCCTATTTATAGAAGAACAACAGGCATGTCCATTCGTGAAGAGTTATGGCGAATAGACTTTTCTTTTGAAATTTGAATTTTGAAGTCAACTGACACTATGTCGACATGGGGTATATGGGTATGTCGACATCCCAAAGGGATTTTTGGTGTTTTGATTTTCTTTGAAAATAACCTCTATTTTATATTAAAATTATTTTAAACTTTATAAATATACTTAACTATAGTTAAAATACATAAGTAAATATAAAGAACAATATATACATAATTTAACTATAATTTTATATTTAAATCTAAGTATAAATATTTAAAAATTAAATATATTATTTGAAAAAATAGTTTAAAATCAGGAGTAATTTGACTCTGAAAATATAGATGTTTTTTAGGCTAAAATTATTTAAAATCAGGACAAAGTATTTCAGGTTCACTTAGAATTGTGTCATCATCAGTTGAAAGCTTCAAACTAGTTGGTAAAGGTGTAGAAACTCCTTTACTATTCTCCAACCCCATTGAACTAACAATGCCTTTTGTGTATTTCTTTTGAGATAAAAACGTTCCAGATGAAGTTCTCATAACTTCAATTCCCAAAAAATATTTCAAAGTGCCAAGATCTTTAATAGTGAAGGATGTATCCAATTCTTTTTTTATCTCATCTATTTGTTGTTGACTGGTACCAGTTAGCAGCATATCATCAACATAGATGAGTATCACTATGAATTCACCATCTAAGCTTCTAGTTAAAAGAGATTAATCTTGGGTAGATTGACAGAAACCAGCTGATTTCAGAATTTTGCTTAATTCTTTGTTCCACTGTCTTGAAGCCTGTTTTAACCCATACAAAGATCTTTTCAACTTGCATACTTGACCAGGTTTGCATTTTTTATAACCAGGAGGTGGCTTCATATAGAGTTCTTCATCAATATAACCATGAAGAAAAGCATTATTTATGTCAACTTGACATAATGGCCATTTCTTAACAGTAGCTAATGCCATTATTATTCTCACAGTTGCTAGCTTAGCAACAGGAGAAAATGTGTCCTTGAAATCCTTTCCAGGCACTTGCTGATAACCAATAGCCACAACTCTTCCTTTCAATTTTTCCACATTTCCATCAGGCTTCAACTTTGCTTTATATACCCACTTAGATGCTATAGCCTTTTTTCCCTTAGGTAAATCTGTAATTTCCCAAGTATCATTGGCCTCTAAAGCCTCTATTTCTTTATCCATGGCTTCAACCCAATCTAAATGATCTTTGGCAGTGTTGTATGAAGCTGGTTCAAGGACTTTCATAACATTTACAATAAAAAGTATGAAGGTGTGGTATATGATGGAAATTACTGCATTTGAAAAATGTTTGAAAGACTGACCAGAAAGTTTACATTCATAATCTTTGAATTTTAAGGGAGCTTTGATATTTTGGTGGACTGTCTTCTTTGATTAGGAATGACAGGAATAGAAGGAGTAGAAATAATATTGTCCAAAGGAGTGGAAGACCTGACAATATCAGGAGTAGAAGAAGGCAAATATTGAGGAACATGAACTTCATTGGAAATTTCAGTTTCATGTTCCATAGTCTCAAATGTGTTAGGTTCAAGAGAGTAATTTAAATCAAGAACATCGTCATCATTTCCCAAAATGACAGGAACAGATGGAACATATTTTTTCTTTGAAGAATTAAGAAATGGAAAATTGTTCTCTTGAAAAACAACATGTCGGGAAACAAGGATCTTTTGAGTAGTTAGATCATAAACTTTATACCCCTTTTGAGCATAAGGATATCCTATGAAAACACATTTGTTTCCCTTAGGATCAAACTTATCTTTTCCTTTGTCCCCATTTGGAATAAAAAACTGACTTCCAAACACCCTCAAATGATCATATGTTGGTTTTTCTCCTGTTAACACTTCATAAGGAGTCTTCCAATCAAGAACAAGGGTAGAAAATTTGTTTCAAGTAAGTAGCAGTAAGGATACACTCACCCCAAAACTTCTTTGGCATGTTAGCATGAATCCTTAATGCTCTAGCAACTTCAGCTAAATGCTTATGTTTCCTCTCAACCCTTCCATTTTGTTGAGGAACACCAACCACACTCCTTTGATAAACTATGCCTTTTCTAGCAAAAAATTCACTACACTCTTTGTTAATGATTTCTGTGCCATTGTCTGATCTGATTTTTTTAATGGTTTTCCCAAATTGGTTCTCTATCAAAGCAAAGAAATCAGTAATAGTTTTGAACATTTGACTTATTTTGTAACATAAATGTCCAAGTAGTCCTACTATGATCATCCAACACAGTCAAGAAATAAGATGCTCCACTCATTGTACAATGGCCCTAAAGATCAAAATGAACCAACTCAAAAATAGTAGAGGCTTTACTGCTACTTCTTGAAAAAGGAAGTTTATGAAATTTTGATTGAAAACATACATCATAATCAAAATCATTTACATTATTGCAACCACAATCATCAATATGTTTCATTCTAGTCATAGAAGCATGTCCAACTCTAGCATGAATCAAAGCAACATCAACTTTCACAGCATTTACAACATTATTCATTACATAATTATCGACTATCACAGTATTAGTTGATCTAATCTTACTGTTTATTCCACTATGTATAGATTTAGAAATACCTGTCATCTTCAAGTAATACAACTGTCCAACTTTCCTTCCAGTTGCTAAATATTGTTTAGTAGTAAGGTCCTGAAAGAAACATTCAGTTGAATTGAATGTCACGCTCGGATTAT
Source organism: Allium fistulosum (assembly GCA_030737815.1). Lineage (NCBI taxonomy): Eukaryota > Viridiplantae > Streptophyta > Magnoliopsida > Asparagales > Amaryllidaceae > Allium > Allium fistulosum. The sequence continues at coordinate 1,331,093,985 of CM060902.1, read as the reverse complement.
TACTATCTATAAGCCTCCCAACAGACAACAAGCTGTACTTAAACTCTCTAATCAACATCACATCTTTCAAAAACAGACCAGATTCAAGAACTATATCACCTAATTCATTCACATGCTTAACAGAACCATCAGGTAAACAGACAGAAATGTGATTTGTTAACCTTTTCCTAGTTATGAACATGCTATCATTATATTTCATATGGTCAGTGGCACCAGAGTCAACAATCCAACTATCACCATATACCATGTTAGAAGATATATGTGTGTTAGAATTATTACCTGCACTATTAGCAAAAGCTCCTGAACTGCCACTTTCTTCTGAAGAACTTTGCTTTCCTGCCATAGCCTTCATAATCTGCTTGCATATAGCGTTCATCATAGAGGGGTCAAGTTGCATCAGTGAACCGAAAGCTCCCTCGCAATCACCATCCAAAGGAGTGTCAAACGTTCCAGCACCATTATCGGTACTGATATGAGCAGCAAACTTGTCATTGCCTCCATTCTTCTTGTTGGGATTCTTCCACCAGTTAGGATATCCAATCAGTTTAAAACACTGATCTCTTGAGTGGCCCTTATTCTTGCAGTGATCACAAAACCTATCTGCTTTATCTTTCTTTCAATCCTTCTTTATACCACTATTTTGACCAGAGAATTTAATGTTTCCTTGATTCATTGTCTTCTGAAGTTTCTGTGCAGCCAAAGCACTCAACTCTGTGCTACCTTCAGCCATACCACTAATCTCCTTTTGTTTCTCAACTTGTTGCAATATGGAGAATGTTCTATTTACAGTAGGAATAGGATCCATAGATAAGACATTTGTGATAGTGTTATCAAAACCACTATTCAGCCCTAGCAACAATTGCATCACCTTCTCCTCAGATTCAAACTCAGTAAGTTTTTTTTAAAATTTCCAGGAACAAGAACTTAGAGCACCACAATCATAGCTAGGGAAACTCCTTAACTCTTTCAGTTTATCCCATAAGTTTTTCATCTTGTTATAATACCGTAAAATTGTTAAATTCTGTTGCCTAAGCCCTTCTAATTTTTTCTTGAATTGATACACCTGAGGTCCATTAGTCTGTCCAAATCTCTCTTGGATATCATTCCATAAATCTTCTGCAGAATTCACTAGACTAAAGTTCTCTGAAATCTCCGGTTTCATAGAGCTCAGAATCCAACCAATCACCATGTAATCACAACGAATCCATTGTTGATACGTAGGATCACTAAAACTAGGTTTCTTGATAGATCCCTTAATAAAACCTAACTTGTTCTTTGCGCCCAAAGCACGTTTAACATTTTTCGACCAATTGAGGAAATTATCGCCATTAAAAGCAACAGAAACTAGCGAAGTATTCGATTTGTCAGAAGGCGCCAAAAACAATGGATTATTGAAGCAATTACCTTGATTTTGGCTCCTCTGATTGCTTTGCTCGGAGTTGGAAGAATCCTCTTCAATTATTGCCATATCTGAACTTCAACCTCAGCAAAATCAAAACCGAGGTTAATTCACCAATTCAGAAGAAAATCGAGCGAAATGCGAACAATTTGATCGCTATTTCCTGCTCTGATACCATTAAAATCAAATTCTGGACAGAGAAAGAAAGTAGAGAAAAGTAAAGTATGTTTTATTCATTTGAGGTAGTTATATATCTGATTAAAATTATTACAATCCAATGTGAAATGTGCATTACCACATATATTTTGTGTGAATGCCAACTTTACAAAGTAGCTAAAAGAATAAAAAAACTAATTTACATATTTTTTCATTACACACACTCATAAGTTCGATTTTCATGAGTAGTAGGATGGAAGTTTGTTTGATGCAATGTAGTATCACTGTATATGGTTTTCCTAGTTTGAGCAATATTAGGAGATTGAAGCATCGTGTTTTCTATTTCGCCTTCTTCTGTGGACAGGTCTTAATATTTAGCGTGGAAGGGAGGTGTAGTTTCCATATTGGACAAGTTTTATCAAGTTGTGGGTGAGTGAGCTAAAGCAGAAATTAATTCATTATCCTGAAGCATCGTGCCTTTTATTATTTGCATTGTTGCATGCATCTCGAGTTGCCTCATGTTTTATTACACTATAACTCTTTTCCATTGTTTTTTCCAACCCATTGTCTTTTGTTCTTAGCTATAGGTTTGTTATATACTACTGCATTGCCATTCTCTTGGTTTGCCTGCCTCAAAGGGTTTGAAACAGCATAACGGGTGCACAGGCTAGTTGTATGTCCAATTTTTTTGCATTTAGTGCATATAAGGGTTCCATAAGTAATCTTAGTTAACTTTATGACTTGTTTCGCCCTCTTCAGCAACATTGATGAAATCCAGAAGTTCATTAGAAGGAGTTATTTCAATCAAACATTTTGCATATTTTAAATGCTGAAGGTTCTCCATCGACTCATCAAAACAAACATGTTGACTTATGTGACAAGCTAGCCAATTAATTTCAAGTAAAGTCTATATCATAAGTGTTATTCTATAGAAGTGAATGTTATTCGCAACTACCGGAAAGTGTTACGAAACCAATTGTAACTTCAATAACAGTTACAAAATAATGCAGAAATGGTAACGCCAAAAATTGTCACTAATTTGTCAATTAATTTTGAGAAATTGTAACACAAAAATGCATGACTAGATCTGTCTGAAAGATATTACCGATTAAAGCGTCCGAGTCCAGTAGAAACCGTTTCCTTGAAACAATATTGTCGTTGTACGTAGTTAGCAATTTGTTTCCCAGGATGAAACGGACCAGCCCTGCAGCGTGGTGGTTGCAAACGGAGCGTCGACGAACGGAAGAGATTACAGTAACTAGAACAGAGATGTTGTAGGAAGAAGGAACAGAAGCAGAGAAAAATTGGATGAATAATTCTCGTATTCTGGCCGCCTATTTATAGGCTGGAGGAGGTGCCTATTCGGAGCGGTCGTGACTGTTGGAAAGGTTGCGACCCTTAAACCAACAGCAGTGACCGTTGTGTGAGCGCGTCTGAAAGGAAATGACCGCATCTGGTTACCGTTCAAACGAACAGACACATCCGATCAAAAATAGCCATTTTGGCGCATGCAGGCCCACGCGGCAGTCGGTGGCCCATTTAATCACGAGACCCCAAGAGCCCCAAGGCCCAAGGCTCTATCTTTGACATATTAATATTAATATGAAGCCTACATGCCACATTGCCTTATCCCTTCCGCACTTTGTCCTCATTCTCCTTTTGTTTAATATACTATGTTGGATTGTAGTATATATAGAGGAATTGGTACAAATATTCCCCAATGTGGGACTTTGTATAATGCTTTCTTCTTCCCAAATCTCTCCACTAACTCATTCATTTCTAACAATCCCCCACATGAATGAGCAGTTGTTCTTAGTTTCACGAACCATTTATCGTATTGGTTAAAGTAGCACAGGGGCCTTGAACTTTCCTAGTGTTTACCTATTTGAATTACAGGCGAATCAGTAGACATAGAGTGTCCTTGAACTGTAAGCCTTTTGTGTAATTCTACAATAGATAACACACGACAAATGTTTCTTATAATCCTTCGTTCTCTGTATGTGTTCGTTTTTGCCTTGAACACCTGCCTGGTCTCATAAGTGCTTAGAGAATTTAGCCTCATAAATCTCTTTGAAGCGGCGCCTTCGCAGTTTACATAGGTGATTCTGTAAAGGGTATTCACAATTCCTCAAGTACAGTCATCATTAAAAGTATTAATACTTATCCTATTTTCCAACAAATAAAGCACTGACTTATCATAGGAATGGTTTGAGTGTAACAGTGCTATCAAGTTTCTCTTAAACTAAGTTGTCCCTTTGAACCTAGATATTGGGATCTCCAGTCAACTAGGTGGGGTTTCCCTTTTAGAAAAACTTTTAGTTTATGGGCCTTAACCCCATTCCCATCGATAAGGTTTGAACTTTCTCTCTTGGCAAGCCTTTTGTTAGTGGATTCGCTATGTTATCTTTAGACCTTATGTAGTCTATAGTGATAACTCCATTAGAGAGAAGTTGTCTTATTGTTTTATGTCTACGACGAATATGCCTAGATTTACCATTGTATAATGTACTGTTAGCTCTTCCAACTGCTGATTGACTATCACAATGTATACATATTGGAGGCATAGGTTTGCTCCAATTTGGAATATCTTCCAAGAAACTTCGAAGCCAGTCTTCTTCTTCTACGGTCTTATCTAGTGCAATAAACTCTGATTCCATCGTAGATCTAGCTATACAAGTCTGTTTGGATGATTTCCATGATATTGCTCCATTTCCTAATGTGAACACATATCCACTTGTAAATTTTGTATCATGTGATCCAGTTATCCAATTTGAATCACTGTATCCTTCCACTGTTGAAGGATAGTTTGTATAGTGTAGACCATAGTTCTGTGTATACTTTAGGTATCCAAGAACTCTGATTATCACTTTCCAATGATGTTTACCAGGATTGCTGGTAAATCTACTCAGCTTACTTACAGCGTATGCGATGTCTGGCCTAGTGCAGTTCATAACATACATGATACTTCCTAGTATACGAGAGTATTCAAGCTGGTAGACGCCATCACCAGTGTTCTTCACCCAATTTTGGTTCATATCTACTGGTGATTTTGCAATAGTTATATTATATTGCTTGAATTTTTCAAGTATCATGGCAATGTAATGTGATTGGGATAATGCATATCCCTGTGGTGTTCTCAAAATTTTGACGCCCAATATCACATCAGCCAGTCCTAGGTATTTCATATCGAATCTAGAGGATAACATTTCCTTTGTAGATGTTATTATGGCCTTGTTATTTCCTAGGATCAACAGGTCATCAACATAAAGACAAACAATGACATATCCTAAATGTGTGTGTTTCATATAGACACATTTATCTGATTCATTTATTGTGAATCCAATTGATAACATAGTTTCATCAAATTTCTCATGCCATTGTTTTGGAGCTTGTTTAAGGCCATAAAGCGATTTTACTAATTTGCATACTTTATTTTCCTTTCCATAGCTCAGAAACCCTTCAGGTTGCTTCATATATATTTCTTCCTCTAGTTCACCATTCAAAAATGCAGTTTTTACATCCATTTGATGTATTTCTAAATCAAGTATGGATGCGATTGCAATAAGCATCCTAATTGATGTTATCCTCGTCACTGGTGAATATGTATCAAAATAGTCCAGTTCTTCCTTTTGTCTGAATCCTTGGACTACAAGACGAGCTTTGTACTTGTCTACTGAACCATCAGGTTTCAATTTCTTTTTAAATATCCATTTATTACCTAAGGTCTTGCATCCTTGAGGTAAATCAACTAACTCCTAGGTATGATTAGCCATAATGGATTCTATCTCATTGTTAATAGCCTCTTTCGAGTAAGGGGCATCGCTGGAGGACATAGCTTGTTTGTACGTCAATGGATAATCTTCTAACATAAAGGTATAGAAGTCTGGTCTAAAGGTTTTTGAGGTTCTAGACCTTTTACTTCTTCTTGGTTCCTCCACTTGTTGATCAGCACTAATTTGCTAAAGGTTATCTTCAGTATCCTCAAGAGAATTGGAGATTTCATCTTCCCTTGGTCTCTTATGAGTATCACTGTCAGTGCCCTGCTTTAAAGGGGATATATGTTCGAAAAATCTTGCATTTCTCGACTCAATGATGGTATTTTCATGAATATCATCAATTTCATATTTGTGTACTAAAAATCGATAAGCATCACTGTTTTGTGCATAGCCAATGAATACACAATCAATTGTTTTTGGTCCTATCTCGACCTTCTTTGGTTTAGGTATCTCTATTTTAGCAAGACACCCCCACACTTTTAAGTATTTGTAGGACGGTGGTCTATTTTTCCAAAGTTCATGAGGAGACTTGGATGTTTTCTTTCGTGGTATTTTATTTAAAATATGATTTGCCGAAAGAATAGCTTCTCCCCAAAAGTTATCTGGCAGTCCAGAGCTTATTAATAAAGCATTCATCATTTCTTTAAGAGTTCTATTTTTCCGTTCGACTATACCGTTGGATTGAGGAGAATATGGTGCTGTAGTTTGGTGTATAATGCCATGCTCAGCGCAAAATTCTTCAAAAGGAAATTCATATTCTCCTCCTCTATCACTTCTTAAAGCTTTAATTTTCTTGTTGAGTTGATTCTCAACTTCTGCTTTATACTGTTTAAACATATCGAATGCTTCATCCTTGCTTCTAAGGAGATACACATGACAGTACCTAGTACAATTATCAATAAAGGTAATGAAATACCTTTTTCTGCCTCTAGTTTGACACATTTTCAAATCACATACATCTGTGTGTATTAGATCTAGAGGTTCAGTTTCTCGTTCAACATGATGAAACGAGGTTCTTGTCAATTTTGCTTCTGCACAAATTTGACATTTATAGTTGGAGTCTATGTTACATTTTGGTATAAAATCTAGATTAATTAATTTTCGCAATGTATCAAAATTTACATGCCCTAATCTAGAATGCCATGTTAGAAGAGTCAACAATATAAGCAGAAGATTCACTTTTATTCATATCAGTGTTTGGTACAATAGTGGTTACATTTGCTTTAAATAAACCATCACACATATATCCTCTTCCTACATACACTCCATTCTTTGATAATACAAACTTATCAGCCACAAAAGTTAATTTGAATCCATGCTTTCTGAGTAACGACCCTGAAATCAGGTTCTTGCGAATTTCTGGAACATGGAGAACATTACTTAAAGTAAGTTCCTTTCCAGAAGTTAGTTTCAGCACAACCTTTCCCTTGCCTTCGACCTTTGATACAGATGAATTTCCCATGAAAAGTTGTTCATCATCAGTTGCAGTTTTATAGTTTGTAAACATCCACTTATTAGCACATATATGTCTAGTGGCTCCCGTGTCTACAAACCATTCCTTTGAGTTACCAACTAGGTTGCATTCTGATATTACTGCACATAAATCCATATTAGAAACGCCATCTGACGCTTCAGCCATATTAGCTTATGATTTCTTCTTTTTGGGTGCGCGACATTCGGTAGCTTTGTGTCCTTTCTTTCCACAATTATGACAAGAACCCTGAAATTTCTTCGACTTCTTAGGCGCATTCTCGCGTTTTCTCTTATTAGGTTTGTCTGACTCAACTGCATTTGCTTTGGCCGCCATATTCTGAGAAATCTTTTTCTTAGAATTTCTGTTATCTTCCTCAATTCTTAGCCGAACTATGAGTTCTTCCATTGTCATTTCCTTACGCTTGTGCTTAAGGTAATTCTTGAAGTCCTTCCAAGATGGAGGAAGTTTTTCAATGGTTGCGGCAACCTGGAAGGATTCACTAAGAGTCATCCGTTCATCCTCTAGTTGACGAATGATGAGTTGTAGTTCTTGAGTTTGGTTGATCACAGTCTTTGAATCTACCATTTTGAAGTCGAGAAATTTTCCAGCGATGAATTTCTTCATGCCTGCATCTTCAGTTTTGTACTTTCTGTCCAAGGCCGTCCATAGTTCCTTGGATGTTGCTACAGTACAATATACACTGTAGAGGCTATTATCTAGACCATTCAGAATATAGTTTTTACACATAAAATCTGAGTTTTTCCAGACATTGAATGCCTCTACTTTTGTTGCATCGGGTTCGAGTTCGCCTACCACAGGAGCATCTTCAGTCAGAAACTTGGCGAGTCCCAATGTTGTTTAGTAGAACAACATTTTCTGTTGCCAATGCTTGAAATCCATGCCGTTGAACTTCTTTGGCCTTTCTCCATGAGATATTTCCATTGTTGGAATCACAGGTGCAGGCTGAGCGTTTGTCACCATTTGTGTTGGTGCAGCGTTATTGTTGCTATTCTCCGACATCGTCATCTGTAATAATCAAATATTATTTCAAGATTGTTATTCACAACTACTGGAAAGTGTTACGAAACCAATTGTAACTTCAATAACAGTTACAAAATAATGCGGAAACGGTAACGCCAAAAATTGTCACTAATTTGTCAATTAATTTTGAGAAATTGTAACACAAAAATGCATGACTAGATCTGTCTGAAAGATATTACCGATTAAAGCATCTGAGTCCAGTAGAAACTGTTTCCTTGAAACAATATTGCCGCTGTACATAGTTAGCAATTTGTTTCCCAGGATGAAATGGACCAACCCCGTAGCGTGGTGGCTGCAGACGGAGCGTCGACGAACGGAAGAGATTACAGTAACTCGGTGGCCCATTTAATCACGAGACCCCAAGAGGCCCAAGGCCTTATCTTTGACATATTAATATTAATATGAAGCCTACATGCCACATTGCCTTATCCCTTCCGCACTTTGTCCTCATTCTCCTTTTGTTTGATATACTATGTTGGATTGTAGTATATATAGAGGAATTGGTACAAATATTCCCCGATGTGGGACTTTGTATAATGCTTTCTTCTTCCCAAATCTCTCCACTAACTCATTCATTTCTAATAGTGAACACATATATGAAATTTTAGTATTTTAGATTGCCCACTGCCAAATGTCGGGTTCCATCTCATGATTATAAACATTTGTCCCTTAATAAAAATTTGGTTGACCTGTAAAATATGTTGTTTACCCCTATCACAAGAGAAGTCATTGTAGAAGTTAACATTATTGAATTTAACATCAATGTGTCCATTTACTTTCCAAAATTTTCTTAAGTGGGTAATGACCATCATGCATGAAATTTTCTTTCCTATGAAAAACCAACCACATGATTCTACCAATATTTAATACCTTCTTCCCGAACTTCAAGAAGAGGTGGAAGAAGATTTCCTACATAAGATGCATCAAAATGCTTAGGAACAAATTTACCATTATTTCCTGGCTTAGCTTTGAAAAGTGACACCCAAGGATTAAATGCTTTAAGTTCAGTATTGACTCTAGGAACAGAGAAGCCTGTACATGTTGCTTTAGCTTGTAGACCATCATCTTTGTTTTGCTTGGAGATAATGTTAGAAAGGTCATCTATAGAAACTTGAGAGATTGACAAGGACAGAGGAGGTAGGAAGGAAGAACGAGAGGAGGGGAGGGTCAGGTAGGAAAGGAGGCACTTGTGAGGGTATGGACGGGAGAGAAACGATCTGGACGCTTGGTAAGTACGTAGGTATAGGGAGAAGGTAGGAAGAGATGGGTGAGGTGATAGAGGGATGTAATTGTGACAAGGTCCCCATTATCAAGTGTTAATTCATTATTATATAAATGTTCTATTGTAAGTAACAAATACTCGAAACCAAAAATAATATATTAATATATCATTTTTGATTAATGGTTTTTGTATATAAATATTTAATGATATCATTAATATAATAATGTTTAATTTCAAGTGTTAGAAGTAAGTGTATAATTTACTACCAAATATTCTCGATTATGTTCAAAACAGAATTACGAACTCAGTGATGCATGTTGCATGTAAAACAGAATTTGTATGCGAAAGTTACGAGGGTTGCAGATCATAGGTTGAAATTATAATTATAAATGAATTAAAAACGGTGCACCTTCTTCCTCAGTGTTTCAGAAACCTAGGTGCCACTTCCTAATTTTTTAAGTAATTTTACCCATCAGCTAACATCGTCGAAGATGCCATCGACCCCCACCCTCATGTTGACTTCCTCTTGATGATCTAAATTGCCCAATACCCTTAGTATCAAACTTGATCCTCTTTGGCAAAACCTTATTTATTCTTCATCAATCTAAGGTTTCAACACCATCGATGCTACATAGAGCTTGCTCTCATTCTCGACGTCTTCTTTGCTAAGCTAAAAAGTCGATTCCAATCGATAATCCAATCATTGATATCATAAAGTGGTGTGTACATGCACGATGATGTTTACAGGTGAATACTGCTAAAGAAAAAAGCAATACTTTTTAAAAATCAATGTAATATTGTAAAACATACATACATATAATAGTTTCATTCAAAAGATCTTAATTTTTTAATAATCTTATATATGTATGTATGTGTTCGAAATGACAATTAAATAAATTTTACTCCATAATCCAGCTAGATGATAACACCTTGAATTATAACCTTCACCTTGAGAGAACTTTTCTCCAACTTAACGTTGTAGTTGCAAAGTCCATTATTAAGATCTAATTTATTTTAGGGAGACTAAATTAAATTCTATGTGTACTGAATGAGGCATCAAGTTATAATTATAGCACCGATGGGTTATGTAAAATATCCCATCCATATCTATTATTCAGGTAGTAACTCATTAAGTGAGATCTTATCTCACTTAATTAATTAGTTCATATCTACATATATTTTGGCTTGTCTTATTTTAAATCATTTTGAAAATTTCGACTACCAAAATAGTGTGTGTGTGTGTGTGTGTGTGTTATTATACTTAAATTATTATATTGACCTAAAAAATAAATTAATATATCTACAATAATTATATATTTTATTAATTAATTTTAAGCCATTTAATAATAGTTAAAAGTAATGGTAAATTAAATAATATAATCACTATATTAATCTCTTTACAACAATAATTTATAGCGATAATAAATTATTTTTGGTCGTAAACTAAGAGTTGTGGTTGTGTGACTCCCAAGTGTGAACTCAATCCTCGGTAATATTTAAACAATTTAAAAGTCTATATGACATTTTTGAACCATAGTAGTGGACTCGAGTTCAATCGCTTATAGATTATCTATGTTAAATCCAATTTCATATCCTTTAAAGGGGCACTCATAAGCAATAATATGTTATTCTCTTCGTCATCACTATATTACTTAAATATATAGAGATCGAGCAATGACCAAAACTAAATTAATATCCATGGTTAAGTGTGAAGTCTAACATTGAATTCCATGGTTCAATCCGATAATGATTATCGATTAACCCTGATTTCTTTGGCCGTATATTTTGGCTTTACATTAACTACCAATTATGTTGATGCTAACCTTCTATTCGAAGGAGACGCACCCTCTTTTTAATAGCATTTCATTTCAAGGGGTTCAACTTATACCTAACTATACCCTTAACATGACCTTCGTCATCATATAATTGACCATAAAAAATGAATAATATGGACAATTATGATTTAAAGTAATCGTTTTGACTACTGCACATTGCTATGTGAGATCTTCTATTTGACTTTTAACTTATAAAAGACTCTCTTTGAGTTATCATGTAATTGTTCCAAATAGTTACACGTACATAACCCCTTTATGCCCTCCGAACAGTCGTAAAGGGGTTTATTTTATGAAAAGTGCTACATACACTAGTCTCAATGGTTGTATCAATATCCTTTTCTCGATGCATCTTGACTAGGAACATTTAAAGACATGTGTTTATTTATATGATTTAATATGTGTGATGACCGTACCAAATAGTAATAACATGTAGAGTGCGCTGCAACGATACATGATCGATGCACGACGATCATCATGGTTGTAAGGTAAAGTAAATCCATCATTATAGAACCTATCGTATATCTCACAGCTCATAGAATAAAATATAATAATAAACATCTCAGATATAAAACAGGCGAGACAGTAATAACTGGATGAATCACAAAAACCAGGGTACTCAGATCCATACAGTATACAACATAAGTGACAAAGTTATACATCAAATAATAGCTCATAAATAAACTGTCTCTAGATAATAAAGGCACAAGCAAGCTCCATAGTGTTGTACAGCGGAATATTGAATCATAATAAGTAAATGAAGCGATGCGAGAATATGACCTCCTGCCCATCCTGTATCCAGCTCCATGTGCTCACTGTACCTAATATCTCTTACCTACTCATTTAAGAGTACCTGAAATAATAGGAAGAAAAGCATAAAATATCGAACATACAACAGTCTGGTGTGAGCGGTAAAAAATCTCAAATACTATAAAATTAATATATTAGGACAAATGGTATAGAAAATCATACCGACCTGTCCCTACATCCACAAAGTTCACACATAACATAAAATGTATGCTACTCTACATCGTGATCATCATGGTATACCATACATCAAAGTACTAAGGGGTGTTTGAGTATCTACATCGATGACATCTGCATCATGTGACATCCCTAAGGTGATAAGCAACCAAAGCAAACATAGCATCCATCATCCATCCTTACATTCATTCACTCAGTGCGTTGGATTCTTGATAACTCATCTAAGCCATTATGCTCAAGGACCTGACTACCTATCACGATTGTCAACGTCCTGGTTTTATGGTACTCTAATTTATGCCACTCAGTAGGCTAAGAACTAAACTAACCATCATGTAAGTCCGAGGTAAACAAACCTCTCATCTGAAGACAAGGAGCCATTGCGCTCCAGGTGCATACCTCGCTTTACGAGTACTCTGGAAACTCTCGAGTATCAACAATCCTTTTGCACATGTCATTTGTAGCAGAGATCATCCTAGAGCTGTCCTTACCACCCCTATCTAAAGTCGTCGCGGTTGGGAATTATTCTAGGCAACCATCATTAGTTATAGAATATCATCGTTTGTCCCGTAGTCACCCCCCAATAGTTCCTTCAATCCGACTCATAGTCACTTACTCTACATCTCAAAGCACAGCTATCCATTGTCAAACCATCACCTCCCATCATAGAATCATCATCATCGAATAGCATGTCATCATCGTCGAAAATCTTCACTGAACCATATGGTTCGGTACCGACCTGAGCCTTAGCTCGAAAAAATGAAGGTGCAACTCAAAGCAAGCTTGTGTATGGAGACCCGAAGAAAACATGTAAATGGCTCGAAGCAATTGCCCCTGGGACCCAAAGAAAGCGTGTGAATGACTCAAAAACGCCTTACAAATTTCCCTCGTCGATCCATCACCACCAAACCATGAAGCCTGATCCATCATCACCAATCCATCCTATCACCGACCCCACACTTCAACGCAACTAAACAATGCTTCACCATATGAAACCCTCCTTCACCGAACTGAGCCCCATGGATCAGTACCGATCCATGGTCACTGATCCAACACTTAGCAAAATCCTCCCCCTTTGTTCTACCAACCCATACTCCAAGTAAACACACTCCTATCTCGAAGCAAGCTCGACCCATCCCCTTCTTGACTTGGTGCTAACCTAACACTATGCCAAACTTCACTTCCTAAATACAACTCGAAGCGAACCATGTGTGACTCGAAGCAAACCTTCCTAAAAATCGAAGCAAGCTCGCCCAAGACCCAAAGAAATTTCGTATCGATCCAAAGCCTTGGTATCTCCACTAAACCATCTTCAACCGACCATAACTCGAGAAAACGAGCTCCAAATGATCTGAGGCTTGAAACATAGCTTTAGGTTATTCTTCTTGACCAACCCTATGGATCGCAAGTCATTTAGACGAGTTAACCTTCTTGGGCCATCATCGATCCAAGGCTTGTCACCATTCGATCGGTGTTTTTTACCATTCAAATGACATCATACATTCAATAATTGGAGTCTGAAACCATTAACTCAATAATTACCCATTGACCATTAACAACCATAACTCTGTAAAGGTAAGTCTATTTTCCTATTATGACCACTCTATGGACAGAAAACCATCATCTTAATCCAAAGGAAATGGTTTCAGACTCCAATTCGACTCCTATCAAAAGTTATAGTTCATACAAGATTTTCAGGGTCAAAATCATCCAATAAAAACTCGAAGGATGGAAAATGTCTCTAGTAGTCATTTCCCAAAGTTATAGAATCGTACGACCCTAAATAAAAATAACATTAATATTCTACGACCCTCCGATATGTAGAGTATGGGTCGTTACATTCTCCTCCATTCAGGAATTTCGCCCTTGAATCCCAAGCAAAATTAATAAAGTTATCCGCCATGCCTAACAGCCATATAAAAGCATAGTCAGTCATCACACATCAAACATACATACATAATAGCAGATGTAAAAGGTAACATCCAGGTCTATCCTAGCATAGGATACTACACTAAGTTATACTTTATGATATCATAAGTGAAAGTAAAAGTGACAAGCAAAAAGTCTCACCATGTAAAAGCTTTAGATAAGTTGTCCTCATTCTCTCCTTGGTCTCGCAAGTGCAATCACCTTCGTCTTCACTCCATTGAACCTTCACCAACTTCACCATCTTCCTCTAAAGCTACTTTGTATCACATCCAATGATACGAATAGGCCTATGAGGTCTCCAAGCCTCTGGTTCAATCTCGATATCATCTAGTTGATTGGGTGTGATAGTTATGCCTGAGCCATGCATAAATTTTCGCAAGTGAGAAATACGGAATACATTATGCACTCCTGCCATTCTTTGAGGTAAGTCGACCTTATAAGAAAGTTTCCTAATCCTCTCTAGTATCAGAAAAGAACCTATGAATCTCGGTGCCACCTTCCCTTTACTACCGAACCAAATTACATTCTTTAATGGAGAAATCTTGACAAATATCATACCGCCAACAGAGAATTCTAGATCTCTACATTTTTTATCAACATAGCTTTTCTATCTGTCTTGAGAAGCTTTCATCTGTTATCGAATGATCTCAATCCTCTTTGAGGTTTCTCTAATCATATTTAGCCCAAGTATCAATTTTTCACCCCGCTTCCCACCAACATGAAGGAGCGTTACATGGTCGGCCATACAATGCTTTGAATGGTGCAATACCGATGCTGGACTGATAACTATTGCTGTATGCAAATTCAATGAGATGTAAATTATCATCCCACGAGCCTCTAAAGTCGAGTATACAAGTCCTCAAGAGATCTTCTAAGATACAATTCACTTTCTTAGTCTGGTCGTCAGTTTGTGGGTGATAAGCCATACTCAGATGCAGCTCTATCCCTAACGCCCCTTTTAAGCTCTTCCAAAATCCACTAGTGAATAAAGAGTCTTAATCTCTCATAATGCTCTTTGGCATACCATGGAATCGTACAACCCATTTCACATACAACTAGGCCAGTTTTGATGTCATTCTGCTAGATCTTACGGTATAGATCTGGTGCTCTTTGTCAATAGATCGACTATGATCCAAATGCTATCGTACCATGCTCTAGTCAGTGATCCATCGATGAAATCCATCGATACTTACTTCCATTTCTGCTCGGGAACTTCTAGCAGTTGTATCAAACCACTAGGCTTCTTCTACTCTGCCTTAACCAACTGGCAGTTCATGAACTTCGAGATGAATGCCTAAACGTTATTCTTCATCCCTTCATAATAATAGGTCTGCTTCTTATCGCGGTAATCTTATTACTGTCGAGATGGATAGTCAATCTCGAATGATGGCATCCCGTAGCACCTCATCCCTTAACCCATCGACATCAGGGACAAACAATCTTCCATCTTTACGGACCTAACCATCCCAATCAAGTCCGTAATGTATCATCCCTTCAGGCTCTACTCCATCTTCAATCTTAGAAATAATCCCAACTAGCTTGGAATCACGCCTCCGACTAGTACCGAACCACTCAATCATAGTAGGGCTAATAGTTAAGCTCGGCGATATATATCTGGCTCTAGCTCGCATCTCAGTTGGAAATTATAACCAATAATATACCATGTTCACTCTATGATCATAGCTTCCAAGATAGCATGTAACAACCCTATTTTCACAGCTGTAATCATAAACTAATTTAATTAAAATAGAAGTGTTTAAAATTTGATTTTGATAATTATTACTTTTGGAAATTATTATGCAATTAAAGTCTATTCAATAAAAGATTTGTGTTCAATAAATTGAACTAATTAATAAATTATTTTGAATAATATATTTAAAATTAGATAAAAGGATTTTACTCAATATAAAATGTTTTTAAAAGCGAATAATTTTTTTACACAATTGAAGTGGATGAAAATAAATTTATTTTGTAATAATACAATGGAAAAAAATTATTAGATTGAGAAGAAATCTTGCAGTTCTCGAAATATATTCTAGACAATTAAGTGTAAACCAATTTAAAATTAATTGAAATATGTTTACAAGCAAATAAAAAGAATTATTAAAGGGAAAGGAAATTAAATAAAAGGGTCAAAAGTGGAAAAGAATTAAGTCTAACCCTTAAATATAATTCAAGGCCAAAGCCATTTACAATCTTATCTTATCATTCTTTCTACTTCTAAACTCATCACATCATTTCCAAAACAAGGCACAAACCTGATTTTTCCCAAGCCCTAATTCTTTAAATCGCCTCTTGCAAACGAAAAAAATAATAAAATAAAAGAAAGGCAAAAACCGAATTTCAAACGCATGCATGTCGCAACCTTGAGGGGGAAGACCGTGACTTGGGCTTGTCATGGAGGTCGTGGCAATGTTCGATGGTGGCAACCTAGGCGTGGCGTGGAGCATCGAGGCGGCTATGGTTGATTAGAGGTGCATGGGCCTAATGATGACTGACATAAAGGACTAGGAATGGCGATTGGAGGAGCACGAGATTCGAGGGTTAGGTCGATGCAAACTTTGTCATCGATAGCGACTAGGGTTCACGATCATGGTTATGAGAGGCAGTGATGAAGTAGCTTGTGTAGGATTGATTTCCTATGCATTCACTTGATAATGATGACAATTGCGGAGCTGAGGACAGACATAGGCATGTCAATTAGAGGAAATGCTGCCAACGTTAGTGGGCAGGCGATGCAGGTTCATACTGCAACATCAGGGAAAACAACGTTGGACGAACAAATGATTAAGGTGATTTAATTTATTAACTCACACATCTATATCTAAATAAAATATTGGTTAAATGTTTTGGTTGATGAGCGAATTAAAGAAATATTGTTGATTACTAGTATTCGGTTGATTGTTTGGCGATAAAAGAATTGTTGTATAGATTGATGTTGTGAATTTACAAACGGAACTTCTTCCGTTTGTAAAATAAATTTTATGGTATGTTGATACTTGTATTTCGTCGTATGATCGGAGTTGTCGAAAAGAAACTCGTATCTCTAAGTAATTTTGTATTATGAAATAATATTTTATAAAGCAATGTTGGCTCTAGAAGATGCATTTTAGATGGATTTATTGTTTGATTTAGTTAAATGTTTTAAAAGGTTCTTAAAATGAGATTTTGTCTATTTTGATTCTTATTAGAATTTAGTTTATAGAATATAGTTAAATTATATTAAAATCTTAACTTATTTCTTATTTCAAAATTTCTAATCAAAATTTTTGAAAATGAGAAATATTTTTTTATAGAACCTTTTAAATTTTACTATTATAAGTATATTAAAATTTTGGAAATGTTTTAGAGGCAAAAGATAAAATATAGTATTATTTTATAAAAGCTGTTGTGAAAGTAATAATTTCAAATTTTAAGTGATATTAGTTATAAAAGTGGTTTAAATGATTTGAAAGTGTTTAAAAGCCTTTATAAATAAACAACTTTTCCTTAAACATGAATTTAAGGATTTAAAACTGATTTTGGAAAAATTATATCTTTGTATATATAAAATTAATTTAAAACTCTTTTATTTTATTTATAATGGAATTGAGATTTTAATGAGATTTCATGCTTTTATATGAAATAAAGAATTTTAATAAACGATTGAATTGTCTGATTGGTATAGGACATTTCATACTATTCTTTCGCTTACCATTATAATTTGTTAAACAGGGTTTAAGTGAAAATTACTAGCTTTTAGCAAAAATACTTGAATTTACTATCTGGTATGAGATAGTTAGTTAAATTCTTGTGATTACTGAAGTGGCAGTAATTAACACTTTAAAGTTGTATTATCTTGAGGTTTTCGGATTTTATTTGAATCCGATAGATCCCCAAGAAACGATGACTCATTTTTCATCGACCAAAGAGTTGACTAATTTTTTAGATTTGGGTAAGCAGATCTATTTCTTAGGGTTAGGTCTATTCTGGTATAACATAGCTATCCTTTTTGTTGTTTGGATAGATGTTATATTGCAGCACTATCAGTTTATTTACAGTGGACCATGTTTACCTATTTCTTGGAGTTAGGTAACTTCACATAGACAGTCTATTTCTTGGGGTTAGACTGTATCCTATTTCTTATGGTTAGGTATGTGGCATGGTCTATTTCTTGGGTTTAGACTCCATGTCCGACTATTTTATACTGATAGTTGACTACCATTATTATTTCATTATTGATGACTATTTCCTAAGAGGTTTTTAGTATGGATATTCTGTATCCTTTGAATTAGTTCAAAAATGAACTATTTCTTTGCGGGTTGAAACTCAGAGCAATTCAGACGGCTAATTCAACTGATTCAATTGATTCAGCCGGCTGAATTCCATCTGAGACATTTTTTTAACTTGTCCCTACTTTCTATTCTTCCACTTTTTCCCTTGCTTTTTACCTACTATATATTCATCTTTTCATTTCTTACCAATTCACTTCAAAACCCTAACCATTTTTTACCTCAAACTTTCAAACTTCTTACTTCTCTTTACTCTCTAATGGCTCCAAGATCCAAATGCACAAGAGAATCCACCTCCGGTCCATCCGAAGATCAGATTCGACAATGGCTATGGAATGATGTTGCAATTTCATGATTCAATTCTATGAAAAATTCCAATATCTTTGAAGGGGCTTTCACGAAATTTCCAGATTTTGCAGCTTACCGAATTAGAGAATTGGCGGAGCAATTCCACTTTGATAATCTAATAGGGTATGCTCCAAATAATGTCAAAATTAATCATCTTTTGATCAAACTCTTTCTTGCTAATCTGAATTTAGACCACCATAATCCTCAAAATTGACAAGATTGTGTTTGGTCTATAGTTTGTGGCACTAAAATTTTCTTGCCTTTACAAAGATTAGGCAATATTTTAAATTGTTCATTTCAAGGTGTTGATATAGATGATATTGAAGTTGATATGGATCATAGAGACGAAGTTTCACATCATTTCTTATCCGATCATCTTACCAATTTAAGTGCACTAAAGTCTAGCACCTTACGACCACTAGCACGTCTTATTCACCGTGCCTTCATTCGCTCTCTACAACCTCGAACGAGAAGTTATGAAAAAGTCTATAAAAGAGATTTTCAAGCCCTTTACTCAATCTACTACAACCAACAAGTAAATTGGGGCAAAATCATTTTAGATGAATTTCAAGACATCACAATCCGAAGAAAATATAAAACCATTCATTATGGTGCTTATATTATGTGTATCCTTCTCAACTTTGGCATTCCAATGCCTGACTCTGAGTTTTCAAGCATTAATGAGTTAGGCGCAAAAACTTTAGGATTGATGGGTCTTCCACACCGACCTCCTTTACAACAAATCATTTCTTTTCAACAATGGTCTTACAATGTTCAACAAGGTATTCCTCAACCTCATGACACTACTATTGCCTCTTCTTCTCATACTCAACATAAAGAAGAAGAAGAGGACGATGACTCCATTCAAGTTGTTGGCCCGGAAACTTCCTCCAGACAAGCTATCATCACTCTCTCCCGAAATCAATCCAAACTTCATCGTGATATTAAGGCTCTTGATAAGAAAACGGAAAAGAAATTCAGCTCCATAAAAGTTTATCTTAATAAAATATGGGAAAAAATTTCTTGTTCCGGATCACCGAAGTTCACAATCCATCTCCTTTTCAATGGTCATCTTCAAGTTCGGATTCCAATGATGATCGGTCTTCTCTCTCTATTCAATTTTAATTATTATTTCTACTATTTTTAATCAAACTTCTATGATGCTCTATCTAGTTATTTATGTAATGATTGTTTGAATTTTGTTATTTTCAGTGAGTATGAGTTATTTATATAATGTACTCTTTATTTGATTCTATGCATCTCTTTCTTTTTTGTCGATGACAAAGGGGGAGAAAGTTAGTTAAATATTTGTGCATATTGATAAGGGGAGTAACAATGTTAAGGTAAGTACTTCCATAAATATATTATTTCTATATATATAGTTGTCATCATCAAAAAGGGAGAGAATGTTGGAATCTCAATTTAACATTGTTTTGATTAATGACAAGCTATATAAAATATTTTGTGTGTACTAATCATTTATGCAGGAGATTTGTTGCAGATTCATATTCAAAGTGTTTTGAAGTTGTTAGTTCCTAGTCTAGAGTCTGTATATCATTTAGTAATTTGTTAAAATCTCTCCTGAATTGATATATATAAAAAAAATGTATACACACATGTACAACTATGCACAGCAGGCTGAAAACAGCCGGCTGAATGCTGAAACAAATTTTTGTTTCACAATATTCAGCCGGTTGAATGAATTTATTCAGCCGGCTGAATAAGGCCAGAAATAGCCTAATTCCTTGCTATTTGCGTTTTAATTTGATTCAGAAGGCTGAATTATTTTATTCAGCCGGCTAAATATTTTTCAACAGCTATTTTCATGAATAGACACTTCTCTTCATCGAAGAGTAACGTCTTCAAAATCAGCGGTTACGCCTGTTTTCTTTCAATTAGACTTTTCATCTATGGTTGCAACCTTTTAAACACTATAAATAGATTACAGAATTCAACAAACAACTCGCCGAATCTATTTTTAATATTCTTGAATTCTTATCTATTTTCTAGTTTTCAAACTGCACTCAAATTGCTTACATTCTCTGATCGTTGATCACTCTATCTTCCACAATTCT
Organism: Allium fistulosum; assembly: GCA_030737815.1. NCBI lineage: Eukaryota > Viridiplantae > Streptophyta > Magnoliopsida > Asparagales > Amaryllidaceae > Allium > Allium fistulosum. The sequence continues at coordinate 1,331,073,481 of CM060902.1, read as the reverse complement.
CAAAGCATAGTACACTATATATCATAAAGGAGAAGATTATAGGAAGATTGTACTTAATTGACTTATCAGTGCTATTTAAAGAGCATACTACAGTCAGATACTTTTGTTATTTGTAAAGAAGTCCTGTTCGGTTGCTCAGGCGGTAGAAGTCCTATTCGGTTGCTTAGGCGGTAGAAGTCCTGTTCGGTTGCTCAGGCGATGTAAACCTATTCCTCTGGGTCAAGTGAGAGTTGCTAGTTTAATTCCAAAAGGAGTCTGGGACTGGACGTAAAACTGGAGTTCGAACTAGTATAAAAATCTCTGGTGTCATTTACTTTACTGCTTTTACTATTTACTTAATTCTGCACAAGTAGTTTATCCATATTACACGATCCTATAGCATAGTCACTTTCATCCTTTATGGCTCAGAGGAATTTTGAAAATGGTGATTTATTAGATATGCCTTATTTGAGTATTTGTTTTGGGCATATTTTATTTATGACTTATTTGGTTATTGTTAAGTCATAATTGTGATATCTGGATCTATTGGTTTGATATGTCTTTTATGGATTTTTTGGGTTCTATGCATATTTTGAGATGACTTATTTTAGAGTTTAAGTCATTTATAGATATATATAGTGACATCTAGGATAACATGATAGATGTATTGTTTTGTAGTCAGTGTGTTGACACTATATTTCGAATGATGTATATATTGTGAGTCTAGTACTGATATGTTATAAACTCGCATGTTATTATGAAATATGTTGTATATTCATTCGCTGCAATCTGTGACTTTGATTCTGATTTATCTATATTATATACTATTTTTAATTGGTGTGTTTATTACACATGTCAAATTTTCAGTTCAGATCCTTAAAACGGTAAATAAGACATGTCAGTGTTAGTATAAAGATATATTCACATTCGATCGCCCTTAACCAGCCATATTCTCCGGATTAGCAAACGACGTTACTTGTACTGTTTTTTGCTAAACTGGGCATAGCGGTGGGGTCGTCACAACTTGGTCGGAGCTGTGTTTAGAATATTATATAATATATTTTAAATAGAGTCGAGATCTGAACCTAGATGACTTAGAGTTCCGTCCCTTCGGTATGTGATAGTTAGTGATTTAATTAACTATTAGGGATAGGAATATAGATAATTATTCGAAAATAATCATCGAGATGTACTTTTAAAGTTTTTACAATACTATATAAATTATTTTATGGAAGTTTTAAAAAATTTAAATCACTTTTGTCCAAATTGAGATTTAATGGATAATATATATATCAGATCTCTAATGGTTTGGAATTGAATTGTTATGTCCTAATCCGTTAGTGATCACAGTGCACAGTGGAAGCTAGGAAATAGCTTTCCGCTGAAGGCAATTGTTTGTTTGTTTGCTTGAAATGTATGTTGTTTGTATTAATGTTTGTTTTGTTTATGCTTAGTTTAAAATATGGAATTGAATAAGACATTATCATTCAAAGAAATTATAATCTCATTTGAATCTAAACGAACTCGATTATTAATAAAAGCCAACGGTTTCTACCAAATATAACTGCTGTGAAATAATTAAAAATAAAATTTATTGATTGAGGGATGCTTGGTTGTTATAAAATTGTAAGCAATTGTTTAAAACTAATATTGAGTAGGAATCACTATTGAGAGTTGAAACCTACTCAATAATTACAATAAGAACTTGTGATGTCTTAGTAGTATAGTTACCGCAAGAAATATTGGAAATTTAAATTTATATAAAATGAAATGTTAAGATGAATTAAGATTTGGTATTTGCTTGAGACATATATTGATAAATGTGTGTGCTATGGAATTATTATCAGTAAATTATTATTTCTATGATACCGTTAAGATTGATTGAAAGAATTTTAATAAAAGCAAGCATCTATTTGAATTGACATCTTTTTTATATTTGATACATAAATACATACATACATACATATATATATATATATATATATATATGGAACTTGATTATGTTTACTATAGACAAGCACATATTTCGTTAAGGCATAAAGTATTAAAAGATATATGTATCATAAGAAAATAATTTTGTGTTAAATTGCCAGTTTGGTACTTTAAGAATTCTGGTCGATGCGCTTGATCAACGTTATCGATGGGGATTTCTAAACACTAGAACGAGACATTCGAACATAGTATTTTAGGCAATAAAATATTTTTAGAAATAGTATTTAGTAAGTATATAATATTTTTGTAAAGAAGGCAGAATTTTGAAATAAGTTAAATATTATACATAATAAAGTGGACAGTTGGAAAGATTGTTTTGAAAGTACAATAATATTTTGTGATAGTATATAAGTTATATTCCAAAAGAGGTATCCTAAGACATTTTGATAAATAAAATAAAGAATTTAAAAAAAATGAGAGTGTTGGTTTGAGATCAAATATTAGGTCCTGATGGATTAACCTTTAAACTTGTGTATATTTATTAAAGTAACTAGTGATATATGTTATTATTGTAAAGAATTTATGGTGGTTTGAATCATGTTTCTTAAAATACCATGTGAAGTTTATTGCATTTATTGAGTCAATTTGAATTTAATACCAATAAGTTAAGAACTGGTTTTTGGTTAATGAAAGAGGAATACAATTGATTTATTTGTAAGTAAATTGTTTCATAAGTAATTTGACAGGGGGCTTTGCACGAAAAGTCCCTATTTTTTATGGTGTTACAAGAAAAGTCCCTGTAGAAATAAGTATGTAAATTAAGTCCCTGTTTTTTCTAAATCATAAAACGCAAGTTAGCTTGCTTTTTTAAAATTTCAAAATTTTCAAAATCAGAAAGCGCAAACTATAGCTTGCGCTTTCTTGATAGAAAACGCAAGTTACCTTGCGCTTTTCAAAAATTTTAAAATTTTCAAAAAAAAATTCAAAATTAGAAAGTGCAAACTAGCTTGCGATTTTTTGATAGAAAGTGCAAGTTAACTTGCGCTTTTCAAAATTTTCGAAAATTTCGAAAAATATTTCAAAATTAGAAAAGTGCAAGTTATCTTGCATTTTCTTTCAGAAAAGTGCAAGATACTTTGCGTTTTTTATTTTTGAAAATTAGGAACCAAATTTACATATTCATTTCTACAGGGACTTTTTGTATAACAACATCAAAAACAGAAACCCGTGACTCTTTTCTTGATTTGACAGTGTTTGGGTAAAATAGCTTTATCCTTAAGTAAGTAGTTACATTAATCTCTAGTATTTTATTTGCAGTTAATTTATCTTCCCTTTTCTATTATTTCTTTGTTCAATTACAATAGTCTTGATAATTATGACAGTAAAGTTGTGTAGAAAGAGGATATGAAAGAGTAAAAAGAGCATCTAAATTAAAAAACTATAAAATACACGAGGATACATTCAAAACATCTGCAGTAGCCAAAAACATGAGTTATTAGTGTCTTAAATATAAATTTGATTTGGATGATTAGTGTGTAATTATGGCACTAGGCGAGTGAATATGCTCACTCTCCTGTGAGATTGCTTTCACTGTTGAATCACACTTTTACTCCTTTTGACAATCTTACTGAAATTTGAATATAAAACTATAATTCAGACAATATAACAGTAGCCGTCGATACACCAATGACTTCACATAATATCATACATCTTCATCAACTTTGATGGACTGTAAACTATGATCGAAGCATATATTTCTTTTATTATACTACTAGGCCGCTAGCATACTGACACATATAACACACTTTTTTTTAAAGTAGTGGGATATATAGACATAAAAACTAACAAAATGAAAGAGAATATGGTGTTAGGGTGTGGAGTCTGTACATCTCGCATATTCCTTATTATGGTGTAGATAATGGTATCATGATTACTCCTCATATACTTGTACGATACCATGAAATATATTGTACATAATAGTCCCATATGCAAATTTGCAATAAACCACACGACGACATGGTATATTATAATTTAAAGCAGTACTATTAGCCCATCCACATCATAGAAATTGGTAGAAATTCACTTTATTCATATCAGCAGTGGTTGTTATGGGGTTAATGGTCTTAAAATTGATGAGTAAAGTGTGGCACCATTATATTGGATTAGTGGTTGGATTGGTCCACTTAATATTTGCAATCTAACAAATTGAGCTATTTTATTATTTTCATCATCATTAAAATGTAAGGTTCTGGTTATTTACAGAAAAGGAAGTTAGCTTTAGAACAATGAAACACTGCTGCATTATGTAACGTAATAATGAAATTTAGGAGTAAAAAGTTCATGATATAACCACACGATGCTCTTCAATTGTTGGATGCTAAGTCTGCATGTATTTAATAATCCTATCTTTGAATAAGTAGAGGACTTTTATTCAAGTCATGAAATTAGTAACCATTTTGGTCGATTTAGTAATTAGTTTTTTCAGAAGTAGTCACACTGATCTCAACTTTGATTTATCCTTGAATAGTTTGCTGTTTTGGTTGCTATGATTGTTGCATTAGATATAAACTAGGATAAATTATTTATGTACTCATTTATATTAAATATATATAATTTTCAAAATAGAACTTCACGAAATCATGATATAACATAGCATTATATGTGTATATTTAGTTGAATGATTACCATGTTATAAAACTTAATCTATATGGGATTATGAGTTTGATTTAAGTTAAGCATAGGTGCTCTAGGAGGCCTAGTGCGACCATACATCGGTTTTAGCTCGCTTTCGCTCGCTTATGCATGCATAATAGCTAAATAAGTTACTTTAAATGCTAAAATAAATGTAAGCTTTTGGATTAAATACAAAAGTGTTATAAATATTAATATATATTGTGTTTTCGACCGTGTGGTCGATGTATATTGTTTATATTATATTTGAAAAATTGCAAACGACTGTCCGTAAAATGGAGACACTACCGAAATTTTTCCGAAATTCTAACACTTAGAAAAAATTTCAATAAATTTCATATGCGAAGAAATAAAGGTTAATAAATGAGTCTGTATAAGTTTATAACTTATGATAAGTTTGATTTCAACCAATTAGAGAATTGAAAAAGTTTCAAATTAATTTTATAATATAAAACGAGTTGATGTTAGAGTTTAGCGCAACGTCTCCCTATAAGAAATTGCAATGACGCAATTTCCATGAGGAAGGAGGTCCGTAACAATCCTGTTTTCGAAGCTGTAATATTAAACTAATTTAATTGAAGTAGAAGTGTTTAAAATTTGATTTTGATAATTATTACTTTTGGAATCGAATTATTAAGCAATTAAAGTCCATTGAATAAAAGATTTGTGTTCAATAAATTAAATTAATTAATTAATTATTTTGAACAATATATTTAAAATCAGATAAAAGGATTTTATTCAATATTTTTTTTTTAAAAGCGAATAATTTTTTTATACAATTGAGGTGGTTGAAAATAAATTTATTTTGTAATAATACATTGAAAAAAAAATTATTAGATTGAGAAGAAATCGTGTAGTTATCAAAATATATTCTGGACAATTAAGTGTAAATCAATTTAAATTTAATTGAAATATGATTACAAGCAAATAAAAAGAATTATTAAGGGGAAAGGAAATTAAATAAAAGGATCAAAAGTGGAAAAGAATTAAGTCCAACCCTTAAATATAATTCAAGGCTAAAGCCCATTTACAATCTTATCTTATCTTTCTTTCTACTTCTAAACTCACCACCTAGTTTCCAAAACAAGGCATAAACCCGATTTTTCCCAAGCCCCAATTCCTCAAATCTTTTCTTGCAAACGAAAAAAAATTAAGTAAATAAAAGAGAGGCAAAAATCGAATTTCAAACGCATGCATGTCGCGACTTGAGGGGGAAGACTGTGACTTGGGCTAGTCATGGAGGTCGTGACAACATTCGATAGTGGAAACCTGGGCGTGACATGGAGCATCGAGGCGGCTATGGTTGATTAGGGGTGCGTGGGCCTGGTGATGGATGACGCGGAGGATTAGGCATGGCGATTGGAGGAGCACGAGATTCGAGGGTTAGGTCAATGCAAACTTTATCATCGACAATGACTAGGGTTCGCGATCATGGTTATGAGGGGCATTGATGAAGTAGCTTGCATAGGATTGGTTTCCTATGCATTCATTTGATAATGATGACAACTGCAAAGCCGAGGACATAGATAGGCATGTCAATTGGAGGGTATGCTGCCAACGTTAGTGGGTTGGCGATGTGTGATAACCCTGATTTTTGTGAGCAATTTCATGATTTAAATTAGTTTATGTTTGTTTAAAAATTGCATTGAGAAAGATAGGAATGGAAACTGATTGCAAATGTACGGTTTAAACATGTACATATGCACAAGATAGTGCACACACATACACACATTTTTCTGTATAATGAAATAGGCAGAAATCAATATATAAATTAGAATAAATAATTTAGAGATACATATGTATGAAGATATGATTATGTCTTTAATAAGTTTGGCAGAAAGAAAATAAGGAATTAGACAAAATAGGCATACATATATTATATATGTGCACAAGCAAACACTTGCTGGAAGAAAACAAAAATTGCATGGAAATGGCATAAACCCTTAAGCAAGCACTTTATCCATTTCCAGCAATCCTTTTACTTTGGAAAATAAGAATCATGCATATAACATGACCGGGGTGAGATTAAAGAGATAAGGCTTATTTCCGAAAATAAAAACAAGGACCACATACCCTTTTCTCTCTTGAATCAAAATGAGAGGCAGATCATGTTTTATAGGGTAAAAATGACATTGGGTAATTTCACTAAACCCTAGTAGCAGCCAGGATTTTGTATAAGGAGGCTTAGTGTAGTGAGACCTTTCACATTTGCTCTTCATCATTTAAAGAAAAATAAAGCATAAGCCAGAGAAAAATAAGGAGCAGCGACCATTAGAATTAGAAGAAGGCAGAAGACCAAAAGGGTTCAAAAAGCTTAGGAAAAAGAGGGATTATTATGAGTAACCTCACTGGAAACTTTGGCAATAAGTCCTGAATATTGAGGCAGCCTAATTAAATTTATATTTCACTTTTGCAAGCTATGTTCATTTTTATGATTTGATAACTTTGGCTTGTCAATGATCTGCTCAAGTGTAAAACCCTTTATAGTGACTTATCCAGTATAAAAGAGTCATGGATTTCATGTTTAAATATGGTTATCTGTGTTGTGGTTTAACTTTGAGATGAAGTAGAATTTTTATGGATTTTCTTTATACATTTATTTACTTAAAAACCCAGGACTTATGTTGTAGATATATGGTCTAAAAATGAAAGAAAATATGGGGCTGCAACATTGTGTTGTTGCTTATGTCTCATATCAACTAAAATAAAGATAAATGTAGAGGTGCAATGTTATACATGTGCTGAGCTTCTATGTTTTATGAACTCTCCAAATCAAAGCATATACTTGTGGTTTAGCCAGATCTTAAAGATTAACAAAGGTCTGATTGAACTAGAGGTAAAAGGAGACAACCAGAAAACTATCTATGACCATATGTTTGTAACTTGATCCATTGAAACCCATAGACAAAATAATATGCTTAGAAATCACATCTGTTTGCATGATTAAATGCTTGCTTATGAGAACATGACTTACCAATCTCTGGATGAATACATGTTGGCTGAATGTTTGTTTCTCTGATTGAAATATGATATGCAGAAGGGATTAGCATAGGAATGAGAAAGGGAAAGTAACACTTAGTAATTTAACTAAGAACTTTTGGATCTTAGGGCTACAAAATATGGCTTGGCAAGGTGAACATTGCAAGCTCACACATGGTATGCTTATACCCAGGGGCCTGAGTGTGCTGGGTTAACAGTGATATGTCCCAGGCAGTGTGTGGTTTAACAAGAGAAGGTAGCTAAAGACCATAATATACTTGATAGTGAACAATAGAAATAGGTTCATGAGAGGGCTTGGGTAAAATCCTGATGGCCAGTAATCTGGTAGAAAAGGCTTGATGATTGAATTGATGAATGTGTTGATTGGTTTATGATGTTTTATGGATGGATCATATGATTGTTATCACTGAACTAAACCATTGAATCATGTATAATTTGTTGTGCACTAATGTATATGCACATGTATCACAGGAACATGCACAAGAGTGGTATTGAGTTCCTTTATCCATTTGAAGTTATTTGAATATGAATAAGTGTCATATAAAATCATGTTTTCAGTTGGATTACTCATACCAGACTTTAGTCTGACCCTTGTGTGTTTTATGCACCATTGGGTGTCTCATGTTTATATGGGGCAGTTCATGGTGATTTTGCAGGAAAGTAGGAATTTCTTTGATCAGCCTTTGGATGTTTAGCTGCTTAAGGAATTGGATGTTATATTTAAAGATTTGCTGAAGTTAAAATAGATGTTTATGCTGAATTATGTTAAGCTATTTTGTTTAAATTTGCATAGAAAACTAATGTATTATTAGAACTCCTGTTTTGCAAGTATTGAACCTATATGTGTATCAGCTGAAACTTATGTGCTTTGTTTTGCAAATGTTTTGCTAAGAAATGGAATTTTTAAGCTTTAAGAACAGTTAGTTTATAATGGTAGAAAATCTGAGATTGAAAGGATTTATGGATTGAATGTAGAATCAAGTATTTGACATAGGAAAATCCATGTTTATGTTGATATAAAAATCTGGCAGAATAAAGGTTTTGAGTTGCTTTGAAAAGAAAACAAAATGACATGTATTTTGCTTAAGAATAAGTGCAAGTTGAATATGGCTAACATGACCATTTTATTGAGCCTGGGTTAAGCCACCACTAAAGAGTTTTAAGCTCAATTTTCAGTAAAGTTTTACAACCCAAATATAGGGTACACTCAGTCATTTTTGCTAACAAGAAGAGGTAAAATTAGGCACTTAAAGCTTCCACTGACACACACATGCACAGGAACATGCACACACATGCACATGCAAGAGCACAGTTCATACAATAACAAAATTATGGAAATACATGCAAAATGCTAAGTCTTGAGACATGAAACCAATAGTTATGCAATAATCTAAGTATGCTTGGAAAACCTGGTTTTTAGAAACACTGTTGCTATGTAGGAATCATTTCTTTTAATGATTCCCAAACAGATTTCTACTTCCAAACTTTTGTACTCTGATTCAAGTAGAAAGTAATTTATATATCTTCACATATGTAAGTTTAAGATGATTTGAGCAAACCAATATTTTTATATTAGCATAAAGATCCTGGATAGAAGAAAATTAGAGTGTAATATTTTCTTGATTAAATGACCACTACATATATATATGTAAAAAAAACTTTAGGAACAGAAAGTGGGTCATTTCATTTGGTATCAGAGCTATGTTGTTAAATAACATAGCAAAATTTTGTATGAACTTGTTTGCATTGGATGTATGAAGGTGTTGACTGCCTTGGATGCTTTGTTTTGTTAGTGCTTATACTACTAATATCTATTATAACTGAATAGGGATAGATTGAAATGAATTAATCTATAGAGTATTAGGCAAAACGGACTAACCTAAGTGTCATATCCATAGAGCTATGGTAGGACCCAGACATCAAAATGTAGGAACAAGTGGACCACCCATGGTGAATGTGCAAGAATTCATAAGAGCCATAAGGGATGGAGTAGGCAATAGGCAGGAAAATCCACATGAGGAGCTTTCCAAACTACTCAAGACTTTTACCAACCTTGGAGGCAAAACTTTTGATGGCACAGAAGGAGTTATGGGAGTTCAAAATTGGCTCAGGATTTTGGATAGGATCTTTGCAGACATGCAAGTTGAAGACCAAAGGAAGAGGCAAATTGCATCCAGGAAATTGAGAGGAGCAGCTTTGGATTTGTAGGAGGTTATCATAGCTGGAAGACCTGAAGGAGAAGTGACATGGGATCAATTTAAAGCAATGCTGGAAGGTAGGTTTGTCCCTGCATCAGCCAAGGAGTCTTTGCTAGAGGAATTCATCAAATTAAGGCAAGGGACTATGAATGTCACTGAGTACGCTCAGAGGTTTGAATCATTGGAAAAGTATGGTGCAGTACTCATCACCACTGAGGAGGCTAAGAATGGCAGATATATTCAAGGGCTAAACCATAGCCTTAGTAGAGCCATGCTACCATACAAGGACAGGACTTTTGATCAAGTTTTGGACTTGACTTTGAGCATTGAACAACATGATAAGGCTAGAGAGAATTTCAGGGCATTCAAGAATAGCCAAAACAAGAAAGGAAAGGGCAAATTTCACCCTTATGATAAGAAGAAAGTAGACACAGCTTCCACCAAGAAACCAGAAGAAGCCAGTGCTGCTGAAATTAAGAAGAAGATTACTAGTTATAACTGTGGCCAAGAGGGGCATATGAAGAATAGGTGCACAAATGTTAGGCCGGCATCCTTCAAATGTCACCATTGTGGGAAGGAAGGTCACATAAAGAGGAATTGTCCAGATTTTAAGCAAGGAAAATTAGGGGCTTTGGAAGGAAAAGGCAAGGCAACTGAGGGATCAAATGTTGAGAATCATGGCCAAGTTAAAGGTAATTTGTTTATTCACTCAATACCTTTTGCAGTAGTGTATGATACTGGGGCTACACACTCATTGATCTCCCATGATATTGCACAACAATTAAAATTGAATTGTATGATTGTTGATAAGCCACTGTTTATTCGAAGCCCTATAGGTAGCTCATGTGTTCTGGGTATGATGTGTATGCAACTGGGGTTAGATATAGGGGGACATGTGTTTAACTCAGACCTATATGTGTTGCAATATCCAGGCATAGGGGTTATTCTAGGAGTTGATTGGTTGAGTAAATATAAGGCTATCATAAATATGGAGACATCCACCATATCATTGAAAATTTCTGATGGACAAAGGGTAGTTGTTCTTTGTGAGGCAGACAAGAATAGAAATATAGCCAACCTTTTTGCATTGTCTAGTGAAAAACCCATGCCTGCGTTAGAAGAAATCCCCATAGTGAATCAATATACTAATGTGTTTGGTGAAGTTAGGGGAGTTCCAAACCACAGACCAGTTGAGTTTTCAATCAGAATAATTCCAGGAGCTAGCCCAGTGGTTAAAAGACCAACCAGAATGGGGCCTAAGGAGTTGATAGAATTGAAAAAGAAATTGGTTGAACTAGAAGAAAGAGGCTTTATTAGACCCAGTAGCTCATCATGGGGAGCACCAGTAGTCTTTGTTAAGAAACAAGATGAATCCCTTAGGTTATGTATTGACTATAGGGAATTAAATAAAGTCACGATTAAAAATAAATATCCTTTACCAAGAATCGATGATCTCTTTGATCAATTGAGTGGTGCAAAAATATTTTCTAGGCTTGATTTAGCTTCAGGCTTTCATCAGATGAAAGTAGAAGAGGAAAGCATTAAGTATACAGCCTTTAACACAAGATATGGACTTTATGAATTTTTAGTAATGCCATTTGGCTTGACAAATGCTCCTTCCTATTTTGTTGATTTGATGAATAGGATTTTTAGAGAATACTTGGATAAATTTGTATTGATATTTATTGATGACATACTAATTTATTCTAAGTCAATTAGAGAGCATGAAAATCATTTGCATATGGTATTTGGGAAATTGAGGCAGGAAGACTTGAAAGCAAAGTTTTCAAAATGCACTTTTTGGCAAAATGAAGTGAATTTTCTAGGCCACATTATATCAGAAAAAGGAATATCTGTGGATCCCAATAAGGTCATTGCAGTGCAAGCTTGGAAAAGGCCTACCAATGTCACTGAGGTCAGATCATTCATGGGAATGGCTGGTTACTATAGAAGGTTTATAAAAGATTTTGCAAAAATTTCAATCCCATTAACCAGATTGACTAGGAAAAATCAAGTGTTTACTTGGACTGAAGAGTGTGAGAAAGCCTTTGGGAAATTAAAGGAAGCACTAGTGCAAGCTCCAATCCTCAAAGTAACTGAAGGGAATGAAAACTTGGTGGTGTATACTAATGCAAGTGGACAAGGACTTGGGGCAGTATTGATGCAACAACATCAAGTGATAGCTTATGCTTCTAGGCAATTGAAACCAAGTGAGGTAAGATATGCTACTCATGACCTTGAATTAGCTGCTATAGTGTATGCTCTTAAGCTATGGAGACACTACTTGTTAGGGGCAAGGTTTGAAGTTTACACAGACCATAAGTCACTTAAATATTTATTTTCACAAAGAGAATTGAATATGAGGCAGCAAAGGTGGATTGAACTCCTAGCCTCATATGACTTTGAAATATTATATACCCCTGGTAGGCTAATAAAGTAGCAGATGCCCTAAGTAGACAACATGCTAAAGTGGCTAGATTAATGATAGAAGAGTTTAACACTTTATCATTGTTAACTGATTTAGAGATAGAAGGTGATAATGTAGAAAACATGAGCCTATGCAGTGAGCATGTAGAAATGGGGAAGTTAAGCTTTATCACTCTGGAGTTAGAATTGAAAAACAAAGTTGTAAAGTTACAAGACCAAGATACATTTTTATTTGAAAAGAAAACTCAGATATTAAATGGTGAAGCAGTGGAAGGTTTTCAGTTGAATGATCAAGGCCATTTGAAGAAAGGAAAAAGAATATGTGTTCCAGCAATTGATTAGTTGAAGCAAGAAATCTTGGATGCTTACCACAAAAGCAAATACACTATACACCCAGGAAGCACAAGGATGTATCACAACCTCAAGAGGGATTATTGGTGGAGTAGTATGAAGAATGCAGTGGCAACCTATGTATCTAAATGTATGGTTTGCCAACAAGTGAAGGCTGAGTATCAAAAACCCTCAGGGATGCTTCAACCTTTGCAAATACCACAGTGGAAATAGGAGGATATATCAATGGATTTCATTGATGGTTTGCCTAGAACTAGGAGGGGAAATGATAGCATTTGGGTAGTGGTTGATAGGCTAACCAAGTCAGCCCACTTTATACCAGTAAAGTCAGAGAGAAATGCATGTACACTAGCCCAGTTGTTTATCAAAGAAGTGGTTAGACTACATGGTATACCAAAGACTATAGTAAGTGATAGAGATACCATCTTCACTTCAAAATTTTGGCAGAGTTTTCACAAGGCAATGGGGACTGATTTATGCTTAAGCACAGCATACCATCCTCAATCTGATGGTCAAACAGAAATTGTGAACAAACTGCTTGAAGACATGTTGAGAGCTTGTGTATTGGATTGGGGAGGAAGTTGGGAGGATCATATCTTTTTAGCTGAATTTGCATACAACAATAGCCATCATAGTAGCATAGGCATGGAACCCTTTGAAGCTCTCTATGGGAGACCATGTTTATCACCCTCAAGTTGGCTTGAATCTGGGGAAAAAGTGGTCTTAGGGCCAGAGAGTGTGAAGGAAACTTCAAAGAAAATAGCTTTGATCAGAAAAAGAATTGCTTCTGCCCAGGATAGGCAAAAGAAATATGTAGATCAAAGAAGGAAGGCAGTACAATATGGTGTTGGGGATTATGTATTTATCAAAATATCACCCATGAAGAAGGTTCTAAGGTTTGGGAAACAAGGAAAGTTGATTCCTAGGTACATAGGGCCATATAAAATTCTACAGAGAATAGGAACTGTAGCCTATAAGCTGGAGTTGCCAGAAGAAATGAGAGCAATGCATGATGTTTTTCATGTGTCTCCACTAAGAAGGTGGGTTCATGATATGGAGGCAATCCTAGATCCCCTAAGGATGTGCAGATTAACCCCAGGATGATCTATGAAAAGGAGCCAGTGGGCATAGTTGCTAGAGAGATCAAGAAATTGAGAAACAAAGAAATTAAATTAGTGAAAGTGCAATGGAGTCTTGACCCAAATGATTGCACATGGGAAGTGGAGGATAAAATCAGAAATGATTATCCATAACTGTTTGATTGAATGAAAGGTATAATTTATATATACTGATGAATGCTTTGATTGAATATGCATTGTGATTTTTGTTTTAATATGCATAGAGTATAATCAAATGATTGGCTTGAGAATGGTTTGAGATCAGAAAAGTTAATTTTCTGGATTGATGATACTTAAGTTAAGTTTGAGAGAATTGTGGGACACAATTCCTAAAAGGAGGGGTATATGTGATAACCCTGATTTTTGTGAGCAATTTCATGATTTAAATTAGTTTATGTTTGTTTAAAAATTGCATTGAGAAAGATAGGAATGGAAACTGATTGCAAATGTATGGTTTAAACATGTACATGTGCACAAGATAGTGCACACACATTTTTCTATATAATGAAATAGGCAGAAATCAATATATAAATTAGAATAAATAATTTAGAGATACATATGTATGAAGATATGATTATGTCTTTAATAAGTTTGGCAGAAAGAAAATAAGGACTTAGGAAAAATAGGCATACATATATTATATATGTGCACAAGCAAACACTTGCTGGAAGAAAACAAAAATTGCATGGAAATGGCATGAACCCTTAAGCAAGCACTTTATCCATTTCCAGCAATCCTTTTACTTTGGAAAATAAGAATCGTGCTTATAACATGATCGGGGTGAGATTAAAGAGATAAGGCTTATTTCTGAAATAAAAACAAGGACCACATACCCTTTTCTCTCTTGAATCAAAATGAGAGGCAGATCATGTTTTATAGGGTAAAAATGACATTGGGTAATTTCACTAAACCCTAGTAGCAGCCAGGGTTTTGTATAAGGAGTTTTAGTGTAGTGAGACCTTTCACATTTGCTCTTCATCATTTAAAGAAAAATAAAGCATAAGCCAGAGAAAAATAAGGAGCAGCGGCCATTAGAATTAGAAGAAGGCAGAAGACCAAAAGGGTTCAAAAAGCTTAGGAAAAAGAGGGATTATTGTGAGTAACCTCACTGGAAACTTTGGCAATAAGTCCTGAATATTGAGGCAGCCTAATTAAATTTATATTTCACTTTTGCAAGCTATGTTCATTTTTATGATTTGATAACTTTGGCTTGTCAATGATCTGCTCAAGTGTAAAACCCATTATAGTGACTTATCCAGTATAAAAGAGTCATGGATTTCATGTTTAAATATGGTTATCTGTGTTGTGGTTTAACTTTGAGATGAAGTAGAATTTTTATGGATTTTCTTTATACATTTATTTACTTAAAAACCCAGGATTTATGTTGTAGATATATGGTCTAAAAATGAAAGAAAATGTGGGGCTGCAACATTGTGTTGTTGCTTATGTCTCATATCAACTAAAATAAAGATAAATGTAGAGGTGCAATGTTATACATGTGTTGAGCTTTTATGTTTTATGAACTCTCCAAATCAAAGCATATACTTGTGATTTAGCCAGATCTTAAAGATTAACAAAGGTCTGATTGAACTAGAGGTAAAAGGAGACAACCATAAAACTATCTATGACCATATGTTTGTAACTTGATCCATTGAAACCCATAGACAAAATAATATGCTTAGAAATCACATTTGTTTGCATGATTAAATGCTTGCTTATGAGAACATGACTTACCAATCTCTGGATGAATACATGTTGGCTGAATGTTTATTTCTCTGATTGAAATATGATATGCAGAAGGGATTAGCATAGGAATGAGAAAGGGAAAGTAACACTTAGTAATTTAACTAAGGACTTTTGGATCTTAGGGCTACAAAATATGGCTTGGCAAGGTGAACATTGCAAGCTCACACATGGTATGCTTATACCCATGGGCCTGAGTGTGCTGGGTTAACAGTGATATGTCCCAGGCAGTGTGTGGTTTAACAAGAGAAAGTAGCTAAAGACCATAATATACTTGATAGTGAACAATAGAATTAGGTTCATGAGAGGGCTTGGGTAAAATCCCTGATGGCCAGTAATCTGGTAGAAAAGGCTTGATGATTGAATTGATGAATGTGTTGATTGGTTTATGATGTTTTATGGATGGATCCTATGATTGTTATCACTGAACTAAACCTTGAATCATGTATAATTTGTTGTGCACTAATGTATATGCACATGTATCACAGGAACATGCACAAGAGTGGTATTGAGTTCCTTTATCCATTTGAAGTTATTTGAATATGAATAAGTGTCATATAAAATCATGTTTTCAGTTAGATTACTCATACCAGACTTTAGTCTGACCCTTGTGTGTTTTATGCACCATTGGGTGTCTCATGTTTATATGGGGCAGTTCATGGTGATTTTGCAGGAAAGTAGGAATTTCTTTGATCAGCCTTTGGATGTTTAGCTGCTTAAGGAATTGGATGCTATATTTAAAGATTTACTGAAGTTAAAATAGATGTTTATGCTGAATTATGTTAAGCTATTTTGTTTAAATTTGCTTAGAAAACTAATGTATTGTTAGAACTCCTGTTTTGCAAGTATTGAACCTATATGTGTATCAGCTGAAACTTATGTGCTTTGTTTTGCAAATGTTTTGCTAAGAAATGGAATTTTTAAGCTTTAAGAACAATTAGTTTATAATGGTAGAAAATCTGAGATTGAAAGGATTTACGGATTGAATGTACAATCAAGTATTTGACATAGGAAAATCCATGTTTAAGTTGATATAAAAATCTGGCTGAATAAAGGTTTTGAGTTGCTTTGAAAAGAAAACAAAATGACGTATATTTTGCTTACGAATAAGTGCAAGTTGAATATGGCTAACATGACCATTTTATTGAGCCTGGGTTAAGCCAGCACTAAAGAGTTTTAAGCTCAATTTTCAGTAAAGTTTTACAACCCAAATATAGGGTAGACTCGGTCATTTTTGCTAACAAGAAGAGGTAAAATTAGGCACTTAAAGCTTCCACTGACACACACATGCACAGGAACATGCACATACATGCACATGCAAGAGCACAGTTCATACAGTAACAAAATTATGGAAATACATGCAAAATGCTAAGTCTTGAGACATGAAACCAATAGTTATGCAATAATCTAAGTATGCTTGGAAAACCTGGTTTTTAGAAACACTGTTGCTATGTAGGAATTATTTCTTTTAATGATTCCCAAACAGATTTCTACTTCCAAACTTTTGTACTCTGATTCAAGTAGAAAGTAATTTATATATCTTCACATATGTAAGTTTAAGATGATTTGAGCAAACCAATATTTTTATATTGGCATAAAGATCCTGGATAGAAGAAAATTAGAGTGTAATATTTTCTTGATTAAATGACCACTACATATATATATGTAAAAAAAAATTCTGAACAGAAAGTGGGTCATTTCACGATGCGGGTTCATTAGCAACATCATAGACAACAAGGTTGGACGAACAAATGATTAAGGTGTGTTAATTTATTAACTCATATATATATATATCTGAATAAATTATTGGTTAAATGTTTTGTTTGATTGTTGCATACTAGTATTTGGTTGATGAGTGAATTGAAGAAATATTGTTGATTATTAGTATTCCGTTGAATGTTTGGCGATAAACGGATTGTTGTATGGATTGATGGTGTGAATTCACAAATCGAACTTCTTCTGTTTGTAAAATAAATTTTATGGTATGTTGATACTTGTATTTCATCATATGATCGTAGTTGTCAAAAAGAAACTCGGTCTCAAAGTAATTTTATATTATGAAATGATATTTTATAGAGCGATGTTGGCTCTAGAAGATGCATTTTAGATGGATTTATTGTTTAATTTGGTTAAATGTTTTAAAAGATTCTCAAAATGAGATTTTATCTATTTTCATTCTTATTAGAATGGGGTTTTTAGGCTCAAGGAAAAAGTTGAAAAAAAAATTATTCTTAGGGACAACAAGTTTATAGAATATAGTTAAATTATATTAAAATCTTAACTTATTTCTTATTTCAAAATTTCTATTCAAAGCTTTAAAAGCGAGAAATATTTGTTTATAGAACCTTTTAAAATTTAATATTATAAGTATATTAAAATTTTGGAAATGTTTTAGAGGCAAAAGATAATATAGTATTATTTTATAAAAGCTATTGTGAAAGTAATAATTTCAAATTTCAAGTGATATTAGTTATAAAAGTGGTTTAAATGATTTTGAAAGTGTTCAAAAGCCTTTGTAAATAAACAACCTTTCCTTAAACATGAATTTAAGGATTTATAAAAGTGATTTTGGAAAAATTATATTTTTGTACATACGAAATTAGTTTACAACTCTTTTATTTTATTTATTATGGATTTGAGATTCTAATGAGATTTCACGCTTTTCTACGAAACAAAGAATTTTAATAAACAATTGAATTGTCGGATTGGTATGGGACATTCCGTATAATTCTTTCGCTTATTTTTATAATTTGTTAAATAGAGTTTGAGGGAAAATCACTAGCTTTTAGCAAATACTTGAATTTACTATCTGATATGGGACAGTTAATTAAATTCTTGTGATTACTGGAGTGGCAGTAATTGATAATTTAGAGTTGTATTCTTTTGGGGTGTTCGGATTTTATTTGAAACCAATAGATCCTCGACGATGACTCATTTTTCATCGACCTGAGAATCGATTCATTTTTCAGATTTGGGTAGGCAGACCTATTTCTTGGGGTTAGGTCTGTTCTGGTATAACATAGTTGTCCTTTTTGTTGTTTGGACAGATGTCATATTGCAGCTCTATTAGTTTATTTACAATGTACCATGTTTGCCTATTTCTTGGGGTTAGGTAAATTCATATAGCCAGTCTATTTCTTGGGGTTAGACTGTATCCTATTTCTTATGGTTAGGTATGTGGCGGGGTCCATTTCTTGGGTTTAGACTCCGTGTCGTGCTATTTTATACTGATAGTTGAGTACCATTATTATTTCATTATTGATGATTATTTCTTCAAAGATTTTTAGTGTAACAACCTGTATATTTGGACCATTTAGATTGACAATAATCCACACATGTCAACTTAAATAGTACAAAACACGAATCATTAATGGAGTATATGTATATAAATGAGAATCATCACAGAATCATAGAAAATACAACATAACAGAATAGTGCAGCGGAATTACAACATAGTCATAAGAGTAGTTCATGAAGCTACCCAATAAATACAACAATGTCTCAAATAAAATGAAATAGAACAACATAGATGTCCGAATAGAAAGAACAATACTGATAAGATAAATATGATGATAGTCTTCGGTCTTCAGCTCCAAATAGAACAGCAACAGCAATCCTCAGTCTGATCCGAGCATAAGCACAAACAAACACTCGAATCAAGACATATATTCTTATACAGATAATATGATTCAAAATTTGAAATAACAATAACTCAAAGATGAATGGAATAAACATCTTTCAGAATCCGTTAAACTATTTATGCATAGTAGTGTACGATAAGTATATAATGTCTAACACTAAAGTAAAATATCAAGGTAGTGTTAAGGCGTCACCATTATTCCCCTTAAAACATTTTATATAAGCATCATAGTCTATACAGCACTGTAAACTCCACCGTAAACTAGTGGGCCATCAGGGAGTACTCCATAGATATAATACAAGACAAATTCGTAGTGGTCGCGTATAGGGCTACAAGTATGACAAGGCACATGAGGCAATACCCAAGGTAGTGACACTACCGTTTGCCTGATCCGGACTGGTGAGAACACATCGCCGCAGCGATCGCAACACCGCGAAGCAACACTCCCAAATCAAGGGTGCGCACCAATCAATCACAAAGTAATGAGTAGTTTACGAAGAAGTGTGTTCGCTCGAGGTAGCTAACCCCATTTGGCCCGGCACGGCTCCTGCTTTAGTCATTTCCAATTTTGAAACAAGTGTCAAGGCTATCCATTATCGTTCTCTTTCTTCAGTCATCACGTACATCATTCCAACCACTTCATTCTGGATCACACTCTGCATATAGTTATTAAAGTGGTTTCGGTTTAGACAGTGAGTATGTCCCTAACCGATTCCGGTCTCTTTAATAACTTTCGTAATTATTACACCGATTGGTCGTTTAATAAATTTCAAAAAAAAACAAATCAAATTCAATTTCAATTAGAATTTGTAAACCAACATTTCATTTGACTTTCTAAATCAATTTCCATAATTTACGTTTCATAACTTCAAATTCCATTTCAAAATTTCTATACTTCAATTTCAAATTCCATTTTAAAACAACTCAAATATTCATTTAATTTCGTATATAAGTTCATTCCATAATCATTTACCTTAATTTATCGTTCAAATCGATTTAAACTTAATTATCGATTTCATTCGATATTCATTAAATAAATTGATCATTAAAACGATTCAATTAAATTTCCAATTCATTACATTACTTCCTTAAGTTCAACTTATTAAATCAAGCTTACAAATTGATTTCAAATTAAATTTGCCAAATCCAATTCTTTAAATTACAAGACTTTTATTTGTTTCAATAAAACGCATTCTATTTCTTATTAAGGTAATTCAATTCATTTATTATTTACTTAGTTGCAAATTTCAAAACTCAATTAAAGAAACTTAGTTTCACTCATTAAAATTCCATTTCACTTAAAAGAAAATTCAACTTAATTTAGTTTAATTATTAAATAATTCAATCTCATTAATTTATCAATAATTTCAAATCTTTATCATTAACTAATTCCAAAACTTAATTATTAATAATTTAAAACTAAATTTTTAATCAATTAAATTTAAACAATGCTCTTTCGTCAATTACTACGTTAATATTTGTTTCAAAATTCAAATATTCACAATTTTACATTCATTCGAATTTAAATTCCAATTTTATTCAAAACCTTATTATTAGTCAAATAAAATTTTATTTATTTTAAATCAAAACATTGACCAATCGGGTTTCAATTAAATTTTCTATCCTAAGTCAAAGTTTGTTTGGGTATTTATCATTTCAACCCGATTCCATTTCAATTCAAAAATCAAAGCATACAAAGGGAACTTGCAGTGTGATAACTGGAATGGTGTCAAAGTAAACGAACAAGCAATAGCATTCATACATAACAATTCAACAATTATTTAAATAATCCCGAAATAATCGTATTAATTTACATTTGTTATTTATGTAAATTAATATAATTATTCCTAGAATCTACACTATCATTTCATGTAGATTAAAGATTATTACATATAAGCTACGCTATCATTTCGTGTGATAAATTACCAAATTATTTACCTAATTCACACTATCATTTCAAGTGATAAAATTTCAAATTATTCTACGTAAACATGGTGTCCATTCGTGTACATAATTTCGGCAATTACATAGGTCTATTTTTATTCGACCAAGTATTAAAACGCCAATTTTCATATTATTTCAAATGTCACCATTCATATCAAATAATCTAAGGGTCAAATTTTACAATTAAATTTGTAATGTTGGGGAAAACTTTAAAAAAAAGTTTCGTGTCAATCCGAGTAATTTTGCTCGTCATTTCATGTGATTTACGACTCATTTATGTGCGTTTTACAATTCTGCCAACACGACGAGGGTCTATGTTTGGCAGCAGATTTCTATACTCAAACAGTGTCGAAATGACTTGAAATTTTACAAGAATATAGATCAACATTCCTACTAAAATCTGCAACAAGAATCGGGTCATTTGGATAAAAGACCAGAGAGTTATGATGTCTCCAAGTTCAGACTCTATTGCTGTTCCAGTTTTGACACAGTACAAACAGTTTAAAGTTACAACTTGCAGATATTACGCCGAGGGTCAAACGACTGTATTTTTAGCTAAAAAATGGCATGCAGAAACTACATAACTTCCTTTTTTTTCAAAAAAAATCGATGAATTTCAGTTAGAAACGAATGAGATATGGTGTCTCAAACATGGGGTTTGCATTGTTTCAGCAGCAACCAAACGGTGATTTAGACAAATTTACAATTTCCGGTTTTAAACATTCAACTATCATCATATTTAAACATACTAACAGCGATTTGTACATGAACATTAGTCGTGAATAATATCCACATATATAATCCATTTTATCTATTGTTAACTATCCTATATCAATTCAGTTAAATTTTACAATAACAAATAGCATCCAATTTCAACATCACATAGCAAACATTCATCAATCAAATTGTATAAGAATATAAGTCGTGAAAATTTATTTCACCTTCCGTGGTTAGAGAAAATGAACGACGAAGCGCGAAGAGGCACGAATATACTTGATTCAACGTAGCACAAATACGGACAATCGAACAGCTGCAACCATTGTCAAGAGAAAGATGGTATTAATTTCACTATGGACGTTCATATATATTTTTATAAAATCATATATATGCATTTACCAAAGAATGAAGAAAGAAGAAAAGCTGGGAATTTGGATGCTGCTGCAAAGTGGAAAACTCAGGTAGATGCTGCCATATCAAATAGAGAAGGACAAAACTGTTACCACCCTTACACATAACATACATACACTGTATATTTTTTTTTGACAGCACAATATGGAAGCAAATTAGGACTCAGCTTATCAACAAACATTTCTCAAGAAGAAAACTGTTTCAAGCAAAAAAAAAAAATATGTGTGTATATATAGGTGGCCTATATATATGCATGCATTTGCAATCACACTCGGCATGGAACCAGATTCAGGCTTGGCTGGCGTGGGGTATCTCGGGTTTTGAAGGCGTTGACAGGGCAGCCGGGTGGTGGCGCGGTCAGTCGGGAGGAAGAGCGAACAGCTCGAAGAGGTGTGGTGGTTCGAGTTTGGATCCAGAGTGGGTTTGGTCTCCCATGAAGGGTTTTAGTAGCCGGAGAGCGAAGTTGAGGTAGGCGAACATGCGGAGGGTATGCAATAGCCCAGTGGGTGGCCGATGCAGGCGGGATGGTGCAGGCGCTGGTGTGGCGGCAATGGTTCGGGTGAGATAGCAAACGAGGGCAGGGGAATAACCATGAGCGGTTCAGGCGTCATGTGTTGGGTGGGGCGTAGGCTGTAGTTGCGGCGAAGGAGGGGTAGGCGAAGGCGGAGCAAGGTCGGAGCATTGGTTGAAGGGCGGTGATGCGCGGGTGGTTTCGATGGCCGGAGGAGGTGTGGCGCGCGGAGCGGTGAGGTGGCGGCAAGGGAGGGACGGGTGGTGGCACGTTGGAAAAAATATAATTTTCCTTCCAGGTTGTAGACATGGCAATAAAATAAAAAGGGAAGGGAAAGAGTGATAAACAGAGGAGAGAAAGAATGTGTCAGGTGTATTTACCTATAGCAAGCAACGCTGTAACCGAAGTTAGAGCCCAACACACGAAGTTTTATACCCAGCTGAGTATACCAATGGCTAGAGAATATTATTTGTGTGAGTTACGAAATATTTTGCATACTTCCCAAGTTATCAGCCAGCAGCTGTACAACTTCTCATGCCCATTATATCAGCTGCCAACCACACCAATCAAATCACTTCAGCCAAAAGATTTTTCTTTTCCCAAAGTTTTGAATACAACGGCTAACACATTTGGGCTGGAAAATTTTTGTTTTTAATTCTGAAATAGATGGGTAAAATCAGGTGAATTAAAGTGGCTGAAAATGGACTGAATATTCATTTAACCGGTCCGCCTGAAACAGTTAAATTAACGCGACGATCCCCGTCGGACTCCGATTTGCACGAATAAATATACCGTTTTGATCAGTGCGACGATGCGCTTCTAACGGTGCACAGATAATTGTGATTCGATAGTTTTATAAAATTCGAATTTTATACTAGCGGAAAATGCAGGAAAACGCAGAAAAATGAGATCGACGGAGCTAAAGAAGTCCGAATTCTGAAAAACGTAAAATGACGTCTTGCTCAGAAGATGGTTTAGAATTTTTCTATGTAAAAATATTCAGGTTTCGAAAACAATTTATTTTAATCAATTTCTAACTGATTAAATTGAAATGAATTACACGCGAAAATAAACTTTCATATTTTTGGATTAAAATTTACCAGTTGCTATGTTTAACTAGACGCATTTCAAATATTAAATTTTTATATTAAAATAATGATTTTAAAATTTTAAATTAGGTCGGAAATTCAGGGTCGTTACATTTAGTATGGATATTATGTATCCTTTATAGCTCTAAAGAATTTTGAATTGGTTATCACCATATTTTGAGATGATAGTCTATTGAGACTTGATATGCATTTACAAAATGGTGATTTGTTAGATATGCCTTATTTGAGTATTTTTTTTGGGCATATTTTATTTTTGACTTATTTGATTATTGTTAAGTCATAATTGTGATATTTGTATCTATTGGTTTGATATGCCTTTTACAGATTTTTTGGGTTTTAGGCATATTTCGAGATGACTTATTTTAGAGTTAATTCATTTATGGATTTATAAAGTAATGAATTTAATTAATATGCCTTATTATGATTGTTTGTTAGGCATATGTTATTATGGCTTATTATTTTAAGTCATATAGTTATGATATTAGTATCTCACCTTTTATTTAGATATAGTCTGACCCGTTTATTATTTTAATACTTGGGTCAGGCCGAGTCTCTACAGGTACCGGACTCACTGGATGTGGACATTTTGCTAGCTTTGGAGTAGACATTTTGATATTTTAGTTTACTCTTATATATATATATATATAGTGACATCTAGGATGACATGATAGATGTATTGTTTTGTAGTCAGTGTGTTGACATAATATTTTGGATGACGTATATATTGTGAGTCTAATACGGATATTCTGTAGACCCACGTCTTATTATAAAACATGTTGTATATTAGTTCGCTGCAATCTATGACTCTGATTCTGATTTATCTATATTATATATTGTTCTAAATATTTTTAATTGGTGTATTTATTAACACTGCATATGTCAAATTTTTAGTTCATGTAACGACCCATAAATTTTAATGATTTTTATAATGTAATTAACTAAATTTTTATTTTCATGAAAATAAATAATTAAAATTTAGCAATGAAAATTTGATATTTAGTATGCGTCTATCCAAACATAACAAATGGTAAATTTTCATCAGAAAATATGAAAGTTAGTTATGTTGTGAAATTTTCAATTTCAATTTATAATCGGTTAATTTGATGAAAATAAATTGTTTTCAAAATCTAAATATTTTACATAATAAAAATATTTATTATTTTATAAGCGAGATGTCATATTTCGTTTTGTCAAATTTGGACTTCTCTATCCATGTTTATCTTATTTTCGGCGAATTAGCAGTAGTTTGGCAGCGAATATCGACTTTTGACAGGATGATCGTATCTCTAATATCTATGTACCATTCTATTTGTCTCATCGTGCTGATCTCCGTAGTATATTCATTTGTTTGTTTCTATGTCTGGGATGCGGCGAAATCGGCAAACGATTAACCGTATCGGTACGTCTTTTGGTTTCTATGACCATTCATTATCCACCATGAGAAACCAATAGTCATAGATTTTATTATTTTCTTGAATTCGTGCCAACCTCTTTCTATTCTCAGAAAAGCAACTCTTGACCTTTGGCTATCCCATTATTTTCAATATATATCGATGGTTCCTTTCCATTTCTGTTTCTTTTCCCCATTTCTAATCATTCGTTTCTCTGTGCTTTGAAATAATAATATATACTAAAAATAAGTTATATATAAAGCAAGTATTTCATTTACCTACTCGTTCCATTCATTTGCATTGAAGCCACCATCACTTATTTTTCCCACGCGCCTGTCATTTTCTATGCAAATAACAGCAAATCCACCGTGTGCACTGCCAGCCAACCCATCCACAACCCATCCGCCACTGACTGAAACCGCTCTCGGCCTTTTCCCCCTCTCCAACTCAAAACCCAACCATCACCACCCGAGCTTTCCACGTCCAAACCCGATAACCCGAACCCGCCTGTGACCCCGCTCCACCATTTCCGCCACCAATCTGTTGAGTTCAACCGCACTTCCCTTGGCCACATCTCAGCTATTCCGCTGACCCACACCATGCACGCCCAGATCCATCTCCTCACCTTCACTTCCCATGCAAACCCGCGTACGCATGCACCATACCCAGAACCAAACTCGACATTTTCCTTTCCACCATCGCTCTAGTTCGACCACCGCAACCACAGCCTCTCCCAAAACCCACCTTGCTTCTCCTACTGTTCTTGGCCTCACGTGCATTCTCTGCTCCACTTCAACCCCTCCAGACCCCAAGCCATGCAGACCGCCACATATCTCCCTGACCCGTACGCCTTCTCCCTTGTCATCTGCCTCAGCTCGCCCATACAAGCCTTGGCAACTCCTTGCTTCCTCATGGCAAACCTATGCAGCAACCATAGCGCGCCACCGCCTGTGCTTCTAGCAACCCATCGTAGCCTCTATTCACCAGCAGTGCCGCAACGAAGCTCATGTTCGCCTCCTTCATTTTTCACGACAGTCCTCTATAAAAAAATGTATATGGTTCGTGAATTCTAAAACCTGCCTGTTTTTATTTACTCGTTCTTCACCTTTACAATTCTTTGTATTAAGTATATATATTTTACAGTTTTAATATATGTGTTTTAACACATGGGTTTTACATTCAAATCTTTTGTTTACAATTTATATTAAAAAGTATGTTATAATCTCTTGTTTATATTCAAATTGAGTTATATATATGTGTTGCGTATTTATATTGTCCTTCAAAACATAGGTTTGCTTTGTGCTGTCTTTCCCCTCCTTAGAAAAAGAGTGAAAATTATATATTATTTATATGTATATATATATATATATTGTTTCTTTGAGCAGTATCATGGTTTCATGGTTTTAACAGTTTTATGATTTAAGCATTTATAGAAAAATTCATTATTGTTTTGAGTATTGTTTAATATACATATATATAACATAGATATATTGATTTTTATTTTATTGACTTTTAAAATATAAAATAGAGATATTTTGATTTTAATAGAGGTGTTTAAGAAATATTGATTTTTAAAATATATATTTAAGGATTTTATTTTGATATGTGTTTTAAAATTAAATATTAATTTTAAATTATAATATATATATAAAGATATATGTATTTTTCATATAAATACGTGTGTGTATATATATATTGTTTCCCTCAATCTCTAGTTAGCATTGATTTGGTTCATCGATCTCTAGTTTGTTGTTTTGCTCGTCGCTGTTTGGAAATCTAAGCAGCTTTTGCCTTGCTTCGCTCGTGTCCGTGTGTGTGTCTGTGTCATTATAGCCTCGAAAGGTGAGCAATCACTCACGATTAACATTCTTATATTTAGTAGATTTAACTCACATGAAATGACGATTGAAATATGTTGTTAACTCACATGAAATGACGATTGACTTTTAAATTTGAATTGTTGAGTTATTTAATTATTAAATATGATATGCCATTGTCTGCTATTGTTTACCTATGACATATGACACCATCACATGTTGTATATATTATATTTAAATTTGTTACTAATGATATATGTATGTTGTTGATATGTTATATTGTTATCATATTTGTTCTCACTCTGCAAGTTCCCTAGTAGTTTAGAAATCCCTATGGGTTGAAATGAAACATACCCGGACGATATTTTAGAATAGGGAAAAATTGTTATGGGTTGAAAAGATAAACCCAGGTGATATTTATTTGAAATTTTGGGATTACGGGTTGAAATGATATATACCCATAAATATATAATTTAAATTGCGGATTGAAATGATAAATATCTGTACCACTTGACCATAGGATAGAAAATTATATACGGACATCGTTGGTCTATTTTTTTGAAAACGATTTCCAAAGTTTAAAAGGAAATATATGGGTTTTTATTAAATATTAATTTTAAAATATAATATAAAGAATTTAATTTTAATATATGTGTAAAAGTTAGATTTTTAAAATTATATGTTTTGGTATTTTAAAATTATAAGTTAAGTTTGAAAATGAAATTATAAAATTTTACTTATAACTTTATTATTTTAAAATATATATAAAATAAGATTTAAAATAGATTTAATAATAATAAGATTTAATTTTATAATAACTAATATAATAATTTTATTAAGAATTTAATTTAACTAAATATATATATATATAATATGTTAAGATTTATTTAAATTTATATTAATATTTTTAAAATAGATTTTTGGAATAATTTTAAGTAAATGAAGGTTGGAAAGATAAACTTAAATAAGAATTGATTTATAATTAAATTTGTTTAGAATTGAATTTAAATAAGGTTTGATTTGAACTTATTGATTTTAGATTTTTAAAGGTATAATTTTATAACTTGATGTGATAAAAAGTGATTAGATGAATAATTTAGAATTAAATATAATTGGAGTTAGATATTTAATTATTGATTTTATTTAAATTTATAATGTAAGACTTTATTTAAATGATATTAAAAAGGATTAAGTGGATATTTTGAAATTTTAAATAGAATTAAAGTTGAACTTTTGAAATAATAAATGAAGTTTATCAAATTGAGTTATTATAATTTGTTTGAATATTGAAATGTATAAATTGGAAGTGGTTTAAATTTGTGATTCAAACCTGGATTTGAAATCGATATAAATTTAAATGGTTTAATAACAATTTGAAATTGTTGAACTGAGACTGATTTAAATTGAATATTTGGGACTTCGGTTGATTTGAATTGATTTGTGAAATTGGAAGAAACAAATTTATATATAAACTATTTTAATAAATAAACTATTTTAATATATAACCTATTTTAAATATAAACTATTTTAAAATATATACTATTTTCAATATTTAAACTGTTTAAGTTGGAAAGTGATATGATTTTGGAAGTGAATATGATTTTGAAAGAGATATGACTTTGAAATGTATATGATATTTCGATATGAAGTATGAACTGTTTTAAAATAAAATGACCATGGTGTGAAAGCGTTTGGTTGTTAAAGAGACCGGGATCGGATATTGTCATACTCTCTGCCAATACTGAAAATCACTTTAACAACCGTGTATGTGGTGGAGATTCTAGAACGAAGTAGGATGGTTTGGCGACGATTCTATGTGAGGTATTAACGCAGCCATGACTCCCGTGAGTGAGCTTGATGTGGCTAAAACAGGAGCCGTCAGGCCAAGTGAGGTCGCACCTCAGATCGGGCATATTTCTTTGATACCATTCTATTACTTTGTGATTTGATTGGGTGCACCTTTAATTTGGGAGTGTATCTCGAGATCGGCGGTAGTAGCTGCTATGTGTTACCACCAGTTCGGATCCGCAAACGGTAGAATCCTACCCTGGCATTGCCTCGCCTGCCTTGTCACATGCCTTATCATGCCCTCTACGAGTTTGGTTTGTACCATACCTATGGGGTGCCCTCTGATAGCCTTTCAGTTTATGGAGGAATTACGGTACTGTATATACTATGAGAATATATAAAATGTGTTAAGGGGGGTATGGGTAACGCCTTAATGCTATTTTAATAGTTTACTTTACTATAGACATTATATGTGTAGTGTATTGTACTATGTATGTAGATAGTTTAACGGATCCTTAAAGGATGGAAATCCCAAACATCCTTTGAGTTACTTTATATTTCACTTGACATTTCACTTGAGTTGAATTTACCAATATAAGAATGTAAATCCTGACTCGAGTGTTTTGTGTTTTTCTTTATGCTCGGGTCAGACTGAGTGTCACAGCATTTGAGACTCACCTTTAGAGCTTGGAATTTTGCTTGAAGATATGTCTTGTATCTGTTCAGCTTTCAGTTATTCCAGTTATCTTCAATTGTTTATATTCAGACTTGTTATTTGCTTATGTATTAGAGATTCCATTGTAATTGAGGTTTCCATTGTATTTGTTTCAAACTCTGATGTTTATATAGTAGCTTCATGAACTACTATTTATCTATTCCGCTGCTTATTGTTATATTACTATGTGTTTATGACACCGTGATTGATTTTATTTACTGTATATGCTAAGTTTTGCCAAATATAAATTAACAATTTGTTGTTTTGAGCAATTCAAGTCTGACATGAGTGGATGATTGTCGATTTGAATAGTTCGAAACAGCGGGTCATTACAGTTCAGATCCTCAAAAAGGTAAATAGGACATGTTAGTGTTAGTATAAAGATATATTCACATCTGATCGCCCTTAACTAGCCATACTCTCTAGATTAGCAGACGACGTTACTTGTACTGTTCTTTGCTAAACTGGGCATAGCGGTGGGGTCGTCACATAGCATGTCTCCTACTCAATGCATCAGCAAATGCATTCCCTTTTCCCGTTGTATATGCAATATCAAATTCATAGGAGGTTAGGAACTCTAACCATCGCTGCTGATGAAGGTTAAGATCGTTCTATAAAAAAGGCACTTCAATGACTTATGATCGGTTAACAGCTCGAACTTCTCTCCTAAAAGATAGTGCCTTTAAATCTTTAATGCAAACACAATCGCTACTAACCTCAAGTCTTAGGTCGGGTATTTCTTCTCAGGTGGCTTCAGTTATCGACTAGCATATGCAATAGCTTTGCCTCTCTACATCAATGCCTCCCTCAATCTGGTACAACAAGCATCAGTGTGTACTATCATCTCTTCATTCCCACTCAAAATGGTCAATACTGGTGCACTTGTCAATTTTTCTTTCAGACTCATAAATGCATGTTTACATCTCGCATCCCAAGTAAAAGTTTGATTATTTTTCGTCAATTGAGCCAATGGTGCAGCTGCCTTAGAGAAGTCCTAGATGAATCGTCTATAATATCCAGTTAACCCCAAGAAACTTTTCACATCAGTGGTATTTTTGGGTCTAGTCCAATCTTAAACTGCTATAACATTTGCAGGATCTATGGCAATGCCCTGCTCAGTAACAATGTGATCCAAGAATTTTACTTTCCTCTTCTAGAAGTTAAACTTCGAACAGTTTGCTTTCAGTCGATGCAACACCTCAAGCATAATCATTAAATGCATCTTGTATTCCTCCTCTATCCACGAATAGACAAGAATATCATCAATGAACACAAGAACAAATTTATTTAGCTGACCCTTAAAGATATGGTTCATGAGATCAATAAAGTAAGTCGATGCGTTAGTTAGCCCGAACGGCATAACAAACCACTCATAGAAACCTGACGGTTACAAAATGCTATAATCGGCACACTCTCCTTTGCTATTCTCAGTTGGTGAAATCCCATCATAGGATCTAAGTGAGAGAATACTCTAGCACCCTGAAGCTGATCGAACAAATCATCAATATATGGGAGTGGTACTTGTTCTTCCTCGTTACTTTATTTAGCTCATGGTAATCAACACACAATCTAAGGGAACCATCCGCCTTCGTGGCGAATACTACGGGCGCTCCCTACTTAGAAATACTTCTATGAATGAACCCTTATTGTAATAGGTCATTCACTTGCACCTTGAGCTCCCACTACTCTCTAGGTGTCATCCTTTTCAAAGGCGTCGCTATTGATCTAGCATCTTTAACCAAATCAATGCGAAGCTCAATCTCTCTATGTGGTGGAAGTCTGGTTACCTCCTAAATATGTTCGGATACTTCCTAGCAATAAGCACTGATGACAACTCATTGTATGGGATATCGAGGGAATATAGAAAGCTAACAATCACCTCATGATCCAATAGGTGGCCTAACACTACCATCCACCCATCATCTAACCACATCGTCACCAACACTTCTCATTACCCACCCACCATCTCTCCATATCTATAAAGCCAATCCATACCCAAAACAATACCAAACCCCCAAAACTCAAAACAAAGCAATCACAGTCAAAATAACATCGACGACTCGATAATATTAAACCACGACAAACCATACACGGGCTAGTAGAGCTTCCAATGGTATTCATGACAATCAAAGGTCGATCAACCATTTTGCTAGGTCACTAGATATGATGGAATGTAAAGCCCCGGTATCAAATAAAACACGTATGAGAACATTACAAATAGAAAACATACCTTGAATAATGATGCTCTTCCCATTCTCTTTCGACGAAGGAGCGCTCGATGAAGTCTGGACAATGTTGATAGCATATGCTTTCGCCGCCTAATTTTTCTTTAATGGCTTCGGACAGTCCTTCTAAATGTACTTAGGTTTTTTGCAATTATAGCATTTCTTCCTCTCAGCTTTGTAATCTCTACTGCAATGACCTTTATCGCCGCGCTAGTAGCAAACACTGTAGCTTTTCTCTTCTTTTGGCCATCCTTACCTTGAAATTGCTTCCTCTTTATGTTATTCCACTTCTTCTTGCCTCCCCCGATCAATTACGGCTTTGGTCCTTCTTTAGGAATAACAGTCTTCAGGTTTGGATAGAGACTCTCGTACCTCAAGGCTTTCTCAACAATCATCTTGAAAGTCTCATCAATGTGCCAAACGAGCTTTTCTACCATGTAATCATTCAAGCCAATGATGAACTTCGTTTTCTTCTTTAATGGAGTGTCTATGAAGAACATCCGATAATTCGAAAAGGCATCGAACTCAGTAGCATACTCAAAGATAGACAATTCCCCTTGCTTCAGATCTACAAACTTACAGAACAAGACTGACTTCAGGAGTAGCGACCTTCATAGCATTCCATTAGTTCATGGCTGGCCCTCAAAGCTGTCGAAAAGCCAATTGCCTTTTCATAGCATTATTAAGCTCTAAGTCAATGAAAATCCTTTCGTAGGTATCAAGCCAATCTTGCACTTCCATCGTCGACTCCATTCCTTGGAACGGTTTTCCACCTAGACTAGCAAATTATTTGTTCAACTTAGTGAAATTGGCTCTAGGCGCCTGCATCGGATACCACCATCAATAGCAATATTCAAAGAAACTACTTGAGCATTCTGCAACATGTTCTACATCATGTTATTAAACATGGTTTACAAGTTGGGATTACAGCTCCAGAGCCAGCTCCTTCTTCGACTCTAGAGACAGATTTCCCAATAGCATCCTCGTTTGATGACTCATACTTCAATCTGTAATAAGGGCGATCAATCTCTCTAAAAGGAATTTCACTTAAGTAGTACTCGTGCATGTAGTGCAACTTATATACTATATATACTACTATATAGTCTTGAAAATCAAAATATATAACAAGTATGCGCTTTCGTATATACATACACTCGATCCAGTCCTAGGGTGAGAACTCCTACCCTATCACTACAGGACCATGGTATCCCTTAGGTTAAACTATGAAACCTAAGCTCTAATATCAAATATGATGACGCCCTACACCACCAGAACCAAATAATAATAACTTATAGAGTGTACTGCAATGATGCCCGGTCAATGAAGGACAAGGCAGGACAATCATCAAAGTTATAAGGTAAAGTAAATCAATCATCATAGAACCTGTCATATATCTCAATGTGCATTGAATAAAATATAATAATAAACAACTCAGATATAAAATAGACAAGACAATAATAACTGGATGAGTCATAGAAATAAGGGTACTCAGATCCATATAGTATACAACATAAGTGATAGAGTTATACATAAAATAATAACTCATAAATAAACTATCTATAGATAATAATGGCACTAGCAAGCTCCATAGTGATGTGCAATGGAATAGCAAATCATAATAAGTAAATGTAGTGATAAAAGAGTACGACCTCCTGCCTATCCTTTGTCCAGCTCCACATGCTCATCGGACCTATTAATCTACTCATTTAAGAGTACCTAGAATAGTACAAAGCAAATAATAAAATACCGAGTCAAGCAACAGTCTAGTGTGAGCGGTGGAAAATCTCAAATACTATAAATTCAATATACTAGGACAAATGGTATAGAAAATCATACCTGACATGTCCCTGCATCCACAGAGTTAGCACGTAACATAAAATATATGCTACTCTACATTGGGAACATCATGGTGTACCATACATCAAATTACTAAGGGGTATCTAAGTATCTACATCGATGACATATGCATCATGTGACGTCCCTAAGGTAACAAGCAGCCAAAGCAACATAGCATCAATCATACATCCTCACATTCACTCACTCAGTACGTTGGATATTTAATAACTTGCCTAAGCCATCATGATCGGGGACTTAACCACCCATCACGAAGTCAACGTCCAAGTTTCATTGTACTCTAACCCATGCCACTCAGTAGGCCAGGAAATAGACTAATCATTATGTTAATCTGGGGTAAAAACCCTCTCATTTGAAGATAAGGAGCCATCACACTCTAGAAGGCATTATGCCCGAAGTGCATACCCTGCTATATAAGTACTCTGGAAACCCTCGGGTATTAACAATCCTTTTGCACATATCATCCGTAGCAGAGCTCATCCTAAAACTGTCCTTACAACCCCTATCTAAATTTGTCGCCATTGGGAACTATTCTAGAAAAGCATAATTTGTCGTGAAAAATCATCGTTTGTCCCGTAGCTTTTCCCCAATAGTTCCTTAATCCAACTCATAGTCACATACACTGCATCTTAAAGTACAGCTATCCATCGCCGAAGCCATCACCTCCCATCATGGAATTATCATCATCGAATCGAGTGTCGTCATCGTCGAAAATTCTCGCTGAACCTTATGGTTTGGTGCCGACCGGAGCCCTAGCTAGAAAATTGAAGGTGCAACTCGAAGCAAGCTTGTGTATGGAGACCTGAAGAAAACTTGTAAATGGCTCGAAGTAATTGCCCCTAGGACTCGAAGCAAGCATGTGAATGACTCGAAGTCGCCCTACAAATTTCCCTCACTGATCCATCACCATCGAACAGTGAAGCCTAATCCATCATCATCGATCCATCCCATCATCAACCACACATTTAAATGCAACTAAACCTTGCTCCACCATATGAAACCTTCCTTCATTAAACCATCACCACCGAACTGTGCCCCAAGGATCGATACCGATCCATGGCCACCGATCCAACACATAGCAAAATCCTCCACCTTTGTTACACTAACCCATACACCAAGTAAACACACTCTTAGTTCGCAGCAAGCCTGACCCATCCCCTCCTTGACTCGATGCCGACCCAACACTTAGTCAAACTTCACTTCTCACTTACAACTCAAAGCAAACAGCGTGTGACTTAAAGCGAACCTTCCTAAAACTCGAAGCAAGCTCACCCAAGACTAGAAGAAATTTCCTACTGATCCAAAGCCTTTGGATCTCTACTGAACCATCTTTAATCGACCATAACTCGAGCAAATGAACTCCCAACCACCTGAGACTTGAAAGTAGCTTTAGAGTGTCCTTCTTGATCTACCTTATGGATCGCAAGTCATTTGGACAACTTGACCTTCATAGGCCATCATCGATCCAAGACTTGCTTCTAAAACTAAGTCGATATTCAATCAGCATTTTAAACCATTTAAATATCATACATTCAAGCATACATTA
Organism: Allium fistulosum; assembly: GCA_030737815.1. Taxonomy (NCBI): domain Eukaryota; kingdom Viridiplantae; phylum Streptophyta; class Magnoliopsida; order Asparagales; family Amaryllidaceae; genus Allium; species Allium fistulosum. The sequence goes on along the minus strand of CM060902.1, from coordinate 1,331,038,374 downwards.
CATATAATATATCCTAACAAACATACATTAACATACATCCATTTTGTAGCTTGAATCTGAAGTAGAGAACCAATAAGAACAAGGAGATCCATAAGAACAAGATTCATAAACGTTTGCCAAATCATTTCACATTTACATATATAATTAAAGAGGGTTTAAAACATATTTAGAGCTTAAAAATCATTTCAATATATCATTTTAAGGTGTATAATGATTAGTAAATTTGAGGTCCTAACCACTCACCTAAATCCAAAGCAATCCAAAAATCCATGAAATCCAAGATGAACAGAAGTTCCAAGTGATCTTAAATCGGTAAATCTTAAAATCTAAATGCTAATTATGCTAATCTCATTCTAATGACAAGATTTGGCTAATTAAAGTAGGGCTTAGGTAACCTTTTGGCTTAAAGGTGGTTAATGGAGGTTCTCTCTATTTTAGGAAGTGTGTAATGATGGAGAGAAGTCCCACCAACCCTAACATGATGCTAATCCCGAAATGGGCTTTGGGTCTAGCCGTTAACTCACTAATTACCCATTAAGCTATTCAAAACCAAGTGAAACTTCAAATAGCCATAACTCCCTAACAGTAAGTCCAGTTTACTATTATGACCACTGTCCAAAAAGAGGAACCAACATCCCAATCTAATGGAAGTGACTTCAGACCCTAATTCGACTCCTATCAATAGTTATTGTCCATACAACCTAAAATAAAAATAATATTAATATTTTATGATCATGTGATGCGTAAAATATACGTCGATAAGAGGCATAATTATATCCCGGTATAACAATATACACTAGAAAACAAAACCAAAAGCTTGCTTTATTTTGAACAAGATTCGCTATAAGAGGTAAGTTATATAATCAAATTACAAAATTGCCGTTATGGTATACCCTTAACTCTATCGGTCTTCCAGTTGCACTTAGGGCCAAATATGATAAAACGACCATATTCTCAATCTTCTTTCGTAGATAAATGTAACACCCCATATCTTTAGTAACATTATTTAGAACAATTAATTTGGTAAATTAAATGAAATAATGTAATTTGTTAAGAGAGTGAGATTTGTGATTTATAAAGGGGTAGCCGTGCCTATATAAACTAATGACCTAAATGGAATTAAAATAAACCTTTATACCCTAAACCCTTAACCACCATATTCCGCACATTCATTCATATTCATAAATAAAAACTAAAACCAAATAGAGGCCGACCACCATTAAAGAGGAAGAGGGGAAATCAAGCTAAATCAAGAGGAAGAAGCTAATTAATTTAAATCAAAGATCAAATCTCATCCCCTCAACATCAAAACAAAGGTGAATAATGACTACATCTCATATTTTTGATTGATTTCGGTTTTAGAATTCCGAAAGTATTTGCAAATGTTTTGCCATGTTTTGAATGATAAATGGATATATATATAAATATATATACATGTTGATGATTTAGACTATTTTATATGCATTTTATGATGAGAATTGATTTAGAAAACCTAGTTTATGACATCCAAATGACTTGCAAATTTAATCTGAGGTCAGAAATATTATTTAGAGATGGGTTTCAATTTTCATAATTTTCTAAATTAATGTGGATTTTATATGAATTTTCTAGTGAAGAAAATGCTATATTGGGTTTAAAATTAATTACGGCCAAATTATATTGGCTTAGGGTCTTAAATTTATATATGTTAGAAAATATATTAAATATGATTTTCTAGAATTTTTGTAGAATTTTCCTAAGTGTTTTAATGGATATATAAAATTATTTAAGGTATGAGACTTATATGTTTTATATATTTGTAAAAAGGAGAAGGGGTATTTTGTAAATAATTCAAATTTGTTATTTTTGAAAATTGACAGTATTTTTAGAAAAGAAAATTTGCAACTAAACGTAATTTGACAAACAAGGCAGATTAGGTACAAAGAATTAATTTAAAAAGACAAACCAACATGCTTTTTCCTATTTCAGTGCTTTCGGCACTAGGCTTCCAACTCCTTACCTCTGCCTCCGACTCCATCGAAACCAATGCATATGGTATCAGATACCTGGTACATAGTGAGTTAGATATAAGCGGAAGGTACTGGGTCAAAACCAAAGGTTTTGAGGGGACCAAAGCAAGCTTTGTTTTCAAATGAAAATGCGTCTGGTTTGCTTTCGAAAGGAATGCTTTCGACTTGGTTGGCTTCCAACTGGGTCAAATTGTTTTAAAGGAATGGTTTCGAAAGAGGTTTCTCCATTTGCTTAAATGCTTTCGAAGGGGCTGAAACCCCTAACTACCACCATTTTACCTTTCGACCCAGGTTGGTTTCGAAAGGGTTATTTTGTTTTTAAAACTTAGCCGCTTCTCCAACGCGAGATAGGTTTTGACACCATCCACTTCTTTTACTTTGGAAAAATATTTTCAAAAGAGAGCTTTCAACTTGGTTGTTTTATGACCCTTAGTTATGTTGAAAGATAAACACATAGGTTTCGACTTAAATGGTTTTGATGGTTTCGAAACTATGATCCACAAGCTTTTACTTGAACCCAATGCTTTCGAAGGAGATAGTTTTTTTATGGTTTTGAAAGGTTTTCCACATGTCTTACTTGAGCCCAATGCTTTCGAAGGAGTTGTTTAAATAGTATACTTTAATTATTTCGAAAGGTATAAATTATGGTTTCGAAGGGGAGGTCCCTCAGTATTTTCGAAAGGTATAAATTATGGTTTCGAAGGGGAGTTCCCTAATGGTTTCGCAAGGTTCGTGAAGTATTTTAAATGGAAGGTTTCCAATTGCTTTCAAAAGGCAAGTTTTATGTTTTGAAAATGATGTCTAAGGTTTAAATGCTTTCAAAAGATAAAGGGTTTTCAATGTTTTCGAAAGGACAATGGTATATGATTTCGAAAGGTATGTTTTGGCTTTCTGCCTAAGGTTATAGAGTAAAGTAGTTTACTTATATCGAAAGGGATACTTTCAATGGTTATGAAATGGGTATTGTCAATTGTTTCGAAAGGGTTGTTTAAAGGTTTTAAGCAAGGGTTTCGAATGAGTTTCTTTTGGCAATATTGCCTAAGTGTTTTAGAGTTAAAACAGGGTTTTAACTTATTTTGGAGGGATGGGAAATCCTTAATGATTTCATCAACATTATTTTGGGTAAAGTATATATAACATGGAAAATAGCTTCGAGTAAAGCAAAGAGTAAATTTTCCTTGTATATATATGATTTAAAAGTTTAAATCATTTTGAAAAGGTTTTCAAGGAAAAATTTAAAGGTTAATTAACCCTAAGAAAATGGCTCGGATATAGAAGACCAGACGGGACTGGTGTAGGGTCGCGCCCTATACATTGCTTCAGCCCCAAGCTAATTTTAGTCCAAAATTCCAATGTGTAGGGCTTAGTCACAGGTAGACTTAAATTATGGTTACATACAGAAAGGAATATATATGTACAGAAAAGAAAACGGGTTATTGGTGAGCCCGCAAAACCATTAGGATCAGTTAGACCTGGAGAAGTAAGTAAGGATAGACCATCCAGAAGAGGAGTATCTAACAGATGTTAGATTTTTATGTTTTTTGGTAGGCCCGAGTCGGCCAAGGGTTAGTCGTTTGCAAAACAAAACTATAATGAATGGACAGATAGTCCATTTAATAACGGATATGTACAAATACATGATATCCCTTTACATGTTTAAGCAGTTGATTGCAGGATTATGATTTGCAAAAAGATATGTTTTGAAAGAGATATTAGTAAGGGGAAACCCGTTCCGTTAAGCAGCCTTGTCTCACTCAATATCATATATAACTGAGATGTATAGTATTATTCACACCAGGCTCTTTGTCTGACTCGAAGTTTATGTTTTCCCCTTAAACTCTTGGGTGCTCGAAATTGATTTGAGTAGGCTGAGGGTTGAAGGTTTTCAGGTTTTAGTATGTGGACGAATAAAGTTTCCGAAGACGTGCAGGAGGCAGTTCTAGATATCTAAAGATATTTTGTTTAAAAAATTTCCGCTGTGATGTATTAAGACAGCTAGTCTAGTATTCTTTGATCATCCAAGGGGACATCTTCATATGTCGCTATTGGTGTAATTGTGATAATTATATTTGATCAATGCCTTGAAAATGTTATGGGATTATGTAAATGGATATGAAACATGTTTTGTGAAATGTAATGATAAATTTTGTTTTTGAAATCTGTGATTTTGTTTCATATTCATGTGATTCTGATATTATGAATACCATTAACATTACCGTATTTGGTCACCGGAAGTTAATACTATAGATGACAGCAGCATTTGTAGCGCTTAGCTTCGGGCCTCCAGATAGAGGATGTTACAACATACTTGTACTTGGTATACATAAGTATACGCTATATCTCTAGTCTCCTATATCTCTTAGGCTATTCTTATGTATCTCACGAGGCCAGAATGCATATATGGATGCTAAAAGAGTTAACATTAGTGGGGGAAGCACCACAACAAATAGAAATGCCAGACTAAGTACCAGGAGAAACCCAGGTCAGGCACAAGTAGAGAATGTGGGTGCTGGAGTCCTGCAAATGGATATTTGTAACATCCTGTATCTGGAGGCCAAAAGCTAAGCGCTACAGATACTGCAGCCATCCATAGTATTAACTTCTGGTGACAAAATATGGTAATGATAATGGTATCCATAATATCAGAAGCACATGAATATGAACAAATCATAGATTTCAAAAACAACATTTTGCTGATTACATTTCAAAACAATAATTCATATCCATGTTACATAATCCCTTAACGTTTCCCAGGCAATGATTAAATATATCATTACAAAATACGCCAAGAGCGACATATGACGATGCCCCCTTGGTTGATCGGAGAAATATTGTCATATCCGACTTAATATACACAGCGGAAAAATAAACAGAATAATCTGTAATCCTAATTAGCTATCCATCAACCACCTGCTCGTCTTCGGAAGCTTTATTCGCCAAAAGACTAAAACCTGAAAACCTCAACCCTCAGCCTACTCAAATCAATTTTGAGTACCCGAGAGTTTAAGAGGAAATAAAAAAATTCGAGTCAGACATAAAGCCTGGTGTGAATAACTCTGTTACATCTCGGTTTACTGATATTAAGTGAGACCACGCCGCTTAGCGGAACGGGTTTCCCCTCACTAATATCCTTTTCAAAACATATTTATTTTGCAAATCCTTTCCTGCAACCAAACTGGTTAATCAAACTGATTATATCAAAATAGCAATATCCTTTATGCTAATAAATGGACTATTTGTCCGTAAAACAGGTAACATGTGAGCTATCTGCCCACAACATAATAGCAAGGTCTGTTATGCTAATAAAAGGACTATCTGTCCGAAAAACAATAGCAAGGTCCATATGCTAAAATGGACTAAATGTCCATAAAAGTGGGCTAACTGCCGCTAATTTGACTAATTGTCTGAATCAAACTGGACGAACTGTCCGAATCAAAATGGACTAACTGTCCAAAATTTAGGCTGCCTGCCTGCAAAATGGACTAACTATCAAAAATCTTTTCTTAGGATTAACTACCCTTTAAATTTTCCTTGAAAACTGTTTTCAAAATGGTTTAGTCCTTCAAATCATATATATACAAGGAAAGTATATCTTTAGCTTTACTCTAAGTCATTTTGCCATGATATATATACTTTACTCAAAATAATGTTGATGAATTTTAATGAGGATTAACTATCCTTCCAAAACAAGTCAAAACCCTTTTTAACTTGAAAATACTTAGGCTATACTACCTATTCAATACATTCAAAACCTTTGTTTAAACCCTTGAAACACCCCTTCGAAACCCTTAAAGATAATCCCTTCGAAACCATTGAAAGTGACCCTTTTGAAAGCTTTAAAAACCTTTGACATCTTTCTTTTAAAAACCTTTAAACATTGCCCTTTGAAACCTTTGGAAAACCTTTCCTTTCGAAACCATTCGAAACCATTAGAAAACAATACCTTTCGACTTCTTTGAAACCTCTGGGAACCACCCATTTAAAACCTCTTTTGAAACCTTTTGAAAGCATTAAACTTAAACCTTTTGAAAGCATTTGGGTTCAATTTAAAATATATGGAAACCTTTCGAAACCATTCAAAGTTGACTCCTTCGAAACCCTTTGAAAACGTCTCAGTCGAAACCATTGGATTATGCCTTCAAGTAGAGCAAAAGGACATAACCCCATTAAAGTCGAAAGAACTTCCTTTTGAAATCATTCAAATCATCTCTTTTGAAACCAGTTTGGGTTTTACTTTACTTATAGAAAAAAGGGTCTTAAAACATTTTAGTTGAAAGCAACTGCTTCGAAATCATTTCCAAAGTAATGAAGTGATGGTGTCAAAACCATCCCTTCGAAAGCATTAGAGAGATGGGTAGATTTTCTAAAACAAAAACAATCCCTTCAAAACCTACTGGATCGAAAGGTAAAAGGCGGCAGCTAGGCATTTCGACCTAGTCGAAAGCATTCATTTAATACAAAGATGCAACCCAATGGAAACCATTTCCTTTTAAACCATTTGACCTAGTCGAAACCCAACCAAGTCGAAAGCAAGCAGGTGTATTTTTCTTTAAAATCAAAACAAAGCTTCAACCCTTTCGAAACCCTATGATTTCGACCCTGTACCTTTCACCCACATCTAATTCATTACGTACCAATTTCCTGATACCATATGCATTGGTTTCGACTGTGTCGGAGGCGATAGTATGGAGGCGAAACCTGGTGCCGAAGGAGACGAAACAGTGAAAAACCTATTTATTTGTACTTTTAAACTATTTTTTTGTACCTAATCTGCCTTGTTTGTCTAAATCTGATTGGTTGCCATATTACTTTTTCAAAAGTGCTGCCATTTTCCAGAATTAATAAATTCAAATTATTTACAAAAAGCCTCTTCTCCATTTTAAAACATATAAAACATTTAAGTCTCATACCTAAACTAATTTTATACACCTATCAAAACTCTTAGGAAAAATCTGGAAAAATTCCAGTAAATCTCTTTTAATATGTTTTCTAACATATAAAAATTTTAGACCCAAACCATATATTATTTACCCGTAAATAATTTGTAACTCAAATTATCATTTTTTTTACTAGAAAATTCTTATAAAATCCACACTAATTCCAAAAATTCTGAAAATTGAAACTCATCTCCAAAATATTATTTCTGATCTTCATAAAAATTCGCAAGGCAAAACGATGTCAATTAATAGGGTTTTTACGTTAAAACATATCATAAATGCAATATGAAAAACCATAATTCGTCAATAGTATATATAAACATTCCATCATTCAAAAACATAGCAAATCATTGCAAAATATTCGAAATTCATCTTAAAACTGAAAGCACAATCAAAAATGAGATGTAAACATTATTCACCTTAGTCTTTGTGATTAAAGAGATAGAGACATGAATAGATTTGATTTGCTTCTTTTCTTCTTCTTTTTCCTTGTTAATGGTGGCCGGCCTTGAGTTTTCAAAATTTAGAATGATAATGAACGTGTATATTTTTACATGGCTAAGGTTTGGAGGATATAGGAATGGCCTCTTTCATATTCTACCCCTCCTCTAATTCATTTTAAACCCTTATTTTAATTCGTTGCTAAATGGCATGGCTACCCCTTTAATAAAATCAAATCTCAATTCGCTGATTAATACATTATTTTATTTTATTTAGATAATTAAATATTCTAAATATTGTTACCAAAAATCTGGAGTGTTATAGACTCCCCTCCTTAAAGAATTTCGTCCTCGAAATTATGATAAGGTACACAACAAATCAAACAAGAAGGTAAAACATACATCAAACAAGTCAGGATAAGTATCTCTAATTATGCTCTCAACTTCCCAAGTACAGTCCCTGTCATAGTCACTCCACTGGACTTTGACTAATCTGACTGTCTTGGTTCTAAGCCTCTTCTCATCTCTCGCAACAATGCGAACTGGCTTCCTCACTATGGTCAAGTCCGGTTCTACCACTAAATCTAGCAAAGTCGGTGTAATAATAGTCTTTGGGTCTCTAACACACTTTCTGAGATGAGAAACATGAAAAACATCGTGGATACCTACCACACTGCTAGGTAACTCAACCCTATATGCGAGTTTCCCGATCCTCTCAACAATAGAAAAAGGTCCAACGAATCTCGGTGATAACTTCCCCGATTTACCAAACCTAATCACACCTTCATTGGTGTCACTTTGACGAAAACTTGGTCTCCAACTGAGAACTCTAGATCTTTCCATCTCTTATATGCATAACTTTTCTGCCTAGACTGAGCCTCCTTCATTCTAGCCCGAATGACCTCAATCTTTTCTGTAGCTTCTCTGACTAAATCTGGACCAAGAACCAACCTATCCCCAGTCTCTAGCCAACATACGGGAGATTTGCATGGTCTTCCATACAAAGCTTCAAATGGTGCCATCCCAATACTAGTCTGATAACTGTTGTTATACAAAAACTTGACTAAATGCAGATGGTCTTCTCATGATCCCCCGAAATCTAGAACACAAGCTCTTAACAAATCCTCCAAGATTTTGTTAACCCTTTCTGTTTGCCCATCTGTCTGTGGATGGTAAGCGGTACTCATCTTGAGCTTGGTTCCCAAAACTTCCTACGGACTCCTACAGAACTCGCTATTGAACAAAGGATCTCTATCACTAACTATGCTACTAGGAATTCCATGTAGTCTAACCACATTCCTCGTAAATAACTTTGCCAAAACAGGTGTCGTCCTGGTTGACTTAACTGGAATGAAATGGGAACTCTTGGTCAACCTTTCCACTATGACCCATATAGTATCATTTCCTCTGTTCGACCTTGGCAACCCGTCAAAAAAATCCATGGATACAGAATCCCACTTCCATATCGGAATATCTAACGGCTGGAGCAACCCACTTGGCTTCTAGTGTTCGGCCTTTGCCTGCTGGCAAACCATGCACTGCTTCACACACAAACCAATATCTCGCTTCATGCCTTCCCAGAAGAAACTCCTCCTCATGTCCTGATACATCTTAGTACCTCCTGGATGAATGGTGAATTTTGAATGATGGAATTCCTCTAAGACTTCTTTTCTTATGTTTCCTACACTCGGAATACATAATCTTCCTTTCTTTCTCAACCACCCATTCTGGTCAAGACTGAAATCTTTCAAGTCGTCGCTCTCGGTTCCTTCTCTTAGCTTCCTGATCCATTCGGTTAACACTAGATCCTCCATCTGTTTAGAAGCAATCTTTTCGATCAACACTGGTCGAACTTTTAAACAAGATAATACAACTGTATCTCCACTAGACCCAGCCTCGGATCTCCACTGCACTCTACAATCGGCTAATGCTTACAAACCCTCCCACTCAGCAATCATCACCAAAACTGCATTCTGATGTTTCCTGCTAAGTGCATCTGCAACCTTGTTGCCTTTTCCCGGTGTGTACTCGGTCCCAAAATCATAAGCGGCAATAAACTCTAACCACTTGTTGTCTCATGTTCAACACCTTCTGAGATAACAAATACTTCAGCGACTTATGAGCTGTATATAACTCAAACCTTTCTCCCAAAAGGTAATGTCTCCATACCTTCAAAGCAAAAAATAACTACAGCCGATTCTAAATCATGTGTCGGATACCTAACCTCATGCGATCTAAGCTGTCTAGAAGCATAGGCAATTACTTTACCCCTCTGCATTAGCACAGCTCCTAATCCTGTTCCACATGCATCGGTATAAACCACCAAATCTTGATTCCCTTCCGGAACAATCAACACAGGTGTATGGGTCAATAAGTGTTTCAAATTCTAGAATGCTTCCTCACACTTATCGGTCCACACAAACTTCACATCCTTTCTTGTTAGCTGGGTCATCGGTGCCGCTATCCGCAAAAGATCCTTAATGAACCTACGATAATAACCGGCCAACCCAAGAAAACTCTTTATCTCGGTTACTGTCTCGGGTCTCTTCCAACTATTTACTGCCCCAATCTTTATCGGATCTACAAACAACCCTTCCCTTAAGACTACATGACCAAGAAACTTCACTTCTTTCTTCCAGAAGTGACACTTCAAAAACTTTGCTTTCAACTGATGCTGCATCAGCGTCTCAACCACTACTCTAAGATGAACTTCATGCTCTCTTTCATCCATAAAGTATATCAAGATATCATCTATGAAAACCAACACGAACCTATCCAAGTGCTCTTGGAAAACCCGGTTCATCAAATCTACTACGAAAGCTGGCGCATTAGTCAGTCCGAACGGCATAACTAACCATTCATACAACCCATACCTAGTCCTAAACACCGTCAAAGATATACTTTCCTCTGCTACCCTAAGCTGGTGGAACCCTGTCGCTAAATCCAACTGAGAAAATACCTTGGCTCCACTCCACTGGTCGAACAAATCGTCAATCCTTGGCAATGAATATCGATTCTTTATCGTCCTCTCATTTAACTTATGATAATCATTACAAAGCCTCAACGATCCATCCGGCTTCTTAGCAAACACTACAGCTGCTCCCCAAGGCAAACTACTCGACTTGATAAAACTTTTGCCTTCTAAATCCACCAACTGCACCTTCAACTTCCTTATCTCTGAAGGGGTCATCCTGCTTGGCGGCCTACTCACTGGTTCTGCTCTCGGAACCAAATCTATCCAAAACTCAATGGCTCATTTTGGTGGCAATCCAACTACAGGTTCAAAAACATTTGCGAATTCTCTAACCATAAAAACTCGACTTAACTCATCTTCCGGCTCCATAGCACCCAACAAGGCATACATCTCACCGTAAGAACCTTCCATGGTATAAACTATCTGATCACTACAATATGGGTGTCTAAGCGATATTTTCCTATCCTGGCAAAATATCCTAACATCGTACTCACTTAACCAATCCATACCAAGAATGATTCTGAACCTCACAAAATCAAACACATGCAAACTGCAAATAAAAGTATGACCTAACAAGTCAAACTCTAACTGGTCACATCTCAACCCTAGAGTTGCATACTCTCCTATTGGATTCGCAACCCGTAAGGAAGTAACTAAATATGTGGGTTCTAGGTTAATCTTATATATCAAACATCTAGATATAAAAGAATGCGATGCACCAGTATCAAATAGAATGCTAATAGACATACCATGAATCTGAAGCGTACCTCCCAAGACAACCTTTCCTTTTTGCTAAGTTGTTGGCTTAGAAGCAGCAAGCTCCAATGCATACACCTTGCCCTTTCCATCCTTAGCGGGCTCCTTGCACTGGCTCTTATAGTGGCCTATCTGGTTATAGTTGTTGCACCTGACATTCTTCCTCCCAACTACTTCTTTTGCCTTCCCAGCACGACACTCATTGGAAAAGTGCCCCTTCTTTTTGCACTTGAAACAGACAATCTCAGACTTCCCCTGCTTAGCTGCTCCACCCTTCTGAGCACCTTTCTTCGTAATGAACTTCCTTTTCTGACCCTACCAAACCGGGACTTCTTTAGCCTTACTCTTCTCTAGAGAATAAAGCAACTCCTCATGCCTTAAGGCCATCTCCACAACAAAATCAGAAGGACCTCTAATATGAGGTAAGATAGCCCTGGCTAACTCAGGCTTCAACTCCCTGATAAACTTCTCGTTCCTCTTCATGACTGTATCCACTGAAGCATACCCATATTGGGCCAACTCCTTGAACTTCTTAGCATACTCCAGAATTGATAACTCCCCCTGCTCTAACTTAGCAAATTTCTGATCAGAGAAGAGTATGTCATTGCAGACATAAACCTCTCCTGGAACCTTCCCTTGAAATCGTCCCAGGCCATTGCCTCCTCATCCACTGCCACAGTCACACTATTCCACCAGAACAAAGCAGCTCCCTAAAGCTGTCTAGATGCCAACCTCCTCTTCTGCTCGTCATTGAGCCCCAAGTCTGCAAAAATCCTTTCGTAGTGCAACAACTAGTTCTCTACCTCAATGGCATCCTCCGTCCCAACAAACGGCTTCCCTCCAAGCTTAATGTAGTCCTCACTCAACCTAGCATAGTCGTTAGCAACTGGAGCTCCCAGAACTCCTCCTCCCACTACTCTAGCAGCAATACCTGCATGCACGATATTCACAAAGAACTGATACATATCTTCCATTCCAACCTGCGGGACTTCAGCACCCACATTCTCTACTTGTGCCTGACCTTGACCTCTTCTCACATTAGACCTGGCATTCCCTCCAGCGCCTTCCCCTCCTAGGTTAACTCTTCCTCTTCTTCCTTCCATATCTGTATTCAAACCTCATGAGATACAGAAATATAACCTAACAAGGATAGGAGACCAGAGATAAAACATATACTTATATATAACATATACAAGTACGTTACTATAGTGTTATCACATACCCCATTCTTACTCTACTTCTTTAGGATTATGTTTTAAAAAGCATTTTTAGTTAAAAAATTTCATAAACCTATGCTCTGATACTAAGTTGTAACATCCTACATCTGGAGGCCAAAAGCTAAGCGCTACAGATGTTGTAGTCATCCATAGTATTAACTTCTGGTGACAAAATACGGTAATGATAATGGTATCCAAAATATCAGAAGCATATAAATATGAACAAAATCACAGATTTCAAAAACAACATTTTGCTGATTACATTTCAAAACAATAATTCATATCCATGTTACATAATCCCTTAACGTTTCCTAGGCCATCATTAAATATATCATTACAAAATATGCCAAGAGCAAAATATGGCGATGCCCCCTTGGTTGATCAGAGAAATATTATCATATCTGAATTAATATACACAGTGGAAAAATAAATAAAATAATCTGTAATCCTAATTAGCTATTCGTCAGCCACCTGCTTGTCTTCGGAAACTTTATTTGCCAAATGAATAAAACCTAAAAACCTCAACCATCAGCCTACTCAAATCAATATTGAGTACCCGAGAGTTTAAAGGGAAACAAAAACTTATAGTCAGACATAAAGCCTGGTGTGAAAAACTCTGTTACATCTCGGTTTATTGATATTAAGTGAGACCACGTCGCTTAGCGGAACGGGTTTCCCCTCACTAATATCCTTTTCAAAACATATTTACTTTGCAAATCCTTTCCTGCAACCAAACTGGTTAATCAAACTAATTATATCAAAATAGCAATATCCTTTGTGCTAATAAATGGACTATATGTCCGTAAAACAGGTAATATGTGAGCTATCTGCCCACAACATAATAGCAAGGTCTATTATGCTAACAAAAGGACTATCTGTCCGAAAAACAATAGCAAGGTTTGTTATGCTCAAATGGACTAACTGTCCATAAAACTGGGCTAACTGCCGCTAACTGGACTAACTGTCCGAATCAAACTGGATGAACAGTCCGAAATTTAGGCCGACTGGCTGCAAAATGGACTAATTGTCCCAAATCTTTTCTTAGGGTTAACTACCCTTTAAATTTTCCTTGAAAATACTTTTCAAAATGATTATTCCTTTAAATCATATATTTACAAGAAAAATATATCTTTATCTTTACTCTCAGCCATTTTGCCATGATATATATACTTTACTCAAAATAATGTTGATGAATTTTAATGAGGATTAACTATCCTTCCAAAATAAGTCAAAACCTTTTTTAACTTGAAAATACTTAGGCTATACTGCCTATTCAATACATTCGAAACCTTTGTTTAAACTCTTTAAACACCCTTTCGAAACCCTTTCGAAACTATTAAAAGTGACCCTTTCGAAAGCTTTAAAAACCTTTGACATCTTTCTTTTAAAAACCTTCAAACATTGCCTTTCAAAACCCCTGGAAAACCATTCCTTTCGAAACCATTCGATACCATCAGAAAACAACACCTTTCGACTTCTTTGAAACCTCTAGGGAACCACCCCTTCGAAACCTCTTTTAAAACCTTTCAAAAGCAATAAACTTAAACCTTTCGAAAGCATTTGGGTTCAATTTAAAATATGTGGAAACCTTTTGAAACCATTCAAAGTTAACTCCTTCGAAACCCTTTAAAAACGTCTCGGTCGAAAACATTGGATTATGCCTCAAGTAGAGCAAAAGGACATAACCCCATTAAAGTCGAAAGCACTTCCTTTAGAAATCATTCAAATCATCTCTTTCGAAACCAGTTTGGGTTTTAATTTACTTATAGAAACTTAAAACATTTGAGTCGAAAGCAATTGGTTCGAAACCATTTCCTAAGTAATGAAGTGATGGTGTCAAAACCATCCCTTCGAAAGCATTGGAGAGATGGGAAGATTTTCTAAAAAAACAATCCCTTCGAAACCTACTAGATCAAAAGGTAAAAGGCGGCAGCTAGGTGTTTCGACCTAGTCGAAAGCATTTATTTAAAACAAAGATGCAACCTTATCGAAACCATTTCCTTTTAAACCATTTGACCTAGTCGAAACTCAACCAAGTCGAAAGCATCTTAGTCGAAAGCAAGCAGGCTTATTTTTCTTTAAAATCAAAACAAAGCTTCAACCCTTTCGGAACCCTATGCTTTTGACCCTATACCTTTCGCCCACATTCAATTCATTACATACCAGTTGCCTGATACCATACGCATTGGTTTCGACTGTATAGGAGGCGATAGTATGGAGGCGGAACCTGGTGCCGAAGGAGAGAAACAGTGAAAAACCTAATTATTTGTACTTTTAAACCATTTCTTTTGTACCTAACCTGCCTTGTTTGTTCAAATCTGATTGATTGCCATATTACTTTTTCAAAAGTGCTACCATTTTCCAGAATTAACAAATTCAAATTATTTACAAAAAGCCCATTCTCCATTTTAAAACATATAAAACATTAAAGTCTCATACCTTAAATAATTTTATATACCTATCAAAACTCTTAGGGAAAATCTGGAAAAATTCCAGTAAACTCTTTTAATATGTTTTCTAACATATAAAAATTTCAGACCCAAACCATATATTATTTACCCAAAAATAATTTATAACCCAAATTATCATTTTCTTTACTAGAAAATTCATATAAAATCCACATTAATTCCAAAAATTGTGAAAATTGAAACCCATCTCCAAAATATTATTTCTCATCTTCATAAAAATTTGCAAGGCAAAAAGATGTTAATTAATAGGGTTTTTACCTTAAAACATATCATAAATTAAATATGAAAAACCATAATTCATCAACAAGTATATATAAACATTCCTATTCAGAATTCATCTTAAAACCGAAAGCACAATAAAAAATGAGATGTAAACATTATTCACCTTAGCCTTTGTGATTAAAGAGATTGAGATATGAATAGATTTTATTTGCTTAAGCTTCTTCCTTGCTGTTCTTCTTCTTTTTTCTTGTTAATGGTGGACGGCCTTGAGTTTTCAAAATTTAGAATGATAATGAACTTGTATATTTTTACATGGCCAAGGTTTAAAGGATATAGGAACGACCTCTTTCCTATTCTACCCCTCCTCTAATTCATTTTAAACCCTTGTTTAAATTCATTGCTAAATTGCATGGCTACCCCTTTAATAAAATCAAATCTCAATCCCCTAATCAACATATTATTTTATTTAATTTAGCTAATTAAATATTCTAAATATTGTTACTAAAAATCTGGGGTGTTATAATATGGGAGCAATGTATCAGTTCTTCACAAACATGGTGCAAGCGGGAATTGATGCTGGAGTAGTTGGAGGTAATGCCGTAGGAAGGAATCAGGAAGCCGCAGTAGTGACTAACTATGCTATTCTGAGTAGAGATTATACCCGGCTAAGAGGAAAGCCATTCATTAGCACCGAAGATGCTATTGGGGTAGAGAATTGGTTACTGCACTGTGAAAGGATCTTTGTAGATATGGAGCTCAATGACGAGCAAAAGAGACGGCTTGCTTCAAGACAGTTGCAAGGAGCAGCACTGCATTGGTGTATCAGTGTTACAGTCGATGTTAATAAAGAAGCTCTGGCATGGGACAAATTGAAGAGGAGATTTAAAGGAAGGTTCATGTTTGAGGTTGCAAAGTCTATCTTGCTCAGGAAGTTTGCTGAATTGGAGTAGGGAGAAATGACTATTTTTGAGTATGCTAGAAGGTTTGAGGAGCTAGCAATGTATGGGTATGCGACACTTAGGATAAAGTGTGACCACTTAGAGTTTGATTTGTTAGGTCACAACTTTGTTTGCAGTTTGTATATGTTTGATTTCATGGGGTTCGGACTTATTCTAAGGATGGATTGGTTAAGTAAATAAAATGCTAGGATATTTTGCCATGATAGGAAAATATCACTTAGACACCCTGACTGTAGAGATCGGATAGTATATTCCATGGAAAACCCTAGTTGTGAGGTTAATGTGTTGTTGGGTGTTATGGAGGAAGAAGATGAGATAAGTCGAGTTTTTGTGGTAGTGAATTTGCAGATTTTTTTGAGCTAGTAGTTGGATTGCTACCAAAATGTGCCATCGAGTTTTGGATAGATTTAGTACCCGAAGCAGAACCGATAAGTAGACCGCCAAGAAGAATGACACCTACTAAGATGAGAGAGTTAAAGGTGCAGTTAGTGGACATGGAAGGCAAAAATCTTATTAGACCAAGCAGTTCGCCTTGGGTTGCAGCCGCAGTTTCTATGAAGAAATCGGATGGATCGTTAAGGCTATGTATCGACTATCATAAGTTGAATGAGAGGGCGATAAAGAATCGATATCCATTGCCTAGAATTGATGATTTTTTTGACCCGTTAAGTGAAGCCAAAGTATTTTCTCAGTTGGATTTAGCAACTGGATTCCATCAGCTTAGGGTAGCTGTAGAGAGTATTTCTTTGACGGGGTTTGGGACCAGATATGGATCGTACGAATGGTTAGTGAGGCCGTTCGGACTGACTAACGCGACGACATTCTTCATACATTTAATGAACCGAGTTCTCCGAGAGCACTTGGATAGGTTCGTGTTGGTGTTCATAGATGATATTTTGGTATACTCTAAGGATGAGAGAGGGCATGAAGTTCATCTCAAAGTAGTGCTAGAGACTTTGAGAGAACATTAGCTGAAGGTGAAGTTTTTGAAGTGTCTTTTCTAGAAGAGAGAAGTGAAGTTTCTTGGTCATATAGTTTCAGAGAAAGGGTTGTCATTAAATCCAACTAAGATCGAGCCAGTGAATAGTTGGAAGAGGCCGAAATGGTGACTGAGATAAGAAGTTTTTGGGGATTAGCTAGAATTATCGAAGATTTATTAAGGATTTTCGCGGATAGCAGCACCGATGACTAAGCTAACTCAAAAGGAAATAAAATTCGTCTAGATAGATAAGTGTGAGGATGCATTCCAGTAGCTGAAACACTTATTGATGAATGCACCTGTATTAGTTGTTCCAGAAGGAAATCAAGACCTAGTGGTATATACAAATGCTTGTGGAGTAGGGTTAGGAGCTGTGTTGATGCAAAGAGGTAAAGTGAATGCCAATGCTTCTAGACAGCTTAGACCGCATGAAGTTAGGTGTCCTACACATGACTTGGAATTAGCAGCTGTGATTTTTGCTTTGAAGGTGTGGAGACATTACCTTTTGGGAGAGAGATTCGAGTTATTTACGGATCATAAGTCACCGAAGTATTTATTCTCTCAAAAGGAACTGAATATGAGACAACAGAGGTGGTTAGAGTTTTTAGCTCCCTATGACTTTGGTATCGAGTACACACCGAGAAAAGGCAACAAAGTTGCAAATGCACTTAGCAAGAAGCATTAGAATGCAGCGTTGGCGATGATAGCTGAATGGAAAGATTTAGAAGCATTGACTACATGCAGAATACAGTGGAGATCTAAGGGTAGTTCAAGTACAGAAACTGCTATGTTGTCATGTTTAGAAGTTTAACCAGTTATGATCGAAAGGATTGCTTCTAAGCAAGGAGAAGATCCAGCGTTGGCCGAACAGATCAGGAAAGTTAAGGGATGAAACCGAGAGTGATAATTTGAAGGATTTCCATATTGACTAGAATGGGTGGTTGAGAAAGAAGGAAAGATTATGTGTTATGAATGCGGGAAGCATTATGAAAGATATTCTTGAGGAATGCCATCGTTCGAAGTTCACCATTCATCCAAGAGGAACGAAGATGTATCAAGATATGAAGAGAAGTTTCTTCTGGGAAGGTATAAAGAGGGATGTCGGTTTGTTGGTTAGGCAATGTGTAAACTGTCAGCAAGTGAAGGCCAAACATTAGAAGCCGGGTGGATTGCTTCATCCTTTAGAGATTCCAGTTTGGAAATGAGATTCTAAATATATGGATTTTATAGACGGGTTGCCAAGGTAAAAAATAGTTGATAGATTGACCAAGAGTGCCCATTTAATTCTAATTAAGTCAACCAGGACGGCACCTGTTTTGGCTACGTTGTTCATGAAGAACATGGTTAGACTTCATTAAATTCCTAGTGGTATTGTAAGCGATAGAGGTTCCCTATTCACTAGCGAGTTCTGGAAGAGTCTACATGAGACTCTGGGAACCAAGCTCAGGATGAGTACTGCTTACCATCCGCAGACAGATGGGAAAACGAAAAGAGTTACAAAATCTTGGAAGATTTGTTACGAGCTTGTGTATTGGACTTTGGGAAATCATGGGAAGACCATCTACACTTAGTCGAGTTTTTGTATAACAATATTTATCAGATTAGTATAGGGATGGCACTATTTGAACCTTTATATGGAAGGCCATGCAAATCTTCAGTTTGTTGGTTAAAAACTGAGGATAGGTTGATTCTTGGTCCGGATTTGGTTAGAGAAGCTGCATAGAAGATCAAGCTGATTCGAGCAAGAATGAAGGAAGCTCAATCTAGGCAGAAAAATGATGCTGATAAGAGACGGAAAGACTTGGAGTTCTCGGTTGGAGATCATGTTATCATCAAAGTATCACTGATGAAAGGTGTTATCGGTTTGGGAAGACAGGAAAGTTAGCACCCAGATTCGTTGGACCATTTCCTATTGTTGAGAGAATCAGGAAACTCGCATATAGAGTAAAGTTACCAAATAGTTTGGCAGGTGTCCATGATGTTTTTCATGTTTCTCATCTAAGGAAGTATACTCGAGATCCAGAGACTACTATTATACCTCCAGTGTTAGATGATTTAGTAGTGGAGCCGAATTTGACTATAGTTAGGAAGCATGTCCATATAGTCGCGAGAGATGAGAAGAAGTTAAGAAGCAAGACAGTCGGATTAGTCAGAGTCCAGTGGAGCGGCGACGAGAAAGGCTGTACTTGGGAAACTGAAAGCAAGATTCGAGATACTTATCCTGACTTGTTTCATGGTATGTTTTACCTTTTTGATTGATTGGATGAGTACCTTATCGTAATTTCAAGGATGAAATTCTATAAGGAGGGGAGTCTGTAACACCCTATATTTTTAGTAACATTATTTAGAGCATTTAATTAGGTAAATTAAATGAAATAATGTAATTTGTTAAGAGAGTGAGATTTGTGATTTATAAAGGGGTAGCCATGCCTATGTAACTAATGAACTAAATGAAATTAAAATGAATTAAGTTAGGTTATGTAGGCAGGGGCAAAATAGGAAGAAGCAATACCCTTATACACTAAACCTTTAACCACCATATTCCACACCTTCATTCATATTCACAAATTAAAACTAAAACCAACCAGAGGCCAGCCACCATTAAAGAGGAAGAGGGGAAATCAAGCTAAATCAAGAGGAAGAAGCTAATTAATTTAAATCAAAGATCAAATCTCATCTCCTTAACATCAAAACAAAGGTGAATAATGACTACATCTCATATTTTTGATTGATTTCGATTTTAGATTAATTTCGAAAGTATTTGCAAATGTTTTGCCATGTTTTGAATGATAAATGGATATATATATATACACATGTCGATGGTTTAGACTATTTTATATGCATTTTATGATGAGAATTAATTTAGAAAACCTAGTTTATGACATCCAAATGACTTGCAAATTTAATCTGAGGTCAGAAATATTATTTTAGAGACGGGTTTCAATTTTCATAATTTTATAAATTAATGTGGATTTTATATGAATTTTCTAGTGAAGAAAATTCTATATTGGGTTTAAAATTAATTACGGCCAAATTATATTGGTTTAGGGTCTGAAATTTATATATATTAGAAAACATATTAAAAATGATTTTCTAGGATTTTTGTAGAATTTTCCTAAGTGTTTTAATGGATATATAAAATTATTTAAGGTATGAGACTTAAATGTTTTATATATTTATAAAAGGGAGAAGGGGTATTTTGTAAATAATTTAAAGGGGTTTTTAGGTTCAAGGAAAAAGTTGAAAAAAAATTTAGTCTCATGGACAACAAGTTTGCTTTTTAGGCTGAAGGACACTTTCTAGTGCACATCACAGAATGATAGTTGAAACTATCATTTTCTGTTTACACTAAAAAGTACCCTTTAGACTAAAAAGCAAACTTGTTGTCTCTGGGGCTAAAATTTTTTACAACTTCTTCCCTGTTCCCATTTTCCTGATAATTCAAATTTGTTATTTCTGAAAATTAGCAGTACTTTTAGAAAAGAAAATTTGCAACCAATCATAATTTGACAAACAAGGTAGGTTAGGTATAAAGAATTAAATTAAAAAGTCAAATCAACACGCTTTTTCCTGTTTTAGTGCTTTCGGCACCATGCTTCCAACTCCTTATCTCCGCCTCCTACTCCATCGAAACCAATTCACATGGTATCAGATACCTGGTACGTAGTGAATTGGATATAGGCGGAAGGTACTGGGTCGAAACCAAAGGTTCTAAGGGAATCGAAGCATGCTTTGTTTTCAAATGAAAATGCGTCTGCTTTGCTTTCAAAAGGAATGCTTTCAACTTGATTGGCTTCCGACTGGGTCAAATTGTTTTAAAGGAATGGTTTCGAAAGAGGTTGCGCCTTTTGCTTAAATGCTTTCGAAGGGACCGAAACCCCTAACTGCCGTCTTTTTACCTTTTGACGTAGGTTGGTTTCGAAAGGGAAATTTTGTTTATAAAACTTAGCCGCTTCTCTAACACCTTCGAAGGGATAGGTTTCGACACCATCCACTTCTTTTACTTAGGAAAAATGTTTTCGAAAGAGAGCTTTCGACTTGGTTGTTTTATGACCCTTAGTTCTGTTGAAAGATAAACCCATAGGTTTCGACTTAAATGGTTTTGAGGGTTTCGAAACTATGATCCAGAAGCTTTTACTTGAACCCAATGCTTTCGAAGGAGATAGTTTTAAATGGTTTCAAAAGGTTTTCCACATGTTTTACTTGAGCCCAATGCTTTCGAAGGAGTTGTTTAAGTAGTATACTTTAATGTTTTCGAAAGGTATAAATTATGGTTTTCGAAGGGAAGGTCCCCCAGTATTTTTGAAAGGTATAAATTATGGATTCGAAGGGGGAAGTTACCCTAATGGTTTTGAAAGGTACGTGAAGTATTTTAAATGGAAGGTTTCCAATTGCTTTCGAAAGGCAAGTTTTATGTTTTGAAAAGGCTGTCTAAGGTTTTAATGCTTTTGAAAGAGAAAGGGTTTTCAATGTTTTCAAAAGGACAATGGTATATGGTTTCGAAAGGTATGTTTTGGCCTTCGGCCTAAGGTTATAAAGTAAAGTTGTTTACTTATATCGAAGGGGTACTTTCAATGGTTACAAAAGGGGTACTTTCAATGGTTTCGAAAGGGTTGTTTAAAGGTTTTAAACAAAGGTTTCGAATGAGTTGCTTTTGGCAATATTAAGTGTATTTAAGTTAAAAAGAGGTTTTAACTTATTTTGGAGGATGGGAAATCCTTAATGATTTTATCAACATTAGTTTGGGTAAAGTATATATAACATGGAAAATAACTTAAATTAAAGCAAAGAGTATATTTTCCTTGTATATATACGATTTAAAGATTTAAATCATTTTGAAAAAGTTTTCAAGGAAAAATTTAAAGGGTAGTTAACCCTAAGAAAATGACTTAGATACAGAAGACCAGATGGGACTAGTGTAGGGTCGTGCCCTACACATTAGCTTTAACCCCAAGCTAATTTTAGTCCAAAATTCCAGTGTGTAGAGCTTAGTCACAGGTAGACTTAAATGATGGTTACATACAGATAGGAATATATATGTACAGAGAAGAAGACAAGTTATTAGTGAGCTCGCAAGACCATTAGGATCAGTTAGACCTGGAGAAGTAAGTAAGGACATACCATCCAGAAGAGGAGTATCTAACAGATGTTAGATTTTTATGTTTTCTAGTAGGCCCGAGTCGGCCAAGGGTTAGTAGTTTGCCAAACAAAACTATAGTGAATGGACAGAAAGTCCATTTAATAATGGATATGTACAAATACATGATATCGCTTGACATGTTTAACCAGTTGATTGCAGGATTATGATTTTCAAAAAGATATGTTTTGAAAGAGATATTAGTGAGGGGAAATCCTTTTCGTTTAGCGGCATGATCTCACTCAATATCATATATAACCGAGATGTATAGTATTATTCACACCAGGCTCTTTGTCCGACTCGTAGTTTATATTTCCCCCTTAAACTCTCGGGTGCTCAAAATTGATTTGAGTGGGCTGAAGGTTGAAGGTTTTCAGGTTTTAGTAGGTGGACGAATAAAGATTTCGAAGACGTGCAGGAGGCAATTCTAGATATCTAAAGATATTTTGTTTTAAAAATTTCCGATGTGATGTATAAGACAGTTAGTCTAGTATTCTCTGATCATCCAAGGGGACATCTTCATCTATCGCTCTTGGCGTAATTGTAATAATTACTGATCAATGCCTAGGAAATGTTATGGGATTATGTAAATGGATATGAAACATGTTTTGTGAAATGTAATAAGAAAAGCTGTTTTTGAAATCTGTGATTTTGTTTCATATTTGTGTGATTCTGATATTATGAATAGCATTAACATTATCGTATCTGGTCATCGGAAGTTAATACTATGGATGACTGCAACATCTGTAGCGCTTAACTTTATGCCTCCCGATAGGGAATGTTACGATAGTTCAAAGAAAGGGCCTCAGTGAGTGGATCTGTAATATTATTATTTCATATCTACTTTTTGATTATACTTCTACGTCATTGAAAACTCTTTTATCACATGTTAACTATAGAGAACATATATCAATCTTTTATCAGGCTATTGGTTCCTTTTGATATCTATATTGCATCACTACTATCAGAATACATTATTGGATTCACGATGATGGAAACCATCCTTGGCATTATAATAAATTTTGGCATATATACTATTTTCATTATGGTACTCTTCAAGGCGACTTACTTAGCCATTATAGTTAAATCTGCTACAACCTCTTGTTGTAACATTTCCAACATAAAGCCTATTTATTAGGGTAAATGTGAATTTAAATTGGCTTAATATTTTCGATGCTATTTTCGAAGTTTGAGTTCGAATATTCCTTCATAAAGAGCTTGTTGCTTCCATAAAAAATTCTCTAGTATTCAATAAGTACTCAAAAATATTTTTTAATTTCCACTGAAGGTTTTAACTTGAATTTGATATTTTCTCGCTGCAGCAAATGCATAATTCTGACCTAATACATACATAGAATATATGATAGTTCCTATTTGCGATGCATAAGGAATCTATCTTATATTTTTCATATTAAACATTTTATGATGTTCGTGTATATCGATTGGGACAATCCCAATATTCTCTTACACATAGTATAAAGGATGACTCTTTCAAATCCTTCATCGAGAATTAAACAAACAAATTTAACTGATTTTAACATTGGTAAATCATTATCAATCTATGGCACGTTGACTACTTAGCACAATAATAAAGTTTTAGTATTTTCAATTTTCATTCTTATAAACAAACACTTCCTTTGCTCTTTGACTAAAACCAAGCTATTTGATTTCTCTATCAGAATACTTTCTCAATCTCTGATGCTTGTTTAAGAACATATCATAAAAACTCCACAAGCTTTGTTATCGCTTCCACTACTTCGAGAAACTTTAGATATGGTTTGCAAATTATCTATTCCAAATCATTATTTAGATGTTCTATGTCAATAAGCAAAAATCCATAGTCATATTTTACGATAATTTATGAGTTGGATCTGAATGGACTTAAGCATGTTGAATGGCAAAATTGTTTCATTAATTTCAACATTTGAAACCAACGGGGCCATTTCTCATCAGCCTTGCTTTAAATATTTCCAATGACGTTGATCTTCTTCTCAAGACTCATTTGCAACTAGTGGATCATATCCTTTCAGGTCAAAATTCCAAAATCAATTTTTATCAATGTACCCAGGAATTCAATTCGGATTTAAAGCACAATGCCATGTGACAAAGACTATGCTCTCTATAGCTTATCAACAACTAAGGGGATTGTCATCACGAATAATCCATTTTTTCGATATTGATAAGAAACTCGTAGTTTCTTTTCAATGTACGAGATTTCCTATTAGAAAATCTAGTAAGCCGTGCCTTTTTAGGCTTGGTTAAATTTACATCATCTACGTAATCTGTTTCTATGTAAGAATCTTGGATTGTATCTATTCCATCGCATTACCAATAATTTCTCTAAAGAAAAATTCTTCTAGCAAGAAGGTTGTGTGTCTTGAAACAACAATTTGTTTCTCAGTGCAATATTCATAGGCATTAACAAAAATTCTTAAGTACCTACAGACTTACATTAAATAAAATTAGCGTTGAGTTCAAAAAACTTATGTTCATAACTTAGATAATAAAACTGCATATCTTAAACAATTTAAGATGGGAATTCTTCCTAATTTATATCTTATATGGAATTATAATCTCACTTTTAGTTGAAACAAATTCTACGTATATGCTTAATCTCAAGTACATATCCTTATAGAAAGAAGAGACTCGGCTTCACTTATTTCAATCATACTATGTCCAACATAGTTTGATTATTCCTTATTGATACATTATTATGCAGCATGGGGAGGAGTTACTTTGAGAGTGAATCTTATTCTCTTTTTGTTACTCTTGGAATTCTTATCAAGGATGCACCTATTCGATCAAATCGAATTGTTTTCATTCTTTTGCTTGTTATATTTTTCTACTTCCATTTTATATTCTATTAATTTATCATACATAACTTGTGTATCAAATATGCATGTTCATATTTCATAAAATCATTTGATGAATTTAGCAAGGTAAGTGAATTGCTTTCGATATCATTAGACCTTGGATGACATATATCTATATGTATCAATATGAAGAGTCGATTAACTCTTTTATTGCTTCCACTAAATGTGCGCTTTATAGTTAATCACCCGATATATAGTTCATAAGTACCATATGATTTATAATCATATGATTAAATACCAGTTTCCCATAATTATGGTTTGGTCCATGATTCTAAAATAATTTTTATATATTTTAGATGCTTTTGTATTTTCTATAACTAACGTATCACCGTGTAATAAAAATAAATACCATTGGCGATATACCAAAAGTATGTTTATTTTGTAATGAATATTTATGTTGAAACAAAGTTGCATATATTTTTTCCCAAAATGGAAAATGGTTTTGCCATGCCAAAAAATGATACAATAGTCCAATCTAATCAAAAATGAGGTAAATACAATGAAAAGGAAATTGAAAATGAGGGAAGACAAGATTTTTAATGTGTTTTGGCCTTTATTTCATTTTCAACATCCACTATCAACTTTATTTCGATTTGTTTTCACAATTTCAGCACAAATACAATGATTTCGGATCTAACAATGATTGAAAATGACAAATGGTTGACCTTTGCAAAAGTCAAAAATGGAATCAAAAGGTCCTTTTTTCACTACTAAAGAAGGTGTATTTATAGTAAAATTCCTCCTCCTAGGTCATCAGCACATGTTATAACAGGTAAGAAGTCTAATCGTTTAGGAACAATGAGTGTGTTAAAATCAATAATCAATACATCTTGATATCGATTGGTTTTGGTCGGTACCGAGAGGTTTTGCTAACTTGCCTCTTTGATCCTTCTTTATACTTGTTCAAATCTTCAAGCTTTAGATCTTAATAACAAAATTGCCCATCAAGTCATATTAATACCGACTTGTTTCGTACACCCAAAACTTGTCTTTTTCTTCAAAGTAACAAGCAACATCAGTAGTAGCTCAAAGTGGGTCCTCTACATTTCAATCCTCTTGGTATCGACATGTTTGGACCATTCGGTACTAAGTAGTTTTACATTGTGTAAAACTTTTCTAAACTCCTTATGCTTCACTTATTAATTATTCTAGACATCCCTTGAGCTTCTTGATCTAATTCTTTATCATCTTAAAGTCAAGGTTCGTCGAGATGTCACTTGGTTCAAAGTTGGATAATAGTTGCCCTCCAAAGTATGCTTTTGTGGCAACAAAGCATGTTTTGGATTGAGACAAGCAACGGGATTCCATCTACAAAGATGCTCTCATTCTCTAAACTACTATCTTGAAACATTACATCCATTCTGAGGATATCGGCGCGTCTCTTTACATTGTTTTTGGTTCACATCCTTTTTGCAGATTTAAAAGTTGAAGTCGTCTTCAATCATTTTTGAAAATTCTCTAGAAGTTATCCGGTTCCTTGATCTGGTAGTTTTCCCTTCTCCTTTTCTCTTTTTTAAAAAAGAATCGTGAACATCAGAACCTCTCAGTATCGACTAGTTTTGGTAGGTACCGAGAGTTTTTTCAAGTGCTATATATAATGAACACTCACAAAAATTTGAGTCTTCACCTTCATTTCATGGCCTTTCTATTTCATTGCCTTACGACTTTCAACCCCACAACCATCAAATCTTTGACATTGCCGCCACGTTTCAAGTGTTGCTGCCATTATTTGAATCATCACAGCTAGTCATCATGGATTGTTCTTACACCGGCTTCTTCGACTCCTTACCGTTTTCAGATTTTCAGATATGGTAGATCACTGCCTTGATCTTGTCGCCATTGCTTCTTGGTTCCCCCTTCTAGCTTTACATCACCATCAACTCTTATTTCGTCGCCATCAAGCCTGAACCATGCCATCGTCACCTCTTCGCCATCTACCCATTCTCAAGTTCCTTGCCACCTTCCTTTTTATCGCAATCATCCCACCTTAGAAGCCCCAAGGAAGACTTTAGGATTATTGAAATTATTCTTGGGGTTTTCTAAGTGAATGCAGTGACTAGGGAGGAGATGGTTAATTTTTCTTGGGTCGTCATTGAACATAGACCACCAGTCCGAGTTTCAATGAGGTAGTGTTTAAGAAATCATAGCATTGAACACACCTCGGTGTTCGATGAATTGAGGGTCTTTCCTCTAAGGATCACATCCTACAATCCTATAATCCTGCAAAGAATGACTCAATGTCACTTTGAACAATGATTCTATTATCGTGCATTTTATGATATTGGGTAAAATCCAACACACAGTTCCATTGTGTGAAGGAGCTCGTTTGCCATCATGAGCCAGCTATCCACATAGAGTGTTCTCGTACACCGTGCCATGAACACAGGACACACACTACATAAATTGACATATTGCACTACCTCGGCTAATGTACATAATCTAATTGGTTGATACATGTCGACATCCCCTGGATTCTATACATCGGCTACACAGACTTTAATCAAAGTAAAGTATCAAAATAAATCATACATAACCACGTTCGTTATCAAGTTTTCAACATAGAATGGTTGACCTTAGATGATCTCCTTTCGTTCATATAGATGGTGACCCTTCCATGCCTCCATAAGCTGGTTCATCTTCTACCCCTGCATCTACTTCTATAATGACAAGGGTGAGGCATTCAATAACTTGAGAACTTTAACTCCAAGTGGCTCCTCTAGCAATACCTCATGGACCAACCGATTTGGAAGATGAACAACCTATCCTTATGATCCTTGACAATCTTCAGATGCCATGGCTCCCAAGATGACTATGGCCAAGCTAAGGAGAGTTTGTTAGAAACATGGGATCCATAAGGATGAAGTTCTTCTTCCTAAGTCACACCAAAGTGCTCATGGGCATTTGGAAAGCTTACCACATGCAACTGATACATGTGCCTCTCTGGAGTTATGCCTCATTCAAGGACTTCTGGAGATCCATTCTTCAAATGCTAGGGCTGGCTCCACTCAAGTGCACCCAAATGGCTATGCCCTCTTAAACTCTATCCACATCATTTTTATAATGCATTTAGGTTAGCAGCCAACCTTCGATGAACTTTCTTTACTACTTAATTTCAAAAGAAGGCATAAAACTCATTATTTGATAATAATTGAAGCTTTCAATCAATGCAAGATTATCAAGGGGCTACATAATAAAAGGAGCTACTTTAAGGATGACTACTTCTTTATCTAATGCCCAATTTTTTTAATCATTACTAGCCTTTTGGACATAAGTACTCTTATCCAACAGTTTCATTTCACTCAAGAATTCTTCGATCAAGCGATTAGCTTTCTTCTTATGTCCTTAACAGATATCCCTTATCAAACTCTAACTCTTTGATGGAATCTTTGCGATTTTTGAAGGGAGTCGACCCAAATCAAAGGCAACCCTCTTTTCTCCTCCCTAACACCCACGTATGCCAGTTTTGTCTTCTCTATAACGGCGGGAGTGCTTAGTCAAATCCAATACTTCCTATAGTGGCTTGAGTAGCTCGTAGTCCTTTGGCTCCCCGTGGAGTCTACATGGAAACCGAAGAGATTCCAAGCTCCAACGACAACGAACAAAGGGAAGGTGAAGGTGAAGAATCCACAAAGGAGGAGGGAGACAAAGAAGATGAGAACGTAGAAGAGGACTGTAACTACCATGTTCTCTATGTCGTATAAATTAATTAATTAATTAATTAAAATAAAATTGTTCGAAGTTGATATTTGATATTATAATTTGATACAAATTTTTAGTTAATTAAATTCTACTTAATAAAAGGTATTAGATTTAATAAATTGAACTGAATTAATAAGTTTTTTTAAATAATACATTGAAATTGAATAAATTGTTTTAATTGAATATAAAATATTTTCAAAAGTGTAAATAATTGATATGTAATCAAAATAGTGGAAATTAAATAAATGAGTATTGAAATAAAATGAAATTATGTAGTTAGTGAAATATAATTATACAACACAGTCTAAATTGATTAAGATTAAATTGAAATAAGCAGGTAATGTAAATTAATTAGATTTAGCCAAAAATCAATAGGTCCCAAGCCCATTTAAATTTATCCCATTCTTTTGTTTTCGAGAATTCTCTTCATCCTTCTTAAAGCCAAATTGAGCCGCCTTTATCACTATTAAGCCATGATTCCTCAAGAACATTATCGCATCCAACTAAAAAAATGAATGAAATCGAGGCTGATTGTAGGAGAGCACGACACCAGGCTAGGTTGCGACCGACCTAGGACGCAACATAGGGAGTAGCAATGGAGATGGGTGTGTGCTGTGGTTTTGATGACGTGAACATGGAGGTGATCGACGAGGAGAAAGGGAAGTGTGAAGGGTTGATCTTTGGATGTTTTCGTGCAACTTGAGTTTGGGAGCGTGTAGAACACTTACTAGAAAGATGTTGAGTTGAACATGGAGGCGGCGTCTAGGGCATGGGGCTGGTGGCATTCATGCGAAGTATGGCTGCAATTTGGTGAAGCAACAGTGGAACGGGGTGTCAGTGATGGTGTTCGCGCAAGCATAGAGTTGCGGACCACCTGGTGATTATCGTGTACGGGTAGGCAGTCGCGTAAAGTCCAGTGCGCAACAGTGAGAGAATGGAGATGACAGGATTGGCGGGAGCTGTAAATCATCTTTCGGCAATTCGGTGAGTACTTCTTACTCACAACTATATTTAATTCCACTTGCATATATATATATATATATATCCCGATTAAATCACTTGCTTGAAACGTTGTTTGGGTTATTGGTTGAATTGGTTATTTGCGATATTGGATGAAATTTAATCGTTTAGTTAAAATTAATTTTTTTTGTGACAATATTATTGATTGTTGGATTAAATTGATAGTTTGGTATATTAAATTAATTGTGCAGAATCAGATATCAATATGAATTGATTGAGAAATTTTTGTTAGTTGGATGTATCGATTTACAAATGGAGCTCTGTCTGTTTGTGAATTGAACTAATTATTTATTAGTATGTCAACGTGTGCATTTTATAGATGGTCAAAATTCAATGGAATTTGACTCAACCACGCTATATAAATGGTATTGATGTTTGGTTCAGATGCTATGGAGTAATTTTACTCCCTAATTTATATATTCAGATTTATTTACTTTCTTGTTTTAAAAAGTTGTCTGAAAAGTTTTGAAGAATTATCTAATGATTTGAAAATGTATCTAGGTATTTTATAAATAATTTATTAAGATATTTTTAAAATTAAGATTTTTCCTATTTAAAAATATATTTTTAATTATAAATATAAATATAGTTTTCTTTTGGTTATAAAAATCTTTTAAAATTAATATTATAATATATTATAAGTTTGGAATTATTTTAAAGGAAAAATATAATATATTACTATTTGATAAAAATGTATTATGAAAATTATAATATTACTTTTAAGTGATATTTTATTATAAATTTATTTAAATATATAAATAGAGATTTGGAAATGAATTTTGGTATTTAAATCTCTATTTTGGAATTATATAAATGAAGTTAAAGTATTATTCGCGATAAAATATTTTTTTTCAGAATATGAAATCAAATTAAGAAGTGTTATATAAATTTATTGATTTATTGAAGGGAAACTTTTATATTATAGTTTAATCAACCATTTAAAAGATTATTAAATTATGAAAATATGAAATATTTTCCGATTAAAATTTTAGGGATTCTAAAGTGCATTTCACTAATAATATGGTTACCCATGAATTATTACAGTGATATATATATATATATATTAATACACACACAGATATATATATATATATACATATTTTGAATACTCGATCTAATTGTTTAAAAGAAAAATTTTGTTGAAATTATTTAATTGTTACATTTTTGAATTAAATTGGGTTTTCTATGGATGATTTCTACATTTTCTGATTTCTCGTTTTCCTATACGGATTTCGATATTATAAATGATTCACCGTCGATGTTGATTTGATTTGTGTTATATTTTAAAGATGACACGGTGATGACATCCTTCTATTTGATTTGTGATATTTTATTTCTGTGTGACAATAAATTTGAATAAACGGATTAGTGATACCGTATGGTATGAGACTTTCGGCAATACTTTTTGGTTATTCATTGGACTTGTCATATAGAGATACCTAGTATGGGTCGAGTGTAGTTTATGAGCCTTGAATAATTATCCGAATAACATGCGGTGGTATGTGACGCTGTTATGTTATTTGTTTGATTATTCATTATAAGTAAATGTCACTTGAACGGGGATTACACTCATTTGAATATATGATCGATATATCTTATAGCCATGCGTTGGCATGTAGGTAGAGCCATGTGTTGGCTAGGATTAGAGCTCTAGTACTTTATAGTCATGTGTTGACTTACATACATATAAAGTTGTGTGTCAACTTACGTATAGAGTTATATGTTAGTATAGAATATGAGTACTATATGTCGTCCACTTATGTCCAGCTCCCTTTATGGTTTGAGAGGGAATTAGATTGGCCAGTATCCACCCTGGCGGCCTGATTGTGGGCTCACGTCCTAGATCTTTGACACCGTTATTATTAAGATATTCGATGTGCATTACATGATTGGTAGTTGGTAGCCCCTTGTATCGCATAACCAACAATCTGTTACCATAGGGGCAAGTGTAGGGTCGTGACCGAGGCTACGCATTGACGAGCCATAGGTGGAGGTGGGTCACGATGCCTATTGAGGTAACTGAAGATTGTAGGAACAGATCCGGCTATTAGCAGGAGGCTAGTAAACCCTGGATTCCTGGAGCTTGCTGTGTGTTATCGGTCTCCCTTTCTGGTTTGAGGTTATGTGTGTGTTATGTATTGGCATATATTATTCACTATCTAATGAGTTGGCTATACTAGAGATTGCGTGTCTAAAGTCTAGTCGGTCCCCATATATCCATACTCTTCTGGTTTGATATTTTGGAGATAGCTTTTGTTTTTTGATTGTGATAGATTCTTTGCGGGTTGTATAGTATTGGATATTATATAGATGATTTGATACCCTATCTCACATTATCCATTTATTATATGATTATAGGTTACTATACTAGGGCATTGTTGTGTGCTAGCCCAATTCACTTGATTTCGTTTTCTATGATAATATTTGATTGTATGGATAATTCACCAATTTGATATTGTTTTGATTGGATAATATTTGATGTGATTTTATATGGGTGATGACATCTTTATGCTGGGTTTTGTGGTGTTCTAAGTTATATGATATTTGGGATTGTTTGAGTTAATATTGTTATATTTATTTATACCCAGTATATACAGAGTTCTAGATATAGTCTAACGCGTTTATTATTTATATAATACTCAGGTCTGTCCGAAACATTTCAGGTACAACGACTGCATGACCAACATTTATTTTATTGATCTTAGAGGAGTCTTATATTAGGATTGGTATATGATACTTATATGACATTCATTCACTATATATGTTTGACATTGAGCTGTATACTGAATGTTATCATATTATGTTGATATATTTGACACTTGAGATGAGTTGTACACCCATTATATTCCTGTAATATATATTATATATTATCGCCGCGAATGATTGTGTGTTCTCTAATATTTACTATATATTGTCCTAGAGGCACACATGTTTGTTACTTTGTACCGATACTTTGTACGTGCATGTGAGTTAAATATTCGATATTTTAATACGTACTAATATTAGTCCAAAGGAATATTCACATGTGTACCCTATATAGCCTCATTCTCTGTATTATATAACAGTATTACTTTGTAATACTCTCAGATAGTATGGAAATAGAGGTGGAGGTGCTACAAGGAGGCGATAGGGGAAGAGAAGAACATAGATGAGGAAAGTGGATGAGAAGAAGAAGGAGACGAGGAAGGATAAGGAGACAAGGACGACAATGCTAGTGAAAATGAATCATTCAGGGAGGCATCCTCTAAAGGCACCCAAGCTGCTCCCCTTCTCAAGCTAAAACAGATCATTATCTAGGCCTCCCCATGTGCACCCAAACCATCTCAAGATCATGTTCGAGGGTTAACCCATCCAGTAGGTGCAACCGACACCATCTTCGGCTCTTTGAGTGACATCGTGAGCTTCCCAAACTTCACTCTTGGAAACTTGAATTTCGAAGACATTCTAGACTTCAATCCTCTCATATTTCATTCCCTTTGGTCGACATAACCCAAACTAATAAGGGAGAGGAAACTCCATCTATACAACCCCATTAGCATGTTTTGTAGGTTACTTATGACTCGCCAGCACTCCACACATTTCTAGGTTTACAAGCACTGTCATCCGTACTTGTCATTAATCCGGCCACTTAATTATAATACATTGCTTTGTTCTTTTCAGTGACTATGGGGAAAAGAGTCAACTCAAAAGGATCTACAAGGTCTTTGGTTACTATTGCTCCTAAATTTCTAGGGAGTTCTTACTCTCATCGCATCCCTTACCATGAACCTAAGAGCGAGAGTTTGAGGAGAAAAGACAAGGAACTGCGCAGAGCTAAGGAAAACAGCATCACCAGGATGAACTTAGGGAACTAGATGGCCATCCCAGGTGCGACTTTGTTTCCCACCATCAATGGCTCTCACCTTCTTAGTCCTCCAAAATCTGCCAATTTTCTCAATTCGACCTTCCTCTATCTTCTCAACCCCTGACTACCACTATCACTAAGTGGCTTAAAGCTCCAATTACATCTCCCTTTCAATCCAAAACAACCAGTTCCTCCTCCTTTCACAGATCACGCAAGCCTAGAAAATAAAAATCCACTGGCCAAACTACTCCTCCTTTCAAAGACCAATCTCATGCTCTTATCACAAAGATGCAGGAGGCCCTTCTCGATTTCTTCGTAGAGGGGGTTAAGATTGAGTGCGATGTCAAGGACCTCTCAAGAAGTTACATGAATGAAAGTGTGAGTAGTACCAATGAGATTGCAGATCAGTACTTTCAATGGAGGAAGTTTTCCAAAGGCCTATCTAGTTAATCATCCGAAGCTTTGACACCGAAAGGGATGACCATAATCAAATGTGTGAAGATTATGAGAAGGAGCTGACACAGCTCAAGAAGGAAAACAAGGAGAAGGATAAGGCCATTAGGGAGGCTAAGAAAAAAATGGCCGAGGATGCAGCCGCCCACAAGTCTCAATATTTGGTCTTCAATGTTCAATTGAAAATGGCATATATCTACAGTGGTAGCTTTGAGAAAGAAAGAAAAGTCCAAGAGGCTCAGAAGGCTTTCCTTAAAATAGAGATCGATAAGCTTACGGAAGACCTTAAAACCGAATAAGAGTTATGTGAGTAGACACAAAAAACAACCTAGACTTCCATGGAGGAATCCGTGGGCTTAAGGATTAAACCAGTCGAATCAAAGAAAGAGATAGTCGAACTTAAGCCTATTCTGAACCAAAACTGAGGAAAACACCAAAGCCACTCTTCTGCAATTCTTTGTAAACGTCATCAACACGAAGGGTCTTAAGTGGTTGGGAGGTGGCTACCCCCTCATGCTAGCCAAGGCCTGGGAAAAGATCTTAAGAAGGGCCAGGGGTCTGACCAAGAAGTCGACGAGGAAAGAATAAAGAGCAAGCTGCTCGACAAAGATGATCTGATAGCCCTAGAGGAGGAAATGAAAATCAAGACAATAAAGGTTGCAGCTTCCAAATGGGCACCTATCGAGACTCCTGCCTATCTTAGCACTTTTGATTGTTCTGATGACACTGCTTTTACCCAGCAAGAGTCTTAGATGGGAATCGTCACATCTTCGATGACCACTCCAGAAGTCGTTGTCACTAAAACACCTGTATTCTCCACTCCTGACACTGCTCTACTTCTACCGTAGCGACCACATCTTAAACAATAATCCGCAAGATCCAACTTTCTGTTTATTAGCAATTCACCCTACTCTACCTCGACTTCCAAAATTTATCGAGGAAGGGGAGATCGTCAAGTCTGCTTCTAATGAAACTTCACATATGAAAGGTATATATTTACCATCTTAGGTCTTTGAGAAGCTCTAAATTTCTCCTGTGGAGATCGCTAATCTTTATCATTTTGTTTATCATCTTAAAGGTCAATTGCCACCATTGCCATTTCTGCTACCAACTAGCTCTGGCCTCGGTCCTGACTATGAGAAAATAGGGCCTGGAGAGCTTGGAGGACAATGACATTTCTCCCAATGATGAGGTTTTTATCATTAGCGAAAAAAGCATGAATCAACCATAATGGTGGAGAAGAAAGCCATTAACCTCTCCAAGCTTGGCAATGTTAAGTTTGAACCAGGAACAAAGAAGTCCCCTTCCCCATTACCATCCTCTCTTTTGAGCTTAAGTATTCACATCAAGCCCTCTACTGGTCTGACTAAGATTCCCATTGGTAATGCACCCTGAGTTGCCACCAATCCTCAAAAGTCTCTCACCTCCTCATCTAGCTAGGACAAGGACAAGGTAAAGCCATTATTGGAGTCTTTCAAAGGAGTCATGTAAACTAAGCCGCAATGGGCGCAAAAAGTGTAAGATCCCCCACTCGGAGACTCGAAAATGAATGTTGATAATGCCACAGTCATCAGTAGAATTATTTTCGAGTTCCAAAAGTGAGTTCGACAAAATTTGACATAGCAATTATAAACCATTGTAATTTTTGTCTTTATATGGAAGGTAGAAATCAATGGACAATCTAATGGTTGAGATTCATTATGTCACTAATTTTGTCCACATTTTGTGTCTCAATAGATTTTTCCATATATATATATAACACTCTAGGTAAATAGAGTAGCTAAAGTATTACACTACACATAAATTGTCTTAATATTCATTACATACATTTTTCAAATCAACCCCAAAGTCTTTCCCACATAGGGGCCAAATAACAATAGAAAATAACATAGTAGAGTGTCAAATCGACATGTGATGATGTCGTCTTGAACTCTTTAAACAACAAAAATTATCGTTCTTTATTAGCTAACAAAGCCTCCAGCTTCATCTTTGGTCTTTGTTAACCTGTCTATACTCATAAACTCAACCTACTCGAACAAGTGTCCATGAGTTTATTTGGAAAAAAATACTAAAAACATGGGTCAAACATAAAGTTTGGTGTGAATAATACCTTAACCAAAGCATAACATATAGTGGGACTATGCCGCCATATACGGAATAGGTTTCCCCTCTCTAGTATAACCATTCAAAATAAATGTAACAATAGCATTACACATATCAAATTTAGGCTATTTCCAAAATCCTTATGTGATTTTGGCTTTGCTCGACCCCTTACCGAACACTCCCTCTAAAACTATGCACGGAAACCTATCAGAGGTATCTCCCTTATGTTTAGTTGCTAAGTGCACACTTTCGAAATACACGGTTTGACATTCAAAATGTATTACCCTAAAAGGCACCCATAGCGCTATTCAGCTTCTCCTCCATTTGAACCGTGAAGTACAACTCTAAGAAATTTGGTTTTCTTAATTCTACAAAGACTCAGCCACATGCAGTTTCATCTTTAATTTACACTATAAAGAATGGACCACATGGAATTTCGTCTCTATTTAATTTACACTATAAAGAATTAGCCACATGCAATCTCATCCATATTTAATTTATAATACAAAGAATTAGCCTCTTGTAGTTTCATCTTTATTTTTTAAACTACAAAGAATTAGCCATACGCAATTTCGTCTTTATTTAATCTACATTGCAAAGAATCAGCCACATGCAGTTATGAGAGCATACAACTTGCCTTAACGTCCTATGTCTCTTCAAAAGTTGGATGCCTCGCCTCATCATCTTAAGTTGCGCTTTCGAATGAGCGTCCCCTTGGGCATCAATATCCCTTTTGAACTCATATTCTTATATAGGTTCTTCTTCTACTTAGTCATCACCTCGAGCTCTATCTAATTTTCATATATTTGGTTTTGGTTTCATTTTATTTCGATGTAGTACAACCTTGCCCTCATTCGTTATGCGATGTAGTATGCCCTACTCATATTGCAGCGAAGTACTTCACTACCTTTTTTGGCCTTGGTGTAGTATATCTAGCTATACTTTCAGCTCAAATAACCTAACGGCTCTAGTGCAGTTCCCGATTGTGCCCTTTATCATCCAACACGGTTCTCTCCTACACCTTTTGGCTTTAAACCTTAAAGACAGTGTTTCATCTTTTACTGCATTACATCTCCATGCAATATTGAACTTCCCCAAAAGTTCATAACTCCTATGGAAATTCACTACCTTCGACCTTAGATGCTTAGTTTATTACCTCAACATTTGGTCACTACTTCTGCTTCACACTAGACAAAGTCTGACATGTCTATTACCACCTTTCCGTGGATCTGTCAATGGATACCCAAAAAATCTAAAATCCATCCACATCCGCATCAGAAAAGCAAATAAATATCCGATATCCGGAAAAACGGATGCGGATGCGGGTGCGGATATGAAGATATTTGCATCCACAAATTATCTGTCCGGTATTTTTCAAGGTTATAGTTTAAATTATGTGTATTTTAGTATAGTGAAAGATATTTATTTATGGTTTTATTAAGTTAGAAGTTTATATTATACGCACTAAATGCATATTAACTTCTCAAAACTATATATTATCATTATATTTGTTTATTTTTTAATACTTTTATAATTAGTGGGATTGAAAACAGTTTATGTTAAACTACAATTTTCCATTTATATTTCTTGATTTATCGATCGTTAGCAGATAGGATAATTATCCAACATCCTCTGTATCTGCCGATGCGGATATTCGATATCCGAAAATGATTTTGGACGTGGACGCGGATATGGCATTATCTACATTCGAAAGTATCCGTTGGTAGGCCTACCTTTTCGTGTGTCACCACATAATACATTAAGACTCCACTTTTTGTTAGTGACAGTGCTTTTATTTATCTTTTTTACATTTATATGGGATCATTATTTTGTTTGTTTCACCAAGTTTATTCAATAAGTCTCGGTTCTGGTTCCCTGCATAATCACTTTCGGCCAAGGTAGTTTCCCTTCGGTAGCAATTGATTTTTGCTTGGAAATCCTTTTAAATTTCCAAAAAAATTCTGAATAATTCTCTTAACACATTTTACTCTTTTTTCTAATTTCCTAATATAATTGTTGTATATTTTCTTTATTTTTCCTCCAAAAATTCATGACCAATGATTTCACTATGAAACATTCTTCGAATTAAAAACTCATTTCTAGAATCATGATTAAATCATCGTATTAATTTTCATGGCATTTTCGAAACCGTTAGAGTATGGGAATATAACTAAGCATCCCATTCAAAGCTATACTTCCAAAAACAATCATTAGTACATCATTTAGCTTTTTAAAACTTTATCTTATACGAATTCCATCATAGTAAATCTAAACCAAAGTTAAACACAATGAAAAAGTAGAAAATGATTAATGTTATTCACTCAGGTCTTTGGATAATCTTGTTTTAATTTTCTTAATTCTTTCTAGCTTGTTTCTTCTTCTTCTTATTTGCTTTACCTAGGCCACCACCATCAATACTCCTTTATAGCTTTTATTTATTATTTTTTAAGTGGTATGAACATGAATTAAAAAAATGAGAAAAGAGTTATGTTTATTATCCCACAATAATATGGGCTTTGGTCCTCATACCCTTTTTGCATTTGTTCATTACCCAAATGCTAACCATTTTTATTATGTATTTGTATAATCCTTTTTTTCATTTAATCCCTTATTATAATTAATTCTTTAATTAATTATTAATTACTGGGTGTTACAGGCTTCCCCCTAAAGGAATTTCATCCTCAAAATTCAGTTAAGGCATGATAGTGATTGCCAACTCACTTTTTTATGGTAGCATATCCACATAGTTCCCTACCCATGTGCCATAACAAAAAGGTACTAGCGTATCTACTAATACAATACAATCAACCATAATACTTATATGTATGGTCTAATGCAATACATAGCAAACACATATGCAGTTGAAACAAACAACTCCAGATAAGTCTTTATAACCATATCCTCCATTT
This sequence comes from Allium fistulosum, assembly GCA_030737815.1. Classification (NCBI taxonomy): domain Eukaryota; kingdom Viridiplantae; phylum Streptophyta; class Magnoliopsida; order Asparagales; family Amaryllidaceae; genus Allium; species Allium fistulosum. The sequence goes on along the minus strand of CM060902.1, from coordinate 1,330,999,375 downwards.
CACATGTACAATCCTCCCGGTCCTCACTCCACTGGACACATACTAGCTTCCATACTTTATTCCTAATCCGCTTATCATCCCGGTTTACTATCTGAATCGATTTCTTTACATAGGTCATGTTTGGTTCTATGACCAAGTCGTCTACTGCTCACGGACTTACTACTACTTCCGAAACCCTAATATACTTCCTCAAATGTGATATATGAAACACATTATGGATTCTTAGTAGCTCCATTCAGTATACTACCTTTTCGATCTTCTCTATAGTCGAAAATGGACCTACATATCTGGATGTTAACTTCCATCTTTCCCAAGGTGCATCACACCTCGCATTGATGAAACCTTCATGAACACATGGTCACCTGATGCGAACTCTATTCCTTCCTCATGTTGGCATAATATTTTTGCCTAGACCGCACTGCCTTCATCCTAGTCCAGATCAGCTCTACTTTCTCAGTAGCATCCTTCACCAAATCTAACCCTAATTGAGCATACCCCCCATCTCTAACCAACATGTAGGCGACTTAACGGCCTTCCAGACAACGCTTTGAATGGTGCCATTCCAACACTGCTTTGGTAGCTATTGTTATATGAAAACTCCACCAAGTGTAGGTGATCTTTCCCAGACCCCTTAAAATCTAGAATACATGCTCTCAGCGGATCTTTTATAACCATGTTTACCCTTTTGGTATGCCCATCTGTCTATGGATGGTATGCAGTACTCATGCGCAACTCCGATCATGAAGAACTTTTCAAATTGTGCCAAGACTCACTAGAAAATAGTGGTTCTCAAACACTGACAATGGTACTATACACTCCATGTAATCTCATTGCTACTTTAATGTATATCTCGGCTAACTTCGACATAGTTCTTGTGGCCTTTATCGAAATGAAATGAGCACCCAGGGTCAGTCTATAAACTATGACCCATACACTTTCATTTCCTTCTTTAGACCTTGGTGATCCATTAACGAAATCCATAGATATCGAATCTCATTTTCAAACTAGAACATCCTAAGGCTGCAAAAGTCCATTCGACTTCTAATGCTCTGTCATCACTTGATTGCATGTGAGACATCTCCTCACATACTCTTCCACATCCTTCTTCATTCCTTCCTCGAAGAAACTTCTTATCACGTTATATCTTAGTACCTCCGAGGTGAATGGTGAACTTTAAACGATGACATTTGTCCAATACTTCCTTCCGAAGGCTGCCTACATTTCGTACGTACAACCTTCCTTTCCCCGCAGTATGCCTTCTCTGTTAGCTCTTAACACCTTTGGCTCGCCTGCCTCAATTTCTAACCTAGGCTTCTTATTCTGTTGGCATAAATCTAATTTACTTTCTATAGTTTGATAATATTCTCTACTATTATAGGCAAACTTCCAAGCTGGATAGCATTTCGAAAGTTCTACGTGTTCCTGCACTAGATTGAAACTATACATTAAACGCAGGCAGTGTCTCTAACATATCCCACTCTTTGATCAATGGTAGAACACAATTTTGCTTCTTTCGGCTTAAGGCACCGGCTACTTTATTACCCTTCCTTAAGGTATACTTTATCCTAAAATCATAAGATCATAAACACTCCAACCACCTTTGCCGTCTCATGTTCAACTCCTTTTAAGAGAACAAATATTACAAGGACTTTTGGTCGGTAAATAGCTCAAACATTTCTCCTAGAAGATAATGCCTCCGATTTTTCAATGCAAAAACAACAGCCACCAACTCTAAGTCATGAGTAGTGCACCGAACTTCATGGGGTTGCAACTGCCTAGATGCATACGCTATTACCATGTCATTCTGAATCAAGACTGCTCCTAACCCTAAACATAAAGCATATGTATACACAGTCATACCATCATGCCGGTCAGGTATTACTAGTACAGGAGTATTTGTTAACCGACGCTTTAATTCTTGAAACGATGCCTCTCTTTCCTTCATCCAAACATACTTCTCGTTCTCTTGAGTTATTATTGTCGTTGGCGCGTTTAAACGAGAGGTCTTTAGTGAATTTTTGGTAGTAACCGGCCAAGCATAAGAAACCATGCAAATCAGTCATAGTCTCAAGACTCTTTTACCCATTTACTGCATCAACCTTCGTAGGGCCCACTACCAAATTCCTTTTCAAAACCCTTAGCCTAGGAACTTCACTTCCTTTCTCTAAAAATGACATTTAGACAACTTTGTCTTTAACTTGTGCTATCTAAACATCTCCAAAACAACCCCTAGATAAACCACATGCTTTTCCTCATCTTTTGAAATAACTAAGACGTCGTCTATAAACACCAAGACATGTGTATCTGGTTGATCTCAGAAAATTCTATTCATTAAGTTCACAAAGAACGCATATGCATTAATTAGTGCAAATGACGTTACCAACTACTCATCTGAACCGTACCTCGTTTTAAAAGCATTTAATGGAACACTCTCTTCCGCAACTCTTGGTTGATCGAACCTTGAAGCTAAATCTAGTTGCGAAAACACCTTAGCACTATTCAACTGGTCAAACTATTCATCAATTCTCGGCAAAGGATACTTATTCTTCACTGTTCTTTCATTCAGCTTCCAATAGTCAATGCACAGCCTTAAAACCCATTATACTTCTTCAAAAATACTGCTGCAGGTCCCCTGGTCAGTTACTCGACTTTACGAAGTTCTTTACTTTTATATCCACCAATTGTTTCTTTAACTCCTTTATCTCCTTTAGAGGCATCCCACTATGGGGTTGACTAAATGGTTCGACTCCTTTTAGCTACACCATATGAAACTCCACCACTCACGGAGGCGGTAACCCCTAGACTAGTTCAAACACATCTGGAAATTTCCTTACTATTCACATACCATTGAGAGCTTCATCCTCCAAAACTAAAGCAAATAGAACACCTTTGCTACTAGTTTTAAGAGATTCCAAAACCATATATACTCTTTCATTTTGGCTTAGGTGACTCAAGGTTATTATCCTTTCCGCATAGTATATTCTAACGCAGTAGTGCTCCAAACCAATCCATCCCTAAAATAACTCCAGAGCCAATGAAGTTAAACACGTAGGGATCACACAAAACTAACAACCACCTAACTCAGTCTCTTAATTAATGCATCCCAATTCGAGAGTGGTTTATCCCCCTATCAGATTTACTACACGTATGGAAGCGACTAAATAGGTAACCCCAAGCTAGTCCATCAACCAAATCTTTAGCTATAAATGACCGTGTAGCACCGATATCAAATAGTTTTCCTAAAATGTTATACCAGAAATCAAAATCTTACCTTCCAAAGTAATATTCTTGCATTTCTCTAAAGCGAAAAAACCTACCTCCGGACCTTTCGAAGCATAAACTACGCTTTGAGCTCTAGACAATCCATCTTTAAATGTCCCATATTATCACACTCAAAGCACTTTACCCTTCCAAGAGTTATCGATGTCAGACACTTTGTTGAATAGTGTCTCTTATGTCCATAGTTAAAACAAACAATTTCCGCATTAGCAGCTTCTCTACCTCTTCCCTTCTGCACCCCTTTCTTGCCTTTAGTATATGGAGTAAACTTATTTTGCACCGCCTTGGGTCTTGCCTATAACCTTCTCTATTCCTGATACATTCCATCATACATTCAGGTCATGTCAACCATGCATTCAAAAGGAGATGCCAAGTGCGCCATCACCTTATGATCAAGATACTATGTCAAAACCCCTAATGAACTTCTCATTTTCGTTTGGTAATGTAACGACCCGGAATTTTCGACCCCGAAAATTTGACACTAATACGTTCTCTGTAGAAGTATCAAGAAATTGAACGTCGGAAATTCCCGATTGTTAGGGTAAAGAAGAAAAGAGGTAGAAGAAAAAATAGAAACAAAGCACAGAATCTCACATTCGCAGCGGATCAAAATATAATATCAAATAATAGCATTTATACAAGAAAAGCAATATCTGTTAATTTACATTCAATACATCAGAGTTACAACCAAACACAATAAACTGGACAGTTATAATCAACTTGTCCCAGAAAAAAACAACTTCAATACACAGCGGAATATACTCCATACGTTTCTGCCATCCAGCTCGCCACCTGAGCTCCAAAACATCCTAACCTGAAAATCTGTAATACTCGGCCTGACCTGAGATCAAGATACATATATATATATATAGGGTTAAAAGTTTACTCACCTAAGTATGAATAGAGAAGCCTGGGAAGTTTTGAAATATGGAAACTTGATTTTTGAAAACTAGAATTTGATTTGCTTCTTGACTTTGATTTGCTTACTGATCTGAGTTGAATTTCTTGAATTTGTTGAGTTAATCTTGCTTAGCTTTAGGTTTGAAATTTGTGGAGAGATTGTTTTGAATTTTCTCTTTGATTTCTCTGGTTTTTAGTGTACAGATTTTTGGTTTTCCTTTGTTTTACTGCTATTATTTGTTATTATATTTTATCCGCTGCGAATGTGAGAATCTGTGTTTTGTTTCTGTTTCTCCTTCTACCTCTTTCTTCTTTACCCTAACAATCTGGAATTTTCGGGGTCGAAAATTTCGGGTCGTTACAGATGGGGTGTTGATAATCTTTCTTCCATACTTAGCCAAAGAGTTATACTTTTGGATGAAACTTTTAACTGTAAGGACGCCGACTTCAAGTCTATAAATTCCATCAATAACTTACTCCGCTAAGACTCGGATAGGAACCGAGTCTTGCATCTCTCCTAAAACTGCACCCAGGTAACCTTCTCCTCAAGTATCTCCGCAACTACTGTCTCTCATAAGTCTAGCACATCTTCATACAATCACCTTAATGCAAGTCTTCTCCTTACATATCATTCAAACCTAGGTCTCTAAATATGCTCTCATAGACTCTTAGCCAATTGAGTACTTCTATTGTAGACTCTGTAACGTTCTCCACTCCGAGACTCGAAAATAGACGTCGATGATGCTGCAGTCATCACCAAAATCATTTTTCAGCGATAAAGTGAGTTCAATATTATTTTGCACAACGTGAGTAAACAAAGCAACTAAACAACTTTTTCATTACATCAATTTGAATAACATATTTCATTACATCATCTTTAGCCAAATTTGTTCCAATATAGGGGTAAATACAATAGAAAAAGAGTAGTACTGTGTTTGATGTATGAAAATGCCAACACAACACATAACCGGTCGTAATTTCTGGTTTTACAAAGTGAAAATCTATTGTTCTCTATATAAGCCTTCTACTTCATCCTCGAAATCTTTATTCGTCCAACCAGTAGATATGTGTCTAGTTCATAAACTCAGCCTACTCGAAGGAGTACCCATGAGTTTATAAGAGATAACAAAAACACGGGTCAGACATAAAAGTCTGATAGGAGTAAAATCTTTACCCTAGTCATCCATCATGAGACCACACCGCTAATGTGGAATAGTTTTTCCCCTCACTTTACCATCATCAAGATAGATCATATACGTAAAAACCATTACATAAAAAGCAACCATATGCATATGTTCAGTCAAGAAGTTCATCATACACTTAGCATCTAATTATGAACCATGTCATATATCAATCAAAATTAAGTATACCCTATACTTATCGTCCTGTTATGAACCATGTCATACAACCATTCATCATTCATTCAAACATAACATAATCTCTTGTTTTAGGCTTTTTTCATTAAGTTATCCGTAACTGATTTAGTGATTACCTCCCTAAGACTATCTATCGCTAATTTATCTTTTCTCGAACAACATCACATAATGAAATAACCACTCATTCCACCTATGAGAGCCACCCTAACTCTCCTAAGAGGTTGAATGTAAGCATCCTAAACAGTATGTATTCTTACTAGGCATCAATAGCCCATTAGTCCCTGAATAGCTATCGTTCATGTTGCCTTGTTATTTATTTTTGTTATAATACCATCCTGATGTTTTGGCACCCTACCATGACACCCTTTCATAAATTCTCTTTACAGTTTATAGATCTTTCGGGATTGAACCCTATCATGGCACCATACCATATACCATTGGACTTTAGACTAATAGTCAAGGCAACTTGCCCTCCAAGAACTCCATAAGCCGGTATATCTTTACGATCATAGTTCAACCCCTTTCATTCATTTATACTATACCCTAAACTTTCTTTAGATAAACATCTTTATCTTTTAATTTAAATGATACCCTACCATTTATTTGCTTCTCTAAGCTTTCATTCATTTAAAAATAAGTTAACACGATTATAACTTATTAAAATTTCTCTTTTATTCATCCCTGTGAATTAATTCATTAACAATTGGTAACTATCTTCCCAAGTGCCCTAAGTATTCTTGTTTTACTTAGAAAAATATAGCTTTCCAAGCTATCATGAATTGACTTAGTCATCGCATGCTAACTATCCCATAGATTTCAAATGTAGAGCCTAGTGCTTGTGTATTAGTAATCCCATAGCCATTACGGTTAACTTTTCCTAAACCATCGCATGGTGATATTATTTTAGCTATTGTATGTTAACTTCTCAAAAGCCTTCGCGAGTTGATAGCTTCCCAAGCTATCATGTATCGAACTTCAAGTAATGGTCATGGGTTGACTCCCCTATAGCCACCGCATGTTAACTCTTTTATATCCATCATGCATTAACTCCTTTGTAACCATCGTGTGTTACCTACATCTAGTGCTGTCGCGCCTTGACTCTATCTTATGTCATCGTGTATTAATTTCCTAATAGCCGTTGTGAGTATATAGCTTCATTATGGCTTCGCACATTGACTTCAATAGTCATCGTGGGTTAACTTTCCCAGAGCTATCACGTGTTAACTACGTAGAGTGTCGTCATGAGATGATGGCTCCCAAGCTATTGTAGGTTGTTTCTATTAAGGCTTTCATGAGTTAAAATGGCAAATTGGTGATTATGTTGAAAACCGATTCATTTCCTTGCTAAGTATTCACTTTCCACCAACCTCCATTTGGTGTTGAGTTTTCATTGGTAAATATCCTTCTTTACATTTTACTTTTCATATTTGGCTAACTATATACCCAACTAATTAATTTTCTTTAATTAACCAATTCTTTCCTTTACTAATAAATTCGTATAAAATTGAAAATTAGTGGGAAAAATCCAAAAAATTCGCCAAAAATAACCTTTAGCATATTTCACCTTGTCCTAAAATTTCAGGTCAAAATAATTAGTTTTATTATTTTTAATAATTAATTTCCCGAAATTAACCATTTTCTCAATTTAGAAAATTCATTTAAAATCCAAATTAATTCCAAAAATTATGAAGTTGAAAACCTATCTTTATTTCATCATTATAAACATCATATTCCAATTTTAAATCATTTTACTTAGATTAATTCATGTTTTATCCTAAATCATGAACAAATCCACCTTATTAACATTTCTAAACTTAACCAAACAATGTTTTAATCATTTAAACATGTTTACCATCATCAAAACATTCATACGAGATCAAATCCAAATCCAAATGGGTAGGAATAGGTTTTAGGGAAAGTTATTACTCACCTTGATTATGAAAAACTTTGTTTAAGTTCTTTGATCCTTAAAGCTGGAAGCTTGATCTTCAAATTTTGATTTTCCTCTTCTCTTATATAAAATGGTGGCCGACCTTGGTTTGAATTTTTAGGGGTTTGTTTTGTGAATGAAGTGATAGAATTGAGGGGATTTGGCTAAAGAAAGTAGGCTTGTGTTTTGGCCTGGGCTAATATCCCATTCTAGCCCAGTCAAACCATTACACTTCCCTTAACACCATCATTCCCATTTAAAATCTAAATTGATTATTTTCATTAATAAGGCCAACCTTAATTGCTTTAATTATCCTTAGTTCATTCAATTTAAATTCTAAAGTGACACTTAATTAATTAAATCTTTGTTATGCAATTAAAACATTTTATTAATCTCTTTAATAATATCTTATTATTATTAAGTTTTGATTTAATTTCCCATATTATAGACCCTCCAAAATATAGGGTGTTATAGTCTCGCCTCCTTATAAAAATTTTGTCCTTAAAATTTTGATAAGGAAAAACAAAATTTACGCTAATATTATGAAAGTGCAAAGTCATCATCATATAAGTACACATAAGTACAAAAGATTACACTAGTACCATACTAATATAAACTAACAATCACCAAACAAATGGTATCTGTGCAACTACTCAAACACGTCCATATCATATATGAATATACTAGTACCCTATTAGTCCATACAACAGACAGACAAAGCACCCTGCTATATATACGCAAATGTCTAAAACAACTCGGGAAAGTTATTCCTAATTCTATCCTCCACCACCCAGGTATAATCTTATTTGTCGTCACTCCACTGGACATGAACAAGTTTGATAACTTTGTTCTTTAGGTCCTTCGTATCATGGCCTACTATCCCCTTTAGCCATCTCACATATGTTTATTGAATCTGCCTCAATGAACTTTTGATGATACAACTATATATTTTAATAAATATTGCACAACTTTGCTCTTATAGGATATTTCCAATGTAAGACGACTAGCTGCTGCCATCAAGGCATTAAAGATCAATTTTCAAGTATTGTCGTCATAGTTAATCTAGAATATAATGTACAATATCCTTTGATGATTACACATACTTGAAACTATTTAGAACAATCAAAAACTATGTTATACATTGTCAAAATTAAGTATGTAAAATTGATAGAACTCAAACGTCTGACTCCATTTATCAGATGTTTGAGTACACAAAAATCACAAATTTTAAAAAGGTGTTAGATGTCTGACTTCATATTCCAAATGTTTGAAAAATTCAAAATTAGCCTTAAAACTCTCGAGAACAAACCCTGTAAAAATCAGACGCCTGGCCTATTTATTCATACGTTTGAGGTATATTATAATTTTTATTTTCCGAAGCAAGTCAAACGTATAACTGGTTCGATCAAACATCTTATGAGGGTATCAAACATCTAATCAAACTATTCGGATGTTTGACCCTATATAATCTATTTTTTATATAAAAGAACTCAGACGTCTTAATACTTGTGCTAAACGTTTGAATAAGGTAAAAAATGAACATATTCCTTTCTTAAATACATTCAGACGTCTGACTACAATAGCTCTGACGTCTGACCTTGTTCAAATAAGTTTTCTAATATAAGGAGTCAGACGTCTGCCTTTTTAACTCAGACGTTTAAGTTAGAAAAATGACTATATTTCTGAACGAACGCCATTTTTTTGGAAAGGAGCATCTGCTATTGAAAAGATGCAACCTCTTAAAAAATCACTACTCTTTAGTACATCTCCTCATTACTATAAATGCAGACTTATTTAATTCCTTGATTTAACCAATTTTTCTCTCTAATTCTTATTCTATTTACTACTCTTCAAAGTAAAAAACAATCAAAAATTACTCTTTGCTTCCTATACCACTGCGCATTCAACTCACATATCACCAAAGGATATTATAGAAGGGTGTAATGAATGTGACTTATATGTGTTGTTGAGAACACATCGAAGTTGGAAAATGAAGGATTTTCTTTATAGTAGATTAAAGTCATGTTCGTGTATTCAAGCGGAGTTTGTAAACCTATTCCTCCGAGTGAAGAGAGGATTGTTGTTAATGAAATTCATAAAAGTTAGCTTAGGCTAGTAATTCAAGGAAAGTGAGAGTAATCCAAGGTCGTTATCGAAGTAGCAGACATAACGACATGCTATCATATATCCAATGGGAGTAAGTATGCAATTTACACCAAATGCAAGTCCTTTATTTCAAAATTCCCAATTTCAATTTGCCTTAACGACCATAAATCCCCAATTCAAAGGTCGTTTTACAAAGTTGGAGAAAAAATGATAACGAAGGAGAAAGAGGACCTGAGAAAATTCGACCCCTTTATAGGCGGGGATGGATGTCTATTTATAGAGAATTAGAGCTGTTAGATTCTTGACATGTGGCATTCCATTAGAAGTTGGCAGCCATGATTAGTCCATATGGCACACGGTTAGAATGACATATAGCACACTTATTTAATGATAGTTCCTGATTCAAGATTATACGTGATGGCTCTCTTGAAACCTTTCATGATGGCTCCAACTTGTTGCTTTGAAATAGTAAGCGATAGTTCTAATTCATCGCGATAATGTGGATTTTTGATGGATTTTAGTTGTGAACTGAGCATGATAATGTCTTGGAAATCTTCCATGATAACTCAATCACCCATTTTAGAATTGCTCTCAAAGGCATGTTGGAACTCCTAAAATTGCACACGGTGGCTTCATTGAACTCTTTGCGATAGCTTTAATTTATCATCCGAAGGTCGCATGTGGTATCATAAGGAAATTCCTCTAGATGGCTTGGTTTATCACTTGGAGAATGGTATCACAAAGGCTTCATAGAACTTCCCACGATAGCTCTTTTACTTTGTCAAGCAACTGCTTTCATAAACACATCATGATGGCTCTATTCTTTTATGTTTAAAGTTATCACGTAGAGGTTCTTGGAAATTGTTCTATAAACTCTTCACAATAGCTCCTAGGAAAATCTTCACGATGTCTTTATAGAACTCTTCGTGATAGCTTTTTTTAACGCTTGAGAACATCACACAATGGCCTTAAGGAATTCTCCTCGATAGTTCTATCTTATGTTGCTCTATGATTGACCTAATGTGCTATTTTCTCATGATAACCTTTAGAATTACCACGAATGTCCTATTAAATTGTCCCGTAGTGACTTCACGATGATTACTCCATGAAGGCACATAGCTGCTTTACTGAACTTCCCATGACAACCCTTGTTTATCATTTAAGGATAGCATGCGATGACTATGTTCAGCTTCTCGCGTTGGCATTTCAAGACTTTCCACGATGACTTTATGACTTGTCTCAATTGGCTTTACAAACTCTTTGCGATGGCTTCTATGCTTTCCTCACGAAAGCTTCCTAACTTACAATGACTAACATATTTAGCGTATAGCATAGGCAGAGCTTAGGGACTGAACATAGGAGGGGAGGTTCGAACCAGTATAAAATTCTTGCTGCGATTTTACCTTTTTCTTTACTATGTTTATCTGCTTATTTGCTTATGTTTATATATAATTAGATAATCCATATTATATTAGATCCAATAGACTTTCATTTGGTATCAGAGCATGGCGTTCACTAAATCGTTACAAAGTTAGTGGTATTCTAAGTAATATGGATAACACCATTTCCACATTTGTTGAAGGTCAATCCATTGCACGACCATTACTATTCACTAGTACAACCAATGCATATTAGTCTATTAGGATGAGAAATATGCAAGCAAGTGGTTATAAATATAGAATATTACTCAAGTAAAATATACTACACCTACTACCGAATATAGTTCTTGGACAGTTTATTAAAAAACTGATGCTACTAACAATGCTAAAGCTAAGAACATATTATTTTGCACATTAGATAAAAATGAATTTAATATAGTCAGTGCATGAAAAACCGCATATGAGATATGACATACTTTGCAAATTACTCATAACGAACAAATAAAGTTAAGCAAAGCAAAATTTCTATGCTTAAGAATCAATTTTCAAACATTAGAATGAAACCATCGCTAATATATATTTAAGGTTTCAAGACATTACTCATGCTCTAATAGAATAAGAAGAAAATTATTAGATTTTGATATTATATCAAAAATACTCAATTCTTTAATGGATGAGTGGGAGAGAAAAGTATTGGCAATCGAAGCGGCCAATGATCTTTTAAACACTCAAACCGGAGAGTTGATTGGAAATCCTGAACAATATCACCGCCAAGTCCGTTAAGTATAATAGGAAGCACCGCCTCATTACCTCATCGGAAGCACCCAATGCCTCCATATGTCGAATGTATCTCATCAGAGGAACCGTCGGATCTGACTTTTTGTCATACATTTCCAACGTCGGAAGTTTGAAATCGGAAGGATTTCTCGCGTTCTGGATATTAGAAGTGAATGGATATCTGTCTACATCCTCCAAACTCTGGTCTGGGGGTCCACTTCTAACTATTCTCCTTACCAATTCAGCAATTCAATTTTTTCCATCCAATGAAGGTCTCCAACCACAAGAGATATTTTGCCTCCTGCTCCTATAGGGGTATTCTGGCACATGCTCCTCTTGCTGTATGTTAGTGTTCTGACCGGCTCCTCTGATTTCATTCTGTCCTCCGTTCCTATGGAGAGGTTCTAGCACATACTCTTTCGGTCGTTGCCCGTCCACATTTTGATTTGCGTTTCTAGCTCCAACATCGCTCACTCTTGGAATTCCAGCATGTTCCAAGTTCACACCAGCGTTGCCCCCGGGTATAATTTCTCGGTACCAAGTTGACTCAGGTCGGTACCAAATTGTACTGTTGGTGGGAGCATCGTTCTAGTTTGCTCCACTTTAACTCCAGATGTTCCTGCATTGGTTCCTTGGACTTGGATTGAAGTCCTACAGCTCTAGCTATTCCTTATTGTCCCATCCTTTGGAAAAATCCTTCAAGCATTTCCTATTGTCGAGCATTAATCCATCTTGCATCTTTTTCTTTATTTTCTCTATCTCTTCTCTGGTCACATAGATGAGTTGATGAGAATTTGAGGACATCTCCTGGCTGCGTCCATGCTCTGGTTGGCTTGTTCCAGCCTTATATCTAGTGTTAGGTGTCTTCATCTTCACTATATCTCAGATTCAAGCTTAAAGTCTTTAGATCTGGTTCTTCTTTCTCAGTGAAAATACCAAAATGTTAACCCAGAAAATGGATCACCACCCGAAAATCAGAAAGCACTAGTTCTTTTATAATAAATGCAAAAGCAGTAGAAATCCCAGATCAAATAAGTAAAAATAGCATAAAAGTAAAGAATAGATAAGAATTTTGATAGTGGTTAAGCGTAATCTTCGACCTACGTCCACTTTAATCTTTTATTAGTTCTCTCTCTGGATTACAACTAATTATGTCAAATCAGACCATAATCTAGTAGATCTTAGATTAACAATGATGTTTCTAAAGAGTTTGAGTAGTTGAGGATAAGAGTGAAGAAAGGAGAGAAGTCTCCAAAGAGAGAGAGATCAGATCCAGAGTGAAGTGCTAAAGATCAGGGAAGAGATCCAGTAGAAAGATCACTTCATGGTTGTAGGTAGGCTGATATATATAGAGAACCAGTCATGTTGGTTCAGAAGTTCACTTGGAGCAAAGTCCATAGATCGTCCCAAAGTCACATGCCAAATTGTAGAATCCCCCGAGTTAACTAAAAATGTTGGTACTGACTTAAACATGTCGGTGCCGACAAGTTTCCTTAGTTTGAAACACTTCGAACTTTCTCATATTCCTACTTCATTTTGCGGCATCCCATGTTGTTTTCTTCGATGATTGGTTGATTTTGATGATCGTTCCTTCTTCACTTGATTTATTCTGCTGTTCTAGCTGTCATATCTTCAACTCTTGGAATTGGTCATCCAAAAACTCTTGGAAATCTCTTGGACGCATGTGGAAGGAGCAGATAATAACTCGTGTGACGTTGGAGTGGATAATTATCGAGCGAAAACATGTCGGCACCGACATGAACATGTCGGCACCAACTTGTTTACTTAGCGTATTTTTTGGATGAATTTTTCCTAAGCCACTCCTTTGCTTCATCTAAACGTGCCTCTAAGATTTCAAGTTGTTTCGTTCTCGTTTTAATCTTCTAAGTCCAGCTGTAATATGCTTTGGCTCAAAAGTGGGTTAACAACGATGATAGTAGCATAACACATATTGTGTTAACTCTTTGGATGCAGGGGCATGTCAGGTATGATTTTCCATACCCTATATCCTTTACCATATTGGGTTTCATAATATTTTGGGATTGTATATCGCTCACACCACACCATTGTCTGACTTGAGGTTTTATGCTTTGCTTCTTATTACCTCAAGCACTCTTAAATGAGTACACTGGATAATAGGTTTGTGATTAGCGCATAGAGCTGTTCAGATGATGAGTAGGAGGCTGGCACTATTATATTATTACTAGAGATTGTTACTTATTCCACTATGTAGCACTGTGGAGCTTTAGTGGTGCTTTACCTTATTTAGAGACATATTTCCTTTAAGTTTATTTTGATGATGTATAAACTCTACTCCAACTGTTTTGTATGACTATTGTGGACCTTGCACTCTGATATTTGTTTGATTTATTTAGTTCTACATATTTGTCTTGCCAGTTTTATATCTTGGTTGATATTATATTTTATTCGATACGTTATGAGATATACGACAGGTTATGATTGGAGTTTTAAATATTCTACCCTTGACAATCGTCCTACATTAATTGGGTACTATTGCACCGCATTCTTCAGGTACATTGGATACCAGAAGTGTAGGACGGTCGTCATACCAAGTGTAACAGTCACCTTAAGTATACCTAACATCGAACAAACATCCTCTATAATGAACCATCAAACGAACACACCGAGTAGGAAGACAATAATACAAACCCTAAGTATACGATCCTGATGGTCAACATATCTTGCCTAGTATACCTCACAAGCCTAGGTCTACTTGCCCCAAAAGCATTGATTAAGCTCCTTGTTAACGTTCCTTTTCCTATGCATAGCACCGGGCATACCCACAATGTCTAGGCCCAATTGCCCCAAAAACATCGAGTAAACTCCTATTAGTGCCCGATATCCTATTATTTTTGCACCTCACGAGGCATACACACAATGTCTAGGCCCACTTGCCCCAAAAGCATCGAGTAATCTCTTGTTAATGCCCAAAACTATGCACAGCATCGGGCATACACACGATGTTTATGCCCCAATTGCCTCAAAAACATCAAGTAACCTTATGTTAGTGCCTGATATCCTATTCTCTATGCACCATGTTGCGCATACACACAATGCCTAGGCCTAATTTCCCCAAAAGAATTGAGTAACCTCCTGTTATTGCCTGTAACTATGCCCAACACTGGGCAAACACACAATGTCTAGGCCTAATTGCCTCAAAAATATCGAGTAACCTCCCGCTAGAGCCCGTATGCTCTAAAGCATTTAATCACAGTAGAACCACACGCCATGTCGCGTGTCACGCCTTATAACTTCATGAAGTGCGAACCAAGGACATCATAAAGTGTGATACTATTCCATCTCGTTGCATGCTTTTATTCAGTTTTGTGGACTTCCCGAAGCCGAAGAAGTGAGAATAAGTCCCCCGATTCAACCTACTTGACCTGGCCATTTTCTCAACCATTTAGACATCTGATTTTCAATTTAGACGTTTGAATCCATGTAGAAAAATTTGACTATAGGTATTCAAACGTCTGACCATATATGCAAATGTCCGACTTTGATTCTAAATGTTTGAAAATAGATTCAGACATCTTAATCATGTCAGATTTGAACCGATTCCTTTCCTTTTCATGTTTTCTCAAATCCAGACGTTTGAAAATAAATTCGAACGTCTGAATTGAAGTTTCCAGGTCTATTATTTTATTTGCTTTATTTGTCTTCTTGTTGGATTCTTCGCGGATTCGAGTATAGATGCAAGGATTTATTTTTAACAGTATTTTCGTAAAGTTTTCTATTTTTGTTTATACACAACTTCAACTAGTTAATCTTTACAATTGTAGATAACAATTCAATCTATTGCTCGTGAATGTTTCAATCACGAATCTATGTATATTTCAAGATTAACAGAATTAACTCAATTGCTTCCTATTATTCCAAAATTAGCCCAATATTACCATATAAAAACTGATATATACAAAATTAGAGGTGAATTCCATTAGTCCACCATTTCCCATTTTTCAATAATTATTTTATCAAATTATCATCTAGTGTTTTTCCATCATTTCTACCTATAAGATTCATTACTGAAATTATCAATTCAAATAGATTCTACGTTGAAATTATCATTTCAGATTAAAAAAACCATATTTTTAATCTAAGTTGAGTTATAAAGAAATTTAACTACTTGTTTTCGTAATCAATCCAGTCACCTTGAAGGGTTGCTCGAAGAAATCCTTTCCTAACCCAATCTGAATTTGTGTCTCTCTTCCTCTATTCCTTGATATATTTGTGCTTCTCCTTCTCTTTCTCTTCCGAATTGACTCTCTTCCTCTTCCCTTATAATTTGACTTTGATTATTTTATTTTTTGTTTTGAAATTTACAGAAGAGAATATAAAGCTTTGTTTGGATTAGGAGGAAGAAGAAAAGAGCATACATAATTTGAGAGACGACAACTAGGGTTAGAATGAAAGAAGTAGGGCTTGGATTTATATTTATAAGTGAAGTCTAGGTCCAGGAAAATTATTTGTTTATTCATAAATCACTTATCCTTACATATACACGCAACATTCCTTTCCTTTTGTTTTCTTAATGAAGATAACGTTTATATTCTCTCAATTAAAGTCATTAATTGTAATTCAAATTAATATTATTTATTGGTATTCTACATATATGTTGTTATTAGCTATTGTAGGGAACCGTAGATTGATATTCAAATGTACATATGTGTGTGTGTACATTGACATAAATTAGGAACCTTGCTCTTTATTAGTAATCGCTTAATCAATTTATAATTAATTGCTATTAATATTTTCAAATTCAAAAATTAGATTTACCCTTATGTGAGGAATGCGGAATATGGATCTTAAGGCTAGGAATAACACTAGAGGGGGGTGAATAGTGTTTATAAGAAATTACTAAATCTTTTTGAGTTTACGTTAATTTGAACACAAATGTATGCAATATTCAGACACAGATATAATCACAAAAACAAACACAGATGGAGAAATAAAGTAAATGCAGTAAAGGAAAGAACACACCGGATTTTATACTGGTTCGGGGTTACCCTATATCCAGTCCTGCACAACTAAGTACGAATTTCCTTTCAAAAGCAATTCAACAATTACAACCCTTGGTTTCAAGGCTACGAGGTACACCCTCCAGAATCACAATCCTCTGGGTAGAGATACTTGATTTCCAGGGCAACAAGTTCACCCAATTGATTTCCAAGGCTACAATCACACCTTTTCTCGCTTGATTGATTTCCAAGGCTACAATCACACCTTTTCTCGCTAGATAGATTACAAAGAAGCCTATAACTCTGAATAGCACTTGGATCTTGTTGAGATAGTGATAGAGAATCAAACCAGAGATAATCTAGTTAGATTCAATGTTGATTTCGGCAGAGTAATGATAGGATTTTGAATAAGAAAATGTGGAAGAAGAAGAGAAGTGAAAAAACAGAAAATCTGATATAAAATTCGTTGAAACTAACCCCTATTTATAGAAGAACAACAGTCATGTCCATTCGTGAAGGGTTATGGCGAATAAACACTTCTTTTGAAATTCAAATTTTTGGTTCTAACTGACACTATGTCGACATGGGGTACTAGGGCATGTCGACATCCCAAAGGAAAATTTGATGTTTTGATTTTCTTTGAAAATAACCTTTATCTTATATTAAAACTATTTTAAACTTTATAAATATACTTGACTATTAATAAAATACATAGATAAATATAGAGAACAATATATATATAATTTTACTATAATTTTATATTTAAATCTAAGTATAAATATATTATAATTAAAGATAGTTTAAAACAAACGAAGTTTAAAAACAAGAATATTTAAGGCTAAAACATCTTTTTGAAAATATAATTTTTAAGGCTAAAACATTTTGAAAAGCAATTTTGAAAATCATTTCGAAGTTGTTTTGAAAAACATTTTGAAGTAGTTTTGCAAGCTTCTTCCTGCAGAATATCTCATTATGTCAGGACTCGAGAACTTGTACAAAACCAGGATGTTCGTGGGTTTGTAAGCCACTTGTCGTAGTTTGTAAGCTACTTGTCGTGGGTTTGTAAGCCACTAAAAAGGTAGAATGGGTTCCATCCCAAAAGAAAATTGGAGTGAAGATTTCAGTGCTATTGTGTAGTTTTAACAAAATTCTAGACTCAATACTTATCTTGAACTCTTGATAATCTTGATACTCATGAGTCTTCAATCTTGATATCTTGTTTCTCTATACTGTACAGTCTTCATTCTTGGTACCTGCATGGTTAAATCCTGCATATACATATATATCTAAACTATAATGTTAGTATTTATATTTTATAATCTTATTCTAAGGTTGTTGTCATCAAAACTATCAACTCATGGACTAACAATCTCCCCCTTTTTGATGATGACAACCTTAGTTTATAAAATATTACTTCTATCCTATTGACTCCCCCTAAATCTAATAACACTCCCTTAATCTATGCCTAACTACCCTATTTTATATTTCTCCCCTTTTGTCATCAACAAAAACAAACTAACTCCAAACTATATAACTCTTAGTCTAATATCCTATATGATGATAGTGTTATCATCAATACTTACTTGTAAACCTAAAACTTAGTCCTAAATTACAAACTCTCCTAACTAATAATACTTTTAATAGAACATATACAAGAACACACATTATTTATTAATTATATATTTGTTTATATTTACATTTTCGTAGAGATCGAAAAAAAAACAACAAATAGAAAAGAAAGAGAAGAAACTAATGTGTGTCTTTAAACATAGGAGATCTATGAACCGAACAATTTGGATAGTGGAAACAGAAATTTCCACGTTGTTCGACAAGATTTCCATCTTTGTCAAAGCACACTTCGCCAACGCAAACAACTTTGTCGTTGTCTTCCGCATACTCTTCTTCCATTGATTCTTCTTCTTCTGCTTCACTTTCCTCATGTTCATGATCTCTTGAAGAGTCCTCGTCAATCAAGATTGGGTTAGCATGATTATCCATAAGAAATTTTTGCAAATTCCTAAGGATTTTGCCTTGCCTCTCTTGTTCTTTGGCCATTCGAAGTTGCATCACTTGGATTTCAGTCATTAACTGAAGGGTATCTTTCAGAGAATCCTCCATTTTCATTACACGAGCGAGCGTTGATTGTTGAAACGGACCAGAAGTAGGCGATGGGAACGAAAAAGTTGATTTTAAGTTTGATTTGGAAGAGGACGCCATTGATAAATTGATTTTAGAAAATAGAACAGAAAGAGAACAGAGAGAATGAAGAAAATTTCGAAATAGGAGAAATTTATAACCACTTATTTGAATTTTGGTGGGAAAAAAATTAAAATTTAAAAAACGTTATATGTCGACATGGGTCTAGGGGGTATGTCGACATGGTTCTTGAATTTTTGCCTATTTAATTTATTTTGAATTAATTTTTAATTATACTTGTTATTTATATTTTATATTTCAGTTAATGAACAAATACCTAATTCTCTTCTTAATTTAGTAAATGTAGATTCATTTAAGGGTTTTGTTAAGATATCAACAATTTTATTTTCAGAATTGATATAGTCGAGAGTAATTACTTCTCTACTTATATTATCTTTGAGAAAATGGTGTTTGATATCAATATGTTTAGTTCGAGCATGTTGAGTAGTATTTTTGGATAAATTTATTGTGTTAGTATTATCACAATAAATTGGTGATTTTGAGATATTTAAACCAAAATCTTTTAAAGTTTGTTGCATATATATTACTTGAGAACAAGCCAAAGCAGCAAAAATATACTCTGCTTCAGTTGTTGATAGAGAAACTATGTTTTGCATTTTACTAAACCAGGAAATCAGAGAATGCCCTAAAAACTGACAAGTTCCACTTGTACTTTTTTGGTCTGATTTACAACCAGCATAATCAGCATCACAGTAAGATATTAAGTCAAACGAAACATTTTTAGGATAAAATAAGCCATAATCAAAGGTGTGTTTAACATATCTTATAATACGTTTTACAGCTTTTAAGTGAGTTTCTTTAGGTTGGGATTGATACCTTGCACAGAGATAAACACTATGCATGATATCAGGTCTACTCGCAGTGATATAGAGTAGTGATCCAATCATTCCTCTGTATAATTTTTGATCTACATCTTTCGAGAGATCTTCTTTACTAAGGCACTCATTGGTTGCCATGGGAGTGGGTTTTCCACTCGCAGTAGTCAAACCAAATTTACTAACTAGGTCTTTAGTATATTTTTCTTGACTAATAAAGATACCATTATCTAATTGTTTTATTTGTAATCCTAAAAAGAAGTTTAATTCACCCATATGACTCATCTCAAACTCTTTTGTCATTATTTCAGAAAATTCTTTATTCATTTCAAAATTAGTTGATCCAAAAATGATATCATCTACGTAGACTTGTACTAGTTGAATATCAATTTTATTTCTTTTAATAAAAAGAGTATTATCTACTTTACCTATTTCAAAATTTGATTGTAACAAGTAAGATCTTAGTCTATCATACCAGGCTCTAGGAGCTTGCTTTAGACCATATAGAGCTTTCTTAAGTTTGTAAACATGATTTGGAAATTTATCATTTTCAAAAAGTGGTGGTTGTTTAACAAATACTTCTTCTTTTGCAAAACCATTTAAAAATGCACTTTTAACATCCATTTGAAATAATTTGAAATTATTATGATTTGCGAAAGCAAGTAGAATCCTAATGGCTTCTAATCTTGCTACGGGGGCAAAGGTTTCATCAATATCTATTCCTTCTTCTTGACAATAACCTTGAGCGACTAACCGGGCTTTATTTCTAACAACCTCTCCTTATTCATTCATTTTATTTTTATAAACCCATTTAGTTCCAATTACTGTTTTATTTTCAGGTCTAGGAACGAGTTCCCAAACATCATTTCTAGTGAATTGATTTAATTCTTCTTGCATAGCCAAAATCCATGAATCATCAGTTGATGCTTCTTATGAATTTTTGGGTTCTATAGTTGATATAAAAGCTACATTACTCATTTGACTTAGTTGGTTTCTAGTTTTAACAACAGAATGCATATCTCCAAGTATATTTTCTACAGGGTGATCTTTTAAAAGTTTAATCATTTTATTAGGATGATTTAATTCATTATTAGTTTTAGTTGACTCTTGGTTTTGAGTGATTAAATCCTCTTCATCATTTATTTCTTCAAAATTTTTGAAATTTTCATCAAATGAAACATGCATTGTTTCTTCGATGGTATTAGTTCTTAAATTAAATACTCTGTATGCTTTACTTCTATTAACGTATCCGATAAAGATACCTTTGTCAGATTTAGGATCAAATTTATCTAAGTTATCTTTTGTATTTAAAATAAAACATTTACTTCCAAAAACTCTAAAATAAGATACCTTAGGTTTCTTTGAGTAAATAAGTTCATAAGACGTCTTATCAGTTAAAGGTCTAATTAAAATTCTATTTAAAATATAACAGGCGGTAACAACTGCTTTTGCCCAAAAGTACTTTAGTAAATTACTATCAGAAAGCATAGTTCTCGCACACTCTTGAATCGTCCTATTTTTCCGTTCTACTACTTCGTTTTGTTGTGGAGTTCTTGGAAATGAAAAATTGTGAGTTATTCCCTTTTTATTGCAGAATTCTTCAAACTTTTCATTTTCAAATTCACCACCGTGATCACTACGGATGGTTATGATTTTTTGAGAAAATTGATTTTGAACCCTTTTTGAAAAATTCTTAAAACATTCAAAAGTATCACTTTTATGTTTCAAAAATATTGTCCATGTAAATCTAGAATAATCATCTACAATTACAAAAACATATTTACTGTGATTTAATGACAGAATTTGAGATGGACCAAATAAATCAAGATGAAGTAATTCGAGAGGTTTTGAAGTTGAAATCATATCTTTTAATTTAAAAGAACTTTTTCTAAGTTTTCCTAGTTGACATGCATCACATAGACTATCTACTTTAAAATTCATTTTAGGGAGGCCTCTTACTAGATCATGTTTTGACAATCTAGATAAGAGTTTGAAATTCAAATGCCCAAATCTCTTATGCCAAATCCAAGGGTCACTTGCATTTGCTAAAAGACACAAGTTATCATTTGAAATTTTCATACTAAGAATACAAATATTATTTTTCCTAATTCCCTCAAATATTATGATTGAATTATTATCTTCAATGTGACACTTATCTTTTTCAAATTTAATTTTATATCCTTTATTGCATAATTGACTTATACTTAGCAGATTGTGTTTCAGATTCTTAACTAGCAAAACATTAGTAATAATAGGAGTTTCAGAGTTACCGACTTTGCCGATGCCGATCACATAACCTTTTGAATTATCTCCAAAGTTAACCAGTTCTCCATCTTTGTATATTATATCATTCAGCATACCTGGATTCCCAGTCATGTGTCTAGAACATCCACTATTGAGTATCCATTTGTTCCTTTTGATCTCCATAGTTTTTTTGTTTTGGATTGATTCCTCAACTCCCATAAAGCATGATTCATGTACATCAAACAATCTTAGTAGACAACTTGTATTTGAATATTGATTATATGCAGACTCAAGAGAAAATGATGATCTGAATATTTCTAAACATGCATTAACAGATTTCTTAAACATAGCCATTAAAAAAAACTTTTTCAAAAATCAGATTATGAAACTTTTGAAAACTTGCTCTGATACCAAATGTGAGGAATGCGGAATATGGATCTTAAGGCTAGGAATAACACTAGAGGGGGGTGAATAGTGTTTATAAGAAATTACTAAATCTTTTTGAGTTTATGTTAATTTGAACACAAATGTATGCAATATTCAGACATAGATATAATCACAGAAACAAACATAGATGCAGAAATAAAGTAAATGCAGTAAAGGAAAGAACACACCGGATTTTATACTGGTTCGGGGTTACCCTACATCCAGTCCCGCACAACTAAGTACGGATTTCCTTTCAAAAGCAATTCAACAATTACAACCCTCGGTTTCAAGGCTACGAGGTACACCCTCCAGAATCACAATCCTCTGGGTAGAGATACTTGATTTCCGGGGCAACAAGTTCACCCAATTGATTTCCAAGGCTACAATCACACCTTTTCTCGCTTGATTGATTTCCAAGGCTACAATCACACCTTTTCTCGCTAGATAGATTACAAAGAAGCCTATAACTCTGAATAGCACTTGGATCTTGTTGAGATAGTGATAGAGAATCAAACCAGAGATAATCTAGTTAGATTCAATGTTGATTTCGGCAGAGTAATGATAGGATTTTGAATAAGAAAATATGGAAGAAGAAGAGAAGTGAAAAACCAGAAAATCTGATATAAAATTCGTTGAAACTAACCCCTATTTATAGAAGAACAACAGTCATATCCATTCGTGAAAGGTTATGGCGAATAGACACTTCTTTTGAAATTCAAATTTTTGGTTCTAACTGACACTATGTCGACATGGGGTACTAGGGCATGTCGACATCCCAAAGGAAAATTTGATGTTTTGATTTTCTTTGAAAATAACCTTTATCTTATATTAAAACTATTTTAAACTTTATAAATATACTTGTGTAACGACCCAGAATTTATATTAATTAAAATTTGAATATTTAATTAATTTTAAATATTAATAAGTGAAATTAATAAGTCGAATGATTTTTAAATTCGAATATTGGATTTAATTGGGTAATTAAATCGATGATTTAATAATTGAAATTTCAGAAATAATTGAATATCAAGTTTAAAATGATTGAAAATGATTTATAAAGTTATATTAAATCATGTTGGAGTTATAGTAATGTTTTAGAACTTTTAAAATCAAATTTAAAGTTAAATTGTGAAAATTGAATATTTTAATATTTAATTATCGACTGAAAAATAGCCAATTTTCGAACAGTCTCAGAATTGAACGAAACTAGTTCCATTGGATCCGTAATAGTTTGTTATTATCGGATTTCAATTTTCGTAGCAATCAGAGTTGTCGTTTGACCGTGGCAGCTCCAAACGCATCGGAATTGTTTTAATATTAATTTGAAAAGTTATAATAGTCATTTTTCAAAAAGTCTCGGATTTCGACGAAACCAGTTTCATCGGATCCGTAACATGATATTATTGTAAGCTTTCAAATTTCGTGTCAATTGCATGTACTGTTTGTCCGGGGCAAGCCAAAACGCCTCGAAATCAATTTAAATCGGTTTAATTTAAATTGATCGTTTAATTCCGTAACTCGCACAGATGATCGAATTAGCTTCCGAAACACGTTCCATTGCGTTCGGAACGTGGGGTAAACCTTATAAACGTCAGTCGGCACGCTCGATTTCGAGTTCGAAAATTTCCGGATGAATAGTAAATTGGGCAATTTTCTATAAAAGCACCTAAACCATTCACTTTTGCAAACAAAACTAAACCCTAGGGTTTCAACAGAGCAGCCGCCGTTTGTTTTTGTTAATGGCCAATATTGTTCGAATTTCTCCTCTTAATCTCTCTCGATCCACTCAGTATTAACGAAAGTTGTCAACTAGCAATTTGAAGAGCTCGTCAAGCTCTTTAATATCAACGGTGATGATCGGCAATCACGGAGTGGATCGATGGCAATTCGTTCTCAAAGGCGGCGGGTTCGAGCACGTTTCACGTGCAAGATAGGCTACCAAGTTTGCCTATGCTCCGGTCGTGGGTGGAGTACGAGTGGCCGAGGTGAATGGCAGTATTCGATCGACTTGAAAATGATGGGGGAGGTCGCGTCGTTTAGGGTTTAAAGGCGGCTGTTGGGTTAAAATCGTGTGCGTGCTATACTGGGAGGAGGAAGATGAAAACTCACGGCCTAGATTCTAGGGTTCAAGATCAAAGGGCCCAGATCTGATGAGGTTTAAAAAATTGAAAAGAAATTGTAAATTATTTATATAAAAATTCAAGTAAACTTTGAAAATGTATATCTTTTTGATGCGTGATCAGAAATTGACGAAACAAAATGCGTTGGAATCGTATCGTCGAATACTACGCGATGCAACTGAATTGGAAGCGATTGGGGTTAGTGAAAATTTTGAGTGAAATTAAACGTCCGTTTAATTTCATTCGAAATAAACGCTACAAATTTCTATCGGAAAATCAAGGTGAGAACTTCTCACTCAATCGAACAGTTTCGATGTTTATTTTAAATAGTTAGATTTAAAAATTGTTGATTGTATGCCTGGATGATAAATTTTGTCTGTTATTGATTGAAATAGACATTATACGCCGTTATTAAGCGGAGGTTAATTATAAAAACATATACCGCGAATATTTCACATTGATGTGAAATTGGTATTATTTATGTATATAGCAATATATATATATATATATATATTGGAATATGTATATATTGGAGTTGATTTCCCGCATTGTATAGCGGATGAGACCCTATTGCGCCGCATAATAGCGGATAATATTTATTAAACCCATATACCGCGATAATTCCGTACTGGAGCGGAATTGGTATTGTGCTAACATCTTTGGATGCAGGGAAACAGGTTGGAGGGATCCAACTGGATTCCTCAACTGTATTGATTTATTTACAGATATTTTGATATATTCTGTTATCATATGATGATATGTGATGCTTTGTTGTCGTGATTGATTGTTTGGTGCTGTTGCATCATCGGATCCATTTTTGAAGTTCAAAAATAACGATATGGATTTATAAAGGATTTTTAAAGTGATTTTTGAAAATGTACGTTTTATTGAATTTTGGAATTTGATACATTTTAAATAAATAAATGTTATAATTTTCGTGTTATGAAAATTATGAGATTTGTGAAATATAAGCGAAAAGTAGTTTGAGATAAATAGTTGATTAATTTATAAAATAGTTTAAATTGGGATTTTTGGATTGTTATAAATGATTTATATAAAAGATGTATAAAATTGATATTTTATAAATTAATAATACAGGAATTTTAAAACGAGTTTTTATAAGTGTTAAAAGGAAGTATAAATGGATTTCATAAGTGAACGGAATTTATAGATTTATAAATTGTGAAGTTATCAAACGAATAGATTTTATTTGTAAAATAAAAGATTTATAAGCAATTATCTCATAAATCCGATTTTGGCATTTAAATGAGATATGAATGGAATTTGTTAATAATGAGATTTATAGGTTGAAGTTTTTATAAATGTTGTAATGGAATTTATAAACGTTGTTTTATAAATCCGAAACCAATCGAATTTGATAAATTAAACATAGAAGTTTAATAAAGAAGATACATTCGTGATTTTGGACAGCGAATTATCCTTTAAGTTAAATGTTGTAATAATAAGAGTTTGGTTGGGAATTTTATTCATGATTTTGGACAGTGAATATATTATTAAATAAAATGGATATATTTTGGGAAAGTGGTATTACGAAATGAAGCAATGGTTTTAAAAGATGTTTTAAAACATGTTAAGCATCGAAAACATATATTTCAACATTCATTGTTGAAATAGACGTTTTTCGAGAAATAAGGAAATGGTGGACTATAACACTGTTGTTATAGTAAATGATTTCCGAAAGGAAATATTTTGTATAGTATTGGGATTTATATATCTATCTAAATTTTGAATCCCTATACTAGTGATTTTGGGTTGTCGTAACGATGTTTTACGTAACATTCGTTTTGACTCAAATAAATGTGTAAAGAATGATTTCCTTAAAGAATGAAATATATACTTAATCTAGATTTAAGTATAACGAATATTTTCCAAGGGTTGAAAATAAATAAGATTTGTGAATTACTTATTGTTAAATAAGTATGGAAATGATTTTCCAATATAAAATGGAATGTTTTAGAGAATTTATCTTTTTAAAGATAGATTGAAAACGAATATTTGAAATCGATTGAAAATCGTATATCAGTAGATATTTTAAAATATAAATTCAATATGGAATTTATAAAAGGAAAGGGAAGTTGTTTAAAAATAAATGTTGATTTATTTTTGAAGTGTGGAAATAATATATCTAGTAAAGATATTTTTGGAAAATAAATAATTTGGGAAAATTATTTGGAATCTGATGATGTTGCGCATCTTTATTGATAGTTAAATAACCGACTATCAATATTTACCCCTGAATGGGTATTTGTTGTGATTTGCTTGAATTTGAATGCCCCACTTATTTTTGAATAAGCGCTCACTATTCGGGTTAGCCGGGAAAGGACCATGGGGTCGTATAACCCATTCCGAGTATGTGATACGTCGTTATGAATCGCATTTGATGACCGGTGTGGAAGACCGGATATTTTTGAAAACGGAAGGATTACCGTCGAGTTACTCTACATCGGCTGATCTCCGATTTAGAGGTTTTATCACCCTTAGTGACGGGAAGTCCGGACGTGATTAGAAATTTATCCGGATGTGCAAGGGCTTCGTGAGAAGTGCCTTCGGTTCTGTTCGATCCCAGAACAGACTTGTATGGTTGTATGTTTGACGTTACAAATTGAGATATAAAGCTGGTTTCTTTCAAATACATATCTGTTGGTGGCGGAGAATTTATTCTCTTAGCTTAACACCCTTCTTTGAGACGTACGAGCTCAGAGGTTATGTAGTTGAAATTTATCAGCGATATACTCCCAATTTGGTAACGTGGCATGCTGAGTGTTGCTGTGAAATGATCGTTGTTTGATCATTTGTGATATGATCATTTGTTTGATCATTTATCTTTGTGATCATTTCTGTGATCATTTGTTTGACCCGAAGCATGGCTTTGTGACAAAGCGTAGCTTTGTGGACGAGACTTCGTCGGACCTCACACCCCGAAAATGGTCAAAACAGGAAAGATGCAGCAAGGTTATTAGGGGGTAGCGCCCCTTTAGTGTATGTCATTCCTTCTGGATAGAGGTGGTATCATGGTATGGAGCCCAGATACTTAACCTATGTGGTTGCTGCATTATTATTCTTATGTGGTTGTTGGAATCGAGGATCCTCGGATATAGATCGGTTACGATCGGGGGATGACATATTCGTGTCAGTAGTTACCCAGTTAGGGGTAACCCGGCCTTGTGTTGGCAGAGATCTAACCGTAATGTTAGGTTATTTCTCGGGTCGCCTGTCCAGGGGCGTACCTATGTGGCAATGGGAAGTTCCTTAGCTTGACCATTTGTTGGAAATCCAAACTCCAATACGAACTTTGTACGGTTTTAGTTGTAGAACCTAGCATTCACTTATGGTGGTCACCACTGTTTGGATGGTAGCTATAGTAGGCATAAGTGCGGAATGCCTATGCTGGCTAAGATTTATATTATACTTTCGAAATGTTTTCTACACTATGCACTAATAATAATATCAAAAAGGATTTGATTTTGCGTAGTAAGCATCTTTGACTATCATAAGGAGAAATCTCCTCCAATTCTGCGTTTGCATTGTGTGTGTGGCGGGAGGCCTTATGGTAGTTTCATTTTCCAAAAGCATTGCGAAATTGACTTTAAAATCTTTCTGTTGTTTGTTTTAAAGATAAACTGTTTTAGTTCTCACACCAGTCACCATGACTGACCTGGAGTTTATTGTTTCCTTCCTAAACTCTGGGTGCTCATCAATTTCCACACGGGCAGTCTAGAGTCAGGTTATCAGGTCATTCTGGATTCGGGATGCTGTGGAGCTTAGTGGTGAGTTGGATGGCGAGACGTATCACCTATACTATGTATTATTCCGTTGTGTATTCTGTATGACGACAAGTTTATATAACTGTCCATTGTTGTATTGAGTTGTATATTGACTCTGATGATGATGTAATGTATAAAATGATATAGTTCTTTGATTTAAAGATTATTCATTTATCTATTATATGTTGTTCCGCTGCGAATGTGAGATTCTGATATTGTTTCTATTTCTGATGTTGTTCTGTTGTTCTTCTTTCTTTTTCTTCTATCTTTTCTTCTACCTCTTCTTTCTTTAAACCCTAATGGTTCGGTTTTCCGTTCATCTTGAGTTAATCGATGGAGATTAGTGTCTATTCAAGGGGTATGGAAAAGTGGATTATTACAACTTGACTATTGATAAAATACATAGATAAATATAGAGAACAATATATATATAATTTTACTATAATTTTATATTTAAATCTAAGTATAAATATATTATAATTAAAGATAGTTTAAAACAAACGAAGTTTAAAAACAAGAATATTTAAGGCTAAAACATCTTTTTGAAAATCATTTGAAAAGATAATTTTTAAGGCTAAAACATTTTGAAAAGCAATTTTGAAAATCATTCCGAAGTTGTTTTGAAAAACATTTTGAAGTAGTTTTGCAAGCTTCTTCCTGCAGAATATCTCATCATGTCAGGACTCGAGAACTTGTACAAAACCAGGATGTTCGTGGGTTTGTAAGCCACTTGTCGTAGGTTTGTAAGCTACTTGTCGTGGGTTTGTAAGCCACTAAAAAGGTAGAATGGGTTCCATCCCAAAAGAAAAATGGAGTGAAGATTTCAGTGCTATTGTGAAGCTTTAACAAAATTCTAGACTCAATACTTATTTTGAAATCTTGAACTCTTGATAATCTTGATACTCATGAGTCTTCAATCTTGATATCTTGTTTCTCTATACTGCACAGTCTTCATTCTTGGTACCTGCATGGTTAAATCCTGCATATACATATATATCTATACTATAATGTTAGTATTTATATTTTATAATCTTATTCTAAGGTTGTTGTCATCAAAACCATCAACTCATGGACTAACACCTTATTCTTTATAAATAAAAAGATAATATACATTTTTCCTTAAGAAATGCATTCTTTTCGTAACTATACTGTTACCTTCCCTTTTTAAAATATGTTATGTTTTTTCCATTAAATGCATTCTTTTTATAAATACATTCTTACTTTTCCTTTCTAATATACATAATATATCCTTTCATTAATTATAGCAATAATATCACCAGCACGGTACCTTACGCTTTCCTTTTGAAGCGGTTCCAAATTTGTGCATGTAAATATTTTTTCTCGTTTTCTTTTAATGCACATAAAACCATTGTATCCATTTTAGAGTAATTCAAACATATTGAATTAATTTCTTAATAAATAAGTTTTGGTTTATTCTTGTAATTAATTCTTAAACTTAATTTTAAAATAGGCACAAAATCTGAAATGCACGCTGTGGTAAATTGTCCATATCTCATTCATACGGTGTCCGTTTTTTATGTTTAAATATGAATTTAGGTTAAAAATTTTACTTGACATAATGAAAAATTTATATTTCCCAAATTCCTTCATTTGTAAAATTCAGTTTTTTCAGCTTATGTAAAATTATTAAGTGTCATTTTTAATTAATTATTTGTTTTTACTAAAAATAAAGGATGTTACAACTTACATGTCTTTTAAAGCATTTGATCGACCGTTTTCTTCCATATCAAACACTTCTTCATTTGAAATGACAAATGCATTCTCAATTTTGTTGTGATTGACATCCTCCATCTAATAAAAAAGCAAAAAAAAATACAAGAGGGAAATTTCATGAATGTTGTATAATAAACAATTACAATTTAATAACTTATATTGAAATTTTCAATTACAACATCATCAAACTTTATATCCACCAAATTTATGTTAGCCACAAAACCATTAAACTCATCCTAACATAACAGTCAGAAAACTCTAGACAACAAATCAAAGATTGATACGTAGAAGAAAAACAGAATTTAAAAAATAAAATGTAAACTGGCCTCATTATGTTCATCAAAATTAGGATCATGCACTAAATCTTCATTTATTGGAGAGATTTTTTCTTGGCTTTAGGGTTTGAAAATTTTGTTTTCTGATTATATTTTGAGACAATGTACGTGAGCTTTTATAAAGAATATGTAGATGTTACAGTTGTTTATGACTCAATAAAAAAATATACAAACAAACGGGAACAAGAAGAGTAAGGTGTATATATCCAAAATCTCAAAGGCATATTAGCACCCATGTTATTTCTGTGCAACTCCCATAGTTCAAACAAAAATGATAAACTCCATAAATCTCTGTTAACCCTCACTTATTGTCATACACACCCTTATATTATCTTCTTCTTTATCAATTTCATTATCCCGCCTTTAGAACCATTCTTATAAAAAAACATTAAAGATTACCAAAAAAAAGTAATTTTATTTTTAGGTTTTGTGCTTTATTTAAATAACTAGTCTATTTGATTGTTTTAACGTTTATAATTTTTTCTCAAAAGCATTGAGCCCAACTTGAGTTTTACGGGCGTAACTTTTTTTTATACCTTTTTCTTGTTTTTTTGTTGAATTTGTTTAAATTTCTTAAAAAAAGATTATGATTTGATTGAACTTTTGATCAAATTTGATGTTCAGTTTGGAGAGGAATAAAAGCATGGACAATGAACATACTTCATGTAAACTGGTTGTCGTTTGAGAATCCCATATAGTTTCGTGCAAAATCAAGACATGTACTTCAGGTGTATTCTACTAATATAGGTAAATTTTGATTCTCTAGTAGCATGATTTGCTAAGAGTGGAAAGGTATTTGGGACAAAGGTTCTTGATTGTTATTAGTGGTGACTAAGGAGATAAACGGGGTGGACAAAGCGCATATATATATATATATATATATATATATATATATATATATTATTAACAACGTTGTTTTAGTAGAAATTAGAGACACATCCCTTTTTTTTAAACTTATTTATTTCCCTATTAGACATTATTTTCAACATCCATTTTTTTTGAATTTCTTTTTTTTTTACTTCTATCGTTCTCAAAATTAAAAACGACCGCTCTGACATGTATTACGGCGGTTATGAGTTATGGACGTACACCCTAAAAATGCATATTCAGATTAGTAAAACTACCCAAATA
Source organism: Allium fistulosum (assembly GCA_030737815.1). Classification (NCBI taxonomy): domain Eukaryota; kingdom Viridiplantae; phylum Streptophyta; class Magnoliopsida; order Asparagales; family Amaryllidaceae; genus Allium; species Allium fistulosum. The sequence goes on along the minus strand of CM060902.1, from coordinate 1,330,967,842 downwards.
CCTCCATGAATTTCACTTTTTTTAAATATGGATGTAATTTGTAAAAGAAAATTAAAAGAGATCTAATGCTAATTTTTTATAATCATAGGGATGTATGATAAAATTACTTTATTTTTTAATGTTCACGTGCCAAAATTTAAAGGCGTCAATCGGACGGACCAGACATAGTTTGTTCGTGTCGTGTCCTATAAGAGTTTCAGACGGATGGATGAGAATTTGACTCAGACACCCTTCATACAAGCTGGACAATGCATGAACAATGTATCGACAATACAAAGTTCATCTGACTAATTGTCACACTTTGAACCGAGCCTTACAAGACGTTCGTACAAAATTAACGCTCCAATCAAAGTTTATATATATATATTTTTAATTTTTTTACGTTCATGCTTTCCGTCAATCATCTTCCTCGCTAAAGGTGGGTTAGTACTAGTAGAAAGAAACTCAGAAGTCGAAGTGGTAAAAAAAACTGAAAATAGAAGAGAAAAATAAATCAGCTTGCCTCTGAATCCTAAATTCTTCAATTCAGGTTTGCTCCTGCTGCTTCTTCCTATTCCTCTCTCTCTTTTTTTATTGCTGAATCGAGATCGCGATGCTGGACTAAATCTCTGTTGATTTTGTTTCAATCGATGTTTAAATTGAAATCGCGATTCAGTATTGGACTTCAATATCTTCGTTTTGAAATAGGATCGTACATTTTACACGGTTGCGATCCAATTTAACTCCTGGATCGGGAAGGCTGCGATTCATCTCGCTATTTTTGCAATCACTAGTCAACATCTTTTTTGTGTTTACTTAGAAGGCAAAAAGAAACAAATATTGATTCACGTTTTCTGTACCAGCAGTACTACTCACACTAGAAAAAATAGTGAATATTATCCGACTGGTGATACAAAGTAATGTCTGTTCTTCAGTACATCTGGCAGTATACAAAGTGTGTCTGACTTCAAAAAACACAAAGAAAATGTCAAATGGTGGTATAAAGCATGTATGTTCTTCCTAACAATTATTCTATTGCCAATTGTAATGAAGAACAAACATACTTTCAACTGCCAACCAAAAATTAAGTAGATTTTAGGGCTTTTTATGGCGTGAATGATAATACTCTTTCTATACAATATCAAGTTATATGCCTTATTAAACAGATATTACCAAACCCTTTTAATAAGTTATTTATAAGCTATACCAATGACAGAAGGTTTCCCGGAAGACTGATTCTATTTAAACTCATAGAGTTGCTAAGTAGCCCCCAAATCTTTTTAAAACAATCCAAGACAAAATTGCCCTTATAACATTCACCAATCTTTTTACCTCTCATCATATTTTCTTTATTGTAGTCCTTTTATCCAATAGACCCCAGTGATATACTTTTCGGTAGTTCTCAAATCTTGTGCTTGAATTGATGGATTGTGATGATGATAATTCAAATCCGATGGAATTAAACGAGGTAAAACTTGAATTTTATGTTGTTTTGATTTACTTTTATTTTTAATTTGAAGACGCACAGTTCACAGAAGATCAACTGAGTGGCTGGGTGGAAAATCACGTAGTAGAAATGCGTGATATGTAAAACAACCATGCCGGCGAAATGAGTGGACTGAAATTTTTTCTCATAGATGGGTGGTTTTTCGAAAGACAGATCTTTTTTATCAATCAGTTTTTACTAGGTAAGCAAAGGGAAAATTTTAACAACAAAATCGGTACACTAAGCGAAAACATGAGTATAGTAATTTTTTTTCATTTTTTGTTGAGGTTACTAAACAACTTTATGTGTTAAATAGAATTAATCTTAAAACCCTCTAAATTACCATTTCATTCATTTGAGTATTTTAGCATATAATTTTGAATTGAACCATATGTGTAGAAAAATTCTTCTTCCCTTACATTTCGATATTATATTCTGCCTTTTGGTCATTAGATATATTTCAAATGTTTTTATTTTTTGGATAACATCATATTTTATAAGTGTTTGCAATCATTTCAGTCCAGCCAGTTTATGAAAAAATAATAAAAGGTGGTGTAGTATTGACATGTTACGTAGACAAGTGCTCACTTTCATGTTTCTAGCATGGTATCAGGTATCGGTCGGCACCTTGAGATTTCGAGGGTATCGTACCGGTGCCGACCTAGGGCGAGCTGAAATTGGCTTCAAAAATTGGTTTCGCCTAAGGTTTTAAAAAAAGTGCAGTCACTGAACCCTAAATTAAAGGAATCGACGTTCATCTTCAGCATCACTGCAGTCTCAACTTTGTGTAGTGATGAAGGATCGAAAGTTGAAATCGGAAGCAGTGAAGTTTTTTTCGAAAGTCGAAATCGTCAGCATTTTTTTTTCGAAAATTGAAATTGACAGCAGTGAAGTATTTCCCTCCTCAATTTTTTTTCTCGAAAGTCGAAATCGACACGAAGTTTTTTTCCCTCTTGAGCTTTTTTTTGGTTTCGTCTATGCCCTAGTTTTGTGATTGACGGCTACAAATGAAATGCTGAGATTTGCTAGTGGCTTAAGATAGGCTTTTTGTTTTGGGCTGTACTTTATTTTGGGCTTTATAAATATTAGTGTACCTAATCTATCGTAACTTATTTTGTCAAGGCAGTAAGGTATAATTTGTTTTGGGCTGTACTTCATGTATATTAGTTTATTCTTCTTAAGTATAATTTAGTGTTAATTTGACTTATATAGTGTTAAACTTGTATGATGTTAAGTTAAATTTGATTTTATTTACAAAGGCCATTATTATAAGTGCATTAACAAACCATTGAAAACAAAATTTGGACCGAAACTGAAATAAAACCAAAATTTTCGAAATTTCCAGAATCATCCGAAACTAACAAGATTTCAAATGACCAAACCGAAACCGAATTCTCGAACCTTGGTTGCTAGACATGTTATAGTTTTCTCCTATAAAGTTGTATTGAGACGCAACATTGATGACATACAATGGTTATCTTCATGCGAACTATTGTTTTCTTAATTTTGTATTTGAGGTACCTCATCATAATTTGACTTGCAATATCATAAGTGGTCATCGTTTTGTATGTCGTTGCAATTTTATAGCTTTTCGTTTTGGTGCGTGATGATTATATAAATTTTTTGCTTAGAGTTGATACAAGTTAGTAAACTTTTATTCTTTGTTTAAATGTATGCTATATAATCATTAACAATTTGTTTGCAAAGTCATCATTTCAATGATCGGTTATTACATGGATATGGTTGGCTTGTCACATATGATGATTCTAAGTTTACGGTAGGAATAAAGAAAAGGATGGGTTTAGTATAACACATCTTTCTGTGATAATCGTCAACACTAGGGTTATTTGTCTCTTCTTCTTAGAGACCTCGGGTTTGAAAGAATAAAATTAACAATGTAGGTAGCTTCAGTGAAGAAAATTTAAGCATGCATGGCTGATGATATAGGAGTAATATTAGTATTAAAACAATGTCAGTCTTCTTCAACTTTTATCAAACATAACCATTTGTTCTAATCTTAGGCCAACCGAATTTCTTTGCCAGCAAAACTGTTTGCAACCTAGCTGTTACTTTCCAAATAGTATCAAGCTCTTTTGGAGGTTAGCTCAAGTAATATTATCAACATTCACACACCAATAATGCCACTCCTTTCACACAGCCACATAATAAGTTTTTGATATTCAACTGTGCCTGTTAAAGAATAACCACAAAAATACAAACATTTCTCTATCTAGCCATAAGGTAAATCTGTAGCAATCCCCCCAATACGGAAATAATCATGCATTATTCACATACTTGTAGCGACTTCAAATTTGTCTTCATATATTTGTATTTGTTTTTTTGAGCCTTTTGGCACTATTACACTTTAGGCATTTTTCAAAGAGTTTTTAAAGCAAAACTAAGGGGAAGTTGATTTTCGAGGTAGAGTCGAGGGATTATTTTATCTTAGAAACACAAAATTGTATGTAACACAAGGACGATCTTACCAGGCAAGTTTAGGTTAATCACTTCATTGTAAAAATTTGTGAATGAGATGGAGGCTGAACTAGGAAAAGTGACTGATTTTAAAAAATAAAAGCAGTTTCTGTTTAGAGGTCCATATAAGCCTCTTTTTTGTACTCTAATTATTTCATTCATAAGCAAAATGGTATTCTCCTCAATGTTTCAATTAATGTTCAAGCTCAAATTCAATATCATTTCGTGTCACGCCCCAGCTTCAGTGATCGAAATATCAAAAGGAGTTTACCGTCCGATAACTCGGATCAATGGACATGGAAGGACCGATCTCTTGTATACACTACTTTGGGTTAACAAAGATACGTTTTAATACTTGAATACATTTGAGATAATACGTATCTCGTTTGGACGCAAGGCAATGTACACGAGTTCTAGATTTGAATAATATAGTATTATAGACTCAAATAGAAATTTCCCAACTAACATAATCATAATGAATAAAAATAATGAACTTTATATCATATCCAAAATATGATACATTATTTTCATATACACAGCTCATCACATAAATAAATCACATCGACCAATACAAAATACAAGCAGAGTAAATACTCGTCATCGTCATCTGCTTCAATTCTGTATTGTAGCTCACAAAGCACATACAGTCATATCAAACTTGTAAAACAACATCAGTTTGACCCGAGGAGCTATCACAAAACAAAATCTCGAGTCAAGCTAAAAATCTAGTTGTGAGTGTAACCGAGCTCAAATAATAATATAATGAGTGTGACAGGTTTAAATATAACTCTACTAGGTTATAAACACAAATTTATTACTATTGTCAACGCCTATAACTAATTTCCGATAAGCTCTGTACTTAAAAATAATTGGAAATGGATTTTCAAATTCCTTTTCTTTCAATCATTTTCTCCAAATCACTTCAAAACAGATTTTCAAATCCCTTTTGTAAAATTGCTTTATTTACGAAAATTTCATATAATCAAAAATCATATACTAGAGGTCTTCTTTACAAACGATGTCAAAATGCTAGTTTAATATACATATATCCTTTCTGGTTCATTTTATACAAAATCTATAAAACCATATATTTCCCAATTTGTATAAAACCATATATTGAGATATCTTTCCAAATCAATTTTGAAAATCCAATTTAACCAAAATATCCTTTTAAGGCATTGGTTAAAATAGAATTTCCCCTTAATCTGTTTAAAATTGCTACTTTTCATTTATTGAAACCATTTTCAAAATATTTGATAATTTCATCAAATCTAGATTTCAAAATTCAATACGCTTTCACCAAATCCGTTTTAAATAAATATTCTCATAAGCTGAATGCTCGTCAAAATAGATCATAACAGATTATAACATTACTCATCTGCAATTGACGTACAGAGAATGAATCTTTTAATTTAACCTTACGATCCATGCTCGGGCATTACCTTTGAGTGATATCAAAAGCAATAACATCCAAACGGATTATAAAAGATATAGTAATCTCTTTTAAAAAAGTAAAATCATCAAAATCATTTCCAAATGAGAAATACACAATTAAATTTCCTTCAAATTGGGAAATTATTAGTGGCAAAATACCTCTGGTTCATTTTATACAAAATCTATAAAATAACATTTCGAATAATTCTCCAAAATTGCTTTTATAGAAAAGCTTGTTTATTTAAACCATCTATCCATTATGGTTTAAATTCAAATTCAAATTATTTCTAAAATAAATCAATCTTTATATAAAAAGCTTTTCTACTTCAAATCCAAATAAAAATATTCATATAGGATTTTAAATTCAAATTTGATTGCAATCCATTATTTTTCACTTGAAAATAATTCACACAAATTCAAATTCCCGTAAGTAAATCAAATAAAATTTCTTTGGTATAAAAATCCCGTAAAATTTGTTTATTTCAAATTTATAAATCAAAGAAAAATCATTACAAATAATAATATTTGCACTTCTATTTTACTTTTCAAATCAGCACACACATATTAATTTATCTATATAAAACGATTGAAATTCTTTTATAATTCAAGATAAATTCATGCGCTATTTTTCATATTTAACAAAATCTATATATATATATATATGTATATGTATATCAACTTCCTTTTAATAAATTGATTTCAACTTATTTTAAAAATAAATTCAAATATAGTTCGAAATAAAATTCGTTTAAATTACCATAATAGCTTTTAAATACTCATACCATAATTTTCATATATATAATTCAAATCACTCGTTTTAATTTAATTTTTCTACCATCCAAAACAATCAATATCGAATTATATAGCATACCATTCAACTAATCATAATTCAGTCCAACTAATATTTATCCATTTCAAACAATCAACCATTCCAAATATTTTCTAAATGCAATTCAATCACAATAAACTACCAAACCATCATCATCAATATACTAACCCAACCAACATCAATATTCATTTGCAGAAGTATCTGATAAAACAAATCAAGCAATAATCATCTCCACTTATATAGAAATTAAGGAGTAAAGTTATGCTCACTAAATTGTAAAATAGGGTTAGCTAAATTATAAATTAAGGAGTAAAGCAATAATCAATAGTCATTTGCAGAAGCATACTCACTAATATATACTCGAGCAATAATCATCTCCACTACGAATCATTTGCTGTAATTAAAATAAACCAAAGGAATGATCAGAATTACACTCACCAAAACAAAGCATCCAATTTCCAAACGACCATGCCTTAATCCTCATCTATCATCGCCAGCTTCTGCCTTCAGCCGCCAGCGCACACGCAAGCGGCACCAACCATGCCTCTTCTAGATCGGCGCCACCCATTTTGATGCATGCAAACTAAGGTCGACCTCCCAGAAACACGAACACCTAGTTCTTCGTTGATTGTTATGCATCACCACTCCACTTTGGCACAGTCAACCTCCATTTTCTCATATTCGTGCGCCAACCCGCAATTTTTTTTCTTATTTGGGCAAAAGGCTAGGGATTTGAATCGATGGGGTAACAATTTTTTGTTTGTGAAAATAAATAACGGGATTGGGTTTTAGAAAGGAAAGGCGGTGTATTATTTTACTTAGAGCTGAAAAATGAGATAAGGAGGGAAGGTTGGTCCAATGAAATTTAATGTTTTTTTTAAAATAAAACAATACCTCTAACAATATTTAAATCTAACCGTCTTTAAATCAACATTTTACATTCGTTTAAAAGTTCACTCAAGGTGTTGTATCAAAAATTTATTTTGTTCGTCTAACGATTTTTCTCTTATTAAGCTATCACTTTTCAATTTTCAACAGTTGTAAAATAATTATTTTATTTCCAAAATAAATTTCAAAATTCCACAAATATTATTTGTTTTGCCAAAATAAATTTTCAAACAACTTTTGGATTTTTAAAACACAATTTAAATTCCAAATTTGAATTTTAAATCAATGCTTTCTATTTTATTTCCAAAAATTCAATTTATTGAATTAAATTTCAATAAAATATTCAATTAAATTCCCAAAAATCTAATTTAATATATTTATTTTATTTTAACTTCGGAACAGGATGTTACATTTCGGCTTTGCCGTCAACTTCAGTATCATTTCGGCTTTGCAATGACGTCAAATTAAACGCACTCCCAATTTTTATTTTTGAAATCTATACTTAATAGTGGGTAGTATCCAATGATACTACAAGTCTTAGGTAGTATGTACATACTACAAGTCTAAACATGTTCAAGATACGAATCACAATGCGCATGGTTCGAACTCGTAGCATCAGAGCTACAGTTTGAGCGCCTAACCACTAGGGTGTGATCTTTTGCATATTTGTAAATACAAGTCATGAGTACATATTTGTATCATCTTACAATTATGAGAAATATTTTAATCGAACCTTGGAGATACTCTACAGAAAAACGGATACTTCCACTCTAATGTTTTTTCTTTTCTTTTTCCTTTTTTGGTGCGCATATTTTTGAACTACTCTATTAAATTCAGTTTTCTTAACCACAAATCATGGTTCGTTTCTCTTTTCTTTTTCAATTTAGTTTTGCCTACATAAATATTTCTACTTCCATTAGCAGCATTTTTGGTGAAAGTTTTAATGCAAATGTATCTTCTTTCATTTTTTCATTTTTATTTTTTTTGAGTTTTCATTGAATGTTTGATTTTAATCCGTTTATTTGATATATCATGTTAGATATTGTCCGAATAAAATGTAGGCAACTTATTCGATAAGCAATCTTGAACTTTTTTAGTTTGATTCTCTATGTTTAATAAATCGAAAGAAACAAAAAGTAAAAATAAATAAAAAGCCATGGTTCACACTTGCCTCCAAATTCAAGACTAGGGTGATTTGATTTTGTTGACTATGTCAAAACTTGATCGAAACAGTGTTCAAACTTAAACATGTTATGCTGTTACTCCATGCTTCGCTATATCTGAAGTACTTGCTAGAGATTACACGTTTGCTGCTTTCTTTTGCATATGATGATTAAGTAACCTTGCTTTATAGCCATTAGATTTTACTGTTATTGGGCGTATTGCATTAGGCTTTAAAAACTAGTTGCTCGGTCTACTATGTCTAGGGCCACAAAATCATACACCTTAGTATATAATAGTTGTTTATTGTCCATGAGATACGTTACTTAATACAAATACAAATTGGGCATTCTGCAAATTATAGATTCCTTTAGGATTTTATCATGATGTGAAACTTTGAATCAAGGTTTGAGATTTCGACCGAAATACCGAAATTCCGTTTTGGTTTCAGTGGGGACCGAAACGGAAACAAACCGAAACCCCGGTTTAATAAAAAAGCCATTGAACTTCAACTTATACAGGAGAAACTCAAAACAAGAATTAATTTGAATTTCAAACATCTGTATATGCAAAATCTGAAATTTTAACTTAGTAATCATATAAAATCACGAAATATATAAACGGCGTAACTAAAAAAAAGTTGAAAACGAAGTAATGAATAAACATATTTTATGTTATAAATATTTAAAATTAATCGGTATTGTTTGTTCATATCAATTAAAGATAAATTATGTATTTTATTTTAATGAATTAAACAAATATATGTGTAACTATATGAAAAATATTTAACAAAATCTGAAACTGAAATTGGAACCGAAATTGTCAAAATTTACGAATTAGATCGAAATTCCTAAATTGCAAAAGATCGAAACCGAGACTGAAACCGAGATCTCAAACCTTGTTTTGAATGGTAAGCTGTCTTGAGTTTCAACTGCTTACTGTTTTTATGTTGTGAATTGTTATGGAAATTTTGTATACTTTTTCAGCAATATTGCAAGTGGAAGAAGGTAGTAATTATTAGCTTATTAGAAGCATGGTTTCAATTGTCGGATTTCAAATGAGATCTCTGATTAACATCTTAGTGCATATTTCGGGTTGAAATCTTGATAACTCGGATGCGATGTGTGTCAAATAAGCTGAAAATACGTTTGAAATTTCATTCCGCTTAAGTGCGAAAATAAAATCTCGGGTGAGATGAAGGGGATCAAAACTTTGATTAGAAGTACATTCTCTAAAAATATTTATACGAATACACAGGATAATAAGTTGTTTCAGTTCAAAACTAATAATATTTCATATTTCCAGGGGCTTTTAACTTTCAGATTTGTATTGCATTACTGTCCCATATTTGTATGTTTACCTTGAGCAAGGTTATATATTACTTCAAATTTGGTAGCAGCAAATTTTGTCATGTAGAAAAACATCATCACAAGTTCTCTTCTAATTTGTATTTCACTCAAGTCATTTACTTGGAGTAGATGATGTTGGCTCTATGTATCACCCTTAATCTGCATAGTTTATACATATACATACACACATATACATACATATACATATACTGATATACATACAGACACACACACACACACACACACACATATATATATATATATAATCTTTTTATACTGCTATTTAGTTACTCATCTCAGCAACATATTTTCATCCCATAAGTTTTTCCAACGAACATCTAGTGTGTGTATGGGTGCGTGCACGCGTTTGTGTGTATAACCGTTTACTTAATTATTATTTTCTTCTTTCTTTACTAAAGTATGTTTATACTTTATAGTACTTGTTGAGCTCGTGTTCTTGAAATTATCTGTTTACTACTGTAACATTTGTATTATTAGTTTTTCTAAAGGGTGCTCATTTATTACGTTTAAATTTTAGATACAAAGCAAGGCAATTAAAACTAGATATCTATATTGAGCTGTATAAAGTATACGGTGATAATATAATACTAAAATCTATAATTATGAGAGCGTTTTCTGGTGTAAAAAGTTTGAATTAAAATTTGAATCGAATAGCTAAAATTAAAATTTCAATATTAAGGTTTTTGTGTGTGTGCGTGTGTAAGAATATTGGTCAGTCCCATCATAGTGTTAGTACTAGTAATATTATCATGATGTACAGGTTAATGGTGGTTATAATTAATAATTAACCACTCAAATGCTTCTGGCATTGTCTTTTTGAAAATTGTTCTCCATCCCAAATTCCCACTATTTTTGTCTTAATATAACCAACTGCCATTCCGTGGATCTTTTCAGTTTTCATCCCTCACATCCCCAAAAGCACAACAAATGCGATATCTTTTTGTGGCAGTTTTATTGTTAGATCGCATATGTAATTTGTATATTAATTTTTTATTTTTAAGAGTTTGGGAACTTTGTAAAAAATACAGACCTTGGTTATGAATTTGGTTTCTTTACCTTATTGTGGATGTGTTCTTTTGATAAACAGGTATTTTAATTATTTTGTTATGAATAATTATTTTTGTTATTGTTTTATTTTATTTTAATTATGTTTAAATGATATAGTTAAATATATTTATATTATTTATAAAGTATGAAATGCTAGAAAATTGAAATAAAAAAAAGATAATTTTTAATAAGCACTAGAAAAATTGAACATTGTTGCACAAATTTTTAATAAACACTAGAAAAATTGAACATTGCTCCAAAGAAAGACAATTTTTAATAAACTGCTAATTGTTTCCCTCGCTGCATCTCATCCAGAGCCTGTTTTGTTGCACGTACTATGTCATACTGACCATTATTTTTTTAGTCCTTCGTATTTGTAGCAAATTTAATCATCGGTTACCGGGTACTTCACCCAAAAGAGTCACCAAAACTTCATTTAGCGTCATTATAACTCTCTTATGGATGCCTTTTTTGTTCAGTCCAACTGCTTGATAAGCATCAATAGTGCAACGTAAAAATTCAACCATAGCTCTGTTGGAACCAAATTTTAGGACGTTTGCAAGCACTTTTCGGTCCAAATTTATCCGGTTTCTGCGACGTTCTAGCTCAAAAAAAGCAGAGAAAAAAGAAACAGAGAGGAAAATGAGATAGATAGGAGCATAACAAAAATTACCTCAAAACTTGGTTGGTTAAAGTGGATTTTCTGTTTATTTTTTCAGATCTGTGTTAGGAGTTGGTCCGGAAGAAGAGAAGTGGAGTGGTGATTTATAGTTGAAATTTTATCCATTGGAAAATGACCGTTTGAAAATTACCGTTGCTGTTGGATGCATCCGACGCGTCAGATGCCAATGTAGATTTTCAATGGTTGGCTCTACCGGAGCATTTTTGTGGGTCATACCCCTGATGCGTCCGACCCGATGCAGCTTGACGCGGGGCAATTTTTTGCTGCGAACACACCCTGTTTATTATATTTTTTTGCTAGGTCTTGGATTTATGTTCTTGGATTATTTAAAAAAAAGAACTCAGTTTCTCGATCTTTGTGTCAACTGATTGCATGAGTTGGGGGTAATAATTTTGTTAATGTAAGATGGTGGTATATGTTGAGACTTGAGAGTTTATGTCCAAGATTACAAATTTTAATTAAAGGTTTTATGGAAAAAACTGTAATAGATATCTTCTTATAGTTTGACATAGATCTGAACCCCTTAATTATATTTCCATGGAAAATGCAATTTTGGCTGAAAAATGAATGTAAATGTCATCTGGATTATAGGTAACTAAATTAGAAACTGTTCGGTAAACCATTTGCTTATATGTTTACTGTTTAAATTTACAAAGCAAGGTTTTAAAATCCATCCGGCACGCCGGATTTCCATCAGTTTCGTTTCGGTTCTGCCATGACCCGGAACGGAATTCCATAAAAATATCGTTTCGGGATTTAGTAGGAAAGGAAAACGCTACCAGAGAAATTGATTCAGAGAAATGAAAACAAACCCAAACATCACCTCTTTTGAAGTTATCTTCCTCCATTTCAAGCATTAGGGAATCGATATTGTGAAATACCCTAGAATCAGCGTCAAATAGAAGATGAAATCGAATTTGTGGAAGTGTCAAACAAGAGTAGCAGGCTAGAATTTTTTTTCCTTTTTTAATTTTTTCCCGCGTTGAGATAATCCAATTGAAATGAAAACTAATTAGGGCATATGTTTGGGAAAGTGACGAAGGTTTTGAGATAGATATGGGTTTGGAACATTTGGACTGGGCCAAGTTGGGTTAAAATTACCGTAAAATGTTTATATCATTTTCTATAAACATTTAATAAAATTTGTATCAACTTTTAATAATTTTTTAAAAAAACTTTATGAAATTCGTGTAATATGAAAGAATATAATAAAAAATTATGTTAGCATTAACCATTTATTAATATTTTTATGAAAAAATTAACGGAATCCGCTAACCGAAATTAAAACAGAATTTCCGAAAATTCCAAAACGGAACTGAAATTGCAAAAAATTTCGATGAGCGGAACGGAAACGGAATTTTGAACCTTGTAACAAATTTACTTCAGTTCTTATAGGCTTAGGGTTATATTAGGAACTCGTATTAATTTATGTCAGTTTATGCTGTTACATTCAACTTTCAAGTTAAATGGCTATAAACGCAGCTGAGTGAAAAAGAACATCAGTACATTATTATGCTATTTAATTAGTTGATCCTAGTGATTCTATATCACTAATATCTCTTTTTATGAAGATGCTTAAAAGTTGTATTTGTGGACTGAATTGTGGCTTGACAAATACTTGTAAACCTTTAGTAGTAAACAATACAAAAGGTTTTGAAAATACTTTGGTAATTGTTTATTTATTATATTTATTGTAGCACTACATATTCTTCAACTTATAACCTTCTTTACTTGATAACAGTCTTTCACCGGCATCTGTTGTTCATTTTATTTCATATCGATACTTTTTACTTTTACTAATATTTTCATAGAAATGAAAATTAAAATAAGTAATTGGCTGGTACGTTCCATGGTTTATTTTTATAAGCATTAAAAACTAGTACATATTTGGGAAAAACCAAGGTTCTAGATTTCATCTCAGCTACTTTAGATTCATCCGAAAGCATAGAAAAGCTTATGAACGGTTTTACGTTTCATATTTCGTATATTTGTGTAGTTGACTGGCAGACAAGGTAGATACTTCCTATTACTTTATTCTGAACTCGTCGGTATTTCATGCATTTTTATATTCACACGTGCTTGTTTATATTTCCCTCCAATTTATTGACGGTAAAGTATCTATTCTCATAAATTGTACACATCAGCTTATTTGATGGCTAGGCAACTCGGTGTTCATATCAGCCAAATTTGTCTACATAACGATGCCAAATTTTATCAACATTCACCAATTTTGCTTAACCAACAACCACGAGGTGCATCCATTGCATCCCTTAGGATTTCAAGATCTTACAAATCTCTGAGAATTGCAGCATCCTCCATGGATCCCCTGAGCTCAATCTCTACTACCAAATTTGATAATACACTACCCACAAAAGGTTAGTCAAAATTATAGCTTGATTATATAAAAACAATCTTGCTGTTTAGTATCCTTGGCTACATTGATTAGTCGGCCATCTCATGTTACAGACAGATAGTAAAAATACATATTATACGAGACACAGTTTGTTTTAAATATGTAAACCTACCATGAGCTTTATTCCTGTACCGTTGGATTCGAATTTTGTAGATGCTCAGTCTATTGACTAATTTTCAGAAACAATCTCTCTAGTAATGAAGTTAAGACTGCATGCATTTTGCTCTTCCCATCCCGCTCAAGCTGGTCTTGTGCATTTGGTAGAGAATGATGATGAATCTTGTTTAGCATATTGATTTGTTTGCGCTAGTACTCTTTAAAATAATTCATAATCATGCAGAGCCCAGAAAAAAAGAAAAACTAGTTAAATTAATGCTTCGAATTAAAATAAGCTTTGGTCATGTATGTATATGGTGCAATCATTTGTAATTAATCAGGTTTTTTTTCTTAACCCTCAATATCCAAATTCATTTGCCTTGAAAATTGACCTCAAATTTATTATTGTGATGTACAGAGGTGCTAGATATTTGGCGCAAGGCAGATGCAGTTTGCTTTGATGTGGATAGCACAGTGTGCTTGGATGAGGGTATTGATGAACTTGCTGATTTTTGTGGGGCTGGAAAAGCTGTTGCTGAGTGGACATCCAAGTATCATGCTCTTACACTTATTCTTCATTTATCTTATTGTGAATAGTTTAAGAGTTTATAATGTATGTATTTATAACATAGGGCAATGAGTGGATCTGTTCCGTTTGAGGATGCTTTAGATGCCAGACTTAAATTATTTAACCCTTCGCTTTCCCAGCTGCACGACTTTCTAGTAAAGAGGCCTCCAAGGTGAAATCTCATTTACCCTGTTTGGACATTTATCTTGTGCATAATCCGTGAAAAATATATGTGTCCCATGGTAGTCTCAAGTTCTTGTCGAGCTGTATAATCATAATTTTGTTTTACAGCATCTGAATTGACCATTTGTTAATATATTGCTCGTTGGTCGGTATGCAGGATATCTCCTGGAATTTCTGATTTAGTAAACAAGCTAAAAGCTAGGAATAGAGATGTATATCTTATTTCAGGAGGTTTTCGTCAAATGATCAATGTATGTTGCTGAACTCTATGCAGATTCACATTAATATATATACTCTTAAGATAAATTTAATAAACACACACATAATATACGCAGACCTACATGTATGTATGTATGTGTATGTTTCTGTGCGTATATGTATGTTTATCTATATGTATATGTGTGTGTGAGTGTGCGCGCACACATAGGAAAGGGTTCCACTACATCTGCACACCTTTCATTTTGTCAAGCTACACAATTTGAAATGAAATCAAAATTTGAAGATACGTTCTTCCATGACTCAAGATCATCTTCACAAAATTTTGTTCAATTCGGATCCTAACACAATCAAAATAACATTTCAAATCAACGGTTAAAATAAGTTGATTTAGCTATTATCACACACATATGTATGTATGCCATTGAACCTTCCTCTATACACGAAAATATGTATGTCATTGAACCTTCCCTATACACGCATATGTATGTATGACATTGAACCTTCCTCTATATATATAGAGTATGATCAATAGTCCTCCTTATTTAAGTCCATTTGTAGTCCTCTTATCAGCCACAAGTTTATATTTAAATATTTGGTTCATGTGACAGGAAAGAGAAAGAACAAATATTTAAATAGAAACTTGTGACTAATATCATGGGGCTATGAAATGATGCTAAATAAAGGGAGCTATTGATCCTAGCTCCTACACACACATGCATCCATGCATGTATGCATGCTAAACACATCTTGATGTTTATAACTGGATATACATAGTACAAACAGACTGATAATAATCAAAAAGCCTATTTGAAGTGTGATGTGATATTACAATGCCAACTCATATTCAGATTAGCAAAACATGACAATCATACACACAAGAGGCACAACTATGGATTATTAATCATGCCACATGATCAAAAAATGATAAATGAAACTAAGAAGTACCAAAATACCGTGCTCTTGTTTCCATGTAAAAGATAAAGAGCAACTTACTGTATTGTGTTCAAAACAGCATAAGTAGTAACTTTAAACTAAATCAAGGGACATGAGATTCACAAATGAGCAAGGTAACTTTTGTTCATTTGTCAAATATCCAAGAATAAACTCAAATTGCAACCATTTAGTTTGTTCATCTGTTGGACTGTCAACTGTCCCATCTGTTGAAGGTACCACTGGCAGACTAACATTCCGCACATCTCTATTTTATCCAACCACTTCTGCAACATGGCCAAGCCATGGTGAGTTTTTATTCTGTGTAAAAAGAGTGATAATACTTTCTCTTTTGTTAATAAAAGAAATTAACTTCATCTGATTCAATTTGAAACGATTAATATACTTATTCTAACTCCCACCACTTGTTCCAGCGAGTTACTTGTGCTTCATTCATTATTAATTATTTTTTTATAAGGATGATTCGTTTATTTGTATATGATAGATACCTGTTTCCTATTAACAAACTTGTTACGATTTTTCAGTAAATTTTTTAATGAAATTATATGCGTGGACCAAAACAAATTGAATATTATTGTTTATCTTGTCGATTTTTGATTTTATATTCTATAATTTAAACGACCTAAGAAAAATGATGTGCAATTTTGCACATAGTGCGTGTCAATTTACTAGTACAAGCAACACAGTCTCACTCTCCTGTGAGACGAATGGTGTACTCTCCTAATAGGTATTCTTTGAACAAGTCACAGGCTTCACTATGCTGTGAAGAACTACTGCATCATTCTTTTTTAGCTGCTCCCTGCATCCATTGTACTCCCTACCTTCTCACTAGATCGTTAATAGGAATCACTTTGATTTTATTTGTAAAGCTCCATACTCCACACAACACAGATTATGAATTCAATTTAATCATATCCCCCACATGCCAAACTAAGGTGCAGTTTTCTTCTTCTTTTTTATTTTTTATTTTTTAATTTTTTTACTTTTTTGTTTTATTCTGAGAAGGCCCAGGTGTGTTAAGAGGGGATATTCTACTATGTAGTAATGTAAAGTTATCTCGAACCCCTGATGTGAGACTAAATGTGTATGAATCTGGTATGTACTTCACTACTCAAAGGGCACATGCAATCACAGTGCAAAGTTCACTTGCAATGCAGTCATCCAAGCATTTGGGCTTGTGCCTGCACCCCATAGCAATATTGCTTACCCAGTATCAACTCCCTACCAATTACTAGGGTGTTTGCTTGGATACCTGTAGGCCTATCAACGATGACACAGATAGTGCCATGTTTGCATCCGTATCTGGAATCATTTTTGGATATAAGATATATGTATCCGTGGTTAAAGGACAAATATCTGTTTTTATCCTTTCATTCATGATTAATAAGTCTGAAATCATAGATAGTAAAATTTGGTTCAATTATAAAATCGTTTCAGTACTAATGCTTATAATAATAATAATAAATAAGAAATATGATGATGGAAAATAGTTGAGTGGAGAATATTCATTATTACTTTCATAAAACAGTAAATATTAACCATTTTCTGTATTAAAATATACATAATATAAACTATTATTTTGATAAAAGCTGGAAGGATAATTTTCGGATGAGGATACTATCATATCCGTATCCGTATCCATTTTATTTGGTGCTTTTTTTTGTAAAGATATGGATGCGAATTGGTTTTGGATTTTCGGGTCTCCATTTGACTGCCTAAATATCTGGATACTATGGATTGTTGTTGGATATTAAAATTTATATCTTTGGTAATAAAGCAACAAAAATTTCCTCTGCCTTTGAAAATTGCAGTACAACGAATACATGTATTTTGAGTACATTTTGGAAATATTTAGTCGTATATCCAAAGTTTTTATTTTTTATTTTCGAGCCTAGAATTTCATTTGACTTTCACCTCCAAGATATTTTTTCATGTTGACGCAAGAAGTTATTAGAGATCAAATGGTTAATACTAGTGATACAACCATCTTTATAACTCCAAAACAAAGTTTCTTAATGGACATACATCCTGATATCAAATATTACTGATAACATAAGTTCATCTCTGCCAAAGTTATACTTTCATACAGCTTCAATGTACTTCATCAAGTGTAATTTACGTTAAAGAAAAGTTGGGCTGAAGTGGAGTGTGAATTTCAGTTCTCTCTAGATTCTAGATTCCTCTTGATAATTAAGTTAGTATCAACCACTTTTCATTAGTATGTGGAATCTCTTGGTTATGAACTACATAGCTAATATCAGTTTCAGTAAAATATCAGTTAAGAACTGGTATGAGATAATTTAAAAATATCAGGAAAATATCAGGGTAATATTGGAATAATAATAGTAGATATGTTATGAAACCTCCCAGGCACACAAATACCCAATGAATTAATTCCCTTTTGTCATTTATTTATCTTCGTTTTTTTTCTTCAAATGTCTGCATTCATGTAAGAGTACAAAAAATCCATTCAAGCACCTGATTCCTCTGTTTGAACCCTAATCCTTCTATCTTAAAATCTTCGTTGAGGTTATGAATAAATTATTGAGTAACACTTCTAGTGGAAATATATGATGAGCCCAAGCATGAATCACACATGAACTACATAACATATTATATATATTGAGTTAAATCCTATATTTTCTACTGAACCTGTTTTGTATTATGTATACGAAGCCTGTTGCAGAGCAACTTGGAATCCCTCTTAAAAATATATTTGCAAATAACTTGCTTTTTGGGAGCTCTGGGGAGTTCCTTGGGTTTGACAAAGACGAATTTACTTCAAGAAGTGGTGGAAAGGCAACAGCTGTCCAGCATATAAGAAAGGTTAATAAATCTGTGATAAAAATTGGTGCACTTTTATCATTATTTCACGCATTTGTTGTTTGCAGATTCATGGATATCAAACTTTGATCATGATCGGAGATGGAGCAACTGATCTTGAGGTAATGAAAATTTTGAAAGACTCATCTGCAACATATACTTTATTGCATCTTTTAATTGCTATAAACTGTGATATACCAGTTTTCAAAAGCAAAATTCAATTGGTTTAATGCAGTTAATGAACTCTGTGTATTTTAGAGAAACACAAATTATTTGATGTACTTAGTTTCTGCCCCCTTTGTGCATTTCAAAATATCATAATTGTATGAATTAGCCTGCTAATATAGCTGACTGCCTGCAACTTTCACACCAATTTCCATAATATACAAAATGTATTCAAGTCCGCAACAGTTAATGCCATGTTATGAATCAAAAACTTAATCGAATCATCTATTTTCATTCATGTACCAATTTAACTTTTGGAATATTGGAATTAACACCCTGCTTCTTCACTTTTAACAAATGAAATAACACTTTCTATATGAAGATGTGTTAGTATGAACAAGTTGATCTTCTTAGGAAATCTTTATGGAAAAACTAGTTTTGAAACCCTGAATTTATTTGACTTAAATCGGTTGTTTTTTCTTTTAAATTATTATTAAAGGCTCGGATGCCCGGTGGTGCTGATCTTTTTATATGTTATGGAGGAGTTCAAATGCGAGAAGTGGTCGCAGCAAAATCTGACTGGCTTATCTTCAATTTTGAAGATCTGGTCACTTCCTTGGAATAATGGTTCTTCTATTGTCAGTTTCATAACATTCATACCCATTCTTTGATTGAATCTGTATATTTGTGTGCCTGCAAGCGAGAGTGCTTTCACACTCGCTCTCTTATTGGTTTTATTCTAACGTGTGATACTAATTACTGTGAATGAAGCGTGCTATTCTGAGGCAAATTGTGCTGTATTAATGGCATTTAAAATTGAGTTTGAATCTATCTCATTACAATTAAATAAAAGTTTAGCTTGTTGCATAAAGATACACGTTATTTCTATTCCATTTGTTAGTTTTCTATTCCATCTGTTAGTTCTTTAGTTTAATTTGTTATTAATTCTTCCATCCCAAATTATGATATTTGACGGGTATTAAATTTTGCTGCTTTGTCAGAAATTGAGTGTAATGAAGACCTAACCATAAAGCAACCATCAGAAATGTCATTATATGCAAATCTTTATTAGAACATTAGAGCATCTCCAACGTATTACAAAATGTAATATGTAAACCAAAATGTCATTCTAACTAAGGTATACATTTTGTAATCGGTTAGATATTCAGTCATTTTGGTTCAGAATTTGTAATTGTTTTGGACGAATGTTCAACAAGCATTCAAATATTAGACACTTATTCGACAAGCGTCCGATTTTAGACTTTTGTTGAACAAGCGTTCGATGTTTGGGTGTTTGTGGACAGCCTGCAACGGCTGTTAATGGCTCTTTTTCCTTCTATAAAGCCACACAAACTTCAACTTCCCACTTAAACAATCAGCTATACAAATTCTTTCTAATTTAAATTCTCTTCTACAAAAACTTCATGATTTTGATGTTGATATCGCACGATGTAGTTTCGAAAGGTTTGATTCTTAAGACAACATAGTTCAATTGGATGGACGTTCATTATTGCTAGCTGGACAATGAACAAAGATTTCAATTTATGCTATATTTGGTATACTTTCTCAACCGATTGGATCCGATGTACTGACTAAAGAGGTGACAGTTTCTGAGGCAAGCTTACAAATTGTTATAATTTGGAAGAACTTAGATCGAAAAAGATCGCTTGCTTTGATTAAAAGGCGATATAGAAAAATTAATCGTTAGACATAGACGTTCAATTTTCAAATGTTTAAGTTAAAATAGATGAACCCTAATGGCTTTAGATGTGAAATGTACTTGGTAAGCTTAACCAATCTGCATACGTTTATATGATATTTTATCATTTCATGAATATTTCGTTCATTCTTTGTAGAGGGCACCGACAAATAAACTTTTCAAACAGGTCAACATTCCCGATAATAAAATGACATTCTGTTTTTATCAGTTCATGCATGTTTACGTTACGCTTGGTGTGCATGGAAAATGGAAATCCCTACTTCAGAGAACTATTCAAGGACTGTAATCGAACAGATCAAGAAGCAAAGCGCAGATAATCGAAGAAACCTCCAATCCTGGCGAATCATAGGAAAGTCAGAGCATGGATTTGGAAGATCAATCAACTTCGGATGAAGATGTTTTTGATACGCCTCTAGGATCCAAAGTAGAAAAGAAGCATGTTTCTGGTAGCATGCCAGAATTGAAAAATCTTTTACATAAATCTAAAGAAAGGCATAGTCATGCGATCGAAATTCGAGTAGCTCAACACCAAGAAAAAACGATGAAGTTGGAACGATTTATTGCTGGAAATACACAAAGAGACGAGAATGCAATAATCTTATTGGACACATCAAATATGATTGAACAACAATTAGCTTATGTGGAAATAAGAAAATAAAATAAAATTATGAGACATAAGAGTGAAGAGGGGAAGCAGTGTTGTTTGTAACTTTAGAGTTATTATACCTATATGTTTTGAGTTATTAATGTATTGCTTTTGACATTCTATTTAAATTAATCAAGTTTATTACACTTTTTAGGACAATAAATGAAATTTAAAGAAATTGTGATAACATCAATAACTTGCAGCAGCTCCAACAACAATTAACTACAACACAACAATCTTCACCTACAATAACAAAAAAATTCTTCTACTGTTCGCCACAAAGTTCCAAATATGATTTATTAGATCTGTTTGAAGTATGCGGTGCAAGTGGACACTACGATATGCATTTGTCGAGAAACATGAAACTCGAAATGCCGCCTGCTTTCTATCATATCTTTACGCCATATATCTGATGTAGCCGTAGTAGCCTTCTAGTCAAAATCCTCTAGCATATCTTACTCATCTTCAAGTATCATGTTGTGTAAAATTACACAGTATACATGATTTTTGTCATTTTATTGGGCGATCATAGTCTACATGGATTGTTGACTATTGCAAATCTCGATTGAAGAATACCAAATGCTCTTTCTATATCGTTTTGATGTCCCTCTTGCATTGCCACAAACTTTGTATGTTTGTTGCTTGTTCAATTCAGAATGGTTTTAACAATGGTACTCCATTTTGGGTATATATCATCACCAAATAATACCCATGGTCACAAGTATTTTCCCCTAGTGTGAAGGTACATGGAGTTGATCTACCATTCGCTAAATCATTAAACAACGTAGACAGTTCAACTACATTAACTACGTGACTTACCTGGATAAGCCCATGCATCAGATAGTTCTTCCACTCCCAATACATACCGTCTATACTACCCAACATTCCCGATTATCCTCTACCGCTATGCATCTCCACTAATCTTGCCACATCACCTTCATTCGGTCTTCGTAAGTAATGATCACCATATATGTCGATGATAACTTAACAAAAATGATCCAAAGCTTATAGTACCGTGTTTTCTGCTAAACACAAATTTTCATTAAGAGCATTAGCTGGGCCAACATTCTCAATATAGCTATCGTTTTTTAGTGATCGGTCAAACCATGAGTATGTGACGCATTGGGTTTGAAGACAAAGTAATTAATATGTTATTTAATGGATCACAAAATCCTAAGGAGTAACAATCTTCTCATTCGAAATCTTCTTCTAAAAACATCATCGCCCCAAGTAAGATTCGGACCAAAGTAGTCTCTCATCAATTTTTCACTAAACTCCAAATGATGGCGGTTGACATAACGACGGCCAATGAGCGATTCACCATGTTGCCAAATAGATTGACTAACTTGCATTTGATAAATTGCAAGCAGTTCAGTTTCGTACTCAAACTGATCTACTACCATATCATCGAAGCTATCATGGAATAATATAATATATGAAGCAGACATGGTTATTGTGGAAGAATGTAAGTGAATGAGTAGTAATATTATGGATGAAGAAGCTTTACGTGATTATTTATAGGTGTCTTTGTTTGTTTCAACTTCATGGATGGTTGACATGTGTACATTGTTGGAACCGGGCTAGCCGGCAGCGGAAGATATGAGTAATTTTGATTTTTTTTATCCTATTGGATCTTTATTGGACCTATGAAGTCTAATTTATTCAGAACATTTCTAATTTAATTTAAATACAATCATAATTTCATTTAAAGTCATAAATTGTTGATAGAAATTAATTTAATTTATTTTCAATTTATATATAAGTATACATATGTATCATATACATATGTGTATGTGTGTGTATGTGTAACATGATATTCTGTGCAAGGTATAATATGCCTCGTATATACATGTTGAGATTTACACCATCACAGACATGTTAACTCATCCTATATGTATTGTATGTTGTTCAAATATGTGTATATATTTATACTTATTATATATAAAAATCCAAGTATGCGTGTATATATGTGTGTTTGAACCAAAAAGGGCACAAACACCCAGAAAAGTAAGTAATAGAGATTAAATGGAAGAAAGTAAATAACAACAGAGTAAAAATAAGCCTACATAAATTTATGGTGGTTCGGCAATCTTGGCCTACGCCCACTTGAATGATTTATTGCATTTGCACTAGTTTTTGTGATTAAAAGTAGAAGGGATAGGTAGGAATCCCAGAGTACAGTGGAGTTTGTGTGTAGCTGCAACGTAAAGATCACTAGAGTGAACCATGCCTTCTATATTTATAGGGGTAGATGACCAAATATCTCGTTAACATTTCTCCTACAGGTCCTCTCCGCAAAGACGAAGTCCTCCAAAAAGTCTCGACCCTAGATTCCCTAGGGTTGGGGATTGGTACCAATCCCTCTAAGGGGAGGGGATCAGTACCGATCCCTATATATGAAGTATAGGGTCTTGTGACTTCTTGTGTTGGCTCGTCTCAATGTTGGCTTCATATTTCCAAGGTTGTTTTGCTTAGTCGCCTAGGTGTTTTTTGGTCCAAGCGATGGATCTACAAAAGGCTGAATTGTTGCTTCAGACTGTATATGGGGATTGTCAATGTGGCGCATAGGAACTCTGGAACAACACTTGAATCGGGTTATATGTAGATAGAGAAGAGTGCCATAGGAGTGGAGGCTACTTTGGGCGTACCCTTAGGGATCGGTACCAGTCCTCTAAGTAGGATGGAGCACTAATCTATACTTAGTGTATTCCAGGGTGTTGCTCTTCTGAGTTCATTCGACCGTCGTCTCGTGGTCTTGTCTATACTTAGTTTCTGGACCCTAGGATCATCTCTTTGGGTTGCTTGCCTCGATAATCGTCGAGTCTAACTTGTCCAACCAGTCTGAATATTACCGGGCCAAAAGGTTGGATAAATATGTATATATGTATATTATGAGAAAATATTATAAATATACTTATAATTAAAATATTAGTGTTAAATATTAAATAAACATATATATGCAAAAGATAAGTTTAATTTTTAATTTTTTCTTTAATATGTATATATTATATATATATATATGTATGTATTAAAGTAACATAATTTCATATACACATATATATAACAATATGTATATATATAAATATAAATTTAATAATTAATGTAAATATGAGTTAGAATAGTTTATATAAAAAGGAAAACAGGCACATGGAAGAAGTTGCAAAAAAAATTAATCTCAAGGACAACAAGTTTGTTTTTTAGTCTAAATGACACTTTTTAGTGTGGACAGAAAATGATAGTTGTAACTATCATTCTGTGATTTACACTAAAAAGTGTCTTTCAGCCTAAAAAACAAACTTCTTGTCCTTGAAACTAAATTTTTTTCCAACTTTTTCTCTGAGCCTAAAAACCCCTAACTATAATTTTATTATATCAATATATATAAATATATTATGAATTAGTTAGTTAAATAACAATAAATAAATGATAGAAATATTTAAATAACAAATATTTCAAATTTTAAAATTTCATAAAATCAGGAATGATATTTTATAGCTTACGAAAAAATTTCAAATTTTCATAAGTCAAAATTTTATTTTTATTAATTAAATACTTTCGGCCGAATTTAAAAATGATTTTAAAAAAATTATAAAAATTGATTTAACAAAACTAATTTTTTAACCGAGAGCTTCTACGATGACAATTTAATTTTAGAAAATTTAAAATTGAATTTTTGAAACATAATTTATTTTATATTAATTTATGAATTCATATAATGATTAAGTAATAATCAAAATATTAAATAATTACCAAAAATTATTTTAGGTCATTAAAAATCATAGTTAATGTCAAAATACAATTGAAAAATATTAATTCAGTTATTTATGTAAAATAGTTATATAGTTTTATAAAAATCATATAAACCAATTAATTAACTTATTTTGCACGCAAAACAAAGTATTATTATTTTGTAGGAGCAAACTGGTTTTATAGTGGTCATTCCACTTATTAATATATGTATAAATTAATTAATTAATAAAATATTAATTAATAAAATATAATGATTTTAGCTATGTGTAACAGATCCTTAATGAAAAAAATTGTTATTTTATCTTTATTTTATAAACATATACACATAACCAATCAATATGTGACAACATCAATACCTATAGAGAATCTTACCTAACTAACAATACAATAATCACAATATATATATGCATGAACTATATACAGTTATATAGAGGTTATGTATCATACATACATACATACATACATACATACATACATACATATATAACTGCTTGCCTAAAACTAATGCCCTTAAGTCCACCTTGTGTTGATGAGTTCTCCTCTTTCGAAAACTTCTCGATTCTACAGATTGCTAGTCTTGAATTGTATACCCTTTTGCTATCAAATAGCTGTTAATTTGAATTGATTTAATTTGAGTTTTGTTGGAGTTTTTGCAAGATGTAATTCGGTCAAGATGAAGGAGATAGGAGGCAGCAAAAAGCACTTCTAAAGTTAGGTTAGGATTCCTTTTATAATGGTTGAATCAGATACAAAAGTGGATCACATCACATACTTTTTCTCACTAAAAACTCTAACATCCATCACAAACCCTTTAAACCTATTTTGGCCACCCCATATATCTAATGTTTGATGCTGAAATTTTGTCTCCAACTTCATAGGTTAATAGCTCATTTAAGCCCAAGTAAATATATCTAATTAAATCTAATTTAATTCCTTATCGATAGCTCATATCGATCAATATATTTATAACCGTTATAAATATATATACAACAATATTTATTCCTCAAATCAAATACAAATTTTATAATTAATATTTCATAAATATTAATTAATTTATAACAATTATAAACTAATTAAATTGTTTGGTCTAAAAAGAGTTCATCATTTCGGTTGTATGACTTTTGAGTGTAATTCGGTCAGCGATTAACATCGAACTATTGAATGTTAAAGTTCACACGACACTTAGCAAGTGGTGTCACATTTTGGCCAAATTTATCGCTTACTTAGTTTCGGTAAAATCCAATTTCACTTTATCAAGCATTACCTGGTTGGGACATTTATTTACACCAATTCTCTTCGTCAAAACTATATCACTTTGGACTTATGGAATTTGATAATGGTCAAAATTCCAATATCACCCATATTCAACTCTATAGTCCAAACACAAAGTCCTTGGTTCAATAATAACAATTATTATTAACCGAAATGCTCTGGCCAGAGACTTTAACTTTGAGTTGACTTGAGTTGACCGTGATACTAACCCTATATAACTGAGGAGACGAATCCTTTCTTGAATAGTGCTTCACTTTTAATACTTTCACTCGACCCAATTATAGTCACTCCATGGAACGCCATACCATGATACGACTGATCATCAAAGCGGAGCTTTCATATTGAAGGTCCACAGTATTCTCAAGTCAACAGAACCGTGTAAATCGATCACATTATTATTTTCTATTTGACCTTAGTTATATTAACCAATAGAAAACTATCGAATGAGTCATTCCATAGTTATCCAATAACTATCAGTACGTAACCCATTGATACCCCCAACAGCCATGAATAATAAACTCTTTAACATTGGAGAGCGTTACGTCCTCTAGTCTCGACGGATACATCGATATCCAGTCTCGATGCATCTTGACTAGGGAGATTTAAAATGGTATATTTGTTTTCATTGTGATAAATTACTCACAATTACAACACTTTGTAACTACTATCACAAAACATACTATTTATGGATTTTCTATTAAATATACTTTCAATTAAATAAATAAATTAATATAACCACACTATATCAAGTATATAATAAAAAGAAAATACCTTTGATTTTGAACAAGCTTGGTTATTGAGTTAGATATATGTAACAGATTACATAATTGCCCCTAGGGCATACCTCTAACTCTATCAATCTTTTGCTTGCACTTAGGGTCAATTATGGAATCTTATTCCAACTTCTCCAATCGGTTTCCTCAAAACATATCAGGTCAGTCCCTCTGTAAATGAGTATGCTATTACGTTTCAATTATCTACTTTGTTAATCAACACTCTTCGATGCTGTTAAACCACCTTTATCATGTGGAACGATTCAGAATACGTTTCTCGACTTCCTGTGAGCTCTAATTTCTGTTATGAACTATATAGTGACATTTTTATCATATAAATTTTTATGGGATTCCCAACATTTGGAATCACCCTCGGCTGAGTTATAAATTTGTGCATTTATATTTATATACATTTCTTTATTGTTGCACTATTCAAGGCAATGTACTTAGCCTTTTCCATTAAATCAGCTACAGCTTTCATTTGGAACATTTCCAACTAAAAGATTCTTAACTTAAATTTATTATTGACATATCATACTCAATATTACTTATGAAACTTTGAGTCTGAACACTTCCGCTAAAGGAGTTCGTTGGTTTTGAATTCAATTCTCTAGTATTTCATAAATACATAAGAACATCTAAGCTATCATTTAGTGATATGAATTTGGACTTAATATTTTCTTCATGTATCAAATACGTGAACAAATTGCGATATCGTAGACAACATAACATGTATGATAATTCCTATTGCCATGCATAAGGAATCCATCTTACATATTCCATATTAAATATTTTAATAGGGTATTCTTGTATATTATTTAGGACATTCCCTATATCTTTTGTACTTACTATAAAAGACATTATTTACAAATCCATATCGAGTATTAAAACAACGAAGGCTGATTTTAATACAAATACATTGTTAAAATCAACAATGTGTTGTTTACATATAGTTTATAAATATTAATGTACCTTTTAATGTTCTTTCTTATGAGTACATGCTTCCTCTGCATTTTGATTGACGATCAAACTATTTGATGTTTCTATCAAAACACTTATTTAATTTTGGTGCTTGTCTAATGATACTTCAGTATCTATTCTTGGATCATATCCAAACATTCACAAACCCTATTATCGCTCCTACTAACTTCAAGACACTTTGGTTTTTATGTGCAAACAGTCTATTCTAGATCACTATTTAGAATTTTCCATTTCAGCACACATGTACCAAATCACAAAGTCTTATAATGCGATAATTTTGTGAGTAAACCCGAAATAACTTGATCATGTTGAATGATGAATCTATTACGCTAATTTCAACGTTTGAAATTTATGAGATTATTCTTATCAACATTGCTTATTTAATTCCAACTGCATTAGTCTTGCTCATAAAGACACAATCACGACCGATGGATCACATCTCTTCGATTAGACTACCAAAATCATATTTTGATAACGTACTTGGAATTCATTTTCAGACCTTTGCATCATACCATATTATAGAGTCAACACTCATAATATTTAAGTAATCAAGGATTATACATTTTCGGCATTGATTAGAAACTTGTAGTTTCTCTTCAATATGCGAGAATACTTATTAGACACTCTAATGCGATGTATTCGTTTAGGTTAGTTGGTGTCATTTTATCTCATGTAATCATTTTTATCATTGGATCATATCCAATTTTCATTTTACTACCAATAATTTCTCAAAGAAATTTCTTCACTATGAAGTTGGTATTTCTTGAAACAACAATTATTTCTCAATGCAATGGAACATGTATTTATAAACACTTTATGAATTGCCTTTTATTTAAAACTGATTTAGTTTTAGTTTACAGAACTTATGTTCAAAATATAACATAAATATGTCATCCAATGACAGTCATTTCCAAACTCTTTCTAGGGAGATTCATACAAGATTCCTTATGAACAATTATTACGTACAGACTTTGGTAACCACAACTTGCCAACTCCTTGGCCTATGATATGTTGAGGTTTCTTATAAACTATTATCTTGATTTTGTAAACTATTATTTAGATGAAATAATATTAACCTTGTGTACTACTCTTAAGTACATGACTTTAGAGAAAGAAGTTAACTCAACTTCACTCAATTAATTATACTTTGTCCAATCAAGTTCGATTACTCCTTATCGATACACCATTATGTACCATAATGAGGAGTGACTTTTGCGATTGAATCTTTATTCATTTTCAGGTATGTTCAGAACTCTTTCCAATATACTCACCTATTTGATCAAACCAGATCATTTTATTTTACTGCACGTTATTTTATTTACTTACGTTTTATACTGTATGACCTTATCATAAACATACTACATGTGTATCAAATACACAGGTCTATGTTGCCGATAAATCATTAATGAATATAACCAAGTATGTGGAATTGGTCTGGTATTAATAGACTTATGATTGTATACATCAATATGTGTCAATCCAAAGAGTTCATCAACTCTTATGATGCTCCCATTAAATGGGTGCATAGCCCTTAATTATTTGAGATATAATTAACCAGTATTATAAAATTCATAATCTCATAATACAATATTATTTCTCAAAACTATGGCTTAGTCTATAATTCCAAAATAATTGTAAAATTTTTAGATACTTCAGTATTTTGCAAATGCATCACTTTTATTGTGAAAATAAATACCATATTGTAGTTTTATTTCATTTCAAACATTTATAATATTCACATTGAAATATAACTATATCTATTTTTCAGCCGGCACCGATAAATAGTAATTATTTCATAAATAATGTTCAGTATGTTTTACGAAAACAAATTTCGTAATTGGATGTAATCAATCGTACTATATGGCATGCTCCCACTATTTCTGCTATTAATATAATAGTGTACTAAATTCGAAGGTCCATCATTCATTTAATATAGATTATTTATTTCATATACTGCAACTAGTTTATAATGGAGAGTTCTTTAATCAAATATCTTGAACTTAGAGAAATAAATCTAATAAAAATCAATTTTCTCTATAAAAATACATTTTGGAGTAGAAATCATATTTCTTATTCCAATATTAAGTATCAATCGTTATTATTACAGTTCTCATTTTCGATGTTTCTTTGTGAAGCAGAAGTGATTATTCACTCTCTTCATCCCAAGTGCACCTTAAATTACATCTACACTTGTACATTCATTTTTCTTTCCAAATGGTCGAACCATTCAAAAATTTCTCTAACCACAACATCATAGCAAACTCTTTACAAAAGCGCTTGATCATCCTTAACCTTTAAGGATATCAAATATGTTGCACTTCGCGTAAACTGATCAAACTAACATTTCAAGGATCGAGTTCTTAGAACTATTTTATAGTTTTGGTCTAGTGTTACATTTAACACAATATGATCTTTATTGTAATCAATCAAATTAAATACTCGATCTTATAGTACTATTTATTAGCTTATTTCAAATGAACTAACTTCATAGAAATAACGTACATTACAAACCATGACAGTTCCCCATATAACACTTATATGCAATAGTATATGGATCAAATATACATAGTCTTGTATTGCTTTTAGTTGGAAACTCATATAATGCAATACATGGTCTCGACCAAATAAACGTGTAAGCGACCAAATTACGAACGTATTTAGTAGCTGTAAAATGAGGCGCTCACATGGTTGTTGAAACATTAACATGCAATGAGCATTTATGATAGTAAGTATACTTTATATTTCTATTTGTGAATTTTCAATTCAGTTTAAATGTATATCTTAATTGATAAACGTTTTATCAATCATTTTAAGTGCACAAATTTATCATTGTAGAAAATTATAACATTATATAACATATGTTCTTACACTATTAGAAAGGTTAAATGTTATCATTTTATTTCTCTAATAAGGCAGCCACTAGTCTTTTATGTTTCACCAAACCTTAAGCAAAACATAGAAGTCTTTCGATTTCACTAGTGGGTGTTAGAACTTATATATCTTGGGGTGCTGACCTTGAGGAAAGCTCAACAAATCATACTCCCATATAGAATGGATAACTCCTTATTGGTTGTATCACATACAATTCCTAACCCATGGTTCCTTGTCCTGATCCCGCCTTTACCTTGAGGAAAGCTCAACAAGTAAAGTAGGACTATTCACTCATGCCTATTATTTCGCGATAGCCTAAATATAATGCACATGCCTTGAGGAAAGCTAAACAAATATATGCAGTTATGTTACCTCATTTATTCAATATTTTAATAGTACTATACATAATATTCCTAGCTCGAGGAAGCTCAATAACTAAAGAGTATGCAAGTTATCTATTAATATAAAAATGATAGAGGACAACCATATATTAAAGATTCATAATCTTCAATATATTATATCGAGTGATATCGACTTATGGAATAACGTATTTCTTTTGAAATGCCCTCGTGATTTGAGTGTCGAACACATATGAAATTACGGTATACGTATGTTACGTATGTACTTATCCCTTAAGTTTGTTCAGGGTTTCTTTAATGTTCCACACTTAGTTTATACATTCATATTATATAAGTTTTATTATTATATAACGTTTATATTTCATACTACTTATATAATAGTCTTATGTATCATATTATATTAATTAAATCTTATTTAATTTTTTTTTAATTAATTAATATTTTAATTAATTTTATATATTTATAATATAACATTTATATTGAATATTTATTGTATAATATGACCTTTATAATATTACATATATATCTTATATATGTGTATATTCTTTTAATTAATTAACCTTTAATTAATTTACTTAATTAATTAACTTTAATTAATCTATTTAATTAAATTATATTAATTTCAAAATTCAATTCATATACATACATGTATACTTATGCTATTTTAAACATTTTAAAATATCATTACATATACCATAATATATAATGTGGAAATTAGGGAGGCATCCCTATCATACTTTCATATTGTAAAGCGGGTCCCTATCAAAGTTTCATTGTAAAGCGGGTCCCTATTTTCTGGAAACGAAGAAAAATTATTGCTGAAATGTCACCAACTTTTATAAATAAGTGCTGATATTTCAGCAACTATCTGTGTCAAAGTTTTATTGTAAAAACAAAGAAAAATTATTGCTGAAATGTCAGCAACTTTTATAAATAAGTGCTGATATTTCAGCAACTTTCATAAACTGTGTTCACAGTGTACATAAATGTTGCTGAAATATCAGCAACTTTTATAAATAAGTGTTGATATTTCAGCAACTTTCATACACTATGTTCACAGCGTACAGAAATGTTGCGGAAATGTCAGCAACTTTTATGAAATGTTGCATCATGCTCTGCAATAATCGTGAATAAAAAACATGGATCTAATTTACATTGAAATTTAGTGAAGGACTTTTCGTGAATTTTGAAACTTAATAAGGACCTGTGCCAAAAGTATCCATATATAATACATGCACATATATTTTTATTAGTTAACTTATTTAATAAATTTATTTTATTAATCTAATTAATAAATTTTAATATCTCGAAATTAATATATATTTTCAAACATTTTGAAAAATTTATTATATTATAACTACTATAATATATATATATATATATATTTATATCTTATTTTAAATTTAACTTATAAATTTAAAATATTATATTTTAATTTTCAAATAATTTTGAAAATTTATATTGTAATATTTATAATATTTTTACTATTTTAAATTTAACTTTTACTTTTAATTTCAAAACAAATTTAAAATTAGCCTAAGGCCCAATGCAAATTGGGTTTCTTCTATTAGGGGCAACCTTTTGGGCTCAATATCTATTTGGGCCAGACCAGTAGCCAGGTAGAGCAGAATACTTGATACCCAAATCCAATCCTTCGATGCTATCTTTCTTAAACATCCTACTAACCAGGTTATAAGTTTAATTGGTTATCCCTAACATGACTAATTAAACCGCATATGTTATTAGGCTCCGATCCAGTTGTTGGAACTGGGGCCAGCCTATAGTGGAAGTTATAAGTGAATTTCAATTTTTTTACCTTGAGTTTGCTCAATAAATACATGCATGTATCGTACCTCATCTAGGCAATATATTAATAGCACTACACATAACAGCTCTAGCTTGAGTTTGTTCAACAACTAACGCATATGCAAGTAATCTATCAATATATACCTAATAAATGGTAAATATATTAAAGATTCATAACATTTAATATATTTTGACTGATATCAATTTAAGCAATAATATATTTCTTATAAAACATGTAGGATCGAAGTAACCCTAGAGGGAGGTGAATAAGGTTTATAGTAAATTCACAGAATAATAAACAATTGCATCGCAGATAATAACAGAGTTAATGTGGAAATAAAAACAACACACAGATTTACCCAGTTTTGGCAATATTACCTACTGCTACCCCAAGGTTTCTACTAAGATTATACCATCAACCTCTTACAGACCATGTAAACTTGCGACTATTGCTTACTTGATTGTTCTAACCTTACGCCCAAAACCACACCTCAACTCTATCCTCGAGTTGAGAATTTCCCAGCCACGCCTCCTAGTTCGAACATAGTTAAAACTAGAGTTTTATTAAAAACAAAGTACAATAAAATAGAAAACTAAAACCCTAGTACAATTTAACACAAATAAAATTCTCGGCTCAATATAATTAAATTTCTAAATAAATAAAAAGAAGATATAGTGTCCATATCGTTTTGTTTGCAAATCAATTTCTTTCTTCAGGCCAATCCTCATTTTCTTCTCACTCCGATTTTGGGTTTCACCTTAAAGCGCCGTTCTTCGATCGAGGGATGGATTCATGCATGTCTCTCTTGTTGATCGATTGTTTGCTTGTTGGATGATAGCTCTTGGTTGCTTCAAGTGTAGAGTTAACTTATTGATGCTAATTTGGTACGAATTTTTATTTTACCTTTTTGATTTTATATTCGAACTCGACTGTTCAATATTGTCGATGATGATTGGCATTTATAGTGGATCAATTCCATATATTTTGAATATTTCTGGCATTGATTTTTCGGTTTGAATTTTTCCACTTGATATCCTTGGCCGTTGATTTTCTGGTTGATGGTATTTTAATCTCTTATCTACTTCGTAATTTTGGTTGAATATTTCAACATGAGTACATATTTCTTGTTGTTTTGTGACTGTTTACAATTGTATCTGATTTTGAGTACTTTTAGTTCTGTCCTTGATCAATGCTCTGATATATTTGGATAATTGTTGTCTTTGACTTGACTAATTCTCGTACTATGTTGTATAGCCTATGTTGCTCCTGCTTGCTGTCGCACTTGCATATTCTGTGGTGCATCATGTTTATGTGTTGAGACTGATGCATTGATGCGTGTTCATCTTCTACTTAGTTGTGCACTAATTTGAGTGTTATGTGTGTGAACTTCTTTTATGAGTGTATGTCTATACATCCTTGTGCTTCTAGCCTTGCTATTGTGTATGTCTGATCTTCGTAATGAGCAAGATGCTTATCTAAAACCCCAAGCCTTGTTGCCTTGGTTTTTGATACGGAAATGTTGATTTTTGTTGATCGAGGACTTAGGTTTCTTTGAATGATGTTGTTTGATTGATGAACTTACATGCTACTTTGTTGATGCTTTGTTTGAGTTGCTCAGGTCTTATGTTCTATTGATGATCTTGTGCATTTGCCCTTGCGACATAAGTATGCTGGTCTAGTTGCATTAGTGAGTTTTCTATGCATAGTTTGTGTACTTACTTTGATTGTTGCAAATGTTTGTGCATTTTCCCTTGTGCATCACCTGTGTGCTTTTCTTTGATTGATGCACTTGTGTTTTTGCACTATGTGTACTTATGCTTATGCACCTAATTGCATCTTGTGTGGTTTGTGATCTGATTATAAGAAGGATGATCATGGAGTATGTTCTAATTTTAAAAATATTATAAAACTTGTTCAATTTTCATGAAATCTTTAACATGTACTTCCTCTAGCTATGAAGTATAATTTAATCACTACCTATCCCTTTCTCAATCGCTATTAATAACTTTTATTAAATTTCAAAAGGTTCAACCAGTCAACAACCATTTTTTCTAGAGTAAATCCCTTACCAAAGTAAACAGGTGTATTTTTATTAAAGGAAATCAAGGTAAAAGTTTGAGTTATTTGAAAAAATTTCTAAATTCAAAAAGAATTGTGAAAATCTATTTTCTATAAGGGTTTTGTAAAATGATGTCTACCGATTTTAAAAACAGTTGAAAATCCAAATATGATATCAAATGAAGAGATATCTAATACAATGTATACTCTAGTTGCCGAAATGATATATTATTAAACATAAAGACTGTATCTCGTCAGTGTCACTTGAACTAGTTCAAAAAAATTCAGCAAAGCCATTTTATGTCAAATAGAGGCAAAATATTTGTACAGAGAAAATGCACATATAGTAAAAATTATCTAGTCACTGATTTGTTGCTCGTCATTAAAGGCAATAAAAGTTAATTGTTATACCAAAGCAATTGACCATTTCTGTTTTGAAAATTCAGTCCATTTGAAACCACTATCTGAAAGCTTTAAGCTCGTAGTTTGATTTAGCACAAAACATGAAAGTTCTAAATATATAAAAAATTTATTCTCCAAAATTTGTTTCAAGTCAAGATGATGAATCACTCAAAGGTTATATCTAAATTACGACAACTTGTTTGCATAAATCAGAGGTACTTTTCAAGTGATGTACTGAAATGATTGTTGTTTTTCAAGATTATAAAAATGAATCGCGAAAAACTCGAAACAACAAACCTATGGTGCTATTAATTAGATTTTTAGAACTTCAAGAATTTCAAAATTTGGAGTAAGAATGTTCAAGTTATGATCGAATTACTACAGCCGTGTTAAGAATTTCTAAAACCATTTTCAAACTATATACTGAATGTTTTGTAATTTTTCAATGATTTAGATTCAAATTATGAAAAAACACACAAGAAATTTTTTATAGAAATTTCTAGATATTTTCCATAACATCTTGAATTATGCAAATCGGAGTCAAGAATCTCAAGATATGGTAATTATACTACATCAGTATCAACAAAAACAGAATTAACAATAAGAAAAGAAAATAGAGTTTAGAGATCATACCTTTACTTACCTTCGATGTCGTATTCTTGTTCACCATTTTATTATATATCTCCACCTTATTTTTCTAAGCTAAGGAACATTGGAATTATTACTCTTCAACCATATATAGAATGACTTGAAGTAACCTCTATCGTAGTTGTTCCTTAGCCTATTTCTGTACTTAAATGTTAGAAGAAGTGGGTGGTCCAAAGGATGTAAGACCACTTTTACTTTCATTTGAAACCTTTGGTATTCAAATTCATCTATATAGAAAACCGTTAGTACTTATAATTATACCATTGGGAACCGAACTTGTTTAAATTTAAGAAAACTTACATTTGTACCTTTTGAAATGCAAATTTGTTTAACGGTTTTGTGTTTATTTCTATACCAACATCTATTTTTTTATGCCTACTTTTTCCACAAATTAAACATTTTGAAAAATCTTTGTCAAATTTGATATTATTAAAATTTCTGTTCTTAATTAGTTCGGCTCTATCATATCCAAGTCCTTTTCTATTTTCAACGATTGTCTGACCTCCTAACAACATATTCCTTGATTTTTCTCCCTACTCTTATTGTCGATTCAAGTTATTGAACCTTAGATTTAAGAGTATTATTTTCATTTAAAAGTGAGGTGCACCTTTTAATGGAATTTTCACTTTTAGTTTTATCTTTGTTTTTCAGAGTCAAAATTTCATTTTCGAGAATTTCAATTTTAGTCTCAAACCTATTAATTTTTTTCCCTAGAGACTGACACTTCTCACATTCTAAGTTAAAGTTTTTAACATTTTCAATCATCGGTTCTAACTCATTATTAGATTGTTTTCTCAGATTCTCATTATTATATCGTTGCCGAAGTCTATTAATGGTTGCATTTAATTGTTGGTATACCAAAAGTAAGTCATCACAGGATAAGTGTGCTACCTCATTTAGTTCATCAACGTTGTCACCTGATTCTACTATCAAGCACAAATTTGCTTCTTTCTCATTATTAGTGTTCTCCTCCTCTTTTTTTCACTTTCATCCCAAGTGGCAGCTGTAACGACCCAGAATTTTCGATCCCGAAAATTCCAAATAGTTAGGAAAAGAAGAAAAGAGATAGAAGAAGAAACAGAAACAAGTCACAGAATCTCACATTCGCAGCGGATTAAATATAATATCAAATAATAACATGTATACAAAAGAAAACTGTATCAGTCAATTTACATTTATTTACATCAGAGTTACAAACAATTACACATAAACCGGAGAGTTAGAATTTAACTTGTCCCAGATATACAACAATATATCACAGCGGATACACTCCATACGTTCCTACCATCCAGCTCGCCTCCTGAGCTCCAGAACGACCTTACCTGAAAATCTATAATACTCGCTCTGACCCGAGCATTACATCAAAGTAACACCCGGGTCAGGCTGGAAACCAGCATGTGTAAACCCATAATATGAAATACCAAGCTATATAACATATGTGAATACTAGGGTAACTCGTACTTTTCTACGAGTTCTAATATTATTTAAGTCAATCATTTA
Organism: Allium fistulosum; assembly: GCA_030737815.1. Lineage (NCBI taxonomy): Eukaryota > Viridiplantae > Streptophyta > Magnoliopsida > Asparagales > Amaryllidaceae > Allium > Allium fistulosum. The sequence goes on along the minus strand of CM060902.1, from coordinate 1,330,930,286 downwards.
TCTCAAAATAATATCCAAGAATCGTTATCCAGTTTAAATATCCATGATACTTAACTTATTTCATTCCAGCCAGTTTGCTTCTAAACTCAAATTTATAAAGAATTGAAGTGGTTTCGGGTATAAAGAATCGAAGCTGTTTAAGTTTAAACAATTCCATTTATATCCAGAATTACATATTTAGATTGCCATTCATCACAGATAAACAACCCATATTATCACAGTTCAACCCAACATATCATATCACATAGTATTACAAAGCACATATCAGCTATCAACTAATCTAAGGCATACAATATCGTTCGATCATTCATAAGCAAGATTAATCAGTCACACCATTTCTAATTAATTTAAATAAATTAAATTAACTTCTTTAATCACCTTTAAATCCTGCTTACTTAACCTTAATTAATTACAAATAAATTAATTAATCATCCTTTAATTATCAACTTAATTACATTAAGTAATTAGCCTTTAATTAATTACACAAATTAATTATTCTTTAACCATTTACATTAATTAACCTTTAATTTCTCTCATTAATTACATTAATTAATGATCCTCTAATTACTTTCATTAATTAATCATTCTTCTAATTAATTACATTTAATGATTAATCTTAAATCAACCTATTTAATGATCCTCAATTACAAATTAATTAACCCTTAAAATTAATTAACTTACAACCCTTAATTATTTATTTATTAATCCTTAATCATTAATTAATTAAATTAATTAATTTCCCTTAATTACCTTATTAATTTAATAAATCTCAAATCACTAAATCTTAATTAACTTTAAGATAAAATACTATCCTTATCAATGACTTAATTATCATTTACAAATGCATTTGAAACATTTTACTTTTAAGTTTACTTTTAAATTTCATTTCAAATTTAAGATTTAAAATGATTACAAATTTAACTTTAACAAAATTTAAAACAATTTACAAACCTTTTAAATCAAATGTTAAAGAAACACTTATCTTATATAAAAGAAATTTAAAATAGTTTTAAACCAAATTATTTAAATTCAAAATCTTGCCCCTCTTTTTTTTTTTAAAAAAAAAATCTTTTAAAATCTGTTTTAAAAATGCTGCTTCGGGTTCAACCCGCAAGCTACTCGAGCATTAACTCGAAAAAACCACATCTTTCTTCATTTCAAAAATTAGTTTAAGTTTTAAAGCTTAAATCTGGAAACAATTCACTCACGAGTCACCCGAGAACTCACTTGAGTCATCACTCCACTAACCCGAGTGCTCCTTTGAGATGATCCTCCATCCAAACCTCTGACACAACATCGCTGCCGTGCACATGCACCGGCAATCCAGCCTACTTTGACCATCCACGATGCCTCTCGCATGTCGACGATCATCCCAGTACCAGATACCGACCACCATAACATCAAAACTAACTCGAAATCGAATTCGAATAAACCATCACAACCTGGAACAAACCCAAAACCTGGAAAAACCTTCGAATTCCCAATGCCGATCATCGGAGTGCCTGAGTGTAACAACCCGAGATTTCGTACTAATTAATTATCGTCTCTAGACGATTAAATCTGGTTGTTAATTACCGATGGAAGTTTTTAATCGGTTGAATTTTCTTTGAATTCATTTCTGGTCCTCTTGGGGTTAAGTGTTTGGGTTTTAAGCAAAATCTTGGCCATGGTTTCTTTTTATAATTGGGCCATTATAATTATCAAATGGCAAACCCGTCCTCCCTCTCTTCGTTTCTAAAGGCAAACCCGACCCCATTCACTTCATTCATTTTAAACCCTAAGCAAATAAACGAAAAAAATGGCGGCATCGATTTGCTTTTCTCGTTCGTTCGTCTACAAGTTAGGGCATCGTAGGAATCGAAGAGGGTGGCTGCTAGGGTTTAACTCCGCTTGTCTTCCTCTTGTGGTTCCTCTGTGAGCAATTTGGGGCTTCGAATTACTTCGCTCGATTCAGGTGAGTAATTTGATTTACTCACACCTAATTCAAGATTAGTATGTGATTTCCGTTCTGTGCTTTCTTTAATTGATTGCTTGAACTTGATCGTTCTTGCTTTTGCTGCTTGTCAATGATGATTTGGGTTCTCTTTGCTCTGCACTTCACAGTCGATGATGATTGACTGATATTTCAGAAACTTGCCTAAATTATAATTCAGACTTGATTTTTACTTTTCCAACCACGTCTCTGACTTTTTCCTTTGATCACGGCTTTGACATGAATTTTTGAAATTGTTAACGTGATTGACTTTTGGCTGTTTCTGGTTTTGGTCATCTTCTTTGTGATATTTTTGGCTTCCTTGATATAGTTTGCGTGAACTGTTGCTTCATGTATGAACTGTAACCTTTTTGAGGCAGTTAGCATTCGATCACAGCTTTGACTTGTTCACTGTTGATCTTAGGCTTTGACATTGTTTACTGTTTCTAGTTATTGCAGTTGCCACTGTATGTCTGTACTTTGTGCTCTGGTCTTTGAACTTGAATATGTTGCATTTACTATAGCTTGACCATCTAGACTTTTTCATATGTTTTCTGTCTAGTCTCTGACCATCTTTGTTGATACCTGACTTTGATATTCACTGTGAGCTTTAGTCTGATGTTTGAACTTACTGTTCTGATGCTTCATGTACAGTTCCACTTATTGCATTTTCATTTATACATGTTTGTATGTCTTTGTGCTGCTATTCATGTTGTAGCTTGCAGTTACGTTGCTTTGTCTTGTCACTTCCAGTTGCCACTGTGATGTTGAATCTATACTTTGAGTCTTCATTTCTTTCATCTTTGATCCCTGTTGCACTTCACCTGTGATATTAGTGTAGTCTGGTATCACCTGAATTTGCAGTCTTCAACATGCCATGTTGTCCAGACCTTTGCACATTCTCTTTGATTTGTTGAGTCTGGACACTGTGATTTGTTTGCATTTAGCATTTAACTGTAGCTTCCAGTTTTTGGTTTTGTTGGTTTCACTTCTGTAGTATCCAATTTTGATCTGGTCATGTCTGCACATTCACTTGTGTATTGACCAGTTGCTTCTTGATCTCTGTTTTGTATTGAATTGTAGCTTGTGACTTTGATGATGAACTTCTTGTTCATCTCTTGTGTCCATGACTTCACCATTGCCATTTTTGGCTTAACCTGATGCTACACTGTTCACTGTTCTTCACTTTTACCTGTTCACTTGAATTACATTCATTCTGGTCTTTGCATTGTGTAGTCTTGTTGAGTTCATCCTGGCTCCTGTGTCTGGACATGTACATTTGGGTTGAGAACTTTTGTATTGCCACATTTTTGTTGTAACTGAACTTGAACTTGTAGTCTTCATTTTGTCTTCAACATGCCTGGTCTCTGATCAGTTGACACTTTACTTCAAGTAGTCTTCATGCTGCTGTTGTACTGTCATGCTACTTTCTGGTATGTTGGAATTGCAGTGTGGACTTGTTCACTTGATTCATTGAACTTGAATTCGTTAGTTATTTTTACTGATGTTTCCTGCACTTGATATTATTGTGCACTAGTGTTCTTGAGTCGGTGGTCTTTTGTTGTTGCAGTTATACTTGGTCATTTTGCATCTGCACCCTCAGTTGAGTAATTTCCACTGTCTTGGTCATTTGATTTTTCCAATTACACCTGAGTTGAATCTGATTCGGATTTGACCTTGTGCTCGTTTGTGAACTTCCGTTGATCTTTTATGCATTTCATACTGTAGTGGCGAGGCAGTACACGTGTGCGTGTACTGCAGCCCTACTAGATCTGATGTTTTCTATTGCTAGAATTGTTTTATGTTGCCAATTCAATATATTTTGAATCGTATTTTGATTTGGTTTAATTTGATGATTTTGTTGTAATTGCCGTTTAGGCAATTCTGATGTTTTCTAAATTATCTTTTCTGATAATCTCTTCATTTATCTTTGTCGATATCTTGAATCTGCTGATTTGTGGTATAACACTATTACGTGTTATATTCACCGTTATCCTATTTCCTTGTTAAAGGATCGGATAGGTGAATTTATTTTGACTGTCGTCTAATTGTTATTTAATTATTATTGCTTCCGTGCATTAATAACTGAGTTTGAATTAGACTGACCCGTGTATTATTTTCTTTTGAAATTTAATACTCGGGTCAGACCGAGTTATTTCAGGTTGTAGATTTCCTGCTTTGAGTTGCTGTTTGAGCTACGAAGACTTTTCATATCTTTTGAAGTGGTCTGCGTCTTTGTGTTGTAGTCTGTGTACTGATTAGGTTGATATGTATTCATGTACATTAGTTGATAATATATTTGTATATATAACTTCCAGAGTCGACAGTTGAAGTTGTAACATATGTATTGTGTCAATTGTATTGTAACTGACATCAGTTATTATATATACGAGACTTTTTGTATCATCTGTGTTCCACATTTATATTATCTGTGTTATTTTTATATTTATTGTCCTAAACTATTATAGCCACTGTGTAGTAGCTTTGAGTTTGTATCGGTATGTCGGATTTCCTCCTTAAATAAAAATGCATGTTATACTATCTGACATATCGGTGCTCACACAAAGCAATTACACGGATGGTCGCTCCTCAATAGCCTTATTCTCCGTGCTAGTTGACAACATTACACCGTAATGCTCTTGGCTAGCGTGGGTATAGAGGTGGGGCGTCACAGCTTGGTATCAGAGCCTGGGGTTTAGGACAATTATAAAACATAACTTAGATGGAGCATGTGTTACAACTATTTGTCGATGTTTTATCTCTCATCTTTCATATGATTATCTTTGATCGTTAGGTATGAATTCCTAACGCTTATTCATGTGTATTTGATTTTGATTTCGTAAAAGTATTTTGGCTTCTGCCTCCGTTTGCTTTGCGAACTCAAGTTGGGTTTTTGACGATGAGGATTTTGTTCTTGTGTTTTCGGCTTTGAATTGATTTAGCCGATGTTGATTTTGTTCGAATTTGGCCAATTAAAGCTATTTTGACCTCTAGACTTTGTTCCACTTTTGTGCTATGCTATGGCTGTCATTGTGTACCTGTTACACTATGATGAAAAATAGCTCGACCGGTTGCAAATTGAGTGATTTTGATTTTCACTCATATCTAGTTCGAATCTCTGCGATTTTGAACTTGATATTTTGTGTTTTCCTCGGCTTGATTTCCATTCGACTTCGGTCACTTTGTTTTTGTGAAATTGCTAATTTATTGATTTCCAAGACTCTGACTTTGTTTGCCGTTGGGTTCCTTGATGATGACGTTGATTCATTTTGTACTCGACAATGGCCATTAATTGTTGACTTCGGCATTGACTTGATTCTTATTTTTGTTGAAGTCATTTATGCTTTTATGCTTGTTTTGCTTTGTTTTTCCAATTGATAATCGATTCTTCTTTTCCAATTAGTTGTTATCACCTTTGTCGACTTTGATAACTTCTATTTTTGGGAATTTTTGGGTATTTCTACTTTGATGAATTTGGAATCGAATTCTTTGGATTTTATTCACGTCTTCGAATGTGAATTTTAGTGAATTGATTTGGTTTCCAAATTTAATCGATTCTTGATCATTTCCCCGATTTGTTGCTATCATTAATTAGCAACTTTAATGACATTTTCTTCGGGATTTTAGTGAACATACTTTTTGATGGATTCAGTATCGATTTCTTTGGATTCTATTCACATCTTTGTATGTGAATTCTTGTGATTGATTGTTTCTACAATCATTTTTGTGATTTGTCACTTTGAAAATATGAAGGTTTTCTATACTAGTAGTAAATATTAAAATCCTTTTCTCCAAACGATTTCAAAACTATTTTACTACAAAGCTCTTTTCCTAAACCATTTTCGAATCTATTAGTATATACAAACCTTTATTTCACTCGTATGAGAAATTGAATTAAACGGCTTAGTAAAACAAGTGGTATGAAACGCTTGCGTTTACTTCGTCGGTTAACTGCTGGACTTGTTCGATTGAACCTTTTGTGACAATTTTCTAGTGAAGATCTACAGTTTGTTCGTAAATATTTGAGTTAAGCAAGTGGTTATGGGACATGAAGCTTAACTCTTATATTTACTAACTTAGTGTAATTGACACTTCTTGATGATCATGACGATCATTTTTGTGATTTGATTTAGGCTAGCAATTGTGCGATGCCTCTTTGTCTACGAGGGAGACTAAACCCTGTTTGTGTGATGTTTCGCCATCACATATGTGGGGTAGCGACCCACGGTCTTCGGGCCATTCCTGTGTGAAAATTTAATGGATAGCTTCCATGAGATAGCTTCTCGTTCTTGTGATACCGGTCGGTGAGTTTTCATGCTCCCATTTTGTGATAGGCCTTCCCCTTTTTATGATTTAGACTAGCGATTGTGCGATGTCTCTTTGTCTGCGAGGGAGACTAAACCCCGTTTGTGTGATGTTTCGCCATCGCATATGTGGGGTAGCGACCCACAGTCTTCGGGCCATTCCTGTGTGAAAATTTAATGGATAGCTTCCATGAGATAGCTTCTCGTTCTTGTGATACCGGTGTTTTGAGTTTTCATACTCCCGTTTTATGATAGGCCTCCCCCTCTTTGTGATTTCTGGATTTCGTGTGTCGATTCTAGAATTTTTGTGATTTCTGGATTTCGTGTGTAGATTTCTAGAATTTGTGTTTTCTGGATTTCTTGTGATGATTTCTAGAATCCGTGCTTCACCAATTTTCGCGATTTCTATTGATAAGTTTTATCAATTTTTGGTGCATTGGTGAATTCGTGTGTCATTGACTTGTTATGAATACAAGTTTAGGGTGTGGTATCCCTTTCTATCTTTGAGAAGATTCTTGTGACATTTTTGATGAATGAAAATTCATTGGTATTATATTTTGATGCCAGTTATTTTGATGAGATTTTGACGTGTTAACTTCAGTAACCGTCAATTTTAAAATGGATTTACAAGCGGTTCTCCCGCAATGCTGATTTTGTTGTCCGTTTTTACGGTATTTTGAGAAGTGCAATTTCCTTATCAAAGTTGCTACTGATGTTGCTAATTTAATCACGTGTTTTCAAAATTCGTTATTTTTAAAAGTTGTTTCAAAAATATAAATTAAATTTGTTTTCAAAATTTTTACAGTTTACGCTTTCAAAAGAATGAGGAAGCGATTTAAACGTTTCAGCAAAATCGAGGACTATGACCCCTTTCTTTTACTGATTCGCTTAATTCCGGACTTGTCCGTTTGAGAATGTGAAATGTTATTTTTAGAATACACAGTTTTGCACTTTCAAGGAAACGATAAAGAGATTTAAACGATTTAGCAAAAGTATGAAGTATGGAACCATACTTTTACTATTTCGGTTAATTCCGGACTCGTTAATTGAAATATTCGTGATTTCTGATTATCGTTTTTGATAATCGGATATTTGTGATTTCTGATTATCATTTTTGATAATCGGATATTTGTTATTTCTGATTATCGTTTTTGATAATCGGATGTTTGTGATTTCTGGTTATCGTTTTTGATAATCGGATATTTGTGACTTCTGATTATCGCTTGTGATAATTAGATATTTGAGATTTAATTATCATTTGTGATAATTAAATATTTGTTGATTTGCTATTTGATTATCAATTGTGATAATTAAATATTTGTGAGATTTGATTATCAATTGTGATAATTAAATATTTGTTAATTTGATAATCGTTTTTGATAATCGAATATTTGTGATTCCTGATTTTCGCTTGTGATAATTAGATATTTGAGATTCTAATTGTCGTTTTGATAATTAAATATTTGTTGAATTGATTATCGTTTGAGATAATTAAATATTTTTCGATTTGATTATCGTTTGTGATAATTGAATACTTGTGATTTGTGGTTTAATTATCGTTTGAGATAATTAAATATTTGTGATATGAAAATTCGATTATCGTTTTTGATAATTGAATATTTGCGATTTGAAATCTGGTTATCGTTTTGATAATTAGGTAATTGCTAATTTTGTTGATTATATTGAATTGCTGTTTTCTACCTATCTCTGTTGATAGTTAGAGTTTGCTGATTATAAAGTTCGTGTTTTCTACTTATCTGCTGGATAACTAGATATTTGCAGTTTTGCGATTTGCGAATTTTGTTTTCTAAATTATCTTTGTTGATAATTAGATTTTTGTTGTTTTCTAATTATCGTATCGATAATTAGATATTGCTATTTTGTGATTTCTGAATTCTAATTGTCAAATTGATAATTGAATATTGCTGATAATTGCGTTCATTCAGTTTTGTTGTTTTCTGATTATCTATTTGATAGTTATATTTTGTTGAGAATTATGAATTTCTTTTATGAAATTAAAAGATTTCTTTGATGTTTGAATTCTCTACCTTTATTTTTCTAGCTTAACCAGTTTATGTTAGAAAATTTATTGCTAATGATGACCTGAGATTTCGTACTAATTAAAAGGAGGGGAGTCTGTAACAACCTGAGATTTCGTACTAATTAATTATCATCTCTAGACGATTAAATCTGGTTATTAATTGCCGATGGAAGTTTTTAATCGGTTGAATTTGCTTAGAATTCATTTTTGGTCCTCTTGGGGTTAAGTGTTTGGGTTTTAAGCAAAATCTTGGCCATGATTTCTTTTTATAATTGGGCCGTTATAATTATCAAATGGCAAACCCGTCCTCCCTCTCTTCGTTTCTAAAGGCAAACCCGACCCCATTCACTTCATTCATTTTAAACCCTAAGCAAATAAACGAAAAAAAATGGCGGCATCGATTTGCATTTCTCGTTCGTTCGTCTACAAGTTAGGGCATCATAGGAATCGAAGAGGGTGGCTGCTAGGGTTTAACTCCGCTTGTCTTCCTCTTGTGGTTCCTCTGTGAGCAATTTGGGGCTTCGAATTACTTTGCTCGATTCAGGTGAGTAATTTGATTTACTCACACCTAATTCAAGATTAGTATGTGATTTCCGTTCTGTTCTTTCTTTAATTGATTGCTTGAACTTGATCGTTCTTGCTTTTGCTGCTTGTCAATGATGATTTGGGTTCTCTTTGCTCTGCACTTCACAGTCGATGATGATTGACTGATATTTCAGAAACTTGCCTAAATTATAATTCAGACTTGATTTTTACTTTTCCAACCACGTCTCTGACTTTTTCCTTTGATCACGGCTTTGACATGAATTTTTGAAATTGTTAACGTGATTGACTTTTGGCTGTTTCTGGTTTTGGTCATCTTCTTTGTGATATTTTGGCTTCCTTGATATAGTTTGCGTGAACCGTTGCTTCATGTATGAACTGTAACCTTTTTGAGGCAGTTAGCATTCGATCACAGCTTTGACTTGTTCACTGTTGATCTTAGGCTTTGACATTGTTTACTGTTTCTAGTTATTGCAGTTGCCACTGTATGTTTGTATTTTATGCTCTGGTCTTTGAACTTGAATATGTTGCATTTACTATAGCTTGACCATCTAGACTTTTTCATATGTTTTCTGTCTAGTCTCTGACCATCTTTGTTGATACCTGACTTTGATCTTCACTGTGAGCTTTAGTCTGATGTTTGAACTTACTGTTCTGATGCTTCATGTACAGTTCCACTTATTGCATTTTCATTTATACATGTTTGTATGTCTTTGTGCTGCTATTTATGTTGTAGCTTGCAGTTATGTTGCTTTGTCTTGTCACTTCCAGTTGCCACTGTGATGTTGAATCTATACTTTGAGTCTGCATTTCTTTCATCTTTGATCCCTGTTGCACTTCACTTGTGATATTAGTGTAGTCTGGTATCACCTAAATTTGCAGTCTTCAACATGCCATGTTGTCCAGACCTTTGCACATTCTCTTTGATTTGTTGAGTCTGGACACTGTGATTTGTTTGCATTTAGCATTTAACTGTAGCTTCCAGTTTTTGGTTTTGTTGGTTTCACTTCTGTAGTATCCAATTTTGATCTGGTCATGTCTGCACATTCACTTGTGTATTGACTAGTTGCTTCTTGATCTCTGTTTTGTATTGAATTGTAGCTTGTGACTTTGATGATGAACTTCTTGTTTATCTCTTGTGTCCACGACTTCACCATTGCCATTTTTGGCTCAACCTGATGCTACACTGTTCACTGTTCTTCACTTTTACCTGTTCACTTGAATTACATTCATTCTGGTCTTTGCATTGTGTAGTCTTGTTGAGTTCATCCTGGCTCTTGTGTCTGGACATGTACATTTGGGTTGAGAACTTTTGTATTGCCACATTTTTGTTGTAACTGAACTTGAACTTGTAGTCTTCATTTTATCTTCAACATGCCTGGTCTCTGATCAGTTGACTATATACTTCAAGTAGTCTTCATGCTGCTGTTGTACTGTCATGCTACTTTCTGGTATGTTGGAATTGCAGTGTGGACTTGTTCACTTGATTCATTGAACTTGAATTCGTTAGTTCTTTTTACTGCTGTTTCCTGCTCTTGATATTGTTGTGCACTAGTGTTCTTGAGTCAGTGGTCTTTTGTTGTTGCAATTTGGGGCGCCTGAGTTCTTGCTTTGTCCAGCCTGAGTTAGATGAGACTGCCCTAGTCGGTCCGGGTGCTGGCTACGTCTTGCGGTCTCTTAAATAATCTCTAATAGCAGGTGATGCTAGATCATCGTCATAAACATCACTTACTGAAAGCTTAGATTCTCACTCCCAAGGTTCCCGGGGTCTTATTGGAATTGGGACCCCAAGGAAACTTGGGCATTTATTACTTGGACCGTCTTTCTGGGAACAACAGGCGCCCGGAGGAAGGCCGACCCGCCCAGGTAAGGTTCTTCATACGAGAGTGAGTCGAATCTGTTTCCGTTCTATATCTCCATGAATCTAGGAACTTTTGCTCGCATACTCAGAACGCCTTTTAAAAGATTACGCGGTATGATTGGGTCGAATAAGCCCTTATGGAATATGAGACAGTTATGAATTTGATTGATTTTCCGTTACTTGACCAAACAACCCCGAATTCCGTTATTTCAACTACATTAAACGATCTTTCGAATTGGGCAAGACTCTCCAGTTTATGGCCTCATAACTCGAGGTAGCGAAGCTGCTCTGCTTACTTAGCCGCTCACTCGAACTGTAGTTCTCGTTTTCTGGTCTTATAGACTCTACCAAAAGTCTGGACGAATTCGTTACTTATACTTGGTCATTTTGCATCTGCACCCTCAGTTGAGTAATTTCCACTGTCTTGGTCATTTGATTTTTCCAATTACACCTGAGTTGAATCTGATTCGGATTTGACCTTGTGCTCGTTTGTGAACTTCCGTTGATCTTTTAAAAAATCATGTTTCTAGATATGGTTTCAGATTATACGTCTGAATTGATGAATTCGGATGTTTGAAATTTCACTTATCTTAAGCTTGCACTGTTCTTTTGATTTTCCACAGAAATTTCCAATTTATTTTCACTTAAATAAAATTTTAACTTTAATCTATGATGTAACAAACAAATTTTGTTTGAAACTTAAATCCTAACAAAGATTAGATCAAGAGATAAAGAATTTTGTTTAAAATCTTTGTTTGAAACTAAGAACAATAAAGTCACATATACAATAGGCATGCACACATCCATACATCCGTATATACATAGAAAATTCATATATACAAAACATACTTTGTTTCAGGAATTCACATGCAACCAGATTTCATATACTTAAGCTTTTAAAAAGGGATGTTACTCACCTCTTTTGTTTTGAACAGAGCAAGTTTTAATTTGAAATCTGAAAGTTGCTTTGATTTTGAACTTGCTTCTTGATTTGATGATTCTGAAAACTGAAGTTGATACTTGTTTTGCTTAGATACCTTCTGGTTTTGAACTTTCAGATTTTATTTTTCTTTGATTTTGAAATGAGAAAGGGCAAAAGAAATGAAGAGAGGAGATATATGTTTATATAGACTAAATTATGATTTAAAAAAATATAAAAGAAAATAAAATAAAGGACACTTGTACAATTTCCTAACATTTGTCAATTAAATTTGTTTATTAACTTACACATGTTATTAAAATGATCTCACAATTTAACACTTGTAATTAAGTAATTTTTAATCATTTTAAATGTTAATATAACACTTTTGTATTTATTTTATTATTTAATAAATACTTTCTTAATTTATATAAATAAAATATTTTAAAAGGAAATGATATAAAACCAATTATATTCCTAATAAAAATCTTATACATATATATTTAAAATCCAAAATATCTTAAGATAATTATCTTTTAAATTTCAAATTTAAATCCAAATTCAAATTCATTTACATATCCAGATATCCTTTATTATCATATTTATTTGTTCAATCTATAAATCAGTATTTCTATTAATTAACCCAGTTAATTATCAATTAACAGATATTCCAAAATCCGGGTTTTCACATTCCTTCCCCCTTTGAATCTTTTCGTCCCCGAAAAGGAACGAAACCAGAATTTATTAAAATGCTTATTATGAGTTAAATTATCCCTTAAACATTTTAAACTATAAACCCTTTATTTAAGAATCTTAAAAACACTTTAAAATCTATATAATATTACCAAACACTTTCATAAAAAATATGCTTTTTATAACTCGATGTTTCCACAAGTCCATCCTTGTTCTCACAGAAATTCGGTCATACGTTGATCAGGCGTAGGACTGAAAATCTATAAGCACTTAGCAGACCCATTTTCAACACCCAGTGAAAATACTTGGAAAACATTTTCAAAAACTTTGTGAAATATAGAAAACATTTTTGAAATAGAGGAAATATCTTTGGTGAGAATGCTCTGAAAATCATCACCCCCTCCATGGTCGTAGTTAACCCGATGGTTACGTTGCCATCCCGGCAAAATCCATAAATAACTGTAGGCACTCCGCGCCCCTCGATTACACCATAGAACCCGCTACAGATCATAGCTACACTCGGGCTTTACGTTGTTATCACAACAAAAACCATGTAACTATAGGCATCAGCGCCCTCGAATTTCACTGCCAATAAATGAAACTTCTCCACTCCACTCGACCATAGATTGCAGTCTACCGATGTTACGTTGCCATCCCGGCAAAATCAAACATAGACCGTTGACACTCACCTCCACACGATTTCCGCTATGGTCCACAGTAGATCGCAGTGACATTGAATTACACCATCGTCACAGCATAACCCAAATGCCTCTGTAGGCATCTGCGCCCTCAACTTTCGCTACCCAAATAATCCTCAGGAACTTCTGTTTGTCCGGACTTCCTCACAGGATCAACTTTAGAACCCCCCTTAGGGCTCAAGGCAGTACCAACCCGTGGCACTCCTAAGAAGTTCATCTCATGGGAGCGCCTTTTCCCCTAAAGCCATTCTCAAAACACTTTATACTATACTCTTATAGTATCTTTCAAATCATACCCTTTATGATTTGCATAAATCTCCTTTACACAAAATCGATTCCCAAAATCGATAATTCTCAAACTAGGCTTTTCAAACTTCCAAAATTTGATTTTCCCAAAACTCAAAAGCCTTTTCCAAAATCCATAGGTTCCAAAAACTTTTTCCAAAATCATTCTCATAAAATCCTTCATATTTTTGAAAATCTTTGGATCACTTCATACTTGTATAAATTCCCTTTTTATACTTCAAATACTTTCAAAAATCCTTTCCTTCTGGCTATAGATTCAACAAGGGGAGTTTATCAATTATATATATATATATATAACTTTGTTTATTCCAAATTAAATATTCAAATTTGATTACTCTTTTATAAAGTTATTTACCACATTACTTTTCTTCATAAAGTAAATTTTAACCATAGAAATATCCAATTTCCACTTTATTTCATTATAAATTTCACAAATATATTCTTCACTTCAAAATCATTTTATATTTCTTATCCACAAATTTTCAATATCAATTTCATTCAAACCCGTACGATGTACACATATCATCCGTACACAATATCAAATCTGATCGCTCACTCGATCACACAATTTCTCTTCCAACTAGTATCGTCCACCTGACTTCCTAGTGCGGACTCAAATCTGGTTTCTTGACCAGAAACCATCATTCTCCTTGCATAACCATAACTATGATAGAGAATTTCCAGAACCAATCAAAAATCCATATCCAGGTTCGCCGTTGAAAATCGAGTGAAAAATCCCAACTCGGATCGATATACTATCTCGAAATTATGTGCTCAAATCTGGATCAAATCACTATGCGAATAGAATAATATACGTACATCCTACGTATTTATCATCATTGATTATTTGCTAAATCAATTCTCTTTTACTTCACATTCATTTAGATTTCTATTCACTCATCCACAATTGCTCCCAATTTCCATTTGGGTTAACACTTCAATTCTTATCTCAATTGGTATTCAATTATAGACAGTTTGCACTCTGACCAACTTGTAAAAAAAATAGCTTGAAATTTTTTAAAATAAATAAGTAGTTATAAAATAGTTATTAGTTGCAAAATAACTGCAAAATAGTTAAGTAGTTATAAAATAGTTGAAAAATAGTCAAATAGTTATAGAATATTTAGGTAATTGCAAAATAGTTGTAAAATAGTATTTAGTTATAAAGCAGTTGGAAAATAGTAATTAGTTTATAAAACAATTGTAAAATAGTTAAATAGTTCCAAAAGTAGTTGTAAAATAAGTATAAGATAGTTTGGGTTTTTTAAAAAAAAAGATTGTATAGTAAATAGCTTGGAAAAATAGGTTTATATTAAAACAATTTATTTTGAAAATAGTCCAGAGCCAAACTGTTCAATTCCCAATCAATTCAATTTAAATTTCCACTTCCTCTTAACATTGATTCAATCCCAATTCAATTTAAATAACTTCAATTACCACTCCAAATTTAACTCTATTCAACTTCGATTTCAATCTCAATTAATTCAAATAAATTTCAAATTGAATCAACTTTCAATTTCAATTCATTTCAATTCCAGTTTGAATTAATCCCAATTCCCATCTCCACCTTTAAAATCTCCTCGAATTATATAAATTCGAGTCAAATTTTCCAATGTTGATTTAATTACTTAAATCAAATTAACCTTTACTTTTTAATTTAACAAACCAAGTCCTTACACAATTAAATTTTGAGTCCAACATTTTAATATTTATTCAAATCACTTTTTCTTACTTATCTCAAGTTTTTCAAGTAAAAGTTCAAAACCCTTTAAATATTTAATTTTGAGTCCAAATTGCAAAATTTTATTTTAAATTACCTTTACTTCTTTATAACTTATTTATAGGTTCAAATCATAGTTCAAATTCTTTTTAAACAATTTAATCTTTGAAATTCAATTTATTACCCAATTTCAACTTTGAAACTAATTCTTAACAATTTAAATTTGTAAGTTACCCTTTAAACATCCAAAACTTAAGTTCAAAGTGATTTCACTTTCACAAGTTCAAATTTTATCTTCAAAAATCAAAATTACTTAAATAATTTCAATTTAAAGTTTTATTTCCATTTAATTTCTGTAATGGATATAAAATATCACAATCCACTTCTTAATTCATTTTAAACAAGCCAATTCACAGTTTCATAGATTATTGATGACAATAGGATGATATTAGGATAAGGCAAAGTAAATAAACATCCAATTTATATAAAACATCCATCATCCACTACCCATTCCCAGATCTCAACCCTGTTTGAGATCACATATAACTCCCTAGCAAATCAACCCATTTAACTTCCCTAAGTTAAATCTCAATTTCACCTTGAAATTTCCAATTCAGGTTGTTCATTCCAAACTTATTTAACTTCTTCTAACTTAAATTCAATTTAATCTCATTAACCTTACCCAATTTGAATCCTCATTTCAAATTTCAAATTTCTATCAATATTCTTTCTTACTTATAAGTTCGAAGACTTATTTCACTATGGGTTTTCTTTACATCACATCTCAGGGGAAAATCAAAACTCAATCACTTAGAGTTTATTTTAAATCATCTTTGATATCAAGTATATCCATACTTATATACATATTTATTCCTTAGCCCACCAAGCCATATTTTTAAAATTTAAACCACCCTTGGTTTTAATTCAAAACAGTTTTCTTTAAAGCTTTCAAACAATTCTTATTTACATCCTTTCTAATTTACAAGTTATTCTCATCTAATGGTTACTTCCTTAAAACATTTTATAGTTTATTGGAAAACAATCATCCTATTATTAAACACAATAACCATTTTATTTTCTGGTTTGAAACCAATTCTAATTCATCTTATTTGTATAGTTCATTTTATCCAATTCCTATTTGGATATATATATATATATATATTCATAACTTAATTCTTATCCAATTTCAATATCCAACAACCAATTATTTCTTTATATATAAAATATAAGCTTATATAAAAATTATTCATTTTTAAAACCATTTTTAAAACCTTTATATAAGAAAATAACAAGTACGCTCTCATATATATATATATATACACACACACACACACACACAAACACACACACACACACACTCAACTCATTCTAGGGTACTATTGACCCTATCCTTAATGAGTACACCCACCAGAGCCAAGGTTCTCGCTTAACCTTCTGCTCTGATACAAAATGTAACGACCCGGAATTTTCGATCTTGAAAATTCCAGATAGTTAGGAAAAGAAGACAAGAGATAGAAGAAGAAATAGAAACAAGTCACAGAATCTCACATTCGCAGCGGATTAAATATACTATCAAATAATAACAGTTATACAAAAGAAAACTGTATCAGTCAATTTACATTTATTTACATCAGAGTTACAAACAATTACACACAAACCGGACAGTTAGAATTTAGCTTATCCCAGATATACAACAATATATCACAGCGGATACACTCCATACGTTCCTGCCATCCAGCTCGCCTCCTAAACTCCAGAACGACCTTACCTGAAAATCTGTAATACTCGGTCTGACCCGAGCATTACATCAAAGTAACACCCGGGTCAGGCTGGAAACCAGCGTGGGTAAACCCATAATATTAAATACCAAGCTATATAACATATGTGAATACTAGGGTAACTCGTACTTTCCTACGAGTTCTAATCTTATTTAAGTCAATCATTTATCTCAAAATAATATCCAAGAATCGTTATCCAGTTTAAATATCCATGATACTTAACTTATTTCATTCCAGCCTATTTGCTTCTAAACTCAAATTTATAAAGAATCGAAGTGGTTTCGGGTATTTACTGATACTCGACCCCGGTCTCTTCGAATTCAATGTTATCTTAAAACAAAGCTGTTTAAGTTTAAACAATTCCATTTATATCTAGAATTACATATTTAGATTGCCATTCATCATAGATAAACAACCCATATTATCACAGTTCAACCCAACATATCATATCACATAGTATTACAAAGCACATATCAGCTATCAACTAATCTAAGGCATACAATATCATTCGATCATTCATAAGCAAGATTAATCAGTCACACCATTTCTAATTAATTTAAATAAATTAAATTAACTTCTTTAATTACCTTTAAATCCTGCTTACTTAACCTTAATTAATTACAAATAAATTAATTAATCATCCTTTAATTATTAACTTAATTACATTAAGTAATTAGCCTTTAATTAATTACACAAATTAATTATTCTTTAACCATTTACATTAATTAATCTTTAATTTCTCTCATTAATTACATTAATTAATGATCCTCTAATTACTTTCATTAATTAATCATTCTTCTAATTAATTACATTTAATGATTAATCTTAAATCAACCTGTTTAATGATCCTTAATTACAAATTAATTAACCATTAAAATTAATTAACTTACAACCCTTAATTATTTATTTATTAATCCTTAATCATTAATTAATTAAATTAATTAATTTCCCTTAATTACCTTATTAATTTAATAAATCTCAAATCACTAAATCTTAATTAACTTTAAGATAAAATACTATCCTTATCAATGACTTAATTATCATTTACAAATGCATTTGAAATATTTTACTTTTAAGTTTACTTTTAAATTTCATTTCAAATTTAAGATTTAAAATGATTACAAATTTAACTTTAACAAAATTTAAAACAATTTACAAACCTTTTAAATCAAATGTTAAAGAAACACTTATCTTATATAAAAGAAATTTAAAATAGTTTTAAACCAAATTATTTAAATTCAAAATCTTGCCCCTCTTTTTTTTTAAAAAAAAACTTTTAAAATCTGTTTTAAAAATGCTGCTTCGGGTTCAACCCGCAAGCTACTCGAGCTTTAACTCGAGAGAACCACATCTTTCTTCATTTCAAAAATTATTTTAAGTTTTAAAGCTTAAATCTGGAAACAATTCACTCATGAGTCACCCGAGAACTCACTCGAGTCATCACTCCACTAACCCAAGTGCTCCTTCGAGACGATCCTCCATTCAAACCTCTGACACAACATCGCTGCCGTGCACATGCACCGGCAATCCAGCCTACTTTGACCATCCACGATGCCTCTCGCATGTCACGATCATCCTAGTACCAGATACTGACCACCATAACATCAAAACTAACTCGAAATCGAATTCGAGTAACCCATCACAACCTGGAACAAACCCAAAACCTGGAAAAACTCTCGAATTCCCAATGTCGATCGCCGGAGTGCCTGAGCCTCCAGCCGCACCTTCGCCATCCTCCATGCTACCAATTCCCTGAGTTTGGTGGAACTCGATCCACCAGAGACGCCGGGGCAAACAAAAATTCCCGACCCTGCCAAAACTAAGGTTATAGACAAATCCGATCCACCACCGCCACTACAGTGACTTACACACCCTACTGCCATTTTTCCCAAACTCTCCGATCATTCCACTACCACCAAATAAGACCACGACCTCTCTGATCACCTAGATCATCAGAAACCATCCAAAACTCTAATTCTGAACAAACTCGAACTGCTCGTTCGACCCATATCTAAAAATTGTGATTTCATTTTTAAAGTTCATGTTTCTAGATAAGGTTTCAGATTATACGTCTGAATTGATGAATTAGGAATTAGGATGTTTGAAATTTCACTTATCTTAAGCTTGCACTATTCTTTTGATTTTCCAGAGAAATTTCCAATTTATTTTCACTTAAATAAAATTTTAAACTTTAATCTATGATGAAACAAACAAATTTTGTTTGAAACTTAAATCCTAACAAAGATTAGATCAAGAGATAAAGAATTTTTTTTAAAATCTTAGTTTGAAACTAAGAACAGTAAAGTCACATATACAACAGGCATGCAAACATCCATACATCCATATATACACCGAAAATTCATATATACAAAACATACTTTGTTTCAGGAATTCACATGCAACCAGATTTCATACACTTAATGTAATTACCCGTATTTTTACGGATCGAAACATCGTAAAACAGTTGTCATTGGGTCGAAATGTTGATAAGTCGTCCAGAGTCTAAGTCGTGGACGAGATAAGGCTTAGGTCGTATGGTAGTTAGGTCGGAGTAGACGGCTTAAGGAAAGTTGGCGACTTAAGGAAAGTTGGTGGCTTATAGGATTGGCAACTTAAGATAGTGGCGACTTAAGAGTTAGCAGCATAGGAAACTAAGCGGGTTAACGACCTAGGGAGTTTGAGTCGTTCGAGCGACTTAAGGAGTGTTGTAGTTAGAACGTGAGCGACCTAAGTCTAGCAGTTAAGTCGTATCCCTGTAAGCCGTTAAGTCGTGTAAAGGTGATAAGTCGTAACCTAGCTATGTCGTGAGGTTGATGAGTTGTAGAGTTGTTAAGTCGTTAAGGCGTATCCCAGTTGAGTCGTTAAGTCACAATGAAGGTTGAGTCGTTGAGTCTTAGGTCGTGCCTAAGGGTTAGGTCGCGCGTATGTGTTAAGTCGCGCAAGTGGTTGAGTCGAAGGATCTGCTAAGTCGAAGGTCTTAAGTCGTGGGGTTTTAGGTCGTAAGATTTTGTAAGTCGTGAGGCATGGAGTTCTGATGAGTCGTGGACGACTTAAAAGCGAGCATACGACTTAGGGGATTTCAGCCTATAAATACACGTCCATTTCTTCACTTTTTGGGATCCGGATTTTGAAGCGACGAAGTGCTGCTATTTTGAGAGCTCGAGTTCTACACTTCTTCACTTCTTTTCTCCACTTTGATTTAGTACTTCCTTCCATCCAAGATCGAAGATCCAAGAGCTAAAGTTGAAGATCTTCATCCATCGAAGAGAGATTTCATCGTTTGAAGCGGAGTTGTGTTAGATCGAGTTAGATTCTTCGCTGTCCAGTTCTGAAGTGTGTTGCTTTTGAGGTGTTTGGGTGATTTGGTGAGTGGTGATTATCTCTCACACGGATCCAAAGGAGTATATCGGATCGTTGGCTTGATTTTGTGTTAAAATAGTGATTTCCATGCATTTATGTAAACTTAAGTATAGATCCATTATTCATGATGATTTGACATCCATTTTACTACATGTTAACCTATGTAAGTTCATTCATCAAGTTGTAGAGATATTGCTCATGTTTCATGCTTGTTAGATTTAGACTCTTTATTTACAAGATTGCCATTATTGTTATAATTGTGTATTAGATCATATTTGAATGTTTGATTACTTGGATTAATGATTGACTTGATTAATTGTTATGGATTAGTTGATTGATGATTTGATTTAGACAAGATGGTCGAAGATGATTCAAAAGCTAAGGGAAAGGCTCTTGAATTGGAAAAGCTGCTCGTGGCATATGTGGCGAATGATGAAGCTCATATGGATAGATTTGATGATGATGTTGAGATGAGGCTTTGCTATGATGAGATGAAGCGAGGCATGATATGAGATAGCCTTGGTTTAATCCAGACGGGATCATTCCAAGCATGTTGATAACTCGGTGAAATGGTTCGGGTTTAAGGATAATGGTTGGCTCGAGAAGCGCTTGAGCTAGTATGGAAATAGTCGTCGAGGAGGATGACTAGAAGGCTGAGATTTCATCGTTGTTGAAGGTTCTAGCATGCTCAAAGCAAGAGTACGCTGGGCAGATTCGATAGTCCCTAAAGACTACTGATTGGTAGTCGAGTACTCTGGGCAGATTCGATAGTCCTAGGCACGGGCTACGACGACGTGCGGAGTTATGTCTAGAACCGGGGTTTCCATTAGCCCTTGACGGACGGCTGAAAGAATGTGCCGGTCATTCAATTAACGGTGGTATCGAAGCAATGATAACAGTGATAGCCAGAGTCATGGATGTTTGGTTGTATCGTCATTCGGTCTCAAGAGCGATGTTTTCTGGGTGCTTATCTGATCTTGGTTTAGGCCTTGGGGGTTTGTACTTGGAAAACACCGACCTTGACTCGAGTGATAATTGCTTTACTTTAAATGTCTGCTTTGCTATGTTTATTTCTGCTTAGTGTGTCTGGGGGCTATCACTGTATAAAGAGGTGGAGTGGGAGGGTTGGATTCCTATTCCTTTTACCTTTATGCTCTTTTGGTATGTTGTTAGTTAATTTACTGCTCACTAAGACTGTTGTCTGACTCAAGGCTTTATGTTTAACTCTTATTGCCTTGGGCTGTTCATCCGCTTTGGAATGGGCAGACTAGGTAGCAGGTGACAGGTGCTGTTCTTAGTTTCCGACGATGTTGATGACGAAGACGAGCTGGAGGCTTGCATATTATTTTCTTACTATATGTACTGGATGTTCCGCTGCTTGTATATTCTCTGAGTGATATGTAGTGAGGCTTGATGTATTGACTATTCTGATGTTTGTACCAAACTATTATGAAGTTTAATTGAGATTTTGTTTTGTAAAGCTTCACTATACATAGTTTCTATTGTATTTTATCCATGTGCTGTGAGTTATACGATAGATTCTGTTGTTTTAATTTAACCTTGGCAACCGTCCATGGCTGCCTGGCACACTTTACAGTGCACTATTCCTATGTTCAGTGCGGGGGTCGTGGGCGGTCGTCACATTTGGTATCAGAGCTTTGGTTAATCGATTTGGTATCAGTTGCTTTTAAAAAGGGATGTTACTCACCTCTTTTGTTTTGAACAGAGCAGGTTTTAATTTGAAATCTGAAAGTTGCTTTGATTTTGAACTTGCTTCTTGATTTGATGATTCTGAAAACTGAAGTTGATACTTGTTTTGCTTAGATACCTTCTGGTTTTGAACTTTCAGATTTTATTTTTCTTTGATTTTGAAATGAGAAAGGGGAAAAGAAATGAAGAGAGGAGATATATGTTTATATAGACTAAATTATGATTTAAAAAAATATAAAAGAAAATAAAATAAAGGACACTTGTACAATTTCCTAACATTTGTCAATTAAATTTGTTAATTAACTTACACATGTTATTAACATGATCTCACAATTTAACACTTGTAATTAAGTAATTTTTAATCATTTTAAATGTTAATATAACACTTTTGTATTTATTTTATTATTTAATAAATACTTTCTTAATTTATATAAATAAAATATTTTAAAAGGAAATGATATAAAACCAATTATATTCCTAATAAAAATCTTATACATATATTTTTAAAATCCAAAATATCTTAAGATAATTATCTTTTAAATTTCAAATTTAAATCCAAATTCAAATTCATTTACATATCCAGATATCCTTTATTATCATATTTATTTATTCAATCTATAAATCAGTATTTCTATTAATTAACCTAGTTAATTATCAATTAACAGATATTCCAAAATCCGGGTTTTCACAGTAGCAAAACTCCTTCTCTTACTCTTCTTTGCTTTGTCGAGTCGATTCAGCGGATGTGACCTAGATTCTTACATCTATGACATATGATTTCTTCCTCTTTAGAATCATTCAGAACTCTGATAATTTTGGTTTTCATTCGTTGATTTATTGTTGAATTTCCATGCTTTCGGGTTCTCTTTTTCAATTGCTTCATCAATAGTGCTAGCTCAGCTGTAGCATCATTTTCTTCCTCATTATTGGATAAACTTTTTAAAGCAATAGATTTCTTTTTTCAAATCACTACTTTCACGTTCTTCTCTGACTTTAAGTTCCATCTCATAAATGATGAGATTTTCTATTGATATCTCCAATTTAAGTTGTTTCAAGTCTTTAGATTCCTAAATTGTAGTTAGTTCCACTTTGAAACTTCTTGGGAGGATTCTTAGAATTTTTTGGACTATCTCAATTCCGTACAAGCTTTTCCTAACGTTTTGGATTTGAACACAATATTTGAAAATCGTCCATACAACTCCTTCATATTCTCGCCTTTTGTCATCGTGAAATTCTCGTATTCATTACTGAGCATGGCTACATGAGATTCCTTGACATGCAATGTACATTCATGAGTCACTTCAAGTATATGCCAAATTTCCTATGTAGTCACATAGTGAGAAACATGATTGTATTCAATTTTATCTGAGGCACAAAAAATAGAATTCACAGCTTTTACATTAGATCGAGATAAACTAAGCTCATTTGCATCCCACTTATCTTTTTCCTTAGGAACTTCGTGACCAACTATATTTACCTAGGCAGATTATAAATAGTTTCAACTATATCCCATGCATCTATAGTATCTAGAACAATATGAATAATCAGTACCTTTAAACATTGATAGCCTAGCAATAGATTGTCCTTCAGAAAAAGCATTATTAAACCTAGCCATAGTTAAAAAAATGAATTTGACAACTAGCTCCAATACCACTTGTAGGATCGAATTAACCCTAGAGGAGGGTGAATAGGTTTATAATAAATCCACAGAATAATAAAAAATTGCAGCACAGATAATAACATAGAAAATACGAAAGTAAAATCATCACAGATTTACCTAGCTTTGGAAATACTTGCCTACTGTTTCCCCTAAGTTTTCTACTACGACTAAACTATCGACCGCTTACATACCCTATAAACTTGCAACTATCACTTACCTGATTGTTCTAATCCGACGTTCAAAACCATGCATCAGCTCTATCCCCGAGTTGAGAATTTCCCGAACTACGCCTCATATTTCGAACCTAGTTAAAAACTAGAGTTTTATATTTAAAACAAAATACAATAAAATAGAACATTGAAACCCTAGTACAATTAGACACAAATAAAATTCTCAGCCCAATATAATTTAATTTCAAAGGAACACAGCCGAAAAAAAGAAGAAGATGTAATTCGGCCCGTATCCTTTTGTTTGCAAATTAATTTCTTTCTTCAGGTCGATCCTCTTTTTCTCTTTCGATCTGATTTAGGGTATCGCCTTGAAGCATCGTTATTCAATCGAGCAATGGATTAACACCTATCTCTCTTGTCGATCGATTGTTTGCTTATCAAATGATAGCTCCCAGTTGTTTTAAGTGTTGAGTTATTTGATTGATGCTGATTTGGTATGAATTTTTATTTTTCCTTTCTAATTTTATATTCAAACTCGACTATTCAATATTGCTGATGATGATTGGTATTTACAGTGGACCAATTCAATATATTTTTAATATTTCTGGCTTTGAATTTTTGGTTTGAGTTTTTCCACTTGATATCCTTGGCCATCGATTTTTTGGTTGACAGTATTTTGATCTCTTATCTACTTCAAAATTTTGGTTGAATATTTCAACACGCATATATATATATATATATTTCTTTCTATTTTGTGATTGTGTACAATATTATCTGATTTTGAATACTTTTAGTTCTGGCCTTGATCAATGCTCTGATATTGTCACGATCCTAAAATCCAGCGTTCGAAAATCAACATCAAATACCTCACTTGTATTCGACTGTTAGATATTCAAACGTCAAACTTCAGTTCGGCGGAGCTTATAACAACATCAGATGAATATAAACAGCGGAAATAAACTGAATATCATACATTATATCATAGATACAACATCATCATAATATCCATTACCACATCAGAGTATCATAATACATAAGTCATCCATACTAGAGCACTACATATAGATACAATAACAGAAAGATAATAACTCCACAACATAACAACAACAGAGTCTTCCAAAAAGTTCCAACATACATCTACTTTGATAAGGTCTTCAGAACTCTAAGCACTTCAAAAGATATCCAAGACAAAAGCTTCCCAAAATCTGATAGCTTCTAAGCCCAAAAAGACTCCAAAATCCAGCTAACACCAAAGCACGGAAAACCTGCTACTAGGCTGCCCGTGTGGAAATTATGGGCACCCAGAGTTTAGAAAAGAAACAATAAACTCCGGGTCAGTCATGGGACTGGTATGAGTAAACAAAACAGTTGTTTGAAATAAAACAGTTCAAAAGAGAAATCCGATATGCTTTTGAAAAATGAAACTACCATAAGACCTCCCGCCACACACACAATGCAATCGCAGACTTGGAGGAGATTTCTTCTTATGATAGTCAAATATGCTTGCTACGGGGCAAATCCTTTGATATTATTACTAGTGCATAGTGTGAAAACATTTCAAAAATATAATATAAATCTTAGCCAGCATACAACCATTATTGTATGCCTAATATAGCTACCATGTTTTGTGGCAGGTTACCGCCACGCTGCATGGCAGGTTATACAGCTAAAACCGTACAAGGCTCGTATTATTTCTTTGGATTTCCAACAAATGATCAGGCTAAGGAACTTCCTACTGCCACATGGGTATGCCTCTGGAGGGACGTCCCGAGAACCAACCCGGCTCTTTGCCAACACAAGGCCGAGTTACCTCTGTAACTAGGTAACTACTACTCGAGTATGCCACCCCCCGGTCCTTTGGGACCTTTATCCGAGGGCCCTCGATCACAAAGCAACAATCACACAGTAAATGAGATTGGAGCAACCACACAGGTAAATATCTAGGCTCCATACCATAATATCACCTTTTTCCAGAAGGAAATGACATACCCTAAAGGGAGCGACCCTCATAACCTTGCCGCATCTTTCCTGTTTCGACCATTTCCGGGTTGTGAGGTCCGATGAGGTCTCGTCCACAAAGCTATGCTTTACATGAAAGCCATGCTTTGATCAACAAATGATCAACAACACACAACAGCACTCGGCATGCCACACTACCAAATTGGGAGTATATCACTGATAACCTTCAACTACATAACCTCTGAGCTCGTACGTCTTAGAGAAGAGTGTTAAGCTAAGAGAATAAATCTCCGCCACCAAACAGAAATGTATTTGAAAGAAATCAGCTGTATATCTCAAAGTGTAGTGTCAGACATACCATCATACAAGTCTGTTCCGGGTTCGAATAGAACCGAAGGCAGTTCCAAAGAAGTCCTTGCAATCCGGGTATTTACAATCTCGATCGGACTTCCCATCACATATGGAGATCTCTATACCGGAGCAACTCAGTGCAGAGACATTCGATAGGTTATCCTATCGTTTTCGCAAACACCCGGTCTTCACACCGGTCTTCAATTGCAATCCATAACGTCGTATCATTATTCGGAATGGGTTATATGACACAAAAGTCCTCTCCCGGTTAATTCGAATAGTGAGCGCTTAATTTTAAAACACGTGGATTCAATCACAATCATATTTCCAAGTTTAAGATTCGATGTGGGTTTCGGATAACCAACTGGAATCCGACTCCCTGTCGCATCGAAATCCAAATGTTGTTTTATGACTAAAGGATTCTCACATTTACACAGAACATATATTCACAGATATCACAGCTCAGCACAAAGCAATTCACAATCACATATCAGAGATATCAATCAATACAAAGCATTCAATAATAATCAATCATCTACAAATAAAATGAATTAATCGTGTGATTTAAATTAATTAACCACATAATTACTTTCATTAATTATCTTTAATCAATGATTAATTGTTCTTAATTATAAATTAATTAGTCATTAATCATTTATTAGTTAATCCTTAATTGTTAATTAATTAAATCTTAATTACTTTTATTAATTATTCCTTAATTTATTAATTATTAATTAATTACAAATAATTAACCTTAATTATTTATTTAATTAATCTTTAATATTAAGTAATTAATTAAGTAATTATTCTTTAAGTAATTTATATTAACAAATCATTAATTACTTAAAAATTAAAAGATAAATCTTTTTATCTTTATTAATTACTCTGATTATCTTCTAAACCTTATTTAATAAATCATCCTTACCACATTAGTTGTCTTAAAAGGTTAAGGTTAGTTTAAATAACATTTATCTTAATTATCCTTTTTAATTACATTATTTATTTAATATAAATAACTTTATAAAATAATGTAACAAAATTAAATAAATTAAATTTAATTACTTTAAAAATGTCTTACTTAATCCTTAATTTATTCAAACTTTAATCAAAATCATCATTTGAAAACATGGATTAAAATTGTTTAAAAGTTTGAATTTTATTTTTTTAAAGTAAAAACTGTTTTATATATCAGACCCGAGACCCACTTCGAGTCTTACCCGATCAAATGCCTGAATGCTTCGAGTTTTCCCAAAAATCAACCCGTATACCTTTATTTTTCAAACTTAAAATTTTGTTCAAGTATTTACCCAGCGCACACATGAATTCACTCGAGCTAAAACTCGAGCCAGCACACGAATCTCCCGAAGACCACTTCGAGACATCCACCCCTCCTTCCTTTACCAAGTTACCTGATACAAATCAGGCCTCGTGCATATGCACAGTCGGAACGGCCACCTCCGGTCGAAGCTCCAGCCATCATCGAGTCAACGACAACCCGACCAAATCTCCAGACCACCCAGAAAACCAAAACATCGATGATCTTGCAAAAGAGCAATCTGACTCAATCTGGAGCAAAAGTTCGACCAACTAATCCTCCTTGTGTCGACGACACAGACCACCAGAGTTAACGCACCCTCGTCTAGAGCTCCTCCTATCAACCACGCACCGCCACCAATTGTCCTGGTCTAGTCCGATGCAACGTCGATGTTGCAATTGGTCAATTTCCGACCAATACCAAACTGTAAGCTTAAACCCTAGATGAACCATGTTTGGCCACCACGATGATCGGAAATTTTTTTCGAGCATTTTTCTCAACCTCTCCGTCCATCATAAAAGCTTCAACTTCAATCACGACACCCCTCATGCCGACGATCACCAGAATTCGCCAAAAATCCCAATATCGTTCAACTTTGATTTTCTCGATCGACAGTTCATTAAAAATCTTGATTTTGCTTTCAAAAATCATTATTTTCATAAACATTTCAGATAGTATACCTGAAACTAGAATTCGTGATATTTGAATTTTTACACATTTTTAAATTTTGCCTGTATTTTCAAATTTCCAGAAGAATTTGAATTCATTTTTGCTCACATTTATTTTTAAGACTTGAAACATGTTAAAACAAACTGATTTTGTTTAAATCCTAAAGTCTAATATGGATCAGAGAAAGAGCAATTGATTTTTGAACAGGATTTTAAATTCATGTAACCTGGAACAGAGGGTATCTATGCCTATAACTGACATGCACAATCATCTTAGCACATACATATACACATCTTTGCATGCATGTAAGTATTTTACAATTTCTATTTCAAGCATAATTCAAACAACAGTTCAAATTCTAAGATTTCAAAGGGTTTACTCACCTGAAACAATTTTTGAACAGAGGAAAAAACTTGCTTTTGGAAACTACTAACTTGATTTCCTGGAAATCTTCTTTTCTATTTAGATTTTTGTTTAGATACGTGAATTTGAGTTTATAAAATGATGTATAATATTTTCTTCTTTCAGGTTGCTGAGTTTTTGAATGAACGAACTAAGATAGAGCACTTGATATATAAAAGAAATGTGCAGGCTTTAGCACCAAACTGAGACAATATATTAGTTGTACCTTTTTTAAATTATTTGTACATTTCTTCAGAGATTTTTCCTTCCATATAGAGGCTGATATGATTTTCATTTAATGCCTATGCTTCCTTTCTTGTTTACATATTCATGCTATTTGAATTTATGTACTTTGTTTTTGTTTGTAGAGATATTTTCTTTCTTGCATACATTTTTTCTATTACCTCCTTGTTTACATATTGTTTTAATTTATGTATGTATTTATTTTATTTTTATAATTTGTCTTATGTATATATTAATTTCCATTTCTAACTTATATATTTATTCTACTTATGTAAATTGCATAACCTCCAATGTTGAACAATATATTTCGTTTGTATTTTATTTCACTTCATATATTTATTTCTATATTTTTTTTTCAACTTATAAATTCAAATTCAATATATACATACATACATACATATATAAGATGTTAAATCCAAGTGATTTAAATTCAAAAGAATTTGGAGTTTTATTCATTTAAATTAACACATATTTTATTTGTTTTTAAAACTTTTCAAATTAAATTCCCAAAAATTTAAATAGGTCACAAATTCAAATTAATAAATTCTGGGATGTTACGGTTATATTTTGAAAATTCTTGTCTTCGACTTGACCAATCCTTGTACTCTGTTATATGGCCTGTATTGGTACTGCTTGCTATTGCGCTTGCATATTTTGTAGTCCACCATGTTTTTGTGTTGTGTCTAATGCATTGGTGCGTGTTCATGCTTTTGCTTACTTATGTACTGAATTGAGTGTTGTGTGCGTGAACTTCTTCGGTGTGTGTGTCTGCACATCCTTGTGCTTCTGGCCTTGCTGCTGTGTATGTGTGAATTTCATGATTAGCAAGATGCTTATCTAAAACACCAAGCCTTGTTGCCTTGGTATTTCATACGAAAATGTTCGGTTTTGTTGATCGAGAACTTAGTTTTCTATGAATTGTTGTTGTTTTGTTGATGAACTTGCATTGCTACTTTGTTGATGCTTTGTTTGAGTTTCTCAGGTCTTGTCTTCTATTGATGATCTAGTGCATTTGTCCTTGTTGCATAAGTATGCTGGTCACGTTTCATTAGTGAGTATTCTATGCACAGTTTGTGTACTTTCTTTGATTGTTTCATAAGTCTGTGCATTTGCCCTTATGCATCACCTGTGTTCTTTGCTTTGATTACTACACTTGTGCTTGTGCACCTAGTTACACCATATGTGCTTTGTGATCTGATTTTGCTTTGCTGGTTGCATCCTTGTGTGCTGCACTTGTGTTTTCGGTCTACCTCTAAACTATTTTTCTTGTGTTGAGCTATTTAGCTTGGCCTTGCATCGCTTTAGTTGAGCCTCTGGGCTTGACCTTGTTTTTGTCCCTGAAATTGATGCAAATGTGTTTCGTGTATGTGCTCGACCTTACGGCATGTACAGTGAGACGCTCTACATGTCATAGGTTGCTCATGTACATTATTGTTATTTTTGGTGCATATTTCAAAATATGAAAAGAACAAAACCAATGGACTGAGGCAATGTTGAATTCAAAAGTATTTATATTTTTGCAGTTTGAATTTGTTTCTTTTTTTCTTTTTACCGTGTTGTTATTCAACATGAAAAGCAGATGATTGGAGAAAAAAATTAGAGCAAGAGGATAGCAAATCAAATTCAGATGAGTGAGAGATTATATTTGAGAGTGAAAAAAGTAGTGTTGTATATGAAAGTGTAAAATATTGTTGTATATGAATATTGTATTTAAATTACTATAGAAGCTTTTGTTGTAATCGTGTGTACTATTGAAATAAAATATTTGTTGAAATAAAATTATATTTGTTTACTTCTGTTTCTGATTTTATAATAGTACTATATTAAACACGTTTATACGTGTGTGTGTGTTTATTATCATCAAAAAAATCATAAGCTGTCATACTCCACTCTCGTGATTCAAGTGTGGACACATCAGAAATCACGGTATATGTACCATACGTATGTATTTATCCAAATATCTATTTGGATTTCTTATAGTTCCATTTACAATTATTTTTTTGAAAATAGGTTAATAATTTTATTGCGTTAGAAATATGGTCGGGCTTAAAGCCCATAGTTACAACACAATCGTATAAACCCTTTACCTACTGACAATAATTCAAACATTTCCATATTTCAACTCAAAATCTCAAGTCTTCCATTTACAATATGTTTATACAAGCATATATTATAATTAAATAAGTTTAATTTATTTGTAAATATTGTAATTTAATTAATCTATATAATATTTATATATATATCTTATTAATCAAATCGTATTTAATTAATTTTAATACTTAATTTAGTTAACTAATTTAGTTAAAGTTGTTTAAAAATTTAGAAATTTGATATTATTCGTTTTAAACTATTTAAGAAGAATATTTTTTTGAAAAAGCTCTATTTACTATATAAATACGGTTACAAAAGATGAAGATATTAGGATCAAATAGTGGTATGAGTATTTCGCTAGATTAGAACTCAAAAACCACCGTACGAACCTAAATATCCCCTGGACACACAGAAGCTAAAATAAACTACAAACCAAGTCGAAGAAAAAAAAACAACATAAAAACAACAATACTAAAACATCCAATCCAGGTACTGACTAGAAAGAAAAAACTTCACATTCCCATTATTCCCTGAAATGACTCCAGAGAATAAGCTTCTTTTAAGAAAACCAACAGCACCAAGCTGAATCAAGTATGCTCGTCAGACTTCCATCTCTACATTTAAATAATCGCCTAGTAAACAACTATTAATTTGAAGCAGTCAAGGAAAACAAATCATCCGTCTTTAATTGGAAAGATTTCTCCCTAACTCTTTATGAGAAGGAGTTTTCATGTTTGACTTAGAATGTTTCATTTTTTTCCCTTTCAATTTTAGTTCTAAAACCATGTTATGCCATGCCAGGTTATCTATAACATCTCCAATCTTCGATGCTGAGAACTCAAGTGGATTATCTTCTTGACGTTGCTTCCTACGTTGATTCAGCCTCGTGTGGGATCCAACTTTATCATTTGTTGGAGCATCAATGTGGCCTTGAGAAGTCTCGGTTTCCTCATTGTTGCATTTGTCTGCTTCAGCATGTTCATTTTCAAGGTTGAGAATAGACCTATCAGCTTCATCGTGTACCATTTCATTTTGTGATGTTTGATGAGTACGTGGCTCTGGATGCATGTTTAGATCTACTCCTATTTCTATTGCATTAATAGAGACTATTTGGTTTACATTACCTAGAACCAGATTATTAGTATTATATGTGTCACCTGAAGTAGCGTTTTGTATACCTTAATGGTCATTTATGCCTGAATTGAAATGTTGTGTCCCCTTTTCCTTGTCAACATCCACATGATTTTGTCTACTTTTATCATTCATACCTGTTGAGTGTAATGGGTCAACTACTGATTGTAAGTTATTACTCTCCATTTGATCATTAACATTGCTGTAACAACCCATATTTTTGGATCTTCGAAATTGAATATTTAATTTGTTTAAATATTCGGATTTGAATTAAGTTATAACAAAATCTATATTTCAAATTAAGAACTGATTTTTGATAATGTATTTTTAATTTAATTTTTAGAATTTTTCCATAATTTTTAATTTGGAAAATAAATAAATTTTCGTTTGACGTATTTTACGGCAAATGCTGGTATTTTGAGACTTCATAGAATTTAATAACTTGTCTATTTTATTTTTGTTTTGTGATCGTATAACATTGTTATACGCGATCGTAATTTATTTTCTGTTAATTGCGGTTCGTAATCGAACGTGATACGACGCGGAGGGTAACAAAAACAACACACACAGTACACTTTTTCTTTTTTCAAATCATAGTACTTCATTTGTTTCCCCATCAACCATTTTGTTTCCTCAGCCGCCACTGTCCACCATTTTCTCCCTCCATCAACAGTCATTTTGCCACATTGTCCACTCATGAAGTTGATCATGCATATATATATGCATAGGCATATGTACAGAGAGCTTGATTTTTTCTCCTTCTTCTTCATTTTTGCTCTGTTCATGTTTAACAAACCAAAAACCAAACGTTTTCATCAATCAAAAATCAATACAACCCAAACTGTCGAGTTTTAGTTCCGACCTTCGACATGAAAGTTATCTGTCTACTCGTCTAGTATTTTTAGAAATTGGTTTTACTCGATTTCACCAAAAGACGAGTGAGATATCTCAATTTAACAGTAAGGAGCATAAAATGTTCTTAAACTTCAAAAATCAATTTCTCTCGATTCCAGAAGAATTGATCGACGTCGTATGCTTCATTGGAGTCGTATGGAGGCGTAGTATTTTTAGGGGAGTCTTGGCGCGATTCCGCGTCGATGATCTACGTCCATTGATTTCTAGGGTTCGTGTTGATGGTCGATTCGAGCAGCAATTGAAGAAATGGAGGATGTCGTGATGTCGAGCTAGGAGAGGGCTATGTCGTGGTAAAATTTGGTAGAGTACGACGCATAAAAATGTCGCACGTCTATTTGGGTCATCGAAGTGGAGCTTCAGGTCGCGATGGCCATATGGGGTGCACGCGTGTTATCTTTGGGTCCGGGAGGTCAGGCTTGCGAGGAGAAAAAGATTGGCGAAGTTCGTTTGTCAAATGGGGTAGTGGAGCTTTGTGTCACTAGTAGTGCGCGCGGGCGTGCACAAGGAGCACAATGATACGTCCTGGAGGAAGATGAATAGAGAGTGGGAAGAAAGGGAGAAGAAGAAGGGCGGGAGCAGTGAATGCGGGTTCATGGCATTTGGTCTTGGCCCAAATTGAATTTGGGTGAGTTTTAAATTGTTGTTTAAATAATAATTATATAAATAAATTTGTTAAAACTTTGAATGGCCATATCTTGCTCGTATGAAATCCGATTAACACACAGGTTTTTGCGTTGTACTCGTATTGACGAGTACAACACCTTAGTGTAACATGTTGGTAGCTTTGGATAAGTACAAATTTATGACACTTGAAAACGGACAGAATTTAATTACGTTATTTTAAATAACAACGTCGTTAAATTTTATATACCTTAAATATTGAAGTTTGTTTGGCCAATTAAATTACTATTGAGTTAAACTGGATCAAATATGGTAATTAGACTTGGTTTAGCGGAATAAAACACCATTCCACTAATTAAATTAATTTGGCAATTAATTAGCAGAATAAATCCACGTTCTGCTATTTTATAGTTTTGGACGCTTGAATATATATCATAAATGATATGCCACTTTGAACTAGTGATATATTAACTAATGATGGTTAAGTGTTGGATTTATTTACATAATCATGGATTATGTAAATATCTGTTATTAACTTGGAAAATTAAATCGAATATTATGGTAACTTGTTTAAGTACCGTGGTGATCGTTAAGCCTCCTTTAATTTTAAAAATTAAAAAATCTTGTTTGGAATTTATTTTAAGAATAATTATTATTTATTAACAAGATTTAAAAGTAATAATTATTTATCAATAATGTTTTAAAGATAATTTATAATTGTTTAAAGAAATGATTTGAAATTAATTATTTTATTAATATGATTCTTAAAAGTTATTTCTTAATGTTATTTAAGAATGGTTAATTACTATTTAAAAGTTATTTAGTTGGGGTTTAGAAATGTTTTAATTATATTTTAATTAATTATTTAAAGTGATTATCTATACTTTAATTTTTAATTAAAGTTAATTAATTACATTGATTTAAGTTATTTAATTATATTTAAAGGATAATTAAGTTTTATATTAATATTACTTTAAGGTTAGTTAATTATTGTTTTAATAAGGTTTTAAAATTTATTAATTTTTATATTAATATTGTTTTCGAAATTAATTTACTAATACAATAATAGTGTTTGGAATTAATTTAATATATTATTAAATGGATCCTAAAGTTATTATTTTAATAAGATTTGATTAAAAGGAAGTAGAAGGATTTCTAAATAGTAATTTGTTATTTAAAGCTATTTAATTTAAAATTTATGGTTTATCAAGAGGACCTTATTGACTTAAAGAGTCTACAAATGAGTTGGATTAAATATGGAAAGAGTTTTATGAATGGCTTTGGATATTCATAAAAGAATTTATAAATGAGTTTTAAGGATCTGAAAAGGAGAAGTTTTATAAACGTGGTTTGGAATTTGTTAAGAATGTTTTATAAAGGAATTGGTGTTTTGGGTTCCCCGTTTAAAATGAAATTTGGGTTTGATCATTTAAAATATGATTTCAAAATAGAAAATCTTTCTAAGTGTTTGGTGGATATACTTATATCATTGTATAAGTATATGGAAAAGTTTCCAAGTTTTGAAAAGTGAAGTGGTTGTGAATACACTTATACCATTGAGATAAGTATATGGTTATATTTTCTAAGTACCAAAAATATAGTAGTTTGTGAATACACTTATTCTATTGAGATATGTATATGGAAGTGATTTCCAAGTATCGAAAATGTGAATTTAAAATAATAAAAGATTAATTTAAGAGGCTTGGTGACTCCGTGGGAAATGAAATCTTTGTGTCGAATGCTTGTTTATTTGATAGTTAAATAACCAACTATCAAATCTTGGCCTAAATATGCAATCCTTCTTAATTTTGGTGGTAGGGAAATATTACCTACTTAACACCAAAAGATTTTAACTCTGGAAATATCTAGGGGAAACACGGAAATTATATGGTACAGTTACTATCAGGGTAGCTATACTGTACGTATAAACTCGTTTCGTTCTTCTAGAACAAATGATAAGGAGATCCATCCACTTAAACGGTTAGGGGGTGATCCCCGCTCTTATGTGTTATCTGATTATTTCCTAAAGAACTGGTATCGAGCATTTTGGAAATCGACATTTGGTTTTATCGAGCACCTAAGAAACGGAAGAGTGTACTCCTAAGAGATGACTTGAACCCGTAACCACTTCGGAAACCATATACGATTCTATGGAGGAGATTCGTGATATACTAAGTTGTTGGGATCCATGTGTGATTCCGAGACCCGTTGGAGTATGGGAATCCAGGTGTGATTCCAAGATCTAATTGAGATGTGGGAATTTAAGTGTGATTCCAAGACCCGTTGGGGTATTGGAATCCATGTGGGATTCCATGATCTATTTGGTGGCGATGCGTAACCTGGAATGTCGGATGTAGACTTATCAGCGAGAATGACTAATACTAGAGATATGAGGCATAGCCAGTAGGGTTGGCAAACCCATAGGGTGTAGTCAGCTTCACCTAGATGTTACCTACAGTTGTTATGCATGCATGGGGCGATGCACTCGGTCTTAGCGAGACCAGCTATGTTTTATCTATGGTACATCACTAGGGATATATGATGCTTCGGAAGGATATCTCCGATCCTTGTGTAGGAGGACCGTTCCTTGAAGTTTTGAGGTCACCTCCATGGAAATCCTACACAATATCGAATGTGCCTTATCGGTTTTCGATTTTATATCTAGTATTGTTGTGATGCTCACGAGCATCACAGCTATTTGATTATAATTATTTTCTCCCTTAAACATTATTATAATATCACTTGATTTTGTGATATAAAGGTTTTTGTTATCGTAAGGTAAAAATCCATCTGTGTTTATGTGCGGCATGGTCTTATGAGATGCCTTTGATTTTAAAGGATTTTCAAAGTTATAATAAATGAGATTCCTTGTGATTTAAGTTCTCATGCTGGTTTTACCAGACTGACTCGGGTGTTGTTTTCCTATAATGCTAGGGTTAGACCGAGCATATTTCCAGGTTTAGTTGGATATTTTTGGAGCTTCAAGAGATGAGCTGGAGGCCCAAAGACGTATTCACGTATATGATTATTTTTCCATTGCATTCACGGTTGTATTTATCAGCAATTGTAAGAACAGGTTGTTATAACTGTCCGGGCTGAAATAGGTTAGTATACTCTGATTGATGTCTGTATATACATATATAACAGTTATGTTTTGGTGTAAAGATTTGATATATATTATAGCTTATTCATTTTACTGTGAGATTCTATATTGTTTAGCTTCTTCTTGTCTTCTTTCTTCTTTCTTTTCCCTAACTATCTGCCTTTCCGTTCAATTTGGATTGAACATGTGTGGTTTATTGTCAG
Organism: Allium fistulosum; assembly: GCA_030737815.1. Taxonomy (NCBI): domain Eukaryota; kingdom Viridiplantae; phylum Streptophyta; class Magnoliopsida; order Asparagales; family Amaryllidaceae; genus Allium; species Allium fistulosum. The sequence continues at coordinate 1,330,893,548 of CM060902.1, read as the reverse complement.
CTTAAACTGTATGGAAACATGGGTTGTTACAGTTGGTATCAGTGCTTAGGTTGAGCGAACACCTAGGCTTTGTTAGGGTTGACTCATTTGAGATAGGGTGAGCGAGACCCTAGGATGAGTTAGAGAGTGTATATATAAGAGCGTGTATTTGTTATTTTCATAAAAATGTTTTGAATTGTGTTGTTTGATCTGTTGAGTGGCTTAAGAATTCTGGTCGATGCGTTTGGCCAACGTTATCGATACGGATTTCCTAAACACTTGAACAAGACCAATTGACACAGTATTTTTTTAAAATTGGGTAAATGAAATAATTTTATCCAGAATTATATTTTATATATAAAAGAATAATTTTTCAAAGAAAATTTAATATAGTTATTCTTGGTTGTGCTTGGTTGTTAGGAATAATAGTATTCCATCATTATCATCTAGGATTTGATCGATCATGCTCGCCCATTTCTGAGCGTTTACTATCATCGGATAATCTATCTTGAATCTTCCTTTTTGACAACTAGGTTGGGTAGATAGGAATTTTAGGAACATTGAAACGAATACCTTATGAATTAAGTTTCACAATTTGAATATAAGGCGTTAGTTGATAATGTTGAGTTAAAATTGAGTTTTAAGGATTGTTTATTTAAAGAAAACTTGAATATTTTGAAATGAATATTTAGAAATATAAAGGTTGATTTGATATAAAAAAATTAAGTTTTAATAAATGATGTTTTATTAAAAGAAAATTTGGAATATTTTGAAATAATATTTGGAAATGTTGAATATAAAAGTTGGTTGTATTTGATTGGTGTTTTGTAAAAGAAGTTTATTATAAAGAAAACTTAAACATTTCCGAAATAATACTTGTAAAATGATTTATATAAGAAAGCTAAAATATTTTTGAAATAAATATTTGAGGAATGATTTCCTTTATAAGAGAATATTTTATAAAATTGATTTACAAAAATGTGTGTATTAAATAAATAGAATTTGAGAGATTAAATCTTGGCAAAGCAATTATCAAGGTTTAAAGGGTTAATAATAGTATTTGAAAATATTTTCGAGTTCTAAGTGGGCAATTGCTAGCATTGGGATCTCGCTATATAATTGTTTTGATAAAATAAATTTTGATTTGATTCCAAAAATATGGTTTGACTTACTATAAAGTAAATGGGTATATTACTATTTCAAATGATTTTGGGGAAAAATAATAATAATTTTATTTGAGATAGTTTAGAATATAAATGCCTGTGGAAATGGTAAAATAGTTTACCTAAAAACATTCTCAGGTAATAAATACTTTTGGAAGATAAAATTATAAAGAAAATGGGTGTTCCTTTGGATTTGGTTTGGGGAATGAGTTTCGAATTGTTTTGTGGTGATTAGAATAATCTTCTAAGTGACGATCAGATGTTTGCTTAGGTGAATGGTATTGTGCACTTAGTAAATTATTCTCTTTGTCATTGTATGGTCGGAATGAGTTCAAATCCAAACGAATCCAAAGCAAATTGGAATTGGATATTTTGTTGAAATATTTCGTTGGAAATATATTTTTGATATTGTTTCAAAATTGGTTTGAAAAGAAAGAAGTGATTTTTAGTTAACTAGTTCGAGTGGCTCAAAAATAACTAAAAATGGGTAAGGGATACATTTGGATGGTAAACGTTTCTCTTGAGTATTATCCTTACAGTAAGGAATATATAATACTGTTTGGTAGTATCCAGTTTTTTGGTATAATTTTGAGGTTATTCGGGCTATATATATAAATACAAATATATATAATATCAGTTCAAAAGTTTTTGAAAATAAATATCTAAGTATTCGAACCTTAAGTTTCCAAAGTATATAGTATCGTTTCAAAAAGTGTTTTGAATGAAAATCCAGGTGTTTAAAAATTGTTAAGGGAATTAAAAATAAAAAGTTTGAATTTAATAGTTGTGTATACCCTTGTAATGTGATAGAGTGTTTATAACTTTTACAAATCCAATGAAGTTATATAAAATGTTTTAATGTGAACAGAATTGGTATTGGAATAGCCAATTAAATAAGTACGTAGAATGGATGTAGGCCGTTCCTCACTCCATATAGTTTAGATCTAACATTCGAGTACAAGGCTCTAGGATGTTTCACACTGTTCCAAACAAGAATTTATTACTCGAATTTTGACGGCGAACACTTAATGAGAGTTCTTGATAGGGAACCAAGGTTTTATATCATAGCTACAACTATGTAAGGAGAGCAGAGGTTCCTAATCAAGGAGCCTGATTAGGGTCCGCACAAGTAAATCGGGTGAGCGATACTGGTTTGGAAGTGGAGTCATGTATTCGAGTAGTGATCAAAACAGAATTAGTATATGAATGATCTATGAACATCCTGGGGGCTTATGAATAATATTGAGTGTTCTTGTGCTGAATTTCAGGGACGAAATTCTTTTTAAGGGGGGAGAGTGTAATAACCCGTATTTTTGGGTCTTCGAAATTGCATATTTAATTTGTTTAAATATTCAGATTTGAATTAAATTATAATAAAATCTATATTTCAAATTAAGAACTGATTTTTGGTGGCGTATTTTTAATTTATTTTTTAGAATTTTTCCATAATTTTTAACTTGGAAAATAAACAAATTTTCGTTTGACGTATTTTACAGCAAACGCTGGAATTTTGAGACTTCGCAGAATTTAATAATTTGTCTATTTTATTTTTGTTTTGTGATCAAATAACATTGTTATGCGCGATCGTAATTTATTTTCTGTCAATCGTAGTTCGTAATCGAACGCGATACGACATAGCGGGTATCGGAAACAACACACACAGTACACTGTTTTTCTTTTTTCAAATCACAGTACTTCTTTTGTTCCCCCAGCAACCATTTTGTTTCCTCGGCTTCCACTGTCCACCATTTTCTCCCTCCATCAGCAGCCATTTTGCCACATTGTCCACTCATGAAGTTGATCAAGCATATATATATATATATATATATATATGCATAGGCATATGTACAGAGAGCTTGATTTTTTCCCTCCTTCTTCATTTTTGCTCTGTTCATATTTAACAAACCAAAAACCAAACATTTTCATCAATCAAAAATCAATGCACACCCAACCATCGAGTTTTAGTTCCAACCTCCAGCATGAAAGTTGTCTGTCTACCCATCTAGTATTTTTAGAAATTGGTTTCACTCGATTTCACCAAAAGACGAGTGAGATATCTCAATTTAACAGTAAGGAGCATAAAATGTTCTTAAACTTCAAAAATCAATTTCTCTCTATTCCGAAGAATTGATTGACGTTGTATGCATCGTTGGAGTTGTATAGAGGCATAGTATTTTAGGGGAGTTTCGGCGCGATTCCGCGTCGATGATCGACGTCCACTTATTTCTAGGGTTCGTGTTGGTGGTCGATTCGAGCAACGATTGAAGAAATGGAGGATGCCATGATGTTGAGCTAGGAGAGGGCTATGTCGTGGCAAAATTTGGTGGAGTATGGCGCATAAAAATGTCGTGCGTCTATTTGGGTCGTCGAAGTGGAGCTTCAAGTCGTGATGGCCATAGAGGGTGCGCACATGTTATCTTTGGATCCGGGAGGTCGGGCTTGTGAGGAGAAAAGGATTGGCGAAGTTCGTTTGTCAAATGCGGTAGTGGAGTTTCGTATCGCTAGTAGTGTGCATGGGAGTGCACAAGGATACGACCTGGAGGAAGATGAATAAAGAGTGGGAAGAAAGGGAGAAGAAGAAGGATGAGAAGCAGTGGATGCGGGTTCGTGGCATTTGGGCTTGGCCCAAATTGAATTTGGGTGAGTTTTAAATTGTTGTTTAAATAGTAATTATATAAGTAAATTTGTCAAAACTTTGAATAGGCATATCTTGCTCGTATGAAATCTGATTGACACATGGGTTTTTGCATTATACTCGTATTTACGAGTACAACATCGTAGTGTAATGTGTTGGTAGCTTTGGACAAGTAAAAATTTATGACATATGAAAATGGACAGAATTTAATTACGTTATTTTAAATAATAACGTCGTTAAATTTTATATACCTTAAATATTGATGTTTATTTGGCCGTTAAATTTTATATACCTTAAATATTGATGTTTATTTGGCCGTTAAATTTTATATACCTTAAATATTGATGTTTATTTGGCCAAATAAATTACTTTTGAGTTAAACTGGATCGAATATGGACCTTGGTTTAGTGGAATAAAACACCATTAACTAATTTGGCAATTAATTAGCAGAATAAATCCCTGTTCTCCTATTTTATTGTTTTGGACGTTTGAATATATATCGTAAATGATATGCCACTTTGAAGTAGTGATATATTAACTAATGATGGTTAAGTGTTGGATTTATTTACATGGTCGTGGATTATGTAAATATCTGTTATTAACTTGGAAAGTTAAATCGAATAATATGGTAACTTGTTTAAGTACCATGGTGATCGTTAAGCCTCCTTCAATTTTAAAAAAATTAAAAATCTGGTTTGGAAGTTATTTTAAGAATAATTATTATTTATTAACAAGATTTAAAAGTAAAATTTATTTATCAAAAATGTTTTGAAGATAATTTATAATTGTTTTAAATAATAATTTAAAATTAATTATTTTATTAATATGATTCTTAAAAGTTATTTCTTAATGTTATTTAAGAACGGTTAATTACTATTTAAAAGTTATTTAGTTGTGGTTAGAAATGTTTTAATTATATTTTAATTAATTATTTAAAGTGATTATCCATACTTTAATTTTTAATTAAAATTAATTAATTATATTAATTTAAATTATTTAATTATATTTAAAGGATAATTAAGTTTCATATTAATATTAGTTTAACGTTATTTAATTATTGTTTTAATAATGTTTTAAAATTTATTAATTTTTTATTAATATTGTTTTCGAAATTAATTTATTAATATAATAATAGTGTTTGGAATTAATTTAATATATTATTAAATGGATCCTGAAGTTATTATTTTAATAAGATTTGATTAAAAGGAAGTAGAAGGATGTCTAAACAGTAATTTGTTATTTAAAGCTATTTAATTTAATATTGATGGTTTATCAAGACGACCTTATTGACTTAAAGAGTCTACAAATGAGTTGGATTAAATATGGAAAGAGTTTTATGAATGGCTTTGGATATTCATAAAAGAATTTATAAATGAGTTTTAAGGATCTGAAAAGGAGAAGTTTTATAAACGTGGTTTGGAATTTGTTAAGAATGTTTTATAAAGGAATTGGTGTTTTGGGTTCCCCATTTAAAATGAAATTTGGGTTTGATCGTTTAAAATATGATTTCAAAATAGAAAATCTTTCTAAGTGTTTGGTGGATATACTTATATCATTGTATAAGTATATGGAAAAGTTTCCAAGTTTTGAAAAGTGAAGTGGTTGTGAATACACTTATACCATTGAGATAAGTATATGGTTATATTTTCTAAGTACCGAAAATATAGTGGTTTGTGAATACACTTATTCTGTTGAGATAAGTATATAGAAGTAATTTCAAAGTACCGAAAATGTGAATTTAAAATAATAAAAGATTAATTTCAGAGGCTTGGTGATCTCCGTGGGAAATGTAATCTTTGTGTTGAATGCTTGTTTATTTGATAGTTAAATAACCGGCTATCAAATCTTGGTCTAAATATGTAATCCTTCTTAATTTTAGTGGTAGGGAAATATTTCCTACTTAACACCGAAGGATTTTAACTCTGGAAATATCCAGGGGAAACACGGGAATTATATAGTACAGTTACCATCTGGGTTGCTATATCGTACGTATAAACTCGTTTCGTTCTTCTTGGACAAATGATAAGGAGATCCATCCACATAAACGTTTAGGGGGTGATCCCCGCTCTTATGTATTGTCTGATTAGTTCCTAAAGAACTGGTATTGAGCATTCCGGAAATCGACGTTTGGTTTTGTGGAGCACCCGGGAAATGGAAGAGTGTACTCGTAAGAGATGACTCGAACCCATAACCACTTCGAAAACCATTTACGATTCTATGGAGGAGATTCATGACATACTGAGATGTTGGGATCCATGTGTGATTCTGAGACCAGTTGGGGTATGGGATTCCGGGTGTGTTTCCAAGATCTAATTGAGATGTGGGAATCTAAGTGTGATTCCAAGACCCGTTGGGGTTTTGGAATCCATGTGGGATTCCATGATCTATTTGGTGGCGGTGCGTAAGCTGGAATGCCAGACGTAGACTCATCGGCGGGAATGACTAAAACCAAAGATAGGAGGCTTGGCCGGTAGGGTTGGCAAACCCTTAGGGTGTAGTCGGCTCCACTTAGACGTTACCTACAGTTGTTATGCATGCATGAGGCAATGCACTCGGTCTTAGCGAGACTAGCTATGTTTTTCCTATGGTACATCACTAGGAATGTATGCTGCTTCGGAAGGATATCTCTGATCCTTGTGCGGGAGGATCGTTCCTTGAAGTACCGAGGGCACCTCCAAGGAAATCCTATACAATTATCGAACGTGCTTTATTGGTTTTCGATTTTATATCTAGTGATGTACACTCACGAGCAACACAGCTATTTGATTATTATTATTTTCGCCCTTAGACATTATTATAATATCACTTGATTTTATAATATAAAGGTTTTGGTTATCGTAAGGTAAAAACCCGTCCTTGTTTATGTGTGGCGTGGTCTTACGAGATGCATTTGATTTTAAAGGATTTTAAAAGTTATAATAACTAAGATTCCTTGTGATTTAAGTTCTCACGCTGGTTTTACCAAACGGACCGGGCGTTGTTTTCCTATAATGCTCGGGTTAGGCCAAGCATATTTCCAGGTTTAGTTGGATATTATTGAAGCTTCGGGAGGCGAGTTGGAGGCCCAGAGACGTATTCACTTACATGGTTATTTTTCCGTTGCATTCATGGTTGTATTTTTCAGCAATTGTAAGAACAGGTTGTTATAATTATCCACGCTGAAATATGTTAGTATACTCTGATTGATTTCTGTATATACATATATAACAGTTTTGTTTTGATGTAAAGATTTGTTATATATTATAGCTTATTCATTCCACTGTGAGATTATGTATTGTTTAGCTTCTTCTTGTCTTCTTTCTTCTTTCTTTTCCCTATATATCCGCTTTTCCGTTCAATTTGGGTTGGACATGTGTGGTTTATTGCTAGCTTAAACTATACTGAAAAGTGGGCCATTACAATTGCCCTGGCTAGTTGTCGCTTTGGGTACCTATATTTTTTTAAAGATGTACGATTTAATCGGATGGTCAAAACAACTACAATTTCAACAAATGTTGGGTCTCCATTCATATTCAACCAGATGTACAAAGTGTTTGTTGTTTTCAGTAATAATGTTAACTTCACTAGGAAACTTAAAATCATTATTAATATCAACCAGAACACGGGAAAAGGAAATTTTTATCATACCTTTCGTAAATTGGTCTATCTTAATTGGATGTCCTAAAACAGAAGCAATTCTTCTAATTCCACCTTCTTACCAGAAACCTAGCTTAAGACCTGAAAAGCGTACCTAAACAGGAATGGTTCGAAGCAATTCCTTGTATAGTTCAAGATCTGGTACCCACCTCTTCATCATTATGAGTTTTCAATCATAAAAATAAGGACTCTCTTCTAATATACGATCACGGTCCTCCTTATTATTAAATTTAATAACATACAAGCCATTGTCTTTGGTGTGAATATAATATTCACCTGATGGTCTCCATACTGTCAATGTAAGCTCGAAAGTAGTGACAATGCAGATGAGACCCAAAAATGTAAATAACTAATGATTTCTCCCAATATTTTTTTGCTGAGTCTATTGCAGCGTTAGTCATTTTGGCATACCTTTTTATCATTGACATCTACAGGATTAAAGAAATTAAGCGGCGTGGAGATCGAAATGTCCTCCTCGACTATCATCACATTCCATGCCCTTGATTGGGTTTTTAATGGGAATTTGTTGCTCGCTTGAGAATAATGTAGGGCTGCGGACGTTCCTCCTAAAGGTGGGTAAGACTGGTTCCGATATAGGGGAGGGAAATAGGAGTTATTAGATGAGAAGTTAGGGTTTGAAGGAACATACGGAGGAGGATTAAACTGATTAGACTGGATACTTGAAATGTATGGAGCGACATGATTTCTGTAGAAGCCATAGATAAGTTCTATTGGCTTTCGGGTTTGGGAACACATCGTCGTTCTTTCTGCTAGAGCCTACTCCTTTTTTAGAACATGGTGCTTGAAATTTTTCTGGTTCTTTTTAGAGATTATGGGTGTAAACCCTTCATCGTCTGAAATAGAGAAAGGAGGAGGCATGACAACATCTGAAGAGGCGGGGGGGGACGAAAGGCGAAGGTTGGAAGGAGGAGGAGGCACGTTACCAGAGGCAGCCATTACCAACGGCTGAAACCCTTTTCGTAAATTATTATATAAAAATAAATTTCTTCCATTTAAGAAGAATATTTAACTATAACCTTTATAGTTTTACATATATATCAAACAAGTTTTTTAATTAACCAACTATTTAATTAACTAACTATATTATTAAACATTTTAATTAAATATTTAATAAATTTTGAAAATTTATTTAATTTATCTTCAATAATTTTAAGAATAAATTTTTAATTTTGACCATTGAAACTATATATACATATATTAATATATATATATATATCAATATATATATATTATTTATTTAATTTAATTAATCGTGTTAATTAAATATATTTATAAGAAAATTCCAAATTAATCAATTAATTTTTGAAAACTACTTAAATTTTTTTTAATTTATTTTAAAATACTTATATAATTTCAATTTATATTTTAAACTCAACTTTAAATTTAAAACATACTGTTAAATTTTTGAACTTATTTTGAAAGTTAACCCAGACCTAAAACTAGTCTCGGCTTACATTTGAGCCAGCCTTTTAGACTTACTCCATCCATTGGGCAAGCATGGGATCTAGGAATGAGATAATCCTAATTATCCAACCCCAAACCAAGACACCTATTAGACTCGTAAGCTTTTTCATCGGCCTTAAATGTTGATTAATTAGAGTACATAGACCGTACGTGCTTTGATACTATTATTGGAACTGGCACGTTTGACAGTGGGTGAAATGGGTAATTTTTCCAGATAGTTCAGCTAAATCTTAACTACAAAACTTATCAATTGTAACAATCGGCCTTTTCAACCCTCAAAAATCGACGCTAATACATCCACGGTATTTACATGCCAAGCATCCAAGTACCGGAAAGACAGATTGCTAGGTGAAAGAAAAGTAAAGATAAAACAAAATCTCACATCGTGACGAGTAACATATAATATACACATGATCTTTACAAAAGAAAACTATAATATGCATACATCAACCAATGTAAACTAACCTATCATCAGCCTGGACAGTTATAACAACATGTCTTCACAAATGATGATAAATACAAAACAACAAATGCAGTGGAAATAAAAGATACATGAATACATCTTAGAGGCATCCAACTAGTCTCCTGAAGCTCCAAAGCATCCATAACTAAATCCGGAAATATGCTCAGACTGGCCCGATCATTATAAGAAAATAATGCCTGGATCAGTCTGATAAACCAGTGTGAGAAACCCGAATCATATAGATTTTTAATGTTATAAAACCTTTCAAAAATAAAGGTATCTTGTAAGACTACATTGCACATAAAACGGACGAGTTTTTACCTTATGACAACCAAACCATTTCAAATAGAATATCCAGTGATATTATAATAATGTATCAGGTTTAAAATAAATATATAACATAGCTAAAATGCTTGCATCTTACGTTCCGGCATATTTGGTATACAACTAAGTCCATAAGGCACGTATTGGAAAATGGATTCCATCAATGACAAGGCTACTGGGGTACCGCCTGTCATAGTACACCTCTTGAAAAATGTATCAGGAGCCTCACATGGACCCCCTACATGGTAATACTGGCCTACCCCTTCCTGGATAGTACCAGATATAATCATCACCCTGGCTACCAACTTGACAAACCGTTTTCGTGGGCCTAGCATACATAATCCATCAATAAATATCAATCGAGATACAAGTGATGACCATAACCTAATGGTAGCGAACCACATAGCCTTACAGCATATCCCATGTTTTAGTCATTACTAGGTGTGAGGCTTGAGTTTACGTTTTACCTTTTTAGCAAATCTCACTTGGAATGCTAACACTGCCCCTCAAGCAACAATGCAATGCCAACATTCATCCATATAACTTGTTCAGGATATGAACAAACCGAAGGCACTACTTCTACTACATCCTCGGGATTAGTAACAAGTAGCCCTTGCACTTCAAAGACTCCACCTTCTATTCCATCATCTTCAAGATGTTTTCAATTCAAACGTTTATGCCGGTTCGAAGTGGTTTTCGGATAACATATCCAATCCCGGTCACTATGAACCAAAAATCTATAGTTTCAAAATAGACCAAGATTTGATAGTCGGTTATCTAACTATCAAATAAACAAAAACCCAATCAGAGATTAAATTTCATATGGAAGCCAAGCATGATTAAGCACATAATCAACCACTAAGCCTATTTAATTAATCATTTCATTAATAAAAACCACTTTGTAAATACTTGTATTAAAATAATTTTACAAAGATATATTCACAAATCTTCTCTACTTTTATCAATATTTGGAAAATTTTAATATACTTATCTCAACTGTATAAGTAAAATCCCCAACATTTCACTTTCAGTACTTAGAAACTTTTTATATACTTATCTCAACAGTACAAGTATATTCAGAAATCTTAAGAAAGATTTCACTTCCAAAACCATACTTATTTGGGTTAAAAAAATGTCATTTAGAAGCGTTGACAATAATAACCCAAAATACTGTTAGTGTAAGTAACAGGATCGTATAGAAATTAGACCAAATATACTTACCCCCACTTCCCGATTCCTAACTTGTACTATCCATCGATTAACAATAAAATTGGACAAGTTAGAAAACTATCATTGCCTCGACATACATTCTTAATTCTCATAGATAAATCGGGTTTCCATACCTCGGAATTTGCTGTTAAGTATGAAAACAATACTTTCCACACCACCATGAGTTATAAAGATCATTTATGGAAATCAAATCTCATTCCTTTTATAAATCGCATTTATATTTATAAAGATCCTTTTAAAATCTTATTTCTATTTATAAAATTCCTTTTATAAATCTTTAAATGTAACTATAAAACTCCTTTTATAAATCTCCTTTATGTTTAAAATCTCTTTAAAATCTCATATACTTATCCTAAATCTTCGATTCCAAAAGTAGATTAAATACTTTCCGTAAAATGACCATTGCATATATCACTATAATTTCATAAATATGATTTATTATTCCAGTTCATCAATATGATATCATTTCCCTTTTTATGAAATACCATCTATAAAATATCATCCATAAAATATCATATATAAAATATCATTTATAAATTTATTATTTTATTTATAAAATACCATTTATAGGTCTATTCTTTTATTCATAAAATACCATTTATAAATCTAGTCTTTTGTTTATAAAATACCATTTGTAAATCTAACTTTATATAAAACATTTTATATAAAGTGTTTCACAAAAATTTATTCCAAATTAGTTATATCTTCTTTTAAAACAGAATCACTTTATTATAAAAGATAAATTTCCCTTTGCTTTATAATAAACAACCATTATTATATTAATTTTTTTGTAAAATAAACAATTCCCAAAATACTTCTAAAACATTTCCAAAAAGATTGGAGTAAAATAGAGAAGTCCAAAAAAACTATTTCTAAATAAAATATCATAGAAAATTCCAGAAATCACATTTAATATCATCTTCCAAATCAAAACCATTTTCATATTAAAACAGCAAATAACGGTATTTTCTAAATATTATAATGAGGCTGATGGCTACAATAGCACTTAACCAATGCTACTACTACCTTTGTCAATAAAAAGGTTCAACCTTTAACACATATCAATGTCACATCCAATACTTTTGGCATTCAACAATTTATAAAACAAGTATATAAATGAAATTAAAATCAATAGTGGTAAGAATCCAGATCTCTCTACAAAATTTTATGAGTTCCCTATATTTCAATTTATATTTCATTTGCTTTCCAAAATGGGAATTCAACTAAACCAAACAAATAAATCATCCAAGCATACCAATAACAATTTATATTACACATATATCATATAACTCATCCAAAGACGAGTTAACTCATAAAAATTCCAGCGAATGCTTAAGCATTTCAAAATAGTCTAAAATTCAACGCTATTCGATTTTAGCTAAAAACTCCACTTGCTCCTAACTTGACGAAACCAATTCTAGTGCGTAGATAACATTCATGATGAAAAAGTCCATGTCTCGATTGGACCTCGAAGAAATTTTTTATTTTATAAGATTTTGGACTAAAGAATATAATTAATTCACTAATTACTTTACTTAAATAATTACCCCTCCAAATCCTTTCTTCCCCAATTAAACAATCCATGTACACGCACAAGGATACACCACCATTCATGACTTCACTATGATACGAAGCTATGCTCCACCGTTAGACGAATGGACTTCGCCGTTGACTTCCTCTTCATGTGCACAACGTCATGAACCCTATGGAAACAAGCTCGACAGCCCTCCTCCAACCGCAACCTGGAGCTCCTAACCGTGACTATAACAATGTCGCACCTCCCAATCATGAGCCGCACCTCCCCATCCTTTCCCCAATGATGTCCCTTCACATGAAAATCCTATATCACACTCCATTTCTCCTAACTTTGCCTCAATCACCTTGAAATCCATACCCCAGTTCTCCACCTTCACGTCGATCACCACAAACTAATGCCACACTCGACCAAAATTGCATAGATTTGAAGCCTTCGCCAATACAAACTCAACGGATCTAATTTGGTGATTTTTAACGAACCCTAGCTCTAAATTTTGATCTTTATTGGTGGTGTCTTGATTTCCTTTTTCTAAAAGAGAGAAAATGAAAGGTAAAAGAGGAAAAGGGAAAATGAAGAAAAGTATAAGGGTAGGAGTTTGTTTATTTTATCAATTTCCAACACTTCGGTATGTAGTATTTCATTAGCATACAAACCGCGAACGATTGAAATAAAAATACGATCACGCACAAGAATGTGACATGATCTCAAAACAACAATAAAATATACTAGTTATCTTATTCTACTAAATTTCAAAAATACCAACGTTTGACGTAAAATACATCAAATGATACAACAACACTAAGCCATTATCCTAAACAAGTTGGGGTCGACTAGAGATGGAACCCAAAACTAAATGACAAAGTCAATTTAAAAGTAATAATAAAAATAAAAAATTAAATAAAGATGAAAATAGAAATAAAAATAAAAATAAAATAAAGTAAAATAATTAACAAATAAAAATAATAAATAAAATAAAAATAAAAATAGATAAAGAAATTAAAAAAACCATGATGATAATAATAATTCTAATATTAATAATGGTACAAATGGTAATAGGGACCGAAGGTCAAACACTACGTCTTAGGCACCTATTCACTAGTCCTATAATCTAAAACTTATAACAATACCCTTAAACCAACCCTAAGTAAAAAACTCCTAGCTCACGGTTCGAGTACGTGGATCGCTAACCTCTACGTGCTCATATCCGACGCTGGCTCTTCGGATATATTCCAATCCCTCAAGTCAATTTTTACTACTTCATCTCATGTCAACTTTGGTCGACCTCTACCTCTCTTTGAGCATTCGATACGGTCTATAATTCCAATGTGCACAGTTGCCTCGAGAGGCCTCCATTGGAGACATCCAAACCATCTTAAGCGATGTTAGACTAGCTTCTCTTCAATTGGTGCTACTCCAAGTTTGTCATGTATATGATCATTCCTAATTCGGTCTCGTCTTGTATGACCATAGCTCCATCGCAGCATATGCATCTCTACTACAGTTATCTTCTAGATGTGTTGTCTTTTAGTAGACCAACATTCTGCACCATACAATATCGCAGGTGTGATTGCCGAACTGTAGAACTTTCCTTTAAGCTTTTGTGGGACTTTCCTATCATAGAGAATGCAAAGACACTAGTTGCCATTTCACCCATCCTGCTTGAATTCTAAAACTAATATCTTCATCAATCTCACCATTATACTACAACATTGACCCTAAATATTGAAAGGATTCCTTCTTGGGCACTACTTGTCCTACCAGAATGACATCTCCATCCTTCGACCTGACACCGCTGAACTCGCACTTCGTATACTCTATTTTAGTTCTGTTAAGCTAAAACCCTTTAATTTTAAACTTTGCCTCCACAACTCCAGCTGTCTATCAACCTCTATCCTACTTTCCTCAATCAGCATAACATCATCAGCAAAGAGCATACACCAAATAATCTCACCTTATATACCCTTTGTAACCTCATCCATCACTAGGGAAAAGTTATAGGGGCTCAAAGCTGACCCTTAATGTAATCCTATGTTAATGGGTACCATCACATGCTCTGACACTAATCACAACATCATCGCACATATCCTTGATAAGGGTAATATACTTTGTTAGGATTCTCTTCTTTTCTAGAGCCCACCATATAACCTTTCAAGGTACTTTATCGTAAGCTATCTCCAAATCGATAAATACCATGAGTACATCCTTCTTTTGCTCCTTAAATCCCTTCATAAATCGTCTTATCAAGAAAATACGTCTATAATTTAAATATTTTTCAAATTAAAAATTATGGAAAAATCCTATAAATTAAATTAATAATACATCATTAAAATCAAGTGGTTTTATTAACCATTAATTTTCCTATTGCTTATTAAATTTAAATCGAGCTTGAATATTTCAATAAATTAAATATTCACATCCGAAATGTTAAAAATTTCAGGTTCTTACATTAATTAACATTAGTTATAATCTATTTATTTAATAAAATATATTTTATTTTAAATATATTTAATTAATCTTATTAATTAAATGTACTTAATATTCATAATGAATATATCTAATATATTCATATGCAAATGTAATGACATGATAATATAGCATGTGTTTGTATATACATACACACATATAGATATTAATAATTATATCTACTGTATATACATAAATATATATATATATATATATATATTGTATATACATATATATTATACTTACATATACACATAAAATGTATGTGGGGAATATAAATGTCTAAGTCTATACTTATGTTTAAATATATTATAGTATTTGTATATGGATTGTATACACATATTTACAGTACCGTGTGTGTTTGTATATAGTTTATACATGTATGTATAAATATATACGCATATATACACACATACATATATCATATATATTGCCATTTATTTAATTATATATATACATATATTGAAAACAATCATCTATATTTTAAATTATATATAAATATATATATTTGATTGACTAACTAAAATATACATATAAATTTAAAGTAAATAATATATTTAAATTTCAAATCAAATTTTAACCTAGTCAAAATACCTTAAATTTAAATTTCAAATCCAGATCTATTCTAAAATATTTTGAATTAAATTATAAACATACACATGTCAAGGAATATACCTATAGCCCAAAAAATTATTTAAATACGTTAAAAATTATAAATATATACAAAAACTTGTATATAGACACATATATTAAATGTGGCCGATTATTATATATATTATATAAACAAGCAACATATATATGTAATATATTTTATAATTTAACAAACTGATTAAATTTAAATATCAATCAATTAAATGAAACTGTGTATATATCATTGACAATATACAAATATATGATTAAGGTTAAGGGAACATATCAAAATTGAGATAAAGATTATGTACCTTAAATATCCGACCTTTTAGTAATTCCTTGATCTGAAATGCTCCTAGAACCCTTCGATTCACCCGAATTTGCTATAGACGAGTGTACCACATAGTTTGTGATTATTTAATGTTGATAGGGCTAAAATGGGGTTAATAATAGGGTGGTAGGGCTAAAGTATGGGCGACCAAGTATAAAGAAAAGAGAGAAAGAAAAGAGAGAGAAAATAGCGTGGATAACTTTGGTGTTTTAGAGAGAGTAGTGAAAAACAATCTTGAACCTTTCTCTCTTACCAAATAAAGTTAACCACATTCCTTCCTTCATTTCTGGTCGGCCATATATGGTCCTTATTGGATCAAATATATTACAAAGCTTATTGAATACTTAACTGTATTTATATCATATATCGATACACACATATAACTTTTATATACTCAATTATTAATAACATACAGAGCATTTCTAGGAGCTACCACATTGACTTAATATACCCTAAGCATCAAATATATTAATAATTAATATTTCTTAAATATTAATTAATTTATAACACTTTAAGTTAATTAAATTGTGTGGTATTTTAGAGAAATTACAGATGCGGATGTGTGACTTGGTTGTGTGAATTCAATCAACGATTAATATTGAACAGTTTAAATATTAATGTTCATATATCATCTTAGCTAGTGGTGTGACAGTTTAGCTGAATTCGTCACTTATGGATATTTTCGGTAAAATTCAATTTCACATTTTCTTAAGCAGTACCTTTTGGTAAAGATAATTTATGCACATTCTCTTCATACATTGTATCACTTTATGATATATGGAGTTTGGTATTGGTTAAAACTCCAATATTATCCACATTCAAATTGATTAGCCAAGGAACAAAGTCATCGGTTCAATAATAACATTTGTTATCAACTATTTAACTTTGACCATAGATTTTAATATTGAGTTGACTACAGTTGATCGTGGTACTAACATCATAAAACCGAGGAAAAAAATTTCTATTGAATAGTGCTTCACTTTCAATGCTTCAACTCAAACCCAACTATAGTCGCTCAATGGTCGTTAGTTATTATTAACTAATAAGAAACTCTCAAACGAGTCATTCCATAGTTATCCAATAACCACGAGTAGGTAACCCCTTGGTATCCCCAACAGCCATGAGTAGTACACTTCCCAACATTTGAAGAGAATTACATACTCTGGTCTCAACGGATTTATCGATATCCTCTCTCGAAACATCTTGATCGGAAATATTTAAAATAAAATGTTATTATATAATGTGATT
Organism: Allium fistulosum; assembly: GCA_030737815.1. Taxonomy (NCBI): domain Eukaryota; kingdom Viridiplantae; phylum Streptophyta; class Magnoliopsida; order Asparagales; family Amaryllidaceae; genus Allium; species Allium fistulosum. Next base: position 1,330,876,424 of record CM060902.1, on the reverse strand, counting down.
AATTACTCTTGATCGCAAATATTTGCAATTATAATCATATAACATTTTATTTAAGGATTTTATTATTTATATACTTTAAGTTAATTGCTTAATTAATTATGTCACTATATAACAAAGTAAAACAAACACCTTTATTATGAACAAGATTGATTAAAAAGTTAGATATGTGTTACAAATTACATAATTGCTTCTAGGAAATATCAATAACTCTCTCGTTAATCAAACCTAATATTCATGTCTCAATCATCATGTAAATATCCAATTAAAGAATTATTCCAGTAATATAAAAAAATTATTCCAAGAGAAAAAAGAAATAATCTTAGGAAACTAATGTATATTATTAATAAAAAACATGTCACTCAAACCTTCCCAAACTAACAAGATTGATTAAAAAGTAGTTGACGATTCTCTACTAACAAAAAATAGAAGTTATGATGTCAAGTGTATAATGATATGTCCACCACATAAAAATCAATACTCTAACTTCCCAAACTAACTAGTACATGAAATGCTAATGTTATAATGTAGTTCAGTTGCATAGGTATCTGTTAACTGGGTTTTTAACCAAACAAAAGTCAATAGGAGTTAAAACGTCAAGGCGAAGACGAAACAACATGAAATCTTGGAAGCATGCTTAGATAAGGAAGAGAAATGCCTTAAAGAAAACTCAACCAAAACGGAGCCAACTACAGAAGTCGATACCGACCTCTCATGTCGGTAGAGATTTTATAGGCGTCGAGTTGTCTACCCAGACTTTGCATGAGTCATTCTTTACCTATTCTATGAGTGCCCAAGAGATTTCCAAGAGCTTTGAACATCCAATTACAAGAGTTGAAGGATTAGCAGTCAGAATAGCAGGAAAAACCAAGTAACGAGGGAACGATCGTCAAAGTCAACCAATTACCTATGGAAACAACATGGGACAACTCAAAATGAAGTATGAAGGGGAGTGCAAAAGAGCATGATGGAATTGGGATTAACCATAGATGTCGGCACCGACATAAGAGGTCGGTACCGACATGACATTTCAATTTGGTTGCCATAGCGATTTTGCACACTCCCCCGGGCCTTTATCTAGATTTTGCTCCAACACTTCTTCTGGCACAATACGACTGTTACCCTTATAAATACAAACCATGGAGCAACTAAAACGGGATCTGGTTTTTTGCCATCACTACGCGAAAGCTCCATCTTTTCTTCATCTCCTTCCTCTACACAATAGTCAGCAAGGTAGTTACTTTAGGCAATTCTAGGACTTAGAATCAGTCTAACCCCTATACTTGTGACTTATTCTCTCTCAAACCCTTTGTAATCTCAATCAAAGTTATATGAAATAAAGCTATAAAGTGGACGTAGGCCAAAGATTGCCGAACCACTATAAAATTTTGTGTCTCCTTTTCTTATTGCTATTATTTTCCTTTATTGTCACTATTACCTGCTAGATTTAGGTCTCACGGGTTTCCTACAACTTATTCTTGGGTGTTAATTCATTTTTGGCGTTTAAATTTTGGTGATTTCACTAGGAACATCTAAATCCAGGCTCAGATCTAGCTTGCTATTTTAGATTAGAATAGATCCAGCGGTTTGATCCAGGGAATTTGCTTCAAAGATTTGTAGGCTTGCTGTTGGAAATCAATGACACTTAGAAAATAGAGAACTACTTCTGGAAGATCTGCATGAGCAACAGTTGGTGGTGGTGAAGCAAACCCCCAACAAACTAAAATTAAGAACACTAACAATCATCGAACGGAGGTTAATACTAGAAATCTTGCACCAGGATCCTCCGCTCAACAGAAAGTTGTAACCAAAGGGGAGCTCAACCAGATGGTTAATGATCTTAAGCAAAAAATGGCAATAGCCAAAAGGCTCTCATGGATAAGATTAATGCTTTGCTAGCGCTGCAACCACTAGAAGCCCCGAGAGCTAGACAAGAAACTGCAGCTGCTGTGGAACAAAAGAATTCCTCCATTTCGGGCCTGAACAGGAGGAACTATAAATAAAAGCAGAAGGAAGTTGTTGGCGGAGCTGCAGGAATCATAATAGAAGGAAACAAAAATACCCCTCCCACTGGAAAATAGCATGCTGCAAACCCAAATCTTGGAGTGAACGCTCCTCAAGAGAACAACGCAATGCTTTTTTCTGACTCTGAAGATGACATGCAACTTGATGGTGATAGATTGGAACTGAACGCTGATGTAAACAGGAAAAATGCTAGAAATGAAGTTCAAACTATCCCTATAAGACCAACTATGCGCTAATGGGACCCTGCAAGAGTGGTTCCCCCAGAGAATGGAGAACCTAGGCATCAACTGGCAAACCAAGACCGTTTACGGAGTCAAACACTCGGCGTAGCCCTTGACAGCCGACTTAGACTACCGTGCTAGCAAGGAGTACATCGCTGACATGGTAAAATGTTTAATGGAGGAGAGTAGGGCCAGAAAGAATGAAGACTGGGTTTCCACGTTAGGTCAAACTCCATTCACTGAAAACGTTCTAAAAGAAGAATATCCTAAGAAGTTCACTATGCCGACTATGCCATCATATAATGAAACGACATACCCTAAACAACACTTGTGCAAATATGAGTGGTATATGGACGTAGCTAGGGCGATGGATGTTGTCTGGTGCACATGTTTCCTTATCTTCTTGGAAGAAGTTGATTCCATGTGGTTTACTAGACTTGTACCGAGGTATATTTCCACTTTCGACAGATTAGAAAAAAAGTTTTTAGACCAGTTTAGACTCTATATTGCACGACCAAAAGACGTGATGTCCTTATTTGGATTTTTCCAAGGACCCAATGAGTGATTGAAATCTTTCATGAACTGGTTTAACATTGCGGTTACCGAGGTAAGAAAACCAAAAGAAGATATGACTTTTATGGCTTTAGTTCGATCCATTCACCCAGATAAAGATTTCGGTGGATGGATTAAAATGGAACAACCCACTACCATGGAGGAATTCCACCGAAAGGCAAATCAGTTTCTAAGACTGGAAGAGGCAAGTATAGTCAAAGGAAAAACTATCGGTGAGTAACCAAAGGAAATGGTTCTGAGCAATGTCGCGGTTAAGCAGGATGGAAATAGTTATGGAGCTACAACAGGAAACAAAGGAAAGAATTTGAATAAGAAGAAGAAGAATTAGAACTCTGATAGGGGTGACGGGAATGGGAAACATCAAAATGTTGGGGTAAAAATTCACCACCAACACCTAGTTGTATGAATGCACCAATATCCAGTCACAGATCTCAGATAGTATCTAATGTAGAGAATGTACTATGAAGAACAAACAAATTAAAAATGAAAGCAAGTAAAAAGAGACAAGATTTATAATGGTTCGGCTAAATCTGGCATATGTCCACTCCAGAATAATCCTTTTTTATTATACTGCAGTTTGTTTGCAGTTACAATCCGAAATTCAAGAATAAAAGTGGCAGAGTGTAGCCTAGGTTGAAGATAAAGAGAAGCGAAAATAAGATGCTGATGTTTCCTGTTATGATGCCATGCCTGTTGTATTTATAGGGGAAGATGTACATGGATCGGACTAAAATTCGGCAAAAGGTTTGAAAGACCAAGACGAAACCACCTAAAAATTTCCAGGCCCATCGGGGCCCACAATAGGGATCGGTACCGACCCCTATTAGTGTGTCCAAAAGGGCTTTGATCCCTGTGGGTGGTGCCTCATGATGTTAGCTACCTGCTCCCTAAATTTCATGCAATTCCGACATATGGTTTGTGAGATATCGCAATTTCCGTGAAGTAGTGTTGCTTGAATTTCGATTTCTACCGATCCCTCCAAAGGGAGTTATGTCGATCCCTCCAACTTCCTCCAAATGGAATAAGATCCTTAAGTGGTGTTCCACATATTGTAATAAGCTTTTACTCCAGATTTCATATTCATAGCATTTGTAGATTTTGATATATTGATCGATCTTTGCTATAAAGTTGGGTTTTGCTGATCCCTAAGAGGGAAGAGGGCTGATCCCTATTGAGGGATAGAGGCCGATCCCACCAAACTCCTCCAAATTCCATGCGATCCCTAGGAGAGCTTCTCCATATTTTATTATGCTTAGCCTCCATGTTTCACGCCAATTGGATTAGTGGAACTCGAGTTATTGATCAATCTTTGTTGTAATATGTTGTGAAGGCTGATTATAGCCGATCCATATGGCGAGAAGAAGGCTGATCCCTCCAACTTTCTCTATTCGATGTGCGATCCCTATGGTAGATTCCCTAGGATTCTCACATCTTGCTTACAAAATTTTATATGCATTTGACTTATGGACTTTGAGATATTGATTGTTTCCCATTGAGTTGTACTTGTTTGGCTAAAATATGTCGATCCTTTTTATACCGATCCCTTTCTTAGGTGAAGTAATTTGCCCATAACTTGAGCATACAGACTCCAAACGACTTGAGATGTGAAATGTAGCCGCCTGGGGCCTTCCTTGCCACTTTATACCAGTCTTACCCAGTTTGGGATAATAATTGAGGATATATATCGATAACCTAGGGGAAGGGATAGGCATCGATCCCCTGCCCGAGGGAGGTACTAATCCGTACTTAGAATATTCTGGAGATTCTATCTCTTGGTCTCGGTTGATCGTCGCTTAATATCATTTCCTGCACTTGATTTTTGGACCTCACAATCATCACTCCGGGCTATTGGCCTTGATAACCATGAAATCTGTTGGGTTAAATCCGCATGTCTACTGCCTTGGCAAAAGGGAGGTTAACACTTTGCCCCCAAAACATGCCTTGCGATAGGATGGTGTATTTTGTATTGCCATAAATCCAAAATCCATAATTACGAGAGCCGTATTTTCCAAATCAGAATCCAATCCAAATCCAATGTCTCTCTAGATAGTTCTATTCGAATCTGCATCCATCCAAAGCCAAATCCATTGCTATTCGAAACTGATATCCAAATCCATGACCTCTCAGGATTTTTATCCTAATCCAAATCCTCGATCTTATCGGATCCTTGCCGAGCACAATCCATACTCAACGACCTAAGCGGGTCGATCCATCGTGTTCATGCGAACGACCTACCCCTTGTCAGGTATAGTCCATACTTGACCTTGATCACTCCGGATCCTTACCGAGCACAATCCATACTCGAAGACCTAATTAGGTCGATCCATCACGTTTGAGCAAAGCGACCTACCCTTTTCTAGGCATAGTCCATACCTGACGATCTTGATCACTTCGGATTCTTGCCGAGCATAATCCATACTCGACGTTCTGAGTAGGTCGATCCATCACGTTTGAGCAAAGCGACCTATCCCTTGTTGGGAATAGTCCATACCTGACAACCTATTGGGTTTTATTCTTCCGTTTCGATACCTAGTTGAGGACTTAATCTGATGCACGAGACCGTTTCGTCATTTTCGCCCGACAAAAACACACATACCTTGCGATTGTTATCCCATCTCTCCGGATAGGACCACAACCGCGACTTGTGTTATTTATTACATTGATCCCAATTTAAGCATTCCTAAGTCTATTTGCCAAAATATAAAATAAGAGCCCGTACAACCAATAAACCAGAGTTCAAATAAAACTAGAAAAACAAGAGTACTAAGCAAACAAGAAGAAAAAAACAAATTTCACAAACCCGAGCACTACGGTTTAACATCATCTCATAGCATGCCTAGGGATCGTCCTCATTCACGTACATGTGTAAGTGACTTAGCCGTCCTACTATAGTGTTTGTTACTTATTCCATGCCATCTCGATTAACTGATGATAAGTTGATGATGATGCATTGATCCAGCGCCATTTTCAATCGAGGTGGACGGTAGCTGCTTATGTTCCACCGCCGCAGCCCGAGTACTTACGTATTGTTGTAATTGACCATTCCTCACACGTTCCTCAATGATATCCTTCAAATTCCTGCAGTCATTTGTATTATGCCTATCCAGCTCATGGAATATGCAGTGCTTTCCTGATGTCCGTTCACGTTCGGAGGTTTCCCTCCTTGCCGGCCTTCGATATGGATAGCATCCTCAAGTATCGAGATATATCCATTCTAGGGTTTCATTTAATTTTGAGTAAGAATAAAATTTAGGTTCTCGCCTCTGCCGCTTCAATCCATTGAAGCTATTGTCCATGTTCCGTTTTTGTCCTTTCCTGCGCTCTTACCGGGCAGTTCTCCACCTCGTACCGTATTAACTTCTTTTACCTCTCTATCAGCTTTTGCATCTTCTTGTCGCAGAAACCTTTCTGCTTCATGGTAGAATTCTCCGAGATCCCTCGGTGGATCCAGTATTAGTGATATCTTAAAATCTGAATTATCTGCAACTCCTGACACTGCCGCCATCAAAACCACCGATAATCCGGTCGATCCACCGAACAACTGCAGCATTGAACCTAGTTAAGAAATTCTTAAGTGATTCTTCTACCCACCGCTTTACTGATGTCAACGTCATCACGTTCTTGGGGTCTCGTAATGTGAACCCGAAACTGCTTCATAAATCTTTTAACCAATTCCATCCATGTGCTAATAGAACCGCTTTCCAACCCTATGAACCATAACGCATCTACATCCGTTAGGTATAGAGGGAAGCATCATGCCAAGACTTCTGCCGATGCCTCTAGTAATTCCATGTATCGTATATACCTCATCATATGCATAGTCGTATCCGACTTTCCATCGTAAACTTCCAGTGTAAGTAGTTTGAATTTTGGTGGATTCCTAGCATTCCTGATATTAGGAGCAAATGGACTTCTATTTACATCTTCCAGATCCCTGTTCACCAATCCTCCATGCATAGCTCGTCTGATCATCTCTGCATACCTATCATTGTCTTCCAGTGGTAGTCTCCTATCATTATGTACAAGCTGCCCCCAAGTAAGGGAATTCTGGAACATACTCATCTGGATGAGCATTCAAATTCCGATTTGCACCAAGCTCCATGGGATCGACCATAGGTCCTCCAGCATCGTGATCAACCAGACCCAGGGGCATGCCCCCTAGCCTTTGGGGATTGATGACGATCCCTTTGGAGGTATAGGTGTCGATCCCTCTAAAATGGCCGGGGACTGCCCCCGGGTGCTCTATTCCATTTCTTTGTTCATTGGCTCCATTTCCATGTTCCCAGTTCTGATTTTCAGCGATTCTCGCCGCCTCAAATTCTTGATCCATAGCTACAGTAGTTCATATCATTCCAACTCCTTGGTTTTGCATTCCAGCAACTCCTATGGCTCCAGCCTGTCCAATCTGTCAGAGTAGATTTTGCGCCATCTCTTCTTGTCTTTTCAGCATCCGCTCCTGCATAGTGTTCAACATAGTTTCCATCTCCTCCCTAGTGATGTAGGAGGAGGTTTGATTAGCTCCAGCTCCTAAGGAAGCCTCCCGACTCCCTTCATGATGGCTCCTATCTACTACCTGTCTTCTTGTAGATTGCTTCACCATTGCTATAAATCCAAGCTTTAGATCTTTTACAAACTCTGAATCTGAATTCCAAATCCGCGGAGGCTAGCTTTCTCAATGAAACCACCAAAATGTTGGTGTCAAAATTGTCCACCAACACCCAGTTATATGAATGCACCAATATTCAGTTATAGATCTCAGATAGTATCTAATGTAGAGAATATAATATGAAGAACAAAAAAATTAAAAATGAAAGCAAGTAAAAAGAGACAAGATTTACATTGGGTCGGCTAACTCCGACCATTTTCACTCCAGAATAATCCTTTTTTATTACACTGTAGTTTGTTTATAAGAACAATACGAAATTCAAGAATAAAACAGGCAGAGTGTAGCCTAGGTTGAAGATAAAGAGAAGCGGAAAGAAGATCACTAGGGGGTGTTATGCCTGAATTCAGATTTCTGATGATCCCTCCAAAGGGAGTTATGCCGATCCCTCCAACTTCCTCCAATTGTAATGAGATCCCGAGGGGGTGTTCCACATATTTTAGTAAGCTTGTACTCCAAGTTTCATGTTGATGGCATGTGTGGATTTTGAGATATTGATCGATCTGTGCTATAAAGTTGGGTTTAGCCGATTGCTAAGAAGGAAGAAGGTCGATCCCTATTGAGGGATAGAGGTCGACCCCTCTAAACTCCTCCAAATGCCATGTGACCACTTGGAGATATTCTCCATGTTGTATTATGCTTAGCCTCCAAGTTTCATGCCAATTGGATTAGTAGAACTCGAGTTATTGATCAATCTTTGTTGCAATATGTTGTGAAGGCTGATTATAGCCGATCCCTATGGAGGGAAGAGGGGTCGATCCCTCCAACTTGCTATATTTGATGTGAGATCCCTAGAGTAGACTCCCTAGGGTCCTCACATTTGGCTTACAAATTTTTTTATGCATTGGACTTATGGACTTTGAGATATTGATTGTTTTCCGTTGAGTTATACTTGCTTGGCTGAAATATGACGATCCCTTTTATACCGATCCCTTTCTTATGTGAAGTAATTTGCCCATAACTTAAGCATACAAACTCCAAAAGACTTGAGATTTGAAATGTAGCCTCGTGGAGCCTTCCTTGCCACTTTATATTGGTCTCACCTAGTTTGGGAAAAAAAATTGAGGATATATATTGATCCCTTAGGGGAAGGGATAGGCACCGATCCCCTGACTTGGAGAGGTACTAATCCGTACTTAGAATACTCTAGAGATTATATCTCTTGGTCTCGGTTGATTGTCGCTTCATATCATTGCCTACACTGATTTCTGGACCTCACAATTGTCGCTCTAGGCTACTGGCCTTGATAATCGTGAAGTCTGTTGGGTTAAATCAACATGTCTACTGCCTTGGCAAAAGGTGGGTTAAAGTGACTTTATGAGCATATCAACCAAATACACCTCCATCGTTTTCCTGATCCGATCTTTAAACATTATGTTAACTAGGCGTTGGTAGGTCGCTCCTACATTTTTTAATCCAAATGGCATCACCATATAGCAATATAAACCAACATCGGTAATGAAGTTTGTGTGCTCTTGGCCGGGAATGTGTGTCGGGATTTTGTTATATCCTAGGAACACCTCCATGAAAGATAGCAATTCATGTCTCGCGGCCGAGTCTAACAGCTGGTCAATCCTTAGAAGAGGAAAACTGTCTTTTGGACATGCCTTGTTCAAGTTCGAGTAATCAAGTACAGGATTAGATATCCATCTCCTCCTGTTTGCCTTTCTCACAAGTACAGGATTAGATACCCATTTAGGGGAGAGGGCGTCGTGAATAAACCCATTGTCCTTGAGTCTATCCACCTCCTCTTTAAGAGCCGCAGATCTCTTTGGATGCATACCAAGTCTTTTTTGTTTCACTGGGACATACCTTGGGTCGATATTCAATGCATAGCTCGCAATGGCAGGTAAGATCCCACATATGTCTGAATGAGTCCAAGCGAACACGTCAAGATTCGCTCGAAGAAATCCAGTGAGTTCTTTCATCATCGGGGGGCTGAGCTGTGATCCATTCTTTAGAACCAGTGACGGGTCATTACAGCTAACTATAATGTCAATCGTCCACTCAGCCGGTGCAACCTTGGTCTCTTTAGGCTCCTTTTCATCATCTCTTGGATCTATATCTTTATAGAACCGATTGTGGTGCCCGAACCAAAGCTCAGGCGCTAGTTGTCAATCCTTAGTGGCTTGGATGTGGACTGACTTGTCCACACCTTTACCTTTCTCCCTCCGTTGAGCATCCCTCAACTCAGCTACATAACAGGCATTTTCAATTGCCTGATCACCGTGAACAACACCAACTCCATTATATGTTGGGAACTTCAAAGTCAAACACCATAGGGCAAGACCTGCTCGGAATTCAGTTAGGGCTGGTCGGTCCAAAAAAGCATTGTATGGAGAATCAACATACAAAACAATAAAAGGCAAAATCCAGACTCTACTACAGTCACCTTCTCCCAACTCTACAGGTTCTTCAACATAACCAACAGCTTCAGTTGCAGCACCGTTAAAGCCATGAATGCGGACTTTAGACGTTTCAAATCTTTTGCTTTCATCCTCATCTGATTATAAGCTTTCTTCAAAATTATGTTTATAGAACTTCCACGGTCAACTAATATCCTTCTCACAAAAGTGGGACTGATCCTGGCCGAAATGACCATTGGGCAATTGTTGGAGCCTCCACCTTGTCTAAACCTCTATTTCTAAACATAATATCATCTGCCATTGTACGTTGCTGTTTTGCCATAGCTCCATCCTTCGTGTTTGAACAACATTCAAAATCCACATGCTTAATCACACTAGCATAGCGCTCAATTTCATGCCAACTTTTATCAGCCAGATGCGGTCCTTCGACTATTGTATTGATCACTAATCTTCCACTAGTCCGTGCAGGTTCCTCAACCCTGTGCGGTGCCATTCCTTGGTTGGGGTCGGATGTCCCTTCCCCGCTATTCTGCGGGTTTTTTACGAACTACCTTTGTTTGTTTTAAATAGAGAAGCGCCTACCTTTGTTTTATTAAAGCCTTCGAAGGAGTCGAAGCATATGTTTTTGAAAGAGGTTTTCTAAAAGCTTTTGAAGGGGTTGCCATCTTATGTTTTAAAATAAGCGTTCAAACGAGTTTCTTTACTTATAAAAATAATGCTTTCAAAAGAAGGGGTTCTGACCTAGTCGAAGCCCTGCTGTCGTCCTTTTGCCTTTTGAGTATATTGAAATCATCAATGCCTTCGAATGGTAGTTTTTTTTAAAATATGTTTTAAGCCACTTCCTAAATACTTTCGAAAGGGTCCAAAGGTTTCGAAGCCAATGGCTACGAAAGGGGGTTTCAACGCTATCCTTTAATATTTGTTTAAATGATTTGAAGCTTTCGAAAGGGGTGGTGCCGACGCCATCAAGTTTTCCCCAAAGCATTTATATGATAAAGAATGGTTTCGAAAGAGATACTTTCATTTAGATTCACTTTGACCCAAATGATATTTTTATATAAACCCAATGGTTTCGAAAGGGGGACTTACAATGATTTCGAAAGGGATACTTCCAAAGGTTTCGAAAGGGGGACTTTCAATGGTTTCGGAAGGGATACTTCCAAAGGTTTCGAAAGAGGTACTTTCAATGGTTTCAAAGCTATGCTTCTGAGAGTTAATAAGTAATACTTTATTACATTCGAAGGGTTTCAAAAGAGAAGTTTTAAAGTGTTTTGAAAGGTAGGGGCCTAATATTTTGAAAAGAGATTTATAAGCTTTCGAAGGAGGTTATCCAGTGAGGTCGAAAGCAAGGCTTTGAAGGTTTCGACAGCCTTAGTTTTCAAAACAAATAACCCTATTTCATTTAAAAAAGAAAACCATGGCATAAATAAATAAAGTGTTTTAGAAAGGAGTTTTTAAAGAATTTTTCTTTGATTTAAAAGGTTAAAGGGATTAACCAAGTTTTTTTGTTTACTTCTTCATATATGAATATATTCACATTGTAATGGTCCCATAACTGTATTTTGGGGAAGGGCTGAATAACCAGCTAGGTTGAACCAGTAGTGAATATAAATTAAGTTAACTCCTGAATGAGTAGTACTCAATTGATTTTTAGTAGTTTGAGAGTTGAGGTTTTCAGGTACCTCATTGGATGAATAAAGCTTCCAGAGACATGCAGGAGGCATGATAGCTATCTAGAGTTCTCTTTTATTTTGATTCCATTATGTAGATGTAAAGGCAAAGTTGTCAAATTGCCTATATATACTCTGATCATCCAATGGGGCATCTACATATGTCACTCTTGGTGTATGTTGTAATAAATATATTTTCTCTAAACGTGGTTAACGATTGTGGGATTATGTAATGAATTGGAAATGTTTTGAAATGGAATGTGATCTTGTTTGATGTTTTATTTTTTTTCCCATATTCATGTGTTTCTGTGTATCAATGAATCTAACATTGTCGTATTTGGTCGCCAAGGATTAATAACTATGGATGACTGTGGCATCTGTAGCCGTTAATTTTGGGCCTCCAAGTAGGGGGATGTTACACAATACTCCTTATGTCCCACCATAAGCCGCATGTCACTGCTTGAACCGATGGAACCATGTTTAAGTACACAATACACCTTGTGCGCCACTAGTTAGCTGTACGCCACTGCTTGGACCAATGGAACCTCGTCCAAGTATGCAAAACCCCTCGTGCGCCTTCAATAAGCTGCAATAGCTTCTAAAACCGATGGAACCGCATTCTTGCAAGCAACACACGTCCCACACGAATGAGAAAATACTTCCCAATCTCTGGATGGGGAGTACAGATCCTCCAACTGCCTGATCGATGAAAAAATCAATTCAGAATTTCCTAAGTACCTGTGCTTGCCCAGCAACACTGGGAAACCCTTTAATTCTCTAGTAATCGATGTTACCCTGGTAACACCGAGAGCTCATCCAAACTTTCTAAGTACCGATGTTGCTTGCATCGGGAAAGTTTCCTATCATAGGATTGGTGGAAATCAACATTGGTCCAGTAATATCATGAAAGTCCGAATAGTCGGATCAACGACAACAATGGAGGAAAGTCCAAGTACTTGAGCTGTTTGAAAGTCTCCGAAGACAGAAACTGATATGAGAACAAGATCCCAAAACTGAACTTGGAAAAATCTGGTCACAGTCAAGAAACGAAAAGCTCGAAATCGAACATCAGAGCCACGGGTTCCCGAAGATAAGAGCCTACTGCGCGACCCAGACTGGGAGCAACCGAACGAGTTACCCAGAGCAACTGATCTCTAACCAATTGCTAGAACCCTGAATTCAGAGTAACCTGCCCTGTGGAGTAGGGGCACACATACACCAACACATGATTGGGACAGGCTAAACTGAGCCAAAGTCCCGTTACGCCAAATGGAGTATTTTGGCAAATCATAATAGAGCTAAGTAATATAATATGCTAAATAACTGTAGGAATACCATTTACATGCATAGAGTTGTGGTAAATAAAGGTATAGCACAGACATAGAAGTATACAATATAGGAAACTACAATATAGGCAATCATATTATATACACAGCTAGTTATTTATAAACAAGCACAGTATATAGAATGCAAGAAAAGTAAATAGGAGAGATTACAATAGAAATGATAATCTTTCATTATCAATATCATTTTATGTACAGACTGAACAAACAGCGGGAGACGTTCCCACACAATACCGGCCAATTTCAGACATTACACAACAAAAAACCAAACAAAACAGAAAGTACAGACTCTGTACTTAAACAAACTCGATTGACTCAAAAAACATGCAAAAACCATAATCACTGCACTCCACCGGAACTCGGTCAGATCATCATTTCTTTCCACCATGGCCACTTTTACCGTCCTTGCCCGGATGAATTGGAATCTTCTTCCTCTTGCTTTCCTTACCAAGGGAAATGACAACCTCCAAGGGTGCAAACTCTCCTTCCTTGGCAGGGCCAAACCCCTCAGAACCTCATGTATGGCATCTCCATCCTTTGACCTCCGAAACTTGATTGTAGTCGGAGTCATACGCTTCGCTTCCTCTTTCTCCTTCTTCTCCTGCAGCCCCTTCTTTTCCTTCTCAAGTCTTCGTGCCATCATCTCCTTATCGATGGGGTTTAACTCACCGATCACTACCACTTCTTCTTGAGACATCCAGACATCCTCCAGGTTCTGCAATGTTGCTATCTGCTTAGAGTCGGGCTCGGGCCTAAAGATTGTGATAGGAATTGTATCTGATGCCACTGTAGACACAGCGGTGAAAGCAGTAAAGATGGCAGTGGCTCCTGAGCCCTGTGTAGTTGGAGGAGGAGGTGGAAGAGACAGTCGACCTATAAGTTGGGAAACACAATTGTATAGTTTAGTAAAGGACTCTGGAGTGAACTGGAGCTTTGAAGTACTGGAGAAACATGGGAAATACTTGAACCGGGAGTTTGTTCGTGAACTTGAACCTTGAAATCCCCTGCTCCAGTCCTCGTTTTGATGGGTCGCTCGACAGTTAGAGGAAAGTATGGATCACGCAGAGCTTCAAAAGATGAATATGTATAGGCAGCTTCAAGACTAACAGCTATGGATGATGGAATGGTTGTTGCTTTCCCTTGAGCTTTAGGAGCAGATATTTCATCCTGACCCAAAGAGCTTGGGCCAGCAAGAACTTTAGCAACGACATCGGCAGGGTCCTTCCCTCTCTCTTCTCATAGAATCTCCTTACCAGCCACTAGGAATTCTATCTCCTCGGGATTAAGATAAGTTGCCATTAGCTCTTCTTCAGACCGCATATCCCCGGCTTGCTCTGATCGAATTAACACTTCTTCCCAAACCATAACGAGAGTCCGGGGATATTCATTTCTGAGCTACTTTAAACTGCCCATATTTATAACATTACAAGTATAAAGATGTAGCATCTTGGCATCCATCTGGCTCATCGCTTCATCATGCTCTTCTTGAATGTCCGAGAGCTCCGATCGTGTAACCAAATGGTTGATCTCAGCCGCCATGTGATATGTTCTTTCTCCTTGGCTAGTCTTGCATTCTCCTTGTGGAGTCAAGTGAGTTCGACGGCCTGCTCAGCAATGGTGGAGGCTTATTCGGCAATAGTTTGGTCCCAGGCTATGACGTCTTCTCTCTTTCCATGACTTGCTCTTTCAGTTCACGGGAATCCCTATGAGCTTCTTTGAGCTGATCATTAATCACGAAAAGTACTTTATCGTGAGCTTAGTTTTCCTCGGTTAGAAGCTTATCATCGGCAACTTTTCCCTTTAAGGCCACATCTCTTTCTATCTTGAGCTAAGCTATCTCATTATCACAATCCTTAATCATTATGTCGTGGTCCTCCCTTTCTGCCTCGAACGAAAGAATCTCCCGATAGTTAATGTGGTTAACGTTAAAGAGAGCTCGGACGAGACTCTACCACTCGAACCCAGCTTCCAAGTCCTCGCGGACCGCCTCGAGATTCCAAAGGGAAGTAGCCTTATTGGCGGGCTTTATGTTCTTATCAAATTTAACTCTGTGTAAGAACGGATGCGGGTAAGTAGCTTGAAGCTAGGGCGGACCCAGTGGAAGTGTGAACTTTTTGCCCCGACTAGAAGTGGCAGGAGCAGCTGCAATAGTTATGGCCTGAAAGGATGGAATTTAATGCATTGCTACAGTTGGAGCCCCGATGTAGGTAGGAGTAATGGATAGCGAGATCCTATGGCGATCATGAGTATCCCTATGGCACTTGTGCATATCGCTGGGGGCATCACCTTAATTGATCTTTTTTCTCTTCTCTCCCCTCTCACCCTCCCCCTCTAAGTTGCGGGCCTCATCATCATTTCCCTTCCTCCTCTCCTCGTCGGTTTCACGATGAGAGTGATGGGCTGGATCCGAAGTTTGATCCCTGCAGGAGCCAGAATGTTGACGCAGTTAATGGTATAGTCCATGACCGATGGAACCTGAAATGAGAAGAAAAATGAAGTTAACACTCGAATTCTAAAACCTAACTCAATGTAGAAATATGTGTCTGTGATCCTAAAGTAGAGTGTGGTTCATATGACCCTCAATGTACTCTGCAAACCAAACCGTATGGGCATGGTTTCAGAGTTGGAGTCCTACCACCTTTGCTTATAAAGGTGCTGGAAGATATGTCGATATGCAAGCCAATCTCACCTATCATTTGACTAATCAAGAAACCCCTGAATTCATTCGAGTGAATGGAGACGTTTCTTAGAAAATTGGAATGCGGCATATCTCCAATAGAGGTTTTAGTAACTTGACCTCCAATTGATTGAGGAAGTTCAGTGGTTAGTTGTTCCTAAGAAGAAATGGGAAGCTCAAGACTCAACTCCTTGGTAGTTAGCAGTTCCAGAGAAGATAAGACCAAAGAAGATCAGGACTCATTGCAGGGGATTCACCAAATGACTCCTCCCCCTCCTCGCTAGCATGGTAATCGCTATCATCATCATCCCGACTCATACTCCTCTTCACCAATGGCCAGCTCTTTTCCTGATCTCCTTACAAATTCCATGCCCTCCTTAGGGATTGTGGGCATTCTAACACCATCGCTCTCGTCACCAAGGGCATCATCTCTTATGGGCTCGTCAGCCCCTACATCGAAAGCCTCTTCCTCATCACCCCTCGCAGGCTTATCAGCCTCTGTATTAACACTCCCCTCTTCATGTTTATCGCTTGATCCACTGTCTTCCTCTTCCCCTTGTGGAAACTCGTCGAAGCTATAAGTGGAGGCAGTGGAATAGGTGTGTGATCTAGAACTGCTCCGTGTTGAGGACATTGTGTCGACTATTCTTTTTAGCTGGAGTAGTCCAAACTCTTGTAGATTCTCGTTCGTCAGAAGGAACTTGACAGTATGTTGGTTTGCTATAATGGTCGTTAACTCTTCGAGCATTCTCTCATGTTCTGGATTCTTGACCCGCTTGGGAATACCTGTGAGGGACATACGTTAAGTTAGGAACATAGAGATTCCAATACGGGAGAGATCGATCGAAAGAAGTTTATTTCCTTTTAACCAGAAGTGATTGAATCATTAATGGACAATGCACGAAGCAATATTTGTTTTTAAAGTAGGAACGCTTGTTGTAGAGATTCTCAAGACCTTGCATCTTGTCCAAACCTCGATAATCATGAAAGACGGGCACTCCTCTCTCCTCTTAAACTTGATAAGATATGTGAGCTTGTTGAATCCTGGAGGGTGGCCAAATCTTCGCAAAAATAGGATATATAATGAACTCAACAAGGCATGTCCATTCTGGTGAACTAGAAATGGTGCGAGCCCAATTTCTCTCAGAAAACTCTACAAGAAAGGATTAAAAGGTAGGACGGCGTTGCTAAGACACATGTAGCGACTGCAGGTTGTGAAGCCAGGCAGGGGATGATGAGCAAATTCATTTCCTACTAGCAGACAGACGTCCTCTTCGGGAATGCCGTATTGCAGGAAAATGTTCTTAAGCATTTTTTCTATCAAAACGGAAGGCTCCCGTTTTGATGGATCATTTATAATCAACCCAAGATGCAACGAATGTGAAATAGGATCGATCAATACTAACTGACCCTCAGACTCGGAGGTCGTAGGTTGGTTGGTTACGATCGGAAAGGATGGTGAAACCGGAGCAGTAATGGATGCAGCTTCAGAAGGTGTAGATGATCCTTTACCAGGTTTGAGGTAAGAAGATTGACGAGTTATTTTAAATAGGAGAACTTGGATTTCAATACAGCTGGGAAAATTTTACTTAGGACAAAAGAACCCGTGTGACCAACACCCGGAATCCAAAAAAAATCGATGTGTGTTGACTGATTGGATTCTGAATGTTGACCGAGGCAGACGCAGTGTGTTATCTACATAGAATGAGTCCAGTGTCTCGAGCACTACGAACGAACAATCCTTTGTAAATATTTGCTCGTGTTCAAAAAAACAAATCGCATCACACTTTGGAATTAGTTCTTTTACAACTTACCCGTTATCGATGGAAATCGATAATAGATCTATTGTCCGGAGCAATGCGAAAAGTCTTTCTTTTCAGGATCATCGAAAGAGCAAAAATAGAAAGGCGAAGTGGTGGAACCATCCAATACACCGAAACCCAAGGTTAATCATCGTATTGAAGGCCATGTGATGATTAAAATTAGTCAATTTCACAAGGGAAACAATCGAAAGGGAAAATTCAAGCTTTTGTCCAGAATTATCCATTTTGACCGAGCAATCCCTAGTCTCATCCCAATCACATGCTCATGAATTTGATTGTCTCCCACCAAATTGGAATCAACCATGCTAAAATCACCTCCTCTACCATCATTACCTTATAATCCACATGCACCTACCTCTAAATCAAATCGATGTTCAAGATAGCCTAGGGCTTCGTGTTTAGCCCGAATTTAAGAATTTCAGGCGGCAATTCAAGAGATGATGGCAGCGTTGGATGGTGGAGAATAGCGTTTGGCAGCGGCATCAGTTGGTGATGGCACGAGAATAGGTCAACGGTGGTGGTTGGAAGCAACGAAAGCTATGTCAGCAGGTGGAGACCCCGGGTGCAAGCTTTGAGAATTCGATAGAGAGAAAGAATGATGGTGTAAGAAAATAAGTGACCCAAATATCACTTATAAGGAAACGGTGAAATTTTTTCAAAGTATATATGTCGGTACCGATATGCCATTTTTTACCCAAATTCGTGTGAATTCACCACAACGAATCTACTCAACAACATGAAGACACCGGTGAGTTCTGGGATATGAATCATATTAATGATATCGAGAAGTGAAGTTCTAGTCAAAATTAAAGCAAACAGTAAATAGAAATGGATTAATTAAAACCAGATATAAGCAACGTCTTCATACAACGGTAAAACAATTAACTGGAATTTAAAGAATAACAGTCCATACCTAGTTTCAATCCAGAGCACACTTTTTTTCAGCGAAAGCATACTTTGGGAAACAAATATTAACTGGGTTTTTAACCAAACAGAAGTCAATAGGAGTTAGAATGTCAAGACGAAGACGAAATAACTTGAAACCTTGGAAGCATGCTTAGATAAGGAAGAAAAATGTCTTAAAGAAAACTCAACCAAAATAGAGCCAACTACAGAGGTCAGTACTGACCTCTCATATCGGTAGAGGCTTCTATAGGTGTCGAGTTATCTACCCAAATTTTGCATGAGTTATTCTTTGCCTATTCTATAAGTGCCTAAGAGATTTCCAATAGCTTTGAACAACCAATTACAAGAGTTGAAGGGTTAGCATTTAAAATAACAGAACAAACCAAGTAATGAGGGAACGATCGTCAAAGTCAACCAATTACCTATGGAAACAACATGGGACACCTCAAAATGAAGTAGGAATGGGAGTGCAAAAGAGCACGATGGAATTGGGATTAACCATAGATGTCGACACGGACATGGCATTTCAATTTGGTTGTCTTAGCGATTTTGCATACTCCCCTGGGTCTTCATCTGGATTCTACTCCCACTCTTCTCATGGCCCAATACGACTGCTACCCCTATAAATATAAACCACAGAGCAACCAATACAGGATTTGGTTTTCTACCATCGCTATGCGGAAACTTTGTCTTTTCATTTCCTTCCTCTACACAATAGTCACCAAGGCAGGTACTTTACCCAATTCTAGGACTTAGAATCGGTCTAACCCTTGTACTATGACTTATTCTCTCTCAAACTCTTTGTAATCTCAATCAAATCTATAAGCAACAAAGCTATAAAGTGGACGTAGGCCAAAGATTATGAACCACTATAAAACCTTATGTATCCTTTTCTTATTGCTGTTTATTTTCCTTTATTGTCACTATTACCTGCTAGATTAAGGTCTCATAGGTTTCGTACAACCTATTCTTGGGTGTTGATCCGTTTTTGACGTTAACAGCATCTAACTAAAAAATGATATAATCACTACATGATAACAACTATGATGACAATGAGCAAATTCTTAGGTAAATATGTAGAGTTTTCTCATAGAACAACTTAAGTAGGTATTCACAAGAAAGAAAAATTCTCTTTGAACCAAACTGCAGAAAATAAGGTAAAAAAATACATAAATTCTCCTCTTAATTACGCTAACCCGTAATTATAATATGACAACTAATGAAGGATCAACCAAAAGAGGCTGGTGGTATAATGGTTTTTAATGAACTACATGAAAAATAATATTGTTTACATACAATGTTAATAATTTTAATTGATTACTTATTATCAAAATAATCAGTCTAACTTTAGACATTTAAATGATCTGCTATCCATCATCTTTACTCGTGTAATAGTTTGTGCAAATGTCTAAAAAAACAAACCATTAATACCACCTTGATTTTCACTTTTATTTTATCTTTTAGGGTGTCTTCTAGTACTTCCATGTGGATTTGAGCAATTGAAGCCTCAACATTACGGATGTGAATCATGAGAATGCAAAAGTAACTTAGTTCATATCTTTTTGTCAAAATCCGTTAATGAAAGAATGTCGAGAAAAAAATATAAAAAACCAATAAATGTTTTAATTGGACTTTTTGGAATACCACATTTTACATGTAGTTATGTAAATTGAAAACGGCATGTTATAAAAGAAACTTTTAAACTGCTATATATATATTACAATTTTAAGTAATTAAAGGAGTAATTTTACTAAGCCTTAGGCCTTATGGATCACTAATTGTTACTATAATGGGGACTGTAATCTTGTTGACTGCTCTACTCCCCCTTCTTCTTCGACACCTACATTTTGGAGGGATATTCTTTCTTGTTGTGGATAGCTTTGCATAAACACGATAGTTCGAGTTGGCAATGGTTCATGCACATCTTTTTGGAAGGATCCATGGCTTATGGTGTCCCCTTCAAATATCTCTTCCCTGACTTATTTAACTTGGAAACCGTTAAGGACATTTCAGTGATCGAAGCATTCCTGCTTGGCGATTGCAATATTGAATTCAATAACATTATCATTCGTCCTAATCTAGCTGCGATCATTCAGCTCTATCAATCTTAGTTCCCAGATGGACACTTTCAAATGGGGCCTCTCCCGTTCAGGCTCGTTTTCGATGAAATCTCAGTATTGCTTTTGCAACTTTTCCGATATGTTTCTCAATTTTACACATTTTTGGAAGCTTAAAGCTCCTCTTAAGTATAAGGTGCATATAGGCCTGTCAATGAATACCCGAAATATCTGAAATCCATCTGCATCCGTATCCGAAAACATGAAAAATATTCGATATCCGAAAAGCGGATGCGGATATCCGATATCCGAACAAAATTTCGGATACGGATACGGATATGGCTGTATCCGTATCCGATAAATATCCGTCCGGTTTGAAATTAAATATTCATATATTAATATGTTATTTTATATCCATAAATTTAATACAAATACACTAATATTAGAAACAAAATCATTTTACCAAAATACAACCCTATTATCACTTGGCTAGTTTACAAAAATATAAGCCCAAATGTCCAATAATTATTCATTTATTCTCACGCACACTAGTGATACCACACAGTACAGACAACATCGAATTCCCCATAATTCCATTCCACAACCGTTCGAACTTCAAGTTCAAACCCTAGATCTAAGTTCAAACTTCAAAATAGGAAAAAAAACCCTAGATCCATTTGACCGCCGCATCTTCCACCGCACTCCGATAGACCGCCGCATCTCAGTTTCAGTATGCCTTGGTCCACATGCCTAATATTATCGAGCGGGTTGATCGTCGCTCTGGTAAACTTTGTTTTCTTCTTTGCTTCGTTCTTTTTTTTTTCATTTCAAATTAACATCGTTTAAAAAATAAAGGATTTAATAATTATCTGATCCTTTATTTAAAATATTCTTTGCATAATGATAGTAGATCGACAATTTGGCTATACAAACGTTAGATCTCCTTTAAATCGTATCTTTTCAAGGTTGCTCTTTGTTTTAATCAACATTAGTTGGATACTTAAATAATTTCTTTTGATTAATCTTGGTTTTCTCGAAACCTAGGGTTTTTAATCGCTTTTTTATACTAAAAAGAGAGCATGCTGAATTATACAGAATTGTGAATTTGATTTTGGCGGAGGCAAGAATTCCATGAAAATTCATGTTTGTTACTAGCTATGCATCTTGCTTATTCAACAAATTATTATGAAATTTCTTGTATGTTATTCATGTTATGTTTGTTACTAGGCTTGCTGTTTGAAACAGCAAGCCTGGGGCTTGGCTTGCTGTTTCAAGCTCAAACAGCAAGCTCTTGCTGTTTGAAACAGCAAGCCTAGGGCTTGCTGTTCGAGCTTATCATGATATGCGTAGGGAATTGTTCTTATTTATTAATACACAACTTTGTATTTTGCAGGGTAATCTTTTGGTTTTGGAGCATTAACCACTTCATGGAAAAAGAATGCAATATTTTAGGCTATATGTAATGAAGATGATTTTTATTTTTTGGTATTTGTTACAATTAAGATGTGTGATGCATGTTTGCTTTTATGATTTGCTGTGATTGAATTAGCCTATGGGTTTTGCGTATGGATTATATTTATATATGCAATATTATTGTAAGATTTTGTGTGATTGGATTACCTATTGTTAATTTGATGTAATTTATGTATTACAAGGTTTTTTCATCTTTTTTTCAGTCAAAAAAATGAAATATGCATTATATTGATTAATTTTCGGATATTTTCGGATACATTTTGAGGTTCGGATACGGATATTTTCGGATCTCCAAAAATATCCGTATTCGCTAAGCCGGATACGGATATTTTCGGATATAGCGGATACGGATATGGATAATATTCCATGGGTATTCGTGGATATCGGATACGGATTTTCATTTCGGATACGGATACAGCACTATCCGTATCTGATTGCATCCGTTTACAGGCCTAGGTGCATATGTGGCTAGTAATGCTAAACAAGCTTAACTCAACTGATAATCTTGCCCGTAAGCACATAGAATCGGCGCATTGCTTCTTCCTATGCTCATAATACATGGACTCTTCCACACACATTTTCTGTAACGATCTGCCTTTCTTACACCTAAAGACGACACTTAATACAAACTCGGTATTCGTTTGTCGATCATTCAAGTGTCCGAAAGACAGGTCATTTGGGGTGAAAGAAAGAAAAGAAAGAACAAAATCTCACAATACGTGACGAGTAATATATAATATAAACAACTCTTTACAAAAAGAAATCATCTTTATTATACACATCATCAGAGTACATTAACCTATTATCAGCCTGGACAGTTATAACAGCCTGTCCTTACAATTGCTGATAGATACAGACAAAAACAAAACAAAAGAAAACAACGTAAGAATATAAGGTACGTGAATACGTCTTGGAGAATCCAGCTCGTCACCTGAAAGCTCCAAAGAATCTAGCTAAATCAAGAAAATATGCTCGGGCTGACCCGAGCATTATAAGAAAAATAACGCCCGGATCAGTCTGGTAAAACCAGCGTGAGAAACTCAAATCATAAGGAATTAATTTATTATAACTTGGAAAATCTTTTAACATCAAAGGTATCTCGTAAGACCACGCCGCATATAAACACGGACAAGTTTTTACCTTACGATAACCAAAACACTTTTATAGAAAATCTAGTGGTATTATGATAATCTCTAGAATACAAATATATATCAATCATAGCCGAAATTGTTACATTATTAAATTCCTGCATAATAGGTATACAATCAAGTCCGAAGGCACCTATTGAAGAATGGATTCCAACTATGAAAGGGTAAGGGCCTACCCACCGAATCCATACACCTCTAGATAAAATGTACGGGAGGTCACAAGGCATTACACCTCTACTACTTAGGACCGGCCCTATCCCTTACTGGATAGCACTGAATATCATCACTCCTTAGTTGCGATCGAACAACCATAATGGGCCCCGAAGCATACATAGAGATATCGACACTAGACCTTGGGGTGATCATACCCTAATGGGAGCGACCCATATAGCCTTGCTGTACGTCCCTGATTTAGTCATTTTCCCGGTTGATGAGGCTTGAGGCTACGATTACCTTTTTATGTAGCAACCATCTTGGAATGCTTACACTGCCCTCCAAGCAGCAATGCAGTGCCAGCATTCATCCATACAAGTTTGTTCTAGGTCTGAACGAAACCTAAGGCACTACCTCTACATCCATTTTGGAATCACCCTCAGGATTAGTAGCAAGTAACCCTTGCACTTCAAAAGCTCCATCTTCAGTCATCTTCACGGTGTCTTCATTTTGAAACGCTTGAGTTGGATCAAAGTGGTTTTCGGATAATTTATATTTATCCGAAGTGGTTTTCTATAAAAACGTTTTGGTTATCGTAAGGTAAAAACTTGTCTGTGTTTATGTGTGGCGTGGTCTTACGAGATACCCTTGATTTTAAAAGTGTTTTACAAGTTATAATAAAGTTCCTTGTGATTTGAGTTTCTCACGCTGGTTTTACCACACTAACCCGGGCATTGTTTTCCTGTAATGCTTGGGTCAGCCCGAGCTTATTTTCTAGATTTAGCTGGATTCTTTGGAGCTTTCAGGTGACGAGCTGGATTCTCCCAGACGTATTCACGTATCTTATATTCTTCCGCTGTTCTTTTTTTGTTCTTTTCTATATTTTTCAGCAATTGTAAGGACAGACTTTTATAACCGTCCAAGCTGGTAATAGGTTAGTATACTCTGATGTTGTGTATAATAAAGATAATTTCTTTTTGTAAATACTTGTTCATATTATATATTACTCGTCACGTTTATGAGATTTTATTTTGTCTTTTTTTCTTCTTCGCCCCAAATGACCTATCTTTCGGACACTTAAATGATCGGCACATGAATACCAATTCAGATTTAATAAAGATTAACTTAAATGATCGGACACTTAAACAAAAATAAAGTTACAACGTGGTATCAGAGCTTAGGTTGAGCGAATACCCAAGCTTTGGTGGGGTTAACTCATTTGAGATAGGGTAAGCGAGACCATAGGATGAGTTTGAGTGTATATATTGAGTGCATATTTTTTAGTACTATAAAAATGTTTTATATTTTGTTGATTTTTCGGTTGTGTGGTTTATGAATTCTGGTCGAGACGTGGGGCACCACGGTGTCGATAGGGGTTTCTAAAAACTTAAACTAGGCAAATCAACATAATAAATTGGTAAATGAAATAATTTTACCTCCAAATATGTTTTATATATAAAGAAATAATTTTCAAAAATAAAGTATAGTTATATCTGATGTGATTGTTGCTCGGAGTTGATAATATTTTTATTATCATTTAGGGTTTGCTTAGTCATGCTCGTCTAGTTCTGAGCATTGACTATTATCTGCTAATCTATCTAGGATCTTCCTTTTTGAAAACTAGGTTGGATAGATAGAATTTGTGGGAACATTGAAATGAACACCTTGTGAATTAAGTTTCACAATTTGACTATAAGGCGTTCGTTGATAATGTTGGGTTAAAATTGGGTTTAATATAAGGTGTTTATTAAAAAGAAATATTTCGGTTGATTTTATAAATCAGAATTTTAAAATATACTTTGACAATAAGATGAATTTTCAAAGAATTAAAAAAATCCCGATGCTTTTGGAAAATGGTTTGCAAGGTTTGGGAAAATAGAAATAATTTTACTTAAAAATACTTTTAGGTATAAATATTCTAAATAAAAGGGATTTGAAAAGAAGAAATATTTTTATAATTAACTAGTTCGAGTGCCTCGAAAGTGACTAAAATTGGGCAGGAGATGTGTTCGGATGGTAAACACTTCTCTTGAGTATTACCCTTCTTGGTAAAGGGGGCTTATGATACTATTCGGTAGTACCCGGTTCCTTGATATCATTTTGGAGTTACTCGGGCTATATGTATATTTTCTAAGGATTAAAGATAAAGTATCATTTCAAAAAGTTTTTGAAATAAAAACCTAGTTATTTGGCTCTTAAGTTTCCAAAATATAGTGGTACTTTGATGTAAGAATGGATTGATAAATGAAGTTAAAATTGATTTAATAAAAGGGTTTAATAAACTTGGTTTCATTTAACAGTGTCTTTTGATTTTAACATCTAGGAAGTGAAAATTTATTTGATGTTATTGGGCCGGCTAAAAAACATTTTTACCTAAGAGTTGTCTAAGAAAAAGTAGATTCTAGGACGGAGTTTGGATACCAGCATCCTACTCTTCTTAGCTACTTACCAGACCGATTGGGTAAAGAGGCGGATTGGTCAACTCAGTTTTAAGACCTAATTTATTTTGGGCCTACATCTGAATAGAATTATAAGAATCAGATGTTTTGTATATACTCTTAAGATGTAGGAGAGTATTATACAAGTTAATAAATTAAAATGATTTGACGAAAAAGTTTCATAAATAAGTTGTGTTATTTTAAAATGTTGAACCTAAGTTGAAATTTCCATGAAATGTACCATAAATCATTTTGGGAGGGTAAAAAGTACTTGGGTAATAAGAACCTTTAAATGAGTATGTAAGTTGTACGTAGATCCTTCCTTTTTTTCATATAATTCTCGATCCAAGATTCGAGCACATGACTTCAAGGTGTTTCACACCATTACGAATAAGGATATATTACTCAATTTTTGACGACAAGCACTTGATGAGGATTTTTGATATGGGACAAATTTTTCTATCATAGTTACAGCTATGCAAGGAGAACAGAGGTTCCAAAACAAGGATCCTAATAGGAGTCCGCACTAGAAAATCGGGTGAGCAATACTAGCTCAGAAGTGAAACTATGTATTCGAGTAGTGATCAAATCATATTTTTGTATAAGGATGATCTATGCACTTCATACGAATTGCTATATAGTGCTAAGTGTTTCAAGGATAGGTTGAGGTGTAATTTTGAGGATGAAATTCTTTTAAAGGGGGGAGAATGCAACGACCCGGAATTTCACTGCTTTGATTTACGAATATTTAATTAATTTTAAATATTTGATATATATATAGGTTTTATAATAAAAATAAATATCTTTTAAATAATAATTAATGATGGTAAAATAGTTATCAAATTTTGTTTACAAAAATAATTAGTTCGAAGAAAGAATTAAAATGTGACCGGAATTCGTTTTCCGAATTTTCAATTTTTCATCAGCTAAAAGTTATCGAAAACGTTGTGAACTTTTTAGTGTGAATACATACATTTGTAAATAAGTTAATGTGTGTGTATATTTGTGTATTAGTGTATGTATATGTATTTATACCTATGTATATAAAGTTTAAAAAGAATAAGACCTGAAGGAAACATAAAGAGGACATGATGTGACTTTTTGGCAACTTAAGAAGACATAAGTACATATATGTATTAAATGCATGTTGGCCTAGAAATGAAGGGAGGGGTGACATACATCATGAGGTGGCAAGCATTTGTGGAGAGTAAATTACATAAGGGCGTATTGGTAATTTAACTTATGCCCTTTATATAAAAGCAAATTCCTTTATTTTCTTTTCATTTTTCATCATTTCCATTCCTATTTTTATAAACTCCATCTTCTCCCTCAAGTTTTTCATTGCTTCTCTTTTAGTTTCTAAAGTTTTAAAATTTTAAGTTTTTCCTTTTAAATTCATTTCAAACTTTGTTTCAAAAACTTCTCCATTTTACCTCCTCTTCCTTCTATCATATCTTCCTCATTTCCGACCCAAATGGAGATTTTCTTTCTTTCAAACCATATGAAATTCCAATAGCTACAACTTTTATTTGTACCACATTTTCAAATTTTGAGTATAGCTATGTCAAAAATGCATTTCTTTCGGACATGTTTTTTTGACTCAGAGATCCAAGTTCGAAAATGGTCCTTCTTATTTGGGCCATATCTTCCTAAAAAATAACTGAAATTGAGTGTTTCGTTTTCTTAAATTGCAGAGGAAAGAATTTTCTAAAACTTTCCTTTTGATTACTTTACCTAAATCCGAGTGTAACATGTCCAAAAACCAAGGAGAAAATGACCCTTTTCGAGTTGATTTTTGGTGGTTTCCAAGCTTTACAAGTTTAAAGTTTATTTCAAGTTTCTAAAAAGATTTGGTGAGTGAACCCTCTTATATTTTGGAAAGATTTTAACTTTATATTTTGTTATGTTTGTTATGCTATATTTTGGTTGTTTTTTTGGATTAACATGTTGTTGGATAGATCCATGTTGCTTGTATGTGATTATATATGTGGTATGGTTGATTTTTAGCTTAGACTTGTTAGCAAAGCCTAATAAGTGTTCTTATGATTATAAAGTCAGATCTTTTGCTTATGTTGGAATTGTGAGATGTTTATGGATGTATCAACTTGTGAATGCTAAGAAAGATTAGCACTTTAACTTGTTAAGGTGACATGGTGATCCCTTGAGTTAAGTGGTTTACTTAATTTGTTTTCTAATAAAAAGTTCTAACCTTTGCATTTGTTTTCAGAACTTTTTACTAAGTTAGTAAAGTAAGTTAATGCAAAGGATAAGAATTTTAAAGGTTATTGTATATGCAAAATAAGTTTTTAAGTTATGGCATCCATAGCGATAGTCGCTCTGGATGCAGTTTTGTTTTAAAAATCCGAATGTTTCAAATTTAAGTTTCATACTTAAAATTGTTTTGTAAATGTTTTACAAGCCTGATAATAATGTTTTTAAAAGTTAATAAAGGATTTAGTAATTAATAATTAATTAATTAAGTTTTAATAATTATTAATTAAGTGTTAATAAGGTTTATTAACTTTAATTAAGTGAAGATTAGTTACTAATTAATTACCTTTTTAAGGATAAGGTTAATTTTAATTAATCAATTATTAAGTATGATTAATTTTTAACTAATTATAAGTTAAGTATCTGATTTACTTTTAATTAATTACTAATTAAATATAGGGCTAATTATTAATTAATTATTAACCATGTGTTTAATTTAAAATTAATTAAGGTTTTAATTTATAAATTATTTATTAAAGGTTTAATTTATTATTTCAGACTTAATTAAAGATTGTTTAATTGAGATGAATTAATATTAAATTATTAATTAAGTTTTAAATGATTATTTAATAAATAAAGGATTAATTAGTGTTTAATTATTTATTTAATAATTAATTATTGTTTAATCATTTATTTAAAGGTTTAATTATTTCTTAATTTATTTAATTAATTAAATCAAGATTTAATAAAGATTAATTTTGATTTAATAAGAGTTTAACTTATAATTAATTATTTTAAAAAAGAGTTTAAGTTTTAAATCCTTTGATTTTCCAAGAATCAATTTATTTAAAAAGGGAATTCTTTTACAAAGGATAGTTTTAAACACAAGAGATTCAAATGTCGATACCATTAAGTAGATAAATGACTGTGAATGAGTTATGTTGTGATTGTTTGTGTTTGTGTGGACAACTATTAGTATAATAAAACCTCATTCCGCCATAAATTGATTGTTTGATTATGCGGACATTAGATAGCAGAATAAATCCCTTATCTGCTATAGATTGGTTGTTTGATTGTATGGACATATATGTTAGCAGAATAAATCTTCGTTTTGCTATAAGTTAATTGTTGATTGTTTGGACATCTATTTAGCAGGAAAAATCACCATCCTACTATTATGTTATTTGGACATGTTTATACTGGTTAGTTTATACTGACATGTTATTTCCTGATTCGGATATGAAGTGTATTTACATATATGTTGACTTATGTAAATAAATTGTTGAATGACTTGAAAATGAAATTGAAATTAAATGGTAACATAAATTAGTACCATTGGGATTAATAAGCCTCCTTTTGAATTTATGAAGTATGATTTTGAATTAACTTCAATTCTTTAATTAGTCTGGGGTTTTAAAGTTATAAATGATTTTCAAGTTATATAATTATATTATAAAGGTAGTTATAAACTTGTTTTATTAAAAGGTTTTACTAAATAAAAGGGTTTATTTAAAATAATTTAAAATGAGATTTTGTAAATGATATTTTGTAATGTTAAAGATATTTTATAACGGAAATTTTATAAAGGGTTTTATATGTGGAAAAAGATTTTATAAATCATTTAGAGATTTAAAAAAAAGTTTAAATCTAGTTTGAAAATTTATAAGGAGGTTTGAAATATGAAGTGAACTTATAAAAAGAATTTTTATAAAGGATAAGCGAATGAGTTTTATAAAGTGAATGGGTTTTATAGTAAGTGATATTTTGAAAAGGGAATTTCTTGGCCATTTAATAAGAAATCTGAGAAAAGGGAATTTTCCAATTGTTTTTGGTCAATACTTATATTTTTTAGATAAATAAAAATGTTTTCCAAGTATAAAAGGAATGTAAAGGGTTTGAGATAACCGTTTTAGAAAAGATCTTTTGATTAAGTTTTATAAAGAGGATTTTATGAATTAAAGGTTATTTAATAAAGGCTTAGTGGATACCATGTGAAATTAAATCAATGTTTGATGTTTGTTTATTTGATAGTTAAATAACCGACTATTAAATCTGGACAAAACGTAACTTTGGAAATATCTAGGAGAAACATGAGAATTATATGGTACAGTTACCGTCGGTGGTGCTATACTGTGCATATAAATATTGTTATGTTCTTCTAGGATAAATGATAAGGAAATCCATCCACAAACGGTTAGGAGCTAAACTCCGCTCTTATCTTTTGTCTACTTATTTCCTAAAGAACCGGGGTTGAGTTTACCGAAAACTATCGAAAGTTGTTTCGAAGAGACCGGGATCAGATAAGTACAGATTATCCAATAACCACTTCGATCCAACTCAAGCATTTCGAACTGAAGATATCTTGAAGATGGAGCTTTTGAAGTGCAAAGGCTATTTGCTACTAATCCCGAGGGTGATTCCAAAATGGATGTAGTAGAGGTAGTGCCTTCGGTTTCGTTCAGACACAGAACGAACTTGTATGGATGAATGCTGACATTGCATTTGTACCAGAGAGCAGTGTTAGCATTCCAAGATGGCCTGCTAAGAGAAAAGGTAAAAGCATTGCCTCAAGCCTCACAACCCGGGAAATGGCTAAAACAGGGTAGATGCAGCAGATCTATTGGGTCACTCCCATTAGGGTGTGTCATCACCATTCTAGATTATTATATTATGGATTTGGTTGTGCATGAGAGATCTTGAAAAAGGTTGGGAACAACCGGGGTGATGACATATTCAGTATTATCCAAGTTCAGGGGTAGGCTGGTTCTGTGTTGGCAAGGGTGGACCAAGTTTAGGGTCTGACCCCAGGTACATTTTATCTAGAGGTGTACTGGACGGAAGGTAGTCTTTTACCTTGCCATTGTTGAATCCATTCCCTAATAAGCGCCGTGCGGACTTGATTGTATACCTATTATGCTGGAATTTAATAATGTAACAATTTTGGCTATTTTCATATATTTATTTTGAACGCTTAGACATTATCATAATATCACTAGATTTTCTACAAAAATGTTTTGGTTATCGTAAGGTAAAAACCCGTCCGTGTTTATGTGTGGCATGGTATTATGAGATACCTTTGATTTTAAAAGTGTTTTACAAGTTATAATAAAGTTCCTTGTGATTTGAGTTTCTCACGCTGGTTTTACCAGACCGACCCGGGCGTTGTTATCCTATAATGCTCGGGTCAGCCCGAGCATATTTTCCAGATTTAGCTAGATTCTTTGGAGCTTTCAGGTGACGAGCTGGATTCTCCCAGACGTATTCACATATCTTATATTCTTCCGCTGTTTTGTTTTGTTCTTGCCTGTATTTTCCGCAATTGTAAGGACAGGCTTTTATAACCGTCCAAGCTGATAATAGGTTAGTATACTCTGATGTTGTGTATAATAAAGATGATTTCTTTTTGTAAAGACTTGTTCATATTATATATTACTCGTCATGTTTTATGAGATTTTGTTCTGTCTTTTTTTCTTATTTACCCCAAATGACCTATCTTTCGGACACTTAAATGATCGGCACATGAATACCAATTAAGATTTAATAAAGATTATAAATAATTATACATCACAACAACACTAGGCTTAAAAGTTATTAATTCTTAAATAATTAATCTTTCAATTTATTAACCTTTTTATAAATTCTTAAAACATATTAACTATAAACAAATAACTTTTAAACAATATCAAAATAATTAAATAACATTAAAATAATATTAATATGATTGTATAACTTTAAAACAATATTAATATAATTAAATAACTTTTAAAAGAATATTATTATAATTAGATAACCTTAAAGTAATATTTATAATTTAATAACTTAAAACAATATTAATATATTTAATTAACTTAAAAACAATATTAATATATTTAATTAACTTAAATAATCCTTAAACAACATGTTTCTGAAACCCAATTTTGGATTTAAAAATCATTTCTTGTCTCAAAACCCAATTTTGACTTAAACAATAATCTATAGTATTTTTAAAATACCAATTTGAGTCCAACAGCCACCCAACACTTAACCAATATCAATATTAATTTTCTATCACTATTGGGTTTTATTATTCAACATTTAACAATGTTATAACCATAATGTCCATAATCAGGCTCATTTCAATAATCCATATAAAAGATATATTACTGAAACAATTCCAACCCGCTTCCCAATGCATCACAAACATTATATAATCATAAAATATAATCAACTGCTTCGAGGTGAGAATCGTATACAAAGGGTCATCCGCTCTTACATGGGAACGTAATAGGGTCTCATCCACTCCAATAGGCAGGAATATATCCAAACCAACTAATAAATATAATAATTCATCCAAACAATCATTCAACAATTTTTATCAACTATATATCATACTAGTTAACCAAAAAGGTGATTTGAACTCACAGAAATTTCAGTCATCGCTGGGATGTTCCGATTTCGTACAATTCAAACGACGTTCGAATTTGGCAAAAAATTCAACAATCTCTATTTGTTGCCAAACCAATCCCATAACATAGATCAATACAAACCTAACACGACAGACTATGTTCGATTTGGATCTAAAATGAGTAAGTTATCACGTTTACTCCATCGAACAACCCAAAATCACCATAGGATGTAGATCTCCCTTATGCCAACTCCAGCCCAAACCATCGAGTTTTAGTTCCGACCTCCAACATAAAAGTTGTCCGTTTACCCATCTAGTATTTTTAGCAATTGGTTTCACTCGATTTCATCAAAAGCCGAGTGAGATATTTCAATTTAACAATAAGGAGCATAAAATGTTCTTAAACTTCAAAAATCAAATTCTCGAGTTTCGCTTCGAATGGATCAACGTTGTAGGCGTCGTTGGGTTCGTATGGTGTCGTAGTATTTTTGTGGAAGTTTCGGCGCGATTCCGCGTTGATGATCGACATTTGTCGATTTCTAGGGTTTGGACTAACCTGTGATTCGAGCGTCGTTTGAAGTTTTGGAGCTTAGTGTTGTGGTCGTGGAGGAGAGGGCTTCATCGTGCCAAGTTTTGGTGGAGATAGGAGCAAGAAGATGTTGCGACCTTCTATGTTGTCGCTCATTTTTTTGGTTACCTAGCATCGATCGGATTTTGTAACGGTGGGTCGGAGTTGGCATGGAGAGGTGCGTTCGGTCGAGAGTGGGAAGGGGGTCATGTTGGTGGAGCTCATTCGTGGGTTCTGGTGGTAGGGTGCAGGTGCACGTGCACGTGTGCACGTTAATGGAGGTTGGAAATAAAAGAAAGGGAGGAGGAAGGAGAAGGTGCTATGTATACTGGGTTGCGGGTTGGAAATATGAATGGGCTCGGCCCATATTGCCTTGAGGTGAGAAATAGCAATTTTTTTAATTGTTAAATATATATATAACTAGTTAACTTTGAAATGGCATATCTCGACCATTTTAAACCCGATCAACCTGATTCTTTTTGTGTTGTGCTTGTACGAACGAGTACAACATTATAGTGCAATTTATTGATAGATTTGGACATGTGAAAATTTATGAAATATTTAAACATACAGGTTTTAAATTACGTTATTTAATTTGATAATGTCGTTTAAATTGATATACGTTAATTATCAATGTTTATTTGGCCAAATAAATTACCGTTGAGTTAAATTGGATTGAATATGATAATTGGACATCTATTTAAGTGGAATAAAACACCGTTCCGCTAATTAAACTAATTTGGCATTAATCAGTAGAATAAATCCCTGTTTTGCTATTTTATGGACTTGGACATTTGATTATATACCATTAATTGATATTCTGCTTTGAATATGTGATATATTAATTAATGGTAGTTAAGTGTTGGATTTATTTATGTAGTCATTTATTATGTAAATATCTGTTGTAAACTTGAAAAGTTAATTGAATAATATGGTAGCTTGTTAAGTACTATAGTGATCGTTAAGCCTCCTTCCAATTTCGAAAAAACTAATTATTGTTTTGAAAGTTTATTTAAGAATAATTATTATTATAAGATTTAAAGATTATTATTATTTAGTAATAAGATTTTAAAAAGGTAATAACTTATTGGTAATAATATTTTAAAGATAATTAATAATTGTTTTTAATAATGATTTAAAGTTAATTAATTATATTGATTTAAGTTATTTAATTATATTTAAGGATAATTAATTATCATATTAATATTAGTTTAAAGTTGATTAATTATTATTTAATAACGTTTTAAAGTTAATTAATTATTATTATCTTAATATTATTTTGAAGTTAACTTATTTATACAACAATAATGTTTTAAAACTAATTTAATACATTATTAGTGAGATTTTAAAGTTGTTATTTTAAAAGAGAATTAAAGTGAATGGAATAGAGGGATGCTTAAATAATAACTTATTATTTTAAGTCATTTTAAATAAGGTATGGCTTATCAAGAGGACGTTATGGACTTGCAGAGTCTATTAAAGAAGTTTGTTAAAATTTGGAAAGAGTTTTATAAATGGTTCTGGATATTTATAAAAGAATTTATAAACGAGTTTGAGGATTTGAAAAGGAGAAGTTTTATAAGT
Organism: Allium fistulosum; assembly: GCA_030737815.1. Classification (NCBI taxonomy): domain Eukaryota; kingdom Viridiplantae; phylum Streptophyta; class Magnoliopsida; order Asparagales; family Amaryllidaceae; genus Allium; species Allium fistulosum. Next base: position 1,330,842,144 of record CM060902.1, on the reverse strand, counting down.
GGAGTTTTGGGATTTATAAAGAATGGTTTACAAATAGATTAAAGATTTATAATGGAACTTTATAAATAGATTTGGGAATATTTATGAAATAAAGAAATTTTGAAAAGAAATGGTTGATCTTCATGGCGTAATTCGAGGGGCAGGGATTACCTATGTTTTACTATGGATTCGCTGGGATAGCGACGTAACCATTTGAGTAAACTGCGATCCATGATCGAAATTGAACGATACTTTCTAAAACCTATTTTTAAAGGTTTTTAAGTTCTAAGTATCGAAATATAGTGGTTTGTGAATATACTTATCCCATTGAGACAAGTATATGGAAGTGATTTCCAAGTATCTGAAATGTGAATTTAAATTAATAAAAGATTTATTTAAATAGGCTTGGTGATTTCCATGGGAAATGTAAATTCTGTTTAAATGTTTGTTCATTTGATAGTTAAATAACCGACTATCAAATCTTGGCCTAAAATATGCAATCCTTCTTAATTTTGGTGGTAGGGAAATATTCCCTACTTAACACCGAAGGATTTTAACTCTGAAAATATCTAGGGGAAACACGTGGATTATATGGTACAGTTACCATCAGTGGTGTTATACTGTTCGTATAAACTTGTTTCATTCTTCTAGGATAAATGATAAGGAGATCTGCCCACTTAAACGGTTAGGGGGTGATCTCCGCTCTTATGTATTGTCTGATTATTTCCTAAAGAACCGGTGTTGAGCATTCTAGAAATTGGCGTTTGGTTTTGTAGAGCACCCGGGAAACGGAAGAGTGTACTCGTAAGAAATGACTCGAACCCGTGACCACTCTGAAAACCATATACGGTTCTATGGAGGAGATTCGTAATATATTGAGATATTGGAATCCATGTGCGGTTCTGAAACCCGTTGGGGTATGGGAATCCGTGTGTGATTCCAAGATCTATTTGAGATGTGGGAATCCATGTGTGATTCCGAGACCCGTTGGGGTATTGGAATCCATTTAGGATTCCATGATCTATTTGGTGGCGGTGCGTAAGCTGGAATGCCGAACGTAGCCTCATCTGCGGGAATGACTAAAACCAAAGACAGGAGGCATGGCCAGTAGTGTTGGCAAACCCATTGGGTGTAGTCGGCTCCACCTAGACGTTAACTACAGTTGTTATGCATGCATGGGGCGATGCACTCGGTCTTAGCGAGACCAGCTATGTTTTTCCTGTGGTACATCACTACGGATGTATGCTGCTTCGGAAGGTTATCTCTGATCCTTGTGCAGGAGGACCATTCCATGAAGTACCGAGGGCACCTCCATGGAAATCCTACATAATTAGCGAATGTGCCTTATCGATTTTCGATTATATACCTAGTATTTTTGTGATGTACACTCACGAGCATCAAAGCTACTTGATTATTATTATTATTTTCGCCCTTAGACATTATTATAATATCACTGGATTTTATGATATAAAGGTTTTGGTTATCGTAAGGTAAAAACCCATTCGTGTTTATGTGCGGCGTGGTCTTACGAGATGCCTTTGATTTTAAAGGATTTTACAAGTTAAAAGAAATAAAATTCCTTGTGATTTGAGTTCTCACACTGATTTTACCAGACAGACCCGGGCATTGTTTTCCTATAATGCTCGGGGCAGACCGAGCATATTTCCAGGTTTACTTGGATATTTGGAGCTTTAGGAGATGAGCTGGAGGCCCAGAGATGTATTCACATACATGGTTATTTTTCCTTTGCATTCATGGTTGTATTTTTCAGTAATTGTAAGGACAGGTTGTTATAACTGTCCATGCTGAATAGGTTAGTATACTATGATTAATGTATGTACATACATATATTACAGTTATGTTTTTGTACCGAATATGATCATCCCTCCATTAATAGGCCCCGAAACATACAAATGAGATATAATAACTAATCTATATTTGGAATGACCATACCCTACTTGGTAGCGACCCACTTGGCCCTACTGCATGCCCGATTTTTGTCATTTCCTGGTTGATGAGGTTCAAGGCTACATTTTACCTTTTGAATAGCAATTCCACTCGGAATACTAACACTGCCCTCCAGGCGTCAATGCAATGCTAGCATTCATCCATACAAGTTCGTTCTAGGACTGAACGAAGCCGAAGGCACTATTCCTATTACATCCATTATGGGAAATCCCTCCCAAGAAAAATAGAAAATTGCCCTTGCACTTCAAAACTCCGTCTTCGATTCCATGCTTCAAGATATCTTCATTTCGAAACGCTTGAGTTGGATTGAAGTGGTTTCGGATAACATATCTGATCGCGGTCTCTTCGAAACAACTTTTGATATTTTTGTTAAACTCAACCCCGGTTCTTTAGGAAATAAACAGACAAAAGATAAGAGCGGAGTTCACCTCCTAACCGTTTATGGATGAATTTCCTTATCATTTAGCCTAGAAGAACGAAACGAGTTTATACATACAGTATAACACCTTCGATGGTAACTGTACCATATAGTTCTCATATTTCTCCTAGATATTTTCAAAGTTAGGTTTTGGTCCAGATTTGATAGTCGGTTATTTAACTATCAATTTATACAAACAATCAAACACTGATTCTATTCCATATGGGATCCATTAAGCCTATATTAATTAAACTTTAATTAATAAAATCACTTTATAAAACCTGATCAAAAGATCTTTTCAAACCCTACCAAACCTCTTTCATTCCTTTTTACGTGAAAAAAACAATACAAGTATTTACTAAACATTTTGGAAATTCCATTTCCTCAAAATTCCATATTAAACGACCAAACAATTCCCTTTCAAAAACATCACCTCCTATAAAACACATTTATTTATTCCTTATAAAAATTCTTTTTATAAGTTCACTTCACATTTCAAACCACTTAAAAGTTTTCAAACTATAAATAAAATTTCTTTCAGAAATATCTAAAATGATTTATAAAAGCTCTTTCTATTTTTAAAACTATTTAAAAATCTTCCTTCATAATTTCTTTATAGAATCTCCTTTACAAAATATCATTTTTAAGATATCCTTTGTAAATCACTCTAGGTAAAAAAAAATTTTAATAAACCCCTTTTTAAAAACAAAATATTATTTAAAAATAACTTTATAAAATATTAATAAAATTTGAAAATCATTTATTACCTTTAAACCCAAATTGATTCAAGAATTAAAGTTAATTCAAAAACATACTTTAATAATTCGAAAAGAGGCTTAGCAACCCCAATGGTACCCATTTAAGTTACCATTCAATTTAATTCCAATTCACTTAACAGTTATTTAAATAGGTCAACATATATGTAAATACAACTCGTATCCAAAACAGGGAATAACATGTCAATACGAACTAATTATCATATACATGTCCAAATAACATAATAGCGGGATGGTGATTTGTTCTGCTAAACAGATGTCCAAACAATTCAATCAATTCATAGCAGAACGGGGATTTATTCTGCAAACAATGTCCACACAAACAAACCAACAATCACTTTATAGCAGAACGGGGATTTATTCTGCTAACACATGTCCAAACAACCCAACGATCTACATTATAACTCATTCACAGTCATATAGTTTCTTAATGGTATCAACACTTGAATCACTTGTATTCAAAACCATCTTTGAAAAAGAAGTACCTTTAAACAATTTTACTTTTGAAAATCAAAGAATTTAAAACTTTTAAACCCTTTTAAAAATAATTAATTATAAGTTAAATCCTTATTTAAATCATAATTAATGTTAATTGAATATTAACTTAATTTAATTAAATAGTTAACGGTAATTAACTATTAATTAAATCTATATTAATCCTTTATTAATTATTAAATAATTAATTAAAACTTTATTAATAATTAAATATTAATTAATCTTGATTAATTAAATAAATAATCTTTAATTAAACTTAAATAATAAATTAAACCTTTAATAAATAATTTATTATAAATTAAACCTTAATTAATTTATAATTTAACAATAATTAAACACTTGATTAATAAATAATTAACAATTAATCCTATATTTAAATAATATTTAATTAAAAATAAATCATATACTTAACTCATAACTAACTAACTTAATTAATAATTAATTAAAATAAATCTTAACTTTAAAAGATAATTAATTAACAACCAACCTTTAATTAATAAAAGTTAATAACCCTTGTCTAATCCTTAATTAATTATTAATTATCAAAACATAATTAATTAAAAATTTATTATTAAATTCTCAATTTACCTTTTAATATATCATTATTTAGTTTATAAACCATTTACAAAACAATTTGAAGTATAAAAACCAAACTTTGCGAAAATCGAATTTTTAAACAAACTACATCCATAGCGACTATCCCTATGGATACCCATAATTTCCAACTTATTGCTCACTAACCCTTCCATTTACTAATTTTACTTACTAACTTTCCATATCACTTCCAATTCCAAGCCAAAGATCCCAATTTTATAACCAAAACACCACTTAAATCATCAATTCAAAGTTCTAATGCTAAACAAATTAGCACACACATATACATCCAAACCATACCATAATCCAAACAATAACATCACAAATAAAACCATATATATAAATGTAAATTCTTTCCCAAAAAGTTAAGGAATTTACTCACCGAAGGCTATCCAAACTTTCGCTGACTTGAGTAGGACCTAGCACATTCATTCCTAAGCAAAAAGATGGAGTCTTGAATCTTAAATGTACTAGGTAGTCTAGGCCATGGATGAACAAGGAAGTGAGACATGTTTTGGTAATATAGAGCGACTTCGGATAAACATCGATTTCTCAATAATAAACCCGAAAATAGGACATTTTGAAACTGATTTTTAGGCTATCTAATCATGGAATTTCAAAAACACTCAAAGAGCAAGGTATTGGAATTTCTTTTCTCTATCATTTCAAAAAAATAATCACTCATTTTCGATTAGTTTTGAAGAAGTTATGATCAAAAGAAGAAGGGTAATTTTCGAACTTGAAATTCTATGTGAAAAATTTCTTTGCAAAGATTGGGTATTTTGACATAGCTATGATGGAAACTTGAAAAAATGGTCAACAAGAATATTGTAGCCATTAAAATTTCACATGGTTACAAAAAAAGAAAATCTTTATTTGATTTAGAAATAAGGAAGAAAAGGTTGGTGTAAAGGGGATGAAAAATGGAGAAACATATGGCTATTTATAGGCAAATTTCCTATGTCATCATTCTATCTAGTCGCATCACAAATCTTTTATAATATATATATATAATTATGTTTAATCACATCACTCTTTTATATATATATATATAATTATGTTTAATCACATCACTTTCTTTTATATATATATATATATAATTATTATGTTTAATCATATCACTTTCTTTTATACATATATATATATACATAATTATTATGTTTAGTCATATCACTTTCTTTTATATATATATAATTTTAATTATTAATTAACTAAGATGCAACAAGAGGTAATTATGGTTAATGATTGCAAAATATAAGATGTGACAATACTTAATATATATATATATATATATATTTAAAAAAATGTTTATTATTTTTAAAACTATGTCTTGTCACATCACTTACTAATCTAAATTAATATAAGATAATTTATTTATAAGTGTATTATTATCTATCTAATTAACTCTTATATATATGTATATATAGTGCACAAAGACGAACAACGCTCCCGACAACTTTTCGGTGTCGAAAGGTTGAAATTTCGGTAAACGTTCTTCTGTCACATTTTCTATTTTTCTATGAAATATTTAATTTGGTAAAGAAATTTTGAAAATGATTTTACCATCGTTATTAGTTAATTAAAATGAGTTTATTTTCATTATAAAACCTATATATTGAATAGTTAAAATTAATTAAATATTCACTAATCAAAGCAGTGAAATTTTGGTTCGTTACATTTGGTATCAGAGCTGAAGGATAAGCAAGAACCTTGGCTTTGGTGGGGTAAACTCATTAGAGATAGGGTAAGCGACACCCTAGAATGAGTTTGAGTGTATATTATATAAGAGCGCGTATTTGTTAGTAATATAAAAAAGTTTTATATTATGTTGATTGATCGGTTGAGTGGTATATAAATTCCGGTCGATGCGTTTGGCCAACGTTATCAATAGGGATTCCTAAACACTTGAACCAGAACAACTGACATAGTATTATTTTGAAATTAGGTTAAATGAAATAATTTTACTCAAGGTATATTTTATATATAAAAGAATGATTTTTGAAAATAGTATAGGTATTTATGAGGTAATGTCATTGGGAGATAATAATATTTTATTATTATCATATAGGGTTTGGTTAGTCACGCTCCTCCAGATTGAGCATTAACAATTGTGTCAAAACCCAATTATGTACCATTCAAGTTGACAATAAACCACACATGTCCAACCCAAATCAAACGGAAAGACGGATAGTTAAGGGAAAGAAAGAAGAAGAGAAGAGAAGAAGAAGAGGACAGAAACTAAAAACAACACAGAATCTCATAATCGCAGCGGAACAACATATAATATAATATCAATGATTTTTACAAAAGAGAAACTATATACACATACATCCATCAGAGTACAACAGCAATCACAATTATCAGCCCGGACAGTTATAACAACCTATCCTCACAATCGCTGATAATTTTAATAACAAAGTAACAAAAAATAAACATATATGAGAATATGACTTGAAGACCTCCACTCGTCTCCTGAGCTCCAATGCTTCCAAAGCAATCTGTAAGTATGCTCAGTCTGACCTGAGCATTATAATAAAATAACACCCGAGTCAGTCTGGAAAAATCAGCGTGAGAAAAACACACCAATTGGATTTTAAAGTTAAAAAACTTCAAAATTGAAGTATCTCGTAAGACCACGCCGCACATAAACACGGTCGGGTTTTTGCCTTACGATAACCAAAACAATTCTATATAAAATCATTTGATATTATCAGAATGTCTAAGTTTAAAATAAATATTTAATATAGCTAAAATGCTTGCATCTCACATTTCAATAGTTGGGCACAACTAAGTCACTAAAGGCACGTATTGGAAAATGGATTCCAACAATGACAAGGCACCGGGGTACCACCTACCACAGTGCATCTCTAGATTATACACCAAGAGCCTCACATGGACTCCCTGCGAGTCAAGACCGGCCCTATCCCTTGCTGGATAGCACCGAATATGTCATCACCTTGGTTGTGATCAACAATCTAAATGGGCCCCGAGCATACATAATCTATAATATCGATCTAGATTGGGTGATGACCATACCCTAATAGTAGCGAACCACGTAGCCTTGACGCATATCCCCTGATTTTAGTCATTCCCGGGTATGAGGCTTAAGGTTACGATTACATTTCCTTTGAGCAGACCATCTTGGAATGCTAACACTGCCCTCTAGGCAACCAATGCAATGCTAGCATTCATCCATACAAGTTGTTCCAGGATCGAACAAACATTCAACATTTACTATCTTCCATTTTGGAATCACCTTCAGGAAGAATAGTACATCCCAATAGCATACTTCCTAACAATCCATTGTGAGCGTTATTAGTTTGGGGTGGTTCAGATAAAATATACTTATCTGAAACTGGGGTCTCCAAACTAAGCGATAATTTATAGCTAATTCAATTCTGGTTCTTTTGGAAGTATGTAACCGGTATTCGAGTCATCGCCGGAGAACTCTAAAATACACGGCATACTTCCTGAGTTAAAACAGGTCAAGTTATAAATAGCGGACAATCCGCTACTTAGGGTAATTATATAGAGTTTGCATATGGATAACCATATACTTAATTTAAACATGACACGTTAACTTTGATTTCATATTTGTTCGAGGTTACTTAAGGGTAATCGACAAAGAAATCCCTTAGTTTAAAACATTTTCGAAAAAGAAAAACAGTTTTAAACAAAACCGATAATTTAGAAACAAAGCGATTTAAACCCCTATTTATTAATTAAATAATAAATTAAATCTTTATTAAATAATAATTAAATCTTAGTTAAATCTTAATTAAAATCTTAATTAAATTTAATTAATGTTAATCAACTAATAATTAATTAAATCCCTTTTAAAAATAATTAATTAATAATTAATCTATAATAAATAATTAACCCTTATTAAATAATAATTAATAAATAATTAAAAATAATTAATCCTCAATTATCAATTAAATAATAATTAACTTTAATTAGTTAACTAATTAAATTAACTTAATTGATTAACACTTAAGTATTAATTACCTTTATTAACCAGTGATTAAGTACTAATTACCTAATTAATTAATTCATCATTTGTTAAATAAATAAATAATAATTACCTTTTTAATCACTTAATATAAGTTTTAAAACATTTTCCAAAAAGATTTCTAAGTGAAAGCATTTTTAGATTTCGAAAAGAGTTCGTTTTCACGAACTGCACTTATAGTGACTATCGCTATACGACCGTAATTTCCAAACTTGAAATTTGTTCTCTAAGTCTTCTTTGAAATTTTAACTCTTGGAAAAAGTTTACTAAAACATAAAAGCATATTTGAAAGACTAACAACTATTTAAAACTTGAAAACCTTTTTGCAAATTTTAAAACCAAAGATTTTGAATTTTAGACAAGGGATAACAAGTCGCTTTAACTAGTAAGATGCTAACTTCCTTAGCATACCATTATGAATTCGATTTCACAACATACATGATTACATAACCACAACATGTAAACATTTCCATAACCAACATATACAAGCTAGATTATAATAGGCAAACTAACTTGACTATTTAACTACCATATTCCAACTATACATCCACATAACCAAGCACATATGATTACCTCCAAGCATCATTATAATCCAAGCACAATATATACATAAAATCCAACATTATTTTACCCGAATACACATCATTTATACAACAAGTTAGTCATATATATATATACATATATATATATATATATATGTATGTATGTATGTTTAGAAAATCTTAGTTAAAGAGTGAAACTTTACTCATCGAACGTGGGCAAATCAAACTAACTTCTACTAAAACCCGAATATGACCTAGGCCTTTGCTTCTAGCTGGGAAAAGAAGAGTTTTAATGGATTTTAATGAACAAAGTGGCTCGGCCTAGGCCCCTTTTGGTTTGACCATGTCATGTAGAGGGTGGTGTGGCTTTGCTTTTGGAAGGGGAAGTGTATAGGAAGGAAGTAAGGGGACTAAACAAGGTTTTAGAGTTTTTAGAGTAAAAGAAACTAAGAATTTTAAACTTTAGAAATCCCTTTGGTAGCCATGAAAGCTTCTTGAAAACTTAAACAAGATGGAGGTAAGGCTTTGAAAGAGTTAGAAATGAAAGAAAATTTATAAATTGCTTTTATACAAATTGCAAAAATCAAATTACCAAAGTACCCTTACCTTACATAACCTTCACTCCTTGGTTGCCACCTCATCCACCCTTGTCTCCCTCTTGTACTTTCGAAATTATCATGTCCACCTTCATTATTTTCAAAGCAAACATCAATTAATTACTTAGGTACTTAATGTTTGCAAGGAAATGACATATTATGTCACTTTTATATTTAAATTTTGTTTTAAAAACTTACATGATAAGTCGCTTCCTTATTATATTTACTAAGTAAATATATAAATATGTATTGCAAATCCTAACATGTTTATAACTGTGAGTATATGTTAATTCAATTGTGGACAATGTTTTATGAAAACTTTTGCGACACCGAAAAGTCGAAAATTCGGAAAATGGTTTCCGGTCACATTTTCTACTTTTTTTTGAACTAATTGTTTTTGTAAACAAATATTGTAAACTATTTTACCATCATTAGTTATTATTTAAAAGGAGTTTATTCGAGTTATATAATCTATTAATTAATTATTAAAAATATATTTAAATATCCATATTTAAAGTGATTAAATTCTGGGTCGTTACACCTCTCCCGCCTAAAAGAATTTCGTCCTGAAATTAGCAAACAAAGAGATAACTCATAATAAATCAAAAGGTCATAGATTATATAGCATGAAATCCATACAAAGGACATACACTATGTGTCCATTAACACAATAATGCATACACTTTACATACAAACAATGATTATCCTAACATCAATTCTGGATAGGCTTCCCTCATGTGATCCACCGTCTCCCAACATGTTAACTATAAAAGAGGCTTAGAAGGTTAATAACTTTTAAACATAAATATAATATTTATTTATTTAATTAAACTAAGATTTAATAAAGATTAATTATGATTTAATAAGGGTTTAACTTATAATTAATTATTTTAAAAAGAGTATTACAGTTTTAAGTCCTTTGTTTTTCCAAGAATCAAATTGTTTTAAAGGAACTTCTTTTTCAATGGTTTTGAATTCAAGGGATTCAAGTGTTGATACCACTAAGAAACCATATAACTGTGAATGAGTTATAATATAAATTGATTGAATTGTTTGGACATCTATTTCATCAAATCCTTATACTACCTCTTCGGGACGTGTAGGGGTAAGAGTCTCTTGCTCGCCACCAAATAAAAAGCGAGAACCCCGAATCACATTAATCCAACCAATGGAAACAAACCTGATCCTGGTCTCTTCGAAACAACATTCGATAGTTACGGTAAACTCAACCCCGGTTCTTTTGGAAATAATTAGACAATACATAGGATCAGGGATTACCCCCTAACCGTTTAAGTGGACAGATCTTCCTATCATTTATCCTAGGAGAACAAAACGAGATTTATACACACAGTACAACATCATCAAAGATGATTGTGCCATATAACTCATGTGTTTCTCCTACATATTTTCGTAGTTATATTTTGGTCCATATTTGATAGTCGGTTATTTAACTATCAAATAAATAAACAAGCAGCAATTCAGAGATTTAATTACCGATAGCAATCACTAAGTCTCAAAATAAATCTTTCATTTATTTAAAACTTCTTTCAAAAGTGTGCATCAAAAACATTCATATACTTATCTCGCTGACATAAGTATATTCACAAAACATTTGTGAAAGATTTCTCATTTCCAAATCATATCAAAGGATCAAAACAAAATATTATTTAAATTAGAGATAAATATAACCTCAAACAATATTTCTTCGGTGTTAAGTGTGAAACGAATGTCCATACTGCCAGAATTAAGAAGGTCGGCTAAAGAAAATTCAATTTCAATTCTTTTATAAATTTCCTTCTATAAATCCTCTTAATAAATCTTTTCTATTTACTAATGTCCTTTACTTAAATTCCAAACCCATTTGCAAAAATCTATAAATCACCAAGTTAAATTTACAAAACTCTTTTATAAATATCAAAATCATTTATATATCTCTTTATAAATCTCTAAAATTATTTATAAAACTTCCTTTATAAATATCCAAAATCATTTATAAAACTTTCTTATAAATATTCCTTATTTAAAACAAAAACTCCTTAAATAAACTCATTTAATAAAGTCCTTTTGATAAAAAAATGATTATTTAAAACATCTTTACTAAAACCATTACTTAACTAGAACCATTATTAAAAGTATGATTGACCTTAAAAATTAGAAAGAAGCTTAGTGACCGCAATGGTTCTATTTTAATTAAGTTTACTTTTCAAGTTATAGCATAGGTATTTACATAACAAGCAGATATGTATAAGGGAATCAACTAACAACAAACAAACCAACATATAGGTAAGATGTCCATGTTACTATATGTAACGACCCGGGTTTTCAAACCAGTCAAAATCGCCGAAAAACCCATCCATTTTAAAACTATGAATGGAATCTACCAATTTAATACACAATATTTGATAAATATTCAACACTATTAAATGTGTAAAATACAATTTCAATTGTACAAGTTAACAGAGTAGTCAATTTAATCTACTAGGTTTGTTTTAATACGTAACAAATACAAATAAATCTACCGCTGCACAACTCTAACGAGAGAGAGACAATAGCCATTCCTGCAAACTCAGTAAACATGACAAATGCGGAATAAAATAGTAAGCTGGAATAATACATCAATACACGATATATAGCAAACAATAAACAGAAAAATGTTATGTTATTATTGGGGCTGCATCACTAGCACTTGTGATTGCCTACGTACCACTATCTAATAGGTTGCCCAATTAGATACAAGATCAAGCCAACGTAGTTCTCCTGCCGCAAATAGGACTCATGGAGCCTACGATGCAACAAACAAATATGCAATTCCCAAAACTATCCACTTAGGCTTAATCTTTACATTTAAAATTCTCAAATCTAATTACCTATATAGAAATTTTCTCTTTGGACTTTATTCCCAAATTCTTATTTCAGAACTTTTGAAATATATATATCTTTTATATTCAAATTGGTCCTTAACTTCGGGATCTTAAAACAAATCACCTTTTGAAACGATACCTATATACAAGCATACAAAACTATAAGCTACCAAATCTAGGGAGGTTTCTAGCCATAACCAGGCCCCTGGGTCTAGCCTTCCGAATAAATAATAGATTGGTTCATCCCTCTATTCCAAGAGCGGAATACACTGAGTCTACAGAACACCTGCATCTCCTTTGCCCATGCGTTTCGTAGATTATAGGTTACCTGAATCTTTGGTAACATATCAAATCACTTTTTATCCCGAAGTGGAAAAATTATTTGCACTAATAATTACAATTACTTCAAATATATAATAATTTCCATTTCCAAATCTTTTCAAAAATCATCTTAAAACCATCGGATTTAGTCCTCGAATTTCTTTCCGTTTTATAAAACATTTTTATAAAACCATTATTTATATAATTCACTTTTATATAATATAACTTCAAAATATTCATTTTCAAATATTTCTAATTCTTTAACATTTCATAAACTTCATTTATGAAAACAAACTTTTAAAACAATTTGTTAAATTTAAATGAACCAAATATTATCGCTAAACACCTAATAGTCAAATCATGAAATAAATCACAAGGTGTTAGCCTATAATTATTTTCTACCCAGCCCATGCATATGGATAATTAATTGCTCACAAACTGGTCGAGCACAGTCAACAATCAGTAAATAATAATAGTGCTCATAAACTGGCCGAGCGCAATCCAAACAATCAATCAATGAAATAAACACAATCATAAATGATAATCAACGCTTCATTATATCAAATATTTATAACACATTTTATTTTATCTTGGGTTTAAACGGTTTGATATTTATTTTCGAGCATCCGGGCTTTCCCTTCGACATGTTCCGTCCCTCGCCCAAAAGTCTCCTTGGATTTCACAGACGAAACACGTGTACTAGTCATTTCCGCATACCCCATTAAGTATTTAACTTATAAATTTTAAAATACTTAATTAACCATCCAAACATAGTCAAACAAGGAAATCTGACGCAGCGGATTAATCAAAACAATGTAGATCGGTGAAAGTAGCAGTCGATGGATTGATGAATGCTGAATTGCCCGAATTCGTTGATCCGAAGATACCGAACTCTAGCTATCTCGAACTCGTTGATCGCGCACGATACCGGGTTCAAAGATCTTCAATTCTTCAAGCGTTGATCAAGCGCACTTGATTCCGCGAATCGGCTTCTACAATCGTTGAATCGAGCGCACTCGATTATCCGAAAGAGGAGATAGGAGATTACACTCAACTACCAATTTAGAATGAAAGCACAAAGCAATCAAAAGAGAATTTTATTCAATATTCAACAACCTTTACAAATGAAACAACTCGCCTATTTATAGGCTACAACACGCAAAGCAGAAAAAAATACAACTCCTAAGTCGGCAACCGACTTAACAACATCTCCGACTTAACACAAGTCGTATACTACTTACAACACAAAGTTCAGAAAAACTTAAAAATATTACAAGTACTTAGGTCGGAAACGACCTACGACCTAACACGGGGACGACTTAAGACAGACAGCTACAACACTTGCCTTCAGCGACTTAAACCATGCGGCGACTTAAAGAAACCAGTGGTGGAGATTAACTCGCAGCAGAATCAACGCACCAGGCTTCGCGCGACTTAAGAATAGGTGGCATCAACGACTTAAAGAAATCAACAGTCATCATATTTCAGCGACTTAAAGAATGGACGGCATCCGTAGTTTGCGACCTAAAACAAAAGCGGCATCAGGAATCAAAGGCAGAGATTAACTCGGCAGACACATCAATGGTATCCAGGACTTCGCGACTTAAGATAAAGGTGGTATCAGACTTCGCGACCTAAGTTTTATGCGACCTAACTTAGGTCGTTCCATTTTAGCTCGTAGCACCATTAACTCGGTACGTCTTTCCAGCGTTCTACCTTCCAACTTGTTAGGTCGTAGGCATCCTTCCATAAGTCGTGAGCGACTTAGAACTTCAGCTTTCAACAAATTAGGTCGTAGCGCTTTCCTTGGTGACACGGTAGGTCGTTCCCACGACTTATGCCTTAGTTCCTTAGGTCGTACGCATTTCTGAGCGTCGGCTTCGTTAGCTCGTAGCCCATCTTTAATAGGTCGTGAGCGACCTAAGAACCCATTAGGTCGTGAGCGACCTAAGACTTCAATTTTTAACAACTTAGCTCGTTCCAACGAGCTATCTCTCAGCTTCTTAGGTTGTACCCGAGTTAACTCGGTTGGTCGCTTGTATGCTTCAGACTTCCCCTCCTTAGGTCGTGAGCGACCTAAGACTTCTTCACTAGGTCGTGAACGACCTAAACCTTGTAAATTTATAACTCGCGCTGCATCATCCTCCCCAGGTTGAGAAAAATTCGACCTCGAATTTGTACATTCGTCCACATTAGCTCGTTCATCCCCATGACATGGTACGAGATGTTTAACATTGAACACATCAGAAGTGTACACATCTTCTGGCAGCTCCAACTTATAAGCATTTTCGTTAATTCGTTGTACGACCTTTACAGGACCAATTTTTCTGGCTTTCAATTTATTGTACGCACCTACTGGAAAACGATCTTTTGTTAACACTGCATAAACCATATCTCCTTCATTAAACCCCACATTTCGTCGTTTCAAATCAGCGGACTGTTTATACTTCACATTTGCTTTCTCTAATCGTTCTTGAACGATTTTATGACACTCCGTCAGCCCTTCAACAAAATCAGCGGCTTTCTTAATTGTCCGCTTTGAATGTGGTATCGCAGTTAAATCCAACGGTCCTTTCGGTAAGCTTGAATAGACAATCTGGAATGGACTGAACCCCGTACTTCGATTCACCGCATGATTATGAGCAAATTCTGCCTGGCATAGCTTCACATCCCAACTTTTCAGATTATCTTGAACAAGACACCTCAACAAGTTTCCCAATGATCTATTAACCACCTCTGTTTGTCCATCAGTTTGCGGGTGATAAGCACTACTAAACTTTAGCTTCGTTCCCACCATCTTCCACAAACTTAACCAAAAGTGACTTAGAAATCGAGTATCTCTATCTGACACAATAGATTCTGGCAATCCATGAAGTCGATAGATCTCCTTGAAAAACAATTGAGCAACATGAACAGCATCCGCCGTCTTCTTACAAGCAATAAAGTGTGCCATTTTTGAAAATCTGTCCACCACCACATATATGGAATCATTACCACGCTGTGTCCTCGGTAATCCCAACACGAAGTCCATACTCACATCAACCCATGGTTTAATTGGTATAGGTAACGGCATATATAAGCCAGCATTAGTCGCAGTTCCTTTCGAAACCTGACAAATATGACAACGCTCAACAAACCTCTCCACTTCTTTCCTCATCGATGGCCAAAAGTAGGACTGTGAAATCAACTGTAAAGTACGGTCTCTCCCAACATGTCCCTCGTTGTGTAACTCCTTGATAATCTTCATTCTCAGACTACCCTCTGGTATGCACAATCGATTCCCTTTGAACAGAAAACCATCTACCATCACGAAATCATCCGTCTCTCCCTCTTTGACTTTATCAACAAATTTTGCAAAGTAAGGATCATTAGTGAATAATTCTGGCAATATTTCGAACCCTGTCACTTCAACTTTCATTGTCGTCAACAAATGACTCCTCCTGCTCAAATCATCAGCCACACGATTCATCACCCCTGATTTGTGTTTAACAACAAAAGTAAACTGCTGTAGATATGCAATCCATGATGCATGTCTCGCTGAAATCTTATCTTGCCCTTGTAAATGCTTCAATGCTTCATGATCAGTATACAGAACAAACTCCTTCTGAAATAGATAGTGTCTCCAGTGTTTGATAGATTGTACAACAGCATAAAACTCCACATCATATGTACTGTATCGCATCTTTGCTCCTGACAACTTCTCACTGAAATAGGCAATTGGACGTCCCTTCTGACTCAACACTCCTCCAATTCCAACCTTGGATGCATCAGTATGTAGTTCAAACACTAACTGAAAATCTGGTAATACTAGAATAGGTGCAGATGTCAGCAATTCCTTGATCTTCTCAAAAGCACTCCCTGCTTCCTCTGTCCATGCAAACTGTTTACCTTTCATGCAATCTGTAACAGGCGCCATCACACTACTAAAGTGTGGAATAAACCTTCGGTAAAATGAAGCCAACCCATGAAAACTACGAACTTCCGTTATCGTCTTGGGCTGCGGCCAATCTCTAATTGCTTCAACTTTACTTTGGTCCACCTGTATTCCCTTTTCCGATACAACATATCCCAGAAATAAAACACTATGCGTCATGAACACACATTTCTTCATTGCAGCATAGAATTGTTCTTGTCGCAATACCATCAGCACTTCTCTGAGATGATTCAAATGTTCCTCTGGACTCCCACTGTAAATCAGAATATCATCGAAATACACCACCACAAATTTCCCAATGAACGGTCTAAAAATCTGATTCATCACCCTCATAAAAGTACTCGGTGCATTGGATAAACCAAATGGCATGACCAACCATTCATATAGACCCTCCCTGGTTTTAAAAGCAGTCTTCCACTCATCTCCTGGTCTGATACGAATTTGATGATATCCGCTCTTCAAATCAATCTTTGAAAAGATAGTAGCTCCGCTTATTTGATCTAACAAGTCATCCAACCTCGGCATTGGAAATCTATATCTCACCGTAATCTTATTTAAGGCTCGACTGTCAGTGCACATCCTCCACGTTCCATCCTTCTTGGGTACCAATAAAGCTGGTACAGCACAAGGACTTAAACTCTCCTGCACACACCCCTGCTCAAGCAATTCCTCTACCTGCCTTCGCAACTCTTCATGTTCCTTCGGACTCATTCGATAATGTGGTCTGTGTGGCAACACAGCACCTGGAACAAGATCTATCTGATGTTGTATATTCCTCAACGGTGGCAACTCCGTTGGTAACTCCTCTGTAAATACATCGTCAAATTCTTTCAAAACTGGTTTAACTTCTTCTGGAATTTCAACCTCTTCACTGCTTTCTCGTCCAATCAACAAGAATACTTCTGGTTCTTCCTCAACCTCCTTAACAAACTCCTTCAAAGATAATAAAGTTTTCAGCTCTTCGATTTCTTCTGACTTACTTTCTTCTTGTGATCTCTTCTTCGGAACTAAGATAATCTTCGTGCCTTTAAACATAAAACTGTAGCTATTGGTCCGACCGTCATGTAGTACTACTCGATCATATTGCCATGGTCTTCCCAATAATAAGTGGCAAACATCCATCTCTACTACATCACACCATATTTCATCTTTGTATTTCTTCCCAATAGAGAATGGAACACGAACTCGTCTATCCACTTTCACTTCTCCTCCTTTTCTCAACCATGCTAACTTGTATGGACTCGGATGTTTCTCTGTTTTCAATTTCAACTTTGTCACGGCCTCGGTTGAAATAATATTATCACAGCTTCCTGCGTCAATCACAAACTTACACACCTTCCCCAGAATAGTACATGTTGACTGAAAGATATTACTCCTCAACCAACTAGCTTCTTCCTGCTTTGGTGTTAAACACGATCTCCTCAGCATTAGATTACAACCTTCGTCTCCTGACGCAATATCCTGCTCATCCTCCTCAGCTGGATTATAACAATCTCCATCAACATCCTCACCGTCAACTTCTGCAATCATGGTTCTCTTCTTTGGCTTTGGACACTCATTGCTTTTATGACCCAATTCTTGACAATTGTAACATTTAAACCCATTGTTAACTTTCGCCTTCTCAACCTCCTTCACCGCTGGTCTACTGATAGGTTTAGAAATGTTAGAACCCCCACTAACACCCTTCATTTGGTTGCTGGAATTAGTAAACACACCACCTCCTCGTCTACCCTGCTTCTCCCAAGCCAACGCTTTCTGATGTGCTTCCGCTACAGATCTCGGATCGAACATATTCACCATATCCTGGATCTGCATTCTCAATCCCCCAATGAATCTAGATGTCAGCTGCTCTTCCGTTTCCATAATGTCATTCCTCGCAATAAGTTGATAAAATTCATCAGCATAGTCATTAACTGTCTTTGTGCCCTGCCTCAAGTTCTGCAAACGTTGATACATCAAAGATTGATAATTGTATGGTAAGAAAGTTGCTTTCATCAATTTCTTCATCTTCTCCCAAGATTCAACTTTTGACTTTCCCATTCGTTCACGTGTAAGCTTGGTCTGCTGCCACCATGCCAAAGCTCTACCCCTTAGCCTTGTAGCAACCAACTTCACTCTACGATGTCCTGGAACTTCTTTGAAGTCAAAAATCTCCTCAACATTAGCCACCCAATCTAGAAACTCCTCTGCTTGCATACCACCCTTGAATTCAGGAATTTCTGTCTTCATCCCCGACTCCCATTTGTGATCATACTCAGAATAGTTTCTTCCTTGACCTCTTCCTTGAACACTACCACCATCATATTCCTCTTCAAAATCAGATGCATAACGATGTCGATTCTGACCACCAACATCTCTACTACCTTCACGTCTACCACCATCCCTTCTACCTACATTCCTCCGCTCACGATCATTCACGTTCCTCCCACGCCCTTGATCATTTTCAACACTTCTGTCTCGATTGGAATGTGGCGAGACTCTACTACCCCCATGGTTAGATTCTGGTGAAACCCTTCTCCGATTTTGATTCATCTCCGTCATTAGCTTTTCTAACCGGCCAATTCCTTCGTTAAGCTTTTCACTAAAATTCTCATTGATTCTTTGCTCCATCTCATCAGCCTCTTCTCTTCGATATAAAGCTTCTACGTTTTGGTGGCGATTAGCTCTTCTTGGCGACATACTTGAAAACTTCACAAATTCTTCAACACTTCAAATTCAAACACTTTCCGGATTTTGATCCAAAATGAAATGGATCGAAAACTTCCACTTTGTAGCAAATCGCGATGAACACGATGGACAAAGTTTCGGCCTCCAATGCAAATCCGATCAAACAATCTTCGAACAATGATGACTCTTCTTCCTCTTACTCTCGGCCGTGATAAACACAAACCCAAACCTTCCCTTCAAGCTCGGCAAATCTCTTCAAACTTCAAATGAATAGGCTCCAAGTCTCGATCTAGCTATGATTGGCTAGAACAAGCTCTGATACCAAACTGACGCAGCGGATTAATCAAAACAATGTAGATCGGTGAAAGTAGCAGTCGATGGATTGATGAATGCTGAATTGCCCGAATTCGTTGATCCGAAGATACCGAACTCTAGCTATCTCGAACTCGTTGATCGCGCACGATACCGGGTTCAAAGATCTTCAATTCTTCAAGCGTTGATCAAGCGCACTTGATTCCGCGAATCGGCTTCTACAATCGTTGAATCGAGCGCACTCGATTATCCGAAAGAGGAGATAGGAGATTACACTCAACTACCAATTTGGAATGAAAGCACAAAGCAATCAAAAGAGAATTTTATTCAATATTCAACAACCTTTACAAATGAAACAACTCGCCTATTTATAGGCTACAACACGCAAAGCAGAAAAAAATACAACTCCTAAGTCGGCAACCGACTTAACAACATCTCCGACTTAACACAAGTCGTATACTACTTACAACACAAAGTTCAGAAAAACTTAAAAATATTACAAGTACTTAGGTCAGAAACGACCTACGACCTAACACGGGGACGACTTAAGACAGACAGCTACAACACTTGCCTTCAGCGACTTAAACCATGCGGCGACTTAAAGAAACCAGTGGTGGAGATTAACTCGCAGCAGAATCAACGCACCAGGCTTCGCGCGACTTAAGAATAGGTGGCATCAACGACTTAAAGAAATCAACGGTCATCATATTTCAGCGACTTAAAGAATGGACGGCATCAGTAGTTTGCGACCTAAAACAAAAGCGGCATCAGGAATCAAAGGCAGAGATTAACTCGGCAGACACATCAATGGTATCCAGGACTTCGCGACTTAAGATAAAGGTGGTATCAGACTTCGCGACCTAAGTTTTATGCGACCTAACTTAGGTCGTTCCATTTTAGCTCGTAGCACCATTAACTCGGTACGTCTTTCCAGCGTTCTACCTTCCAACTTGTTAGGTCGTAGGCATCCTTCCATAAGTCGTGAGCGACTTAGAACTTCAGC
Source organism: Allium fistulosum (assembly GCA_030737815.1). Classification (NCBI taxonomy): domain Eukaryota; kingdom Viridiplantae; phylum Streptophyta; class Magnoliopsida; order Asparagales; family Amaryllidaceae; genus Allium; species Allium fistulosum. The sequence goes on along the minus strand of CM060902.1, from coordinate 1,330,821,666 downwards.
TTTCAACAAATTAGGTCGTAGCGCTTTCCTTGGTGACACGGTAGGTCGTTCCCACGACTTATGCCTTAGTTCCTTAGGTCGTACGCATTTCTGAGCGTCGGTTCCGTTAGCTCGTAGCCCATCTTTAATAGGTCGTGAGCGACCTAAGAACCCATTAGGTCGTGAGCGACCTAAGACTTCAATTTTTAACAACTTAGCTCGTTCCAACGAGCTATCTCTCAGCTTCTTAGGTTGTACCCGAGTTAACTCGGTTGGTCGCTTGTATGCTTCAGACTTCCCCTCCTTAGGTCGTGAGCGACCTAAGACTTCTTCACTAGGTCGTGAACGACCTAAACCTTGTAAATTTATAACTCGCGCTGCATCAAAATCAAACTAGTGTTTTTGCAAACTAAGTAAACAAGCATTCAACAAGAGTTTTCAAACAACACTTAAAGTTCCTTCAACTTAGCAATGGTTTTAGTGAACTTAAAAGAATAAATAACTCACTTTGCATTCCACTCCGTCAAACTTTATGGCAAGGAACTCAAGATCTAATGCATACTTCCTACATGTATCGAAACCAAACCAAAATAAGACCGAATTCCACCTCCCTCCCAAGTGCTCGTCCAAGGCTTGAGATGGAGGTTGGCCGAAAGTATAGAGAAGAAGTGGTGGAGCTTTGACCTTGAATTCTCAAAAATAGATCCGAAAAATAGGTCATCTTCTCTCTGAATTTTGACCCTCTTACTCTCAAAATTTAAAACAAATTCTAACTAAAAAGTTGCTGAAAATTCTTTTCTCTCATATTTTAAAAAAAGAGTCACTTGATTTCGAGTGGTTTCTAGGGAGATATGATTGAATGAAGAAGAGGTATTCTCGGATTCACAAAAAATGAAGCCCGAAAATGCACTGCAAAGAATTGGAATTTTGGCATAGTTAAGATCAAAAATGGAAGAAGTGCTCAACATAAAAGTTGTAGCTAATGAAATTTCATATGATTTGAAAAAAAATTTCTTTATTTGGATCAGTTTTGAGGAAGTTATGATCATAATAAACAGAGAAATTTTCGGCCATAAAAACTGGGTCAGAGAATGCACTGGAAATAAGTTTATTTTTAACATAGTAACTCTTGGGTTTTGTAGAAATGATGTAAATAAAAATTGTAGCAACTCAATTATCTTGAGTTTGAAAAAATAAATTTCCCCAACTAGATTAGTTTTGAGAAAGTTATGGTGGTGAGAAGAGGAGATAAAATATGAAGAATGTGAAAAATGAGAGAGAGCGGAGTTCTATTTATAAGCATGAGACTTAACCAAATTACCACCTCACCCTTCCTACTACACTCATTTTTGGCCATACATTTCCTCCTCCTTTCCAACGCAATGAAATGATACTAAGTACACAACCATTAATGAAGAGAAGACATGGTGATATGATTTTGTACTTAAGCACTTAAGTAGATTTTTTCCAAATCTTCTCTTAAGTCACATCATAAAAAAAGTAAACTCTTTTTGTCTTTTATGCTAAATGTATATGTGGTTTATATGCATGTTATAGGTATGTATATACATGTGTGTATGTGTATCAAATAACATTGCAACGATCCGAAACAACTTCCGTTCGACAAACGGTTGAAAATCCGAAAAACGATCGTCGGTCACATTTTCAGTTTTAAATCAAACTATTTATTTATGTAAAAAAAACTTGAAAATAAATTTCTTATCATTTTTTTATTAAAACAAGTTAATTTAAGCTATAAAACCATATTAAATAATATTAAAATTCAATTTTATCGAAAATCGGCTTTTGTCACTTTTCGACGAAAATCCAAACTTCTTGATTTTGTAATCAAATTCTAAAAATAAGTTCACCATTCTTATTTATTACATAAAAATAGTTATTTAAGTTTGAAAATTCTATATCTGAATATTTAAAATAAATTAAATATTTCATTTTCAAAGTAGTAAAATTACGGGTCGTTACATACTTCCCCTCTTAACAGAATTTTGTTTCCAAAATTCCAAGGATAGAAAAATATAACGAAACCAAACAATTAAGTACACCTAAAAATAAACCTCACCTATAACCCCGGTCGGAGGTATGGTGCCTTATTCTATCCATTTTTTGTTTATCAAATTAAGGTAGTTTTATTTATAAAATTCCTAGGTTGATTTACTAACCTAGACAAATTTTACTTAGGCACCTAACCTAAGCACTAATACCATTTGTAACGACCCGGGTATTCGGACCAGTCAAAATCGACGAAAAACCCATTCGTTCTAAAACTACGAATGAAAACTACCAACTTACTACACAATATTTGATAAATATTCAACACTATTAAATGTATAGAATACAATTTCAGTTGTACAAGTTATTAGAGTAATCAATTTTATCTACTAGGTGTGCTTTAATACGTAAAAAATACAAATAAATCTACCATTGCACAACTCTAATGAGAGAGACAGCAATAGCCATTCCTACAAACTCAGTAAACATGACAAATGCGGAATAAAATAGTAAGCAGGAAAAATACATCAATACACGATATATAGCAAACAATAAACAAAAAAATGTTAAATTATTATTGGGGATGCATCACTACCACTTGTGATTGCCTACGTATCCCTATCTAATAGGTTACCCAATTAGATACAAGATCAAGCCAACATAGTTCTCCTACCGTAAATAGGACTCATGTAGCCTACGATGCAACAAACAAATATGCAATTCCCAAAACTATCCACTTAGGCTTAATCGTTACATTTAAAATTTTCAAATATAATTACCTTTACGGAAATTATCTCTTTGGAATTAATTCCCGAATTCTTATTTCGGAACTTTTGAAATATATATATATATATATATATATATATATTTCATATTCAAACTAGTCCTTAACTTCGGGATCTAAAAACAAATCACTTTTTGAAACGATACCTATATACAAGCATACAAAACTATACGCTACCAAATCTTGGGAGGTTTCTAGCCATAACCAGGCCCCTGGGTCTAACCTTCCAAATAAATAATAGATTGGTGCATCCCTCTATTCCAAGAGTGGACTACACCGAGGCTCCAGAACATCTGCACCTCCTTTGTCCATGCATTTCGTAGATTATGGGTTACCTGAATCTTTGGTAACATATCAAATCACTTTATATCCCGAAGTGGCAAAATCATTTGCACTAATAATTACAATGACTTCAAATCTATAATAATTTCCATTTCCAAATCTTTTCAAAAATCATCTTAAAACCATCGGGTATAGTCCTCGAAATTCTTTTCGTTTTATAAAACATTTTTATAAAACCATTCTTTATATAAATCACTTTTATATAATATAACTTCAAAATATTCATTTCCAAATATTTCTATTTCTTTAAAATTTCATAAACTTCATTTATGAAAACTAACTTTCAAAACAATTCGTTAAATTGAAATGAACCAAATATTACCGCTAAACACCTTATAGTCAAATCGTGAAATAAATCACAAGGTGTTTGTTAGTCCATGAGATGATGGTTGTGATGACAACAACCTTAGAATAGATTATAAAATATAAATACTAACATTACAAGTTTAGATATATATGTATATGCAGGATTTAACCATGCAGGTATCAAGAATGAAGATTGTACAGTATAGAGATTCAAGATATAGAGATAGAAGACTCATGGGTATCAAGATTATCAAGAGTTCAAGAGTTCAAAGTTAAGTTTGTTTTATTAGGAATATTTGTTAAAACGCGTAGAAAAGCACTGGCATCTTAATATCCAATTTATTCGTGGAATGGAATCCACTTCGAGCCCGTTAAAGGGATGGAACCCTAAGTAGGATGGAACCTACGAAAATCTAGTGGGACATTGTTTTGTATCCACTCATTTTAATTCAAATGATTTTACAAAATTATCTTGTTTTCAAAATGATTTCAAATCTTTCTTTTTAAAGATTCAAAACTCTCTATCCTGATTTTAAATAATTTTAGCCTCAAAAACATCTTTAATTTCAAAGTCAAATTACTCCTGATTTTAAACTATCTTTTCAAATAATATATTTAACATTTAAATTATTTATACTTTGATTTAAATTATAGTTAAATAATATATATATATATATTGTGTTCTTTATATTTACTTATGAATTTCAACTATATTCAAGTATATTTATAAAGTTTTAAATAGTTTTTATATAAGATAAATATCGTTTTTATAGAAATTCAAAACATTAATTTTGGCTGAGGGATGTCGACATGCCCCTAGGCACTATGTCGACATGGTGACAGTTGAGTTCAAAATTCAAATTTCAAAAGAAGTGTCTATTCGCCATAACTCTTCATGAATGGTCATGGCTGTTGATCTTCTATAAATAGGGGTCAGTTTCAATGAATTTTTAATCACTTTTTTCTGGTTTTCACCTCTCTTTTTCTTCCACATTTCTTAATACAAAATCATACCATTACTCTGCCGAAATCAACATCGAATCATACTCGATTACTTCTAGTTTGATTCTCCATCACTATCTCTACAAGGTTCTCAGTGCTATTCAGAGTTATAGACTTCTTTGTAATATATTAGCGAGAAAAGGTGTGATTGTAGCCTTGGAAATCAATTAAGAGAGAAAAGGTGTGATTGTAGCCCTGGAAATCAATTGGGTGAACTTGTTGCCCCGGAAATCAAGTATCTCTACCCAAAGGATTGTTATTCTGGAGGGTGTACCTCGTAGCCTTGAAACCGAGGGTTGTAATTGTTGAATTGAGTTTGAAAGGAAATCCGTACTTGTGTTGCGGGACTGGATGTAGGGTAACTCCGAACCAGTATAAAATTCGGTGTGTTCTTTCCTTTACTGCTTTTACTTTATATTTGCATCTGTGTTTGATTCTGTGTTCATATCTGTGTCTGTTTAGTGTATACATTGTTAACAAAGTAAGATAAACTCAAAAAGATTAACAAATTTCTTTAAATACTATTCACCCCCCTCTAGTGTTAATTCTAGCCTTAAGATCCTTAATCCGCATTTCTCATATTTGGTATCAGAGCAAGGTTTTCAAAGTTTTCATAATTTGAATTTTGAAAAAGTTTTTAAAATGGCTATGTTTGGAGATTTTATTAAAACTATTTTCATATGAATATGACATAGAATCATCATGATATTTTTGTTTAAAACTATATTTAGTTATTTTGAAAAGTCAGTTGATTCTTTAAAAAGTTATGTTGTTTTGCAGAAGAAGAATTATGTCTAATGGTTGTTGGTTAAAAGATACTAGATAATCATTCATCGATCAAGAAGAACAAATGGATATACAATGGAAATCGACAAAGAAATGGGTACCAGATCAATTCAAAACTTTGGGTTCTCATCTACAAATTGATTTGATACTATACTTCTCTCCATCTGCTTCGCAATGTCAATGGTTTCGTGTGAATCCGTCAAGAAATGACCAAGTTATGGCCAAATGAAGTTTTGGTGAACAAAGAGAAAAAGAAGGCAAAACTGTCAAAGGTATTCTTCAAAATGCATCCAGAGATTTGAGTATTTTGTTCCCACTCCTTTTCAGATTGTAGTTCTTGTTCTCACGGTCGTTTTGATGGGTGGATCATCAAATTCCGATCAAAATTGAGTGAGATATGATAGTTTGAAGTTGGCTATCCAAAACTGAAAAACTGTGTACGGGATCTTCTACATTTCTTCTACTATTCGGCATGTTGCATCATAATACCGTCCAAATTCGACACCAAACTATTACTAGATCGTAGCCCTTGCCTTCCTCTTCGACTTGCCGCTGGTTTCATCCAATTCTGTTAAGAAACGAAGGAGATATGCCTTCTAGAAGTTTGATAGTATATAGAAAAACGGGAAGAAGATGAAGAGAAGGAATTCTTATGAAAAGTGGTGACCGTTGGGCCTATTTATAGTGGTTGAAGTGTCCATTCATTCAAAATTCGAATTCAAAGTTTTGGCGCCAAGTTGATCAATTTACTAAATCATCTGTATCTTTCTCATACGGTCTTCAAATTCAGCAAATGAATATACTACGCTGATCAGAAAAACGAGCCCGTCGCAATAGAACATGTCTCGTCGTCAAATTCAGAAAGATATAAATGTGTGGTTCACAACAATGAAGGAACAGCAAAGTTAGAAAGATGGAATGCAAAAATTGGTACGCTTTACTATTATTTCATCTTTATTGTTGCATTTAGAAATATATATCTATGCATTTAGTTAGGTATAGAAATTTATCTCTTTTATAAGTTTTGATATTTGGTCCATATATCGACACACCATAGTATAAGTATCGTTATGCAAGTCTAAATTTTTAAAAGTCTTTTAAAATGTGTTTTCTTTCAAATAAAATCTACAACTAATTTATTACAACTATACTAAGTAGAAAAGCATACATTCATTCATGATTTCAACTTCAAAACCCCTTGAGTTACTTCATCTTGATTTATTTGGTCCATCTCAAATTCAGTCAATAAATCATAGTAAATATGTTTTTGTAATTGTAGATGATTATTCTAGATTTACATGGACAATATTTTCGAAACATAAAAGTGATACTTTTGAATGTTTTAAGAACTTTACAAAAAGGATTCAAAATCAATTATTTTTAAAAATTATAACTATTTGTAGTGATCACGGTGGTGAATTTGAAAATGAAAAGTTTGAGGAATTCTGCAATAAGAAGGGAATAACTCACAATTTCTCATTTCCAAGAACTCCACAACAAAACGGAGTAGTTGAACGTAAAAATAGAACGATACAAGAGTGTGCGAGAACTATGCTTTCAGATAGTAATTTACCAAAACACTTTTGGGCAGAAGCTGTTGCTACCGCCTGTTATATTTTGAATAGAATTTTAATTAGACCTTTAACTGATAAGACACCCTATGAACTTCTTCATGGAAAGAAACCTAAGGTATCATACTTCAGAATTTTTGGAAGTAAATGCTTTATTTTAAATACAAAAGATAATTTGGATAAATTTGATCCTAAATCCGACAAAGGAATCTTTATCGGATATTCTAATAGAAGTAAAGCTTATAGAGTTTTTAATTTAAGATCTAACACCATCGAAGAAACAATGCATGTTTCGTTTGATGAAAATTTAAAAGATTTTGAAATTACAAATGATCACTACAAGAAAAACAGTCTTTTATAGCGGCATATAGCCGTTATTAAACACAACTATAGCGGTTTGATAAACGCTGTATATCGACATGTTATAAAAAAGAATTGCACATTTATAACACCAAAAAAACCGCTATAAAAGAGCATGATTTCATAGCATAATATAGCCGCTATAAAATAGTTATTCTATAGCGCCTATTTCACGCTATATATCAACATGTTTGTAGTACATTCTACATCCATTTACATCATATATATACCGCTATAAAATGTATAGATATAATAACGCCTATTTGCTGCTATCCTTTGAAAGTAGCCTCATACATTGCATTATCTTTTTATAGCACTTATGTCATATAGTTATAACGCTTTTTAGGAGCTATGCTTTATTTTACTATATATTTGATGCACCCTACTATTACATTTTAATAATAACAATCAAAATGAATCTTCTTTAAATAGATAACAATTTGAACAATGTATGAACGAAAAAAATATAATAATCAGCAAATGTAACGCATATTCATGATAACAAAATAAAGTATCAACTAAAAAAAATAAGTTCAATACATGAGTTATCAAATTCAATACATATTCATGATAACAAAAGACAACATAGTTCAAAGTTAACGTTTACAAGTACCAAATGCATCACTAAGAACTTGAACTGCTCAAAGCCTTTCTTCATCCATGTCTTCGGTCATTGGTAGTACTTTCGGAAAATTTAGTTGTTGTGATCATTTTGAAATTCAGCAGCCTGTACACATGATTTAGTTATAGGTATTTGCAAGGACGGTCACCTCTGGATGTCTTTCCTGATAATCCTTCAATGTTAGACGTAATAAAGCTATAGGTATATTCATTATTGTAAGCTTTGATATAGGTAGAAACAATATAGATGCTGGAAAAAAATAGTTGATTCCATTATGGTAATTTGCTGAACCATTTAACTTGTGCCTCTTTACTAAATCCAACCCGACATTATAATAAATGAATACAGTAATGAACAAATCCTTTGCGTGTTTATGTGTGCACGCGCTAACTGCTTGCAACTTTTAAAGGCACAAAATCTTAATTAACAACCGGAATCAGTATACTATTATGTATTGGCAAGTATATTTATTATGTTGCGATGTGAAACAAAATTTGTGTTTCAGTGGTTGTCACTAATTTCAAATTTGATCGCGAAATATTGTCAATTCATGTACCAGTCTCTATATTAATAACTGAAACCTTTATTTTCCACTATGCCTAGGGAATATCATGGAACTATCTAATTGCATAAATTGCTGAAAGTTGTTGCCAATCGTATAGGTTAATTAACAGTTGCCTCTATAAAACATTATTCCCACTCATTTAAGTCACATGATAATCATTTGAACTACTAAGGGGTAGAGATAGTTTTTCACCAATACTCATCCACGTACTTATGATATACAAATTTTTTTTCCATGCGACTAATGATAATCAAATGTTTGAGAATTAGCATACTACTTACGTATAACAAAGATTGTTTGTCAGAGTCTGCATCTCATATGCAGAGACATTATTCCCATCCCACAAAACATGATAATTTGCAGGCCTGCTTGTTCCCTACAAACAAACTAAAAAATGATATATTTACATCTTAATTGAGCTATTGTTTAAATTCCCTACATATATACTGCACCTGAATTCCAGCATGACTGCATAAATAAATGTCGAACTCATTCGGGTGATATATCTTTAAATCAACAACAGTACTTGACAAATGTATTGAGTTGGATGCAATTCTGTAGTATATATGTGCAAACTGCCAAATTTGCATAATCAAATTTCATCATAACAATAAGATTACTTATTTTTTTAAATTAAGAATACTTTCAACAGTAAATGATCAATAAGCTTATATGGGCAGTAGCGAAAGTCAAAGCACATATCTGAAAAGGTGCTACTATCTACCCACATCAAACATACATCTATCACCCATTTATCTTCTCAACCACCATATTACTCCACCCACCCGTACCCACCAATTAAATTTACCAATTTTTTTGCAGTTTTGTATGTTAGAATGAATCAAAATTATATAATTTTTAAAACTTAGTTAGCTTGGTTAATATTATATAATTCCTTGTTGTTCTAAGAGGAAAAGGACTGTCCTTTCAATCTACACCGATGGAAGTAAAAAAGTTACATATGCAATCACATTACATGGTACATTATGTACAGTTTTTCTGCGTAATATTGATGGTAAATGGTTGGTAGATGTGAAAATTATGTGTGTCCAATGTCATAGTAATAACAATGAATATCACCGGTAAATATATAATTAACTGAAATTAGTTTGTGGTTTGAAAACTGAATAGCATATACAACAATTCTAAATTACCTGATCATCGAGCATCCTTGAAAACTCTTTGTAAATACTACACTGATCATTTCCACCTTCTTATGTTTCTTGGGAAAAATGTCTTACTTTCTTTTTCATTAACTTATAGTTAATATAGTACCTGAAGCTCCCAAAACATCAAGGAATAAGATAAATTCATGTATGGAAAAAGCACAAGACATGGAGGAATTAAGCTACAAATAAAGGGATAGCAATAGCATTAGCTCTTAAGAAATAATATTAATTATATAATGGTTGTCTTCAGTTTTTCTAACATAAACATGCACAGAAACAAACAGTGAAGTGATTTGGATGAGAAAGATAAAGTATCATATTACATCATTTCTGGACAGCTTAATTTTACCTATATGGTGAAGCAGGAAAATACATGAAATAGCCTAATGAATTTGGTTCAACAAAATATTTGAGTAAGCCAATAACACTTTGTCATGTTTGTTTCAAGAATATATCATTGGGAATACAAAAATAATCAAAATTTTATGGAAAATATTGGAGAAAGCATACCCTTTCCATTTTGGAACTTGATTTGCCGCCAATTTTTTTTCGAAATTGACCATCTTGCCTCTGGAAAGAATAAGGATCTACAAACATAAACATTTGACAGTAAAGTACTACTAACAAGAAGGATAGAATAATCAAAATATTTTTACAATTATTAACATTTACCTAGATGATTGTCTACTACAAGTTCATGATTTAAATTTTTGTGATAAGGTTTGAATAGGACTGTTTATTATAGGGAAAGAAAAACAAAAACAAAAAACTCACATTATTGCACGTAGCAGCTAGAAATGAATTAAATTAAGAGAAATATACTCTCACTTTTCTATTTGACTCAAAAAGCAAGATAGAGCCAGTTATATTAATTCCCTTTTATACACAAAAAACACAAAGAACAACGACATAGGGTAATTATTGTAATAAAACAACATAAAGATTTCATTTACTCTTTCAAGCACCTAAGAAGTCATATGCTATACAACAAATGATAATTGCATTCTTAAAAATAAAAAGCACATACTATAGCTATACTCAATATATAATACAATATCAGTTAGGAGTTTAGGACCCACATCCCTTGTGTATTAATACCAATTGTTCTACATCCCTTGTGTATTAATACCAGAAAAATTAGTAATTAATAATACTAAAGTGCAGTAGAACCTGTTTCAAATTCATTCAACGTCAAAGTTAAATTTATTTCCTTTGATAGATAGAAAATATCAGTTAAATGAAATTAAAAATCCTTGAGACTACAATGGTAGAATTTAAGATTAGGAATTTGCTTCAATGGACACTTAACCAAATTCTCACCGTAAATCGTTCTATAGGGATGATATAGTTATTTCGCTTATTTAGCTGCAATTCAGATATTACATAGATGCAACATTCTGACTCAGAAAGCTTTCAGATACCTGAGACTTCAGATCAATTGGAAAATGTAGCAATAACAGCTGAAGCAGACACAGAAATAGCAAAAACTAAGTGCATTCATAACCTATTATTGTCAGTTCAGTAGAATAAACCACCGTAATTTTAATTACTACAAAACAAGGAATTGTAAAAGCATATAAAGAACAATTGGAAGAAGTTAAAACAGTTTAAGAAGAGTACAATGAAGCACTCTTAGTTTGCGCATTGTAAAAGCTTTAACTATATACATGTATGCTAATAATTCAAGTAATGCCACAGAAGGCAAGTTCCTTCAACAAGAAATTTATCTTCCAATGATGTTATGTATGTGTGCATGTAAATTACTGTGTAAATTGTATGTTAATTTGTCATAACTAACTGTCAAATTTACTGGAAAAATAACAAATAAACAAATTGCCAAATGCAATAGAGGAGCAAATGGACGTGAACAAATATTCACAGGAATAAACAATAATTCAAATGGATCCTTTTTCAAGAAAGATCACGCTTTCTATTACTTTCTACTGTATAAACCAATTATTTTTTTCTAAACCAGACTTACAAATTTTAAAGTGAATTTCCTCAAAAACGAAGAAAAAAATTTTTGATGATGTGAACAAAAAAAATCATGTATAATCAAATATATTGATACATCATTATGTCAGCCTACAGAAGTTAATGTATATTGCTGATGCTATGAATAATCTCCTGCTGGTAAACCAATCATAAAATAATCCTCAAAATATGATACCGGAATTTCAAAAGGAGGAACTAATAGTGCTACACACTTGAACTTGTGCTCGCTGTATTTTTCTCTAGTAGTAGTGAGATGTGTGTTTCGCTTGTTCAACTGCAATTCATGTAAGATTTTGATGCAATCCTTCAGTTCTGCAAGCTTATAGTTTGTTTGTTCTTGCAATTTCACACACCAAGGATGTGAATCAGGGTCAATGGTGAATCTAGAAATAATTACCATTGTGGAGTCCTTTCAGCGATAGAACCAAACACGACTCCTTAATCATGCTAAGCTATAAACAACAAAATTATATAAAAAGCATAGTTCAATTCTTGTCATTTTTACCATCTGAAAGCTAGAAATCGGAATCGTATTTAATCCATATAGGCAAAATGTTACGTTACAAATATCAAAAATAAATAAATAAGAGAGGATACTTCATAAATAGTGATTAAAGAATGTAGTTATTGTTTCGTACCTGAGATTTGAAGAGATTTAGGGTTTGAATTGTGAATAAACTTGAGTAAAATCATTAACCGGCAAAGAGCTCCTGAAAGATGGCATCTCTGAACTGACGAAGTAACTAGTTGAAGTTTACAACCATAAATGAAGTTTGGAATCTGGCAGATATTGATGAAGAGCGAATCGAAGATCGAAGATTGGAGATTAGGGCTCCTGACGTCGTCGACTTCACAACTGTTGAAGAGCAAACCATGGAAGATCGGGATTGAGTGCAATAGCTAAATTTCGAAGATTGGGGAGGGAGTAGAACTTCGATTAGGGTTATTTTGTTTTAGGAGGGAAACGAAAATGGCTAAGTGTTACTTTGGAAGGGAGACGAAATTGAGTGTGTTTTTGGGAGGCAGACGAAAATTTGGGCCAAAGCGTTGCATATGTACATACAAAACAAATTATGTAAAAAAACAAATATTTAAAGGTAAACAATAACGCTTTAGAATAATGCGTTATTAAATGGTGTTATTAATAATATATTTTCTTGTAGTGGATGAAGAAGATTTAATTACTCAAAATCAGGAATCAACCGAAATTAATAATGAAATTAATCATCCTAATAAAAGGATTAAACTCTTAAAAGATCATCCTATTGAAAATATAATAGCAGATATGCAATTTATTGTTACAACTAGAAATCAACTAAGAAAAATGAGTAATATAGCATTTATATCATCTATTGAACCCAAAAATCCTAAAGAAGCATCAACTGATGATTCATAGATTTTGGCTATGCAAGAAGAATTAAATCAATTCACTAGAAATGAAGTTTGGGAACTTGTTCCTAGACCTGAAGATAAAACTATAATTGGAACTAAATGGGTCTATAAAAAAATGAATGAACAAGGTGAGGTCATTAGAAATAAAGCACGTTTAGTCGCCCAAGGTTACTGTCAAGAAGAAGGTATAGATTGTGACGAAACCTTTGCTCCTGTAGCAAGATTAGAAGCCATTAGGATTCTACTTGCTTTCGCAAATCATAATAATTTCAAATTATTTCAAATGGATGTTAAAAGTGCATTTTTAAATGGATTTGTAAAAGAAGAAGTATATGTTGAACAACCACCACTTTTTGAAGATGAAAATTTACCAAACCATGTGTACAAACTTAAGAAAGCTTTATATGGTCTAAAACAAGCTCCTAGAGCCTGGTATGATAGACCAAGATCTTATTTATTTTAGTTTTTCAATCTTTATTATTTTATTTAATATTTCATTATGATATTTTTAAAATTTAAAAGATGTTTAAAGTCCATATTTCTTACCAATTTGATTTTGATATTGAGTGTGATTACTACCTTTCATGAATATGTTATAGTTTTAATACCATTTATTACCTTTAAACTCTTTCTTTACAACTCTTTCAGCCTCATTCATTAGTTTCCTTAACTTAAGTCTAGTAATTGGTGTGTTTTACCTTTGTTTGCTTAAAGTGATTTTAGTTTGATATATGTATACATACATAGACACACACACACACACATGTATATATATGCTTGTCAATTAGATATTACTTATAACTCGTGTTTATCTTATAATATGAATGTCACTTACCGTAGTATATATATCATCATATCATTCTGCATATTTTTTTACTTCATTATCAATTTGTTTCATATTACATATCATTATGCATCCTATTTCATATCACATTTCATTGCATATTATATCATAAATTACAATGCATGAAATATCATAATCATTTGTATCACAAGTTGCACTTCATTCTGCATATCATCTCATGCTACATTGCATATGTCATACATTTCATACTGCGTTACAAACTACATATTGCATACATATATACATAACGAGTGTATTTTATTTAGGAGGAATTTGTAGTATTGTCTTATAATATAGGATTATTAGTTTTTGATGTTTTGATTGACTTGTTTGACTTGATTGACTTGATTGACTTGATTGACTTATTTGACTTGTTTGACTTGATTGATTTGTTTGACTTGTCTGACATGATTAGTTTTGATGAGTGTGTTGAAATATTCTTAATAAATAATTTATGTTCTTATATTTGATTTCTAACTATTATAAGCATTATCATAGATTCTTAGTTAGGATAGTAAGTAATTTAGGATTAAGTTCTACTTTTAGAGTTAAGTGTTGATTATTTATGATAACACTATCATTATCATCACATGTTATATAGTATTAGTTTAAGGGGGAGTTTTATATTTTTATGGTTTTAGGATGGTTTTTTTGTTGATGACAAAGGGGGAGAAATATAAAATAGGATAGTTAGGCATAGATTAAGGGGGAGTTATTAGGATAGAAGTAATATTTTATAAACAAAGGTTATCATCATCAAAAAGGGGGAGATTGTTAGTCCATAAGATGATGGTTTTGATGACAACAACCTTAGAATAGATTATAAAATATAAATACTAACATTACAAGTTTAGATATATATGTATATGCAGGATTTAACCATGCAGGTATCAAGAATGAAGACTGAACAGTATAGAGATTCAAGATATAGAGATAGAAGACTCATGAGTATCAAGATTATCAAGAGTTCAAGAGTTCAAATTTAAGTTTGTTTTATTAGGAATATTTGTTAAAACGCGTAGAAAAGACTGGCATCTTAATATCCAATTTATTCGTGGAATGGAATCCACTTCGAGCCCGTTAAAGGGATGGAACCCTAAGTAGGATGGAACCTATGAAAATCTAGTGGGACATTGTTTTGTATCCACTAATTTTAATTCAAATGATTTTACAAAATTATCTTATTTTCAAAATGATTTCAAATCTTTCTTTTTAAAGATTCAAAACTCTCTATCCTGATTTTAAATAATTTTAGCCTCAAAAACATCTTTAATTTCAAAGTCAAATTACTCCTGATTTTAAACTATCTTTTCAAATAATATATTTAACATTTAAATTATTTATACTTTGATTTAAATTATAGTTAAATAATATATATATATATATATTGTTCTTTATATTTACTTATGAATTTCAACTATATTCAAGTATATTTATAAAGTTTTAAATAGTTTTTATATAAGATAAATATCATTTTTATAGAAATTCAAAACATCAATTTTGGCTGAGGGATGTCGACATGCCCCTAGGCACTATGTCGACATGGTGACAGTTGAGTTCAAAATTCAAATTTCAAAAGAAGTGTCTATTCGCCATAACTCTTCATGAATGGTCATGGCTGTTGATCTTCTATAAATAGGGGTCAGTTTCAATGAATTTTTAATCACTTTTTTCTGGTTTTCACTTCTCTTTTTCTTCCACATTTCTTAATACAAAATCATACCATTACTCTGCCGAAATCAACATCGAATCATACTCGATTACTTCTAGTTTGATTCTCATCACTATCTCTACAAGGTTCTCAGTGCTATTCAGAGTTATAGACTTCTTTGTAATATATTAGCGAGAAAAGGTGTGATTGTAGCCTTGGAAATCAATTAAGAGAGAAAAGGTGTGATTGTAGCCCTGGAAATCAATTGGGTGAACTTGTTGCCCCGGAAACCAAGTATCTCTACCCAGAGGATTGTTATTTTGGAGGGTGTACCTCGTAGCCCTGAAACCGAGGGTTGTAATTATTGAATTGAATTTGAAAGGAAATCCGTACTTGTGTTGCCGAACTGGATGTAGGGTAACTCCGAACCAGTATAAAATTCGGTGTGTTCTTTCCTTTACTGCTTTTACTTTATATTTGCATCTGTGTTTGATTATGTGTTCAAATCTGTGTCTATTTAGTGTATACATTGTTAACAAAGTAAGATAAACTCAAAAAGATTAACAAATTTCTTTAAACACTATTCACCCCCCCTCTAGTGTTAATTCTAGCCTTAAGATCCTTAATCCGCATTTCTCACAGTGTTAGCCTACAATAATTTTCTACCCAGCCTATGCATATGGATAATTAATTGCTCATAAACTGGTCAAGCACAGTCAACAATCAGTAAATAATAATAGTGCTCATAAACTGGCCGAGCGTAATCCAAACAATCAATCAATGAAATAAACACAATAATAAATGATAATCAACGCTTCATTCTATCAAATATATATAACACATTTTATTTTATCTTGGGTTAAAATGGTTTGATATTTATTTTCGAGCATACGGGCTTTCCCTTCGACATGTTCTGTCCCTCCGCCCAAGTCTCCTTGGATCTCACAGATGAAACACGTGTACTAGTCGATTCTGCATACCCCATTAAGTATTTAACTTTTAAATTTTAAAATGCTTAATTAACCATCCAAACATAGTCAAACAAGGAAATCAAACTAGTTTTTAGCAAACTAAGTAAACAAGCATTCAACAAGAGTTTTCAAACAACACTTAACACTTAAAGCTCCTTCAACTTAGCAATTGTCAAGACCCGATTCTTCGACTTCTAAAAATCAACATTAATACGTCCACTGTATCAATTGCCGAACAATCAAATGCCGGAAAACCGAACCCTAAGGGTTTAAAAAGAAGAGGTAGAAGAAGATAGAAGAAAAAGAAAGAAAAAGAAATAGAAACAATAACAGAATCTCACATTCGCAGCGGAACAATATATAATAGATAATCACTAGTCTTTTAAACAAAGAACTATATCAGTTTATACATAAATCATCAGAGTTACAACAACAATACACATCACTGGACAGTTATATACACTTGTCCAAATACAGAATACACAGCGGAATAAATAAACAAGTACGGGAGTACGTCTCGCCATCCAGCTTGCCTCCAAAGCTCCAGAATATCCAGAATATCCTGATAACATAACTCTAGGCTGCCCGTGTGGAAAATTATGGGCACCCAGAGTTTAGGAACGAAACAATAAACTCCGAGTCAGTCATGGTGACTGGTGTGAGATCGTAAAACAGTTATTTTCACAAAGAAAATAAAATTAATTCGCAATGCTTTTGGAAAATGAAACTACCATAAGACCTCCCACCACACACACAATGCAATCGCAGACTTGGAGGAGTTTCTTCTTATGATAGTCAAATATGCTTACTACGCAAAAGAAATTCTTCTGATATTATTATTAGTGCATAGTGTACAAAATCATTTCAAAAATATAATATTAATCTTAGCCAGCATAGGTACCATTATATTATGCCTGCTATAGCTGCCGCCTAAGGAGACAGGTTATACAAATTGCAATCGTAAAGGGCTCGTATTGTTTCTTTGGATTTTCCAACAAATGGTCAGGCTAAGGAACTTTCTACTGCTACATGGGAACGCCTCTGGCGGGACGCCCCGAGAACCACCTGGCTCTCTGCCAACACAAGGCCGGTTACCCCCTTCCCGGGTAGTAAACTTGAGATATGCCACCCCCGGTCCTTTGGGACCTTTACCCGAGGCGCCTCGATCACACAGCAACAATCACACAGAGTAAATGAGATTGGAGCAACCACATAGGTTAAATACCAGGGCTCCATACCTGATACCACCTTTTTCCAAAAGGAATGGTCATTGTGACGCCCCACCTCTATGCTCATAATAACAAAGAGTATTAAAAGAAATACTGTCTATTATTACGAAGAATAAGGCTGGATAGGAGCGACCATCCGTAGTTGACCTTACACTAATATTGGTTATCTCGATAGGAGTGGTATATACTTTTTATTTTTCATCTATCATTTATTTACTCCCATCGACACACCCAATTATCAGTATAAAACAAACTACGATAGTTCATAATAGTTTAGGACATTAGATATAACAATAACACAGATAATATAAATGCGGAACTCAGATAAAACAAAAGTCTCATATATATATAACTGATGTCAGTTAATACATAGTTGACACAATACATATGATACAACTACAACTGTCTACTCTCGAAGTTATATATACAAGTACATTATCGACTAATATACATGAATACATATCGTTCTATACAATGACACGACTACTACAGAATGACACCGACAACTTCAGAAGATGTGAAAAGTCTTCGAATCCTGAACAGCAACTCAAAGAAGAAAATCTACAACCTGAAATAACTCGGGTCTGACCCGAGTATTACATTCAGAAGAAAATAATACCCAGGTCAGTCTAATTCAAACCAGTTTATTAGTGCATAGAGGCAATAATAATTTTAATAGACGATAGTCACAATAATTCCCGTCTATCCGATTCTTTAAACAAAGAAACCGGATAACGGTCAATATAACACTTAACAGTGTTTAACAAAAATCAGCAGATTTAAATCATCAACAGAGATGAATAAACAATTTATCAAATCGACTAAATCAATTTAAAACTGTCAAATCTGATAGGGCTGCAGTACACGCACGCGTGTACTGCCTCGCCACTATCGTAGGAGATACACAAAAGCTCAGTGAAAATCACAACGATCGCAAGGTCAAACCCCGAAATCGGGTTCAACTCAAGTTAATATGAAAACAGATCCAAATGCATTAATGCAATGCAAAACAACAAAGACCAAAACGGCATATAAAACCAAACTGCAGTCACCCCAAGTGTTCAAGGGCAACTGTAAACAAGAAACTGAATGCTAAGGTCAAGCCATGGTCGTCATGACTCAACTCAATTACAAAGCTTCAACAAATCAAAATGGCATCTAAGCAACTTGCATTAAAAGTTATGCAGTGATCAAAATAGGCTGCAAGATGTATGCAACCAATAGGCATGTAACCTCTGCTGCAACATGTAAGATCTCCAATATATGCAGTAAAATGACTGCAACAAAACCCAAGTAGTACCGAATATAGTCCTCAATAGATGTAGTAAAACGACTGCGACAATTTGCGACAATTAACAGAAAATGCTACATGAAGTCAAGAGACAAAAGTGAAGGCTACATGTGAAACAGGCCACACTTCCTATCTGTAGCAAGGAATCCAAAAACCCAAGTAAAGCTACTGCAATTTAATACCAATGCCATGAAATCAAAATGATAGGGAATTCCTGCAGGCATGGTTGCAATTGGAAAGTGGTTTTCCTGTGTGTGGGTAAAAACAGTTGATTCAATATTCTTAGATAAGTCAAACTTTGAGGAATCAATATCAACTGCATCACTGTCATTATCTTGCTTTTTGCTTTGACTGTTAAGACTGTCTAAGAGACCCTGCAACAATCCAAATAGTCTAGGGTAGATATGTAGGTCAATATTTCTCAAAGAGAAGCAGGCTTCATGTTTAAGTATGCATCCCTCTTCCTTAGCATGATACTTAAATGAGAAACATCCCACTTTAGAAGCTTCGATGTTTGATGAGTTGAGACCAACATGTTCAACACAAGCCTGTGTAAAACTGCAAGAATCATTTGTTGACAAGAGTATGACATGGCTGCCTGATTCCTCTTTTCGATAAAACTCATCGGCTTTCAAGAGCTTAACGTAGATAGAACATTCAGGGAACTTCTGCATAGAACATCTAAGATAGGCATTCCAAATGTACACTGAAACAATTTAGTGAAGTACTAGACTTCGAACTAGTGTACCAATGGATACCAGACTCAAGTATAACAATTGACTCGACAACAGCAAATGCCCAAAACTGTCAAGTTACAGGGTTCGATATAATACCCAAAACAACTTGATACCCGATCACCATGTTTGAACCAACTGAAGTGATAAAACACAGTCCTGGCATCGAAAATACCCTCAATACAATTCACATTCGAATATAGTGAATATATCCAGATGACCATGAATTTTAATAAACCAGACAAGTTACATAAAGAAGCAACTCAACAAAACCAAATCAAAACAGAAAGTCGAAATCAACCAGCGAAACGATGACTGAAATCAACACTGTCAAGACTGAATTACCAACATCAAATATACTCAAACGAACCAGACTGGCTACACACAGCAAAAGGGCAGACTTAGTTATGACAGAGAAAACAACGCATACAAACTAGAATAACGTATGAAGTGCACACTAGTGTACATCAATAAAGAACACAATTCCAGGCTCGAAGCAAATAAACCAGT
The DNA here is from genome assembly GCA_030737815.1 of Allium fistulosum. NCBI lineage: Eukaryota > Viridiplantae > Streptophyta > Magnoliopsida > Asparagales > Amaryllidaceae > Allium > Allium fistulosum. The sequence continues at coordinate 1,330,801,553 of CM060902.1, read as the reverse complement.
GAACATTACAGTTCCACAATCAAGTGAAGATGCCAAATGCAACAGACAACAAAATCGTGACAACCACGAAATTAACTCAAATCGGCACACACAACATTCATACGACCGAGGTCACATGAAGCCGTGGTGGCCATGGAAACTATCATTAAACTAAGAAATCGAGGAATCGACTAAATCGAGTAAAATCATCAACCTCAAAGCAAAGTCAAACAGCTGAATTGAATTAAATCACAAAATTAAACGAACAAAACATAGGAATTCAACCCTAATACACTCGAGGTTGAAAAAGATATGAGTGAAGAAAATCACCCAAAACGACAGTACCAAAACCCACGAGAACCAGCATCAATATATACGAATCTGATTAAGTCAGAGAAAATACTAGCTTTTCAAACCAAAACGAACAGTCGACGTTCAGCAACCAAGAAGAACTAGATGTGAGTGAATGTTCACTCACCTTAGGTTCGAAGATCCCAAGACCAGTCGCCGCCGATGCAACCACTTCGATCGAGCAGGCAGCGGCGCCATCGAATTCGTGAAGCCCTAGCTGGATTTGGGAACGAAGAAGTATAAGGCCGCCATTTTTCGTTTCTTTGTTTTTAGGGTTATGGTCGAGCAAAATGAACCAGGGGAAAAATAGGTCGAACTGATTTTCATAGGGAAAGGCATCTACCTAGATAGGTAACCCAACCCAATACAACCATGGGCTACACAAATTTTTAAAGTCCACAATTTATCAATTTTATTAAAAGAGATTTTATACCGACTCACATCTTCAAATGACAACCAGCTAGCGACAATAATTGTTTAATGATGATAATAAATTTTCCAACAGCAATTAACCAACAATTCACTCGTCATTAGACGATAACAAAATGATCGCGGAATCTCAGGTTGTTACAGTCATACCCTAGGGGAGCTACCCCTGAAACCTTACCGCATCTTTCTTGTTTCGACCATTTCCAGTCTGTGAGGCTCAATGAGGTCTCGTCCACAAAGCTACGCTTTTTCACAAAGCCACGCGTTGATCAACAAATGATCGATAAATAATCATCACACAGCAACACTTAGCATGCCACACTACCAAATTGGGACTATATCGCTGATAACCTTCAACTACATAACCTCTGAGCTCGTACGTCTCAGAGAAGGGTGTTAAGCTAAGAGAATAAATTCTCCGCCACCAATAGAAATGTATTTGAAAGAAATCTGCTTTATATCTCAAAATGTAATGTCAGACATGTAACCATACAAGTCTGTTCCGGGTTCGAACAGAACCGAAGGCACTTCCAAAGAAGCCCTTGCAATCCGGGTATTCACTAATCACGTCCGGACTTCCCATCACAAGAAGAGTGATATAAATCTCTATACCGGAGCAACTCGGTGCAGAGACATTCGACAGGTTGTACTTTCATTTTCGAAAATACCCGGTCTTCAACACCGGTCTTCAATTGTAATTCATAACGTCGTATCATTATTCGGAATGGGTTATATAACACAAAGTCCACTCCCGGCTAAACCGAATAATGAGCGTTTGTTTTAAAAACAAATTCAAGTGCCATTTCAAAGGCAATATTGATAGTCGGTGATTTAACTATCAAACAACATTCACAACATTCACAACAATCATCAGATTTAAATAATTTTCCCAAATTATTTATTTTCAAAATATCTTCACAAGATATATATTTTTCCACTCTTCAACACTTTGAAAACATATTTCAAATCACTTTTCACCTTTCAGCTTTTGAAAATAAATTTCAAATCAATTTCCTTACGCGGAATATATTTCCAAATATTTCTTTTAAAAACCAACTTTAGAACCTTTAATTTATATTTTTAAAAGCTACTTTGGAATATACTCGGCTTTATAGTGAGAATAAACAATCACTTCAAAATGGTTCATTTAAACCAATTAAATAAATCCTTATCGATTTATTTTAAATTTACATTCCAAACCGTAAATTTATTTCCACACTTTAAAAATAAATCAGTGTTTATTTTTTTAAAACAAATTTCCCTTTCCTTTATAAATTCCATTTGAATTTACATTCCCAAATATTCACTTTTTTATACGATTTCAAATCGATTTCTCAAATTATTCACTTTCAACTCCAAATCAACTTTCAAATTGATTTCCAAATTTATTTCCAATCCCAAATTGATTTTCCAAATTTATTTCAAACATTAAATCAATTACAAATTGATTTACAAATTTATTTCCAATAACAAAGCATTTATAAATTGATTTTCTAAGTTTATTTCAGCACAAAATAATTTTCATTCAAACACCAAATCGGTTATCTTATTAATTTCCCAAAAATTTATTTTCAAACACCCAATCAATTGGACTTTAAACAAGTTCATCACTTTTAAAATAAATCTCTTTATTCTTTCCAAATTATTTAAAATTCCATTTCCAATAAATTCTTCAACTTTTAAATAATATTATTCAAAATCCATTTATTAAATCTTTTCACCATATCTTGGAATTAATTCGATAAGATTACAAAAATCAACTTTTTACCGTTAAATTCTTTCTTTTAAATTTATTCAACTCTTAAAAATAAATTTACTTAAATTTTTCCACTTTAATTTCAAAATCCAATTTATATTTATTTCTGGTATCCAACGATACCAAAAATACATTCGACTAAATTTAGCCTTCAACAATTCCAATCACACATATAATCGCACACAGATTATAAACAATCACATCACAATATATGAAACAAATTCACATAATTTGAGGAATTCAGTTGGATCCCTCCAACCTGTTTCCCTGCATCCACAGACGTTAGCACAATACCAATTCCACTTCGAGGTGGAATATCGCGGTATATGGGATTTAAAAAATATCTTCTGCTATTATGCGGTGCAATAGGGTCTCATCCGCTATATAATGCGGGAAATCACAACTCCAATATATATATATATTCCAATATATATATATATTTTGAAAGGCAAGCAGGGTTGAATGGTCCCTTACTATATTTATTAACCACACAAAAACAAAAACAAAAAGAGAGCAATAATAAGCTAGAGCTCTCAAAAGAAAACAGGGAAGACTAAGAAGTAAATAAGAATGAAAGACTTAAAAAAAACCAAACAAGAACAGCACAAGGAAAGGAAATAATAAAAACCCTAATCCAGAGAGCCATAAGCAACACGTAGGGAAGACTTTTCCTTGACTCTAGATATTATGATGTTTATCAAGGCACTTTCAAGTTTCATTTTATTCTCAAAAACTCTAGCATTTCTCTCAGCCCATATCACATCCACATAAACTTTCAGAAGCAGTAACAGCCTATAAGATGAAGCATCCTTCCATCTTGTTCTTCTGAAGACTCTATTCCATTCAGCACTACCATTCATTATTGGCTCAGAAAATCCTCCATTGAAGAGAATAGCTTTCCAGATTCTTTTAGTAACCATACAATCAAAATAGAGGTGTGAGCCATCTTCAATATGATTATTGCAGAAGTTACACATCAAGTCCACAGAAAAACCTCTCCTACATAATTTATCCTTGGTCATGAGTGCATTTCTTAGGACTTTCCATAAAAAGAAGTTCAGTTTTTGAGAAGTGTTTGTATTCCAGACTCTAGCATGCCATCTAAAGATAGGGCTATTCTCATCTCTTATCAAAGCTTTATAAATTCTTGATATGGAGTGCTGCCCAAGATTAGCAGTCCACACATACCCATCATCACCAGTAGGGTACTTCTTGCTTTGCACAACAGCCCACAGCTGATTGATGATAGGGTTGGAGGAGTAAGGCAAAACAATTTCACCATTATAAAAATAATCAACTGCCCTAGCATTCAAGGGGATGCCTGTTTGATTCCTCTGCTCATAGGAGAGCAAATCATGCAATATAATTCCTCTTCCCACCCATGGTTCAAACCAGAATATAGCTTTACTACCAGGGCCAAGCACAAGCTGGACATATGGAAGTAAACTGCCCCTGAGTTTAAGGATTGATCTCCACACTCAACCACACAGAGGAGAGGATTCAATTTTCCAGAAGTTCTTATTGCCAAGATGATGATGCCTAGCCCATTTAACCCACAAATTAGGTTTTTCATTAATCAAATTGTCAAAATGCTTTGAAAATGCAGCTTGATTCCAAGTCCTCATACATTTTATTCCCAATCCACCATATTTTTGTGGTTTCTCCAATTTCGCAAAAGCAATAGGAATGAGTTTTGTAGAATACATATCCCCAGTCCATAGAAAATGATTCATTGCTTTCCTGATGCTAGATAAAAGAGCAGAAGGTAAATTAAAGCACCTGCACCAATAAACAGTCATAGCTTGTATTATAGATTTTATGATTGTGGTTCTGCCTGCCTGAGATAACTTATTGCTTGCCCATCTATTCATAGCTTTAGTTATTCTTTCAAACAGAGGCAAACAAGCAATTGCTCCAATTTTTCTAGAGCACAAAGGGATACCCAGATGCATGGTACCCTCAGGAAGATTAGGAAGTTGACTTTCATGGTGTATGTTCTAATTGTCATTGTCATTGAGTCCTGCCACCATTAGGAATGACTTGCTTCTGTTGACTTGTAGACCAGTGTACTTCTCAAAAGTGTGAAGGATGCCTTTGACACATTCCATTGAAGATACTGTAGGCTTAATAAAAAGTATAACATCATCTGCAAAAAGAAGAGAGGTAATAAGAGGATTCCTGCATTTGGGATGCAACTTGAAATTGTTGTTCCTGACTTGATTGTTAATAAGCTGAGTAAAAAATTCCATCACAATTATGAACAAATAAGAAGACATCGGGTCTCCCTATCTTATTCCTCTTTGACTTCTAAAATATCCAACAGTGCCACCATTGTAACCTAATGAGAAGGAGACTGTTGAAATACATGTATATATCCAGCTAACAAAGTGGCAAGGAAACCCCATTAATCCCATAATACCAGTCAGAGCTTCCCAGCTAACTGTATCATAAGCTCTTCTTATATCAAGCTTCATCATAGCTCTTGGAGAAACATGAGCTCTACCATAACCATTAAGTAGTTCATGAGTAACCAGCACATTATCTAGGATACTTCTATTATTCAAAAATGCAGCTTGGTTCTCAGAAATCACTGTAGGAAGCACATGTCTAAGCCTAGCAGCAATAACTTTAGATATGCATTTGTATATTATGTTACAGCAAGCAATAGGACGAAATGCATTAAGAGTAGCAACATGCTTACCTTTTGGCACCAAACATGGTAGCATTTATGGGAATAGGCAATTTATTGTGCCCAAAAAAATTATGCATGGCTGCCTTGAAGTCATTAGCAATGACATCCCAACAATGAATAAAGAAAACAACATTAAAACCATCAGGACCACCACAAGAATCCCTCTTCATACCAAACATAGCATTATATATTTCTTCATCAGTTACTCTTGAAGACAAAAATTGGATATCAGACTCAGACAGGACAGGCAAAGGAATAGACATGAGCTCATGAGAGTTAGGGTTCCATGCTTCATTTGGGGAGTAAAGATTGATATAATGATCAATGAAAGCTTTGTCAATTTCATCTGGCTTGTTTAAAATCCTTCCTTCCTCATCTTGTATTTGGTGGATGTTTCTTTTTGCATTTTTAATTTTTAGGGTACTATGATACAGTTTAGAATTTCTATCACCATACAAATCCCACTCCTTCCTCAATTTTTGTTTCTTCATGCTTAGCTCATAGGCCATTGCTTCTGATAATAGCTGTGTTAGTTCATGTTCTTGCTCAGATAGACTGCTATTACCTGGTTCTTCAAGCATACTCAATTGAATAATAGACAGTTGATTCTGCAGATTATTAGAGTTCTTGTTACCATCACCATACTTGTTCTTTGCCCATCTCTTTAAAGCTTCCTTGGTTGCTTTCAATTTTTGCTGCAAAATAGACATTTTGTTACCAAATTTAGGATGATTCCATACATTAACAACTAAAGGCATAAATTCTGGATCTTTGATCCACGAGTTAAAAAATTTAAAACTGGAGTTCCTCTTAATGGCATTGCATTCAGTGGCTAAAAAAATAGGTGAATGGTCAAAGAGCAGAGGAGGGGGGATATGATTCAGAGAATTAGGGTATTGAGTTAGAGCTTTGGTGTTGAGAAAGGTTAAGTCAAGTCTACTCATGGTTCTCACTCATGATCTACTTTTGTTTTTCCAAGTGTATTTTGGACCAACATAGGCAGCTTCATGTAAATTGGAGGAAGAGATAGCATGGTTGAGAGGAGCAATGTCAGAATAGAAAGGGGAGTGCCACCATAACGATCATCAGCAGCTAACATACAATTAAAATCTCCTAACACAAACCAAGGATGTGTTTCCTGCCTAAGATGTGGTAAATAGTTCAGCATATCTTGTCTTGCTGCAACATGGTTTTCCCCATAAATAAAGGTCAGATAGAAGGAAGTTGTGGTTGGTAAATGCAAGGCATGGAAATGAATGAATTGTTTGTGGGATATAATTGGAGTGAGATTGTAGAAGGTTGGATCAGAAAGAACCATAATTCTGCCATATGGAGCCTCAATCGGATTATGATGAACACTTCATAGTGGATTAATATGATTGGCTGCTTTGAGGGTAAGATCAATGTTAAGTTTGGTCTCTAGAATGCTAAAGATTCCAAGATTATTATCATAATTTGTTTTGCTTGCACAAGTTTTATTTCCAAATGTGCACCTCTTATATTCCAAAACCCTATTTTTTGTAACATGGATTAAACTAATGGTTGATTAGTTTGTAATCTCATAGACCTTCTAAGGCCTAAAGTTGGGGTTGTATCCTTTTCAGGTAATGTTTCTACATAGTCAACATCCTTGCCTTTGTCAAAATCTGACAGGTAACTTTCTTTTTTCCTCTTAATACTGCTGTGATTCTTATGTTGAGGGATTGGAGTTTTGGACAGTGTGGATTGTGGGTATTCTTGAGGAAGTATATAACCAGGAGAGGAAGATATATGAGAATAAGGAGGTATGGATTGATAGTTAGGGGTTATGGTTACTTCTGAAACATGCACACTGACATTGTGTGCATGTGAAATTTCAGTTTGCTCATGATGATTGAGCATATTGATGGAATGAGATGCTTTGGTTATAGAGTTTTGAGTCAGCTTACTGGGTAACAGGGAATGCACACAATTTCCACCCAAATTGTCTTTACTTCCATTATTTTCTGAATGCTTATTTGTTTCAGCTTGCATATCTACTTTTTGTTTTCCTTTTGTCAGTTCATACTCTTTTGCCTTTCTTACCCCAACCAATTCCTGAACTAGCATCCCATAGTTTTTAGCAAGTTGAGAATTAGCTTCTAGATCTGCTTCATCAATTTGCACTTCTGAATTCTTCTCCTTATCTTCACCCAAACTTTCTTTAGCCACTATTGCTTCCTCAATGGTCAATCCAGTTGCATCATTTAACTGTTCAGTATAAATTTTATTTCCACTACCTCCAATACTCAGTTCTCCATTTTCCTCAGTCAAATTTTGCAGCACTTGAAATTTATTGCCCGTATTATTCTCTAATTCCTCAACAACTTCTCCTTCTTCAACTAAATCCACAACATTGTCCTTGTTATTATAAGTTTCAATTCCTACTTTCCTTGTTTCATTTTCTTTGTCACTTCCATCCCTACCACTCCCACCATCTTCCTTAGTCTTCATTAAATCACTCTTTCTTTTGCTCCCATGCTCAACTTTTTTCCAAACTCTAGAGGACTTATTATGCATAATATTGACATTTTGATCTTTCACCAGGGAACCTTTATTTGGAGCTTGTTTTGACAAAGTATTTGTATCATTCTTTATTGCTTCATCTGACTTTATATACTATAGCTTGTTTTGCTATATACTACTATATATACTATCACAATCATGCAATCAATCAATAACTGCAATTCAATTTTAACTTGAGTGAGAAGATCTCACCTTTATTTTATTTTGCAATCCATTTCCAATCCAGTTTGTCTTCTTTGCAATTTTTGACCTTGTATAACAATTTTATACAATTTATTAATATTCGAACAAATCGAACTATCAATTTCCGTTTAATAGATTTATTTAACTAATAGTTTTATTTAAACCAATTTCTCCTTTAACAAATTTATTTGACTAAAAATAAAATTTAAAACTAAATTTTCTTTAATAAAATATCTTTAGTAACTAAAATAACCAAATAAGTTAATCTATCAATTTATTCACCAAAGCTATTATTTTTAAAAACAAACCAATAAATTAGAATACGTAAGTGTATATTTATTTTGAAATCGTATATATATATATAGTCTATATAGATTTTAGAAATAATTTTTTTATTATTAAACTTTTAAACACTTCAAAATTCCTATTATTATTATTCTCCAAAATTTATCTATAAGATAATTCCTGTTTACCCATATATAAAAATTATTTAAAATGCAGGTGAATATATATTCCTCTTCAGTAATGAATATTGCCTTTTACTGTAAAGATTTTTCCTTTCTTCAATCTATGTATATATATATCTATAAAATTTGAATAAAATAAATTACTCTATACCTTACTGTCGATCGAAACTCCAGACTACCCAAACGATCTGATCCCTTCAACCTGCCTCCGACGAACTCCCAACATCGCCTATTAGAAACGATTGAATTCGAGTTGAATTCCACTTCCTCTAAGAACACGAAGCTCTAGCCTCGCGCGCGCGTGCCACACGATGCGCCACCACATGTCGTCGCTCCCTAAATCGCCCAGCCACCTTGATGCCTCATCGCCTCGATGACATCGTCCAGCCTCCTCGTCGACTTCCTTCCCCGCCACCTCATCGTGAGTCACGGCCAGTCGCACTCGCGTTCTCGATGAACGAGAACGAATCTCGTATGATCCCTTGAGCTGATGATGTTCGATTCGAATAGAGAAGAAGAACGAGATTTAGGGATTTCGATTAATACTGATGTCGATTTGAACTGAGGCTTGACTAATTCAAACAGCTTTGATTTCTTTAAAAATGAGTTCGGCCATTTTAGTTTCATTTCTTTGGCTGTTGAATTGAACGAGAAATATAAATTTTTTTCTCTTTGCGTTTAACAATGAGATGAAGGGGACAAGAAGTGATGGTCGCTTGTGCAAAGTTGGCTACGGTGATTTGAAAAAAAAACTGATGGAAAAAAAAGTTGATGTGAAATAATTTCAACTGTAGTTGACTAGTATAAATATTCAATTTAAATTCAAATTCAAAATTTAAATCGTCATGAATTTGCAACTCAAAATATCGACCTCCTATCGAGACGTGCCGCTAGGCGTTCGTAATGTTATACGCCTATTCCGAACACAATGGAAAAGGTTTCGACTCCAAATTCGATCGTATGGAGAAGATATCTTTTTGGACCAGTTATTAAATTAAATTTTCGATTTAATTTCAGCATGTTTGCTTATCGTACGGCCAAACGATCACTCCAAACATTACGAAAATTGAAAGCCGATAATAATACAACATTACGGATCCAATGGAACTGGTTTCGTCGAATTCCGAGACTGTGCCTCGGAAACTTATTTTTAAATTCAATTTAAACGATAAAATTTCAAAACTGAACAAAGCATCTCCAAATTCAATTCTGAAGCTTCTATTATCTTCAGTATAATCAATATGAATTTTCCAAGACTTCATATTATTTTTAACAGGCTTAAAATTGAAGATTCAAATTTTTACCCAAATTTTAACAATTAAATTCACTAATTTAATTACCAAACAAACTCGGATATTTAAAATTCAAATTAAACTAACATTCAAATATTTAAAATCAATTAAATATTCAAATTTCAAATGTCAAAAATTCAGGGTCGTTACAGCAATGGTTTTAAGGAACTTAAAGGAATAAATAACTCACTTTGGATTCTCCTCCGTCAAACTTTAAGGCAAGGAACTCAAGATCTAATGCACACTTCCTACCATGTATCGAAACTAAACCAAAATAAGCCTGATTTCCTCCTTCCTCCCAAGTGCTCGGCCAAGGCTTGAGATGGAGGTTGGCCGAAAGTATAGAGAAGAAGTGGTGGAGCTTTAACCTTGAATTCTCAAAACTAGATCCGAAAAATAGGTCATCTTCTCTCTGAATTTTGACCCTCTTACTCTTAAAATTTAAAAATGTTACTAACTAAAAAGTTGTTGAAATTTTTTTTCTCTTAAATTAAAAAAAAAATATTCACTTGATTTCGAGTGGTTTTGAAGGAGATATGATTGAATGAAGAAGTGGTATTCTTGGATTCACAAAAAATGAAGCCCGAAAATGCACTGCAAAGAATTGAAATTTTGACATAGCTAAGCTCAAAAATGGAAGAAGTGCGCAACATAAAAGTTGTAGCTAATGGAATTTTATATGTTTTGAAAAAAAGAATTTCTTTATACAGGTCGTTTTTGAGGAAGTTATGATCATAATAAATAGAGGTATTTTCGTCCATAAAACTGGGTCAGAGAATGCACTGGAAATAAGTTAATTTTTAACATAATAACTCTTGGGTTTTGTAGAAATGATGTAAATAAAAATTGTAGCCAACTCAATTATCTTGAGTTTGAAAAAAATAATTTCCCCAATTAGATTAGTTTTAAGAAAGTTATGGTGGTGAGAAGAGGAGATAAAATATGGAGAAGAATGTGAAAAATGAGAGAGAGTGGAGTTCTATTTATAAGCATGAGACTTAAGCAAATTACCACCTCACCCTTGCTACTACACTCATTTTTGGCCATACATTTCCTCCCCCTTTCCAAGGCAATGAGATGACACTAAGTACACAACCATTAATGAAGAGAAGACATGGTAATATGATTTTGTACTTAAGCACTTAAGTAAACTTTTTCCAAATCTTCTCTTAAGTCACATCATAACAAAAGTGAACTTTTTTTGTCTTTTATGCTAAATGCATATATGGTTTATATGCATGTTATAGGTATGTATATACATGTGTGTATGTGTATCAAATAACATTGCAACGATCCGAAACAACTTCCGTTCGACGAACGGTTGATAATCCGAAAAACGATCGTCGATCACATTTTCAGTTTTAAATCAAACTATTTATTTATGTAAAAAAAACTTAAAAGTAAATTTATTATCATCTTTAATTATTAAAAAAAGTTAATTTAAGCTATAAAACCATATTAAATAATATTAGAATTCAATTTTATCGAAAATCGGCTTTTGTCACTTTTCGACGAAAATCCAAACTTCTTGATTTTGTAATCAAATTCTAAAAATAAGTTCATCATTCTTATTTATTACATAAAACATAGTTATTTAAGTTTGAAAATTCTATATCTGAATATTTAAAATAAATTAAATATTCCATTTTCAAAGTGGTAAAACTTCGGGTCGTTACACTATAATAGCAAACGGGCTTTGTTCTGCTAAACACATGTCCAAGTTAATATAATAACAGAATGGGTTTTTATTCTGCTTAAATAGATGTGAACATAATCTACTTAGTGAACTATGGTAGAAAAGTGATTTATTCTACCAAATAAATATCCAATATAACTTAATTAGCAGAACGGTGTTTTATTCTGCTAAATAGATGTTATTGGGGTTCATGTTCAACTGGGGTTACATAAGGATAGTCGACAAAGAAATCCCTTGGATTTAAAACATTCTTTAAAAGCAAATTGCTTTTTGAAACAAAACCGATCTTTAGAAATAAAGTGGTTTAAAACTTTTATTTAATAATTAAATAACATTTAAACTTTTTATTTAATAATAATTAAACCTTTAATTAATAATTAATAATAATTAACTATTAAATAAATAATTAAATAATAATTATCCTTTAAAAATAAATAATTAAACCATGATTAATCTTTAATTAATTATTAAATAATAATTTAAACCCTTAATTAATAATTAAATATTAATTAATCTCAATTAATTAATTAATTATTCCTTAATTAAAACTTAAATAATAAATTAAACATTCATTTAAAATAATTAAATCATAATTAAGTTTTAATTAAACCTTAACTTAAATTAAACGTGATTAATAATTAATTCATAATTAATCCCTTTTACAAATAAATAATTAGTTAATAATTATTCTTAAATAAATAGTTAATTAATAATTAATCCCTAACTATTAATTAAATAATAATTAACTTAATTAATTAACTAATTATAAATAACTTAACCGATAGACACTTAAGTGTTAATTACCTTTATAGACTAATGATTAAGTATTAATTATCTTAATTAATTAAATAAATAATAATTAAAATAAATAAATAATTAATTAGTTAAAGAATTACTTTTTTTAATTAATTAATTAAAGTTTTGAAAACACTTAGCAAAAAGAATGCTTAAGTAAAACACTTTTTAGTTTTTCCAAAACCAGTTCGTTTTACGAACTGCACTTATAGCGACTGTCGATATATGACCCGAAATTTTTAAAAACTTGTTTTAATATGTCGAATGACTTTAAATACTTAGATTTCATGCATTATCTACTTTATAACTTAGTAAAGGGTTTTGAAAACAAAAGTAAGGTTTAGAACTAAATCTAAGTTTAAAACTTGAAATTTTTTTCAAACACAACCTTAAATGAAAACAAGTTAAACTAAGGATCTTGATGTCGCAAAATCACAACTTTAAGTGCTATTCATTTTAGGATACAATATCACATACATGATTACAAACATATACATTCCATAACCCACGACAAAAAGTAAAGATCAAACTTTTCCAAACTTTGCTAACTAACTTGCTTTAGTTATCATCCATTCCAAGTTAACACAACACTATAACCAAGTGCATATATATACATACCATCATCATCAATATTCAACCAACAAGCAATGATTTTACCAAGAAGTAAGCATCATATATATAAAGTTAGAAACTTTAGTAAAGGGGTGAGCTTTAACTCACCTTAAAGCTACCAAAACTTACTAACTCAACCCGATTTTTTTTTCTAACATTTGAAAATGACTTAGGGCTTTGCATTGAACTCGGAAAAATAGAATTTTTATGGCTTTAGGAGCAAAAGTGGTTCGGCCAAAGGCCTTTAGAGTTCAGCCATGATGCTTGAGGGTGGATGTAGGTCTTGGGTTGGTAAGGAGGAGTGTAGAAAGGAAAGAGGAGGCTTTGAAACAAGTTTTAATGAAATAGAAGTGAATAAAGCTAAGGTTCCAAACATTGGAAAGGCTATGGAATCCATTTAAAGGTTTTGAGAGCTTAAGAAAAATGAAATAAGTTTAGTAATGTGAATTGGAAATGAGAAAAAATGAGAAGGAAAATTGAAAAATTGTTTTTATATAACATGCATAAGGCGAATGACCAAAATACCCCTAAGTACATGCCCTCCTATCAATACTAACCACATCACCATGTATGTCTCCTCCTTGTCCCCCCTTTGTTTCTCCTTAACCAACCATGCATTAAGCACTTGTAATTATGTTGCATAATGCTTTTAGGTGATGTGATGTTCACCTTTTCACATCTTTTCAATGCTTTTAATTTTTATTTTAAACATTTATATTAACTTAAGTAAATAAATTTGTTTATATACATATGTAATATATAACTCTAACTTATATATAAATGTATGTGTTTGTTTATAAAATAGAGTTTACAACATCTCCGACAACTTTTAGTCACGAAAAGTCGAAAATTCAAAAAATGAATTCCGGTCATATTTTCGATTTTTCTTCAAACTAATTGTTTTTGTAAACAAATTTGAAAAAATATTTCACCATCATTATTTATTATTAAAAAAAATTATTTTAATTATAAAATCTATTATTGAATATTTAAAATTAATTAAATATTCCCAAATCAAAGCGGTGAAATTCCGGGTCGTTACATTTTCTATTCTTGTGATTTCTCCTTCCAGGTTTGGGCTATTTGTACCACGAATATAAACATTGACTTCGTTAATTTTGAGCATGCCTGGTTTAAGCTCTGGGAATCCTACAATTCATCCTCGTGTGCAAGCCTTCTAGTCCTGGCCTTTGCTTGGACTATTTGGGTGGAAAGAAATGCCCGTTGTTGAATTCCAAATTTAGTAATTTTTTGTTTGTAGCTAACAAAACAATGTATCTGTACTCATATTGGATAGGGACTCCGGTTGGCACGTTGTAATTTTTTTGACGGGCATGGAAGCTCAGGAATCTACGGGTAGTAATAATGTACTTGGTTGATGCTTGCGTCTTCGTGTGTTTCTGTTATCAATGCTTATTTATGTAAATTATGTGTGTGTATTTGGTTGTTCTGCTCTTCCTTTTAGGTGTTTATGTGTATGTTTCTGCCTGTGCTACTTTTGATACTATTTGAACTTACGGCCTACCGACTTGACCTGGTAGTATGATATTTCTATTTTACATGCATGTACGAATGTGCAACTCTGGTCGCATATCCTTTTACTAAAAAAGGATTAAAAATACCAAAAGAATAATAGTGGAGTATTTATCAAACAAACAAAATAGAAAGAACACAAAATTTAAGGCTGAGGTTGGTTTGCCATTTTTAGTTTGGGTTTTTATTCCAAAAAAAAGTGCACGAGGCATGTATATTGTGAAGGATGACCAATTTAGAAAACGAAGTTAACATACAAAATAGAAAATAACTTTTTTTTTATTTTCTGTGTTTTGAGAGATAACAGAAAAATGAAAACAATATATCCTTCCATCGTCCCTCTATTCACCACGTCGTCCCATCCATCTTCCTTTCATCCTCTCCGTCGTCCCTCCACTTTTCTTATATTTTGTAATTAATGTTGAAAATACAAAATTCAAAATGAAACCAAACGGTATTAAAAATTTAAAACTCGCTCGTTTAATCAAATGACAAACGTTGCTACAGAGAGGATGAGCAAAACTTAAAGCTTCAAATTTGGTTTTGAGTCCAATATTAAATTTGATTGGTCGGTGATTCAAGACTTAATGTTAAAAGAGATTTTTTTGGATTCAATGTAAATCAATCAGTTGTTAAATTGAGGAAGGAGAAAGAAACAAATAAGATGCAAGAAGGGATAATGGACCATGATCTGAACTGCTAAATCTAGTGGAGTTGGTTGGTGGTTTCATCCTTCTTGGACGACATCTTGGATTGTAAACCTATGGATATACATTGCAACTTTAAATCTTCACCATCGTTTGTCTTGAATTTGTCCTAGTAAGCAAATTTGTTCTATACTAGCACGAAGCCCGTGCTGATGGCACGAATGCACTTCATCACGTGACACTTTATTGTCATGCTAATGTGAAGTTTGATCAATGCAAAATTTTTATAAACATATATAACGAACTGTAATTTCTTATGACACTGGTCTTTGTAAATTATATCGATATTGTGAATCTTGTATATAGTATTCATACCCATCCCTTAAAACAGCATTAGTAGCAATCTACTCATTATATATCTTTAATAATAGTTGTAATAGCTTTGGTGTCACACTCTTTTGGTATCAACGTGAACTGCCAAAAACGCCCCTCTATATATTATCAAATCTTAATCAAAGATCTAATATTAAATTTCTTTTACAAATTCAAACGCCCCTAAATAGGATCTAATAATTAAACATGCTTTACAAATTCAAAACGCTTCTAAAAATAGAATCTAGAATTAAACTTCTTTTATAAATTCAGAATACTTCTTTACAAAATGTGCAAATATTAATATCACTTGAAAATAAAAAATCATTTTTTGACTGATTTAAACATACACAATTTATTAGGAAAATAATTCACGCGCAAAGTGCGTGCCGTGACACTCGTATATATATATATATATATATATATATATATATATATATATATATATATATATATATAAACAACCTTTTTTTGGTCCGACTATTAACTTGCTAATCAAATTAACTATACTTAGATTATCTATCACTAAACATGTAAAGTGCTTTGCGTATTCTCAAAATCATATTAATGTTGCACATATACATAATCAGTAGAAGACATTTTATATAATTTATCTCCCTCTTAACCTATTGAGTTTGTACAAACCGCCTATTAAGTTGCATTTAATACTCATAACGTTATACTAAAATTGATCCTTCTAAAACATATAGAAATAACATCGAAACAAATCTCCATATCATGAAAACAAAATATTAAACAAAAAGAAAGATTTAATGTATGTTTTTACACACCCTGAGTAAAGCTATTAAATTCTATCGAAGAGTTCAACTTTCAAGCAGCTACTGTCCTGAAGTGTTGGGACAATGGGAAGATTTTATCATCCTCAATTTGAGGTTCTATGCCCTTGTTTAGTTGCTGATGTATCCTTAATTTGGTACTTTATATTATCACACTTTAATTCTGCATGCTGCATTATAATAAGAACTACAAATAAGAAGAATAAAGTCAGAGATATATAACTTAGGTGCTAATAATCATTACCCAATGATATACAAAATAATCATCTTCTAATTGAAGGTGATAAATTTTTGATACCTCGTAGCTGCTTCTCTAGTATGAAAAGTTACATATTCATATGTTAGTTAATAAAGAAATATTGTACTTGCATTAACAATAATTACATATAAAAGTAAACTATGCACACATCTAAAGTTGATACTATTGATACATTTATTTGTACAAAAAAAACCCATTTTAGCCTCCCATCATCCGCATTTCTGCAACTTGGATACTCCACCTCTTTGATATCCTATGCATTTTACTCTAAACATGTACACGAACTTACTATCTTCGCTTCTCACAAATTAGAGTTACTATAGTAAAAATAAAGATCAATTGTATTTCTCACAAAGTGTTGCTCCAATTTTGGGTTACATATCAAAATATTTTAGAAACTAGAGTCAAAATTTTAATATATCTAATTCAAATCATCTTCATAGAAACTTATGCTAAAGTTTACATCATCTTCCCTACCTTAAAATCATCAATCTTAAGCTCTATAAAAGAAAAACGATGGAAGTTGGTTGAAAGTTCACTCAAATTTCATATATATATATATATGTGTGTGTGTGTGTGTGTGTATGTGTATGTATATATGTGTGTGTATGTATATATGTATGTGTGTGTGTATGTATGTATATATATATGTGTGTATGTATATATGTATATGTGTATATGAGTATATGTATGTATATATGTATATGTATATGTATATGTATGTGTATATATATATGTATATAGATATATCTATATATGTATGTGTGTGTATGTAGCGAGAGAGACTTCATTATATAAATTTGAACAAACATAAGGAGGCATGTAACATCCCCTATCTAGAGGCCCAATGTTAAGCGCTACAGATGCTGCAGTCATATATAGTATTAACTTTCGACAATTAAATACGGTTATGTTAATGGTATCTATAATATCAGAAGCACTTGAATATGAAACAAATCACAGATTTCCAAAATAGAATTTTCCATTACATTTCAAAACACATGTTACATATTCATAATACATAATCCCAAAACGTTTCCCAAGCAATGATAAAATATACTTATTACAAAATACGCCAAGAGCGACATATGAAGATGCCCCCTTGGATGATCAGAGTCATATAATCGTAATTGACTCATTACATACATATCGGAAATAAACACAAAACAAAGAACTGCAACTCCTAAATAGCTATCCGTTAGCCTCCTGCTCGCCTCCGGTAGCTTTATTCATCATCCCACTAAAACCTAGAACCTCAACCCTCAGCCTACTCAAATCAATTTTGAGCACCCGAGAGTTTAAGGGGAAAACATAAACTTCGAGTCAGACATAAAGCCTGGTGTGAATAATACTATACATCCCGGTTATTAATGTTAAGTGAGACCACGCCACTTAGCGGAACAGGTTTCCCCACACTAATATTCTTTTAAAACATATCTTTTGCAAACCTTTATCCTGCAACCAAAACTGGTTAAAACTGTAAAGCGTTATTATGTAAACATACATATCAAGTAACAAATGGACTATCTGCCCGAACATTATAGTTTTGTTTGGCTTGCTATTAACCTTTGGCTGACTCGGGCCTACC
This sequence comes from Allium fistulosum, assembly GCA_030737815.1. Taxonomy (NCBI): domain Eukaryota; kingdom Viridiplantae; phylum Streptophyta; class Magnoliopsida; order Asparagales; family Amaryllidaceae; genus Allium; species Allium fistulosum. The sequence continues at coordinate 1,330,783,561 of CM060902.1, read as the reverse complement.
AGATAACAAAATTTATCTAACATCTGTTAGACACACCTCTTCTAGACGATCTGTCCTTAACTATCTGTTAAACACTTCTCTTTTAGACGGTCTGTCCCTAACTTAACTTCTCCCAGGGTCACCTGATCCTAATGGTTTTGCGGGCTCACCAATAACCTATCTGTATACAAACATATATTCCCTTCTGTGTGTAATCATAATTTTAGTCGTACCTGTGAAAAGCCCTACACATTGGAATTTTGGACTAAATTAGCTAGGGCCAATAGCTATTGTATAGGGCGCGACCCTATACCAGTCTCATCTGGTATTCTAATATTTGAGTCATTTTACTTAGGGATATCTTTTCATAATTTTCCTTGAAAACCTTTTCATCTGAATTTGATTTAAAACCCTTTTAAACCAAACTTAACAAGGAAAACTTCAATAGTATATGCTTTACTCAAAATCATTTTGCCATGCTATATACTTTACTCAAATCTTTGTTGATGAAAACCATTAAACATTTGAGAGTACCCCTTTCGATCTTATTGAAAGTACCCCTTTCAAAACCATGTAATACCCTTTCCTTTTATCTAGACCGAAAAGCCAAATCTTTCTTTCGAAACCATTCATATAACCTTTCAATACCATTGAAATTCCTTTTTCCTTTGAAAGCCAAAAACCGTAGACATCCTTCTTTAAAACAATTCAATATTGCTTTCTGAAACCATAGGAAAACCATTCCTTTTAAACTTATTCGAAACCATTAGAAAACCCTTCCCTTTAGACCTTTCGAAAACATAGGGGAACCACCCTTTCGAAACCTTCTTTAAAACCTTTCGAAGGCATCAAAACCTTAAATTCTTTGAAAGCATTTGGGTTTAATTTAAAACATGTGGAAAACATCTTTCGAAACCATAAATCAACTCTTTCAAAACCTTTGGGTTATACTTCAATTAGAACAAATGGGGTTAATTAAAACATCTTAGTCGAAACCTTCCTTTCGAACCTGTTCCTAAGCAAAGAAGCAATGGTGTCGAAACCATTCCTTCGAAAACATAGGAAAGTGGCTAATTTTTAAAAGTTAAGTACACCTTTCGAAACCATTGGCTTCGAAAGGCAGAAAGGCGGCAACTAGGGGTTTCGACCCCTTCGAAAGCTTTACTTAAAACAAAAGAATGCAACCAAGTCAAAACCATTCCTTTGAAAATATTTCACCTAGTCGAAGGCAACTGAGTCGAAACCTATCTCTTTCGGAAGCAAAGCAGGCGCTACCTTAGTTTTAAAACAAACATACTCCAACCCCTTCGGAACCTAAGGTTTTGACCAAGTACCCCTTCACCTTTGTCCAAAACTCTACGTACCAAGTAGCATGATACCATGCATTTTGGTTTCGGAACCATTGGCGGCGAAAGGTCAGGGTCAGAACCCCTTCTGCCGAAAGTGGCGGAACATGCTAAAATCATGTTATTTTTGTTTTTAACTTAAAATAGAAAACTTTTCAACTAACCCACCTTTATTTGTCAAATTTTCATTGGTTGCTAAATACTTTTTAGAAAAGTGCTGCCAATAATTTCAGGAACAAATAACGATTTTATTTTACAAAATGCCCCTTCTCCTTAATTAAATATATAAAACATTTAAGTCTCATACGTTAAATAATTATATATATTCATCAAAACACTTAGAGAATATCTGGAAAAATTTCAGAAAATCAAATTAAATATGTTTTCTAACATATATAAATTTCAGACCCAAATAATTATTTATTTAACCGTAAATAATTTATAACCCAATAAATCATTTTCTTTACTAGAAAATTAATACAAAATCCACATTAATTCAGAAAATTATAAAAATTGAAACTCATCTCTAAAATAACATTTCCGGTTTACATATAAAATCGCAAGGCATTTTGATGTCATTAAATAGGGTTTTCACATCAAAATAAGTCATAAAATCTATATGAACAAACATAAATCATCAACATGTATATATAAACATTTTGCTCTTCAAAATCATGGCTAAATCATGCAAGATAACTTGGATTTCATCTCAAAACCAAAAACATATAGAAAAGTGAGATGTAGTCATTATTCACCTTATCTTTGTGATTAGGATGTGAGATTTGATCTTGATTAATTGGTTTGATTCTTCCTCTTGAAAAACCTAGCTTTATCTTCTCTTGAGATTGAAAATAGTGGCCGGCCTTAGTGTATTTTCGTTTGAGAATAATGAAGTGAACTTGTGTTTGATTCCCTAAGGGTTTAGGGTATAAGTTTAATCATTTTCCTATTTTGCCCTTCCTTCTTTCCTAACACTTAACTCTATATTAGTTCTTTTATTTATTCATTAGCATGGCTCGGCTACCCCCTTAATCTTTAATCACAAATCTCAATCCATAATCAACACATTATTTTATTTAATTTAACTAATTAAATATCCTAAATAATGTCACTAAAAATATGGGATGTTACAGCTTGCATGTTAGTGCAAAATCATAGTTGATGTTTATTTTTTGAGATTTGGAGAATTCATTTTTTTGACTACAATGGTAGGACAAATAGTGTGATAATAAATATAAGATTTTTTTCCGTCTCATTTGATGTGAGTGGTAACACTAACAATAAAAAATGTGGAAATTAGGATTCAACCCTTATTTTCAAACTTAATACATCATGATCATTCTCAAAACATGTTTCATGAAATGCATCTGTCAATTTTTTTTACCGAAAATATGTATTTTAAACTGCAAATATTTGTAGTTAGAATTGCAAATATTTACGATGCAAATATGTGCAATTTAAAATGTACATAATTGTAAAATAAACATTTTAAGTGTGGGTGCAAGCATTTAAAGTATAGAATGCATGTTCATATGGTATAGACCGGAAATTTTCATTTTACAAAAATATGCAGTTAGAACTGCAAATATTTACATGGTAGAATATAAATGTTTGCGGTTCTAGTTACAAATATGTGCAGCTTAAAATTCACAATTTTACTGAAAACATTGACAAGGATGTTTCGTGAAACCTGATTTCAACTGGAGTGAATTTTGAAACGTTGAAGGTGTTTGAAAGATTGTTCCTATAAAATACCCTTAAAAATTTGAAAGCCATAAAAGTTAGTATTATAATAAATAGGATCATTTAGTCAAGAAGCACTACCTCAACCTGTAAGATTTCTAAACTTTGGTTCAAAATGTACACTGAATGTGTACATTGAGTGTTTCATATTGAAACCATGTATTCAACATCGATGACATAAATATGATATACTTAATTTTATTGTGTCAGGAATTTCATTATGTTTATGTTCAATAACACTCTTGTTATAAAATAAATTAAAGATCAATCGCGGAAGCTACACAACTTCGAATGAACAAAAATTAAATTGAATTTATTACAAAAGAATAAGTAAGGTAATTATTAGTAATGATGATAAATGATTTGAACTACTAACCCATAATCCCAGTAAATGTGCATTGAATGTTTCATCCTAAAACCATGTATTGAACATCATTCGCATAAACTGATATACTTAATTTTATTTTGTTCGGAATTAGAGTATGTTCATGCATTTTCCGCCATAACCATTTCAAAAGATCTTTATATTCAACAAAATTGTTTATATTGTTTCCTCATATTTTCCAATATTCTTAAAACCGTGTATAAAATAAAATATGAAGATTTAGTCGTATTTTTACCTAGAAATATTCACACTCATGTACATCACGTGGTCGTGCCAAGAAACTCGTTTATCAACGTATTCGTTATTTTTTTATGAAACGCACATGTTGTTTGTAATAACAAAGTGACATGTGGCATTTTTCCTCCAAAGAATTTGTTGTTTGCTTTTTATTTTTTATTTTTTTCATTTATACACTCAACCCCCTCGTTTTTTTTGTTCTACTGTTTTATTATTATTTTACAGTTTATTTTTTTAATGGCAATTTTTTCATGTAAATATGGAATACTTTAAACTTCTTACATATATTTTTTCAAAATGTTTTTGCCACCACAAGCGTACTTAGCATCAAGTAATAAATACATGTCCGTTTCTTTTTTCTTTATCCAGTCTGGGATTGGAATTGATTGTTTATGTAATTATTATCAATTAGAACAGTTTAAAAAAGAAGCATTTTCTTCGTGCAGCATCCAGTAAAATTTAAACACAATAAAGTCCGGTATAGAAATCTCATTTTCCTCTCTACCAAATTACCACTTATCATTAGACTTAAAAAGCAAACCAGAAAAAGGAAAACAAATATAAAGTTGCAGTATTAGACAATAAGATAAAATCTAGAGCTCTTTTGTCTTGTATAGATTTGGATTCAATTGGTGCTTTTCACCCAGGATAACGTTCCAGAATTGAGCAATTCTTTTTACGCATTCAGATCCTTCTCTTGTTGCTAGGTTTTTCTCTTGCTCGCAGAAGTTGCATCCAAACATTGACATATAAATTTTTCTGCAATATTTTTTTTCTTTGTTTTGAGCTCGATTGGCGGCGTTCTCGATGTGGTTTTTTGTGCTGATATCATTTGATTTAATTAGGTTGGATTTACTTTTGCCGTTTTGAATTATTATTTGCCTGAATGAAAGCGGCGGTTTGGAATTTGAGCTTTACAGTAACATTTAGGGTTTTGGTAATCGTGGGTTTTATGTAAAAATATCCCACTTTTGAGATATGATATGTGTTGAAGAGATTGTGATTTATTTCGACGATTTATAAATTTTTGCATCGTTGTTGTTAATGCTGGATTTGGTGTATAATAAAAATGGATAAAAGGAGTAATGAAAAGAGAAACATTTTTGGAAATATAATTCATGGAATAGTGGAAGGTGATGATTTTAATCAGCACAATAATTTTCTGAATTTGGATGTGAACTCCAATGAGTACATAAAAGATCCCAGTTCTTTATTAAGCTTGCAGCCATGGATTTTCAAAGTGTCTCAAAATGAGGATAATGATATAGGTATGAATGGCAGTTTTTCTGATATGTGCAGTCATAATTCGCCAAAAAATGTTAGTATTGGTAGATGGGGAAGAGGTAGAGATTTTTTGAGAAGCAGAAGGTCTAGTAAGCATATTTATAAACATGCGAATTCAGTGGGGAATTGTCTTATACCTCAGCTTTATAATCAGCAATTTGACTTCTGTGAATATTATGTAAGCTCGACACATCCTTCAAATGTTAGGCCTCTTGTAATAACTGATGGTAATAGAACTATCATCAAGTCTGGGTTTGATGGTTTGAGCAATCAGCTTGAAGAGGATTGTATGATTTCTGGGCAAACGGAAAATGCAGTTGGCTTACCTTCACTCCCGGAAATAAGGAAGAGTGTAAAGGGAAAAGGCGTTTTGACTTCCCCAGAATGTCAAGTTTCTTGTTCACATGGTAAATTGTTTCATTACTGCTCATTTATTAGAATATGGTAGCTATTAGTAGTTAGGATTAATCTGAAAATATATTTCAACCATTGAGTTTGTTCAGAACTCATGAAATAGATCAAATCCATTATTAACATAACACTTGTTCATTAAACCTTGCTACCTAGTCATGGTGTATTCAATGTTGTAATATGATACATTGTAACATCATAGACCTTCTATGCTGCTTGATAGTGAATAGGTAAGCATTGTCAAGTTGGATACTATTGCAACGGTGAAAACAACTTGATTTGAAATGATTTCTTTGGTTTATGTATTTGTTGTTGATGCTTACTGTGAGTCTAATTTATAAATTTAAGATAATATAACAAGTCTGAACACTGATATTTCATTATTAAGTCCAGTAAACCAGTTCAGGAAAATAATGGAAACATTTTGGCGATTAATGTCCGTTGTCCCTCAAAGTAATTCATATATCTTTGCTACAATATTTGTACAATCACTCACTTTTTAACACCAAGGCCTTTTTTTTCTTTTTCCAAAAATAAAATAAAAATGAAAATGAAAAAAATAGGAAAAAAAGAAAACGAAAGAAAGAAAGAACAGGGAAAAAATGAAGTAGTTACATTTCACACCCAAATAAGAAATCGTGCATAGATACCAATTCATTGTTTTACCCTCATGTCTTGTGTTGTTACCATTCTTCTGTCTGATGTTTAAATCCATGCTTTATAGACTTTCATCCATCCTTTGGGTTATCTTTTGTTTCCAAAATATATTTTTTCGGTCAATAAAATGATGATTGTTGCTATCACTTACCACGTACACCTATTTTCTTTATACACTTGAGTGGTGTAATAAGGTAGAGGACACTTGTCACTAACAAGTTTCTATCCATGACGTCTACAAATTCTCTCATAAACACCCTGAAGGACTATATGGAATAAAAATGGAGACACAACCGGGGAAAAAGTCTCTTGTATTGTTCATCCTCCTTCAGAGTATGAAATTTTATTTAAGGGTATAAACAACAATAGAAATGTGTAATAGTAGTGACCAATTCTTGCAAGGATAAACTCAAGCAGCCTAGTTTGATCAGTAGCCTAAAACTTGTGTGGTAAAATTGTGTATACAATCGAACATTGAAATCTTACTATACAATGCTTAATTCATCAACTTGGCATCAATTCCTTATTTGGTAACTAATAATATCTTAATACTAGTATAAGCAGATGACCAATAGTATCACTGGAATTTATGCTTGTTAACTTTTTTTGCTTTTATTTCCACTTGGAATCCACAATTGTTGAGATTGGCACAACATCTAACGCAGATAACCAATAATATCACTTGAATTTATGCTTAACTTTTTTTTGTTGTTGTTGCTGTTGCTATTATTTCCTATTGGAATCTGCAATTGTTGAGATTGGCGTCCATTACATCTTACGCTGCAAGCAATGCACATACAATCAATTTTTTTGAAGTAATGCTAGTTATCTTCTTTCATGGTTCAATATCATGTACTTTGTAATATCTTAGTTTGTTATGTTGTGACACTCCGTATTCCGTACTGGAAAATGTGGAGTGTCAAACAATACATTATTGAGTAAAGCTAGTCTATATTATATGCTTACTATTTTTAAGCCAGTCTGTCATTGTTAAGACTTTCTTCTTTCTTATCGTTCAGATTTACAAAGCAGAATGCTTCTTTTCTGTCTCGGAATAAGCGTTGGTATATTATCTACCATCATGTCAAATAGGAAAGAAATAGGGAGGTTAAATGAGACACTGAAACAAACTGAAAACTTGGTTCAAGATTTACAAGAAGAGCTGGACATGAAAGATTCGCTGACTGTGAAAGAATTAGAAAATGAAACTAGCGAAAGCAATAGAAATGATGAAAGTTATACAGACATGAAAGAATTTACAGCCGTGCATGCAAAGAACTCTGAAATGAGCAGAATTGAAGCAGAGCTAGAAGCAGAACTAGAGAGACTAGAATTGAATATGAATGCCGCAAGTTTAGAAGGAAGAATCTCTACTCTTTGCGAGGTAAATTAAAAATTTATCCAGTTTTCACTTTATACCTTTTTTATGCAACAATTTTTCCTTGCAACTTAAGTTAATATTTGGTTAAAGATCTGATAAGATCGTTTGTTAAGTTATTGTGACTACATGCACTTTCAATGGAATTTACTTAGAGAAAAACCATATTCAAATAGAAGCAAAGTTATTTATGGCGTTCAAAGACACGCAAAGCATTCCTAGAGCGTTGGCGCATTATGGAGCAATCTGCGCCTACCTTTTGGAGTTGTTGTGCATGTATTTTAAAAAGTATATATATTTATTTTACGTGATAATTACTTCACCGAGACTAATTTATATTTCTTACTGACATACTTTTACCATTCTTACCATTTCACAAACATATTATCCTAATGTTATAAGCTTAAATTTTCAAATATGCAAATCACTATATAAAAGTCAAAATCCAAAATAATAGAATATATTGCTCATGAATTATAAATTAGAACTATTATCCCACAAAATCGCTAGGCAAAAGAGAAGACTGAAATCTTCCAAGATTTCAAGAGGTATTCAAACCATGATATGAGGATCCGGTCGGAACCACAAAATTCCGATGAACTCGAATCGGTTCCGGCCGGTGGCGGGACGGGATCGGGGCAAAATTTTGTCCCGTTCAAAGCAGCAGTAAAAAAAGGGGGGATTGCATAATTGTAAGGGGAGAGTAGACCGACAAAAAAAACACGAAGAATCATTCAAAAGCGAACACAAACAGAAAAAGTGAAAAACCCTAATTCGACTTTAGCCTATAAATCGCGTGCTTGAACAGTAAGAGAATAAAAAATTTTCCTATAAATTCATCGTTCGAATACAAATTACCACAACCGATCTTTGTCTTCTCCAATTCGACAGTTCGAGAATCCAGTTCGACTTCCCCATAGCTAAACCTTCAAGTTCTAGTTCTAGTTCGAGTTCGACAAGCTTCGACTTCAAGTTTAACGGTAGAAGCTCTGACTTCGTTCAACAGTGAGGTGATTTTTATTTTCTTTTCGTATTCGACCTTTTTTTTAACTGGGTGAGTGAGAAAGTATCGTGTTTTTTGAAGAAGGTGAGAATGAAACAACGTGTTTGGTGAGCGTGAATTTTTGTTTGCGGGTAGGCTTTGGGCCGATTGTTTTGTTTTGAAATGGGTGAGCGTGAACTTTAAATGAGATCTACAACCTGATATATGTTGACGTAGTTTGTTAGTTTGTCAAAAACATATACATAAAGTTTGTCAAATATAGGTTCTTTTAATGTTATAGTTTGCAAGTAACAGATATTGAAACATCAATTTTATTGTATGTTTGTAACAGATATCATTATCATTTTGTTGTATATTATATTTTTATATGAATTTACATCGTTTATATTTACTTTTCTATTACAAATGCAAATCTTTGATATTAGGACCGAAATCGAAACAAAAATCGAAATAAGCGAAATTTTCGAAACCGACCGAAACCAACAAAATTTAAAAAGACCGAAACCGAGAAGAAATCCGAGTTCTCGAACCTTGATTCAAACAACGATTTTGAGCATAAAATTGGATCGTGACAGCTTTCAGCGGTTGAAGATGTAGATCTGTGAAAGATCTTCGATTCGGTATATTGTGAATCCCGTAACTCAAAAGGAGTCAAAAGTTAAAGCATTTTGAAGAAACAAGACTTGAACGCATGGTTATTGGGCTAATTGGTTGAATGGAGCAACCACTCGAAAGCATCTAAGGAACGGATCGCATCACTTGTAGGTGATTGATTGCAGCCAACCTAGTAACATGCTCGAGTGGGTCTGCATAGGACCGATCACATTGCATATAGGTTGGTTGGTTTCACTTTATAAGGATGACCTATTTCACCCACTCCGTGCTGCTCACAAGCACGTGTATTTGACTCGATCACATCTACCCTAGGCTACTTGATAGCAACCAAGACTCTGTCAATGCCTACCTAGGGTAGATGATCGAATGTGCTTTCCCCTTTAGCTCCAAAATGTAGCTTTGGTATTTCCTCTTGAGGTTAAGTCAACATATAACTATTTCTCCCTCAAAACAACTCAGTTATGACCAAACCTCTTCAAATTTCAGATCAGATATTTTAGATGATATTTAACAGATATTTCCATGAGCTTTACGTCTATAAGTACCGGTTGCATCGACAGAGATAAGGATAACTCCTACTCTTCTCAAAAGCACAAGCTGCGATTATTTTCATAGCTTTCTACAATTTTTATTCCCACTGCTATATACAGCAAAATCACCGCTATATACAATTAAACTGTCCAGTGGACGTAAATCACATTGGTCGAACCCCTATAAAAAAATTATCTCTTTAATTTAAGGAATTTTTATTACATTTGTTTTTGGATTATGCGATTGATTTGCATTCTATTACAATCCAAAAATAATTTTGTATAAATAATTCTTATAAAAATTGAACACACTCATCTCTTAAAGAGCAGATCTCTGCATATACAATAGTCTTTTTGAATTATCTTCACATAAACATATTTCTTCTCAAATTATCTTCCTAAATGAAAGAGTTTTTTCTTCAAAAAGTCACTTTTTGAAGCTTTAAGTAATGGTGCACACTTAAAAGGGACAACATGGAAGGGTATAAACATCAGTCTAGATAGGAAACTACCTCAGAGTCTCCTATGGAAATACGAACTAGCATGCAAATGCAATAGTTGTAGGCTTGATGAGAACGGTAGCTGACCCACTTAAACATGGATTTCATTGCACACGATCGAGTAATGCAAACCAATCCACAAGGTGAAAAATGCGATTGGATGGTCTCGACATTTGGTTGCCTAACGCAAGATGCAACCGGTCAAACACAATTAAAAGCACATGATCACAGGCGGACAAAAGGACTTGATCGAGCTCGATCGTTGGGACCCACTTGCACGGCCTGCGATCGTACAACATTCAAACTCGATTGCATGCGGGTAGGTGGCACTTGAATGCCACTACCTGATGATTGCATGGCCCATGAAAACAATCCTAGGTAACCCAAGGCTAGGAACAATGATTGTGACGTGTATGAGATGCATGGATCAAATGTATGCTCGTAGAGGTCGAGATACCTTTTTGGACTCGGACAAAGAGCACGAAAATCCTTTAGCACCCCACTTCTTTGATGTTCGATTTCAGTTGGCTTCAAGATGCCATACATGGAATCTTACGAGGAGACTTTCGATCTTGTCGGCTACCTATTCAGATATATAGCTCACATTAATATCTCTTAAGCACTAGAAGCTATAAGGTGCAACAAGTTTTCAGTTTTTCTAATCTAGTTTAATCAACTGTCAACATGGTCTATTGAATCATGATCAACTTTGGTTAATGAGTTCAAATACAATCCCGAGTGCATAGGAAACTACCGAAGAATGCATGAAAGGACATTAGGCAAAGGGACGACAATCCCTTAAAGAATATGTGAAGCGGTTCATTGTCGCAACTGCAAAAATCAAACAATCTACCACTGTTGGTTTGCATGGTCATAGTCCTCGACATCAACATATGCACTAGGTTCTTGAAAAGCCCAACGTTGTCAAAAGCCACGATTTTTGAAAATTCTATTGAAGTGTCGAAAAGTTCATCCATTTGGTGGAATCACTTCTTGAGATATATTCTTCAATGATCCGACTGATACAAAAGTATGAATTCTTTGATGCAAAGGGAAATGCAAGGTCGATGATCAAAACAAAAATAGCAAATGCCCTCAAAATGAGAGTGGTCCTCCGTCGTGGTAAATGGCCTACGCTATGTTAATCGACTTCATCAAGAACATCTACTTGGCAACTTGAGGCATAACGCCTTACCAGAAATTGATACTCTGATAAGATACTAAAAAAGGCAAAAAAAGGCAATACTTTCATTTTGACAAGATTTATGAGCACAACGTCAATGATTGTTGTGAATCGAAAGATATAATCAAGAAGTTAATTTAGAAATGCAAGGTATAACAATACATTTGCTAATCAGCTCCCTGAGTGGAACCACAACCTCAGCAGCAACCTTCGATGACCTCGGGAACTTTAGGAAGTAATGCTAATAAAGTCATTCTAGTAATGTTCATTTCTCGAAGCAGACCACAAGAGCCCCAATATTGAGTATTTTAAAAAAAATTTCAATATAACGGATAGTTTTCCTGGTTATACATCTGAGATTTTTTTTTTAAAATTTTCGACTACCAGTGAAATGTTATTTGTGCAACCATGGAATATTTGACATTCATAGTTCTTTTAGTTTTTGCATTTAGTTTTATCTTTTATTTTAGCCATGTAACACGTTTTTAAACTCATTATAACCAAAATGATTTCCAACAAACTGTACTTAATTTTTATTATATGTTTTGATTGTTACTAACAACTGACCACACATTCAATATGATTCCTTTATCCGTCTGTGGACCATCACTTCACAACTAATAGTAAATTTATGTGCAATCACCTCTTGCTCTTGTAATTCTAGGGCAAGCTAGGAAGAGAGTTAAGCATCCTTCTGAGTTTGAGCTGTCTCGACATGCGATTCCGTTTAAGGACCTTTTCTCCTTGGTCAATAACAAATCTTTTCACCTGAGGATCATCATTGCTCAGCCAATAATAAATCGATTGTATAGCCTCCCCTACTATGTTAAGTCACTAAGGGCAAACAGGGATGCGATTAGAGCACCCCTTAGATCATTCATGTTGAGCGTTCATTTTGGCATATGATTCGTACCTTAAGTCCTCTTTGTGGCCGTGTTTTCGCCTCAACATACGACTGCATTCAATCCATATTTGATCACGTCTACTCATGAACAGATAAGTGATTTTGGTTTAGATCTCATTCAACGTGCATTGAATATGAGTATTGGTTGAAAGCGGCATTAAAGGCTTTGAAGATTGAAGTTCAAGATTCATGTTCATGACTTGAAAAGTTGCATACTTCATTTATAGACGTATGATTTGTTTATCTCGATTACAAAGTCATGCTCTGATTAAGTATTGTAACACATGAATACTATCATCTACTAATTGTAGCATGCATAAGTTTTCACTTGGTTATCATAGTTGTACTTGGTAAAAGTACTCGAGAGGCAAAGACCATATACCAATTGTGGCATGTCTAAGTTTTAACTTGGTTTGTGCAATGCAATGGTACTTGAAAACAATCCAAGTAGCCATTTTTGACGAAGACTACTTAAGGGCAGCAAAGAGCTCAAGTTTAGATTGCTCAAAATATGTGATATTTTTTTCTTAAAAAAATGCTTCGTTCCCACATACCGAACTTTTAGGAAACATGTATTATACCAAAAATTTGTCAAGCGTAATTATAGATACAAGCGTTATGGCACGCGCTTCGTGCGTTTGTTGTTTTTCTACAAATTGTATATGTTTCAACACATTCAAAAAATAGAGCATAAATATTTAATCATATTTTGCGTTGAAATTATGTGTAGTTTGGTTGAATTTTTATTTTTAAGTTCCAATATCTATTATTTTTTGTTGTTTGTTTTTTTTAATTATTAGTTGATAAAGAACGAATTGTAAGGAAATGTATTTGTTAGATCATATTTTAAAGTGATTAAGATTTAATAATATTTGTAGAGGGGCGTATTGAATTTGTGAAAAAATATATTTATTAGTCCTATTGATATTAAATTTGTTAATGTTTGTAGAGGAACATTTTGAATTTATAAAGTAAGTTTATTGGTTAGATCCTAATTTTAAGGAATTTGATAATATCTATAGAGGGGCATTTTTGGTATTGCACGCTAACACCAAAAAAATGTAACACCAAATGTATTACAACTATTATTAAAGATAAATCTTATAGGTTTAGAAATAAAAACCTCCAACAAAATTTTTGAACCTAAAACCGAACTGTGGCGACTTTTAGTCGTCAAAGGCACGGATCTCTAAAAGACTTTTGATTTGATATACCTTGGTCTCTTAACTCAAAATGAGTCAAAAGTTACATCCGTTCGAAGAAACAATATTTGAACGCACGGTTATTGGTCCAATTGATTGAACGGGTCACTCGTTTGGAAATACCCAAGGAATCAAACACATTATATATAGAGCGATCGGTCACAATCAACCTAGGCCACATAGTTGAATGGATCTACATAGGATTGATTGCAAGGAATTTTCATGGACTGATCGCACCACTAATAGTGACCAATCACGCCCACTCTATGTGCGTCGCGTACAAGCACATAATAAACTGCTATCAAGCAAGAGTAGTTCACTCGATCGCATCCACCATATGCTACTCGATCACAAAAGACTTGATCGAAGCCTACCTGAGGTAGACGATTGAATAGGCTTTCTCTCTTAATCTAGAACGCAGCTTTGGCGTGTCCAACGGGAACGGGTCAATGGATGATCATTTCTTCTGCAAAATAGCTTGGATATGGATGAGACCACTTCAAATTTCAAATCCACCATTTTAGGAGATAGTTGGATATATTTTTCAAATATTTCTATAATCACTACGTCTACATCAACAGAAAATGGATTGCTCCTTCTCCAAAGGCACGAGTTGCCGTTATTTTTGTTGCTTTTTACAGTTTTATTCTCACAGCTACGCGATAAAATATTATAACCAAATATAATAAAACTATATAGTGGACATAAATCACATTGATCAAACCACCTTAAAATTCCCCTCGATTCTTACTTTCTGCAATTTTTATTGTATTCAATTTTGCGATCTGTGACTAAATTTTGGTGTATTACAATTAAAAATTAATTTCTTATTTACAACTTTTAGAGAGTAGATTTCCACATATGCAATGTTGACAGCTTGTGCCCATCCTTTGATGCAGTCAAAAAACACGTTGGTCCTATAATTGCCTAATTTTCTTAACCAAGTAACTATGTTTTATTAAGAAGTATAGTACGTTAACTTACTATGGAAACTGCATGTTTCAACATCCCTCATTTGTTGTATAGTTTTTACCCAAAAAAAACACAAAATATATGCATTTTTATTCTTATTATAAAAAAACACATGTGCAATCATTCAGTTATATTCTATCATTACGTTTAGGATGAATTTCCGTTCTAGGCCTCTAAAAAAAACTTATTTCAAGTTTTAGGCCTTTCGAAATTTATTATGAAAATATGCCTCTTTCTGCAGATACATGATTTTTGTACATGCGCATTTCAAATTAAAAAAAAAAAACTATATGCTTGCGCGTTTTGAAAATGCGCAAAGAACAAATTTGTTCTTGCTCATTTTCAGTATGCGCAAGTGTAAAATGGCTGAATAGTGAAAAGATGCCTGTTTTTATAATAAGTTTGGAAACATACATAAACTTGAAAAAAGTTTTTTTCGGGGGCCTAAAATGAAAATTTGTCATTACGTTTAATGTATTTAATAGGAAGTTTTTATCATATCAATAGCCATGTAACATATCCAAATATCAATACTAGGTTGTTCATACAAATCAATGTTATATTACAGAATAAAACAAGTGGAAAGCATATATGCTCTCTTCGAGAATATTACATGAAAGAACTAGTTTTTTTTCATATCAATTACTATATTTGTTTATCTTCAAGTGGAGAATTCAGTAAGAAAATATTTATGCAAAATCTGGAATATGAAGAAAGAATGAAATTTAAAAAAATTAATTCAAAATATAAAAAAGTGTCGTGCGTCATATGTGCCTTGTTTGTCATTTGATGTCCATTCTTATGTTTGTTGTGCTATTTGTGCAAAAGGCGCAGTCGGATCCCTTAGGTGCAAAAGACGTCATGTTTATGCCTTGCATCATGTGCACCTTTCATAACACTGAACAAAAGTACTATTGTATAGTAAGTTATCTCACTATCAAATGTCTCTCTATTAAATGTCTCAACTAATTTATCGTATCTCAACGTTTCGTGAAATCTAAGATGATTGGATTACTTCGACAGTCCACTTTTTGAGCATTAATAGAAACCTGGACTTTTTAAGCAGCGTTTTTCTTCTTGTTATTTGAGTGCTTCTGTATCGGCTGAACATAAAACCTTCTTCACCCTGTCATTAATATCGGTTGTCTCATCCATTACACCAAATCAACAAAGATTTGGTTAGGTTTGAGATTGACAGGTTTATATACTTTAACCACCGTCCACTGGCCTGGTATTGTATTAGCTTAATCAAATTTCTAAGGCGATGCTAATGCATAGATGAAAGTACTTTATTTGGTTTATTACCACATTAAAATAAAACAGTTGTCTTTTCACTGCTATTGTGTTTACTATTGTACTGTAACAAAATATTGATCAATTGATACAATTATTGTGTTTCTCTGGTAGGACTGCTTTAGCCTGGCCGAGCATTTGTTTTATATTTCATTGACAACATAAGTCAAATAGCATAGCTGTACATAAAATAAGTGACAACATTATGCATATGAATCAATATAGAATCAAGAAATAGGAACTACTGGTCTTCAAGTATGTAGTTAGTACCCAGCAGTTGGTGGCATAACCATATCTCGTGCACTTAATTCTCCACAAGGTATCTAGATTATCACTAAATGGAATATCATGCATTTATATATGGTAGTTAGTTAATCGATAATTGGCGGTACAACCATATCTAGATTTTCCTTTATAACATTGGCTTTATTTTTGTATGCTTGGAGAGGACTAAATTCTAGACTTCCAGCAACATCTATAACTTCTTCCTTTTCTTTTTAAATTTTTTTTTTTTATATATGATTCTTTACATTTCAATTGATATTTGTGGGTGCAGGTAGATCCAAACCTCATATCAGATGATGTGATACAAGGCGATCTAGGATCCGGCCAACTTAAAGCCGGAATTGAAGAGAATCACGATAGCAGTAACCCCTCTAAAACGGATATCCATGATGTAAATTATGCAGTTTCACCTCAAGAACTCAGCTTACGCCTCCATGACGTCATTCGGTCCAGGCTAGAAGAACGAATCAAGGAACTTGAAGCTGCTCTTCAAGAAAGCCAAAGGCAAATTGGAATCATGAAAACTGAACAAATCATATACCAGAGTCAGACTCAGTGTTTAAGAGATCTCTCAAACAGCGAAATGGGGTCCTTATCTTCTGATCCTGGAAGTCCGAATCAACCATTGTGCTTGAGTTTAGATGGCAATGCATTGGATGCTTATGATGAAGCTTGCAAAGAGTTCGTGGTATCAGCAGATACAAAGGGTTCTAGAAGGTTTAGAGAGTTTAGCGATGATAGCGATGATGATGATGAAGAGGAGAAAAAATTGATTAGGCAGATTTTGGAAAAGGCCAAAGAAGGTTCTCATGTTGTTATGAATGCACAAAAACTGTTCTTTGCCATGGATGACTGATCCTTCTCACTTGCACTTTTGGCTGTGGAATTATAAATTTGGTTGCAATATAGTCGGTATAATTTTTATTTTTAACTTTTTTTCTTTTTTCCAATGTAGAACTCAGTTTATAGTATCTCAGAATCATAAGTAGAGATGAAATATTTTCAACAGTGTCAACAGATAGAATAGCTCCACTAAGGATCCTATCAACAACTCTGGTCTTCATGGTTGCAATATAGTCAGTATGATATAATGAAGAAAATTCCTTGGTTTGCAATTTCTTTGCATTTTATTACATTTCACAGAAGTAAAATAAATAAATAAATCTTATGAGTACATTCTCCTATTTTCAGCTCAAAATGTTGTATTTAAATATTTTATCTAATATATATATCAAAATGTTGTCAAAGGACATTTGTTGACCTGTGAATTTGATTGGTCAACCAACTCCAGTATTTCAGTCAGATTTTTGTTTGAACGTTCAAATTTACTCAGATGGACTGGGGCGCAATTTATGGGTTTTCACCGTTCAAATCCGTTCCATTCATTCTTCTAGCCTCCAAGCAAATATTTGCAAGCTCTCTCCATTCTTTTGGACTAAGAGTACGATTTTTGTCTAGCAAGCCAAGGAAAGGGGATTCTGAAAGAGGAAAGTTAACAAATCAAGAATGTGTTTTTATGGAGTATTATAGAAAGGAATGTTTATTATTTTCAATTTGTGTGTTTATTTTTATTTTTTTAAATATTGTGGAATAATTAATAATTAATTATAATCTAATACAACGGATTTTAAAAAAAAATCAATAAATTGCAATTAAAAAAAAACAGTGAATTAACAAAAATACATAAGAACTTACGACAGATACGAGTAGCGTGTAAATTATCCACTAGGAAATTCAGCAACTCCCCCTAATATCTATGGTACGGAGTATATTACGGACAAGAACATAATTCAGCTCATGCTAGGTGAAAATATACTAAATTTCCCTGTTCGTATAAATGTCATCAGGTTTCTTCAACTTCATACATCGATTAACGGTTTGCTGGAACTTGTTGCCGTGTACTGGATGAGTAGGCGTCAGTCTGGATCGTCTAGGCCCAGACGATGGAGTATCCTTAATGAGCCGTCTTTGTGGTATGGTGCAGAGGCTAGCAATACCCAAGTTTTGTCTCCAATCTATTGAGAATGTCGGCGTACAACTGATTACTAAAATTGGCTGGTGGAGATGGAAGGATGCTGTATTTGTATTATGGCGTTCCAATACACTACTATACATCGTGTTCATTTCTCGAAACTTTGGTGGAAAGTCCAGCTTGAATTTTCTGTAAAGCTTGACAACGGTACTCCACCATTCTTCATCTCCATCCACGGTGTCTTTTTTGGTGTTACAGACACTGTCTTCAATTTGCAGCAGTTTGATCCATGGAGACCAGATGTGTTTGAGATTATCCCACTTATTCTTTGTTTGAGATCCGTTCAGATTAACGCCTTCTTGGGCGATTAAAGCAAGTGCGACCTGGTCGTTTCAAAGACTAGCATTCCCAGACCGACCATTGATCATCTCCATGCACATATCAATGAAAGTTATTGTGCATTCTTTAGTCCAGTCAGTAATGGCTCTGGAGATAGCATAATTGGAGAAAGCGATACACATGTTGTAAAGTAAAGAATAAACATTTAAAAAATCCAAAAAATATGGTATAGAAAATTGAAATAAACGCAGTTAGATGAAAAAAAACCTCAATCGGTGCTTGAACATGCTCGGAATTGATGAGGGGAGATGGTGGTGTACAGGATGAGGGGTTTTTGTAATGATCCAAAATTTTAACGTTGTTAATATTGAAATAATTAAAAATGGATTTTTAATTAAAATGTGAATTGTGTATCGTATTTATAACCGCTGAGAAGGTCATTCCAAGCTGGTCGGTCTGATATATAATTTTGATGGGTTTGGAATTATGGTTTGCGAAATAAAGGCGATATAATGTTTAAATAACACACGTAGCTGTTTCAGGCTAAACTGTATGCACAACCTATAACTCAGTCTGATGACTATGTTGTTGTGTAACGACGGTCGGACCAAGCTCCCCATCTCCAGCACGTGGCGTACGCATATGGGTTGACACACACTTTGTTGTAACAAAAGGAATCCCCAATGTTACGTGCCTACCAACCCATATTTATACACCACTTGTCCAAGTTATTTAGCGATGTGGGACTTTCCAAATCCGAATCGTCGTTCCTCCGTTAAACATGTGAGACAACCCTATCAGTCTCCCCCTTGACTCGCATCCCTCCTTTGCGATAACCTTTGAGAGCACTGCCGTGTCTGCATGGCCCAGTCCGTAACCATCGGCTCTGATACCACTGTTGTGTAACGACGGTCGGACCAAGCTCCCCATCTCCAGCACGTGGCGTACGCATATGAGTTGGCACACAATTTGTTGTAACAAAAGGAATCCCCAATGTTACGTGCATACCAACCCATATTTATACACCACTTGTCCAAGTTATTTAGCGATGTGGGACTTTCCAAATCCGAACCGTCGTTCCTCCGTTAAACATGCGAGACAACCCTAACATATGTAAGTGAGGCCATGAAACTCTAGCCATCACCTCTATCTTTAGATTTCTTCTCTAATCCCAAAATTTTCTTAATTAATTGCTAATGGTGGAAAATTATCTCTAATTCAAAATTGATTTAAAATTCAGAGTGTCCGACGAATGAAGTTAATAGGTGGTGTACGTTTTGTCATAATGACGCTTGAAGTGGTCGGAATTTTCAGTCAAAGTTGACCTCGACGAAATCAAGGGGGCTGATTTAGGCGTTTTTAATTTCGGTGATGATTAGAGAAATTGATAGCATGGCATCGTGGCCCTCATTGCAAGGAGTAAATAGGGGGTGGTGGCGTAGCTTTATCAACGTCGGTGGTGGTCAAATTTGGTCGATTAGGGTTCGAGAACCCTAATCAGGCAAAGGCGGTAACGACAACATTGGGAAGCGAAAGGGGTGTGCCAGTGGAGGGGATCAGGACGGTCCAGTTAGTGGCGGTCAGAGGTCTAGGTGTTTGGTAGTAGAGTTAAGAGTATGCCTTATGGGGAATTATGTAATTGTTACATATATCTAACTCAATTATCGATCTTGTTCAAAATAAAAGGTGTTTTCTTTCTATTATATACTTGATACAATGTGTTGTATATTAATTAATTAATTTAATTAAAAGTATATTTAATAGAAATTCCATAAGTGGTATGTTTTCTGATAGTAGATACAACACGTTGTAACTATGAGTGATTTATCACAATACAACAAACATATCATTTTAAATATTTCTAGTCAAGAAGTATCGAGACCAGATATTAATACATCCGTTGAGACTAGAGTATGTAATGCTCTCCAAATGTTAGACAATGTATTATTCATGACTGCTGGGGGCGCCAAGGGGTTACATATTGATAGTTATTAGATAACTATGGAATGAATCACTCGATAGTTTTCTATTGGTTAATATAATTAAGGTCAAATAGAAACTATCGATTTGACAATATTATACAATTCCCTCAACTTGAGAATACCGTTGAGCTTCAATGTGGAAATCCGCTTTAATTATAGTTAAATTATGGCACAACATCCATCGAACGACTATAGTTGGATTGAGTGGAAGCATTGAAAGTGAAACACTATCCAAGGGAGAATCCATCTCCTCAGTTATATGAGGTTGGTATCACAGTCAACTAAAGTCAACTCAAAGTCAAAGTCCTTGGCCAGAGCAGTTCGGTTAATAATAATTTTTATTATTGAATCAAAGACTTTGTGTTTGGACTATAGAGTTAAATTTGGATGCTATTGGAGTTTTGATCATTACCAAATTTCATAAGTCCAAAGTGATATAGTTTTTGACGAAGAGAATTGATGTAAATAATTGTCAACATTAGAATAAAGTAAAATTAGATTTTACTGAAACCAAATAAGCAATAAATTTGGTCATAATATTATACCACTTGCAGTGACGTGTGAACATTAATATTCGAATTGTTCAGTATTAATCGCTGACCAAATTTACATCTAAGATTCACACAACCAAAACAATGAATTCTCCTTTAACCACATGATTTAATTAATTTGTAATTGTTAGCAATTAATCAAATTAATTATTAGCAATTAATTAAATTAATTAATATTTATGAAATATTAATTATAAAATTTTGTATTGATGTGTTGAACAATGTTAAAAAATATATTTATAATATTTATAATTATATTAATCAATATATGGTATCGATACGCATTTAAATTTAGATTTAAATGCAACGGACGTTGTTCGGGTTGGAATTGGCTTTGAGGCCTATATGTGGCATGTAAATTTCGACCAAAATAGCTTAGATAGGCCAGCCAAATGTTAGCAAAAGAGGGAGACTCTTGAATGGTTTAAAAGAGTGGAATTGGTAAGAGAGATAAGGATGTAAATCCACTTTTCTTTCCATTTTACTTCCTATTTATATGTCACTCTTCATACCATTTATTTTGAGAATTTTTTCTCTCCTTCCTCCTACAAATTTCAACTAGCAAAACCCCATTTAAACCCAAAAGAAATCCAAACTCAAATCACATCAAAATTCTTCGATTCGATCGTCGGCGGTAAAGCAGTTCGGAAGCCAGAAACTCTAGAACTTGGAATTCGATTCAAGGAGTCATTTCATCATTTCAAAGTGTGATTTCTAAGCTTTGATGAAAGGTACGCTTTAGTTTTATTAATGTTTTTAATTGCTTAGTTAATCAATCATTCACATGTTAGGTAGATAGACCATATCACGAATCAGTATATTACTGTATTGTCACATGTCGATGGTGTTATATATATGTGTGCGCATGTAAAATAAAAAATAAAAAATAATTTTTTTGTATAGAAGTCGTCATGTTGCTCACGCCCTTTTTGTTATCATTAAAATATTATAATAAAATTATTTTATCAATTAAACTTAATTATCAAATATTAATTCATATGATATATGTATTTATTTATTTTTTAAAACTTTTATAAATACCTAAAACCATTCGATAGTAAATAAATATAAATATTTTTTTATACATAAACATTTTAAATTATTTATTTGATTTAAATTAGTTAAACAAAGAAAATGTATTTATAATACATTTATAAATAATACAATTTTGTGGAAATTTTTTATATACATTATAAAATATGCATTTTGACTTTAGATACGATTTTTAAACAAGATTATTTATAAAATTTGCATGGATTTTAATTTTTAAACTATATTTAAATTAAAAATTATTTAAACCGAAAATAAAATAAATTTTTTTTGCAGGTTGTGAGCAGCAGCAAATATATGTATTCAATATAAAAAATTATTTTATATATACATATTAATTAACTAAATAACTATATGTTCATATATATATAATATATATCTATATGTGTGCGTATAAATTAAAAGAATTATTAATTTTGTTTTTATACTATATGATAAAGGTTTTAAATTATTTTACAAATTAATATTTAAAATAATTTTGAAATTTAATTATATTATACTAGTATATATAGCATGTATATGCATCTAATAGCTAGAAATGTTTAGTTTTTAAAAATTAATGGATGGATGTGTGCTATAAGTTCAAAATCTTTTTTTTTGAATTTCAGAAAGACACCGTGAAAATTCTCTTTATTAATAGTATATGTATATATATATATATATTTATATATATATCTCGTAAATGATTATATAAATAATTTATAGCTAATATTTTATAATAAATATATAATTAAATTTATACATACATATAATTATATGTATCTATATGTACAGATTTATTTGTACATATGTATGTAAAAAGACAAAAAGTAACTAACTCTATGGCGGAAACGGCTATTCATGAGAGTCGGTTGAAAACATCGCTACCTCTCCAAAACCACCAAACCAACAACCTTCTTCATCCTCTACATCACCTACTTCATCAATGACTTGGGGAAAGAGTTGGGCGGATGCAGTACTTGGATTTCATCGGGATAATACAGATCTTTCAGATTTAGATCTGCATTATATCCAAACTTTAAATGATGCAAGTAAATCATTATTCACAATTCCTGTATCCAACTTGCTATGGAGAAATGGTGGAATTCGATTGCTGTGTATGTCATCGACAGTAGACCAATGTATGGTCAATTTGTTAAATATATTGAAATGGCTTGGTGGAGCCTTACAAGATCTTATGATATATATTACAAACCAGAGGGTTTATTATTGTGCGTTTTGAAAAAGAAGATAATTGTGGATTATTAAATCTGGTCCTTATACTTTCAATTCTAAAATTATAATCTTAAAATTATGGAAACTTGGACTATAGTTGATAAGAGATTACTTCTCTTCAATTCCTATATGCGATTCAATTCCTATAGTTGATAAGAGATAAAATAACATGCAATTGAAAAAAAAAAGATTGATTCGATTTGATCGAATATGCGAGTGTATTGGAAAAAGTTCCGAACGTACCTAAAATGAATAAAGATTCAATCTCAAAAGTCACTCCTTCCTATGATACATAATGATGTATCGATGTGTAGTAATCGAACTTTGTTGAACAAAATATGATTAATGATGAGTGAGAATGAGTTAACTTCTTTCTATTAGATCGTATACATAAGAGTAGTACACAAGATTAAAATTAATTTCATCTAAAGAAAAGTTTACAAAATCATACAAGATAAGGGTTAATTAGAAACTCCAACATATCCTAGGCCAAGGTGTTGGCTGGTTGTGCGAGTCAAAAGACTGCACGTAATAATCGCACATGAGGGCTCTTGTATGAATCACCCTAAAAGAATTTTGGAAACGATTGTCATTGGATGACTAACTTATGTTTTGAACATAGGCATCGTAAACTGAAACTAAATCAGTTTTATATATAAGACAATTCATAAAGTGTTTATGAATACCTTTTCCGTTGTAGAGAAACAATTGTTGTTTCAAGAAGTACCAACTTCGTAGTGAAGGAATTTCTTTTAGAAATTATTTGTAGTAAAATGGATTTGGATGCGATCCAAAGGTAAAACTAATTACGTGGAATGAAATAAAATTAACCTAATGTAAATGAACACATTGCATTGGTGTCTAATAAGTATTCACATACATTAAAGTGAAACTATGAGTTTCTTATTAATTTCAAGAATAGATAATCCTCGGTTGTTAATTAAACCATTAGGAGTATTGACTCTACGATATGGTATGATGCAAATATCCAAAAATAATTATAAGTATGTTATCAAAATACGATTTTGGTAGTTGTACTCGAAGGGACATGATCCATCAGCCGTAGATGAGCCTTAAAGAGCGTGATAAATGCAGTTGGAATATAAAAAGCAACACTGATAAGAATAAAATCCTAAATTTCAATTGTTGAAATTGGATTAATAGATTTGTTATTTAATGGGCTCAAGTTAATTCGGATTTACTCATAAAATTATCACTTGGTATGACTTTGTGTTTGGTACATGTGCGTTGAAATGTAAAATACTAAATAATGATTTAGAATGAGCTATTTGTACATAACAACCATAGTGTCCCAAAGTCAGTGGGAGTGATATTGAGTTTGTGGGTTTTAGTATACGATCCAAAAAATGATATGAAAGTATCATTTTATAAGAATTAGAATTGAATAGGCATTGTTAACCCGCCTTTTGGCAAGGCCGTATACAGGCGGATTTAACTAAAATCGACGGCTCCTTTGTCGAGACAGGAATACGATGGATTTGAGCCAGCTTGATGGATAGACAATCAGCCATTGATGGTTCGGTGAGGGTCGTTCAATCAAGGTGGCTCGGTCGTACATGGCTCGGTCAAGGAGAGGAGATTATGCATAGTTTGGTCATGGTGTGTAGCCAAGCATGGCTCGATATGAGTGGGTTGATGTTGTGAAGGTTTTGGGTCGGTAGGAAGGGTCGGTCTTGATGGTGTGGATCGGTCTTGATGGTGCGGATCGACATGATGGTGTGGTTCGACACGATGGAGTGGTTCGGCATGATGAAGTGGGTCAGCATGGTTGGAGTGGCTCGGGGTCGGCATAGGATTATACTTTGGTCAATACTTGAACATGCTCAGGTCGGTGGATTGGTTTGGATCGGTGAACATGGGTCGACATCTATCTCTGCTCTAGATCGGTAAGCTACAGACTCTGAGCCAGCTACATACTATCTCCAAGTCGGCGATTTATGGGCTTTGGGTCGGTATATCTTAGGAAAGGGGATCGGCGTGTTTGCTGCTTTGAGTCCCAGCTTCATTTACTTCGAGTCATGGACAATTGTGCTTCGGGCCAGTGCTATGTTTACTTCGGGTCGGAAAAACTCCAGCAGGGGATCGGTTGTAGTGATGGGTTTTGGATCGGCTATGGCCTTGATGGGCCTGGACCACTCAGGAAGCCCAGTAACTCAGGGTTTGCCTATAAATACAGCATGTGGGGGTTCAGAAATGGGGATCTTCATTCTGTTCCCCTTCCTCTTCTCCACTAAGGCTACTCTGCCATTATTGCTTTGAAAACTCCGGATTGTAATTATACTTGATTCTGATATCAATAAAAAGGAAATTTCTGGAGTGGACGTAGGCCAGAGTCAGCCAAACCACTATAAATCCTCTATTATTACTGCTTTCTTTTTAATTTGTACCGTTCTTCATATTTATACGCTCTACATACGTTCCATCTGTGATCTGTGACTGTGAATTGGGTGCTTTCATCTGGATTTGGGTGTTAGTGACCAATTTTAGCACTAACATTTTGGTGCTTTCACTGAGAAAGCTAGCATTCGGGGATTCAGAAGCTTGGATTTTGGATTTAAAGGCTTAGAAAATCAGATTTTGGGAAGCAATGGTTAGGCCATCGACAAGGAGACAAGTGACAAAAATGAGCAATCAAGAAGGAAGTCAAGAGGCCTCCTTTGGAGCTGGGTCAGATCAGGCATCCATCTACATCACTAGGGATGAGATGCAGATTATGATGGATTCAATGCAGGAGCAGTTGATGAAAAGGCAAGAGGAAATGATGCAAACACTTCTTAGACAATTTGGACAGGCAGGAACACCAGGAGCTGCAGGAGCTCAGATCCATGGAACTGGATCAGAAGGACTCAACATGCAAGCAGATGGAGTGGTTCAACAGAGAGCAGCCCCCAATCAGCAAACAACTATCAACCTGGATGGACCTAGACTTGGGGGCACACCACCAGGTAATGCTGGACCAATCCATGGAGGGATACCAGATGATGCTGCGCAGCCCAGTGCCAACAGGAATACAGGAGTGCGTGACGAGGAGTATGTATCGGAATTCCCTCGAGGACTTGGAGGGCAGTTAGGGAATGGGGATGGGGGACAACCCTTGGTAGGTAACTGTGGCGACCCGGAATTTTTAGAGATTTGAAATTGGAATATTTAATTGATTTTAAATATTTAAAAGGTTAATTTTAACTTAAATTTCAAATATCTCTATTTATTGGATAATTAAATATTGAATTTAATAAATTAGAAATTGGGTAAATTATTGAATCTTCAGTTTTAAGCCTGTTAAAAATAGTTTGAAGGCTTGGAAAATTCATATTAATAATACTGAAGGTGGTAGGACTTTTAAATTTGAATTTGGAAGTGGTTTGTTCAGTTTTAAAAATATATCGTTTAAATCGACGTTTAAAAATAGCCTTCCGAGGCGCAGTCTCGGAATTCGACGAAACAAGTTCCATTGGATCCGTAATAGTGTAATATTATCGGATTTCAATTTTCGTCGTGATTGGAGTTGTTGTGTGAGCATACGGTATATAAACGCGCTGAAATATATATCGAAAATTCAATATAATTATTGGGTCCAAAAAGCTTTCTTCTCCATACGATCGAGTTAGGACTCGAAACCTTTTCCATTGCGTTCAGTACAGGGGTATAACATTATTAACGCCTAGCGGCACGTCTCGATAGGAGGTCGAGATTTTGAGTAGCATATATCGAGACGGTTTGAATTTAATTTAAAAATATATTTATCCTTGTCACTTTCAGCTGAAATTATTTCTCCTCATGACTTTTTCCCATCAGTTCAAGGTCACTATAGCATTGCAGAATTCTCACGCAAGGCATCACTTCTCTCTTTCTATTAAAACCACATCGTTCCTTTCTGTTAAATCACGCACCCTTTCTCTTCTCTCAGAAGCTAAAATCGAATTCATCTCAGAGAAGAAAAGAAATGGCCGAATAAATTTCTTTTCAAAATAAATCACATTTTCCCTCGTTCTCTGTTCAAATCGAAATCGCCCCTCAGATAAAAATCGTGTCCCTGTTCTCTTTGCTCAGCCTATTTCACAAAGTCAATTCGATAATCGTTCTAACGAAAATTCAAAATCGAAATCCCTCACGACGAATCGCGATCTCGAACGTTCGTCAGTGGGTCAAAAGCCATCGCGTTCAAGTTCACCGTGGGTGCTCGCGTGCTCGTTAGGTCAGGATAGCAAGGTGCTTTCGATTGTGGGGTACGACGACTCGATGGGAGGCTTGGCGACTTGGATTAGGGGAAGTTCGATTTGAGGTAGCACGCGAGGTCGAGACCGATGGGGTAGAACGAGGCGTTGGCGATTGCAGTAGGGTTGCGCGAGCTCGAGATGATGCTCGATGGTGGCTGTGAGGTATTTTCTCTGATTTGAGATATATGTGTATTTATATAATAAAAATAATATGAAGTATGAAAGTGTAAATAAATATATACACACACACAAACCTATTTTAGTTTAAATGTATATAGATAGGCAGTAGATATTTAGAGAAAAAATGAATATAGAACTTTACTGTGAAATTTTTATGCAAAACAAAAACTAAAAATAAAATGAATAAAATAAAATAAAAATAATAATATAATTTGCAGATAAGGAAAATGATTTTTCAGTAAGGTTTATTATATTTTTGAAATGTATATATATATGTGTGTGTGTGTGTGTGTCTGTATATGTGAATAAATTTGCAGTAAAGGAAAAGTTTACAGTAAAAAGAAAAAAAAATATAATAGATGTTAGGCAGTTTTTAATTTTTTTAGTTAAATCTTAGTTTAATTTAAAACCTATGTAGATTATTTTGAAAATTAATGTACATACACATTTTTAAATCTACTAGTTTATTTTAAATATGCAGTTAGGGTGATTAATTTAGTTAATTAACCTGTCGAATTTATTTTAATTACTAAAGGATTTTTAAGAAGGAAAATTAGTTTAAATTACATTATTAAATGTTAATAGGTTGTTCCGTTAGTTCAAATGAAATAATTGATTAATTAAAGTTATTTAACTGATAATCGATCATTCGATCTGTTCAAATATTAATAAAACGTATAATGTTTGTACATGGTCCAAAATCGTGAAGAAAATAGTCGAGATGGATCGAATTGCAAATAAAAATCAAAGGTGAGTTAATCTCACTCATCTGGGTTTATTTAAATTTAAATGGTTAAATTTAAATGTTTGGTCGAATGATTGAATTGTTTGGATGTGATATTATATATAGTATATATATATATATATATATATATTGGAGTGATTGATTTCCCGCATTATATAGCAGATGAGACCCTATGCGCCGCATAATAGCGGATGATATTATATTAATCCCATATACCGCAATATTCCCCCTCGAAGTGGAATTGGTATTGTGCTAACATCTGTGGATGCAGGGAAACAGATTGGAGGGATCCAACTGGATTCCTCAAAATTATTTAGATTGTTTAATATCCCGTGATATGGTTTATTTGATATTCTGTGATAAATTGGAAATTGAAAATATTGAATGCCATGGATTGATTGAATATATCTGGGTATGCCGGGTCATCAAAAATGTATAGATTGGATTTTCAAAGGGAAGTAAAAGGAAAATTCTTAAGTAAATAATTTTGGAGGTTGGAATAAATGATTTGAAAAAGGATAAGTGGATTTTAAATGTTAATAAATAATTTCGGATATGGGAAAGAAAGTTTATGGATAAATGGGAATAAAATGAATTTTTAAACCTAAGTGATATTATTTAAGGGAATAAAGAATTTATTTTAAATTCAAGGTTTAAATTTGTTTGGGAAGATAAAGAAGAGATTTAGAAAGGTATGAAATTGGTATTCTGTTTAAATAAGATTTTAGATTAAAATAAAGAAGTTAAATCTGAAATTTATGGTTTTGAAATAAATTTGGATAAGTTAAGGAATTTATTTTAATGGAGTAAATTTTAGAAATCAATTTGGAAATTGATTTAGTATTTGAAATTGTGTTTTGAAAGAAGGGTAAGACTATGGAATTTATAAACTGGGTTTATAAAGTGAAATGGATATCAATGGATATTTGGGGAAAATAAATTCACGGTGGGAATTTATTTATAGAAATGGGAAAATTCGTTAAAAATAAATAGTGACTCATTTTTTAAAAGTTGTGAAAGAAAAGGGTATTTCCCTGGATAGCCAAGTACGTTTGCAAAATAAACCTTTAAGTTAAGTTAAAAGTTTTAAAGTTGTTTTAAAAATATGATTTAGAATTTTTTTTAAATGTTTAAAGTTTAAAAGTAAGTATTTCTCAAATTTAATTTAGTAGTAATTATTTAAAGGTAACTTGGACTTGTGTTTTAAAAGGATAAAAATGTAGCTTTATATTTTATAATGTAGTTTTATTTTAAATATTCTAAAAATATATATATTTTTGAATAAAATATTAAAGTAGTCTTCAATTTAAATGTTTTAAAGTATATTTTATAATATAGTGTTTTAAATTATTTTAAATCTAAAGTATATGTACTTGGTGTTTTCAGTGGAAATAAGTATTTGGGAATTTATTCCATGAGAAGAGTGGGGTTTGAAAACTGTTTTCAAAAGGGTTGAAAATGGAAATATATCTTGCGAAGATATTTGTGAGGTAAATAAATAATTGGGAAAATTATTTATTGTTTGATGGATGTTTGTGAATGTTAATTGATAGTTAAATAACCGACTATCAATATTGGCCAATGAGCTAATTGTTTCGAAGAGACCGAGATCGGGATTAATTTCTCGAAAACCACTTTGATCCGGTTTGTACGTTTTCGTGGGGAAAACGAGTTCGGAGTCGAAGATGGAGCAGTGAAGTGCAAGGGCTAATCGCTACTAATCCTGTGGATGATTCCAAAATGGATGTAGTAGGAGTAGTGCCTTCGGTTCCGTTCGAACCCGGAACAGACTTGTATGGATGAATGCTTTTGGAACATCGTCAGGTGGACGATGGGCATTCTAAGTGAAATGTGCTAAAAAGGTAACGCTTAGCCTCAAGCCTCATCAACCGGCAATGACTGAAAATCAAAGGTTATGCAGCAAGGCTATGTGGGTAGCACCCATTAGGGTGAGGTCATCCCTGTCTAGATGTCCCTTTTATTTCGGCTTAGTGGGCGGTTGCTGATCCCAACCGTGGGGTGATCTTACTCGGAATTACCCTTAGGTAGTTCCGGTCTTATGTTGCAAGGGATCGGGCGTGGTCCTCGGTACGTTGATCTAGACCAGGAACTATGACAGGTGGTACCCCAGTGCATAGTCATTCGTTGGAAATCCATTCTCCCTACGCGCCTGTACGGTTTTGATTGTGCCCAACTATTGCTGAAACGTGAGATGCAAGCATTTCAGCTAGATTATATTTTACTTTCTCTAGACACTATTATAATATCAGACGAATTTGATAAAAAGTGTTTTGGCTATCGTAAGGTAAAAACCTGACATGTTTATTTGTGGCGTGGTCTTACAAGATGCTTTTGATTTCAAAGGGTTTTGGAAAACTTTAATAATCCAATTGAGTGTGTTTTCTCACGCTGGTTTTCCAGACTGTCTCGGGTGTTATTTTATTATAATGCTCGGGTCAGACCGAGTATTACAGATACAGGATAGGATGATGTGGAGCTCAGGAGACGAGCTGGATGGCGAGACGTATCCCTCGTATATGATGTATATTCCGTTGTGGTGTGTATGTTGTGTATTCTGTATGTGGAACAAGTTATTATAACTGTCCTAAATTATGATGTGATTGTATTGTACTCTAATGTTGTATTCTGATGAGATATATAAAACAAATATAGTTCTTTTGTGTAAAGATCAGTCATTATCTATTATATTTTATTCCGCTGCGATATGAGATTCTGTTGTGTTGTTTTCTTTTATTCTACCTCCTTCTTCTTTAACCCCAAATGGTTCGTATTTCCATTCACTTTGAGTCGAAATGTTGGAGAATAGTGTCGATTCAAGGGGTACGGAACTGCGGGTCATTTCAGTTAGTATCAGAGCTGAAGGTTAAGCGAGAACCTTGGCTCTGGTGGGGATTACTCATAGAATAGAGTTAGTAGTGCTCTAGAATTAGTTTAAGTGTATTAATAGATATGAGCGCGTATTTGTTAGTGAATATAAAATTGTTTTATATTGTGTTGATTGGTTTGTTGAGTAGTTTATGGATTCTGGTCAATACGAGTAATTAAAGTTATTGATAGGGATCTCTAAACACTTGGATAGAACAATTCGACACAGTATTGTTTTAAAATAGGGTAAATGAAATAATTTTACCCAAATTATTTTTATATATGAAAGAAATAATTTTTAGAAATTATTATAGATATATATGGTTGCTTGGTTGTTAGGAAATGATAATATTATATTATTATCATTGTTGTGTTGGGATTGAACAAGAAATTGAAAACCATAGCTAAACGTTAAGAAATAAATTCATTAACAAAATGAAATTTATAAATGTGAATTATAAGTGTGATATATAATTGAAGATGAAATAAAAATTCCAGAGTAATGTTTGAATATAAATTGGATGGATTTGAAATTTGGAATTTTGGGAAGTTTAAATTCCTTTGAGTTTGAAAATAGTTTTCAAAGGTTTTGGAGAAATAATGGTGATATTATTTCGGAAATATTTTTGAAATTGGATTAAAATCTGGAGAGATTTGGAATTTAAAAATATTTGAGGGATTTTTAAGAGATAAAAGCATTTAACTCTCTTTCGGTCGTTGGAAAATAACTTCGGTGATGACTACAGCATCATCGATGTTCATTTTCGAGTTTCCAGAAGAGGAATTGCTGCCAAATTGTTTTGTATTTTGGAAAATGAATAAAAAAAATCCAAAACTAGAATTATAAAATAAAATTGAATTCAGGAAAGATTTAATGAAGTAATTTTTGAAATGAAATCGAATACTGATTTAAAAGTTGGAAGTAAGCTAAGTAGCTAAATAAATTATTTGATAGAGTATGTTAATAAAATTTAACTCGGTTAATTAAAATGGATTATAAGTTAATAATGAAGTTTGGAAATAAACTCAAATTATAAATAGAATTTGACTGGGATTGATAATGAACTGAAAATAAGTGGAGATGTCGTAAAAATAAAATGGAATCGGATTAAGTGGTAATGGTTTGTACTGCAAATAAAATTCAAGCGAGTAGAAATAAACTGGAAATGGCCTTGTTATTAATAAAATAAATTCGGGATTAATTGAGTATGGAAATTAAAATTCATAATAGATTGAGTGAATAAACTAACTGTATTGAATAAATAAATGGATGGAATTTGATTAAATAAGAATCAAATGAAAGATGGAAATAGAACTTGTTGCAAAAAGAAATGGAGGTTGGTTAAATGAATGAACGTATGCTATAATGTTAAATATGGAATAGTTTTAGTCGCAACATGTAACGACCCGTAAATTTAACTGGTTTTAATAACGTTATTAATTGAAATTTTGCGAAATTTTAAATGATAAAATTTTGAAATATAAATTTGATATTTGGAATGCGTCTAGTTAAACATAGCAACTGGTAAATTTTCATCCGAAAATATGAAAGTTTATTTCGCGCGTAAATTTACTTCAATTTAATCAGTTAAAAAGTGATGAAAATAAAATATTTTAGGAACCTAAATATTTTTACATAGAAAAATTTTAAACCATCTTCTAAGCAAACGTCATTTTTCGTTTTTCCAAATTCGGATTCTTTGGCTCCGTCGATCTTATTTTTCTACGTTTTTCTTGCATTTTCCGCCAGTAGAAAAATTCGAATTTTATAATTAAATCATACCACTGATATTTATATACCGTTTTGATCGTCTCGTCGTGCTGATCTCCACAGTATATTCGTTTGTGTGTTCCGGAGTCCGGAAAACAACGAAATCCGCGAAACGATTATCAGTACCGATTTCAATTTGAAGCTTTTATATTCAGCGTCCATTCACTTGTCAAACTGGTGAATTTATATAGCCAGTTCCCAGTTGTTTGATATTCCCAGTAATTTAATAAATGACATTTGATTTCTCGAAGTTTTAAATTTTCTTTTCAAAAAAAAACGTACATAGTGCATTTATGATAACAGCTCATCACGTCCATTCCAAACTACTAGTTCCTATCCCCTGCCTTGTCAACTTCTCCCACACCCTCATCTTCCTTTTTTTTTCTTTTTCCCTGTTGCTTTTGCTCGAACTGAACTAGTGCTCACAAGGCCATTTCCACCACTCCTCACAAAGCGTACAACCTTCTCCACCATATACTTGCACGACCACCCTCCACCCAATCTGCCGCAATTTCCGCCTCCCTGGCAGCCATTCCACCATCCGGCACCTGTTTCTTCCCCACGTAAGCAGCCTACTCATTCAAAAAAAAAAATTAGGCAAAGAATATATATAGTTACAAATGCTTGCATTTGTCTAAAACAATTGTTCCACTCGACCGTGCACCTCCTCAAACATCCGACCTGTCACCGAAACACACTCCCCATCTGCCAAAGCCAAAGCCTCAAACTTTTCCTTTCTCTTCTTCTAAGCCAAAGCCTCTGGCGTGCTGTCACTGAAACACACTCCCCATCTCCTCGACAGCCACTCAAGATCACGGCCTTCAACCCATTCCCGAGTATCACCACCCCTAGCTTCAGCCTCGCCTACCCATCTTCTTTCTTCTGCCTCAACTCTCCCTCCTGGCCGAGCTTCTCTGGAGATATATTAAGGTATATATATATCATTTTATATATTTAAGTAAGTTCGTATCTATACATATATACTTAAGTCTTGGATAGTTGTAGTTTATATGAGTAAATTGTTACGGCAGTTTATATATATTTTGCGTATGTAGATATTTATAGGTATGAAACTTTGCAAACTATATTACTCATAAATTATGTACAATCTGTTGTATGTATATGGAAGTTTATGCAAATATGATATACATATATGTAAGTTGTACATGTTTTATATATATATATGAAAGGTTATTTAAATTCTCAAAAATATGATTATATTGGTTCAAAAATTTTAGTATTATGTGTTGTTTATTTTCTAGTGGTTATAATTTTTATGATATGCCGAGAGTTTTACATTTGTATATTCGAATATATGTTATATGTATGTTTTATACAAGTTTTCAAATCTATTGATATATACCGTTGTTCGTATATATAGTTGTTTGTTTGAAACATACCTGAGCTTTCGTTATAAATTGTTATACTGTTTACATATATTTCAGTTCTATATATATTTTGTTTTAAATATTATACCATACAAGTTGTTATTTATATTTGGTTGTTTATTTAAGTTTTAAATTATCATCTTATACATATATTTTTCTTACAGTTGGTGGTTGAAATGTGCATATGGGTTACTGTATTCTTGCATATATATTATCATTGGTATGCCTGTAATATATAGTTTACATCTAGGTATATAATTGTGTTATAGACTTTATATCATGATTTTGTATCTATTTACAACATAGTTTTTTTTCTGTTTATATATACATACATATACAAGATGGTTTCGGCTGTTAGTATTATATAAATATATATCTTATATCTTATCTGTTTTGTAGTTTTATATTAGTATTATATATATATATTTTATTATAAGGTCTG
Source organism: Allium fistulosum (assembly GCA_030737815.1). Classification (NCBI taxonomy): domain Eukaryota; kingdom Viridiplantae; phylum Streptophyta; class Magnoliopsida; order Asparagales; family Amaryllidaceae; genus Allium; species Allium fistulosum. Next base: position 1,330,748,895 of record CM060902.1, on the reverse strand, counting down.
GCCTGTTATGTGCTCATATATACATAAACTAGGTGTTTTATTTCGATTTGTATTTTAAGTTACATATTGATTTTTAAATATGATTTAAATAGATATATGTCTCATACAACAATATATACTATTCTAAAATATAACATGAGTTTAAGTTTTGTATGTATGTTTACATACACTAGTTTATATGTAAGTATATATATGAATTCGGTTTTCAATTTTATATGAATATTTTATGGGTTGGGATTTTTAATTTGATTTAAAAATAAATGTATATACATCTTATTTTAAACATATGTTTTAAATTGATTTTTTTATATGTAATATACTTCGTTTCATTGATCTCTAGTCTCCATCTCAGCTTACTTTTCTAATATCAAACTTGTCGCAGTGATTCCTATCTGGTTGTTGCCCCGCTAGCTTGTGTTTGTATCTGTGTTTGTATTTGTATCATCTTCTTGTTCTCTAGCCTCGAAAGGTGAGCAATCACTCACGATTAATATTCTTTTATTTATTAAATTTGATTTCAATTGAAACGACAATTGAAATATGCTGCTATAGTGATTTACACTGTTATATATGTTATTACCTGTATCAGTTCACTTGTGACATCTGTTACCATTATCTGTTAATTATTTATGCGATAATACTCCAGTTTGGTAGATATTTGATTGATTGATGATGTTATATTGGACGTTAAATTGTTAATGTTAAAGTGATAAATAATATGAAATCGAATTGATATAGGATAGTCAACAATTTAAATTGGATCTATATGTTGAATTTGATTTGTTAAATTTGTAAAATATGACCCCCTTTAAATGTTTAATTACTCGACACGTAGTAATATGGTTAACTTCACCTTGAACCATTGAATGTATGTTGTATAAAATTGATGTTGTATGAAATTGAATAATTGATATCAAATGAAGAACCGTATTAATATTAGTGTAATAATCTTTAATCTACATGAAATGATAGTGTAGATTCTAGAAATAATTATGTTAATTTGCACAAACAACAATGTGAATTAATACGATTATTTCGGGATTATTTGAATTAATTATTGGATTGTTATTGATTGTTGTTATTGCTTGTTTATTTACTTTGACACCATCCTAGTTATCACACTGCAAGTTCCCTTTGCTATGCTTTGATTTTGAATTGAATTGGAATCGGGTTGAAATGATAAATACCCAAATTGAACTTTGACTTAGGATAGAGAATTAAATAAAAATCGATTGGTCAATAATTTGATTTAAAACTAAAATAAAGATTTTATTTGAATAAATAATAAGGTTTTAAATGAAGTTGGAATTTGAATTTTTATGGAAGGAAAATGTTAATATGTAATAATCCGAAACAAAATATTAACATAGCAGTTGTTGAAAGAATGTTGTTTTAAAATTAATTATTTAATAATTAAATTTGGAATTATTAATAATTAAGTTTGAAATTAGTTAATAATTAAAGTTTTGAAATTATTTAATAATTAAATAAGATTGAATTATTTAATAATTAAATAAAATTGAATTCTTTGATAAGTAAAATTGAACTTCTTGAATAAGTGAAATTAAGTTTCTTTATTAATTGAGTTTTGCAATTATAACTAATTAAATAAATAAGTGAAATTGAATTTCTTTAACAAGAAATAAAATGTGATTTATTGAAATTAATGTAAGACTTGAAATGTAAAGAATTTGATTTGATGAATCTAATTTAATTCAATTTGAAGTTTTGATATATGGAAGTTGAACTTAAGTAATTGGTTTAATGAATTGGAAATTAAATAGAAAATTGTTTTGAATGACAAATTTACTTAATGAATATTGAATAAAATCGATCAATTAATTTAAATTGATTTGAATGTTAAATTAAATTAATTTAAATGATTTCAGAATGAAACTTATATACGAACTTGAATCGATATTTGAATTGTTTTAAATAGAAATTGGAATTGAATTGTAAGATTTTGAAATTATGAATTTAGAAGTTTTGAACGTAAATTTTGGAAATTGGTTTAGAAAGACAAATGAAATGTTGATTTACAAATTTTAATTGAAATTGAATTTGATTTGGTTTTGAAATATATAAACGACCAATCGGTGTAATAATTATGAAAGTTATTAAAGAGACCGGAATCGGTTAGGGACATACTCACTGTCTAAACCGAAAACCACTTTAATAACTATACGCGGAGTGTGATCCCGAATGAAGTGGTTGGAATGATGTACGTGATGACTAAAGAAAGAGAACGATAATGGATAGCCTTGACACTTGTGTCAAATTGGAAATGACTAAAACAGGAACCGTGCCGGGCCAAATGGGGGTTAGCTACCTCGAGCGAACACACTTCTTCGAAAACTACTCATTACTTGTTGTCGATTGGTGCACCCTTGATTTGGGAGTGTTGTTTCGCGGTGTTGCGATCGCTGCGGCGATGCGTTCTCACCAGTCCGGATCAGGCAAACGGTAGTTTCACTACCTTGGGTATTGCCTCATGTGCCTTGTCATACTTGTATCCCTATTCGCGACCACTACGATTTGTTTTGTGTTATACCTATGGAGTACTCCCTGATATCCCACTAGTTTACGGTAGAGTTTACAGTGCTGTATAGACTATAACGCTTATATAAAATGTGTTAAGGGGGATAATGGTAACACCTTAACACTATTTTGATATCTTATATTACTGATAGGCATTATCTACTTATCGTACACTACTACATAGTAGATAGTTTAACGGATCCTTAAAGGATGGTTATTCCAAACATCCTTTGAGTTACTTGTATTTCAGTTGCTATTTCACTTGAGTTGGATTTATTGATATAAGAATGTTAATCTTGACTCGAGTGTTTTGTGTTTTGCTTTACGTTCGATTCAGACTGAGTGTACCAGTATTCGAGACTCACCTTTGGAGTTGGAGCTTCGCTTGGAGATCCAGCTATCTATCCAGCTTTCAGATATTCAGCTGATTCCAGTGATGTATTCTATTATTGTATTTGACTATTGTATTCGAGACATCTGTTGTACCTTATTTAACTCTGATATGTATATAGTAGCTTCATGAACTACTATCTTTTGTTTCCGCTGCAAATTATTACTCTGTGTCTGTGATCTGTGATTATTTATTTACTGTATATGCTCAGTTTTGCCAAATATAAATTAACAATTCGGTATTTTGAATCATTCAAGTCCGACATGTGCGGATGCGAATAGTCCAAAATAGTGGGTCGTTACACAACAAGTTAAGAAGAAGTGAAATTGTTAAGGAGTTGAAATAACTTAAAGAAAATAAGAGATATGGAATGTTTTCAAGCTTAATAGAATAGTTTCAAATGAAACGAATGCGGATAAGAAATGAAACGCAAATGAATGGATCATGAATAAAATTGAAAAGGAATAAAATTGAAATGGATTGTGTCGAGCTAAATAAAATGGTTATAAGCTCAAGTAAATGTTTATTCACATGAATATCGCCGAATTTGCATAAAAATAGTTGTCGTTTGACGTAAACGAAGGTAAGTAAATTCTATGAATTAATAGAAGCAAATAAAATTGATTTTTGGAATTAATTGAAATAAATGTGAGTTGTTTGGTTAAAAATGGATTGAATGTAGGAAAGTGAGTTGTAAATCACTTAAATTGAATGAAAATGATGTGTGATTTAGTTGTAAGCAACTAAATTTGTGTCGAAACCTTATAAATTGCTTATGGAAAGTGTTTAGTGCTTAATGCTTATGTTATGCGTGTATTTAGCTATTGAAAATAAGTGAAATGTTAATAAACTTTATATATTTGTCACTAACATATTTAAATTGAGTAAGTACAGGTATAGGGAAGCCGTGTGGCTGGATTTGGTTGTGCAAATTGCTAAAATAAATAACCGCTTTGCTTAAAAATGCTAAATAAGGTACGCCTACGCAATAAAAATAGGAAATATGAACTGTTTTTGTTTTTCCGACCGAGCGGGTCGATGTATATATATTTATATCTCTTGTCAAATTGCAAAAGCTCCTCCGTACAAAGGAGACTCTGCCAAAATTTTCCGAAAATTTTGGGAGTTAGAAATTTTTTGAAATTTTGTGGAAATTTTCACTAATGACAAATGATTTAAAAATTGGAATTTGAGATAAAGGTAAATAAAATTCAATATTCAGAGGTTGGAGATGAATTGAATTTAAGTAAAATTGAAAAAGAAAATCTAAATGAAAATTTGGAAAAAAAGTATTTAGATTTGAAATAATTTGTAGATTGAAGCAAATTGAATTCAAATGGAATTGTGAAGGCAAAGTGAATAGAAATGGATATAAACTTCAATAGTGAAGTAAAAATAAATTTAAGAAGTATACAAAATATTTATACTGAACTTAAGAAATGAAGGATGAAACTCTTAAGTAAATTGGTATTGGGAATCTACTAAGTAATTTTGGAATGGAGAAATTTACTAAGTGAATAATTGAATGAAGATTAAAACTGGAAGTTGTGAAATGGAATAATTGTGGATAAGTGAATAACAATCAAAATGAATGTGAATAAAAGGAAATTGATATAGCTAATACTCAATTGAAATTAATATGTAGGATGTACGTATATTATTTTATTCGCATAGTGATTTGATCCGGATTCGAGCACAGAATTTCGAGGTTATTATACTGATCCGAGTTAGGATTTTTTCACTCGATTTTCGACGGCGAACCCTGGATATGGATTTTTGATTGATTCTGGATATTCTCTATCATAGTTTGTGGCTATGCAAGGAGAATGACGGTTTCTGATCAAGAAACCAGATCTGAGTCCGCACTAGGAAGTCGGGTGGACGATACTAGTTCGGAAGTGAGATTGTGTGATCGAGTGAGCGATCGAATTTGATATTGCGTACGGATGATATATGTACATCGTACGGGCTTGAGTGAAATTGATATTGAAACTTTTGAAAAGGAATGAATAAAATGATCTTGGATTCTGTGATTAAATATTATTGCTAAGTAGGATATACAGGTGTTTAAAAAGCAAAAGATAAATTGATGATTTTGGTTTTAGAAGATAAAATTTAATTGCCCGACAAAAGGTATGTATTTAAATTGGCATATGAAATTTGATGATTTTCTGGTCTAGCCATTTGGCCTTTTGCTTTCTTTTGAAATCTGAGGGCCCGTAGAGGCGTTTTGTAGTTGTACCGAGCTACCCGCGCAAAGGAGACGCTGGCAAAAATTTTTGAAAATTTAGAGAGTTAGAAATTTTTTGAGAAATTTTTGAAAATTTAAAATTTGGTTTTAAAATTAAATTTGAATGGTAGGGTAAGTGATATTGGTTGGAACTTACGGGTGAGTTTGGGAAAAAGGTTAGTAGAAGTGATAGTGGGTCTTTAATAAAAAGATTTGTTTTGGGAATTGTTAAAAACTGTTTGGTTTTGGGAAAATAAAAACGGGTATTGAATCATTCTTCCTCACTAGTAATTTCGGGGACGAAATTCTTTTAAGGGGGGAGGAATGTGACGACCCGGAATTTTTAGATATTTGAAATTGGAATATTTAATTGATTTTAAATATTTAAAGGTTAATTTTAACTTAAATTTCAAATATCTCTATTTATTGGATAATTAAATATTGAATTTAATAAATTGGAAATTGGGTAAATTATTGAATCTTCAGTTTTAAGCCTGTTAAAAATAGTTTGAAGGCTTGGAAAATTCATATTAATAATACTAAAGGTGATAGAACTTTTAAATTTGAATTTTGAAGTGGTTTGTTCAGTTAAAAAATATATCGTTTAAATCGACATTTAAAAATAGCCTTTCGAGGCGCAGTCTCGAAATTCGACGAAACTAGTTCCATTGGATCCGTAATAGTGTAATATTATCGGATTTCAATTTTCGTCGTGATTGAAGTTGTTGTGTGAGCATACGGTATATAAACGCGCTGAAATATATATCGAAAATTCAATATAATTATTGGGTCCAAAAAGCTATCTTCTCCATACGATCGAGTTAGGACTCGAAACCTTTGCATTGCGTTCAGTATAGGGGTATAACATTATGAACGCCTAGTGGCACATCTCGATAGGAGGTCGAGATTTTGAGTTGCATTTATCGAGACGGTTTGAATTTAATTTAAAATTATATTTATCTTTGTCACTTTCAGCTGAAATTATTTCACCTCATGACTTTTTCCCATCAGTTCAAGGTCACTGTAGCGTTGCAGAATTCTCATGCAAGGCATCACTTCTCTCTTTCTATTAAAACCACATTGTTCCTTTCTGTTAAATCACGTACCCTTTCTGTTCTCTCAGAAGCTAAAATCAAATTCATCTCAGAGAAGAAAAGAAATGGCCGAATAAATTTCTTTTCAAAATAAATCACATTTTCCCTCGTTCTCTGTTCAAATCGAAATCTTCCCTCAGATAAAAATTGCGTCTCTGTTCTCTTTGCTCAGCCTATTTCACAAAGTCAATTCGATAATCATTCTAATGAAAATTCAAAATCGAAATCCCTGACGACGAGTCGCGATCTCGAACGCTCGTCAGTGGGTCAGAAGCCATCGCGTTTAAGTTCACCGTGGATGCTCACGTGCTCGTTAGGTCAGGATAGCAAGGTGCTTTCGATTGTGGGGTACGACGACTCGATGGGAGGCTTGGCGATTTGGATTGGGGGAAGTTCGATTTGAGGTAGCTCGCGAGGTCGAGGCCGATGGGGTAGAACGAGGCGTTAGCGATTGCAGTAGGGTTGCGCGAGCTCGAGATGATGCTCGTTGGTGGTTGTGAGGTATTTTCTCTGATTTGAGATATATGTGTATTTATATAATAAAAATAATATGAAGTATGAAAGTGTAAAAAAAAATTATACACACACTAACCTATTTTAGTTTAAATGTATATAGATAGGTAGTAGATATTTAGAGAAAAAATGTATATAGAAGTTTACTGTGAAATTTTTATGCAAAACAAAAAATAAAAATAAAATGAATAAAATAAAATAAAAATAATAATATAATTTGCAGATAAGGAAAATGATTTTTCAGTAAGGTTTATTATATTTTTGAAATGTGTATATATATATATATGTATGTATATGTGAATAAATTTGTAGTAAAGGAAAAGTTTACAGTAAAAAGAAAAAAAAAATATAATAGCGGTTAGGCAGTTTTTAAATTTTTTAGTTAAATCTTAGTTTAAGTTAAAACCTATGTAGATTATTTTGAAAATAAATGTACATACACATTTTTAAATCTACTAGTTTATTTTAAATATGCAGTTAGGGTGATTAATTTAGTTAATTAACCTGTCGAATTTATTTTAGTTACTAAAGGATTTTTAAGAAGGAAGATTAGTTTAAATTTAATTATTAAATGTTAATAGGTTGTTCGGTTAGTTCAAATGAAATAATTAATTAAAGTTATTTAAATGATAATCGATCATTCGATCTGTTCAAATATTAATAAAACGTATAATGTTTGTACAAGGTCCAAAATCGTGAAGAAAATAGTCGAGATGGATCAGATTGCAAATAAAAATCAAAGGTGAGTTAATCTCACTCATCTGGGTTTATTTAAATTTAAATGGTTAAATTTAAATGTTTGGTCGAATGATTGAATTGTTTGGATGTGATATTATATACAGTAGTATATATATATATATTGGAGTGATTGATTTCCCGCATTATATAGCGGATGAGACCCTATGCGCCGCATAATTGCGGATGATATTATATTAATCCCATATACCGCGATATTCCACCTCGGAGTGGAATTGGTATTGTGCTAACATCTGTGGATGCAGGGAAACAGGTTGGAGGGATCCAACTGGATTCCTCAAAATTATTTAGATTGTTTAATATCCCGTGATATGGTTTATTTGATATTCTGTGATAAATTGGAAATTGAAAATATTGAATGCCATGGATTGATTGAATATATCTGGGTATGCTGGGTCATCAAAAATATATAGATTGGATTTTCAAAGGGAAGTAAAAGGAAAATTCTTAAGTAAATAATTTTAGAGGTTGGAATAAATGATTTGAAAAAGGATAAGTGGATTTTAAATGTTAATAAATAATTTCGGATATGGGAAAGAAAGTTTATGGATAAATGGGAATAAAATGAATTTTTAAACCTAAGTGATATTATTTAAGGGAATAAAGAATTTATTTTAAATTTAAGGTTTAAATTTGTTTGGGAAGATAAAGAAGAGATTTGGAAAGGTATGAAATTGGTATTCTGTTTAAATAAGATTTTAGATTAAAATAAAGAAGTTAAATCTGAAATTTATGGTTTTGAAATAAATTTGGATAAGTAAAGGAATTTATTTTAATGGAGTAAATTTTAGAAATCAATTTGGAAATTGATTTAGTATTTGAAATTGTGTTTTGAAAGAAGGGTGAGACTATGGAATTTATAAACTGGGTTTATAAAGTGAAATGGATATCAATGGATATTTGGGGAAAATAAATTCACGGTGGGAATTTATTTACAGAAATGGGAAAATTTGTTAAAAATAAATAGTGACTCATTTTTTAAAAGTTGTGAAAGAAAAGGGTATTTCCCTGGATAGCCAAGTACGTTTTCAAAATAAACCTTTAAGTTAAGTTAAAAGTTTTAAAGTTGTTTTAAAAGTATGATTTAGAATTTTTTTTAAAATGTTTAAAGTTTAAAAGTAAGTATTTCTCAAATTTAATTTAGTAGTAATTATTTAAAGGTAACTTGGACTTGTGTTTTAAAAGGATAAAAATGTAGCTTTATATTTTATGAAGTAGTTTTATTTTAAATATTCTTAAAGTATATATATTTTTGAATAAAATATTAAAGTAGTCTTCAATTTAAATGTTTTAAAGTATATTTATAATATAGTGTTTTAAATTATTTTAAATCTAAAGTATATGTACTTGGTGTTTTCAGTGGAAATAAGTATTTGGGAATTTATTCCATGAGAAGAGTGTGGTTTGAAAACTGTTTTCAAAAGGGTTGAAAATGGAAATATATCTTGCGAAGATATTTGTGAGGTAAATAAATAATTTGGAAAATTATTTATTGTTTGATGAATGTTTGTGAATGTTAATTGATAGTTAAATAACCGACTATCAATATTGGCCAATGCGCTGATTGTTTCGAAGAGACCGGGATCGGGATTAATTTCTCGAAAACCACTTCGATCCGGTTTATACGTTTTCGTGGAGAAATCGAATTCAGAGTCGAAGATGGAGCAGTGAAGTGCATGGGCTAATCGCTACTAATCCTGTGGGTGATTCCAAAATGGATGTAGTAGGAGTAGTGCCTTCGGTTCCGTTCGAACCCGGAACGGACTTGTATGGATGAATGCTTTTGGAACATCGTCAGGTGGACGATGGGCATTCTAAGTGAAATGTGCTAAAAAGGTAACGCTTAGCCTTAAGCCTCATCAACCGGGAATGACTGAAAATCAGGGTTATGCAGCAAGGCTATGTGGGTAGCGCCCATTAGGGTGAGGTCATCCCTGTCTAGATGTCCCTTTTATTTTGGCTTAGTGGGCGGTTGCTAATCCCAACCGCGGGGTGATCTTACTCGGAATTACCCTTAGGTAGTTCCGGTCTTGTGTTGCAAGGGATCGGGCATGGTCCTCGGTACGCTGATCTAGACCAGGTACTATGATGGGTGGTACCCTAGTGCCTAGTCGTTCGTTGGAAATCCATTCTCCCTACGCGCCTATACGGTTTTGATTGTGCCCAACTATTGCTGAAACGTGAGATGCAAGCATTTCGGCTAGATTCTATTTTACTTTCTCTAGACACTATTATAATATCAGACGAATTTGATAAAAAGTGTTTTGGCTATCGTAAGGTAAAAACCCGACATGTTTATTTGTGGCGTGGTCTTACGAGATGCTTTTGATTTCAAAGGGTTTTGGAAAACTTTAATAATCCAATTGAGTGTGTTTTCTCACACTGGTTTTCCAGACTGACTCAGCTGTTATTTTATTACAATGCTCGGGTCAAACCGAGTATTACAGATACATGATAGGATGTTGTGGAGCTCAGGAGACGAGCTGGATGGCGAGACGTATCCCTCGTATATGATGTATATTCCGCTGTGGTGTGTATGTTGTGTATTCTGTATGTGGGACAAGTTATTATAACTATCCTGAATTATGATGTGATTGTATTGTACTCTGATGTTGTATTCTGATGAGATATATAAAACAGATATAGTTCTTTTGTGTAAAGATCAGTCATTATCTATTATATTTTATTCCGCTGCGATGTGAGATTCTGTTGTGTTGTTTTCTTTTCTTCTACCTCCTTCTTCTTTAACCCCAAATGGTTCGTATTTCCGTTCACTTTGAGTCGAAATGTTGGAGAATAGTGTCGATTCAAGGGGTACGGAACTGTGGGTGGTTTCGGTAACAATGGATTAGCTGATATTATTAGCGAACTATTCATGGAGGTTTGACAAACAAGGATTTGGAGGGAGTAAACAAAAGTTCGTTTACCCGTAACATCAAGATGGCTAGGAATCCACCCGACTTCAAGCTGCCCAACATGGAAGTATACAATGGTAAGACAGATCCCACTGACCACTTGATGAGGTACACAAGGCATACAGAAGTGCTGGGGGCATTAGAGGAGGTTATGGCCCAGTGTTTCCCCCTGTAATTGACCGATATAATTGCTATGTGGTTCAGACAACTGGAGGATGGATCTATTAGAACATGGACAGAACTGGTGGATAAGTTCTTGAAATAGTTTCGAGTTAACATAAAAAGGCCGAAGAATGTGATGACACCAACGTCAGTTAAGTAGAGGGCAGATGAATCGCTCAGGACTTTCTTAACTCGGTTTAATGCAGTAGTTGCTTCGGTTGATCGGTCGGATCCATCAATGGTTCTAATGGCTGCAGTATCAGGAGTCAGGGATAATTCAGATTTCAAAGTATCGTTGATACGGGACCCACCAATGGATCTCGGGGAATTCTTTCATGAAGCTGAGAGCTTTCTTCGACAAGAAGATGCATGTTTGGATATGAAGTCAAAGGAAGTAAACATAGTTAAGGATGGAGAACCATCCGGTGAAAGCTCGGGTAAAGATGAGGATAAAGGGAAGAGGAAGCGCTGGGGAGAACCAAAATTCTCCACTTACACAGGACTGAATGAGACATTGGAACGGATATACTTGGACACTCGGGATCGCCTCCCTTATCGAAGGCCGGCAAGGAGGAAACCCTTAGAACGCAAAAGGGCATCGGGAAAGCACTGTCACTTTCATGACCTAGACGGGCACGATACTAATAGCTACAGGCATCTAAAGGATATAATCGAGGAGCATGTAAAAAATGGTATGTTGCGACAATATGTCGAAACTCGGAATGGGGCGGTGGAACAGGAGTAGCCACCGCCTACCTTGAACGACAATGGCGCAAGGCCTAGGAATGGTGGTCGGTTGGTCATCAACTAATCGTGATGGTTTGGAATAAGTAGCAACTCTAGGCAGACGGCTAAGTCACTTACTCATGTACGGGGACGGAGACAACCACTAGGCATGCTCTGAGATGATGATAAACCGTGACGCTCTGGTTTGTGAAATCTGTTTTTTATTTTTGGCTTGGACACTTACTTTTTCTGATTTGGTTTTGGAGTTTGGTTTGAACTCCCGGTTTTGCTTGTTTTCTGTTTTGGATTCTGGTTTGGACGTTTGTCTTTTGGTTTGGATTTTTGATATGGATTTCTGATTTTCTGGTTTGATTTGGATTTCGGATTGGATTTCGATTGGATTTTCCTCTGGTTTTTGGCTAAAAGGCCTTCGAGCATGGACTATGCTCGGCAAGGGTCCGAAGAGACCAGGATTCGGCCTAGGACTTAGGCCCCATATTATCTATCGGTTAGTATTACAGGCCGTTGAGTATCGACTATGCTCGGTAAGGGTCCGGAGCGACCAGGATTCGGCTTAGGACTTAAGCCTTGACATTACTCAGCATTCAGGGACACTGAATCAGGAACACCATGGCATTACTTAACATAGATCGTCGAGTGTGGATTGCACTTGGCAAGAACCTGAAGAGGTTACGGATTCAGATTTCGGCTTTAAATGGCTAAGGATTGGCTATGATCCGGAGCGATCCCGGATTTGGATATCGACCCGGAGAGGTCATGGATTTGGTTATTGGTTATGGATGGATTATAACTCAGTTATCGGGTTTGGATGGATGTGGAGTTGAATAAGGATTTGGTTACTGGATAGGGATCAGATATCGACTCGGAGCAGTCGTGGATTTGGATAAGGATACGACAATGGCACTTGGATAAAATGGATTTGATTATGGATCGGATGGTATGGCTATGGATGACATCTGGACTTTGGATGACGGATCAAAAGCCATTCAAAACACGCCTTCCTACCGCAAGGCATGTTTTGGGGGGAAAATGTTAACCCGCCTTTTGGCAAGGCTGTATATAGGTGGATTTAACTAAAATCGACCTCTCGTTTGTCGAGACTGGAATACGATGGGTTTGAGCCAGCTTGATAGATAGACAATCAGTCATGGATGGTTCGGTGTGGGTCACTCGATCAAGGTGGCTCGATCGTACAAGGCTTAGTCAAGGAGGGAAGATCATGCATGGTTCGGTCATGGTACGTAAGCCAAGCATGGCTCGATATGAGTGGGTCGGTGTTGTGTAGATTTTGGGTCGGTAGGAAGGTGGGTCGGTCTTGATGGTGTGGATCGGCACGATGGTGTGGTTTGGCACGATGGAGTGGTTCGGCATTTTGAAGTGGGTCGGCATGGTTGGAGTGGCTCCGTGTCGGCATAGGATTATACTCGGGTCAATACTCGAACATGCTCGGGTCGGTGGATTGGTTTTGGATCAGTGAACATGGGTCGGCATCTATCTCTGCTCTGGATCGGTAAGCTACAGACTCCGAGCCAGCTACATACTATCTCCGGGTCGACGATTTATGGGCTCTGGGTTGGTATATCAAAGGAAAGGGGATCAGCGTGTTTACTTCTTCGAGTCCCAGCTTCATTTACTTCGAGTCATGGACAATCGTGCTTCGGGCCAGTGCTATGTTTACTTTGAGTCGGCAAAACTCCAGTAGGGGATCGGTTGTAGTGATGGGTTTTGGATCGGCTATGGCCTTGATGGGCCTGGACCACTGATGTAGCCCAGTAACTCAGGGTTTGCCTATAAATACAGCATGTGGGGGTTCAGAAAAGGGGATCTTCATTTGTTCCCCTTCCTCTTCTCCACTAAGGCTACTCTGCCATTATTGCTTTGAAAATTCCGGATTGTAATTGTACCTGATTCTGATATCAATAAAAAGGAAATTTCTGGAGTGGACGTAGGCCAGAGTCAGTCGAACCACTATAAATCCTCTGTTATTACTGCTTTCTTGTTAATTTGAACCGTTCTTCATATTTATACTCTCTACATACGTTCTATCTGTGACTGTGAATTGGGTGCTTTCATCTGGATTTGGGTGTTAGTGACCAATTTTGGCGCTAACAATCATTTTGATAGAAACATCGAATGGTTTGATTGTTGGTAAAATGCAGAGGAAGCATGTGTCTATAAGAAAGAATCATTAAGAGGTACATAAATATTTCTAGATTATAAATAAACAATATACTGCTAATTGTTAATGATGTACTTCTGTTAAAATCGATAATCGTTTGGTTTTTTAATACTCGATATTGGATCTGTCAATTATATATTTTATAATATGTATAAAGGATTCTGGGAATGTCCCAAACGATATTCAAAGACACCATATTAAAATGTTTAATATGGAACATGTAAGATAGATTTCTTATGCTTTAGCAATAGAATTATCAGACATGTTGAATTGTCTAAATTACCATAATTTTCTTATATATTTGATATATAAAGCAAATATCAAATCCAAAAAGACCACTAAATGGTAGTTTAAAGTATTCTCCAGTATTTACAAAATACTAGAAATTTGTTTCTAGAAATAATAAACTCTTTATAAAGAAGTGTACGAACTCAAACTTCATGATGATATTGAGTGTAATATGTTAATATTAAATTCATGTTCAAACCTTAATTAAGAAGCTTTAAGTTGGAAATGTTCGAAATAAAACATTGTGGCTAACTCAATGAAAGGGCTAAGTATGTTGCCTTAAATAGCGCCATGATAAAAGCAGTGTATAAATATAAATGCATAAATTTATAGTTATGCTAGGGTGGTTCCAAGTATTAAGAATACTAATCATTGTTATATGACAACAATGTTGTAACAACCCTGAATTTTGTGATTTATTTTAATTGTTTATTTTGATTTTTTTATTTGAATTTTGATTTAAAAACTTTATTTTATTTATTAAAATGAATAAATTATGTTATTTTAAATATAAATGTTGATTTTTATGAGAATTATAATTTCAAACCTGAATAAATTGAATATTTCCAGAAAAAGTGGATTTTGGTCAATTTGGTCAAACTTTGACCATTAAATTTTAAATTTAAATATTTAAATTCTTGAATTTTATCTTTTATTATGAAAATAGAGTTAATATCATGAATACTGCTTTTCGTTTCGTTGAAATTGGATTTAAATTGTGAAAGTTATACTGTTTTCAATATTGTGTGTATATTGAGTTATTTAACAATATTATTTATTTTAATTTATATAAATGATATTTTTATTTGACATATCTTATTCTAATTTGTATATGTATGTTATATTATATTTATTTTCCATTTTAAATATTTTTAAAGTGATTATAAAATTTTTCAAAAGCTTATGGAATTTATTTCAAAATTTTAAAGCCTAGTTTGCATTTTTTAAGCTATTTTCTTAATTTAATTCTATTTAATTAAAATTTAATTATTTATTTTATACATTTATTTTTATTTTTGATTTTTATCTTTATTTATCAGTATTTTACATGTATTTAAATTTGAAAAAAGAAATAATAGAAATTTGAAAGGTTTGTGACCTTTTATTTGCTTATGACTCTTTGTTTTCTCACCTTTTCAATTCCAAATGCCACTTGCCTTCATTATGACCGACCTTATCTTCTTTCTCAGCTGAACACCCTTCATTTTTCACGAAAATAAAGTTTCCCATCCTAAAACTTTTGGCCATCATTTCTGAAACAAAAATTGGAAATGGCTTCTCACTTTTTTTTTTCATTTTCTTCTTGTTTTATGCATTCATCTTGCCTTGCTTTCACCTATATGTTTGACCTATAGCCTCCTCCATCACCACCACCTTCATCACCACCTTGTCCAGCTACAAACACCTTCATCTTCACTGACCTACCTGGCCATAGCCTCTATGATGCAAGCTCCACAAAAACAAAATTGCAAACACCTCTTATTTATTCATATCCGAGCCACCTATTGCCTTCACCACTTCACCACACCCTTGGACACCTCTTGCATCACTTCCACCGGCACCTACCTGACCCAAAGCCACTTCCACACCATCCCCTAGCCTCCAGCAGGTCTGCCGTGCCACATAAAGCCATAGCCGTGACTTGTTGTTACATAAAAATGCACCTTTGCCTTGTGTTTGTACATTTATGCCATTAATCACTCAAACAACTTCCATACCTTCACTACCCTTGCCAGGCCGACCATACCTGACCAAATACACCCCATGGCAGTGCCTTATCATCCTATAGGCCGAGCATGAGATTTGTGAAAGGAAGTGCAAGTGTTTGATTAATTGTTGTTCCTTAATTCTAGCTTGTTTAATGTCATATTTTAGGTTGAAATTCATGTTATATGTATTGTTTTGTTTCATATGCACAAGACAACTACTTTGGCTCTCCCACACTTGATTCATAGTCATGCCTTCGTGCTTTCCAGGTATTTGTTTGTGTGTCTGAATCGGTTATCTCCAGCTTGTAGAGGTGAGTATTTCTCACCAGACATTCCGTACTTATATAAGTAGTAAATTGACATCTTGTGAATCTGTAGTTCATATTATCATATTATACTTGACTGTGATATTATTTATATGACGATCACCCTATTTATTCACCTATCATATCATCTGTTACTGTTATATATGGCTATTCTGTTTATTTATATCAGTTTATCACACTGCAAGTTCCCTGTAGATTAGAATCACTATGGGTTGAAATGATACATACCCGAACGGACTTTAGAATAGGGAAAAATCGTTATGGGCTGAAATCATAGGCCTGAACGATTTTTATTTATTTCATTTAACTTGGGATTGCGGGTTTGAAATGATAAAACCAGGATTTTTCCTATTGCCTTCACCACTTCACCACACCCTTGGACACCTCTTGCATCACTTCCACCAGCACCTACCTGACCCAAAGCCACTTCCACACCATCTCCTAGCCTCCAGCAGGTCTGGCCGTGCCACATAAAGCCATAGCCGTGACTTGTTGTTACATAAAAATGCACCTTTGCCTTGTGTTTGTACATTTATGCCATTAATCACTCAAACAACTTCCATACCTGACCCATACCTGACCAAATACACCCCATGGCAGTGCCTTATCATCCTATAGGCCAAGCATGAGATTTGAGAAAGCATGTGCAAGTGTTTGATTAATTGTTGTTCCTTAATTCTAGCTTGTTTAATGTCATATTTTAGGTTGAAATTCATGTTATATGCATTGTTTTGTTTCATATGCACAAGACAACTACTTTGGCTCTCCCACACTTGATTCATAGTCATGCCTTCGTGCTTTCCAGGTATTTGTTTGTGTGTCTGAATCGGTTATCTCCAGCTTGTAGAGGTGAGTGTTTCTCACAAGACATTCCGTCCTTATATAAGTAGTAAATTGACATCTTGTGAATCTGTAGTTCATATTATCATATTATACTTGACTGTGATATTATTTACATGATGATCACCCTATTTATTCACCTGTCATATCATCTGTTATTGTTATATAAGTCTATTCTGTTTATTTATATCAGTTTATCACACTGCAAGTTCCCTGTAGATTAGAATCACTATGGGTTGAAATGATACATACCCGAACGGACTTTAGAATAGGGAAAAATCGTTATGGGCTGAAATGATAGGCCTGAACGATTTTTATTTATTTCATTTAACTTGGGATTGCGGGTTTGAAATGATAAAACCAGGATTTTTCCTTTGAAAATTATGGATTGAAATGATATATTATCCGTATCATTTTATTTAAGTTAGAAATTTTTATACAGACTGTGGTTAAAACATTTTTCTAAATTTTAAAGTATTAAATAAAAATGTAAATATTATGATATTTTGATTTAAATTTAAGTAAAAATTATTTTTATAAAATATTAGTGATTTTCTATAAATTAAATAAGTGAATTAAGTAAATGGTGAAGTGGAATTTGAGATATAAGTTAATTTTGGAATTTATGATTTTGTTTATAAATAGAATTTATGTAAAGTAAGAAAATATGACAATTTTGATTTAAAATGAAATTAAATGATTTTTATAAAGTGTTAATGATTTTTGTATAAATACAATATGAAATAAATGGATATTTAAGTTGAATTTTGAAATATAACTTAAATTGGAAATTTGTGAATTTTGTAAAAATGTGAATTTTGTAAAAATGTGAATTTTTAATTAAGTAAATAAAATGAAAATAGGTATTATTTTGAAATATAAACTTATATGTTAAGTTAAAATATTTAATTATAAAGAAAAGAAATTAATGCTGGAATTTAATAAGTAAAATTATTATTAAATTTGATTTTGAATGCAAATTTAACTTTATAAAATCATTAATATAACGGTATTTCAATGATTGTTTTAAAGTGTGAAATTATATGATTTTATAAGTTAAAATGATTTAAATTAAAATTTAATTGGTTATTAAATTGTATTTAAATTCTTGAATTTTAATTGGCAGCCTTTTTGAAATGCTATCATTTCTAATATAAAGGATATTACAGCATTTTGTAAATGTTGTAATTGATATAAATGAACTAAATGGCTAAAATGAACTAAGGGATGTTACTGCACTTTGTAAGTGCTGTAGTTGTTGAATTTAACTAAAGTTTTTATTTGAAATCTAAACCTATTACAGCATTTTAAATGCTGTCTTTTGCTAATTGAATTGTTTTTAAACATAACTTTCCGTAGCCTTTTCTAAATGCGCAAAAGTTGAAATTTCACTGTTTTAATAAATTTAAGTGAATAAATGAATTCTGAAATGGTAAAATTTTGATAATTGAATATTTGACTATTAAATATAATAACTTCATTTTTTAAATGATTTAAATGGAATATTTTGATTTGAAATATGTTGATATTTTGAAATGGATTTGAAATGATATTTGATTTCGAAGTATAAAATACCATTTTGAAATTTTAACCACGGGATGTATTTAATTTATGGTTTAATTGATCCTTGGAGGATGGGAGATCCCAAGCATCCTTTAAGTTATTATGCATTACTGTTACAGTTCACTTGAGTTGGTTTACATTATATAAGTATATATTGTCCTAACTCGAGTGTTTTGTATTTTGCTTTACGCTTGGGTCAGCCTGAGTATTTACAGCTTAGCTTTGGATCTCTTTCTGGAGCTAGGAATCATTAGAGATTCTACTTATCTAGTTATCTATCCATTTCAGTTTCAGTTGTTCTATTTCAGCTCTGGTATTATAAACTTCTATGTATTTGAGATTTCTATTGTATATGTTTTCAGACTGATATTATGTATTTTGTTTTGAGAGTTTGTTATAGTAGCTTCATGAACTACTATGGTATTTTAATTTCCGCTGCGGGTTATTCTGATATTTCTGTCTCAGTGATTCTGTATTTGATTTTATTTGCTCCAAATTTTATTACAATCTGTTATTTTGAATTATTCAAGTCAGACATGTGTGGATTATTGTTGATTTGAATGGTCCAAAATAGTGGGTCATTACATTTGGTATCAGAGCTTTGGTTTTAGGCAAACCTTAGCCTGCGGAGCAAAAACTCATTAGAGATAGGGTAGAAATACCCTAGAATGAGTGAAATCAATCTCAGAATCATTCCTTTGTGAGAGAACGTATTTTCGAAGTATAAAATGATTTTCAAAGGATTTTCAAAGATTATTTTGATATAATTTTCTTGTTTTGAAAGAAAATTTTCTGGACTTTATCACTTTCGTATCGACCTTGTTAGTAATTTCTTTGATTAGGATTTCCTTAAAATTCTGAACTTCTATCTTGGTTGGGATTTCTTCGATTAGGATTCTATTGAATTTTGTAACGCTCCCACTTGTTCTGAAATCCATTCCTGTCTCCCCTAATTGCATTCTTTTGATTTTTGGAGCATTCCATAACTCCACTTTGAATGACCTCTATAAAGGTGGCGATTCCGCCAATCTTTGAATGATTTGTAAAAGGGTGAAACTCCCTTATAATTGGCATTGATTCACCGAAGATTTCTGTATCCTCGGTTTACGATGTTTTATATCTTCTGCTATATTTAGGTTCTATCTCTGGCGATCAAAGGTCGATTTGCCTTAGATTTTCGCATCGATTATATTCCTGAAGTCACGGTTGACCCTATTAAGGTCGCCCGCGATTTATATAGGCTTATCCATCTTCTATTTGGTAATTTAATTTATCTCATCTTCGTTCGAGCTTATCTTCGAATCAGAATTCTATTTAATTAGAGTTCCTCTAAATTTGAATCTCTATTTTGTTGAAATCCATCCTTGAATCATCCCTTGGAAAATTTGTGGTTGATTGTCTTTTGAAAATTGTGCATTCATCGAAGTTGTTATTTTGATAAGGATGACCATATGTTTATATAAAGGTGAAATGTTTTCGATAAGGATTATATACCATTTTAAAATTGAGAATTTAAAGTTTTGAATGGATTTGAAATTTTGAAAATTTATAAGGAATGGTTTCATGTAAAATGATTTATAACTGAAGGTTTTGAATCTGAATTTGAGTGATTGAACTCCGGCATTTTTGAAACTGGTTTTAAGATTTTGAAATAATTAATAATATGATTTGAAAGTATTTTCCGAATATGAAATGTTTCAAATGATTTTAATAAGTTTCAAATGATTTTGAAGAAATTTCAAAAGAAATTTGAGAAAATAGAAGTCCAAAACCCACTAATGTCGTTGGAAAATAATTTCGGTGATGAATGCATGCATCATCGACATTGATTTTCGAGTTTTAGAGTGGGGGAGAGGCCACTTCGGTAGCTTTGCTATGCGATTGATTTGTGAAACCAAATTTTGATTTCAAATTCCGAAGTGTGATGTGATATTCGAAAGATATATGTATATATATTTAAACAATTTGAAATGAGTCGGTGTTCAGTCCTTGAGTTTGGATTTGATTTGATATAACCCTATCTTTTGGAATTGATTTACCGATTTGTTGGTGATTTCCAACTCTTGGATTGAAATATGATTTCTTCGACTATTTTGAAGGTTCGAGTACTTCCAAATCAAGGTTAACTTTTCAAAGCTAAGTAATTTTGAAAAGTCTAAAGTATATAAGTTTGGTATTTATGTTTAAAATATGTAGTAATATGATTTAAATAAGTTGAAACTGTTTTGTTAAGTAAATGAATAAGGCTATTTTGAATTTTTCTAATATGAAATTTAGATTTGAAATGTTTTGAAAAGAATTTGGTCTTTATAATATTTTGAATAAAATTTAGTTTAAATGTTTTAACTGGGTAACATCTTTATAAAACTATGTATTTAAAAAGTTGGAATAGATACATAAGTTGTATGTATGCTGTTTTATTCGCATAATTAAATTGATCCAAGTTTGAGTACACAAGTTCGAGGTGAACTACACCATTTCGTGTTAGGATTTTTCATTCGATTCTTGACGGCGAATATTTGATATGGATTTTGGGCTTGATTCTAGATTTCTCTATCATAGTATATGGCTATGCAAGGAGACTGATGGCTTCTAGTCGAGAAACCATATCGAAGTCCGCATTAGGGAAGTCGAATGGACAATACTAGTTTGAAAGCGAACTTGTGTGATCGAGCGAGCGATCGAATGTAATGTTGCGAAATGATGACATATGTACATCTTATATTCTAATATCATTGATATACTTGACGCTGAAATTGGAAGTTGTTGGGTTGGATATCTTTGTAATTTAATTGGAATTTTCCTTTATGAAAAACTACTATCAATTTAAAACCATTTTTTTAAACTATTTTTCTTTTATTTTCTTAAACAAACTATTTTATATACAAAACTACTTTTACAAAACTATTTTAGATACAAACTATTTTACAACTGTTTTTTTTCAAAACTATTCTAAATTAAAAATATTTTATAAAGCAAAGATGTTCAATCCCATATGGCTCTTCATGTAGCGAAATTTATTCTGAAAATTTTGATTTTGATATAAGATAGACTTTATGTAAATATAAGATGATTTTGAAAACGACTTGTTTGACTTAAATTATATTGATTTGAAAATTTGGATTTATTTTCTAAATTTATTATTTTGGAAACTTTGGAACTGAAGATATTTGATTTTGAAGAATAATTTGGTGAAAGCGTATATGATTTTGAAAATTGTATTGATATTGAAACAAATTGAAATTTGAGAACCTTGTGTTACTAAATACTTGATTTGGGAGTTATCGAACTTATATAAAAATTTGGTTTGTATAAGTATGATGTTGATTCGAAAACTATGGATTTGAAAAGGTACTCAATTTGAAAAGTGAAATCTTATATAATTGAAGTCTATATAAGTGTGATTTGATATACTTTTGATTTTGGAAAGTATTTGATTTGAAAATGAAATCTTATATATAATGGACTTTATATAAGTATGATATTTGAAAGTGATTTGAAAAGGTACTATATGATACATATTTTCGAAGTAAAGATATGGAAAGTGCCTTCTGCTTGATATCCGCTTTGTGGCCACATTGTGGATTCATTCTATCGATATTTCTCTGATTTTTGGTTTTCTGGATATGATACTCGAGTGTCCATCGAATTCCATGGCGTTACCCATGGTCTTACGAGCGCGACTGCATAGCGCAACCATCTGGCTGAGATGGCCTAGGGGTACAGATTGTTTCCTGGGGGATCCAGGCATAACCATTGTGTATCCTGCATTCTACTAGTCATCATGGCGTAACTCGCAGGGCTGAGAAAGCTTACAGATATGGATTGTTTCCTGGGGGATCCAGGCGTAACCATTGTGTATCTGCGAACCATAGTTAGACAAAGGTTTTGTTTGTTTTTGTTTGGATTGTACTTTCCATATCTGTTTTTAATAATTTTCCAGTATTTGCACTAGGTGTTGAAACAGGTCTACTAAGTACCTGGAGAATTCTACCTTTGCGCCTGATCAACGCACTGCCAGAGTCTGTAGGAACGAGGATAAACTTGTTAAGACATCGAGTTATAAAAGTATTTTGATAAAATATTATATAAAGGATATTTTGATCAGTTATTTCTTTTTCTAAAGATTTTAAAGTGTTTTAAATATTGTTTACCTCTTTAACCAACAATTTTGATTAATGGCTCATCCTCTTTCGTCCTATTTTCCCTTCTAGCTATTCCTATTCTCCACCTTGTCAAACTTACCTATAACAACAGTTATCAGGTGTAATTTTAATCTTCTTGTCCTCTTGTCCTCTTGTCTTAATCCTATTCCATTCTATCTTTTCTGTGTTTTTCGTACCTCATTCCTTTTCGAGGACGAAAAGATTTGAGTGGGGGAGAGTGTAACAACCCTGAATTTTGTGATTTATTTTAATTGTTTATTTTGATTTTTTTATTTGAATTTCGATTTAAAAACTTTATTTTATTTATTAAAATGAATAAATTATGTTATTTTAAATATAAATGTTAATTTTTATGAGAATTATAATTTCAAACCTGAATAAATTGAATATTTCCAAAAAAGTGGATTTTGGTCAATTTGGTCAAACTTTGACTTTTAAATTTTAAATTTAAATATTTGAATTCTTGAATTTTATCTTTTATTATGAAAATAGACTTAATATCATGAATACTGCTTTTCATTTCGTTGAAATTGGATTTAAATTGTGAAAGTTATACTGTTTTCAATATTGTGTGTATATTGAGTTATTTAACAATATTATTTATTTTAATTTATATAAATGATATTTTTATTTGACATATCTTATTCTAATTTGTATATGTATGTTATATTATATTTATTTTTCCATTTAAATATTTTTAAAGTGATTATAAAATTTTTCCAAAGCTTATGGAATTTATTTCAAATTTTTAAAGCCTAGTTTGCATTTTTAAGCTATTTTCTTAATTTAATTCTATTTAATTAAAATTTAATTATTTATTTTATACATTTATTTTTATTTCTGAGTTTTATCTTTATTTATCAGTATTTTACATGTATTTAAATTTGCAAAAAGAAATAATAGAAATTTGAAAGGTTTGTGACCTTTTATTTTCTTAAGACTCTTTGTTTTCTCACCTTTTCAATTCCAAATGCCACTTGCCTTCATTATGACTGACCTTATCTTCTTTCTCAGCTGAACACCCTTCATTTTTCACGAAAATAAAGTTTCCCATCCTAAAACTTTCGGCCATCATTTCTGAAACAAAAATTGGAAATGGTTTCTCACTTTTTTTTTTCCATTTTTCTTCTTGTTTTATGCATTCATCTTACCTTGCTTTCACCTATATGTTTGACCTATAGCCTCCTCCATCACCACCACCTTCATCACCATCTTGTCCAGCTGCAAACACCTTCATCTCCACTGACCTACCTGGCCGTAGCCTCTATGATGCAATCTCCACAAAAAATATATGCAAACACCTCTTATTTATTCTTATCCGAGCCACCTATTGCCTTCACCACTTCACCACACCCTTGGACACCTCTTGCATCACTTCCACCAGCACCTACCTGACCCAAAGCCACTTCCACACCATCTCCTAGCCTCCAGCAGGTCTGGCCGTGCCACATAAAGCCATAGCCGTGACTTGTTGTTACATAAAAATGCACCTTTGCCTTGTGTTTGTACATTTATGCCATTAATCACTCAAACAACTTCCATACCTGACCCATACCTGACCAAATACACCCCATGGCAGTGCCTTATCATCCTATAGGCCGAGCATGAGATTTGAGAAAGCATGTGCAAGTGTTTGATTAATTGTTGTTCCTTAATTCTAGCTTGTTTAATGTCATATTTTAGGTTGAAATTCATGTTATATGCATTGTTTTGTTTCATATGCACAAGACAACTACTTTGGCTCTCCCACACTTGATTCATAGTCATGCCTTCGTGCTTTCCAGGTATTTGTTTGTGTGTCTGAATCAGTTATCTCCAGCTTGTAGAGGTGAGTGTTTCTCACAAGACATTCCGTCCTTATATAAGTAGTAAATTGACATCTTGTGAATCTGTAGTTCATATTATCATATTATACTTGACTGTGATATTATTTACATGATGATCACCCTATTTATTCACCTGTCATATCATCTGTTATTGTTATATAAGTCTATTCTGTTTATTTATATCAGTTTATCACACTGCAAGTTCCCTGTAGATTAGAATCACTATGGGTTGAAATGATACATACCCGAACGGACTTTAGAATAGGGAAAAATCGTTATGGGCTGAAATCATAGGCCTGAACGATTTTTATTTATTTCATTTAACTTGGGATTACTGGTTTGAAATGATAAAACCCGGATTTTTCCTCTGAAAATTACGGATTGAAATGATATATTATCCGTATCATTTTATTTAAGTTAGAAATTTTTATACAGACTGTGGTTAAAACATTTTTCTAAATTTTAAAGTATAAAATAAAAAATGTAAATATTATGATATTTTGATTTAAATTTAACTAAAAATTATTTTTATAAAATATTAGCGATTTACTATAAATTAAATAAGTGAATTAAGTAAATGGTGAAGTGGACTTTGAGATATAAGTTAATTTTGGAATTCATGATTTTGTTTATAATTAGAATTTATTAAAGTAAGAAAATATGTCAATTTTGATTTAAAATGAAATTAAATGATTTTTATAAAGTGTTAATGATTTTTGTATAAATAAAATATGAAATAAATGGATATT
The DNA here is from genome assembly GCA_030737815.1 of Allium fistulosum. Classification (NCBI taxonomy): domain Eukaryota; kingdom Viridiplantae; phylum Streptophyta; class Magnoliopsida; order Asparagales; family Amaryllidaceae; genus Allium; species Allium fistulosum. The sequence continues at coordinate 1,330,723,903 of CM060902.1, read as the reverse complement.
TAAGTTGAATTTTGAAATATAACTTAAATTGGAAATTTGTGAATTTTGTAAAAATGTGAATTTTTAATTAAGTAAATAAAATGAAAATAGGTTATATTTTGAAATATAAACTTAAATGTTAAGTTAAATATTTAATGATAAAGAAAAGAAATTAATGCTGGAATTTAATAAGTAAAATTATTATTAAATTTGATTTTGAATGCAAATTTAACTTTATAAAATCATAAATATAACGGTATTTCAATGATTGTTTTAAAGTGTGAAATTATATGATTTTATAAGTTAAAATGATTTAAATTAAAATTTAATTGGTTATTAAATTGTATTTAAATTCTTGAATTTTAATTGGCAGCCTTTTTGAAATGCTATCATTTCTAATATAAAGGATATTACAGCATTTTGTAAATGTTGTAATTGATATAAATGAACTAAATGGCTAAAATGAACTAAGGGCTGTTACTGCACTTTGTAAGTGCTGTAGTTGTTGAATTTAACTAAAGTTTTTATTTGAAATCTAAACCTATTACAGCATTTTAAATGCTGTCTTTTGCTAATTGAATTGTTTTTAAACATAACTTTCCGTAGCCTTTTCTAAATGCTGCAAAAGTTGAAATTTCACTGTTTTAATAAATTTAAGTGAATAAATGAATTTTGAAATGGAAAAATTTTGATAATTGAATATTTGACTATTAAATATAATAACTTCATTTTTTAAATGATTTAAATGGAATATTTTGATTTGAAATATGTTGATATTTTGAAATGGATTTGAAATGATATTTGATTTCGAAGTATAAAATACCATTTTGAAATTTTAACCACGGGATGTATTTAATTTATAGTTTAACTGATCCTTAGAGGATGGGAGATCCCAAGCATCCATTAAGTTATTATGCATTACTGTTACAGTTCACTTGAGTTGGTTTACATTATATAAGTATATATTGTCCTGACTCGAGTGTTTTGTATTTTGCTTTACGCTCGGGTCAGCCTGAGTATTTACAGCTTAGCTTTGGATCTCTTTCTAGAGCTAGGAATCGTTGGAGATTCTGCTTATCTAGTTATCTATCCATTTCAGTTTCAGTTGTTCTATTTCAGCTCTGGTATTATAAACTTCTATGTATTTGAGATTTCTATTGTATATGTTTTCAGACTGATATTATGTATTTTGTTTTGAGAGTTTGTTATAGTAGCTTCATTAACTACTATGGTATTTTAATTTCCGCTGCGAGTTATTCTGATATTTTTGTCTCAGTGATTCTGTATTTGATTTTATTTGCTCCAAATTTTATTACAATATGTTATTTTGAATTATTCAAGTCAGACATGTGTGGATTATTGTCGATTTGAATGGTCCAAAATAGTGGGTCGTTACAAATGTAATGATAAGAGCTCACTAGAGGTCATGATATATACTCTGAATGGTTCCACGTGATAAATGTAGTTTATCAGCATCAGAGAGAGTTGATTGATAGGGTAGATAATTAAACAACATAGTAGATCCATTCATGAAGGGTCTAACTTGATCAGTCCTCATCAAACTGATCAAAGGGATGAGATTGAGATTCCATAATTGGCCTCAAGTACAAGCCGTAGATTGATAGAGTTAAGGGTATGCCTTATGGGCAATTATGTAATTGTTACATATATCTAGCTCGACAACTAATATTGTTCGAATAAAAGATGTTTTCTTTCTATTATATACTTGATATAATGTGTTGTATATTGTTTAATTAATTTAATTAAAAGTACATTTAATAGAAAATCCATAAGTGGTATGTTTTATGATAGTAGTTACAATGTGTGGTAACCATGAGTGATTTATCATAATACAACAAACATACAGTTTAAATATTCCTAGTCAATATATATCGAGACTAAATATCGATGCATTTGTTGAGATAGAGCATGTAACGCTCTCTAAATGTTGGATAGTGTATTGCTCATGACTGTTGGGGGCACCTAGGGGTTATGTATTGATAGTTACTAAATAACCATGGAATGACGCACTTGATAGTTTTTTGTTGGTTAATATAACTAAGGTCAAATAAAAAATATCGATGTGACAATATTACACAATTCCCTCGACTTAAGAATGCTATTGAGCTTCAATGTAGATACTTCACTTTAATTATAGTTAAATCATAGCATGAAATTCATCGAACGACTTTATTTGGGTTGAGTGGAAGTATTGGAAGTGAAACGCTATTCAAGCGAGGATTCGTCTCCTCGGTTATATGAGGTTAGTAGCACGATCAACCGAAGTCAACTCAAAGTCAAAATCTCTAGCCAAAGCAGTTCGGTTTATAATAATAATGATTATTGAACTAAGGACTTTATGTTTGCACTATAGAGTTGAATGTAGATGATATTAAAATTTTGACCATTACCAAATTCCATAAGTTCAAAGTAATATAGTTTTAACGAAGAGAATTGGTGTAAATAATTATCACAATCAGGTAATGCTTAGTAAAGAAAAATTGGATTTTACCAAAACCAAATAAGTGATAAATTTTGTCATAATGTTACACCACCTACTAAGTAACATGTGAACATTAATATTTGAATTGTTCGGCATTAATTGCTGACCAAATTTACACCTAAAAGTCACACAACTGAAATGATGAATACTCCTTTTTATCACATGATTTAATTAATTTGTAATTATTAGTAATTAATTAAATTAACTAATATTTATGAAATATTAATTACAAAATTTTGTATTTGATGCGTTGAACAATGTTAAACAATGTATTTATAATAGTTTTAAATATATTAATCGATATACGATATTATTTAAATTTAGATTTAAATGCAATAGACATTGTTCGGGATGGAGTTGGCTTTGAGGCCCATATGAGGCATGTGAATTTTGACCAAAATAGCTTGGATAGGCCAGCCAAATATTGGCTAAAGAGAGTGGCTTTTGAATGGTTTAAAAGAGTGGAATTGGTAAGAGAGAGATAAGGAGGTGATCTAATTTTCTCTCCATTTGACTTCCTATTTATATGTCACTCTCTACACCATTTACTTTGAGACTTTTTACTCTCCTTCCTCCTGCAAATTTCAACCAGCAAACCCCTATTTAAACCCAAAAGAAATCCAAGCTCAAATCACATCAAAATTCTTCGATTCGATTGTCGGTGGTAAAGTAGTTCGGAAGTCAGCAACTCTAGAACTTGGAATTCGATTCTAGGAGTCATTTCATCATTTTAAAGTTTGATCTCTAGGCCTTGGTGTAAGGTATGCAATGATTTAAATAATGTTTTTAATTGCTTAGTTAATCAATCATTCATATGTTAGTTAGCTAGACCTTATCACAAATCGGTATATTATTGTATTGTCACATGTTGATAGTTTTACTACATACATACATGTGTGAGTGTATATATATATATATATATCTGTATGTGTGTGCATAAAATAAAAAATATTTTTTTTGTATATGAGTCATCATGTAGCTGACGCCCTAATGATAAAAAAATTATTTTTATTATTATTAAATGATTTTATCAATTAAACTTAACTATAAAATGTTAATTCATATGGTATATGTATTTAAATTTTTTTAAACTTTTATGCAAACCTAAAACCATTCAACAGTAAATAAATAAAAAATAATTTTTTTAATATATATATATATATAAACATTTTAAATTATTTACATAATTTAAAATTAGCTAAACAAACAAAATATATTTATAAATAATATAATTTTCTGGAAAATGTTTATATAAATTATAATATATGCATTTTGACTTTAGATATGATTTTTAAACAATTTTATTTATTTAATTCGCACATATTTTAATTTTAAAGTATATTTTACTTAAAATTTATATAAATCAAAAACAAAATTTAAAAAATTTCCAAACTGTGAGCAGTAGTAAAAATAATATTTAATAAAAATTATTTTATATATACTTATTAATTAATTAAATAACTATATGTTTATATATATAATATATATCTCTGTGTGTGTGTATTATTAAAAAAGTATTAATTTTGTTTCCATAATATATGATAAAAGTTTTAAATTATTTTACAAATTAATATTTAAAATCTAATTATTATGTGTGTGTATATATAGTTACATATATCTCATAAATTATTTATATAAATAATTTGTAGCCAATATTTTATAATAAATATATAATTAAATGTATACATACATACATACATACATACATACATACATACATATATATATGTATATATTTTATTTATATAATAATATTGATGTACACATAAGTAAATTTAGACTATACAATAATATACATGAGGGGCTAACATGTTCGTTGCGGTGTAAATCGTAGCATCTATATACAAGAATGTCAAACCATGTACACATTATATTATTGCACAAGCATGCATGCACATAAGTGTATATGATACATATATATGAAATATAAGATAAAATCATAAAAAAATTTATTTATAAATTCAAATAGAATATTGATTTTATTTAAAAGAAATTGTAGAAAAGTTTTTAGTAAATTTAGACTACATAGGCCCAACAAAGATCCTAAAAGGTAAATTAATTGAAATTTACCAAATTCTTCCGTGGCGGGCTAGCCCAATTCCAACAATGGTATCAAAGACCAATAGCATATGTGGTTTAAATTACTCATATCATGGCTAACTATTTAAGGTTACAACCGAGTTGGTGGGATGTCTAAGAAAAGTGGTTCTAGGTTGGATTGTTGGCTAATCAAGTACCATGTTCTACTTGGCTACCAACTGGCCCGAACAGTTATGTGAGCCCAAAGGTTGCCCCTAATAGAAAAGGCCCAATTTGAATTAGGCCTTGTGCTAATTTCAAAAAAAAAATTGAAAATAAAAATAAAAGTTGTTAATTTAAAAGCTAAATTTAAAATAAAACACATATTATAAAAGTTATAATATAATTTTTCAAAATGTTCGAAAATGTTATAAAATTAATTTCGAAAATATTATTTATTAATAAGATTAATAAAATAAATGAATTAATTAAATAAGTTAATTAAGTAAATACGTATATACACTTACATGTATAATATATATAATGATATATGTTATGTTGTCTTTAACTATTTAAGACATTATGAGTATACAAGTGGTGGGGCTGAACGTATTTGGAAAGAGAAGGTGATTTTGCATTTTGGTCCCTCTATTTTATTTAATTATAATCCAAAAACTAGAAACTTCTAACCTTCATATCTTTCACATACGAATTATGATTCCTGGGTGATTTCTTTTGTTGAACTCGCGGTGGAATTCCAGATGATTTAGCACTAGATTAGCTAAGTTGGAGGTTGTTAGCAAAAGCACATTGGTATGAACTATTTAATTTAATTAATTGAATTTTAAATTGTAAAATACGTAACTATTGATGAAAGATCATATTTATTCATATATGTTGTGTTCTATGAATGAGGTTTGGATATTTTATTATTTAGGATGTATTATGCCTTGATTGGATAACTATTGTTGATTATAGTATTTTTGGACTTTTAATTAAAATAAATTCTTTGATTTGAATTGGTAAATAAATAATTGAAATAAAATGGATAATAAAGGGAAATTTAAATAAATAAATAATAGATAAGGTTACCTCTATATTTTGGATGGTTTTTGTAAATAATGATAATTTAACAAACTTTACTGAAATTAAAGTACAGAATTTGGTAAGGTTATTATTTATGAATTTCTGAGAAAGTTCATAAATAAGAACTACAATTATATTTAAATTGATATTTGAGAAGTTTATTATTTATAAAGTGGAATGAGATTTTAAATAATAGTAATGTGAATTTCAAGGAAAATAGTATTATTTTATGTAAATGATAAAAAGGTTAATTTTACGATATTTGGAGCATGAAATATTATTATCATTTTGAGAAGTAAAACAAAAAGGTAACTTATGAATAATAATAATAATAATAGTAAAGAAATGTTTTTCAAAAGTGGTTCTAGATAAAATATTTATTATTTTGAGATAAATAGAAATAAAAAAGAGTTTCACTGATTTAAATTAAAATGTTGTATCTTTGGAACAAATACTAATATATTGGTTTTGGAATGTATTTAAAGAGGTTTTAATCTTTTAATTTATACTATAATTCTGACATAAAATAATAATGATAATATTGTTTTAAAGGGCGATTTGAAGAAGTTTGCTATTTTTAATTAAATTGCAATGTTTAGAAGTATTAAGAGAAATGTTAATACAATAAAGGATTTAAAGAGTATATTATCATTTTAAAAAAGAATTATTATTGTTTTTGGGATGAATAAATAAAGGTCACTCCATAATAAATAACGAAAAAATGGTTTTATACTTAAGAGAATAATAGATGCAAATATATTATTTTGATGGTTGTTGAATGTGTGATTAATTGTTTGTTATAATTATAACATATATTTGATGTTTGAGGATGGTATCACATTTTTATGAGTGTGCAATATTTTACCATTTTTTCTACTAGATGATGGGTAGTTAATTATGGTTGTTTAATAATGGGCGTTGCATCACTAATATTGATTGGATTAGTACACATTTGATGATATTGCTGGTTGTGTTACTATTGTGGAGTGATTAGTATACATTAGATGATTTATTCTTACATTGATGGTGTATTATTATAATTGATAATTAATAATGTATGTAAGTATATTTATTTTGTTATTTCCTTATTTGATGATTGTGGTTGACATTGCGTGTTGTTAATGTTTAATGGTTAAGTGCTATTTTTTGTTGTCGCATATGGTGATTTGTTGTGATGGATAAGTAGGAATATTTTTTCTGCTTATACTATTTACATTGGTTGCATTGATTATATGGTTGTTATGTACTAACAAGTATTTGGATGCAGGAGAAGAGCGGAAAATAGAACTCGTGGGCTTGATCCCCCGAAATGGGTATGTAGGCAGTCTTTTTCTATGCAATAACCATTAGTTCCCTTGAGGTCGGGTTGTACAAAAATTGGTGCAGCCCCAGCATAGTTGAAATTTTTTCCCTTTATTACATGTATATTTGTGTATTTGTAAGTTTTCCCATAGAAACAAAAAAAGGAGCAAATGATCTAGAATGGATCATATCTACAGATAGATTGGTATATATCTTGCATCGTAATTTTTACAATTATTGTTTTCAATAATTGATTATTGAAAAATGTATATTATTTGATGTACTAGATTTGTGTAATATTTAATTATTGATACGAGATTGTTTTTTATATGTTGATGTTTAGATTCCTCTGCGAGGTTTATCTTCTTATGTCCACTGTTTTAGACTTCTTTTTTATTTTTATCTACTACTGTCCATTGATTTTAATATCTAAAATTGGTTCTAAGCATATTTTATGTCGTTTATAATTGATTTTAGATGTTAAAAATAGCGGGTCATCGCATTTGATATTAGAGCTTAGGTTTTGTGATTTCCTACCATTAGTTAGGTTTGACCATTTAGGTTGTGAAAAATTACAACTTAGGTTATGTTATAGAATTAAAGAGTGTTTTGATTGACAATAGTATCCTTTGTGTGTATAAGTTGTTTGTTAATCACCGTTATCTCATCCTAAGATAATGTTTATTTATGATGACCTTTTTGTGGAAGAAAAATAATGTAGGAGCGGGGAAGGATGAACACTTATAAGAGGGGTTAAGTGTTGGTTAAAACCCGAGTGACACCTGATGTTAAATTATAATTGAAACCCAACCATAATAAAATGGAATCGCTTTATTTTAAAGTGAAAATATTTGCTTGAACAATTTATCAAATATACACCTTTGATTTTAAAGATATTTTTATTAAAAAGAGAAAAATGATTATTTTCGGGCATGAAAGTGATTTGTTGATAATTTTGATGGCAATAAAGTATTTAATTTGAAAATAAAATATTTTTATGAAGATATTTCCAAAAGGAAAAGCGAACATAGTAAAAATATTTTATTTGAAAGAATTTTTTAGTTAAAAGGTGTTTTAATTAGATATTGGAAGATTATTCCAGTTTTTGAAGGGACATTTTTGTGTGAGAAACTTTAATTGTTTATGGAACATCCTTTGGAATGTGTTTCTTACTGTAATGGTATTATAACTAAGTAATGCTTTATTAAAAGGGGAAAATTTTTATCTAAGAAAAAAGAAATTTTGTTGATAAATATTTTTATGGAAGGATGTTCAGTTTAAATTATTTATTTTGACAAGAATATTTAATAGGAACATTTTAGTTAAAATTATCTTTAATTGAGGAACATCTTTAAAAAGGAAATTTGTAACCCCGTTATGACTTAGAATATCTTTTAAAAATATTTTATTGAGGTATATTTTGCAAAGAAATATTTTTATTAAAGGATAGTTTAATGTATACCGTAAAGTTTGAGGAGTATTTATTTTATAAGATTTTTTGAGGAAGCAAAAACTATTTTGATAATAGTATAGAATTTAAAATGTTGTTGTCAAAAGTACCTTTTCGAAGAATGTTTATGTAACAACCCACCTTTTCGAACCCCAAAAGTCGACACTAATACATCTACGGTATTCACATGCCGAACACAAAAAGACAGAGTGTTAGGGAAAGAAGAAGATAGAATAAAGAAGAAAGGAGAAACCAAAACAATCATAGAATCTCACAATGCAATGGAATAACATATATTAATTAACATAATATTTTACAAAGTCATTTCCAAAATGATACATCAGGGTCATACTAATACAATTCTACCCTTATAACAACCTGTCTCTACCTAACTAATAAAATATACATATAGTACAGCGGAAACAAGATAATAACTAGCTATCGATGAAGCCTCCTACTCCAAACTCCTCCAAAATGCATCCGCAGAAAACATGGACTACTTGGATGCTCATAAAAATTTGAGCACCCAAGAGTTTTAGGGAAAAAAATAAAAATCCGGGTCAGACATGGGTCTGGTGTGAGTAAACTAAAAGCAACTGAATTATTACTTTTAAAACTCTTTTAAAATCAAGGGTATCTCGTAAGACCACCGCATATAAACACGGATGGGTTTTACGTCACGGTAACCAAAACACTTTTATTATAATAGTCCAGTGATATTATAATAATGTATAGGGTTTAAAGTATTTAATAACCAAGTAGTTGTGATGTGTGTACATGACAGCAATAATAGATATACAATCAAAATCATAGGCTCGTATTAGAGAATGGATTTCCAACAAATGGCAAGGTAAGGGACTACCTTTCGAAAATCTGTACACCTCCAGATAAAATAAACAGTGGGATCGAAAACCTTTCGACCCTTGCTAACACAGAACTGGCCGACCCCTGAACTGGGTAGTACCGAATATGATCACCCCTTGGTTGCGATCAACAACCAAAATTGGACCCGAAGCATACATGGAGATATCGACACTAGATCTTGGGATAATCATACCCTATTGGATGCAACCCATATGGCCCGACTGCATCTACCCTATTTTAACTATTACCGGGATGTGAGGTTTGAGAGGCTACACTCTTAACATTTACCAATCCATTTTGAATGCTAACACTGCCCTTTGGAAGAAATGCAATGTTGGCAATCATCCATACAAGTTCATTCTGAGTTTGAACGACACTAAAGGCTCTTCAAAGAGCATCGTCTTCAATCATCTTCAAGATGTCTTCCCCTCAAACACATATGTTGGTTCAGAGTGGTTTTCGGATAACATATCTGATCCCGGTCTCTCCAAACCAACAACGATAATTTTCGGTTGACTCATTTCCGGTTCTTTTGAAAGTATTCAGCTAGTATTCGAGTTCTCACCGAGGAACTAAAATATACAATCATACTTCCCGAGTCAAAATAGGTCAAGATTTGATTGTCGGTTATCTACCTATCAAATAATCGAACAACAACAATTCAGAGATTTAATTACCCATAGCAACCACTAAGCCTCAAAACAAATCTTTCATTTATTTAATCTCTTTTCAAAACATTTATCAAAACATTCATATACTTATCTCACTGACATAAGTATATTCACAAAACATTTGTGAAAGATTTCTGATTTCAAAATCATATTAAAGGATAAAAACAAAATGTTATTTAAATTGGAGATAAAGATAACGTCAAACAATATTTCTTCGGTGTTAAGTAACGAACATCCATACGACCAGAATTAAGAAGGTCGGTTAAAGGAAATCAAATCTCAAATTCTTTTATAATTTTTTTTCAATAAGTCCTTTTAACAAATCTCTTTTGTTTATGAAATCTTCTTTACTTAAATTCCAAACCCACTTACAAAACTCTTTATAAACCACCAAGTTAATTTACCAAACTCTTTTACAAATATCAAAACCATTTATATAACTCTTTATAAATCTCCAAAATCCTTATATAGAATTTCTTTATCAATATTCAAAACCCTTTATCAAACTTATTTTATAAATATCCTAATCATTTATAAAAACTCTTTTATAAATTATCATTTTTTAAAACAAAACTTCTTTAATACACTTAATCAATTAGGCTCCTTTGATAAACAAAACGATTATTTAAAATACCTTTACTAAAATCATTAATTAACTTGAAACCATTATTAAAAGTATGATTGACCTTAAAAGCTTAGTGACCACAATGGTTCTCATTTAACCGAGTTTACTTTTCAAGTTATAACATAGGTATTTACATAACAAGCAGATACGTATAAGTGAATCATCCAATAACAATCAATCATATAAGTAAATGTCTAAGAAACTAAAATAACATATGGGGATTTATTTTGTTAAAGAATGTCCAAACAATCAAACAATTTACAATTTAGCAAAACGGTGTTTTTTTCTACTAAATGGATGTCCACACAATTCAACTCAACTTAGTATAACTCATTCACATTCGTTTGGTTCTAAATATCATGGACAAGAAATCCCTTGATTTAAAATCAATTCACTTATAAAAGAAACCCGACTTAAAACATAACCAATAAAGCTTAAAATAACTTTTAATAATTAAATCTTAATATAAATTATAAATCTTAATTTAAATTATAAATTAAAGCTTAATTATATCTTAATAAATCATAATTAAACCTTAATTAATCTTAGTTAAATCCTAATTAATTAATGATTATACCTAATTAATTAATAATTAATTAAATAATTAATCTCTAATTAACTAATAATTAATTAAATATTTAACCTCTAATTAAATAATAATTAATTAAAATAATTAAAGTTGAGTAATATAAAAATCAATACTTAATTATCTCTTAACTTGATTAATCATTAATTAAAACTTCCTTAATTAATTAATAATAAACTTACTTAATTTATACTAAGTAATTACTAATTACTTAATTTGATCTATACTATACTATTATTACTGAGTTAGATTTCAAGAGCTCACAAGCCCCTTCAGTATTTTGTGAAATGAACAATCACGTTTTTTATTGTTTTTATTCTTTCTATTTGTGCCTAAACCTACCCACGTTTAATTAAAAAACGTAAGTTACTTCCTGCCCATTCCATAAAACCCTAACTCACAATCCCCTATTTATTCAGGTAATTTTCAATTCTTTGGATCTGTTGTTTTTGATTTTCAAACTTGATTTAACTCCTTGATTTGTTCGATTTACTTATGTCTTCATTGTTTGCTTTACCTTCTTAATCTTCGGAACAAATGTAGTTGCTTCATTAGTTTTCTTCGTCTATATTTCAAGTATCGTTGTCCTTCCTTACTATTCTTTTAATTATTATGTTATCCATATTTAGGATTTGATGATAATTTGGATTGGTTTAATATTTAGAGCATGATGATTTGTTTGGAACAGCCAGATCTGTTAGATGATTTGAGGTTGCTCTAATTAAGGTTACTTCATTGTTTTTTTCTACAAGTAACTATATAAATTATTAATATTTTATTTCCACGGTTAATTGGAAGACAAAGCGAACGATTTGGGACATGTTCTTTGAATTTATTTTCAATTATAATTTCAACAAAAATGGAAAACCTTAACAATAAAATGGAAACCTATAACGAAGTGCATTTTGAGCTCTGCTGCTACATAGCAAGTAATGTTTATTTTAATGTCTTCTTACTGTGATCATAAGAGATAACTCTATGTAACGAAAGTAGCCATCTTCTGTTGTTGATTTCAGACCAATTTCATGTTGTAATATCATTTATAAAATAATTTCCAAAGTTTTAGCTAATATATTACAATTAGTCTTGCCATCTATTATCTCTAAAAACCAGGCTGCATTTATTAAGGGTAGATCTATAAGTGATAACATTCTATTAACCCAAGAATTATTGTACGGTTATGAAAGGAAGAATATTTCTCCAAGGTGCATGTTAAAGCTTGACATTAAAAAGGCTTTTGATTCTATTGCTTGGAATTCAATTTTAACAATCATGTCTAGAATGAACTTCCCAAAACCTTTTTTAGCATGGATTTACACGTGTATATCATCACCCATGTTTTCAATTTCAAGAGAGGGTGGGCTATATGGTTATTTCAAAAGTAAACAAGGTATTAGGCAAGGTGATCCAATTTCTCCATACTTGTTCATTATTGTTATGGAACTTCTTAATCCCATTTTGAGGAGTCTTGTTGATAAAGGAGATTTTCAGCTTCATCCAAAGTGTAAAAGACCTGTTATTACCCACCTTCTCTTTGCTGATGATCTTATCATTTTTACTAAACCGACTTATCACAATATTCAGTGTATCATTTCATCTCTAGAGCTTTTCTACTCGATTACTGGCCTTCAAATTAATGTGCTCAAGTCCAATATTTTAGTTGCTGGTTTAGATTCAAATCAGAAAGATGATATTATTAGGTGCTCTGGTCTTCAGGAGTTATCCAAAAATACTTTCTACTTGGGTTTGCCTTTATTTTTCTCTAGAGTTTCTAATCAAAATTGCTTACCACTTTTTGAGAGGATTATTGAAAGGCTTCAATTATGGCCAATGGATAAACTGTCACAAGCTGGTAGATTAACTATCATTCAATCAATTGCAGTGGCTATCACAACATACTGGACTAGACATTATATACTTCCTGTTAAGCTTATTAATATGATATCTAGTGCATTTAATAAGTTTCTTTGGCACGGTGATCCTTTTTCCAGAAAGATGATTCCTATTTCTTTTTACAAACTATTTGAATCCAAAAAGAAAGGTGGTCTTGGTATTACTAATATTTTTCTTTGGAATAAGGCAGCTATATCAGTTTACTTCAATAAAATTTTTGAATCTGAAAGGAACTTATGGTCTCAATGGGTCAATAACAACCTTATTGGCAAAAAGAATTTTTGGATTATGCCCATTCCTCAAAGCTGTAGTTGGAGTTGGAGATGTATTCTAAGGCTTAGGGAGATTTTCATTCCTCATATTCAGTGTAACTATGTTTTGATTAAGGATTTATCATTCTGGCACTCACCTTGGGCTAAACAAGGGATGATTTTAAGTTCTGTAGTGGATTATAATTTGAGAAGAAGCTCTGGTATTTCTGATCAAGCAAAGGTTGGAGAGTTTATGCATAATGATGGTATAGTTTTACCATATTCTAGTTCCTACCAACTTAGAAACTTATGGAATGATATCATGGGCAAACCTACTATCAATAATGAAAATGTTTTAATTTGGTCTGGCAAGGGTGAACATCATTCTATTAAACTTGTGTATAATGTCCTCTGTCAAAATGGTTATCAATTCCCATGGCATTCAAGAATATGGAATATTGGGGGTAGTGCTAAGGAAAATTTACTGTTATGGAAGGTGATGGCAAATGCATTAAATACCAAGGATAAACTATGTAAAATGGGTATTATCTCAGATGACTTATGTGTACTATGCAAATCTGAAACTGAAAGTAATACTCACTTGTTTTTTGAATGTACATTTGTGTATCAGATATGGTACAGATTGCTTTCTAATGGTGGTTTTTATAGACCATCACCTGTTAGCACGGTGGAATGGTTTAATGTATTCAAAGCTACAAGGTGGAAGACTCATAAGACAAGGTTGTTGCTTAAACTGCTAAAGAAACTGATACATGCAATATGGTCTGAAAGGAATGATAGAGTATTTGGTAAGGGATGTAAGAATGTGGCACAGCTATATAACCAGATTCATGGCAAAATTCTCAGAGACTTGAAAGCTAATCATATATGAAGCTCAGGCAGAGGGCTATTTTCTGGAGTTTTAGTTTTCTTTTTGTTTTGTTTGTTGTATTATTCTGTTATGTGTTTAATATAGAGTTTTCTGGTATTCAGAGGGCTATTGTCTGGTGAGGTTGTATTGAGTGATTTTTGTGATTTGAATCGAATCTTGTAATTCTATATAAGTCAATAAAATGAGTTTTACTCTTGCTTTTCAAAAAAAACAATTGTGAAAGTTCTGAAGTTATAACTAATCTAAGTATTATAAGAATCGAAATAGAGGTTTACATTTGCTTAAGAAAAAAGAATTTGTAAGACATCAGGTGTTTTTGAGTGCATTCTTTTATGATTTGCTGATTTAACAATAAAAATATAGCAATTTTGTCCGTACTAATGTGTGATTTATGTTTTGTTTGGTTAGATTACGTTAAAATTCTAAATGAACAAAATTATTCAAATAAGTGCCACCAAGTGATATTATGGATGTGCACTATAACTATAAGACATTATAGTACGAGGCGTTTAAAAGAATGTACTATAATTTTGTTTCGAGTAGCACTATTTACCTTGAAGTTCTTGACTATACCATTTTAAGATAGCTTTATTTATACAAAATTAATATGTATTTATTTATGGCAAATTCTATTTCAACATAGATAATTACTTAGTAGCCCCCCTAATATAAATAAAATTTTAAAGACTAAAATACTCTTAGAAAGATGCATACTTTCTTTCTTCTCAATTCCATTATCTTCTTACGTCAGTTTCTTACTGTCTAAACCACCGCCCCTTCAAAACCTTAGTTTCTAAATTAGTGAAGAAAAAAATTCAATTTTCACCACTAAGTTATTTTTTGGGTTTACAGACTTTTTTAATTGTAGTTCTGAAGAAAATATGAATTTGGTTTCTAAACCAGTGAAGAAAAAATTCAGTTTTTCACTACTAGGTTATTTTTTGGGTTTACAGACTTTACTAAGAAAAAATTCAATTTTTCACTACTAAGTTTTTAAATAAGTAAAGAAAAAATTATAACCATAGTTTCTAAATTAGTGAAGAAAAAATTCAATTTTTCACGTTTTACGTGATGGGAAGGGTAGTTTTGGAAATGGTAGGGGGCTACTAAGTTATTTTTTTGGGATTACAAATTTTTAATTTTTGGGGAGCTACTAAGTAAATATTCGAGTTGAAATAGAATTTTGCCTTTATTTACACTCTCAGAAATAACCTTTTTAGGCACTTATTGTGTGACTGCCGCTATATCAAATAAGGCGGGTGCAAGTGTAGCTGATGTAAAAATTGGCTTTTTCATAGTACAAAATGGAATCGGTCATTGCCAACTCCATATTTAAACATCATTTGAATAACAATAAGATCTTTACAACTATGAGCTTATAAATCTGAAATTAAAATGAATATACAGAGTTGTGTAGCGAAATAAAACAACTGTAAGAAACATAGAAGGAATGCAGTAACAATTTTCCAATAATTAGAAATTTTGTTGATGTACTTTGAAGTCATAGTTACATGTCAAAGTTAAAGATTTCTTTTATTAAGCCATGCATTATTAAAACTATTAAAGACAACTTATTTTATATTGCATTTTATTTTAGTATATAATTATGAATAAGAATATTATCAATTAATTTTATTTCAGCATCTGACATTTTAAAACTAATTTTTACCTTATGTTTAATAGATGATCATATTAAAATTGATTTAAATTTGATGGATATGACATAGTTTTCCACCATGTTACTATAAATTTCCATGCATTCTTCCTTGCACTATATCATCTGTCGTATTTTTATAAATAGAAGTACTGTCCATTAGCAATTTCTATAATATTGTATTTTTGTTTTATTCAAAATTATCATTTATGCATTTTTAACTATTATAATCCAATGAATGCGTTTTCAAAAAAAGAGTGCACACTACCAATATTGTATTTGGGATGTTTTAACAACTCTATATTTATTTACGCTCTCTATGTTAGTTGGACGATAATAAAATAATGCATAATATATGACGATGTAATGATATTTCACTCTGTTTTTATAAATGTAGTATTAGACATCAATCGAAAGCTTCGTTCAACTCAAGTGTATCGGTAGAAGAATGAGAAGAAGTAATTCATGTTTACTACTGATATGTAATTGTTAGAGATTTATATATTCACTATAATCTATACTCTATATAGATAATAAGAAGAAAATTGATTAATCAAGCTCTGTGATTTTTAAAGTATCAACTACCTTAGTAACCATATATTCATATAAGCATGTTTCTCTTTTTGGCCGAACTGTGCTGGGAAATTGAGTAGGTTTCTTCAGCGCTGTTCTATTATTTCATAAAATAATTATATTTTTGTATATCTAATTTTGGTATTCATCTTGCAGCTTTGGAATTTAACGTAATTGTTCCATTCTTCGGTATTTGCATGCTTTCTAGTGTAAATACTTACTACTATCAGGTTGAGCCTTTTTCCCTTACTACTACCAATTTTTTTCTTGGTTTTCTGTTTTTATTCCAACTTTTTTGAGTGAATATAACAACTTTCTTCATTTTTGTTGGCTTTGATTTATAATTTTTTTCGCTGTTTTAAAGAGTCATAGGAAGGATGCAAAACTCTTTTGATTTAGAATATCACGATGATGATTTGTTTCAGGTCATTCTGTAATTCTGTATATGCATAGTAGGGATAATAAGTTAATGATAAGGTGCGGTTTTATATGTAAATACTATGTTTATGATTTATCTTAGGCTATTTTTTGATTTTTAGTTTCATGGGTCCTTTATATATCATATAATGTAATTTAGCCGATTAGAAATGTTTGTTTATATAGATATTTTTTACGATGTTAAAATTTAAGCATTACATTATTAAATTCAATCAACAAGCTATTGTATTGCATGGGAAAAAGAAAAGAAAACTGGGACATAACCATCTTTTGTGGAAGGACTTGATTATCATTCTCATCTCCATTTTGTTGTAAATTCTCATGTTTACCATTAGGAGAATTTGTATAATTATATTTTGGAAGGAATTCTAGAATAGTTCCTATATAATGAGCAGGAGTCCAGTCATGTATATACAACTAGAAAAATGCATAATAGACATGTTCTAAAATAACAGGTGCTTTATCTTGATGTGAGACTCTCAAGTTTTAACATTTTATCTTTGCCCTACAGTAATGTAAATAAAATAACCCTGAATAACACTTCTCCTAAAACATGCTTCAACAAGTAGAAATAAATATTACTATATTTGCATTAGTGTCACTTTCAAGCTACAATTTAGTTTGGTTATAGTTTATATAGAGATACTGAGTTCGCCTATTATTAGTTGAGTTCATTGTTATTTTTTTCATAAAAAAACATTGGGTGTTCAAGGAACTGATAATAAATGTTATTTCATTAAGTAACACAATGAAACATTATTTGTTAAATAACATAAACAGACAGTGTCACTAAATGATTTCTTTCTTTTTTAGTATTAGCTATTGACAAATGTATTATTACATTGAATACACAATGGAATACTATTTGTAATGGACATGACTATTGGATCATTTGTGTTCAATTTACTTCCCTATTATTTACTTGCAATCATCAGTGCATTCATTAAATGCCCATTTCATTTTTTTAAACCTATATTAAAGATTACTAAATAATGTAATTTTTTAAAGGTTATTAACACAACTTAAAGTTGCAATTATGTTTTGGTTTGTGACGCCCCACCCTGAGACCCACATTAACAAAGAGTATTACTGAGTAATACTATCTGCTAATGCGGAAAATAGGGCTGGTTAGGAGTGATCATCCATAGCTTTGTCTTAAAGATCTATTAATACGTCGATTTGGTGCTCCATTTTTTTCATTCTCAAGTGGATCGACATATTCAATAAATGATTAATACAAAACTATGGTTACTACATGATCTATTCAGAACAAAACACAATATAGATAACACCGATCACAGAATAGCAAACACAATCGAATACATACATATACATCAGATATAATACATAGTGTCAGAAGTGGTATTACAACCACAATATATACATACATCAGTCCCACAAAAGAATATACATAAGTATGTCATAAAACAAAGTAACTACACAAAAACTATGCGACTAATCCAAAAGGCTGATAGATGAGTCCAAAGTGAACAGCTAAGCAAAACCCCAAAAGACCTAACCTGCAACTCGGTCTGACCCGAGTTTATAAAATACACGGGTCAGTCTAGCTTAAACAACTGATTAGCATATATAAGATAAGGTATGATATAAGAATAAAGGGGTAACAACTCTTTTAAAATGAGAAGAAATAATATGAGTATGAGCTAAGTATCAAGTCATAAGGGTCTTAAGTGAGTAAGTACTAAATAATCATCAATAATAAAATCAAGTATCCACAAATTCATGCCTCGTATCATCGGCAAGATCGATAGCCAATATAATGGCTATCTCCAACGATATCTCAAAAATAGGAGATTATAAATCTCAAAATTCCCAAAATATAGCAACATGAATCACAATATAAATAGAACTCGACTTCGAGTTCAAAACACCATATGTAATCACTATATAATAAAGGTGATAGCAGTCAGGCTATATACGTAAGCCAATAAAGGCGATTATGGTGAAAACATATAAAAACATCATCAAAATTCTAGAAATCATCACAAAGAAATCTAGAAAACACAATATAAGGAAAGGACCTAACAGTCCAAAATGTAGCCCAATAGCTATAATAAATAGAACCCAACAGTCCATGGATGGCCCAACAGCCTGCCAAGTACTTATGCATAAGAGACCCAAAAGTCTCTTTTGGACCCAACAGTCCATAGATAGCCCAACAGCTGTATATATATGCACATATGACCCAACAGTCCATAAGTGACCCAACAGTCTAAGTACTGGCAATCACTCGTGAATGTGTCACAAACTCCCAAAGAGGAATCCGAAAAGTGGTAACAATGCGTCCCATACCACACGTTCTCACTTAATGGTTTCCTAACCGCTAGTCAATGCCACACTAGAAAGCAGTAAAAATATTTGTCTCATCTCATCGGAAAACACGACCCAAAGGTCAAAACATTCAACCAGACAAGTCAGGAATTAACCGAAAAGGTAAACGCACGTGTCCCATACCATGTGCTTTACCGAAACGTTTAATTCTCCTTCTCATTCACTCGAATAGTGCAAAAACGTGTATTTTTATATAGAAAATAATTTATTATAGAAAACAAGCTTTCAAAACTATTTTCGAAATCGTTTGGAAAATAACTTTTGAAATTCTCTTATTATAGAGAATAAATCATTTTAATAGCTTTAAATTAAATATAAATATTGTAAAATATTTATTTCGAAAGCTAAAAAATCTTTCGAAACAGTTTAGAAAGCACGTGCAAAGAAACAACAAAAATTCAACGAAATTATTCATAAAATCGTCATATGAAAATCTCCTAAAAACTCACCAATCCTAAATACGAATAAGTGGTAATATTGGCTCTTCCATCTTAGGATCAAGCCGATCAAAAACATCATCGAAAAAACTCTATGTAAAACAATTCAAATGTTCAGCTGGAGCAAAACATGCTCCGATTCAAAGTTCCAAGCAAAATTTCAACTACTTACAGAGGTTTAAAAGCCTTGAAATTTTACAGGCATAGAGTTCAACAAATCTAATTTAAATATAAAAAAAGAATGGATACAACCGGACAAGAAATGAGAGAGATATAATCTCTCAAAGTTGGACTCACAGCCAGATTTTACTGTCAACTGCTGGAGCAAAACATGCTCCAATTCAAAGTTTGACAGCACGTTACTATAGGCTAAATAGGTCGGAATGACCTGAATTTTGAAATGCATATTTCAACAACTATAATTTAAACTGGAAAAATAATCACGCAATTTGGACAAAGTACGAGAAAGTTATGATGTCTCAAAGTTGAAACCAGGCAGTGATTTCACTGTAAAAATCTGGGCAAAAACATGCTCCGAATAAAAGTTCGGCGGCATATTTCTATAAGCTACGTAGGTCAAAATGACCTAAAATTTAGTATGCATAATTTTTAACACTCATACTTGAAACTGAAAAAATGATCATGGAATTTGAACAAGCTATGAGAAAGTTATGATGTCTCAAAGTTGAACCCAGGCAATGTTTTCACTGTAAAAATCTGGGCAAAAACAAGCTCCGAATCAAAGTTCAGCAGCATATTTCTATAAGCTACATAGGTCAAAATGACTTAAAATTTGGTAAGCTTAATCTACAAAACATTGTCTACAAACCAGAAAAAATCCAGTAGCATTTCGTAGCTGGAATAAAGAGATATGACCGCACAAAGGTGCTACTCAAAACAGTTTACACAAAATCAAAACAATTCAAAAACGATTTTAAGCAAATTTTCACTTCAGCTTGCGATTATTGGCATTACATAAGCTAACTATTGTGAGATTGATACTCACCTTTCAAATACCTGAGCTACAAGATCAAATTTGGTGCAAAAATGCAAGCTTTGGCTTTGGAATGGCTTCAAGAGGCTTCAATGACCTAGATAAGAAGCTTTAATAAACATGCAAAACCAAAATAAAATTACAAACAATCAAATAATCTTCAAAACTCAAATTTGATAAAGGAATTAGGTTTAGAAGTTGATTACCTGTCTAAATTGACTTAATTTGATAAAATACAGTAAAGATTTTGATAATAATGGGAGATTTTGCAATTTATTTGAGAAAGGGGAAGTGGGTTTTTAGTTTTCTCAAAGTTTTTAGAAGAAGAAGCTTTTACAGTACGTACAACAAAAAGGAGAAGGAGATGTTTCTCTAATTTCTGGTTAAGTTTCTAAATGGACCAAGACCCAAAATTAATTAACTTGGCCTTTAATTGAAATTAACACATAAATTCACCTTTACACTAATATGCACATAAGTTATATTATATACATACAATGTTTTCACTTTATAAAATCACACAACATATTCTTATGTACCAAAAATTTATTTTACATCAAAATAAAAGATTATTTAACTCTAAAAATTTATTTTCATTAATTAAACTCTTATTTTAATTACAATGCACAAATTACACAATTATTACATAAAACTTCATTTTTAACTTCAAAAATTACATAAATTTTATTATCTTGTGTTATTAAATATAACAAATCTTATTTTCAACATTTTTACAGCCAAAACTTATTTTTAAACCAAATTTCTCATTTTTATTATAATAAATTACTTATTAAATCAAATGCTTCTTTTAAAAATATATAAAAGAAACATTTGGCAATAATTATCAAAATTATTGCATTTTTTTAAATTAAAATCATGTTTTGCTCATTTTAATATAAACACTCAAAATAAA
The DNA here is from genome assembly GCA_030737815.1 of Allium fistulosum. Lineage (NCBI taxonomy): Eukaryota > Viridiplantae > Streptophyta > Magnoliopsida > Asparagales > Amaryllidaceae > Allium > Allium fistulosum. The sequence continues at coordinate 1,330,702,421 of CM060902.1, read as the reverse complement.
GTTTTAAAACTTTATTTTCACATTTTAAATCCATTGTTTATTCAAAATAAACAATTTTAAATCTCTAATTAATTGTTATTTCACAATATTAAATTATAATCACCGTTATAATTTAATATTACATGTGATCATCTAAACCAGGGTTGTTACAGACTCCCCTCTTATAAAATTTGCATCCTCGCAATTTCTAGAGGAGCTGTATTCAAAAAAATTACTTAATCAAGCAAAAGAAATCAAATAAGCTCCAGTTGAGAAATTCTCACCAGTGATAAAAGAAGATAGGAATCCATGATAAGACTGCTCGATAGATTCTCTGGTTTCCCAAGTACAGTCGTTGGGATTAGAAGACCATTGAACCTTCACGAGCCGGATGTCCTTATTTCGAAGGCATCTCACCTCCGAAGCAAGAACACGAATAGGATGCTGCTTGATAGATAAGTCCGCTGAGATCTCAAGCTCTTGCAGATCAGGTGAATCAATAACAAAATCAGAATCTTGAAGGCACTTCCAAAGCTATGAGAAGTGAAACTCTATATGCAACAGGGCTAATACGTTCAGTAATAGGAAACGGTCCAATAAAGCGAGGAGCCAATTTCCCAGTCCTACTGAAATGCATCACCCCCTTCAGTGGAGATACACGGATATAGACGAGATCACTAATAGAGAACCCGAGAGGCTTCCTATGGTTGTCCGCGTAGGATTTCTGATAGCTCTGTGCCTCTTTCATTCTCTGACGGATAAGAATAATCTTCTCTGAAGCTTCACGAATGGAATCGGAGCCTAACGTCAGTCTCTCCCCAGATTCTAACCAACAAGAAGGTGACCGACATGGCCTTCCATATAAGGCTTCGAAAGGAGCCATACCGATATTGGACTGAAAAATGTTGTTGTAGGAGAACTTGACAAGTGGTAGGTGGTCCTCCCAACTACCACCAAAATCCAGAATACGTGCACGGAGAAGATCCTTTATAATAAGATTCACCCGTTTAGTCTGTCCATAAGACTATGGGTGATAGGCTTTGCTGAAATTAAGCTTTGTTCCCAAAGCTTGCTGAAGACTCTGCCAAGAATGACTCGTGAAGAGGGGATCACGGTCACATACAATAGAACTAGGAATACTGTGCAATCGCACGATTTCCTTAATATAGAGCTTAGCTAGCTAAGAAGTTATCCTATTAAACTTAATAGGAATGAAATGTGTGGACTTGGTAAAGCGGTCCACAACAACCCAAACACTGTTATGGCCCAATCTCGAAAGAGGTAGGCCATCGATGAAATCCATGGAGATCTGATCCTATTTCCACAACGGGACCTCTAAAGGCTGAAGAAGACCACTGGGTCGCTGATGCTCGGCCTTGATAAGTTGACAAGTCATGCAATTACTCACATAACTTGCCACATCTTGCTTCATGCCTTCCCAGTAATAAAGACGTCTCATGTCGGCATACATCTTGCTACTGTCGGGATGAATAGTATACTTAGAACGGTACAATCAGCTAGAATGTCCCGTCTAAGCTCTAGAATAGAAGGCACGACTAATTGATTCTTCTTACGAAGACAACCATGAATATCGATGCTGAAATCCCTCATCTCAATATCATCGTGGGATTCAGACTTTTACTTCTGAATAAGAGCAGAGATATCGGAATCTTGCCGCTGAGCCTCGACAATCCAATCTAATAAAGTAGGACGAGCTTCCATGCTGAATAATAGAATAGGAGAGTCTGAAGTAGAAGCTCGATCTCGAATATCACAAGAAGATAGGGTCTCTAAAGCTTTCCACTCTGCAAGTATCATGGAAACAATAGCGGATTGCTTTCGACTCAAAGCATCAGCACATCGATTCCCCTTGCTTGGGGTATACTAAATATCGAAGTCATATGAAGCAAGAAACTCGATCCAATGATGTTGACGCATGTTGAGCTCTTTCTAGGTGAACAGATACCTGAGTGACTTGTGGTCAGTGTAGAGAATAAAATTTTCACCCAATAGATAGTGGCGCCACATCTTCAGTGCGAAGACGACGGCGACAAGCTCAAGATCATGGGTAGCGTACCGAACCTCGTTCGGACGTAATTGCCTTGAAGCATAGGCAACTACCTAGTCCTTCTACATAAGAACAGCACCGAGGCCACAATGACTGACATCGGTATAAATAATAAGATCCTAATTCCCTTCGAGAACCACAAGGACAGGAGCATTAGTGAGAAGCTCCTTCAATCTCTGAAATGAAGCTTCACACTTATCAGACCAGATAAAACGAATGCCTTTCCTAGTAATGCTTGTCAAAGGAAGAACGATACGGGAAAAGTCTTTAAAGAATCAACGGTAATATCCCGCCAATCCAAGGAAGCTACGAATCTCCGAAAAAGTCTCAGGCCTCTTCCAGTTTTGGATGGCTTCTATCTTAGAAGGATCGACCGAAATGCCCTTAGAAGATAAGACGTGGCCTAAAAACTTGACTTGATTTTCCCAGAAATGGCACTTAGAGAATTTTGCTTTGAGTTGATGCTGTCGAAGAGTACTCAAAACAATTCTCAGATGAGAGGCATGATCAGCTTCAGACTTAGAATACACATGAATGTCGTCGATGAACACGAGGACGAACTTATCGAGATATTCCCGGAATACTCGATTCATAAGGTCGACGAAGTAGGCAGGAGCGTTCGTCAAACCGAATGACATGATGAGCCACTCATAAGATCCATATCGAGTGCGTAATGATGTAAGTGAAATGTTGTCTTCTACAACTCGAAGCTGATGAAATCCTATGGCGAGGTCAAGCTGGAAGTAGACCTTAGCGCCACTCAACTGATCGAACATATCGTCGATCCTAGGCAATGGATACTTGTTCTTGATGGTTAACTCATTAAGCTTGCGATAATCGATCCAAAGCCTAAGAGTGCCATCAAACTTCTTCACGAATACCATCGCAGCTCCCCACGGTGATGAACTAGACTGAATGAACAATTTAGCTTCAAGCTCCAAAAGTTGCTTCTTGAGTTCCTCATTCTCTTTTGTAGACATCCTCGTGGGAGGACGACTAACTGGCTGTGCGCCTGGAACGAGATGAATGCGGAACTTGATGGCCTACTTGGGTGGCAAACCCAAAACATGCTCAAATATATCCGAAATCACAAACTACTGGAATCTGAGACACATCATCAACATCGTCTCGAGATTCGAGAGAAAATAAAGAAACTTCGGAATCATGATCGACGTCCCGAAGAATAAGAGATAACTGAGCAGGCAAGTCGGGATGTCGAAGATATAAGACTCTCTCAGAACAAAGAATTCTAGCATCGTATCGAACTAGCCAGTCCATACCCAATATCATATCAAATCCAAGAAAATGAATCACGTGCAGATTCGCATGGAAAGGAAAACCACAAATAAATATCTCGACATTCTCACAAAGCATACTAAGGGTTGCGGATCCCCCGATGGGATTCGCAATCCTCAGTGAAGTAACTAAGCAAGAAACATCTAACTGAAAAACATCAACAAGCTCCTTCGATACGAATGAATGCAACGCACCCATATCAAAGAGAACTCGAATAGATCGGTCATGAAATAGTATGGAGCCTTCAATAATAGAAGGAGTAATACCTCTGGGCTTAGAAGATCCACCTGAAGCTTCCACTAAATTAAGCTTTCCAGAACGAGTACCCTTAGAAGAGTTAGGGCACCTAGAAGACCAGTGACCTTCTTTCTTGCAATGGCAGCAAACAATAGGCTTAGGACACTCCTTAATAAAATGATCATATGCACCACAATTGAAACAAGATTTGTGAGTAGGAGGAGCTGCACCAGAATGAGAACTAGAAACAGGAGGCTTCTTCTTTGAAGGAGGAGGAAAGGATTTGGATCTCTGAAAGGGAAACTTCTTCTTATTTGGGTTCTTTCGAACCTCGACCTCATCACTACTATCCCTTTCTTTCTTGATGGCTTCGAGGTGAAGCGCCGAATCAACAAGCTCCTCGAATGAATGCTAAAGCTGGAGCATAAGTGACTTCTTCGGATATTTCTTCAGTCCAGAAACAAACTTCAAATTCTTATTATAAGGTGTGCTAATGAACTCGATCCCATATTTGGATAAGGACTCGAAAGAAGATACGTAGTCTGAAACAGATAATTTGCCTTGCTTCAACTCAAGGAAGCGACGGGCGAGAAAAGCCTTCTCAGATTCTGGCACGAACTTGAGCTCAAACCGCTCCCTGAAAAGCTGCCAAGTGAGGGTGGACTTGTGTCACGAACTGGATTTTCGACCCTCGAAAATCGACATCATTACGTCCACTGTATAGCATGCCGAACAATCGAGTGCCGGAAAAACCAGATTGTTAGAGGAAAAGAAGAAAGAGGTAGAAGAAGAAACAGAAACAATAACATAGAATCTCACAATCGCAGCGGAACAATATATAATTGATAATAACATGTCTTTATACAAAAAGAGCTATAAAACATTACTTATACATTACATTATCAGAGTACAATAAATCAATAACTCAATACTGGACAGTTATAATAACTTGTTCTCACAAGTGCTGAATATACAGCATATAATACACAGCAGAATATAATCAAGTACGTGTGATACGTCTTCATCATCCAGCTCGTCTCCTAAGCTCCATAGCATCCTATCCTGTATCTGTAGTACTCAGTCTGACTTAAACATTATAATAAAATAACACCCGAGTCAGTCTGAAAAACCAGTGTGAGAAAACACACTCAATTTGAACTATTAAAGTTATCAAAATCCTTTGAAAAACAAAGGTATCTCGTAAGACCACGCCACACACAAACACGACGGGTTTTACCTTACGATAACCAAAACATTTTATATCAAAATCATCTGATATTATAATAGTGTTTAGGTACAAATACTTATTCAAATAGCTGAAATTGTTACATTAATTAAATTTCAGCATACTAGGCTCTACAACCAAAACCGTAAAGGCACGTATTGGAGAGTGGATTCCATACGAATGACTAAGCACTGGGGTACCAACTATCACAGTACACATCTAGAAAAATATACCAAGGACCACGCCGGGATCCCCTGCAACACAAGGCCGGACTACCCCTAACCTGGATAGACCGAATATGTTATCACCCCGGGTGTTCCCACCCTTTCCGAGTTCTTCCGCGCACCGTAGTAATAATATCCGAGGGTATCTAGAAAGGTGATAAACATACCCTAATTGGGTGCGACCCACTTAGCCTTGCTACATCTTCCCTGATTTTTAGTCATTCCCGATTGATAAGGCTAGAGGCTACGATTACCTTTAATGGAATTTACACTTGGAATGCTCATTGTCCTCCAATGACAATGTACTGATAGCGTTCATCCATACAAGTCTGTTTTAGGTCTGAACGAAACGGAAGGCACTATTCCTACTATATCCATTTTGGAATCATCCTTAGGATTAGTAGCGATTAGCCCTTGCACTTCAATGCTCCATCTTCGATTCCATGCTCTTGTCTTCATTTTGAAAACGTATTCGTTGGATCGAAGTGGTGTTCGGATAACTTATCCGATCCCGGTCTCTTCGAAACAACTTCGATATTTCTGGTAAACTCAACCCAGGTTCTCTAGGAAACAAACAGACGAAAATAAGATCAGAGATCATCTCCTAACCGTTAGTGGACGGGTTTCCTTATCATCGTCCTAGAAGGACGAAACGAGTTTATACGTACAGTATAGCACCTCGAACGGTAACTGTACCACATAATTCCCGTATTTCTCCTAGATATTCCCTAAGTTATGTTTTGGGTCCAGATTTGATAGTAGGTATTAAATAAACAATCATCCAATCAAAGAGTTCATTAACCACTGAAAAACACTAAGTCTTATTTAATTTAATTTTAATGAATTAAATCTCTTTATCAAAAGGTATCTTACCAGAGTAAATATGTTCACTAACCATTCTTTTCAAAAATATTTGAAATCTTTATGAAATAATTATGGAAAGCACCACGCGGTATCCACCATGGATTCGCAGCTCAATGATTACGTCTCTATCCCAGAGAAATCCAAAATTTAACTGCAGGCAATCTCTACCTCCGATTCTGCCATGAAAGTATACCATCACTTTCCGAAAACTTTGTTTAAAAATTTTCTCAAAATAATACTTATAAAATTTCTATATAAATTTTCGAAGTTTTATTTGGGAAAATACCCTTATATAAAAGTTACTATATACAATAATATTAATATTGAATAATTTAAATAATAATACTGATTAATTCTTAAATAATAATTAACCTAATATCAACTCATTATAAACTAACTTAATTAATAATTAAATATATTTAAACAATTTAAAATAATTACATAACTTTGAAACAATAATAAATTTTGATTTATTTGTAAGATTCTAATCGATTTACAAGACTCATTTATAACTAATAGTCCATTTTGACAATTTTAAAATATTTAAATAACTAATTTTCTGGAATATTTTTATACTAATTTTTTTTAAATTACCTAGTTTAATAATTAAAAATCCTCCTTTTTAATTAACCCAACTTCTCGATAAAAATATACTTTTGTTTTTCGATTCTAGTATAACCAATCTAATACTTATAAATCTCTCGATTTATAACCAAACGATTTATGTTTCCAATTTCATAAATCCCCTTTTCCACATTTCCAAAAGAAAAATCTATCTTTTCTTTCTAAACCGATTTACCCATCTCATTATAAATCCTTACCATGAATTTATATCTTCAATTTATCCACCGATAATCATTTCACTTTATTTATAACATTGTTTATAAATCCCATAGTCTCATTTCCCGTTTATAACGGTTTCACAATACTTAATCGCTTATAAATCGATTTCTAAATTGAATTCCATTTTTAAATCAATTTCTTAAATAACCCAACTATATTCCAAAACCTGACCAAATTCCGATTTCCACTTCCATTTAATATTTTGAAATCTTATTTAAGATCTAGTATGACAATTTTATATTTTATTTTCAAATTTCCTTTTTATTCACCCAAACTATTTTAAATCTCGATTTTTAAAATCCTTTTTAAATTAAACAAATTTCACTTGAGTTTTATTTTTTAAAGTCCTTTATATACATTATCCCAAAATCTCTATTTACAATATCCTGAAATAGTTAAGTACCAATTTAAAGTCAAACCATGTATTTTATCCAAATAAATTTCTTTTAACAAATCCAAAAACTCCATATAAATATTTTACTTCCAAAATCCCTTTTTAATTCCCTTTCAAGTTCAAATATATATTTATGGTATTTTAAAATACCAAAAATCTAGGTCAATGCCACCGTAGCATCCAATAAATTTAAATCACACTAAAATCTACCACAGATTATTCAAATAGACCATATATTGGTATATATGAAATTAAATTCAATATTTTCGAGGAATCTAGTTGGATCCCTCCAACCCATTTCCCTGCATCCATAGGTGTTACTACAAGATAAAAATACCAACCCACTTCGAAGGGGATATCGCGGTATATAGGGTCATATGCTATTATGCGGGCGCATAGGGTCTCATCTGCTAAAAATATGCGGAAATATCAATCCAACTACTAATATATACTACTATATATATAATAACACATTCAACAGATAATAATTTATCCATTCAACCAACTAATCAATAATTAATTTTACTATTTAAAATTAATTGCAGTAATCCAAATGAGTGAGATTTACTAACATTGATTTTCAGTTGTCACCGAAACGTTCCGTTTTAGAACTAAAACCGGACGACGCCCGATTTTAGCCCAAATTTTGACTGTCTTCAAATCCATCCAAACTAGTTTCATTTCTAAGCTCTCGTTACAGTGAACGCAGCGCTAAAAGTTTCGTCCAAAACGGACCTCGTATGAAGGAGATATACATTTTATAAGTTCGTCGATAAATTAATTATATTAAATACAATATAATATAATATATCTTAAAACCCATACCCACACTACAAGGACCCGGCCCACTCAAGCTTCTTCTCCCCTTTCTTTGTTTTTTTCATTTGCCTGCAGTTTTTTTCTTCTTTCTATTCTTTTTTTTATGAAGGCCCATACCCAAACAAAAACGAACCCAGCCCACGAATCAAAATCCGACCGCTTCTATTCTTCTTCCCCTTTTGCTTTTTTTCCTCTGCCAGTGCATGCATGAATATCATCAGGATCATGCACGAGCTTCACTGATACCAAGCGTAGCCCACTTGAACCAAAATACGACGATGCCAATCCCTCCCTCTCCTCGAACTAGACTCCACCAACACCACCACCATGAATCCGCAATCTTCCTTTAAAATGCGACATCGTGGCAGAGCAACTTCAACACCCCTAGGTCGCGATGACCAAAAAATGATCGAAGACCACCAATTTGAGGCTGCAAGTGCTAATCACCTCGCCGAACCCAAATCCCATCAGCATATCACCCATCGATGCCTTAACTTCCTCAAAATGCAAACCCTAGTCTCGACTGTCTCACGTCGATCACCCTCAAATCACGTCGCACCCTAATTTGAGCATACCAGATTGAAGCTCTTAGCAAATCATGAATTTTCAAACAAGTTTGGCAATTTTAGTGGAATATCATGGGAGATAGAAATTTTTGAAGTTTTCATTTATTTATTTCTTCACTGTGTACGGTTGTGTGCATTTAAAATAAGGGAGGGAAGATGCTTTTCGTGTTCGAATAGGTCATCTATAGTGACCTGAAGTGAAGGGAAAAAGAACTGATGGAAATATTGTCAATCAATACATATAATTATATTGTTTAAATTTTAAAACGTCTCGATTTTCACAACTCAAAATCTCGAACCCCTATCGAGGCATGCCGCTAGGCGTTTATAATGTTATAACCCTTTTCCGAATGCAATGGAAAAGGTTTCGAGTCCTAATTCGATCGTATGGAGAGGATAGCTTTTTGGACCCAATTATTATATTGAATCTTCGATATAAATTCAACACGTTTATATCCTGTACGACCAAATGATAACTCCAAAAGCTACGAAATTTGAAATCCAATAATAATACACTATTATGGATCCAATGGAACTAGTTTTGTCGAATTCCGAGACTGTGCCTCGGAAGGCTATTTTTACTCGTTAATCCAAATGATATATTTTTGAAACTGAACAAATCACTTTTAAATTCAATTTAAAAAGTTTCATTATCTTCATTATTACTAATATAAATTTTATAAGCCTTTAAATTATTTTTGACAAGCTTAAAACTCAAGATTCAATATTTTAACCAATTTTCAATTATTAAATTCACTAATTAAATTATCCAATAAATCGTTATATTTGAAATTCAAGTTAAAAAATAACTTTTAAATATTTAAAATCAATTAAATATTCCAATTTCAAATAGCCAAAATTCTGGGTCGTTACATTTCTTCCCCCTTAAAAGAATTTCGTCCCCGAAATTATCAAGGTAAGAAGAATGGTCCAAAACCCATTACTATTTTCCAAACCAATCAGTTTAAACCGCTTCCCAACATCAATTCATTGAAAACACATTCACTCTTTTACTAATTTTCCAAATTCATTCATAGATTCCAAATAATATTATTTACTCATTCATTTTGAGTTATAATCCAAAATCAAATTTTAGTTATCAAAAATTTTCTTGAAAATTTTCTAACTCCTTAAATTTTCGAAAATTTTCGCTATCGTCTCCTTTGCGCGCCTAGATCCGAACAACTACAAATCGCCGCTACGTGCCCAAACCATTAAGAGAAAACAAAAGCCAAGTGGCTCAATCATAAAACCATCAAATTCAAACAACATTTTAAACACATACCTTTTTATTGGGTAATCAATTTTTACTTCTGAAATCGAAGCCATCAATTTAGCTTTTGCCTTTAATTACCTGCACCTTACTTACCAATAGTATCCAATCATACAATTCAAAATCAATTTATTCAGTGTTTTCAATTTTCAATATTTATTTCACCAAAACCCGTACGATGTTCATATATCATCCATACGCAATATCAACTCTGATCACTCACTCGATCACAGAATTTCACTTCCGAACTAGTATCGTTCGCACGACTCTCTAGTGCGGACTCAGATCTGGTTTCTTGGTTAGAAATTTTTATTCTCCTTGCATAGCCATATACTATGATAGAGAACCTCAGAATCGATCAAAAATCCATATCCTGTGTTCGTCGTCGAGCATTGAGTGAAAAATTCTAACTCGGATCGATATAAATTATCTCGAAATTTTATGCTCGAATCTGGATCAAATCATTATGCGAATAAAATAATATACGTACAACTAACGTATTTATTTCAATTGATTCTTAGCTATACCAATTTCTTTTTATCCACATGCATTTTATTTATATCCACTTTTAGTTATTTACCTTTATTGGATCTGCATTCAAATATTTACTTGGTATATTTCTTGAATACCATAAGAATTTTACCATCAATTCTCTTAAGTCTATTATAACATTTTATACAAATGTTCTTGAGGTTATTGCCACTTCACAACTTAAGTTTATATCCATTTTAATTCAAGTTCAATTTCAATTTCTATGTAGCTCAATTTATCTTCAAATTTCAAATATTGAATTTTATCAACCATCTCTCAACCCATATTTAATTCACTAATTATTTTAATTAATTCCATCCACTAATTCATTCCAAATCTCAATAAATTTTATTTCCAAAATTTTATTTTATTTAGTCCAACTTAGGCTAAATTTTCAATTCCCATTTTATTTAACATAATTCAAGTTAAATTCCATTTCATAATTCAAATTTCAAATTTTATAAGTTATCACACTTATTCATATTCCATTCACTAATTTCTTCCAATTCACTTCACTTAATTAGTTTACTTTACTAACTTATTCCATTATCACCCTCACTTCCATTTAACTTCTCTTAAGATAAATTTTATTCTCCGTTTTCACGTTCAATTTTATCCACTCTATTAAACTTACCATACGGTAAGATTCATTTCATTTTTGCTTTCCAGATTTTATAAGTTCAATCTGATTTTTTCATAATTCTATACAAACATTTCAAATCAAAATCCCAGGGCTTAACAATTTGTTCTAAGTATTTCAAATCATTTTAGAAATCATATATACGTATACACAAAATTCCACTAATATATCAAATAATATCTTTGAATTCCAAAACCAAATCCAGTTTTACCAAAACAAAACTTAAATTGGTAGCAATTCCTCTCTTGGAAACTCGAAAATGAACATCAATGATGCTGCAGTCATCACCGAAATTATTTTCTAGCGACCGAAGTGAGTTTAGTGCTTTTATTCCTTTAAAAACCATTTTTAAAAATATTTTTATTCCAAAAATATCCTCCAAATAACATCACTATTATTTTCCCAGACTTCGAAAAACACTTCAAAACCATCGGAAATTAAATTCCCAAATTCCCAGTCTTCAAACCCTTTTAACAAATCATATTTAAATATACTTCTTGAATTTCACTTCAATTCAAATTATAAATCACACTTACAAAAACATATTTACAAAATCCCATTTTGTTATATGAAATTACTTCTTAACTGTTGACTATAATATCAAATTTTATTTCAATCACCATAACAACAAATGATAATGGTTTAATATTATCATTTCCTAACAACCAAGCACACCATATACAACTATAATAATTTTTGAAAAATTATTCTTTTATATGTATAAAAATAATTTGGGTAAAATTATTTCATTTACCCTATTTCAAAAGAATACCATGTCGAATTGTTTTGTTCAAATGTTTAGAGATCCCTATCAATAACGTTAATTACTCGTATGGACCAGAATCCATAAGCCACTCAACAAATCAACCAACACAATATAAAACAATTTTATATTCACTAACAAATACGCGCACATATCTATTAATACACTCAAACTCACTCTAGGGTGCTACTGACCCTATCTCTAATGAGTTACCCCATCAAAGCCAAGGTTCTCGCTTAACCTTCAGCTCTGATACCAAGTGTCACGAACAAGATTTTCGGCCATCGAAAATCGACATCAGTACGTCCACTGTATAGCATGTCGAACAATCGGGTGCCGAAAATACCAGATCGTTAGAGGAAAAGAAGAAAGAGGTTGAAAAAGAAACATAAACAACAACATGGAATCTCACAATCACAACGGAACAATATATAATAGATAATAATATGTCTTTATACAAAAAGATCTATAAAACATTACTTATACATTACATCATCAGAGTAAAATAAATCAATAACTCAATACTGGATAGTTATAAAAACTTGTTCTCACAAGTGCTGAATATACAGCATACAATACACAGCGGAATATAATCAAGTACTTGTGATACGTCTTCATCATCCAGCTCGTCTCCTGAGCTCCATAGCATCATATCATGTATCTATAATACTCGATCTGACCCGAGCATTATAATAAAATAACACCCGAGTCAGTCTGGAAAACCAACGTGGGAAAACACACTCAATTTGAATTATTAAAGTTATCAAAACCCTTTTAAAAACAAAGGTATCTCGTAAGACCACGCCACACATAAACTTCGAGGGGGATATCGCGGTATATAGGGTCATCCGCTATTATGCGGACACATAGGGTCTCATCAGCTAAAAATATGCGGGAATATCAATCCAACTACTAATATATATACTACTATATATAATAACACATTCAACGTATAATAATTTATCAATTCAATCAATCAATCAATAATTAGTTTTACTATTTAAAATTAATTTCAGTAATCCAAATGAGTGAGATTTACTCGTATTGATTTTCAGTTGTCGCCAAGACGTTCCGTTTTGGAACTAAAACCGGACGACGCTCGATTTTAGCCCAAATTTTGACTATCTCCAAATCCATCCAAACTAGTTTCATTTCGAAGCTCTCGTCACCACGATCGCAACGCAAAAAGTTTCGTCCAAAATGGACCTCGTATGAAGGAGATATACATTTTATAAGTTCGTCGATAAATTAATTATATTAAATACAATATAATATATCTTAAAATCCATACCCACACTATAAGGACCTGGCCCACTCAAGCTTATTCTCCCCTTTCTCTGTTTTTTGTCATTTGCCTGCAGTTTTCTTTTTTTTTTCTTTTTTTTTTCTCTTTTATTTTCCTTCTTTCTATTCTTTTTTTTATGAAGGCCCATACCCAAACAAAAATGAACCCAGCGCACGAATCAAAACCCGACCGCTTCTATTCAACTTCCCCCTTTGCTTTTTTTTCTTTGCCTATGCACACAAAAATATCATTAGGATCGTGCACGAGCTCCACTAATACCAAGCGTAGCCCACTTGAACCAAATCCGACGATGCCAATCCCTCCCTCTCCTCGAACTAGACTCCACCAACACCACCACGACGACTTCGCAATCTTCCTTTAAAACGCGACATTGCGGTAGAGCAACTTCGACACACCCGGGTCACGATGACCAAAATCTGATCGAAGACCACCAATTTGAGGCTACAAGTGCTAATCACCTCGTCGAACCCAAATCCCATCACCATATCACCCATCGATGCCTTAACTTCCTCAAAATGCAAACCCTAGTCTCGACTGTCTCACGTCGACCACCCTCAAAACACGTCACACCCTAAATTGAGCATACCAGATTGAAGCACTTGGAAAATCATGAATTTCAAAACAAGTTTGGCAATTTTTAGTTGAATATCTTGGGAGATAATTTTTTTAAAAGTTTTCATTTATTTATTTCTTCACTGTGAAAGGTTGCGTGCATTTAAATTAAGGGAGGGAAGATAATTTTCGTGTTCGAATAGGTCATCTACAGTGACCTGAAGTGAAGGGAAAAAGAACTGATGGAAATATTGTCAATCAATACATACAATTATATTATTTAAATTTTAAAACGTCTCGATTTTCGCAACTCAAAATCTCGAACCACTATCGAGGCTTGCTGCTAGGCATTTATAATGTTATACCCCTATTTCGAATGCAATAGAAAAGGTTTCGAGTCCTAATTTGATCGTACGGAGAAGATAGCTTTTCGGACCCAATTATTATATTGAGTTTTCGATATAAATTCTATGCGTTTACATCCCGTATGACCAAACGATAACTCCAAAAGCTATGAAATCTGAAATCCTATAATAATACACTATTATGGATTCAATGGAACTAGTTTCGTCGAATTTCGAGACTGTGCCTCGGAAGGCTGTTTTTACTCGTTAATCCAAACGATATATTTTTAAAACTGAACAAATCACTTTTAAATTAAATTTAAAAAGTTTCATTATCTTCATTATTATTAATATAAATTTTATAAGCCTTTAAATTATTTTTGACAAGCTTAAAACTCAAGATTCAATATTTTAACCAATTTTCAATTATTAAATTCAATAATTAAATTATCCAATAAATCGTTATATTTCAATTTCAAGTTAAAAATTAACTTTTAAATATTTAAAATCAATTAAATATTCCAATTTCAAATAGCCAGAATTTTGGGTCGTTACAACTCGTCCATCTCGGCGATAAGGAGCTCGTACCAGTCAAGTGCACATTCTTGCAACATACTCGATGCTACAAGAACGCAGTGATGATCAGAAATCTCCATGCGAATAAATATGCGCTCGCATGTTCGGAGCCAAGCCTGAACCTCTAAAACGGACTCGGAGCCTTTGAAAGGCTTGGCACCATGGTGGGTGAAGTCGCTGCACATACGCGCAAATGCGGATTTGCGCGGAGGAGATGAATGAGCTGGAGCTGGAGGCTGAGTGCTCCTGATAAGCTCAAGAATCTGATCGGTCGACATATAAACCCCTTCGAGACGAAAGCCACTGGACAGCCCCGCCTCCGAAGTGTGACCTCTTCCTCTTCCAACCATGAGCAGAAAGTTAATATAAGATTGAATTATTAACAGGGGAAGATATTGTCAATTAAATTCATTAAACAAGGAATAATACAGAATTTAAAATTACATTCCTAGATATATTCCCACTTATCTATCCCCAAAGGACACGAAAATGTTAAGGTCAATATTAGAATCGACTTCGATTGGGGACGATCTTTTCTACTTATATTATATTTGATGTATAATAGTATGTATATTGTTCTGTGTTTATTACATTTTGTTCTGAATTCAGCTCTGATACCCAGCTGTGACGCCCCACCCCGAGACCCACATTAACAAAGATTATTACTAAGTAATACTGTCTGCTAATGCGGAGAATATGGCTGGTTAGGAGCGACCATCCATAGCTTTGTCTTAAACATCTATTAATACGTCGATTTGGTGCTCCATTTTTTTTCATTCTCAAGTGGATCGACATATTCAATAAATGATTAATAGAAAACTATGGTGGCTACAGGATCTATTTAGAACAAAACACAATATAGATAACACAGATCACAGAACAGCAAACACAATTGAATACATACATATACATCAGATATAATACATAATGTCAGAAGTGGTATTACAACCACAATATATACATACATCAGTCCCACAAAAGAATATACATAAGTATGTTTGGTTATAGTTAATATAGAGATACCGAGTTAGCCTATTATTAGTTGAGTTCATTGTTATTTTTTCATAAAAAGACATTGGGTGCTCAAGGAACTAATAATAAATGTTATTTCATTTAGTAACACAATGAAACATTACTTTTTAAATAACATAAACGGACAGTGTCACTAAATGATCTCTTTCTTTTTTAGCATTAGCTATTGACAAATGTATTATTACATTGAATACACAATGGAATACTATTTGTAATGGACATGACTATTGGATCATTTGTGTTCAATTTACTTCCCTTCTATTAACTTGCAATCATTAGTGCATTCATTAAATGCCCATTTCATTTTTTGTAAACCTATTTTAAAGATTACTAAACAACGCAATTTTCTAAAGGTTATTAACACAACTTAAAGCTGCAATTATGTTTTGGTTTGTGACGCCCCACCCCGAGACCCACATTAACAAAATGTATTACTGAGTAATACTGTCTGCTAATGCGGAGAATAGAGCTGGTTAGGAGCGACCATCCATAGCTTTTTCTTAAACATCTATTAAATACGTCGATTTGGTGCTCCATTTTTTTCATTCTCAAGTGGATTGACATATTCAATAAATGTTTAATACAAAACTATGGTTGTAACAACCCGCATATTTTACGATTGTATATTTAAATGTTTTATTTAAATATAGCATTGTTGGTCGGATTAAAGTCCGAAATGCTACTTTTTATAAACAATCGAATTGGGACTCGAGACCACTTCCATTGAGTCCAAAATGGTGTTTACAACTTTTTTGAGTATAAACATCGATATGTTGGGAGTTGAGTAGAATTTTGCTATTTTTCAATTTCGGCTTTGGGTTTGGGTTTCAGCCCACTAACCCATCATAATACCCTAACTCCTCTACTCTTCATCCATTCACTCATTCTATTTCCTAACACTCAAGCTAAAGTAAAAATGGGGGAAGAATGGGAAATAGAAATTCCTAAACTCTAGTTTGTTTAGGAAATACAAATTCAAGTCCTAAAATCAAAGAGAAGCTTAGGTAAGCATCCTCTTCATCTTCTCCATCTCAATCTCTCTCCAATTTCAGAAATTTCCTATAACCTAATTTAGGAAATATTTGTCTATGATCATAGATTGGAGCTTCTAGAGTTGAAGTTGATCTTTCCTTTGTTTTTGAGCTTCTCATTCGTTGTTTTGGGTTTAAAGGTGAGTTCTTTAACTCACATCTACGCCTATAACTTTCATTGTTGTTAGGTATGAATTCATAACATTTATTCATGTTCATTGGCTTTTGATTTGAATTGATTTGGTGAATTTTCCAATTTTTGGCTTGTGAAGTCCAATTTTATGAAAATCCTACTATGGATGTTTGGATATGATATTTGGGGTGTATCGAAGAGACTATAAGGCTGGGTTGTCGCTTGGCATAAATCCCTAGTCGTCGTTGCTCGTCCGATCGCTCCCGAAACGTTTTGGCCATCTTGGCCTAGGAAAACTGTTGCCCAGGCCAGGTGAAGAGACGTCTGGTTATAGACCTAGAGGAAAAAATATACACAGCAGAAAAAAATTAAATGGCAGAGACTAATTCCAGACGTTTGAAATATAGGTTCAGACGTCTGAATTAGGGCTCAGACGTCTGCTTTGAAATTTCAGACGTCTGGGAGGTTTTTCGGAAAATTTCCAGAAAACAAATCCAGACGTCTGGATTCTAAACCAGGCGTCTGGAACTGTTCAGTTTTTCCTATTTGCCTATTTTTGAATGAATTTCCAATGTTAATCGATTTTTGTCGATCATGTTAGTTATTATCGACTTTGATGACTTCTTTCTTTGGATTTTTGGGAATATCCATTTGATGGATTTGATATCGATTTTTATGGATTTAATTC
Source organism: Allium fistulosum (assembly GCA_030737815.1). Classification (NCBI taxonomy): domain Eukaryota; kingdom Viridiplantae; phylum Streptophyta; class Magnoliopsida; order Asparagales; family Amaryllidaceae; genus Allium; species Allium fistulosum. The sequence goes on along the minus strand of CM060902.1, from coordinate 1,330,685,037 downwards.
ACATTCTCGTATGTGAATTTTTGGTGATTGATTGTTTCTGCAATCATTTCTGTGATTTGTCACTTTAAAATACAAAGGTTTCTATACTAGTAGTAAATACTCAAACTCTTTCACAAAAACGATTTCAACACTACTTTTAAATACAAAGCTCGTTTACAAAACCGTTTTCCAATCTATTAGTATATACAAACCTTTACCTCATTAGTATGAGAAATCTAATTAAACGTCTTAGCAAAACAAGTGGTATGAAACGCTTGCGTTTACTTCGTCGGTTAATTCTTGGACTTGTTCGATTGAACTCTCGTGACAATTTTCGAGTGGAAATCTACAATTTGTTCGTAAATATTTAAGTTAAGCTAGTGGTTATGGGACATGAAGCTAAACTCATTTATTTACTATCCTAGTGTAATTTACACTTATCGATCAATGATGATCCTTTGGTGATTTAGACTTGTGATGTGCGATGACTTTCTGTTCGCATGGGGGACTATACCCTGTTTGGAGGAGTTTCGGCTCATAGTCCGCAAAGGGGGACTATACCCTGTTTGGAGGAGTTTTGATGCAGCAGCGGATAACAAAAATGATGAATCTACGAAAGTAGCGATCGATGGAATAGAAGATACCGAATGGCCCAAATCCGTTGATCAAAAGATGCCGGATTCTAGCTATCTTCGTCACGTTGATCGCGCACGATACCGTGAAAGAAGATCTGCAATTCTTCAGACGTTGATCAAGCGCACTTGATACCGTGAATTGGCTTCTACGATCGTTGATTCGAGCGCACTCGAATGCCGAAAGAGGAGATAGGAGATCACACTCAACTACCAATTTAATGAAAGCACAAAGCTAACAAACAAAAGTTTTTATTCAAATCAACTTAACTTTTACAAATGACACCACCCCGCTATTTATAGAGGTTACAACTCAACACGACTCAACTTATTACAACACCTAGGTCGGCACCGACCTAACACTTACGACTTACGACCTAACTAAGGTCGTCTGCGACCTAAAGAAACAACACAGCAATACAGTACGAAATATAGCACATTACAACACATGATATCACATATTTACAACACATAGATCGGCCTCGACCTAAAATACAACTCACGCGACCTAACTTCAATACATCAGCCTCCATCAGCGACCTACCCCATGAGCGACTTAACGAAATGTAGTAGTGAGCGACCTAACAACCGAAGGCATGGACCTAAAATAAAGCGGCATCCAAATCAGCGACCTAACATAGGTCGTATCTCGCTTCCGCGACCTAACATAGGTCGTAACTCTTTCCCGCGACCTAGCATAGGTCGTAGCTCGTAAAAACTGGTACTCGAAAGATCAGAGCGACCTAAAGAAATGAGTAATTCGTTAGATTGTTTGAGCGCCTTTTTCTTTAACTTGTTAGCTCGTTCACATGCCTGAACACTGACTCCGTTAACTCGTGCGCGTCCTTCCATAGGTCGTGAGCGACCTTCACTAGGTCGTGAGCGACCTAAAGTTCCACTAGGTCGTGAGCGACCTAAATTGGCAGATCGCGCTGCATCATCCTCCCCCGGTTGGCAAAAATTCGACCTCGAATTTGCACCTTCCTCTTCCACAACAAGTTCATCCCCATGATACGGAATCAAATATTTGACATTGAAAACATCAGACGTATGAATATCATCCGGTAATCTCAACTGATATGCATTTTCATTGATTTTCTTCAAGACTTCCACTGGACCGATTTTTCTAGCTTTCAACTTATTATACGTTCCCACTGGAAAATGATCTTTTGTCAACACGGCGTAAACCAAGTCACCTTCTCTGAAATTCACACATCTTCGCTTTTTATCTGCTAGTTGTTTATACTTCTTATTTTACGCAAGCAATCATTCATGAACAGTTTTGTGGCATTCCTGCAACTCAGTCACAAAATCACTAGCCTGCTTAACAACTCCCTTCTGATCTGGCACTGTCATCAAATCCAATGGACCCTTTGGACTTGCTGAGTATACAACTTGAAACGGACTGAAACCCGTACTACGGTTAATAGCGTGATTATGTGCAAACTCTGCTTGACATAATTTGATATCCCAACTCTTCAAGTTATCCTGCACAAGACATCGCAACAAATTTCACAATGATCTGTTTACCACTTCCGTTTGCCCATCTGTTTGCGGATGATAGGCGTTGCTAAAGTTCAACTTCGTTCCAACCGTCTTCCACAAACTCAACCAAAAATGGCTTAGAAATCTAGTATCCTGATCTGAAACAATAGATTCAGGTAGCCCATGTAATCGATACACCTCTTTAAAGAATAATTGTGCAACACGGACGGCATCAGCTGTCTTCTTACAAGCGATAAAATGTGCCATTTTGGAAAATCTATCCACCACAACGAATATAGAATCATTTCCCCTTTGAGTTCTAGGCAAACCCAAAACAAAATCCATGCTAATATCAACCCACGGTTTAATAGGCACAGGTAATGGCATATACAATCCCGCATTCGTCGCTGTCCCTTTGGAAACTTGACAAATATGACATTTCTCTACGAACCTCTCTACTTCTCTTCTTATAGTAGGCCAAAAATATGATTGCGAAATCAACTGTAATGTACGGTCTCTCCCCACATGACCTTCCTCATGCAACTCCTTCACAATCTCCATTCGTAAGCTGCACTCCGGTATACATAATCGATTTCCCTTAAAAAGAAAACCATCCACCATTACAAACTCATCCGTCTTCCCCTCCTTGACTTTATCTACATACTTTGCAAAGTAAGGATCATCAACAAACAGTTCTGGTAACACATCAAACCCTGTTACTTCAACCTTCATTGTAGTCAGCAAATGATTCCTTCGACTCAATGCATCTGCCACTCTATTCGTAATTCCCGATTTATGCTTCACCATAAATGTAAATTGTTGTAAGTATGCATTCCACGAAGCATGCCTTGCCGCAATCTTGTCCTGTCCCTGCATATGCTTCAACGCCTCATGATCAGTATATAAAACAAATTCTTTATGAAACAAATAATGTCTCCAATGTTTGATAGCTTGTACGATAGCATAAAATTCCACATCATATGTATTATATCTCATCTTTGCTCCCGATAGCTTCTCGCTGAAATATGCAATAGGACGACCATTCTGACTCAACACCCCTCCAATTCCAACCTTCGATGCATCAGTATGCAATTCAAACAACAACTGAAAATCTGGCAACACTAGAATTGGTGTTGTCGTCAAAAGCTCCTTGATCCGCTCAAAAGCAACCCCTGCTTCCTCCGACCATGAAAATTGTTTCCCTTTCATACAATCAGTAACTGAGGCCATCACGCTACTGAAGTGTGGAATAAACCTTTGGTAGAATGATGCCAAACCATGAAAGCTTCTAACTTCTGTAATCGTCTTGGGTTGTGGCCAATTTCTGATTGCTTCAACTTTATTCTGATCCACCTGTATACCTCCTCCCGATATAACATACCCCAAAAATAAAACACTATGCGTCATGAACACGCATTTCTTTGTTGCAGCATAAAATTGTTCCTGTCGCAATACCATCAACACTTCTCTCAGATGTTGCAAGTGTTCTTCTGGATTCCCACTATATATCAGTATATCATCAAAATACACCACCACGAACTTCCCAATGAATGGTCTAAAGATTTGATTCATCACCCGCATGAATGTACTAGGTGCATTCGAAAGACCAAACAGCATAACCAGCCATTCATATAATCCTTCTCTCGTCTTGATTGTTGTCTTCCATTCATCTCCTGGTCTTATACGAATTTGATGATAACCACTTTTCAAATCAATCTTTGAAAAGATAGTAGCCCCGCTCAACTGGTCCAACAAATCATTAAGTCTCGGCATTGGAAATCTGTATCTCACAGTAATCTTATTCAGTGCTCGACTATCAGTGCACATCCTCCACGTTCCATCCTTCTTTGGTACTAACAAAGCTGGCACCGCACAAGGACTTAAACTTTCCTGTACACGCCCCTGTTCAAGCAATTCTTCCACTTGCCTTCTCAACTCCTCATGTTCTTTTGGACTCATTCTGTAGTGTGGTCTATGGGGTAACACAGCTCCTGGAACAAGATCAATTTGATGTTGAATGTCTCTCAACGGCGGTAACTCCGTTGGTAGCTCCTCAGGAAATACATCGTCAAACTCTCCCAGCACTGGCTTTACTTCTTCAGGGATCTCAACCACTTCATGACTCTCACGTCCAATCAACAAAAATACTTTAGGCTCCTCTTCTACCTCCTTCACAAACTCCTTCAAAGATAGCAAAGTTTTAAGCTCTTCAATCTCCTCCAAATTGCTTTCTTCTTGTTGTCGCTTCTTAGGAATTAAAGTGATTTTTGTATCTTCAAACATGAAACTATAACTGTTAGTATGACCATCATGTTGCACAGCCCTATCGTACTGCCATGGTCTCCCCAACAACAGATGGCATACGTCCATGTCCACAACATCACACCAGATTTCATCTTTGTATTTCTTCCCAATTGAAAAATTAACACAAGCTCTTCTTCCAACTTTCACCTCCCCACCTTTCCTCAACCAAGCTAACTTGTAAGGTTTCGGATGCTTCTCTGTCTTCAATGATAATTTCTTCACAGCTTCTGTAGAGATAATATTATCACAGCTTCCCGCATCAATGACAAACTTGCAAACCCTTCCTAAGATAGTGCATGTTGATTGAAAGATGTTACTCCTCAACTAGCTAGTTTCCTCCTCATGTTTTGGTGTTAAGCACGACCTCTTCATCATCAATGAATACCCTTCATCTCCAGACATATTTTCTTCCTCCTCATCATGTAATGAATTAGAACATTCAGCCTCTGCATCCTCATCTTCCACTTCAGCAATCATAGTTCTCTTCTTCGGTTTTGGACATTCGCTGCTCTTGTGACCCACTTCTTGACAATTATAGCATTTGAAATTGGTGTTGACTTTTGGTTTAGCCACTTCATGAACAACCGGCTTACTCGATGCTTTAGGAACATTAGAACTACTACCCGCTCCTTTGTTCTGCCCTGTAAAACTTGGAAACACTCCTCCCCCACGTCTTCCTTGTTTCTCCCAAGCCAACGCCTTTTGATGTGCTTCTGCCACAGATCTAGGGTCGAACATGTTCACCATATCCTGGATTTGTGTTCTAAGTCCACCCACAAATCCAGCGGTCAATTGTTCTTCTGTTTCCATAATGTCATTTCGAGCACTCAACTGGTAGAACTCATCTGCATAATCAGTAACAGTCTTCGTCCCTTGCCTCAGGTTTTGTAGTCTCTGATACATTAGTGATTGGTAATTGTAAGGTAAGAAAGTAGCCTTCATCAATTTCTTCATCTTTTCCCAAGCTACAATCCTTGACTTCCCCATCCGCTCTCTAGTAAGTTTGGTTTGCTGCCACCATGCCATAGCTCTCTCCCTCAACCTAGTAGCAACCGACTTCACTTTACGATCCTCCGGAACCTCCTTGAAGTCAAATATTTCCTCAACATAAGCTAACCAATCAAGAAATTCCTCGGCTTGCATACCTCCTTGAATTCCGGTATTTTAGTTTTCATCCCAGACTCCCACTTGTGATCATACTCCGACTGATTTCTTCCTTGACCTCGTCCTCGTCCATGAACACTACCACCATCAAATCCTCTTCAAAATCTGATGTATATCGATGTCGATCCTGACCACCAACATCTCTACTACCATCATTTCTTCCACCAACATCCCTTCTATCTACATTCCTCCGATCATGATCATTCACATTCCTATCACGTCTTCGATCATCATCATTTCTATAACAATCTCGACTCACACTTCTACGATCATTATCAACACTTCTCTCCCGATTAGAATGTGGTGAAACTCTACTTCCCCCATGGTTAGATTCAGGTGAAACCCTTCTCCGATTCTGATTCATCTCCAATATCATCTTCTCTAATCGACCAATCCCTTCATTAAGCTTCTCACTAAAGTTTTCATTTATTCGTTTCTCCATCTCATCAGCTTCTTCTCTTCTATACAATGCTTCTACGTTCTGATGGCGATTAGCTCTTCTCGGCGGAATGATTTAAACTTCACAAACACTTCAATTCTCGGTGTGAACAAATATGATGCACGGCCTTCAACTTCAATCTTTGGCGCGCAAAGCTTCCACGCAAAATTCAAACACTTTTCCTCCTTAGATCCGAAATGATACGGATCGAAAACTCCAAACTTGTTGCTACTTTGTGATGAACGCGATGAACAACCAACTTCTCTAAATGATGTACGGCTTCAATTAACTCCTCAAACTCTTCGAATAAATTGGCTCCAAGACTCGGCTTAGCTATGATTGGCTAAGTCTAGCTCTGATACCAAATGATGCAGCAGCGGATAACAAAAATGATGAATCTGGGAAAGTAGCGATCGATGGAATAGAAGATACCGAATGGCCCAAATCCATTGATCAAAAGATGCCGGATTATAGCTATCTTCGACACGTTGATCGCGCACGATACCGTGAAAGAAGATCTGCAATTCTTCAGACGTTGATCAAGCGCACTTGATACCGTGAATTGGCTTCTACGATCGTTGATTCGAGTGCACTCGAATGCCGAAAGAGGAGATAGGAGATCACACTCAACTACCAATTTAATGAAAGCACAAAGCTAACAAACAAAAGTTTTTATTCAAATCAACTTAACTTTTACAAATGACACCACCCCGCTATTTATAGAGGTTACAACTCAACACAACTCAACTTATTACAACACCTAGGTCGGCACCGACCTAACACTTACGACTTACGACCTAACTAAGGTCGTCTGCGACCTAAAGAAACAACACAGCAATACAGTACGAAATATAGCACATTACAACACATGATATCACATATTTACAACACATAGATCGGCCTCGACCTAAAATACAACTCACGCGACCTAACTTCAATACATCAGCCTCCATCAGCGACCTACCCCATGAGCGACTTAACGAAATGTAGTAGTGAGCGACCTAACAACCGAAGGCAGAGACCTAAAATAAAGCGGCATCCAAATCAGCGACCTAACATAGGTCGTATCTCGCTTCTGCGACCTAACATAGGTCGTAACTCTTTCCCGCGACCTAGCATAGGTCGTAACTTGTAAAAAATGGTACTTGAAAGATCAGAGCGACCTAAAGAAATGAGTAATTCGTTAGATCGTTTGAGTGCCTTTTTCTTTAACTCGTTAGCTCGTTCACATGCCTGAACACTGACTCCGTTAATTCGTGCGCGTCCTTCCATAGGTCGTGAGCGACCTTCACTAGGTCGTGAGCGACCTAAAGTTCCAATAGGTCGTGAGCGACCTAAATTGGCAGATCGCGCTGCATCAAGTTTCGTCTCATAGTCCGCAAAGGGGGACTATACCCTGTTTGGAGGAGTTTTAGCTTATAGTCCGCAAAGGGGGACTATACCCTGTTTGGAGGAGTTTCGGCTCATAGTCCGCAAAGGGGGACTATACCCTGTTTGGAGGAGTTTCATCTCATAGTCCGCAAAGGGGGACTATACCCTGTTTGGAGGAGTTTCGTCTCATAGTCCGCAAAGGGGGACTATACCCTGTTTGGAGGAGTTTCGGCTCATAGTCCACAATGGGGGACTATACCCTATTTGGAGGAGCTTCGGCTCATAGGAGGAGCTTTGGCTCATAGCCCACAAGGGGGACTATACCCTGTTCGGAGGAGCTCTGGCTCATTTTATGGGATAGCGACCCATTTGTGATACACGTGTTGGGGAGTTTTCATGCTCTCGTTTGTGATAGGCCTTTCCCTTTTTGTGATTTCTGGATTTCTAGTTGATGATTTCTAGAATTTATGTTTCACCGATTTTTGCGATTGACATTGATATGTTCTGTCAATAATTGTGTTTTGGTGAATAATTTAAAGAATATGACATTCTATTTAGTGTTTGAGAATATTTGAGATATTGTATGATTTTTGTTGTTATCTGATGTATACTTTTCACAGTATGGCATTATTGTTATCATACGTTTTTGTCATATCTCTTATCCTATCTCAATTTATATGATATTTATAGCTTGACTGATTCGTTTATTATTTTCTTCTTAAATAATACTTGGGTTAGACCGAGGTATTTTAGGTGCTTCTGCTTGACTTATTATTAGGGTCCGTCACCTGATTTTTGTCTAACTACTTTAGATTAGTAGTTTTTGCTTTTATGCATTCGAGATAGAGACTCCTTGATGTATAATTATTCTTTTATCTAGCACTTGTACCTATTTTCTTTTGTGTTGTAGTGGACCTTGTATGACCACTACTATGATGTACACTTCTATGTGTTATATTCACATATTTTTCCGCCTTTGTGATATGAATATCTATGACTGATTTTTGTTATGTTTATTTCTATAATTGTTTCCGAAGTCCACATAGCCACTTTGTGGTAGCTTTGAGTTTTTATTTGATATGTCGGATTTCCTCTTGAAATGAAATGTAAGTTATATTATCTGATATATCGGTACTCGCACAAAGCAATTATACAGATGGTCGCTCCTCAACAGCCTTATTCTTCGTGCTAGTCGACGGCATTACCCCGTAGTGTCCTTGGCTAGTGTGAGTATAGAGGTGGGGCGTCACAGCTTGGTATCAGAGCCAAACTTCGGAACAATGTAGAATAATCTAGCAAGGATCATTGTTCTAAGTCTTTCTTAGGAATCGTGCCTTAGGATTAATTCGAGTCATTGGACCCGTTCTATACTATTTTCTTTTGTGATACCTTGTTTTATCAATCGAGTTTGTTTGATATTTATTCTGAGAATAACCTTTTTCCTCTTCTTTCTTTCTTTCTTAAAGAAGAGAATTGGTTAGATCTGGCCGTCCCAGCGCCGGTCAATCCAGTGCTACTCCTCAGGATGGAGTATTCATGTCTGCCCAACAACTTTTGGATCTTGTAAAGAATCAAAGTTTTATCAGTGCTTTGAGTAAGAACCCTAAAAAGGTTTTACCTATGAAATTAGAAGTGCCTTTAGACCAGTTTGTAGATATCACTCTTCGACTAGAAGAGGCCGATAAAGAAAGTGATGTTGAATTTGTGGATGCCAAATAGAACTTCAACATCAACAAGAAGAGGCATATTAAGTTCAAAAGCCCTAATCCCAACAAGAAAGGGAAGCAGGCAATTTCGGTAGCAAAGACTCCAATCCCTAGTCATGGACAATGCTACAATTGTGGTTCTACGGACCACTATGCAAATAAGTGTCTGAAACCCCTTACATGTCGCTATTGCAAAGGTTTGGGTCATCTTTTATCTTCATGTCCCAAACTTCAAAGTAGGAGAGAGGGAGAGCTGAATGTTGTGCAAGCCCCTAGTAACACTTCTCTTGGTCAAGGTATTTCTCATTCAGCCTTTGATGGCATTATTTTATTTCGTGATCTTCCTATTCAAATTTCTTTTGATTCGGGTGCATCTCACTCTTTTATATCGAAAGAACTTGTTGTTACTTTTTCTTTAAATATTATGGGCTTGGTGACTTCATTGAGAATTGCGAATCCGATTAGTGGATCCGCAACACTCAGTTTACTTTGTGGAGATGTCGAGATTATTTTATGTGATTATTCTTTTCGAGCCGATTTGCATGTTATCTGTTACTTAGGCTTCGAAATTGATTTTTAGGGAAGGATTGGCTTAATCATTATGAAGCCCATATCCTATGCCCCGAGAGGACTATCCATCTTCGACATTCTCAATCTGTTAAGCAGGTTTTTAAATTTTTCTCAATGATTTTCATTCTAATTCGGTGGCATCATTTTATTCTTTAAACCCACTTGATGAGGAAAATGTTATTTCTTTCATTCAAGTAGTTCATGAATTTTTCGGTATATTTGAGCTTGTCTTAGGATTATCACCTAAGCAATCTATTGAGTGGTGATAAGGTCTTTTCAGCTCGACCTTGCCACCGGTTTTCATCAGCTACGAGTTGCGGAGGGTAGCATTCCACTTACCGCATTCTGCACTCGTTATGATTCTTATGAGTGACCCGTGATGTCATTCAGTTTGTCCAGCTTATTTCATCCATCTTATGAATCGAGTATTCTGCGAATATCTCGATGAGACCATCCTTGTATTTATTGATTATGGATGAAAACAACAATTTAAAATTTGCAAATCTTTTTAATAAGATATTTATAAGTATGATTCTTAAAATGAGCAAAGAATATTCGTAAAATTTTTAAGAGACATGTTTATCAAATAGAAGATGATTTTATGTTGTTTTGCCCATTGAGTGCTTTAAGAATTCTGATCAATGCGCTTGATTAACGTTATCGATAGGAATCTCCTAAGCGCTTTGATGAGACAGTCAGACACAATAAATTGACTTGTAAAAAGTAAAATTTTCTAAAAAGATGATTACACAAAGTTAATTATAATTTTGAAAGTCTTAGCTTTTCAGGAAAGAGGATCAATTAAAAGAACTCCTTCTCGATGCTCTTATTCTTGTGATTCCCGAAGGGAATCAAGACTTGATTGTTTATACCGATGCTAGTCGTGTTGGTTTGGGAGCCGTTCTCATGCAAAAGGGAACATGTTATCGCTTATGCTTCTAGGCAATTAAAGCCTACCGAGACTAGATATGCCACTCGTGATTTAGAGCTCGCGGCTATTGTTTTCGCCCTTAGAATTTGGCGTCATTATCTTTTGGGAGAGAAATTTGTTCTCTACACCAATCATAAATCTTTGAAGTATTTATTTTCTCAAAAGGAACTTAATTTGTGTCAACAACGTTGGCTCGAGTTCCTTACATCTTATGATGTTGATATTCTCTATACTCCCGGAAGGGGAAATCATGTTGTCGATGCCCTTAGTCGTAAGCAACAAGCGGTTGTTTCCATGATGATATCCGAATGAAATAATCTCGAGACTTTATCCACTTGTGAGATTCAAGATCGTTAACCCAATTCTTGTTCATCTCTTATTTTATGTAGCCTTGAGGCTCATCCTTCTCTTTTAGCACCGCTTATCATCCTCAATCTGATGGACAAATAGAGCGTGTGAATCAAACTCTTGAAGATCTCCTTCGTGCATGTGTTCTTGATTTTGGTGGAAGTTGGGAAGATCATATTTCTCTTGTTGAGTTTTCCTATAATAATAGCTTCCAATCTAGTATTGGTATGGCACCTTTTAAGGCACTCTACGGAAGGTCGTGTCGATCTCCTTCATGTTGGCTTGAAGCCAGTGAGAAGCTGGTTTTAGGTCCAAATTTTATTCGTGTTTCACCTATGAAGGGTGTTGTGCGTTTTAGTCGATCGGGAAAATTAACACCTCGATATATTGGTCCATTTCCCATCACCGAACGCATTGGTTCCGTGGCTTATCACCTTTATTTACCGGCTCAATTTTCTGCTATCCATGACGTGTTCCACGTTTCTCAACTACGGAAATGCCTTAGGGATTCTGATTCTATTCTTGAGCCCAGTATTACTGAAGAAATTGAAGTTTCGCCAAATTTGACTTATGAGCAACATTCTATTCGTATCATTACTTCAGAGGTTAAACGCCTTCGAAATAAAGATGTTCGTCTTGTGAAAGTTCAATGGTCCTCAAATCCTAAGGATTGCTCTTGGGAATCCAGAGAATTCATTGAGCGAACACATCCGGATTTACTCTTTCGTGCTCCTTAAGGTGAACTTCTCATTTCAAAATATCTTCTTTTGTGTTGTTAGCCTTAGTATGGTTGTTACTTTTTTTATTTCCTCTTAAGTATTGCGAGGACGCAATTTCTTTAAGGAGGGGAGTCTGTAACAACCTGCATATTTTACGATTGTATATTTACATGTTTTATTTAAATATAGCATCGTTGGTCGGATTAAGTCCAAAATGCTATTTTTTGTAAACAGTCGAATTGGGACTCGAGACCACTTCCATTGAGTCCAAAATGGCGTTTACAACTTTTTTGAATATAAACATCGATATGTTTGGAGTTGAGTAGAATTTTGCTATTTTTCTATTTCGGCTTTGGGTTTGTGTTTCAGCCCACTAACCCATCATAATACCCTAACTCCTCTACTCTTCATCCATTCACTCATTCTATTTCCTAACACTCAAGCTAAAGTAAAAATGGGGGAAAGAATGGGAAATAGAAATTCCTAAACCCTAGTTTGTTTAGGAAATACAAATTCAAGTCCAAAAATCAAAGAGAAGCTTAGGTAAGCATCCTCTTCATCTTCTCCATCTCAATCTCTCTCCAATTTCAGAAATTTCCTATAACCTAATTTAGGAAATATTTGTCTATGATCATAGATTGGAGCTTCTGGAGTTGAAATTGAAGAGTAGTTGATCTTTCCTTTGTTTTTGAGCTTCTCATTCGTTGTTTTGGGTTTAAAGGTGAGTTCTTTAACTCACATCTACGCCTATAACTTTCATTGTTGTTAGGTATGAATTCCTAACATTTAGTCATGTTCATTGGCTTTTGATTTGAATTGATTTGGTGAATTTTCCAATTTTTGGCTTGTGAAGTCCAATTTTATGAAAATCCTACTATGGATGTTTGGACATGATATTTGGGGTGTATCGAAGAGCCTATAAGGCTGGGTTGTGCATAGCATAAATCCTTCGATCGCTTCCGAAACGTTTTGGCCATCTTGGCCTAGGCAAACTATTGCCCAGGCCAGGTGAACAGACGTTTGGTTATAGACCTGGAGGAAAAAATATACACGGTAGAAAAAAATAAAATGGCAGAGACTAATTCCAAACATTTGAAATATAGGTTCAGACGTCTGAATTAGGGCTCAGACGTCTGCTTCGAAATTTCAGACGTCTGGGAGGTTTTTCGGAAAATTTCCAGAAAACAAATCCAGACGTCTGGATTCTAAGCCAGACGTTTGGAACTATTCAGTTTTGCCTATTTGCCTGTTTTTGAATGAATTTCCAATGTTAATCGATTTTTGTCGATCCGGTTAGTTATTATCGACTTTGATGACTTCTTTAATTGGATTTTTGGGAATATCCATTTGATGGATTTGATATCGATTTTTATGGATTTAATTCACATTCTCGTATGTGAATTTTTGCTGATTGATTGTTTCTGTAATCATTTCTGTGATTTGTCACTTTAAAATACAAAGGTTTCTATACTAGTAGTAAATACTCAAACTCTTTCACAAAAACGATTTCAACACTAATTTTAAATACAAAGCTCATTTTCAAAACTGTTTTCCAATCTATTAGTATATACAAACCTTTACCTCATTCGTATGAGAAATCTAATTAAACGGCTTAGCAAAACAAGTGGTATGAAATGCTTGCGTTTACTTCGTCGGTTAATTCTTGGACTTCTTCGATTGAACTCTCATGACAATTTTCGAGTGGAAATCAACAATTTGTTCGTAAATATTTAAGTTAAGCTAGTGGTTATGGGACATGAAGCTAAACTCGTTCATTACTAGCTTAGTGTAATTTACACTTATCGATCAATGATGATCCTTTGGAGATTTAGACTAGCGATGTGCGATTCTTTTTTTTGTCCGCGTGGGGGACTATACCCTGTTTGGAGGAGTTTCGGCTCATAGTCCACAAAGGGGGACTATACCCTGTTTGGAGGAGTTTCGGCTCATAGTCCGCAAATGGGGACTATACCCTGTTTGGAGGAGTTTCATCTCATAGTCCGCAAAGGGGGACTATACCCTGTTTGGAGGAGTTTCGTCTCATAGTCTGCAAAGGGGGACTATACCCTGTTTGGAGGAGTTTCGGGTCATAGTCCGCAATGGGGGAGTATATCCTATTTGGAGGAGCTTCGGCTCATAGGAGGAGCTTTGGCTCATAGTCCGCAAGGGGGGACTATACCCTGTTTGGAGGAGCTCCGGCTCATTTTATGGGATAGCGACCCATTTGTGATACACGTGTTGGGGAGTTTTCATGCTCTCGTTTGTGATAGGCCTTCCCCTTTTTGTGATTTCTGGATTTCTAGTTGATGATTTCTAGAATTTGTGTTTCACCGATTTTTGCGATTGACATTGATATGTTTTGTCAATAATTGTGTTTTGGTGAATAATTTAAAAAATATGACATTCTATTTAGTGTTTGCGAATATTTGAGATATTGTATGATTTTTGTTGTTATCTGATGTATACTTGTCCTAGTATTGCATTATTGTTATCATACGTTTTTGTCATATCTCTTATCCTATCTCATTTTATATGATATTTATAGCTAGAATGATCCGTTTATTATTTTCTTCTTAAATAATACTCAGGTCAGACCGAGGTATTTCAGGTGCTTCTGCTTGACTTCTTATCAGGGTCCGTCACCTGATTTTTAGCTAACTACTTTAGATTTGTAGTTTTTGCTTTTATACATTCGAGATAGAGACTCCTTGATGTATAATTATTCTTTTGTCTAGCACTTGTACCTATTTTCTTTTGTGATGTAGTGGACCTTGTATGACCACTACTTTGTTGTACACTTCTATGTGTTATATTCATATATGTTTCCGCCTTTGTGATATGAATATCTGTGACTGATTTGTGTTATGTTTATTTCTATAATTGTTTCCGAAGTCCACATAGCCACTGTGTGGTAGCACAAAGCAATTATAGAGATGGTCGCTCCTCAACAGCCTTATTCTTCATGCTAGTCGACGACATCACCCCATAGTGTCCTTGGCTAGTGTGAGAATAGAGGTAGGGAGTCACAATGGTGGCTATAGGATCTATTCAGAACAAAACACAATATAGATAACAAAGATCACAGAACAGCAAACACAATCATATACTTACATATACATCAAATATAATACATAGTGTTAGAAGTGGTATTACAACCACAATATATACATACATCAGTCCCACAAAAGAATATACATAAGTATGTCATACAACAAAGTAACTACACAAAAACTATGCGACTAATCCAAAAGGTTTATAGATGAGTCCAAAGTGAACAGCTAAGCAAAACCCCAAAATACCAAACCTGCAACTCGGTCTGACCCGAGAATATAAAATACACGGGTCAGTCTAGCTTAAACAACTGATTAGCATATATAAGATGAGGTATGATATATAGATAAAGGGTAACAACTCTTCTCAAATGAGAAGAAATAATATGAGTATGAGCTAAGTATCAATTCATAAGGGTCTTAAGTGAGTAAGTACTAAATAATCATCAATAATAAAATCAAGTATCCACAAATTCATGCCTCGTATCATCGGCAAGATCGATAGCCAATATAGTGGCTAACTCCAACGATATCTCCTAACTAGGAGATTATAAATCTCAAAATTCCCAAAATATAGCAACATGAATCACAATATAAATTGAACTCGACTTCAAGTTCAAAACACCATATGTAATCACTATATAATAAAGGTGATAGCACTCAGGCTATATAAGTAAGCCAACAAAGGCGATTATGGTGAAAACATATAAAAACGTCATCAAAATTCTAGAAATCGTAACAAAGAAATCTAGAAAACACAATATAAGGAAAGGATCCAACAGTCCAAAATGTAGCCCAACAACTATAATAAATAGGACCCAACAGTCCATAGGATGGCCCAACAGCCTGCCAAGTACTTGTGCATAAGAGACCCAACGGTCTCTTTAGGACCCAACAGTCCATAGATAGCCCAACAGCTGTATATATACACATAGGACTCAATAGTCCATAAGTGACCCAATAGTCTAAGTACTGGAAATCACCCGTGAATATGTCACAAACTCCCAGAGAAGAATCCAAAATATGGTAATAGTGCATCCCATACCACACGTTCTCAGTTAACGGTTTCCTAACCGCTAGTCAATTCCACACTAGAAAGCAGTAAAAATATTTGCCTCATCTCATCGATAAACACGACCTGAAGGTCAAAACAATCAAATGGAAAAGTCAAGAATTAACCGAAAAGGTAAACGCACATGTCCCATACCATGTGGTTTACCGAATCGTTTAATTCTCCGTCTCATTCACTCGAATAGTGCAAAAACATGTATTTTTATATAGAAAATAATTCATTATAGAAAACAAGCTTTTAAAACTATTTTCGAAATTGTTTGGAAAATAACTTTTGAAATTCTCTTATTATAGAGAATAAATAATTTTAATAGCTTTAAAGTAACTATAAATATTGTAAAATATTTATTTTGAAAGCTAAAAAAAATCTTCCGAAAACAGTTTAGAAAGCACGTGCAAAGAAACAACAAAAATCAACAAAAATTCAATAAAATTATTCATAAAATCGTCATACGAAAATCTCCTAAAAACTCACCAATATGAAATATGGATAAGTGGTAATATTGGCTCTTCCATCTTAGGATCAAGCCGATCAAAAACATCATCGAAAAAAAATCCATGTAAAACAATTCAAATGTTCAGCTGGAGCAAAACATGCTCTGATTCAAAGTTCCAAGCAAATTTTAACTATTTATAGAGGTTTAATAGCCTTGAAATTTTGCAGGCATTGAGTTCAACAACTCTAATTTAAATAAAAAAAGAACGGATACAATCGGACAAGAAACGAGAGAGATATAATCTCTCAAAGTTGGACTCATAGCCAGATTTCAGTCAACCGCTGGAGCAAAACATGCTCCAATCCAAAGTTTGAAGGCACGTTACTATAGGCTAAATAGGTCGGAATGACCTAACATTTTAGATTCATAAAGTTAAACAAATATACATTAAAATGGAAAAAGAATCACGCAATATGGATAAAGTATGAGAAAGTTATGATGTCTCAAAATTGAAACCAGGCAGTGATTTCACTGTAAAAATCTGGGCAAAAACATGCTCCGAATCAAAGTTCAACAGCATATTTATATAAGCTACATAGGTTGAAATGACTTGAAATTTTGTATGCATAATATTTAACACTCATACTTGAAACTAAAAAAAGAATCACGAAATTTGAACAAGCGATGAGAAAGTTATGATATCTCAAAATTGAACCCAGACAGTGTTTTCACTGTAAATATCTGGGCAAAAACATGCTTCGAATCAACGTTCGGCAGCGTATTTCTATAAGTTATAGGTCGAAATGACCTGAAATTTGGTATGTTTAATCTAAAACACATGGTCTACAAACCAAATAAAATCCGGCAGCATTTCCTTATCGGAATAGAGAGATATGACTGCACAAAGGTGCTACTCAAAATAGTTTACACAAAATCAAAACAATTCAAAAAGGATTTTAACCAAATTTCCACTTCAGCTTGCGATTTTTGGCATTGCATAAGCTAGCTATTGTAAGATTGATACTCACCTTTCAAATACTTGAGCTACAAGATCAAATTTTGTGCAAAGACGCAAGCTTTGGCTTTGGAATGGCTTCAAGAGGCTTCAATGACCTAGATAAGAAGCTTTAACAAACATGCAAAACCAAAATAAAGTTACTAACAATCAAATAATCTTCAAAACTGAAATTTGATGGAGGAATTAGGTTGAGAAGTTGATTACCTGTAACGACTGATTGTTCTGTTTATGTCATAAAAGCATTTAACAAGAGAGGTTTACACAACCTATTATATAATACATATTCTATGTTGGATTATAATAGGATTCTACTCAAATAACTACATATTATGTAATGGAAGCATTATTTTCTTATACACCTTTAATCCTATTTTATAGGACCCATTGTTGTTTAAGTGATTTAGTATATGCTTTTGTATTTCACCATTAATTTGTTATACAACTATAATTTTCCAACTTCCGTGTGCGAAGCATGAGCTCGCACTAGTTATTTTAATTGATTACGTAAATTAATAGCTAACCATATGAATATTTCATTATCATATCGGTATAAACTATTAATACTATATTTGTTTCATCAATTTATAAACTCAAAGACCTAATAAATGATAACATCAACTTTAATGATAAATTTGTGCACTGTCATGATTTATTAAAAAATGATAAAATTAATTCTTTTACTATTTCAATGCAAAAATTTTATTTTTGAATTTTGATTTTTTGATTACTTTGATGTCCTCATGTCATCTAACTATCTTGATATAGAATTTGATCAGACCAGCTTAAATCATAATATCATGTATAAACTAATTGCTTTGATTTCTATTATTTTACTGTTGTAAATGAAGTCATAATCCAACAATCACATTCTCTATAGTTTTTTTATCATATTTTTAAGTATTCTTATTTCACGAGAGGTTTCAATTTTCAAATTATACACTAAAAAGTATAGAAATAACAATAAATAAATTCCTACAAAGATATATGCAACTTAATTTATTGTCATAGCATTCAAAACTAATAATGAGGTGGCAGTGGATAATGAATATCAGGTAGTTAATTTGTAGAAATATATTTCTTTTGCCTATTTTCATGCATTATACTTATATTTTACATGTCCTTAAGCATTGATCATATATGACATCAAATGAGGGTGTCTCTTAAACTACTATAACTTGAATAGTTGAAAACATGTTTGCTCTGATTTATATGTAGGGTGATTGGAGTAACGAATATCACGAAGGTGTGTTATCATCTGAGGCAAGCATAAATGGAGTAGGTACAGTATCTATTGGATATGCACCATCGAATATTGTCATGCAAATATGAATGGATTGGAATTTTTGTACTCATTTTATTTGGGATTAAGGTTTTATTTTGTCTATGACCTTCCAGTAATTTTAACTTTATTGGGATATAGTATTTACAATACATAAACTTATAATTCATTTACTATTAAATTCGTAGTTATATTAGATTCTTGAAACTAACGACATTGTCACTTAGGACTTGAAATCAAGATTATATTATTTTTAAAAATTGTATATTAGTCTTCGATATAAAATAAATTGATATTCGTTGTATTTTACAAACTAAATTTGCATATGAAATCTCCATTTATATGGCATGTTTTATTTATACCGATATTTTAGTACGCATGCGATGCATCCCATTCATTTTTATATATTTTTGGCAGTGGTTAAAATTTTGGAGTTAGGAAATTATTGTATTGCATATGATTCAATGGCATATAACCGGTTGCAAATCAATTGACAAATTATGAATGAAATGGTGTTGTTAACATAGAATAAAGAATTTGGAACCTTTTAATTACATAGAGGTACATAAATAATACCTTTTACAATATGGTTGTTGGTTAAACCTCTTACTACATTTACACCGATTCTGGGAAACTAGATCATTAATCTCTAAATTTATATGATTGTAGGTTATAATATAATTCCTTTTGTTCTCTTTATTGTTAAATCTACCTTTTTCTTTAGTTACAATTACAAACTTAGATTAGTTGAAATTAACGTTTAAGGACTCTTAGCAAATTGATTTTACCTTTTGTACTTTATTTAAACTCTTGAATTCAATGCTTTAGAATTTACCAACATACTAGGAGAAATAAATTTGTATATTAATATATTAGTGTGAAGTACCGTAACTAAATATTTGGTGAGACCATATGCATTACCTTCTTATGCAAATGGACAAACTAATCTTTAGAAAGTGAGCAATCTAATTCTACTTTTTTGTATAGCAAAAGTTGAACCCATAAAAAGTTTGGATGGAGGCTTTGAAACTTTTCCCATGGTTTATGAGCTTAGTATAATAAAATTTGATTTTATTAATACTAATCTTAAACCATTTCTTAAAACGATTACGTTTTCAATTACTGAATGTTGTATCAGGTTGCAATAAACTTTTGTTTGATCATTAAACTTCTTTAGTGTTACAGGTAGGTTGAGCTGACTGATGAAAAAATGGGTTTGAAAACATTATTCCTAATTTTGACATCATTAGATTGAAGAAGTCCCAGATGTTTTAGTATTGACAGAGTTTATCCTTAGCAGTATATAGGCATACTACAGACATCATCATATAGAAAATGGTGCTGCCTCAAAAATTAGTTTATAAGTTTTTGGTACATGCTCTAAAATGATATTACTGAATCATATTAATTTATGAGGTTAAGCTAATGATTTGATTGTATTGAATGCAATGTACCTTATGACATGGCTAATAACCGTATTGAATGCCAATAGTGACACTCATGTCAAAAGTTGCATTTATCTCTCTCGATGTCCTATTTTCCAAACATACAACTTCTGGTATAAGTATTCTCATACAACATTAAAACTTACTTTCCCTTCTTTTACTTTGAACTCTTTATTGTATTACGAAGGAGGGGTTAAACTTATTGTGATGTGCTAATAGAACAATGATTTTATTAAATAATAGCGGTAATGGATGGTGATTAATATTTTGATTGTTTGATTCATAGATCTTGGAATTGAAACTCACTGACATCAATTAGTATATGTTTAGAAAAATATAAACATATCTGCATAGAGTATTGTGTTTATTTTTATGAATTTATATTTAACATTGACATATATCTTACATATTGAAAAGTTGTAGCTTTGTTGTAATAACACATCAGACTATATGGGCTTCATTAGATTAATAATGTATTAATTTCTATATGGATAGATACTGGTTTACAATGATATGTACTTCGATTATATGATTTTGTAATGAAGAATGAAGCTTAGGTTAAACGATCCTGACTCGACCTTCGAAAATCGGCACCCGTACTTCACTTGTATGCCGCAGATTCAAACGTCGAATCTGGCTCGCCGGAGCTTATAACACGTTAAGTATAAAAACACAGCGGAAGAAAGAAATGAATGATATCATATACATCACAAATGATACAATATCCAGAATATGATATACAACAATGATATCTATATGATACAAGAATATCAGAGACAAATAATAATATTACAGCGGAAACAACAGAAGTGACAACTCCAAATGATCTTTAAAAGAGAATGAGTCCAACAACTCGAACATCAAGCTCGAACCACCATCACGTTGCACAAAGATAAGCAAGGGCGGTCGTCCATGAACTCCAAAAACTGAACTAGCTCCAACTAATCTACTAAACCTGACTGTCTGAAAACCCCAACTCTAGACTGCCGGTGTGGAAAATTGTGGGCACCCAGAGTTTAGGAAGGGAACAATAAACTCCAGGTCGGTCATGGGACTGGTGTGAGTAACAAAAACAGTTGCTTTTAAATAAACACAGTTCATAAGAGAAATCCGATATGCTTTTTTGGAAAATGAAACTACCATAAGGCCTCCCGGCACACACACAATGCAATCGCACACATGGGGGAGATTTCTCCTTATGATAGTCAAACATGCTCGCTACGCAAAATCCTTTTGATATTATTAATAGTGCATAGTGGAAAACATTTCAAAAATATAATATTAATCTTAGCCAGCATAGGTACCATTATAGTATGCCTACTATAACTACCATGTTAAATGGCAGGTTCTACAACTAAAACCGTACTGGGTTCGTATTGGGAATTGGATTTCCAACGAATGGTCAGGCTAAGGAACTTCCTACTGCCACAGGGTACGCCTCTGGAGGGACGTCCCGAGAACTTAACCAGCTCCCTGCCAACATAAGGCCGGGTTACCTCTGTAACTAGGTAACTACTACACGAGTATGTCATCCCCCGGTCGTTTGCGACCTTTATCCGAGGGCCCTCGATCACAAAGCAACAATCACACAGTAAATGAGATTGGAGCAACCACACAGGTAAAATATCTGGGCTCCATACCATGATACCACCTTTTTCCAGAAGAAATGACATACCCTAAAGGGTGCGACCCTCATAACCTTGCCGCATCTTTCCTGTTTCGACCATTTCCGGTTTGTGAGGCTCGATGAGGTCTCGTCCACAAAGCTATGCTTTACACGAAAGCCATGCTTTGATCAACAAATGATCAACAGAGGATTAGCAACACACAGCAACACTTAGCATGCCACACTACCAAATTGGGAGTATATCACTGATAACCTTCAACTACATAACACCTGAGCTCGTACGTCTCAGAGAAGGGTGTTAAGCTAAGAGAATAAATCTCCGCCACCAAACAGAAATGTATTTGAAAGAAATCTGCTTTATATCTCAAAGTGTAGTGTCAGACATACAACCATATGAGTCTGTTCCGGGTTCGAACAGAACCGAAGGCACTTCCAAAGAAGCCCTTGCAATCCGTGTATTCACAATCCCGGTCGGGCTTCCCATCACTTAGGGAATCTCTATACCGTATCTACTCGGTGCAGAGACAATCGATAGGTTATCCTATCATTCTCACAAATACCTGGTATTCACCACTGGTCTTCAAATGCTATCCATTTACGTCGTATCACTATTCAGAATGGGTTATATGACACAAAGTCCTCTCCCGGCTAAACCGAATAGTGAGCGCAATATTTAAAAACATATGGATATTGGGATTTTAGTTAAGTCACAACTTATTACCCAAAACTTCTCTTCAAATGGTTTAAACAAATTACCATTTTAATCTTTTACACAAAAAGATTCATCTCACAAAGTTCACCCAGTTTCACAAAGATTCATTCACATTTTTTTTCAAAACGGTTTTCCTTTCAAATTGGATTAACTCGTCCAATCTTTAAATCAAAGATTTAATTGATAGCTTTCAAAACACGTTTCCAAAGATTTATTCGTAACTTGGAAAACTATTTCCAATTCAAACTTGAAATTATTTTGACACAAAATGGAAATTCATTCCTTATATGAAAGCTTCTATTATTCGAAAACAAATAGTTTTCATTTCGGAAAATCTGATTCATTTATACGAGTTAAAGTCCTCAGGTTAAATTCAAATTCTCAAAACCATACTTTTAAAATGGTTTAAATTCATATAAACACATTTATAACATCTTAACCATAATTTCCAAACATGGAATTCAATTCCAAATTTTGAATTCAAATTCAAATTAAATTATTTAAATTGAAAAACTTTACCAAGTCATTCAAAATAACTTTTATCTTAAAAACTCCTTTTCAAAAGCTTTAACATTTAACCCAAATCCATTTCCAAAATCAATTGAAATTAAAATTTCAACTTCAAAAACATTAAATTTAAATCATCTTGACTTAACCGATTTCCTCGTGAAATCCATATTTGTGTGTGTAAAAGTGTGGTCCAGGGGTTTTACACAGTAGTGCAACATTACAAATCATCACATCATTACAGATTTAAGCATATCAATATCGATAAGCGGTATATTCCAATAACGCTTATCTATCATTTACCAATTCACAGATAAATAATATACATTCATCACAGATAAAATAAATTTCATTCATCACAGCTTGAATTAAAACAAATTTACATCATAAAGTATCACACAGTAGGGATATCAAACAATTCACAGCATTCAATAGAATACAGTCATCCATAAGTAGAACCAATTAAGATATCTAATTAATCTAAACCAGATCATTTGCCTATGGATAATTCCTAGTCAGGGTTAATTAATAATTAATTAATTAAAAACATTTAATTAATCATTCTTTAATTAATCATTCATTACTCTTTAATTAATAATTAATCCTTAATTAATTATTCTTAATTAATTACAATAATTAATTACCCTTTAATTAATAATCATTTCATAATAATTTTAACTAATTAACCTTTAATTAATTATTCTTAAATTAATTACCCTAATTAATTAACCACATTAATTAATTATTCTTTAAATTAATTAACCCTTAATTACTTGGTTAATCAATCTTTGATCATTAATTACCCATTCTTAATTACTTTTACTAAGTAATTATTATTTTTATTAAAAGAAATACACTTAAATATTTAACACTTTTAAGTTATTTAACAAATTTAAATTTTAAAATCTTTGTTTCCGAACTAAGTTTCATACTGAACTTAAATGTATATTTAAACTTTAATTTATAACTCAGTTCAAAACTTACTTTAAAATTTAAATTAAACTTTAAAATTTCAAAACAGAATAGGTTCTGTTTCAAAAATCTGGGCAAACATTTACCCGAGCCAAATTCTAATTTACCCGAGCCCTACTTCGAGTTTCCCCTCACCTTCTTTTTCCCGAGTATTTTCGCAAATTCCTTCGAGACAAACCCGAGCCTGCCCTTTCTTCCCAAATTTACAAACATTCCAGATACCACACATACACGCGTGCACGTGCACCATCTTTCTGATCATCTCCAACCAGAGCCCCGACCACCCCCAAGTCACCTACAACCTCGCCAACGATCTTGATAACCCAGATCGACAAATACGCTATAGAACCAAAATCGAGCTACTCAAGACACTGGAAACCAAACCGTTAATCAATTAAACAGTTCGCACAGATCACCACCGATCGCCTGAAACCACGCCGCCGCGTCCAGACATTCACCAGAGTCTCCTCCTCCTGTTCCCCCACATGCGATCGCTTCTCGATCGTCCAAGTCGACGCAATGCTCTCGAGAACACGGCAACCCAAAACTGTACACAAAACCCTAGATCATTGCCGTCACACCACCTTCTCCATTAATAAATATAACTACTATTTTTCCGGTAATCTACATCTCCCAATCGACCTTCGACATCAACCACGATGAACCCAGACACGCCGATCGTCGGCAATTGACGAAAATGTCTTTTTCGTTCAACTCGCAATCTCTTAACAAATTCGAACTTAAAAATCTTGATACTATTATCAAAATTCATTATTTTCAAAGACGAATCATATTATAAAATCAAAACATGAATTCTAGACAATCGATTTTCTAACTTGATTTTGTTTTCACTGTTCTTCCTTGTTTTTGAAAGAATTACACAATATATTCATTTAAAATTATTTTTAAAAACAGGATCTTTTTTATATTAACAAGTTTCATTTAAAGATCATAGTCTAAATCTTATTGCATGAGGAGTTATGGATTTATGAACAGGTTTTGAAACCTATAAACTATGAACAGAGGGATGGTTTCTACATACAGGCATATATACTATATATATATAGACATGCAATCATGATTTACATTCATATAACATACTTAACATCATAATTTCAGTGATCATCACAAGCATCAGGATATCAAACAAAATTAGCTTTGGAAAAGGTTGTTTACTCACATTGATTCAGAAAGAACAGAGTTTTCTTTTCTTTGAAACAGGCTTGAACTGTAAACTGTAATCTTCTTCTTTCATTCTCTGGTTTAAATTGATTTTTGTATTATTGTTTTAATTGAATTTTGTTTAAGTTTGAATGATATTTACATCAGATTTTTTTTTTCAGCTTGGAATGGACGAAACTGAGATGAGAAGTGATATATAAAATGAGTTTATAGGTGATATTATTTATCTTTTGTACAACAAGGTTAGAGATTTTTACGTATGGAGGCTGATATGATTTTGTTCTTGTGCTAGAGATGATGGCATTTAATGCTTTAGTCCTTTTTCAAGTTTACACATCCCATATTTTTTTTATTGTTGACTAGGCTGATATTTTCTTCTTTCCCAAGTGTTCATACTTATCCAATTTTGTTTGTTCATACTTGAATATACTTCTTTCTTCTTTTGCAAGCTAATACATACATATATATATATATATATTTACTTGTTTCATACTATCATTCACATCCAATTTGATTTGTTTACATACTTGACTATATTTTATTTTTCTTCTTATACTTATTATTTTTTATAATATAAATAAATTTCTATTTTTAATATGTTGTTAGAATTTATTCTAGTGTATTCACTTTATAATTTACAATTTTTATTCAAAAATTAAATTAATTATCAATTTAAACTTAGTAAAAATCCGGGATCGTTACATTAGGTGTCCAGAAAGGTTGCTCATTATATGTAATATATTATAGTGTAATGCATTACATTGTTGTCTGTGATCCAAGTTTTTGCATCTTTCATTCCATTCTAGTTAGCAATCATCAATCTAATATTAACCTTTTTTAGTGGTGGATGATGAAAATAGAATTTTATAAACAAAATATTTTACATTGGATTAAAAAATAGTACCGTAAATAATAATTTTCTTCATATGAGACTTAATATTGTAACTTGATTCATTGGTTTATTTACTTAATTTATTTGAAGGATCTTTGTAAACAACATGCATGGTTATATCTTTGCCTTCATGCCACTTTCATGAGCTTAAAAAACTGATACATTTATTTTATTGCATTGATTAGAACATAATTTGACATTTCTACTAAAACAATTGCTAAACAAAATCACATTTTGGACAGTATGTTAAGCATCTGTCAAGAAGTGATAACTGTAACGCCCCACCTCTATGCTCACAATAACAAAGAGTATTAAAAGAAATACTGTCTGTTATTACGAAGAATAAGGCTGGATAGGAGCGGCCATCTGTAGTTGGCCTTACACTAGTATTGGTTACCTCGATAGGAGTGGTATATATTTTTCATTTTTCATCTCTTATTTATTTACTCCCATCGACATACCCAATTACCAGTATAAAACGAACTACGATGGTTCATAATATTTTAGGACAATATCTATAATAATAACACAGATACAAAAGAATGCGGAACACAGATAATAAAAGTCTCATATATATATATATATATATAACTGATGTCAGTTACAATACATTGACACAATACATATGATACAACTACAACTGTCGACTCTGGAAGTTATATATACAAGTACATTATCGACTAATATACATGAATACATATCAACCCTAAAGAGACACACTAACTACTACAACAAGACGAAGACCACTTCAAAAGATGTGAAAAGTCTTCATAGCTCAAACAGCAACTCAAAGCAGGAAATCTACAACCTGAAATAACTCGGGTCTGACCCGAGTATTAAATTCAAAAGGAAATAATACACGGGTCAGTCTAATTCAAACTCAGTTATTAATGCACAGAAGCAATAATACTCAAATATCAAATAGACAACAGTCACATAAATCTCGTATATCCGACTCTCGATAAGAGAATCGGATAACGGCAGATATAACACTAAACAGTGTTAGACAACAAGTCAGTGAATCCAAATCATCAACAAGATAAGTGAAAAGAATATTAATGAAGATAATTTAGAAAACATCAGAATTGCCTAAACGACAATTAACAACAAAATCATCAATTAATCCAAATCAAAATACGATTCAGAATATATTGAATTGGCGACATAAAACAATTTTTAGCAATAGAAAACATCAATTAAAACATCAATTCTGATTGGCTGCAGTACATGCTAACGTGTACTGCCTCGCCAATACGGCATATGAAATACGCAATAGATCAATGAATCAAGAACAAAAGAAATATCAATTAAAATCTGTCAATTCTGTGTGGCTGCAGTACACGCATGCGTGCACTGCCTCGCCACAACAGAATATAAAGTCACCACAACTCTAAATATTAACAGCAAGTCAAAACTGCAAAGCCAAAATAAAATGCAAAGGTCAAGTCAGTGACTCAACGCAACTACAAAGCAAAAATGCTATCAAGAAAGCAAGGCCAAAGAGTAAAATAATTAGCACTTTTCAACTTTAACCAATAAGAGACCAAACAAACAAGTGCACATGTACACAATGCTTCACCAATGACTGATACGAGTATTATCAGATTAGTGATGCTCAAACCCAAGCCAATCTAGAATGAACAAGTGGACAGAACAAATGCAATCCCTACATGAAACTGGAAATTCCAAAACTAACATCAGCCAAGTTCAAATGAACATCGGCAGCAAGCTCCAGATATAATGCAGCAGAGCATATATGTATATAACAAGCATGCTGCGCAGAAGAACAAAACTTAACGATGCCAAGACCAACAAAACTAGAGGCAACTAGCAGCTACATAGTAGCAAACAAAAGTATAGCCTCGATAATGAAAAGAAAGTGAAGATTCAATTATCAATGCTACTGCCTCAATAGTTATAGTGCAACAGGTCAAGGCAGCAAGCATTCATAAAATATAAATTCAAACTGAATGACTTAAGTGGTAAAAGTGATATACACTATGCACAGTGAAATTCAAGTGTTCAATAATACAACTCGAAATCAACTTCACTTAAATAAGTAGATCATAAATGCTCAAAGATAAGGCAATGCAGCAGCGACACAGCAAAGTATATTTGCATATTGATTACGCAAACAAAAGTTGCAGTGGAAACTAACAATTTCCCAAGTGTATTTAAACATCACATATAAAAGAATAGCAACCAGGCGCAAAGGCATAGCATCTGCACCATCAACCAGACTATATGAAAGCATGTAGTACAACAGACCCAAGACTGCAACAATTGACAAAGTCGAAATCATCACAGGCGTTTAACAAAATCAAATGGCCGAAGCCAAAGCAATGACGAAGTCAAACATTTCAAAATGCAGATCAATTGAACTAGACAAAGCATAGTTCGAATCAAGTGAAATTACTCCAGTATAACATCAACTCAAATCAAAGACCAAAGTTCACAGCAGTTTTACAAGTGACAAAAGTCAACAAATTCAAATATGCACATGAAAATGAACTCAATACTCATAGGCAAGTTCGAACAATATCAAAAATCATGGAACGACACGATGAAATCAAACCAGTCCCGGGTCGAAATAATCTCCATCATCGACCAACAACCAATTATACCAATAAAGTCAAATAACTTTCGAACTAGGATAAAGGAGGTTTTTAAAGCATTTAATAGATGTAACGAATTCGACAGACATCATTAGAAAATTCACGAATCAAATGCCAAAAATCATCAACAACGAACCAAATCGAACAATGCCGAGATAAATTAAATCACAAATCCAACGAACAGAATATAGGAATTCAAACCTTAATAAACTTGAGATTGAAGCAGATGTGAGTGAAAAGAATCACTCACCTTAGAACGAAGCGACGACGAACTCGAGTCAAGCAGGAGGAGCCGCGAATGATCCAAGCTACTCGCGAGTACCCGCCGATCGACCAACAAGGGCGCGACCTCGAAGAATTTCGAAAGCCCTAATTTGAGACGAGGCCGCCATTTGTTTTTCTTTTGTTCGTATAGGGTTTTCGAACGAAAATAAGTGAGGGAGAAACAGGGTTTACCTTTGATAACAAAGCACTGAAACAAAATAGAACATGGGCTAGATTTAAAAGCCCACTAACACTTAACAATTTATAAAAGAATCTCAACCTGATTTCAATTCCAACAGCAATTTATCATTACTTAAATCGTTAAATGAAGAATATAAATAGAAGTTAAATCCCGGGTTGTTACAGATAAATAGTCAATTTAATTGTCAATAATCCTACAATAACACAAAGTTTCAACAACAATTACAAAAATAAATAATGCTACGGCCCGTGTGCGAAGCACGAGTTCGCACTAGTTATTAATTAATTAATGAATAACTATTCTTAATTAATAAATTAATTGATTATCGAAACATACTTAATTAAGTAACAATTAACTTATATACTTACTAATTTAGTTTGAAAATGGTTTTTTCAGAAACGTTTAAAAGAAACACATTTAAAACTCGAAAATCGTTAAATTCCTCGAACTGCATCCATAGCGACTATCGCTATGGAAGTAGTAACTTAGAATTACTTTTCTAAGTTACCATCCAAAGCTTTTACTTTTCACTTTTGCTTACTTTTAAAACATAATTTAAAAGAGTTTTGAAAAGTTTAACTAAAGTTAGAAACTAAAATAAAATAAAACAAAACATTTACTAAATCAAAACTAGTAAACGATTTGATTTCCAAAATGGATCTCAAGTCCTTTTCAACATCTCAAGTTCTAAATTCCAAATCATTTAATCACATATCCAAGATTATGAATACTAAATCATATCATCACCATGTATCGTAAAGATCACAACTTTAAATTTAAACACATCACTTTAATCCATCGATTCAAGTCAAATGCTAAAACACAAGCTACCACATGCATATACATCCAAAACATATCATAATCCAAACATTAACAACATATATATATAACACATAACCATCATATATCCAAAGGCAACATCTTTCCAGAAGTTTGAAGTTTACACAACGAAAATTTGCAAAACCCTTTGGAAAACTTGAAATAACTTTAGAACTATGCAAAACTTGATCTTTGGACTTAAAACTTGGAAATAGGCTCGGCTGTAGTAGAGTATGGCTCGACCATGAACTGTATAGGTGAGGCGAGGACTTGTTTTGGAGAGGTAGAGGGACTTCGAATAATGTTGAATTCATAAAACTGGATCCAAAATTTAGTCATCTTCTCTTAAATTTTGAGCTATGTTACTTTCAGAATTTGGACAATTGTACCAAAGAAAGTTCTTGTAAATTCTCTTCTCTACCATTTAAAAAAATTACTAAATTTGGGTTTTTTAGGGAGATATGGTCAAAAGAAGAAGAAGTATTTTCAGACTTGAAAATATGGGTCCAAAAACACTCTACAAAGAAATGATATTTCGATATGGCTAAGCTCAAAACTTGAAGAAGAGGTACAAATGAAAGTTGTAGCAACTAGAATTTTCTATGGTTTCAAGAAAAGAATTTCTCCATTAGGATAAGAGATGAGGAAGATATTATAAAATAAAGAGGAGGGAAATTTTGAAGAAGTGAAGGGATATTTATAAGCAAGAGAAAAAGATTACCTAAATGCCCTTGTCCTTTACCCTTCACTACCTCTTGACACCTCACCTAGCCTCCTCTACCATGCCCACACCCTTATTACCTCTTCCCATTTCCATGCAAACATGTTTAAGTACTCTTTGTACTTAATGTTCTAGTGATGTAACATTTATATTTATATTTTAAAATTTATATACTTAGGTATGAATACATATATACATACACTATTACACATACATACATACATACATACATACATATATATATATTAACTTATTTACAAATGTGTATATTTATGCTAAAGAGTTCACAACGTTTCCGGTAACTTTTAGCTGACGAAAAGTCGAAAATTCGAAAAACGAATTCCGGTCACATTTTCGATCTTTCATCGAACTAGATATTTTCGTAAACAAATTTAGAAAACTATTTCACCATTATTATCCATTATTTAAAATATTTTATTTCCATTATAAAATCAATTATTTTAATATTTAAAATTAATTAAATATTCACAAATTAAAGCAGTGAAATTCCAGATCGTTACAGTTCTGTGAGTACCTTTGTCTTAAAAGAAGAGAATATTTCGTTGAAACATTCTTTAAAACAAAAATTATATGATTTGAAGAAGATTTATTATGAGAAGGTTGTTTCCACAAAAGGATATTTTATTTCGAACAAATTATTTTATAAAAAAAAGAATTTGAAATAATACAGTGGAAATCTTTTTATTTGAAAATTTATATTATTGGTGGAAGTATTTGAAAATAGTTTGATGGAGGTATTTTATTTGAGAAATATCCTTTTGAGTTAAGAATGTAATAAAATATTAATCTAAAAGAATTTTTTTTGTATCAAAAGAGTGTATTTGACTTTAGAAAATATTTTATTTTGAAATTAATTTTGGTTGTAAGTATTTTCAGTTAATGGGTACTCTTTGAAAAATAATGTTTGAAAAGAAAAGCATTTTTGAGTACAGGGTTTAGGAATGAAAAAACTTGAACATAAATTTTTTTATCAAGGATATGTTTGAAGATATATTATGAAGAAATGATATATTATAAAGTATTTAGTTTTACAATACTTTAAAATACATATTTTACTAAGATGAGGATGATTTGTTTTGTAAAGTAAACAACTGAAAACGTAAAAGATTTAATTGAATAACAAATGTTGGAGGTGTTAATTAAAGTGGTATTGTATTAGAAAGAAGATAACGAGGTAGAATGAATTTTAGTCTAACTAATATCCATTATGACGATATTACTTTATGACTGTTATGTGTGACTTTCCTTTAGGGGTTATGGAATGTCTAATTAATCCCTTCCATAGAGAAGGTTGGGCTACTGTGTAGTGTGGGGACTATCCATTTCGATGTTTGAAGTATGACCATTTTTTGTATTTGTTAGTTTTGGCCAAATTGTTTACACAGATCTGTTTCTTGTTAGGATAAGTTTGATTCCTTGTTTGTATTGTAATGTTTGACTATTTAATTAATTAATTCACGTCATGCTTATTTGAATTTTTTCATCTTATTGTATTGTGTCGGTTGACTAATTTGCTGCAAATTGTTTTAGTTATTGTTAATTTACTTATTTGTTTGCTTGTCTGTTAGCTTGAGTGCTATATATGATAAATGTAGCATGAGGTAGTTATCAAGTGTTAACTTTTGATGGGATGTACATTGAGAAACTAGAGGATTGATAATTGACATATTTAGTTTAGTCATAATGGGATAGCGTAGTTTCCTAAGTTAAGGAAGACAATGCATTCGGAATGACTAAGAGATTTGAAGATGTTTCTTGAAAATAAGAATAGTAATTAGAAGATTCTGGTGACTAAAGACCCGATGAGAGTAACACCGAGGAATCAAGATGACAATTAGGAAGGTTATATATATATATATATCTGTGTGTGTGTGTTTTGAAATCTACCCTTTTCAAATAGTTGCCAGCTTCCATAAGTATTCTGAACAAATAGTTTCCATTTTGAAATTTTTAGATGTTTTCTCAAAAATTATTTTGAAATTTATTTAAAATGTTGAAAATATTTTGCGAAATTGTTTTATAAAATGGTGATGTAATTTTTGGAAGAAAAAAGATTTTGGTTTTAAACGTAGATGGAAGCTTTGAATTGAAAATAAAAATGTTTTGCTTTGAAAATATATCGGAACACTATACGCTAGTAGATCCTCTTTGCTTTTTCACTGGGTTATCTTTGTCATCAAATGAATTAATTACAATAAGAGAATTTTGGAATCGGATCTTTTGATGTGATCTGAAGATTTAAAAGGATGAGATCCGATATGGATGTTTAGGACTTGACAACTCAATGATGGGAGTTATGATGATGATCCATAAGGACAAGTTTTATGACGGGAACTTGTAGAGTGGAACCAGGACGTGCTCTACGATAGATATCAAGTGTGCTGAGGAATCATTGATACTCGAAGGTTTCAATGTCTACTCATAAAGCATGGGTATGTGAGGACGCTTGTTGGATCAGACGAGAAATGGATCTTCAAACGGGAGATTCGTCTTACCCTAGACTGCAAAACGGGTAGTCTAGTTCATGGCCCTCTAACTGGCATTGATTCGAGCAAGGAAACCGAATGATGATGAGTACTCATATATCCAAAAAGTAAAATACTCTAATGATGATGAGTATTCATTTACCTTATGATAGTGCTCATTTGGAAGAGACCTTACGATATGGGCCTAAGGATTGAGGATTGATACAACTATAATATGAGTAGATGGCCATATTATTTTGAGGATTCAGTCATGACTAGATACGTATTATTTTGAGGACGCGGTCATGACTACAAAGATATTATTTTAAGCATTCGGTTATGATTAGACACATATTATTTTGAGAATGCAGCCATGACCACACACATATTAATTTGAGGATATAGTTATGACTGTGCATATGTTATTTTGAGGATGTGACCATAAGCGGGTGCATAGGAATTCTAGATGGTATGAAAATGGAATGGTTCATCGATTATTCTCAAGATGAGACATGATGAAGTCCATCGACAGTTTTGAGGATACACATATTTTGATGGATATGTAGTCAACATAGGAATAACACACAAATGTTCTAGGTTGATAGGTTAATATGGTGAAGTACCATATTATTTTAAGTATGTGTGTTCATTTCGATGGGCTATGCTTGTTAGTGATGTTTATCTATTCATTTATTTATACATGCATGTTTTGATCAGCCTATTTTTTATGGTGGACTTTTGTTATGGTTGTATTATGGAGATACAAGATATGGGTTAATATATGATTGAGGTTGTTTCAGCTTTTGTAGATGGACTGTTATTTTTACATAATGCTGTTGGATTTTACAATTGAGGAAGTGCATGTGTTATTATAGTATGTATATGTAGAAAAATGAATTCATTGCTGTGAATGAAGTGTATTGTGTGATGATTGATGGCGTTATGTGATCGTTATATGTTGTTTTTATAAGTAGTTAATTTGTGATTGATATGTTTCCCAACATTTTGTAGTTATTTCCATGATGATACTTTATTAATTTGATTGAAAATTGTATTTAGGGAATCAGGAGGGTGCAATTCTTTTAAGCGGGGGAGATTGTAAAGACCCAAAAATCTAACGCTGTTAGTATTAAACTAATTAAAAATGGATTTTTAATTAAAAGATGAATTAGGTATCATATTTATAACCGCTTCGAAGATCTTTCTAAGATGATCAGTTTGATATACAATTTTTATGGATTTAGAGTTACAGTTTGTGAAATAAAGTTGATATAGTGTTTAAGTAGCATACATAGTTATTTCTAGCCACATTGAATACTCAACCCATAATCCAGCCTAACGATTATATAAATGAGGCCTAACAACCTTGTCTATCTTTAGCTTTCTTTTTAATCCTGAATATTTCTTAATTATCCAGTGATAGATAATTTTCTATAATCCAAAATTGATTTAAAATTTAAAGTGTCCGATACACATCAAATTCTATATCATTATGAAGCTCTCGACGAATGAAGTTAACATGTGGTGTTCATTTGTCTTCACGGCACTTGAAGTGGCTGGAATTTTCAGTCAAAGTTGACCTCCACCAAGTTAAGGGGGATGATTATGGCGTTTTCGATTTTGATGATGATTAGCGAAATAGGTAAGGTTACTTATAGATTTTGGATGGTTTGTGTAAATAGTGATGATTTAACAAACTTTACTGAAAGTACGAAATTTAGTACGATTATTATTAATGAATTTATGGGAAAATTCATAAATAATAACTATAATTATATTTTAGTTGATATTTTGGAAGTTTATTATTTATAAAATGGAATGAGATATTAAATAATAGTTATGTGAATTTCAGGGGAATAACATTGTTTTGTGTAGATGACAAAAAGATTGATATTACGGTATGTGGAGTATGAAATATTATTATAGTTGAGAAGTAAAATAAAAAGTATCTTATAAATATTACTATTATTTATTGTAAAAAGATGTTTTCCAAAATTGTTTTTGAATAAAATAATTACTATTTTGAGATATAAAGAAATAAAAACGAGTTTTGATGATTTAAACTAAAATGTTGTACCTTTGGACCAAATAGTAATAAATTGGTTATGGAAAGTATTTAAAGAGGTTTTAATGTTTTAATATATACTATTATTTTTATGTGAAATAATAATTCGCTTTAAAGAGCGATTTGATGAAAATTACTATTTTTGGTTTAAATTACGATGTTTAGAAGTATTTGGACAAATGGGAGTACAATAAAGGATTTAGGAGTGTATTATCATTTTAAAAATGAATTATTATTGTTTTTGGGACCAATAAATAAGGGTCACTTTATAATAAACAAGAATAAAACAATTTTACACATAAGAGACTAATGGATGCAAATATATTATTTGGATGGTTGTTGAATGTTTGATTAATTTTTTATTATAATTATCATAAATATTTGATGTTTGATGACGGTATCTATGAAAACCCGCACCTCCCTACATACTGATCCAAAGCTCCAAGTGGCTTTCGGCCTCGTGTCGTGCCGAGAAATACGAATCGTCGGGGTTTTACTTAACATCCTAGAGACTAATAAAAGCAGATATAATCTACGATATACTATACTTTCAGAACTCACAGTGGAAGGATTAAAACATATAACACAAAAAAATGTCCATCTCGGAAAATATCCAAATCACGGTCTTAGAAATTCGGTATGTGGTCCAATACAGAGTACATAGAAAATATCCTCCAAATCTGATACAAGAAATAAAATGTACCGATAAGATAGAAAAATACATGGAGAGAAAATATGATAAAAAGCAGTCTCTAAAGATAAGCTCGACTATCCAAGTATCAAGAATGGACAAATCACCTACTGCCCTGTCCAGCTGTGATGGGGAAAAAGAAGGAAAGAGAATGTGTCAGACAAAAGTCTGGTGAATGAGTACAAGTTTAATATGTGATGATTATATGCAGTTAACTTCAAAACTATTCTAAATCACATAGGTTATGCTACAAGTGTCCATGAATTCCTATAGTCCATTACCTAAGGGTTCTTATCTAACACAAAGGTCGAACTACGAATCGAACCTTACACTAACGATCGACCAATGCTCCTAGAGCTACCCAATATGAAAACATTGCCTATAGGCTACTGTAGGAACTGCTCTCCCATACATACCTATAATCATCACTACGCCTTGAGAGAGAGAACCCGAAATGCGCATTCATGTAGTGTCTCATCACACGCCTCCATGTTCATCTCTCTATCGGAGTGCAAAATGCCTCTTATTGTACTGCACCGGTGTCCACTTGTACCATGTCGGGTCAGAACTGTTCGTACAAGAATTCCTGTTAGTACCAGATTGCATCTTTACCTATATGGCCACTTATTGTGCTGCACCGAACCTAACTGTCCATATGGAATCTCTCGTTGGTATTGGGCACACTCATTGGCATCCATCAGTGTTGCGTGTCCACTGTAGAACATCCCATGAGTGTTTACTATGTGAAACTACATCGCCCCTAGTCGACTACTCGACTCTTAATTGGGTAATCAGCATTTTACACAACAATGAAATAACCTAGCATCCTCTGATAGGGAATTAACTTCCCCACTATCTCCAGCATGCGCACTTAGCCCAACTATAGGCTCAAAAATACGGTCGACAATTATATAATTATATTCTTAAATTAATAATTTTAATCAATAACCTGGGCCTTTGGCAGAGGTTCGAATTCTACATTTTACCTTTTGAACGGTCAACCTCTAGAACTAACTGATCAACCACTAGGGTTCCAAGGTTGATCGGTCGTAAGCTGAAATTAGAGTTTTCGTAAATTTTAAATGTTGACTATTGATTAATGTTAATTTGTTTCGTTAGCAGTGTTCGGTGATCCCTAATTTCTGATTTGAAAAATCCCTACTTCAATTTCAATGTTAAATTTTCTAACTTCGGGTTTTAAAGATTTAGAGTTTATCAATTTAGGGTTTTGCAATGTAATCATAAGAGGGGTGTGCTATCATCAAATTAGGTTTAACAATTTACAATGGTTCAAGTCTAATCTAGTTTACAAATTTCAATTTAGAGTTTTACATGTTTCAAATTAGGTTTCTACCGCCCCAAATCAAATAAAATAGTTTGAATTTAACTATAATAATCATCTTACTAAAATTGTTCCCACTCGCCTCAAGCCTAAGCTCTTCCTGTTCACTTTGCCTTGGAATCGCCTCTTTGAATGGTAGCTCCACTCAATCCATCTATGTTGAACAGCTAACTTTCTATCGAATTAGAATACAGCCGAAATAATATGTAATAAAAATAACCGCAAGTGCACGGCGTACAATTTTAGTACGTGACGAGTACGGGTCGATCCGTAGAGAATTGAATTGATTTAAAATTTCTACTCAATCAAATTAAACCAAAAATTTGGGGTGTGTTAACTATAAATTTCTAAAAACTAACAAAAACTGACAAAAACTAAAAGTGGATAAAAATATGAGAGTAGAAGGCAATTTAGAGGTAATTTCCTTGTCATGATCACATAAATCAACATAATGAAATTATGATCTCTCTTTTTTTGGTCATTAGTTAATTTAGTTGATGTGTTTATCATAAGTATGGCCTATTTGTGCTATTAATTAGCCCAACATAAACCATCAAACTATAACACACTCACTAAACCACTTCTTAACTCTCATGAAAATGACAATGAAATTAAACATAAAATCTATTTTAAGCATGATCTATTTACTATTCATTAGTAATATAGACCATCAAGATTCTAAACTTCACTTCATTACCATAATCATATGTAGTTGAAGAAGTAATTTGTGTTTGTGTTTGTTTAAGCATAGCCTATTTGGTATCAACAACATAGGCTATCAAATTCATAGCTAACACTACGCCATAAATGACCTTCTGCAACATTTTTGCAAGGTGTTGCCAGCTAAAATGTTGCGATAGCTATAGAAATTTGGTCCTACTGCAACGTTGTATTTTTGGTGTTACCTTAGCCATAGAAATGTGTTGCTCTAGCCAAACAAGTGTAACACGATGCAACATTTTTATATAGTGTTGCCATAGATGTTATCAGATTAAAAAATTAAAAAAAAAATTACACCTCAGCGATCCACACCACCATTTAAAACAAAATCTCAACCGTCGATTCACACCATCGATCCACACCTTACCAATTTCCATTTCCCGCTTTACTTTTCACTCATCCGCTTTCGTTTCTCACCCCCAATTTTCCAATCCCTAATTTTATTCCTCCGACTTTAAAAAAAATGACGCCGCTCCTCCTTGTTTCTTCGATCTGTAGAATAACTGGCTTTGATTTTATCCCTTGTCGGCCATATCAATTTCCGTTATTTTCTTTCGCCTCGCGTCAGTTTTCCTCACTACTTCCGGATTTGCGATTTTGTTCAGGTTTTTGGCGATTCTGGTGATTCGAGGTAAGGCTGTGGGATTGCGATGGTTCAAGGAGTTGCTGATTTGGTCGCAATTTCATGGTTGGGGCCTGATGTCAGAGTGGCAGGGGGTAGTCGAATTGGTTTCCGTGAAAACTAGGGCACGCGATTCCAGTTGCTTTGATGCTCTGATTGATCGAATCTAGTGTGAGAAACGTTCCTGGTAGCTTGCTCCTTCGTTCTCCTTGATTGATTGCTCGAATTGCTTTGACTTCGTCGTCGTGTGCGATGTGATATTATTTGGTATGTTTTCTGCCTTCTGGTTTACTTGAATATTCTTGATTTTGGTTACACTCGCACGCTTTTGCCGATGATGAATTGGGATTTATTTATAGGCTTTATTTCCTATAATCTCGTGTTTAATCTTTCTGTTGGACTTTGAGAAATCTGGTATGTTGGATTGCAATGATGAATACAAACATATGTGTGTTGAGCTTTGTTGGTTTTGCTTGGTCTGGACTGAACTGGTACCATGCTAACCTTGTTCTTTAACATGAACTGATGCTTCAAGTCCTCTGTATATCTTGTTACTGCCTAGGTTTCTCTTGTACATGCCTGATGCATTCACTGTTTTTGCTTGATGGGCTGCCTATGTGTACTGCTGTGTTTCTTGCACTGGCTTGTCTATATTTTGCTGAACCTGGTTCTTGTTTGTTTTGTTGGTTGCTTGGCCCTGAGTTGAATCCAGTCGATGACTCGGGTTTGACCTTGTGCCGTGTCCGTTTTTTTGGCTTGTCTACATATCTGGCTGCACTTGAGTATGAACTTGCACTTGAGTAGTTTCACTTGAGTAGTTTCTTGTACCAAGCCTTATGATGCATGTATGTTCATCCATGTACATGCATTTCTTGGTCATGTTATGTTGCTTGCTGTGTTGAGTACTACTTTGTGCACTTGGCTTCTCCTTTGTGCATTTTTGCTTGAACTGTTGCTTGCTGTCTTCCATACTGCCTTGTATCCATGTGTTGCATTCATGTTTGGCTTATGCACTTATGAAAAGAAACAACCCAAATACCTGAGGCAAATAATATAACAAAAATATTTTCATTTTCTGTTCGAGTTAAATATTATTTTCCAGATTACTGCTTTTGAATTATATGTGACAGGTATTAAAGACTGGACAGCTGGATATAAGCTTGAAGACAGAGTCAAATCAAATGTGCATGAGCTTGAAGACAGGTTTCAAAGAAGGCTCGATCTTTCGAAATCGGATGAATCGGGCGGTGCCCACTTGTTCGACCTAACCGGGACTGCGGTGCCCCGGACCCCCGCCGGGACTGCGGTGCCCCGGACCCCCGCCGGCGCTGCGCCCGGACCCGCTTCTCGGCTCGCCTTCGGCTCGGTACTCGGCTCGCCTTCGGCTCGGCATATATTTGTCAGTGTCAGTGTTTGTATAAATTGAAACTGCATATGTAATGAGTGAACTGAGTGATGTAGTGAGGAATATCTGTATATGTGAATATCAGTGTTATATATCATTGAATTGTAAAATAGTGGAGTCAGGAATTTGTACTATTTCAAATGTTGAAATAAAATATTTATTTAAATAAATTACTGTTTAAATATCAAATTCTGTGCAATAGTATTTTATTAAATAAATATTTATTTTTATTAAAAAATCAAATATGCTCTATATTGTGGGCCCCACAAATTCAAAAAGTTCATATCTACAGCAACATTTTGGAATGTTGCTACAGATACCTATGGGTGTTGCCATAGACCCAAATAGGGTTCTATTGCAACAATATTACTTATGTTGCCTTAGATAGTCAAAATGTTGCCTTTGAGGTCTAAGGCAACGGCAAAAATTGCATCACCCTAAAAGTGTTGCCATAGACCTATGGCAACATTTTTCGGGCCTGAGCCAACATTTTTTTTGTGTTGCAGTAGGCCATTTATGGCGTAGTGTAAAACAACAAAAAATTTACCCCTTCAAACATTTCCATTAAGCACAAAAAGAGATCAAAAATTAGCAAAATTTTGAATCTACATGATTAAGAGAGCTTCATTACCCCTAAATTGAAGGGATTTAGCTTCTCATATTTGTTATCATTTCAACAAATGTAGAGTTCAATATGAAACAAAAACAAGAGAAAAAGGCAAGCTAATTAAAATTGAAAGGGAATTAAACTACTTGCATAAATTAAATCTAAGCTACTAACATAAAAGAAAAGAACAAGAATTAAAATAGCATTAAGAAAATTGCATTAAGAAAATTACATAAGAAGAAAACGGCTAAGAAGCCATGAAAGAAAGAAAGAGAGTTTATATTTACAATTTGTGCCTACAACTAAACCAACTAAAGAGGAGGCCAAGAGCTTCGGTACATGAAACATATGGGGTATTTATAAATGCCTAAAACCCTAATACATATGTTAGGCGACCACCCAAAATACCCCTCTACGAAGTTTGACCATCAAGTTATCATTAGCAAGAATTAATCCTCCATAAAGTACGCATGTAACTTTAAGCTCCACTAACATGTGCATTAGCTCCTAATTGTACATCGTGGTATTTGGGTAGGTATGGTCCTCCGTGTTGCATGAAATAATTTATTTCCATCTTCATTTGTTTTCTTCTCTTATGCATGCACATTTTCATGAAGCCTCTTCATATTTTTCCATCCAATTTCCTACAAATAAAAATAAAATGTGTAAATAAATATTCTTAAATTAAATCATACACAAAATGACCATTTTGCCCTTATATGAAGATGAATACATGATGATTTGAAAATAATTTGAATTTTGGTTTAAACATGTTAAAATACCGTATATGCTTATTTATTTAATTAAATTAGATTAAATATGGAGGTAAAAATTTACACATTTACGTGCACATCAAACACCCCCACACTTATCTTTTTATTCGTCCTCGAATAAACTAAAACTAAGATAAGTCTATTTTCGTTGGGAGCACGATTGCATTGAGCGTATGCAACAAGCCGTTAAACCTCTAGGTGTTCCTAGTAAGACGAGTGTTGTCTCGTGAGGGTTTTCAGCGGATACTACCCACAAAATCCAAAATGCAACATGAGAAATTCCTAAGTGCAAGATTTATTTACAAAGATGAAAGTTTTTAAAGATATTTACAAATGAAGAATTTACTTTTAAATTGACATGAATGAGTTAAATACAAATTCTGGTCATTATCTTGAAAATTTAAGTCCTTTTACTTGTCAAAATTTCCAATAAAAATTAAGTTATCATCACAATTAGACTCTAGTTTTGCTTGTTGTTTCGGTAGATAACATAGTGTGACTTTGAAATGGATCCTTAGTCGATTATCAAAGTTTTTCAAAGTGGTATATTCATTTCTTTTAAATAACAAGTCAAATCAAATAAGTGAAAATAGTGCCTGGATTTCAATTGCTTACCCTCTCTTTATTTGAAATTTTATTGATATTAACAATATTTACATATGCCTAACTCAGAAAAACTGAGGCCAGATATATTACTCATTCACTGCCTTGCGGGCTTACGTGAGGGGAATACAGGGCATGGCAAGTGTACACACAAGTGTATACACCTATCGACTGTAGGCATTATTAATGAAAGAATTTATATATATATACACCTAACTCAGATAAACTGAGGCCAGATATACCGAATA
This sequence comes from Allium fistulosum, assembly GCA_030737815.1. Classification (NCBI taxonomy): domain Eukaryota; kingdom Viridiplantae; phylum Streptophyta; class Magnoliopsida; order Asparagales; family Amaryllidaceae; genus Allium; species Allium fistulosum. The sequence goes on along the minus strand of CM060902.1, from coordinate 1,330,643,014 downwards.
GGCACTGCCGTTCGGGCTTACGTGAGAAGGGTACAGAGCATGGCGAGCGTACACATTTGCGTGTGAATACATGACTCTAGGTGTTAATAAAATATATACATATATACAAAAGAATTTTTTATGAAGAGAGAGTTTTACAATATCATCTTAGCACCATTTAACTTAGAAAATCAAAAACGTTATAGCCTTTACTTTAAATCAACCACTCTTTTTAAACAAAGATTTCAATTAGGATATATTTCATAATTATCACCTATGAACCTTCCTATATACTAGTTAAACCATCGTTACTTGTAATCAAACTTTATTTTTATTTTTGTTAAGACAAAATAATTTCAAAATTTTCAATTTAATAACCAAAAACCTATACTTATCCTATAGCGTTTTTTCAAAAATAAATCAAAATGTTAAAAAGAAATTTTGTTTTTGGGATTTTTTGTTTTTTTCATTAATTTCTTTTAAAATTTTGAATTTTGGAAAGAAAATGCAAAAAATAAACCATGAAAAATCAAAAATGAACATGGGACTCCCCCAACACTTGATTTTGACTGTGTCCCCACAGTCAACCAAAGTGAAAGGATAAAAATAAAAATAAAAATATGACATATATTTAGATGAAATGAAAAGATTATTATTTACAAGACAACAGAAAATATACTGTCAAGGAGCAAATGAAATGGTCTTCCAAAGACCAATTCATTTGTCTTGTCAAGTATAAGAGACATAGCTTAAGCATGAAAACCAAATCATAAAAGATTTCAAAGTTGGATGTTGATTTGGAAAAATGAATACAGTTTTATTAAGAATCGTACGAGTTGTTTTATTTTCGATGATTTTTGGGGTAAATAGAATAATTTGTTCATGTTTATTTTCACGAATTTGAATGTTAAGCTTGTCATTTAAAACTTCTTCCGAATTATTGAATTTCAAAATCAAAATGGTGATTTAAATCTACCCCCTTAGAATTTAACAACTCATCTTCGAAAAGTCCAAAGAAATTGTGTTCACTAAATTTGTCTTCCTTTTTTGGATTATCAACAACTTTATTACAGGTATCAATTTAAAAATCCAAAGTTGTTGTATTCAATTTTTCAAAGTCGGAAAAAGGAAGATCGAATTTTAAATTTGGTTCCACCCTCTAAAAAGAACCGAAATCCAACTCAATTACCATATTTTCAACAACTTCATTAAGATTGTCATTTTCAATTTCAAAAGTTGTTATTTGAAAATCGTCAGTTTTGGTAAAAGATGGATTATTATTTGACTCGTCACACGTTGGGATTTGATTTTGTTTTTCACGTTGTTTTATGTAGGTTTCAAACAACAAATCAGTGTGATCTTTGTGAATTTCTTCCATTTTCTCAACAAAATCAAAATTATAATTATTAACTTGAGAATTTTCAATTTGAAATTGTTGAGAACAAAATTGTCCATTGCACCATAATTAAAATTATTCTCATTGCCAAAATCGTTTAAAAATTGGTTCGCATTTCCATTTTTATTTTGAAATTCATTTTGGAGTTCGAAGTTGCATTGGCATGAGTTATAATCGAAATCCTTTGAATTTTGAAGTGAATTCAAATTTTTATTATTTTGAAATCCTTGACTTGAGTTATTGCACAAATATGAATTACACAAATCATTTGTCATTTGATTTTTTTTGTGTAGAGAGTTCAAGTAAAGACGAAATCGTTTCAATGCTATTTTCAAGAGTTGAAGGTTGGTCATCATTTTGAAAAATTCGAATTGTTTATACAATAGTTGTTATTAAAATATCCATAAGAATTTGATGTGAAATTATATGGATTATATTTATTTTTACAACTACTGTAAAATTCATGTGAGTAAGGAAATTCAGACATTTTCAAAATGTTTTTTTTATAAAGGAAAAATATTTACCAAAAGTAATTTATTTTTCAAAAGGGAAATTTGATTTTTGTTTTGTTTTTTGGATTTTCAAATTTGTTTTTTATATGATTTTTTTGAAAAGATTATATATATATATATTGGATTTTTGTTTTTCCCAAAAAACTAACTCAAATTCTTTTTTTTTGGATTTTTAATTTTGATTAAAAAATTTCAAAGGATTTAAAAACTAAGTTAAGAAATATTTATAATTTTTTTATTTTTGGATTTTGAATTTTTGACCTAATGTAACTAAATAATTGCAAAGGACTCAAATACGAATTTGCTATCCTAAATAGCTCCTAACCCAAAAATTGTATAATCACGGTTTGTCTTAATCCAACAAGATAGTTCTCAGCTAGGTAACGGACAAGATTTAACTGTGCACCATGAATCACCGTAGCAATGCAACCGAAGGTTTAAGTACCTTCAAAGAAACAATTAGTATAATTTTATGAATCACCGTAATATTTATAACTGATTATTGCTCTGCCGTAGCCCAAACACCAAGAATATAAATGGTCAAAAGAGGACAACTTGTCAATATACAATTAAGTCCTAGGTGAGCTCGCGACTCCCTTAAGTCTAAAGTCTAACCGTTATTATTAGTCGATATTCTATGATGACATGCAATTTGTGAGCCAAGGAAAGGTTGATGAAATCCCCTACCTTATGTGAATTGGGGGGTTACCCTTAGAAAAGAAAATAAAATGGTATGAATGCAAAACAGAAATTAAACATGTATTAACAATGCAACTACGAATGAAATTTATTTTTGTTTTTGTTTTTTGAAAATTTCTTTTTTTTTTAAATGCAAGCAACCAATAATGCAAAGAAAATAAAAACAGCTGATAAGAACATGATACCAGAGCATGCAGAAGTATTAGCAATTATTTTAAAGCAGTGGTTTTTTTTATATAAGCAAGCAAGCAATTTATTTTTGACAAGCAAAAAGAACTAGCAAGCGATTCTTCCTTCTTAAATTTCTGCTTTTACAACCTGAAACTAAAAAATAAGATATATACACTTTTTTTTTAAATCTTTTATATGTTTATCAAAGAAGAAAATAAAACAAGTGAAAAACAAAACAAATGACATTTGTTGTTTTTTTCTTAAATCAACTCCAATAGGGCCCAGCCCAATTATTAAAAAAAATCACAATTAACCAAAAATTTCTTCACCATATAAACATGCAACTTCACAACTTCAGAAACCCAAATCTAGTTCTCTCGCGAATTTTTCAAAATACTCAAATCAAAAATTTTACAAGAATTCTAACAATCGAAATTCTGAAACACTTTATGGAAATTAGAAGAATTCGGTCGCGGGGTCGAGGATTGCTATGGAGTACGTTGCTTCGTAGTTCAGAGGAGGCGAGTTTTAGGTGTTCAATTTTGGGGATTTCGCAAGGCGATGTAGTTGCATGTAGACGAAGGCAGAGGCATTGTTTGCTTCGGGTTTGATGAAGTGGAGGAGGTAGCTGGTTGATTGAATGGGTGGGTTGCTCTAGGTGACTGCGTAATGGTTCAGGCGAGTGTGAAGAGAGGCAATTTGTCTGGAGAATGGTAACTATGCAATGGTGGTTGGTGGTTGGTGGTTGGTGGTAAGGAGGTTGATGGCAAGCAAGTTGTAAATGAGAAGGGAAGTTGCGGTTTTGAAAAGAGGAGAGATTGCTATTTGATGTATGGCAATGGGTTTGTGAGAAGTTATTGTTACAAAGAGGATTGTTTGAAGTGGTCTGAGACAGTGATGTTTGGTTGTATGGTGAAGTAGTGGCAGGGTATGTGATGGTAGTTTTGGTCAGGTTAATGCTTGATGCAGTTTGTGGCAGAGGATGTGCACTGGTGTGCACTTTGGAAGTCTGAAGTGTGTTGTAAGAAAATGTGACACTATTGTATAGAACAGTTGTGTTCAAGTTTTGTTGACAGTGGCTAATGTAGTAGAATGTTAGGGGAGCAGTGGTTATAGTTGTAAGATCGAGGAGTTTGAGAATATTGGTGATATGGTTTGGACAGTGGAGAGTAGTGACTGTTGATATAGATTAATGTGGTTGTTGTTGTATTGTGGATGTCAGGGGCAGTTGTGGGTGAATGGATGTTTGGAGCACCGTGCAGTTGCAATTGTGACAGTAAAGTATGGGATGGTGCACTGTGTAGGTGAAGTTGAATGAAGGAATGCACAGTGGAATGATGGACAATCGATGGGTGTAGTGGTTGTTTGAGAGGGCTGTGGCAGCAAGGCAGTGATGGAAGAGTATATGTACAGTTATGGCACTGTGCAGTTACGTTCACACTGCGGTGAAATGAACTGATGTGGGATTATGGTATGCATAGAGTGTGCACTTCAGTGTTTCAAGGATGTTGATTGTTCTGGTGATGGATATGTATGGTATAAATGGATATATGCGAGGGGTATGAGGCAGAGCAGTAATTGGTGGTAGTTGGATATGTTCAGGTGGTTGGTTCAGGTTGCTGAAGGTTACAGTGAGAAGTTGGAGGATGGTGAAACAGAGGTGGTAGGAGGGTGGATGCAAGGCAGTGGAGCAAATGGTGATGGCTGTAACAAGTGAATTGGTGAACTGGTGGACTGGGGATGTAGTGATATGGAGAGTGGTATGTGATGGTTTTGGTTAGAAGATTTTAAGGAGATGCAAGTGTGACACGGTGCACAGCAGAATGCACAGTTTTTGCAATGTGTATTTTTTTGTAAATGTAAACAAAAGAAGAAAATGTAAATGCAAATGCAAAAATTTAAATGCAATAAACTATTTTTGTTTGAAATTGTGTATGCTTTATATATACATATATATATATATGGGGCATTTCACCAAAAGGACAAACTTTGCAGTCCAATTAGTTTCTAGGACACACATCCACAGAAATTAATTTTAAGGCCAAAGTCAGCAGAATAATTACTTTTAAGGACAAAGTCAGCAGTCCAATTACTTTCAAGGACAATTTCATAGGTTTTTAGGCCTTAGAAACTAATTATTTTGCATTTTGTCCTTAAAAGTAATTATTTCAGTTGTGTGTCCTAGAAACTAATTGCACTTGCTAAAGAGAGCCTTGTGGCTAATTTCCACTATATATATAATGCAAAGGAAACTATAACAACAACAAGCACCAAATCAAATGAAAACAAAAATCACACAAAGTCACAACATAATTTTTTAAAAATGCATATTAACACACGAAACAAACACACAATAAAATCAAACAAAAATAATTCAAAGAATAGAAATAAAACCAAATTAATTCCCCAGCAACGGCGCCAAAAACTTGTTGAACGGCTAACTTTCTATCAATTAGAAAACCACCGAAATAAAATGTAATAAAAATAACCACAAGCGCACAACGTACAATTTTAGTACGTGGCGAGTACGGATCGATCTGCAGGGAATTGAATTGATTTAAAATTTCTACTCAATCAAATTAAACCAAAAATTTGAGGTGTGTTAACTACAAATTTCTAAAAACTAACAAAAACTAAAAGTGGATAAAAATATGTGAGTCGAAGGTAATTTAGAGGTAATTTCCTTCTCATGATTACATAAATCAACATAATGAAATTATGATCTCTTTTTTTTGGTCATTAGTGAATTTAGTTGATGTGTTTATCATAAGTATGGTCTATTTGTTCTATTAATTAGCCCAACATAAACCATCAAACTATAACACACCCACTAAACCACTTCTTAACTCTCATGAAAATGACAAATGGAATTAAACAAAAATCTATTCTAAACATGATCTATTTACTATTGATTAGTAATATAGACCATCAAATTTTGATTCAAAAATTAACTTCATTACCATAATCATATGTAGATGAAGAGGTAATTTGTGTTTGTGTTTGTTTAAGCATAGCCTATTTAGTGTCAACAACATAGGTTATCAAATTCAAAGCTAAAACAACAAAAAATTTACCCGTTCAAACATTTCCATTAAGCACAAAAAGAGATCAAAAATTATAAAAATGTGAATCTACACGATTAAGAGAGCTTCATTACCCCTAAATTAAAAGGGTTTAGCTTCTCATATTTGTTATCATTTCAACAAATGTAGAGTTCAACATGAAACAAAAACAAGAGGAAAAATGCATGCTAATTAAAATTGAAAGGGAATTAAACTACTTGCATAAATTAAATCTAAGCTACTAACATAGAAGAAAAGAAGAAGAATTAAAATAGCATGAATTAAATTGTATTAAGAAAATTACATAAGAAGAAAATGGCTAAGAAGCCATTAAAGAGAGAAAGAGAGTTTATATTTACAATTTGTGCCTACAACTAAACGAACTAAGGCTAAGAGCTTCATTACATGAAACATAAAGGGTATTTATACATGCCTAAACCCTAATGCATATTTTAGAGGACTGCCCAAAATACCCCTCTAGGAAGTGTGGCCACCAAGTTATCATTAGCATGAATTAATCCTCCATTAAGTGTGCATGTAACTTTAAGCTCCACTAACATCTGCATTAGCTCCTAATTGTACATCACGGTAAGTGGGTAGGTGGGGTCCTTCATGTTGCATGAAATGACTTATTTCCATCTTCATTTGTTTCCTTCTCTTATGCATGCACATTTTCATCAAGCCTCTTCATATTTTTCCATCCAATTTCCTACAAATAAAAATAAAATGTGCAAATAAATATTCTCAAATTAAATCATACACAAAATTGACCATTTTGCCCCTATATGAAGATGAATAAATGATGATTTGAAAATAATTTGAATTTTGGTTTAAACATGTTAAAATACTCTATATGCTTATTTATTTAATTAAATTAGATTAAATATGGAGGTAAAAATATGCACATTTACATGCACATCAATCTATCTCTAATTGCTTTTATCCTTCTAGGTTAATTTTACTTTGATTTAAATAAATTTTAGGGATTATAGGAGAGGGACAATTTTGACAATGTTTCGTTACTGTAAACTGTTATGTGAGAATTAGGGTTAGGTTAGCTAGAATATATAGGGTTTGCAAAATGATTTAGACTATTAGATTTAGGTTTTTGAAAATTTTCAGTAATCACGTTCGATCACCATAAATTTGGCCGCAAAGAAATCGATCTGGACCATTTCAACATGTCACAGGCATTCAAAACGCTTGATTTTCCCCCAGGCACGGTCGATCACCTTATTCCCATAGTCGACCGCTATCGGTCGACGTTCGACCCCTATGGGTCAACCGGCTCCCATGTTAAATTGTGTAATTTTTATTTTAAGTTTTTATTTTTATTTCCATTCTTCCAACATCCGTAGGTTTTACGTATTAATTCTGATTACGGAGTGTTATATATGAATATCGTATAGAAAATAGCTACAAACGAAATGGTGCCAATTTCGTAGTCAAATTAGAACGTCTGTGGAAGTTTTCTTTTTTAGTCCTTTTTTTTAATTTAATTTTATTATTAAATTTCTCGTTAAATTTTCGGATTGTTACATTCTCACCCTTAAAAGGATTTCTTCCCCGAAATCTTCAAGAATGGAAAATGTAACTTATACACACAGCAATCAATAGCTATAGCCATCTACTCATCCATCATCCACGAGCAATCATTGTCCTTAGAAATTTTCTAATGCAATATATATATATATATGCGCAATGTGAAATGCACGTGAAACTATACTAATGCAAAAGAGTAGGCAGATTATTGATCTAGTCGAACTTCTGTCATGCAAATGCTAATGCCATGCTTCCAAATGTATGCAACATCCTAAATAAGTATACTTGTAATTCTATATGTATGCACAACCATTCAACTAATATATGCAACATTCATATGCATAGCATCCACTAGCACAATAAAAATCAAGAGATAACATTCTATCAAGTGTGAGTGTATATGTACAACTAGAGGATATACTATCCTAAACATGCAAAAGAGAACAATTAAACAGTGCATCCATTAGCATGCATCATCCATAACATGTCCTACTAACATGTTTGCAACCATTCCTCCCATCCAATGGTCTCTACCTAAAGGGTAACCACCTAAGTCCTACCATAAGTAACCTATACCTATTAAACTTAAATTGGAAACGTACCAAAAAAGAGTTATGGATGGGTAGCGCAGATCTTCTCCTTAGGCTTCTACATACTCTCCGCTGGATCAGCTCTCCATTGAACTTTAACAAGTCTGATCTCCTTGTTATGGAGTTGCTTTGTACCATGCTCAAGGTTACGAGTGGGTGCACGACGAATAAGTGACTCTCACTCTATCTCAACCTCCTCTAGCTGACTCGGCTCGATTATGGTAGTTGTATCATGTAAGCACTTTCACAAGTGTGACACATAAAAGACATCATGTACCCAGCTAACTTCTCTGGAAGCTCTACTCTATATGCAAACTTCTCAACTCTAGCAACTATCGGGAAAGACCCTACAAACCTCGGTGCTAGCTTCCCCGATCTACCAAATCTCATAACATGCCTAATAGGTGAAACTTTCACAAGTACCATGCCGCCCACTACGAACTCTAACTCCGTACGTCTTCTGTCAGCATAAGATTTATGCATATCCTGAGCAGTCTTCACTCTCTTACCAATCAAGTCCACCTTCTATGATGTCTCCCTCACCATATCCCACTCAAGAATAATCATATCTGCTATCTCCAATGTCTACAATATAATGCCTCGAATGGTGTTATCCCAATGCTAGCCCAATAAATGTTGTTATAGGTAAACTCCACCAACGGTAAGTGATCCTCTCGAGAATCTCCAAAATCCAAAATGCGCATCTGTAATAAATCCTCCAATACCTGATTTACCTTCTTCGTCCGTCCGTCCATCCGACTGCAGATGATATGCGATGCTCAAGCACAACTCCGTTCCCAAAGCCTCATGTAAACTCCTCCAGAACTCACTAGTGAAAAGCGGGTCTCAGTCGCTAACTATACTAGTAGGAACTCCATATAACCTAACGGCCTCTCTCACATAAATAACCGCTAACGAACTCGCCATCGTATTACTCCTCATAGGTATGAAATGAGCGCACTTGGTTAACGGATCGACTATGACTCAAATGCTCTCATGCCCTCTTCTACTCCTCGGTAAACCATGTGTTACTCGGTGCCCTGACCCGACTATATTGGGATGATCGTGCAGGACAGATTCGACTGTTGATGAGAAGAATGATCATAAGGCAACGACTGCATGACCTAGATATAAAGTCCGGACAGTTATACGAAGCCCAGATTGGACAAAGTTGATAGACGGACAACGCACGATGTTAGAAAGATGGAAATTAGCTTGTGTGAGATAGGGATCGGCATAGTGGTTTGTCAATATGGACGAGATGCTAAGGGGTTCGGTATTGCAGGGAGAGACTATAGGGATCGGCATGGATACTTGACTGGATAATCAACTTGGATGGGAACGTAGAGGGATCGACATAAGATGTGATACCAAACTCAGCGTGGTTCAATGGCACTAGAGGGATCGGCATAGCATGCAATAAACAAATGGATCGTCATGATGAGTTAGGTTGATGGTCGGTGTAGATGGACTCAAGAAGGGATCGGCATAGTGAAGGGTCTCCATAAGGTTCGGCATACATCTTTCAGGAGTTACAGATTGGCATATTATGCAAACAATGGAGGGATCGGCGTTGCTCACGAAGGACGGGTCGGCATAATGTTCTGAGTAGTATGGATTGGTATACGTTAAGAAACCAAGAGGGTTCGGCGCTATTATTTGGAGGGATCAGCATTTCCCTAATTAGAATGAGATTCGAACTGAAGATCAACCAAACCTAGAGCTCCACACGTCCAAACACCTTGATATTTGGAACACCATCATATTAGAGCATAAGGAAGCTACCATAGGGATCACTACCCTAAACTCAACACATGGAGGGTCGGTACCGATCCCTATCCATTGAGAGTTGGGCCTAGTCCTTCCTATGGTGGGCCCATATGGTTGAAGAGGTCATGTTGCCTAAGTTCCAGTCAGATCAGAGGTCGCCTTCATCTATAAATACAGGCCTAGGGAGCCATTCTGGGGGACTTTTACACTGTTGGTTAGATAACACCATTATTGTAATCAACTTCCTCCATTACTTGCTTATTTCTTGTTGTTTCTTGCTGTTTCTTATTGTAACCGAGTTAATTGAAAAGCAATAAAGAGAATATTCAAAGTGGACATAGGCAATCAACTTCGAACCATTATAAATCTTGTTGTTTCTGCTTTCTGCTGTGTTTTTCTTGTTATTTTGAGATATTCCTCTATTTTCATTTAATTTCTTTATTTATTTCACTACTTAAACCTATTCTTGGATGTTTGTGGCCAATTTGGTTGCAAACTTTTTGGTGCTTTCACTGAGAAATTTGATTCTCAACCCGTTAGGATCCCCTTTGCTGCTACTGGATTGAGGAAATCCCCCGAAGGAGATCTGTATTCATTGTTAGAAGTTCGCTGATACTACTCAGATTTACCAGAATCTAAGCAACGAAATTCAAATGGTGGGTCATACCAGATCAACTTCCTAGAACGTTGATGCAAATGAAACTGCCAGTATCCAACAAGGAGCTCCAAGTAACCAGGCTGCTAATGTCAATGCAGAGCCTGTTGAAGTCCAGAACCCCATTGATTCCATAACTAAAGCTGAATTTAACAACTTGATGAGGGAGTTGATGGAGAGCCGTAGGCAGCTGAACGAGCAGATCCAAACTAATGTTAATCTAATGAACCAGATTGCTCAACAGTAGTGTCAGAGTGTTAGAAGGGATCTTGCTTCTTACTCGGCATCAGAGAGTTCAGCCTCGTCAGAAGATGAGCATCATAGGCGTAGGCGTCGTAGGGTCGAAGCGGCGCAAGTAGGGACATCAGAGCAATGCTTGGTAGACCAACACGGTCTGCTAAGATGGATCGGTGCCGATCCCTCCTTAGGGATCGGTACTGATCCCTCGTCCAGAGGAGTTGTTCCTCAAATTCAAATGGGGAGCCGTGCTGGAGCTAGGTCTGGAAACTTGGATGTTGGAGTACGTTTGAACGCTGACCAGCTATCTCTTCGGAACGACGATGACGTGAATACTTATGGTGCACTTCAGGAGGATGATAGGCCAAGGAGGCGTGAGATGGCCCGTAGACACCGACCGAAAAATTCACGCGAGGTGGAGCGCGACCACCACTTGGCAACACCTATCCAGACTCCGGACTTATCGGCGATGGTCAGATAGCTGGTAAGGGAGAACCAAGGCTTGATAAATGATGATTGGTGAATTTCAAGGAGTCTTGCCCCATTTACTGATAGTGTTTTACATGCGGAGTACCCAAGAAGGTTCAATATGCCTACAATGCCTGCCTATGAGGGAAAAACCGACCCAGACAGCGCATCATGAGGTACGTATGGTTGATGGACTCGGCAAAAGCCAATGATGCAACCAAATGTAGATGTTTCCTTATAACTCTTTCTGGGATCATAACGATGTGGTTTACAAGACTACCCCCACGATCAATCTCAAGGTTCGATGAACTGGAAACAAGGTTTATGGAGCAGTTTTGGATCCACGCTACTCGCCCTAAAGACGTGATGTCATTGTCCAATGTAATCCAGGCCCCGGGGGAATCACTGAAGGAGTACTTGCAGAGATTTCATGTTACTACCACCGAAGTTTGTAACCCAAACGACCATGCTATACATATGGCTGTGACGAGTGGGGTTGACCCGAAATTCGGGTTTGGCGATTGGATAGCTGGAAAACCGCCGCCACGCTGGAACGTTTATATTCAAAGGTGGCTTAGTTTTTGAGGAAGGAAGAGGCCAGGTCATCTAGAAAGATCAATTCTACACAGCCAAGTGAGGAAGCGGTGCAAAGCAACATCGCAATAAAGCAGTCTGATGAGAGTTCTAGAAAGGTTCAGGTCAATGTTCAAAACAAGCCGAATCAACTGAAAAGAAATGGTAAAGGGAATCGAGAACGGAAAAGGGAGCCTGGAAGACCGAAGCCTAGGATTCCTATGTATGACAGCTACACACCTCTGAATGCCTCCTTGGAGAATATTTATCTATCCACCTATAATACCTTTCAATATAAGAAGCCGCATCTGAAGGAGTCGACAGAGACACAAAAGCAAACTGGAAAGTATTGTCAGTTTCATGAATGTTACAGGCATGACATGAATGAGTGCAGGTATCTTTAGGATGCTATTGTGAAATTGATTCGGGAGAAGAAGTTGCAGCAGTTTGTGAAAAATCTGCAGGACGGCGGATAGGGGACATCTGACCCCAACCGAGGACAAGCACCGCGTAGGGCTGCGGAGCCTGCGTGGACCGGAGGAAGATTGGTAATAAACACGATAGTTGGTGGACCGCATCCTATAGATAGAAGTTGGCAATAAATGGAGCGCTATGCCAATACGATGAGACATGTGGATTTTGAATGTTGTTCAAATACGGAGGACGGAAGTCCAACCAAGCAACAACGTACGATGACTGACGATATAGTGTTCAGGAGCAGGGATGTCGATAGAGTAGAGGCCCCTACTATTGACCCGATGGTCATTTCCACCATGATTGGCCCTGCTCTAGTGAGAAGAAATTTGATTGATTGTGGGAGTTCTGTGAACATTATCTTTAAGAAGGCTTATGATTAAATGAGAATGGAGGCTAAGGATTTGAAACCATCTAAAGCTCGTATACACAGTTTCTATGGTGTGGCTACTAAGGCAGTTGGTTATGTAGAATTGTCGGTTGAGTTGGGAGAAGGTGAACGTAGGAGGGTGTGAATCCTACCGTTCATTGTTTTGGATATTAAATCATCGTACAATGTTTTTCTGGGCCGTCCGGTCTGGCTGAATTTCGGGCAGCTCTTGCCCCATGGTGTTTGATGTTGAAATTCCCAACTGATAATGGACTAGGTGTTGTGCATGGTGATCAGGCGACTGGACATGCCTATTATGTGGCTAAGTTGAAAGAGGCTCAGTGTAAAGAGTAGGGAAAGGGTGCAGACAAGTCTGTCCGCATCCAAGTACTGAAGATTGAAAAATGGCGCCTAAGCCTTGGCTTGGGTGCCATAGTTGGCTCTATAGAGATATAGATCCAAGAGACGATGAGGAGGAGCCCCAGGAGACCAAGGCAACCCGATTGAGCTGACGATTGATATAACAGTCAGCCACGACGACCCATCACCGGTCTTAAAGATTGGATCGCAGCTCAGCCCTTCGATGATGAGAGAACTTACTGATTTTCTCTGAGAAAATCTGGATGTATTCGCTTGGACTCATTCGGACATGTTTGGGATCTTGCCTGCCATCGCGAGCCATGCATTAAACATTGATCTGAAGTATGTTCCAGTTAAACAAAAAAGACAGGGCATGGATCCGGAGAGATATGTTGCTTTTAAAGAGGAGGTGGATAAATTTAAAATCAATGGGTTTATTCGCGATGCCCTCTATCCCGAATGGATATCTAATCACGTGCACTGACTATTCGTACTTGAACAAGGTGTGCCCTAAAGATAGTTTTCCCCTTCCAAAAATTGATCAGCTAGTTGATTCAACTGCAGGGCATGAATTATTGTCCTTTATGGATGCATACTTGGGGTATAACCAAATCCCTATGCATGTCCCAGACCAGGAACATACCAGCTTTGTGACGGATGTTGGATTGTACTATTATGTAGTGATGTCGTTCGGATTAAAGAATGCTAGAGCAACCTATCGATGGTTGGTTAATATGATGTTTAAAGATCAGATTAGGAGGACAATGGAAGTCTACGTGGATGATATGCTCGTGAAGTCACGACGGTCAAACGACCAAATTTGAGACTTGGCGGATATGTTCGACGTCCTTAGTTAATCCAGAAAAGATTCAAGCCATTTGATATATACAAGTGCCCAGAACCATTAAACAAGTGCAGAGTCTGAATGGGAAGTTTGCTGCTTTGAGTCGATTCATCTCCAGGGCAACTGATAAATGCATTCCTTTTTTTGACCTGATAAGGAAGGGAAAGAGGAGCTTTGAGTGGATGCAAGATTATGAAGACACATTTCGAGCTCTGTTGAATCATCTGGAAAGACCCCATGTCTTGTCAAAGTCGGTTGATCATGAGGAGTTATACGTTTACTTAGCTGTATCGCCGCATGTTATAAGTACCGCCATGATTCGCAAGGAGAAACGGATTCAAAGACCGGTGTATTACGTCAGTAAGCGATTAACAGGTGCAGAAAGAAATTACCCGAAGATAGAGAAATTAGCGTACTGCTTGCTAATCGCATCACGCAAACTTCGCTCGTACTTCCAAGCACATCCGATCAATGTTTACACCGACCAGCCATTACGACAGGTCCTATAATGACCTAAGACATCTGGGATGTTGCTTAAATGGAACATCGAGCTCAGCCAGTTTGATATTACGTATCTGCCACGAAGAGCTATTAAAGGGCAAGCGTTGGCAAACTTCATAGTGGAATTTACGATGCAGGACGAGTCTCTATAAAGTAGCGTAATCCCTGATGTGCGGTGGAAGCTGTACACCGATGGAGCATCTAATGATCATTATTCCGAAGCTGGGATTTTTCTTGTAACCCCTGAGAACCGATCAATTTTCTATGCTTTGAAGCTTGATTTTCCTGGTACAAACAACGAAGCCGAATATGAAGCGCTGATTGCTGGACTTAAACTTGCTAGAGAGCTCGGATTAAAGTCTCTTGAAATCTTTTGCGACTCATAACTGGTGGTGTATCAAGTTAGAGGAGACTATCAGGATAAAGGACAGTGACTTGCCATGTATCCTACCCGAGTTCTGTATTTGTTGGCAGATATCGAATATTATGACATTTCACATATCCCACGTGAGCAGAATGGAAAAGTTGATTCATTGGCAAAGTTCGCTAGTACTGGCGATGCACAACAAATGGGATTGGTTCCCATGGAGACATTACATATCCCAAGCATAAATACGACGGAAGTTGATCAAGTACTGGAAGTGGAGCCCGAAAGGGAATCATGGATAACTCCCGATAGAGATTACTTGTTGCGTGGAATCTTGCCTGAGAGGAGATACGAAAAGCGGTAAGTCCTTCGTAAAGCTTTGCGATATATTAAGCAAAGAGGAACTATGTATAGAAAAGGGTTTTCCGTTTCCTTAATTTGGTGTATCGCTCATAATGAGATAAAGCGTGTTTTAAAAGAAGTTCATGAGGGAGAATGAGGCGATCACACTGGGGGAAAACTCTGGCAAAGAAGATACTCCGCTACGGATATTACTGGCCAACCGTAAACCGGGACACTACTGATTATGTGAGACGATGCGGCAAGTGCCGGATATATGCAAGAGTTCCAAGAGCTCCACCAACGGAGATCACACA
Organism: Allium fistulosum; assembly: GCA_030737815.1. Taxonomy (NCBI): domain Eukaryota; kingdom Viridiplantae; phylum Streptophyta; class Magnoliopsida; order Asparagales; family Amaryllidaceae; genus Allium; species Allium fistulosum. The sequence continues at coordinate 1,330,627,788 of CM060902.1, read as the reverse complement.
AATGGTCTGCCCATGGCCATTCGCTATGTGAGGTATTAACAACATCGGCTCTTTGCCAATCTCTAAATGCGGTGCGAAGTACGCCATTGTCGCAGTTGACTACTTCACAAAAGGGGCTAAAGTGGAACCGCTAGCCATGATCATGACCAAGAAATTTATCAACTTTGTTATTCGAAACATCATATGTCGCTTCGGTCTCCCATGGACTATCGTAACAGATAATGGGACTCAGTTCGATAGTGCTGAATTTAAAGAATTTTGTTGGAGATATCGTATTGAAAAGAGGTTTGCAACGGTCGCTCACCCTCAGACAAATGGACAGGTTGAAGCTGTAAATAAAATTATCAAGTCTATTTTGAAAAAGCATTTGGAGAAGGCTAGAGGCAAGTGGATGGATGAACTTCCTACGACACTTTGGGCCTACAGGACCACTCACAAGTCCACGACTGGCTATACTCCATTTGCTCTTTCTTACAGAGCCAAAGCGGTTATTCCAGTAGAACTCAAAGTCTCTTCTCATCGAGTGACTTACTACGACCCCAAAACGAACCAAGATCTTCTCTTGGAATCTTTGGACTTTATCGATGGGAAACGCGAGGAGGTCGATTTGAGAGTAGCTGCACACTGACATCGAGTCGCCTGATATTACAACACGAAAGTACGATCGAGAACCTTTGAAGTTGGCGATCTTGTCCTGAAACGAGTTTTTCCGGTCCCATCGCACATGAATCCGACATGGGAAGGACCGCATGTCATTGAACTAAGGCTTGGAGAATGGACTTTTAAGCTAGAGACTGTTGATGGCACGACACTTCAAAGAGCGTGGAATAGCGGACATTTACAATGCTATTTCACTTAGAATATTTCCTTTGTATTTCAGTACTAGTTACTTTCGACATTTGCTCTAGTATTTGACCTTTTGGATGTGTAATAAGACAAGTTAGTTTTTCCCTTTTTATACGATGAATAAAATCTTGAGCTTCCTTTGTATAAGTTACTATCATTACATTTTATGCTAAGTGTATAATGAAACTGATTGATATCGATATGTGTGATGTGTGAATAGATTCAAGAGGTTTGAAATCGATCAATCATACCAATCCCAGTTGGGATCGAACAAGATGAGCTCCGTAAAATTGCTCGATTGACGACTCCCATAGATGAACCAAAGGGCGGCACTCGCAATAAAGAACAAAGGTCGTTGGCAATTTGGAGGTTGAAAACTCTAAGTCCCCGAAGTGCGGACTGGAGTATAAACGATCCTGGCAGAAAAACGACTACTTGGGCGGAAAAACGACTGCCCCAGGTGGAAAAATGACTGCCCACAAGAAAAACTGTAAGTCCCCGAAGTGCGGACTAGAGTATAAATGATCCGGGCGGAAAAACGACTGCCTTGGGCAAAAAACGACTGCCCCGAGCAGAAAAGCGACTGCCCTGGGAGGAAATACGACTTCCCACGAGAGAAAAACTAAGTCCCCAGAGTGTGGACTGGAGTATAAATGATCCGGGTGGAAAAACGACTGCCTTGGGTGGAAACACGACTGCCCACGAGAAAAACTCCAAGTCCCCGGAGTGCGGACTAGAGTATAAACGATCCAGGCGGAAAAACGACTGCCCCGGGCAGAAATACAACTGCTCCGGGCAGAGAAACCACTGCCCAGGGCAGAAACACTACTGCCTACGAGAAAGACTCTAAGTCCCTATAGTGCAGACTGGAGTATAGATGATTCGGGCAGAAATACGACTGCCCATGAGAAAGTACTAAGTCCCCGGAGTGTGGACTAAAATATGAACAATTCGGGTGTGACTGATCACTCATAAGAAAATTCTAAGTCCTCGGAATGTGGACTGAAGCAAAAGCATAAGTCGAGCATGGGCCGACCGCTCGCAAAATAACTCTAAGTCCCTGGAGCATGGACTGACTTATAAACTCAATGGGCAAATGGACGGATTTTGACTGTTTCCTATCCCACGAATTCCAACCTAAAATCCATGGAAGAAGTTAAAATTACTGAAGGTTGGATATGGCAGCTCATTACAGTTCTGACTTATCATTCCTTACAACTTAAGGCAATGACTACGGAGAGGCCTTTGGATGGAGATGGTGAATTATTAACGGGATTTTCAATCAAAAAAATTACAAGTACATGGAATGGAAAGTAATTATTCAACTATCAAAGTAACAATTCACATGATGACTAATCAAGAGAAAAAACTTTTATTCACTACTCTCAAAATTCCTTTACAAGTTATTCCAAAAGAACAGGATTCGTATCTGAATACCCATAACCGAGGAAAGAAATAACTACTAAAACTAAGTACAATGATATGAAGTAGCAACTACTTCTTCAACCTTCTCTCCCTCTTTGACTTTTCAAGAGTAGAGTCGGTCGAGCTTCTCTTCCGAGACCCTCTGTCGCCCTTGGCCGAAATGCTTAAAGAAGGAGGAGGGATTTCGCTCGGGATCATTCCGCCTGGTGGAATGACTTGTAGTGGTACAAGATCAAGGTCTTCAGTTTCTACCTTGATGGGTTCGCCTTTCACTTTACGCTTTAATCTCTCCTCCTCCTCGATCTGCTCCTTCATGCTAGTTTCAGTAAGGTGCCCGAAAGCACCTGTGATAACTACATCTTCCGATTCATCGGTAGAGGGCGAGTTCCAGGCTTATCTTCATCGAGGGCGTTGATGACTTGAGCATCGGGCCTCAGGATATCAACGGCGGCCGGGTATTCGACCGTCTTTCCTTGTTGCTCTATGGCAGCACCGCTCCTTGGAGTTTGATTAGGACCCGGATGACCTGCAAAGATTTATTAAAGCATGAACATTAGTTGAAAGCTATTGCTTATGGAGAACAAAAACTTTTCAAAGTCGAAGAAGTTTAGCATGATACCAACATCCGGTTGACTCTTTGTGGTCAATGGAGTGTTTCCTTTGAGAATGGGAGACAACATCTGTGATCCAAAGCCGGGCCTGTCCAGGTCATAGCCAAGGGTTTGCTCCATATTGTGAGAAGAGGATGGTCCAGCTACTTGGATAAAAGAAGAACTTTTAAGATCGGGTCCAGCTGACTCAACGATATCCCCTCCTTTTATAGCCGGTGCAGGAGCTTTAGAGAATTGAAGTTTGGCGCTGGTTAGATCAGACGGCTCGTCACCTCGAAGCACTTGCCTCACAAGCTCCTCTTCATTGACTCCCGCTTCTCCCAACTCTTCTTTCTTTTTCTTGATGATGAGCTCCCAAGCTTCAGCAACAGATTCAAGATAACCTTCGCCAAGAAAGGTCAAGTCGCTGCGGAGAAGGACTTTAGCATTATATTCGACGATAAGCGGATCGAACAAGTCCTTGATCTCATTCCTGCCAAACTCGATGGCAGCTTTTACCCAGGAGTTAGCTTCTTCGAGCACTTCCTTTCTGCCCTCTTCACAGGCCTCTTCCTTTAGAGCTTCAATCTTGGCAAATTGTTCGTCGAGCTTTGTTCTTAAGCTTCTTGCCTCGACGATCTCTTCACAGTATCTTTGCGATTTTTCTTGCGCCTCAATCTTTTCCTTCCTCTCTTTATTTAATAATTTTTCAACCTCTTCAAAACGGTGAGCTAGGGCATCTTTCTCCTTTTGCAAGGAGTCCTTTTCTAGAGCCAGAGTGCCGCTGCGATGAAGTGCCACGTCAAGTTCTTTTTTGTGTGAAGTCTCCAGGCGATTTACCGCCTCTGCTGTTACTTTTGCATTCTTCTCTGCTTTAGCAAGTTGGATTTTATACTCAAGCAGCTCAGCGTACTGATGCTTGATGATGTCCTTGTCATGAATAGCCTCCAACATAAGGCGGTCGATTTCATGTTGGCGCTCGATGGAGACTTCGGAGATTTTCTCGGCCAAGTGAATAAATGATTCATGCTGGACATACACGTCATTCATGCATGCTAGAGAGCTCTCCTTGGCGCTTTCGGGAATGACGTGTATGGAAGGGAGGAACCTAAGTCCATCAAAGCAGATTCTTGGAAAGGTAGCTTTAAGTTCATCTAACTTCACTGCTGTCGTAGAGTCAGGAGCGGGAACCGGTGGAGGCGGATCGGAAGTAACAAGTGGATGCTTGCCGGAACGGCGTTCGCGTGACTGCCTTAAACTGGACGACCCAGAATGTTGGTCATGAGGCATGGTGACATGAGAGGCGCGATGTGAAGAACTCTCTCCACTGTGAGCGGGCAGGTTAGAATGAACATCGTGACGAGAAGCGTGTGGTTGGGACTTCCGTTTGGATGAGGAAGAAGATTCCCTTGAATAATAATCTTTATCTCCCCCATCAACGTTTTCTCTATGTCTCCCGGATTCAGAATCTCGGCTCGAGCGATAATAAGTAGAAGAACCCCAAAGATGGTCGAAGGTGCGAGACGGTGACAATGCACCTGTAATGAACCAAATAAGAGCATATCAAGAATTGTCGCACGAAGAACTAATAACAAGTGTATAGTGAAGTGCAAGTGTTTGTGTGTGTCCTAGTGCTCCCCTCGACAGACCGGTAACGGTGGCTTTACTCATCAGAGTATTCTCCTCTATGTTGGAAGGTTGGACGCCTTCACCGCTTCTACTAGGGGAGTTGAGCCCTTCGATGTTGATGTTAGGAAAGTTGTAGGTCATTATATCGTCTGGGATTAGAAGGTCGGAGAATCCCATCAATGAGCTTTCCATGTGTTGAGAGAATGACTCCTTTTCAATTAGAGTAATGACGGAGTCCGGATTTGCCCCGGCCTTACTTTTGCGCAGCCGTTACACCAACTTTTTCTTCCTCTTAAAGGGTGCTTGCGTTTGACCGATCTACGGCGGTTCAGCCACCGGCGCTTTTCCAAGACCTACATCTTCATTTCTCGACCCAATCTCTAGAGATTCTTTGATCTCCCCCTCTTTGGTGTCTTCCCGAGTTCTTTCAATAGGGGGCACAACGGGGTCACTGTCTTTACTCTTCCTTCGAAAACAATTTTCAGGGCCGCTTTACTCCCGGGGAGTCCAATTTTTCGGCCATTTTCCAACAGCCCGAATAGTGAAAGTAACTCGTCAGTAATAAGAAGTTTAATATCCCGATCCTCAACGGGAGTGGGACGAATGGCAGCAACAGCTCTAGAAAACTCAACGCCTTTGGGTCAGGGACGAATACCTGAAAAAACTTGGGATGTTAGTATATTCAAAGAAGAAATTATGATGTGAGTCATCGAACTAAAAAGAAAAGCATAAGTAACACTTACGTCCTTCTAACCATCTCCTTGCGAAGCTAGGAGGACATCGTACATAAAACCACTCGTGCTTGAATAGAGAAAGCTTGTTCCATGCACCCGTCAAGGCTTGGCATTTAGGCAAGGGTTCAAGGAAGACATATGAGGGACTCCCTGACCGTCTTTTGAAGTTGTAGATATATATGATGTCTTTGGGGGTAGGTGGATGGAACAGAACGTTCGTAAAAAGAAGGAAAGTCCCATGGATGAAAGCATATATGTTGGGATGTAACTGGGTAGGAGCGATCCCCAGGTACCTCAAAATTTCCCGAATGAAGGAGTTGAAGGGTGGCACACATCTAGTCAGCACATAAATTTGTTGCAAGCAATATATCCAGCTAGGGGCAAGTGAGGTCTGTCCTACCTTGTTGGAACTAGAACATCTTTGAATGGGATTCCATGGATGGAGCCCAATCGACAAAGCACGGCTTTGCCAATTCTAGATGCTTGTGAGTCAACAGGATTATCTAGAATGATGGCACCCTCAACGGCATCGAGAGCCGGACTGATGACTTCTGCAGGAAGGATCGAAATATCAGAAAAGAGATTCATTTGCGAGTTAGATGCTTCTGCTTGTTGTACGTGGTGGCTCGAAGAACGTTTTTTCAGATATAGTGGTAGAGATTGATCTAGCTTCAGGACTGGTATGTCTTGCAGCTAATTCAGAAGACATTTTGATTAAGCGCTTCGTGCAACTTGAGATCTATATCGGCTATACTTAGTAGACAATCAACATTAGAAATAATAACATGTTCCCCATGTGTCATGTGTGAACTAGTGCAGTGCAGTGCAGTGTGAAACAAGTATGGACAGTTCGGAATCGTAAAAGCAAGAATGAAATGACAAGACTTAGAATTACATCCAGAGAGATCGTCATTGCTGACTCTCTCAATCAACAAGAAAGTTGATCGACAACAAGAGCTTTAGGATCGGTTATCGACATATTGAGCTATGAAGTTTTTTTTATCCAAGTTTTTTATCCAGTTTTTTACTTACACCATGTCAAGAAGTCCGGAAATATGTCCATTTCAACTTAAGTCCAGCAGTCCAAGTCATTTTACGTTCGGGCAAGGCAGTGTGCAATTCAGTGTTTAAATGACTTAAGTTAAGTTAGCATTCATTGTCAAAACCGATCCCTCAACTCCCTGTGCCGATCCCTTACCTTCAACCTCTATATTGAACCCTTAAATGTTAACTCCTACTGTTTATCGACAAGATTTCTATCGGTTTAGAAATTTGCCAAAAAATTTCAAATTAAAATTTACCGCAAGCGCACGGCGTACACTTTGTAGTAAGTAGCGAATACGGGTCGATCCATAGGGAATTGTGAGAGATTAAAAATCTATTCTATCAAATTAGACCAAATGGAGGAGAAATTGTTAACTAGAAATAAAATGAAGCTAAAACTAGAATTGAAATTTGATTTAAAAACTATTGAACTAGAGAACAATTTAGAGGCAAATCCACTCTCATATTTTTGTAAATCAACAAACAAACACTTTGTGATCTCTAGCTTTTGATATTAAGTGAAATATTATTGTATTTATCATAAGTATGATTTGTTTATGTTATTAATTAACATAACTCAAGCCATCAAACTATAATACAACAAACAAACCACTTATAATTCTCATGAAAATGAAGCCAAAGCAAAATCTATTTTAAGTATGATCTATTTACTATTGTAACTAGTAATATAGATCATCAAATTTCATTTTTACTTTAATTTCACAATCAAAAATGGATTAGCAAATGATGATGCAAAGTGTGTTTATGTTGAATAAGAGTAGCTCATTTGCATAAGCAATATAAGCTATCAAACCCACTTGTATAAACTTGCATCAAAACTCACTTCATGAAGCATAAACCAAATGTGATCATAAATCATAAAATGTTGAAATTACATAAGATTTGAGAGCTTCATTACCCCTAAATTGAAGGGGTTTAGGTACTCATTTGTGGCATTGAAGCAACACAAGTAACTTTCAACATTAAAAAGAGAAGAAAATAGAGAATAAGAAAAGAAGAGAATGTAATTAAACTACTTACAACAAAAGAAATTAAGCTACACTACTTGCATGAATGTAAAACTATTCTACTAAAAAGAAAAGAAAAGAACATAAATAAAAGCATTAACATGAAAACAAAGAAAAGCATGTAGAGAAAGGAGAAGAAAGAGGCTTGGAAGCCATTTTTATTTCATAGAACATTGAGCTTACAATTTGATCTCTTAATTTCCTAAGTAAAATGAAAGAGTAGAAGATAATTTACATGTACATAAGAGGGCTATTTATACATGCATAAAACCCTAATTCTATTTTTAGAGGGCTTCCCAAAATACCCCTTAGGAAGTGTGGAGGCCAAGTAATCATTAGCTTCTACTAATCATCATTTAAGTGTACATGAAGCCATTAATTCCATAAGCATGTTCATTAGCGTCTAATTTGTACATTAAGGTAGGTGGGTAGGTGGGGTCCTCCATGGTCTTCACTTTGAATTATTTCCCTCTTCTTTCCTTTGTATTCATTTTTGCATGCATGTATCTTCATATAAGCCTCTTCCATATGCATCCAAATTCCTTTAAAAATCATCAAAAATGTCCAAGTAAATATTCTCAAATTTACACATGCACAAAAATGACCATTTTACCCCTGAATGAAGATAAAAATATGATGGTTTGAAAAATAATTGAATTTTGGTTTTAACATGTACAAATGCCCAAATATGATGTTTATTTAAATAAAAAGAGATAAAATATGGATGTAAATATATGCACATTTACGTGCACATCAAATACCCCCACACTTATCTTTTTATTCGTCCTCGAATAAAGGAAAACTAAGATAAATCCGTTTTCGTGGGGAGCACGATTGCATTGAGCGTATGCAACAAGCCGTTAAACCTCTAGGTGTCCCCAGTAGGACGAGTGTTGTCTCGTAAGGGTTTTCAGCGGATACTACCTACAAAATCCAGATGTAAAGTGAAAATATTTACAAAATGCAAGATTTGTTTACAATGGGATGAATGCAAGTTCTTGAAAATATTTACAAATGATGGATTTACTCTTAAATCGACACAAAGAAGTTAAATATAAGTCTTGGTCATTATCTTGAAAATTTAAGTCATTTACTCGTCAAAATTTCCAACAAAAATCAAGTCATCATAACAAATAGACAATAGTTTAACTCGTTGTTTCGGTTGATAACAAAGTGTAACTATGAAATAAATCCTTAGTTGATTATCAAAGTTTGTCAAAGTGGTATTCTCGTTTCTTTTCAAAAACAAGTTAAATCAAACAAGTTACAATGGTGCTTGGATTTCAATTGCTTACTCTCTCTTACTTGAAAATTTCATTGATATTGACAATATTTACATATGCCTAACTCAGGTAAACTGAGGCCATATATATTACCCGTGCACTGCTTTGCGGACTGATGTTAGAGGAATATAGAGCATGGCGAGTGAACACACAAGTGTGAACACTTATCGAATGTGGGCGTTATTAAAAGAATTTTTATATACATACACCTAACTCAGATAAACTGAGGCCAGATATACCGATCATGCACTACCTTTCGGGCTTACGTGAGAAGGGTACAGAGCATGGCGAGTGAAAACATGAGTGTGAACACATGACTCTAGGTGTAAAAAATATATATATACATATATACAAAATGTTTTTTTTACAAATATATACAAATATACAAATGTTAAAAAATGGAAAACAGAATTCTCTTTTTTTTTAGAAAGAGAGAGTTTTGCAAAATCATCTTAGCACCATTTAACTTAGTAGATAAAAATGTTATATCCTTTACTTTAAATTTACCATTTTTTATACAAAGATTTTCAGTTAGAACATACTTCATAATTAACACATATGAACCTTCCTATATACTAGTTAAACCATTGTTATTTGTAATCAAACTTCATTTTTATTTTTGTTAAGACAAATAAATTTTCAAAAGTTTCAATTTATTAACCAAAACTTATACTTATCCCATAGCATTTCCTCAAAAATATATCAAAATGCTAAAAAGAAAATGTTTTTGAGATTTTGAAATTTTGAGATTTTTCTTTAAGTCAAAAATAAAAATGAAAGTTAAAAAAATGCCATGAAACTTAAAAATTGAAAATGAGACTCCCCCCCACCCTTAATTTTGACTGTGTCCCCATGGTCAATGCATGATATAATGAGTGTAATGAGTAAAACTATGTACATATTTACAAAAGAGGGATAACATTCTTACTAGACGTAGCTTGGCTCATGAAGGATCATGATCTCCTCCTCTTGGTTATTTGGCAATTCCAAGAAAGGTTTCAAACGATGACCGTTGACTTTGAAAACCGATCCATCCCAGGGGTTTTCTATTTCTACGGCATCGTGTGGAAAAACAGTTCGTACTAGAAATGGTCCAGTCCATCTCGATTTAAGTTTCCCAAGGAATAAATGAAGTCTTGAGTCATATAAAAGAACTTTTTGGTTAGGCGAAAACGTTTTCCTTAGGATTGACTTGTCATGAAAAACTTTGGTTTTTTCTTTGTAAATTTTATCATTTTCATATGCGTCGTTCCTAAGTTCTTCTAGTTCGTTGAGTTGTAGTTTTCGGTTTTCGCTAGCTTTCTCAAGATCAAAGTTTAAATTCTTAATTGCCTACAGTGCTTTGTGTTTGATTTCAACGGGTAAATGGAAAGCTTTACCGTAAACAAAACGAAATGGGGACATCCCAAGGTTAGTTTTAAAAGTAGTACGGTAAGCCCAAAGCGCGTCGATCAATTTCTGAGACCAATCTTTTTGATTTTTATTAACAGTTTTCTCCAAGATTTGTTTTACTGTCGATTTGAAACTTCAACTTGGCCACAAGTTTGAGGATAATACGGAGTGGATAACTTATGGGTTATCGAGTATTTTTTCATTAAAGTTTCAAAAGAACGGTTGCAAAAATGGGTCCCGTTATCACTGATTACTGTGCAAGGTGTGCCGAACCTTGAAAAGATGTTTTCTTTGAGAAATTTCACAACAATTTTACGGTCATTGGTTTTGCAAGGAACGGCTTCGACCCATTTTGAAACATAATCGATAGCGAGAAGGATATACAAGTTTCCAAAAGAATTGGAAAAAGGTCCCATAAAGTCTATACCACATACATCAAAGATTTCGATCGTAAGAATGGGGTTTAGTGGCATCATATCTCATCGAGAAATTCGTCTAAGCATTTGACATCGATCGCAAGTTTTACAAAATTCAAACGAGTCTTTGAAAAGAGAAAACCAATAGAAACCACACTGAAGCACTTTTCCGCAGTTTTTCGAGGACCGAAATGTCCACCACATGCTTGATCGTGGCAAAATGAAAGAACACTCCTAATCTCATTATCCGGAATGCAACGTCGGATGATTTGGTCGGGACAATATTTGAACAAGTATGGATCGTCCCAATAGAAATACTTCACTTGGGACATGAAATTGCATTTTTCTTGTTTGGACCATGATGAGGGAGTTTCTTTAGTGACTAAGTAGTTCACTATATCAGCATACCATGGGTCGATAGAAATTGAAAGGAGTTGTTCATCGGGAAAGTTTTCATTGATTGGCAAAGAAGATGGTGCGTTCGGAAGACGAGACAAGTGATCAGCTATGACATTATCGGATCCTTTTTTGTCTTTAATTGTAAGGTCAAATTCTTAAAGTAAAAGGATCCAACGAATCAAACGGGATTTAGCATCCTTTTTAGCGAAGAGACATCGAAGCGTAGAGTGGTCTATGTACACAGTAATGTGTGAACCTATCAAGTATTGTCGAAATTTTCGAGAGCAAAAATGACAGCTAGAAGCTCTTTTCGGTTGTTGTGTAGTTGAGTTGAGCGTCGTTCAAACTCATACTCACGTAGTAAATGACGTGAAGGATCTTGTTGATGCGTTGTCCTAAGACAGCACCAACGGCAAAGTTCGAAGCATCACACATTATTTCTAAAGGAAGATCCCAATTGGGCGCACAAATGATTGAAGCAGAAATGAGTTCATTCTTAAGACATTCAAAAGAAGAAATACAATCACAGTTAAAATCAAAAGGAACGTCTTTTCCAAGAAGAGTCGTCAAAGGACGAGCGATTTTACTAAAGTCTTTCACAAAGCATTGGTAGAAGCAAGCGTGTCCTAGAAATGATCGAATGTCTTTAACAGTTTTGGGAATGGGTAGATTTGCAATGACATCGATTTTCGCTTTGTCTACCTCAATGCCTTTATTTGAGATGATATGTCCAAGGACTATGCCTTGTTTGACAATAAAGTGGCATTTTTCCCAATTCAAAGTCAAATGTTTTTCTTTACATCGATTTAGAACCAATTCGAGATGATGTAAACATTGGGAAAAAGAATCGCCAAAGATTGAGAAATCGTCCATAAAAACTTCTAGAAAGCGTTCAATCGTGTCGAAAAAGATTCCAACCATGCATCGTTGAAAGATCGTAGGAGCGGTACAAAGTCCGAATGGCATACGTCGATACGCAAAGGTACCAAATGGACATGTGAAAGTTGTTTTCTCTTGATCTTCGGGAGCGATGGAATTTGATTATAGCCGGAATAACCATCAAGGAAGCAGTAAAATTCGTGACCGGCTAAACGTTCGAGCATTTGGTCAATGAAGGGAAGAGGGAAGTGATGATCTTTTCATGTTGCGGCATTTAGTTATCGATAGTCAATGCAAACACGCCAACCCGTTTGAGTACGAGTTGGAATAAGTTCATTTGAATCGTTCTTGACAACGGTTAGCCCAGACTTTTTCGGTACAACGTGAATTGGGCTAACCCATGAACTATCAGAGATTGGGTAAATGGTTCCTTTGTCGAGAAGTTTAAGAATTTCATCACGCGCCGCATCTTTCATTTTTGGATTAAGCCTTCTTTGCGCCTCACGAACAGGCTTGGCATCGTCGATTAAATGAATGCGATGTTGAACAATAGCAGGACTAATCCCCTTTATATCAGAGATCGACCATCCAATCGCTTCCTTGTTTTTCGAAAGAATAAAAAATAAGGAGGTTTCTTGGTCAAGGGAGAGAGTTGCAGAAATTATGACGGGTAATGTTTCGTTATCACCTAAGTATGCGTACTTAAGGTGATCGGGAAGTGGTTTGAGGTCCAACTTCGGGAGTCTTTGGATCCAAGAATTGGGTTGAGATTTGGACTCAACTGCAAGCGATTCAAAGGGAAGAGTGTATTCAATTTCACTGGTAATTTCGTGAAACAATTTTTCATTTCAGCTTTGTGTTTGTCGCTAAGGTCAAGTGTCTCATTTTCGAAGTTTTCGTGAATGGCACTAACTTCCAACGTTTGGTTATGAGGTTCGTTTGATTGGCTTTCAAGATTGAAAATGTTGAGATCCAAAGTCATGTTTCCAAAATAAATTTTCATCGATCCGTTACAACAATTGATTAAGGCGTTCGAGGTGGCTAAGAATGGTCGGTCTAAAATCAGTGGAATTTGACTTGCGGGATTTGACACGGGTTGTGTTTCGAGAACAATAAAATCAACGGGGAATATGAATTGCCCTACTTGAATGAGCACGTCTTCGATTCCTCCCACGGGCTTCTTAATGGAACGATCGGCAAATTGAAGCGTGACTTTTGTGGGTTTGAGCTCACCTAAGCCTAATTGTTCGTACATGGAATATGGAATCAAGTTGACACTCGCGCCTAAGTCTATCAAACATTTGTTAATCGTCTTGTCACCAATTGTACACGAAATCATAGGGCAGCCAGGATCTTTGTATTTTAAAGGCATGGATTGGGATAAGACTTCACTCAGACTGGCGGCTAAGAAGACTTTTTTGGGCACTTGAGTGTGTCGCTTCTGGGTACACAAGTCCTTAAGGAATTTAGCATACGTTGGAACTTGCTGAACGATGTCAAGAAGCGGAATGCTAACTTTCACTTGTTTAAAAATTTCCAACATCTTTTCCATTTGGTCCGAGTGTTTCTTTGGTCGAAGACGATGTGGAAATGGAACATGATACTCGGTAGGCAGGTCTACTCGAGTAGAGGAAGAAGAATTTTGGTTAGCATTTGATTCAACGTTTGGCTCCACATTCTGTTCTGAGTCGTTCGTTGTTTTAGAAGTGTCGAGAGAAGTTTTCGGTAAATCGTTTGGATTAACGACTTGATTATCGATTTGTTTACCGGAACGTAAAGTTGTGATAGCATTCAATTGGGTGACGTTGCTACCTTGAACAACATGGGCTTGATTTGAATTTGCGTTTTTATTTCTGGGATTTGAAATGGGTTGGCTTGGGAATGTTCCTCTTTCACGTTCACTCACAGACTTGGCTAATTGACTCATTGCATTTCGAGTTTTGCAATTGATTGGTTCGTGTTTAGCATATATGAAGTCAATAAATTTTGCAAATTGCTGTTTGATTGAAGGCTTTGAGTAGTTGCTTTAGCCAACATTTCAAGAGTTTTCTCAAGCGAAGTTAAACGTTTATCGTCTTGGGGAGGATGAGCAGAATTCGGTTGAAAATTTGATTGTTGCGGTTGATTATGGGATGGACCCGCAAAGTTTGGTTGAAAATTGTTGGATTGAAAAAGAGGATTCGAAGCATTATTTGGGGATGCTTGAAAATTGGGACGAATCGTATTCGTGTTGGGATTGTTTTGGTTCCATGCAAAATTTGGATGGTTTCTCCAACCAGGGTTGTACGTTGGAGAAAACGGGTCATTTTTGGCTTTGTTGAAAGCATTGATTTGTTCGACGGAATTGGGACATTGATCGGCTATATGATTAGGATCGTTGCATTTATAACACATTGGTTGGGAAGCTTGGTTCATTTTATTCGATGAGAAAACGTTATCGAATTTTTTAATCAGTGTGTCGATCTTAGCTTCCAAAGCAACAGAAGATCCTATCGAGTGTGCACTCGATCGTGAGTAGATTGATTTTTCGTTCGAACGTTCCCATTGGGATGATTTTTCGGCGAGGTTTTCAAGAAATTTCCAAGCATCATCGTGATATTGGGCAAGAAAGTTGCCTTGGCACATTGATTCGAGCATGGTACGTGAGCTATTTTCGAGTCCATCGTATAAAATTTGGCAAATTGTCCATTTTTCGAAATTATGGTGTGGACATTTTATCAAAAGCTCTTTGAATCTTTCAAAATATTTTCCAAATGGCTGTCCCTTGAATTGATGAAAGTATACAATTTCGTTTCGGATTCTACTCGTTTTTCCAAAGGGTAGAACTTTTTTAAGAAAGCTTTTACGAATTCTTCCCACGTTTTAATCGAGTTCGATGGTAAGCTGTACAACCATTTTTCAGCGTAATCCGTAAGAGCGAATGGGATTAATCGAAGTTTGATTCTGTTATTAGAAAGTTGTTGGAGTTTAATGGTTGCACAAACTTGTTCGAATTTAGTCAAGAAGATGTATGGATCATCGTGTTCGAAATTGCCAAATTTCGGAAGAGTGGCAATATGGTTTGAGTGAATTTCGAAATGGTTACCCATAGGGGCGGGTAACGTGATGCAAGATGGAATAGAAACTCTATCGGGAAAGGTTCTATCCATAAGATTTCGAGGGGCGTTCTCGTTCGCCATTTCGGGAGGATCGTTTGTTCGAGTTAAATGGTTTGTAGAAGGGTCGCGAGTCCAACGATTTGTTGTTGTGTCACGAGTCTAAGTACTCATGCATAAGTGAAAGTCGAGAAGAGAAAGAAGTTAGAATCGAGTTTAGTGAATGAAATAAGATTTGAAAATCAAAGTGAAATTTTTTTTAGAGGAAGAAAAATATTTACCAAGTGAAATTTATTTTCAAAAGATAAGTTTGATTTTTGTTTTTGGTTTTTCAAATTTTTAAATTTTTTTTTTGTATTTTGAATTTTCAAATTTTTTTTTTTAAAAAAAGGTTTTAATTTTTTTTGTGGAATTAAAAACTAAGTTAAGAAAAATTTACAATTTTTTTTTATTTTGGATTTTTTGATTTTTTTTTATATATGCATGAACTAATGCAACTAAATGAATGCAAAGGACTTAATTACAGTTTTCTGTCCTTAGTAGCTCCTAATCCAAAATTGTATAATCACACTTTGTCTTAATTCAACAAAAATATTTCTCAGACAGGTAACGGGCAGGAGTTATCGGTGCACCACGAACCACCATAGCAATGCAACCGAAGGTTTAAGTACCTTCAGAGGAAAAACCAGTATAATATTTACGTATCACCGCAATTTTTATAACTGGTTATTACTCTGCCGTAGCCTAGACACCAAGAAATAAAATTGTTCAAAGAAAACAATTGTGAAGATACAATTAAGCCCTAGATGAGCTCGCGACACCCTTAAGTCGAATGTCTAACCTTTATTATTAGTCAAATTCTATGATGAAATGCATTTGTGGGCTAAGGAAAGGGTGATGAAATCCCTCGCCTTATGTGAATTGGGGTATTGCCCTTAGAAAAGAAAATAAGATGAGATGGATGCAAAACAAAAATTAAACGTGAATTTACAATGCAACTAAAATGAAGTTTGTTTTTCGTTTTTGGATTTTGAATTTTTTTTTGTATATATAAATGCAAATGCAAGCAACCAACAATGCACTAGAGATAAAAGCACAATACCAGAGCGTGTAGATTATTAATTATTATTTCTTAAGCGACAATTTTTTTATAAGCAAGCGGCAATTTTTTTTATAAGCAAGCAGCAATTATTTTTGGGCAAGCAGTTCTTCCTTTTAATCCGCTTTGGCAACCTGAAATGAAAAACAAGATATATTCAACAATTTTTATTATTATTATTATTTAGTATGTTTATCAAAGATGAAAAACAAAATAAGCGAAAACAAAACAATTGAAAATAAAATAAATGAAAACTAAAACAAGTGAAAACCAATGAAAAATGAAAATTAAACAAAGTTGAACTTTTTTGGATTTTTTTTAAAAAAAAATTTTTGGAGAGGAAACTTAAAAGCGAAGTTTTACTTAAAAAAACAATTTCAAATATATAAGGGTGGCACTAAAAACAAATTAAAACTAAGCAAACCAAAACAAATTCAAAGAATTTTTTTTTGAACTAAAAGAAAACAAATATTTTTTTTTAGAAAAAAAAATGAGTAAAGGAAATTAGAAGAAATTATTTACAACTCAAAGTAAGCAATTCTTTTCTTTTTTTTGAAAAACATTTGAAAACACAACCCCAAACAACTCAACTAAAAACAAATCAACTTCAATACGCTATTTCTCTTCTTCTTCTTTTTTAAAGGTATTAAAACAAAAGGAAAAAAACTGTTAAAACAAAACAAAGTCTCAGATCAACAGGCCCGTTACCAAATATGTACAAAAGAAAAACAAACCACTGTTCTTTACTGAAATAAAAAAATCGAAAGTGAAATCAAAAATTAAAATGAAATCCCGAACGTCGAGAGAAAAGAAAATTGCTCGAAGCACTGTTGCAGGCGGATTTGGCGACAATCAATGGTGATTTGGGGATTGGCGCGACCCACTGGAGTAGTTCTCGAGGAGGATTGGGTGTGGGCGTCGAAGTCAGTGGAATTGTTGGAGTTGTTCGACTGCAGTTGTGGTTGTCGAGTGGCGGTGGGGTTGCGTGGAGGTCGCGATTGAGTGCAGGCAAATGTGGCGATTTGGTTATTGGGTGTTCGAGTTGGAGGGAGGTGGTTGTTTTAGCTTGGCAGTAAAGGGGTTGGTGAGTGGTTGGGGTTTTGACTTTGGTCACAGAGCAGTGACAAGCTGAAGACGGTTTATGGCAGCGAAGGAGTGGATGAGTTTGCAGAGAAGTGACTCGAGAGTATGTTGATGTGCGAGGTAATTGTCAGAGGTGTAGTGTGAGATGGCTAGGAGGAGCGTGGTGGGGATTGATTGTCTGAGGCGGGTTGAGGTTACGTGAAGTAAGCTGGTTGGTTGTCTGGATGAGGTGATGAAGTATGGTCTGAAGGAAATAGTGTGGATCGAAGTTTTTGCACGGTAGTGTTTGATTTTTGAAGTTGCACTATCGGTTGTAGTATGGTGTGGGATGATGGTGGTCTTATGTGGTCTGTAGTGGTAAGGAATATGGTTGTATGGAAAACAGAGAAGTTTTGTTGTTTGTGAAGTAGATGATGAGAATGTTTGTGAAGTTTGTAGTGCTGATGGTGATGCACAGTGGAAGATGATGGTGATTTTGTGTGGTGAATGGGAAATGTTGTTTTTTTGTAGAGGAGATTACTGGTGGCAGCAGTATGAAGTTGAGGCAGAGGGTATGGCAGCAGTTTGATTGGGGTGCTGTGTTTATGGCTGTGAAGTTGGCATCAGCTTGAAGTCCAGATGATGGTCGCAGTGTTAGTTGTATGATGTTTGGAAGCTATTTGTTGGTGGTGGGATTATGTAGTCGGCAATGGGTTAGGCAGTTTTGGGTATTGTGGCTTGAAGTTTGGATATTGCAGTTGTGTTGGTCGGGATGAATGTAAGTCGGTATGTAAAGGGAAGATGGTTGTTTACTGGGGATGTTTGTTGAGATGTAAAGAAGGCGGCAGTGATTGGGTTGTGAAAGTGCATAGTTCGATTGATGTAGGTGGAAGTTGGTAGCTGGGGACTTGTTGTTGAAGTGGAGTTGTTTGGAGATATGCTATGGGGAGTGGTGTGTTAAGAGGTGGTTGGTTGACTGTCGAATGTAGTAACAGAAGGAATGGTGATGGTGTATGGTTTGATGGTTGAAGGATGGGATGTATGTAAGGCAGGGTTGATATGCACTGGGTTAACAGTTTTGAATGCAAATGTGCACACAGCAACAAATGCACAGGGCAGTGTAAAAATGTAAATGAACAGTGAACAATGTTTTTTTTAAAAGAAAATTGTAAATGTAGAAATATGAATGCAAATGTAATTGAAAATGGAAAACAATAAAGAAAAAATTGTTTTGAAATTGTGATTGCCTTTTTTTTCTTTTTGTTGTTTTTTTAATGAAGAGATGCAAATGCAAAATGAAAAGAGAACAACAAGCACACAACAAATTGAAAGCTAAAATCAAACAAACAACACACAATTTTTTTTTAAATGCACACACACACAAAACAAAAATCAAACAAACTAATTCGAAGAATAGAAAAACAAATTCCCCGGCAACGGCGCCAAAAACTTGTTGATCGACAAGATTTCTATCGGTTTAGAAATTTTCCGAAAAATTTCAAATTAAAAGTTACCGCAAGCGCACGGCGTACACTTTGTAGTATGTGGCGAATACGGGTCGATCCGCAGGGAATTATGAGAGATTAAAAATCTATTCAATCAAATTAGACCAAATGGAGGAGAAATTGTTAACTAGAAATAAAATGAAGCTAAAACTAGAATTGAAATTTGATTTAAAAACTATTGAACTAGAGAACAATTTAGAGGCAAATCCACTCTCATATTTTTGTAAATCAACAACAAACACTTTGTGATCTCTAGCTTTTGATATTAAGTGAAATATTGTTGTATTTATCATAAGTATGTTTTGTTTATGTTATTAATTAACATAACTCAAACCATCAAACTATAATACAACAAACAAACCACTTATAATTCTCATGAAAATGAAGCCAAAGCAAAAGCTATTTTAAGTATGATCTATTTACTATTGTAACTAGTAATATAGATCATCAAATTTCATTTTTAGTTTAATTTCACAATCATAAATGGATTAGCAAATGATGATGCAAAGTGTGTTTATGTTGAATAAGAGTAGCTCATTTGCATAAGCAATATAATCTATCAAACCCACTTGTATAAACTTGCATCAAAACTCTCTTCATGAAGCATAAACCAAATGAGATCATAAATCATAAAATGTTGAAATTACATAAGATTTGAGAGCTTCATTACCCCTAAATTAAAGGGGTTTAGCTACTCATTTGTGGCATTGAAGCAACACAAGTAACTTTCAACATTAAAAAGAGAAGAAAATAGAGAATAAGCAAAGAAGAGAATGTAATTAAACTACTTACAACAAAAGAAATTAAGCTACACTACTTGCATGAATGTAAAACTATTCTACTAACAAAGAAAAAAAAAGAACATAAATAAAAGCATTAACATGAAAACAAAGTAAAGCATGTAGAGAAAGGAGAAGAAAGAGGCTTGGAAGCCATTTTTATTTCATAGAACATTGAGCTTACAATTTGATCTCTTAATTTCCTAAGTAAAATGAAAGAGTAGAAGATAATTTACATGTACAAAGAGGGTTATTTATACATGCATAAACCCCTAATTCTATTTTTAGGGGGCTTCCCAAAATACCCCTTAGGAAGTGTGGAGGACAAGTAATCATTAGCTTCTACTAATCATCATTTAAGTGTACATGAAGCCATTAATTCCATAAGCATGTTCATTAGCCTCTAATTTATATATTAAGGTAGGTGGGTAGGTGGGGTCCTCCATGATCTTCACTTTGAATTATTTCCCTCTTCTTTCCTTTGTATTCATTTGTGCATGCATGTATCTTCATATAAGCCTCTTCCATATGCATCCAAATTCCTATAAAAATCATCAAAAATGTCCAAGTAAAAATTCTCAAATTTACACATGCAAAAAAATGACCATTTTGCCCCTGAATGAAGATGAAAATATGATGGTTTGAAAAATAATTGAATTTTGGTTTTAACATGTACAAATGCCCAAATATGATGTTTATTTAAATAAAAAGAGATAAAATATGGATGTAAATATATGCACATTTACGTGCACATCACCTACCGATCCCTCATCCCAACTTTTTTACCGAACCCTACACTTCAGCTACCAACACCGATCCCTCAACTCAAGACCAACTACTGATCCCTCTCCGCAAATGTTTCTGGTCCATGTACTAAACAAACCACTTCAGTTCCTAAACCTACCTGTGTCGATCCCTCGTCCAATGCAACCGCATTGCCGACCCCTCACTTAACTTACCCAAAAGCAATTTTATCTCGTTTACCATTACAAAACTTTAACTTCCCTCCAAGCCTCTAGGAATACCCAACCGAACCCTCTTCCTTCTTCCTCCTTCTCCAGCTTCTTCACCTTCTCCTCCTCTCCCGCCTGACTTGGCAAAACCCATCAAACTATTCGCCTAAAAATGACTCGACTAGTACGATTAAAAGAGGGAAACATACCTATATGAATTAAGTTATAAGCGAGTTGTTGGAACTCAGGATTAGAGGTGAACTACTAACGATTTGGATTGAGGATGATGTTTCGTGTTTGGATGTAGTATTAAAGGTGAAGATTTTTCTTCTATTGTTCAGCAAAAGGGGGATGGCGATGAGAAGGTTCGGGTGTGTGTTTGTTCAAAGGGCAGGAAAAGAGGGTTGAGAGATGTGAAGTATAAAAGTGTGAAGAGGAAGAAAGGGAGGCAAGTTTATATAAGTGCAATTGGGGAGAGAAGTCCAATCGGTTAGCATGGGTAGACCAAGTCTGGAAGCAAATAGGGATCGGCATTGGGATTTGCCAACCCCTAGTGGCATGTAACTAGCAAGGGATCGGCATATTAGGTGCCGATCCCTCCACGAAGAATTAAAAACAAGAGAAAAAATAAAATAATAATAAAAAAAGGGAGAAAAAGAGAATGATGATGAGAATGAATGGAAGTAAAAGGAAATGGCAGACAACTAAATACCGAATGGCGACAATCATTATGGAGGTTAGGTAGTAAAACGTAAGCGTACAGAATATAAAAACATTTGGCAACGACTTACGAACGTCCGAACAAGTCCAGAAGCCAATATAGAAACGTGTATGTGAATGTGCACATAAATGATTTAAGAACTCAACATTTTGAAATCAACTGAAATTGTGGTCTAGCCAGAAACAATCAAGTTTGAGATCGAATCAAAGGAAAGCCTAGAAGTCTCACATGACCAAATTTGTACATGCTAACGGGGTACGACATCATACTTGCATTATTGAGGATCGATAAAGGAACAGAAATCAATCAGGAAGTTATATAGACTTCTTCCCGGTAACTCGGACCTTTTTCAATTCAAAGCACGTCATGTTACTCACAAGACGTACTTTGGGAGCAAGTGTTACCCGATACCCTGACTCGGCTATATTGGGCTAATCGCGCAGGACAGATTCGACTATTGATGAGAAGAATGATCATAGGGCAACGGCTGTATGACCTAGATATAAAGTCCGGACAGTTATACGAAGCCCGGATTGAACAAAGTTGATAGATGGATGACGCGAGATGTAAGAAAGATGGAAATTAGCTTGTGTGAGATAGGGTCGGCATAGTGATTTATTAATATGGACGAGATGCTAAGGGGTTCGGTATAGCAGGGAGAGACTATAGGGATCGGCATGGATACTTGACTAGATAATCAACTTGGATAGGAATGCAGAGGGATCGGCATAAGAGTGATACCAAACTCAGTGTGGTTCAATGACACTAGAGCGATCGGCATAGCATGCAACAAACATATGGATCGGCATGATGAGTTATGTGGATGGTCGGTGTAGATGGAGTCAATAAGGGATCGGCATAGTGAAGGGTCGCCATAAGGTTCGGCATACATCTCTCAGGAGTTACGGATCGGCATAGTATGCAACAAATGGAGGGATCGGCGTTGCTCACGAAGGACGGCTCGGCATAATGTTCTGAGTGGTATGGATCAGTATACGTTAAGAAACCAAGAGGGTTCGGCACTATTATTTGGAGGGATCGGCATTTCCGTGATTAGAATGAGATTCGAACCGAAGATCTACCAAATCTAGAGCTCCACACATCCAAACACCCTGATATTTGGAACACCATCATATTAGAGCATAGGGAAGCTACCATAGGGATCGCTACCCTAAACTCAACACATGGAGGGATCGGTACCGATCCCTATCCATTGAGAGTTGGGCCTAGCCCTTCCTATGGTGGGCCCATATGGTTGAGGGGTCCTGTTGCCAAAGTTCCAGTCAGATCGGAGGCCGCCATCATCTATAAATGCAGGCCTAGGGGCCATTCTTGGGACTCTTACACTGTTGGTTAGATAACACCATTATTGTAATCAACTTCATCCATTAATTTCTTATTTCTTTTTGTTTCTTGCTATTTCTAATTGTAACCGAGTTAATAGAGAAGCAATAAAGAGAATATTCAAAGTGGACATAGGCAATCAATGCCGAACCACTGTAAATCTTGTCGTTTCTGCTTTCTGTTGTGTTTTTCTTGTTATTTTGACATATTCCTTTGTTTTCATTTAATTTCATCATATATTTCACTACTTATACCTATTCTTGGGTGTTTGTGGCCAATTTGGTTGCAAACACCATCCATAAAATCCATAGATATACTCTCCCACTTCCACTGAGAAATATCCAATGGCTGGAACAATCCTCCCGGCTTCTTCTACTACGCTTTTACCCACTAACAAGTCATACATCTAGCTACATACTCCGCTACTTGCTTCTTCATACCAAGCCAATAGAAGACTCTCTTCATGTCGCGATACATCTTGTCACCACGGGGATGCATGGTTATCCTAGAACGGTGAGACTTAGCTAGTACCTCATCTACCAAATCCATACTACGAGGAATACAAATCCTATCATCTCTCTGTAACCATCCTCTCAAGTCAATGGCATAATGCCTAAAATGACTCGATGACTCTCCTCTACCAATCCTCTCTATAATGTCTACTAGCTCTTTGTCTTCCTTCTACCTAGACCCAATACGCTCCATCAATGTAGTTTGCCCCACCCCCCAGCAATAATTGTGTGGCATCTAAGGCTGCTAGTAATCTCGGGGTAATATCTTATGATGGTCAAAAATCAAATGTAGAAATGTACTCTAAATGCCTCCACTCCAAGAACAAGAGACTCAACATTGCATGATGTCTACTAAATGCATCTGCCATTACGTTACGCTTGCCCTGGGTTTAAGAGATATAAATGTTATATGATGTCAAGAACTCCATCCACCTTTGCTATCTCAAATTCAAGTTCTTTTAGGTGGACAAGTACTTCAAGGATTTATGACCATATATAGCTCAAACCGCTCTCCTAAAAGGTAATGCCTCCATGACTTTAGCACAAAAACAATGGCCGCCAACTAAAGGTCATGAGTAGGGTAGTTCCTCTTGTGGGTCTTCAACTGCCTACTCGCATAAGTCACCACCCTTCCTTCTTGTATCAAAACCGTGCCTAACTTCATACCACAGGCGTCGGTATAAATTCTAAATGGCTTCGTCCCATTGAGTAATACCAAACCTGGTGCACTCGTCAATGCCTCCTTTAATTTGATAAAAGCATTTTCACATTTTGCATCCCATGAGAAAACTAGATTCTTTTTAGTAAGACGGGTCAAAGGAGAAGAGATCTTCGTGAAGTCCTTAATGAATTTCTGATAGTAGCCCGCCAAACCTAGGAAACTTCTCGCTTCCATGGCATACTTTAGAACATGCCAATCCTTAACTGCTGCAACCTTACTGGGATCAACTGCTAATCCACTTTTTGAGATGATATGTCCAAAAAAGCGTACCTCCTTTCTACAAAAGTGGCACTTCGAAAACTTTGCCTTCAGCTTATGCATACGGAGAGTACTGAGCACTTCTCCTAAATGCAATGCGTGCTCCTCCTCCCTTCTTAAATAGACTAGGATATCATCCACAAATACCATGACAAACTTGTTAAGCAACCCTATGAAAATTTAGTTAATCAAATCAACAAAGTAGGCAGGTGGATTGATCAATCCGAAGGGCATGACTAACCACTCATAAAGTCCATCGGGGTATGGAAGGTTGTCTCCTAAATACTATTTTCGGCTACACATAATCTGGTAGCCCAGTCAAGCTATGAGAGTACTTAGCTCCAACCAACTGATGAAAGGGATCATCTATGCAGGGCAGTGGATAATGATTCTTCTTTCTCAGTTTATTCAGCTCTCTATAACCAATGCAAAGCCTCACAAAACCACTCACCTTGGTGGCAAAGACAGTTGGTGCTCCCCACTCAAAAATGCTCCTCTTGATAAAAACCCTTCTCCAACAATTCATTAACATGCTTGATTAACTCGTGTCTCTCCTTTGGAGTCATATGCCTTAATGGTAAGGTGATGGTTTTGGCATTCTCAACAAGACATATTTTAAACTCGATCTCTCTCTAGGGTGGGAGACTGGTAACCTCAGCAAAAATGACTAGGAAATCTCTAACTACATGCACCGTATCTAGCTCATCATATGATAGGTCTAAAGAATATAAGAAACTCAACATAATCGATCCTCGAGGGTTCTAATGAAACTCCAAGATATGTCCACTGCACTTTCTCAATAGAATGACCTTCCTATCACAGTCTAAAATAGCCACATACATACTCATCCAATCCATGCCAACCCAAACCCAGACTAAGGCATCACAATCAAACTCGACCCCTAAGATAAACAACTTCAAACCCCTACACACCATAGACAAATAGGTCGATCCTCCTATGGCGTTTGACATAATTATAGGGTCCCTGACTATACTAGTGTGTAAGTGAAATTCATCAACAAGTCTACTAGAAATGAAAGAATGTGAAGCCTCAATGTCAAATAATGTTCGAATAGATAAACCAGAAAGAGTCAACACACCTTTAATCACCACTTTCTTACCCTTGTCCACCACTAGTTGTGCACTCAAGCTAGGGACTACCTCTAGTGCATAAGCCAGAACCACCTGAGCAAAAGCCTAATTTGGAGCTCTCGGTGGTGCTGTGTAAGCTCGCTTCAGATACCCAAATTGATCATAGTTATAATACTTCATCTTTGAGCAATCCATCCTGAACTCCTTAGAAAAATGTCCCATCCTACCACATTTCATACACTACATGTCCTTCTTTTGTATCTTCCCTTTCAGCCTAAATCCCTTCTTCTATTCTTCTGCTGCACTTTCTCCAGTCTTCTGAGCCTCCTCTTCCACTTCCTCCTTGGAGATGGTATTGAGTAAGGACATCTCCACTAGACCCTTATAAGTAGCACCCATAGGAATGTGACTCAAAGCTAAACCTTGGAGAGAATGGTTCATCCCTTTAGTAAATTTGAGAGCCTTCTTATATGGTGTATCAGTCAGCCCCATACCAAATTTAGCTAACTCATTGAACTAGTTGACATATTCCTTAATATACAGGTTTCGTTGCTTCAAGTGGATAAACTTCTCCAGCTGAACGCCTTCCACTGCCTTAGACAGGAACTTCACCTCAAATCTCCTACAAAACTCCTCCTAAGAAATATCTCCTTTATCAGATTCAGACTCAACAACCTCCCACCAGCTTAATGCCTAACCCTACAACTGCCATGTTGTTAACTACTTCCTCATGTCATCAGTCAAACCCATCAAGCCAAAGATCCTCTCACAAGCGCGGATCCATGTCCTTGAATCCACGTAAGACTCTGTCCTCATACACGACTTTCCTTCAAGGCTTGAAAAATATTTTCACTATTTAACAAAGTCTATAGCGGTAGGTAGGCGAACAGGAATCACACATGTCGCTCTCTCCACGGGATCTCTAGTGGGATTTAGCTTGGCCTGTCCCCTTGCTTAAAGGTAGTGGAGAACCATATCAGGATGTTCACACCAGAGACCTCGGCTACATCGCCGAAGCCTGAACCTGCGGGATCTCTCATCTTCTATCCATGAATTTTAAAAATTCCATTAGCAACTTTCCACATATAGCATAAATACAACTAAGAGATAAGAGATAACATGGCACAAATGAGAATTAGCATAGGCACTAACAAAAGAGATTTTAAAATACGAAAAAATTTGAATTATTTTTAAATATTTTATCTATATTTATATACAAACACATTTTCAAAAAGTCCATTTTGAAAACTTTTGAAGAATATTTTGGAAATCTTTTTCGAAAATCATTTTCTTTTCAAAAACTTTTCAAATACGTTCTCTCAATATAGTCCTAATCCCTAAGAAACTTTTAACCTATGCTCTGATACCAACCGTGACAACCCATACCTCCCGACATACTGATCCAATGCTCATTGTAACTTTTGGCCTCGTGTCGTGCAGAGAAATGCAGATCATCGAGTTTTCACATAACATCACAGTGACTAATAAAAGCAGGCATAACCTAAGATGTACTTTATTTTTAAAACTCACAGCGAAAGGAACAAAACACATAACACAGAAAAAATGTCCATCTCAGAAAATATCCAAATTATAGTCTTAGAATATCAGTACGTGCTCCAATACAAAGTACATAGAAAATATCCTCCAAGTCTGATAAAAGAAATAAAATGTACAAATAAGATAGAATAATACATGGAGAGCAAATATGATAAAAAGAAGTCTCCAAAGATAAGCTTGACTCTCCAATTATCAAGAATGGGCCAATCACCTACTTCTCTGTCCACCTGTAGTGGGGAAAAAGAAGGAAAGAGAATGGGTCAAACAAAAGTCCGATGAATGAGTACAAGTTTAATATGTGATGATCATGTACAATTAACTTCAAAACTATTCTAAATGACATAGGGTGTGCTACAAGTGTCCGTGGATTCCTAAGATCCATTATCGAAGGGTTCTTATCTAACACAAAGGTCGAACTACGGATCGAATCTTCACTAATGATCGACCAATGCTCCTAGAGCTACCTAATATAAAAACATCGCTCGTAGGCTACTATGAGAACTGCTCTCCTATAAATACCTATAATCATCACTATGACTCAAAAGGGAGAACCCAAAATGCACATTTGCGTAGTGTCTCATCGCATGCTCCATGTTCATCTCTCTATCATAATGCAAAATGTCTCTTATCTTGCTGCACCAGTGTCCACCTATACCATATCGCATCAGAACCATGCGTATAAGAACTCCCGTTAGTACCGGGCTCCTTCTTTACCTATATTGCCACTTACTGTACTGCACTAGGCCTGACTGTCCATATAGAATCCAACGTTAGTACCGAGCACACTCATTGGCATCCATCAGTGCTCTGTGTCCACTGAAAACTTCCTCGAGTGTTTGCTAAGCGAAACAACATCGTCCCTAGTCGACTACTCAACTCTCAATTGGGTAATCAGCTTTTTACCCAACATCGAAATAACCTAATGTCCTCTGATACGGAATTAACTTCCCTACTATCTCTAGCATATGCAATTAACCCAAACATAGGCTCAAATAACGGTCGACAATTATATAATTCTATTCTTAAATTAATAATTTTAATTAATAACCTGGGTCTTAGGCCGAGGTTCAAATTCTGCATTTTACCTTTCGAACGGTCGATCGCTAGAACTAACCGATCGACTGCTACTGGTCGACCGCTAGGGTTCCAAGTTCGAACAGTCGTACGCTATAATTAGGGTTTCCACAAATTTTAAATGTTGACTGTTGATTAATGTTAATTCATGTTGTTAGCAGTGTCCATGATCCCTAATTTCTGATTTGACCAATCCATGCTTCAATTTCAATGTTAAATTGTCTAACATAGGGTTTTACAGATTTAGGATCATCAATTTAGGGTTTTGCAATGTAATCATAAGAGGGGTGTACTCTCATCAAAGCAGGCTTAACAATTTACAATGATTCAAGTCTAATATAGTTTACATATTTCAATTTAGAGTTTTACATGTTTCAAATTAGGTTTCTAGCACCCTAAATCAACTAAAATAGTTTGAATCTAACTGTAATAATCATCTTACTAAAAAATTTCTCACTCACCTCGAACCAAGGCTCTTCCTATTCGCTTTGCCTTAGAATCGCCCCTCCAAATGGTAGCTTTGCTCGATCCGTCTATTTTCAATTGTTTTATCCTTCTAGGTTAATTTTACTCTAATTTTAAGAAATTTTAGGATCTAGATGAGAGGGAAAATTTGACAGAGTTTCGTTACTGTAAACTGTTTTGTGAGAATTAGGGTTAGGTAAGGCTAGAATTTATAAGGTTTGCAAAATGGTTTAGACCGTTAGATTTAGGTTAGCAAATATTTTCAGTAATCACGTTTGCTCATCATAAACCTGGCCGCAAAATAATTGATCTGGACCATTTGAATGCGTCATAAGGCATTCAAAGCGCTCGATTTTCCCAAGGCACGGTCAACCACCTTATTTCCCTGGTCGACCTTCAACCCCCATAAGTCGATCGGTTCCCATATTAAATTGTGTAATTTTTGTTTTAAGTTTTTTAATTTTATTTCGATTCTTCCAAAGCCTATAATTTTATGTATTAACTCGATTACGAAGTGTTATATATGAAAATAGTCTAAATGATTGCTACGAATGTAATGGTGCCATTTTCGTAGCCAAATTCGAACGTATGTGGTAAGCGCTAAAGAAGGATCTAGATCCTAAACTATCTCTAAACTCTCCTCTATATAAGCATCTCTATCCACACTTGTTTTATAATCTTTTTGAAGCCTACAAACCCTCATCATTTTTGGTCGAACCCTGCCTCCATCATCCTCCATCAATACAAGTCCAAATCAAATCAAATACAGTTCTATTCGATAGCCAATGGTCATTAATTCAGGGAGTAGCGCTCTACTGGATTGGAAATCAGTTCAAGGAGTAAATCTCATCGCTTTAAGGGGTACTTTCAGGCATTGGATGTAAGGTACTTTCCTAACTAATATATGATTATTAATTCTTACATATAGCATATATATATATATATATGTGTGTGTGTGTGTGTGTGTGTATAATATATTATATTGTTAGTTAGGTGACAATTCCAATATGCAAATTTATTATCATAGTTAGATTGGTTGTATGTTTATACATACCTTTATATTTATAAAAAAGATAGTCATATATACACCTATATGTAGCTCGGTTAAGATCAAAAGAACAAATATTCATTTTAAATAATATAATATGCAATATATATATATATATATTTATTTATGTAGTTTATAATTTAAATTTTATATCATACTTTATACAAATCATGGTTATATAATTTTGTTTATTAACTTCAATAGGTATAATATTTTTGGCATAAACAAAATATTTTATTTATATATTATTATTATTTAAATAATATTTAAATCAATTAATCATATAAATTAATTATATTAGTATATATATTATAAATTATGTTTTGTATTTTATAAAAATATATTATCACTTAACAAACTCTAACTGAAAATAATAAAACATTTTTTTAACTTAAAAATATTTAATTATAAATGATAATTTAAAAATAGATTTTAAAATTAATTTAGAATTATAAAATTATATATATTAATGTTCAAAATTACAAAATATCAATTATATTTTATTGAAAGTTTAAAATTCAAAATCAAATTTCAAAAATAAATTGTTATTAATTTAACATATATCTGTACTAATATTTATATAAAAAATATTTTTTTAAATTTAAATTTATGTGCCATGCACAAGACTTGGTCTGTGTATATTTAAAATAATTTTGTAATTTAAAATTAATAATATATATATTTATTATTTATACAGTTTTAAATATACACAATGTTAATATTTCATATATATGTTTACAAATATATATATATATATATGTGTGCGCGCATATAAAATTATTTAAATAAAAATACAGTTTATATATATACATTTGTATTTGTAGCATTATATAGATATATAAAAACATACATTTGGATAATATATTTATATATTAGATGAGCTAATGTGTTTGTTGCAGTGTAAATCCCAACATCTATACAAAAACATATTATACCTTGCATGGATTGATATGTTACACATGCATACACATATATATGTGTATATGATACACGTGTATATATATATAATATAACATAAATTAAATTATATAAAATCATTTTATAAATTTAAATAAATTAAAGATTTTATTTAAAAGACATTTAGAATATTCTGAATTAAAAAGACTTCATAGGCCCAACAAAAATTGAAAATAATAAAATAATTTGAAATTCATCCATTAATTACGCTCCGGACTGGACCAAACCCAACAATGGTATCGGAGCCCAATAGTTTATACAGTCTAAATTAGTCATGTTAGGGCTACCTAAGTAGGCTCATAGCCACTATAGTAGAGTGTTTAGAAAGCTAGTGTCAAAGGATTAGGTTTGGATAATCAAGCACTCTACCTTACCTGGCTACCTGCCTGGCCTGAATAGATATGTGAGCCCAAAAGGTTGTCATTTAATAGAAAAGCCCAATTTGAATTGGGCTTTGGACTAATTTTCAAAATTGTTTGAAAATAAAAATATAAGACATTTAAAATAAGGTATACTATTATAAAATTTATAATACAATAAAAAAATTCAAAACATTTGAAAAAATAATATGAATTAATTTTAAAATTTTAAAATTTATTAATAGGATTAGTAAAATAAATTAATTAAATAAGTTATTTAACTAATAAATTTATACATGCATTATATATTATGATATATGTTATGTTATTTTAGATGTTTTGGAATAACATAAGTATACATGTATGTATATGAATTAAATTTCGAAATTAATATAAATTAATTAAAATAGTTTAATTAAATTAATAAATTAAAAGATTACTTAATTAAATAATATACACATATATATGATATATGTGTTATACTATAAAGGTTATAGTATATAATAAATATTGAATACAAATGTTATATTAATATAATATAAAATTATTTAAAATGTGAATTAATTAAAATTTATTAAAAAGATTTAATTAGTATAATATTATGCATAGACTATTATATAAGTAATATAAAATATAAAAGTTATATAATGATAAAACCTATATAATATGAATGTTTAAATAAAGGTGGAACAATAAGAAACCCTAAATAGACTTAAGAAATAAATACATACGTAAATGTACCTATACGGTGATTTCTGATGTGTCCGACACTAGATTCACGAGGGTATTTCATAAGAAATGCATTATTCCATAAGTCGATATCACTCAATATAATATATTGAAGATTATGAATCTTCAATGTAATATTGTCCTCAACCATTTATATATTATAGATTACTTGCATACTCTTTAGTTGTTGAGCTTTCCTCAAGCTAAGAATGTTATATGTAGTACTATTTATATATTGAATAGACGAGGTAAGATAATTGTAACACCCCGATATTTTATGGAAATATAATTAAAAAGAAATTAAAAGCGCATTTGGTACAGTGGTAAAGGCGCATGTTGACTTCCTTAGTGATAAGGGATCAAGTCCCGTTTTCGCCCAAAATCTGGAGCGATG
Organism: Allium fistulosum; assembly: GCA_030737815.1. Classification (NCBI taxonomy): domain Eukaryota; kingdom Viridiplantae; phylum Streptophyta; class Magnoliopsida; order Asparagales; family Amaryllidaceae; genus Allium; species Allium fistulosum. The sequence continues at coordinate 1,330,596,400 of CM060902.1, read as the reverse complement.
TTTTTATTAGCTGGTTCGTTTCCAACGATTTTCCTACGTATTTCAACGTTGTTTCTGGCATGTGGCGGCTTCCCATTCGCTCCAGTGATGTAATAGGATGAGATGGCTAATTTATTGGTTGAGTGATGTGTATGGGCTAGAATGGATAACCGTTAAGTGTATGAAAGAACCAGATTTAATCTAAAATAATCTAATTGATTATATTCACTCAAACAGTCTATAAATAAACCATCTAACCTAAACCTAATATCTTATTCAGCTGTCGCCATAATTCTACAGTAAAATTAGTGTGTATTATTCTTCCTCCTTTTCAGTACTAAATAAACAAATCTATACCAAATTAAATTATCTATATATATATATATATATTCAAGCAATTTGGGGAATTTAGAATAATCAAAGGGAGAGAGATTAAAGCAAAGCTTATTTCAAATTTATGCAAGCTCAAGTGCCAGGTGAGTGGGAATTAATATGAAATAGAAAAATAAAGTAGTTCAATTTCAGTTCTTTTCTGGCACGTTAATATGAATTAATTTCTGTTATTAATTTAGAATAAATGTAAATTATTGCAACTTCTTCTTCTTCTTCCACTTCTCAAATCTAATTCATGTTTGGTTTTAAAAAAATGGGACATATAAATTGTCTATTCACGTTTTATGGCATAAATAAGATTGAAATTTATGTAAATTATTGCATCTTCTTCTTCCACTTCTCAATTCTAATTATTGTTTGGGTTGAAATTTGGAACAAACAAATTGTTGTTCACGTTTAATGGCGTAAATTAGATTGGTTTAATTAAATTAAATTAGAGTTGTTATTCAATTTCTAATGGTAGAACAGGTTAGTTGAATAAATTCAGAATATGTTACTTGAATAAAATTATGGTTTTAACTGATATAATTAAATAATTTTTAATATGGTTTTGGAACAAAATTGGAAAGTCTAAGTGGCATAATTGTTTGTTTCATATGTGGCCTAAAAATGTAAAAGTGGAATTTTGTGTAATTAAATGGTTTGTGGCTATTGGATAAAAATTTTGTACAGATTAAATCCCTAAAAGGAGAACGTAAATTAGGGGGAAAATGTAAATTAAATGGACCCTAAAGGCTAGTGTAAATCTGTAACAAAATGGCATAAAAATTACAGACAAACTATACGGACTGAACGGACGTGAAATTGAAATATCATTTACGTAAGAAAACGGGAAATTGTGATATAACCAAATCGGATGTAAAAATGGCTTAAAGTAGATTAATGAAAATAAACAGTATGTAAACTGTAGCGGTAAAATTAATTAATCTGGAAGCGATTTGGTAGGCAGACCTTGTAAAGGTCTAGATAGGTGTTTCATGCAGTTAAGATCAAAATATAGTTTTGGCTATACGTACTAGGAGTGGGCAAGTAGGTTCGCAAGGATGTTTGTTACCTTTTATATGTTGCTAGTACGTAGGATAGGTAGCATCCGCAATCATAGGCTTCTTCAGGTAGATCGACACGGACGGAACAGGACAAGTGTGCTCCGACGTAGGCTTCTTTAAGCAGATCGTTGGAGGATTTTGCATAGCCAACCCAGCTGCGGGCGCTCTTTCGTAGGACCGACACTTTGGATAGAGGCAAGTCCATGTTGTTGACCGAGGAGACTGGAGGATAGGAGTCCAGTTTGGCGGAGCCTGAGCGCAACTTCGGGGTTCTACGAGGTTGTTTGAGTCGGAGCCGGTCAGACGTAAGAGGTATTTAGTCACGGTGCACGGGTGAAGGGCATGACTTTCACGCTGTAGCACGAGGACAGGTAAGGACAGCAAGTCCGACAGGCCGATTGACACTTAGTATTACTGCATGGTTGACTTCCCTAGAGTGACCATGGACTTTGGATTCTTAGGAACCGTATCTAAGAAGGATTCACTCCATTATATTATTCACCCTCTGCAATATCCGGGGAAGACCTGGAATTAAACTGTTTTATTCTTTCTGCTTCATTTTATTTCTCATTCACCAGACTTTATGTCTGACCCATTCCTATTTTTCCTATTTTCCCAAAATCATGGGAGGGCAGATCTAGGTTGCAGTTCTTTACAGCTTGGAGGGTCATTGGAGCAGTTGTTGTCTTCAGCTTTTGTTTCTTTTGTTTCATGTACTTCGTTTCTCTTTTCCCTACTTTACTCTATATATGGGGACCTATATTCTGAACTTTGTTATGTTTTATGTTTTGGTGGAGACTACTTGATACTTTTGGTTTCAGAAATAAATTTGGGATAATGTTGTTTTTAATGAAGCTGTTTTGCTATTAATTTGTAATTAGTAAAAGTTTTCTTCCGCTTTAATATTTTAATCATTTTATGTTGTTGCCTTAGTCTCTGTGCTATGTTATGGATTTTTATTTCACCCGACCACGCTTGCTTCTAGTCATGTCCGATTTTCGGGGTGCCTAGAGGTGCAGGGTGTCACAGTTGGTATCAGAGCTAAGGTTTCGATAATCCTAAAAATATTTTAAAAATATAAAGGTTTTCAAATAATTTTAAAGGATATTCAAAATAATACTTCTAAATGTATATGTATATTTTGGAAAGAAAAAAAGAAATTTTAGAAATGGGTCCCTCATATCTCTTCCTTCCTATCTATTGAACTATTTGTGGAGTACCTAATCCCATCTTTTTAATATCCACATATATAACTGTCTGAACCGCAAGATATCCCCGAAGTTCCAGGCCTTAATATGACTGCTTGGTTCAGACGTTATTTGTAGGCTACTACACGAGCAGAGCCACCAACTAGGGATGCTGCTTCGGCAGAAGGGGCTCCAGCCCATCCGCCAAGCAATCCCGATTTTCCCAAGTTATGCAAGGACTACACCAGCTTAGGAGGCAAGCCGTTTCCTTGCATCGAGTCATATACTGAGGCGAGAGCTTGGATTCGTAGTTGTGAGCGGATATTTGGACTCATGGGAATGGAGGACTTGGCTTGGTGGTAGTTGGCTTCATGGCAGTTGCAGGGAGAGGCTCTTTGTTGGTGGGAGATTGTGGAGGCTGATAATTTGACTTGGGTGGATTTTCATACTAGGTTCGAGAGGAAATTCTTATCGCAGGCTGAAGAGGGAGTGCAGCTAGAGAAATTTATACAGCTCAAGTAAGGGGATATGGCAGTTAAGGAATATGTTAATTAATTCAATGAGCTTGCCAGATTTGGACTAGACCTGATCAATACTCCTCACAAGAAGGCACTGAAGTTCGCTAAGGGTTTGAGTCAACCACTATAGAGTTTGGTGGTGAGCCACATTCCGATGGGAGCCACCTTTTAGGGATTGGTAGAGATGGCTTTACTTGCTGATACTGAGAAGAAAGGAGATGTGGCGCAGAAGATTGATGGGAAGAAGCAGTGGAAAGAAAAGAGGAGAGGAGGAGGAGGGTCAGGTGGAAAATGGAAAGTTCCAAGGAAGGACTGGAAGTGCAATACTTGTGGGAAAAGGTCATCTTGCTAAGGATTGTAGAAGGGCAGGAGAGCGACCGACACTGAGGTGCTATCTTTGCGATCAAGTGGGGCATATGAAAAAGGACTGTCCGTCGAAGCCCAAGGACAGTTCACAGACACCTTCACAGCCTGCTCAGGCTTATGCTTTAGAGGTAGCTCCTTCCTCTAGTACTTGTCCGGTTGTGGACAAGGGAAAGAAGGTGATCATCGAAGGTGTGTTATCTGAAAGGGACGCGGAAGATGATCTTAAGGCTATTTAACACTAGAGGGGGGGTGAATAGTGTTTTAAGAATTTCTTTAAAACTTCTTTAATTTAAATTGATTTAACTAACTTAATGCAAATACACAATCACAGATCAAATCACAGAATCACAAACAGATGCAAATATAAATAAAAAGCAAGTAAAGGAAAGAACACACCAGGAATTTTATACTGGTTCGGTGTTACCCTACATCCAGTCCCGCACAACTCGTACGGCTTTCTATTCAATAATAATCTAGATTACAATCCCTCGATTCCAAGGCGATGAGGTACACCCTCCAGATTCTCAGGTCTCTGGGTAGAACCACTTGATTCACAGGACACAAGTTCACCCGATCGATTTCCAAGGACACGATCACACCTTTATAACCCTAAACAAGTTTCTTTGAGTACAAATGTATCTATAACTCTGATAAGCACTGAGATTCTTTGAAGAGAGTGGCAGAGAATCAAACTAGAGATATTCTGGTTTGATTCACTTAAGATTTCGGCAGAATATGGATAGGATGATTAGAAAATAAGATAAGAGAATAAAGAGGAGAGAAAATAAAGAAAGTAGTTACTAGAAAACGTTCATAACAGTCTCTATTTATAGAGAATGAATGGATGTGTCCATTCAAAGAGATTTAAACGAATAGACACTTCTTTTGAAAACAACCTTTGCTATAACGGGAAGTATGTCGACATGACAAGTAAAGAGGATGTCGACATGGTCAAGTAAAAATGATGATTTGCTTTTCTTTGAAAATGATGATTTAAAACATATGCAACTTTATTCAAATGGACTCTATGTATTTGTATAAGGTATTTAAAAGTAGAAATACTTATGAATATATATATGTATATATACTAAAATATATTTAAAATCAAGGTAAATAAACTAAAGTAAATATAATATTAAAATAGATTTTGAGGCTAAAATATCAAGGACAATTTTGAAATCAAAATATAACAAAATGATAAATATGATTTTGAGGCTAAAACATTTTTGGAAATACGAACGAAGGTTTTTCTTTTGAAAAGGAATATTTGAAAATCATTTTATGAAACAAGAGATAATTTTGAAAATCATTTTGAATCAAAATTAGTGGATAACAAAATAGGGCTACTATCCGTTCCACTAGATATTTCGTGAGTTCCATCTCACTAGGGTTCCATCCCTTTAACAAGAACGAAGTGGATTCCATTCCACGAGTAAATTGGATAAAAAAGAATGATAGTGCTTTCAAGGAGTTTTAACAAATATCTAACCTAACTATATTATTTGTCTTGAACTCTTGAATATCTTGAATCTCATGAGTCTTCAATCTTGAACTCTTGATCTTTGTCTTCTTTACTGTACAGTCTTCTTTTGTTGATACCTGCATATAGATTTCCTGCACATACATATTTTATAACACTTCTATAGTTGTTGTCATCAAAACCACCATCCTATGGACTAACATTCTCCCCCTTTTTTATGATGACAACCTTTGTTTATAAAATATTTATATTCTCCTTATAACTCCCCCTAAATCTAATAACTCCCCCTTAATCTATGCCTAACTAACCTATTTTATACTTCTCCCCCTTTGTCATCAACAAAAAAATGACATTAACTCTAAACTATATAACTCCCCCTAAAACTTATCACTCTATGACGTGTGATTATAATGATAGTGTTATCATAAATAATAAACACTTAGATCTAAAACTAAAACTTAGTCCTAAACCACTAACTATAAAACTCCCCCTTAAACTTAATACTAGAACAAAGTATAGTAAATAAATTGTGAAAGATAACTTAATTATACTATAATTATTCAATAAATATGTATAAATATATTTCAGACAATATAATCAACACATACATCAAAACCAATCATGTCAGACAAGTCAAACAAATCAATCAATTCAAACAAGTTAAACAAGTCAATCAAGTCAATAAATTAAACAAGTCAATCAAGTCAAACAATTCAAACAAGTCAATCAAATCAATCAAATCAACCAAAAACTAATAATCCTATATTATAAGACAATACTACAAACTCCTCCTAAATAAGATACACTTGTTATGTATGCAATATGTAGTTTGTAAAGCAGTATGAAGTGTATAACATATGCAATGTAGCATGAGATAATATGCGAAATGAAGTGCGACTTGTGATGCAAATGATTATGATATGCATTGTAATTTATGATGTAATATGCAATGAAATGTGATATGAAATATGATGCATAATGATATGTAATAAAATGATAATGAAGTAAAATAATTTGCACAATGATATGATGATATATATACTATGGTAAGAGATATTCAGACTATAAGGTAAACATGAGTGATAAATAATATCTAATTGGCAAGCATATATATATATATATGTGTGTGTGTGTGTGTGTGTGTGTGTGTCTATATATGTATGTATTCATATATCAAACTATTTATTATACTTCAACCAAACAAAGGTAAAACACACCAATTACTAAACCTAAGTTAAGGAAACTAATGAATGGGATAGAAAGAGTTGTAAAGTAAGAGTTTAAAGGTAATAAATGGTATTAAAACTATAACATATTCATGAAAGGTAGTAATCAAACTCAATATCAAAATTAAATTGCTAAGAGATATGGACCTAAACTATATATATATATGATCAAATATAAAAATTAATAGCCTACTTAAATAATTATTTTAACTTGATTGTTTTTATTTTATTTTTATTTTTAAGAATTCAAACTTCCATGTTTATAAAATACTTAACTTACTAATTAAAACCTTTATATTAAATTTTTATTGACTAAAATATTTAGAAACATGTTTAAACATTTTTTTTAAAAAAAAATATCATAATGAAATATTAAAAACAACAAAGATTAAAAAACTAAAATAAACATATGTTATATTAATGCCTCTTTCATTTAAATTTTAATTAATTACTAAAGAATATCTAAACATTAATTTTAAATATTCTAATATAAGTTAGAAAATAATTTCTAAAAAGAATAGAGAAAAATACTTAGTTTAAATATCGTTATTTTATAATTTAAAGTTTTAAGTAGAAGAGACAGCATTTACAAAATGCTATAAAAAGTTTTTGCATTAAAATATATATACAAAGCATTATAAAATAGAAACTGTGGTATTTACCAAATGCTGTGAAAAGTTTCAGAAATACTACAGTGTTTCAAAGCACAGAAATGCTATAAAAACGTATTTGCAGTGTAACAAAAGCAAAGACAACATTTCAGAAATGCTATCTAAAGTTCTGGGCAAAAATGGTGATTTTTGACCCAATTTTTATAGTAGTTAATATAGTTAATGTAACGCCCCACCTCTATACTCATAATAACAAAGAGTATTAAAGGAAATACTGTCTATTATTACGAAGAATGAGGCTGGATAGGAGCGACCATCCGTAATTGGCCTTACACTAACATTGGTTATCTCGATAGGAGTGGTACATACTTTTTATTTTTCTTCTATTATTTATTTACTCCCATCGACACACCCAATACTAGTATAAAACGAACTACGACGGTTCATAATAGTTTAGGACATTAGATATAACAATAATACAGATAATATAAATGCGGAACACAGATAATAACAAAAGTCTCATATATATATAACTGATGTCAGTTGATACATAGTTGACACAATACATATGATACAACTACAACGGTCGACTCTAGAAGTTATATATACAAGTACATTATCGACTAATATACATGAATACATATCGTTCTATACAATGACACGACTACTACAAAATGACACTGACAACTTCAGACGATGTGAAAAGTCTTCATATCCTGAACAGCAACTCAAAGAAGAAATCTACAACCTGAAATAACTCGGGTCTGACCCGAGTATTACATTCAAAAGAAAATAATACACGGGTCAGTCTAATTCAAACTCAGTTATTAGTGCATAGAAGCAATAATAATCTCAAATAGATGACAGTCACAGAAATCACGTATATCCAACTCTCGATACGAGAATTGGATAACGGCAGATATAACACTAAGCAGTGTTAAACGACAAATCAACAAACCAAATCAGAATACAACTCCGACCCATTTGAAATTAACCAACGAAACAATTCAACAAATCGAAACATCAAATTAAAACTGTCAAATCTGATAGGGCTGCAGTACACGCACGCGTGTACTGCCTCGCCACTATCGCAAGAGATACACAAAAGCTCAGTGAAAGTCACAAATGATCACAAGGTCAAACCCCGAAGTACCGGATTCAACTCAAGGAAGTTCAAAATCAAATTCCAACAGGGGGGAAACTGCAAAACACATGAATACAATGGTAAACTGCAACATGAATAGCAGCACATTCAAGGTGCACCAGACCAGTTCGAAATGAACAACAGGGATAATTCCAGGGAAACAAAGCACATGAGGATGAGGCTGTACCATGAATACAATGTAACAAAAGAATGTATCAGAGTCGAGAGTAAAGACAGTGCAGAATGCAAGTGAGACCAAATAAACAAGTCCATATTCAAGTGAAGCAAAAGAGCAGCCTCGACATCAAAAGAGATAGACCCAAATACATGATGCAGTGAGGCCAGTATGGCAACCAAGCAAACACATGAATGCATAGTACAAGTTAAGTGCAGCTGTAAATACATGAGGGATGTTAAAATATAATATGAACTAAAGCATGCAACTACCTTCATGCTAAAAGAACTGGGCCAATGCCATCGTACGTACAAAACCAAAATCAAATAGTAGTTTTGATCAAAACAGGGGCGGTGAACCCATAGGTAATGTACACAAAATCCAAGTCCTTATATGCAATTAAACAATGCGGTAAATTCATGTACACTTATATAATTGTATGCAAGAAACAATACATATGTACTCAGGTGGACTGCACTCTAGAAATGCCGTGAATGATTAAAGAATCAACAAGTGATGCATACTGGGATATACAGTGCACACAAGTACATAAGTTAATCTGATCAACATGAATGCAACTCGAGTTTCAGTTTAGTGCACTCAATCTATAAAAGTTTGAATACACTAAATGCTCAGATTACATGAAACAACACTACCAGGCGCAACAGATATGACAACAACCAGCGATGACCAGACAATTACGCAAATATGTGCATGCCAGTTCGACTTGCACATGAACCACCAATTTTAACAGAGCAACGATTACTCAAAGTAACAACATCGGAAATTATAGGCAAAATTCTCAAAGCCAATGATCAAAACAGGGAAGTACAACATCAATGAAGGGCCCAGTTAAGGCAGCACTTACAACAGGTGGAAGGCTGCAATACTGTGACCGAAACAAATTAAACGGAAACATTCCAACTTCATATATCAACAAATTTCCGGAAATCACATATCCACAGTTCATCAGGGAAAGCAGGGCTGAGACCAACAAAGCTAATGCAAGTCAAGATACAAATTTAACCAAATCGAGTGGCCGAAGAATGGCCAAAGTCGACAACTCAAAAATCATCAACATCAACTAAATCGAACTGCCAACATAAAGAGACTGGCGAATGAATTCAAAAGAAAAAGTGCAGTTTCTATAATGAAGTTCAAAAGAGTCAACGCCGAAGCGAAATTACCAAGGAAACGAACAACCCAAAATCAACGTCAAAACAAATCGAACTGTCGAATAAAATCATATCAACAGCAAAAATACGAACGAGCTAAAGTCACATAAGAGATTCCCATAACAACTTCAGTTTTCGACAGCGAACGACAAGAAATGGTCACTCAATTCCGTTTGAACAATTACATACGAACAACATAACATCATTAAACCAATTCGAGCTATAGAAACTTAGTCGAAATTAGATGTGAGTAATTTAATTACTCACCTTGCTTCGAAGTGGCGACGAACTCAATCTAATAGAAGCGGCCAAGGCAGCACCCAGGGATAGTTGATCGTAGATGCTTACAAACGAGCGACCAGAGGTCGGCGACTTCACAAAATCTCGCGTGCCTGATTTGGGGAAGGAAGAACGAAGATCTGAGCCGCCATTATTTCTCTTCGTTTCGTTTCTTTTTCTTTTTAGGTTAAGGGTTTCGAATGAAAAACGAGAAGGGGGGGGGACGGTTATCAACCGTTCAAAAGAATCACGACCCAAATAAAACATGGCCAAGATTTTATTTTCAAAGATCACCAACACTTAATTAATTTCTAAACGAATTTGCAACTGATTACAACACTAAACAGCAATTAGCAGCAAGATTTAATCGTCTAACGACGATATTAATCAGCACAAAAAAATCCGGGTTGTTACAGACTCCCCTCCTTATAAAAATTGCGTCCACGCAATCATAGGGAATAAATGGACAAAAGGTAACAACCAAAAGAGCAAGGCAATGACGAGTGCATAAGCAAAGCAAATGTCAGCAGGGGAAGTACTAGATAAGAAATCAAAAGGTTCGACTGCTTCAAATCAAAAGAATCAACCTCGTGGGAATCAGGGATCAAAATCAGACGACTAACAAAAGCAAGAACAATCGAGTTCCAGCAACTAAAAGAGAAGGAAAAATAGAGCAGAAATCCCATACAGAGCACGAATTGAATGTGAGTAAATCAAATTACTCACCTGAATCGCCAGAGAAAAAGACGAAGCTCAGATCTCAAAAATCGCAAATATCCAATCATCAAAAACGATAATCAAATTTCTCAAATCAACAAATATTTGATTATCACAAGCGATAATCAAATTTCAAATTCAACAAATATTCGATTATCAAAAACGATAATCAAATTTCTCAAATCAACAAATATTCGATTATCAAAAACGATAATCAAAGTTCAAATTCAACAAATAATTGATTATCTCAAGCGATAATCAAATTCCAAATTCAATAATTATTTGATTATCTCAAGCGATAATCAAACTTCAAATTCAACAAATATTTAATTACTTCAGGCGATAATTAAATCTCAAATCAACAAATATTTAATTATCTCAAGCGATAATTAAATCTAAAATCAACAAATATTTAATTACTTCAGGCGATAATTAAATCTCAAATCAACAAATATTTAATTATCTCAAGCGATAATTAAATCTAAAATCAACAAATATTTAATTACTTCAGGCGATAATTAAATCTCAAATCAACAAATATTTAATTATCTCAAGCGATAATTAAATCTAAAATCAACAAATATTTAATTATCTCAGGCGATAATTAAATCCCAAATCAACAAATATTTAATTATCTGAAGCGATAATTAAATCTAAAATCAACAAATATTTAATTATCTCAGGCTATAATTAAATCTCAAATCAACAAATATTTAATTATCTCAAGCGATAATTAAATCTAAAATCAACAAATATTTAATTATCTCAGGCGATAATTAAATCCCAAATCAACAAATATTTAATTATCTGAAGCGATAATTAAATCTAAAATCAACAAATAATTAATTATCTAAAGCGATAATTAAATCCCAAATCAACAAATATTTAATTATCTGAAGCGATAATTAAATCTAAAATCAACAAATATTTAATTATCTCAGGCTATAATTAAATCTCAAATCAACAAATATTTAATTATCTCAAGCGATAATTAAATCTAAAATCAACAAATATTTAATTATCTCAGGCGATAATTAAATCCCAAATCAACAAATATTTAATTATCTGAAGCGATAATTAAATCTAAAATCAACAAATAATTAATTATCTAAAGCGATAATTAAATCCCAAATCAACAAATATTTAATTATCTGAAGCGATAATTAAATCTAAAATCAACAAATATTTAATTATCTCAAGCGATAATTAAATCTCAAATCAACAAATATTTAATTATCTAAAGCGATAATTAAATCTCAAATCAGCAATTATTTAATTATCAAAAGCGATAATTAGAAACAACAAATATCTGATTATCAAAAACGATAATCAGAACTCATATCAACAAATATCTAATTATCACAAGCGATAATTAGAAACAACAAATATCTAATTATCAAAAACGATAATCAGAACTCATATCAACAAATATCTAATTATCACAAGCGATAATTAGAAACAACAAATATCTAATTATCAAAAACGATAATCAGAACTCATATCAACAAATATCTAATTATCACAAGCGATAATTAGAAACAACAAATATCTAATTATCAAAAACGATAATCAGAACTCATATCAACAAATATCTAATTATCACAAGCGATAATTAGAAACAACAAATATCTGATTATCAAAAACGATAATCAGAACTCATATCAACAAATATCCAATTACCTGCAGGTAATTGGAAACAACAAATATTTAGAAATCAATTAAGAAGACTAAAAAATCAACATAAAAGCTTGGATCGATCCCATCAGATGGCGAGTTTTTAATTCGCCGCACGTGCAACAACATATGGCCGAAGCCTACCAAGTACTCAACATAATTTTGGCGCCCAACAAATGACCCGAAGGTCCAACATATGACCCGAAGGTCTAGTACTGGTATTTGACCCGAAGGTCCATCATATGACCCGAAGGTCCATCATAGTGGCTCGAAAGCACACGAAAGCATCAAAATATTTCAATTAACGAGTCCGGAATTAACCAAAATAGTAAACGCACATGTCCCATAACCACGAGTTTTACTAAATTGTTTTATTTTCTTCATCGTTTCCTTGAAAGTGTAAAATTCATCAAAATCATCAAAACAACAGATATTCAATTAACGAGTCCGAAATTAACCGAAAAAGTAAAAGTGTGGTTCCATACTCCGCACTTTTGCTAAATCGTTTAAATCTCTTCATCGTTTCCTTGAAAGTGCAAAATTGTGTATTTTGTAAAAATACACTTTACATTCTCAAACGGACAAGTTCGGAATTAAGCGAATCAGTAAAAGAAAGGGGTCATAGTCCTCGATTTTGCTGAAACGTTTAAATCGCTTCCTCATTCTTTTGAAATCGCAAACTGTAAAATTTTTGAAAACAATTTTATTTATTTTGTAAAAATAACAATTCGCATTCTCAACTGAACAAGTCCGGAGTTAAGCGAAACAGTAAAAGAAAGGGGTCATAATCCTCGATTTTGCTGAATCGTTTAAGTCGCTTTCTCATTCTTTTGAAAGCGCGAACTGCTAAAATTTTATAAAACAATTTTCATTTTAAAACGATTTTCCAATCACGTGATTAAAACAGCAAATCAATAACAATTTCGATAAGGAAATTGTACTTCTCAAAATACCGTAAAAACGGTTACACATCAGTATTGCGGAATAACCGCTTGAAAATCCACTTTTAAAAATTTGGCTGTTACTGAAGTCAAAGCGACAGTAATTTTAAAACATCAAATATCTCATCAAAAGAATTCACATCAAAATGTGACATCAGTGAATTTTCATTCATTAAAATTGTCAACAAAACACCGTGCCTCAAAAATTCAGCATTGGTGTAAAAATCCCGTTATAAAAATAACGGCAACAAAATACGTATCATAACCAAGCATCGGTTCAACGTAAAATAAATGCAATGACGTGCAACTCAAATTTTGCACGTTCATTTCAATATAAATAAAGAAATCATTCAAATATCTCTTCAACGAGAATAATTCAAAACAGCCAAAAATCTAATCAATATATGATTAGCTCAAAAGAAACCAGCCAAAAATCTCAACAAAAATCACATATCTGCAATTTCTTCGAATCCTCAATTTGGATTCGAAATTCTCAAAGAAACAAATAATTACAGCTATGTAAACAACAATTGGAATTCATATCAATTTCGTATTTTGATTCTTAAATCAAAAAGATTATCAGTTGTACTCAGCGAAGACAGTTTCACTGTTTCCGCTGCGCACTCTGATAAATAGAACACAAATCAATCGAATCATCAGAACACAAATTCATTTTTATTTTTAAATAAAGATATTTAAAAATTTCATCAAAATTTCAAAACTTTAGTTTTGACTCAAATCACAGATAAAACATCGACTAATAGTTGTAACATATGTTCCATCCAAGTTATGTTTTATATTATGTCCATAAACCCCAAGCTCTGATACCAACTGTAACGCCCCACCTCTATACTCATAATAACAAAGAGTATTAAAGGAAATACTGTCTATTATTACGAAGAATGAGGCTGGATAGGAGCGACCATCCGTAATTGGCCTTACACTAACATTGGTTATCTCGATAGGAGTGGTACATACTTTTTATTTTTCTTCTATTATTTATTTACTCCCATCGACACACCCAATACTAGTATAAAACGAACTACGACGGTTCATAATAGTTTAGGACATTAGATATAACAATAATACAGATAATATAAATGCGGAACACAGATAATAACAAAAGTCTCATATATATATAACTGATGTCAGTTGATACATAGTTGACACAATACATATGATACAACTACAACGGTCGACTCTAGAAGTTATATATACAAGTACATTATCGACTAATATACATGAATACATATCGTTCTATACAATGACACGACTACTACAAAATGACACTGACAACTTCAGACGATGTGAAAAGTCTTCATATCCTGAACAGCAACTCAAAGAAGAAATCTACAACCTGAAATAACTCGGGTCTGACCCGAGTATTACATTCAAAAGAAAATAATACACGGGTCAGTCTAATTCAAACTCAGTTATTAGTGCATAGAAGCAATAATAATCTCAAATAGATGACAGTCACAGAAATCACGTATATCCAACTCTCGATACGAGAATTGGATAACGGCAGATATAACACTAAGCAGTGTTAAACGACAAATCAACAAACCAAATCAGAATACAACTCCGACCCATTTGAAATTAACCAACGAAACAATTCAACAAATCGAAACATCAAATTAAAACTGTCAAATCTGATAGGGCTGCAGTACACGCACGCGTGTACTGCCTCGCCACTATCGCAAGAGATACACAAAAGCTCAGTGAAAGTCACAAATGATCACAAGGTCAAACCCCGAAGTACCGGATTCAACTCAAGGAAGTTCAAAATCAAATTCCAACAGGGGGAAAACTGCAAAACACATGAATACAATGGTAAACTGCAACATGAATAGCAGCACATTCAAGGTGCACCAGACCAGTTCGAAATGAACAACAGGGATAATTCCAGGGAAACAAAGCACATGAGGATGAGGCTGTACCATGAATACAATGTAACAAAAGAATGTATCAGAGTCGAGAGTAAAGACAGTGCAGAATGCAAGTGAGACCAAATAAACAAGTCCATATTCAAGTGAAGCAAAAGAGCAGCCTCGACATCAAAAGAGATAGACCCAAATACATGATGCAGTGAGGCCAGTATGGCAACCAAGCAAACACATGAATGCATAGTACAAGTTAAGTGCAGCTGTAAATACATGAGGGATGTTAAAATATAATATGAACTAAAGCATGCAACTACCTTCATGCTAAAAGAACTGGGCCAATGCCATCGTACGTACAAAACCAAAATCAAATAGTAGTTTTGATCAAAACAGGGGCGGTGAACCCATAGGTAATGTACACAAAATCCAAGTCCTTATATGCAATTAAACAATGCGGTAAATTCATGTACACTTATATAATTGTATGCAAGAAACAATACATATGTACTCAGGTGGACTGCACTCTAGAAATGCCGTGAATGATTAAAGAATCAACAAGTGATGCATACTGGGATATACAGTGCACACAAGTACATAAGTTAATCTGATCAACATGAATGCAACTCGAGTTTCAGTTTAGTGCACTCAATCTATAAAAGTTTGAATACACTAAATGCTCAGATTACATGAAACAACACTACCAGGCGCAACAGATATGACAACAACCAGCGATGACCAGACAATTACGCAAATATGTGCATGCCAGTTCGACTTGCACATGAACCACCAATTTTAACAGAGCAACGATTACTCAAAGTAACAACATCGGAAATTATAGGCAAAATTCTCAAAGCCAATGATCAAAACAGGGAAGTACAACATCAATGAAGGGCCCAGTTAAGGCAGCACTTACAACAGGTGGAAGGCTGCAATACTGTGACCGAAACAAATTAAACGGAAACATTCCAACTTCATATATCAACAAATTTCCGGAAATCACATATCCACAGTTCATCAGGGAAAGCAGGGCTGAGACCAACAAAGCTAATGCAAGTCAAGATACAAATTTAACCAAATCGAGTGGCCGAAGAATGGCCAAAGTCGACAACTCAAAAATCATCAACATCAACTAAATCGAACTGCCAACATAAAGAGACTGGCGAATGAATTCAAAAGAAAAAGTGCAGTTTCTATAATGAAGTTCAAAAGAGTCAACGCCGAAGCGAAATTACCAAGGAAACGAACAACCCAAAATCAACGTCAAAACAAATCGAACTGTCGAATAAAATCATATCAACAGCAAAAATACGAACGAGCTAAAGTCACATAAGAGATTCCCATAACAACTTCAGTTTTCGACAGCGAACGACAAGAAATGGTCACTCAATTCCGTTTGAACAATTACATACGAACAACATAACATCATTAAACCAATTCGAGCTATAGAAACTTAGTCGAAATTAGATGTGAGTAATTTAATTACTCACCTTGCTTCGAAGTGGTGACGAACTCAATCTAATAGAAGCGGCCAAGGCAGCACCCAGGGATAGTTGATCGTAGATGCTTACAAACGAGCGACCAGAGGTCGGCGACTTCACAAAATCTCGCGTGCCTGATTTGGGGAAGGAAGAACGAAGATCTGAGCCGCCATTATTTCTCTTCGTTTCGTTTCTTTTTCTTTTTAGGTTAAGGGTTTCGAATGAAAAACGAGAAGGGGGGGGGGACGGTTATCAACCGTTCAAAAGAATCACGACCCAAATAAAACATGGCCAAGATTTTATTTTCAAAGATCACCAACACTTAATTAATTTCTAAACGAATTTGCAACTGATTACAACACTAAACAGCAATTAGCAGCAAGATTTAATCGTCTAACGACGATATTAATCAGCACAAAAAAATCCGGGTTGTTACAGTTAAAGTACAAAAAAATTGAATAATAATGAGAATACATGTGTAAAGATACTTGGCATTATGCATGTAAAAAATGCTTTTATTAAAATGTATGTCACTATCTACTTATATGATAAGTATCATGTGATGTGATGCAATCTTATTAATTGAAGAAATCTATAAGTAAAGCCTTATTCTAACAATCTAAATTCCTTTTACTAATTTCTTAAAAATATAAAATTAGTATCTTAAAAGAAATATAGTACGAGAAATAAAAACAACATTAGATAAGTTAAAACTACGAATGAAGGTATGCTTTCTTTCTTAATATAATTGTAATAAATTAGTTGTAAGATTTTATTCGAAAGAAAACACATTTTAAAAGACTTTTAAAACATTAGACTTGTATATTGATATTTATACTATGGTGTGTCGATATATGGACCAAAATATCAAAACTTATAAAAGTGATAAATTTCTATACCTAACTAAATGCATAGATGTATATTTCTAAATGCAACAATA
The DNA here is from genome assembly GCA_030737815.1 of Allium fistulosum. Lineage (NCBI taxonomy): Eukaryota > Viridiplantae > Streptophyta > Magnoliopsida > Asparagales > Amaryllidaceae > Allium > Allium fistulosum. The sequence continues at coordinate 1,330,579,188 of CM060902.1, read as the reverse complement.
AAAATGAAATAATAGTAAAGCGTACCAATTTTTGCATTCCATCTTTCTAACTTTGTCGTTCCTCCATTGTCGTGATCCACACATTTATATCTTTTTGAATTTGCCGACGAAATCTGTTCTATTGCGACGGGCTCGTTTTTCTGATCAGCGTAGTATATTCATTTGCTGAATTTGAAGACCATATGAGAAAGATACAGATGATTTAGTAGATCGACTAACTTGGCGCCAAAACTTTGAATTCGAATTTTGAATGAATGGACACTTCAACCACTATAAATAGGCCCAACGGTCACCACTTTTCATAAAAATTCCTCCTCTTCATCTTCTTCCCGTTTTTCTATATACTATCAAACTTCTAGAGGGCATATCTCCTTCGTTTCTTGACGGAATTGGATGAAACCAGCGGCAAGTCGAAGAGGAAGGCAAGGGCTACGATCTAGTTATAGTTTGGTGTCGAATTTGGATGGTATTGTGATGCAACAGGCCGAACAGTAGATGAAATGTTGAAGATCCCGTACACAGTTTTTCAGTTTTGGATAGCCAACTTCAAACTTTCATATCTCACTCAATTTTGATCGGAATTTGATGATCCACCCATCAAAATGACCATGAGAACAAGAACTACAATCTGAAAAGGAGTGAGAACAAAATATTCAAATCTTTGGATGAATTTTGAAGAATATCTTTGACGGATTTGCCTTCTTTTTCTCTTTGTTCACCAAAACTTCATTTGACCATAACTTGGTCATTTCTTGACGGATTCTCATGAAACCAGTGACATTGCGAAGCAGATAGAGAGAAGTACAGTATCAAATCAAGTTGTAGATGAGAACCCAAAGTTTTGAATTGATCTGGTACCCATTTCTTTGTCGATTTCCATTATATATCCATTTGTACATAACACTTCTCCTGCAAAACAAGATAACAATTTTTAAAGAATCAAGTGACTTTTCAAAATAACTAAATAATTTTAAACAACAATATCATGATGATTCTGTGACATATTCAAATGAAAACAGTGTTAATAATTTTATAAAAAAATTGCCATTTTAAAAATTTTCAAAATTCAGATTATGAAACTTTTGAAAACCTTGCTCTGATACCAAATGAAAGGGACGCGGAAGATGATCTTAAGGCTATTTAACACTAGAGGAGGGGTGAATAGTGTTTTAAGAATTTCTTTAAAACTTCTTTAATTTAAATTGATTTAACTAACTTAATGCAAATACACAATCACAGATCAAATCACAGAATCACAAACAGATGCAAATATAAATAAAAAGCAAGTAAAGGAAAGAACACACCAGGAATTTTATACTGGTTCGGTGTTACCCTACATCCAGTCCCGCACAACTCGTACGGCTTTCTATTCAATAATAATCTAGATTACAATCCCTCGATTCCAAGGCGACGAGGTACACCCTCCAGATTCTCAGGTCTCTGGGTAGAACCACTTGATTCACAGGACACAAGTTCACCCGATCGATTTCCAAGGACACGATCACACCTTTATAACCCTAAACAAGTTTCTTTGAGTACAAATGTATCTATAACTCTGATAAGCACTGAGATTCTTTGAAGAGAGTGGCAGAGAATCAAACTAGAGATATTCTGGTTTGATTCACTTAAGATTTCGGCAGAATATGGATAGGATGATTAGAAAATAAGATAAGAGAATAAAGAGGAGAGAAAATAAAGAAAGTAGTTACTAGAAAACGTTCATAACAGTCTCTATTTATAGAGAATGAATGGATGTGTCCATTCAAAGAGATTTAAACGAATAGACACTTCTTTTGAAAACAACCTTTGCTATAACGGGAAGTATGTCGACATGACAAGTAAAGAGGATGTCGACATGGTCAAGTAAAAATGATGATTTGCTTTTCTTTGAAAATGATGATTTAAAACATATGCAACTTTATTCAAATGGACTCTATGTATTTGTATAAGGTATTTAAAAGTAGAAATACTTATGAATATATATATGTATATATACTAAAATATATTTAAAATCAAGGTAAATAAACTAAAGTAAATATAATATTAAAATAGATTTTGAGGCTAAAATATCAAGGACAATTTTGAAATCAAAATATAACAAAATGATAAATATGATTTTGAGGCTAAAACATTTTTGGAAATACGAACGAAGGTTTTTCTTTTGAAAAGGAATATTTGAAAATCATTTTATGAAACAAGAGATAATTTTGAAAATCATTTTGAATCAAAATTAGTGGATAACAAAATAGGGCTACTATCCGTTCCACTAGATATTTCGTGAGTTCCATCTCACTAGGGTTCCATCCCTTTAACAAGAACGAAGTGGATTCCATTCCACGAGTAAATTGGATAAAAAAGAATGATAGTGCTTTCAAGGAGTTTTAACAAATATCTAACCTAACTATATTATTTGTCTTGAACTCTTGAATATCTTGAATCTCATGAGTCTTCAATCTTGAACTCTTGATCTTTGTCTTCTTTACTGTACAGTCTTCTTTTGTTGATACCTGCATATAGATTTCCTGCACATACATATTTTATAACACTTCTATAGTTGTTGTCATCAAAACCACCATCCTATGGACTAACATTATCTATCTCTGATTTTCCTGTTCGTACCCTATTTGATTCTGGAGCTTCGCACTCTTTTATATCTAGTACTCTGGTAGAGGGTCTTGGTCTTGATGCTTGCTTAGTGACCGACCCGGTAGTAGTATCAAATCTCGTAGGAGGATCAGCCTATTTGTCCATGTTATGTCAGGATTTGAAATTGTTTATTTTAGAGGTTGAGTTTGCCTATAGTGCCTTTGTATTGGGCTTTTCCGAGTTCGGGTTGATTCTTGGTATGGATTGGCTATCCATGTATGGTGTTGTTCTTGATTGCGATAAGAGGGTAGTGAGGTTAGGCACTTGTAGTGGACGTACCTTGGAGGTATCTTGTGATCCTAGAGGATCAGTCATGTTGAGCTAACTTTATTCTCTTGACTTATCGGCCGACAGTTTGAGTTCGGTACCCGTTGTTAGAGACTTTCCATACGTGTTTGAGGAGGTTGTTGGCCTTCCAGCTCAAAGAGATATCGAGTTCAAGATTTATCTTGCCGATAATGCCAAACCGGTTGCTTTACTGGTAAGGCATATGGATCCTAAGGAACGTCGTGAGTAGAGCAAGCAGATTGGAGAGCTTTTGGAGAAGGGCTTCATTCATAGGAGCATTTCTAAGTGGGGTGCAACCATCGTCTTTGCCCCTAAGGCGGATACTCTCAGGCTTTGCATGGATTATAGGGAGCTTAATAAGCTAACGAAGAAGAATCGTTATCCTCTTCTCCGTATAGAAAATCTCTTCGACCAGCTAGTAGGAGCCAAGGTATTTTCGCAGCTCGATTTGGCCATGGGATTTCATCAGTTGCGTGTGGCGGAGGATAGCATCAAGAAGACTGTGTTTAGGACTCCGGATGGGCTATTTGAGTGGTTAGCCATGCCATTTGGGCTAACCAATGCTCCGGCATATTTTATAGACCTGATGAGTCTAGTATTTCGTGAATTGTTGAAAATTTTTATGGTGGTGTTCGTCGACGACATTTTGGTTTATTCGCGAAGCAAGGATGAGCATATTGTTCATTTGGAAGAAGTGCTTAGGACCTTGCGAGCACATAAGTTGAAGGCGAAGTTCTCCAAGTGCCACTTTTGGAGGGATGAGGTTCACTTTTTGGGACACATCATTTCAGAAGATGGACTTGCAGTAGATCCGGCGAAAGTGGCAGTAGTACAGGATTGGCAGACCCCTAAGAATGCCACGGACATAAGGAGTTTCCTTGGTCTTGCAGGCTACTATAGGAAATTCATTAAGGACTTCGCTAGGATATCAGCTCCACTTACCCGCCTTACCAAGAAGAACTCGGCTTTTGTTTGGTATGCTAAGTGTGAAGATACCTTTGGTCGATTGAAGGAAGCTTTGACTACCGCGCCCGTATTGGTATTACCGGATTGAACCAAGCCTTTCTCAGTTTATACGGATGCTTGTGGTACGGGGCTAGGGGCAGTACTGATGCAAGAGGGTAGGGTAGTGTGCTATGTGAGTAGACAGTTGAAAACGCATGAGAAGAACTACCCGACGCATGATCTTGAGTTGGTAGCTATAGTTTTTGCTCTCAAGTCTTAGAGGCACTATCTCTAAGGAGAAAGATTTGAACTTTTCACGTATCATAAGTCTTTGAAGTATCTTTCTCTTAGAAAGACTTGAATCTAAGACAACAAAGATGGATGGAGTTTTTAGCCTCTTATGACTTTGAGATTTCCTATACCCCTAGCAAGGGTAATGTAGTGGCAGATGCATTGAGTAGACGCAAAGTGGTTTTAAGTCCTTTTTTTGGAATGGAAGCATTTGGAGTACATTGCTACCTTTGATTTTAAACCTCCATTGGATTTAGCTCCGGGATTGTTAGCAGCCCTCGATGTCCAGCCTACTTTGATGGAGCAGATTGGAGCAAGGCAAGGTGAGGACGAAGAGTTAAAGGACATTTTAGATAAGCTTGGTAGAGGTAAGTCATCACCACATCTTAGGCGCTATACCAGGGACACTAGGGGATGGCTTAGAAGGGATGGTAGAGTTTGTGTTCCCCGTAGTAAGGATTTTGTAGATGCGGTGTTGGCCGAGTCACATCATTCTAGGATGATAGTGCACCCCGGTGGTGATAATATGTATCGGGATATGAAGAGGGTATTCTATTGGCTCAGAATGAAGAAGAGGGTGGCGGAGTATGTATCGAAGTGCATCACTTGCCAAAGGGTAAAGGCGGAATAGACGAAGCCCGGAGGACTGTTGCAGCCATTGGATATTCCATTATGGAAATGAGAGAGTGTCTCTATGGACTTCGTGGATGGATTACTAAGGTCACGGAGAGGGAACATGAGCATTTGGTTCATTGTGGATAGACTGATGAAGAGCGCTCATTTTATCCATTAAGATTAACAGGATGGCAGCTTCTTTGGCGACTCTTTATGTAAGGGAGATAGTTAGGCCTCATGGAGTTTCCGCCAGCATTGTGAGCAATAGAGATCCATTATTCACAAGCGAGTTTTGGAGGAGTCTTCAGCAAGCCTTGGGAATGGAATTGAATCTGAGCACAGCATATCACCCTCAGACAGATGGACAGACTGAAAGGGTAAATAGGGTTTTGGAAGATTTGCTCAGATTATGCATCATTGACTTTGGAGGTTCTTGGGAAGACCACCTACCTTTGGTGGAGTTCGCGTATAATACTAGTTATCAAGCAGGCATTGGGATGGCACCGTTCGAGGCCCTCTATGGCAGACCATGTAGATCACCAGCCTGTTGGTGGGATACCACCGATAGGATCTTGCTTGGACCAAACTTGGTGAGGGAAACTTCCAAGAAGGTGGATTTGATTCGCAAGAGGTTGAAGACTGCACAAGATAGACAAAAGTCATATGCCGACAGAAGACGTTCAGATTTGGAGTTTAAGGTTGGAGATATGATTTTTGTCAAGGTTTCTCCTTTGAGAAATGTTATGAGATTTGGCTCAGTGGGTAAGTTGGCACCGAGATTTGTAGGACCCTTCCCTATTACCGCACGGATTGGAAAAGTGGCATACAGAGTTGATCTTCCAGATAATTTGGCAGGAGTTCACGATGTTTTTCATGTTTCGCATCTGAGGAAGTGTCGACATGATTCCGCAGTAGTAGTAGAACCGATCAGCTAAGGGAAGTGGAGGTAGAGCACGAATCACTTGTGCGTCGTACACCCACCTGTATATTGGAACACGTCGTCAAGAGATTCGCAACAAGGAAGTTCTTCTAGTGAAGGTTCAGTGGGGAGATGACCCTAAGGAGTGCACATGGGAATCTGAGGAGAGAATTAGAACTTCTTATCCTTTTCTATTTGAAGGTACACTTCAAATATCCTATCTTTGACCTTTGATCTTTGATCTTTCCTTAGTTAGGGTCTTTTCGATAATCTTTAGGTGAAACCTATGGATGGTAGCTTGGTTGTAAACATGTCATTAGGTCATGTTATGTATGATGGATGAAAATGATTGCAAGTGGATGCCAATGTTTGCAAATGGATGCATTGCATGCACTAGATAGATATTTATTAGGATAATCGGCCAATTAGGTACTCACACCTGCATATGCGTGCCTGTTATCTATTGCATTTGCACATGGTTGTATATATATATATATGTGTGTGTGTGTATAAATGGATGTTTGCATATGGATGGTGCATTTGGGTGAATGATTGAAACATACATATAGAATTATCAATTATACTAGGGTAATTGCATACATTTGGTTGCATGGCATAAGCATACTTGCATTACAGGAGGTCAACTGAATCAGTAGACCGACTACCTTTTCGCATTAGGTAAGTTCATATGCATTTCACTTTGCATAAATCATATTTGGATTAGTTAAAAATAAGTACAATGGTAGAATGGATGTTGGTTGAGCAAATGGATGTAGTTCTTGGATGATGGTTGTGAATTACATTCTTCCATCTTTGGAGATTTCGGGGACGAAATCCTTTAAGGGAGGGAGAATGTAATACCTCGATATTTTACAGGAAATATAATTAAAAAGAAATTAAAAGCGCATTTGGTACAGTGGTAAAGGCGCATGTTGACTTCCTTAGTGACCAGGGATCAAGTCTCGTTGTCGCCCAAAATCTAGAACGATGTTTTTTTAGCTGGTTCGTTTTCAGCGATTTTCCTACGTATTTCAACGTTGTTTCTGACATGTGGCGGCTTCTCATTCGCTCCAGTGATGTAATAGGATGAGATGGCTAAATTTTATTGGTTGAGTGATGTGTATGGGCTAGAATGGATAACCGTTAAGTGTATGAAAGAACCAGATTTAATCTAAAATAATCTAATGGATTATATTCACTCAAACAATCTATAAATAAACCATCTAACTAAACCTAATCTCTTATTCAGCCGTCGCCATAATTCTACAGTGAAATTAGTGTGTATTATTCTTCCTCCTTTTCTCTACTAAATAAACAAATTTCTACCAAATTAAATTATCTATATATATTCAAGCAATTTGGGGAATTTTAGAAGAATCAAAGGGAGAAAGATTAAAGCAAAGCTTTTTTTCAAATTTATGCAAGCTCAAGTGCCAGGTGGGTGGGAATTAATATGAAATAGAAAAATAAAGTAGTTCAATATCAGTTATTTTCTGGCATGTTAATATGAATTAATTTATGTTATTAATTGAGAATAGATGTAAATTATTGCAACTTCTACTTCTTCCACTTCCCAAATCATACATGTTTGGTTTAAAATATGGGACATATAAATTGTCTATTCATGTTTTATGGCATAAATAAGGTTGAAATTTATGTAAATTATTGTATCTTCTTCTTCTTCCACTTCTCAATTCTAATTCATGTTTGGGTTGAAATTTGGAACAAACAAATTGTTATTCACGTTTCATGGCATAAATAAGAATGGTTTAATTAAATTGATTAGAATTGTTATTCAATTTCTAATGGTAGAACGGGTTAGTTAAATAAATTCAGAATATGTTAGTTGAATAAAATTATGGTTTTGATTGATATAATTACATAATTTTGAATATGGTTTTGGAACAAAATTGGGAAGTCTAATTGGCATAATTGTTTGTTTCGTATGTGGCCTAAAAGTGGAATTTTGTGTAATTAAATGGTTTGTGGCTATTGGATAAATTTTTTACAGATTAAATCTCTAAAAGGAGAACTCAAATTAGGGGGAAAATGTAAATTAAATGGACCCTAAAGGCTAGTGTAAATCTGTAATAAAATGGCATAAAAATTACAGACAAACCATACGGACTAAACGAACGTGAAATTGAAATACCATTTATGTAAGAAAAAGAGAAATTGTGAAATAACCAAATCGGATGTAAAAATGGCCTAAAGCAGATTAATGAAAATAAACAGTATGTAAACTGTAGCGGTAAAATTAATTAATCTGGAAGCGATTTGGTAGGCAGATCTTGTAAAGGTCTGGATAGGTGTTTCATGCAGTTAAGACAAAAATATAGTTTTGGTTGTACGTACTAGGAGCGGGCAAGTAGATTTGCCAGGATTTTTGTTATCTTTTATAGGTTGCTAGTACGTAGGATAGATATCATCCACAATCGTAGGCTTCTTTAGGCAGATCGACGCTGACGGAACATGACAAGTGTGCTCCGACGTAGGCTTCTTTAGGCAAATCGTTGGAGGATTTTGTGCAGCCGACCCAGCTGCGGGCCCTCTTTCGGAAGACCAACACTTTGGATAGGGGCAAGTCCACGTTGGTGACCGAGGAGACAGGAGGATAGGAGTCCAGTTTGGTGGAGCCTGAGCGCAACTTCGGGGTCCTACGAGGTTGTTTGAGTCGGTGCCGGTCATACGTAAGAGGCATTTAGTCACAGTGCACGGGTAAAGAGCATGACTTTCACGCCATAGCACATGAATAGGTAAGGACAGCAGGTCCGACAGGTCAATTGACGTTTAGTATTACTACATGGTTGACTTCCCTAGAGTGACCATGGACTTTGGCTTCTTAGCAACTGTATCTAAGAAGGATTCACTGCACTATATTATTCACCCTCTGCGATATCCGGAGAAGACCTGGAATTAAACTGGTTTATTCTTTCTACTTCATTTTATTTCTCATTCACCAGACTTTATGTCTGACCCATTCCTATTTTTCCTATTTTCCCCAAATCACAGGAGGGCGGGTCTAGGTGGCAGTTCTTTGCAGCATGGAGGGTCATTGGAGCAGTTGTTATCTTCAGCTTTTGTTTCTTTTGTTTCATGTACTTCATTTCTCTTTTCCCTACTTTACTCTATATATGGGGACCTATATTGTGAACTTTGTTATGTTTTATGTTTTGGTGGAGACTACTTGGTACTTTTGGTTTCAGAAATAAATTTGGAATAATGTTGTTTTTTATGAAGCTGTTCTGCTATTAATTTATAATTAGTGAAATTTTTCTTCCGCTGTAATATTTTAATCATTTTATGTTCTTGCCTTAGTCTCTGTGCTATGTTATGGATTTTTATTTCACTCGACCACCCGTGCTTCTAGTCATGTCCGATTTTCGAGGTGCCTAGAGGTGCGGGGTGTCACAATAATTGCACATATTTGTTGAGGTTTCCTCAATGTATGTGCATTATACTTAGGCCATCATGAAATCGTAGGCCTGAGTGAATAATACTACTTTATTTGTTGAGCTTTCCTCAAGGTAAAGGCGGGATTAGAACAAAGTACCATGGGTTAGGAGCTCTATATTATACAACCAATAAAGAGTTATCCATCGTATGAGGGAGTATGATTTGTTGAGTTTTTCTCAAGGTCAGAATCCCAAGACATACGAGTCCTAATACCTATTAGTGAAGTTGAAAGACTTCTATATTTCGGCTTCGGGTTTGGTGAAACATAAAATGCTAGTGGGAGCTTATTAGTAAAATGAAACGTAAACTTTAACCTTACTAATATTATAAGAATGTCTACTATGTTAATGCCCTAATAATTTACCCATTAAAACTTGCAGATAATGTCGAATCTAAGACACTTTACTGAAAGCGGTCGATTAATCGGACCGTATAACTATGTCAACCGGCTACAAGCTATAAAGATAGCTCTGACATACGAGCAAGCTTGATCGTATGTAACTTATGCTCTACTAACAAGACTCGCTGATGACGATTATAAAAATTTGCACATTGCTTATAGTAAGTGTGTGGCTGACCTCGAAATCGCCTAAGTATTCGTGTTGTCTACTCTAAATAAACAGTTGCAGAGGCAACGCGAGTCAATGTCTGTCAATGAGATATTTGACAGTCTCAAGGCACTTTTTGGTGAGCAGTCTCATTCCATGTGGTATGAAACCAGTAAAATTGTTCAACACCAAAATGCAAAAGGGATAAAAGGTGGATGGTTATGTGTTAATGATGAAGGGTTATATTGATAAGCTTGCATCATTGGAGGTGACTATAAGCAATGAGCAATATGTTGATTTGATCCTAGGTTCATTGAACCCTCAGTATGAAACGTTCATACTGAATTATAATATGAACAATATGAATGTGAATCTCATAGAGCTTCTTAATATGTTGAGGTCGGTCGAATCACAATCCAAGGATTAATCGAATGCGCTTGCAGTTAAAAGTGGTGTGTCATCTTCGAACAATTTGTAGATGCAAAAGAGAGATGGTAAAAATAAAAGTAAGAAATGAAAGAAAGGTGCTGACGACAAGGGTGGATGTAACCATTCCCATAAGAAGAACATTGGAAGAGAAATTGTCCTAAGTACCTCAAGATTGTGAAAGAAAGAAGCAGAACAGTTTTGCAGCTCCATCAGGTACATTTATGATTCAAAATAGTTTTGTAATCAATAAAATGTCTTGGATTTTAGATACAGAATTTGGAACTCGCATTTGTAATTCGTTACAAGGGCTAAGGAACTAGTGTCGCATGCCGAAGGGTGAAATGAGACTCCAAGTTGTTGATGGTCTATCGTAGATGCAACGATGGTGGGAGATTGTTATTTATGTTCATCTAGTTGTTTTGTTTTGATATTAAATAAATGCTATTATGTAAAAGACTTTATTTTTGAAATTATTTATGTTTCTAGATTGTCTTAAACTGGATATATATATTTCATTATGCAAATAATGTTATGAACATTAGTTTGAATGGAAATAAAGTTTGTGATGATTCTCTTAAAAATGGCATTTATGTGATCAATACAAATTATATATGTTATGTGAGTAATTCGAATAACAATATAAATGATAATTATCTTTGGTATTATAGGTTAGGTCACATTGGTGAGAAATGGCTGCACAAACTGAAAACCGAAGGTTCTCTACCATTAGTTGATTCTGAATCATTTGAGACGTGTGAGTCATGTCTCAAAGGAAAAATGACCAAGCACCCCTTCAGTGGAACAAATGAAAGATTTGATGAACTCTTGGGGTTAGTACATAGTGATGTATGTGGCCCAATGCCTGTAGTAACCAAAGATAATAGCTCTTACTTTATTACATTTTTGGATGATTTCTAGGACATATGTGTCTTATGAAGAACAAATCCAATGTCTACGAGAAATTTAAGGAGTATAAAAATGAAGTTGAAAATCAAACAAACTAAAAATTAAAATCCTTCGATATGATCGAGGAGGCGAGTATGTTGGACAAGAACTCAATAATAATTAAAAGATATGAAGCATGATGAGTAAAGTTGAGTTGCCTCTATCCTGTTTAGGATATGCATCAGAAACCGCAGCACATATGCTGATCTTAATTACCACTAAATTTGCGCCTAAGACGTTATATGAGATATGGCATGGGAAGAAACCCCATTTCGATTATTTGAAGGTGTGGGGTTGTCCAGCCTATGTTAAGAACATTGGCCCTAATAAGCTTGAGGCAAGATCAACTTTGTGTAAGTTTATAGGATATCCTAAAAATTCGATGGGATATATTCCTACAACACAAAGGAACAAAAAGTGATTGTTTTCCATATATGTTGTCTTTTTAGAAAAGAAATTTCTTGATGAGATCTAAGAGACTAACACCCTGACTGAAATAGTGGGAGAACTGAGTTCACCAGTATACGATAACACGCAACCTATTAGAAGGTCTAGCAGGGAATATCGCGCACTAGAGAGATACTACAGTTTTCTCATGGATGACGAGAAGGAGGACTGTGTTTTAGATGATGATACTCCTCTGTCTTTTCAACAAGCAATGTAGAGTAAAGACTACTTCGGCTTGGACCAATGAAATCCAAGATGGATTCCATATACGAGAACAAAGCATGGAATTTGTCGAACATACCCAAATGGATAAAATCCATTGGCTGCAAATGGATTTTTAAGAGAAAAGATAAATGCGGATGGAGGACGAGAGACTTACAAAGCTATGCTAGTAGCCAAAGGCTTTTATCAAATTCAAGGTGTTGATTATGACAAAACTTTTTCGCCTGTAGCCATGCTTAAGTTAATTCGGATTATGCTGACAATTGCAGCATTCTATGACTATGGAATTTTGCAAATGGATGTGAAGACGGCATTTTTAAATGGTGATTTAGAAGAGACAGTCTATATATCATAGCCTGAGGTTTTCGTGGTTCGTGGGAGTGAAGGCAAGGCTTGCAAATAGTTAAAGTCCATTTATGAACCTAAACAAGCTTTAAGGAGTTGGAATAAGAGTTTTGATAAGGTAATCAAACAGTTTTGTTTTCATTAGAACACAGTGGAAGCGTGCATATACAGAAAGTATCAGGGAAAAGCCATCATATTTTTAGTGCTTTATGTTGACGATCTATCATTGAATGGTAATGATACTTTGTTGTTACAACCAATGAAAGCTTGGCTTTCCAAGAACTTCTCAATGAAGGATTTGGGAGAAGCAACCTGTATACTAGGTATAAAGATCTATAGAGATGGATCTAAGAGGCTATTGGGATTGTCCCAATCCTTGTACATAGACATTATACTAAAGAGATTTGGTATGGAGAATTCCAAGCAAGGAAACGTTCCAACACAGTATAGAATCGTCCTTTCTTAGAAGGACGCTCCTCATACCGATGAGCAGAAAGAGCATACAAAGAGGATCCTTTATGCTTCTACCATATGATCCATAATGTACGCTATGCTATGTACTATACCGGATGTGGCATATGCATTAGAATGTGTAAGCCGATACCCAGTCTAATCCTAGAGAAAAATATTGGACAACCATAAAATGTATACTAAAGTATTTAAGAAATACTAAGGACTTATTCCTCATAAACGAGAATGGAGACCTCCTTATGAAGGGGTATACAGACTCCAGCTTTCAAAGTGAAATAGATGATAGTAATTCAGTGTCTGGTTATGCCTTTATGCTTAATGGTGGAGTTGTTCGTTGGCAAAATTCCAAGCAAGAAGCAGTAGTTGATTTGATGATGGAGCCCGAGTACATCGCCCTCAATGAAGCAGCTAAAGAAGCAGTGTGGACGTGCAAGTTTTTGACTGAACTCTGAGTGATTCCCGATACCGAGAATCTAATGGCATTGCTCTATGGTATCAATGCAGAGATGCAAATCGCAAAGGAGCCCAGAGTTCAGAAGAAGTCACGGCATATTCATTGGAAGTTCCACCTCATTAGATAATTCGTTGAGAAGAAAGAAGTCGTGATACAAAGGGTAGATACCAAGGACAACATAACAAATCCATTCACAAAGGGGCTAGCTCGGTCGGCTCTCGAGAAGATGATTGAAGGATGGGTTTGAGATTCCATTATTGGTAAAAGTGCAAGTGGGAGATTGATAGAGTTATGGGTATGCACTAGGGGAAATTTTGTAATTTATTGAATTAATTAACTCTCTAATCAATTCTCATTCATAATGAAGGAATTTTTTTCCTTTTTGTTATATATTTGTTATAATGTGTTATAAATAGTCAAATATTTAATTAAAATATATTTAACAGAAAATCCATAAATGGTGTATTTGTGATAGTAATTACAAATAGTTGTAATCATGGCTGCCCCTAGAGGTTGTGTACCTGTTGGGTGTAATCATGATAGTAATTACAAATGGTTATGTGACCTATTGGGTGTAAATTTGGGCAATGTATTAATTTAAATATTCCTAGTCAAGATACATTGAGACTGGATATTGATGTATCTCTTGAGACTAGAGTATGTAATGCTCTCTAAATGTTGGACAATGTATTACTCATGACTGCTAGGGGCACCTAGGGGCTACGTACTGATAGTTATTAGATAACTATGGAATGACTCACTCGATAGGTTTCTATTGGTTGATATAACTAAGGTCAAATAGAAATATCGATGTAATTGATTTATACAGTTCTCTCGACTTGAGAATACCGTTAATCTTCGATATGAAAGCCCTGCTTTGATTATAGTCAAATCAAGGCATGATGTCCATCGAATGACTATGGTTAGATCAAGTGGAAGTATTGGAAGTGAAACACTATTCAAGAGAGGATTCGTCTCCTTGATTATATGGGGTTAGTATCACGGTCAACTCAAAGTTAAATCTTTGGCCAAAGTAGTTCGGTTAATAATAATTGTTATTATTGAACCAAAGAATTTGTGTTTAGAGTATAGAGTTGAATACGAGCGGTATTGGAATTTTGACCATTACCAAATTTTATAAGTCCAAAATGATATAGTTTTGACAAAGAGAATTAGTGTAAATAATTGTCACAATTGGGGAATGCTTAACAAAGTAAAATTGGATTTTACCAAACTAAGTAAGCAATAATTTGGCCAAAATTTCACAACGCATGCTAAATGACGTGTGAACTTTAATATTTGGATAGTTCGATATTAATCGTTGACCAAATCTACACCCAACGGGTCACACAACCAAAACGATGAATACTCCTTTGACCAAACGATTAAATTAATTTATAATTTTTATAAATTAAATTAATTGATATTTATGAAATATTAATTACAAATTTTTTATTTTTATTTGATGAACATATATTATTGAATATGTTTATAATAGTTATTAATATATTAATCGATATACAATATCGATATATGTTAAATTGGATTTAAATGCAAAATATTTGTTCAAGCTTTAAATGGTTTTAAAGCCCATATGTGGGCCTGGTTGGTTCGGCTCAAATAGGGGTAATAGGAGGCCATATAATGGGCTAGAGAGGCTAGGTTGGACGGCTAAGAAAGGAGAGAATTGGTAGGAGATAAAGAAGGATCTAGATCCTAAACTATCTCCAAATTCTCCTTTATATAAGCATCGCTATCGACACTTGTTTTAGAACCTTTTAAAGCCTTCAAACCTTCATCATTTCTAGCTGAACCCTACCTACATCATCCTTTGACAATTCATGTTCAAATCAAATATAGTTCAAATCAAATCTATATATGTAATAAATTATGTTTTATATTTTACAAAATTATATTATCACTTAACAAACTCTAGATTGAAAATAAAATAATTTTTTTTTTCAATTTGAAAATATATAGTTATAAACCGAGGATCTAAAAATAGAATTTAAAATTAATTTTAAATTATAAAATTATATATATTAATATTCAATTACAAAATATCGATTAGAATTTTACTAAAAGTTAAAATTCAAAATCAAGTTCCAAACATAATTGTTTATTAATTTAATAAATATCCATGCTGATAATTATATATAATATTTTTTTTTAAATAAATTTGTTATGTCGTGCGCAACACCTACTGTGTATATATATTTGAAATATATATTTTTTATTTTAAAATGATAATATATATTTTGTATTATATGTATATGCATGCATTTAATATATACGTGTATGGTTTTGACGAAATATATCTATATATCCATTTTTTTGGTTTTCTAAGAAAATTAAATTTATAATTATTACAAATTTTTTTTTTGGCAAAGCCAGCGGGGTTGAATGGACCCCTACCATTATTATTAAGAACCAAAACATATTACAAATTATTACAAGAAGCAAACTACCAAAGATTAGAGGTCAGCGCCTAAGAGAAGCAAAAGTTACATTGATCTAATAATAGAAAGGACCAGTACATGTTTAGAGGAAGATTGCCCTTTAAACAACCTAATGTTCTTCTCCATCCAAATGTAATACAAAACCTTCTTTAAGATTCTTAGCATCAATCTACCTCTTTCATTCTTCCATCTAGTAGTCCTGAAAATATTGTACCATTCCATAGGAGAAATACGCATAGGCCTGTGAAATCCATAGTGTTGCACAATTACATTCCAAATATGGAATGTAAAATCACAATCAAAGAACAAATGTGGCACAGTTTCCACACCCGAACCACACAAGAAACAAGTATCACTAAGAATAATACCAAATGATTTAAGTTTATGAAGCGAAAGTATACCATTCTTCAAAACCTTCCACATGAATAGATTTTCCTTCGGGACAGAATGAGAATCCAAAATTCTAGAAAACCAAAGAACATGCAGATTGCTAAGGCTATATAGCTTATTATGAATAGCAGACCACTCAGCTCTAACAATGGACGAACTGCAGTATGGTAGGGAAACAGTACCATCAGCCCAATATCTATCAACAGAGGCATTACTATAATGCCAATGATGACTCTTGTCTCATAATCTATAATATTAGCTAGAATCACTCCTTTAGCCAGCCATGCATCGTACCAAAATGATATCTTGGCAATGTCTTTCATTCTCTGCTGAACCAGTGGGAGAAATATATCTCTACCTCTCAAGATATTCCTCCATGACCAACTGCAGTCAGATGGAGGGGTAATACACCAGAAGTTACTATCTCGGATGAGATAGTTTCTGCACCAAGAAGCCCACAAATTATTGTCATGCCTCAATTATTTGTCAATTCTAGATGAAATCGTAGAAAAATTCCATCTCTTTATATTTATAATTCCAAGACCACCTTTTTCATAAGAACAACATATACGACTAAAAGCAATAGGAATCATTTTCTTCGAGAAAGGGTTAGCATGCCAAAGAAAATGATTCAAGGCAGAGTTGATCATGCTAATGAGTTTAGCCGGAAGGATGAAGATTCTGGCATAATAAACACACATGGATATAGCAATAGATTTAACTATTACAAGCCTACCTGCCATAGAATTTTTTGAACAATTCCAACTAGATAACTTAGCAGTATTTTTTTCAAAAAGTTGTAAGCATTGGAGAGTTCTTATTCTAGAAGTACAAAGAGGAACACCAAGATAGGATTCATTATCACTGAAAGGGGACAGACCTGACATAGTATACATCATCTCCTTTTCTAAATCAGGGATGCCAGCAATGTACATTCTAGACTTACTTCTGTTAATGGATAGAGCAGTCAAATCCTGAAAGGAAGCAAGAACGTTTAAGACCCCACTAATAGATTTATAATTAGGCTTAGTAAAAAGAAGCAGGTCATCAGCAAATAGAAGAGTGGAAATACCATTCTTCTTGCATAAGGGATGATAATCAAACAGCTTATTCGACATAGCAGCAGAAAATAGAGAAGTGAGAAGTTCCATGACACAGATGAAGAGGTATGGAGACACAGGGTCACCCTGTCTAATACCCTGAGTAGCACCAAAATAGCCAAAGATGTATCTATTAATACTAAGGGAGTAATTGATAGTAGAAATGCAAGTATATATCCAACATAGGAAGGGGACAGGGTAGTTCATCTTATGAAGGATGTAAATGATAGATTTCCATTGAACAGAATCATAAGCCTTTTGAATGTCTAATTTAAGGACACATCTAGGAGATATGAGATTCCTATTGTAACCCTTCATGAGTTCAGAAGCAAGAAGGATATTATCAGTGATGTCTCTACCAGGGAGAAAAGCACTTTGATTAGAAGAGATTAAACCATCCAAAGAAATTTTCATTCTAGCAGCCAAAATCCTAGATATGCATTTGTAAATCACATTACAACAGGCAATGGGTCTAAACTGATTAACTGACATAGGATGGATAGTCTTAGGAATCAATGCAAGCTTGGTAGCGTTAATGCCAGTGATTAATTTACTATGCTTGAAAAAATTCTTAATAGCTTTGATCACATCAGCACCAATTATATCCCATGTTACTTTGAAAAAATGAGCATTAAAACCATCAGGTCCCGGAGAGCTATTAGAGTTCATACCAAAGATAGCCTGTTTAATTTCATCTTCAGAAATTTCCTTGATTAAGTAAGACCCCTTCATTAGAAATTGAAGGAAAATGGTGCTGAGAGAATTGATCTAGAGAGATTGATGGAATTTGGGAATACCCAAGATTAAGATGGAAGTACTCCAGAAAAGCTTCCTGAATAGAATCTTGGGAATCACAGGGCGAACCATGCATATCAAGGATGGAAGATATATTTTCAGAAGACTGTTGAATTTTTAAAGTTTTGTGAAAGGTGGACGTATTTTTATCACCATTCAGTTGCCATTCATGTTTTGATTTTTGCTTTGCCATTTTATTTTCTTCAACAAGGGCTTTGGAGACGTCCTTTAATAGAGAAGTTTCCAACGCAGACAGAAGAGGCTGATCAGGACACCTTTGGATATCAAGTTGAACTTGAAATAATTTTTCACGAATTGCAGAAGACATACTGTTCCCATTACCAAAAGTTTGCTGAGCCCATTTCTTTAAATTAATCTTTAGATGCTTGAGTTTTGCCTGCAAAATAAACATAGGGTTGCCAAAAGTACGAAATTTCCAGTTATCTTTAACAATATTTAAGAAATTAGGGTGCTTAGACCAATTATTAAAAAATGAAAAGGAGGAGCGTCTTCTCACAGAGTCCTTGCCCCAATCAATAATTAGAGGGGAATGGTCAGATAATGATGGGGGAGGTATAATGGAGGTGAGATTAGGCCATTTAAGAATGGAGGAGAAGTTCATATAAGCTCTATCAAGTTTGCAGTATGTTCTCTTTCCAGTTTTACTCGAGTTATTCCATGTGAAGAAAGCACCTTTAACAGAGGTAGGAATAAGGTTAGCATCATATATAGCTTTGTTGAGGGGTCGTGTCTGATTGAAAGTTAGAGGAGCTCCACCACTTTTATCAGTAGACAATTGCATGCAGTTCCAATCACCAAGACAGAGCCATGACAGACTGGACTGTTGAAGAGTGGGAAGGATATCAAGAAAAACTTGTCTATGAGCAGCATTATTATCTGCATAAACTATGGAAAGATAGAAGGAAGTATATGATGGGATGTGTAAGATCTCAGAGTGAATGAACTGCCTGTGGACAGTGATTGGGGAGAGGGAGAAGATTGTGGGATTCCATAGGACTAACAATCTACCAAAAGGAGCTTGGGAAAGGTTGTGGATTAAGCTCCAGCCTTGTCTAATAAAGGAGGCAGCATTGTTAGTAGTAGCATGGTTGAGTTTAGTTTCTGCAATAGCCATAAGTTCGATTTTGTGGGAAGAAATAAGATTAGAGATTTCTAATTGCTTGTCAATGGAGTTAGCACCCCTAACATTCCAAAATCCTATATTTCCATTCATTTTGATAATGATGTAGTAGGAGCTCTGGTTTGTACTCCAGAAGTAGGATTTGCCAAGTTACTTTGAGACAAAACAGCCAGACCAATTTGATCTATAGAATAATTGATTCCATTGTCCAAGTCAAATGTGGAGTTATTTGTGGATTTCTTAGGACGACCTTTCTTCCTTTTAGAAGAGGAGTTTGGAATTAATGATTGAGAAGGTTGGAGCAGATTTGGCTTAGCTGAAGAAGTAGATATGAGTAAGTCATTGAAAATGAGAAAGGGAGGAGTATGGAGAAACTTGCAATTCAGAAGAATTTAGTTGTTGATTAAGATGTGAGTTAGGAGATGGAGGGATTTTATCTGGAGATAAGTTGTGCACGTCAGACCAAAGATTATCATTGTGCATGTCTAAAGTGTGAACAGGGAGATGTTGAATAGCATCAACATCTTCATTAATTTCCTGAAGAATTGAGAAAGCATTGTGAGTAGACACCACCTCACAATCAGTTTGTATTGCAGTAGCATTACCAGGCATGACTTTATTATTATCTGGACACATGATTTCCTTCTGAACATCACCAGTTTTATTTATAGTATTGCACATATCAGACGCAGAGTCGTTGACAGTTTACATCATAACAGCCTCTTGAACAACCAATTGCTGCCTCGAAGAGGAATTATCAACATCTTTATTTCCATTTCTATTAGTTTCCAACATAGTCTCAGTCATTATTTCATTTTGATCCAAAACAATTGGGACAGTATCATCTTCATTTCTTTTGCTTAAACGACTCTCATCTGAAGGTCTTTCTTCCTGAGTTTCTTTCATCTTATTACTATTACTTATCTCCCTATTTACTTTTCTCCAAACCTTTTGCCCAGTTTTAATTCTCTTTTTACCTCTAACATGAAATCCCCTTTTATCTTTATCATCTTGAATACCTTTATCATCCTTGGATATCTCATCAGCAGTTTCATTTCTGTTATTAGAGTTCTCAAGCTTTTCCTCATGCAGAACCTTATTCTTCTCACACTGGTCAGTGGCATGACCAAAAACTTTACATGTAACACAGATCATAGGTTTCCATGAATATTCAATCAAAATGTTAGGGCAAGGCTCATCACCAACTGCTAGAAAGTCAGGCAGTTCTTTGTCAGGGGACACTTCAATTAAACATTTTGCATATTCAAATCTTTTCATTCTTTCTGTATTCTCATCATAGCAAACTAGCCTTCCAAGGTGACAAGCTATCCAATTAATGCCAAGCAAAGACCATAGCATTATTGGAATTCTCTAAAAATGGATCCAGATAGGAACAGACCTAATCACTGCCTGAGATGAAGAGAGGGTCGGGTTCCATTTAGAAATGATAAACATTTGACCCCTAATAAACATGGGATCTCTTCGTAAAATATTGTTTTTGTCTTCCTCAGAGGCAAATTTAAAAAAATAATTTTGTTTATCAAAGAAGATTTCATAAGATCCTTTAAGCTTCCATGCTTATTGGAGATGAGATTTAACGGCCATATAGTTCACATTGCCAGCCAAAAAGGATCCCACCAAGAAATCTGACCAAGCTTTAATGCCTTCATTCAATACTTCCTGAGGAGGAGCAATGGGAGAACCAGAGTAAGCTATATCAAAATGAGTAGGAACATACGAACCAGCATTCCTAGGTTTCGAATTGAAAAGAGAAGACCATGAGGCAGAAGGAGAAGAAGAGGAGGTGGCCCCAAGGGAAGGAAAGTGATCAAGAGGAAGAGAGGAGGGAGAGGGATTTGGAAAAGAGAGTAGAGGAGAAGGAGGAGGAGGGTCATCAGGCAACGGAGGAGGAGGTAAAGGAGGAGGAGGGGGCGATAGAAGGTCAACTGAAGGACAAAGAGCGATGGGGATGGCAAGAGCAGGAGGAATGGTAGGAGAAGATAAAGGTACAGGAGAAGAGGGGGGAAGGACACCATGAGAGGACATGAGAGGAATGGTGGAGATGAAGCAGGCTCTTTATTACAAATGATTTATATATATATATATACAGTTTTAAATATATATAATGTTAATATTTCATATATATGTTTACAAATATATATATAAATATTTATATAAAGTATTTAAATAAAAATATAGTTTATATATATATATATATATTTGTAACATTACTCTATATATATGAACATAAATTTGGACAATATATTTGTATATTAGATGAGCCAACGTGTCTGTTGCGATGTAAATTCATACATTTATACACGGTCATGTTATACCTTGTATGGATTGATATGTTACACATGCACACACATATATGTGAATATGATACACATATATATAATACCAAAAATTAAATTATATAAAATCATTTTATAAATATAAATAAAATAAAGATTTTATTTAAAAGAAATTTAGAAATATTCTAAATTAATAAGACTTCATAAGCATAACAAAGATCCAAAATGGAAAAAAAAAACTCACCCATTACTTCTGCTTCGGGCTGGCCTAGACCCAACAATAGGAACCAGCAATATTTTGTGAGTATCATGAATGGTGCATAAATTTAATTTTAATCCATTGTAGTGCCTAAATGAAAGATCTTAAGGGCATCTCCAACCGCTTTAGGCCTGAAAATGCAAGGGGATGAATTTTTAAGGTTGAATTTCCCTGTTCTACCCAACAATTGGGTGCCTAATTTTTGAACGACTAGTTTTTTGGGTGCTCAAAAGCTGGGCATTCATTTAGTGGGCTTCCAACGCTGGACGCCCATTTTTTGTCGACCAGTAGTGAGCTGGAAGCCCATTTTTTAGGCATCTAGTCCTAGGCACTCATTTTTTGGACGCTTAAACATTGGGCGCCCAAAAAAATGTATGTCCAGCCTTGGGTGCTAAAAAGTGGGCATCCTACCGAGCTTTACTTTCCTAAAGCGGTGTAACCCAATTTAGCCGAATTGGGTTTGTTGGGATATGAATATTCAACTGAGTTGAATATTCAGTTGAATTTAATTATGTTAGGGATGCCCTAATTGCTCAAGAAATTCAGGTATTCTCAATGATAGTAGTATAAGTTTTATTGTTAGAAATAGATTCTTAACTATTTGAAAAATACTAGGTATTTTGATTACTATGGTATAGGATAACCATGGATAATGAGGAAACAACCTAAGTAGTCAACAAGATCATTCAAAGTAAGACTTTGAATAGTTGGTTAAGATAATCAAATATCTAGCATATAACAAAATATTAACTTTGAAAGTATTCTCAAGGGATAACTCTCATTCGAGAATAAAAGTATCCTTGACATGTGATCGGTGCAAAGTGTAGGTACAGATCTATAAAAGTTTGAGCAATTTATATAAAACTTGACATATTTATTCGATGAATGACAATAGTGTATCATTAAAAACTTAATTATATTGCATGTTATGAAATACTTTTATGATTTGGAATATGGTCATGTGATAGGAACAATTATCAATAATATTCTAAAAGAATGGTCTATACATGCACCATAACCAAAGTTCTCGATATGTAACGACCTGCTATTGCGAAACATTCAAATCGACAATCATCCACACATGTCAGACTTGAATTGCTCAAAACAACAGATTGTTAATTTATATTTGGCAAAACTTAGCATATATAGTAAATAAATAAATCGCAGACACAGAGTAATAAAACAATAAGCAGTGGAATAAATAAATAGTAGTTCATGAAGCTACTATATAAACATCAGAGTTCAAAACATAATACAACAGAAATCTCAAATATAGAGTAGTCTCAAATACAAATACAAATGCCAATGACAAGTCTGAACATAAACTGGGAATAACTGGAATAACTGAAAGCTGAACAGATAACAGATAGATCTCCAGGCGAAGCACCAAGCTCCAAATGTGAGTCTCAAATGATGTGACACTCAGTCTGACCCGAGCATAAAGCAAAACACAAAACACTCGAGTAAGAATTAACATTCTTATACCAGTAAATTCAACTCAAGTGAAATATCAACTGAAATACAATATAACTTAGAGAATGCTTAGGATTCCCATCCTCTAAGGATCCGTTAAACTATCTACATACATAATACAATACGCTACATATATAATGTCTATAGTAAAGTAAACTATTAAAATAGCGTTAAGGCGTTAGACATATCCCCCTTAACGCATTTATATATATTCTCGTAGTCTATACAGTACCGTAATTCCTTCGTAAACTGGAGGGCTATCAGAGGGCACTCCATAGGTACGGTACAAACCAAAGTCGTAGAGGGCGCGATAAGGCATGTGACAAGGCACGCGAGGCATGCCCAGGGTAGGATTCTACCGATTTGCGAATCCGGACTGGTGGTAACACATAGCAGTTACTACATCCCATCTCGGAGCACACTCCCATAATCAAAATCGAGGGGTGGCTACCAATTCAATCACAAAGTAATAATATGGTATCAAAGAAATATGCCCGATAGGAGGAGCGACCTCACTTGGCCCGGCATGGCTCCTGTTTTAGCCACATTAAGCTAAATCATTGAAGTCGGGGCTGTGTTAATACCTCATAAAGAATCATCGCCAAACCATTCTACTTCGTTCTGGAATCTCCACCACGTACACAGTTGTTAAAGTGGTTTTCGGTATTGGCAAAGAGTATGACAATATCCTATCCCGGTCTCTTTAACAACCAAACGCTTATTTCACACCGTGGTCATTTATATTTCAAACAGTTTATACTTCATATCAAAATGTCATGTTCTTTTCAAAAATCAAATCACTTTCGAAATCAGATATACAAAATGCTTTAAACCATCATATTAAATTATTGGTATTTAAATCCATTAATCAAAATCATAACAGTTCCAACTTAAATAGTTTAAATATTGAAAATAGTTTATATATTGAAATAGTTATAAATTAAGATAGTTTATATTTAAAAATAGGTTATAGATTAAAAATAGTTTCTATATTAAAATAGTTTAATATCAAAAATAGTTTATAATTAGGATTGTTTCTTCAAATTTCGCAAATCAATTCAAACCAACTTTAGTTCCCAAATTCAACTTAAATCAATCTCAGTTTGATAGTTTCAAATTCTTATCAAACCATTTAAATTTATATCAATTTCAAATCCAGGTTTGAATCACAAAAATTTAAACCACTTCCAATTCAATACATCTCAATATTCAAACAAATTATAATAACTCAATTTGATAACTTCATTTATATTTCAAAATTCAACTTTAATCCCTTTTTAAAATTTAAAAATATTCACTTAATCATTTAATATCCATTTAAATAAAATCTCGTATTACAATTTAATTTAATATTAAATATTCAATTTCAATTTTATTTAAAGTTGAAAATATTCATTTAATCACTTTTTATCAAATCAAGTTATAAAATCATACCTTTCAAAATCTCAAAATCAATATGTTCAAATCAAACCATTTTTAAATTCAATTCTAAACAAATTTAATTATAAATCAATTCTTATTTAAATTTAATTCTTAACAAATTAAATTACAAACCAATTCTTATATTTAATTTATCCTTCCAACTTCTATTTATTTAAAGTTATTTAAAAATCTATTTTCAAAAATATTAATATAAATTTAAATAAATATTTAAAACATATTATATATCTATATTAGTTAAATTAAATTCTTATTAAATTTTATTATATTAATTATTGTTAAATTAAATCTTATTATTGTTAAATCTATTTAATATTATTTTATATATTTAAAAATAATAAATTTATAAGTAAAATTTTATAATTTTCATTTTAAAACTTAACTTATAATTTAAAATATCCAAAACATAAAATTTTAAAATCTAACTTTTACACATATATTAAATCAAAATCTTTATATTATATTTAAAAATCAATATTTATTAAAACCCATATATTTCCTTTCAAACTTTAAAATCATTTCCAAAATATAGACCAACGGTGTCCGTATATAATTTTCTATCCTATGGTCAAGTGATACGGATATTTACCATTTCAATCCGCAATTTAAATTTAATATTTTACGGGTATATATCTTTTCAACCCGCAATCCCAAAATTTCAGAATTAATGAAAAATGCTTGGGTTTATCATTTCAACCCATAACGATTTTCCCCTAATCTATAATATCGTTCGGGTATGTATCATTTCAACCCATAGGGAATTTCTAAACTAACAGGGAACTTGCAGAGTGGGCACAAATATGATAATAATATAATAGATCAACAACAGGCATATATCATCAGCAACAAATTCAAATATAATATATACAACAGGGTTATGGTGTCATATGTCATAGGTGAACAATTGCAGATAATGGCATATCATATTTAACAATTAAATAACTAACAATTCAAATTTAACAGCATATTTCAATTGTCATTTCATGCGAAATTAATTTACTAAATATAAGAATGTTAATCGTGAGTGATTGCTCACCTCTCGAGCCTAGAGAACAATGGTGGCAAAGAAGATGACACAGACATGCACACGGATACAGATACGAACTAGTGCACGCAGACACGCGACAAGCAAAAGATAGCTGCGACAAGCTAGATACCATGAATTCGAATTCGATGGAAACAAAATATTATATATATATATATATATATATACCTTATCCCTCTTTTTAGAATAAATTTTAATTGAAAATACACATTTAAATATCTTTATATACATATGTTTTAAACCCAAAATCCAAAATAAATCCTTATAAATATAATTTTAAAATCAATATTAAAACAAATTAACATAAAATCTATATATATTATCTCAAAATCATTATTCAGCTTAAACACATATATAAAATAAAATATTTATATATAAAATTTAAAATCAATACTTAATTTAAACACATAGATTTTAAAATCAAACATATATATATAATATAACATATATATACTTTACTGCATATTTTTTTCTATAGTAGGACCTGTTGCTAACAAAATATATACAACATACATATCTTTTAAACATATAATATAATATCCTAAACATGTTATATATACAAAAATAATTTTTTTTTTCAAATAACAGTACTATACTTAAAACATGGTTTTTAAAAAAAAATTCAAATACAGTAGAATTCTTATAAACTGTAAATAAAACTATAAAACAAAGAGTTGTAAAACTTAAAATTGAGATAAATAAGCTACAACAAATAATATATATAACGTATACCTATATTTCCTCATCTGGATGCTCGAGGTTGGATGAGGTGAGGAGAGAAACAGAGGACGTGGGCTAGATGCAGGGGAAAGGTGACGGATGTTGGCTAGCGGTCGGAGAATGGGTGGCGGGCGGATCTGGTCGATGGAGCACAAAGGTGATAACAGGCTTCAGCAAACATATTTACTTTCACCTTTCTCTCTTCTTCATTTTTTAAGAGCATGAACCGAACCATTAAAGGAAGAGTGAAGATCGAGGGGAACGGACATATGGTGGTGAACATGAGCAGATGCGGTCGGTGAAGTGGCTATAAGTTCTGATGGTTGTCGGCTATATATAAAGCAGGGATACCAAAATATATGAAGCTAAGGCTTGCTTCAGGTAGATGGTAGTTGCGTAGGCTGTGGGGAGTGGAAGGACAAGGCGAGAAATGGTGGAGGCGGAGCTAATGGGCAGTCACTGGAAAATGGCGGTGGAGTTTATACGGGTTTAGTTTTTTTTTTGGTGCACGGCTAATGGGTTCATGGCGGAGGCTATGGGTTGGAGAGCGGTGAAGTGGAGGGTGATCGGTCGGGTTGCATGGAGGCGAAGGCTTGAGGGTGGATGTGGCAGGTGGTTGGCGTGTGAGGGGATAAGCATGGAAGAAAGATGAGCATGCTTGGAAAGAAATGGTCAGGAAGCCGGTGTTAAAAAATAAGAATGCTAGCATTCATAATATTATTATATTTTTTTATATACTAAGGCACGATCTGTCTACAGATAGAAAGAAGAAACGTGTGCAGGCTTCCAAGCTTCCAATCAAATACAAACTGACATACAATTATTATTTTTTGCAAAGCACGAGGAAAGAAAATGAGCCTAAAGGAAAAGAACCAGCCTATCATATTAATGCCCGGGGAATAGAAAAGTCAGAGTTGAATTTCAAAAACATAAATGCTAGTGGATATTTGCTATCTCACGTTGGGTAAATGAATGGCCACGTGAAACCTAAAAAGTTCAAATTCGGAACCTATACGGCTAATCGTTTCGCTGGTTTCGCCACGTAACGAACATTGAAATACAGGAATGAATATAATGCGGAAGTCAGCACAACAAGACGAACAGAATTGTACACAGATATGAGTGATATGATCATCCCATCAAAAGTTGATATTCGCTGCCAAAATGCTGCTAAAACTCCGTAAATAAGATAAATGAGGCTATAACAGTCCAAATTTTTCGAAACAAAATACGACGTCTCAATCGGAAAATGATTTACATTTTTATTGTATAAAAATATTTAGATTTCAAAAATATTTTATTTTCATCAAATTTTACTGATTTAAATTGAAATTGAAAATTACACAACAGAATTAACTTTCATATTTTCTGATGAAAATCTATCTTTCGCTATGCTTCAATAGACGCATACCCAATATCAAATTTTCATCGTCAATTTTAATTGTTTTAAATTTCAAAAAAAATTCAGTTAATTACGTTATAAAATCATTAAAAATTACGGGTCGTTACACGATATCAACTAAGCAATGAGAGGATGAAAACTAGTTAAATCAGACTTGATTGAAAATATGCATAACTAAGCATATAAAGTCGGAAAAAAATGTCAGCTAAGAAAGGAAGGATCAAGACAAATTCTGAAATGTTCAAAACAATGAGAGCAAAGTGTCATGTAGAAAGAATTAGAGATGTGGTTATCGTGGCTTGTTTTGGAGTTGAAGCAGATAAATTTGCAATTTTAAGTCAATATATCGATGTAATATGTACTCTTTTTCGTTGCAAGACACTCATTTAGGTCAATGGTTGTAAGGTTCTGATAAGGCATATTATTAAAGTATATGCATAGTAGTAATAAAGTAACAATTTTCAATAAAAAAATTAAGTTTTACATGGAGTCTACATACTAGTGGACATTCCAATATGATATTGGGATCGTCCTTAAGTTTCGCGTCGACCTATATCTTGAAAAAGACTTAAGAAATCGCAAACTTGATTATTGAATCATGTATGCATATCATTGCACTAGAAATGATGCTGGTTATAAAGTATAATGATGTCTGTTTAATTTATTTAATAAGAAATATAATTGAATATTATAGAAAACTATTCTTAAGCACCTAAGAAATCACTAAATAATTTATTTTCATTTAGTTTGGAAGTACAATTTTCTAGGAGATAATAAATGGAATTATGTAATTTCAGCTAGTATTGATGATACAAGGATAAAGGATACATATATATAGTTTCTGTTAAGACAGAAACGTTGGCCTGAAACATATTTCATTGAATACTGAATGTCGAAACAATATAGTAATAAAAATTGTGTTGATAATGTAAAAATAATATTTTGAATAAAGTAACGTCAAACTTTGATCTTCAAGTTAAATTTGTAATTGTGATAAGAATATATTAAAATATAATTCTTATGATGTATAAAGAATGTAGCTGTTTATTTGAAACAACGTTTAAGAAAATAATGAGCACTTATAATATATTAATAGGATTCACGCACTAAAGGCTCTTACACTCTTTTGTCTAGAAAGATGGATGGAAGAGATGCACATAAATTCCATGATTTCTCAATGTGTAAGTGGAAGATTAATGTAGTTACAGGTTCATACAGGAATAATTGTATGTTTTAGTTATACAATGGTGATTCATCGATATTCCAGGAATTCATGTTGTGTTGATCATAATTACGAAGAGTTCGTAATCATGACCAATAGTTCAAAAATTAAAAACATGAATTCCTAAATATTCATAGTAAAACATTATAGAGAAAACGATATCGATATATCAGATAGTCTGGTGTATGAATCATTATTCGAAATGAAGAACAATATATTACTCACGATTGTTGGTGTAAAGAGTACTTGCATTAATTTGTGAACGTACACAAAATAACTCGATGATGCTTCTATATATTATTGTAATAGTACTAAGGTATGCTTTATAGGTGATTATTTTATTTGAGAACAAGAGTGATACATAATTTTAAGCAAAGCACTCATTTTGTATCACGGAGGATCGAACCCAAGACCTCTAACACCCCAATCTAGAGATCTTACCATTTGAGCTAATGTTACAACTCTAGGGTAATTATGTAATTTGATTATATAATTTAAATCTTTAGCGAATGTTGTTCGAAATAAAAATGATCTTTTGGTATTTATTTATGTTTGTGCGTGCGTGTGTGTGTCTATTTAGAGTACATTATTTCAAATAAATTGAAATCCCTAGGAAAAGTATTTAGCTGATTGCAATTACAAAATAGTTCATAAACATAAGTATTGGATTTTACTTAACTTATCCTTAAAAATTCATAGTCTCAAAGGTATTACGACAATAGAATATCAATACACCAACTAGAGTATTGTACGTAACATTATCCAAATGATGACTGAATAATGATTTACTCGTGATTGTTGGGGGCATAAATATTTGCATAATTGTAGTCGTTTGGAACGATCGCAAAATTACTAATTAGGTGTCTTCTGCATGTTATTATATCTAAACAAATATAAGATCTCACATGACGATGTGCTATATTCTTTCTATTTGAGAGTACTGTAAATCTTATGTGTTAAATCATACTTTGATTATGAACAATTTACACAGCAAAAAATCATGTTACGACCATGGTCGGGTATGTGTCGAAACTCATGAATAAAATCTTACTCAAGAGAAGATTCATCTCCTTTTAAACAAATGGTTAGTGATAGAGTTAAGAGTGTGCCTAATGGGCAATTTGTGTAATTTGGCTATATAACTTAACTCTTATACCGAATCTTATGGAAATAAAGTAAGTTTTGGTTTTATTTTCTATTATATATATTGTTATATTGGGATATAATAGATGTTTTTGATACATTTAATATATACAAGTAGAAATCTCTTTTAAAGATAAAGAAATCCAGAAATTGATGGGGAAACTTAATTTAAAAGCACGCCCTAAAAAATCTGGATATAATACAAAAATTGCTCAGCTTAATCAACGTGTATTTAATCTAGAGGTCGATCTACCGAAATTCAGGAATGAATGTCAATCTTATGAATTTATTTTAACTGTCCGAGGGTGCGGCGCAGTGGAAAGGAGGCTTGGGTTCTGGTAAAAAGACCCAGGTTCAATTCCTACCATGCGCTTCCCTATCCTATATAAATTTACCCGGGGGTATGGGGGCTTAGATCAGCGGACGGTTTTACTATACCCTCCTCAGGAGTTTACCGGCCCGCCGGGTTCTCCTGGGTTTTCAAAACAAAAAAAAATGAATTTATTTTAACTGAAGAAGAGATGGGAATTCCTACCCCTACTCTAGTTCATTCTTTTAAGAAAACTTCTTTGTGAACACCCTCTTTGTCCCATGGTCGTTTAAGGTATGGTGGCAACCTTTTTATTCCACCTTCGGTACCCCCTCTCCATGAGATAACTTGGGAGAATTGGCTAGATTGAGTAAATCATTTAAGTTTGAATCTAACTGGAAGTTAAAGGAATACCAGGATAAGATTTTTTTGATGAGTTTTCTTTTCTTCGGTTCCAAATAGAAAATTTAGCACCCGAGAGGTGAAGGAACCGGGTTAATCGAAAGCGGATGAAATAGGTAGATTTCAAAAAAAATCCCAATTTGGATCTGTTGGGCCTACGAAGATTGAAGATTTATTATATCCAAACTAATATTTTTTTAAATAAAACCTTATTTTATTTAAAAAAAATATGTTTTAACTATTCATATTTTAATAAGTACAATGTTTACATAAAATAGAATATATCAAATATACGCTTGTGTGTATGTGTGTAACAATTACTTATCTTATTTAACTCAGAGAAGCAAACCTTTCATTTCTCTCTTTTAATTTATACAATTAATTGCGGGATGATTTGTTTTATATAGAGAGACAAATCTTCCATTTCTATCTCATTAATTAAATTGATTGATTTATTAAACGACATTTATGACCAAATTTATACTGGGCGTATATTGTGAGTATATCCAAACATACTCTAATGTAAAATGTGGAAGTGCAACATATTATAAGTGTATATGGTTAATGTGACCGTATGTAGGTACTAGGATTTGCACCGCAACAAACTCATTTGTCCATTTATATATGCCTTTGTTATCCACAGTTTTGATTTTATATATATATATATATATATATATTAAAATTAAGTTTGACTATTTTATATGTTTTGAAATCTAAAATTAACAATTGTAATCTATTTTAATTAAGGAAAGGATTTAAAATCAAATTTTATAGTTTTACACAAAGTCCATTTTATAAGATTTGAGTTAAAATAACATACACATACATATAACCATAAATAAATAATTTCAAACTAATGACATACACCTTTACAAATAACACATTTAATACTTTACAATTATTAGGATATTAGCTTTGAATTAGAATTCTCGTTAATTTGTTTGTTTTTTTGTGATTGAATCATGGTATACCCTTTATTGTTTCTTACTCAGTTTTAATCATAATATTGTTCTATTTTTTATAGACTAGTATATTTTTATTTTGCATATATATACATATATATATATATATATATATATATATATGTGTGTGTGTGTGTGTGTGTGTGTGTGTGTGCACGCGCGCGCGCGCATTGGTCTTACACTTTTGGTATAGCTTTTTTTGCAGCTTTTGATATGCTCGTTGGGACGGATGGATTCAGCTGATTTTGATGATATGATCAGTCATCTTGCTTTGTGGATTATAGTGTTGTATTATTTTATTATGGACCTTAGTTCTCTAGGATTGAGGTTTATTTTTATTTTTATTTTCACATTGTACGGGGTGAGTATTGCTACCTGTCAAGCATGGCGACAGCTCATTTTCTAGTGTATAATAAAATACATGAATGCTCTCCTCTTCTAATAAAGGTCACTCATTTCTTTCAAAAAAATTGCAAACTATGTTTTAATAATTAAAACATATGTATAAGAAAATTATATTAAAAACATAGCGATATATATACACAATTTGTTCCTTTATTGATGTATAAAAAATTCTAAATGGTTCGTCTCCTTGAAAAAGAGTACAATACCTTCTAGCACAATAATACATACCGGTACAACTACATACGTTATACACATTAAATTATATGCATCAACTATGTAACATGGTCGATATGAAGGAAACCCAGCCCATTTACACCGTATTATCCCAAACCCTACTTCGAAGATTAAGGCATTAGCTCATAGTAATCAGCTGGTCTCTATAATTCTTTCATCGTCATCCTGCATCATTGAGATCGATTCCCCATCATTGTAAGAAGTGGACATTTTTGGCATTTCGTCTCGTCGGCACATTCGTTTTCCCTATAAGATAAGTGATGTCTATTTGAATAAGCTTAGATCTTGTGAACTTATTTGTACTCTTATGCTTAAATGTCCTTTTATTATGTTCATCCCATAAGTTACAGATTGTCGTGACAAGGGATCATGCGGCTAGCTGTCTGATCTGGTCTGCGATGCAATATTGGGATCTAATCATGTTGACTTTATCTTCGATATCCAAGGAGATATTATTTGTATTTACATTTAATTTAATTTTCATCGGTGTCCATATGTATCTACTGTAGCTCCAATTGAAAAAAAGATGAGTTATACTTTCCGGTCGTTCGTTGCAAAGCATACACTCTTCTGTACAATTTACTCCCCGTTACCGTAGTTTATCTTTAGTATTCCTAAAATGACCCTGTAGGCACAACATGACATTTTTTATCATTAATGCTATTCCATATAAATGAGCACCAATTGAATTCTTTATGTGTTTGAGAAATAAAATTGTTGCTAGCCACACCATTCCCAATAGTCCATGGTAGTTGTTGTGTCAATATGCACTTGATCTATTAAGTTAGAGACCTCCCTTGTTTTTGATAGTCTGAGTGAGTTCCAACTGTCCTCTTGTATGATACATGATAATGAAGCATGTTTATGGTCACTTATGTAGTATCTGTCACATCCTAATATGTCAACCAATGACTTGTCGTTGATCCATGGTTCTGTCCAAAGCAGTGTGTTGTTACCATTTGTAATAACCCTTTTAATGCACTTCAAGCTTTCTCCCCTGTGTTTAAGCATCTTCTTCATTGTGCTGGACATATTGTTGTTATATTACATTTGCCAAAAAGTTGTGTTGTTGCGGTATCTATTCTTCATCCACTGAGTCCACATGTTATTTCTAAAGTGTAATTGCCAGAATAAATTTAGACATACTATAATTCTGAGGTCATGAAAGCTTTTGAGTCCAATGCCCCCTTCTGATTTTGGTCTACAGAGTTTGGTCCAAGCAATTTTGTGTTTTTTCCTACCTAAAAAAATCAGCACATATACTGTCTAATTATATCATCTGCATAAAGTAGATGTGATATATAAGGTTGAGTGTTGTTGACTGTGTTATACGTCTAGTATACCAAAACAGAGAATAATCAATTATAAACTCGTCGCACAAGTTTATAATTCAGATTTCCACTACACTGGAATTCTGTGTTAATTATTATAACAATATGATTGTTGTAAATAAATTACAACAACAGCGTTATACTATTTTGAATAAATAGTACAACCAAAATAAAGGATAGAATATAGAATTCTAACCGGAATATGTCTGAGGCTCGTCGTAACGATTTCCTTAAGAATTTTATTTCAAAATTCTCCCAAGATACAACAGACGTAATCTGCACGAGATTGTAATGAGTATGTCTACTCTGTGATATATATGGAATGTTGAGTAGTAGAGCAAAGAAGCAGAAGAAATTAGATTGGAATGGGATTAGAATGTGATCAGTATTCTCTCCTATTTATAATTTCGTCCGCACCCCTTCGAACAGTCGCGTCTGCCTGAAAGGTTGCACCTGTTTCCTTTCATTGCTGCTGTTCGTTTAACGGGCCGCACCCGTTCGCTACTGCCTATGTTCGGCCGCGTCTCTTCAGTCGGGCCGCACCTGTTCGCCTCTAACGGGTCGCACCCGCTTCTGTTCGCCCATGCTTCTTCAGTCAGGTTGCACTCGCTCGCCGCGTCCGCTTATGAACAGTCGTGTCTGTTCACATAGCCTGCAACTATTAAAAAACCCGGCCCAGTTTTGCAGCAAAATTAGGATCATATTAGACCCAAACCCAAACCCGAGCCCGGCCCGGTTCGGTTCGGTCGGACGGACGGCGGCGGCGCGCGCGCGTGTGTGGTGGAGATGCATGATCTCCCTCCTCACAACGAAGCATACATTTGGGTGCCCCTAGGCCCCAACATCTTCATTGCAAAGCCATATATAAACTAGTATGGCTTAGCAATTTTGGCGATGTGGGACTTTATGTATGTTTCATTCATTTTGTTCTTTAGGAATTCCAACAATCCCCCACATGAATGATAATATACATATCCCCCACACAAAGCGAAATATCACAGAGTACATATGGAATAATGCTTTATCGTGGATAAGTAGATATTTCACTTTGAACTTTCCCTAGTTAAAACTTATCGGATCTACTTGGCTAATCGGTGAATTATTTCATCTTGAACCGTCGGCCTTTATTGTATATCCAGACAATAAGCTTTACGAAGCATTGATTCCCTTCTCATCCAATCTCTTGGTTGTGTTCATTTTGGTCCTGAACAATTTTTGGTTCTGCGAGTGTTTTTAGAGAATAAAAGCCTTTTATTATTCTCATAGAGCCGACCCAGCTCACACTAACATAGGTGATCGCAACCATTAAGAGTATCCTACATATACCCCACTTGTTATTTCCAAGATATGGTCATCATTAAAAAACATAGTTTTAACCTTTAAATACTTCTGTAGGCATGCATTTATATTGTGCACCATAGGAATGGAGTTGGACTATGTCCACGCAAATGCATTACGTCTTGAGTTATTCAGAACTGGTTTGCCTATTGATCCTAGTCCGTGGGATCTCCAGTCGCTAGGATAGGTTTCCGTATAAGATAACTCTTGGTGGTTTAGGCTTTTAAACCCATTCCCCTCGATGCGCAGTCAATTTTCTCTCTTGATAAACCTTTAGTAAACGGATCCGCTAGGTTATCATTTGTTCTCACATAATCTATGGAAATAGTTCCATTAGAGAGTAACTGCCTAACTGTGTTATGGCGTCGTCGAATATGTCGTGACTTTCCATTATACACAAAGTTGTGCGCTCTGCTTAGCGCTGCTTGGTTATCGCAGTGTATGCATATGGCCGGTACAGGTTTAGGCCAGAATGGAATATCTTCCAAAAAGTGACGAAGCCATTCTGCTTCTTCGCCTGCTTTATCTAAAGCGATGAACTCTGATTCCATAGTGGATCGAGCTATGCATGTTTGTTTGGTAGATTTCCATGACACTGCTGCCCCTGCTAAGGTAAAGACATAACCACTTGTCGATTTTGATTCCTCTGAATCTGCAATCCAGTTTGCATCACTATATCCTTCTAAGACGGCAGGATATTTTCCATAGTGTAAGGAATAGTTAGCGGTATTTTTTAAATATCCAAGCACTCTCATTAGTGCTTTTCAGTGTTCCTTTCCTGGATTGCTTGTATACCTGCACAGTCGACTTACTGCATAAGCTATATCTGGTCTTGTGCAATTCATGAGATACATGAGACATCCTATTACACGAGAGTATTCCAGTTGCATTACACTCTCATTAGTGTTTTTATGCAGTACTTCTGATGGATTAAAAGGTGTTCTCACTCCTTTAATTCCATAGTCTTGGAATTTTTCAATCACTTTGTCTACATAGTGTGACTGAGACAATTCAATTCCATTAGGAGTTCTTATTATTTTGATTCCCAAAATAACGTCTGCAACTCCTAAATCTTTCATATCGAAATTGTTAGTTAACATCTTCTTTATGGTCTCTATTACCTGAGTATTTGGACCAAATATTAACATATCGTCTACATATAAACAAATCATCACATATGATTGTCCAATTTGTTTATAATAAACACATTTATCGCATTCATTTATACGAAAACCATTTCTCATCATGACACTATCAAATTTTGCGTGCCATTGTTTTGAAGCTTGTTTTAGTCCGTATAATGATTTTACTAATCTACAGACTTTGTTTTCATTTCCTTTGGAAATAAAACCTTCAGGTTGCTCCATGTAGATCTCCTCATCGAGATCTCCATTTAAGAATGCTGTCTTTACATCCATTTGATGAATTTCTAGACCATAAATTGATGCAATTGCTATTAGCATTCTTATAGAGGTTATTCGTGTTACTGGCGAATATGTATCAAAGAAGTCTACTCCTTCTTTTTGACGATATCCTTTGGCTACTAATCTGGCTTTATACTTGTCGATAGAGCCATCTGCTTTCATTTTCTTCTTGAAAATCCATTTGCAGCCAATAGGTTTTATTCCTGGTGGAATATCAACAATTTCCCAAGTTTTATTACTTAGAATTGAATCAATCTCACTTTGGATTGCTTCTTTCCAACATGAAGATTCAGAAGATGACATTGCTTCCTTGTACGTTTGAGGTTCATGTTCTAACACATATGTGAAAAAATTCGAACCAAATGTCTTGGAAATTCTAGCCCTTACGCTTCTTCTTGGTTCAACTTCCTCAATCTCATGATGGGGTTCATCTTCATGTGAATTGCTTGATTCTTCTCTTGTCCTTTTAGGGACATTATTCCCTTCATTCCTTTTGTGCGGAAACACGTCTTCAAAGAATGAGGCATCTCTAGATTCCATGATTGTATTTACATGAATATCAGCTATATCAGACTTGAATACCAAAAATCTATAGGCACTACTATTTTGGGCTGGCCCTAAATAGTAACAATCTACTGTTTTTGGTCCAAGTTTGACTTTCTTGGGAGGCGGAACTGGAACTTTTGCCAAGCACCCCCACACTTTGAGGTATTTAAAACTTGGTTTGTGTCCTTTCCATATCTCATATGGAATTGTTCCTGTTTTATTATGAGGGACTTTGTTTAATATGTGATTAGACATATTTAAGGCTTCCCCCCACAAGTTTGTCGGTAGACCAGAGGTTAAAAGCATGGCATTAATCATGTCTTTTAACGTTCTGTTCTTCCTCTCGGCTACACCATTTTGTTGTGGCATTAATCAGGTCTGTTGTGAGTAGTAGTTTTTGAAAATTCTACTGTTGCCATCTCTGTTTTAGTAAGAAAACAGTAAAATTCTTAAGATGTTATACGTCTAGTATACCAAAACAGAGAATAATCAATTATAAACTCGTCGCACAAGTTTATAACTCAGATTTCCACTACACTGGAATTCTGTGTTAATTATTATAACAATATGATTGTTGTAAATAAATTACAACAACAGCGTTATACTATTTTGAATAAATAGTACAACCAAAATAAAGGATAGAATATAGAATTCTAACCGGAATATGTCTGAGGCTCGTCGTAACGATTTCCTTAAGAATTTTATTTCAAAATTCTCCCAAGATACAACAGACGTAATCTGCACGAGATTGTAATGAGTATGTCTACTCTGTGATATATATGGAATGTTGAGTAGTAGAGCAAAGAAGCAGAAGAAATTAGATTGGAATGGGATTAGAATGTGATCAGTATTCTCTCCTATTTATAATTTCGTCCGCACCCCTTCGAACAGTCGCGTCTGCCTGAAAGGTTGCACCTGTTCGTTTAACGGGCCGCACCCGTTCGCTACTGCCTATGTTCGGCCGCGTCTCTTCAGTCGGGCCGCACCTGTTCGCCTCTAACGGGTCGCACCCGCTTCTGTTCGCCCATGCTTCTTCAGTCAGGTTGCACTCGCTCGCCGCGTCCGCTTATGAACAGTCGTGTCTGTTCACATAGCCTGCAACTATTAAAAAACCCGGCCCAGTTTTGCAGCAAAATTAGGATCATATTAGACCCAAACCCAAACCCGAGCCCGGCCCGGTTCGGTTCGGTCGGACGGACGGCGGCGGCGCGCGCGCGTGTGTGGTGGAGATGCATGATCTCCCTCCTCACAACGAAGCATACATTTGGGTGCCCCTAGGCCCCAACATCTTCATTGCAAAGCCATATATAAACTAGTATGGCTTAGCAATTTTGGCGATGTGGGACTTTATGTATGTTTCATTCATTTTGTTCTTTAGGAATTCCAACAATCCCCCACATGAATGATAATATACATATCCCCCACACAAAGCGAAATATCACAGAGTACATATGGAATAATGCTTTATCGTGGATAAGTAGATATTTCACTTTGAACTTTCCCTAGTTAAAACTTATCGGATCTACTTGGCTAATCGGTGAATTATTTCATCTTGAACCGTCGGCCTTTATTGTATATCCAGACAATAAGCTTTACGAAGCATTGATTCCCTTCTCATCCAATCTCTTGGTTGTGTTCATTTTGGTCCTGAACAATTTTTGGTTCTGCGAGTGTTTTTAGAGAATAAAAGCCTTTTATTATTCTCATAGAGCCGACCCAGCTCACACTAACATAGGTGATCGCAACCATTAAGAGTATCCTACATATACCCCACTTGTTATTTCCAAGATATGGTCATCATTAAAAAACATAGTTTTAACCTTTAAATACTTCTGTAGGCATGCATTTATATTGTGCACCATAGGAATGGAGTTGGACTATGTCCACGCAAATGCATTACGTCTTGAGTTATTCAGAACTGGTTTGCCTATTGATCCTAGTCCGTGGGATCTCCAGTCGCTAGGATAGGTTTCCGTATAAGATAACTCTTGGTGGTTTAGGCTTTTAAACCCATTCCCCTCGATGCGCAGTCAATTTTCTCTCTTGATAAACCTTTAGTAAACGGATCCGCTAGGTTATCATTTGTTCTCACATAATCTATGGAAATAGTTCCATTAGAGAGTAACTGCCTAACTGTGTTATGGCGTCGTCGAATATGTCGTGACTTTCCATTATACACAAAGTTGTGCGCTCTGCTTAGCGCTGCTTGGTTATCGCAGTGTATGCATATGGCCGGTACAGGTTTAGGCCAGAATGGAATATCTTCCAAAAAGTGACGAAGCCATTCTGCTTCTTCGCCTGCTTTATCTAAAGCGATGAACTCTGATTCCATAGTGGATCGAGCTATGCATGTTTGTTTGGTAGATTTCCATGACACTGCTGCCCCTGCTAAGGTAAAGACATAACCACTTGTCGATTTTGATTCCTCTGAATCTGCAATCCAGTTTGCATCACTATATCCTTCTAAGACGGCAGGATATTTTCCATAGTGTAAGGAATAGTTAGCGGTATTTTTTAAATATCCAAGCACTCTCATTAGTGCTTTTCAGTGTTCCTTTCCTGGATTGCTTGTATACCTGCACAGTCGACTTACTGCATAAGCTATATCTGGTCTTGTGCAATTCATGAGATACATGAGACATCCTATTACACGAGAGTATTCCAGTTGCATTACACTCTCATTAGTGTTTTTATGCAGTACTTCTGATGGATTAAAAGGTGTTCTCACTCCTTTAATTCCATAGTCTTGGAATTTTTCAATCACTTTGTCTACATAGTGTGACTGAGACAATTCAATTCCATTAGGAGTTCTTATTATTTTGATTCCCAAAATAACGTCTGCAACTCCTAAATCTTTCATATCGAAATTGTTAGTTAACATCTTCTTTATGGTCTCTATTACCTGAGTATTTGGACCAAATATTAACATATCGTCTACATATAAACAAATCATCACATATGATTGTCCAATTTGTTTATAATAAACACATTTATCGCATTCATTTATACGAAAACCATTTCTCATCATGACACTATCAAATTTTGCGTGCCATTGTTTTGAAGCTTGTTTTAGTCCGTATAATGATTTTACTAATCTACAGACTTTGTTTTCATTTCCTTTGGAAATAAAACCTTCAGGTTGCTCCATGTAGATCTCCTCATCGAGATCTCCATTTAAGAATGCTGTCTTTACATCCATTTGATGAATTTCTAGACCATAAATTGATGCAATTGCTATTAGCATTCTTATAGAGGTTATTCGTGTTACTGGCGAATATGTATCAAAGAAGTCTACTCCTTCTTTTTGACGATATCCTTTGGCTACTAATCTGGCTTTATACTTGTCGATAGAGCCATCTGCTTTCATTTTCTTCTTGAAAATCCATTTGCAGCCAATAGGTTTTATTCCTGGTGGAATATCAACAATTTCCCAAGTTTTATTACTTAGAATTGAATCAATCTCACTTTGGATTGCTTCTTTCCAACATGAAGATTCAGAAGATGACATTGCTTCCTTGTACGTTTGAGGTTCATGTTCTAACACATATGTGAAAAAATTCGAACCAAATGTCTTGGAAATTCTAGCCCTTACGCTTCTTCTTGGTTCAACTTCCTCAATCTCATGATGGGGTTCATCTTCATGTGAATTGCTTGATTCTTCTCTTGTCCTTTTAGGGACATTATTCCCTTCATTCCTTTTGTGCGGAAACACGTCTTCAAAGAATGAGGCATCTCTAGATTCCATGATTGTATTTACATGAATATCAGCTATATCAGACTTGAATACCAAAAATCTATAGGCACTACTATTTTGGGCTGGCCCTAAATAGTAACAATCTACTGTTTTTGGTCCAAGTTTGACTTTCTTGGGAGGCGGAACTGGAACTTTTGCCAAGCACCCCCACACTTTGAGGTATTTAAAACTTGGTTTGTGTCCTTTCCATATCTCATATGGAATTGTTCCTGTTTTATTATGAGGGACTTTGTTTAATATGTGATTAGACATATTTAAGGCTTCCCCCCACAAGTTTGTCGGTAGACCAGAGGTTAAAAGCATGGCATTAATCATGTCTTTTAACGTTCTGTTCTTCCTCTCGGCTACACCATTTTGTTGTGGCATTAATCAGGTCTGTTGTGAGTAGTAGTTTTTGAAAATTCTACTGTTGCCATCTCTGTTTTAGTAAGAAAACAGTAAAATTCTTAAGATGTTATACGTCTAGTATACCAAAACAGAGAATAATCAATTATAAACTCGTCGCACAAGTTTATAACTCAGATTTCCACTACACTGGAATTCTGTGTTAATTATTATAACAATATGATTGTTGTAAATAAATTACAACAACAGCGTTATACTATTTTGAATAAATAGTACAACCAAAATAAAGGATAGAATATAGAATTCTAACCGGAATATGTCTGAGGCTCGTCGTAACGATTTCCTTAAGAATTTTATTTCAAAATTCTCCCAAGATACAACAGACGTAATCTGCACGAGATTGTAATGAGTATGTCTACTCTGTGATATATATGGAATGTTGAGTAGTAGAGCAAAGAAGCAGAAGAAATTAGATTGGAATGGGATTAGAATGTGATCAGTATTCTCTCCTATTTATAATTTCGTCCGCACCCCTTCGAACAGTCGCGTCTGCCTGAAAGGTTGCACCTGTTCGTTTAACGGGCCGCACCCGTTCGCTACTGCCTATGTTCGGCCGCGTCTCTTCAGTCGGGCCGCACCTGTTCGCCTCTAACGGGTCGCACCCGCTTCTGTTCGCCCATGCTTCTTCAGTCAGGTTGCACTCGCTCGCCGCGTCCGCTTATGAACAGTCGTGTCTGTTCACATAGCCTGCAACTATTAAAAAACCCGGCCCAGTTTTGCAGCAAAATTAGGATCATATTAGACCCAAACCCAAACCCGAGCCCGGCCCGGTTCGGTTCGGTCGGACGGACGGCGGCGGCGCGCGCGCGTGTGTGGTGGAGATGCATGATCTCCCTCCTCACAACGAAGCATACATTTGGGTGCCCCTAGGCCCCAACATCTTCATTGCAAAGCCATATATAAACTAGTATGGCTTAGCAATTTTGGCGATGTGGGACTTTATGTATGTTTCATTCATTTTGTTCTTTAGGAATTCCAACAATCCCCCACATGAATGATAATATACATATCCCCCACACAAAGCGAAATATCACAGAGTACATATGGAATAATGCTTTATCGTGGATAAGTAGATATTTCACTTTGAACTTTCCCTAGTTAAAACTTATCGGATCTACTTGGCTAATCGGTGAATTATTTCATCTTGAACCGTCGGCCTTTATTGTATATCCAGACAATAAGCTTTACGAAGCATTGATTCCCTTCTCATCCAATCTCTTGGTTGTGTTCATTTTGGTCCTGAACAATTTTTGGTTCTGCGAGTGTTTTTAGAGAATAAAAGCCTTTTATTATTCTCATAGAGCCGACCCAGCTCACACTAACATAGGTGATCGCAACCATTAAGAGTATCCTACATATACCCCACTTGTTATTTCCAAGATATGGTCATCATTAAAAAACATAGTTTTAACCTTTAAATACTTCTGTAGGCATGCATTTATATTGTGCACCATAGGAATGGAGTTGGACTATGTCCACGCAAATGCATTACGTCTTGAGTTATTCAGAACTGGTTTGCCTATTGATCCTAGTCCGTGGGATCTCCAGTCGCTAGGATAGGTTTCCGTATAAGATAACTCTTGGTGGTTTAGGCTTTTAAACCCATTCCCCTCGATGCGCAGTCAATTTTCTCTCTTGATAAACCTTTAGTAAACGGATCCGCTAGGTTATCATTTGTTCTCACATAATCTATGGAAATAGTTCCATTAGAGAGTAACTGCCTAACTGTGTTATGGCGTCGTCGAATATGTCGTGACTTTCCATTATACACAAAGTTGTGCGCTCTGCTTAGCGCTGCTTGGTTATCGCAGTGTATGCATATGGCCGGTACAGGTTTAGGCCAGAATGGAATATCTTCCAAAAAGTGACGAAGCCATTCTGCTTCTTCGCCTGCTTTATCTAAAGCGATGAACTCTGATTCCATAGTGGATCGAGCTATGCATGTTTGTTTGGTAGATTTCCATGACACTGCTGCCCCTGCTAAGGTAAAGACATAACCACTTGTCGATTTTGATTCCTCTGAATCTGCAATCCAGTTTGCATCACTATATCCTTCTAAGACGGTAGGATATTTTCCATAGTGTAAGGAATAGTTAGCGGTATTTTTTAAATATCCAAGCACTCTCATTAGTGCTTTTCAGTGTTCCTTTCCTGGATTGCTTGTATACCTGCACAGTCGACTTACTGCATAAGCTATATCTGGTCTTGTGCAATTCATGAGATACATGAGACATCCTATTACACGAGAGTATTCCAGTTGCATTACACTCTCATTAGTGTTTTTATGCAGTACTTCTGATGGATTAAAAGGTGTTCTCACTCCTTTAATTCCATAGTCTTGGAATTTTTCAATCACTTTGTCTACATAGTGTGACTGAGACAATTCAATTCCATTAGGAGTTCTTATTATTTTGATTCCCAAAATAACGTCTGCAACTCCTAAATCTTTCATATCGAAATTGTTAGTTAACATCTTCTTTATGGTCTCTATTACCTGAGTATTTGGACCAAATATTAACATATCGTCTACATATAAACAAATCATCACATATGATTGTCCAATTTGTTTATAATAAACACATTTATCGCATTCATTTATACGAAAACCATTTCTCATCATGACACTATCAAATTTTGCGTGCCATTGTTTTGAAGCTTGTTTTAGTCCGTATAATGATTTTACTAATCTACAGACTTTGTTTTCATTTCCTTTGGAAATAAAACCTTCAGGTTGCTCCATGTAGATCTCCTCATCGAGATCTCCATTTAAGAATGCTGTCTTTACATCCATTTGATGAATTTCTAGACCATAAATTGATGCAATTGCTATTAGCATTCTTATAGAGGTTATTCGTGTTACTGGCGAATATGTATCAAAGAAGTCTACTCCTTCTTTTTGACGATATCCTTTGGCTACTAATCTGGCTTTATACTTGTCGATAGAGCCATCTGCTTTCATTTTCTTCTTGAAAATCCATTTGCAGCCAATAGGTTTTATTCCTGGTGGAATATCAACAATTTCCCAAGTTTTATTACTTAGAATTGAATCAATCTCACTTTGGATTGCTTCTTTCCAACATGAAGATTCAGAAGATGACATTGCTTCCTTGTACGTTTGAGGTTCATGTTCTAACACATATGTGAAAAAATTCGAACCAAATGTCTTGGAAATTCTAGCCCTTACGCTTCTTCTTGGTTCAACTTCCTCAATCTCATGATGGGGTTCATCTTCATGTGAATTGCTTGATTCTTCTCTTGTCCTTTTAGGGACATTATTCCCTTCATTCCTTTTGTGCGGAAACACGTCTTCAAAGAATGAGGCATCTCTAGATTCCATGATTGTATTTACATGAATATCAGCTATATCAGACTTGAATACCAAAAATCTATAGGCACTACTATTTTGGGCTGGCCCTAAATAGTAACAATCTACTGTTTTTGGTCCAAGTTTGACTTTCTTGGGAGGCGGAACTGGAACTTTTGCCAAGCACCCCCACACTTTGAGGTATTTAAAACTT
This sequence comes from Allium fistulosum, assembly GCA_030737815.1. Classification (NCBI taxonomy): domain Eukaryota; kingdom Viridiplantae; phylum Streptophyta; class Magnoliopsida; order Asparagales; family Amaryllidaceae; genus Allium; species Allium fistulosum. The sequence goes on along the minus strand of CM060902.1, from coordinate 1,330,534,652 downwards.
GGTTTGTGTCCTTTCCATATCTCATATGGAATTGTTCCTGTTTTATTATGAGGGACTTTGTTTAATATGTGATTAGACATATTTAAGGCTTCCCCCCACAAGTTTGTCGGTAGACCAGAGGTTAAAAGCATGGCATTAATCATGTCTTTTAACGTTCTGTTCTTCCTCTCGGCTACACCATTTTGTTGTGGCATTAATCAGGTCTGTTGTGAGTAGTAGTTTTTGAAAATTCTACTGTTGCCATCTCTGTTTTAGTAAGAAAACAGTAAAATTCTTAAGATGTTATACGTCTAGTATACCAAAACAGAGAATAATCAATTATAAACTCGTCGCACAAGTTTATAACTCAGATTTCCACTACACTGGAATTCTGTGTTAATTATTATAACAATATGATTGTTGTAAATAAATTACAACAACAGCGTTATACTATTTTGAATAAATAGTACAACCAAAATAAAGGATAGAATATAGAATTCTAACCGGAATATGTCTGAGGCTCGTCGTAACGATTTCCTTAAGAATTTTATTTCAAAATTCTCCCAAGATACAACAGACGTAATCTGCACGAGATTGTAATGAGTATGTCTACTCTGTGATATATATGGAATGTTGAGTAGTAGAGCAAAGAAGCAGAAGAAATTAGATTGGAATGGGATTAGAATGTGATCAGTATTCTCTCCTATTTATAATTTCGTCCGCACCCCTTCGAACAGTCGCGTCTGCCTGAAAGGTTGCACCTGTTCGTTTAACGGGCCGCACCCGTTCGCTACTGCCTATGTTCGGCCGCGTCTCTTCAGTCGGGCCGCACCTGTTCGCCTCTAACGGGTCGCACCCGCTTCTGTTCGCCCATGCTTCTTCAGTCAGGTTGCACTCGCTCGCCGCGTCCGCTTATGAACAGTCGTGTCTGTTCACATAGCCTGCAACTATTAAAAAACCCGGCCCAGTTTTGCAGCAAAATTAGGATCATATTAGACCCAAACCCAAACCCGAGCCCGGCCCGGTTCGGTTCGGTCGGACGGACGGCGGCGGCGCGCGCGCGTGTGTGGTGGAGATGCATGATCTCCCTCCTCACAACGAAGCATACATTTGGGTGCCCCTAGGCCCCAACATCTTCATTGCAAAGCCATATATAAACTAGTATGGCTTAGCAATTTTGGCGATGTGGGACTTTATGTATGTTTCATTCATTTTGTTCTTTAGGAATTCCAACAATCCCCCACATGAATGATAATATACATATCCCCCACACAAAGCGAAATATCACAGAGTACATATGGAATAATGCTTTATCGTGGATAAGTAGATATTTCACTTTGAACTTTCCCTAGTTAAAACTTATCGGATCTACTTGGCTAATCGGTGAATTATTTCATCTTGAACCGTCGGCCTTTATTGTATATCCAGACAATAAGCTTTACGAAGCATTGATTCCCTTCTCATCCAATCTCTTGGTTGTGTTCATTTTGGTCCTGAACAATTTTTGGTTCTGCGAGTGTTTTTAGAGAATAAAAGCCTTTTATTATTCTCATAGAGCCGACCCAGCTCACACTAACATAGGTGATCGCAACCATTAAGAGTATCCTACATATACCCCACTTGTTATTTCCAAGATATGGTCATCATTAAAAAACATAGTTTTAACCTTTAAATACTTCTGTAGGCATGCATTTATATTGTGCACCATAGGAATGGAGTTGGACTATGTCCACGCAAATGCATTACGTCTTGAGTTATTCAGAACTGGTTTGCCTATTGATCCTAGTCCGTGGGATCTCCAGTCGCTAGGATAGGTTTCCGTATAAGATAACTCTTGGTGGTTTAGGCTTTTAAACCCATTCCCCTCGATGCGCAGTCAATTTTCTCTCTTGATAAACCTTTAGTAAACGGATCCGCTAGGTTATCATTTGTTCTCACATAATCTATGGAAATAGTTCCATTAGAGAGTAACTGCCTAACTGTGTTATGGCGTCGTCGAATATGTCGTGACTTTCCATTATACACAAAGTTGTGCGCTCTGCTTAGCGCTGCTTGGTTATCGCAGTGTATGCATATGGCCGGTACAGGTTTAGGCCAGAATGGAATATCTTCCAAAAAGTGACGAAGCCATTCTGCTTCTTCGCCTGCTTTATCTAAAGCGATGAACTCTGATTCCATAGTGGATCGAGCTATGCATGTTTGTTTGGTAGATTTCCATGACACTGCTGCCCCTGCTAAGGTAAAGACATAACCACTTGTCGATTTTGATTCCTCTGAATCTGCAATCCAGTTTGCATCACTATATCCTTCTAAGACGGCAGGATATTTTCCATAGTGTAAGGAATAGTTAGCGGTATTTTTTAAATATCCAAGCACTCTCATTAGTGCTTTTCAGTGTTCCTTTCCTGGATTGCTTGTATACCTGCACAGTCGACTTACTGCATAAGCTATATCTGGTCTTGTGCAATTCATGAGATACATGAGACATCCTATTACACGAGAGTATTCCAGTTGCATTACACTCTCATTAGTGTTTTTATGCAGTACTTCTGATGGATTAAAAGGTGTTCTCACTCCTTTAATTCCATAGTCTTGGAATTTTTCAATCACTTTGTCTACATAGTGTGACTGAGACAATTCAATTCCATTAGGAGTTCTTATTATTTTGATTCCCAAAATAACGTCTGCAACTCCTAAATCTTTCATATCGAAATTGTTAGTTAACATCTTCTTTATGGTCTCTATTACCTGAGTATTTGGACCAAATATTAACATATCGTCTACATATAAACAAATCATCACATATGATTGTCCAATTTGTTTATAATAAACACATTTATCGCATTCATTTATACGAAAACCATTTCTCATCATGACACTATCAAATTTTGCGTGCCATTGTTTTGAAGCTTGTTTTAGTCCGTATAATGATTTTACTAATCTACAGACTTTGTTTTCATTTCCTTTGGAAATAAAACCTTCAGGTTGCTCCATGTAGATCTCCTCATCGAGATCTCCATTTAAGAATGCTGTCTTTACATCCATTTGATGAATTTCTAGACCATAAATTGATGCAATTGCTATTAGCATTCTTATAGAGGTTATTCGTGTTACTGGCGAATATGTATCAAAGAAGTCTACTCCTTCTTTTTGACGATATCCTTTGGCTACTAATCTGGCTTTATACTTGTCGATAGAGCCATCTGCTTTCATTTTCTTCTTGAAAATCCATTTGCAGCCAATAGGTTTTATTCCTGGTGGAATATCAACAATTTCCCAAGTTTTATTACTTAGAATTGAATCAATCTCACTTTGGATTGCTTCTTTCCAACATGAAGATTCAGAAGATGACATTGCTTCCTTGTACGTTTGAGGTTCATGTTCTAACACATATGTGAAAAAATTCGAACCAAATGTCTTGGAAATTCTAGCCCTTACGCTTCTTCTTGGTTCAACTTCCTCAATCTCATGATGGGGTTCATCTTCATGTGAATTGCTTGATTCTTCTCTTGTCCTTTTAGGGACATTATTCCCTTCATTCCTTTTGTGCGGAAACACGTCTTCAAAGAATGAGGCATCTCTAGATTCCATGATTGTATTTACATGAATATCAGCTATATCAGACTTGAATACCAAAAATCTATAGGCACTACTATTTTGGGCTGGCCCTAAATAGTAACAATCTACTGTTTTTGGTCCAAGTTTGACTTTCTTGGGAGGCGGAACTGGAACTTTTGCCAAGCACCCCCACACTTTGAGGTATTTAAAACTTGGTTTGTGTCCTTTCCATATCTCATATGGAATTGTTCCTGTTTTATTATGAGGGACTTTGTTTAATATGTGATTAGACATATTTAAGGCTTCCCCCCACAAGTTTGTCGGTAGACCAGAGGTTAAAAGCATGGCATTAATCATGTCTTTTAACGTTCTGTTCTTCCTCTCGGCTACACCATTTTGTTGTGGCATTAATCAGGTCTGTTGTGAGTAGTAGTTTTTGAAAATTCTACTGTTGCCATCTCTGTTTTAGTAAGAAAACAGTAAAATTCTTAAGATGTTATACGTCTAGTATACCAAAACAGAGAATAATCAATTATAAACTCGTCGCACAAGTTTATAACTCAGATTTCCACTACACTGGAATTCTGTGTTAATTATTATAACAATATGATTGTTGTAAATAAATTACAACAACAGCGTTATACTATTTTGAATAAATAGTACAACCAAAATAAAGGATAGAATATAGAATTCTAACCGGAATATGTCTGAGGCTCGTCGTAACGATTTCCTTAAGAATTTTATTTCAAAATTCTCCCAAGATACAACAGACGTAATCTGCACGAGATTGTAATGAGTATGTCTACTCTGTGATATATATGGAATGTTGAGTAGTAGAGCAAAGAAGCAGAAGAAATTAGATTGGAATGGGATTAGAATGTGATCAGTATTCTCTCCTATTTATAATTTCGTCCGCACCCCTTCGAACAGTCGCGTCTGCCTGAAAGGTTGCACCTGTTCGTTTAACGGGCCGCACCCGTTCGCTACTGCCTATGTTCGGCCGCGTCTCTTCAGTCGGGCCGCACCTGTTCGCCTCTAACGGGTCGCACCCGCTTCTGTTCGCCCATGCTTCTTCAGTCAGGTTGCACTCGCTCGCCGCGTCCGCTTATGAACAGTCGTGTCTGTTCACATAGCCTGCAACTATTAAAAAACCCGGCCCAGTTTTGCAGCAAAATTAGGATCATATTAGACCCAAACCCAAACCCGAGCCCGGCCCGGTTCGGTTCGGTCGGACGGACGGCGGCGGCGCGCGCGCGTGTGTGGTGGAGATGCATGATCTCCCTCCTCACAACGAAGCATACATTTGGGTGCCCCTAGGCCCCAACATCTTCATTGCAAAGCCATATATAAACTAGTATGGCTTAGCAATTTTGGCGATGTGGGACTTTATGTATGTTTCATTCATTTTGTTCTTTAGGAATTCCAACAATCCCCCACATGAATGATAATATACATATCCCCCACACAAAGCGAAATATCACAGAGTACATATGGAATAATGCTTTATCGTGGATAAGTAGATATTTCACTTTGAACTTTCCCTAGTTAAAACTTATCGGATCTACTTGGCTAATCGGTGAATTATTTCATCTTGAACCGTCGGCCTTTATTGTATATCCAGACAATAAGCTTTACGAAGCATTGATTCCCTTCTCATCCAATCTCTTGGTTGTGTTCATTTTGGTCCTGAACAATTTTTGGTTCTGCGAGTGTTTTTAGAGAATAAAAGCCTTTTATTATTCTCATAGAGCCGACCCAGCTCACACTAACATAGGTGATCGCAACCATTAAGAGTATCCTACATATACCCCACTTGTTATTTCCAAGATATGGTCATCATTAAAAAACATAGTTTTAACCTTTAAATACTTCTGTAGGCATGCATTTATATTGTGCACCATAGGAATGGAGTTGGACTATGTCCACGCAAATGCATTACGTCTTGAGTTATTCAGAACTGGTTTGCCTATTGATCCTAGTCCGTGGGATCTCCAGTCGCTAGGATAGGTTTCCGTATAAGATAACTCTTGGTGGTTTAGGCTTTTAAACCCATTCCCCTCGATGCGCAGTCAATTTTCTCTCTTGATAAACCTTTAGTAAACGGATCCGCTAGGTTATCATTTGTTCTCACATAATCTATGGAAATAGTTCCATTAGAGAGTAACTGCCTAACTGTGTTATGGCGTCGTCGAATATGTCGTGACTTTCCATTATACACAAAGTTGTGCGCTCTGCTTAGCGCTGCTTGGTTATCGCAGTGTATGCATATGGCCGGTACAGGTTTAGGCCAGAATGGAATATCTTCCAAAAAGTGACGAAGCCATTCTGCTTCTTCGCCTGCTTTATCTAAAGCGATGAACTCTGATTCCATAGTGGATCGAGCTATGCATGTTTGTTTGGTAGATTTCCATGACACTGCTGCCCCTGCTAAGGTAAAGACATAACCACTTGTCGATTTTGATTCCTCTGAATCTGCAATCCAGTTTGCATCACTATATCCTTCTAAGACGGCAGGATATTTTCCATAGTGTAAGGAATAGTTAGCGGTATTTTTTAAATATCCAAGCACTCTCATTAGTGCTTTTCAGTGTTCCTTTCCTGGATTGCTTGTATACCTGCACAGTCGACTTACTGCATAAGCTATATCTGGTCTTGTGCAATTCATGAGATACATGAGACATCCTATTACACGAGAGTATTCCAGTTGCATTACACTCTCATTAGTGTTTTTATGCAGTACTTCTGATGGATTAAAAGGTGTTCTCACTCCTTTAATTCCATAGTCTTGGAATTTTTCAATCACTTTGTCTACATAGTGTGACTGAGACAATTCAATTCCATTAGGAGTTCTTATTATTTTGATTCCCAAAATAACGTCTGCAACTCCTAAATCTTTCATATCGAAATTGTTAGTTAACATCTTCTTTATGGTCTCTATTACCTGAGTATTTGGACCAAATATTAACATATCGTCTACATATAAACAAATCATCACATATGATTGTCCAATTTGTTTATAATAAACACATTTATCGCATTCATTTATACGAAAACCATTTCTCATCATGACACTATCAAATTTTGCGTGCCATTGTTTTGAAGCTTGTTTTAGTCCGTATAATGATTTTACTAATCTACAGACTTTGTTTTCATTTCCTTTGGAAATAAAACCTTCAGGTTGCTCCATGTAGATCTCCTCATCGAGATCTCCATTTAAGAATGCTGTCTTTACATCCATTTGATGAATTTCTAGACCATAAATTGATGCAATTGCTATTAGCATTCTTATAGAGGTTATTCGTGTTACTGGCGAATATGTATCAAAGAAGTCTACTCCTTCTTTTTGACGATATCCTTTGGCTACTAATCTGGCTTTATACTTGTCGATAGAGCCATCTGCTTTCATTTTCTTCTTGAAAATCCATTTGCAGCCAATAGGTTTTATTCCTGGTGGAATATCAACAATTTCCCAAGTTTTATTACTTAGAATTGAATCAATCTCACTTTGGATTGCTTCTTTCCAACATGAAGATTCAGAAGATGACATTGCTTCCTTGTACGTTTGAGGTTCATGTTCTAACACATATGTGAAAAAATTCGAACCAAATGTCTTGGAAATTCTAGCCCTTACGCTTCTTCTTGGTTCAACTTCCTCAATCTCATGATGGGGTTCATCTTCATGTGAATTGCTTGATTCTTCTCTTGTCCTTTTAGGGACATTATTCCCTTCATTCCTTTTGTGCGGAAACACGTCTTCAAAGAATGAGGCATCTCTAGATTCCATGATTGTATTTACATGAATATCAGCTATATCAGACTTGAATACCAAAAATCTATAGGCACTACTATTTTGGGCTGGCCCTAAATAGTAACAATCTACTGTTTTTGGTCCAAGTTTGACTTTCTTGGGAGGCGGAACTGGAACTTTTGCCAAGCACCCCCACACTTTGAGGTATTTAAAACTTGGTTTGTGTCCTTTCCATATCTCATATGGAATTGTTCCTGTTTTATTATGAGGGACTTTGTTTAATATGTGATTAGACATATTTAAGGCTTCCCCCCACAAGTTTGTCGGTAGACCAGAGGTTAAAAGCATGGCATTAATCATGTCTTTTAACGTTCTGTTCTTCCTCTCGGCTACACCATTTTGTTGTGGCATTAATCAGGTCTGTTGTGAGTAGTAGTTTTTGAAAATTCTACTGTTGCCATCTCTGTTTTAGTAAGAAAACAGTAAAATTCTTAAGATGTTATACGTCTAGTATACCAAAACAGAGAATAATCAATTATAAACTCGTCGCACAAGTTTATAACTCAGATTTCCACTACACTGGAATTCTGTGTTAATTATTATAACAATATGATTGTTGTAAATAAATTACAACAACAGCGTTATACTATTTTGAATAAATAGTACAACCAAAATAAAGGATAGAATATAGAATTCTAACCGGAATATGTCTGAGGCTCGTCGTAACGATTTCCTTAAGAATTTTATTTCAAAATTCTCCCAAGATACAACAGACGTAATCTGCACGAGATTGTAATGAGTATGTCTACTCTGTGATATATATGGAATGTTGAGTAGTAGAGCAAAGAAGCAGAAGAAATTAGATTGGAATGGGATTAGAATGTGATCAGTATTCTCTCCTATTTATAATTTCGTCCGCACCCCTTCGAACAGTCGCGTCTGCCTGAAAGGTTGCACCTGTTCGTTTAACGGGCCGCACCCGTTCGCTACTGCCTATGTTCGGCCGCGTCTCTTCAGTCGGGCCGCACCTGTTCGCCTCTAACGGGTCGCACCCGCTTCTGTTCGCCCATGCTTCTTCAGTCAGGTTGCACTCGCTCGCCGCGTCCGCTTATGAACAGTCGTGTCTGTTCACATAGCCTGCAACTATTAAAAAACCCGGCCCAGTTTTGCAGCAAAATTAGGATCATATTAGACCCAAACCCAAACCCGAGCCCGGCCCGGTTCGGTTCGGTCGGACGGACGGCGGCGGCGCGCGCGCGTGTGTGGTGGAGATGCATGATCTCCCTCCTCACAACGAAGCATACATTTGGGTGCCCCTAGGCCCCAACATCTTCATTGCAAAGCCATATATAAACTAGTATGGCTTAGCAATTTTGGCGATGTGGGACTTTATGTATGTTTCATTCATTTTGTTCTTTAGGAATTCCAACAATCCCCCACATGAATGATAATATACATATCCCCCACACAAAGCGAAATATCACAGAGTACATATGGAATAATGCTTTATCGTGGATAAGTAGATATTTCACTTTGAACTTTCCCTAGTTAAAACTTATCGGATCTACTTGGCTAATCGGTGAATTATTTCATCTTGAACCGTCGGCCTTTATTGTATATCCAGACAATAAGCTTTACGAAGCATTGATTCCCTTCTCATCCAATCTCTTGGTTGTGTTCATTTTGGTCCTGAACAATTTTTGGTTCTGCGAGTGTTTTTAGAGAATAAAAGCCTTTTATTATTCTCATAGAGCCGACCCAGCTCACACTAACATAGGTGATCGCAACCATTAAGAGTATCCTACATATACCCCACTTGTTATTTCCAAGATATGGTCATCATTAAAAAACATAGTTTTAACCTTTAAATACTTCTGTAGGCATGCATTTATATTGTGCACCATAGGAATGGAGTTGGACTATGTCCACGCAAATGCATTACGTCTTGAGTTATTCAGAACTGGTTTGCCTATTGATCCTAGTCCGTGGGATCTCCAGTCGCTAGGATAGGTTTCCGTATAAGATAACTCTTGGTGGTTTAGGCTTTTAAACCCATTCCCCTCGATGCGCAGTCAATTTTCTCTCTTGATAAACCTTTAGTAAACGGATCCGCTAGGTTATCATTTGTTCTCACATAATCTATGGAAATAGTTCCATTAGAGAGTAACTGCCTAACTGTGTTATGGCGTCGTCGAATATGTCGTGACTTTCCATTATACACAAAGTTGTGCGCTCTGCTTAGCGCTGCTTGGTTATCGCAGTGTATGCATATGGCCGGTACAGGTTTAGGCCAGAATGGAATATCTTCCAAAAAGTGACGAAGCCATTCTGCTTCTTCGCCTGCTTTATCTAAAGCGATGAACTCTGATTCCATAGTGGATCGAGCTATGCATGTTTGTTTGGTAGATTTCCATGACACTGCTGCCCCTGCTAAGGTAAAGACATAACCACTTGTCGATTTTGATTCCTCTGAATCTGCAATCCAGTTTGCATCACTATATCCTTCTAAGACGGCAGGATATTTTCCATAGTGTAAGGAATAGTTAGCGGTATTTTTTAAATATCCAAGCACTCTCATTAGTGCTTTTCAGTGTTCCTTTCCTGGATTGCTTGTATACCTGCACAGTCGACTTACTGCATAAGCTATATCTGGTCTTGTGCAATTCATGAGATACATGAGACATCCTATTACACGAGAGTATTCCAGTTGCATTACACTCTCATTAGTGTTTTTATGCAGTACTTCTGATGGATTAAAAGGTGTTCTCACTCCTTTAATTCCATAGTCTTGGAATTTTTCAATCACTTTGTCTACATAGTGTGACTGAGACAATTCAATTCCATTAGGAGTTCTTATTATTTTGATTCCCAAAATAACGTCTGCAACTCCTAAATCTTTCATATCGAAATTGTTAGTTAACATCTTCTTTATGGTCTCTATTACCTGAGTATTTGGACCAAATATTAACATATCGTCTACATATAAACAAATCATCACATATGATTGTCCAATTTGTTTATAATAAACACATTTATCGCATTCATTTATACGAAAACCATTTCTCATCATGACACTATCAAATTTTGCGTGCCATTGTTTTGAAGCTTGTTTTAGTCCGTATAATGATTTTACTAATCTACAGACTTTGTTTTCATTTCCTTTGGAAATAAAACCTTCAGGTTGCTCCATGTAGATCTCCTCATCGAGATCTCCATTTAAGAATGCTGTCTTTACATCCATTTGATGAATTTCTAGACCATAAATTGATGCAATTGCTATTAGCATTCTTATAGAGGTTATTCGTGTTACTGGCGAATATGTATCAAAGAAGTCTACTCCTTCTTTTTGACGATATCCTTTGGCTACTAATCTGGCTTTATACTTGTCGATAGAGCCATCTGCTTTCATTTTCTTCTTGAAAATCCATTTGCAGCCAATAGGTTTTATTCCTGGTGGAATATCAACAATTTCCCAAGTTTTATTACTTAGAATTGAATCAATCTCACTTTGGATTGCTTCTTTCCAACATGAAGATTCAGAAGATGACATTGCTTCCTTGTACGTTTGAGGTTCATGTTCTAACACATATGTGAAAAAATTCGAACCAAATGTCTTGGAAATTCTAGCCCTTACGCTTCTTCTTGGTTCAACTTCCTCAATCTCATGATGGGGTTCATCTTCATGTGAATTGCTTGATTCTTCTCTTGTCCTTTTAGGGACATTATTCCCTTCATTCCTTTTGTGCGGAAACACGTCTTCAAAGAATGAGGCATCTCTAGATTCCATGATTGTATTTACATGAATATCAGCTATATCAGACTTGAATACCAAAAATCTATAGGCACTACTATTTTGGGCTGGCCCTAAATAGTAACAATCTACTGTTTTTGGTCCAAGTTTGACTTTCTTGGGAGGCGGAACTGGAACTTTTGCCAAGCACCCCCACACTTTGAGGTATTTAAAACTTGGTTTGTGTCCTTTCCATATCTCATATGGAATTGTTCCTGTTTTATTATGAGGGACTTTGTTTAATATGTGATTAGACATATTTAAGGCTTCCCCCCACAAGTTTGTCGGTAGACCAGAGGTTAAAAGCATGGCATTAATCATGTCTTTTAACGTTCTGTTCTTCCTCTCGGCTACACCATTTTGTTGTGGCATTAATCAGGTCTGTTGTGAGTAGTAGTTTTTGAAAATTCTACTGTTGCCATCTCTGTTTTAGTAAGAAAACAGTAAAATTCTTAAGATGTTATACGTCTAGTATACCAAAACAGAGAATAATCAATTATAAACTCGTCGCACAAGTTTATAACTCAGATTTCCACTACACTGGAATTCTGTGTTAATTATTATAACAATATGATTGTTGTAAATAAATTACAACAACAGCGTTATACTATTTTGAATAAATAGTACAACCAAAATAAAGGATAGAATATAGAATTCTAACCGGAATATGTCTGAGGCTCGTCGTAACGATTTCCTTAAGAATTTTATTTCAAAATTCTCCCAAGATACAACAGACGTAATCTGCACGAGATTGTAATGAGTATGTCTACTCTGTGATATATATGGAATGTTGAGTAGTAGAGCAAAGAAGCAGAAGAAATTAGATTGGAATGGGATTAGAATGTGATCAGTATTCTCTCCTATTTATAATTTCGTCCGCACCCCTTCGAACAGTCGCGTCTGCCTGAAAGGTTGCACCTGTTCGTTTAACGGGCCGCACCCGTTCGCTACTGCCTATGTTCGGCCGCGTCTCTTCAGTCGGGCCGCACCTGTTCGCCTCTAACGGGTCGCACCCGCTTCTGTTCGCCCATGCTTCTTCAGTCAGGTTGCACTCGCTCGCCGCGTCCGCTTATGAACAGTCGTGTCTGTTCACATAGCCTGCAACTATTAAAAAACCCGGCCCAGTTTTGCAGCAAAATTAGGATCATATTAGACCCAAACCCAAACCCAAACCCAAACCCAAACCCGAGCCCGGCCCGGTCGGACGGCGGCGGCGCGCGCGTGTGTGGTGGAGATGCATGATCTCCCTCCTCACAACGAAGCATACATTTGGGTGCCCCTAGGCCCCAACATCTTCATTGCAAAGCCATATATAAACTAGTATGGCTTAGCAATTTTGGCGATGTGGGACTTTATGTATGTTTCATTCATTTTGTTCTTTAGGAATTCCAACAGACTGGAGTGATTTCTTTCTTCTTATTGCTGCTTCCAACTTTAATGACGTTCATTCCATTACAATGTAGAAGTGGCAGGGGTACAGTTTGATTCCCCTAGTTGAAGATATATATCCTTGTGGTACACCATTTATAAGCACTGAAAAAGTAGGACTAGTGATGCACTTATGAATCAGTCTGATAATTTAGGTTGGGAAACACATCCTTGCTAGCATGTGGCAGATGAAGTTTCTATTGATTCTGCCATATGCCTTTTGCAAGTCCACCTTGATGCATAATTTTTTTATCCTAATTTTGTTGAAATTTCGGATATTATCATGTGCTAGCAATATATTTTTTGTAATATTTCTTCCAAGAATAAAGCACGTTGAGATTTAGAAATTAAATAAGGCTGAAAACCCTTTATCCTATTGCAAATAACTTTTGAAATAATTTTGTATAGCACGTTGCAGCAGGCAAAGGGTCTATAATTTGATATATCCAAGGGTTTATCATTTTAGGTACTAATGTAATAAAAGCGTGATTTAAACCCTCGAGTAAATTGGCAGATACATAAACATAATTAATTGCAAGAGTAAGCTCGCCTTTAATGTGTGTCCAATGTAGCTTGTAGACCTTTAATGAGAATCCATCAGGTCCTGGTGATTTCTCATCCTTAATTGAGATTGCATCATGTACTTCCTTTTTAGAAATTGGTTGTAGCAGATATTGTACTCCTTGTTTATTACTACCCTGTATGTCTTCATAAGTTGTTTGATGTACCCGTTCTCCATTAAATAAGTCAGAATAATATTTCACTGTCTGATCTTTAATTTGATGCGTGACAAATATCAATTCCCATTTGTCATTACGAAGTAACTTTATGGTGTTCTTGTACTTTCTCAAACCCATTTTAGCATTAAAACATTGAATTAGAATCATCCTCAGTGAGCCAATTAATTTTTGATTTTTGCACTGCATCAACATACTTTTCATACATTTTCCTTCTCAAAGTATTGCCTGCATGTATCAGATCATCATAGAGAAAGACATCCTCTGGGTTGTTATCTATAACTAATAATTTGTCATTATAATTTGATTCCAGACTAGTCAAAACATCTAAGTCCTTGTATCTCGTCCCATTCCACTGTTTCAAGTTTGGCTTAATTCTTCTAGTTTGATCATGAATTTTTGAATAGCAGACCCCACGTGTATTCTGATAGAACATTTGTTGGAACTGGACTAGCCCGCAGCGGAAGTTATGGGTGAAATTCAAAAAATTACCCTATTGGATCTTTTATTGGGCCTATGAAGTCTAACTGAATTAGAACATTTCTAAATTTCATTTAAATAAATTCATTTATTTTATTTAAATTCAAATATATTAAGATATGAAATTAATTTTATTTGATTTAGTTTATACATAAATGTATCTTATACATATATGTGTGAGTGCATGTGTACATAATAATCCATGAAAAGTATAATATGCTCATATGTAGATGTTGGGATTTACATCGCAACAGACATATTAGCTCATTTTGTATGTCATGTATGTTGTCCAAATATGTGCATATATATGTGTTACAATACACACACACACAAATATGTATGTATAAATATATTATATATAATATATGAACATAAAACATTTCTAAATAGATATATATATATATATACATATATATATATATAGAAAGAGAGAGAACAATTATTAAAAATTATTTATAATTCAAAATTAACTTAGTTTTGCAAACATAATAATTTTAGTATTTTAATTTGAATATATTATGAATAAAATAATGTTTACATCCATAAATAATTAACATAAAATAATCTATTGATGATAATTCAAATTTACAATTTTTGAAAATCTAAGATCATAAAATAGAGCTTAGGAAAAATCTGGAGATTTTTCAAAGTTGAAATATTATTTTTTAAAACAGATACATTGATTTCGAAAATAATTATTTAATATAAAATAATATATTATTAAAAATTCAAATTTTAAAAATTCATAAATTCTAGGATCATGATGAAAGGTTACAAAAAATTTTGAAGAATTTTTCAATTAAATTATTATTTTTAATAAATCATAAACAGTTTTTCCAAAATAATATTAATAATTAAAAATAATAAAATTTATTGAAAAATTCCCAAAGTTTTTCTATACGTTTCTGAAATGAAATAATAATTTTAAAAAAATATAAAATTGAATTTTAATGTAATAATTATTTTATATATAATAAACAATTCAAAAATTCAATAAATATTAATTTAAAAATATGAATATATGTATGATAATTAATTTTCGAATTTGTAAATTCATATTATATATAAATAAGTATACTAAATTTTTTAAATCATATATATATATATATATATATATGAATTTATTAATATATATATGTGTGTGTGTGTGAATTTATTAATAAATATATATAAAACAATATTTAATGACAAAAATTGATTTTGTATAGTATATAATAAACAAATTATGCAGATAACTAAACTTATTTGTGACAACCACATCTACTTACAAAAATCTCCCATAACTAAACATATAGTAGCAATATATTTAAACAGATATAAAATTGCTCATTATAGGATCATATAATATAATTTAATTGTTGTAATATGAATTAAAATTACCAATTTAATGATGCCTTTGAATCTACGTTGAAGCAATGACTTCCCTTCCTTTTACTGTTCTTGATTCGTCAGATTGCAAGTCAGGAATCACCGACCTCTAACTATCGAATAGTATTATTTTATTTTGAAATATATTTGAGAATTTTGGAGTGGATTGAGAGCTATGTTTTAACCCGCAATGTAGAAGGTAATGGTGGTCAAAAAGGTTAGTAAATATTTTAGAGATACACACACAGATATATATGTATATGTGTGTGTGTGTGTGTGTGTCTAGGGTTGTATTAGAGAGAAACGAGGAAAACCTTTTTACCCATTCTCACTTGATCTCAACCCATTATCTCCAAGCTAATTCCCTATGTTTTAGCCACCTCTAGACCTTCCCAAAATCGAAATTTTGCAGCCCTAGTGATGGGCCTTAAACCCATCTAAGCCCAAGCCAAAATACTATGCAATTAAATCTAATTTAATCGCTTGTTGATATTGTATATCGATCGATATATTTATAACTATTATAAATATATATAACATTATTTATTTCTCAAATCATATTCAAATTTTATAATTAATATTTCATAAATATTAATTAATTAAATTTATTTATAACAATTATAAACTAATTAAATCGTTCGATCTTAAGGGAATTCATCATTTCGGCTGTGTAACTCTTGGGTGTAAATTTGGTCAGCGATTAACATCGAACTATTCTAATGTTAACGTTCACACGTCACTTAGCAGGTGGTGTGACATTATGGCCAAATTTATCGCTTAATCATTTTCGGTAAAATCCAATTTTAGTTTAATAAGCGTTACCTGGTTGTGACATTTGTTTACACCAATTCTCTTCGTCAAAACTATATCACTTTGGACTTATGGAATTTGGTAATGGTCAAAATTCCAACCTCATCCACATTTAACTTTATAGTCCAAATACAAAGTCCTTGATTCAATAATAACAATTATTATTAACCGAAATGCCTTGGCCAGAGACTTTGACTTTGAGTTGACTTGAGTTGACTGTGATACTAACCGCATATAACTAAGGAGACGAATCCTCTCTTGAATAGCGCTTCACTTCCAATACTTCCACTCGACCCAACTATAGTCACTCGATGGACGTCATGTCATGATTTGGTTATAATCAAAGCGGAGCTTTCATATTGAAGATCCGCGGTATTCTCAAGTCGAGAAAACTGTGTAAATCAGTCACATCGATATTTTCTGTTTGACCTTAGTTATATTAACCAACAAAAAACTATCGAGTGAGTCGTTCCATAGTTATCCAATAACTATTAGTACGTAACCCCTAGGTGCCCCCAGCAGTCATGAGTAATACACTGCCCAACATTTGGAGTTACATACTCTAGTCTCAACGGATACATCGATATCCAGTCTCAATGCATCTTGACTAGGAACATTTAAAATGGTATGTTTGTTTCATTATGATAAATTACTCACGGCTACAACACTTTGTAACTTCTATCACAAAATATACCATTTATGGATTTTTCTATTAAATATACTTTTAATTAAGTTAATTAATTAATATAATCACATTATATCAAGTATATAATAGAAAGAAAATACCTTTTATTTCGAACAAGATTGGTCAATGAGTTGGATATATGTAACAAATTACATGATTGCCCCTAGGGTATACCCCTAACTCTATCAATCTCCCACTTGCACTTGGGGTCAATTATGGAATCTAATTTCAACTTCTCCAATCAGTTTTCTCAAAACCAATTAGGTCAATCCCTTAGTGAATGGGTATGCTATTATGTGTTAATCATCTACTTTGCGATTAACTCTCTCTAACTCTGATAAACTGCCTTTATCATGTGGAACGATTCGAAGTATGTTTTTTGACTTCTAGTGAGCTTTAAGCTCTATCATGACCAATTTCATGACATTATTATATTATAACAATATTATGGGATTCTCAACATTTGGAATCACCTTTGGCTCAATTATAAATTTGTGCATTTATATCTATATACATTGGTTTATTGTAGCGATATTCAAGTTAATGTTCTCAACATTTCGTTGAATCGACCACAATCACTTTTATTTTGAAACATTTCTAAATTAAAGATTTAACTTGAATTTTATCATTAACATGTTATACTCCATATCACTTATAAAAATTTGAGTCAAAACGTTCGATCATAACAAGTTCGTTGTTTCTATAAACAATTCTCTAGTATTTCATAAATACGCGAGAACACTTCAAACAACCATTTAGTGATATCAATTTGGATTTTATATTTGCTTCATGTATCAAATACATAAACAAAACACAATATCATACACAACATAACCTGTATGATAATTCCTATTGCTAATGCATAAGGAATCCAACTTACATGTTCTCCTTTTAATAGGGTGCTCTTGTATATCATTTTGGGACAATCCCTATATCTTTTATACTCACCATAAAAGACATCATTTACAATCCAAAATTGAGTATTAAAACACCTAAAGTTGATTTTAATACAAGCATATTGTTAACATCAACAACGTGTTGTTCACTTATAGTTTAGAAATATCAATGTACCTTTTAACGTTCTTTCTTATGAACACATGTTTCCTCTGCACTTTGATTGAAAATCAAACTATTTGATATTTCTATCAAAATACTTATTCAATCTTGATGCTTATAAAATGATACATTCGTATCATTTCTTGGATCGTATCCAAAGACTCACAAACCCAATATCGCTCCCACTGACTTCGAGGCATTTTTGGTTAATATGTGTAAACGGCTTACTCTAAATCATTATTTAGAATTTTTTATTTCAATACATAAGTACCAAACACTAAGTCCTATCGAGCGATAATTTTGTGAGTAAATCTGAATTAACTTGAGCATGTTGAATACCGAATCTGTTATGCTAATTTCAATAATTGAAATTTGCGATATTATTCTTATCAACATTGCTTATTTAATTCCAACCATATTAGTCTTTCCAATAAAGACACAATCTCTGCCGATGGATCACATCTCTTTGGTTACGACCACCAAAATCATATTTCGATAGTGTACTTGGAATTCTTTTAGATCTGCGCATCATACCATATAGAGTCAACAATCTTAATGGTTTAATTGAACAACCGAGGGTAATGTATATTTTCGACATTAATAAGAAACTCATAGTTTCTCTTCGATGTACGAGAATACTTATTAGACATTCTAATGCTATGTGTTCATTTAGGTTAGTTAATTTCACTTCATCTCATATAATCAGTTCTATCTATGGATAGGATCCACTTCCATTTAACTACCAAAAATTTCTCAAAGAAATTCCTTCACAATGAAGTTGATATATCTTGAAACAACAGTTGTTTCTTAGTGCAAATAGAATAGGGATTCATAAATGCTTTATGAACCTTTTTATTTATAAAATTGATTTTAGTTTACAAAAATTATGTTCAAAACATAAATATGTCATTTGATGACAGAACTTTCCAAAAAAACTTTTGGAGATTCATACAAGATCCCTCATGAACAATTATTACATGCAATCTTTCGACTTGCACAACCTGCCAACTCCTTGACCTAGGATATGTTGGGATTTCTTACAAACCATTATCTTGTATGATTTTGTAAACTGTTGTTTAGATGAAATAATACCAACCTTGTGTACTACTCTTAAGTACATGACCTTATAGAAAGAAACTAACTCAACTTCATTCACAATTAATCGTAAATTGTCCAACAATGTCTGATTACTCCTTATCGATTCATCATCATGTATCGCATGGAGGAGTGACTTTTGAGATTGATTCTATATTCATTTTTAGGTACATTTGGAACTCTTTCCAATATACTCACTTATTCAACCAAATCAAATCATTTTATTCTATTGCATGTTATTTTATTTACTTTTCTTTTATATTCTATGATTTTATCATAAACTTACTACATGTGTATCCAATACACATGTACATGTTGGTAATAAATCATTGATGAATATAACAAAGTATGTGGAACCCTTTTGGTATTAATAGACTTGTGATTGCATACATCAATATGTATTAATTCAAAGAGTTCATCAACTCTTATAATGCTCCCACTGAATGGGTTCATAGCCATTAATTGTTTGAGATATAATTAACCTGTATTTATTTCTCAAAACTACGGCTTAGTCTATAATTCCAAAACAACTGTAAATAATATTAGATACCTATGTATTTTTGTTGCATCACTTTTACTATGAAAACAAATTCCATAACATAGTTCTATTTCATAATGAATATTCATAATACTTATATTGAAATATAGTTATATCTATTTTTCGGTCAATACCAAAAATAAACATTGTTTCACAAATAATGTTCGGTACATTGTACAAAAATAATTTTCGTAATTTGATGCAATCATTAGGTGCTATATGGCATGCTCCCACTATTTCCGCCATTACTATAATAGTGTACTAAATTTAGAGGTCCACCATTCACTTAATATTATTAATATTGTTTACTTATTTCATATGCTGCAGCTAGTTTATAGTGGAGAGTTCTTTGCTCAAATATCTTGAACTTAAAGAAATAAATGTTATAGAAAACAATTTTCTACATGAAAATACATTTCGGAATAAAAATCATATTTCATATTCCAATATTAAGTATCAATTAGTATTACAATTCTTGTTTCTAATGTTTCTCTATGAAGCAAAAGTGACTATTCATTCTCTTCATTCCAACTTTACCTTAAATTACATCTATTCTTATACATTTGTTTTTCTTTCAAATGGTCAAACTATTCAAAAGAAAACCTTACTACAATATCATAACAAACCTTTTACAAAAGTGCATTCGATTATTCTTAACATTTAAGACATCAAATATGTTGCACTTTATGTAAACCGATCGATATGACATTTCAACGATCAAGTTCTTAGATGTATCTCGTAGTTTATGGTCTTGTGTTACATTAACACAATATGATCCTTTTGAAATCATTCAAGTTGAATACATGATCTTAAAATATTGTTTATTGACTTACTTCGAATAAACTAACTTCATCCAAATATTGTACCCCACAAACTATGACTGTTCACCATATAATATTTATATGTGAAAGTACACGGATCAAATATCCATAGTCTTGAATTGCATTTAGAGTTCAAAAACTCATAAAATGCAATACACGGTCTAAACCAAATAAACATATAAGTGACCAACTTACGAATGTATTAAGTAGTTGAAATTAGGCACTTGCATGGGTATAGAAACATTATATAACATGCAATTAGAATTATTAGTAAGTATATATTATATTTCTATTTGTTAACTTTCAATTCAGTTTGTTTATATATGTTAATTGACAAACGTTTTATCAATCATATTAAATGCACAAATTTATCATTGCAGATAATTATAACATTATATAGCATATGTTCTTACAATATTAGAAAGGTTAAATGTTACCATTTCATTTTTCTAATAAGGCTCCCACTAGTCTTTTATGTTTCTCCAAACCCTAAGATGAAACATAGAAGTCTTACAACTTCACTAGTGGGTGTTAGGACTCGTTTGTTTTGGTATTCCGACCTTGAGTTTGCTTAACAAATCATAGCCCCATAAACGATGGATAACTCCTAATCGATTGTATCATATACAACTCCTAACCCATTTTTCCTTGTTTTAATCTCATTTCGACCTTGAGTTTTCTCAACAAATCGAAAGAGATTATTCACTCATACCTACCATATCGTGATGGCCTAAGTATAGTATAGTACCTTGAGTTTGCTCAACAAATACATATAGTTATCTTACCTTATCTGTTCCATATATTAATAATACTACGCATAACATCCCTAGCTTGAGTTTGCTCAACAACTAAGGAGTATGTAGGTAATTTATTAATATATATATGGTAGAGGACAACATTATATTGAAGATTCATAATCTTTAAATATATATATATATATTGAGTGATATCGACTTATAGAATAATATAATTCTTATGATACCCCAGCGATTCAAGTGTCAAACACATCAGAAATCACGGTATATGTACGTTTACATATGTATTTATTTCTCAAGTCTATTTGGGTTTCTTTAATGTTCCACATTTAATTTATACACATATCATATAAGTTTTATTGTTATATAACTTTTATATTTCATATTACTTATATGATAGTCTTACGTATAATATATCATTAATTAAATCTTATCTAATTAATTTTAATCAATTAACTCTTTAATTTATTTTAAATTAGTATTCCAATATAACTTTTGTATTGGACATATTTACTATAACATTTATAGTGTATACTATAACCTTTATAGTGTAACACACATATATCATATATATATATGTGTGTGTATTTTATTTAATTAATTAATCTTTAATTAATTTATTCAATTAAACAATTTTTATTAAAATTTATTAATTTCAAAATTTATCTTGTATACATACATATATACTTATGTTACCTAAACATTTTACAATAACATAACATATATCAACATATATAATACATGCATATATGTAATTAATTAACATATTTAATTAATTTATTTTATTAATATTATTAATAAATTTTAAATTTGAAATTATTATATAAATATTTTCAAACATTTTGAAAATATCATTATCCTTTCAAACATTTTTAATACTTATGTAGTATTATAATTTTTATAATAAACATGTTTTATTTTAAATTTAACTATTAAATTTAAAATCTTTAACATTAATTTTCAAAACGATTTTGAAAATTAGCCCAAGGCCCAAATTAAGTTGGGCCTTTTCTATTAGGAGCAACCTTTGGGCTCACTTCACCTTTCGGGCCAGGCCGGTAACCGGGTAGGATAGGGTACTTGATTACTCAATTCCAATCCTAGGCATCACCATTCTAGACACCATACTAAGTGGGCAAGCTTAATTAGTTAGCCCTAATATGACTAATTTAGACCGCATAGGCTATTGGGCTCCGATACCATTGTTGGAACTGGACTAGCCAGCAGTGGAAGTTATAGGTGAATTTCAAAAAAATTATCCTATTGAATCTTTTATTGGGCCTATGAAGTTTAACTGAATTAGAACATTTCTAAATTTCATTTAAATAAAATCATTTATTTTATTTAAATTCAAATATATTAAGATATGAAATTAATTTTGTTTGATTTATTTTATACATAAATGTATCTTATACATATATGTGTGAGTGCATGTGTAACATAATAATTCATGAAAGGTATAATATGCCCATATGTAAATGTTGAGATTTACATCACAACAGACATATTAGCTCATTTTGTATGTCATGTATGTTGTCCAAATATGTGCAAGTATATGTGGTATAATACACACACGCATGTATGTATAAATATATTATACATAATATATGAACATAAAACATTTATATATAGATAAATATATATATAGAAAGAGAGCGAACAATTATTAAAAATTATTTATAATTCAAAATTAACTTAGTTTTGCAAAAATAATAAAGTATTTAAGTTGTATATATTATGAATAAAATAATGTTTTCATCCAAAAATAATTAACATAAAATAATCTACTGATGAAAATTCAAATTTTACAATTTTCAAAAATCTAGGATCAAAAATAGAGCTTAGGAAAAATCTGGGGATTTTTCAAAGTTGAAATATTATTTTTTTAAATAGATACATTGATTTTGGAAATAATTATTTAATATAAAATAATGTATTATTAAAAATTCAAATTTTAAGACATTGGAAATTCTAGGATCATGAAGGAAACGTTACCAAAAATTTTGAAGAAATTTTCAATTAAATTATTATTTTTAATAAATCATAAACAGTTTTTTCAAAATAATATTAATTATTAAAAATAATAAAATTTATTGAAAAATTCTTAATTTATTTCTAAATGTTTCTGAAATGAAATAATATTTTCAATAAAATATAAAATTGAATTTTAATGTAATAATTATTTTATATATAATAAAATATTCAAAAATTCAATAAATGTTAATCTAAAAATATGAATATATGTATGATAATTAATTTTATAATTTTTAAATTCATATTATATATAAATAAGTGTACTAAAATTTTTAAGTCATATATATATCTTATATATGCATATATGCTATTATGAGAGAGAAATATACACTAATATATATATATATATATATATGAATTTATTAAATCATATATATAAAACAATTATTAATGACAAAAATTGATTTTGTACAGTAAACAACATTTGTCTATACATAAATCAAATAGTATAATAAAAAAATTATGCACATAACCAAACTGATTTGGGACAACCACATCTACTTACAAAAATCTCACATAACTAAACATATAGTAGCAATATATTTAAACAGATATGAAATTGCTCATTATAGGATCACAGAATATAATTTAATTGTTGTAATATGAATTAAAATTACCAATTTAATGATGCCTTTGAATCCACGTTGAAGCATTGACTTCTCTTCCTTTTACTATTCTTGATTCGTCAAATTGCAAGTCTGGAATCACCGACCTCTAACTATCGAATGGTATTATTTTAATTTGAAATATATTTGAAAATTTTGGAGTGGATTGAGAGTTATGTTTTAACCAGCAATGTAGAAGGTAATGGCGGCCAAAAAGGTTAGTAATTTATATATATATACACACACATATACATATACATATATATATATATACACATATATATAGGGTTGTATTTGAGAGAAACGAGGAAAACCTTTTTACCCATTCTCACTTGATCTCAACCCATTATCTCCAAGCCAATTCCCTATGTTTTAGCCACCCTTAGACCTTCCCAAAATCGAAATTTTGCAGCCCTAATGATGGGCCTTAAACCCATCTAAGCCCAAGCCAAAATACTATGCAATTAAATCTAATTTAATCACTTGTTGATATTGTATATCGATCGATATATTTATAACTATTATAAATATATATAACATTATTTATTTGTAATACCCCAAGATTTTGAGGAAAATTCTTTTAATAAATGATTAAAATTCTGGGGGAAAATCAGAATTATTATATAGGTGGGATTTTCAGTGGTGCAAGGTTGTGTGCATGTGTGCACGTGCACACTAGTTATGGCACTAAGAGAAAATCCAGAATTCCTGAATAATAAAACAAGGAAGGAAAACATTTAGATAAAATGTTTTAAATAAAGAAAATATAGACCTAGACATGGGTATTAAAAATTCCTGAGGATGTGTGTATATAAATATATCTATATATATATATGCCTATGTATGACTTGTCTGAAAATTGAGGCAGAAGAGAACATTGACTTATAATGAATAAGTGAAATTTTTATTTGAATAATAGGTGTAGAAATGCACATAAGTATGCACATGTTTTCTGCAAATAAAAGGTTAAAAGTTAAATTAACACCCATAGTTGTATAAATGTATATTTATATCCAGATGTTATTTGAGCAGAAAATAAATAAAGGAAGCACTAAAACAGTAAGAACCAAAGTGCAAGAAAGAAAATGTACATAGGCAGAAAATAGAAAGTCACACCATTATCATGTTTGAAGTAAATATAATAAAAAATACTTAAAGTTATCACTTTCTGAAAAGAAAGGAAAATAGGCACAATTTAGTCTTGTTTTAAAATATTGGCCGGGATATTAAGGGATTAGGAAGGAGGGAATATGCAATGCCAAATGCATGATTCTGATCTGGGCTAAAATAGGGATTTTGCATCACTCAAAACCCTAGACAGAACCCTTATTTATACCAAGAGCCCAATCAGAAAACTGCTCT
This sequence comes from Allium fistulosum, assembly GCA_030737815.1. NCBI lineage: Eukaryota > Viridiplantae > Streptophyta > Magnoliopsida > Asparagales > Amaryllidaceae > Allium > Allium fistulosum. The sequence goes on along the minus strand of CM060902.1, from coordinate 1,330,509,803 downwards.
CTCACTAATTAATTAACCTAAGGAAGAAGAGGAAGATAAGGCTAAAGATTTGAAGGGTTTTCTGGTTTAAGTTTGTGTAAGCACTTAGGTGAGTATCCTCACTCATATACATGGCATTAAGACCTGGGATTAGGCAGCCAAGCTTTTATATGTTATATTTTGCATGTTTTGATTTACAAACTATGTTGGCTGCTGATGGTTTCATGAATGTTTGATGAGATATGATCTGTTATGCTGGATGTTTAACTTTGTTGTTCTATTTTCATCTCTGTATATTATACCAAAACCTTAAGGAACATATATCAGAATATTTGTAACTAGTTTGAATAATGGCTTAAGACAAAGAATGAAAAGATAAAGAAAACTATGAGCTGCATATACATTGGTATGGTGCTGAGGCTTGAAATAATTGGTTAAGGGTGCAATGGAGTTTTTCTCTATAAGTGCTGAGCCCTAAACTAAACAGAAACTTACAAGCCTAAAAACTATGTTTAAACAAGATTAAAAATCTGGCTAAATATAGTTGCTTGAAAAATCAAAATAAACTCAATAGAGCCATGTATTTATTCTCAGTTGCAAACATTCTGGTAGATGCTTGAATAGGGGGTTTCTATGTTAAATAATGTGAGATGGAATGACTGGGGTGTTATATCTCTAGAAAGTAACCTTTAACTTGCTTGCAATATCATGGCTGCAAGGTAACTAGTATGTTTCATGAGTACAGGTGGTATGTACACCTAGCTATCATTGATAGAATGAACATAAATACACTTAGTGATATAACTAAGGATTTTGTGCCAAGAAGGCTGCTGGAATGCTTGTCCTATTTGAAGTAGACAAGTTGGCACATGGCTTGTTTAAGTCCTGAGATCTTTGTGCCATAATGTTAATTAGTTCATGGCAATGTGTCCCTTTGATTCCTTATAGCAGATGAGGCCAGGAATTTATAAGAAAAAGAAAAGGCAACCTAGTAGTTCCAGATAAAAGTTGTTTTGTTGCATATGTTTGCTCTTATGTATTGTACATGATAATACCTGTCAAGTATGCAAAGTATATCTATGTTGTATCCTAGCTTAATATCATGGATATGTTAGAAATGCTCACACCAGATCATAGATCTGACCCTTATTGCTCATGGCACATGGGGGTGTCTCATTTATAATGAGGCAGCCACTAATGCTTTTGCAGGTTATGATGGAGCTAAGTAAGCAAGATTAAAAAGATATGGAATAGAGGATGCTAAGATAATTAGAAATAAAAGCTAAAATGTGTTAATTCATGCATGTATTCCCTGATTAATATGGCTATCTAAATGTATTAAGTAGGAAGAAATTGTAAGAGACATGTGCTATGTTGTTTCTGGTTATTTCTGATTTGGTATGTACTAAGGATATTGATGTTGAACTGATTTGAAAACCTATTTGCTAAAGTTGTTTTGATTTAGAGGTAAAACCTGGATTTTATAAGCATAATCATTTTAAGATGATTTCAGTAATCATGAGTTCTTTCGAAAAGAATATAGATATACAGAAAATAATATTGGGAAAACCAGAAAAGAATTAAACTGCTATGTCTTCAATTTATGATATTGACATAAGTCCAGATGCAAGAAAAAGTGTTTATACTTTAAAGATGTATTTTTAAAAGAGAAGTATGATTAGGAAGAATGATATATATCTGATCACAAAATGTCTGATTCATACAAATATATATATATGCTTTTGGAAAGAAAAGGTAACAATGTTTTGTGTATAATCTGGGTTGTAATAATGCAAGCAAAAGAATGGCCAGAGTAACCACAGGGTTAGGCCATAGGTCAGGCCAAATGTTTCACTTCAGATCAATGAAGCAAGGGAACATTTGAGCTCAGTTTTCTGGAAAATGAACAAAGACCCTGACATGTACATGTATATCTGTGTACATGTAGATATTGGGCAAAAATATAGATGTAAATTCTTAAAACAGTTGAAAGAATGGATTTCAAAAATAGTTATGCAAGAAGAATTGTTTTGTATGATAGGTTATAGGCAAAAATTAAATATATATGTACAATTATAGGTAGGTATCAGATTTCAGCCATACAGGAGAAAATAAAAAGAAAAACCAAAAATTGTGTTTGAACCGACCAGCATGGTACTCGAACTCGTGACCTTGAATGTATAAGTTAGGCGCGTTTCCATTACGCCTAGATGTTGCTTGCGTTCACTTAGGATCCGCTTTCTTTTAACCTGAGTTTGATAATATTCAGACTTTAAGATAATCATCCATATTATAAGCTTGCTTTCCACTGATCATTGCTTGGTTATTTCTTAATTATAATAACAGTCTAAGGTACATATTTCCAGGGGACACTATAGTCAAAAAAATCTGGATACATTAAGTTTTAATTTAAAAGGGAATTTATCACATTTATGCAAATTTAAAAAGGATTTCTACTTATTATTATGCTCTGATTCAAGTAGAATATAACATAGATATCTTCATATATGTATGTTAAAAATGATTTAGAATTAAAACAATATTTCTATATTGTGAAAGATCCTGGATATATTTTTGTTTATTAGAGAAAAGAAAATGACCCTGGGAAATATATTTGTAATAGATGATATATCTATATATCATCTCTAAAATATATTTGTAATAGATGATATATCTATATATCATCTCTATTGTAAAAAAAAATAAAAAATCACCAATAAAATTAGTGTGTGAATAGGAGGGTCATTTCATTTGGTATCAGAGCTATGTTTTAATTAACATAGCAAAATGTTTGTATGCTTATGTTTATACTAGGATTGTTTGTATATTTGACTGTTTATAAGTATTCCCTGAATGTATGTATGTGTGTGCATGTGACATACACAATGATTAAATAGGAAAAGATACAATCAATGTAAAATTTAAAGCTAAGTGTTATAAACTAATAAGATGAAATACATATACTTTTAGAAATATGGTAGGAAGAGGGTCTCATCATCAAGGAGGATCTAGCACACCACAAATGCTTGACATGCAGGAATTTGTGAGAGTTTTGAGAGATGGAATTGGGCACAGACCTGAGAACCCACATGAGGAGCTCTCCAAGTTAGTGAAGACTTATACCAACTTGGGAGGCAAGAGCTTTGAAGGAACTGAAAGTGTAATGGAGATTCAAGCATGGCTGAGGACATTAGAGAGGATCTTCACTGATATGCAACTAGATGACCAAAGGAAGAGGCAAGTGGCCTCAAGGCAATTAAAAGGTGCAGCTTTGAGTTAGTGGGAGGTGATCATAGCTGGCCGGAATGAAAATGATATTAATTGGAATCAATTTAAGGAGATGTTAGAGGCAAGGTTTGTTCCAGCCTCAGCAAAAACCACTTTACTTGAGGAGTTCATCAAACTTAGACAGGGGACTATGAATGTCACAGAATATACCCAGAAGTTTGAGGGATTGTCTACCTATGGGGCAATGTTAGTGGCTGATGAAGCATCCAAAAATGATAGATACATCAAGGGATTGAACCCAGGACTTAGCAGGGCTATACTACCTTATGCTGACAGAACTTTTGATCAAGTGATAGATTTGGCTCTGAAGATTGAGCAGCATGACAAGGAAAGAGATAAGTTCAGGAATTTCAAAAACAATAGTAACAAGAAGAACAAAGGGAAGTACCATCCTTATGATAAGAAGAAAGGAGAGGCAGATGGTAAGAAGGCAGTAGATGCAAAGCCCAATGAAGCCAAAAGAAAAATAGTTTGCAACCATTGTGGGAAAGAAGGCCATATTAAGCCAAGATGCCCAGAGCTTAAAGGGGGAGCTTTCAAATGCTATCTATGTGGGAAGGAAGGGCATATGAAAAGAAATTGCCCAGAAAACAAGCAACAAGGGAAAGTGGCAAACCTGGAAGGTAGGGGCAAGGCCATAATTGAGGCTAATGCTGAAAACCATGGTCAAGTGGAAGGTACACTATTTATTTGTACCATACCTTTAGCTGTAATATATGATACCGGGGCAACCCACTCACTCATTTCCCATGAAATAGTTAAAAGGTTGAAAATGAACTGCAAATTGGCTGAAATACCTCTGTTAATACAAAGCCCTTTAGGAAGTTCTAGTGTATTAGATATGATCTGTGTGGATGTGAATTTGAACATAGGAGGAAACACATTTGTTTCCAATTTATATGTTCTAAATTTCCCAAATATAGGAGTTATATTAGGGGCAGATTGGCTAAGACAATTCAAAGCCATAATTGACCTGGATGCATCCACCATTTCACTACAAAATTCTAAAGGCCAAAGGGTTACAATTCTATGTGAACCTATCAAAGAAAACAGTCTAAATCATTTAATTGAATTAGAAAATAATCCCAAGGAAATAGCTATTAATGAAATCCCCATAGTTAAAGAATACTTGGATGTATTTGGGGAAGTAAAAGGTGTTTCACACCATAGACCTGTTGAATTCCAGATTAACCTTATGCCTGGGGCTAGCCCAGTTATCAAAAAACCTACAAGGATGGGGCCAAGTGAATTAAAGGAGCTAAAGAACCAGCTGGAAGAATTAGAAGCCAAGGGGTTTATAAGGCCAAGTAATTCATGCTGGGGTGCTCCTGTAGTATTTGTTAAAAAGCATGATGGTACTTTAAGAATGTGTATAGATTACAGAGAATTAAACAAAGTAACCATCAAAAACAAATACCCATTACCCAGGATAGATGATCTCTTTGATCAACTCAGTGGAGCTAAAGTGTTTTCTAGGCTAGACTTGGCATCTGGGTTTCATCAGATGAAAGTTGAGGAATCAAGTATTAAATATACAGCATTCAACACAAGATATGGTTTGTATGAGTTTCTGGTTATGCCATTTGGGCTAACAAATGCCCCTTCTTACTTTGTAGACCTAATGAATAGGATATTCAGAGATTACTTAGACAAGTTTGTTCTGATTTTTATAGATGATATTCTAATCTACTCTAGAACAATAGAGGAACATGAGAACCACTTACATTTGGTCTTATCTAGATTAAGAGAAAAAGATTTGAAAGCAAAATTTTCTAAGTGTGTGTTCTGGCAAGAGGAAGTACACTTTCTTGGACATGTTGTCTCTGCTAGGGGAATTTCTGTAAACCCCAATAAGATAGTAGCAATCCAAGCATGGAAGAAGCCTAACAATGTTAGTGAAGTAAGGTCATTCATGGGGATAGCAGGATACTATAGGAGGTTCATACAAGGATTTTCTAAAATAGCAATGCCACTCACTAACCTGACTAGGAAGAACCAAAAGTTTATATGGACTGATAAGTGTGAACAAGCTTTCACCCAGATCAAGGAGGCTTTGGTAAAATCACCAGTGTTGAGAGTACCAGAAGGCAATGAGGGATTGGTTGTATATACAGATGCATGTGGGTCAGGGCTAGGGGCTGTGTTGATGCAGCAAGATCAGGTCATAGCCTATGCATCTAGACAACTAAAACCCCATGAAACTAGATATGCAACTCATGATCTTGAGTTGGCAGCAGTAGTTTATGCCTTGAAGCTTTGGAGGCATTACTTATTAGGTGCAAAGTTCATTTTATACACTGATCACAAGGCCTTAAAATATCTCTTTTCACAAAAAGATTTAAATATGAGACAACACAGATGGGTTGAATTTCTTGCTGCTTATGACTTAGATATACTTTATACACCAGGCAAGGCTAACAAAGTGGCAGATGCATTGAGTAGGCAACATGCAAAAATGGCCATGTTAATGATGGAGGAGTTTAGAGATTTGACCATGCTCACTGATTTGGAAATAGATGAGAGCAGTGGGATAAGTATGGAGATAATTGAGGAAGAAAAGAGTAAAGGAAGGTTAAGTTTAATTACTTTACAATCAAATTTGGCCTTGAAGGTGGCAAAAATGCAAGAAGAAGATCAAGACTTAGCAGAAAAGAGGTCTCTCCTATTAAAGAAGGAAGAAGTGAAGGATTATCACATAGATGTAAAAGGATACTTAAGGTACAAGGGAAGGATATGTGTCCCAAACATCATAGAATTGAAAGAAGAAATCCTTAATGAGTACCATAGGAGCAAATATTCCATACATCCAGGCAGCACCAAAATGTACCAAAACTTAAAAAGGGACTATTGGTGGAAGGGAATGAAGTCTGATGTAGCCAGATATGTTGCTAAGTGCATGGTTTGTCAACAAATAAAAGCTGAGACCCAAAGACCTTCAGGGTTGTTGCAGCCACTTAGCATACCACAGTGGAAGTGGGAAGACATATCTATGGATTTCATAGATGGCCTTCCTAGATCCAAGAAGGGAAATACAAGTATTTGGGTGATTGTAGATAGGCTGACTAAAGTAGCCCACTTCATACCAGTGAAAGCAGACAGAAATGCACCTAGGTTAGCCCAAATTTTTATGAGAGAAGTGGTAAAACTGCATGGTGTTCCTAAAACTATAGTGAGTGATAGGGATACAATCTTCACTTCAAGGTTCTGGAGGAGCTTCCAAGAAGCTATGGGGAGTGAATTGTGCCTAAGCACTGCTTATCACCCCCAATCAGATGGGCAAACAGAAGTGGTAAACAAGATTCTAGAGGATTTGCTTAGAGCATGTGTGTTAGACTTTGGAGGAAATTGGGAGGACCACCTCCATTTGGCTGAGTTCACATACAATAATAGCCACCAAAGCACAATTGGAATGGCACCCTTTGAAGCCCTATATGGAAAGCCATGTCTATCACCTATGTGTTGGGCTGAGGCAGGAGAGAAAGCTATCCTAGGGCCAGAATATGTCAAAGACATCACAGAGAAAATAGGACTGGTGAGAAAGAGGATGGCAGTAGCTCAAGATAGGCAAAAGAAGTATGCTGATGCAAAGAGGAAGTCAGTGGAATTCAAAGTAGGTGATTATGTCTTCATTAAGGTTTCACCAATGAAGAAAGTCTTGAGATTTGGCAAGCAGGGGAAACTCAGACCCAGATATGTTGGACCATACAAGATTTTGGAAAGGATAGGCTCACTAGCCTATAAGCTGGAGCTTCCCGAGAAGATGAGTGCAATGCACAATGTGTTTCATGTGTCACAACTAAGGAGATGGGTACATGACAAGGAGGAAATCTTAGAAAAGCCTACTGAAGTTCAGATTAATCCAGATCTAATCTATGAGAAAGAGCCAGTGGGAATTGTGGCAAGGGAAGAAAAGAAATTAAGAAACAAGACATTGAAGCTTGTAAAGATTCAATGGAGTATAGATCCTAGTGATTGTACTTGGGAGCTAGAGGATAAAATCAGGATGGATTACCCTAGGCTCTTTGCAAATTTTAAAGGTAAATTCTTAGATTACTAAGGAAATTTGATATGTATGATAGACAGTGACTATTTAAATTGCTCATGCATATTTGAATAATTTTCCTAAGAAAGTAGGAGTACTCAAAGAATATGTTGTAAATTGTGAGGGCACAATTCCTAAAAGGAGGGGTGATTGTAATACCCCAAGATTTTGAGGAAAATTCTTTTAATAAATGATTAAAATTCTGGGGGAAAATCAGAATTATTATATAGGTGGGATTTTCAGTGGTGCAAGGTTGTGTGCATGTGTGCACGTGCACACTAGTTATGGCACTAAGAGAAAATCCAGAATTCCTGAATAATAAAACAAGGAAGGAAAACATTTAGATAAAATGTTTTAAATAAAGAAAATATAGACCTAGACATGGGTATTAAAAATTCCTGAGGATGTGTGTATATAAATATATCTATATATATATGCCTATGTATGACTTGTCTGAAAATTGAGGCAGAAGAGAACATTGACTTATAATGAATAAGTGAAATTTTTATTTGAATAATAGGTGTAGAAATGCACATAAGTATGCACATGTTTTCTGCAAATAAAAGGTTAAAAGTTAAATTAACACCCATAGTTGTATAAATGTATATTTATATCCAGATGTTATTTGAGCAGAAAATAAATAAAGGAAGCACTAAAACAGTAAGAACCAAAGTGCAAGAAAGAAAATGTACATAGGCAGAAAATAGAAAGTCACACCATTATCATGTTTGAAGTAAATATAATAAAAAATACTTAAAGTTATCACTTTCTGAAAAGAAAGGAAAATAGGCACAATTTAGTCTTGTTTTAAAATATTGGCCGGGATATTAAGGGATTAGGAAGGAGGGAATATGCAATGCCAAATGCATGATTCTGATCTGGGCTAAAATAGGGATTTTGCATCACTCAAAACCCTAGACAGAACCCTTATTTATACCAAGAGCCCAATCAGAAAACTGCTCTCTCACTAATTAATTAACCTAAGGAAGAAGAGGAAGATAAGGCTAAAGATTTGAAGGGTTTTCTGGTTTAAGTTTGTGTAAGCACTTAGGTGAGTATCCTCACTCATATACATGGCATTAAGACCTGGGATTAGGCAGCCAAGCTTTTATATGTTATATTTTGCATGTTTTGATTTACAAACTATGTTGGCTGCTGATGGTTTCATGAATGTTTGATGAGATATGATCTGTTATGCTGGATGTTTAACTTTGTTGTTCTATTTTCATCTCTGTATATTATACCAAAACCTTAAGGAACATATATCAGAATATTTGTAACTAGTTTGAATAATGGCTTAAGACAAAGAATGAAAAGATAAAGAAAACTATGAGCTGCATATACATTGGTATGGTGCTGAGGCTTGAAATAATTGGTTAAGGGTGCAATGGAGTTTTTCTCTATAAGTGCTGAGCCCTAAACTAAACAGAAACTTACAAGCCTAAAAACTATGTTTAAACAAGATTAAAAATCTGGCTAAATATAGTTGCTTGAAAAATCAAAATAAACTCAATAGAGCCATGTATTTATTCTCAGTTGCAAACATTCTGGTAGATGCTTGAATAGGGGGTTTCTATGTTAAATAATGTGAGATGGAATGACTGGGGTGTTATATCTCTAGAAAGTAACCTTTAACTTGCTTGCAATATCATGGCTGCAAGGTAACTAGTATGTTTCATGAGTACAGGTGGTATGTACACCTAGCTATCATTGATAGAATGAACATAAATACACTTAGTGATATAACTAAGGATTTTGTGCCAAGAAGGCTGCTGGAATGCTTGTCCTATTTGAAGTAGACAAGTTGGCACATGGCTTGTTTAAGTCCTGAGATCTTTGTGCCATAATGTTAATTAGTTCATGGCAATGTGTCCCTTTGATTCCTTATAGCAGATGAGGCCAGGAATTTATAAGAAAAAGAAAAGGCAACCTAGTAGTTCCAGATAAAAGTTGTTTTGTTGCATATGTTTGCTCTTATGTATTGTACATGATAATACCTGTCAAGTATGCAAAGTATATCTATGTTGTATCCTAGCTTAATATCATGGATATGTTAGAAATGCTCACACCAGATCATAGATCTGACCCTTATTGCTCATGGCACATGGGGGTGTCTCATTTATAATGAGGCAGCCACTAATGCTTTTGCAGGTTATGATGGAGCTAAGTAAGCAAGATTAAAAAGATATGGAATAGAGGATGCTAAGATAATTAGAAATAAAAGCTAAAATGTGTTAATTCATGCATGTATTCCCTGATTAATATGGCTATCTAAATGTATTAAGTAGGAAGAAATTGTAAGAGACATGTGCTATGTTGTTTCTGGTTATTTCTGATTTGGTATGTACTAAGGATATTGATGTTGAACTGATTTGAAAACCTATTTGCTAAAGTTGTTTTGATTTAGAGGTAAAACCTGGATTTTATAAGCATAATCATTTTAAGATGATTTCAGTAATCATGAGTTCTTTCGAAAAGAATATAGATATACAGAAAATAATATTGGGAAAACCAGAAAAGAATTAAACTGCTATGTCTTCAATTTATGATATTGACATAAGTCCAGATGCAAGAAAAAGTGTTTATACTTTAAAGATGTATTTTTAAAAGAGAAGTATGATTAGGAAGAATGATATATATCTGATCACAAAATGTCTGATTCATACAAATATATATATATGCTTTTGGAAAGAAAAGGTAACAATGTTTTGTGTATAATCTGGGTTGTAATAATGCAAGCAAAAGAATGGCCAGAGTAACCACAGGGTTAGGCCATAGGTCAGGCCAAATGTTTCACTTCAGATCAATGAAGCAAGGGAACATTTGAGCTCAGTTTTCTGGAAAATGAACAAAGACCCTGACATGTACATGTATATCTGTGTACATGTAGATATTGGGCAAAAATATAGATGTAAATTCTTAAAACAGTTGAAAGAATGGATTTCAAAAATAGTTATGCAAGAAGAATTGTTTTGTATGATAGGTTATAGGCAAAAATTAAATATATATGTACAATTATAGGTAGGTATCAGATTTCAGCCATACAGGAGAAAATAAAAAGAAAAACCAAAAATTGTGTTTGAACCGACCAGCATGGTACTCGAACTCGTGACCTTGAATGTATAAGTTAGGCGCGTTTCCATTACGCCTAGATGTTGCTTGCGTTCACTTAGGATCCGCTTTCTTTTAACCTGAGTTTGATAATATTCAGACTTTAAGATAATCATCCATATTATAAGCTTGCTTTCCACTGATCATTGCTTGGTTATTTCTTAATTATAATAACAGTCTAAGGTACATATTTCCAGGGGACACTATAGTCAAAAAAATCTGGATACATTAAGTTTTAATTTAAAAGGGAATTTATCACATTTATGCAAATTTAAAAAGGATTTCTACTTATTATTATGCTCTGATTCAAGTAGAATATAACATAGATATCTTCATATATGTATGTTAAAAATGATTTAGAATTAAAACAATATTTCTATATTGTGAAAGATCCTGGATATATTTTTGTTTATTAGAGAAAAGAAAATGACCCTGGGAAATATATTTGTAATAGATGATATATCTATATATCATCTCTAAAATATATTTGTAATAGATGATATATCTATATATCATCTCTATTGTAAAAAAAAAAAAATCACCAATAAAATTAGTGTGTGAATAGGAGGGTCATTTCATTATTTCTCAAATCATATTCAAATTTTATAATTAATATTTCATAAATATTAATTAATTAAATTTATTTATAACAATTATAAACTAATTAAATCGTTCGGTCTTAAGGGAATTCATCATTTCGGCTGTGTAACTCTTGGGTGTAAATTTGGTCAGCGATTAACATCGAACTATTCTAATGTTAACGGTCACACGTCACTTAGTAGGTGATGTGACATTATGGCCAAATTTATCGCTTACTCATTTTCGGTAAAATCCAATTTTAGTTTAATAAGCGTTACCCGGTTGTGACATTTGTTTACACCAATTCTCTTCGTCAAAACTATATCACTTTGGACTTATAGAATTTAGTAATGGTCAAAATTCCAACCTCATCCACATTCAACTTTATAGTCCAAATACAAAGTCCTTGGTTCAATTAATTATTATTAACCGAAATGCCTTGGCCAGAGACTTTGACTTTGAGTTGACTTGAGTTGACTGTGATACTAACCGCATATAACTAAGGAGACGAATCCTCTCTTGAATAGCGCTTCACTTCCAATACTTCCACTCAATCCAACTATAGTCACTCGATGGACACCATGCCATGATTTGGCTATAATCAAAGCAGAGCTTTCATATTGAAGATCCACGGTATTCTCAAGTCGAGAGAACTGTGTAAATCAGTCACATCGATATTTTCTGTTTGACCTTAGTTATATTAACCAACAAAAAACTATCGAGTGAGTCGTTCCATAGTTATCCAATAACTATTAGTACGTAACCCCTAGGTGCCCCCAACAGTCATGAGTAATACACTGCCCAACATTTGGAGAGCGTTACGTACGTACATATATATATATATATTATATAAGTTAATTAAATTATAATAGTTATAAATAAATTAGACTTATAAGGACCACTCTTTCATCAAAATAAAATAATAAAGTAGACTTATATAACTATATATGTGTAAAAAAATATAAGCGAGACTATAATAAGCTTAAAATAAATTTTTTAGAGTGAGTACACATGTTTGGTACATATACCATGTATACCATGATTTCATATGTGTCCAACACTTGAATCGCGAGGTTATTTCATAAGAAATACATCATTCGTTAAACCGACATCACTTAATATATATATATATATATTAAAGATTATGAATCTCTGATATAAAGTTGTCCTTTATAACTTATATACTAATAGATTGTTTAATAAGCACTAGTTGTTAAGAAAAACTCAAGTTAGAGCTGTTATGTATAGTATAAGTAATATATTGACTAGACGTAAGACACATGCATGTATTTGTTGAACAAACTCAAGGCACATGCATTATACTTAGGCTATTATGAAACAATAGGTACAAATGAATAATCTCTTGATTTGTTGAGAGAACTCAAGGTCGAGGTCGAGATTAGGACAAAGACCACGATTAGGAGTTGTATATGATACAACCGATAACGAGTTATCCATCGCTTTCGAGCCTATGATTTATTAAGAAAATTCAAGGTCAGAATCCCAAGGCAAGCGAGTCCTAACACTCACTAGAGGAATCAAAATATTTCTATGTTTCTCTTAGGGTTTAGAGATTATAAAAATCTATTGGGACGCTTATTAGAAAAAATGAAATGAACAAATTTAACCTTTCTAATTATATAAGAACATTAGCTATGTAACTATAGTAATCTCCTTGATTAAATTTGTAGCATAATGACCAACATAAGAATATTTTTGGAAAATGAAATGCTCACCGGACCCACCTACACCGACTACTTGGAGCAATAAAAATAGTACCCACAAACGTTCAAGGTCCGCAATTATTAAACCTCTAAAAGAAAAACCTATCGGAAATGCAGAACCTAAGACATTAAGAGCTTATATCATGTGGGTAGCTAATTGTGAAATCGCTCAAGCATATGTTTTATCTACTTTACAAGCTATTGCAAAGGCAACAAGAAAACATGTATGTCTATTAAATTTTTGAAAATGTCGAAGCTATGTTAGGGAAGAAATCTTGTTACCCAAGATACGAGATTACTAAAATTCTATTCAATAATAGGATGAGCAAGGGCTGTTGTATTGAGGACTATATAATAACAAAATTCTATATTGATAGACATTCTAAGCTAAATGTTACAATAAACAATGAACTGCAAGTGGATTTGATCCTTGGCTCGTTGACTCTATAGTTTGAGCTATCACATGCATTTGGCACTTTTTATGCATCCTAGAATATATAATGGTATATTCAAATTATAAATATATTGATTTTAATTAATATAAATTAATTATTAAACCAAAATAATTAAATAACATGATTTTATTTAGAACGACTGGATTGCATCTAGTGTAATAGACTTCATAGACCCAGTAAAATCCAGTTAGAGATTTTTTTGAAATTCACCTATTTCACCTGTTATAGACTAGGTCGGTCCCATCAACTAAAGCTTTAACTCATTTTAAGTTAGTTAGGTTATGTAAATAAATTAACCACTGATGTGTAAAAGTGTGGGTCATTGCATATAAGATATAATCTCTTGGTTTCAAGAAAATGTGGGATATGTAATCATTTAGAAGAGCAAAAGGAGAAGGATACTTCCATTTTGAGACTTTTAAGCTTTTTTATTTGAATTTGATCTCTTTAGAGCCTTGGTACTTGAATTTTCCTCGAACTTTCAAGTAGCTGTGTAGTAAGTTCCTTTATTCCTTTTGTCATAGCATGGACCATCTTCCTAGAACGAGCATTTTCTTAAAACGATAATTTAAGATACATGAGAGATATTTGATGTGAAGATATTGCAGGACTTGGACTGAATAGTATGGCTCATTATTTCCTTTATCTACTGAAAGTAAAGTGGCACAATGTTGATTGCTATTTTCATCAATAACGAAACCTTGATGTTAAGCGGTATGTTTAAGTTTGAATTATGACCTTCTAAAGGAGATTTGTTGGAATTGTTCTTCTTAAACTTATGATTTAAGAGAATAGGTTAACATGACTAGACTTGAACAATAACATAGGTTCAAATCCTCTTTCTACCAACAACATACAATTGAAGGCTAACTTTAGTGGGGAATTTTCAGTAATTTAAGTTAATTCAAAGCAATAAGTAGCAATGTAGTAGTTAATGTCGAGTAAAATAGAGTAAAGTTGGAAAAGTTGCAATGAATGTAGGAATAAAAGAGACATCAAAATTTATAGGGGTTTAGGAAAAAAAAACCTGCATCCATTGTCTGTACTTTTCTAGTTTAGAGTTGTTTACAAAGATATAAAAATAAGGTTGAAGACCATTAATGAGTTTTTTTACAATTTCTCTAGTCTAGAAAGGTACTTTTTTGTCTTTTAGTATCTGAATTCTTGCTTGGTGATTATTGTAGGATCCACATTAATTTATAATGATTTCAGGTGAGTATAGATTGACGATGAGCTGATCATTGGGTTGTCGACATTTGATGTTCATCAATCATCTATGTCTTTGTTGTTGCATATTGATAATGTGTTATTTGTTGGTGTTCATCTCTTTCTCTCAAAGATTTATTCGATAGTGACACGTAGCTTCATTGGATGGTTTTTTATTTGAAATCAGATACTTTGTTTGCTTAAGGATTTAGTGCTAAGAGAACAAACAATAGAAGGAGTGATATTTGTGGGTTGTACTCAAAGACCATCATATTTTACCCTAATCACTACACCAGATAAGAAGTGGGAAAGTAGCACTACAAATTAAAAACAAAAAACATTTTCCACTACCTAAGCAAACAATCAACAATCAACAGCTGTCAGCGTTAATTACTACAAGCAATGCTTCCTTCATTCTCAACTTGCTTCAGATATAGGAATATTCTCTCTCCCTAAATCATCTTCTCATGCTATGATAATTAGCATCGGCATGTCTATTAAGCTCCAATCGTTGTCCTCCACCTTTCCTCTTACGCCCGCGCTATCAAGCAAAAGGTTCAAATGTATGTGTTGGTGGTGGGCTTGCAATTGTTGCATCATCTCTTCCTCCACCCTGGCTTGCTGCTGCTTCATACATCCAAATACAAAGAAGATCTACTCTTTTCCCCTTATTTCTTCACTTTTAATTTTTGCATGCTTAATTAACTACCTACAGTCTTATAGTATTAACACTGTACGAACACTATGTGGTGTTGCGACATCCTTAAAGATCCTAGAGTTTCTCTCCATCCAAATATGCCATATTAAAGTAGTAATTGCAATATAAATTAGTTTCTTGAATAGCATGTTGCCAATATTCGCTGTTAGGATTAGTGAGAATATCTCTTCTAAGTTGTCATTCGTATTTGATTGAAGTTGTAGTTTATCTATGATGTTGTGCCAAAATATTTTTGAGTATTCACATTCAAAGAAAAGATGGTTTCTATTTTCTTACTCTTGGTTGCAAGGTGTGCTTTCAAGATCTATATTTGAATTCTATTTGCTGAATTTTCATTTAGTGTTTAATCTGTCCAGTTTAGCTATAAGAGCATATACTGCCATTTTAGGAGCATAAATACTATTCCAAATATGTGAGCACCACTTTAGAGTAGGTTGTTTATCTCTGACTTGTCCCTATGCTGATGAAAGGCTGAACTCACCATCACTATTAAATTTCCATTTTCACTCATCTTTGTTGTTGTTTTGTGCAATGGGTATGTTTTTGATAAGTTGAACAATATAAGGAGGAAAATACGGAATGTCTACTCTCCATTGTACATTGGAAATGAGAGAGGAGACGTTGCTGGAGCTTCCAATAGTTGCCGTAGTTTGCCATCCCAGTAGTTCTATAAGCGATTTCCCAATCATCCATGGATCAAACCACGAACTAATGTTATCACCACTTTCAATTGTCCTTTCAATACATTAAGAATGATTTTCCAAGTGTAGGATGAGTTGTTGTCTTCTAGGACTATCCAGAAATGTTTATTCTTATAGTATCGATTTGTCATCCATTGTACCCAAAGGCAATCTTGTTGTTGAAACCTCCAAATGAGCTTTAAAGATATTGTATCATGATATCCTTTAATTTTCTAAGTCCTGCCCCCTTCATTCTTTGGCTTGCCAATATCATCCTATTTTAAGTTGTGGTGTTTAATTCTCCATACAAAGTAAGAACAAATGGAACTTATTCTACCTATGATGGATGTTGGTAGCTAGCAGAATTGCATCCAAAACATGGTTATTGGGCAAATCACCGTTTTGATAAGTTCAATTCTGCCCACCATATTTAACATTATGTTTTATCAATTATTGATTTTTCTTTGAATTTTTTCTAACAACATACCAAAATGTCTTGTTTTTAGTTTATTATGAGATGGGAATTCCCAGATAGTTGATTGGGAGGTTCCCTACTTTTACTTGTAAAATATCATGGATTTTTTCCCTATTTCTCACCCCTTTGCTAAAGAACAAGGTAGTTCTCTGTTCATTCATTTCTAGACCCAAAAACTCCTTAACTTTGTTTAAAACAATGGTAATTCTCTCAGTATTTTTTGAACTAGCATTTGCAAAGACTACAATGTTAACTGCATATAGCAAATGAGTTAAAATAGGTTCTACAAAAAGTATAGAAGCAATGTTACCTTCATGATATTCCATATCTAAGAGAATTGTAAAGTACTCCATTGCAATCGTAAATAAGTAAGGGAATGGTGGGTATCCTTGCCTAAGGCCCCTATTACTGCAAATAAACCTTGGAGGATTATCATCCATTAAAATAAAAAATGTAGTGGTGGAAATACATTCATGTATCAAGTTTGCAGACTTTGCAGAAAACACCATGCAAAGCAGCATATGATATATGAATTCTCTATTTATTTTATCGTATGGTTTATGTAAGTCCACTTTCATACACATATTATTTGTAGTCTTTCTATTAAATCCTCTAATCATTTCATATGCAAGCAATGAATTTCCTATTGTTGGCGTCAAAATTGACCACCAACACCCAGTTATGTGAAAGCACTAAAATCCAATCCAGTCACAGAAATATGAAGAGAAATAAATGAGGAATAAAATTAAAACAATCAAAAAGCAAGTAAATAGAGACACAGATTTATAGTGGTTCGGCTAACTCCGACCTATGTCCACTCCAAATTTTCCTTTTATTAGCTTATACTATTGTAACGACCCATCTTTTTGGATGGATTAAATTGACAATAAACCACACATGTCAACTCAAACATTTCAAAAGGAAGGATTGTCAATGGAGTAAATAAAAAAATAAGAGAAAAGAAGGAAAAATAAAACACATAATCTCACAGCGAAATGACAAAATATAATAATCAAATAAACAGTTCATGAAGCTATTTTACAAATAACATTTGATTACACCTTTACAATAAAATAAGAGTTATACATACAACAAGTATAATAGGATAATGCAGCGGAACAACATGATGAAGTTGAATATATATAATAAATATTATACCAATTTCCGTTCTCATCCTCCAAAATCAAGTCTTCAACAATGAAAAACTCAGGCTAACTCGAGCGTAATGAAAAGACAAAACACTCGAGTCAGAACTAAAAGATCTTATGTAAGTTAAATGAACAATAAGTAAATATGAGTGTAATGGCTTCAGATATGTTTATGGGATTTTACATCTCCTATCCAGTGTATAACGTGCGTGCAATAACTTAAGAGATGTTTCGGGATTTTCCATCTCCTAAGGATTCGATATACTATCTATATGTAGTAAAATACGCTATATATACGTAGTGTCTATCAGTAAAGTAAAGCACTAAAATAGCGTCAACGCGTTACCCATATCCCCCTTAACCCATTTATATATAAGCATCGTAGTCTATACAGTACTATAAGCCCCACCGTACATTGGTGGGATACTCAGGGAGCACTCCATAGGTACGACACAAACCAAAGTCGTAGTGGGCTCGATCATGATAAATATGAAAAGGCATGCGAGGCAGTGCCCAGGGTAGGATTCTACCATTTTGCACCCCCGGACTGGTGGTAACGTATAGCGGCTACTATTGCCCACCTTGAGACACACTCCCATAATCAAATCGAGGGTGGCCACCAATCAATCACAAAGTAAAAGATAAGGTATCGAAGAAGCATGCTCTATAGGGGGAGCGGCCCAACTTGGCCCGGTATAGCTCCTGTTTTAGTCAATTTAATTATGACCCAAAAGTCAAGGCTATCCATTATCGTTCTCTTACTTCATTCCAGTAGCGTTCGCCAAACCATCCTACTTCATTCTGAATTCTCCACTACGTGCACAGTTGTTAAAGTGGTTTCGATATGGGCAGAGAGTATGACAATATCCGACCTCGGTCTCTTTAACAACCAAACGCTTATTTCACACCATGGTCATTTTATAAAACATTTTTAATAATAAATCCAGAAACAGTTTATACCTTCATATCAAGATATCCTTATACTTATTCCAAAAGTATAAATATATTCATAAATATCGAGGAAGATTCTTTCAATAAATTTCGAAAGTAATTTATAGATTTCTCTCAAACCATTTATAAACTATTTATATGCTTTAAAACCATTTATAAAGCTATTTATAAATTCCAAAATAGTTTACAACTCTTCCTCTTTTCATAAACTTCTATGCAAATTCCTTTAAAACGCTTCCAAATCTCCTTATACAAGTTCTTTTATAAACCCTTTATAAAATCCTTTGAAGCCTTTATAACTTCTTTATAAAACCATTATAAAATCCTTTATAAAAATCTTTTATAAAATCATTTTATAAAATCCATTATAAAATCTCTCACAAAACTTTTATAAATTCCTTACAAAACCTTTTGCAAAAATCTTTTAGCTATTAAAGTGATTATAAAGTATATATTTATTATCTTAAATCAACACTATATTTATTATATTAAATTAAATTTAAAATATATATATTAAAACTATATTAAATACTTTATTAAATAAAAATTTAACTATTTAATTTTTTTTTAAACTAAATAAAATTATAAGTTAAAATCTTAAATTTACATTTAAAACCATATATTAACTTATAATTTGAAACTTTTAAAACATATAAAATAAATTATTTTCCAAATGTAAATTTTAAATGAAATCATTAAATTTAAAAATCAATTTATAAATCAAACATAAATTACCATTTAGAAAATAATTTAAAACCAACCAACGGTGTCCGTATATAATTTTCTACCCTATGGTCATGTGATTGGGCATGTATCATTTCAACCCAAAATAGTTAAATTTTCCGGGTATATCATTTCAACCCGTATCCCGAATCAATAATTTCCAAATCAATAAAATCGCTTGGGTATGTATCATTTCAACCCATAATGATTTCCCCTAATCTATAAGATCATTCGGGTATGTATCATTTCAACCCATAGTGATTTTCCTAACAACAAACTAAGGGAACTTGCAGTGTGATAACAACATATATAATAAACATAACATCCAATTATTCAAATGTTAACAAATAAACATCCATCATAATCAACCTTCAAATCAGTCAATAAATCACAACAATTAACTGGTTATCAATTTCAGGTATTTAACTTACAATTTAAATTCAATATTAATTTAAATAGCAATTTAATTCAAAAAAATCAATTTCAATTAAAATGTCAAATTAAATAATCAAACAGCAACTAATAATATTCTTATCACATCGTAAATTTAATTTAACTAATATTAGAAGGTTTAGTATTTGTGAGTGGGTTAAATCACTCACCTTTGATTTTTTAGTCGATTTAAAATCCAAAAGAACGCCCAAATTTGAAGAGTCTCAGAATTCAACCAAACTAGTTCCATATAGTCCGGAATTTTGATACGATCCCAATGGAAGAAATTGCGTCCAAATTCGAGCTTGTATGAAAAAGTTATGCATGTTAGAACGTTTAAAATTTAAATTCAAATAAAATTAAAAAAGGGCATTTACGTAATTAGGTTTACCTTCTTCTAATCCTAACCCTCGTTCAAAACCACGATGAACCCAATCAGCTGCCACCCCTTTGACCACTGCTGCACGCGCTATCGGCCAACGTCGCTCCGATCTGAGACTGCCGTTGCAATGCCCTCGCCACGCCGCTCCCCTAGACCCCCATGCCAAGGTCTCCGCCGCCGCCAATAGCAGTTCGCCGCCATTCAACCATCTCTCCATTTCTACCAATTTCGATCATCTATAACACGAAGTAAACCTATGGATCGATTCCTCTCGGCCTCCTCTACACTGTAGCATATTCCGATCGTCAATTGGATAAAGATCCGCCGTTAAATCCAAAACCCTAGTATGGACGGTCGAGAATAAACTACTGATTTCTGGCCAAACCAAACCTCCAATTGAAAAATGAATCTCAGATCTAGATTATGTTCGTCGAGAGCTTTCCGGCAGTATATAATTTTCTATGGTTTAGATAGTTTGGATTTCTGGAGTTTGATTTGGAATTTGAATTAGGGTTTGTGTTGTTTGCCATTGGTAAGGAGGAGATGAGAAAGGAATGTATGTATAGACAAAAGCTGCTAGGGTTTATAACAGTCTATATATAGGCAGAGCTGAAATAGAAATGGATAGACAGATCAATTTGGGTCTAAATGATAACAACGACCCGAAAGCCCGTTTCGTTCCCGAAATGAAAGTATGTCATCCTATATATCGAAATATAGTTTTCAATATTTTTAAGTTCAATGGAACTAATTTCAAATCCAAATTCCATTGTATAAAGAAGTTAGCATTTAAAATCAAATTATATTAATTAAATTCCTTTAATTGATTTCTACGCTTTTCGAGCCCGCACGATCAAACGATAAGTCCGATCGCTACGAAACTTGAAAAATTCACTATTACGGATCCGATGAAACTGGTTTCATCGAAATCCGAAACAGTGGCCAAAATGGCTATTTTATTTGTTAATTGAAATATAAAATTTTCAATTTCTAATTATTCACTTTTAAATCCAATTTTAAATGTTAACAACCTTTATTCATATTCCAATAAAATTTAAATCAACTTCCGATATCATTTCCATTCATATTAAATTCAGAATTCAATTATTTAAATAATCGCAATATTAAATTTAAACAATTTTAATTATTCAACAAATTACATAAATAACCATAAATTCAAATGAATTTTAGTTATCACAAACATTTCAATTCCCATTATTGATAACAAACACATTCAATACATAGAATTCATTTCAATATTTGTTATTGCCAAAATCTTCAGAATTGTTTATCTCAAAATTTTATTATATTCAATAAACTACAATAATAAATCATTAATTTTTTATTTCTAACCATTTTTACTCAATAATAACATTAAATTTAATATTTAAAATAGTTAAAAATACGAGTCGTTACACTCTCTCCCACTCAAAACTTTTCGTCCTCGAAAAGGGGTTAAGTACGGAACTTAACACTTGATATATTTCAAACAATCAACTTATAAAACATTAAAATCTTATTTACTAAACTTTTACTATGCTTATATTACACCACTCCGATATCAATTTACAGAAATTACAATTTACTTATAAAAACAAGCACAAATACACAACATACAACAATCATATGCGATCAAAACAGTATTAACAATGGTATATAATAGATCATCCAACCATTAATATTCATTCTATTAGATCATAACTATATCAATTTACATTATCTAATATCCATATTTAGTTTATACACTTCATTTCTATTAACATCCAACTTTTATTATCATTTGATTGGTTTGCTTCCAATTTATTCACATCTATTTCATTCACATTCAATTTATTCAATTCAATTTGTGAAATTCCAATTGTTTTACGTTTTGTTTAACCTATTTCGTATAAATCCATCTATGAACCATTTTATAACATTATTCCATTTCATTCCATCTTATTTTAAGTTAAATTTTATTTCATTACACTTAGTATATTCTCTTTGATACCAATCTCATTTATAAACCATTTAAGTCTATTGCAACCATTTTATAAAAATGCACTTCATATTTATTTTTCATAACTTAAGTTCATATTAATCCTTCGATTCACTTCATTGGTTCATTTTATAAATTCAAGTTCATATTAATAAAAAAAATTACTTCATCATATTTTATTTTTATAAAATGACTCACTTCATTAGTTTATTATTAATTTTGCTTAAGCAAACTTTATTTTTATAGCTCAAATTCATATTAATAATTTCCTTTTTATCAAAAATCAATCCATTCAACTTCTCTTAAGTTAATTTTCGTCTTTCAATTCAATTCATTAACTTATTTCATTTTAAATTAGTTATCCTTCAATTTTATTGAAGCTCATTCTATTTGCATTTACATTTACATCCAATTTAAATTAAATTCAATTACTCACATTAATTTCCTTACACTGATTTATTCTCATTCAATTTATTTCACAATTCAAATTGCATTTCACCTTATAATTCAAGTTCGTATTCATTTCATTAATTCATTTATAGCTTAAGTGGAATTAATTCTCTTTACTAATTTATCTAGTTTCATTCAAATCCAATTCAATTCATTTAATGTCAAGTTAAACTTCACTTCATTTTAATCCATTACTCGATTTATTCAATATTATCTAAGTTAAACTTTTTTTCCTATCATTCACATCCAACAAATTTAAAATTTGTTATTAGCTCAATATTTCTCAAATCTGTAAGTTATACAAATTTATTCACTTAAAATTTCATTCTATTATTTTATCTAATTCATTTCAATACAATTCACTTTTATTTAAGATTCCTTGAGTTAGACTTCATTTTATTTCCTTCATTTTACTAACTCAATTTAATTAACATTTCTTATGTTAATTATTTTATTCCATACCCAAAATTCAAAATTTCTTTTGTTTGCTAAACCAAATATTCAACAGTTTTAAAATTTAAAATTTTACTTTCTTGTTCAAATCTATAAGTTATAACTTATTTTTTCCTAAGCTATTTCCAATTATAAGTTCAAAACTATTTTCATATATTCATCAAAATCATACTTAGAACATTTTCTCACAATCAAAACTTGTTTTAATTGAAAATAAATTCCTTTGGTAGCAAATTCTCACTCAGAAACTTGAAAATGAATACTGGTGATGTTGTAGTCATCCCCATGATTATTTCCTAGTGACTAGAGCGAGTTAAATGCTTTATTCCTTTCAAAAATATTTTTAAAATATATTTTCAATCAAAACACTTTCAAATAATATTATTAATAATTTTAAAGGCTTTGAAAACAATTTTGAAAGCAACAGGTTTTAAATTCAAAAATTCTCGACTTTTAAATCCTTCCTTTTTATAAACTACACTATAAATATACTTATACAAATTTCATTACCTTATTATCAAAACCTTTCATTAATTTACAAATTTGTTATTGTAAATAATTCTTATTATAATTATATTCCAATTAAATTTAATTATCGAACGCTTCGTAAAATAAAATTCACAAAGTATTCGTTTTATTTTAATTCAACCAAAAATCGATGATAACTAAATATTATCATCTCCTAACAACTAACATCCATTGAAAATTATCATTTTATATATATTAGGTAAAATTATTTCATTTATCCAATTTTAAAACAATATTATATCGACTTGCCTCGTTTAAGTGTTTAGAAACCCCTGTCGATAACATGGCATCCCGCGCACCGACTAGAATTTATAAACAACTCAACGGATAAGTAAACACAATACAAAACATTTTATAACACTAACAAGTATGCTCTCTCATATATATACACTCAACGGACTCATTCTATGGGATTACTACCCAATCTCTAATGAGTCAAACCCCACAAAGCTAAGGTTATCGCTAAACCAAAGCTCTGATACCAACTGTAACGACCACCTTTTTAGACTGTTTAAATCGACAATAAACCACACATGTCAATTCAAACCATTCAAAAGGGAGGATTGTCAATGGGGTAAATAAGAAAATAAGAGAAAAGAAGGAAAAACAAAACACAAAATCTCACAGTGAAATGACAAAATATAATAATCAAATAAACAGTTCATGAAGTTGTTTTACAAATAACATTTGATTATACCTTTACAATACAACCAGAGTTATACATAAAACAAGTATAATAGGATAATGCAGCGGAACAACATGATGTAGTGGAATATATATATATATAATAAATATTATACCAATCTCCATCTTCATCCGCCTAAGTCAAGTCTTCAACACTAAAAAACTCAGGCAGACCCGAGTGTAATGAAAAGACAAAACACTCGAGTCAGAACTAAAAGATCTTATGTAAGTTAAATCAACAATAAGTGAATATGAGTGTAATGGCTTCAGAGATGTTTACGGGATTTTACATCTCCTATCCAGGGTATAACATGCGTGCAATAACTTAAGAGATGTTTCAGGATTTCCCATCTCCTAAGAATCCGTTAAACTATCTATATGTAGTAAAATACGCTATATATATGTAGTGTCTATCGGTAAAGTAAAGTATTAAAATAGCGTTAATGCGTTACCCTTGTCCCCCTTAACACATTTTTATATAAGCATCGTAGTCTATACAGTACTGTAAGCCCCACCGTAAACTGGTGGGATACTCAGGGAGCACTCCATAAGTACGACACAAACCAAAGTCGTAGTGAGCTCGATCAGGATAAATATTACAAGGCACGCGAGGCAATGCCCAGAGTAGGATTCTACCGTTTTATATTCCCGGTCTGGTGGTAACGCATAGCAGCTACTATCGACCATCTCGAGACACACTTCCATAATCAAATCGAGGGTGGCCACCAATCAATCACAAAGTAACAAATATGGTATCGAAGAAGCATGCTCTATAAGGGGAGCGACCCAACTTGGCCCGGTATAGCTCCTGTTTTAGTCATTTTAATTATGACTCGAAAGTCAAGGCTATCCATCATCGTTCTCTTACTTTATTCCAGTAGCGTTCGCCAAACCATCCTACTTCATTCCAGTAGCGTTCGCCAAACCATCCTACTTCATTCTGGATTCTCCACTACGTGAACAGTTGTTAAAGTGGTTTCTGTATTGGCAGAGAGTATGACAATATCCGACCCCGGTCTCTTTAACAACCAAACGCTTATTTCACACCGTGGTCATTTTATAAAACATTTTTAATAATAAATCCAGAAATAGTTTGTACCTTCACATCAAGATATCCATATACTTATTCCAAAAGTATAAATATATTCATAAATACTAAGGAAGATTCTTTCAATCAATTTCGAACATAATTTATAAATTTTTCTAAAACCATTTATAAACAATTTATATGCTTTAAAACCATTTATAAAGCTATTTATAAATTCCAAAACAGTTTACAACTCTTCTCCTTTTTATAAACTTCTACGCAAATTCCTTTAAAATGCTTCCAAATCTCTCTATACATGTTCTTTTATAAACCCTTATAAAATCCTTCAAAGCCTTTATAACTTCTTATAAAACCATTATAAAATCCTTTATAAAAATCTTTTATAAAATCCTTTTATAAAATCCATTATAAAATCTATTACAAAACTTTTATAAATTCCTTACAAAACCTTTTACAAAAATCTTTTAGCTATTAAAGTTATTATAAAATCTATATTTATTATCTTAAATCAAAAATATATTTATTATATTAAATTAAACTTAAAATATATATATATTAAAACTATATTGAATACTTTATTAAATAAAAATTTAACTATGTAAAAATATATAAAACTAAATAAAATTATAAGTTAAAATCTTAATTTACATTTAAAACCATATATTAACTTATAATTTGAAACTTTTAAAACATATAAAATAAATTATTTTCCAAATGTAAATTTTAAATGAAATCATTAAATTAAATTTAAAAATCAATTTATAAATCAAACATACTTTACCTTTTAGAAAATAATTTAAAACCAACCAACGGTGTCCGTATATAATTTTCTACCCTATGGTCAAGTGATAGGGCATGTATCATTTCAACCCAAAATAGTTAAATTTTTCGGGTATATATCATTTTAACCTGTATCCCGAATCAATGATTTCCAAATCAATAAAATCGCTTGATTATGTATCATTTCAACCTATAACGATTTTCCCTAATCTATCAGATCATTCGGGTATGTATCATTTCAACTCATAATGATTTTCCTAACAACAAACTACGGGAACTTGCAGTGTGATAACAACATATATAATAAACATAACATCCAATCATCCAAATATCAACAAATAAACATCCAAATCAGTCAATAAATCACAACAATTAACTGGTTATCAATTTCAGGTATTTAACTAACAATTTAAATTCAATATTAATTTAAATGGCAATTTAATTCAAAAAAAATTCAATTTCAATTAAAATGTCAAATTAAACAACCAAACAACAATCAATAATATTCTTATCACATCATAAATTTAATTCAACTAATATAAGAAGGTTTAGTATTTGTGAGTGGCTTAAATCACTCACCTTTGATTTTTTAGTCGATTTAAAATCCAAAAGAACGCCCATATTTGAATAGTCTCGGAATTTAACTAAACTAGTTCAATACTTTCCGGAATTTCGATATGATCCCAACGGAAGAAACCGCGTCCAAATCCGAGCTCGCATGAAAATGTTATGCACGTTAGAATGTTTAAAATTTAAATTAAAATTAAATAAACAAAGGGCATTTACGTAATTAGGTTTACCTTCTTCTAACCCTAAACCTCGTTCAAAACCATGATGAACCCAATTAGCCGCCACCCCTTTGACCACTGCCGCATGCGCCATCGACCATCGTCGCTCCGATCTGAGACTGTCGCTGCAACGCCCTCGCCACGCCGCTCCCCTGGACCCCACGCCGAGGTCTCCACCGCCGCCAATAGCAGTTCGCCGCCGTTTAACCATCTCGCCATTTCTAGCGATTCCAATCATCTATGACACGAAATAAACCCATGGAACAATTCTCTCGGCCTCCTCTACACTGCATCACCTTTCGATCGTCGATTGGATGAAGATCCGCCGTTAAATCCAAAACCCTAGTATGGATGACCGAGAATAAACTACTGAATTCTGGCCAAACCAAACCTCCAATCGAAAAACGAATCTCAAATCAAGATTACGTTCGTTGAGAGCTTTCCATCAGTATATAATTTGCTATGGTTTGGATAGTTTGGATTTCTGGAGTTTGATTTGGAATTTGAATTAGAGTTTGGGTTGTCTGCCATTGGCAAGGAGGAGATGAGAAAGATATGTACATACATACAATAGAAAATAAAAGGCTGCTAGGGTTTATAATAGCCTATATATAGGCAGAGCTGAAATAGATATGGATGGACAGATCAATTTGGGTCGAAACGATAACAATGACCCGCAAAGCCCGTTTCGTTCCCGAAACGAAAGTAGGTCATCCTATATATCGAAATATAGGTTTTCGATATTTTTACAATTTAATGGAACTAATTTCAAATCCAAATTGCATTGTATAAAGAAGTTAGCATTTAAAATTTTTTAATTATTCAACAAATTACATAAGTAACCATAAATTCAAATGAATTTTAGTTATCACGAATATTTCAATTCCCACTATCGATAACAAACACATTCAATACATAGAATTCATTTCAATATATTTTTTGCCGAAATCTTTGGAATATTTATCTCAAAATTTTATTATATTCAATAAACTATAATAATAAATCATTAAATTTTTATTTCTAACCATTTTTACCCAATAATCACATTAAATTTAATAATTTAAAATAGTTAAAAATACGGGTCGTTACAACTGTTGATTACAGTTACAAATCCGTAAAATTCAAGCATAAAAATGCCAGAGTCTAGCCTAGGTAGAAGATGAAGAAAAGTAGAAGCTCTCTTTTCTGAAGTCAAAACTTCTATATTTATAGGGGAAGACGACCATCCATCTCTCTGAAACTTCGGCTACATGACCTTCTTATCCATATGGGCCCACCATAGGGGTCGCTAGGCCCAATTCCCAATGAAGAGGGATCGGTACCGATCCCTCCATTGGTTGATTCTGGGACAGCAATCCCTACGGTGGCTTCTTCATGCTTAGACATGTTGGAATCTCAAATATCATGTTGATTGGATGCGTGGAGCTCGTGCTTTGGTCAATCTTTGGTTTGAACCCATTTGCAAGTGACCCTCGACCGATTCCTTTTGAATAGATTATACCGATTCATGCTCTTCCACGATCCATTACCGACCCCTTTGGTTCTACAAGACTATGCATATGCCTTCCATCTCAGCCGATCCATCTTGCTTCATAAGGTTATGCCGATCCCTCTTGCCTTATGTAACTATGCAAATCTCTCTTGCTTTCTAAGACTGTGTCGATCCCTCCTATTCCACAGCACCCATGTCGATCCCTTACCATTCAACTACACCAATCCCCCCCTTTTCTAGAATGAGGTGTGCCAAACCCTCTTGATCGAGCATATCCATGCCAATCCATCCAAACAACACATGCCAATCCCTTCCTGATGTAGCGTGGAAAGTATACCGACCTCTTCCTGTGAGTTGAAGCATGCCGATCTATCTAAAATGTCGATCCCTCCATCTTGCCAGGTTATTGAAGTACACCGATCCCTTCAGATTGAGCATGCCGATCCCTCCATTTGCTAGGCTATTGAAAGTATACCGACTCCTCTAGATTGAGCATGTCGATCCCTTGCTTGTCCAAGCTAACATCCATATTTCAAGCGCCCCGCATCGTTTATCTACCAACTCTGGCTTCGTATAACCATTTATACTTTACCTTTGGGTCCCACAATCATCGCTCTGCACTCATCAGCCTCGATAATTGTGAAGTCTGTTGGGTTAAATCCGCCTGTGTACTGCCTTGCCAAAAGGCGGGTTAACACCTGTTATGAGTTTACTTGAAATAAAAGCATTTTGGTTGATTGATTAAGTTGTTTAGTTATGATTTCATCCTTTTGCATATCATATTTGCCAAAATTAACCACATTACACAAAGAAATTGGTTTAAAATCTGAATGAGTTTATGGGTCCACATTCTTTAGGATTAAGCAAATGAAGGTATGATTGATTTTTTTATAATCTCACCAGACTGTTGTATACCCAGCATTGCTTAAAGTAGGTCGGTTTTGATTAGTTACCAGTGAGTTATGAAAAACTTCGAATTGAAGCCATCCGGGCTTGATGAGCTATTCTCGTCAATTTGAAAATAGTTGTTTGTAGTTCTTCCATATCAAAAGCCATGACATAGCTTCCTTAGCATTTCCTGTAATGATTTTTTACAAGTCACAATTGGATAATTAGTAATAATTGAGCTAGAATTGAAAAGATTAGTGAAATACTGGATTGCTTCCCTATTCAAATGTTCCTTTGGATTGATCTGATTGCCTTGGATGAACCACATTAGCTTACTATTCAGGCTTGATTTGGGATGAGAGACATCAGAGTGAAAAAAATAAGGCGCTTTATCACTGTGCGCTAGCCATTTTATGTTGGACCATTGAATGTTTTCAATGGCATGTCTGCGTAGGATTTTAGAAAGTTTATCTACTTTTTGTTTATATATTAATACGTTATGCTCATTGTCTAGTTGATTCACTAGTTGTGTATAAGCGTTGTCTATGTCCCTTCTTAAGTTGTCTAACATGCCCTGAGTGGATTGAGATTTCCTGTTCCAAATCTTAAGCCCAACTTTAACTTTTTCCAACTTTGATAAAAACTGAAATAGAGGGTTACCACTAAGGATTTCACCACTTCATGTATTTACTACCAAATCATCATAGTCTTATTTGAATTGCCAAGATTTGTTGTATTTGAAAGATATATTCTTATTATTTATCCTTTGATTAGCAAAATTGAAAACGATGGGTGTGTGATCAGTAATGGAATGGTTGGCAAAGTGAATTGAGAAGTGTGGGAATCTACAATAACACACCTTGTTAATAAACACTCGAACAATTTTACTATGAACTGACAAGTCCAAACCACCTCTTTATGTATAGTAATTTCTAGTTCTTGGGGGTTCGAAAAGATTAGTTGCTCCAATATAATCTACAAAGTCTATATCAGTATTTGAACTGTATCTTACATTTGCGATTCTTTCTTAACATAGAAGAACAACATTGAAATCACGTACAATTGCCCATGTCATCTTGGTCTTACTTTCTTGATATTTAATGTAAGACCAAATTTCTTTTCGTTTATCTGTTATATTATTGGCATAAACAAACAAACAAAAAAGCCATTCCTAACTTATTATGATAAAAACAAGTAATGAATTGATCACTTTTATGCAAAATATCAGCGGCCCACCGCTTTTTATCCCACATCATCATAATTCTACCCTTTTCTAGTAGATTAGAATTACTAGTGTATTCCCAATCCTTGTTAAGAAAGTTAGCTACTTCACGTGTTTTATTTTTAGATTGTTGAGTTTCTAGAAAGCCCACTAAGGATGCTCGATACTATTTTACAGTTTGTGAAACATCGAGTTGCTTAAAAGGAGAATTAAGCCCTTTCACATTCCATACAAAAAATCATCAATTTAATTTTTTTTTTGAACACTTCATTTTTCAATGTGAGAGGAAATACCCATGTTTGACTTTGTTCTTTTCATTGGATGGTTGAGATTACACAGTAACGTAGTATTGATACCACATTAATACATTATTTTTTCCTCCTATGTTAACCTTCCTTTTATACTTGACTAAGTACATGTAACCGTTAGTGAGAATATTACCTTCATACCTTCCCCTTTTGGTTTCATGCACTTAATTTATTATTATTAAACTTGAAAAGTAGAATATTTCAATACTTTGTTCTTTAATCCCTTCGACTAATGATTATTTTAGTTTTTTTTTGAATTACCTAGAGAACCATGCTCCACTTGTAAACTCCAAAAAAGTATGTGCTTGCTAAACACATACTCCAGGTACTTATTACATGATTATCAGTTTTGGGGTTCGAAGTCATGACCATCGGTCTCGTTGCCCGGATCATCAACCAAGTGCACCAACCCTGTCTGCTTTATTTTGATACTTTTGTTACATAAAGTAATATGATTTATAAAAAGGGACTCGACGTATCTATTCCTTTGGCTATTCAGCTATAGAATTAAAACACTTCTTTTAACTTGTTTGAATGGTAGGAAATGCTCTATTTTTATTACTTTAATATCTAAAGGATGCTTATACTAAAAATATAGAAAAAAAACCACAATAAAATATGTTGTAAATTTCAAATCGTAGTTCACATTTCAAAGAAGTGGGTCCCAGATGAAGAAGTGTAAAATCATTAATTATGGGGGACGGTTTTGAAAAGTTTTTTTGGCTTGCGTTTTTGAAACATGAGATCTGAAAATAAGAACGTCTCCTTGATTTCCACAAAAAATAATTTATACAATGTTTTATATTTGTTTTGAAGAAGATCTTTTATGGCTAATTTTACACTCCATTGTCATACTTCCACCCAACCTCCCCCCTTATTTTCCATCTTTCTTATCCATTATTTTATTTCTGTATTATCCTTCTTCCAATTAATATATTATATTCATTTTCTCCCATAACATCTTTAAATCATTTATCATTCCCTCTTTTGAAATCTTCATACAACGTTAGATATGAGTTCTTCTGCATGGAAAATGCATGAAGGAGAGAAAATGGAGGTAAGAAATCGCTCATTCCCCAAGTTTCTATCAAAAAAAATCTACATCGCCAATCACGCATGGTTGCGTCGGGATAACCCCAAACCTCGCTAGGACTATGGGTGGTCATCAAAGAAACTCATACTCGGACCCGGCATGAGTCATATTAAAACCTCATTTGGTTAGGTATGGATTCTTGGACAACCACACTTACCCTAAGCGCAGGGTCCATCTTCTCCAAATTTCATCAGGATTTTGCAAACTCATCATTTAAACAAAAAAACATTAAAATCAGGTAATTTTTATGTAATTTAACTGATGAAAACTTCAATTTAGATTACTGAATGAAAGATAAGACGAATTTGTTCTAGGAAATCAAAATGAAAACGTAGTAGTAAAATGGTAAAAGACTGCCTTATCTATACTATACTATATTATTATTACGAAGTATGGTTTCCTTAGCCTCTGATGCCCCCTTCAGTTTACCAATGAAATTTGCCACATGTATTCTGAAACTCAAAGGTCTTTTTTTATTAAACGGAAGAAAAATATTACATCATTCTCCCCTTCTCATCTTCTCTGCCAAACCCTACTTTTAATTTTATCTGATGCCTGTCAAATTCACTATGTCTAATTTTTCAATGCTTACCTCCATCGCTCCGTCGTAGAAGATAAATTTTCTTTTTTCCTATTAATTCTCATTCATTGTAATCATTTTTCTAGAGCATTCCATCGAACAATTTGCAATCAAGCTATCACATCAAGAAATAAATTTGTAGAAATCAATTATGTAATCGAATTTATGTTATCTCATACTCCTTTCCTCACAGTCGTGGCTTTTGGATCTGGATCGTGAACAATTGTTAGTCTCCTTCTATATATGAAGGCTTCGTTATTCTTCTATCTTTTGCATACATGAATTCACGTCGTCGTGCATCTCGGGTTTTTTCAAGCCTTTTTTTCAACATTTTCAATTTTTATAATCTTCTCATCCTTTTACTAATTCAGTTCACCTTCATACTTTTCATATCACCGATCGTAATATTTGATTTTGGTTGGAATTGATGCTTTTTGGGTTGGTTAGATTTTTATCCTCTTTGATTTGGTTGAATCGGGATTGGGGTAACATTTATATGGGTTTATTATAATGAAAATCCATTGAAAAGTTTGTTTAATGGTTTAGGTTTTTTTAGATCCAATGTAGGATGTCTCTTTTGTTTGATTTTTGTTTGATTTTTCACTTTTGATGTATAAAACAACGTTGGAATTGAACTTGATTATGTGAAATTCAAATAAGGTTGAAAATTGTACAAATATGAATGTGATACAAGTGTCAACTATATTATTAGATTTACTAAATCAGAATTTTGGATATTGTTTTCAAATGGTCATTCACATGATTCTGGATGTATATATGCCTATAAACTTACATAATCCTCATTTGTTTTACTTATTTTTTTGCTCTTACTGTAGGTATGCTTACATCATGCTAACCAAGTGGAATTTGGCATTTAGACTTGAAGAATTTATGGAGAAAAGGTACTACAATAATGAATATGGCCACTATATATTTGTTTACCCAACCAATTCAAATAAATGTCAACTTCACTTTGTGTTTCTTCATTTCCTTCCTTTGTATTATACTCTTAGGGCATCGCAAATTTTGAATTTTATAAATTATAATTTTACGTCGGAATGCAAAATTTAAAATTTTGTGTTTTTCTAACAATATATAATTTCTAAAATTTACAATTTCAAAATTTCGATGTTCTTATATATTTGAAGAATACAAATATTTTGTAACAACCCGGTATTTCGTGCCATTCGCATCCGCACATGTCGAACTTGAATTGCTCAAAATATCATATTGTTAATTTATATTTGGAAAAACTCAGCATATACAGTAAATAAATCAATCACATAATCACAGACACAGAGTATTACAATAACAAGTAGAAGAAATAGATAAATAGTAGTTCATGAAGCTACTATATAAAATAACATAGTTTGAAATAAAATACAACAGAATATCTCAAATACAATCTAGCCTCGAATACAAGAGATGACAAGTCTGCACAAAACCACTGGATAGCTGAAAGCTGAATAGATACAGATGGATCTCCAAGCGAAGCTCCAACTCCAAAGGTGAGTCTCAAATGTTGTGACACTCAGTCTGACCCAAGCGTAAAGCAAAATACAAAACACTCGAGTCAGGATTAACATTCTTATATCAATAAATACAACTCAAGTGAAATATCAACTGAAATACAAGTAACTTAAAGGATGTTTGAGATTTCCATCCTCTAAGGATCCGTGGAACTATCTACTATGTAGTAATATACACTATTATAATATGTCTATAGTAAAGTAAAGGTATTAAAATAGCGTTAAGGCATTACCCATATCCCCCTTAACACATTTTATATATTCCCGTAGTCTATACAATGTCGTACGCTCCGTCGTAAACTGGAGGTTTACCCAAAGGACATCACATAGGTACGGTACAAAACAAACTCGTAGAAGGCGCGATAAGGCATGCGACAAGGCACTCGAGGCAATGCCAGGGTAGATATACCATTTGCACTCCCGGACTGGTGGTAACGCATACTATCACCCACCTCGTGACACACTCCTAAATCAAAGGGTGCACCCAATCACATCACAAAAGAAATAGAATGGTATCGAAGAAATGTGTCCGATAGGAGGAATGACCTCACTTGGCCTGGTATAGCTCATGTTTTAGCCACATCAAGTCCACGTAAATACCATATAGAATCGACGTCAAACCATCCTACTTCATTCTGGAACCTCCACCACGTACACAGTTGTTAAAGTGGTTTTCGGTATTGGCAGAGAGTATGACAATATCTGATCCCGGTCTCTTTAACAACCAAACGTTATTATAACACCGCGGTCATTTCATTTAAAATCATATTTCAAAACCAAAATATCATATCTATTTCAAACCATATAAATACGATATCATTATTCACTTAAAATAATATTCATTTCCAAAATCATAACACTTTCCAAAATTATAACACTTCTGAAATTATAACATTTTTGAAACCATAACACTTAGGGAATCATAATGCTTGGAAATCATAACACTTGGAAATCATAACACTTTCCAAAATTATAATACTTTCCACTCAAACAGTTTTAGAGATAGAAAATAGTATATGTAATAAAATAGATTATAAAATAAAAATACTTTATATAATAAAATAGTTTATATAATAAAATAGTTATATATTAAAATAGTTATAAATTAAAATAATTAGTATATTAAAATAGTTTTATATTAAAATAGTTTATATCAAAAATAATTCATAAAGTAGAATATTTATATATTAAAATACTTTATATAAAATAAAAATAGTTTCCTCAAATTTCACAAATCGATTCAGATCAATTCGAATTCAAAAATTCAAGTTAATTTAATCTTAATTCACCAATTTCAATTTAGTTCAAAACCATTTAAAATTTATATCGATTTCAAATACATATATAAACTACAATTTAAACCATTTCAATTTCAATAGATTTCAAAGCTTAAATTCATTTATATTTTAAATTCAACTTTACCACTATTTAATATTGAAAATTCACTTAGTCAATCCAATATCATTTAAATAAAACCTTAAATTACAATTTATATAAACTAAATATTCCCTTCAATTTATTTACTTGAAATATTCATTTAATCGCTTTAAATCAAGATTCAAGTTATAAATCATATCTTTAAAATCTCAAATTTAATAAGTTTCAAATCAGTTTATTTAAGTAGAATTCAAACAAATTTCAAATTTATTTCTATTTCTCTTTCCAACTTAATTTATTAAAATTATTATAAAATCTATATTAAAAATATAATATCTTAAAATCAATATTTATTAAAACCACATATATTTCTTTTCAAAACCTTGGAAATCATTTTCAATATATATATCGACCAACGGTGCCTGTATATAATTTTCTATCCTATGGTCAAGTGATACGGATATTATCATTTCAATCCGCAATTTAAATATATACGGGCATATATCTTTTCAACCCACAATCCCAATTTCAATTCAATGAAAATCGCTTGGGTTTATCATTTCAACTCATAACGATTTTCTCCTATTCTACAAGATCGTTCGGGTATGTATCATTTCAACCCATAAGGAATTTTATATTAACATGGAACTTGCAGAGTGAGAACAGTTATGATAAAAATATAACATATCAATAATAGAGATATATCATCGATGATAAATAAAACAAAATATAAACAACGAGATATGGTGTCATATCTCACAGGTCAGCAGTTACAGATAATAGCATATCATATATAGCAATTAAATGGTTAACAGTTCAATTTAGCAGCATATTTCAATTGTCGTTTCAAGTGAAATCAAATTTAATAAATATAAGAACGTTAATCATGAGTGATTTCTCACCTTTCGAGGCTAGATAGATTTGATAAAGAAATGAGCTACGAATTCCCAAGCAACGCTAGATGGACACGATTTGACGAATAAAGCTGATAAATAAGAATTGACGAAATCAAATCAGACTTGGATCGATGAAGATAAAAAGGTATATATATAACTCTATATAACTATTTACATATATAAAATTCATATTCTAAATTCAAACACAAATAATTTTTTTAATATACATGCATTTCGAACACATATATTAAAATCAAACATACATTTAAAATAATATATATTTATTTTCAAATAAATAGTTAATCCCAAACGTACTATATCAAAAAAAATTGAAAACCAAGTTGATATATAAACAAACAGAACTTATACATCTTAAATCAAGAGATATAACATATATAAGCTAATATACAAGCAAATATATAACTCGTATATATGTATAGAATAGCAAATTGGAAAGCACTTCTAGAAAAATGGCAATCACAATATGAGCAAACTAATACATAGGTAAATAGTACTAAATCAACATCTTCTCCTATACAAATGTACAGGAACAAACAAACTATTTCAAATAAGATTATATATTTAAATATATATATATACTTCAATATATTAAACTTCTAAACAGATAATATATATCTATACATAAACAGCAATTGATATTAACTTATATATAAGTTCAACAGATCATTTAAAAGCTTGTATACAATTGAACGTGTTAGAATCAATATATATTATTCCTTTTCAAAATTTTCAAATAAATGTTAAACATATTTTATACACTTAAGAGTTATTAAAAAAATGCTATAGATTGTAAATAGCATTCAAAACATATAATATATACACGTGCCTTTTTAAACTATGACAGTAGACAACAAAGCACAGCACATCACTTATACAAAAATCAAACTATATATGCACATATATATATATGTAAAATTCTTCTTCTTTTAAACCAATACTAAAACCAAACTACTGAACAGGACAACGAACTAAACCTTATATAAATTATACTATATATATACTTCTTAAAGCAAAATCAAAACACATATATAACTAACTTTATAACTATATATATATAACAAATCATATATAAGCTGAGATAAACTTATATATAGAAATCTTATAACTCGTATATATACCGTAGCAGCTATGAATATCATTATGTATATTATAAATAAAATTGTTTCAAATACAACATAGTTTAAGTAAACATTTTAACCTATTATATATCTAATAACTTATATATATACAACAACATAATATATTGTAAACTGGCAGATACTATATACATCTAACCATAACAAAATATATGTACATAGGTAACGTATATAAAATGACAAATAGAATACCAAAGCAAGCAGCCTGTCAGGGAAGGAGATTGGTGACTCACATGCTCGAAATGAAGGTGGGGGTAGAGCATGGTGCTTCGTCCAGGGAAGCTCGGCAATGAAGAGGAGGTTAGAGGCACGGCAAAGAGGAAGGAAGTCGAGTATGGGTGGATCTAGGGCTTGCATGGACAATTATGGAGAGAGGGTGCGACGTGAGTTTTGTTATGGAATAGATGGTGATGTGGCGGCTCCTGCCATGGCTGTGGTTGAACGAGGCTAAGGGGAAGACTATGGCACGGTAGGTGGCACGAAGTCGATGGGGACGGTGGACTATGGGTTTGGAGGGGAAGGTCGATAAGAGCCGAACATGGTGACGCTTCCCCATGCTATAGGTAAAAATATAAGGTTTTGATATTTTTTTTGAAGAAGAAGATTGAACAATCAAAGGAGGAAGAGATTGGGTAGAGGAATTGAAAAAGGAAGTGACGATCAGTTTTCATTTATATGATATTATACATTTTATATATGTATTTCAACGAGCATATGGGTGGAAGAGAACCAGTTTCTTTTGGGAATTAAAATGAACTATAAATTAGCTAGGAAAAGCAAGAGTCGGAACATTGAATTTTGAAAACAATAAAAGCTGGAGGCTATAACGTTTAACCCGATGGATAGTGAATGGTCACTGGAAATGCAAAAGACCCAAGTACGAAACTGATATTGTAAATCGTTTTGCGGATTTCATGGTGTACTGGACTCTGAAACACACAAATGAATATTCCGCGGAGATCAGCATGACGAGACGATCAAACAGTACATAGATATCAGTGGTACGATCATCCTGCCAAAAGTCGGTAATCGATACCGGAAATGCTGCTAAAATGTTAGAAATAAGATAAACGGAGCAATAGAAGTCCAAATTTGACGAAACGAAATATGACGTCTCACTCAGAAGATGATTTACAAATTTATTGTATAAAATATTCAGGTTTGGAAAATATTTTATCATCATCAATTATTAACTGATTTGAATTCAAATAAAATTACATAATAAAATAAACTTCCATATTATCAGATGAAAATTTATCATTTTCTATATTTAAATATACGTATTCCAAATATCAAATTTTCATTTCCAAATTCAATTATTTAAAATTCCACAAAATTACAGTTAATTACATTATTAAAACCGTTAAAATTTACGGGTCGTTACACTCTCCCCCACTCAAAACTTTTCGTCCCCGAAAATGAACGAGGTAGGAGAGTAGAAACAACCAGAAGAAAAATAGATTGAAATGCAAAATACAACAATATTCATAACCATATAATTTCATTTATTTTAAAATTGGTTTATCCAATTAATTGATTCCAACTCATTTTATTTAATCAATCAAATTTATTGTGTTCACATTTGATTTCATTTCCATATATTTTTATTTAATTGATTTGTTTCCCATTTATTAACAATTATTACAAAAATCTTCTCAACAAAATTTGTTTTACTTTACTTATCTATTAAATCTATTTGATCAACCATAGTAAATTTTCACCTCAACATTCAACTTCAACTATTCAAAACCATAAAGATTTCAATTTTTAAATAAATTAATATTCAGCAATTTAATTTAATCCATTTTATTCAGCTAAGAAATAGTCACCCAATTTAAAATTGATTTTCTTTCATTTTATCAACATTTCTTTCAAACAAATTTATTTTTAAACTAGCTCATTTATTTTATCCATTTATCTTCAGCTAAGTTGATTCCATTAAAATTCACTCAACAAAATATCATTTTTGATATCCTATTACTTATATCCTAGTGTATACTATCCAATTACATTAAAACTTTTCTAGATAAGTTATATTAATGTTTCTGAATTTAATTAAATACTATACAAATTTCTTTTATTTACAACATTTATATTAGACCAGATTTTTGATTTGGACAATTTATTTCCTAAGTTTTCTTCTTGTACAACCCTTTATTATACCCTAACATTTTAACTTTTTGAATATTTTAGGCAAGTTATATATGTTAGGATGAAATCTAGTGTTATACAAACAAGTTTTATTCATAATCCAACTATTTCAAGTTGGTTTAATTTCATTTATCATTTCAGATATTCCAATTATTCAAACATTTCACTTTATTTCAATAATTGAAACCATTTCTTAATATAAAACCATAAGATTCAAATTTCTAGTTTCACTTCAAATTATTTTGAAATAATTATATACATATATATTATATAAATCAATTTATACACAACAAATTTAAATCAAATCCATTTCAAAACAAAAGTGTAGCAAAGCTACTACATGGTCTCTCCACTTTGAGACTCAAAAATGAATGTCGATTATGCTGCAGTCATCACCGAAATTATTTTTCAGCGACAATAGAGGAGAGCACTGATTTTCTTCATTTTAAAATTCTTTGAAAATGATTTATATTCGAAAATACTTTCAAATAATATATTCTTTCAAACCATGGAAACCAAATTTTGTAAGTGGAAATTAGCCACAAGGGCCTCTTTAGCTAGTGCAATTAGTTTCTAGGACGCACAACTGAAATAATTACTTTTAAGGATAAAATGCAAAATAATTAGTTTCTAAGGCCTAAAACCTATGAAATTATGTCCTTGAAAGTAATTGGACTGTTGACTTTGTCCTTAAAAGTAATTATTCTGCTGACTTTGGCCTTGAAATTAATTTCTATGGATGTGTGTCCTAGAAACTAATTGGACTGCAAAGTTTGTCCTTCTAGTGAAATGCCCCATTTTGTAAAGCACCGAAAATTAAAATTTTAAACCTTTAAATTAAAATCCATTTCATTTGTAAATCAGATTTATAGACCATATTTAAACAATTTCATTTCCTTATAATACAAGAATAGTTAATGATTCATGAATGTTAACAAAACAATAAATGAAAATCTAGTATTATCATTACGAACAACCAATTCATTAAACTATCAAATTTCAGAAAATTTATACTTATATATATATATAATATAATCATACAAAATTTTATTTACCAAATTTGAAAACAATATTGTGTCAGTTTGCTTTGTTCAAGTGTTTTGGAATTCCTATCGATAGCATTAGCTAGACGAATCGATCAAAACCCAAAATTCAAACTTAACAACTCAAACAACACAATATAAAACATTTTAATATTAATTATAAATACACTCCCTCACACGATGATTTAAGGATGGATTTCAAAACAAGGATAGAGATTCAAATTTAGATGTACCCTAGTCAAAAAGAATTTTTAACTACGGAGATAGACTCGAAAGGAAGATAAGATGATTAAATTAGAAAGATGGATATATTGATATTAATCGCGGGCGACCTTAACTGGGTCAACCGTGACTTCAAGAATAAGATCGATGCAGAATAAGATTGATCCTAAGAGAATTACCCTGGTCGTGTACTAGAGAACATTAGGGTATAACAAGATAGCAGCATCTAAACCGAGGATATAGAAATCTTCGGTGAAGCAATGTTCTTGTAAAGGAGTTTCACCCCTTTACAAATAATTCTAAGAGTGGTGGGACCGCCGATTCATTATAGAGATCAATAGGAGTAGAGTTATGGGATACTCCAGAATCAAAAGAACACGAATAGGAAAGACAAGGATGGATTTCAGAACAAGGAAGGTTCTAAAATTCAAAGGACACCCGAACCAAAGAGGAAGAGATTCAAGCACGAACGAAGGTAATTCTGTAATTAAATCTACTCTACATGCTAAGTTTTGCCTAAAACCACAGCTTTGATACCAACTGTAACAACCCGGTATTTCGTGCCATTCGCATCCGCACATGTCGAACTTGAATTGCTCAAAATATCATATTGTTAATTTATATTTGGCAAAACTAAGCATATACAGTAAATAAATCAATCATAGAATCACTGACATAGAGTATTACAATAACAAGTAGTGGAAATAGATAAATAGTAGTTCATGAAGCTACTATATAAAACAACAAAGTTTGAAATAAAATACAACATAATATCTCAAATACAATCTAGCCTCGAATACAAACAGATGACAAGTCTGCACAAAACCACTGAATAGCTGAAAGCTGAATAGATACAAATGGATCTCCAAGCGAAGCTCCAACTCCAAAGGTGAGTCTCAAATGCTGTGACACTCAGTCTGACCCGAGCGTAAAGCAAAATACAAAACACTCGAGTCAGGATTAACATTCTTATATCAATAAATACAACTCAAGTGAAATATCAACTGAAATACAAGTAACTTAAAGGATGTTTGGGATTTCCATCCTCTAAGGATCCGTGGAACTATCTACTATGTAGTAATATATGCTATTATAATATTTCTATAATAAAGTAAAGATATTAAAATAGCCTTAAGGCATTACCCATATCCCCCTTAACACATTTTATATATTCCTGTAGTCTATACAATGTCGTACGCTCCTCTGTAAACTGGAGGTTTACCCATAGGACATCACATAGGTACGGTACAAAACAAACTCGTAGAAGGCACGATAAGGCATGCGACAAGGCACTCGAGGCAATGCCATGGTAGATATACCATTTGCACTCCCGGACTGGTGGTAACGCATAGCATCTACTATCGCCCACCTCATAACACACTCCCAAATCAAAGGGTGCACCCAATCAAATCACAAAAGCAATAGAATGGTATCGAAGAAATGTGTCTGATAGGAGGAATGACCTCACTTGGCCCGGTATAGCTCCTGTTTTAGCCATATCAAGCTGACTCACGGGAGTCAAGTCCACGTAAATACCATATAGAATCGACGCCAAACCATACTACTTCATTCTGGAATCTCCACCACGTACACGGTGGTTAAAGTGGTTTTCGGTATTAGCAGAGAGTATGACAATATCTAATCCCGGTCTCTTTAACAACCAAACGTTATTATAACACCGCTGTCATTTCATTTCAAATCATATTTCAAAACCAAAATATCATATCTATTTCAAACCATATAAATACGATATCATTATTCACTTAAAATAATATTCATTTCCAAAATTATAACACTTCTGAAATTATAACATTTTTGAAACCATAACACTTAAGGAATCATAATGCTTGGAAATCATAACACTTGGAAATCATAACACTTTCCAAAATTATAATACTTTCCACTCAAACAGTTTTAGATATAGAAAATAGTATATGTAATAAAATAGATTATAAAATAAAAATAGTTTATATAATAAAATAGT
Source organism: Allium fistulosum (assembly GCA_030737815.1). Lineage (NCBI taxonomy): Eukaryota > Viridiplantae > Streptophyta > Magnoliopsida > Asparagales > Amaryllidaceae > Allium > Allium fistulosum. The sequence goes on along the minus strand of CM060902.1, from coordinate 1,330,467,259 downwards.
TATATATTAAAATAGTTATAAATTAAAATAATTAGTATATTAAAATAGTTTTATATTAAAATAGTTTATATTAAAAATAATTCATAAAGTAAAATATTTTTTATATATTAAAATACTTTATATAAAATAAAAATAGTTTCCTCAAATTTCACAAATCGATTCAGATCAATTCGAATTCAAAAATTCAATTTAATTTAATCTCAATTCACCAATTTGTAACGACCTGGTATTTTCAACCATTTACAACAATAAGCAGCGGAAAAGATAAATAGTAGTTCATGAAGCTATTATATAACCAATAGAGTATGAAATAAAATACAACAGAATATCTCAAATACAATGAAGTCTCAAATACAAACAGATGGCAAGTCTGAACAAGCCCACTGGATAGCTGAAAGCTGAATAGATACAGGTGGATCTCCAAGTGAAGCTCCAACTCCAAAGGTGAGTCTCAAATGCTGTGACACTCAGTCTGACCCGAGCGTAAAGCAAAACACAAAACACTCGAGTCGGGATTAACATTCTTATATTAATAAATCCAACTCAAGTGAAATATCAATAGAAATACAAGTAACTTAAAGGATGTCTGGGATACCCATCCTCTAAGGATCCGTGGAACTATCTACTATGTAGAAATATATGCTATTATAATATGTCTATAGTAAAGTAAACTATTAAAATAGCGTTAAGGCGTTACCCATATCCCCCTTAACACATTTTTATAATGCCGTAGTCTATACAAATACTGTAAACTCTACCCGCAGGTGGGCTATCAGGGAGCACTCCATAGGTACGACACAAAATAAACTCATAGAAGGCACTCTAGGGCATGTGAACACGGCACACGAGGAAATGCCAGGGTAGATATACCGTTTGCGGATCCGAACTGGTGGTAACGCATAGCAGCTACTACCGCCCACCTCAGACACACTCCCATATCAAAAATCGAGGGGTGGCCACCAAAAAAATCACAAAAGCAATAGAATGGTATCGAAGAAATGTGCCCGATCGGAGGAATGACCTCATTTGGCCCGGCATGGCTCCTGATTTTAGTCACATCTAAGCTGACTCACGGGAGTCAGGGTCACGTCATGCCATATAGAATCGTCGTCAAACCATCCTACTTCATTTCTGGAATCTCCACCACGTACACAGTTATTAAAGTGGTTTTCGATATTGGCAGAGAGTATGACAATATCCCCGGTCTCTTTAACAACCAAACATTATTATAACACCATGGTCATTTCAAAATATCATATTCATTTCAAAACCATATCAAATTCGATATCATTATTCACTTTAAATAATATTCATTTCCAAATCGTAACCCTTTCAAAAGTTATAACCATTTCGAAATCATAACACTTTGAAATCATAACACTTTCCACTCAACAGTTTAGATATAGGAAATAGTATATGTAATAAAATAGTTTATAAAATAAAATAGTTTATATAATAAAATAGTTTATATAATAAAATAGTTTATATAATAAAATAGTTATAAATTAAAAATAGTTTATATAAAAATTTAGTATATTAAAATAGTTTTATTTTAAAATAGTTTATAATAAAATAGTTTATAATAAAATATATTCATAAGGTAAAATATTTTTATATATTAAAATACTTTATATAAAATAAGAATAGTTTCCTCAAATTTCACAAATCGATTCAGATCAACTTGAATTCCAAAAATTCAATTTAATTTAATCTCAATTCACCCATTTCAATTCAGTTTAAAACCATTTAAAATTTATATCGATTTCAAATACATATATAAACCACAATTTAAACAATTTCAATTCCAATAGATTTCAAAGCTTAATTTCATTTATATTTCAAATTCAACTTTACCATTATTTAATATTGAAGAATTCACTTAGTCAATCCAATATCATTTAAATAAAACCTTGAATTACAATTTATGTAAACTAAATATTCCCTTCAATTTATTTACTTAAAATATTCATTTAATCATTTTAAATTAAATCAATTTATAAATCATATCTTTAAAATCTCAAATTTTATAAGTTCCAAATCGGTTTTATTAAAGTAAAAATTCAAATAAGTTTCAAATTGATTTTTATTTCTCTTTCCAACTTAATTTATTTAAATTATTACAAAATCTATATTAAAATATAATATCTTAAAATCAATATTTATTAAAACCACATATATTTCTTTTAAAAACCTTGGAAATCATTTTCAAAATGTGTGTATATATATATAGACCAACGGTGCATGTATATAATTTTCTATCCTATGGTCAAGTGATACAGATATTTATCATTTCAATCTGCAATTTAAATATATACGGGTATATATCTTTTCAACCCGCAATCCCAATTTCAATTCAATGAAAATCGCTTAGGTTTATCATTTCAACCCATAACGATTTTCTTCTATTCTATAAGGTCGTTCGGGTATGTATCATTTCAACCAATAGGGAATTCTATACTAACAAGGAACTTGCAGAGTGAAAACAGTTATAATAATAATTATAACATATCAACAATAGAGATATATCATCAATAACAAATCAAATAAAATATAAACAATAGGATATGGTGTCATATCCCACAAGTGAACAATTTCAGATAATAGCATATCATATATAGCAATTTTAAAATTAACGGTTCAATTTAGCAGCATATTTCAATTGTTGTTTCAATTGAAATCAAATTCAATAAATATAAGAACGTTAATCGTGAGTGATTGCTCACCTTTCGAGGCTAGAGATTTGACAATGAAATGGGTTACAAATTCAGGCACGAATTTTCAAAGCAAAGCAAGATTGGCACGTATTTTGACGGACAAAGCTGCTAGATAAGTAATCAATGAAATAATTAGAACAATTTGCTAGAAATAGGAACCATATTATATATTATTATTATTAATTTCCCTAAAACCAATATTCAATTAAAATACATATTTAAAATCTATATATATAAATTTAATATCAAATAAAACCCTGCTTTATCTTCAAAAAAATCAAACTGATATGTATATACAAACTATATAACTATATATATTCAGCCACTTTATATAACTTATATACATTAAACAACTTTATATATACATATATATATATACATATTATATATATATAACATACCCTTTATACAAAATGCTGTAACTTATATATACGGTTGTATAAACCCACCTATATCACAACTAGATCATATACAACTTTAAATATATCACAGCAATATAATACAGAAACCCATATAATACTTATATATATTTTAGAACCCAGAGTATAACATATGTATAACAACGTATTGTATAAATCCTATACAAACTTTACATATAAACCGATTATATATATAAAGTACAATCTGGATATACAAACTCATATTGTGAACATACCGTAAAAATAAAATATAGGCCTATATATATGTATAAACCATAAATATATACACTATATATATAAATTTATATAAACTGTATAAGAGGAAAAATATAAAAACCAAATCATAACTCTTATATATATATACACACACACACACTGTAAACACAAGCTGCAATTAAACAAAGCTTTATAAACAACTTTATAATATGATATATAATACAACTTGCTTTATATTTGTAGCTCACGGTACCTCAGTATATACTTCATATACAAGTTTATTATATAAAATATACAACAGTAAATCACTATATACTTACACAAATAAATGGACTATATATATATACTTCTTAAAGCAAAAATCAAACACATATATAACTAACTTTATAACTATATATATAACAAATCATATATAAGCTAAGATAAACTTATATACGGAAATCTTAGAACTCATATATATATATATATATATACACCGTAGCATATAAGCTGATATATATAGACATATATATATATATATATATTATATAAAACTGCCATATAAACCTTTACATATTATAACTAATATATATATATATATAACGAAACAATTTAATATATATACTCAACAGCTGTAAAATATATGTATGAACTAGCATATATATAACTTGCGTATACTCTCATATATATAACTATACTTTAAACTTATATTCAGTTATCAGAAACCTTGCTATATATTTGTTCCAAACTCATTTATATTTGTATACATATGCTAATATGACCGTATACATAGTAGGCTTATGTTTGTTCATTTATCTCAAATCCAACTTAAAAAAACCCAGTAACTTATTCTGTTAAAGCTTATATACAAACGTGCAATTATATATAGAATATAAGAATATAAAACTTATATATATGCATACCTATACACCAACGCAAGCTTCGATATGAATAGAGGCAAAGGCACGCTGGCCGAATCGGAGAGGAAAAGTCAGGGCGTACGGAAGCGGAGGAGGAAGTGGACTCGGTTGCATAAAGGAGGGGTTGCATGGCCGATCGAAGTGGTGACGTGATGCTACGGCTGGTGAGTTCAGCCAGTTGATGGTGGTTGCATTCGACATGGAGGGAGGAAGCAAGGGAAATCTCGCGTGAGCTGTGAAGGATGCGTGGTGTATGGTGGATGGGTTCGAATGGTTATGGGGAATGAGAAGGCGACTGTGAGCTTTGGAGAGTCACGATGAGAAGGGAAAGGGATGGGTTGAGGGAGGAGAACAGTTTGGCTACAGGAAATGGAAATGGGTAAAAGCTGCATAAAATATATATATATATAAATTTCAATTTGAACCGTTAGAACAGTAAAGAGTACACGGAAGGATGGAAACGTAAGCAATGAATTGAATATAGGGAACCGTGAAAGTAGCACGAGGATTTAAGAAATAATAAAAGTAAATGATAATTGAAAGGTCACAAAATTCAAAATGGGTACCGATACACTACCCGTTTCGCGGATTTCGCCGCGTATCGGACGCCAAATTACTGAAATGAACATACCGCAAAGATTGGCATGACGAGGCGAATAGAACGGTATACAGATAACAGTGATACGATCGAATTATAAAAATTCGAATTTCCGCTACCGGAAATGCTGTAGAATTGCAGAAAATAAGATAAACGGAGCTAGAGGAGTCCAATTTTGACAAAACGAAATATGACGTCTCACTCAGAAAATGATTTACAAATTTATTATATAAAAATATTCAGGTTTGGAAAATATTTTATCATTATCAAATATTAACTGATTTAAATTTAAATAAAACTTCCACAACAATAACATCCAAATTATCTGATGAAAAATTACTATTTGCTATGTTTAAATAGACGTATTTCAAATATCAAATTTTTATTTCCAAATTCAATTATTTAAAATTCCGCAAAAATTCTATTTATTACGTTATTAAAACCATTAAAATTTACGGGTCCTTACACAATTTCAATTCAGTTCAAAACCATTTAAAATTTATATCGATTTCAAATACATATATAAACTACAATTTAAACCATTTCAATTTCAATAGATTTCAAAGCTTAAATTCATTTATATTTCAAGCTGAACTATTCATTTAATCACTTTAAATCAAGAATCAAGTTATAAATCATATCATTAAAATCTCAAATTTAATAAGTTTCAAATCGGTTTATTTAAGTAGAATTCAAACAAATTTCAAATTTATTTCTATTTCTCTTTCCAACTTAATTTATTAAAATTATTATAAAATCTATATTAAAAATATAATATCTTAAAATCAATATTTATTAAAACCACATATATTTCTTTTCAAAACCTGGGAAATCATTTTCAATATATATATATATCGACCAACGGTGCCTGTATATAATTTTTATCCTATGGTCAAGTGATACGGATATTTATCATTTCAATCCGCAATTTAAATATATACGGGCATATATCTTTTCAACCCACAATCCCAATTTCAATTCAATGAAAATCGCTTGGGTTTATCATTTCAACCCATAACGATTTTCTCTTATTCTACAAGATCGTTCGGGTATGTATCATTTCAATCCATAAGGAATTTTATATTAACATGGAACTTGCAGAGTGAGAACAGTTATGATAAAAATATAACATATCAATAATAGAGATATATCATCGATGATAAATAAAACAAAATATAAACAACGAGATATGGTGTCATATCTCACAGGTCAGCAGTTACAGATAATAGCATATCATATATAGCAATTAAATGGTTAACAGTTCAATTTAGCAGCATATTTCAATTGTCGTTTCAAGTGAAATCAAATTTGATAAATATAAGAACGTTAATCATGAGTGATTGCTCACCTTTCGAGGCTAGATAGATTTGATAAAGAAATGAGCTACGAATTCCCAAGCAACGCTAGATGGACACGATTTGACGAATAAAGCTGATAAATAAGAATTGACGAAATCAAATCAGACTTGGAACAATGAAGATAAAAAGGTATATATATAACTCTATATAACTATTTACATATATAAAATTCATATTCTAAATTCAAACACAAATAATTTTTTTAATATACATGCATTTCGAACACATATATTAAAATCAAACATACATTTAAAATAATATATATTTATTTTCAAATAAATAGTTAATCCCAAACGTACTATATCAAAAAAAAAATTGAAAACCAAGTTCTCGTATATATAAACAAACAGAACTTATACATCTTAAATCAAGAGATAAAATATATAAGCTAATATACAAGCAAATATATAACTCGTATATATGTATAGAATAGCAAATTGGAAAGCACTTCCAGAAAAACGGCAATCACAATATGAGCAAACTAATACATAGGTAAACAGTACTAAATCAACATCTTCTCCTATACAAATGTACAGGAACAAACAAACTATTTAAAATAAGATTATATATTTAAATATATATATATACTTCAATATATTAAACTTCTAAACAGATAATATATATCTATACATAAACAGCAATTGATATTAACTTATATATAAGTTCAACAGATCATTTAAAAGCTTGTATACAATTGAACGTGTTAGAATCAATATATATTATTCCTTTTCAAAATTTTCAAATAAATGTTAAACATATTTTATACACTTAAGAGTTATAAAAAAATGCTATAGATTGTAAATAACATTCAAAACATATAATATATACATGTGCCTTTTTAAACTATGACAGTAGACAACAAAGCACAACACATCACTTATACAAAAATCAAACTATATATGCACATAAATATATGTAAAATTCTTCTTCTTTTAAACCAATACTAAAACCAAACTACTGAACAGGACAACGAACCGAACCTTATATAAATTATACAATATATATACTTCTTAAAGCAAAATCAAAACACATATATAACTAACTTTATAACTATATATATATATAACAAATCATATTGCTGAGATAAACTTATGTATAGAAATTTTATAACTCGTATATATATCGTAGCAGCTATGAATATCATTATGTATATTATAAATAAAATTGTTTCAAATACAACATAGTTTAAGTAAACATTTTAACCTATTATATATCTAATAACTTATATATATACAACAACATAATATATTGTAAACTGGCAGATACTATATACATCTAACCATAACAAAATATGTGTACATAGGTAACGTATATAAAATGACAAATAGAATACCAAAGCAAGCAGCTTGTCGGGGAAGGAGATTGGTGACTCACGTGCTCGAAATGAAGGTGGGGGGTAAAGCATGGTGGCTTCGGCAGGGAAACTCGGCAATGAAGAGGAGGTTAGAGGCACAGCAAGGAGGAAGGAAGTCGAGTATGGGTGGATCTGGGGCTTGCATGGACAATTATAGAGAGAGGGTGACATGAGTTTTGTTGTGGAATAAATGGCGACGTGGCGGCCGCTGCCATGGCTGTGGTTGAACGAGGCTAAGGGGAATACTATGGCGCGGCAGGTGGCACGAAGTCGATGGGGACGGTGGACTATGGGCTTGGAGGGGAAGGTCGTTGAGAGCCGAACATGGTGACGCTTCTACATGCTATAGGTAAAAATATAAGGTTTTGATTATTATTTTTTGAAGAAGAAGATTGACCAATCAGAGGAGGAAGAGATTAGGTGGAGAATTGAAAAGGGAAGTGACGATCAGTTTTCATTTATATGATATTATACATTTTATATATGTATTTCAACGAGCATATGGGCGGAAGAGAACCAGTTTCTATTGGAAATTAAAACGAACTATAAATTAGCTAGGAAAAGCAAGAGTCAAAACATTGAATTTTGAAAACAATAAAAGCTGGAGGCTATAATGTTTAACCTGATGGATAATGAATGGTCACCAGAAATGCAAAAGACCCAAGTACGAAACTGATACTGTAAATCGTTTCACGGATTTCATGGTGTACTGGACTTCGGATCACATAAATGAATATTCCACGGAGATTAGCACAACGAGGCGATCAAAACGGTACACGGATATCAGTGGTACGATCATCCTGTCAAAAGTCGATAATCGATACCGGAAATGCTGCTAAAATGTCATAAATAAGATAAATGGAGCAATAGAAGTCCAAATTTGACGATACGAAATATGACGTCTCACTTAGAAGATGATTTACAAATTTATTGTATAAAATATTCAGGTTTGGAAAATATTTTATTATCATCAATTATTAACTGATTTGAATTCAAATAAAATTACATAATAAAATAAACTTCCATATTAACGGATGAAAATTTACCATTTGCTATGTTTAAATATACATATTCCAAATATCAAATTTTCATTTCCAAATTCGATTGTTTAAAATTCCATAAAATTTCAGTTAATTATGTTATTAAAACCGTTAAAATTTACGGGTCGTTACATATTTTATTTATTGTTATGAAACATAAGGGCCCTGAAATTAAGATTTTGATTGATTTTATCATTAATGCTTTTAAATTATGTAACTGTCCTGAAAACTTTGATTTTTGAGATTAATATATATAATTTTATTTTTAAAAATTGAAATTTTGGATTTTATGATTGCAAATCCCAATGTATTTTTTTTATAGAATTATGGTTCTAAATGTATATATACTTATAAATTCAAATGGACCTCATTTGTTTTAATTCTTTTATTACCCTTACTACACGTGTTATTACATCATGATTCATGTTGACCAAATTGATTTCATTGTTCGGAGTTGAAGACTTTTGGTGAAACTCAAGATCCATAATTCTTGATTGTATAGGACAGATACCAAGCTGTGACCTAAAAAAGCCGAGCTAAAGTGCAATGGAACGACCTAAAGTAAAATAGGTCGAACGAATTAAGGATAACATGCCGAGCAACCTAGGTGAGCGACCTAAGCATGAGGTGCGGCCTATAAGGACTGAACGACCTATAGCATGTGTGAGTTATATAGGTAGAACGACTTAAGGTCTAACGACCTAAGGGCGAACGAGTTAAGGAATTAACGGCCTAACAAGGTAGATGTAAGTAGTGGTATGACCTAATAAGGGGAAGCGACCTAACAAGGTTGCATATGCCGAGCGACCTAACCATCTAAGGCCGAACGACCTAATTAATCTCGCAACCTAAGAAAGTGACGAGGCCAATCGTATTATATGACGTGTAATGATGAAGCTCTATAGAAGTTGTGTGCATAACGAGATCGCCCTAATCAGATGGGGCCATTTTACACCTTATTACCAAACGTACCCCATAAACTTTGAATGGTACTTTAATAATTTCAAGACTCGGCCCACATAATGACTAAGAGAAGCCTTAATAATGTCTTAGTAATAGTAAAACCAAGATCTTATTCAAGATTAAAAATGGATGTATACGATAACTGCAATTACAATAAGGTCAGTTTTCTTGATGCTAAAATTAACAATAGTAAAACCATGATATTTTTTTAGGGGTCTTGATCTATCATCAATACTATACTATTAAAAGTGAGCCTTTAACCCTCTACTCTCCTTCATTCTCAACTATGCTTGTTAAGTTTTCTCCATTTGCCACATGGCATTCTTTCACTTCATTATCTTAAATGTCTTCTCCTCTCCCTTCAATTTCAGGAATAAAAACTCCTCTCCCAATTAATATTTTTACCTAATCTTCCTTCTTTTCTAAGCTACAAAATAAATTCTACATTCTTCAATCATCTATAGGTCGGATTTTTTCAGTACATCTGATTTTATTTTTCTTGGATGGTCAAATTACTTCATCGTTGTTTTCTTACTTTTTCAATGGCAGCCAATGTTACAAATTATGTTACTATTATTCATTTCCATTCCTCCTGTAATACAGCATGAAAGTTAATTCAACTATTGATTTCTGTATGTATACATACGTAAGTGTGGTTTCATTTTCATGAATTTATCCTACCCTTCAAATTATTAATTTCAAACCCAAAATTAATTTCATAATACTGTTATAGCTGTATACATATTCACCTTCTAATTCATGTATTCATATACGTACATCTTCCACTTTCATCATTTTTCTGTTTTACTTTTATTTTCTCATCTTCTCTATCTAAAAAATATATTAAATTGTCATATACTATGACCTCCTAAGTTTTTTAGCCTCTAATGTTTGATTGAAAATTTTCTCCTTTTGTAGTTCATATTTTCTTATAGCTTTGACTATAGTTATATGATATATGTGAGGGATTTCGGTATGTAATGTTTAATTTTTATATATCAATAAGATTTATAAAAATGATGTTTTACTTCTTCAAAAAATTAATTTTAAAAATATAATAATATTTGGTCTCCAGCAAGTGGTCCATTTTAATATAATCAATATTGGAAAATCAGTTCATTTATCCTTTGGTTCATATATGTACATATTACTATTTTGTATTTCACTATAATGTAATTTGAACTTTCTATTTGTATTTTCATTGCTCTAATTATCATTTTATATCTATAACATATTATTCTAATTCATAGAAGATACACATGAGACAAGTGATAACAATTGATACATTGAAGTGTGATAGGTATAGGGTTGATATTTTATGAGGATATGTTCCAATAATAGAGAACTTATGTTAAGTATATATGATCTTATACACTTAATATTATTTTATAAAACAATTTTTTCTACCTATTTTCTTATAGAAAAATTAATTTTTGGTCATATGTACTCTTTTTGATAATTGATAAAGAAGTTATTGGGATAAGAGGAGTTGAAAATGCATCTTTTCTATTATACATAAATCTTCAAGGTCTAACCATTTGCATCTCTTTTCTAATTCACTCTTATCTCATATTCTGAATTATCCTTAGTTCACCAAATAATTTTGTATTTTACCCTTATTTAATTCATATCTCAATCTATCGCATCTTCTCTTTTATTAAATAAAAAATTGAAAGTGAGACCGTTTGGATTCTCACTTCTTAGTTAATATAAATTAACTAATGCTATAAAATGATACTTATACACTTCTTAAAATCAATACTTATCACAACTTTCCCACAATAGTTAAATTAAACCCTTCATTCGTTGATTCCAACTCATTTCTTTATTATCTTTTCATAATCATTCAATATTTGAATTAACTTTCCTTTTCGATCCACATATTTTGACTTAAAAATAAAAATTACCCACTTTTTTACTATTCTTCTTCTATTGTGTTGTATGGAAAGTTTACCTCTCACCACCTATCTTATCTTAAGTTCTTAATTCTTATAATTTATAGCTCAAATTTTACAATAAAGTTCGTTTATCACTTTCAAATTTTATTGAACATTTAAACTAACATTGTATACATTTATAAAATATGTGCTAACATAATAATTGCATGTCTTTTTTACTCCCCTTCTCCATAAGAAAATAAACTCACATGTTTCCTCTCGACTCATCCCTTTTCCATAACTTAAATAATTTTTTGATATTTTTTGCATATGGTCCATTCCAGATTAAATGTGTTTTCAGTTCAAACAATAGTGTTTTATCTTCTACTTTAAGAACATTATTAATGTATTCTATTAAATTATGTCCTTACATTAAAATTAGAATTCTCACTCCCTCCTTGCAAATAAAACAAGTTGATTTATTTAAAAGCTCATTTATTTTAAACTATTATATCTCTGTATTTTATCAATTTATTATTATATATGATATATCTTCTTTCTTCTAATTCACCCTTAAACCAAAACATGTACACTTCTTAATGCAAGGAATAATTTTGCACTTTTTTTCTCAATTGTATTTATATCTCAATCTATTTTATATTTTCTTATTGAGTTATTTAATAGACTATAAAACGTTAAAAGACAACACACGTCATGGTTATCATTAAAGTCGGGGTGATCTTACGCAATAATGAGGTATTATCCATAACTTTTATGAAGTTTGGTTTATGTTACGTTATCTAAACTTTTTGCAATTTAGAAATGGTTATCAATAGCCGTCGACTACTGGGTAATGCCGTCGACTAGCACGAAGAATAAGGTTGTTGAGGAGCGACCATCTGTGTAATTGCTTTGTGCGAGTACCGACATGTCAGATAATATAACTTACATTTCATTTCAAGAGGAAATCCGACATATCAAATACAAACTCAAGGCTACCACACAGTGGCTATGTGGACTTCGAAAACAAATATAGAAATAAACGTAACACAAATCAGTCACAGATATTCATATCACAAAGGCAGAAACAGATATGAATATAACACATAAAAGTGTACATCAAAATAGTGGTCAAACTAGTCAAGGCTACCACACAGTGGCTATGTGGACTTCGGAAACAAATATAGAAATAAACATAACACAAATCAGTCACAGATATTCATATCACAAAGGCGGAAACAGATATGAATATAACACATAAAAGTGTACATCAAAATAGTGGTCAAACTAGATCCACTACATCATAAAAGTATAGATACAAGTGCTAGACAAAAGAATAAGTATACCACAAGGAGTCTCTTTCTCAAATGTATACTAACAAAAACTACTATGCTAAAGTAGTTAGCCAAAAGTCAGGTGACGGACCCTGATAAGAAGTCAAGCAGGAGCACCTGAAATACCTCGGTCTGACCTGAGTATTATTTAAGAAGAAAATAATAAACGGATCAATCTAGCTATAAATATCAAATAAAATGAGATAGGATAAGAGATATCACAAAAACATATGATAACAATAATGCCATACTGTGACAAGTATACATCAGATAACAACAAAATCATACAATATCTCAAATATTCTCAAACACCAAAAGAATGTCATATTCTTTAAATTATTCACCAAAACACAAATACTGATAAAGCTTATCAATGCAAATCGCCAAAAATCGGTGAAACACAAATTCTAGAAATCATCAACTAGAAATCCAGAAATCACAAAAAGGGGAAGGCCTATCACAAACGGGAGCATGAAAACTCACCAACACGTGTATCACAAATGATCCGGAGCTCCTCCAAACAGGGTATAGTCCCCCTTGCGGACAATGAGCCAAAGCTCCTCCAATGAGCTGAAGCTCCTCCAATGAGCCAAAGCTCCTCCAAACAGGGTATAGTCCCCCCTTGCGGACAATGAGACGAAACTCCTCCAAAACGGGTATAGTCCCCCCTTGCGGACAATGAGATGAAACTCCTCAAAACAGGGTATAGTCCCCCCTTGCGGACAATGAGACGAAACTCCTCCAAACAGGGTATAGTCCCCCTTTGCGGACTATGAGACGAAACTCCTCCAAACAGGGTATAGTACCCCTTTGCGGACTATGAGCCGAAACTCCTCCAAACGGGGTACAGTCCCCCACGTGGACAAAGAGACTTCGCACATCGCTAGTCTAAATCACCAAAGGATCATCATTGATCGATAAGTGTAAATTACACTAAGCTAGTAAATAAATGAGTTTAGCTTCATGTCCCATAACCACTAGCTTAACTTAAATATTTACGAACAAATTGTAGATTTCCACTCGAAAATTGTCACGAGAGCTCAATCGAACAAGTCCAAGAATTAACCGACGTAGTAAACGCAAGCGTTTCATACCACTCGTTTTGCTAAGGCGTTTAATTAGATTTCTCATACGAATGAGGTTAAGGTTTGTATATACTAATAGATTGGAAAACGGTTTTAAAAACGAGTTTTATATTTAAAATAGTGTCGAAATCGTTTTAATGAAAGAGTTTTAGTATTTACTACTAGTATAGAAACCTTTGTATTTGAAAGTGAAAAATCACAAAAATGATTGTAAAAACAATCAATCACCAAAGATTCACATTCGAAGACGTGAATCAAAACCATAGAAATCGATATCAAATCCATCAAATGGATATTCCCAAAAAATCCAAAGAAAGAAGTCATCAAAGTCGATAAGTGATGACAACTATCCGAATCAATAACAATCGATTAAAAATAGGAAATCCACTCAAAAACATAAGAAAATAGGCAAACTGCTCAATTCCAGACGTTTGGAGGTTCAATCCAGGCGTCTGAAAACTAACCAGACGTCTGGTTTAGAATCCAGACATCTGGATTTGTTCTTTGGAAATAATCCAGAGAACCCCCAAACGTTTGAAACTTCAAGTCAGACGTCTGAGACCCATCCAGACGTCTGATCCTAAATTTCAGATGTCTGGAATTAGTCTCTGCCTTTTTTTTATATTCTGCGTGCTTATATTTTTCTCTCCAGGTCCAAACCGGACGTTTGGACTTGGTCACCAAACGTCTGGTCACCTGGTCTGGGCAACAATTTGCCTAGGCCAAAGTCGCCAAAACGTATCGGGAGCGATCGAACGAGCAACGACGACTAAGGATTTACGCCAAGCGACAACCCAGCCTTATAGGCTCTTCAATACACCCCAAATATCAACGTCCAAACATCCATATAAGGATTTTCATAAAATTGGACCAGAACACGAAAATTTAGAAAATTCACCAAATCAATTCAAATCAAAAGCAAATGAATATGCACAAATGTTAGGAATTCATACCTAACAATAATGAAAGTTATAGACATAGACGTGAGTTAAAGAACTCACCTTTAAAACTCAAAGACACGAATGAGAAGCTCTAAAACAAAGGAAAGGCCAATTCCTCCTCAACTTTAACTCAAGAAGCTCCAATCTAAGCTAATAAGCAAATATTTCCTAAGTTAGGGTTTAGGAATTTCTAAAATTGAAGAGAGATAGAGATAGAGAAGATGAAGAGGATGCCGACCTAAGCTTCTCCTTGATTTTGGACTTGAATTTGAGTTTCCTAATCAAAACTATGGTTTAGGAATTTCTATTTCCCATTCTTTTCCCCCATTTTTCTCTTGAGCTTGAGAGTGTTAGGAAATGAAAATGAATGAAGGAAGCTGAGTGGAGTTAGGGTATAAGATGAGTTCATGGACTGAAACCCAAACCCAAAGCCCAATAGAAAAATAGCAAAATTCACTCAACTCTAAACATATAGATGTTTATACTCAAAAAAGTTGTAAACGTCATTTTGGACTCAATGGAAGTGGTCTTGAGTCCGAATTCGACTGTTTACAAAAAGTAACATTTCGGACCTTTATTCGATTAACGATTCTATATTTAAATAAAATATTTAAATATATAATCATGAAATATGCGGGTTGTTACTGACTCCCCTCCTTAAAGAAATTGCATCGAAGGCATAACAACACAAAAGAAGAAATTTTGAAATGAGAAGTTCACCATAAAGAGCACAAAATAGTAAGTCCGGATGTGTTTTCTCGATGAATTCTCTGGATTCCCAAGAGAAATCCTTAGGATTTAAGGACCATTGAACTTTCACAAGAAGAACATCTTTATTTCGAAGGCGTTTAACCTCCAAAGCAATGATACGAATAGAATGTTGCTCATAAGTCAAATTTGGTGAAACTTCAATTTCTTCAATTTCACCGGGCTCAAGAATAGAATCGGAATCCCTAAGATATTTCCATAGTTGAGAGACGTGGAAAACGTCATGAATAGCAGAAAATTGAGCCGGTAATAAAAGGCGATAAGCCACGGAACCAATACGTTCGGTGATGAGAAATGGACCAACATATCGAGGTGCTAACTTTCCCGATCGACTGAAATGCACAACACCCTTCATAGGTGAAACACAAATGAACACCAATAAAGACTGGACCTAAAACCAGCTTCTCACCGGCTTTAAGCCAACACGAAGGAAATCGGCATAGCCTTCCGTAGAGTGCCTCGAAAGGTGCCATACCAATACTAGAGAAATATGATCTTCCCAATTTCCACCAAAATCAAGAACACATACATGAAGGAAATCTTCAAGAGTTTGATTCACACGCTCGGTTTGTCCATCGGACTGAGGATGATAAGCGGTGCTAAAATTAAGCTTTATTCCCAAAACTTTTTGAAGACCATTCCAAAATCCACTAGTAAATAATGGATCACGATCACTAACAATAGAATTAGAAACTCCATGCAATTTAACAATTTCTTTGACATAGAGTTTAGCCAAAAGAGGTACGGTCCAAAAAAGAAGGATGAGCCTCAAGGCTACACAAAACAAGAGATGAACATAAATTGGATTCACGATCTCGAATCTCATAAGTGAATAAAGTCTCGAGATCATTCCATTTAGATATCATCATGAAACAACTGCTTGTTGCTTACGACTAAGGGCATCGGCAACCCGATTACCCTTTCCGGGAGTATAGAGAATATCAAGATCATAAGATGCAAGGAACTCGAGCCAACTTTGTTGACGCAAATTAAGTTCCTTTTGAGAAAATAAATACTTCAAAGATTTATGATCGGTGTAGAGAACAACTTTCTCTCCCAAAAGATAATGATGCCAAATTCTAAAGGCGAAAACAATAGCCCGAGCACCAGATCATGAATGGCCTATCTAGTCTCGACAAGCTTTAATTATCAAGAAGCATATGTGATAACACATTCCCTTTGCAAGAGAATGGCACCCAAACCAATACGACTAGTATCGGTACAAACAATAAAGTCTTGGTTTCCTTCGAGAATCGCAAGAATAAAAGCATCGGAAAAGAGTTCTTTTAATTGATCCTCTTTCCCGAAAAGCTAATACATTCAAAACTATAATTAACTTTATGTAATCATCTTTTTAGAAAAAATTTACTTTTTACAAGTCAATTTATTGTGTCTAACTATCTCATCATAGCGTTTAGGAGATTCCTATCGATAACGTTGATCAAGCGCATCGACTAGAATTCTTAAAGCACTCAATGGGCAAAACAATACAAAATCATCTTCTATATGATAAACAAGTCTCTTAAAAATTTACAAATATTCTTTGCTCGTTTTAAGAACAAAATCCAATCATACTTATAAATATCTTATTAAAAAGATTTGCAAATTTTAAATTGTTGTTTTCATCCATAATCAATAAATACAAGGATGGGCTCATCGAGATATTCGCAGAATACTCGATTCACAAAATGGATGAAATAAGGTAGAAGGTTCGTCAAACCGAATGACATAATGAACCACTCACAAGAATCATAACGAGTGCGGAATGCAGTAAGTGGAATGCTACCCTCCGCAACTCGTAGCTGATAAAAAACCAGTGGCAAGGTCGAGCTGAAAAGACCTTAGCACCCCTCAATAGATTGCTTAGGTGATAATCCTAAGACAAGCTCAAATATACCGGAAAAATCACAAACTACTTGAATGAGAGAAATAACATTCTCCACATCATGTAGGTTTAAAGAATAAAATGATGTCACCGAATTTGGAAATCAAAATCATTAAGAACCATAGAAATCTGCTTAACAGATTGAGGATGTCGAAGATATATAGTCCGCTCAGGACATAGGATGTGGGCTTTATAATGATCAAGCTAATCATTTCCCAAAAAATCAATTCCGAAGCCTAAGTAACGCATAACATGCAAATCGGCTCGAAAAGAATAATCACATAAAATAATCTCGACAATTTCATAAAGTAAACTGAGTGTTGCGGATCCACCAACCGAATTCGCAATTCTCAGTGAAGTCATCAAGCCCGTAATATTTAAAGAAAAAGAATCAACAAGTTCTTTTGATATAAAGAGTGGGATGCACCCGTATCAAAAAGAACTCAAATAAGATAATCACAAAACAAATATCATCAAGGATAGAATGAGAAATACCTTGACCAAGAGAAGTGCTAGTAGAGGCTTGCACAACCTAGCTTTCCCTCTTTCTTGTTTGGAAGTTTGGGGCATGAAGATAAAAGATGACCCAAACCTTTGCAATAGTGACAAGCAAGAGACCGTTTGGATTCTCACTTCTTAGATAATATAAATTAACTAATGCTATAAAATGATACTTGTACACTTCTTAAAATCAATACTTATCACAACTTTCCCACAATAGTTAAATTAAACCCTTCATTCGTTGATTCCAACTCATTTCTTTATTATCTTTTCATAATCATTCAATGTTTGAATTAACTTTCCTTTTCGATCCACATATTTTGACTTAAAAATAAAAATTACCCACTTTTTTACTATTCTTCTTCTATTGTGTTGTAAGGAAAGTTTACCTCTCACCACCTATCTTATCTTAAGTTCTTAATTCTTATAATTTATAGCTCAAATTTTACAATAAAATTCGTTTATCCCTTTCAAATTTTATTGAACATTTAAACTAACATTGTATACATTTATAAAATATGTGCTAACATAATAATTGCATGTCTTTTTTACTCCCCTTCTCCATAAGAAAATAAACTCACATGTTTCCTCTCGACTCATCCCTTTTCCATAACTTAAATAATTTTTTGATATTTTTTGCATATGGTCCATTCCAGATTAAAAGTGTTTTCAGTTCAAACAATAGTGTTTTATCTTCTACTTTAAGAACATTATTAATGTATTCTATTAAATTATGTCCTTACATTAAAATTAGAATTCTCACTCCCTCCTTGCAAATAAAACAAGTTGATTTATTTAAAAGCTCATTTATTTTAAACTATTATATCTCTGTATTTTATCAATTTATTATTATATATGATATATCTTCTTTCTTCTAATTTACCCTTAAACCACAACATGTACACTTCTTAATGCAAGAAATAATTTTGCACTTTTTTTCTCAATTGTATTTATATCTCAATCTATTTTATATTTTCTTATTGAGTTATTAAATAGACTATAAAACGTTAAAAGACAACACACGTCATGGTTATCATTAAAGTCGGGGTGATCTTACGCAATAATGAGGTATTATCCATAACTTTTATGAAGTTTGGTTTCTGTTACGTCCGTCGACTACTGGGTAATGCCGTCGACTAGCACGAAGAATAAGGTTGTTGAGGAGCGACCATCTGTATAATTGTTTTGTGCGAGTACCGACATGTCAGATAATATAACTTACATTTCATTTCAAGAGGAAATCCGACATATCAAATACAAACTCAAGGCTACCACACAGTGGCTATGTGGACTTCGGAAACAAATATAGAAATAAATGTAACACAAATCAGTCACAAATATTCATATCACAAAGGCGGAAACAGATATGAATATAACACATAAAAGTGTACATCAAAATAGTGGTCAAACTAGTCAAGGCTACCACACAGTGGCTATGTGGACTTCGGAAACAAATATAGAAATAAACAAAACACAAATCAGTCACAGATATTCATATCACAAAGGCGGAAACAGATATGAATATAACACATAAAAGTGTACATCAAAATAGTGGTCAAACTAGATCCACTACATCACAAAATTATAGATACAAGTGCTAGACAAAAGAATAAGTATACCACAAGGAGTCTCTTTCTCAAATGTATACTAACAAAAACTACTATGCTAAAGTAGTTAGCCAAAAGTCAGGTGACGGATCCTGATAAGAAGTCAAGCAGGAGCACCTGAAATACCTCGGTCTGACCCGAGTATTATTTAAGAAGAAAATAATAAACGGATCGGTCTAGCTATAAATATCAGATAAAATGAGATAGAGTAAGAGATATCACAAAAACATATGATAACAATAATGCCATACTGTGACAAGTATACATCAGATAACAACAAAATCATACAATATCTCAAATATTCTCAAACACCAAAAGAATGTCATATTCTTTAAATTATTCACCAAAACACAAATATTGATAAAGCTTATCAATGCAAATCGCCAAAAATCGGTGAAACACAAATTCTAGAAATCATCAACTAGAAATCCAGAAATCACAAAAAGGGGAAGACCTATCACAAACGGGAGCATGAAAACTCACCAACACGGGTATCACAAATGATCCGGAGCTCCTCCAAACAGGGTATAGTCCCCCTTGCGGACAATGAGCCAAAGCTCCTCCAATGAGCCGAAGCTCCTCCAAACAGAGTATAGTCCCCCATTGCGGACTATGAGTCGAAACTCCTCCAAACAGGGTATAGTCCCCCCTTGCGGACAATGAGACGAAACTTCTCCAAACAGGGTATAGCCCCCCCTTGCGGACAATGAGATGAAACTCCTCCAAACAGGGTATAGTCCCCCCTTGCAGATAATGAGACGAAACTCCTCCAAACAGGGTATAGTCCCCCTTTGCGGACTATGAGACGAAACTCCTCCAAACAGGGTATAGTCCCCCTTTGCGGACTATGAGCCGAAACTCCTCCAAACGGGGTACAGTCCCCCACGTGGACAAAGAGACTTCGCACATCGCTAGTCTAAATCACCAAAGGATCATCATTGATCGATAAGTGTAAATTACACTAAGCTAGTAAATAAATGAGTTTAGCTTCATCTCCCATAACCACTAGCTTAACTTAAATATTTACGAACAAATTGTAGATTTCCACTCGAAAATTGTCATGAGAGTTCAATCGAACAAGTCCAAGAATTAACCGACGAAGTAAACGCAAGCTTTTCATACCACTCGTTTTGCTAAGCCGTTTAATTAGATTTCTCATACGAATGAGGTTAAGGTTTGTATATACTAATAGGTTGGAAAATGGTTTTAAAAACAAGCTTTATATTTAAAATAGTGTCGAAATCGTTTTAATGAAAGAGTTTTAGTATTTACTACTTGTATAGAAACCTTTGTATTTGAAAGTGACAAATCACAAAAATGATTGTAAAAACAATCAATCACCAAAGATTCACATTCGAAGACGTGAATCAAAACCATAGAAATCGATATCAAATCCATCAAATGGATATTCCCAAAAAATCCAAAGAAAGAAGTCATCAAAGTCGATAAGTGATGACAACTATCCGAATCAATAACAATCGATTAAAAATAGGAAATCCACTCAAAAACATAAGAAAATAGGCAAACTGCTCAATTCCAGACGTCTGGAGGTTCAATCCAGGCGTCTGAAAACTAACCAGACGTCTGGTTTAGAATCCAGACATCTGGATTTGTTCTCTGGAAATAATCCAGAGAACCCCCAGACGTTTGAAACTTCAAGTCAGACGTCTGAGACCCATCCAGACGTCTGATCCTAAATTTCAAACGTCTGGAATTAGTCTCTGCCTTTTTTTATATTCTGCGTGCTTATATTTTTCTCTCCAGGTCCAAACCAGACGTTTGGACTTGGTCACCTGGTCTGGGCAACAATTTGCCTAGGCCAAAGTGGCCAAAACGTATCGGGAGCGATCGGACGAGCAACGACGACTAAGGATTTACGCCAAGCGACAACACAGCCTTATAGGCTCTTCGATACACCCCAAATATTAATGTCCAAACATCCAAATAAGGATTTTCATAAAATTGGACCAGAACACGAAAATTTAGAAAATTCACCAAATCAATTCAAATCAAAAGCAAATGAATATGCACAAATGTTAGGAATTCATACCTAACAACAATGAAAGTTATAGACATGGATGTGAGTTAAAGAACTCACCTTTAAAACTCAAAGACACGAATGAGAAGCTCTAAAACAAAGGAAAGGCCAATTCCTCCTCAACTTCAACTCAAGAAGCTCCAATCTAAGCTAATAAGCAAATATTTCCTAAGTTAGTGTTTAGGAATTTCTGAAATTGAAGAGAGATAGAGATGGAGAAGATGAAGAGGATGCTTACCTAAGCTTCTCCTTGATTTTGGACTTGAATTTGAGTTTCCTAATCAAAACTATGGTTTAGGAATTTCTATTTCCCATTCTTTTCCCCCATTTTTCTCTTGAGCTTGAGAGTGTTAGGAAATGAAAATGAATGAAGGAAGCTGAGTGGAGTTAGGGTATTAGATGAGTTCATGGGCTGAAACCCAAACCCAAAGCCCAATAGAAAAATAGCAAAATTCACTCAACTCCAAACATATCGATGTTTATACTCAAAAAAGTTGTAAACGTCATTTTGGACTCAATGGAAGTGGTCTCGAGTCTCAATTCGACTGTTTACAAAAAGTAACATTTCGGACCTTTATTCGATTAATGATTCTATATTTAAATAAAACATTTAAATATATAATCGTGAAATATGCGGGTTGTTACCAACTCCCCTCCTTAAAGAAATTGCTTCGAAGGCATAACAACACAAAAGAAGAAATTTTGAAATGAGAAGTTCACCATAAAGAGCACGAAAGAGTAAGTCCGGATGTGTTTTCTCGATGAATTCTCTGGATTCCCAAGAGAAATCCTTAGGATTTAAGGACCATTGAACTTTCACATCAAGAACATCTTTATTTCGAAGGAGTTTAACCTCCGAAGCAATGATACGAATAGGATGTTGATCATAAGTCAAATTTGGTGAAACTTCAATTTCTTCAATTTCACCGGGCTCAAGAATAGAATCGGAATCCCTAAGGTATTTCCGTAGTTGAGAGACGTGGAAAACGTCATGAATAGCAGAAAATTGAGCCGGTAATAAAAGGCGATAAGCCACAGAACCAATACGTTCGGTGATGGGAAATGGACCAACATATCGAGGTGCTAACTTTCCCGATCGATTGAAACGCACAACACCCTTCATAGGTTAAACACAAATGAACACCAATAAAGACTGGACCTAAAACCAGCTTCTCACCGGCTTTAAGCCAACACGAAGGAAATCGGCATAGCCTTCCGTAGAGTGCCTCGAAAGGTGTCATACCAATACTAGAGAAATATGATCTTCCCAACTTCCACCAAAATCAAGAACACATACAGGAAGGAAATCTTCAAGAGTTTGATTCACACGCTCGGTTTGTCCATCGGACTGAGGATGATAAGCGGTGCTAAAATTAAGCTTTATTCCCAAAGTTTTTGAAGACCTTTCCAAAATCCACTAGTAAATAATGGATCACGATCACTAAGAATAGAATTAGAAACTCCATGCAATTTAACAATTTCTTTGACATAGAGTTTAGCCAAAAGAGGTACGGTCCAAAAAAGAAGGATGAGCCTCAAGGCTACACAAAACATGAGATGAACATAAATTGGATTCACGATCTCGAATCTCATAAGTGAATAAAGTCTCGAGAACATTCCATTCGGATATCATCATGAAACAACTGCTTGTTGCTTACGACTAAGTGCATCAGCAACCCGATTACCCTTTCCGGAAGTATAGAGAATATCAAGATCATAAGATGCAAGGAACTCGAGCCAACGTTGTTGACGCAAATTAAGTTCCTTTTGAGAAAATAAATACTTCAAAGATTTATGATCGATGTAGAGAACAACTTTCTCTCCCAAAAGATAATGATGCCAAATTCTAAGGGCGAAAACAATAGCCCGAGCACCAGATCATGAATGGCATATCTAGTCTCGACAAGCTTTAATTGTCAAGAAGCATATGTGATAACACATTCCCGTTGCAAGAGAATGGCACCCAAACCAATACGACTAGTATCGGTACAAACAATAAAGTCTTGGTTTCCTTCGGGAATCGCAAGAATAAAAGCATCGGAAAAGAGTTCTTTTAATTGATCCTCTTTCCCGAAAAGCTAAGACATTCAAAACTATAATTAACTTTATGTAATCATCTTTTTAGAAAAAATTTACTTTTTACAAGTCAAATTATTGTGTCTGACTGTCTCATCATAGCGTTCAGGAGATTCCTATCGATAACGTTAATCAAGCGCATCGACCAGAATTCTTAAAGCACTCAATGGGCAAAACAACACAAAATCATCTTCTATATGATAAACAAGTCTCTTAAAAAATTTACAAATATTCTTTGCTCGTTTTAAGAACAAAATCCAATCATACTTATAAATATCTTATTAAAAAGATTTGCAAATTTTAAATTGTTGTTTTCATCCATAATCAATAAATACAAGGATGGGCTCATCGAGATATTCGCAGAATACTCGATTCACAAAATGGATGAAATAAGGTAGAAGGATCGTCAAACCGAATGACATAACGAACCACTCACAAGAATCATAACGAGTGCGGAATGTAGTAAGTGGAATGCTACCCTCCGCAACTTGTAGCTGATAAAAAACCAGTGGCAAGGTCGAGCTGAAAAGACCTTAGCACCCCTCAATAGATTGCTTAGGTGATAATCCTAAGAAAGCTCAAATATACCGAAAAATTCACAAACTACTTGAATGAGAGAAATAACATTCTCCACACCATGTAGGTTTAAAGAATAAAATGATGTCACCGAATTTGGAAATCAAAATCATTAAGAACCATAGAAATCTGCTTAACAGATTGAGGATGTCGAAGATATATAGTTCGCTCAGGACATAGGATGTGGGCTTCATAATGATCAAGCCAATCATTTTCCAAAAAATCAATTCCGAAGCCTAAGTAACGCATAACATGCAAATCGGCTCGAAAAGAATAATCACATAAAATAATCTCGACAATTTCATAAAGTAAACTGAGTGTTGCGGATCCACCAACCGGATTCGCAATTCTCAGTAAAGTCATCAAGCCCGTAATATTTAAAGAAAAAGAATCAACAAGTTCTTTTGATATAAAAGAGTGGGATGCACCCGTATCAAAAAGAACTCGAATAAGATAATCACAAAACAAATATCATCAAGGAAATACCTTGACAAAGAGAAGTGCTAGTAGAGGCTTGCACAACCTTTAGCTTTCCCTCTTCCTTGTTTGGAAGTTTGGGGCATGAAGATAAAAGATGACCCAAACCTTTGCAATAGTGACAAGTAAGAGGTTTTAGACACTTATTTGCATAGTGGTCCGTAGAACCACAATTGTAACATCATCCACGACTAAAGGTAGGAGTCTTTGCTACCGAAATTGCCTGCTTCTCTTTTTTGTTGGGATTAGGACTTTTAAACTTAATATGCCTCTTCTTGTTGATGTTGAAGTTTTGATTGGCATCCACAACTTCAACATCATTTTCTTTATCGGTCTCTTCAAGTCGAAGAGTGATATCTACAAACTGGTCGAAAGGCACATCTAATTTCAGAGGTAAAACCTTTTTGGGGTTTTAACTCAAAGCACAGATAAACTTTTGATTCTTTACAAGATCCAAAAGCTGTTGGGCAGACATGAATACGCCATCTAGAGAAGGACTACTGGATTGACCAGCGCTAGGACTGCCAGATATAACCATTTCTCTTCTTTAAGAAAGAAAGAAAGAAGAGGAAAAAGGTTATTCTCAGAATGAATATCAAACAAACTTGATTGATGAAACAAGGCATCATAAAAAGAAATAGGATAGAACGGTACGAAGACTCAAATTAAATCATATGGCACGATTCCTAAGAAAGACTTAGGACAATGATCCTTGCTAGATTATTCTACATTGTTCTGAAGTTTGACTCTGATACCAAGCTGTGACGCCCCACCTCTATACTCACGCTAGCCAAGGACACTACTGGGTAATGCCGTCGACTAGCACGAAGAACAAGGCTATTGAGGAGCGACCATCTGTGTAATTGCTTTGTGCGAGTACCGATATGTCAGATAATATAACTTACATTTCATTTCAAGAGGAAATCCGACATATCAAATACAAACTCAAGGCTACCACACAGTGGCTATGTGGACTTCGGAAACAAATATAGAAATAAACATAACACAAATCAGTTACAGATATTCGTATCACAAAGGCGGAAATAGATATGAATATAACACATAAAAGTGTACATCAAAATAGTGGTCAAACTAGTCAAGGCTACCACACAGTGGCTATGTGGACTTCGGAAACAAATATAGAAATAAACATAACACAAATCAGTCATAGATATTCATATCACAAAGGCGAAAATAGATATGAATATAACACATAAAAGTGTACATCAAAATAGTGGTCAAACTAGATCCACTACATCACAAAAGTATAGATACAAGTGCTACACAAAAGAATAAGTATACCACAAGGAGTCCCTTTCTCAAATGTATACTAACAAAAACTACTATGCTAAAGTAGTTAGCCAAAAGTCAGGTGACGGACCCTGATAAGAAGTCAAGCAGGAGCACCTGAAATACCTCGATCTGACCCGAGTATTATTTAAGAAGAAAATAATAAATGTATTAGTCTAGCTATAAATATCAGATAAAATGAGAAAGGGTAAGAGATATCACAAAAACGTATGATAACAATAATGCTATACTGTGACAAGTATACATCAGATAACAACAAAATCATACAATATCTCAAATATTCTCAAACACCAAAAGAATGTCATATTCTTTAAATTATTCACCAAAACAAAAATATTGATAAAGGTTATCAATGCAAATCGTGAAAAATCGGTGAAACACAAATTCTAGAAATCATCAACTAGAAATCCAGAAATCACAAAAAGGGGAAGACCTATCACAAACGGGAGCATGAAAACTCACCAACACGTGTATCACAAATGAGCTGGAGCTCCTCCAAACAGGGTATAGTCTCCCCTTGCGGACAATGAGCCAAAGCTCCTCAAATGAGCAGAAGCTCCTCCAATGATCCGAAGCTCCTCCAAACAGAGTATAGTCCCCCATTGCGGACTATGAGTCGAAACTCCTCCAAACAAGGTATAGTCCCCCCTTGCGGACAATGAGACGAAACTCCTCCAAACAGGGTATAGTCCCCCTTTGCGGACTATGAGACGAAACTCCTCCAAACAGGGTATAGTCCCCCTTTGCGGACTATGAGCCGAAACTCCTCCAAACGGGGTACAGTCCCCCACGTGGACAAAGAGACATCGCACATCGCTAGTCTAAATCACCAAAGGATCATCATTGATCGATAAGTGTAAATTACACTAAGCTAGTAAATAAATGAGTTTAGCTTCATGTCCCATAACCACTAGCTTAACTTAAATATTTACAAACAAATTGTAGATTTCCACTCGAAAATTGTCACGAGAGTTCAATCGAACAAGTCCAAGAATTAACCGATGAAGTAAACGCAAGCGTTTCATACCACTCGTTTTGCTAAGCCGTTTAATTAGATTTCTCATACGAATGAGGTAAAGGTTTGTATATACTAATAGATTGGAAAACGGTTTTAAAAATGAGCTTTATATTTAAAATAGTGTCGAAATCGTTTTAATGAAAGAGTTTTAGTATTTACTACTAGTATAGAAACCTTTGTATTTGAAAGTGACAAATCGCAAAAATGGTTGTAAAAACAATCAATCACCAAAGATTCACATTCGAAGACGTGAATCAAAACCATAGAAATTGATATCAAATCCATCAAATGGATATTCCCAAAAAATCCAAAGAAAGAAGTCATCAAAGTCGATAAGTGATGACAACTATCCGGATCAATAACAATCGATTAAAAACAGGAAATCCACTCAAAAACATAAGCAAATAGGCAAACTGCTTAATTCCAGACGTCTGGAGGTTCAATCCAGGCGTCTGAAAACTAACCAGACGTCTGGTTTAGAATCCAGACGTCTGGATTTGTTCTTTGGAAATAATCCGGAGAACCCCCAGACGTCTGAAACTTCAAGTCAGACGTCTAAGACCCATCCAGACGTCTGATCCTAAATTTCAGACGTTTGGAATTAGTCTCTCCTTTTTTTTTATTCTGCGTGCTTATATTTTTTTCTCCATGTCCAAACCTGACGTCTGGACTTGGTCACCGAACGTCTGGTCACCTGGTCTGGGCAACAATTTGCTTGGGCCAAAGTTGCCAAAACGTATCGGGAGCGATCGAACGAGCAATGACGACTAAGGATTTATGCCAAGCGACAACCCAGCCTTATAGGCTCTTCGATACACCCCAAATATCAATGTCCAAACATCCATATAAGGATTTTCATAAGATTGGACCAAAACACCAAAATTTAGAAAATTCACCAAATCAAATCAAATCAAAAGCAAATGAATATGCATAAATGTTAGAAATTCATACCTAACAACAATGAAAGTTATAGACATAGATGTGAGTTAAAGAACTCACCTTTAAAACTCAAAGACACGAATGAGAAGCTCTAAAACAAAGGAAAGGCCAATTCCTCCTCAACTTCAACTCAAGAAGCTCCAATCTAAGCTAATAAGCAAATATTTCCTAAGTTAAGGTTTAGGAATTTCTGAAATTGAAGAGAGATAGAGATGGAGAAGATGAAGAGGATGCTTACCTAAGCTTCTCCTTGATTTTGGACTTGAATTTGAGTTTCCTAATCAAAACTAGGGTTTAGGAATTTCTATTTCCCATTCTTTTCCCTCATTTTTCTCTTGAGCTTGAGAGTGTTAGGAAATGAAAATGAATGAAGGAAGCTGAGTGGAGTTAGGGTATTAGATGAGTTCATGGGCTGAAACCCAAACCCAAAGCCCAATAGAAAAATAGCAAAATTCACTCAACTCCAAACATATCGATGTTTATACTCAAAAAAGTTGTAAACGTCATTTTGGACTCAATGGAAGTGGTCTCGAGTCCCAATTCGACTGTTTACAAAAAGTAACATTTCGGACCTTTATTCGATTAACGATTCTATATTTAAATAAAACATTTAAATATATAATCGTGAAATATGCGGGTTGTTACCGACTCACCTCCTTAAAGAAATTGCGTCGAAGGCATAACAACACAAAAGAAGAAATTTTGAAATGAGAAGTTCACCATAAAGAGCACGAAAGAGTAAGTCCGGATGTGTTTTCTCGATGAATTCTGTGGATTCCCAAGAGAAATTCTTAGGATTTAAGGACCATTGAACTTTCACAAGAAGAACATCTTTATTTCGAAGGCGTTTCAAGCATATACATAGAAGGGGATGCCATCTAGATAAGATAACTTATCGAATCAAGAGGAAGGATGTTATAACTGCATTCAAAAAGGACCATTAGCATATATATAAAGTGATTATAGCCATTTATTTCTACATCAACTACCATAATGTAAAAAATACCTGAAGCAATGGAATAGAACAAAGGTTAAGGAAGACGTTTATCAGAAAAAAGTAAAGTATAATTCTCTCATGGAAGCAATGGAATAGAACAAGTGTTAAATCAGTTTTCCTATTTATTCAATACAAATTTCTCAATCGATAAGAGCTAGCTCTCTCAATTGCTGCTTCTTGATGAAACCTTATGGTTCATCTTGAGATAGTAATGATATTCACACTTGATAAAATTTAAGACCATTACAGAAGTTGAAAAGGAAGAGAATGTGCATACCATTGGTCTGAGTAGATCTGCAAGTATATCAGAAACTTACATTAAGCGGGCATCTATGATGTCAATAGAGAGCTCTGCCTCAACCAAAATATGAAGTGGCTCATTCAAGTGCTCGTATCCTGGTTTCCCTCTCACCACATCATCCTACAAATTAATGAAAACGAGACTTTTGAGTTAGTACTATGATGGTGCATAGAGGAACAATTTGTAATTCAGATACGCGCCTTGTTTCATCATATAAAGAGGTCAAGTTTGAACTTATAATTGTAACATGGAAGTTACTAAATGGCTCAAAAGGCTAAACTATGTATTATTTTTTATAGTTAAAAAGGAATATATAAACCATTAAGGAAATAATAATTGATGGTAGTTTCATTATCCATATTTTTACAGACGGGGAAAATTTCTCTAATTGTCTCTCTGACTTGAATCCACACATTAACAACGGGGATTGAAATACCTCTACAGCGATGCCTAGAAGCATGATGAAATCTAGTGGTGTGATATGTGCTTTAGATGAAAAATAAAATATATGTGTGATCTTGCATAAAGAGCCGCTAAGCCATCAAATAATTGGCTTCAACATTTAACATAGTGCCAACTGAAATGCAATGCATCATAATATCTACTTAAAATAATAAATTTATTATAAACTAAAACGAACATAACATGCTTAAGAAATGTACAAATTGAATGTCGTATAAGAACCGCTGAATAAAATTGTAGGCAATGTTTACACTTTGATTTATAAAAGGTTGGAAATACTACAACATTAAAATGTAAATTACTACCGTTAGTACTTTTCATCAGATTACGTGAACGACTGAACCGAATATTCTAAAAAGGATGATCAAAAGTGAAAGCTTCTTGCAAAGGATTAGCAAAATGTGTATTGAAAACATGCCATGTAACAAGGTAGCTGCACAAAAATGTGCAAACTTAAACGGTAAGGTTAAATAAACACAAACATGTAGTAAAGAGCTACAAAACAACCTGCAAACTAAAAACTTGAAGTGGAAAAATTGCATTATAGAGCAAATTGAATGCTTGCAATATTATAGTGAATTGAGTCATAACTGAAAACTCTCAGAGAATTGTTTCACAGCAAGGCAACTTGTGTAAAAACTAAAGCCGAAACAAACAATGTGAAAGGTGCACAATGCGAATGAATCAATCATAAACAATGAAGTGTGCACGAATAGGTATAACGCATTATTTATCATAACAATATAGTTTGTATGGTCCAGAGAAATATATAAGGTGAACTAAAGTAACAACACTAGTGCTATTTAACAATATAATATGTAGGGTCCAAGGAAATATAAAAGGCAAAATCGGGAAACATTTACATTTTGACAAAAAAAAGATTAAAAAATGCAAATAATTATCATAACAGATTTAATCTGAGCTATGAAAATATTTAACTAAAGAAAATGATAACAGTAAAATATATTTTAATAAAACTATAAAAGAATAAACTTATTATAATTTCAAACTTTGTTTTTTAATTTAGAAACATTTTTTACAAAGTTATGAAAGATTATATAAAAGGAAAAGGATAAAAGATAAATTAAATACAAAAGACAAGTACCATCGCTAAATTATTTTAAAAATATTAATAATTTAATTGAATGAAATGATAAAATGTGTGTTATGTTTTATTAAACTATAAAAGAATAAAATATAAATTTAATTTTTGTTTTTCATATGGAATCAAACTTTTATGAAATCGAATAAACTATAAAAGATATAAAAAACATAAAAAATAAATAAAGAAAAAAAAATGTCTATAAGTCTTAAATTATGCCAAAACTTTGTTAATTTCTTTACCATATTTACATAAGTTATGAAGCTAAGATACGAACAACCAAAATTTACTATAGAGGATAAGTAGTCAATTTTTTATTAAATTCCTCATTAATCATTAGATTTGAGTTAACAAATTATCCAGGATCATTCACTATTTGATTAGCATTAAAGCTTTGTGAAGTATATAATCAAACTTCATTTAAGTAATATTTATTAACATAGTTTAACAAATATTGAAGGCAACACACTTATTGTTAACTGAAGAATTCAAAAGCAGTACTACTTTGAGTATAGTGTCTTCTACCGTTACAGGAATGACTATGCTGTGCCATATCCTACTCCTGAAAAACAGTTAATAAACCTATGAAATAAAACAAACTAAATGTTTTCTAGTAAGACATAACCTAGAAACAGTAAATAAAATAGTCAATAAACATAACCAAACGATAAAATCATAACCTAACGATGAAAATTTTCTAAAATCATAACCAAACAATAAAATCAAAATAAAACAATTAATAAACATGACCTATAAATTTCTAACCTAGAAATCTGAGCAGATGATTTAGGGTTCTGAACGCGTCGCTTCGAAACTACTAAAGAGTGATGAGCAGAGATCGGAGATGGCGAGCTGGATCAAAGATCGAAAATGGCAAGCAATGAGTGACTAGAAGGGAAACGTAACTAGAAATCTGAGCAGATGATTTAGGGTAGGACGCGTATACTTTAGAACGGCCGAAGCGCGGTAAGCGAAGTGAGCTGGATCAAAGATCGGAGATCGGAGATGGCGAGGGATGAGCGATTAGGAGGGAGATGAACCTAATAGGTGTAATTTTGGTTTTGGAAGGAAGACGAACTGAATAATTATTTTTAGAGGGAGACGAAAATTTTGGGAGGGATAATTTTTTTTTGGGCCAAAGTGTTACGTGGTAAGAGTGTACAAAGAGAAGAACTAAAGAAAAAAAAGTAAATAGCCACGCTAAACAATAACGCTTTAGAATAATGCGTTATCGAATGACGTTATTAATAACATACTTTCTTGTAGTGTTAGGTTATAAATATTATATTTGTCGATGTTGGATGACAAAAATAAAAATATTACAAGAATTTATAATGACATATAATTACATGATATCTCAATGGCTAGCTTTGTTGATTATATTTTCTTATGTCAGTTGGTCTTATAGTTATTTTCAATGCAATGTCATCATTTTATGTGTATCCATAAGTATTTCTCATGGTGATACTTATTTTGTTTTGAATTATGCTAAATCTATATTGTATGTGATGGTGGTATGATTATTTGAAGTAAATGCTAGAAATATTTAGTTCTTTAGAAACTACACTACGATGTCCTCGAGTAGTAGCTTATCTGATCATAACATTAGAGATAATAAAGAGGTGCAATGACCGATTACCGATGACAACACTAAATCAATTTGTTAATGTAACGACCCGACTTTCCAGACCCGGAAAATCGAACCATTTAGGTTAAGAAGAAGAGGTAGAAGAAGAAAAATAGAAACAAAATCAGAATCTAACCATCACAGCGGAATAAAATATAATATATATTAACAGATCTTTACACAAATCAAAAACTATATCAGTTTTATATAATATAGCATCAGAGTATACACCAGAGAACACATAACATACAACTGGACAATAACCATATCATGTCCTCAATACAACAGAGTACAGCAATCAACACAGCGGAATATATATATATAAACAAGTACGGGAGATACGTCTCGCCATCCAGCTCATCTCCTGAGCTCCACAGCATCATATCCTGTAACCTATAATACTCGGTCTGACCCGAGCATTATAATAAAATAACACCCGAGTCAGTCTGGAATACCAGCGCATCATAAATACACCCAATTGATTATTAAAGTTTCAAAAATCCTTTGAAAACAAAAGCATCTCGTAAGACCACGCCACAAATAAACATTTCGGGTTTTTACCTTACGATAGCTAAAACACTTTTTATATCAAAATCCTCTGATATTATAATAGTGTCTATATACAAATACTTATAAAATAGCCGAAATTGTTACATTCATTAAATTCCGGCATACTAGCCACAAAGTGGGTAATACAAACAAAACTCGTAAAGGCGCGTAGGGAGAATGGATTTCCAACGAATGACTAGGCACTGGGGTACCACCTGTCACAGTACGTGGCCTAGATCACAGTACCGAGGACCCACCCTAAGTCCCCTGCAACACAAGGCCGGAATCACCTATGGGCAATTCCGAATATAATCACCCCACGGTTGTGATCAGCAACCGCACCACTAAGCCGAAATAAAAGGGACATCTAGACAGGGATGACCATACTCTCCAGTGGGCGCTACCCACGAAGCCTTGCTGCATAACCCCTGATTTTCAGTCATTCCCGGTTGATGAGGCTTGAGGCTAAGCGTTACCTTTATAGCTCATATCCCTTTGAATGCCCATCGCCCACCTGACGATGTCACGAAAGCATTCGTCCATACAAGTCCGTCCCGGGTCCGAACGGAACCGAAGGCACTATTCCTACTACATCCATTTTGGAAATATCCTCAGGATTAGTAGCGACTAGCCCTTGCACTTCGCTGCTCCATCTTCGACTCCGAACACGTTACACGAAACGTACAAACTGGATCGAAGTGGTTTTTGAGAAATAAATCTCGATCCCGGTCTCTTCGAAACGATCAGCGCTTTTGGCCAATATTGATAGTCGGTGATTTAACTATCAATTCACATTCACAAGCATCCATAAGCATCCATCACACAATAAATAATCTCACACATTATTTATTCTTCCCTTTAATATCTTTAAAAGATATATTCACATTTCAAAACTCATTTTGAACGAATTCCCAAATTTCCTCCTTTACATGGTAAACCATTTTACCCTTTATTTCCATTTGGAAAAACCAAGTATAAAACCTTTTTGCATTTAAAAACAGTTAAAATACTTTATACTGAAATATGCTTAAAATATGTAACTTTCTTCTATCTATTTACTCAAAATATAAATTTCAAAACTATTTTAAATACTATTATTTAATAAGATTTAAATTCGATTTAAATAAAGGTTTAGTTTACTAAATTTAAAGGTGGAGTTTAAAAGAATAATACTAGCCTTTACCAATAACTTAATCATATAACTTTAAAACAAACTTGAAATTTCTTCTTTCAAAGTAATACTTTTCTTAAAATACTCTTTAAACAATTTAAAACTTTAACTTTTAATTAAATAAAAACCTTTAAAACTTTAACTTGGTTTTCCCAGGGAAACACTATCCCGTTCAAACATTCCAAAGTATCCTTCATATAAATCCAAACGATTTATTTCAAATTCAATTTATGTTTACAACATAAATTCCCAATTCCATACTTATCTATAACTTCATCCGAAGTTCACACTCAATTTCCCATATCCGGAAATCAAAATTTTAAAATATAGTTTTAAACCATTTTTAATAAAACATTTTGGTGAATTCTTCAATGAAAGCCAGATTTCCCATTTACTTAAATAAAATCCCAATAGAGAAAACGGTATTTTAAAATATTCTATTAACACTTAAAATTGTACATTTATATTCGGAAGCTTCATTTGAACATATTTTACTTTTCCGGATATCACTATTCATTATTAAAATAAACCACTGTTATTTTACTCAATTTATAATTTCATAGAATTCATTTCCAGAAAATTATATTTCACATTTAACGATTGATAAATTTTCCCCAATATTTAAAATCCCAATTTACCAATTTACATTTTCCATTCCAAAACAGAATCCAACTTTTATATTCCTTTAAATTCCTTATTTAACAATTTCTTTAATTCCTTTTAAATCCCAATCTATTCATTTATAATTTAATTCTGGAATTATAATTTATACAACAATTTCACAGAACAATTTAAAATTCCAGATTTATCAATCACAACATATAACAGGTATCACTATCAATTATAAAATAATTGCTACATTGTGAGGAATCCAGATGGATCCCTCCAACCTGTTTTTCCCTGCATCCACAAATGTTAGCACATCACAATATATAAATATCAATCCAGACTGATAATAACAGTTAAAATCAACCAATCACACAGATTTTTAAATATTAACTATTTAAAATGACTAGCATCCAGATGTGAGTGAGAAAACTCACCTTGAGTTTCGGCGAGCGTTCGAAATTTAAATTAAACCGGACGATGTCCGATTTAACCCAATTTCCTACTTGCCCGGAATGACTCCGGATCTGCACCATCTCGTAGTGCTCGTCTCTGCGATTCCAACGCTACCAAATTCGTTGCAATCTGACAACGTAAGAACTCATTACGATTCTCTAAAGTTTTGAAATAAATTTAAAAACAAATATCCCTTTTATTTTAAAACTATACTAACTCCAAATCTCAGCCCTTCATCACGAACGAGCCCGCTTCTTCTCCCTCTCTTCTCTCGCGCTCACGTACAGGATACGCGAAACCCATCTCGGCCGATGAACAACCAAAATCGCCCCCCTCCACGAAGCCCTAGCCGAAGATCAAAGACCACCACAACATGCGCCTCCATCCCCTACACCTCCGGCCCAAACGCGGCAGCGCCCGGTGGTTCCCCCCAGCCCAGAAACGATGCACGAACGGTGGCTCTATACATGCAAATCCCGGCCTCCACGTCGACTCGATCGAGATTCCAACCGTTGGATGTGTAGCTCGCGTCGATCCCTTCGAATCTCCAGTTGGAAGTTTCTGGGATTACTGAGTGGATTGATCGCGATTTGGAGGATAAAATTGTTGATTTCCGGCCATTAAACGCAAAAGTGGCGGCCGGCAAATGTAACTAGGGTTTAGAGAAAAATGTTAATATATATATATAAATTAATATTATTTAATTAATAAAATATCTCAATTTAACCGTTAAGCAAACGACCTCCAATTCTCACGTTCCGACAGGCTATCCTGGGGTTTTTTCGCGTTCCGGACAGAATGGAACAGGTTTCGTAAGCTAATTTGATCGTATGCGCGAGTTACGGAATTAAACGATCAATTTAAAATTAAATCGGTTAAATCGATTTCTAGGCGTTTCGAACTGCCACGGTCAAACGACAACTCCAATTGCTACGAAAATTGAAATCCGATAATAACTAACTATTACGGATCCAATGGAACTGGTTTCGTCGAATTCCGAGACTGTACCCTGGAAGCCTATTTTAACGCGTCTATTAAATCAGGCGATTTTCGAAATTTACGAAAACGCTTAAAAATTTTACTTTTAAAATTTTATTAACTTAACCATAAATCATATAAAATTTATAAACACGTTAAAAATCATTCCGGCTCATTCCGGATCAAAATCTGATTAAATTGCATTTTAATAATATTAAATTATTATTTTTCCATTAATCAAATTCAACCCGAAATCACTATAATTAAAAATTACAGCTTATTTCATTGATTGAATCTGAATCTATATATTTTAAAATCAATTAAGAATTCTTATTAACATTTAAAATGAATTAAATGTTCAAATTCAATGGCTTAAAAATAAGGGATGTTACATTCCTCCCCCCTTATAAAAATTTCGTCCCCGAAATTTGCCAAGGTAGGAACATACTTCCCAACCCATTTACTTACCCAATTAGCTTAGTTAAAAGCTTATATTCACTTTCTAAAACCCTTCAGCCCAATCCCACATTCATTTGCTTCATTTACATTCAAAAGCTTTAGTTTCACTTTATTTCAAAATAACTTCTCAAGTTAATAAATTTTCCAAAGTCCCAAAAATTTTCTAACTTCCAAAATTTCTGGAAAATTTTGGCAGAGTCTCCTTTGTACGGAGGAGCTTCTGCGATATCGCAGGATACACAAATATATATACATCGGCTCACACGGCCGGAAACCAAAATATATCACAATATATATCATTTCCCAATTATATTTGCATAGGCGTACCTTTTAGCAAATTTTTAATAGCGAGCGGCTAATATAACGCATATACGCGCTCCAACTCTCTCGAACGCCTCCTGTACCTGTACTTACTCAACAAACTCATCAGTTTTCAAAGATATGAGCATTTTCATAACATTTCCAATATAAATGCAAGCCAAACATATCCATTTCATAACCAAACCAAGCAAACTTCATCATTAACAATGTTAACCATATTTTATCAACAATTCAAAGTTTTCAATCACTTTTCAAATTACTTATTCAAGTCCAAACTTCATTCTATTTCTCTTGAATGACTTACATTCAAATTCTCTATATGCAATTTATATTTGTTACAACCAATTCATTTCTATTCAAAAATATGATTTACATATGTCTTACTTACATCTCTTATTTAAATTTAAATTCCCTATTTGATTCACCATCAAATTTTATTTTAAATTTGAAGCATTTGCATTACTTTTATGATCCACCTCCATTCACATGCAACATTACTCATTAAAAGGTCAATTCATTCCTATTGATTCAAAATCAATTCCATTCGCTATTTTTGAATCAATTCACTTGCATTTATTTACAAACCCTTTGAATTAGATTCCAATCCATATTAATTTATTCAAAAAAATCAATTTCAATTGCCTGTTAAACAACTCAATTCCGAATACATGCCAATTTCATTTCATTCAAACAATATAATCACCACTTAAGCTTATAACCATTTAAAATTAATTTCAACTTAGATTTATATTAATTTTATTCCGTTTGCATGGTTCACAATCCCAGTATTTTTATTCCAATGCAATTTGTTAATTAAATTTCCCTTACACCTTTATTTCATTAACCAACTCAAGTTTATATTAATATCATTCCATTTTGGATTGTTTACAACCCATACATCCTTATTTCATCTCAATAATTAACTAAAACTCATTTCACTTGTTTTCCAGTTTTATTATCTAACAAATTGCACTCAAGATTACTTAATAAAGCCCATTCAAAATCACTTTGTTTTTCTTTCAAGTTACTTAAGTTCTTTCACAATAGATTCATTATCTTCTTATATCAATTTTATTTTATTTCCATTTGATTCTCATCCAATCAAATTTCAATTCATTTACAACTTTAATGCTCTTTGTTTATTTATCCAATCCATGTACAAATTTATTTTATTAACAAAGAGACCTTTTAAATTATTTCTCTCATTTGAATTTACTCACAATTCAAACCATCATTATTATAATCTAATCCCATTATACACTCACACTTCCAACATTTATTACCAAACTTAAATTCCATTCCACAACTGGAATTTTACTTACTTTCTAAATTTTAACCCAACTATCAAATTCTATTCATTACCATACACCTTCCATTTAATTTAACTAATTCATTTCCAAACAATCATTTTGGATTTAATTGAGTAAGCATTTACTGCATCCAACATCACCTCAACTAAACTAAATTTCCTTTCAATTTGGTTCTTATCCAAATTTATTCCAAGTTCACTAAATTTTATTTAGCCAAAATTAAATTTATCCCACTTCTTTTACCACTTCAATAAGAATTGAATTCCATTCAATATTGTTTATAATACAATTGTATTTCGGATTTCATTTCAATTCAATTCATTTTCTCCATAAATAAGTTCAAAACTTATTTTCTATTTAAGTTCATTCACAT
Source organism: Allium fistulosum (assembly GCA_030737815.1). Classification (NCBI taxonomy): domain Eukaryota; kingdom Viridiplantae; phylum Streptophyta; class Magnoliopsida; order Asparagales; family Amaryllidaceae; genus Allium; species Allium fistulosum. The sequence continues at coordinate 1,330,428,553 of CM060902.1, read as the reverse complement.
CTTTTATATCTCACTTTACCTTATCTTACTTTACATTCCATTTAGGATTGAGTTTGAATTTGCCACACCCTTCAACTATTTCCATTAATGAGCTTCAATTTCACTTCTATTTAAGAGTTTAGATTGCTCATTTATGTCCATTTCCATTTAATCACAACTTCAAATTATAACACTTTATAACTTAGGAATATGAAGTTATTTGCACCATCTTGAATTCACAAATTTTAGATTGTAAGTATAATACTTAATAGCTTATGGGTACAATTTATTACACAATGACCCCCAATTTCAAAGTCATTTTGCTTTTCAACTTAACTCAAATCAATTTAATTCCAGTTCCCAATTTTATTTAACTTATCCCAAGTTAAATCCTAATTTCTATTCTCTTCAATAACTTCATTTACTTCCATTTACCCAAATTTAATTTTAATTTCAGGATTAAAATTTCCATCCTTCCTTTCTCACTTAAATCAACTTTACTTCCAAGATTATAGTTGATTTATTCCAAATTTTACCTTTTTATTTTAAACAGAATTCCCAGAATTTAATTTACCCGGATTTATTTCAAAACCAATTTGAAATATAAATCAACACATTTCCATTTGATATCCAAATCAAATACCAAATTCCAAAACAATATGCTTTTAACAAAAATTTCCTTTTGGAAAATTCTAAAATCACTTGTTTTCTAAACAAGTCCAAACAATGTCATACCCAACTATTTTGGTAGCAATCCATCACTTTAAAAACTCGAAAATGAATTCTAATGATGTGGCCAGCATCATCATCAGGATTATTTTCTAGCGACTGAAGTGAGTTCAGTGCTTCCTACTCCCACAAATTCCTTTCAAAACAATTTCCTTTCCAAAAAATATTTTCCAAAATATACTCCATCATTGACTTCAAAAGCTTTGGAAAACATTTCAACATTCCCAAGGTTTCTAATTTTTTCCAAACCTTGGTTTTAAATTCGTTTGAAATCCCTTTCAAAATTTCCGGGGTAAAAATTCTGGTTTAAATCAAATTTCAATTTCACTTCTTCTTATTTAAACATATTCAATCAATCCCAATTGGTTATAAACCATTTTAATATTTTAAATTCCTATTTGCTTAGAAATCATTTCGAATTTTTAAACCATTTTTTTTTAATTTCTTATTTGATTATAGAAGAAACAACCAAACAAACATCCAATATATATAATTCAGAAAACTATCTCTTTATATCAAAATATAATTTTTGGGTAAAATTATTTCATTTACCCACTTTAAAAACAATACTATGTCGGTTTACCTTGTTTAAGAGTTTAGAAACCCCTATCGATACGGTTGTACTTCCCGCACCGACCAGAATTCATAAACACTCAACCGATAAGTCAACACAGTATAAAAACAATTTTATATTCACTAACAAGTACGCTCTCATAGCTATTATTACACTCAACTCATAATAGAGTACTATTGACTCTATTTAAAATGAGTAAATTTACCCACCAAAGCCTAGGTTGTCGCCAACCTAAGCTCTGATACCACGTGTAACGACCCGACTTTCCAGACTCGGAAAATCGAACCATTTAGGTTAAGAAGAAGAGGTAGAAGAAGAAAAATAGAAACAAAATCAGAATCTAACCATCGCAGCGGAATAAAATATAATATATATTAACAGATCTTTACACAAATCAAAAACTATATCAGTTTTATATAATATAGCATCAGAGTATACACCAGAGAACACATAACATACAACTGGACAATAACCATATCATGTCCTCAATACAACAGAGTACAACAATCAACACAGCGGAATATATATATATATATATATAAACAAGTACGGGAGATACGTCTCGCCATCCAGCTCATCTCCTGAGCTCCACAGCATCATATCCTGTAACCTATAATACTCGGTCTGACCCGAGCATTATAATAAAATAACACCCGAGTCAGTCTGGAATACCAGCGCATCATAAATACACCCAATTGATTATTAAAGTTTCAAAAATCCTTTGAAAACAAAAGCATCTCGTAAGACCACGCCACAAATAAACATGTCGGGTTTTTACCTTACGATAGCTAAAACACTTTTTATATCAAAATCCTCTGATATTATAATAGTGTCTATATACAAATACTTATAAAATAGCCGAAATTGTTACATTCATTAAATTCCGGCATACTAGCCACAAAGTGGGTAATACAAACAAAATTCGTAAAGGCGCGTAGGGAGAATGGATTTCCAACGAATGACTAGGCACTGGGGTACCACCTGTCACAGTACGTGGCCTAGATCACAGTACCGAGGACCCACCCTAAGTCCCCTGCAACACAAGGCCGGAATCACCTATGGGCAATTCCGAATATAATCACCCCACGGTTGTGATCAGCAACCGCACCACTAAGCCGAAATAAAAGGGACATCTAGACAGGGATGACCATACTCTCCAGTGGGCGCTACCCACGAAGCCTTGCTGCATAACCCCTAATTTTCAGTCATTCCCGGTTGATGAGGCTTGAGGCTAAGCGTTACCTTTATAGCTCATATCCCTTTGAATGCCCATCGCCCACCTGACGATGTCACGAAAGCATTCGTCCATACAAGTCCGTCCCGGGTCCGAACGGAACCGAAGGCACTATTCCTACTACATCCATTTTGGAAATATCCTCAGGATTAGTAGCGACTAGCCCTTGCACTTCACTGCTCCATCTTCGACTCCGAACACGTTACACGAAACGTACAAACCGGATCGAAGTGGTTTTCGAGAAATAAATCTCGATCCCGGTCTCTTCGAAACGATCAGCGCTTTTGGCCAATATTGATAGTCGGTGATTTAACTATCAATTCACATTCACAAGCATCCATAAGCATCCATCACACAATAAATAATCTCACACATTATTTATTCTTCCCTTTAATATCTTTAAAAGATATATTCACATTTCAAAACTCATTTTGAACGAATTCCCAAATTTCCTCCTTTACATGGTAAACCATTTTACCCTTTATTTCCATTTGGAAAAACCAAGTATAAAACCTTTTTGCATTTAAAAACAGTTAAAATACTTTATACTGAAATGTGCTTAAAATATGTAACTTTCTTCTATCTATTTACTCAAAATATAAATTTCAAAACTATTTTAAATACTATTATTTAATAAGATTTAAATTCGATTTAAATAAAGGTTTAGTTTACTAAATTTAAAGTTGGAGTTTAAAAGAATAATACTAGCCTTTACCAATAACTTAATCATATAACTTTAAAACAAACTTGAAATTTCTTCTTTCAAAGTAATACTTTTCTTAAAATACTCTTTAAACAATTTAAAACTTTAACTTTTAATTAAATAAAAACCTTTAAAACTTTAACTTGGTTTTCCTAGGGAAACACTATCCCGTTCAAACATTCCAAAGTATCCTTCATATAAATCCAAACGATTTATTTCAAATTCAATTTATGTTTACAACATAAATTCCCAATTCCATACTTATCTATAACTTCATCCGAAGTTCACACTCAATTTCCCATATCCGGAAATCAAAATTTTAAAATATAGTTTTAAAACATTTTTAATAAAACATTTTGGTGAATTCTTCAATGAAAGCCAGATTTCCCATTTACTTAAATAAAATCCCAATAGAGAAAACGGTATTTTAAAATATTCTATTAACACTTAAAATTGTACATTTATATTTGGAAGCTTCATTTGAACATATTTTACTTTTCCGGATATCACTATTCATTATTAAAATAAACCACTGTTATTTTACTCAAATTATAATTTCATAGAATTCATTTCCAGAAAATTATATTTCACATTTAACGATTGATAAATTTTCCCCAATATTTAAAATCCCAATTTACCAATTTACATTTTCCATTCCAAAACAGAATCCAACTTTTATATTCCTTTAAATTCCTTATTTAACAATTTCTTTAATTCCTTTTAAATCCCAATCTATTCATTTATAATTTAATTCTGGAATTATAATTTATACAACAATTTCACAGAACAATTTAAAATTCCAGATTTATCAATCACAACATATAACAGGTATCACTATCAATTATAAAATAATTGCTACATTGTGAGGAATCCAGATGGATCCCTCCAACCTGTTTTTCCCTGCATCCACAAATGTTAGCACATCACAATATATAAATATCAATCCAGACTGATAATAACAGTTAAAATCAACCAATCACACAGATTTTTAAATATTAACTAATTAAAATGACTAGCATCCAGATGTGAGTGAGAAAACTCACCTTGAGTTTTGGCGAGCGTTCGAAATTTAAATTAAACCGGACGATGTCCGATTTAACCCAATTTCCTACTTGCCCGGAATGACTCCGGATCTGCACCATCTCGTAGTGCTCGTCTCTGCGATTCCAACGCTACCAAATTCGTTGCAATCTGACAATGTAAGAACTCATTACGATTCTCTAAAGTTTTGAAATAAATTTAAAAACAAATATCCCTTTTATTTTAAAACTATACTAACTCCAAATCTCAGCCCTTCATCACGAACGAGCCCGCTTCTTCTCCCTCTCTTCTCTCGCGCTCACGTACAGGATACGCGAAACCCATCTCGGCCGATGAACAACCAAAATCGCCCCCCTCCACGAAGCCCTAGCCGAAGATCAAAGACCACCACAACATGCGCCTCCATCCCCTACACCTCCGGCCCAAACGCGGCAGCGCCCGGTGGTTCCCCCCAGCCCAGAAACAATGCACGAACGGTGGCTCTATACACGCAAATCCGAGATTCCAGCCGTTGGATGTGTAGCTCGCGGCGATCCCTTCGAATCTCCAGTTGGAAGTTTCTGGGATTATTGAGTAGATTGATCGCGATTTGGAGGAGAAAATTGTTGATTTCTGGCCATTAAACGCAAAAGTGGCGGCCGGCAAATGTAACTAGGGTTTAGAGAAAAATGTTAATATATATATATAAATTAATATTATTTAATTAATAAAATATCTCAATTTAACCGTTAAGCAAACGACCTCCAATTCTCACGTTCCGACAGGCTATCCTGGGGTTTTTTCGCGTTCCGGACAGAATGGAACAGGTTTCGTAAGCTAATTTGATCGTATGCGCGAGTTACGGAATTAAACGATCAATTTAAAATTAAATCGGTTAAATCAATTTCGAGGCGTTTCGAACTGCCACGGTCAAACGACAACTCCAATTGCTACGAAAATTGAAATCCGATAATAACTAACTATTACGGATCCAATGGAACTAGTTTCGTCGAATTCCGAGACTGTGCCCTGGAAGCCTATTTTAACGCGTCTATTAAATCAGGCGATTTTCGAAATTTACGAAAACGCTTAAAAATTTTACTTTTAAAATTTTATTAACTTAACCATAAATCATATAAAATTTATAAACACGTTAAAAATCATTCCGGCTCATTCCGGATCAAAATCTGATTAAATTGCATTTTAATAATATTAAATTATTATTTTTCCATTAATCAAATTCAACCCGAAATCACTATAATTAAAAATTACAGCTTATTTCATTGATTGAATCTGAATCTATTCATTTTAAAATCAATTAAGAATTCACATTAACATTTAAAATGAATTAAATGTTCAAATTCAATGGCTTAAAAATACGGGATGTTACAGTTAATTACCCAAAGTGGAAGGACTTTTTAGTGCAATCACTCAGGAGTTTATGAAACCATCCAATTTACCTTGTCTTCAAAAATAATATAATACAGAATATTATTATTTATTTATATTTCTTACACTATAACATGCTATATCCACTAAAATATAACCTTTGAAGCCACTAAAATATTCTAATTCAGTTAGTATTAGTTGATGTCAATAAGTGTACTAATGCAAATACTAGAATATTATTTATTTAAAACAGTTTCGAAACACTATGTCACACTTAGCATAGTTTCTTTATTTAATATATGGAATACTATCATATCGAATGCATCCATATTTGAACTTATATTCTATATAAGATGAACTCATGTTCAACTTATGCATCGCATAAATTAATAAGCATTCTTAGTAAAGTTATGCTGCCAATTAATGAATAGGTGACATATGGTGTTAATGTTTTTCTGTATAAATGCATTATCTCTATATAAAAAAATATGATGTGCGCTTCAAGATCAGTTAAGTAGATTTAATGATAAATATTTGTCATTAGTGTTCAAGAAATAAACCAATCTAAATAAATTCAATCTACAAATATACGTTTACATCGTAATATGATTAAAATCTAAAAATATAACACTAAATAAATTATACGATGAACTCCGCGTATCAGTGTATATAGCACGAGTTCGTACTAGTAAATAAAGAAAAATGATGTTTTAAACTTTGAATGATTATATGGGATGTGAAATGCGGACAAAATTCAAAGTGCAGAGAACCAACCATTCATTCGTTGAACCAAAAGAAATGCTCTTCCGTGACCAACAAAACCCAGACTAAAAGTACAACTGAATAATCGCCAAATCGATAAATAAAACCCTTATCCCCAAATGTCAAACTCAAACCCTAACCCCCAACCCTCTGTAATCCACACCCTTGGCCTGGAAATTGTACGGATAATAGCCCCAGTATCAGCATGCATGCTAATCGTCGTCCTCCTTGTAACCTCCCTCCACTCAGATTCCCCTCAGTCGATGAATTCCATCGGTACAATCGTTTACTCCGAATCTGACACAGATTCCACCTGGGACAAATTCAAAGGCGCAGTATTCAACTCCCTCGCATTCGTATTCATTATCACAATCGCCACTTTCCTCTTAGTCCTCCTTTTCTACTTCAGATTAACCGGCTTCTTAAAATACTACATGGGCTTCTCTTCTTTCATCGTGCTAGCATTCCTCGGTGGTGAGGTATTCATGCTTCTAATAAGTCGTTTCAACGTTACAATTGACGTTGTGACTTTTCTGGTTTTGCTGTTTAATTTTGCAATGGTCGGAGTTGCCAGTGTGTATTGGGGCAAAATGCCTATCATCATGACACAAACTTATTTGGTGGTCATTGGTGTTCTGGTTGCATTTTGTTTCACAATGTTACCTGAGTGGACTACCTGGAGTTTGCTAATTGCAATGTCATTGTATGATCTAGCCGCGGTTCTTTTGCCTGGTGGCCCTCTTAGGTTGTTAGTTGAGATGGCAATCTCAAGAGATGAAGAGATTCCAGCTTTGATTTACGAGGCCAGACCTATTGAGGCATCTGAAGAAAGTAATGCAAGTCGAAGATTGTGGAGGGAGAGAAGAAGAGTTTCAGAAGAAATACCCATTTCTGTATCAAGTGATTCAGCAAACACTAGATTGATTATTGCTGATGATAGCTCTGATATACAAACTCCACTTGTAAATAGGCATAATGAGGTGGAGGAAGAAGATGGAGGGATTGGATTGGGATCATCTGGTGCCATCAAGCTTGGATTGGGTGACTTCATCTTTTATAGTGTGTTAGTGGGAAGAGCTGCTCTTTATGATTATATGGCTGTGTATGCCTGCTATCTTGCTATCATAGCCGGACTTGGTATAACTCTTTTACTTTTAGCGTTTTATCGTAAAGCTTTGCCTGCTTTGCCTGTGTCTGTTATGCTTGGTGTTTTGTTTTATTTCTTGACGAGGATGCTATTGGAGGTGTTTGTGGTACAATGCTCCACCAATCTTTTAATGTTTTAATAATTTGCTTGTTTATAGATTTAGGGTAACTTAAACTTTAATTGTAATATGTTACCATTGTTGTATTTGGTATCTTAATTCTTAAACACAAAATGTAATCATAAAAGCTATTTACTTTTATATGCTTCAAATGCTTCTTTTTTCTTGAAATAAAAGGACATGTTCAATTCCTTACTAAATTCATGTGCCATTTCAGCCATTTCATAATTGATAGCATTCAATATATTATGCAGTTCTATGTATGTCCATAATTGATAGCATATAATATATTAGCATACAAACTGGATAAGTCATGTTGCTGGATGATAGTTTGTTGAAGAACACGTCTGCCTTCCATCATATTATGATTTTTTTTCTTCCAGTAAGACGTTGCTGACTGACTTGTTTATCTTGGTTTATTTGCATAAATACCTGTAGGGAATAAATGATACTTTCTTGCTCAATTGCAATACTCTGGACTTAATATTTTGTTAGAAAACCTAATTCAAGATCACACCTGCAAAACTTTATAAAATCAAAAATAATCTTATAAATTTCTCCTGCTGACAAAAGTAGATCACAAAGGTCTGTTCCGAGCAAGATACACACACACGTATCATAATATTACTTTTTGCCTATCAACACAGAATGTTGAACCTGACCAAATATTAAATAATCCTATTATCTGCTTAGTTTTTGTTAGTTTAGTGCATTGGTTGAATGAAGCAGACTAATTGTGGGAGAATGAGTATATACCCAATACTGTATTATTGGGGGTATATTAGGATAAATTTTTAGAGTATGTGGCTTTTTGTTTAGTAAAATGCATATTGGATAAAAGATAGCCAAATTTTCTGATGTTTATAGAACTGCTTACCACGAAATTCTGCAAAACTCAACATTAATTGTTGTAAACAAATGATCTTCAACGGAGGTGTGTACTTTACCACTGTCTTGAAGGCGTTTCGGCGTTCTGCTCAATGGTGCAAAGCAGTCTAACCAACACCGTCGCCTTCAGGATAAAACAGCCTCTTCTATACGGTTTGATATCGATTCGCTTGCACAGACGAAACGACTCAATTGCATTCAAAAACGACCGCTCGTCTTATAATTTTTAAGAATTTCGTGGAGATGAAGATAGGTTTAGGTTCTCACAGAGGTTAAAAAAATGTCGTTCTCTTTTGATTTCGTCTATAAACTAATTAAATAGACGGAATAATCTGAAATTTTACCGTTTCAAATTAAATAACGGTCAGAAAACGCCGAACAAATTTCGTCCAAAAATATAAGTGCTACACTATAACAATCCCGAGTCCGGCCCGGGTTGGGTTGGTCGGTCAGCGCGTGTGATGGTTATGCATACGCTCCCTCCTCAACACAGAAGCAATATTTGGATGCCCAAAGGACTCAATTTAGAAGCTAAGAAACCCATATATATATATATATATATATATATATATATATATATATATGAGTATCTTTCAATAATCGTTATGGTGTGAGACTCAAGCAATAAATGCACTTATGCCTATGTTTTTAATTTATTTATTTTAAACAATTCATAAGCACAATTTACAACAGTAGTATACAGTTAGGCTGTGAGATTTAGTAGCATCTAGTTTTGTATATGATTTACATGATGTTTACCCGTGACAAATATGACTTACAGTGCATTTTCACGTCAATAGAAGCTCAAGAGTTGATTGTTAATTAGATTTTTTTGCTGTAGGTTAGAGAACATATGAGTGTAAATTGCCAAATATGGAAATTTGAAACTGAGCAATAGTTATATATATATTGAACACTGAATATCAATAAACATGGCACCTGTTCAGGTGATATTAAGTAGCCTTGATTTTTAACAAGTTGAGTAAGGCAGATGGATATAAGAAACATAGGACTTTAGAGTTGTTGCTTAAAATAACAAATATATACAAAGAATAATAAGGAAGAAGCAATCGTAAAGGCTTGGTTGAAGTTGCAGGTCCTGTCTTATATGCAGATGCAGTATCTGTTTTATCCACAGACGCTGATAGGGGGTAAGGACATTAAGGATGGAGTCTCAAGAGGTAGTCTGGAAAATTAGAACAAGAAGGAAACACAATCTGTTTGTATCCGACACGTTGGACGCGTACCGCCGTTTGGCCTCCAACAGCTACTCCTTCTTTTCCTCCCATCTTCTGTATATTTCTTCCATCAAATACCCCGTTCAAATATCTCTTTTGCATCACCAAATACATTCCTTTTTCAATCAATTTTCCTGCTCAATGTCCCGTTCAAACACCTTGCTCGTTTCGTAAAGAACATATCCTAAACAAGTTGAGAACGGAGAGCATTGTTCTCTGTTCATCTTTCTAATTTTAAAAAATAAAATAATAAATTACAGTTGTTGTAGTTTTGGAGAAATTAATTTAAAGTACAAAAATTTGTATATTTTTAGCCTCAAGGACACGACCTCAATAACATTCTCCTAAAAATTATTCATAAAGACATTCTTCCAAAATTATTCATAAGGATAAACATTCTTTCAAAACTGCTATCGAACTAAAAATTGATACTTAAAAACTGCTACTGATAACTACAAAATGATACTTAAAAACTGCTGCTGATAACTAAAAACCGATACCTAAAAACTGCTATCAATAACTAAAAACTGATACGTAAAGAAAGTTGTCTTTCAGGCTAAAACGTTGAGAAATTTTGTCCTTGACAATAATTTCCTGTTTTAAATAAACATAATAATAAATAATAATCTTTAAAAAATTATAAATATTTATGGTTTGTAAAATACTTATTTTTAGTAAAGGTAACAATAATAACTAATAAATATATTTTTTATAGAAAATATAAGCAATATTAATACCAGTTTGCTCCCACACCTCCACTTTGGAGGTTGCCACTCTTTGTGAGCTCTCCGCTGTTGCTAATATGCGTAGTGGTAAATAGTAAATACCCTAAAGATCATTACTAGCTTTTTATCCTGTTATTATTATTTTTAATCTATTCATAGTATTTTTGTTGTATACTTTTTTTCAATATCAGTGTACCAATTTTTTTTCAATGTATCTGTTTTTTCAATTTGTAATTTTGCATTAATTTATAATTTAATTTCAATCATCGATATTTTTTCAAATATACTTAAAGCAATTTAAAAATAAAAATACAAATGAATACAAACAATCATTCATCTTTCATTGCTTTATTTCATCATAAACATTCTATTTTGTCGAACTCCGTTAGTACTTAGTTCAAAATACTTTTTTGACGCACTTCTTTCGCTTTGCAAAAACAAGGGAGCTAAAGAATCTCACAAATCTTGGGAACATAATAGCTGACTAGGGATGAAAAGAAGGAGAGAGGAGGCAGATGACTATTTCTTTCAAAAACTATTACTAATAAGGGTGTATATCTGGAAAGAGAAGTGTCTTCGGTTTCTATTCTATAAGAAATTTAAACGAACATGGACCAGCATCTCGAACACTTTTCAAACGAGTCGGACAACGGAAGAACATGGTTTCGTACATTTTTGTTATTCTAATTCGTGCACTAAATGAATTTATTTGAGCGGACTCATATAGACATATTTTGATTTGACTGGACGAAAGTCTGAAAGTTATAAAATATATAGCCCTAACTATTATGCTTCATCATCGATCTGAGACTGCATTTTGCGATATTGAACTTCACGCCCTAGTAATCAAGACCGGGCCAGGCCAGAGATTGAACCTAAAAAACCTGCCAACCATGAACATAACAAATCCAAAAACCTATGACAACCGCTGTTATACTATCATAAAAAGCACGGTTCCACTCAAAAAATTACTTTATCAGAAGCCCATTAAACATTAGCCCAGGATGATAGCAGATTTAATTACACGGCCAATTCTGCTTGTTTAGTCGTTGGAACCTCTATCTATCTATATATATATATATATATATATATATATATATATATATATATATATATATAGACACACACACGACAAGATAAAGCCGGCTGGTTTTATTTTGAGATTTATATTTTATATTTTCAAAATTCATTACGAATTATGAAGAGAGTGGAAGATGATGGAGAGACGCCGGGATGGCAAAGTTGATGTATGGACGGCGTGTGGATGGATTGTTTTTCGTACTTTTGTTGTTTTCCAAAACACAGAAGTCAAACAAATTTGTTTCCCATTTTGGTTGTTAACTACATTTTTTAAATCGGTTGTTTGTCAAAAAATAGATGCATCGTGCAATTTTATAGGAGTGTTATGGTTGAGGTAACCATCGTTATTACCACTAACCGTAACCGTTGTTGACTGTTATAAATTCTTATAACCATTACCGCAACCGTCTATGATGGTTAACCATTATATTTTCAATTTTGAAGCATGTTTTACATTTATTTCAATTATATGCATTATTGATAATAAATTCATATAGCTCTGTTTTTTGCAAATTTATTTGATTATTTATAAAATGTACAATATGCATGCATATGTTATTAGTTCGTAAAGTCACATATTATTAATGTACAGCTTATTCTTCTAACTTAAATTACTATTTTTTATATCTTAATGTTAAATATTATACAAAACAATCATGTATGGTTAGATGGTTAACCGTGGTTATCTAATTCTTCAACCGTTACTGTACCTGTTACCATTATAGATGGTAACCGCATGAACGGTTGAGCGGTTGATGGTTCAACCGTAATAGCCCTACGATTTTACGTTTGGACAAAAACGTAAACTAAAAATGATAAACCAACCATGACCTAAGCTTCCATTTTGTTTATTATTTTTAGTTTTGTGTTTTTGTACAAAAGCCGTGCAAATGATACACGTATTTTTTGAAAACAATCAATTTGAAAAATGAAACTAACATATAAAATAGAAAATAAATTTATTTTGCTTTTTGCGTTTTGAAAAATAACAAAAAATGAAAAATAATTCGTCCTTCCATCTCCAACTTCGTTTCTCTATTGTCGTTGTAATCATCTAAAATTCTAATTTTCTTTTCCGTTATTTTTATATTTTGTTATTAATGTCGGAAACAAACCAGTATTTTGGATGAATGAAATGCAAGGCTTTGAATGTGATATTGCTAAAGTCTGTATGCAACAAAGATTTTTTTCGCTTTTTTGTTATGTTTTCAGTAATTAATTTTTTTATGCTAACATATTAATCTTCATTTGTTTATATGACTGTAATGATTAACACAGTCTTAACAGTTAGGTCGATCGGTGTGGTCACGATAACTATGTTTCAAACCAATAAGGTATACACAGTACCGCTAACGAAGCCCAACAAAAGTTTAGCCCATTTAATACTCTAATAAGTCTTTAGGAACTTCATGAGTTGTTATCGATTTCAAGATTGTTGTAGCCCTGCTTAATAAATTATTATCCATTAGATAAAATTAATATTAACTCAAATTTCTTTTTAATATAAAAAATTTAATTAGCTCATTCTTTCAATGCCCCCTTCTATATTGATATGATAAAGACTTGCATTTCATTTACCTGTTTATAATATTAAAAAAGGTTTGCTCCTGATAACTGCTACTTGATTATATATATTCATCATGGCGTTTCATTTTTTTATTGGCCCAGGCAATATGAAACTCCAGCTTTGTCCCGGTATAGTACCAAAGGAGGATGAAGGTGGTTAAAGCATGGGTCTTTTGGATAATGATTTTACGCAACGTACAAAATATTACTAAAAATATGTTCGCAGTACGTACACACTTCATGGTGAAATCATTTTTTAAAAAAGAAATTGCATGTTCAAAGATGGAGGCAAATAAAGAAAAAGAAAAACTGCATTTGTACGAGGGTGATGTGGTGAACAACTGATGATGCAAAAGAAAGAGTAGTTTATGTGCAAATAGTTGCAACCATAGCACTAGGCCATCACTAGTATTTGTTCATGTCATTAAAGTAATGCTTTTCATAACCGACTAATTGCAACTTGTTGCAACAATCCAAATTTCGACGTTGTGGCCTCTCAGTCTCGTCAAAACAATCATATATTGTGTGTTGTTTGTTGCACATATTTAATTGGACCGTTTTTTTTTTAATCCTGATCAGTGATGATGGTATAAACCAATGCGTTTGAATTTGTTAGGGTTTGATATGATATTCCTCCCCCATGAGTCATGTGCTTAAGTCGAAAGCCACAAACTATATAATAACGTAGGCATGGTGCTCAAGTTCACACAAACGGTAGGTGTAAACAAGGTACTTTTGAGTTCTGATTGATTGTACTATTTTCTACTATAATTTAGCACTCATGTTGTGGATCATTATTTTACCTCTGCTTTGTTAGCCTTTGGGCCTAAAAGAATTATTTGTACACGACTCGTTATATTGAAACAAAATTGCTATTAAGACATATTTATCAATTATATAATGGGAACACTTCAGCATGATGTAGTTTTTTTTGCAATCCGCATAAGGATAATATTTCGATTATATTTTAATTCAATCTATTTTCTCACCTTCTATCCGATGGTCGTTCATTCTTATATTACGCTAAATTCACAACTACTAGAAATTAAGATTTTTAATTTTTATTTTATTTCTAATAATGATTTTATTTGAATCATCACGCATATTGATATATTATTTTATATGCGCATGCATTGCATGTATAAAGTACGGATCAATTGTATAATGCAAAATACGTTTAAATGTTACAAGTTCGATTTTCGAGATTGACGCATGTTGCATTAATGAACTATGTTAAACAAAATGATGAAGTGTTTTTTTGCAATGTCAAATATACACTTGCGTAAGTCATTCATAAAAATTAAATCAATTTTTGTTTTTATCTTATATTTAATGTCCATTCATTTCGACTTAAAATATAATATTCATATCGTTACACATTTTCGACAGGTAAAGACCTAAGACCAAATTAAGAATGTAAACCATAATAATATATTGTAAATATTGTATAAATTTTAAATATAACCTGCAAAAATATGTTTCCGTATGTTAAGGCTTGAATAGAGATTTATTGTACAGATCTAACTATGTATTTGAATCTACGAATTGAATATAAGATGTTTTATATTATATGTTATTTCTTTCCGCCACGAGTTCAAAAACTAATTAGCTAGATTTTGCTTTGTTTACTTGTTATCATATCATAACGACTTGTCGTTGTCGGTCTTCGAGATGTTAATGTCGGTTCGGATGTTGAATTCAAGCGTTGAAAAAAAGAGGGTTGTTGCAATAAAAATGTAAAACGAGTGGAAAATAGGCAAATTAAAGTACATGACACAAAGATGTAGAGTGGTTCGACTAGGCTTGTCTATTTCCACTACAAAGATCTCTTATTATGTTTCTCTCTGACAGTTATAAAAAATTACAAGAGAATAAAAAAAATTTAACATCTAGGATTTACTTGCTGGAAATGTGTATTCTAAGCATAAAAATCAACTTTCAACCAAAGTTCACCCCATTCTATGTTGCATGCCATGACGTATTTATAGTAAATGAGCACTACAAGGAATACAGTCATATCTGACGGCTCCAATCCGTTGGAAATGTCATCGGTATAGAGAACACGACTTTCGTCCATTTTCGATGGAAACGACGACAGCTTTACGACGGTCTCCGACGGCAGTTCCGACGTTTTTTCCGACGATACTGACGTCCATGTGGCTTAAAACATGCCAGAATACTATTGGACACCATCAGAAGCCGTCGGAATATTTCGACCTATAAGCCGTCGGAAAACTCAAACATTACCATCTCAAACTTAAACATTTCCAATCAATACAAACCAAACCTTCCATCATCACCCAACTGCAATATCAAAATCCAACATCGATGTACAATATATGCATCCAACATCAAACCCCACAAATCAATATCAAGCACCAAATGTTCACAAATTAACCTCACCATCTCGCATTGTATATATACACAAGTTTCAAACACAAAAACTTCAAAATGTACCTCATGACTCGTCATCGGCTCCGGAACCACAAGTCGAAGGGAATGCTCCATGATGCTCCATATACTCGGCCAAACGCTGATTCAGTTGCTCCATTTGCGCTACTCGGAGGCGGTTCTGCTCTTGCAGCCGTGCAATTTGCTGTCAAAACTCATTAATCTCAGCATTGTCCTGAGCCTTTTGATAGGCCTTTTATGAGGCCCGAGCCTACAAAACAAGTCGAAATATGTTTAAGTTATTGCGTAACTTTTATAAAATTAAGCAATTTTTAAAACTTAGTTAATTTTTATAAATTACAAATTGATTGTCGTAGCCATAGCGACTATTTCTCTGTGTCGAGTCCATAACGGAGTCGAAGACAACGTCCTCCTCATTAGTGGCCAATTGCTCCCGTCTAGAATGCTCAAGCATCTGCGCACGTGCTTGCATAAATCTTTCCTGGAACAAAAATTAAATACAAATAAATATTACATAACATTATTATAATATTTTATAGCTAATTAATTAAAGTGATCAATATTAATAACTTATAACTTAAAATATACTTACATATACGGCATATGCTTTATCATCCTCATGCTAGGCATACGTCACTGATCCCACGTCGTCGGTATGTCTGACGGCATGAGTATGCGCAAATACATCCATATACGAAACAGGAGCTCCACTCTTTTTTGCAATAATTGGTGTATATTATGTTGTTTATACAAATTTATACAACAAATGTAATAACTGTTCATAATTGCAATTATAATTTACCAGGTCCTCGCGATGATGCTGAAATAATTTCGAGCCATCACGGTGTATGATTGGATTTTTCTGCATGTTCATCGAGTTCCCATCTGACTCCGCCTGCAAATTAAAAATTAAGATTATATTTTACAGGTATAAATTATGTATTCTCTACTGAACAAATTAAGGTGACAACTGATAGACGTACCCTGAATTCATCGCTACCTCACCATGCGACCCAAGCATCCCATACACCGACGCCCATCCAATTTGGCTTCTTCCATGATTTTCTAATGGTAGACATCGTATCCCGGTAATTCTTTGCAACTTTGGAGTTCCAGTGGCGCTGGCGAAGAGAAACATCCTCCTTTTGAAAGTCTACCGTACCACATATATATGTTGAAAAAATATAAGTTATACATTTATACTTTGTCAGTAAATTGTAAAGTGATTAAATATAATGGTATATAATTTTACACTTACCAAGAAGTCCTGCCAGATGCTTTTCCGGACATCCTCGAGGATCCTACTTCATTTCGGCCAGCACGTAGTCATATGGCTCATGTATGCCTGTCTAGATATGTTGAGCATTATATTTGAAGGCTCAAGCTTAAAACCCCTGCATTAAATATGATACAGACAAGTCATGACTAATGTATCATACAAAATATTTATAATGCTGAGGTAAGTTTAATACTTACAAGCCATCTGCTTTTGGTAGCAATCTAACCACAGTACGTGGCGCCTTCTATGACAGGCTGTTGCCATCATCTTCGATGCGAACGGTCCCTCTTTGAGACGAAGAGAGGGAACCGGACTGCGAAAACTCCGCCGCCTAAAGAAAGACATCAGTAATACATGTCATATATATATATATATATATATATATATAATTTTATTATGGCAGAACATATCATTCAATATGAGTAAACATATCAAGATTTAACATTAATAATCGCATATAACATACAAAAAAAGTGTAGCATCAATACTTCCATAAATTACCTTTTTTCAACATGTATGCCATTAAATCAGTCCTCATCGTTTTCTAATTCAGACTCGGTCTAGTACTTTATATTGTTTTCCTCTGTGATTTCAAATACTTCTACTAATAATTTGATAACATTTAGAGGTCCAAAATCGGTTTGATCATCTGTTATTGTAATTTCGTCATTTACCTCGCTATCCGCTTGGTACACTTGTTAGTTTGGAATAATTTTTCCATAACACGTAAATCTTGCCTTCATTTTAAAAACTACCGACCAATCTGATTTATCTCTTTTTAGAGATGGATAAGGAGCATAATAAACTTGTAGGGCTTATTTAACTAGTATAAACGTATCATACTTATGATAACGTGATGTATGCTTTATTTCAATAATATTATATTTTTGGTGCACCTTGATTCCAGAACTTGGAATATTACTGAATCAGTTGCATCTAAACAAATAAACTTCTTCCACAGGTCTGATAAAATATGTTAATTGCAAAACTTGAGTTAACACACCATAAAAATCATTTATGTGATCATTCGGATCATCGCCGCCTTTAACATATACACCGGTATTGTTAGTTAAATTTCAGCCCCATATTCTTTAGTGTTGAATTTGTATCCATTGATAAAGAATATTGGATATGCCTTGACTTTCCTTTTCGGTCTCATCGCAAGATATTTCAACCCTTCGTCGACCACACAATTTATCGAATCATATACGTGGTTCAAAATCCAAGTAGCAAAATTTTTGCTGATAACGCCGCTTGGATGCTGTGATTCGTAAATACTGCATATATAGAAAATATATCGCATTATGATTAATACACACATGTATTATTTAAGTAAATAATTTTAGATGTGTTATTTAGTAATACCTAACAAATGGCGCAAATTCTGCACAATTAAGAAGAACATATATGTGGGTTACATGGTAATCTCTATCGTCTAACCATACCTCCACACATTTTTCAACAGGACGTCCCTGTTGTCTAAAAATAGATAGCATTGATTCAAAAGGATCTTGTTCAATGCCCTCATCATTTCGCGTAGCACTTTCAAAAGATAAGTTCACATGGTCACTGAAATAATGAGGGAAAAAGAATGAAGCTTCTTCTTCGATGTATATTTTGCATATCGAACCTTCAACTCGTGCTTAGATGATTTAAGTACCTGTTAAGAATAATTATAATTAAATTTTATTACATGTAGTTAAACTAAAATTTAACATACTCGATATTAATACCTTTCAAACGAATACATCCATCCATATTGCACAGGACCTCGATGACGTGCTTCAAACGGAAGATGAACACATAAATGCTCCATTACATTAAAGAAACCCGGGGAAAATATTTTCTCTAGTTACAGAGTGGTATAGGAATTTCTTCCTCATTTTTACGTAGACGATCAACTTTTAACCTAGTTGAACAAAGCTCTTTATAAAACAAACTAAGTCTGTTATAACCGTCCAAACTTTTGTGGGCAACAGTTCTTTGAAAGTGACAGGTAATAAATGTTCCATCATTATAGGACAATCTTGACTTTTCATCCCACTCAGTTTACAGTTCTTATAGTCGACGCATCTACGCAGATTAGAGGAAATCCCATCAGAAAATCTTAATCCTTCCACCCACTTTAACAGTACTTTAACTTGGTTACTGTCTAGCTCATAGCATGTTTTGGGTTTTTTGTGTCATTTGGCTTCATATGAAGCTCAGGACGATTGCATATTGCCTCTATATAACGTCTTGATTTCAAATCGTTTTTAATCTTTCCTTTAACACTCAGAACTGTGTTAAATACATTATCGAACACATTTTTCTCGTTGTGCATCATGTCGATATTACAACGAATTAGGAGATTTTTCCATTAAGGCTACTCCCAAAATATACATTGTTTGCACCAATTATAAATCGTTGATTTATCTTAAATTTCAATTTGTTTGCCAGTTTCATATATCTTTGGATAATCCTTTACAAGGTCATAAATATCTTTGCTTGACCAAATTGTTGGTGGTCGCAAGGTCTCAAGTTTATTACTTGTAAAGTTTTTTTATCTTTTCTAAAAGGATGATTAATATGGAGAAAACACCGATGACAGTCAAACCATGAAATTTTCTTCCCATGCGGTAAAGAAAATACTCGTGTTTCTTTCATGCAATAAGGACAAGCTAACGACCAGCCGTACTCAAATCCGAAAGCATTGTATACGCAGGAAAATCGTTTATAGTTCACAACAGAGAAGCGAACATATGAATTTTTTTTATAAATGTTGTATGTTTCAACATCTTCATACCACAATGTTTTCAACTCTTCAATCAACGGTTGTAAACATACGTCGATTTCTTGTGTCGGATCATCAGGGCCAGGGATGACAATGGGAAACATATACGGTGTTTTCATACATATCCACGAAGGTAAATTATAGGGTGTAATGATTATAGGCCAAGATGAATATTTTGAACCAAATTGAGAGAGCGGTGAAAATCCATCCGTACATAAACCAAGTCTAACATTACGGATCTCCGCTGTGCACGGGGTATGTCTTATCAAAATGCTTTCATGCTTGTCCATCAGCTGGGTATGTTAACGTACCTTCTTCCTGTGTTCTCACACTTACAGAAGATGCATATAACCTTTGAAGCCTAGGAATGATGGGTCAGTAATGCACACTCCTGTACGAAACTTCATTTCCCTTCTTTTTTCTTGGTTTGTATCTTTCCTGATTATATATTTTACAATTCCTAAGATCGTTGTCTTCTTTCCAAAATAATATAAAACCATTTAAACATGTATCTATTTTTTGATATGGCAAACCAAAAGCTTACGTAAGTTTTTTCACTTCATAATGATTTTCGCACATTAAATTATCGGGTGGCATATTGTTATTTTACAACTTGTACTATAGCTGTAAACCCGGCTTCTATGAAATTGTATTTTGATTTCATCGCAATGTAATCTGCAGTTACTGATAGTTGAGTACCGCTTGTACAACCATCTCAAAGGGGTTTCTTAGTAGCATCCAATAAATCATAAAAAAAATTTGCTCCAATACTTGGTTCTTCTTCGACGTTAACATCGTTACCATCAACTTCAACAGTAGGGAACATTGAACGTGCTGCATCTTCAACCACATCTTCTATGAGATTCATCGGAACAATTTTAGTATCCACCTCCTCTTCCGAATGTACGTGATTAGGTGCTATAAGTTCTCCATGATGATCTCACACCAAATAATTCAGCACAAAACCACATTGGTGCAAATGAACTATCACCATATCCGATATCAGATGCTTTAATAATTTTCACCTACTATATGGACAATGAATTTCTTCATCGTTCCCATTATTACTTAAAGCGAATTCAATAAAGACGTGTACACCATTTTGAAAATGTTCACTTATTGAGCCTTCAATTTCTCTTCTTCGTTGTTACATCTAGCTCCGATCGATAAAATAATTGACCATTTTTCCTACTTTAAAACATAAAGACGTATTAATCATTTACGTGTTGACATTTTATTTTTCAATTAAATCATACATTTAAATTTTCGCAAATATATAATACTATATTTAATTTTATTTTCAAACGGATTTACACAAATTATTATATGAATATAATCTAGAACTTTTAGGTTATTGTTTTACACTTTGATGGTTGTTCATCCTACTTTCCATTACAAACATAGTAGTAATTATATTTTGTAAATTATTTCGTTTTAAACGATTCCACAAAATTTCGGCAGCACTTACCCTTGTTTCTTGTATCGTACACATGTGCGTGTACACAAGGAACAAAAAGAAAGCATTGTCGAAATTTTGTGAACCGTTTAAAATGAAATGATTTGCAAAATATAATTACTCTACTGCGTTTGTAACTTGTCCAATATAGGGGCGAATCCGACAAATATTATATCGGATGAATACAATTATTCGTTCTGTGATAAAAACGAACATCCATACAATGATCATATACAATACTTGTCAGACGAGGTCAAAAAACTTTCTAAGGGATTTATAAAAGGTAAAGCGTATTATACAACAATTTTCACAATAATTTATTTACATTCTAAGAAACGCATACACTAAATCGCCGTTTTCGTCATCTTGAAAACGCATACACTAAACCTTGAGCATCGACTCTAATTAATACAAACTTGCCCTAATACACGTATGCACTAATTAATCAACACATATACACCAATTAACGCACTTATACACTAAACTAATTTTTTTCTCAACATTTAAATGATAAACAATTATAATAACAACTTAATTAGAATTCAGTTAGGGTATAACAAACAATCAATAGAGTATTATACAACTATAACAATAAATTAACCCCAATTCAATAAATCAAAATTAATCAGGGTTTAGGAATAAAACCTGATTGAGATTGTTGAAGAGCCTAGGCTTGTCGAGAGTGGAGGACGATGAAGTTGGAGATGATCGGGGAGGCACGGGGGCTGGCTGACGATGGGAGGACGTGGTGGAGTTAGGGATTTGGTTGATTTGGGGGAGAGGAGATAATGAAGATGGCTCTCGGCCTGAAGCCTATATACACGATATTTTTTGAAGGCTTTCAACGGCCATCGACTACTAATATATGTCTGTTTTCGACGGCTTGTGATGACCACTATATTTTATTTATGAAAACGCCACGGAGATCATCAACCGTCGGAAGCTTCTGTCGTTATTTACTGTATTCCTTGTAGTGGAGATGGATGATGGACGGTTAGGATTGTGGAGTAAAATAGACAGGGATGTTATCCGGCTATTGGTCTGGCCGCATGGGCTGATGGAAGACAGCTACAAAGGTGAAATGGAATTGGCAGTTGAGAAGTTGTCAAATGTCCCTTTGTACTAGGTGCTTTTCTTGCATTTAATGTTGGCGGCGTGCCACATGAGTATGTATGCTTTTGTCAAATCTACTACACTACCTTGTACGATTGGCCGTACGACTTGTCGTTTACTTCGGTCGTCTATGTGACAGGACAAATGAGTAGCTTCTTCTAGGCTGAGTTGGCCGGTCGGTTGTTGACGACACTTGCTGTGGAAGCTAAATATTTCTAAGGACCAAGTTGTAAGGAATTTGCAGGTCCGGCTGTGAGGTGATGAGACGGGCTGCTCGAGAATAGTCGAAGGCGGGCTGTGATGAAGCCAAGTCAGGGACGGGTCACGCTTGAGCCGTGACTCATCAGATATATAATTTGTTTGAAGCCGTCTTGAGTTGAGCCACCCAACAATAGACTTGAAGGGTTGCTGAGTGGACTGGCTGGCTTAAGACCTGATTGAGTTTGGGTCGACATTGGCTGATTGGGCTTAGTCTGGGCCAACGTTGATGGGCCGGGTTTAGGTGCGTTGGGCTAGCATGGATTGGATCAAGTTGTGCTTAGTCGGTTTGCTAATTATACTTGCGAGGATTTTAAGCGACATATATCAACTCTCTTAACCATTTTGTGATCCCTTTCTGTTCATGTCCTCGGAGTCTATTTTGAGTTATTTGGAGGTGCCTTGAAGTTCAAGGTGTCTCTAGGGATGGGCATAGACCGCACCGCTATACGGAAAACCGTCCGCATCGGACTGCAAAAACGGTGCGGAAACCCGCACCAAATCATCTAACTAAAGCAGATACACCAAACCGGACTCACCCGCATCGATACGGTTCATTTGCGGTTTAGACGATTGTACCAACCATATTAAACTGGACCGAAAATTTACACTAGTAATTTTAGCAACTCCTATCTTATTTTAGATTATAACGATGTACATTCTATTTTTAGCGTATGCTATTGTTATATTAATAATAATCGCTGTCATAAATGAAGAAGTTATAGTTTTGGTATAATATTTTTCATCACATTTTTTTTGGATAAATGCTAATTATAATCTTATCCTAGTCATTTTCCTTAATGATTATGCATTGATTAATGTTGATATTTGGTTAATCTACCAAAAAAAATCTAACTTGTAGGTAAATGTCAAATTGAAATATTCATACAGTAAAGAACTAATCTTTTATTTCAGTATGACATTATATGTTTTAACCTTTAAGTGTAAAAGTTTCACACAGCTGCCTTCGTAAGTTGATTGTTGATGGAAGTAATTCTCTTATTTCATATTTAATATGGATACAAACCAGACCGGACCGAAACCGAACCGTATTACATTCAAACCGGACCGAAACTGAACCGTTTAAAAGATTAATATAATGGTTTGTATTTTTGATTAACCGTTTGATGCGGTGCGGAAGCGGTTTGGACTCCAAACCGTACCGAACCGACCCGTGCACACCCCTAGGTGTCTCTATTACCTTATAAGAGCATTTTTATCTGAATAGTGAGGCATGAAATGAAACGTCAATTCCTTCCATTCTTTCAGTATAAAAGTGAAAGGAATTGACATATTTTTTTGAAATAAAACTAAATCTTTATAAACGATTTTCAGAAAACCATTTGGTATATAAACGATTTTCAGAAAACTATTAAGTATATAAACGATTTTCATATATGAAACTAAAATATGTTGTTTAACGGGATTTAAAAAACATTTATTTTAAACGATTTTTAGAAAACGTTTAGAGATTCACGTTAAAAATAAAGTACGAGTAATTTCCCTTTTTCCTCAGCCTTCATTCAAATTGACATTGTAGAGGGACGACGACGAAAGTGAAGGGGCAAAAAAAAAGGAAAAATAAAACAAAGGAGTTTGGGGTAAGCAACGTGCTATTATTTTCTCGTCAATTCCAAATAATTTCATTGCTTTGCATTCTTCGAAATGCAAGTGTTTTTTTTTCAATGTGAAAGAATAATAACATGATCAAGTTAAACATTAGTGCGATTTGCTGTAACGACATCGATAACCTATAAACAAATTTAGATAACGAGAACGAGATACACAACATCGTCAAAAAGAATTTCTCAACGATCAGGGAATTCGATCGATAGCTCTGACGATATTTTCAACATAACAGCACATGCCGACCAATAATCAGCCGACACGCGGAGAGAAAAAACAAAAGAGTAGGCTGTACACAACCACGTCTATAACGCTGACGTGTCGAGAAGGGCGATCACGAGGAGATCTGACCGAATCTGTTGAGACGGTGACGCCATAATAACCATACCCTTTAAAAAGGGTACTCGTGTCCAACAGTCACCATGCAAATGCAAGTGGCACCACCAGTTGCCAACTGAAACGCTCCCCTTTTCACACGTGTCCGGTTTTCTTGAGGAACCGAAAGTAAAAGCGCAACTTGGCGGGCCCGCACTCACCATAATTGCGAATGAGTTCGTACGCCATTGGCGGCACGTCGTTGTCCGCGTTCGCTGTCTTTTTCCGTTTACGGGTTCTTGGTGTACCCGTCACTGATATTGGCCAGTCCACAGCTTATCAGATGCTTCTAATTAACAACGTTTAATGAACTATTCTTTTATATTAATTAACAAGGAGATTGCTCTGCTGAGTCACTCGTATGGACTCCATGTATTATTTTCGTTTTAGCCCAGAATTAGAAGGAAATGGTTACAGTGTAACTTATTTTGGACCTACACATGTCCACGTCTTAGGTTCTCGGTCGACTTTGTTAAATACGTTAGAAATTTCTGCACATAATTTTCGTGATTACATAATATTTGATTAAAATTTTGAAGTGCAGAAAATGATGCATTTTCGAAAGATATACAATTATGTTTGTTTTGCATTATCTTATGCATTTTGCTTTTGTCGAAGCAGGGACATAACTAGTACGAGGATGGAATGGGCAACTGCCCTATTCAAAAAATTGAAAAATTAAATATAACTTCATCCCAAAATCCTATATACGTTTATCCCTCATTACGATCGGCTCAATAAAATCATATATTTTTAAAATGTTTTCTCTAACTCGTTTGAATGTGGATTTAAATAACTCAGATTCAACAAGCGTATAATCCTACTAAAATTCAAAAAGATAAGAACAATCTAAAGCAAGATTAAGGATTAAGTCTAGTTATATGGACGTGTTATTATAACGATAATAAGATGTAATTCATCGTCGTTATATCAATATGGGACCGTGTCGACTCGATTCAAAAACAATAAATAGAAATAAGGATAAAATGTTGCACGTAATATGAATGACTATATCTATGTTAATGGAATTAGGTAAATTATTTATTTTCATGTGCATGAAGATGATAAGATTAATTATGCTGAAGTTGCTCAATTAAAACATTTTCTTTTCCAATTAATGTTTTATCTCATAGCCAGTCCACCACAAACTAAATTTCTAATTAGGTCGCTATGTTGAAGAGATAGCAATATTAGCTGGACATTCTGAAATAATTTGTGTGTTTCGATATACATAAACTTCTAAATAAACTGATAAAAAAACGACCATGTGAATGAGCACATAGGTTTGAAACTAGGAATAATGGCTGCAAAATACTAGTCACATTTTCTATGGTTTCATGAACTAAATAAATCTTCACCTTTCATTTTTTTACTTTTTATTTGCTAAAACCTAAAATAAAATAAAAGATGAACAGATGGATTTCAAGAGGTGCAGAGGGACAATTGAAAATTAGACAAGATGATTACTTGCAATGAATAATATATGTCAAATATCAAAGAAAGACACTTGGACACTTGGGATTCGTGCATTTGCATATTGTTATTGTCTAGTATACCAAAACAGAGAATAATCAAATATAAACTCGTCGCACAAGTTTATAACTCAGATTTCCAGTACTCTGGAATTCTGTATTAGATTATTTGAACAATAAGTATGTTGTAATTAATTTACAACAACAACGTTATACTATTTCAAGAAATAGCACAACTAAAAAACGGAAAGAATAACTAGAAATCTAACCGTATAGCGTCTGAGGCTTGTCGTAACAATTTCCTTAAAAAATTTATTTCAAAATTCTCCCAAGATACAACAGACGTAATCTGCACGAGATTGTGATGTGTATGATCTTCTGTGTGATAAGACTAAATATGATTTTAAGAGATGAAGAGATAGAAGAGATAATTCGGTTTGAAAAATGAGTGAAGAAAGTGATCAGGTTTCCTCCTTATTTATAGCCGAATTCCCAACGGCTGCATCCGTTGAGAAAAGTCGCACCTCTTCGTCAAAAAAGCGTTACTGTTCGCAACAGTCACTTTCTTTCATTTGCAACGCTCCAGAACTGTTGCTGTTTGCAACAGTCGCGTTCGTTCAGTTGCAACGCTCCAGAACTGTTGCTGTTTGCAACAGTCGCGTCCGTTCAGTTGCAACACTCCAGAACCGTTGCTGTTTGCAACAGTCGCGTCCGTTCAGTTGCAACGCTCCAGAACCGTTGCTGTTTGCAACGTCGCGTCTCTTCATCGCATCTATTCATATTCAAACAGTAAAACCGTTCACTTTTATTTACCAAAAATATAACCGGACATATTTTTGGTGATGTGGGATATATCTCATTCACCATCTAAAATGAATTCCAACAATCCCCCACATGAATGATGATATATCTCTCCCCCACACAAAGTGTAATATCACACAGTTCATATGAAAATAATGCTATATCGAAGATAAGTAGATATTTCACTTTGAACTTTCCCTAGTTAAAACTTATCAGATATACTTGGCTAATCGGTGAATTATTTCATCTTGAACCGTCAGCCGTTATTGTATAACCGGACAATAAGCTTTACAAAGCATTATTTCCTTCACATCCAATCTCTTGGTTGTGTTCATTTTGGTCCTGAACAATTTTTGTTCTACGAGTATTTTTAGAGAATAAAAGCCTTTTAATATTCTCATAGAGCCGACCCAGCTCACACTAACATAGGTGATCGCAACCATTAAGAGTATCCTACATATACCCCACTTGTTATTTCCAAGATATGGTCATCATTAAAAAACATAGTTTTAGCCTTTAAATACTTCTGTAGGCATGCATTTATATTGTGCACCATAGGAATGGAGTTGGACTATGTCCACGCAAATGCATTACGTCTTGAGTTATTCAGAACTGGTTTGCCTATTGATCCTAGACCGTGGGATCTCCAGTCGCTAGGATAGGTTTCCGTATAAGATAACTCTTTTTGGTTTAGGCTTTTAAATCCATTCCCCTCGATGCGCAGTCAATTTTCTCTCTTGATAAACCTTTAGTAAATGGATCCGCTAGGTTATCATTTGTTCTCACATAATCTATAGAAATAGTTCCATTTGAGAGTAACTGCCTAACTGTGTTATGGCGTCGACGAATATGTCGTGACTTTCCATTATACACAAAGTTGTGCGCTCTGCTTAGCGCAGCTTGGTTATCACAGTGTATGCATATGGCCGGTACAGGTTTAGGCCAAAATGGAATATCTTCTAAAAAGTGACGAAGCCATTCTGCTTCTTCGCCTGCTTTATCTAAAGCGATGAACTCTGATTCCATAGTGGATCGAGCTATGCATGTTTGTTTAGTAGATTTTCATGACACTGTTGCCCCTGCTAGGGTAAAGACATAACCCCTTGTCGATTTTGATTCCTCTGAATCTGCAATCCAGTTTGCATCACTATATCCTTCTAAGACGGCAGGATATTTTCCATAATGTAAGGAATAATTTGTGGTATTTTTTAAATATCCAAACACTCTCATTAGTGTTTTCCAGTGTTCCTTTCCTGGATTGCTTGTATACCTGCTCAGTTGACTTACTGCATAAGTTATATCTGGTCTTGTGCAATTCATGAGATACATGAGACATCCTATTACACGAGAGTATTCCAGTTGAATTACACTCTCATTAGTGTTTTTATGCAGTACTTCTGATGGATTAAAAGGTGTTCTCACTCCTTTAATTCCATAGTCTTGGAATTTTTCAATCACTTTGTCTACATAGTGTGACTGAGACAATTCAATTCCATTAGGAGTTCTTATTAGTTTGATTCCCAAAATAACGTCTGCAACTCCTAAATCTTTCATATCGAAATTGCTAGTTAACATCTTCTTTATGGTCTCTATTACCTGAGTATTTGGACCAAATATTAACATATCGTCTACATATAAACAAATCATCACATATGATTGTCCAATTTGTTTATAATAAACACACTTATCGCATTCATTTATACGAAAATCATTTCTCATCATGACACTATCAAACTTTGCGTGCCATTGTTTTGGAGCTTGTTTTAGTCCGTATAATGATTTTACTAATCTACAGACTTTGTTTTCATTTCTTTTGGAAACAAAACCTTCAGGTTGCTCCATGTAGATCTCCTCATCGAGATCTCCATTTAAGAATGCCGTCTTTACATCCATTTGATGAATTTGTAGACCATAAATTGATGCAATTGCTATTAGCATTCTTATAGAGGTTATTCGTGTTACTGGCGAATATGTATCAAAGAAGTCTACTCCTTCTTTTTGACGATATCCTTTGGCTACTAATCTGGCTTACTTATCGATAGAGCCATCTGCTTTCATTTTCTTCTTGAAAATCCATTTGCAGCCAATAGGTTTTATTCCTGGTGGAATATCAACAATTTCCCAAGTTTTATTACTTAGAATTGAATCAATCTCACTTTGGATTGCTTCTTTCCAACATGAAGATTCAGAAGATGACATTGCTTCCTTGTACGTTTGAGGTTCATGTTCTAACACATATGTGAAAAAATCCGAACCAAATTTCTTGGAAGTCCTAGCCCTTACGCTTCTTCTTGGTTCAAATTCCTCAATCTCATGATGAGTTTCATCTTCATGTGAATTGCTTGATTCTTCTCTTGTCCTTTTAGGGACATTATTCCCTTCATTCCTTTTGTGCGGAAACACGTCTTCAAAGAATGAGGCATCTCTAGATTCCATGATTGTATTCACATGAATATCAGCTATATCAGACTTGAATACCAACAATCTATAGGCACTACTATTTTGGGCTGGCCCTAAATAGTAACAATCTACTGTTTTTGGTCCAAGTTTGACTTTCTTGGGAGGCGAAACTGGAACTTTTGCCAAGCACCCCCACACTTTGAGGTATTTAAAACTTGGTTTGTGTCCTTTCCATATCTCATATGGAATTGTTCCTGTTTTATTATGAGGGACTTTGTTTAATATGTGATTAGACATATTTGAGGCTTCCCCCCACAAGTTCGTTGGTAGACCAGAAGTTAAAAGCATGGTGGTAATCATGTCTTTTAACGTTCTGTTCTTCCTCTCGGCTACACCATTTTGTTGTGGTGAATATGGAGCTGTTGTTTGATGAATTATACCATTTTCGGCACAGAACTGTTCAAATGGTGATTCATATTCTCCACCTCGATCAGATCTCAATATCTTGATCTTTTTATTTAACTGATTTTCTACGTTAGCTTTTGTTGATAGTTCAACTATTGTCATCTCTGTTTTAGTTAAAACAGTAAAATTCTTAAGATGTTGTTGTCTAGTATACCAAAACAGAGAATAATCAAATATAAACTCGTCGCACAAGTTTATAACTCAGATTTCCACTACTCTGGAATTCTGTATTAGATTATTTGAACAATAAGTATGTTGTAATTAATTTACAACAACAACGTTATACTATTTCAAGAAATAGCACAACTAAAAAACGGAAAGAATAACTAGAAATCTAACCATATAGCATCTGAGGCTTGTCGTAACAATTTCCTTAAGAATTTTATTTCAAACTTCTCCCAAGTTACAACAGACGTAATCTGTACGAGATTGTGATGTGTATGATCTTCTGTGTGATAGGACTGAATATGATTTTAAGAGATGAAGAGATAGAAGAGATAATTCGGTTTGAAAAATGAGTGAGGAAAGTGATCAGGTTTCCTCCTTATTTATAGCCGAATTCCCAACGGCTGCATCCATTGAGAAAAGTCGCACCTCTTCATCAAAAAAGCGTTACTGTTCGCAACAGTCACTTTCTTTCATTTGCAACGCTCCAGAACTGTTGTTGTTTGCAACGGTCGCGTCCGTTCAGTTGCAACGCTCCAGAACTATTGCTGTTTGCAACAGTCGCGTCCGTTCAGTTGCAACACTCCAGAACCGTTGCTGTTTGCAACAGTCGCGTCCGTTCAGTTGCAACGCTCCAGAACCATTGCTGTTTAAAACGTCGCGTCTCTTCATCGCATCTATTCATATTCAAACAGTAAAACCGTTCACTTTTATTTACCAAAAATATAACCGGGCATATTTTTGGTGATGTGGGATATATCTCATTCACCATCTAAAAGGAATTCCAACACATATATGGTTGTTTTAGTGTTGGTTTAGAAATTCAAATATTTAGGCTATTGTTACCAGTCGTGCCTTTTTAAATTTTAGAATGGTTAATTTTACTTTTATATAACAGACGTGCCTTTTTCAAAAGATGTTTCGTTCTCTATATTAGCAAAGTGTTCTAGAACATATGAATACGCTTCTCTCTCTTCATTTTTCTTCCATTGTACTGCATTGATAAAGCAACATATACATTCTTGTAGATAAACTTTTTTTTTGAAATATAACATATATCCTATGTAGGAGGAGAGCACTCATACAATTTTATTATGCACTCAAAATTTGAAACTGCCAACAAGTCTTCCAAGTAGCAAAACCCTTCGTATATAAAGAAAATAAAATAAAAAACTCCTTCCAAATTTAGTAAATAGAGATAGAATGAGGTATAAAAATTAAAGTGAGTATTAGGCTCAAGTCCCTCATAAGTTTCAAAATACACAAAAACCCCAGTAAAAAAAAGTATGTAAATTAGGTCCCTAGAATTAAGTTACTAAGTAATTGCATATAGTTATGCAATTATTCACTGAATAATTGCAGACATTTATGCAATTATATCCAAAAGTTGCATAAATTTATGCAATTTTTTCGGTGAATAATTGCGGAAATTTCCGCAATTTTTTTGGTGAATAATTGCGGAATTTTCCGCAATTTTTTGAAAAAATTACGGAAATTTTTGCAATTTTTCAGTGAATAATTGTGAAAATGTCTGCAATTTTTAATATAATTGCATAAATGTCTGCAATTATTCAACGAATAATTGCATAAGTGTATGCCATTATTCGGTAACTTAATTCTAAGGACCTAATTTGCAAACTTTTTTTTACTGGGCTTTTTGTGTATTTTGAAACTTATTATGGACCTGTGCCAAACTGTCCCAAAATTAAATCCTAAAGCTAAGCTATCAGTCGACAAGGAGAACTTATGTAATGATAAATAAATTAAATATAAGAAATGGAGAAGTAGAAGAAGCCAATATAATATGCGAGCCCATGCTACAAAGCAGAGAATGAAGTGCTAAGGTATGGCAAAAGATGAAGCACAACATCGCTATGCCCATCGGTCATAAGCAATCTAAATGTTAATCAATCCCTAAATACTCTCACGGTATATAAGAACTCCGGTCCTCATCATCCAATAAAGCTAAAAAAACCCAAAAAAGATGTGAGACCAACACACATATATGCATATAAAGGAATTTATATACATACATGTGAATGAGTAGAAAAAAGGAATCGAAACTACTATTAAGCTAGTTTTCAATTAAGAGAATATCAGTCGATGGGTTATCAATGGAAGTGAAAATTGGGTTGGCCATTATAGTCGTGTTTGTTGAGGCGAAAAAGCGTAATGGCATAGGACAGACAATCAGACGGCTTACTCACATGATTAAACGTTCTCTCATTTCTTTCATACCATAGGTACCGTCAAGTAATGGTGAAGATAGTGTCAAGAAGCACTATATAGCCTTTAGTATAGCAAAATCTAAGATTATTTCACCAGCAATGAGAGGTCAAATCCCTAGTGGTCAGGTTAAGCCCAAATTTTTTGAGGGTGTTCATCAAAACAGAGTTAGTTAATGGACAACTATAGTATAGATGGGCTATATTTTCTTGGCCCGAATTGCGAAACACTACAAGAAAAATAGTCTTTTATAGCGGCATATAGCCGCTATTAAACACAACTATAGCGGTTTGATAAACGCTGTATATCGACGTGTTATAAAAAAGAATTGCACATTTATAACACAAAAAAAACCACTATAAAAGAGCATGATTTCATAGCATATATATACCGCTATAAAATGTGTAGATACAATAACGCCTATTTGCTGCTATCCTTTGACAGTAACCTCATACATTGCATTATCTTTTTATAGCACTTATGTCATATAGTTATAACGTTTTTTAGGAGCTATGCTTTATTTTACTATATATTTGATGCCCCCACTATTACATTTTAATAATAACAATCAAATTGAATCTTCTTTAAATAGATAACAATTTGAACAATGTATGAACGAAAGAAATATAATAATCAACAAATGTAACGCATATTCATGATAACAAAATAAAGTATTAACTTACAAAAAATAAGTTCAATACATGAGTTACCAAATTCAATACATATTCATGATAACAAAATACAACATAGTTCAAAGTTAATGTCTACAAGTACCAAATGCATCACTAAGAACTTGAACTGCTCAAAGCCTTTCTTCATGCATGTCATCCTTAACATAAAAGATGCAAAAATACTTTGAACCTACATATTGTAAAGTTGAGAGCAGAGCTCGCAAGTTGCCTTTTTTGCTAGCAGCCCAATTTCTTATCTCAGCATCCAGTGTTTCATTAATTCTCTGGCAAGGGATGAAAAAACATAGAACAAGACTATTAAATAGGTTTTTATGCAATGCAATAATCGAAACCAATTTAAGACAGAAAGTTAAGTGAAACATTACTTATATACAGTAAAAAATACCTTGACCTTAAGCTCTACAATGACACCCTCCAGAGTTTTTGTGCTCCCTTTTTGTGTATCTTGCAGCAAACACAAACCCAAACTCAGCAATTTCATAACTCCATTATTTATCAACAGATTAACAAAATTTTATGATTTTATCGACAAGGGGTAAAAGATCAGTTTTGTTATCACAGCAACTACACAGAAATATTGAACATCCAAATCAGTTTTGGTGCACACTACAATTTAATTGAATATAGAGTACGCCTATTTTCAAAAACATATTAGAATTAAATAAAACCATAAAACACATCAAAAACCATTGTTGTACTTATAGAAAAAGCTTTCAAGAAATATTATATAACTTTAGTAATGGTTAATCTGATTCCTTCAAGAAGAGATGCCAACTGATCTCGTTTGCTTAACTTCAATCCATATGTATTTATATTGTATCATAGTTGTCTGTGGTGCAAAAAAAGATTCAAGAAATGTTGTTGTATGAGTTTATTACCTGTTCATAAGGAGGATCTTTATGAGCTGGAATTAACCGCGAAACAAAGTATCTTGCTTGAGAGCTTATTTCCTGCAAAAATAAAATGATAAAATTATAAGAGATATTACTGGATATTTGAATTAACAGATTTCTAATATGAACTCTCATAAATGTTTATTGGATTTCAGTAGAAGCGTGTCTCAAACATGTAAAGCAAGCATAATAACCAAACAAAGACTGTTTTTTATACATATAATTTGCAAAAGAAAAAAAAATCTTCATTGATACATAGGAACAAAAGAGCGTGTAGAACCTATAAACACAAGTATTTTGTGCATTTAAGCTATTCTTAAATGTTTATCTTGTAAGAAAAACATATGACTATATACCCTATGATATGTTCAACATGATTCAGCAAAGTAACAGGTGTCACAAAATTGATTAGTCAAAAGCTAAAAAAACATGCATCCCCAATACCCAAGTATTTTTTTGTTTTGTACAATCAAATAAACCATGGAAACTGGAAACATGACAAAGTCAAAGGAAAATTATAAAAAGAAGGGAAGTGAATTACTTTGAAAGCAAGGATGCGTGGAGCAGGAAATCTATGTTCAGTGAGCTCATCCGCTAATGTTCTGCAAGCTGCTAAAGCTGCCGCACTGTTCCTTTTTGATATGCCAACTCGGTACCCTACACAAGTTGCAAATGAAATTTCAGATACAATTAAAACACATGAAACATCAGCACATCAGTATAAACCAAAGATGCTACTTTGTCTTACAACTACATGTGCATCCCTTTACACATGAAATAAAATGGAGTAAGATTCCATGGCAACACTTTAGCGCCCTTATCATATTTTGCTACACTCCCAAATGCTACAAAATTTTGTAGATTTGGTCGTAACAAAATTAAGATCATCTTCATAAAATATGAGCTCATTTGAGTGTTTTTTGTATCTCTGTGTGTGTGTGTTTTATCGGTAAACATTGACTTATAATTTTGATAGGGCTGGCAGTTTTGAAGTCATCTCATCTCTATTGACATAGCTTTCAGGTAATAAACTTGATTGAATGCATAAACCTCGTTTGTTTTACATCAATTGGATGCCTAAAAGGGCTATGCTTTTATGATGTATGTTTGTTTTCTTTTTTGACACAACAATATAGTAAATCAAACATCCCATACTTTATGATTGATCTTAGTAATAGTTATAGAGGTAATGCCTTAATATAAATTTATTATGATTGATCTTAGTACATCAGTTAACTTTGATAATTAAGGGAATGATTTATGCCAATAGAACTATATATATCATAGTATTATCTGTTTTCGTCTTAATACGATATTATCTATTTTAAGTTGGATGCTTAATCAACGTGTGAATATCCATACAGTTTAACATTGAGCATAAGTATAGGTTTTATTCCGTGCAAATATCATTTTCTACAGACTTCACATAAGTATACACATGCATAACTTTTATGCATGATCGTGTAACAATTACTATAGTTAAAGAGCATATCTAGCTGCTTATCCAAAAAGTTGTAATTATTTAAAATTGATATTATAATATTTAAAATAAACACATATTTCAAGAAAAGGTTGTAACTTACTTGCTTACAGTTGTAATTATTTGTAAAAAGGATGACAATTACACAATGAAATGCTCATCATTATTAGTTTTATTTTATCGTTGAAAATTAATATATTATTAATTTAAGGCTTCCTCGAAAATGTTTTCAAATGCTTGTACTCGACTTACAATATTTATAAAGTGTAATAGTACTAGTCATGGTAGAATTCTGCTTGTACCTTGTATTCTTTACATCAGAAGTGAAGCAGTCGCTCGTTTGATTTACTCTTTAACATTGTCTCTTTTGTATATTAGGAATAGTAACCTAATTATGAAAGGTGGTTAAAATTATGGATTATTAAGTTATTTTCACTATTTAATTTTTGTTACGTGATTGAATTTCTGCTAAAATTGGAATAAATCACATCCAATAGCCAATGAACTGGTGGGTTTTTGTAAACAATTACTACGATGACTGCATGCTATACAACTAGTAATATAAGCTCAATTTGAAGATTAGAAAGAGAGGCCGGACAACCCATATAAGACACAGCTGACCATTTTCAAAACTGGTAAAACAAATCTCATTTTCATATTTCTAGAAGAGAACGCGGTTGAATCATCAAAAATAGCTAAATCAACAACTTATATAAGTAATAACTTTTCAACAAGGAGCACAAAATTAAATCTCTATGTTTGCTTGCTAAGGGTTTGCACTACTTACTTGTCTAACTCGGTTATATGGTTGTTTATAATGTAGTTTATGCACGTCGAAAAGATTTTAAGTATATAGCTTAAGTCACAGTCGATCCGTACAAACTTGAATATGATCACCACAATGTCATACAACTTTAACTATAAACGGAAAATTGATAGCCATTAGCATCATAATACCACAGCAGCTAGAATTTGCTTAATTAAATATCATGATCACAAAAACTAGAACTAACAGAGTTGCCAAAACAACTAAAATATGAATAGAAGAAAAGAAAGCTGTTGTTATTTCTAAACTGACTGTATTTCTGATTAACAAAGTAAAACTCAGCCAAGATTTCTGGATACACGTAATTTGTAAAATCGACAATATGATGGCACTAAAAAAAATCCAATGTCGAGGATTATAATCATCATAATTCTGTGCCATTATCCAAACACATAAAAAGATGCAGAAACACTAAAAACCATAGCAACTTATCTCAGTGCATCTCCTACCATAAATAGCTCACTTCACCTCTAAAGTTCATCCTGCATTTACAAGACAAAAGGAGCCATTAGCCAAAAATACAAATTCCAGTGCTCATAATTTATTTTTTTACTCCTTTTCCAAATAGACTTTTTTTGATGAAAAAAAGGAAAAAGAAGAAGAAGAAATAAAACTATTGTCAAAACAGATCCGGTTGAAACTTGTTACAAAAATTAACTCTCATTGTTACACTTGCATGTCCCAATTTCAAAAAACACACAAGCACATTCCACATATATTAACTTGGGGAAAATACAAAGATGCTGAAGGCGTATGGAGCTAGTCTAAGTAGTTACATAGTATAGAATCTAAGTAGTTACATAGAATAGAATCATAGTTTCAATGTGTCAATGTTTACTCTAGATTTCCAGATTTATGCTGCTATCTAAATTAGCTAGCTTGAGGTAATAAGAAGTAAAAATAAGTATAGGTTATGAGGCAAAGTAGAGAAAACATTACATGTTTTTCATCATCTTCATTATCATCGGCATCTGTATCACCTTCAGCATCAGCATCATCCAATGGATCTTCGTCATTTTCATCTGCATCGGAATCAGCATCCTTCTCTTGTTTGTTTTATTTTTCACAACAGAAAACGGAGATTAAATAAAATAAAATATTTTTGAATCAGACGACAAAAAAGATTATCGAATATGCAAATAAATCATATTTGTTAACAAATATTTAAAAGATTAGTTCATGTAAATACCTCTTCCTCTTTCTTTTTCTCTATTTCCTCAAATGCAGCTTTCTCGGCCTGCATAAATATTAACATCCAGGCTTAATACAGTAACCGTTGCATAAATACTAACATCTAATACTATCATAAAAGTAATTTCTATATACATACATCTTTGTATTTTCCCCAAGTTTCCTCAGCATATTTCTTTGCGTATTCAGGGTCATCGCAGACCAAAACATTGTCAAATAAGGTTCCCGACTTCACCTATATGAAAATTAAACAAAAATAACAAGTCAACAACTGCGCGCAACGAAAAAAAAACTGAATATTAAGTTGATTAAGGGGGAATGTCAAACACTTACTTGCCACAACTCAATGCCTACATATTTGAGCTTGTCGAAAGCATAGATGTATGGATCGTCCTTAAAGTCTGCAAAGATGTCAATTTAGTCATTATTTTGTTCACAAACCAGAATTGATCATTTTTTAAAAATGCATTAGAAAGAGATTATAAACCTGGGTTATCAATCATTGGTACCTTCCATTTTCCCTTGTAGTTAGGGTTCTTAATTTTCTGATAATACAAAAATATACCATAAATGACATGGAATAAAGGTTACATAAGTTAAGACTGCCACTGGTAATGTTACAAAAATATACCTTTTGTTTCCAGGGTCCCTTGTATTCATGGTTTGTTATTGTGGGAACAGTCCATTCACCATCTTCTTCTTCATTCCAATCTTCTGGCTGCAAAAGTACATATAAAAGAATAAAGGCTTCAATGATCCATACATCAAATTCAGTTATAAAAACAGACATATGATATAAGAACAGACATGAAATAAAAACAAACAAACCTTTTTGGCATCAGGGTCAGGAATCTCCTTAGGAATATCATCATAACCCTTCAAAAAATGAAAGCAAAATCAAATTTCAAAGAAATATTTTAAAGAGAGAAGCAAAATCAGACTATATGACAGGTGTTTTTAAGCGTAGCAATTTTAAAATAAAAGTTGGAAACAACCAATTACCTCAGGTTTCTTATCCTTGGGGTCTGGAATGTACTCCTTGTTATCATTTTGGCCTGTAATCTAGGGCAAGGGTACCTTTTCAATAAGGAGCACAAAATTAAAGCAAGCTAATTATACAGATTACAGGTTAATAATTATAAAACTATACCAAATTTAAACTAGAATATGCCAAATCAAAAGGTAGCACCTATTTAACAACAAAGAATCAATTGTTAGGCTGCTTGAAAGTAAATTTCTCATCTGATTAGAGCGGGAGTCGCCGTTAGGTTGGAGACCTGGAGCGGCTGCCAAGTCACCGCCCTTTGATGGAGATAAAGTCTGGAATCGTGTTATGTACTATGCTTCCTATCGTGGTGTCGCCTCCTACCAACGTCGCTCTCTTCATCGCGCACGAGTCAACCAATCTTTCTTTTTTTCTCTTACTTTCAGTGGTGAATTGATATCCTAGGGTTTTTTAATTTGGGATCTACCGATTTTGTGATTATGGAGAGAGAATAATTTGAGAAAGAGGGAAGAGGGAAGAAAAAAAGAGGGAAATAATTTGAGGAAGAGGGAAGAGTAAAATTGTGATAACCCGGATTTTGGAACATCTGTTAATGGATAATTAACTAGGGTTAATTAATAGAAATACTGATTTTATTTGGCTTAATAAATGAAATTCTGATAATTAGAATATATCTGGATATGTATATAGGTGAATTTGAACTATAATAAATATCTGGATAATTATTTGTTTGATAATCTCCTGATATAATTGTTGAATTTGACAATATTAGTTTAATGACCTTCTTTTATAAATATTCAATTTGGCAAAAATTTTATATGTTTTAATTTTGATTTATATAAAAAAAAAATTTATATCAACATAGATTAATAAAAAACAAATATTTAGTAGTTCAAAATATAATAACCTAGAATAAGATTTAACAAGGGTTTAAATACACTTTCTTTTATATTTGAAATTTATGCACTTTGTACATATATATATAGATAATACATATTAATATAAATACACATAAGAGATATTTAAAAAAATAAATTTTTAATATGTGTAAATATATATAGCATGTAAAATACAAGTGGAAGCTAAGGATAATATGAATTAAACATTTGTAAGCTAAAGATAACATGCAAAGACAAGTGGCATTAGTTTTTTTTAATTGGAAAGAAAATTTAATTAACATATTGGAAAACAAGGCTGTAGAGATATTCAATTTTTTTAACAAACCAGACTTTTTTTTTCTTTCTTCTCAAAAGAGAAATCAAATTAAAGAAAATCTGAGAAAACAACATTTTTCAAGTTTGCAACCTGATTCAAGCAATTCAAGTTCAACTCAATTGTAAAACAAAGATACAACAGGAACCAAGCAACAAATTAAATCAAAGTTCAATTTAACAAATCGAGTAACAGATTTAAGTCCAGATTGAATCAGAATCTCCAGATGAACTCAATAGCATTTAACATGTTCCAGGCCTCTGTTCTATATAAGGTGAGTAAACTAATTTTTTTTAAATCTGTTTAAATCTTGATACTTGAGGAAAATACTTGAGTAAGGTT
This sequence comes from Allium fistulosum, assembly GCA_030737815.1. Taxonomy (NCBI): domain Eukaryota; kingdom Viridiplantae; phylum Streptophyta; class Magnoliopsida; order Asparagales; family Amaryllidaceae; genus Allium; species Allium fistulosum. The sequence goes on along the minus strand of CM060902.1, from coordinate 1,330,388,938 downwards.
TTGATAAATGTTTGCATGAATATAAATATGCTTGCATGTATATAATATGAGATTATTTGAATGTGCATGTTTGTGTAAATGAATATATATCTTCTCTGTTTGAATCACAGACACAGATCAACATAACAAATTCAAATTCTCTTCATATGATAAATTTTAGGCTTTGATATCTAAATGAAAAATAATTATAAGAGTGTAACATCTTTTATAAAAATGGTTTCAAGAATTTACGTTAAGTAAATTTTTCAAAAAAAGGAAATTACAGAGAAAATGAATTCAAGTATAATTTTTGATGTTTAAAATTTCACGTTTTAATTATATAATCCGATTCGAATTGGCAAATAGTGATTTTTGATGTTAAAATAAAGATTTTTAAGTTTGGAAATCTTGAGAATTCTTGGGTTGAACGGAAAGTGAAATCATGGCAAATTCTGACGATGGGAGGTTGTGGGAAGATCGAGATCAATGCTGAAGGAAGTTCGGAGGTCAGGGGTCTTGGCAAAAATGGTGGATGGATTTATAGTTCGTCGAGGCGGCTAGTCGACGTTGAAGTAGGGTTTAACGAGCAGTTTTGGTCTTCGTTGTTCTTAAGGGGATGGCGACGACGTGGGTGAAATAGAGATGACCGGAGTGAGGGGAATCGATGCGTGGGACAGTGACGCAGTTCTGGACGGGATCGTGGGGTCTCTGGCGATGGTACGCGGCGGCGCGGGTGATGTCGTTGATGGGTTTGGGTTCCAGAAAGAACTCGATGTGCTCGTTTCCGATTTCCAGTGGGTATCATTGATTTGAGTGGTCAGACGACTCAGGGGAAGATCAGCGACTTGTTGATGGTCGGAGCGTGGATCAGAGTTGGTCAGGAATGGCGTGCACATGCACGTACACGGTTGCGTGTATCTGGAAGACTTGGGTTTGGGGAAGAAAGCGAATGCTCGGGTGTTTGTTCGAGAAAAATCGAGTTTTACTCGAAGTAGGACGAAACGTGGGTAGCTTCGAGTTTTGCTTCGGGAATTCTTTGGGTTTTACTCGGGTTTTTGCAAGTTTTAAATAAATTATGTTAACCAAGTAAATAAGAAGTAAATTGTTACCAGATTTTAAATATAAAGCTTGAACAGTTTTGAAGGTATGTTAAAATGAATGGGTGGTGTCTTAATTAATATAGATTAATTAATTAAGAATAAAAGAATAATTACTTAATGAAGTAATTTATGGATGTGATTAATTAAAGTGAATTTAATTAATGTAATTAATTTGAATTAATTAATTAGATTGATTAAATTAGGATAATCACTTTGAATAGCTTAAGTATAACTACTTAATGTAATTAATGAAGTATATTTACTTAATGTAAGTAATAAATGGAAAATTACTGAATGTAATGAATTAAGGGAAATTACTAAATGGAAATAATTAAATAAAAGTAATTAAAGTTTAATTACTTAGTGTAATTGATAAAAAGAATAATTACTTAATTAATTAAAGGATAGTTAATTACTGAATGTGATTAATTTATGGATAATAAATGAATGTGTTTAAATAAAAGATAATTACTTAATGTAAGTAATTATAGAATAATTACTTGATGTAATTAATTAAGGAATTTAATTAATGTAATTAATTATAATATAATTAATTTATGAAAGTAATTAAGGGTTGAATATTATTAATGGTTAAAGAATAATTAATTTATGTAATTAATTAGAGAATTAATTACTTAATGCAATGATTAATAAATTGATGTAATTAACTAAAGGATTAGTTAATTAATGAAAGTAATTAAAATTACTTAAGGTAAGTAATTAAATGATAGTTAATTAAATTAATTAATTAATGGTTAATTAATTAATGTAATTAATTTAAGAATAATTAAGTAATTAAAGGATTAGTTAATTAATTAAAGGAAATTAATTAATGATTAGGTAAGCAGGATTTAAATGGTGATAAAGTAATTAAATTAATTTATTTAAATTTATTTGAAATAATGTGACAAATAAATATTGCTTATGAATGATTGAATAATATTGTATACCTTAGATGGATAATATCTCTGATATATGATGTTATGATATGTTTGGTTTAACTGTGATAATATGGGTATCTATCGATGATGGATTACTGTGTAAATGTGACATCCTGTATTTAAAGTTTGAATTGTATTCCATTTGAATAACTTTGTTAAGATGACATTGGATTCGAAGAGACAGGAGTCGGGTATTAGTTAATACCCGAAACCACTTCGATTTGAAATCTTCTATAATTCTTTATAGATTGATATGTGAAATCAAATAGGCCAGTTTGGGATAATATGGATCATTTAAACTAAGTTGTATACTTAGATAGTGTTCTGTGAAAATAAGTGTTGACTATATAAGTTGTTTACTTATAGTAAAGTACGAGTTACCCCGGGTTTAAATAAGTTCTATGAATTGAAATTCCATGTTAGATAAGTTTACTCACGCTGGTTTCCAGCCTGACCCGGGTGTTACTTTGATGTAATGCTCGGGTCAGACCGAGTATTACAGATTTCAGGTAAGGACGTTCTGGAGCTCAGGAGGCGAGCTGGATGGCAGGAACGTATGGAGTGTATTCCGCTGTGTATATGAGACTGTGTAGTCTGTATAGATTGTTGTCTGGAACAAGTTGTATAACTGTCCAGCTCATGTATAAATGGTTATAACTCTGATGTATTAAATTGTAATTGACTGATACAATTTTCTTTGTGTAAAGAATATTATTTGATATTATATTTTATCCGCTGCGAATGTGAGAATCTGTGTTTTGCTCTGTTCTTTCTTCTATCTCTTTTCTTTTTCTTCTAACTATCTGTAAATTTCGGGTTCGAAATTTCCGGGTCGTTACAAAAATAATTAGATGAGGACGCGGCCAAGGGAAATAATTGGTGGTAGAAAGCGTTATGCAACCAAACACTGGCTCCAAATAAAAAAATTAGAATAAATAATAACACAATGAAATAACGCGTTATAAATTAGCGTTACAAAAGACTGTTTTTCTTGTAGTGAAAGGAACATTTTTGATCAATGCTCGTATTCTTCTTCTTAAAAATTCTATGGTGTTTAATTTGTTATTCAAAACCAACATGTGCAATTTAGTTTTGAATAGGGCATCTACTTTCTAGATGAATTTTAAAGTAATTAGTTTGGTCCCTGAGAAATTTAAGAACTTATAAACCGAGTTCTATGTTAAAGTTCTACCGCTGTCCCAACACCATATTTTAGAATTGATAGAGTTAAGGGTATGCCCTAGGGGCAATTACATAATTTGTTACATATATCTAACTCAATGACCAACCTTGTTCGAAATCAAAGGTATTTTCTTTCTATTATATACTTGAAATAATATGGTTATATTAATTAATTAATTAATTTAACTAAAATTATATTTAATAGAAATCCATAAATGGTATGTTCTGTTATAGTAGTTACAAAGTGTTGTAACCGTGAGTAATTTATCACAATAAAATAAATATATAATTTTAAATGTTCCTAGTCAAGATGTATCGAGACTGGATATCGATGTATCCGTTGAGGCTAAAATATGTAACGATCTCCTAATGTTGGGCAGTGTATTACTCATGGCACTGGGTGCACCTAGAGGTTACGTACTGATATTTATTGAATAACTATGGAGCAAGTCACTTAATAGTTTTATGTTGGTTAGTATAACTAAGATCAAATAGAAAATAACGATGTGATTGATTTACATAGTTCTCTCGATTTGAGAATATGTGGATCTTCGATATGAAAGCTCCATTTTGATTATAGTCAAACCATGGCATGACATTCCATCGAGTGATTATAGTTGGGTCGAGTGGAAGTATTGGAAGTGAAGCACTATTCAAGAAAGGATTCGTCTCCTTAGTTATATGAGGTTAGTATCACCGTCAACTCAAGTTAATTCAAAGTCAAAGTCTTTGGCAAGAGCATTTCAGTTAATAATAATTGTTATTATTGAACTAAAGACTTTGTGTTTGGACTAAAGAGTTGAATACAGACGACATTGGAATTTTAACCATTACCAAATTCCATAAGTCCAAAGTGATATAGTGTTGACAAAGAGAATTGATGTATATAAATGTCACTAACAGGTAATGCTTATTAAATTAAAATGAGATTTTACTAAAGCCGAGTAAGCGATAAATTTGGTCATAAAGTCAGACCACCTGCTAAGTGACATGTGAACGTTAACAGTCGAATAGTTTGAGTTAACTGTTGACCAAATTTACACCCAAGAGTTACACAACCGAAATAATAAATTCTATTTAGATCAAAGAATTTAATTAATTTATAATTATTATAAACTAATCATACCAATTAATATTTATGAAATATTAATTATAAAGTTTGAATTTTATTTGAGAAATAAATAATGTTATGTATTTTTATAATAGTTATAAATATATCAATCGATATGAGATATCTATAATAGAGTAAGTTAAATATAATTGTATATATTTAATTTGGGTCAAATGGGCTCATGGCTCATGTTGTTTGGAGATGATAGATGGCTGGTTTAGCATGCATAAGGTGCGGCTAAAACATAGGTGAGAGGGTTAAAGATGTATGGTTAAGATTGAGTGAGAATGGGTAATGAGATTTGCCTAATTTCTCTTTTATGAAACCATTTAAAAGTAGATCTAAAACCCCAATTCCAATTGACTTTTTGACCTTCATTCATCTTCCTTCTACTGGCCAAAATTGATCTCCAAACAACACTCAAAATCTCAAATCAAATTCAAGTAGAAATTAACGCTATTCGATAGTAAAAAGTCGGCGATTCCAAACAAGCAATCTGACGGATCAGGAGATATTCAAATAAGGGAATTTGTTATTTCAACGTGAACTCAAAGGCATCTATAATAGGTAATATTCATTCATATTATCGATACAATATCATGTTTTATAATCTATTAATTATGCACATCTGAACACATATGCAAATATTATTGTTATATAATTAGTTAGGTGAGATTTTTATACGTAAATGTTGTTGTCACAATCAGACTAGTTACGTGCATAATATTTGATGTTATATTCATAATTTAATTGCAATAAGTCATTATATGTTGAATAAAATTTATTTTATTATTATGTTAATATATATATATATATATATATATATATATTAATTTGTATATAAATGCATATACATTATTCATATAAATGCATATATGATTATATACTATATAATATTGATTCAAAAATTTTGTAATACTTTTTATGTTTATTATGAATTATACACTGAAAATTAATTTTATGTTATTAATATATATTTATAATAATTTTTTACTGATTATATGATTATTAATTTTATGTAAAATAATTGATGTTTCGAAAATTCAATTTCATATTTTTTTTAAATTAATATATTATATCATAAGCTCTCTGAAATTATTCCATTTTTTTTTTATCTTTTAATAATTAATTTAAATCTAGGCCAAATATTGATTATTTAATTAAAAGTGATATTTCATTTCAGAAAAATTTTAATTTTTTACTTAACCCCTATTATGTGATCCTAGATTTTCTGAATTTTTAAAATTTGAATTTTTATCATACAATCATTTTATTTAATTAACTGTGACCAAATCTATTAATTAATTTATAGAAAATATATATTAAAATTTTAATATCGTCAAATCTATGTTAGTTTCGAACTGAGAAATAAAAAAATTATTATATATATATATATATATATGTTTTGTATATATAAAAAATCATGAAATTATTTACCATTAATAATATATTCAATATTCATCAACATACATATATGTATAATTTAATAATTAGTTTATATTCGTATAGGTTATAAAATACACACACACATATACATTTATATATATATATATATGATTTAAGTTATTAATTATAATAATTTATACATATGTGTATATACATACATATATGCACATTTTCGGACGACATACAATGCACATAAAATGAGCTAATGTGTCAATTGCGATGTAAATCTCACATCTATATACAGACATGTTATACCATCCACAGATTATTATGTTACACATGCACGCACGCACACACATATATGTATATGATACATGTATATAAGTTAAATCAAAACAAATTAACTTCATAATACAATATATATATATATATTAACTGGGTTTTTAACCCAGCAGAATTCAATAAGAGTTAGAACATTCAGATTAAGCCTTGAGACTTGATCGAAAAGCCTAAAAATACAAGACAAAGGACCTCAAGAAGTTTTACCCAAAAATATATAATCTTTTCAGATCGGCATCAATCCGATCCAATTGGATCGGTACCAACCTGAATTGATGGTTCATGGTAGCCCTAATCCTTTTGCATTGTGACCCTATGCCTTAACCGCGCTCACCCGATAAGTTTGGCAACATTCCAAGCATCTGAGTTCAAGAAGTGAAGGTTCATCTGATTCAGAATGCAGTTCAATCTAACCCACAAGTGAATCATTATCAAAAACAAGTCAACAAGCTACGAAATTGCACAAAGGGCATCACTATGAAGTAAGAAGCTTGGCCAAACAAATCAAAGCTAAAAATAGGCTAAGGATTTGGATCGGTACCGATCCAATTAGGTCGGATCGGTGCCGATCTAAAAGGATGGCCAATTTTGGCTCCAAACTTTCCAAGCTCTCTCCGTATGACGATTATAAGCTTCTGACAAAGCGATCCTCGACCCAAGAGCTTTTCAACCCCTATAAATACCATCTCATTTACAACAGAAAATAGATCTGTTCTAATCTCTACTGAAATTCTGCCATCGTTTCTTCACTCTTCTTCTCCCTCACAACGGCCATTAAAGGGCAACTGAGATCCTTCCAGTTGTCCCTAACAAGTGTGTTTTGATCCAACTTAGGAAAGAAGAATCATATTGTAATCCAAACTCCTTTGTAACAACAGTTGATCAATAAAAGCTATAAAGTAGACGCATGCTCCGTTAACAGCCGAACCACTATAAAATCTCTTGTTTCTTTAGTTTTTCTGTGATTTACTATTGCTTTTTCTATTTTATTTGCCTTGATAAATGGGGCTGGTGCTTTCACACTCAATCCTGGTTATTGATCCATTTTTTAGGTTAACAGTTTGGTGCTTTCACCGAGAAGGCTTCAACTCAGGCTTAGATCTAGCTATCCACTTTAGATCAAATAGGTTCAAAAGTTAGATCCTCAATCTCTGCTTAGAAGATTTGCCGTTAAGAATCAACGGTTCCAGTGAGAAAGAGAACTGCTTCCGGAAGATCCATAGGAGTAGCTGGAGAAGAGACCAATCTTCAGCAAGTTGAGGTCAATGGTGCCAATAATCCATTAATCAGAGCAAATTCTGGAGCCAACACAGGAGACAGGTGCTGGGACCTCCTATCCAGCATGAAGTTGTCACTAAAGGCGAATTGAATAAGATGGTTGATGAAATCAGTCAAAAGTTGGAGAACAGCCAGAAAGCTTTTATGGGCAAATTAAATGTCCTCCTGACCTTGCAATCACTAGCTTCTCCAAGAACCATGCCAGAACCTACGACTGCCACGGAGCAGGAAAACTCTTCCGTTTCTGGCCTAAACAGAAGAAACGGAAGGCATAAGCAAAAAGGAGCAGTGAGTGGAGCTGCAGTAATCACTATAGAAAGAAACGCAGGCACTCCACCAACTACAAAGTAGCCCACCATCAACTTGAATCTAGGGACGAAAACCCCATGGGAAGATATAGCAGTGGATCTCTCTGACTCTGAAGATGGTGAGTAGTTTGACGAGGATGAGTTGGAAGAAAACACTAATGCACTCAATCCCGACAGGGAGGTCCAAACTGCCCCTACCCGACCAACCGCAAGCCAACGGAACTTCGAGGGAGTGGCTTTCCAGAAGACAGGAGAGCCTAGGCTTCAGCCCACTTACGAAGATCGTTTGCAAGATCAAACACTTGGTGTAGTCACTAACAGCCAACCCGTGGACTACCGGACATCAAAGGATACATCGTGGATATATTCAAGCGCTTGATGGACGAAAGTAAGGATAGGAGAAATGATGAACAGGGTTCCACTCCAAGCCGGATTCCCTTCATTGATGACATTCTGAATGAATGGCACCCTAAAAAGTTCCCTATGCCGACTATTATATCTTACGATGGAACTAGAGACCCCAAACTCACTTGTACAAGTACAATTGGTATATGGATAGAGCGAATGCTTCAAATGCTGTTCGATGTAGATGTTTTCCAATGTTTCTAGAGGGAATTGCTTCCATATGGTTTACCAGGCTCCCACCAAAATCCATCTCCACTTTCAATGAATTAGCAACAAAATTCCTTGATCAGTTTAGGCTTCACATGGCACAACCAAAAGACGTGATGTCCTTATCTGGCCTATTCCAAGGACAAAATGAATCTTTGAAATCTTTCATGAGTCGGTTCAACACCGCGGTGACTAAAGTAAGTAACCCAAACGAAGATATGGTTTTCATGGCCTTGGTCTGCGCTATCCATCCTGACACTGAATTCGGAAAATGGATCATAATGAAACAACCTACCATTAGGAAGGACTTTAACCAAAATGCAAGCCAGTACTTGAGATTGGAAGAGATGGAGGAGCTAGAAGGAAAGCCTGCTAACTTACAACCAACCAACGCTGTCCAGAATGGTAAAGCGGCTAACCAAGACTCAAATACCTATGGGAACGCTGTAGGAAATGCAGGGAAGGATGGGAACTAGAAAAGGAAGAACCAGAATTCCAACAAGCGAAATGGAGGTAATAAGCGACTTAAAGGCTTGAGGCCCGAAGACTACACCCCGCTCAACAATACTCTAGAAAACATCTACCCTGAGACACAAGGGACGGAGGAGTACAAGAAGCCGCCTAAAAAGGAAGCGACTAAACAACAAAAGCATTTCGAAAAGTACTGCCGCTTCCATGAAACACATGGTAATAACACGAATGAGTGTCGTCACCTGAAGAACCTGATTGAAGAGCTAATTTGGGAAAACAAGCTGTACCAATATGTAAAAAAGCCACATAATCTTGACCAGCCCGCAGCACCTTAAGCTCCTAGAGACCGGGGGAACTAAGCCGGAACCAACAAAGAGGGATCCAGATGCACCAACCAGAGACTCATCATCGGAACGATATCAGGAAGACCTCATCCTACGCAGAAGAGTTAGGAAGATATGGAGCGATATGTAAGCTCATTAAAACACACTCCGAAAGATTTATGCTTCGCGGTTGAAGACGGAGCTCCTGCTAAGCAGCAGAGAACCCTAAACGACGTAGTATTCCAAAATTGAGACACTGAAGGAATAGAGGCTTCGACCCTCGATCTCATGGTCGAGATGGTAGGAATCAGACAAGCCATGGTCCGACGAGTATTGGTGGACAGTGGCAGCTCTATGAATATCCTGTTCAAACATATGTTTGATCAGATGAAGATCAGTATGCGAGATGTATCTGCTTGCCGAACGAAGATTCAGCGATTCACCGGTGAACCTAAGCAACCTGTCAAAACAATTGATTTACCCGTAGAAATTGGAGAAGGGGGCCGAAAAGTTGTCCTCAACCAGACCTTTGTGATTGTAGATGAAATATCCACCTATAATGCTTTCTTAGGTCGGCCTGCTTTGGCGGATTTTAAGATTGCTTTAGCTTAGTGGTGTCTAACCATGAAATTTTCGACAAAGAATGGAGTTAGGGTGATCAAAGGAGACAAAAGTTTCGCTAGAGAATGCTACATCGCAGAACTACGTGAGTCCAGAAGAAAAGAAAATGAGAAGAATGTGGGGAGAACTCTCTACATTTGCGAATCTACCGAACATCAACTATAGAGCCGCCCCTGACTTGGGGACCATAGCTGATTCGACAAGGCTTTGGACACTAGGAAGAAGAGTTCAGAGGAGGATCGGAAGACGGTGCATATCCCAGTCGATATGGATGACCCAACTCGGGTCCAGAAAATTGGGTCACATCTTGGAAACAAAATGCGACAGGAACTAATCAAATTTCTTCATGCCAACTTGGCTGTATTCGCTTGGACACGTTTCGATATGTGTGGGGTGTTGCTAGATATTGCATGCCATGTGCTTAAAATTGATCCCAAGTATACATTGGTAAAGCAGAAGAGGCGCAGCTTAGGACTCGAACAGTCCAAAGCGCTAAGCGAAGAAGTGAATAAGCTGATGATGAATGGCTTTATCCACGATGCAACCAATCCCGAATGGGTATCCAATTCGGTCTTGGTCAAGAAATCCAATGGAAAATGGCGATCTTGTACCGACTACTCAGACCTAAACAAAGCTTGCCCAAAAGACAACTTTCCTCTATCTAGAACGACCAGCTTGTGGACGGGACAGCTGGACATAAATTGCTATCATTTATGGACGCATACTCGGGATATAACCAGATCATGATGCATGTGCCTGACCAAGAAAACACCAGCTTCATCACTGATCTGGGATTATACTGCTACAAAGTGATGCCATTTGGCTTAAAGAATGCTAGGGTAACCTATCAACAACTAGTAAACACCATGTTCAAGCATCAGATCGGGAAGACTATGGAAGTGTATGTAGATGATATGTTGGTTAAATTGCGTAGAGCCACAAATCACTAGGATAACCTCGTTGAAATGGTTGAAATACTCTGCAAATACAGAATGAAACTCAATCCACTTAAATGTCACTTCGGGGTAGCCTTTGGAAAGTTCTTGGGATTCATTGCAAGCGCCAGAGGCACCGAAGCAAATCCCAAACAAATTACTGCTTTACGAGAAGTCGAGGCCCTAAGGAACAAGAAAGAGTTACAAAGCTTGAATGGAGAAGTTGTAGTACTAAGCCGGTTCATCTCAAAGGCAACTGGAAAATGTATACCGTTCTTTGACACGCTAAAGAAGGGAAAGAAGAACTTCGAATGGAATCAGGTTTGTAGATTGCCTTCGAAGAACTACTGCGGCATATGGAGACTCCGCCAATCCTATCCAAGCTAAGGTCCTGCGACATGTATATTACATCAGCAAATGATTCACTGGAGCTGAGAAGGACTATCAAAAATTGGAAAAACTAGCATATTGCCTCTTGATCGCATCCAAAAAGTTACGACCATACTTCCAGACACACCCGATTAAAGTACTAACAGATCAACCCTTGAAGCAGGTGTTGTATCACCCCAAAACCTCTGGACGGCTTATCAAATGGAACATCGAGTTAAGTCAATATGAAATCATTTACCATCCTCGAAAGGCGATCAACAGGCAGGCGCTGGTAGACTTCATTGTCGAGGTTACAATACGAGATAACGAAGAAGTTACCTCGGAAGTGGAGACACACTGGAAGTTGTTCATCGATGGTGCATCTAACAATTTTTGCTCGGGTGCAGGAGTCGTGCTCGAAACTTCCGAAGAACGATCCGTTTGTTATGCCTTACGCTTGGAATTTCCTGCAATAAACAATGAAACAGGGTATAAAGCATTGATAGCCGGGCTGAAAGTTGTGAAGGAACTCGAGATAAAGTCCATACACATCTATAGCGACCCTTAGCAAGTCGGCTATCAGGTGAGAGCCGAACATCAAGCCCGGGGAGAGAACCTCGCCCCGTATCTATCTAAAGTGTAGGAATTGCTAAACGATATCGAAAATTACACAATAAATCATATCTCAAGGGAATAAAACACGAGAGCAGACTATCTAGCTAAATTGGCCAGTTTCGGAGAAGTTCAGTCATTGGGACTGGTCCCTGTTGAAACGCTAACTACTATAAGCGTAGGTGAAATGGATATCAACTGGATTTTTGAAATAAACGAAGATCCAGAAACATGGATGACACCGATCAAGGACTACCTGCTCAGAGGAACACTCCCTATGGATAGGAATTAATGCAAAAAGCTCATTCAAAAGGCACCACGGTTCGAAGTACGAGATGGGATACTCTACTAAAGGGGATTCTCTACCCCATTTCTCAGGTGTGTGACTAATGGCGAAGCTCAAAGAATCCTCAGGAAATTTCATGAAGGCGACAGCGGAGATCACACCGGGGGGCAAACCCTTGCAAAGAAAGTCCTCCGATATGGATATTTTTGGTCAACGGTAAACCGTGATGCAGCAAATTATGCCAGACGGTGCGACCAATGCCAAAGATTCGGCAAGATCAAAAGAACTCCTTCACCATAGCTAACATGGATGGTCAGCTCATGGCCATTTGCAATCTAGGGAATCGATTTGATTGGTGTTTGCCAATAACCAAAGGAGGAGCCAAATACATTATTGTTGATGTTGACTACTTCACCAAATGGGCCGAAGCGGAACCGCTGGCCACTATTACCACAAAGAAAGTTATTAAATTTTTCACTAAAAACATTATTTGTGGGTTTGGAGTGCCACAAAAGATCATCACGGATAACAGACACAATTCAAAAGCACTAAATTCAAAGACTTCTGCAAACGCTTACGAATCGAGAAAAGCTTTTCCGCTATTGCACATCTGCAGGAAAACGAGCAAGTAGAGGCAGTGAACAAGATCATCAAGTCCACCATCAAAAAGTGGCTAACTAAAGCTAAAGGAAATCGGGTTGATGAACTTCCACTTGCACTATGGGCTTACAGAACAACGCACAAATATACAACTGGACAATCTCCCTTCGCCCTGGCATATGGTTCAGAAGCAATGATCCCAATCGAGCTAGAAGTCCCTTCTCATCGAAGGCAAAATTTCAATCAAAGGCAGAACGAGTAGCTCCTACTCGAGTCGCTCGATATGGTCGATAAGAAAAGGGAAGAAGCCGAACTAAGGGCTGTTGCTCACCGGAAGTGGGTCACACAATTCTTCAACTCCAAGGTCCGTAAACGTACTTTCGAAGTATGAGACCTTGTCCTTAAACGGGTCTTCCCTATATCAGGAACATTCGGACCAAACTGGGAAAGGCCCTATGTAATCGGCCAGAAGCTAGGGGATGACACGTTTAAGCTATTAACTGTTGACGGAACCTAAATTCCCCGAACTTGGAATAGCGAATCGCTGCGTCGTTACTTTATCTAAGACTATCTTATGTATTTCCTATTTCTCGCAAATAAGCCGTCCCGGAATACCGGAGGCATTGTAAATGGACAGAACTTGCCTAACTTTTATTATTGAAATTGCTTTGCTTTCTGAACCTATAAAACCGTGTTCACAAAGTAACCTACAGAGTCAATGGGGTCAAATTGACTCAAAACCATCCAATTGCTACTTGAGATAGTGGAACCATGCTCAAGTATGCCACATCTACCCGCCAAGTCAACGGAAGCAAATGACTCAAGCCATTGGATCGACGGAACTCGATCGCTGCCTTCTAAGAACTGGTGTTGCACCGGCAACACCAGGAAGGCCCAAATCGAAGCCGCACATTTCGTAAGTCGCGCAATTGGATTGTGGAATCACGTCCAAGCAAACATAGTTATCCAAGTCGCACATCTCATAAGACGCGCATCGCTTCTTGGATCATAAAACTGCGACCATGCAAGCCTCGATCCCACGATCAACAAAATTGCCTCCAAAGACGAGGAACTCTCATATTGCAAAAAATCACATACCGCCTCTGGAGCCAAGAAAATAGCACTCCAAGGAGAAACACGTGTGTGCGATAGCCTGAATGTCAACATCGCGATGAAATCACTTAACAAGTAATCAGTGTTGCTTCAGCATCACTGATCACTTAAGTACGTAAATCACTTAAGTACATAAATCACTTGAGTGCATAAATTACTCGCCGTGGGATCGCTAAAAAGCTTCATGGATGTCTCAAGCCAAAAGTTCCCAAAGATAGGAGTTGCATTATAGACCTGATTGGGGGCGTCCGGACGACCACCTGAGGCTCCCAGTCTCATATCAACTGTTCGGAGTAAACAGTCCCGTGAACTAGGGGGAACATACGCCAACACTCAACCAAAGTAGAAAATATTTCATAGTTTTTTTTACTCCGAACAAAGAATTTTGGCAGTAATTATGGAGCTAAATAAAACAGTGATGAATAAAAAAGGAAAGAAAATGGGATAAAAAGGCAATAGTGCATGGAATATAGATAAGTAGACAAGTGAAGTTACAATCAAAATTTCAACAGTTTTATTACTTATAATGTTTTCATGTACAACAAAAAATAGCAGGGGCAGTGCCCGCACAATATCGGCCAAGAATAGGAAAATACAAACATCACTGTTGCAACAACAAGAAGAAGTGCTAAGTGCACACTCTGCACTTGTACAAAAAAGGAACCAAAAAAAGAAAAAGCTTCGCTTCATGAGTATACGGACAAATCATGACTTCTTATCACCACTTCCCCTGTCGCCATGCCTCTGATCGGCAACTTCTCTGGCTTCTCCCTTTCCGGGGTGATCTTGCTCTCTGAAACAGGGCCACTGGCGGACCCTCCTTTGCTTTTATGCTTGCGGGATATGTGAGAACTCTTTGACGACCTTTTTTTCTCTTCAACTTTCTCCTTCTTCACTGCTATCACCTATTGCTTGGTCATCGCCTGCTCGGCCTCTACTTTGTCTGGTTAGCTAGCTTGATCCGCCTGCTCCTATGTGCAGCAGCCGTTAAGCCTTCCTCTTTAGGTACAGAGGTGTCAGCCAATCCATGCAGCGCTGCAATTTTCTCGGAGTGTGAATCGAGCTGCGAGCCAGATGCAAAGAGGATGGTTGATGCGGTCAGAATGGCGGCAGATCTAGCACCATGATGATGGGGTAACTCGGTAGGAAGAGAGGGTTGATCTATAATATTAGAATAAAGGGTGGTTATCTTGGAAATTTCATCAGGCGTAAATTGGAAGTCTTTAAGTATGGGAGAGATAAGATAATCACATGCTACGGGGGTCTGCTCATGCGCCATAACTTTGAAGCCTTCGCCATTGCCCTGCTTTGATGGCTGCATTATCGTGGGGAAGCAGAACGATCCCCTCGTCAGCATGAAGATGCAAAGACGGCTCACCAGGGCCTGAAGGAAAATGCCCGGTTATAGCCTTAGCGGTGGCCAGGGCATCAATAGCTTCTCGTTCCCTTTCCAATCTCAAGATTTACTGGCCCTCCACTAAAGCTTGGCGAGATTATTCATTCAGATATGCCTGAACCAACTCCTCTATGGTATAACCACCACCCATGTCTTGAAATCGGGCCAGAATTAATTCCCTGACTACAACAAGCGTACGAGTGAACAACGGCCCCAAGTAACTAAGGCTCCCCTAATGCAGCATGGAGTTGACACAGAAGCCCAAAACGGTAGCATCCAAGCCTTTCATCTTCTTTGCAAACGTATCTTGAAGCTATAAAAAGCTAGCTTCCGTGCTAGCCTTCTCTACCGCCAGCTGTTTTTTCTCAGCATCCAAAGTCAAAACTTGTTCACGAAGAGAGGCAATTTTGTTGAGCCTGTTTGGTGACGGTTTTCTTCTACATCTCAACCACCATCTCGCTTATCCTTAACTTTTCTTTTAAAGTCGCCTCATCAGTACGACACTTCTTTATTTCATCTCTAAATATGAGTGCGGCTCTGTCGATGGATTCTTTCAGCTCCTTAAGCAAAGAAGTACTTTTGCTCTCTCTCTTTTGAGGGCATCATCCCTCTCTTTCTTCAGCCTCTCAATTTCCACGTCACGATCTGCGAGTTGCTTCTCGTACTTATCATTTTCATACTTGAACGAGAGAATTTCTTGGTAGTTGTTTCGATTAACAATGGACGGCTGCATGCATAATTTTTCCCACCCCTCGGCTTGCTCTAAACTGCTCTGAATCGCTTGGAGATGGGGTAAATATGATTCGGCACGAACTGACTTCAGATTGGGCTTATTAAAAACAACCCCCCTTATGAACAAATTAAGGAATGCAGCTTGCAGATGCGGGGGACCAGCAGGAAGAACGTAAGGTGCACGCCGGTCATAACAGCATGAGTAGAGGAGGTCACAACTCCGGAAGCAGGGACGTTTATCCGAGTGAAAGCAGGAGGCGGTGAAGCGGGTTCTCGCTCTTAGTCTCTTTTCAGCCTCTTTGATGGATCTCCCCGCTAGGTCGGGCTCTTCCTCTTCTCATAGACACTTCCCATATCCCGGCCTTGATCTTTCTCGGCACGGCGACGCTTTTCCGCCTCTCTATCCTTCCTCTTATTCCTGTCCTCGTTAGTCTCCCGGGGAGCATGGTACCTGGAAGAGTGTCTCTGCAAACGCCGAGACTCCAAAACTCAATCAAGATTGTTGTAAAAACCAAGAGACATGATTCCTGCAGCAAGTGTTAAAATGGCTTTAGGAAAGAGGTAGTTGTTGAACTAAAACTTCCTAGAAAATAATAATAATATAAAGTGTGTGATCCTAGTGAAGTGTGTGCTGCAGTTTAACAACCCCAGCGGAATACACAAACTAGACCGGTCATCAACTAATGTCAGGACATTGAATTCTGCAGGGATGATCTGACTAACATGGGAAGGCAACCCTTTTGAAGCGAAGTCATCCATCAAGCCACCCATATTCACAAAAATGTCTCTCGTATCTCCCAAGTCAATATCGACACCTTTCGGCAAAGAGCTAGATACAGGTTCATTCTTTGGAGAAGCTCCTTCAATGGGCTCTTTCAAAGGAGGTGAGGGAGCATGTCCAGAGCTCAACTCCGAGGCCTTGTCGCCTAAGTTGACGTCACCCTCCTCAGTGTCCTAATCTATTTCTTCCTTATTTAGAGGATGTTCCTCACTAATCTCTCCTTCCTCCTTTCCTTCAATCAACGGAGCCTTGCCCTTTCATTGAATAAACTCTTCTTCTTTCTTTTTTGGGATCGATGACATTTTGAGCGGACTGTC
Organism: Allium fistulosum; assembly: GCA_030737815.1. NCBI lineage: Eukaryota > Viridiplantae > Streptophyta > Magnoliopsida > Asparagales > Amaryllidaceae > Allium > Allium fistulosum. Next base: position 1,330,372,146 of record CM060902.1, on the reverse strand, counting down.
GACTTGAATTTGGATCTCCTCAAGGGTCTCCTCCGACCCATCAGATGAGTCACCTTCTTCTTTCTCATCATCACCACCATCATCTTCACCAGAGTCATGGGAAGAGGAAACAGAATGGGTTCGGGCTCTAGAGCAGGAAGCAGCACTAACGAATCCAACGGACATCCTAGGGTGTAAAAGCCCACATCGGCGAAGATTTTCACCTGTGAGCAAGAACCTAATTGTGCACTCCTGAGCATCGACCACTTTCTGGGCGCTAAGAACAGTGGTGAGTGTCGGATCCTTGTTAATCTTCGAAAGAACTGCAAGGAATATATGATCGTTCAAAAGACTTATAGCAATTAAAGGAAATTCCAAGCATGGTAAAAGAGACTTACCCCCCTGGTCCATAAACGAGTGAATCCCTCTGGACATTTAGCGAAAAAGAACTGATTCTTGAATGAAGGAACTTTGCTAGGAAGACCCAATATAAGTTTCCAGCTACGTTGCGCCTTGATAAAAACAAGTGATGAGTCAGCCTCTTTCTTTTTTAATAATATAAGATACTGAAACTCGGCAAAACTCGGGGCACGATTAAGCATCCACATGAACAGAACATATAAGCACGTCAGCATGGCATATCCATTTAGAAGAATCTGGAATGGGGCTCACCCTATGTTCTGATTGAGCGGGGCCACTGCACCATACATACACATATATCGGTGGCAAGCCACGTATCTAGAAGGTGGCCTATGAGCAAATTCTCCTCTCGATGGCAGAAGCACGTCATCCTTTGGGATACCATATTGCAAGCAAATCCTTTGCAACATCTTGTGTGTATATATTGAAGGAGCTTTCTCCAGAGGATCAAGCAAGACTCGGAAGTTAGGAGAAGTGCAATCGACGACGGGACCGACTGGAAATAGACGACCATATTAACCTGAAGTTATGGAAGCAGCGGATCCAACTGGGATTGACAATCGCCTCGCTTCAGAAAGAGGTGAGTTTCCCTCAACTGATTTGCACCGAGAAGATTTGTGTGTCATTCTATATAAGAAAGCTTGTGTTTAAAATGGTCAAGTACGCCTAATCTCTAAACTATGGACCCTAGCGTAGTTGATACTTGAAATCCGAAAGATGACCAACGTGTACCAACCACCGATCGGATTCCAAGTATTAACCGGGAGTGTATGTGATGTGTAATCTAAGTGAGAATGGGTTTAGTGTCTTGAACGTTGTGAACAAACCATTCCGTGTAGATGGCTCACTTCACTACGCCATAGATGACCTTCTGCAACACAAAAAAAATGTTGGCTCAGGCCCGAAAAATGTTGCCATAGGTCTATGGCAACACTTTTAGGGTGATGCAATTTTTCCGTTGCCTTAGACCTCAAAGGCAACATTTTGACTATCAAAGGCAACATAAGTAATATTGTTGCAATAGAACCCTATTTGGGTCTATGGCAACACCCATAGGTATCTGTAGCAACATTCCAAAATGTTGCTATAGATATTAACTTTCTGAATTTGTGGGGCCCACAATGTAGAGCATATTTGATTTTTTAATAAAAATAAATATTTATTTAATAAAATGCTATTGCATAGAATTTGATATTTAAACAATAATTTATTTAAATAAATATTTTATTTCAACATTTGAAATAGTACAAATTCCTGACTCCACTATTTTACAATTCAATGATATATAACACTGATATTCACATATACAGATATTCCTCACTACATCACTCAGTTCACTCATTACATATGCAGTTTCAATTTATACAAACACCAACACTGACAAATATATGACGAGCTGAGTGCCGAGCCGAAGGCGAGCCGAGAAGCGGGTCCGGGCGCAGCGCCGGCGGGGGTCCGGGGCACCGCAGTCCGATTCATCCGATTTTGGAAGATCGAGCCTTCTTTGAAACGACGTAAAATGATGCACAAATGGTAATTGCAAGCACTACAACAATAAATGAGGCAACTGTAATAACTGGACCAACAGCCACCTTCAAACCGTCAACAACCCCTGCAGAACACTCACAGCACCACAATAAAACTTCTACCAACAATCACCTCTTCCACTCACAACCTGAACATTGTAATCATCAATTCACCATCAAACATCAGTACTACATGAAAACGTGCACTAGATTATAAAACTGAACTTGGAGTTCCTAAGTTCAACACTATTTCTCTTAACAACAATTTAAAAATAAAACACTAAAAATTATCTATAAGGAGGATGTATATAAACAAGTCTGTGAGTATTAACTAGTAACCGACATGAAGAAAATGATATAATGTGAATTATATACACATGATACCTGCAAAAATATAACTAGAAAATGATATATAGTTCCAAAGGAGCATTTGCACAAACATATGGGGGGCGTAATACCTTATTGAAATTACCAGTACCATTCCCATGCTTATCCTTAATAATGTCATCATCTTGCAATCTATTACCATTAGCAGATTAATTGTTGCGAGAATGACAGCTAAATCTCGAGAGCAGTTCGGGTTTTGGGATAAATTAAGGCGCTAGAAGGGTTTTCAGGTGAAGTAGTCTAAAGGAGAAAGGTAGAGGGGTTGGTGGCGAGCAAGTCTTCTGTTGGAGGCGAGAGCTGATGGCGATGACAGCGGTGGCAAAAGGGGTTTGAACGGAAAACTTTGTTTGTCTTTGGGTTTTGGTGTCGTGACAGGGCTCTGGTTGGAGCTAAATGGTCGCGATGGGTCACGGGGTAGCTGGGGGTGAGGGTGACAATTTGGTGGCGGAGGCGAATGAGGAAGCAGAAGAAGAGGAGGGTGACAATTTGGTGGCGGAGGCGAATGGGAGGAGGCGAATTGAAATGAAAACCAAAAGGGGATCTACTCTGGACTAGTTTAGGTGGGAAAACGAAATTTTGGGGCAAATTGCAGTGGTGATCCATTTTAACAACCAGATTAAATGTAGATCGTTGGATCTTATTCACGCGGATTGCTAATTTTATTAATTTTTTAATTTGAAAACATCTATTGCAGCACTATATAAAAATGTTGCATCGTGTTACACTTGTTTAGCTAGAGCAACACATTTTTATGGCTAAGGTAACACCAAAAATACAACGTTGCAGTAGGACCAAAATTTTATAGCTGTCGCAACATTTTAGCTGGCAACACCTTGCAAAAATGTTGCAGAAGGTCATCTATGGTGTAGTGCTTACACCGGAAAGAGCGATCTGTATTACCTGTTAATTTCCTTTCTTCTATACTTACCTGTTATCGATCAATGATCGATAACGGATCCGCTGTTCGAAGCAACACGAAAAGCCCTTCCTACTCCAGGTACACCTACTGTGCAATGATAGGAGCAATCCAAAGCGTGCAACTATAGACCGATGGGTCTGAATCGAGTAGAAAATTCTCATCATAAGTCGATTTTAGTTCCCTGGAAAGTGATAACAGCATGAGCTACATACAAGATGCTACCTTAAGCTATTGTCGCCTCCCAGAAAAACCAAAATCAATCTGTAAGACACTGTGCCGAAATTGACTGTGTAACTCGATGCAAGTTAATTCTAACTCTGTGGATGAAGATGGCAAAACATGTCGAGCATCGGGGCAAAAACCTAGCTTCGTTCCATGAAGAATTCAAGACTCGATTTGCTATCTTATTCCACAAAGTCACAATCAGCTCGTATCTCCACTGTATCCGTCACCAACACAACTTCATGACCAATTGCTAATGTAATAATACGTCAAAACCCACATCACCAACCTTCAAAATGGAGAAAACTGATTTGATCTCCGATTCAAGACAACCCAAACTAGGGTATTGGATGGATCAGATCGGCAACGCCTCTAAATGGAGGAGATCATGACAGTGGTGCCTAGTTAGAATGACGGCAGCGGCTCCAGGAAGCGGCGGCTGATGGCGTTGGTGGGGGAGATTGACGGCGGCGGCTCCTAAATGGACAAAGAGCTTGGATCGGCATGCTAGGATATTGAAGAGATCGGATCGGCTGGAGGACAAAGGCTTGGGTCAAATGGAAATGAAGTGCAATGGGGGGTCCGCTCGTATAAAAAGAAGGAGAAAGGTGGAAAAATTATAAAGGACTTTGATTGGTACCAATCCGACCCAAGTGGATTGGTACCGACCCAAATTTACTCCTCTGAATGGTCTTAAATTTCCCGTATTCGACCTACTCAATGTTCGTATTCATTCTGAAAATTATCTAGTCAAGATCACTCCTTAATTACGAATAATGGAGATTCATACAAAGGACTGAACAGTTAGCCGATATGTCATAGATAGCTTTTCAAGATAGCCAGATATGACAAATGAAACTCCTTAGAACAGAAACCCAAAGATAAACAATTCCAGAGCACACCTTGTTTTTAATGAAAGCATACTCTGGGGGGAAAATGTTAACTGGGTTTTTAACCCAGCAGAATTCAATGGGAGTTTGAATATTTAGATTAAACCAGAATGACTCGAAACTTGATCGAAAAGCCTAAAAATACAAGACAAAGGTCCCCAAGAAGTTTGATCCAAAAATATACAATCTTTTCTGATCAGCATCGATTAGATCCAATTAGATTGGTACCGATCCGAATTGATGGTTCATGGTGGCCTCAATCCTTTTGCATGGTGACTCTATGCCTCAACCAAGCTCACCCAACAGGTTTGGAAACATTCCAAGCATCCGCGTTCAAGAAGTGAAGGTTCATTTGATTCAGAATACAGTTCAATCTAACTCACAGCGAATCGTCATCAAAACAAGTCAACAAGCTACGAAATTGCATGAAGGGCATCACTATGAAGTAAGAAGCTTGACCAAACAAATTGAAGCCAAAAATTGGCTAAGGATTTGGATCGGCACCGATCCAATTGGGTCGGATCGGTACCGATCCAAAAGGATGGCTAATTTTGGCTCCAAACTTTTTGAGCTCTCTCCGCATAACGACTATAAGCTTCTGACAAAGCGATCCTCAGCCCAAGAGCTTTCCAGCCCCTATAAATACCACTCTACTGAAATTCTGCCATTGTTTCTTCACTCCTTTTCTCCCTCACAACGTTCATTAAAGGGCAAATGAGATCCTTCAGGTTGTCTTTAACACTGGTGGCTTGATCTAACTTAGGAAAGAAGAATCATATTGTAATCCAAACTCCTTTATAACAGCAGTCGATCAATAAAAGCTACAAAGTGGACGTAGGCTTTGTTAACAGCCGAACCACTATAAAAATCTCTTATCACTTTACTTTTTTTGCGATTTACTATTGCTTTTTCTATTTTATTTTCCTTGATAAACAGGGCTGGTGCTTTCACACTCAATCCAGGTTGTTGATCCATTTTTTGGGTTAACAATATATATATATATATATATATATATATGTGTGTGTGTGTGTGTATGTATGTATGTATGTATATGTATATGTATGTATGTACTATGTATGTATGTGTGTTTGTATGTATGTATAAATTAAAATATATGCTTTCGTTTAAAACAAATTTAGAAAAGGTTCTAAACAAATTAGACTTCATAGACCTAATAAAGATACAACAAGGTAAAAAAATTTAAAATTCACCAATAACTTCCGCTGCGGACTAGTCCAGTTCCAACAATGGTATCAGAGCACATAGTCTATGCGATCTAAATTATTCATGCTAGGTTAACTATTAAGCTCAAAGCCCATACGGCTATCCCTAATAGAAAAAGCCCAATTTAAATTGGGTCATGGGCTGATTTCAAAATTGTTTGAAATTAAAAATAAAAGTTTTAAATTTAATAGGTTAAATTTAAAATAAGAAAAATATTATAAATGTTATAATATAAGTTTTCAATTTGTTTTGAAAATTGAAAATACAAGATTTTTAAATTTAAAAGTTAAATTTAAATATAATATATACATATTATAAATGTTATAATATAATGAAAATTTTAAAATGTTTGAAAATTAATATAAATTAATTTCAAAATTTATAAAATTTATTAATAAGATAAATAAAATATTTTAATCAAATAAGTTAATTAATATATATATATATATATATATGTATGTATGTATGTATGTATGTATGTATGTATGTATGTATTATATATTATGATACATGTTATGTTGTTTTAATATTTTATAATAACATAAGTATATATGTATATATATATGAATTGAATTTTGAAATTAATATAATTTAATTAAAATTGATTAATTAAATAAATAAATTAAAATTTAATTAAATAAATAAATTAATTAAAGGTTAATTAATTAAATGAATATGTGCATATATAAGATATATATGTGATACTATAAAGGTTAAAGTATGTAATAAATATTTAATATAAATGTTATATTATTTATTTAATTAAAGGTTAATTAATTAAATGAATATAAGCATATATATGATATATGTGTGATACTATAAAGGTTATAATATGTAATAAATATTTAAAATAAATGTTACATTAAAATAATATAAAATTAATTAAAATGTTAATTAATTAAAAAAATAGTTAAATAAGATTTAATTAAATAATATTAAACATAAGACTATTATATAAGTAATATAAAATATACAAGTTATATAAAAATAAAACTTATATAATATGAATGTATAAACTAAACGTGGAACATTAGAAGGGATAAATACATACATATTATACGTATATCGTGATTTCAAATGTGTCTGACACTTGAATCATGATGGTATTTCATAAGAAATACATTATGCTATAAGTCGATATCACTCGATATAAAATATTGAATATTATGAATCTTTAATATAAAGTTGTCTTCTATAATTTATATATTGATATATTACTTACATGCTCTTTAGTTGTTGAGCTTTCCTCAAGCTAGGGATGTTATGTGTGGTACTATTAATATATTGAACAGAAGAGGTATGATAACTTCATATATTTGTTGAGCTTTCCTCAAGGTATGTGCATTATACTTAGGCCATCGTGAAATGATAGGTTCGAGGGAATAGTCCCAATTTACCCGTTGAGCTTTTCTCAAGGTATATGTGGGATTGGAACAAGGAAACACAGGTTGAGAGTTTTATATGACACAGCCGATAAGGAGTTATCCATCATATGCGGGCCTATGATTTGTTAAACTTTCCTCAAGGTTAGAATCCCAAGGCATACAAGTCCTAACACCCACTAGTAAAGTCGAAAGACTTCTATGTTTCACTTAGGGTTTGGTAAAACGTAAAAGACTAGTGGGAGCCTTATTAAAAAAAATGAAATGATAACATTTAACCTTTCTAATATTGTAAGAACATATGCTATATTATGTTATAATCTTCTACATTGATAAATCTATGCATTTAATAAGATTGATAAAATGTTTATCAATTAAGATATACAAATGAATTGAAAAATGACAAATAGAAATATAACATATATTTACCAAAAAAAGGTTATTGTATGTTAATGTTTCAAAACCCATGCAAGTGGCTGATTTTGCAACTACTAAATACATTCATAGTTTAGTCACTTACGAATTTACTTGGTCTAGACCATGTATGGCATTCTTTGAGTTTCGAACTCTAAAAGAAATACAAGACTATAGATATTTGATCCATATACAATTTCATATAAGTGTTATATGGTGAGCGGTCAAAGTTTGTAATGTACAATATTTCGATGAAATTAGTTCATCCAAAAAACCAATTAAACCTTAGTGCGAGATCGAGTATTCAATTTGATTGATTACAAAAGGATCATACCATGTTAAATGTAACATTAGACTTAAACTATAATATAAATCTAAGAACTCGATTATGGAAATGTCATTTTGATCAGTTTACGCAAAGCACAATATATCTCGTGTCCTTAAAAGTTAAAGATATCCAATGCGCTTTTGTAAAGAGTTCATTATGATATTGTAGTAAGAGTTTTCTTTTGAATGGTTTGACAATTTAGAAAGAATGACGAATGTACAAGAGTAGATGTGATTTAAGTACAGTTGGGATGAAGAGAGTGAATAATCACTTCTGCTTCATAAAGAAACAATGGAAACAAAAATTGTAACAATAGTGATTGATACTTAACATCAAAATAAGAAATATGATTTCTAATCCAATATGTATTTTTATATAGAAAATTATTTTCTATGAGATCTGTTTCTTTGTGTTCAAGATATTTGATCAAAGAACTCTCCACGGTAAACTAGTTGCAGTATATGAAATAAATAAGTGTATATTAAGTTAATGATGGACCTCCGAATTTAAGTAAGCTATTATAGTAATGTTAGAAATAGTAGGAGCAAGCCAAATAGCACTTATTAATTGCATCGAATACGAAAATTGTCTTTGTAAAACATACCGAACATTATTTATGAATAATGACCACTTTTCGTAATCGACAAAATATAGACATGGCTATATTTCAATATGAATAATATGAATATTCGTTATGAAATAAAACTATAACGCGGTATTTTTTTTCATAACAAAAGTGATGCGTTGGAAAATACAGAAGTATCTAATATTATTTACAATTATTTTGAAATCATAGACCAAGTCATAGTTTTGAGAAATAATTGTATTATATGATTATGAATCATATGATACTGGTTAGTTATATCTCAAACAGTTAAGGACTATGCACTCATTCAGCGGGAGCATCATAAGAGTTGATGAACTCTTCAGATTAATACGTATAGATGTATGCAATCATAAGTCTGTTAATAACAAAACGGTTCCACGTACTTCATCATATTCACCGATGAATTATCACCGACATAGACATATGTATTTAATGAACATGTAGTATGTCTATTGTAAACTCGTAGAGTATAAAATAGAAGTAAATAAAATAACATACGATAGAAATAACTCGATTTGATCGAATAAGTGAGTATATTGGAAAGAGTTCCGAATGTACCTAAAATGAATAAAGATTCAATCTCAAAAGTCACTCTTCCATATGATACATAATGATGCATCGATAAGGCATAATCAAACTTTGTTGGACAATGTACGATTAATTGTGAGTGAAGTTGAGTTAGTTTCTTTCTATAAGGTCATGTACTTAAAAGTAGTACACAAGGTTAATATTATTTCATCTAAATAAAGTTTATAAAATCATACAAGATAAGGTTTTAGAAGAAACCCAACATATCCTAGGCCAAGGAGTTGGCAGGTTCTACAAGTCGAAAGTCTGTTATAGACTGCTTTCTCTTGACTTTACGTAGTATATTTAGTGTAATATTACTGATCACGAAGAATTACTAATAGATAGAGATTGCAAACTAAGCTAAGTAAGGTTAACATTCGATACCATCAGATTCACTTATATTCTCTACTAGAATTGCACGTAACAATTGTTCGTGAGAGATCTTATATGAATCTCCCCAAAAGAAGTTGGGGACGGACTGTCATTAGAAGACATATTTATGTTTTGTAAACTAAAACCGACTCAGTTTTATATAAGGCAATTCATAAAATTTTTATGAATGCCCTTTCTATTGCAACGAAAAACAATTGTTGTTTCAAGAAATACCAACTTCATAATGAAGGACTTTCTTTAAGAAATTATTGGTAGTAAAATGGAAGTGGATACGATCCAAAGATAAAGCTAATTGCATAGGAAGAAATGAAATTGACCTAGCCTAGATGAACATATCGCATTAGACTGCCTAATATATATTCTCGCACACTGAAGAGAAACTATGAGTTTCTTATCAATGTCAAGAATAAACAATCCTCAGTTGTCAATTAAGCCATTAAGAGTATTGACTCTATGATATGGTATGATGCGCAAATCCGAAGGGATTCCAAGTACATTATCAAAATACGATTTTGGTAATCATATCCGAAGGGATGTGTTCCATCGACCACGATTGTGTCTTTAAAAGACTAATGCAATTGGAATTTAAAGAGCAACGTTGACAAGAATAACCTTGTGAATTCCAATTGTTAAAATTAGCGTAATAGATTCATTATTCAACGTACTCAGTTTATTTCGGATTTACTCACAAGATTATCGCTTGATAAGACTTAGTATTTTGATACGTATGTATTGAAACATAAATTATAAATAACGATTTAGAGTAAGATGTTTACACATAATAACCAAAAATGTCTCGAAGTTAGAGGGAACGATATTGAGTTTGTGAGTCCTTGGATATGATCCAAGAAATGATAGAAAGTGTCATTTTATAAGCATCGGAATTGAACAAATATTTTGATAGATATATCAAATAGTTTGATTATCCATCAAAATGCAGAGGAAGCGTGTGTTCACAAGAAATGACATAAAAAGGTGCATTGATATTTATAAACAATAAGTAAACAACACATTGCTGATTTTAACAATGTACTTGTGTTAAAATCAGTTTTAGTTGTTTTAATACTCGATTTTTGATTTATAAATGATGTCTTTTATAGTAAGCATAAAAGATGTTGGGAATGCCCCAAACGATATGCAAGGACTCCTTATTAAAATGTTTAATATGGAACATGTAAGTTGGATTCCTTATGCACCGGCAATAGAAATTATTGTACATGTTATGTTGTCTATGATATCATGATTTGTTTATGTATTTGATCCATGAAGCAAATATCAAATCCAAATTAATATCACAAAATGGTTGTTTGAGGAGTTCTTGTGTATTTGTTGAAATATTATAGAATTGTTTATAGAAACAACAAGCTCCTTATGAAGGAGTGTTCGAACTCAAACTTCATAAGTGATATTGAGTATAACATGTCAATAATACATCAAGAATCATTAAGTTGGAAATGTTCCAAATAGAAGAGATTGTGGCTGATCCACTGACTTGAATAGTGCCATAATAAAAGCAATGTATATAAATATAAATGCATAAATTTGTTACTGAGCTGAGGGTGGTTCCAAATGTTGAGAATCTCATAACATTGTTATATGATAATAGTGTCACGAAAAAGTTCGTAATAGAACTTGGAACTCACTAGAAGTCGAGAGACATAATCCGAATTGTTCCACATAATGAAGGTAGTTTATAGGTGTCGAAGAGAGTTAATCGACATAGTAGGCGATTAAAACATAATAGCATACCCAATCACTAAGGAATTGAATCGATTGGTTTTTAGAAAGTTGATTGGAAAAGTTGGAATAAGATTCCATAATTGACCCCAAGTGCAAGCGGGAGATTGATAAAGTTAGGAGTATGCCCTAGGGGCAATTATGTAATTTGTTACATATATCTAACATAATGACCAATCTTGTTCGAAATCAAAGTTATTTTATTTCTATTATATACTTGATATAATGTGGTTCTATTAATTAATCAATTTAATTAAAAGTATATTTAATAGAAAATCCATAAATGGTATGTTTTGTAATAGTAATTACAAAGTGTTCTAACCGTGAGTAATTTATCACAATAAAATAAATATACCATTTTAAATATTCCTAGTCAAGATGCATTGAGATTGGATATCGATGTATCCGTTGAGATTAGAGTATGCAACACTCTCCAAATGTTGGGTAGTGTATTACTAATGGCCGCTGGGGGCACCTAGAGGTTACACATTGATAGTTATTTGATGCTATGGAATGACTACTCGATAGTTTTCTGTTGGTTAATATAACTAAGGTCAAATAGAAAATATCAATGTGACTGATTTACATAGTTCTCTCGACTTGATAATATAGTGGATCTCCAATATGAAAGCTCCACTTTGATATAGTCAAATCATGGCATGGCGTTCCATCGAGTGACTATAGTTGAGTCGGGTGGAAGTATTGGAAGTGAAGCACTATTCAAGAGAGGATTCATCTCATCAGTTATATGGGGTCAGTATCACGGTCAACTCGTAGTCACAGTCTCTAGTCAGAGAATTTCGATTAATAATAATTGTTATATTGAACCAAAGACTTTGTGTTGGGACTATAGAGTTGAATATGGACGACATTAGAATTTGAACTATTACCAAATTCCATAAGTCCAAAATTATATAGTTTTAGCAAAGAGAATTGGTGTATATAAATGTCACCAATGGGTAACGTTTATTAAATTAAAATGAGATTTTACTGAAACTGAGTAAGCTACAAATTTGGCTATAATGTCACACTACTTGCTAAGTGATATGTGAACGATAACATTCAAATAATTCGATGTTAATTGTTGACCGACTTTACATCCAAGAGTTACAGAACCGAAATAATGAATTCACTTTAGACCAAATGATTTAATTAATTTATAATTGTTATAAATTAATTAAATTAATTAACATTTAAGAAATAATAATTATAAAGTTTGAATTTGATTTGAGAAATAAATAACGTTATATATATATTTTTAATAGTTATAAATATATCGATAACAGAGTAAGTTAAATATAATTGTACATATTTAATTTGAGTTTAATAGGCTCATAGCCCATGTCATTTAGAGATGATAGTTGGTTGGTTTACCATGGATAAGGGGCGACTGAAACATAGTTGAGAGGGTTAAAGATGTATGATTAAGATTGAGTGAGAATGGGTAAGATTTGTCATTCGCTTTGGTATATGGTTCAGAAACTATGATCCCAGTGAAACTGAAAGTCATATCTCATTGTAGAAGACATTTTATTTAAAGAAAAAATGAGGAACCACTGCTTGAGTCTCTTGACCTAGTCAATGAGAAGCGGAAAGAAGCTGAGCTAAGGGTAGCCACTTACTAGAAAAGGGTAGCATGACACTTCAACGCCAAGGTCTGCAACCGTACTTTCGAGGTAGGTGATCTTATTATGAAACGAGTTTCCCTAGGTAGAGGGCACTTGGTCTGAACTGGGAAGGACCCTATGAAATTGACCAGAAACTTGGAGACGGTAGTTTTAAGCTAGAAACCATTAATGGAGTCCCGATCCCTAGTGCATGGAACAGTGACCTGCTTCGGCACTATTACATCTAGCTTTCCTTATTCTTTTGCAAATAAGCCATCCGAAGATTCTGGAGGCACTGTAAATAGGCAGGACTTGCCATTTCTTCTACTTATCAATAAAGTTAGCTTCTTAAACCAATGGAACCATGTTCTTGTAAGCAATACTTCTATGTTGCATGACTAGCACCACCAATCTTTTGAGAACAGGTGTTGCCCGGAGACAGGCGACATCGAGAAGGTCAGAACTGCCGCCTCGATATGGAAAATCTACCCCAACCTTCTAAGAACCGGCATTGCTTAGAGATAGGTGATGCCAAGAATGTCCCAAATCGTCAGGTCAATGGTGAAAATCGACCCCAACCTTTGGAAAACCGGCATTGCTCGAAGATAGACGACGCCGAAAAAGTCCAAACTGCCGGGTCGACTGTGAAAATCAACCCCAACCTTCTGAGAACCGGTGTTGCCCGGAGATAGGTGACATGAAAAGGTCAAAACCGCCGATGATGGAGAAAATCAAACCACAACCTTCCGATAACTGGCGTTGCCCAGAGATAGGCGACATTGGGAAGGTCAAAACCACCGGGTCGACAAGGAAAATCGACATACAACCTTTTTAGAACTGATGTTGCCCGAGGATAGGCGACACTGGTAAGGTCAAATCCACTGAGTCTATGGGGAAAATCGATGCAAAACTTTCTCAGAACCGACGTTGCCTGGAGATAGGAGATGACGGGAAGGTCAAACCCACCGGGTCGACGGTGAAAATCGACCCTAATCTTATGAGAACCAATGTATCCCGAAGATAGGCGATGCTGGGAAGGTCCAAACCACTAGGTCGACGACGAAAATTAACCCACAACCTTCTGATAGCTAACATCGCTCGGCGATAGACGACGTCAGGGAGGAATCCTTCTAACAAGGCCATTGGTGTGCCAATGTCTGGATTCTTAACATTGAACTTGGAAAATTTTAATTGTGGCCTAAAGATTGGCAGCATTGAACACACAACGCTTTAAACCAAGTGGGAAAGTCACTTGTTCTTGAAGATAGGAACTATCGTGCAAACGAAATTTCTACAACGATGCTAGTGATCAAGCAAGGCACGCTCGGTCGAGGATAGGCATGAATAGTTGTAAAGAATTAAGAATTGGACTTATCAAGCGTACCAGATCCCAATGCGTGATTGAAGACTGGACTAGAGGCAATCATATAGGTGGCCTACGATATGCAACCACTTATAAAGGCTCAGGCCCCTGGCACTTAGAATAATTAGCCCTATGAATAGGGGCACACACACGAACGCTCGATCGAAAAGAACTTACCGGGACCCGAAAAGGAATAACCGTACAGTCGATTAAATAACACTTTTGTTCTACTAGATACAACGGTTTGGCTTCTGCAAACAAAGCTAAGTAACAAGATATAACCAATGCAATAGAAGGAATATTATTTACATGTACAGAGTTATGGTGAATAAACATATTGCATAGAAACATAAGTATATGATATAGGAAAAATTACAATACAAGTAGTTATATTATATACACAGGCAGTTACACACAAACATGCACAGTACATAAAATGCATACAAGTAAAGAAATTATAGAACAAAAGTGAATATTTCATTACTAATAGTTTTTATGTACAATCTGTTAGTCCTTGAGATGATGGTTTTGATGACAACAACCTTAGGACTTGTTATAAAATATAAATACTAACGTTATGGTTTAGATATATATGTATCTGCAGAGTATAAACATGCAGGTACCAAGAATGAAGACTATACAGTATAGTGATACAAGACTAATGAATTTAAAGATCAAAGATATCAAGATTGAAGACTCATGAGTATCAAGAAATCAAGTTATCAAGAGTTCAAACAGTACAAGATAATGTAGTTAGTCTAGAATTATGTTAAAATTTCTTGAAAGCACTTACATCTTTATTCGAAATTTATTCATGGAATGGAATCCACTTCGAGCCTGTTAAAGGGATGGAACCCTTGTGTGATGGAACCCACGACAATATCCAGTGGAACATATAGTGGTCCTATTTTGATATCCACTAATTTTATAAAAATGTTTTTCAAAAATATATCTCTTGTTTTTTAAAATGTTTTCAAAACTTTCTTTTCAAAAAGACATCTCTCTTGTTTGAAATATTTTAGCCTCAAAATATTTTTATCATTTTTAATATTTTGATTTCAAAATTGTCCTTTTTATTAAATCATCTCTTGTTTTAAATATTTAGCTTTAAAATATTTATATACTTAGATTTTAAATCACTTTATATATTAAGATTATATATATTAAAAATTATTTTCTAAACTCTTTTATATGTTTAAACTATATTCAAATATATTTACAAAGTTTAGAAATTGTTTTGACAAATTATAGAAACCAATTTTAATAAAAAAAATCAAAACATCAATTTTGCCTTGAGCATGTCGACATACCCCCCCTACCACCCATGTTGACATACAATGGTAAAATTTGAAATTTTGATTTTCCCTCTAAAATCAGTTTGGTAGTTATATAAACCTATGTATTTCAAATTTTTCTGTCTTCTCACTTCTCTTTCTCTGTAACAAACTTCTGAAAATTAAAATTTATGGCATCCTCCACTAAATCAAACCAAAATGACATCGTTTCTTTCCATTCTCCTCATTCTGGTCCATTCCAACGCACTACATTGGCACGTGTGATAAAGATTGAAGAATCTATGAAGGATGCCATGCAAATGTTGATTGAACTTCAAGTTGTGCAAATAAGGATGGAAAAATAATAAGAAAGCAAGGCAAAATTCTTTGGAATTTGCAAAAATTTCTAATGGATAATCATGCAAATCCTATTGTGATTGAAGAAGATTCTCCTAACATTCAAGTGCATAACCCCTTAGAGCACAGCGAAGAGGAAGAAGAAGAAGAGGAAGAAGCACCTATGGAAGAAGACAACAACGTGGTCTGCATAGGCGAAGTCTGTTTTGACAAAGATTGGAATTTGGTCGAACAATGTGGAAACTTTTGTTTTCATTATCCAAATTGTTCGATTCACAAATCTCCAATTGTCAAAAACTCTCGTTAATAGTGTTATTATATAATTTATATACCTGAATATATTTGTGTGTTTATGTTCCATATATATGTAAATATAACATCGTATATAATAATTTTTTTTTGTTTCGCTTATTATACTTCCTTATTAGCATTTAGTTTAGATAGTATTATATTAAGGGGGTGTTATATAAGTTTAGAATTAGTTTTTGTTAATGACAAAGGGGGAGAAGTATAAAATAGAGTAGTTAGGCTTAGATTAAGTGGGAGTTATTAGTTTTAGGGAGGGTTATAGTGAATGTGAAGTATATTTTATAAACATAGGTTGTCATCATCAAAAAGGGGGAGATTGTTAGTCCTTGAGATGATGGTTTTGATGACAACAACCTTAGGACTTGTTATAAAATATAAATACTAACGTTATGGTTTAGATATATATGTATATGCAGAATATAAACATGCAGGTACCAAGAATGAAGACTGTACAGTATAGAGATACAAGACTGATGAATTTAAAGATCGAAGATATCAAGATTGAAGACTCATGAATATCAAGAAATCAAGTTATCAAGAGTTCAAGATTTCAAACAGTAAAAGATAATGTAGTTAGTCTAGAATTATGTTAAAACTTCTTGAAAGCACTTACATCTTTATTCAAAATTTATTCGTGGAATGGAATCCACTTCGAGCCTGTTAAAGGGATGGACTCCTAGTGGGCTGGAACCCACGACAATATCTAGTGGAACATATAGTGGTCCTATTTTGATATCCACTCATTTTATAAAATTGTTTTTCAAAAATATATCTCTTGTTTTTTAAAATGTTTTCAAAACTTTCTTTTCAAAAAGACATCTCTCTTGTTTTAAATATTTTAGCCTCAAAACTATTTTATCATGTTTAATATTTTGATTTCAAAATTGTCCTTGTTTTTAAATCATCTCTTGTTTTAAATATTTAGCTTTAAAATATTTATATACTCAGATTTTAAATCACTTTATAGATTAAGATTATATATATTAAAAATTATTTTCTAAACTCTTTTATATGTTTAAACTGTATTCAAATATATTTACAAAGTTTAGAAATTGTTTTGACAAATTATAGAAACCAATTTTAATAAGAAAATCAAAACATCAATTTTGCCTTGAGCATGTCGATATACCCCTACCACCCATGTCGACATGGTGTCCGTTATTTTCAAATTTCAATTTTCAAAAGAAGTTTCTATCGTCGTATCCTTTCACGAATAGATATGGCTGTTGCTCTACTATAAATACCAGTAAGTTCTAAATGATTTTTTACCAGATTTTCATTTATTTTCTCTCATCTTCATCTTCCACATTTATTCTAAAGAATCCTAAACTATACTCTGCCAAAATACCAAGTGAATCAAACTTGATTATCTCTTGTTTGATTCTCTACCACTCTCTCCATAAGATCTTAGTGCTATTCAGAGTTATAGAATCTTTTGTAAATCAAACTGTTGAGTAAAAGATGCGGTTGAGCCTTGAAATCAATTGGGTGTGATTGCAGCCCTGGAAATCAATTAGGTGATCTTGTAGCCTGGTTAAATCAAGAGAGTTGCCCTGAACTCGAATACATGAGGGTGTACCTCGTAGCCTTGAAACCGAGGGTGTAATATGGGAGATTATTTTGAAAAGAAATCCGTACGATTGTACAGGACTGGACGTAGGGTAACTCCGAACCAGTATAAAATCCTGGTGTGTTCTTTCCTTTACTGCTTTTATTTAGTATTTGCATATGTGTCTGATTCGGTGATTATATCTGTGTTTGTAATTGCATTTGTTGGTGTTTAAATTGAACAAAATTCAAAAAGATTTAAAAAATACATAAAACACTATTCACCCCCCTCTACTATTATTCCAGCCTTAAGATCTGTAATCCGCATTTCTCACACAATCAAGTAGCGAGGGCCGTATCTGCACAATCTCTGCTTGTTCACAACCAAAAAGCAAAAGTACAGACTCGATGATGACACGAAGGATAAGCTGCCACACTTGCAGCCTTCGAGCACTTTTCATTTCTTTCCCTTTCTACCGCCTTTACCACCGGAGGTATGGCTCTTGTGCATTTTCTTTTCATCGTTAGGTACGCTACCAGGGGGCGTCTCGCCTTTAAAATGAGTGGACTCTTCTCCAGCAGTAGAACCAGGCTTCCCAGATTTGCCGACTGCGTCATCAGTAGGCTTGACATCCTGACCTTTATTGCGGGAATCTTGCACTGGGTGCTTGTCGGTTTTGTGGAAGCAGACTAGTCAACTCCGGGCTCCTTTTTCACTCTAATCTTATCTAGATCCTTCCTTGACCTTTCTTCCATGGTCTCATGCACAGTTGGGTCAGAAGCACTTAGAATCGTTACATCTTCCTTTAGGGACACTGAAACGTCCTCTAAGATTTCTAGAGCGGCAATCTTCTTAGAAGTGAGTCCTGGTCTAAAGCTGGATGTGGGAGTAGTTACGGTAAGCCCCACGGAGATGGTGGTAGATGCATTAAAGACAACTGTAGTTCTTGAGCCCTGTGTAGCTGAAGGCGGAGGGGGCAGATGAGTGTTGACCTATAAGTTGACAGATATGATGATAAAGTTTAGAAATGGAGTCTGAATAGAACTAAAGGGAGAGACAAGAGAAATACCTAAGCTAGGGCTTCTTTTCTTGACACCAACTACAAATTCCCCTTCCTCCGTTATATGCTCCTCGGTTTGGTCTACGGAAGGGCGAATGTAGAGCTTATGAATAGAATTTGCCGCAGAAATCGAAATCACACAAGCAGTTTCGAAGCTAACCCCCATAGGTGCAGGATTAATCACCATCGGCTCTCTGGATTCTGAAGTGGACACTTCATGTTGATCTAAAGAGCTCGGGCCAACAAGGGTTTTGGCGACGACGGCATCAACGGCCTCTTCAGCTAGGAGGCCCCTTCCGACAGAGATAATTCTATGTCCTCGGCATTGAGGTTCACAACCATCAGCTCTTCCTCAGAGCTATTATCTCCGGCCCACGGAGCCCTATGCAACACTTCTTTCCAAACGCCAGCAAGGTTCTCAGCATAGTCATCCCCCGGCTAATCTCAGATTTTTGTTTATGACCATGCTGGCATAGAAGTGCAACATATTGGCATCGAGCGCGTCATTAGTCCTGAACCTCTCTTCCTGAATCTCTCTAAGCTCTTGTTGGTAAATTGCAAGTTTAAGATTGTGGTGAATTTTACAGAAGATGGATGCTCCATTTGGTCAACGAGTTTCTTCTTCACTTCACCGAGTTTTTGATTCTCCTCGTAGAGCCAAGCAAGTTCAACAGCATGTTCTGAGATAGTTTGGTCCCGACCCTGAATGATCTCATCATTCTGCGTAAGAACGTAGGCCTTCTCATCATCCTACTTCTCGAACTCGGTGCTATAAGTAATGGCAGCTCTTAGCTGGTCTCTAAAGACGAGCTCAGCGTTGGTTTGGGCATGCTTTATCTCTTAAATTAATTCGTCGGCGTGGATTTTCGCTTCAAGAGCTGAGTCTCTCTCTCTCTCGTAACCTTGAATAGGTCATCCTCTCATAATCATTCCCTCGAAGTCAGCCCTCTCGAACTTGAAGGAGCGAATATTAGTATAGTTGATCTTATTTGCTTCAAAGAGGGCGGTACACAGCTTCTTCTATTTAAATCCCTCATCGACATGCTTCTGGACACTTTGTAAGTCTTGTTCCACACCTCTTTTGGGGTATCTGCCGTGTAAAATGAGGTTAGAAAATGCAGCTTGTAGGCGCGGGGTCTAGCTGAAAGCGTAAGATTGGTAGTAGAAATGCCCTATGAGCGAGGAAGAACAACAGCGATAAGGGATTGGATGGTTTGGAACTTGTTGTACCGAAGAAGTTTGAGCTTGTGTGTATGGAAGAATATCGGCAGAAGAAGGCCCATGACACTCGATGGATTCTCTTGGGCATTTAGCAGCGTCGCGAGATAGCTTAGTCTTAGCCTCTCTCTTCTTTCTCTCCTTCTCTCTCTCCCTGTCTTTTGCTCTTCCAGCTTTGCGAGCTTCATCAACTTCACGGTCCTTCCTCCTTTGCCTCTCTTCATCAGTTTTGTAGTAACGAGGTGGATTGGGATCGGGAGTTTGGCCTCTGTATGCACTGGCATTGCGGGAGAGCTTCTCGTAATAGCCACGACCCATGGATCCTGAATCAAGAAAGTAAATGGTGTAAGTGTTGGAATTTTAGGATGAGAATCAATGCAAGAATGTGTGTCCATGATCCTAGTGGAGTGTATAGTACCGATGACCCCCTAAATACTCTACCGATTGTGTTTGCATGGGAGTAAAGATGGAGTTTCTTGACCTTCGTTTATACTTATTCCCGAGGAGAAGCAGAAGCCAGATCCCTTTTCATCCAGAATTTCTCGAATAGAAAATTCAATCTTACCAATGTCACTTAAACCGACGAAGATGTTGCCCAAAGGGAGGGATCGAGAAAAATCTCTACCGAAGGGCAATATAGTTTGATGTCCATCTGCTTACAAGCTTCTATGGAATTGTGCTCCTAACGGGGCGAGCATGGGAGAGCATGACTCATATAGGGTGTCTGTACGAACGATTCGCCCTCCCTTCACTAGCATAGCAGTCGCTATCGTTGTCACTGACGCCTTCTCCTTCTTCTTCTTCAACCATCGTCTCTTTCCCCTCTCTCATGTTGACTCCTTCATCTTCCTCGAGGATCGGGGAAATCCTAACATCTTCATCCCTGTCACTTGGGATGCTAACATCATGTGATCTTCAGATTATCTCTTAGCGGGCTCGTCCGAGTGCACCGGTCCGATGGACCAATGACATCCCCAAGAAGACTCTCGCCAGAGCTGCGAGTGGGGATGGAAGAGCGTGTACAAGCTATGGAATAGCTGGGAGCAGGTGAGTCGGAAATAGAAAGTCTACCAAGGCTCAGCAAACCGCATCACCATTAGTTTTCATTCATCAGAAGGATTGCGGCGGTGCGTTGTTGGAATCTAACTTCTCGAAGGCCCTTGAACGTAGTCTCATGCTCCTCATGGTCATCTCGAGCTGGAATGCCAATAAGGAAGTAAACATCAAATTGATAACTCGAGTTAATGAAATCCAAGTATGGAAAGAATAGAAGAATGAAACATACTTCCTGAAAGCCAGACTCTGTTAACACCATACAGGCACTGTATGTATAAATACTCGTTTTTGAAGTATGAGTGTTTATTGTGAAGCTTTTCGATGATCTTACATCAGCACTAAGCTTCGATTATCACATATGATAGAGATTCTTACCTCTTTTTGAAGTGGAATAGGTAAGTTAACTCGCGAAAATTTAGAGCCCGGTTGAATCGATTCATAAAGAGGATGTAATGAGAACTCAGTAGGACATATCCATTTGGATGAATTTAGGTCGAAGCCAACCCGATTTCCTAGAGAAATATTTGAAGAAAAGGATTGAAAGGTGAGATGGCGCCACTTAAGCACATATACCGGTTGCATGCGGTGTATCCTTTAGGAGGGTTGTGTGCAAACTCGGTCCTCTTGGGGAGAAAAAATCCATCTTTGGGAATTCCGTGCTAATGACAGATGTTTTGCAACATTCTGGCTGTTAGAATCATGCATATTTATTCTAGTGGTTTGGTCAATATTCTTAGACCCAAGAGCTTATTCAGAGGAGGAGGCCGAATAACTACTAGCACAACTAGGACCATCGAGCCTTCTAATTCTGATGTAACAGGACGACTTGGCCCAACATGGAAGGTTGGTGAAGCCTGAGCTATATATGATCCAGCTTCCGAAGGAGTGGAACTGTCCTTACTGGACTTGAATTGTGGCGATCGGCGAGTCATGCTAAGAAGAAAACTTGACGTTCAAGATGGCCAGGTACGTTTTATTTCGAATAACATGCCCGTATGACCAACGCTCGGAATCCAAAGGATGTCGACATATGTTGATCAATCAGATTCTGAGCATTTACCCGGGTAAGTGAGAAGTGTTAATCTGTGCAGTGTAAGTCTTATGTTCCATTCTTGATGAATGGACCATCCTGCGTAGATAGCTCACTCGTTCTATAAAAACGAGCTGCGTCGTGCAACGAAATTATATATTGAACTTACCCGTTACCGATGAATAATCAAAAACGGAGCTGCTATCCAGAGCGATGTGAAAGCTTTTCTTTATAAGAAAACAGGAAATGCAGAAACAAGGAAAAACAATGCGATGGAGTCATCCAGTACAATCAATTTTGAAGTAAATCGTCGTACGAGAACATAACGACAATGAGGGCTTAGCCAAGCTTTAACAAGAGATAGTCGAAGTCGTTGTGTCAGACTTGTCTCTGCAATGGCATGAACATGACCTAGGTGAAACCGTAGTTCACCATAGGTCGAGCGCAACCAAAATTCTCCATCTCCTCCTCAACTACAATTGGTTGTACCCTCACCATCACCATCGCTAAGTCCATCACCAATCACCAATCTCAAATGGTTAACAATTCGGATCGGTGGTCATGGTTTGGATCTCAGACCTGAAAGCAACAGGGCCCGAATTTGAGTAAGGTGATGGGGGCGATCTAGAAGGCGGTATGGATCCGATGATTGGTGATGACTGGGCAAGTTGAATGGAGCAGGAGGGACGAATGGTGGCGGCTTAAGCACGTGAAAATTGAAGGTCTTGGTGGTGGAAGGCAAGAAGTAACCGGGGCAAGCTAATCGTCTCGGCAGGAGTTTGGCACGAGTGGAATGGAAGCATGAAAATTTTCTAAGTCCAAAAGGACTTAAGTAAGAGTTCAAGGGAGACCAAACATCTCAGTATTGAGACTAGGATTTCAGTACCGAGAAATTTTTTCATACCAAAATCTTACAGAATGCACAATAAAGAGAAGATATACCCATCCAAAGCATAAATCTGATCTCCAAAATGTGGATCTAACCCTTTGCAAGAAGAATGAAATTCTAAACATGCAAAATAGTTGAAGTAATTTCTACCAAATGAAGGCAATGTTCTGAAGCGATACTTGAGCAATCACGTAGAATTCAAGAGATAACAATCCAGAACTTGTCTCGATCCAAAGCACACTTTGTTTTCTAAAGAAATCATAATCTGGGGGGCAAGTGATAAACAGATTTTTGACCAAGCAAATTCAACCGTAAGTAGAAGGCCAAGACAAAGATGAACCAACTTACAAACTTGGAAACCTACATAGAAGAAGTAGAGAATCAAACTCAAGACAAATCATTAAGTTAGGAGCAAAGAAAAGCAATTGGTACCGAGAGCATTCCTCTTGGTACCGAGAGGTTTTTCCTCCCACATTGGCACTACAAACTCCATGAACTTCGTACTTTACTTCGACCTATAGTGCTCAAGTGCTTTTCTCAAAGAATAGGCCAACAGTTCTCATGATTAATGAGAAGAAAGGAGGATAATCCAAATATTATCAAGTGAATTGCCAGAATCAACTCAAAATCTATTATAGAAAGCTTGAAACATATCGAATAGGAGATAAAAGAGCGCGAGAAGCACAAAAGTTGACTTTGCATAAGCCAATTCCTATCAGTACCGAGAGGTCTTTACGGCCTCTAGGCCCCACGTGATTACTTGTATGGTGTTGAGCTTTCTCTTGGACTTCAATGCAAGCAGGCTCTTACACCTATGCACATGTTTCTCTATAGATATCAACCCTACAGCAACTAAAGAATGATCTAGGCTGATCTTCGCTCTGCTTCTTCATCATCTCATATCTTCCTCATCCAATAGTCACCTAAGAAGCTACTATTGGCAGTTCCAAGCAATAGGACCCGTCAAACCTTTGTACTAGTGACTTCTAATTCTCTGTAAACAACAATTACACTATAAAATGAACATAGGTAAGAGATTGCCGAACCACTATAAAAATTTTGCGACTTGCTATTCTTTTTCTATTATTATGCTATCATCTGCTAGATCTAGGTATTATAGCTTCTCTACAACATATCTTTGGGCGTTGAACCACTTTTGGCATCAACAATATTACAAGTAAGAAAACTTGTAACCAAAAGTATCAGTAGTCATAAGCTGTGATAGATTTAGGGTATGCCTTAGGGGCAATTATGTAATTTGTTACATATATCTAACTTGATAACCAATCTTGTTCAAAATAAAAGGTGTTTTCCTTTCTATAGTGTACCTGTTATATTATGGTATAATTAACTAAGTAAATAATTTAAAGTATATTAAATAGAAAATCCTTAAATAATATGTTATGTGATAATAATTACAATGTGTTGTAATCATGAGAAATTTGCCACGTTTAAAATAAAAAATTATTTTAAATATTCCCAGTCAAGATGTTTTGAGATAGGATATCAATGCATTCATTGAGATTGGAGTGTGTAACTTTCTCTAAATATTAGGTAGTGTATTACTCATGGTTGTTGGGGGCACCAAGGGATTACATAGTGATAGTTATTGGATAACTATAGAACGACTCATCGAGAGTTCTCTATTGGTTAATAAAACTAAGGTCAAATAGAGAATCTCGATGTAACAATGTTACACAGTTTCCTACACTAGAGAATATTGTGGAATTTCAACTTGGACACTCCACTTTGATTATAGTTAAACAGTGGCATGACATCCATCGAAAATTTATAGTCAGTGCTCAGTTTAAGCATTGGAAGTGAAACATTATTTATTAGAGAATTCATCTCCTCGGTTTTATGAGATCACTATCACGGTTAATTGTAGTCAACTAAATGTCAAAGTCTCTAACTAGAGCAGTACGATTAATAATACCTAAATAATAGTATTGTGTTTGGACTTAAAAAGTTGAATGTGGACGATTTTGGACTTTTGACCAAAACCAAATTCTATAAATCCTAAAGTGATATAGTGTTGATGAAGAGAATTGATGTAAACAATCATTACTAGTAGGTACCGCTTGTAATAAGTAAAACTAGATTTTATCAAAAAGTCATGTAAGCGATAAATTCAGCCAAAATTTCATGCCACTAGCTAAGATGACATGTGAACGTTAATGTTAAAATTGTTCAATATTAATCGTTGACTGAATTTACACATTTGAGTTGCACAGTCGAAATGATGAATACTCGGAAAAAACCACACAATTTAGATAATTTATAATCGTTGTAAATTAGCTAATTAATTACTATCTATGAAATATTAGTTATTAAATTTAATTCAATTTTCAAATACCATTAGTATTTAATAAAGTATGCATAAAAGTTATAAATTCACGTATTAATATAAGGATATTGATAAAATATTTAAATTAGATTTAAATGGAACAAATATTGAATGGATTTAGACATTTTTGAGGCCTACTACATCTTATTCTATAACCGGTTATGCATGGCCAAGAGGGTGGTAGGGGGATGGGGGGAATGATTTGATGAGATTTAATTGAGAATTAAATTAGGAAGGTTATAATGGAGGGAATTGAATGGTTTCAATGTTTCCATTAACACATATTCTCTCTCTAATTCATTCATTATTATCTCTCCTAAACAAATCTTTCCTCGGTTAATTCCATAAGTTTTACAAGGAGAAATGAAAGGTTTCCTCCTCTAAATTAACTTTAACCGGTTAATGTTACATAGACTCATACATTCAAAAGAAACCATCTAAACAAAATAAAATAATTATTTTATTTAAAATATTTAGATTAGATCTAAAATCCAATTAGGCTTTATAGACTTTACAATGATCAAAATGGAATATATTTTTTGAAATTCACCAATTTTATTCACTTCTGACAGGCTCGGTTTCAACAACGGCATCATTGCGAGGTTGGTTGAGGTGTTCACTTAGTACATTTTCTGTCCCAAGTTCGATCCCTACAACTAGCATGATAGGGGGTTCTCACATTTTGATTTGTGACGAAGTTTTGTCTCTTACCCGTACATGTCATGTGATGGTTGTGCTAGTCAAAAGGGTGCATGTAAAATTTGCTAGTGAGGTACATAGTGGGTCACCCCAATGGAGTTTGGACCGGACCAACAATGGTATCAGATCCAAATAGTCTATACGGTCTAAATTAGCAATATTAAGGCTAACTTATATTGCCCTACCAAGCTATTGGCATGGCCTGAAGGATGAAGTTAGCCTAAAGGTTATCTCTGATAGAAAGGCCCAAATTATTTTTGGGCTTCGGCTAATTTTCAAAATTTGTTTGAAAATTTAAAAGATATATTAAATTTAGAAGTTAAGTTTAAAATATAAAAGAGAATATTGTAAAAGTATAATTGAATTCAAAATTTTCAAAATTATTTTGAGAAATTAAATAATCAATTTGGATTTTAAAATTTTTAAAATTTAATTAATATGATTAATTAAATAAATTAATTAATTAAAAGTTAATTAGTTAAAACATATAAGGTGATATATGTGTATAACTATAATCGTTATAGATAATAATTTATCTTACAATTGTGTATGACAAATTAAATTAAAATTTCAAATTAATTAAAATATTTAATTAAATTGTTTTATTAATCAAATTTTGTAAATAAAATTTGGTAAATAAAATTAATTAAAATTTAATTTATTAAAATACAAGCATATATTAATATGTACACATAAACAAACTATAAATATTCTAGTTGATTAACTATCTTAAATTATTTAAGATGAGTAATGTAATGTTTTAGAAATTTTACATAAAACTAGTTAAATTAATTAAATATGATTTAATTAATAATAAATTTAATTAATAATAATTAAAATTAATTAACTTAGATTTCAGTAATAATATACATAAGAATATTATATAACTAAATAAATTATAAAAGGTTGCAAATAAATTAAACTTGTATAACATGTATGTATAATATATATGAACCTGGAAAGAAATCCAAATTAGATTTAAGAAATAAATATATACGTACAGTAATATACCCTGATTTCAGATGTGTTTGACATTTGAATCACGCGGGTATTTCAAAAGAAATACATTATTCCTAAAATCGATATCACTTTTGCATGTATATATACTAATGATTGTGTATTCTTAATATATGAATTGTCCTCAACCATTTATATATTAATAGATTGCTTGCATATTATTTAGTTGTTGATATTCCTTAAGCTAGAGATGTTAAATATAGCAATATCGGTATATCGATTAGACGAGGTACGATGCATACACGTATCCGTTGATATTCCACAAGGTACGTGCATTATACTTAGGCCGTCGCAAAACGTTAGGTACGAGTTAATAATCTCTTTCGATTTGTTGATATTCCTTAAGAGATTGGGGCAAGGACCATGGGTTAAGCATTTTATACGATACAACATATAAGGAGTAATCCATCGCATGAGGGTCTGTGATTTGTTGATATTCCTCAAGGTCAGAATCTCAAGGTATGCGAGTCCTAACACCCACTAGAGAAGTTGAAGAACTTCTATGTTTCTTCTTAGAGTTTTGAGAAGTATAAAAGCCTAGCGAGAGCCTTATAAAAAAATGAAATGGTAACATTTAACCTTTTTAATATTGTAAGAATATCTTCTACGTATAAATTAAATTGCTCTAATTTGATAAACTTATGCAACAAATAAATAATTGATAAAGTGTTTATCGGTTAAGAGATAAAAATAAACTAACTTAAAGATCGACAAAGAAATATAGAATATACTAATCTTAGATCGTTTAACATGTTGTTGCTTCAAGGCCCATGTAAGAGCCAAACTATACACTACGAAATACATTTGTAAAATGGCCAATTAAGTGTTTATTTTCCCAAAACTATGTATTGTTTTCTTGAATTTTTAACTCTTAAGCAATACAAGAAAGCGTGTATATAAATATATAAATATATATATATATGATCTGTATTCAATCACATATAAATGTTGTATGTTGAACGATCGCAGCTTGTAACGTACGAAATTTAAGTGAAACCAATATATTGGAAATAATCAAATAAAGCATAATGTGATATCGAAAATGAAAATTGTACAAAACACTTAACATGGAATGAGAAATGTAGTTTTTATTCCAATTGTGTTTTTTATATAGAAAATTGTTTTCTATAGTAGTCATTTCTACGAGTTATGATACTTGATTGAAGACTCTTTACTGTAAAATAGCCGTAGTAAAAAAAAGCCTATAATAAATAGTTGAGTGGAGCTTTATATTTCATATGTTATTATAGTAATGGTGGAAATGGTGGGAGCAAGTCATACAATACTTATCGGTGGATGCATCAAGTTATGAAAATCATTTTCATAAACATACCAAATATTATTTATGAGATGATAATTATTTTCAGTATTGACTGAAAGTGAATATAGTTTTATATTGTTATGAATGTTCTGAATATTCGTTATGAGATAAATCTATTAGAATAATGATATTTGTTGCATTAGCTAAATGACACAAAAGTATCTATAATTTGTTACGATATTTTGGAATTAAGGCAAAGCATCTGTTTAGTGAGAGGGACGTAAGAGTTGGTGAAATCTTTAGATTGATACATAATGTTGTAAGACAGTCAAAATGTCTAATGATACCAAAAATAGTTCCACATATTTCGTTTAATTCACTGATAAATTAACAGAAAATGAACATATGTATTTGATGCACAAGTGATGTATTTGTGATAAGTTTATTTAATGTAAAACGAAAGTATATATAAAACGTTGTGTGCAAAGGAATTAAGAAAATTTGATTTGATCGAATATGTGAGCATATAGGAAAATAGTTCCAAAAGTACCCTTAAATGAATAAATATTCAATATCAAAATTCATGTCTCTCTATAATGCATAATGACGTATCAACGAGTAATCACACGTTGTTGGACAAAGAACAATTGATGATGAGAAAGTTGAGTTAACTTCTTTCTATAAGGTCGAGTGTTTAAAAGTAAGTACATAAGGTGAAGTGCAATTACATACAAAACAAAATTTAAAAATCATATAGGATAAGAGTTAATGGAACAACCCCTATATATCCTAGGTCAAGGAGTTGACAGGTTATGCAAGTCGAGAGGCTGCATGTAATATTTACCCATGAGGGATCTTGTGTGAAACACCCTAAAGTAGTTAGGGACCGATCAATGTTGATTAACCAATTTATGTTATGAACATAAGTTTGTAAATATAAAACCAAGTTAGTTTATACACACTCACATATACATATATAGGCAACTCATAAAATATTTATGAATACTTATTCCGTCGCATTAAAAAACAATTGTTGTTTCAAGAAACAACAGCTCCATGACGAAGGAATTTCTTATAGAATTTATTGGTAGTAAAGTGGATTTTAATATGATCCACAAATAAACTGATTACAAATAATGAATAAAATTGGCCAAACCTAAATGGACACAATTAATTAGAATAAGATTTCTTGCACATTATAAAGAAATCAAGATTTCTTATCAATGTCTAGAAAAGAATTTCGTCGGTTGTCAATAAACCATTAAGAATATTGACCCTACCATATGGCATGATGCGCGGATCTGAAATGGATTCCAAGTACATTATCAAAATATGATTTTGAAAGTTGTAATCAAAAGGATATGATTTGTGACGACCCACCTTTTTGGATGGTGTAAATTGACAATAAACAACACATGTCTACCTCAAACCATTCAAAAGGGTGGATCGTCAATGGGGTTTAATAATAAAATACGACAAAATAAAGGAAACAAAATACATAATCTCTCAGCGGAATGACAAAATATAATAATCAAATAAATAGTTCATGAAGCTATTTTACAGTATACATTTGATTACACAATTTTCTACAACATAATCGGGCTACAAACAACAACGTACCAATAATGATGCAGCGGAAAAATAATAGTAAATACGATCTAGCAAACTCCATCTTCATCTTCATGGAATAGCATCTTCGAACACTGAAATGCTCAGGCTGACTCGAGCATAATGAAAAGACAAAACACTCGAGTCAGAACTAAAAGTTCTTATGTAAGTTAAATCAACAAGTAATATGAGTGTAATAGCTTCAGAGATGTTTACGGGATTTTACATCTCCTATCCAGTGTATAACATGAGTGCAATAACTTAAGAGATGTTACTTGATTTTCCATATCCTAAGGATCCGTTAAACTATCTATATGTAGTAAGATACGCTATGTATGTAGTGTCTAATTAATAAAATAAATATTTTTCTTAGCGTTAAGGCTTTACATTAATCCCCCTTACCACATTTTTAAGCATTGTCCTACAGTTTTCCTTTGACACCACCAGTAACGTCGGTACTCAAGGAGGCGCCGTGATAAGATAACACTAAAACAAAATCGTAGTGATCGTGTATAAGGATAAAAGTATGACAATGCACGTGGGGCAATGCCCAAGGTAGGATTCTACCAGTTTACCCTTTCTAGCTGGTAGTAACGCATCGTAGCTACGACCGCCCACTGAGTCCACCACCCCCAAAATCAATTAAGGTGCACTGATCAGTCCAAAATCAATATAATAATATGAAGGGGTGATGGACCCTAAAGGTTGCAAACCCCTGGCCAGACAAAGGCACCTGTTTTAGTCATTTCCAATTGACACAATTTTCGGGATCATCCATCATCGTTCTCTTTCTTCAAATCTAGCAAAATGCCTCCAATTCAACCACTTCATTATGGATAGCATCCATCGCGTACACAGTTGTTAAAGTGGTTCCAATATTGTTAGAGAGTATGCTAATAAGAGGTCCCGGTCTCTTTAACAACCAAACGTCATTTTTCACAACGGTTGGTTCTTTTACATTTAGAAAATGATTCATATTTGATATCAAAATATCATATTCACTTCAAAAATATCACTTCATTTCAAAATACCATATTTACTCAAAATATGTCATTTTCACTTGAAAATATCATTTCAAATTCCAACTTAGGTTATAACCTCATTTAACCACATTCGCATTTAAATCAACGACTTAAATATAAACATTCCAACTTTACACATTTTGAAATTTTAGAAAATAGTTTGAATGGTTTTAAATAGTTTAAAGATTTAAAACAGTTTAATATAAGATGGTTTGAGTATTGAAAGTGGTTTATATAGAAAAATAGTTGGAAAATCTAAATAATTTAAATATTAAAAAGATGGATTTTAAACAGTTTATATAAAATAATTTATTTCGAAAATAGCATCAAATCAAACTGTTTCCTTCCATTTCAAAAAATCTAGACCCATGTCCTAATTTCAAATCAACAAAACTCAATTTCCAATCTTTCAATTGAATTGACTAAATTTCAATTTAGTTTCAAATCAACTTAATTTCAATTTCAATTCGAATTAATTTCAATTTTCGAAACATTCATTTTTAACTTCAAATTCGATTCAACAATTCAATTCAATGATTTAAAATTCCAATTCAATTCTTATTTTAAACGATCTCAATTCATATAGATTTCAAGTCCAATTTCAATTTACCGATTTGAAGCACTTAAATCAAATTAAACTTCATTGTTAAATTTAAGGTTCGAATCTTTAAAATAATTCAATTTTCCGAATTAAAGTCATATATCGATTATTACTTCACATTTCCAATTCAATTCTTTAAACAGTTTCTTTTAACCAATTTCACTTTCAACTTTTCAAAGCTTGAATTAGAAGTAATTCAATTCATATAAATCCACAATTTATTTTCTTTAAAACAATATCATTAACCAAAATCCAAATATAATATTTTAAAACCATTTAATTTAACCAATTTGGTGTCCATATATAATTTTCTACCCTATGGTCAAGTGATCAGTTATTTTTATTTATATTACATGGATGGATATATATCATTTCAATCCATATTTAAATGACATATGTATAAATCATTTCAACCTATTTCTTAATTCATTTCAATGATACGAATAACAATTTATATAATGTCAAATAATAAATAGGGTAATAACAGAGATATATCCTAAATAAATAAACAATCGTACATCCAACATCAATCAATAAGCATACAATACCAATCAACATCCAAATCAACCAACATATCACAACAGTCACTAATTACCAATTGTCGGTGTTTAAATAGCAATTAAATTCAATATTAATTTAAATGTCAATTTTATTTAATATAAAATTCAATTTTAATTAAATGTCAATTTAAACTACCAAACAGCAACCAATAACATTCTTATCACTTCATAAATTTAATTCGACTAACATAAGAAAATTTAGTATTGCGTGAGTGGGTTAAATCACTGATCACCTTTGATTTATAGCCGATTAAAAATCCAATAAATGCCCAAAATTCCAACAGTCATTCAACCAAACTAATTTCCTGTTGTCCGGAATTTTGATACGAACCCAACGGAAGAAACCGCGTATCAATCGGAGTTCGTATGCAAAAGTTATGAGGATTAGAAGTTTGAAAATTTAAAATTAAATTGAAACAAAGAGTAGGGCAAAATGGTAATTATATTACCTCTCTCTCACACCCTAGTAGACAGAACATCGAGTGTAACCACACTCCAGCCGCCGCCTTTCAAGTCGTGACAGCCGCCACCTCCTTCCTCTAACACTAGGTCAGACCCCACCAGCGTGTCGCCCAGGCCAAGGCGCACCCCCTGGCACTGCGCGACAATATCCAGCCTTCCCCAGTGCTCCGCCGCCGCCCCTATAATCGCCGTTCCTAGCGATCTCGTGCGTCTCTGACACGGTCGGAGAACACAGATGCATTTGACTCATCGACCTCTACGCTCCAGCGCTTCTCGATCGTCGCTTGGTCGACGATCCACTGTTAAACATGAAACCCTAGCACGAATGGCCAAGAACGTCTCACCAATTTGTGGACAAACGAAGCCTCCAATCGAAAAACGAATTGCATATGCAAATTACGTTCATCGAGAGCTTCGCGATGATATATAATTCGATAGGCTTTGAGCAGTTTGAATTTTTCGATTTGATTTGGGAATTGTAATTTACGGTTTTGAGATGTTTGTCATTTGAGAAGTAACAGACGAGATACAAATTGTACGTACATGCATTAGAATAAAAGACTGCTGGGGTTTATAAAAGCATATATATAGGCAAAGATGGATAAGAATGGATGGAACTGATCGAATTGGGTCGAAGCGATAACAAAGACCCAAAAAGCCCGTTTCGTTCTCGAAACGAAAATAGATCATCCAATATATCGAAATATAGGTTTTCAATATTTTTAAACTCAATGAAACTAGTTTCAAACCCTAATTCCATTATATATATATAGGTTAGCCTTTAAAATAAAATTATTTTATTTAAATTTCTTTAATTGATTTCTATGCGTTTCGAGCTCGCACGATTAAGCGATAAGTCCGTACGCTACGAAACTTGAATTTCTATAATAATTCACTATTACGGATCCAATGAAACTGGTTTCATCGAAATTCGAGACAACGCCCAAAAAGACTAATTTTACACGTTACTTAAGACAATCTATTTAAAAATCAATTTAATCTCTTTTAAATTCAAATTTAAAAGTTAACCATTTTATCATTCTTTATTACACAGAAATTTAATGATCTTTTGAAATTAAATTTGCTATGTTAATTTCAAGATTTAAATATTACATTCAACGTTCAATTACAACTGTAATAAAACCCCAGTTTATTATATTTTAAATTTCAATAAATTTTATTATTTTGATTTACATTCTTATTATTAAATCATCAAATACCTTATGAATTTATCTAACATAAGTTTCCATCTTATTATTCTCATCACTCTACATTTAACATCTTTTCTTATGTTAACTGCAATATCTGATTACATTAAATTTCATTAATTTCCAAATTAATTTCAAACGGATTAAATAATAAGATGATAATATATCAATTATTACCACTTAGTAATTCATATCTATTAATTTATTGTTCACAACAAGAAGTATAAATCTACTTACTAAATAGCTGATTTCATATTCTATATTAAAACCACTTTCAATTAAATTACATATAATTTCACCATTAATACAACATTTATTTTATTCCATATTTACAATTACATCCAAATTAACTTTATAATTATTTCAATTGATTGAAATTACATGAAAATAGTTGTCAAAACATCCAAACAATAATATTAAATTATATTATAATTAATTTTTTCATTAATAAATCATAAATTTTAATTTCTGACAATATTTAATTCGACAATCTTATTAAATTTAATATTTTTAATTTTCAAAAATACGGGTCGTTACATGATCCACCGACCGCAAAAGCGTTTTTTGAGAAAAAGATCAATGCAGTTTGAATATAATCAGCTACGTTGAAAAGAATAACAACTTAAGTTTGGATTATTGGAATTACATAATAGATTCATCGTTCAACGTAGTTAAGTTAATTCGGATTTTACTCACAAAAATATTGCATGATATGATTTTGAGTTTTGGTATATGAAGAAAAAATCCCAAATAATGATTTAGAATGTGTTGTTTGCGCTTAATAACCCAAATGTATCGAAGTCAGTTGGACTTGAGTTTGTAGGTTATTGGACATGATCCAAGAAGTGATATAAAAAATATTATTCGATTGGCAACAGAGTTAAACAAGTATTTTGATAAATCAAATAGTTTGATTTTCAATTAAAATATAGAGAAAACGTGTATTTGTAAGAAAGAATATTAATAGGTACAAAATATTTCCAAAGCTGCAAGTAAACAAAAAATTTACAATTGTTAACGATGCTTTTAAGTTAAAATTGTGTTAGTTGGTTGTTTAACACTTGACATTGGGTTTGAAAATAACATTTTTTATAATCTATATAATAGGATATTGGGGTTGTCCCAAATGACGTATACAGACATGATATTAAAATTGCTTAATATGGAGCACGTAAGACGGGTTCTATATGCATTAGTAATAGGAATTATCATACATGCTATATTATCCACAATAGAATGCTTCGCTTATGTATTTGGTATATAGAGAAAGAATCCAAATTAAGATTTCTATAGAAAAATTGAGAACATTATTGAGTATTCACGAAGCACTAGAAATTGTTTATAGAAAAAATGAACTCCTTATGAAGGACCGCGCAGACTCGAACTTCGTAAGTAATATCATGTAAAGCGTGTTAATCCTAAGTTCTTGTTAAGTTACAAATGTTCCAAACAATAAGTAGTGGCTGGTTCAACCAAGGGCTGAGTGCATCACCTTAAATAATGCTTCAATAAAAGATGTATAAATGTACAAATTTATAACGGAGATAGGGATGATTCCAAATATTGAGAATCTCATGACATTGTTATATGATAACAATGTTGTGATATAGTTCGTATAAGAACCTAAAGCTCACTAAAAGTCGAGAGATATACTCCAAATAGTTCCATATGATAAAGACAGTTCATCAGGGACGGAGAGAGTTGATTAACAGATTAGACAATTATAACAAAATAGCACACTCGTTCACTAAGGGACTGACCCGATTAGTTTTGAGAAAACCGATCAAAGAAGTTAGAACAAGATTCCATAATTGATCCCAAGCGCAAGTGGGAAATTGATAGAGTTAGGGGTATGCCTTAGGGGAAAGTATATAATTTGTTACATATATCTAACTCGATAACCAATCTTGTTTTATATTACGATATAATTAATTAAGTAATTAATTTAAAGTATATTCACTAGAAATCTTTAAATAATATGTTATGTGATAGTAATTATAATGTGTTGTAATCATGAGAAACTTTTCACATATAAAATAACATACTATTTTAAATATTCGTGATGTGCACGTAAATGTGCATATTTTTACATCTATATTTAATCTATTTTTATTTTAAATAAATGTCATAATTGAGTATTTTTACATGTTTAAAACCAAATTTCAAATATGGTTTCAAGTCATCATTCAGACATCAATGTGGGGGTAAAATAGTAATTTTGTGCATTAATAACTTTTGGGAATATTTATTTACACATTTTCCGTTTAATTATAGGAATTCTGGATGGAAATACGAAGGTATTTTCATGAAGATATGCATGCACAGGGAGGGAAACAAAGGAATGAAGATGGAAATAATTCAAACCATGCATCATGGAGAACCCCACCTACCCACTTACCTTAATCTACACTTAGAAGCTAATGGACAAGTTAGTGGAGGTTAAAGTTTCATGCTTACTTAATGATTGATTAATTATAGACTAATGATTATTTGGTGGCCACACTTTCTATATTTTGGGAAGACCCCTAAAATATGGATTAGGGTTTTGTGCATGTACAAATAGCCCTCTTATGTACATGTAAAAGATTTCTTCTCTTTTAATTACTTAAGAAATTAGAATGCAAGTTGTAGCTTCAAATCAAATATGAAATAAAAATGGCTTCCTAAACCCTTGTTCTTTTACTTCTTCCTTGTTCATATTTTATTTTCTTGTTCATTTTTATTTACATGCTCTTTCATTTCATGTTAGTAGCTTAGTTTTACTTTAATGCAAATAGTTTAGTTTCTCTTTTATTCTAATTAGCTCTTACCTTCTTTGCTTTTGTTTTAATGTTGATATGATAACACAAATGAGTAGTTGAACCCCTTTAATTTAATGGTAATGAAGCTCTCTAAAATTATGTAAATTCAACATATTTTGTGATTTATGGTCTCTTTTATGCTTCATGAGAAGTAAATGTTGATGTAAGTTTATAAAAATGAATTTGATAGCCTATGTTGTATTTACAAATAGGCTATTCTTATTCAAACATAAACACAATTTACATCGTCATTTTACTAATTGAGTTTTGATTATGAAATTAAGGTAGAAACAAAATTTGATGATCTATGTTACTAAATACAATAGTAAATAGATCATACTTAAAATAGCTTTTGCTTTGACTTCATTCTCATGAGAATTGATAAGTGGCTGTGACCGTTGTATTATAGTTTGATGGTTTAAGTTATGTTAATCAATAACATAAATAAACCGTACTTATGATAAATACATCACCAATTCCACTTTATACCAAAAATAGAGATCATAGATTATTCTTGCGTTGATTTACAAAAATATGAGAGTGGATTTGCCTCTAAATTGATCTCATATTTTCCATCACTTTTGTTCTAGCAAATCCACTAACTTGTCCATTAGCTTCTAATTGTAGATTAAGGTAAGTGGGTAGGTGGGGTTCTCCATGATGCATGGTTTGAATTATTTCCATCTTCATTCCTTTGTTTCTCTCCTTGTGCATGCATATCTTCATGAAAACACCTTCATATTTCCATCCGAATTCCTATAATTAAAAAGAAAATGTGCAAATAATTATTCTCAAAATTAACTCATGCACAAAATTACTATTTTACTCCCACATTGATGTCTGAATGATGACTTGAAAGCATGTTTGAAATTTGGTTTTAAACATGTAAAAATACCCAATTATGACATTAATTTAAAATAAAAATAGGTTAAATATGGATGTAAAAATATGCACATTTACATGCACATCAATTCCTAATTAAGATGTTTTGATATGGGATATCAATATATCCATTGAGACTAGAGTATGTAGTGCTCTACAAATGTTGGGTAGTGTATTACTCATGGCTTCTAGAGGCATCAAGAGGTTACATGCATATAGTTATGGATAACTATGTAATGAATCACCGAAAATCTCTGTTGGTTAATATAACTAAGGTCAAACAGAGAATGTCAAAGTAACGATATTACATAGCTTCCTCAAGTTGAGAGAATTGTGGAACTTCGATGTGGACATTCGACTTTGATTATAGTCAAATCATGACATGACGTCCATCGAACAACTGTAGTTGGTCCGAGTTGAAGCATTGGTAGTGAAATACTATTTAATAGAGAATTCATCTCCTCGGTTATATGAGTTTAGTGTCACAGTCAACTCAAAATCAAAGTCTTAGGCCAAAGAAATATG
The DNA here is from genome assembly GCA_030737815.1 of Allium fistulosum. Classification (NCBI taxonomy): domain Eukaryota; kingdom Viridiplantae; phylum Streptophyta; class Magnoliopsida; order Asparagales; family Amaryllidaceae; genus Allium; species Allium fistulosum. The sequence continues at coordinate 1,330,334,443 of CM060902.1, read as the reverse complement.
ATTAATAATAATAATTATTATTAAATCAAGGATTTTGTTTTGGACTTACAAAGTTGAATGGGGACGATGGTCAAATTTTGACCAAAACCAAATTCCATAAGTCCTAATGTGATATAGTGTTGATGAAGAGAATTAGTGTAAATAATTGTTACTACTAAGTATCGCTTATAATAAGTAAAATTAGATTTTACCGAAAAGATGTATAAGCGATAAATTCAGCTAATATGTCACATCACTAGCCAATAAGGTGTGAACGTTAATATTTGAATTAGTCAATATTAATCGCCTACCGAATTTACCTTTAAGTTGCATAACCGTAATGTTGAATAGTCCGAAAAACCACATGATTTAATTCATTTATAATCATTGTAAATTAATTAATATTTATGAAATATTAATTATTAAATTTTATTTGATGTTTGAATACCATTAGTACTTAATAAAGTGCGTATATAAAAGTTATAAATGCATTTATTGATATACAATACTGATAGAACACTTAAATTAAATTTAAATGAAACAAATGCTAAATGAATTTGGAAATTTTTTAGGCCTACTACACATCATTCTATAGCCGATGGGAGGGAAATGATTTGATGAGATTAAATTGGGAAGGTTTTAAAGGAAGAAATTGAAAGTTTTCAATGCTTCCTTTAAAACATATTCTCTTTCTTATTCATTCATTATCAGTTTCCTTTAAAACATATTCTCTTTCTCATTCATTCATTATCATCCTCTCCTGATAAAGTCTTTCCTCTATTAATTGCATAAGTTCTAAAGGGAGAAAAGAATGTTTCCTTCTCTAAATTAACTTTAAGTAGTAAATGTTACACATATGAGTGTATTCGATACACTCATACGTTTAGTAAAAAAACCCTTTCAAACAAAATAAAATAAAACATTGATTTTATTTTAAATATTAGATTAGATCTAAAATACATTTAGGTTTCACAAACTTAACAAAATCAAAATGGAATTTATCTTTTGAAATTAATTCATTTTACCCGCTTTCGAATGGCCCGGTTCCAATAAGTTGTTCAATCAACTATAACGATGACATCAGAACATCTTTTCTTGTAGTAAGAAAATGACAAACTATCTACGATCAAGTATAGAAAGACATACCGTAATATCAAATTTACTATCATATATATATATATATATAGAGAGAGAGAGAGAGAGAGACTAATCCAATTTAATTGTTACCAAAATTTTTTAACATGGTTAGTTAGGGCCAACATGTGTTAATTTTGGGGATTGAAGTCATGACCTTTGATTTCATAGTCCAAACCATCAACCAACTAAGCCAATCCTATTGGCACTTAATTGTCACCATATTATAAATGTAAGAAAAATTGTTAGATTACATTGACATACAATCAACTTCATGGTTACATGATTAAGCACTTCTTCCCACAATTAAATGAAAAATGTATATTGAAAAAAATGAATACCGATTAAAGTATATAAAATGATGAGAAATTAACAGTGTTAATCAAAAATTGAATTAAAAAGTTTTTATGAACAATCCAATCCAAAATTTTATATGGAAATTTGTCTCAAACATGTACCATGAATTAACGATTATGCAATCTTAGATAGAAAGAAAACCGCAAATTATTGATCTTAACAATATTAGGAACAATCATTCAATTCCTTTTTTGTAAAATGGAAGAAATTGGATAGATTATTTAATACCCTGTTGCAGCCGTGGTATTATAGCCTTCTAAGGGCTGGTGGGAGAGAGCAAAGAGGCGAGGGGTTCAATCTAAGAAGAAAGAAGGATACGTTACTAATAGATTCCACGGTATTTTCTTATCATAAAGTCAGAATGTGAAATAACAGAGTAAATTAAATGGTCGTGTAATGATAAAATAGTAAAAAATTAATAGAGTGATAATTCAAAACAAGCCGTTTTTATGGAAACCCATCATATTTAACAACCATTAATTGTATTTACCAATCAACGAACTTCAATTTTTGTGAATTATTAAAAGGGGTGAAATGGAAAAGTATACCTCTGATTGCTTGGAGTGCTTCATGGTTGACATGATTGAAAACATCTTCTCACAAATATTTTTTCCATAATTAAATGAATATGGTGTATTAGTAAAAATCAAACACGAATTTAGATAGAAAAAACAATGAGAAATCAATAGCGTTTATCGAAACATTGAAAACTTTTTCGCAAGGCAATCCAATCTAAAATGTACTAGGAAATACTAATTTATGCAATCTTAGACATAGGGAAGGGGACCAAAAATTATATTAGATATATCGAGAACAATGATTCAATTTCTTTTTAGCAAAAGAAGGGAAAGTAAATCGATTGTTTAATACCTTGTTGCAGCCTTAGTGTTATATCCTTGTAAGAGCTGATGGGAGAGAGCAAAGGGGTGAGGACTTTAATCAATGAAGAAAGTAGAGGATTTTACTAATAGATTTTAAGGTATTTTCTTCTCACGATGCGAGAATGTGAAATAACAAATTATAATAGGATTTGAAAGGGACCATATAATAATAAAATAGCAAGCAACTAATAGAGTGAGAATTTGAAACAATCAGCTTTCATGGAAACTCACCGTATTTAACAACCATTTAATTGTATTTAATCATTTGTGAACTTAGATTTTAAAAGTGGAATTATTAAACGGGTCAAATGTAAAATTGTATCTTAAATTGTTGAGAGAGCTTCATTTGCATGAGAATAATTATGGAGAGGGGAGATAAAAATCAAATGTTAAACTTTATACATAATAAAATAGATAACATTTATAAATATTAGGTTATACCTATGTGTATGATACATACATATTAGGTTATTGAACGTGTACATCTCTTTTGACGTCTTTATTATATATACACATGTGAACATGTGATGTCCAAAATTAATTATTACAAAAGATTAATCAAAATAAAGTAAAAAAATTAATTTTAGACTACGAGGCTTTCAACATAAAAATTACCACTATATATGATTTAATGTATCTAAATTATTCAAGATAACATAAGATAAATATATAGTGCAATAATATACGAAAGTTTTTTTAGGGTGATACTATTTACACCCACTTAAACACTTCTCTCGTCTATTTATCCTCTCACCCAATCAAATACTTCATCCATCCACCCACACCCACATTTTCTTTACTTTTAAAATTTCACATAATCATAACTCAATGTTTCCTCCCTCTCTCTCCAAACAATGAAATTGAAATTTCTCCATTTTCCACAACGTGTCTTTTTTCATCTATTATTTCATTAATACGTATGAATCCAATTAATTGATTGTGACTATGGTGTTATCTACATTAATCGTCCATAGATTTCCATTTTTTTCTAAAATTTGTAACCCTAACTAAACTAACATAGTAAAGAATAATTTGCAACTCAAATTTGATGACATTTTATAACATAATAAAGAATCTTCATTACTATGTCAATCAAAGATGTCCAATCATTATTGTTTTTTTGTTGTTTCAGTAAGTAGAAAATGACTAAACTAACTATAGTAGAAAGCAATATAATATAGTCAAATATACTTGATCATCATTATCCTTCCTTATAACATCAATGGAGTCACAAAAGTATCGATTTACATGCACATTCTAAATATTATTAAATACCTTAACTCATCAACTTCTAATATAAAATTGATAAAATATTTTTTACTTACGTTGTTCATCTCGTGCTATGGTTGTTGCAAGTTGTAGGTGGGACAAATCATAGTTAACACACTTTTAGGTTATTGTAAGTCATTACAGTGACAGTTTTATAATTAGGCTTAACTGATTGTAGTTCAATTGTTTTTCACATACCCTATATACTTGTCACATTTAAGTTGGTTATTTTAATTTTATTTTAGTTTAACATTATACTACTTTGAAGTTTTAGGGAATTAGTCTCCACTTAGTTACTTAATTTGTTAATTAACTAATTAATTAACTCCTTGACTTTTCATCATTATGACTTAAGTCAAAATAAATCAGGAAATATGCTGGGAAAAATCCTTAGAATCGCAAACCATATTTTCAATATAATTTCCCGGTTTGAAAAAAATCATTTCCAAATTTATATGCTATTTTTTAATTCTAAAAACAACTATTTTTCATCTTTAAAAATTCATAACATTTATAGAATGATGGGAAAATTTTCCAGTTAAAGCCCATCTCTTAAAACATGTTCACCACGTCATAAAAAATTTTAAGTTATTATGTATTTGACTGCATGGGTTTTACAAAAGATACATTCAATCTAACTACATTTAACATATAAAATGATTACAATCATTCATAGGTTATAATACTTAAAACACATTCCACAAACAACATTAAACAATCAAATCTAAATTCATACAAGAATGAATCTGAAAATATGGATTAACATTACTCACCTAGCCTCTTTAGTTTGATTTATATTATGCTTCCTTTAAACGAAATCTTTCTCCTTAGAATTAGTTAGGTGCTTCTCTCGTTCTTTCTCTGGTTAGTCACCATTAAAATTCTTACTTTTGTTTTATTAAGTTATAAATAGTTATGAGTAAACAATGGGTTTAGGTTATTATAAGTGGGTTTGGACCAACTCATTACCCTTTGGTAAATGTCCCAGCTCCGTCCTTTTAATCTTGTCGTTTCAATTAAACGAGCCTACCTAATAAATTACATATTCAGTTTGGTAATATTTTAATAATTACTCTTGCTAAATCAATTAATTGTTTTACTAATTCACCGAACTTCATTACTAAATCTTCTTTTTTAACAAGGTTATAGCTTCTTTATTGCCAAAAGAAAACCAAAATATAAACAAACAATACCCCATTTTTACAGCACCAACGCTGCGTAATATATACAAATATTTAACCCAATATTGCCAGCCCACTTTCCTAATACAAACACTCGGCCCGTTTATATCATCTGAAGTCATAAGTGCTTTCCTATGCCTACCCACTTCATTCACTTCACCCCCAAACTTTCCATTTCTATCTCGAGATTTCTTTAATGGTGGTACAAATCTACTTTGTGAATTTTTTTCGCCTCAACTCCTCTGAACTCCCAAAACACCATTCTATCGTTTCTCCTTTTGATCTCCTCTTCACCGACTATCAATAACTGCACAAATAAGCACTCTACACGATTCATGTCCATAGTCGCCTTTTATACTTCAGGCCAACCTCTTCTTGCTATGCTCTTCCCAGATATGAAATAGAAATCGACATGTAACATCAGATCTATCCACCCATCAGATAAGAGACTTTACTTCTGTTACTTTTGTAAAATACATAGATTTGAAAATCGGTTTTGATTTTGAATGTTGTTCGTTGGGATCTCGTTCTCAACCCTAGGAACCCAAAGACTTCTTCTTTAATTGATAAAATTACTATGTAATTCATATCTCTTGTAAATTAAGAAAAGTGATTAAAAAAATGTAAATTAAAATAGGTTTGGCAACAATCTCGCTAGCATGGGATAATCTGCAGTGATGATGTAGTTCATATGATCAAAGTCAAGCTAACTAACTCTTGCAGTGGCTCAGGTGATCAACTTAAACTCCCAATTCCCTACATGTCTTCATTTGTGTTGCCAATGTATTGTTTATGCTAGAATTAGAAGGATCTGATGTGAACCGTATCTATGATTTGTTTGCAAATTTTTCATTCTGTGTTATGTATGCCATTTGAACACCCTATTATTTCGTTCATGCCAAAAAGTCCACAGACATGTCGAAAATGTGATTTTGGCGATATCACTACTCTTGCTCCTTTTCATGAAAATTTGGTTCATACTTTCGACCGTAAGAATGTCTACATTTGTTGCTTGCCATCTTAATTTACCTCTGCAACATCTCCAAATATGGGACAAGTACTTGCATTTAAAGTATACGTGAGAGATGTCTTCTTTTACGGTCAACACCGACATGTAATTTTATTAACCTAATCTTGGTTGGTAAAAAATTATTTATTGCATCGTATAGACAAACTGCCATTTTGAGGACATTCGTTTTATAACATGCCAATTTTGCCCACACTTTATGTTTATAAGTTTTTCAGATTGTTTCCCAAACATCTTTTAATTTATATATACCATTCCGCTACAAGTCCATAACCAGTAGTCTGATTCCTGATTATGGTCCAAAACAGTACCTTCGATTTCTTCTCTCGTTTGCCACACAAAACGAGTCTATGGCTTCTCCATTCTTAGTTTATGACCATTTCGCCTACGAGCATTCTTTCACTACTTGTTTTAATTGTCATATCAATTCCAAGCTTATTTATCAGCGCCCCCCTCCCCCCAACGGTTCAAATAAAAATGACGTTGTCATGCCATCCACCATTCTTTTCCTTATACACTTGATAGGTTGTGATCTTATGCTTAGTATGTTTTTCCGAACCCTAGATTTTTCCTTTTGATTTCTTCATTAAACTCGTTTAGTTATTATTTAGATAATTATTTTATTTTCAATCTACCCAGATAAAGGCAATCCAAAGTATATGTTATGTTCCTTCTAATAAAACCGAACGAACAAAAATTTAGGTAGTTCTGGTAATTTACAGTTATATTGTTTAACTTTTTGAGAATGAGGTAAACAGAAGAGAAGTTAATATCATCTTGAATAACCACAGCAGCAAACACATCTGTTCGTGAATCCTTGTCGTGCGCTTCTTCTTTAATCAATGAAACAATTGAATCGATTTTATTGATTAAGAAAACCTAGAGTTAGATGAAGAGGTTGGTTTAATGGTTTTGGAAAATAAAAATGAATTAAAACATGGAGAAAATAATACGGCTGCTTTAACCAAGAAGCAAAAAGAGAACAACCAAAGTATTAAAAAGAAGAAAACTAAAGAAAGGAGAGAGTTGCATTATTAAAAAAACCTAGTTATTCCTCTATCTTAGCTAAGTAATAGATAGTAGACTATTGATTAATATTATTAAACTTTGATCACTGCAATAGTATAATGTTATCTAAGCATATTTGGTACTAAAAATCATTTTCATCTTTCTTTACAATTTTAAACATCGGTATTGAAATGAGTTTAAAAAAATATGCACTTGCTGCCCGCGGGCTTAGCAATTTCAACAAAACGTTCTTCTATTTTTTTTTTCCCTTTTTGTTTTTGTTCCTCAAAAAAATAAAAAATCAGAAACCTTCGTTTCTCTCCTCTTTCCTTAAGAACCAAATTGACATGTGCCCACCTTCTGTTTATACTTACAGACACGTGTTAATGCTGATAACTGGCCCTCTCCAGCTCCGAAGCGTTTTGACAACTTACATGCCTTTCGTCCTCGTTATCGTCCAATTGAACACGCGTCTCCTCCCCCTCCTTATCTACTCGACACGTGTCCAATCCATTTTCCATAAGGCTATATCTGTCTTTCTATTTTAAAACAATCATTCAATTTCTTAATATCATCTCTCTCCCTCTTTTTCTTCTCTATTTCCTTTCCTCAATTTTCTTCCAAATTATACAAACTTTCGAATTTCGAATGTTCACAATTTGAGCTTTGGGCATCTCTAACAGCCAGTTAAATCATCAAAAATTCGAACTTGTTCATCCTACCAAATCCCCAAATGTCGAAAAACGGAGAAACAGGAGACTTCCCATCGAAATTCAACGTGTACCCGATAGATCTCCTGAAAAATTTCGGCGCCTCAGGCGACTCACCTCCGTCCTCCGCCGTAGGCGACGTCGAGCTCGGCCTTGGCCTTTCCCTAAACGGTCGTTTTGGTACCGAACCCAGGAATCAAAAAATTGCACGGTCCAATTCAGTTTCAACCTTCAATATCCTTTCACTGGAGCAAAATGAATTTGAAACGGCGAAGAACGAGAGCAGCGTACTGACAAGAACATGTTCGTTGCCAGTAGAGACGGCGGAGGAGGTTATGAGGAAGAAGAAGATGCAGAGTTTGAAGAGATTGGAAGCTAAAAGGAAGAGATGCGAGAAAATTGCTGCAAAAAGCAACGATGATGGTAGCAATACAAAGAATGGTTGTACGATTAAGAAAGAGAACAGCGGGCAATTCGTTTGTAATGATGAAATCAGATGGAAGAGGAGCTCACAAGGATCTACTGGTTCACAAGGAAGCAGCGCTTCTGCTGTTTCGGATATGGATAATAAATCGGTTCAAGGTATATTGATAATTTAATTTTTGTTCCTGTGGTTTTAGTTTATATTTTATGATTTGTTGGTTTATTCTTTAGGACATTAATTTGCTAATGTTTGTGATATTGTGTTAGTGGAGGCAAATAGTATAAAATTATCTATGTTGGTTTGGATCTGAATCATTACATAAAGAATGGTTAGGATGGGGTATGGAACATGCTAGGCCAACGCAACAAATTTTATATATTAAAACGTCACATCTCTCACACCCTTGAATTTTTAGTACTTTTTCGTAAATTAGGCGTTTGAAAAATATATGATGATTTGATAATTGATTTTTTACACGTACAATTCATCAACTGTGAATTTCCCTACGGAATCCAGATTTGGATAAAGTTTTTTTTTGTCACTCATAACGGGAAGTAATGAAAATACTGCAATTTAGTTTATCGTTTGTCCTTTCATATGCGTATCAAAGTCACATTTCTTCGAACAGTGAAGATGTGCCCTCTTAGAGTATTTATTTACCGGGAATTGTTAAAAGGAAAATAAAAGCCTAGGGAAAATTTGTACGAGGAGGAACTTTTAACCTGTAACAAAATTACAATTATTTTTATGCTAAATCGTTAGAAAAATTTGCAATACTATCCTTTATTTTGTTTGCAATTATTTTCATTGCTTTCTATTTGTACTATTTGCAATTCAAATGCATATAAATATTGATATTAATTTTGTTTGAGCAAATAAAAAAAATCAAAATTCAGTTACATATTTTATGTTTAAATTTGGTCAAAATATAAGATTCTAGACGCCTACCAAAATCATTGGGATCTTCAATATAAATAAAATAAAATAAATCGATATCCATCTTGTTCAGCTAGAGGTTTACATGGAGACCCTTTTTTTCATTACCCTTGTCTAAATCAAAATAATTTCTTTCATTAACTATATGTACATGTACATGTATCTCATTTTTACTGCGTTATAGCCACATTTTCCAAATTAAATAATGTATCTCCTCTCTTGTCACTTCAAAAGAGAGAATTATTTAATTTAATTTGTAAGTCGGGGGTTTGAGGTATAGCAAAAAATGAGGTGTAGCCAATTCTAGCCTTATACACACCTTCAAATTATACAAGTTATGCAAGTACAAAGACCGACATCTTGGCAGGAAACACAATATTGTTCAGTTGTTAAAACTATTACACCTACGTTATGTCAATCATTGACCCATTTAAACTTAAACTTCTTACGCATTGAAGATGAACCTCAAATAACACAAATCATGAATTATAGAACACATGAAGCCATCTTATTATCGTCCTGTAAAAAAAGGAACTAACTGATCGTTAAGGTCTACGGTTCGAGTCTGTATAGCCCTTTTTATCGTATTCCATTGGAAATAACGGTTGAATTATCTTTGTAAGAACAAAGAGAGAGCAGATCTATTCTATATGCGATAAGCATCAATATGCGATAGGAGCATTAGTCCTATTTTTGGGGAATGAATGTATGGATCCTTTTTATTTTTTTATTCGAACTATCTATCTCTTCATTAAATTTTTTATTTTTTGATTCTATCTTTCTTTCAAAACCTTAAAGAGGACAATAAACTCGTTGTTGTGGAAGTAAACATAGATTTTATTTTTATTATTCGAACTATCTATCTCTTCACTATTTTTTTTATTTTTTAATTCTATCTTTCTTTGAAAACTTCAAAGAGGACAATAAACTCGTTCTTGTGGAAGCAAAAATAGAATTCATTTTGAGTTAACCCCTGATTTGGCCTTATGGCTTCATCAATCAAATTCCTTTAAATTTTGCAACAAACATCCAAAATTGACTTCCTTTGCAACACAACAAAATTATGAGTTCAAAAGGACGTATAACAAACCAACTATAACACCAATCGATGGTAGTATCATTATCCAACAACATCACTGTCATAAACTACCAGGGTGCACTTTCTCTATGTCTTATAAGCAAAAGATCCGTTTATACCTGATTAATTTACAAACTCCTTGTTGTGACCGTCTAAAATTCTTCTATTAAATAATTTTTGAACTTGTTTTTGTATGCCCAACAGCAGTAAAAATACAAATACTATAGCAATATATGCTGTGTTGTATTTTGCTCTTGCACGTTTTACCTATCAAGGGCACATTATCGATCTCCCTCTTGGTTCTTGGCTAAAATTACTTTCAACTAGGATCAGCATCTAAATTTACTGTATGATGATTGAGATTGTTATCCCATTAAAGCTATGTAAGTTATGATATTAATCACAAAAGAAGTAGAAAGAATCACAGTCATGATGTATGTTATGATGTCGATCTGTCTTCAAAGTGAAAACAACTTACTCATCATATGTCAATGTACTTATGCAGAAGATAAGTCAAGTGCTCAAGTAAATACTAAAAGAGAGACGGGGAACTCATCTCCAAACAAAAAGAACTGCACAATAGCAAGAAGCAGATCGAGCGGAGTAAGGGAGATGGACAAAAGCTTCATGGAAGAGATGCCATGCGTGTCCACAAGAGGAGAAGGTCCTAATGGAAGAAGAATAGAAGGATTTCTCTATCAGTATAGAAAAGGGGAAGAAGTTAGAATAGTATGCGTTTGCCATGGAAGCTTCCTAACGCCTGCAGAGTTTGTAAAGCATGCAGGAGGCGGCGATGTGGCTCACCCTCTTCGGCATATTGTTGTCAGCACAGCTCCTTCTGCCTTGTTGTAATTTTAATTTATGAACATGCTAATGAAAAAGGATAAATAATGTTGTTTACATCGAGTTTTTTTATTTTGGGAAAGTAGTGTAATCTCTGGAAAACTAATTGTTTTTATTACTGGGAATGAATGGTGGTGTTCTTTCTACTGTTGGTTTAAATTTAATTTCAGAGTTTTTATTATGTTTGCATTGGGCTGGAATTTGCATATATGCATCATTGTCTTTGTTAAGTTGGCGTATTATACACATCATTTCTTTCTCCAGTTTGAATTTCTGGAACTGAGGTTCGATTAATATGGTATGCAAGTTTATATAAGTGACAATATATGTTTACGGGAAGCAAAAGGATGATAAAATATCTACATGTTTTACCTAATAGGAAGGACAAAGAAACAGTTGGCTTTTACTTCAAGAACTTAAATTTCACGATAAACAGAAATCTACACCACACCTGCAAACCTAATTTCTTAGTCATACTAACTTGTTGAACTAAATCGTGGAAATCGAACGCAATCAATTTCTTTCTATGGTCTTCGTTGATGTGTAAAGTTGTTTGAGCAAAATAATTGATTGCCACTTGTTATTTGAAAAAAGTGGTGTGGAACAGCAAACGACTTTAAAAATACCTTTGAAATCATCAATTGCACAAAGTTTGAAATTATCAACTGTTATCAACTTTGATGTACTTTTTTCTGTCCCTCTCACCAGCAAATCAACTTATTGCATATCTTGTTTGCTTCTACAACAATGAATATGTCTACAGCGAAGTTGAGAATAGTTTTTCCACAAGTGGAGAGTAGGCAATTAATTAATTATAATTGTTCACTATTAATAATTTAATTATAACTATAATTAGTTTTTCCACAAGTGGAGAGTAGAAAGTAAAGGCTATAGTTTTTCTTCCTAAGAAATTTCTACAAGGAGAGCTGTCAAGCATCAATGCAAATCTTCTTGAATTCCTTTTGCTTCTCTGCTTAGAGCTCAACTATTGGACTAAAGAAATCTTATTTCAATTCTAACACAATACAGCACGTCTAACTTATGTAGTTATTTGTCATTAAATGTAATCAATTTGTTTGGAAGAGTCTAGCGTGGGTTATGGGTTTTGCTTCTATACTTCAAAATTTTCCTTAAAGCATTTCTTACTGATTTTCATACAAGTAAAGAGAAATGTTAGTAGACAGCCCATTCTGAAATGGAATTATGGGACAATAACAGTCAAATGGGAAGATATATTCAGAACTTTGAAATATGGGCTTCAAGCCTGCAATAAACAATTGGGCCATCAAGCATAAAAGGTAGGGATGGAGAATTGTGGAGATATCATTTTGCAAAAATTGAATGGAGGGAGCTACTCATCTTATCAGCCATGGGATCTTTCCAGGTATTCACTTCTTTATTACACTGCATCACCTGCAATAAACACTCTCATCGTTCAAAATACAATTCACCGATTAGTTTAAGTCATCGATGTAAATAATACGTGAAGCTTTTAGGCCTGTTAGAATGAAATGAACAATACATCATCACAATTTTACTACAGTAGGCGAGCAGATGAGAAGGTTCTATGCAACCACAATAGCTTCTTCAGTTGTCGATAATCTGCACTGTAGAGTTTGCTTTGGATCAAGACAAATGAAGCACAGTAATCTCTTTGAGGTATGTATGGATAGCATATTCTAGAATACATGTTATCTTTTACAATCTGAAAAATAATATTTAAACTGAATCATACGTCTATTCATGAGCAGGTTCACGCGGTTAGGAGGCGAAGAGTGCATATGAAGTCAGAAACTTATGTTATACTGGAACCGGGAAAGGCGGAAGAATTTGTTTCAGAAGATGAACTTAAACTCAGACTGAAATATTTGCTTGAGAATTGGCCTAATGGAGAGCTGCCACCTGACCTTGCTAGGTTCAGTACGATCGATGATGTGGTTACGCACCTCGTTAAGTCTGTTTGTGAGCTTGAGATCGATGGTGAAGTAGGTTCAGTGCAGTGGTATCAAGTGCAGTTAGAGTAGCAGTAAGGCTCAGTCCTGAATTTATATGTTCAATAAACATTTCCTTTGAAGTAAAAATAGCTCTATGTTATGTTATATTAGTCGTGCACACAAGAATGTGTGTGCGTGTATATATATATATATGTATGTATGTATAAATAACTTCTTCCCCCTCCTTTGTTACTAATAGTTCCTCTCTATGTTATGTTATATTAGTCGTGCACACATAAGAATGTGTGTGTGTGTATATATGTATATATATATACGTATATATATGTATATATATATGTATATATATAACTTCTTCCCCCTCCTTTGTTACTAATATTTCCTCGATCCATCGACTCTTCACTTGTTTGTCCATGTCTTCGTCTTCCATCGTGATTTCTGAGTATATCCTTAACAATGAACTTCTCTTATACCTCGGTAATTTTTTTCTTCTAATCCAACTAATAGCCGTGTGAAAATTCACTCATGATACAAACAAGTATCATTCAAGGCAAATGAACCAACAACCATCAACATAAACCTTTGTCGTCTCCGGCAAAACAACTCTAATGTGGTGAATTTGTTCATCTTATACATATATAGTGTGAAAAGATGGAGGCTTCTGAATGGTTTAAAAGAGTGGAATTGGTAAGAAAGATAAGGATAAAGTCTACTTTTCTCTACATTTGACTTTCTATTTATACGCCACTCTCTACACCATTCTCTTTGATACTTTTTATCTGTTCTCCCTTTGAAATTTCGACCAGCAAACCTCATTTAAACCCAAAATAAATCCAAAGTCAAATACCATCAAAATTCTTTGATTCGATCGTTGGTGGTAAGCAGTTCGGAAGCCAGTAACTCTAGAACTTGGAATTCTATTCAGTGAACCATTTCATCATTTCAAATTGAGATCTTTGGGACTTAATGCAGGGTATGCAACATGTTTACTAATTCATTCAATATTATTATCTATAATCGTAATATATTGTAGGTTATTAGATTATATTACGAATCTAGTGTATCGGTGTTCTGTCACATATTAAATGGTTGAATAAATTAGTGCATCTACATATATGTTAATTAAAAAAAATTGTATACACATTAGCATTAAACTCATGCCATAAAATTAATTTTTTTAATTAAATAATATTATATATTTGATTTTATTAATTAATATATTATATCTTAAAGATAAAAATCATATAATAAACATTTTAATAGTTATACTTTTTTTTGTACAATATTAATTCAGCAATAATGAATGTTTAACTTTAATATATTTATTTTATATTTAATTAATGATATAACTATTTATTTAACAAGAAATTGAATATGTATATATATATATATATATATTTAAAATAGTTTGAAATTAATTATAAAATTTTACACAAAAATATTTCATAATTTCCAGATATTAGAAATGACTTCTTATAATTTTAGTTAAATCAGTTTTAAAATTATTTTATAAGTGTTTAATTAAAAAATCATTTTAAAATCCCAAAAAACTAAAACAAAATTTTAATTTTTCTACTGTGAGCTTGTCAAGAATTATCAAAAAAAATGTATATATATGTGTGCGCATATGCATATATATATATTTATAAATATTTAAAATTAAATATTAAGAAAATTAATTTTGTGCAGAACTTTGCAGCAGCAGTTTGAATAAAAAAATGAATTAATTTTATATTAATTATTGAATGATTTTTTATTTAATATAAATAAACATTTGTTCAAATACATTTCAAATATTAGATATAAATTATTATTTCTACATATATGTGCATATATATTATTATATTTTACATAAGTATAATTTTATACATACACACACAGATATATATATAAAAAAAATTTTTGATGCACACACGTATATTTTTTCATTTAGATAGCGTAGGGAATACTAGAGGGGTCGCTTTACATCAATGGGGACTAGGGCTTCTTCACCAGCTACCTCTCTCTTTTCCACTTCTTATTATATCACATCGTCTGTCTTACTAGCCATTTCTCCACGCGTCTCTTCTTTACTTCCTCGCCCTTGCTTTCCCTATTGCTGTAAACCCAATTTTTCCACATAGCCCATGTTCCTCCCTATTTCTATCGTCTTCTACTGCTCAGATCTCCTTCGCGCTGTCATCTTCTGAATAGATTTGGCATCGCAAACTCGTCACCACCCCTATTTCTCTCACGGTAACTATGAAATCCTTTGGCAGGCGATGAGTTTTGCTTTTGAAGTGGTAAACCGCTCTTCTTCGTCTCCTCTATGCTTTGACGATGGCACACTTTGCTTTTCTTATCTAGTTTTACGTTTGGAGGCCAGGTATTTTGCTGCGTTGGTCATTATTGCTTGAGTTCATTTTCAGGTAATGGCTTCTCAGCCTTGCTATTCTTGTGCTTATCTTTTTGTTCATGGAGCTTCCATGGTGGTAGTGGGTGTTCTTTGATTGTAGTTCATGTTGGTATGCCTGATTGGTTATATTTTTGTGCATCAATGCTCTGGAATATATGGATCCCTATTTATGTTGTGTTTGGAGCTGTTGTTTTTGTTGCTCTTGCTTCTTTTGATGAATTTTTTTATTATGTTGGAATAGCTTGGTCTAGCTTTCTCTGGGTCTATATTTGTTGCAAATAGCAATTTGAATTTGCCTGTAACGGGGATATGATGTCAGTTATCGCTCCTGTTCAGTATGGTTTGTCATATTTGTTCTTTAATTGAAGTGCTTGTCCCAATGTCGGGTGAGTCTGCTTTTTCATTGACCTTCTACTTCACACCCTCATCGGCATCTATCTCCATGGCGGTAGTTCTTGCGGATGTGGGCTTCTTTTTGTTGCTTGTTTGTGGTTATCACTATGCTTTTGGTTGGTATCTCTGTTGGGTTCGCTCATGTCATTACTTTGCTTTTCTGGCATGATGACCTTTAGAAATTGCTGTGTTGATTTAAATTCTGGGTGTTAGCTTGCTAGGTCATTTGACCCACTTAGTTTACATCCTAGTTCTTCTGAATTGTACATTGTATAGTGCTTCATGGTGATAGCTTTGCTACTACTGATGTTAGACTAGGCTTTCGCCTACTTGGGTTGATTGAACTTGTAATGAATTTCTATTTTTGTAAGGTTATAGTTGCCTGTGTGCGAATGAAAATTGTTAGGTTATAGTGTTTTACATCTCTGTTATGTAAGTCAGTTAGGATTTTTGTTAGTAGTTTAGGCATGTTGCCTAACTCCTGTGCTTAAGCTAGTTCCGTCGTTTCATTGGTTACTAAGGTGTCTTTGCCTTAAACAATATTTCATCTATAAAGTGGTATGACCACTATAAAATCAGCTTGCCTATGCAAAGTTATAATACTTTTTTCTTGCATAAAAAAGAATACTAGAGAAGATACCATGTCTGCTGCAGTGTAAATCCCAACACCTATACACTGGCATGTCAAACCGTGTACACTTTATTATGTTGCACGTGCACGTACACACATATGTGTATATGATACACATAGTCAAATATAATACAAAACAATATAAAGTAAAACTTTATTTATAAAATTAAATATAATAATGATTTTATTTTAAAGAAATTTAAAAAAATTATAAATGAATTAGACTTCATAGGCCTAATAAAGATATAAAATGGTAAAAATATTAAAACCCACTCATTTCTTCCATTGCGTACTAGTCCAGTTCAACAATGGTATTAGAGTCAAATAGCCTATACATTCTAAATTAGCCATACCAGGGCTAACAAATTAAGCTTGCAACCTGGTTAGTAGGGTGTCTAAGAAAGGTGGTGTCTAAGAAAGGTAGAGTCTAAGCTGGATTGTTAAGTAATCATGTACCATAACCTACCTGACTACCGACCTGACCCGAACAGTTATGTGAGCCCAAAGGTTGACCCTAATAGAAAAGTCCCAGTTTGAATTAGGCCTTAGCCTAATTTCAAACTTGTTTTAAAATTAAAGTAACAGTTTTAAAATTTAAAAGCTAAATTTATTTAAAATAAGAAAAATATTACAAATGTTATAATATAGATTTTCAAATCGTTTTGAAAATTAGAATAAAAGTTTTTAATTTAAAATAAAACACATGTTATAAAAGTTATAGTATAATTTTTTAAAATGTTATAAAATTAATTTCGAAAATATTATTTATTAATAAGATTAATAAAACAAATGAATTAGTTAAATAAGTTAATTAATTAAATACACACACACATACATGTATAGTATATATAATTATACATGTTATGTTCTCTTGAATTATTTAAGACAATATAAGCATACATGTGTGTATAAAAGAATTTTCAAAATTAACAAAATTTAATTAAAATTGTTTAATTAAATAAATAAATTATAGATTAAAATAATATATGTAAGAGTGTATTATCATAAAGGTTATGGTATATATATATTTAATATAATATGTTATAATTAAATAATATAATAATTAATTATTAAATTAATTAGATAAGATTTAATTGATGTAATGTTATACATAATGTATTATAAAGCTAAATAAAGTATAAAAGTTATATAACAATAAAACTTATATAATATAAATGTATAAACTAAAGGTGGAACATTAAGGAAACCCTAAATAGACTTAAGAAATAAATACATACGTAAAAGCACGTATACCATGATTTTTGATGTGTCCGACACTTGAATCACACGGGTATTTCATAAGAAATACATTATTCCATAAATCGATATCACTCAATTAAATATATTGAAGATTATGAATCTTTAATATAAGTATTGTCCTCTACCATTTATATATTAATAAATTACTTGCATACTCTCTAGTTGTTTAGCAAACTCAAGCTAGAGATGTTATGTGTAGTGTTATTAATATATTGACTAGACGAGGTAAGATAACCATATGTATTTGTTGAGCAAACTCAAGGTACGTATACTATACTTAGGCAATTGTGAAATTTTAGATACAGGCGAATAATTTCTTTCGATTTGTTGAGCAAACTCAAGATCGAAATGAGATTAGGACAATGAACCAAAGGTTATGAGTTGTATATGATACAATTGACAAGGAGTTATATATCGTTTGTGGGGCTGTAACTTATTGAGCAAACGCAGTGTCGGAATCTCAAGACTCACGTGTTCTAACACCCACTAGTGAATTTGAAAAACTTCTATGGTTCGTCTTAGGGTTTGGAGAAACATAAAAGACTAGTGAGAGCCTTATTAAAAAATGAAATGGAAACATTTCTAATATTGTAAGAACATACACTACATAAAATTATAATAATCTATATTGATAACTTTGTGCAATTAATATAGTTGGTAAAATGTTATCAATTAAAGTATACAAAGGAACTAAATTAATATCAACAAATAGAAATATAAAATATACTTGCCAATAAATTTTTTCACATTGACCCATGCAAGTGTCTAATTATACAGCAACTAAATATGTTTGTAACTTGGTCACTCACCAATTTACGAGCCCAAGACTGTCTATTTTCCTCAATGAGTTTTGAACTTTAAAAGCAATACAAGAATATGGATATTTGATCCATATATGATCACATATAAATGTTATATAGTGAATGGTCACAATTTATAATGTACGACGCCTTGATGAAATTAGTTCATTGAAATAAAAAAGTAAACTATATTGTGAGATCGTGTATTCAATATGATTGATTATAATAATGATCTCGTTGTATTAAATATAACATTAGACCAAAGGCTATAAGAACTCGATCACTGATGTCAGTTTGATCAATTTACGTAAAGTGCAATCTATTTGATATCCTTAAAATTTAAGAATGACCAATTGCACTTTGTAAAGAGTTCGTTATTATATCATAGTAAAGATTTCATTTGAATGGTTCGATCGTTTAGAGAGAAAATCGAATGTACGAGAGTGGATGTAATCTAAGGCACAGTTGGGATGAAGAGAGTGAATGGTCACTTATGCTTCATAAATAAACATCAGAAAGGAGAATTGTAAAATAATAGTTGATACTTAACATTGGAATAAGAAATATGACTTCTATTTCTAAATGTATTTATAAATAGGAAATTATATTATATGAGATTTATTTATTTGAATTTAAGATATATGATCTAAAAATTCTCGACTGTAAACCCATTACAGTAAATAAAATAAATAGCCTATATTTACTAATAGAATGGAGCTTCGTATGTCATATGCTATTATAGTAATGACGGAAATAGTGGAAGCATGCCATATAACACTTATTGGTCGCATCAAGTTAAAAAAATTATTTTCGTAAAATGTACCAAACATTATTTATGAAATAATAATTATTTTTTAGTATTGATTGAAAAATAGACATAGTTTTGTAATCTTATGAATATTCATTATAAATTAAAATTATAGTACCGGCATTTGTGATGCATTGGAAAATATAGAAGTGTCTAAATTAATTTGATTATTTTGGAATTATATACTAAGCCACATTTTAAGAAATAATTTTTGATTATATGAGTATGAATCATATGGTACTAGTAACTTATATCTCAGATAATTAAAGGCAAAGCATCCGTTCAGTGGGAGCATCATAAGAGTTGATCAACACTTCGGATCAATACATATAGATGTATGTAATCACAAGTCTGTTAATACCAAAACGGTTCCACGTACTTCATTATATTCTTCGATGAATTATCACCGACATAGACATGTGTATTTGATACACTTGTAGTATGTCTATGATAAGTTGATAGAGTATAAAATGGAAGTAAATAAAATAGCACGCAACAAAAAAATAAAATTGATTCAATTGGATTGAATAGGTGGGTATATTGGAAAGTGTTTCGAAAAGTTCCTAAAATAAATAAAGATTCAATCTCAAAAGTCACTCCTCCCTATGATACATAATGATATATCGATGAGAAGTAATCGAACTTTGTTGAACAAAATATGATTAATGATGTGTGAAGTTGAGTTAACTTCTTTCTATAAGATTGTATACTTAATAGTATTACACAAGGTTAAAATTAATTTCATCTTAAGAATAGTTTACAAAATCATATAAGATAAAGGTTTATAAGAAACCCCTATATATCCTAGGCTAGTGAGTTGGCAGGTTGTGCGAGTCGAAACACTACACGTAATAATTATAGTGAGGGATCTTGTATGAATCGTCGTAAAAGAATTTGAGAACGAAAGTCATTGGATGACCAATTTATGTTTTGAACATAACTATAGTAAACTAAAAACCAAAATAGATTTTTATATAAGAAAATTCATAAAGTATTTACGTACCTATTCCGTTGCAATGAAAAATAACCGTTGTTTCAGGAAATACCAACTTCGTTGCGAAGAAATTTCTTTGAGGAATTATTGGTAGTAAAATGGATTTGGATACGATCCAAAAATGAAACTGATTATGAGGGATGAAATGAAATTAACCAAACCTAAATAAACCCAATGCATTAGAATATCTAATAAGTATTCTTGCATACTGAAGAGTGACTATGAGTTTCTTATCGATATTGAGAATAGATAATCCTTGGTTGTCAATTAAACCATTAAGAGTATTGACTCTATGTTATGGTATGATGCACAAATCTAAATAGATTCCAAGCACGTTATCAAAATATGGTTTTGATAGTCATACTCAAAGGGATATGATCCATCAGCCACGATTGTGTCTTTAAGAGCAAGACTAATACAGTTGGAATTCAATAAGCAACGTTGATAAGAATAACATTGTAAATTTCAATCGTTGAAATCAGTGTAATAAATTCGTCATTCAACTTCCTCAAGTTAATTCAGATTAACTCAAAAAATTATAGTTTGGTATGACTTTATGTTTGGTGCATATGTGTTGAAATGGAAAATACTAAATAATGATTTAGAATGGACTATTTGCATATAACAATCAAAATGTTTAAAAGTCAGTGGGAGTGATATTCAGTTTGTGGGTTTTAGGATATGGTTCAAGAAATGATACAAAAGTATCATTTTATAAGCATCAGAATTAAATAAGTATTTTGATAGAAATATCGAATAGTTTGATTTTCAGTCAAAATGGAGAGGAAGCGTGTGTTTATAAGAAAGAACTGCTAGAAGGTACATAGATATTTTTAGACTATAAGCGAACAACATACTACTGATTGTTAACGATGTACTTATGTTAAAATCAGTAATACTTTGGTTGTTTAATACTCGATATTGGATTTGTAAATTATATATTTTATAGTAAGTAAAAAGGATATTGGAAATGTCCCAAATGATATGCAATGACGGCATATTGAAATGTTAATAAGGAACATGTAAGATGGATTCCTTATGCTTAGCAATGGGAATTATCATACATGTTGTATTGTCTACAATACATAATTTTTTTATGTATTTGATACATGAAAATATCAAATCTAAATTAAGATCACTAAATGGTAGTTTAGTGTATTTCCCGAGTATTTACGGAATACTAGAAATTTTTTTTATAAAAACAATGAAATCCTTATGAAGGAGTGTATGAACTTAAACTTCATGAGTGATATTATAATATGTCAATATTAGATTCATGTTAAAACCTTAATTAAGAAGCTTTAAGTTGAAAATGTTCCAAATAAAACATTATGTCCAATTCAATGAAAAGGCTAAGTACATCACCTTGAATAGCGCCACGATAAAAGCCATGTTTAAATATAAATGCACAAATTTATAACTGAGCTAGGGGTGATTCAAAATATTAAGAATACTAATCATTGTTATTGATAACAATGTGATAATAAGAGCTCACTAGATGTTGAAAAATACACTCTGAATAGTTTCATATGATAAAGATAGTTTATCGGCATTAGAGAGAGTTGATTGACATAGTAGACAATTAAAAGAATGTAGAAGATCCATTCACAAATGGTCTAACTCGATCAGTTCTCAACAATGGATTGAAGGGATGGGATAGAGATTCCATAACTGGCCCCAAGTGCAAGTGGGATATTGATAGAGTTAGAGGTATGCCCTATGGGCAATTATGTAATTTGTTGTATAAATCTAACTCTATATCCAATATTGTTCAAAATAAAAGGTATTTTTTTTCTATTATATACTTGATACAATGTGTTATATTAATTAATTTTATTAAAAGTATATTTAATAAAAAAATCCATAAATGATATGTTTTGTGATGGTAGTTACAGTGTGTTGTCACCATGAGTGATGTATCCCAATAAAATAAACATACTGTTTTAAATATTCATTGTCTAGATGTATCGAAACCAAATATCAATGCTTCGTTGCGACTAGAGTTCGTAATGCTCTCCAAATGTTGGGCAGTACATTACCCATGACTACAGGGGATAATAAGGGGTTTTGTGCTGATAGTTATTGGATAACCATGGAATGACTCACTCGATAGTTTTCTATTGGTTAATATAACTAAGGTCAAACTAAAAATATCGATATAACAATATCACAAAATTCCCTTGACTTGAGAATACCACCAAGCTTCAATGTGGAAACTATCGTTTGACTATAGTTGAATCATGGCACGACATCCATCGAACGACTATAATTGGGTCGAGTGGAAGCATTGGAATGAAACACTATTCGAGAGAGGGTTCATCTCCTCAGTTATATTATATTAGTATCACGGTCAACTGAAGTTAACTCAAAGTCAAAGTCACCGTTCAAAATAGTTTGATTAATAATAATTATTATTATTGAACCAAGAATTTTGTGTTTGGACTATAAAGTTGAATATGGACGATATTGGAATTTTGACCATTATGAAATTCCATAAGTCTAAAGTAATATAGTTTTGACAAAGAGAATTGGTGTAAATAATCGCTACTACTGGGTAACACTTAACAAAGTAAAATTGGATTTTACCGAAATCAAGTAAGCGATAAATTTAGCCAAAATGTCATGCCACCTGCTAAGTGACATGTGAACGTTAATATTTGAATTGTTCGATATTAATTGCTGACCTAATCTACACCCAAAAGTCACACAACCGAAACTATGAATACTCCTATTATCACCTAATTTAATTAATCTGTAATTGTTATAAATTAATTAATATATATGAAATATCAATCACAAAATTTTGTATTTGATGTGTTAGACAATGTTAAACAATGCATTTATAATAGCTAAAAATATATTAATCGTAATGCGATATTGGTATGCATTTAAATTAGATTTAAATGCAACAGACAATGTTCATGCTGGAATTGGCTTTGAGGCCCGTATGGGACATGCAGACTTCGGCCAAAATAGCTTGGATATGCCAGGAAAATGTTGGCAAAAGAGGAAGGCTTTTAAATGGTTTAAAAGAGTGCATTTGGTAAGAAAGAGATAAGGATAAGATCCACTTTTCTCCCCATTTGACTTCCTATTTATATGGCACTCTCTACACCATTCTTTTTTTATAATTTTTCTCTCTTCTCCCTTTGAAAATTTTGACCAGCAAAACTGTGAGGACTGCCCTACACCACTGACACCCAATACACCTGTGTAGTGCACTATAGTGGTGCCCGGTCAACGTAGGGCAACCGTCAAGATTGTAAATAAAGTAAATCAATCATAGGACCTGTCATATATCTTACAGCACATCCAATAAAATATAATAGTAAACATGTCATATGTAAAATAAGCAAGACAATAAATGACTGAATGAATCACAGAATCAGAGTGCATAGATCATACAATATAGAGCATAAGAAATAGATTATACATCAAATAATAACTCATAAATAACTGTCTCTATGTAATAAAGGCACTAGCAAGCTCCACGGTGCTGTGCAACGGAATAGTAATTAAGTAAATGTAGTAATACAAGAGTGTGATCTCCAACCATCCTCTGTCCAGCTCAACGTGCTCACCAACTTGGTATCTCTAACCTACTCATTTAAGAGTACCCAAAATAATAGGAAGCAAAGCATAAAACGCTAGGTCAAACAACAGTCTGGTGTGAGCGGTAGAAAATATGTAAATACTGATATACCACTATAATAGAACAAATAGCATGAACGATCATACCTAACATGTCCCTGCATTCATAGAGTTAGCATATATACAAGGTATACTCACCTCTACATCATAGTTATCGTAAGTATAATATACATCAAAGCACTAAGGAGTGTTTAGATATCTACATCAGCAATATCGGTCTCATGTGACTTCCCTAGGGTGATTAGCAATCAAGCAAGTACAACATCCATCATCCATCCTCACATTCACTCACTAAATGTGTTGGATACATGATAACTTGAAAGAATCATTATGGTCAAAGACTACTCAATGTCTTGGTTCCTTAGTACTCGAATCCATGTCACTCAGTAGGCCAGAAACTAGATCGTCCATCATGGATGATCGAGAGTAAAGATCGCCTGTCATAGAGATCAAGACCCATTGTGGTTTGAATAGGTACCTCATATTACCCGTGCTTTACGAGTACTCTCCGAACTCTTAAGTATTAATGATCCCTTTGCACACATCACTTATAGTAGAGCTCATCCTGGAATTGATCTTACAACTTCGTCATGAAGTCACCACGGTAGGCACGATCCTCTACAGTCATCATCAATTGTAAAATAACGTCATACATCCTGTTGAACTTTATTGAAAATCGGGCTAGTCGAGTCCGAGCGATCACACACCTAAGACTCAATCCAAACCCTATCACGTCTCGAAGCATGCGTATGGAGACTCAAAGCAAGCACATGAAGACTCAAAGTCCAACTCCCTTTATGCCAAACTATCACTACCGATCCATGCCTACCCCGATCCCACACTTCACACACTAGCCCATATACCCTCGTGCCCCTACATCAATCCAACTTCAACACCGATCAATATCCATGGATCGGTACCGATCCATGGCCACTTTTCCCTAACTTAGCCAAAATTCAACTTCCTCCACTCCACTAGCCCACACTTCTAAGCCAATGTTCGCGACTCAAAGCCCACACTCCAAAACTCAAAGCATCCTCACCAAAACTCGAAGTAAGCATCTATCGATCCATCACTTAAGATTATTCTCCATATCTTTAAGCAAAACCATCCTTATCATTCGCGATTCAAAGAAAATGCTTTGAAACCTAGAGCGATCCATCCAATAACTCAAGTATTCCTTGAAGTTAACGTCTACCGATCCATAACTCCCCAAATGACTGTCAATCCACCAATATCTCGAGCATACGAACTCCAAACAACTTGAAACTTAGGACGTAGCCTTATGAAGCCTTCCTTGTCGCCCTATATCGATCACATGGAATTTGGATTCCTATCGAGTGATAACTACCAATCCCTAAAGTATTCCTATAACTAATTCACCATTCGATCGACGTTTTCAACCAAACAAGCATCACACATTTAAGCAATCATCACATAAAACATATCCAAACAAGCATAGATCCATACACATCATTGTGAATCCTAAATCTAAGGGCAGTATCCATAAGAACAAAGGAGATCCATAAGAGCACTAATTTCACAAAACTGTTCCAAATCATATGAAATCTATATATGTGGTTAAAGAGGGTTTAAAACATATCAAAGAGTTTGAAAATGATTTAAAAACATCATTAAATGTTTAATTGTGGCTAATTAGTGAGTAGAGGCTTAAAGCCATTTACCTAAATCTAAAGCAATCCAATTCAAGCCCAAAGATGCACGAATCCCGAGGTAAACAGCAGCTCCAAGATGATTTCTAATAGCAAATATCAATCCAAGGTGCTAATCTCACTAATCTTTCTCTAATGACACATTTTGGCTAATTAAAGTAGGGAATATGGTAACTTTTTAACCTAATAAGTGATTAATGAGTGTTTCTCTCTATTTTTAGGAAGTGTGAAGTGATGGAGAGAAATACCATCAGCCCTAACTTCATGCTAATCCCAAAATAAGCTCTGGGCCTACCCATTAACCCACTAATTACCCATTAAGCTGTTTAAAATCAAGTGAAACTTCAAACAACCATAATTCCCTAATGGTATGTCTGTTTTCCTATTACGACAACTGTACGGGAAGAGAAACCATCATCCCGATCTAATAGAAGTGGTTTTAGACCTTAATTAGGCTTATATCAAAAGTTATAGGCCATACAAAATTTTCGAGGCCAAAATCGTTTAATAAAAATTCTATGGATGGAAAATGGCTCCAATAGTCATTTTCTAAATCATAGAATCGTACGACCTCATATGAAAATAATATTAATATTCTAATATCCTTTGATACATAGAATATGGGTCGATACAAACACCCATTTAAACCCAAAAGAAATCTAAGCTCAAATCACATCAAAATTCTTCGATTTGATCGTCAATGGTAAAGCAGTTCGGGAGCCAACAACTCTAGAACTTGGAATTTGATTCAAGGAGTCATTTCATCATTTCAAAATGAGATCTCTCGGCCTTTATGAAAGGTATTCAACATGTTTACTAATTCATTTAATAATGTTATCTGTTATTGTAACATTGTAGGCTATTAAATTATACTACGAATCTAATGTATTGATGTTTTGTCACATATTATATGGTTGAATATATTAGTGTATCCACATATGTGTTATTTAAAAAAATTGTATGCAAGCTAACATTAAAATCATGGCTTAAAACAATCATTTTTTAATTAAATAATATTATATATATGATTTTATTAATTAATATATTATATCTTAAGGATAAAAATCATATAACTAACATTTTCCAATTTCTAAAATTTTGTTTTGTACAATATTAACTCAGCAGCAATGAATGTTTGATTTTAATATATTTTATATTTAATTAATAATATAATTATTTATTTAACTATAAATTGATTATGTATATATAAATATATACATACATACATACATATCTAATATAGTTTGAAATTAATTATAAAATTTTGCATAATATATTATAGAATTTTTAGATCTTAGAAATGATTTTTTTATAATTTGAGTTAATTTAATTAAATTGGTTTTAAAATTATTTTATAATTGTTTAATTAAAAAATCATTTAAAATCCAAAAAAATTTTAAAAAAATAATTTTTTTACCGTGTGCTTAAAGTTAGGAATTATAAATTTTTTTATATATATGTATATGCACATATGCATATATATTTATAAATATTTAAAATTAAATAGTAAAAATTACTAATTTTGTACAAAACTTTGCAACAAAAATTTGAATAAATTTTTTAATTTTTTTTATATTAATAATTAAATGATTTGTTACTTAATATAAATAAATATTTATTCAAATATATTTTAAGTATTATATATAAATTATTATAGTTATTATTTCTACATATTTGTGTGTGTATATATATATATAATTATATTTTACGTATAACTATATATATATAACATATAAAATACTAGATTGGTTAATATGTCCATTGCAATGTAAATCCCAACACTTATACACAGATTTGTCAAACTATATACACTTTATTATATTACATGTGCACGTATACACATATGTGTATATGATACACATATCAACTATAATACAAAAAAATATAAAGTAAAACTTTATTTATAAAATAAAATAAAATCATGATTTTATTTAAAAGAAATTTGGAAAAGTTTTAAATAAATTAGACTTCATAGGCCCAATAAAGATCCAAAATGGAAAAAAAATTGAAATTCTCCCATTTCTTCCATTGCGCCTGGCCCAATTCCAACAAAAATAACATGTTGTTTCAAAATATTATCTTGGAGCGGTAAAATATAGTTGGTGCATAGCCTTTGATATTCAAGGAAAAAGGATTTTGAGAGCGTTGAAATGACAAAGATGTCTTAGTCGAGAGAACTAAGCACAGAGTTGATGAGGACTAATTTGACCACCTGGAGGATAGTAGATGACCTCCACTTTCATATAAGTCTATGAACTTTGGCGATGGTACCAGAGAAGTATAAATTAGTTTTCCTGCCCTTATATAGTTGGATTCCCAGGTAAGTGATAGGCAGTGATCGAATAAAGAAGCTAGTAATCTCATGGAGTTTGGCTTTAAAAGATGAGGAAGTTTGTTAGGAGGGGATAATGGAGCTTTTATCAGTATTAATCTTCTATCCAAAGATCCTCTCATATGCCTGTAGGAATTGGATAAGGTTGTAAATGGATAGGAGGTGGTCATTCGTGAAGAGAAGAATGTCATACGCAAAGGAGAGCAAGGAGATGAAGGGGGCTTTACTGAGATGGGAGAAGTGTCAGATGTTCCCACTAATATGAGATCATGTATACCACGGTTGAGGGCATTGGTAGCGATGATGAATTGGGCAGGAGATAAGGGGTCACCCTGCCTAACACCTCTATCGGATATGAAATATTCCTTGGCATGCCATTTATGAGGATGCAGTATCGCAATTTGATATTAGCCTCCAAATCATATCAATGAAAGTTTCAAAGAAACTGAAGGCCATGAGAACTCTTATAATAAAGAACCACGACAGTCGATCGTAGGCCTTGCCCATATCAAGGTTGATGACAAGATTGGGTCCTATGCTTTGAGATTGAATTGGGAGATGAGCTACTGAGCAAGAAGGATGTTATCCATAATTAATCTACCTTTAATAAAACCGTCTTGCTACGTTGAAATGGCCTTTTGGTTGATGAGATTAACTCTGGGGCTAGCATTTTAGAGATAAATTTATTGGTGAAATTGCACAAGCCGATAGGCCTTAGATCAGAGCAAGTTTTTGGAGTTATGTTTTTGGGATGAGAACGATGTTTGTGATAGACTAGCTTTGAGGGAGAGGGGCTCCAACGAAGAAGGCATATATAGCAGAGATGAAGTCTGATCCTATGATGTCCCAGCATGTTTGGAAGAAGCATCCATTAAACCCATTTGGCCAAGCGATATTATTTTCGTTGAGTCCAAATACTATCATTTAAACCTTATTGGGAGAGGGAACGACATGTAGTATTGGGTTTTCAACATCTTCAAGTAGATGAGGCATACAGTCAAGAGCTTTCTATTCATAATGTATGGAAGGTGGGGACCCAAGTAACTCCCTAAAGTAACTTGAGATATCTCTTTTGTCTCTTGGTTAAAGGAAGTCCATGAACCGTCGACTTTCTTAATTTTATGGATAGTTAATTTATTTATTTTCCTGTTAACTATAGAGTGAAAGAATTTCGAGTTGGTGCCACCATAGATGGTCTATTTAATTCGAGCCTTCTGTTTCCAGTATATCTCTGCAATTTGGAGCTCACGGTTAAAGGTTTCCTTAGCCTGAATCTACTTCATTTGGTGGAGGTCAGATGGATCGTCGTCATAAATGGCCTCTTTCAAGACTACCTCCTTCTTGACGTTCATGACCCGATCAAAGATATTATGTTTTTGTTCTAAGTTCGAGCATAATTTTAAACATTCCCAAGTTTAAAAGCAAAAAGGGCTAGGCGATTACCGAAAGAAGGAAGAGTCCAAGCCTTCTTCACCGTGCCACTGGAAGTGTGGTGAGAAGTGCATATGTTATGGGATCTAAAGGGTTTAGATGTCGTGTTAGAGTTTGAAGTCAAACACGGGATCATAGGATAATTATCTAAGTTGTATCAATGGAGGTGGTCAACCATAGAGGAGAAATGTTAGTTGAACCTACCACCATTCCTAAACACATGATCAAGCCTGGCAGAAACACGAGCATCACCTTCCCTATTGTTGCAGCAAGTAAAATTTGAGCAACAAAGCGAATTTCGTGTAGGCCGACCAATGATATAGTATAATTAAAGTCATTAATTGATTGGCTATTGGTGGGATTGCATCTGATCATTCCTCAACGTTAGCTATGATATTAAAGCCATCAATAATAACCCAGGATTCGAATTTGAGGGGTGATAAATCTAATG
The DNA here is from genome assembly GCA_030737815.1 of Allium fistulosum. Taxonomy (NCBI): domain Eukaryota; kingdom Viridiplantae; phylum Streptophyta; class Magnoliopsida; order Asparagales; family Amaryllidaceae; genus Allium; species Allium fistulosum. The sequence goes on along the minus strand of CM060902.1, from coordinate 1,330,304,845 downwards.
TATCTCCAAATCCTGTGCCTTTCAAGCACATTAAAATTGGCATATACACAAGTGAAAAATCAAGAGGGGAATTGAGGTAAGATTTTAATAGAGAATGCAAGAGTTTGGTTTGAGTCCATAACAATGGTGGCATCCTAGTCAAATTTCCATAACATCCACATTTTATCATTATGATTAGGAAGACCCTCATTGAAAACATGTTCTCTAACCAGACTCGGTAAACTATGCATGTCAACAAGAGATTCCTGGATAGCAATTATAGAGATGTCATGATTTTTGGTTATACTGATAGTATGTTCATTTCTTACTCCTTGATTTCCTACTCCATGAATATGCCAAAATAGAATATTAATCATAGAAAGGTGTGAGGGGTTATAATAGCTTTTGACATCTTAGCTAATGAGGATCTAGTTCAGTACTCAATGAATGAGGTACATTTTGGCCGACTATGAGAGAGGGAGCTTATGGGTAGGGAAGTGGACAGTTTTGACAAAGAGGTGGTGGGAAGAGTATAGACTTGAGGGGGCATCTTGAGGTTCATAGTGATCCATGGCCGAAGTGGTAGTAGTGAATTGTGCAATAGACCATGCAATATCTATATTTCAGGACGCACGCATGGGAAGGTTTGTTATAGGTAGAGGGGTGGAGCTAGTTATATTAGTATAATGAGTAGTTGATATGAGGATGATTTGTGTGCAATAAGTGGGAAGATATATTGTTGTGCGTGCTTATTAGAATCCGTGTGATCATCAGCTCGTGAAACAGTAATTTCTATAGGCAGACTAGTTGTAAATAAGGTAAAGTCATCGGTAGTCATACTGTTAAGCTTTTCATCATTAGTAATGGATGCATTTTACCCAAGCTTTGATTCTAGAGTGTCCTGTATAATCACCACAAGATTTTGATGAGCGTGGAGTAGACAAAGAATTAACAATTATTGCTGTGATGCCCCAGATCCAATGATCGAAATATCAGAGAGAGTTTACTATCTAATAGCTCGGATCAATGGGCACAAAAGGAGCGATCTCTCGTATACACTACTTTGGTTCAACACGGATACGTTTAAAATACCTGAACATATCTAAAATGGTACGTATCTCATCTCGACTCAATGTAGTATACACGAGTTCAAGAATTTGTATCTAGATCACATATCAAGAATACAATATATAATGGTTTCACAAAATAGCAGACCAAAAAGATAGATATACATACATAGCAGAATATTTGTACAACCAGACATCAGAGTACCCTCACATATTTACAACTACTACAAAAATGATGTCCTAACCACACATAAACAAATATATACAAACTGCATATAGTCAGACCATATAGAAACCACAAACACAACTAGTACAACTCAATGGACTCGAGATGGGTCTCTCTAACATCGTTCCGCCATATGACTCTAACTGTACCTCTGTCGCCTGTTGCAAATGTGCGTCATTCAGTTCTAACTCTACCACTATCTTAAACTTGTATACAGTATGCCAATCTCCCTTCATTTAAATGTCGTAGGAGGTGACCTCAAAACGCAAGAAGGAAATCATCCTGCAATACCTCCATCTGAGCCAAGGAGTTGTCACAAAACAAAACCTCGAGTCAGGCAGTAAATCTAGCTGTGAGTATAATAGCGTAATAAGGATTCATATAAATGTGTAGAGTCGGGTTATATATGTGATATTAAAAGAAAAAAGATATGTCACACACTCCATAATCTAAACCCATCAACATCCCATCGAATCGTTTCAGTTTAAACACACGTGTCTTGACACTATTTAAAGTGAATCACAGCTGCAACTCTAATCAACTAGTATATCACACCTTATTCACATTTATAAGTTGCAATTATTATTTAACAGACTTTTCACTGCTTAAGTTATTCATATATGAGGTCTGTAATTACTAGTGAATCATACTCATTATTCATTCTTATTATACTCTGTATCGAACCGATATCATGGTCTTTTTCATCCGCGTACCTTCTAATAAGACATTGTGGGTGCCCCTACATGATCTATTAGTTGCACTATCTTCTCCCTTTCACTGTTGACGCTCAACCCATTGTGTTGTAATCTTCACTTTGTTCCACCAGATTTGCATCAACGAGATTACTCTTAACTCTTCCCCATTCCCATTTGCACTATGCTTGCTAGGCTGCTACCGTGGTTGTGTTCGTGCAACAGATCGTTTGGGTAATAAGTGACGAGGGACCAGATCATCACAATTCAGGGTGCGGCCTCGAATCTGTCCGCTAGGATGGATTCTAGCATCTAGTAGGCTCACCTTGTCTCGTTTTCTTCATCGGTTAAATTCATCAAATTCATTTATGTCTAACTTCCCAATATACGATTTATTCCTGAAATGGTATTGTATCCCATTTTATATCACAAACAGATGTCGTGTTTGTGCATCATAGCATTAACTTGCAGTGTATAACATCATATATAATAATCATTCATAAACACAACATAGAAAATTTTTATCAAACAATTTAAATTAAATAACTTGCATTCATCGATGAACTTTAAATTCATATCTAAACAAATTAGTATAGCATCATAAACATTCAAAATTGATCATACGTCAATTTTTGTTCAAATCATTGTTCGAACTAATTTTAAATAGGATATAAATTTAAATTAATTTCTAAATCCCATTGTTTTATAGAATAATTCAAAAAATTTCCTTCTTAAAATAGTTAAAATAAGTTTATGAAATTTTCCAAAAAATATAAAATTTATTAATTCGTATTTTTTTCGACTTAAGTGCACGAAACATGCATCTCTTCTTGACATTTCTTGGTCGCTTGCTTGTACATGAATTGTGTACATTCTTCATTTTATTTTATTTTTTCCATTTTCTTTTCTTTCCACTACCGTGTCATCACCCTCTCTCTCACCTTCTCTTATTTCCATTTACTTCCACCTCATCCCTAAATTTCCCCCTTCTATGCATGAATATATTTATGTTTTCATTTCTATGTATAACGTTCCTTTCCTTGGCCATATTTTTATCTCATCTTTTTTTTCCAATTAAATTCAACAAAATTTATTATTATAAGTTGAAAGAGTAGTAGGATGTTACAGACTTCCCTCCTTAAAGAAATTGCGTCCTCACAATTTAGTAGAGAGCACCGTAAGCTATTCGTATATCAAATATAGTCCTATCAATCAATAAATTCCTAACATCCATGACTCGATAAATATATATAAATACATACCTAATGAGTTTCAATTAACTCAGGATGTGATTTTCTAATTTGCTCCTCAGTTTCCCAAGTGCATTCTTTGGGATTACCTGACCATTGAACTTTGACTAGTGGAACTTGCTTGTTTCTTAATTGTTTCACCTTTAAATCTACTATTTTGGCTGGCTCTATAGTGAAAGTCAAGTTTGGTTCAATCTCTAGTTCCTCTAGCTGCCTTGGTTCTATAATAATATCATAATCCCATAGATATTTCCTTAATTGGGATACATGGAACATGTTATGAACTTTGGATAGATATGCTGGTAATTCAACTCGGTAAGCAAGGCTTCCGATATGCTCCATAATCGGATAAGGTCCAATATACCTTGGAGCTAATTTTCATGCTTTGCCAAATCTTACAACTCCCTTCATTGGGGATATCTTTATAAAAACGTATTCTCCAATAACGAATTCCAAATCCTTTCTACGTTGGTCAGCATAGCTCTTCTGTCGAGATTGAGCAATCTTCATACAAACTCTGATAAGCTCGATCTTCTCAATGGTTTCTCGAACCATATTTAGTCCTAGTATAATTCTATCTCCAGTTTCTAACCAACAGGTTGGAGAACAACACAGTCTTCCATACAAAGCTTCGAATGGTATCATATGGGTATTGGATTGAAAACTATTCTTGTAGGAGAATTCAATCAAATGAAGATATTCTCCCCATGAACCCCCATACTCTAAGATACATATCCTAAGTAGATCTTCTACAACTCGATTTATTATTTCAGTTTGTCCATTCATCTGATTTTGGTATGTTGTGCTTAAATTGAGTTGTACACCCAAGACTGAATGCAAGCTCTGCCAGAATTGACTAGTAAATAATGGATCACGATCGCATACTATATTCTTTCAAATTCCGTGTAATTCTACAATATGTTCCAGGAATAGTCTGGCTAAACTTTTTGCAGTTCTATTTATTTAACAGGAATGAAATGAGCACTTTTAGTGAGTCTATCTACTATCACCCATTTACTTTCATTTCCTGACCTTGATCTGGGAAGTCCATCAATGAAATCCATAAAAATCTGCTCCCATTTCCATTAAGGAACTTCAAGAGGTAATAATAGTCCAATTGGCTTCTAATGCTCGCCCTTTACTAACTGCACGTAACACATCATTTCACATATTCACCGATTTCTTTCTTCATGCATTCCCAATAGTACATCCGCTTCATATCATTATACATCTTTGTACTACCAGGATATATAGAAAATAGAGATCGATGACATTCGTGTAGAACTTCTTTTCTTAAATCAGCTATGTTAGGTACGCACAGCCTTCCTTTAAATTTCAAGTTCCCCTTCAGGTCTAACTTGAACTTGCTGAGATCTTCTGATGCATTTTCATTCTTCAATTTATTGATTTGATCTGCCAAGATTGGGTCATTTCTTTGATTAGCTTGAATTCGATCTATTAAACTCAGTCGAATATTCAAACTTGCCAACGTGGCTATTGTCTCTTCCACTCTTCTGAAGTGGAGGTTATAAGAATATAACACTTCCAATTCTTTCCATTCTATTAACATCATTGATATTATGGCTTAGTGTTTCTGGCTGAGAGCATCTGCCACCTTATTACCCTTACCTGGCTTATACTGAATTTCTAGGTCATATGCAGCTAGAAATTCAAGCCATCACTATTGTCGCATATTCAAGTCTTTTTGTGAGAATAAATATTTTAGCGATTTGTGGTCTGTGTATAAAACAAACGTTTCTCCTAATTGATAATGCCGCTAAAGTTTCAAGGCAAATAGCATGGCTGCCAATTCAAGATCGTGAGTCGCGTACTTTACTTCATTAGGCCTGAGTTGTCTAGAGGCATAGGCTACAACTTTGTCTAATGCACCAAGCCCTATTCCACAAGCATTTGTGTATACTACCAGATCCTGATTTCCTTCTGGAACTATCAATATTGAAGCATTAAAAAGTAATTCTTTCAATTTCTGATAAGCCCCTTCTCATTTATCTGACCGAACAAATTTAACTCCTCTCTTCGTCAAATTAGTTAATGGAGTAGAATTCTTGGAAAAGTCTTTTATAAATCTTCTATAATATCCTGCTAACCCAAGAAATTTTTGATTTCAGTTATTGACCCCGGTTGCTTCCACTTTTTCACTTTCTTCAGCTAGAAGTGACATTTTGAAAGTTTTGCTTTAAGTTGGTGTTCTTATAAAGTTTCTAACATCACTTTCAAATGAATCACATGCTTTTAGACGAGGATATCATCAATAAAAACTAGGACAAACTTGTCCAAATAACTTCTGAAAGCTTTATTCATCAAATCGACAAAATAAGTTGGAGCATTCGTCAATCCAAATGGCATTACTAACCATTTGTAGGGACTATATCTAGTTCGAAATGATATGAGTGGAATACTATCCTCTGCAACTCTTAGTTTATGAAAACCCGTGGCTAGATCTAGTTGTGAAAAGACCTTTGCACCACTCAGTTGATCGAATAGATCATTTATCCTTGGTAGTGGATACTTATTCTTGATGTTAAGGTCATTCAATTTTCTGTAATCTATACAGAGTTGAAGAGATCCATCTGCTTTTTTAACAAATAAAGCCGATGCACCTTAAGGAGAACTACTCATCCTGATGAAATTCTTTAGCTTAAGATCTTCTATCTAAGATCTTAATTCTTCTATCTCAGTAGGGTACATTCGATTAGGTGGTCTACTAAAAGTTTGAGTTCCAGGTTTCAAATCTATCTTGAACTCAACTGCTCGATGTGGTTGTAAACCAGTAACTAGTTCAAAGATATCAAAAAAATATCTAACTACTGGATTCTGCCTTAGTTCATCTTCTTTGGATTCCAAAGCAAATAAAGAATAACTTGAAACTGGCATTTCTCTTTCTAGAGCTATAAGGATTCGTTTGGAGTGATTGGGATGTTGGAGAGTGATTACTCGTTCCAAATAGTATAATTGAGCTTGATAGCGCTTGAGCCAGTCCATTCACAAAATAACTCCATAACTCAGCGAATCCTTAATAAACAAATCACATGAGAAAGAATACTCGGATAAGCAAATCATGACTCCATAAAATTTCATCTCTAAGGTAACGTATCCTCCAACAGGATTAGCCACCCTAAGAGAATTGATAAGAGAAGAAACATCCAATTTTAACTTTTCTACTAATCCTTTCGATATAAATGAATGTGATGCACCTGTATTGAAAAGAATTCTAATATACAATCCATGTCATAAAATAGTACCTTCTAGGACTGAAGCTTGTTTTCCCTTATCTGGTTTCATTGAACTGGGCCATCTAGTCCGAATATTTTCCCTTAATTAATCTTCTTCGGTTTTGTGCATTGTCTCGCTATATGTCCCATTTCATTGCAATTGTATTCTTCATAGGACCTTGATATATGTTTCTACATTCATTGGTGTAATGACCCTTCCTTCCACATGAGTAACATTCCACTTGTGCTTTAGCTTGTTGCTTCTTGTGGTCCTCTTCCATGTGTTGGAATGGTCGCTTGTTCTTTTGAAATTTTGCATTCTTCTTCGGGAAGAATGACTCCTTCCTTTGTTGCTGACATTTCTGAGTAGGTTGACTTTCAGAAACCGAATCTCGCACTCACACCTTTTCAAATCTTAACGCTATATCCACAATCTCTTCAAATGGAAATCCGAGTTGAGTAAGTAACTTATCTCCCAGTTCATTATTTAGACAAGCACAAACTTCTCATTCTTTTCCAATGGGGTACTAATGAGTGCTGGTCCATACTTTGATAGTGCATTAAACTCATTGACATACCCAGTTACAGATATATTCTTATAAGTAAGATCAATATTTTCGAAGCAATGCTACCCTCTCCGCTTTAGGTAGAAAATGGGCTTTGAAAAGATCTTTGAATTCTTGCCAATATATGTCTTCCTATGGAGTTGCAACAGTTATGGGTTCATACCAATCTAAGGCACCTGCTTGTAACTTTCGATATGCTAACCTTCTCTTGTCCTGATTGGAGAGATTCAGATCTTCGAAGATTCTTTCACATGTTCTCAGCCATGCATGAACTCCCATGATGCCTTCATTTGCAAAGAATGGTTTACCTCCTAGACTTCTATAGTCTTTGTAGAGCTTGGTAAACTTTGATTAGAGATTTTGATTATTGTCTCTGAGATGCCCATATCTTGAACATGCCTCATGACTTGACCCATTGATTCATAGTTAAATGTACATTTTGATTGCTTGGTTGACCATTTGGTGATTCAACTGTCGAGCCTGTTCTAGGTCTACCTGGTCCTACCATTTTCCAATAAAGAACATTTATCACTTTATTATATAATAAAATTTTACTAACAATTATGTATGTAACAAAAATACGTATCAAGTATTATCTCACTGTTTTCTCTTTAAAACCCTCTTTAGAACTTGTTTATCGCATACATGAGTTAATCCCAATTCCTGTGGGGTTATACTGACTGAGTAACATCCTAACTTTTAATCTCTTATAGTCAAATGTGTTCTGGTTACTAATTTATACAAATTCTTTTGAATCCTCGCTCTGATACCATTAGGGCTGTCAATGAGTACCCAAAAAATCCGAAATCCGTCCGTATCCGTATCCGAAATATGAAAAATTATCCGATATCCGAAAAACGGATACGGATACGGATATGGCCATATCCATATCCGATAATTATCCGTTCGGTTTTTATCAAGATTATAGCTATTTTTTATGTATTTTAGTACATAAAATGATTGTCGTTTACTATTATATCCCGGTAAAAAAATTAATATGTATGTAAAAAATCAACTTTTACCGCTTAAAATTATTTTTTATTTTTTATTTCTATATATTTAGTACAAAAACAAATTTATGATAAATCAAAATTTTCTATTTATTTTTTTAGATTTATCAGTTGTAAACTGATCGAAGAATATCCGATAAATATCTGATATCCATCCGCATCCGCGGATACGGATATCCGATATCCGAAAATGATTTCGGATACGGATATGGATATAGCTCTATCCGTATCCGAAAGTATCTGTTTACAGGCCTAGATACCATATCGTGACGCCCTGGCTTCAGTGACCAAAATATAAGAGGGAGTTTACCGTCCAATAGCTCAGATCAATGTGCACGAAAGGAGCGATCTCTCGTATACACCACTTTGGGTCTACATGGCTACGTTTAAAATACCTAAACATATCTGAAATGATACGAATCTCATCATGACTCAATGTAGTATACAAAAAGAATTTGTATCTAAATCACATATCAAGAACATAGTATATAATGGTTTCACAAAACAGCGGACCAAAAAGATGGATATATACACATAGCAGAATATTTGTACAACCGAACGTTAGAGTAACCTTACATATTTATAACTACTACAAAAATGATGTCCTAACCATACACAAACAAATATATACAAACTGCATATAGTCAAAACATATAGAAACCACTATCACAACTAGTACAACTCAACGGACTCAAGGTGGGTCTCTCTAACATCGTTCTGCCATATAACTCTAACTGTACCCCTGACACCTATTGCAAACGTGCATCCATTGAATTCTAAGTCTACCACTATCTTAAACTTGTATACAGTATGCCAATCTCCCTCCAATTCAATGTCATAGGAGGTGACCTCAAAACGCGAGAAGGAAATCATCCTGTATACCTTGGTTTGACCCGAGGAGTTGTCACAAAACAAATCCTCGAGTCAGGCTATAAATCTAGCTTGAGTATAATAGTGTAACAAGTATTCGTATAAATGTGTGGATCCAGGTTATATATGTGATATTAAAAGAAAAAAGATATATCACACACTCTATAATCTAAACCCGCTCATATCCTATCGAATCGTTTTAGTTTAAACACACGTGTCATAACACTGTTTAAAGTGAATCACAGCTGCAACTATAATCAACTGGTATATCACACTCTATTCATATCTATAAGTTGCAATCATTATTCAATAGACTTTTCACTGCTTAAGTTATTCATATACATGGTCTGCAATTACTAGTGAATCCCACACATTGTTCACTCTTACTAGACTCTATATCGAACCGATATCATGGCCTTTTTCATCCGTATACCTTTTGATCAGACATTGTGGGTTCCCCACACGATATATTAGTTGCACTATCTTCTCCCATTCACCATTGGTGCTCACCCCGTTGTGTTTTAATCTTCATCTTTGCTCCACCACATTTCCATCAATGAGATTACTCTTAACTCTGCCCCATTCCCATTTGCCCTGCAACTGTAACCGTGGTTGTGTCCGAGCAACAAATCGTTTGGACAGTAAGTAACAGGGGACCATGTCATCACGATTCAGGGTACAACCCTGAACCAGTCCGCTAGGATGGATTCTAATGTCTAGTAGTCTTACCTCGTCTCAATTGCTTCATCGATTATATTCGTTCAATTTCATTTGTATTTTACTTCCCAATATACCACTTATTCCTAAAATGGTATTGTGTCCCATTGTATATCACATATAGATGTCATGTTCGTGCATTATAGCATTAACTTGCATTGTATAACATCATATATAGTAATCATTCATAAACACGACATTGTAACTTTTTATCGAACATTTTAAATTAAAGAACTTGAATTCATCGATGAACTTTAAATTCATATCTAAACAAATTAGTATAGCATCATAAACATTCAAAATTGATCACACGTCAATTTTTATTCAAACCATTGTTCGAACTAATTTTAAATAGGATATAAATTTAATTTAAATTCTAAATCTCATTATTTTATAGAATAATTCAAAATTATTTCTCAAAATAGTTAAAATAGTTTATGAAATTTTCAAAAAAAATATAAAATTTATTAATTCGTATATTTTTTTCAACTTCAGTGCATGAAACATGCGTCTCTTCTTCACATTTCTTGATCACTTGCTTGTACATGAATTGTGTACATCCTTTATTTTATTTTTTTGACTTTTCTTTTCTTTCCATTGCCATGTCATCACCCTCTCTCTCACCTTCTTCTATTTCCATTTACTTCCACCTCATCCCTAAATTTCCCCCTTTTATGCATGAGTATATTTATATTTTCATTTCTGTCCGTAACATTCCTTTCCTTGGTCGTATTTTTATCTCTTCTTTTTATTTTTTCTGATTAAATTCAACAAAATTTATTACTATAAGTCGAAAGAGTAGTGGGATGTTACAGTTGCACTACTGGGAAATAAGTGGACACGATCAACTAGCTGTCTCCTATAAGATCATCTTTCTCATAATCAAACTGGGATCCGATGTCATATAGAGAAGCTGGCGAACCAAAGGGATTGCTGTCTACTTAAACCGGTGCAGCTGACTTATGCGGACGACCCCATCGGTATTTTTGAGGCTAAGCTGATCTCGACGGAAGGGGATTGGCGTAGGGTTGCAGATCTAATGCAATTGGAGCTAACTTGGGAGAGTAGGGCTTATCATGATGAGAAGGCTCTAATGAGTATGGAAATGGTATTTTCTGATATGCAGTGGGGTTGGAAGAATTAACGAAGCTGCTAGCGCAGGTGAATGGTTTTATGGGCTCGCAACGAAAGATAACGCTGTAGCAAGATGGGCCTTGCTTGAAATTGAATAGTTCGAGTGATGTAACTAGGCTAGACCAAGCATACGAAATTTGACATATTGTTCTATAATATATAAGTTGAAAATTGGGTTGAGTAGCTTTTGGCCTTATTACAAATCTCATTGTCTCAACTAACAATTACTAAGTTTCGTTGGGCTGGATCAAGAGACCGTGGGCTTGGAAGCCTACTACACTGGAAGAAGTGGTAATGGCTGGTATGTTTAAGTTAGGATCTAAGGGGTTTTGAGTTATTGGGCTGAGATATGGGGAATAATTATTATGTTGGACCATTGGAAATGTTTTAGAGATGGTGAAATTTTGCTGCATTGTGGGCTGTACCAAACTAGCAATAGGCTGGGCCAGTGAGTTTAATTAAGTACTGATAGGAATTAATGGATTAGGCAGGCCGGAGTTGGATCACTACATTGTTATGGGTTTGAGTATGGCTGAGTGAGATCATTCGAGATTTGCTGGGGGAATGGGGAGCTATCCCTAGCCAATGTCAGTGAGATATGCATAGATTATTTTTTACCTAATGCTTTTGAAATGGGACCCTTTTGTGCTACTTACTTAAGTGGTGAAATTGTCAAGACGGTACTTGTGTTTTCAAAACGCTTGGGATGTTGCTACTATTTTTGTTAAATGATCTATCTCTAGCAGATTGATTTTTTTGGATATGATTAGCCTTCAACGATGAGATTCGAAGTTGTGGCTAACAATGACTTCTCTATAAGTGGGAACTTCTTTATGGCTTAACTTTTGCCACTTTGCACAATAGAGCAGAAGGTTTTCATATTCACTATATTGCCAATAATTCATTCCTTCTTGACCAAAAAAAACACTCATATATGGTGGGTTTGACAGATCAATCTACACATATTGGGATCAAACTAGGCCGAGTGAGGTTATTGGCGGCTTCATTCGCCTTAAGGGGTTTCCTTATTTGTTCGCAAAGTTCTTCTAGAGCCTCTTTGTTATAGAGATGTGATGATAAATGTGAGAAAGAGAGCCAAATTGGATAGAGAGGACTATCTAGCATAGGATGAAATCCAATAAACAATGAAGACCTTCATTTGAGCGTGGAGGATTGTAAAGAACTCCCAAAGCCAAAGGCAAAGGCAGCCCTCTTCATTTTATAGTTAAATAAAGATTTCATCCGTTACACCAATATTTGCTTGAGAAACAAGAGAGAACTTAGTGACGACTTCCTGAATTTTCTCTACCCGGGGCAAAAGCCAATGAATCACTAGATAAGAGTATATTGGAATGACTTAATGAATCTTTAAATTTAAGCTTTGTTAAATAAGATTGTCATTTCTCTCCTAAAGAAGCTTTAGGCTTTTCGACTTTGGTACCCCCATGACGATATTTGAAAAACTTTTCTTTGCAGCCTTGAACAACTCTTGAGAAAGTAGAAAGCCATCAATATTTTAAGACATAGATTTTTGAATAGGTGGAGCTAAGTTAGAGTATGCGATGCTTCCAGAGTCTCCAGTATTATATTTGTGAGAGATATCTGCATATTCGGGTTTGGGCTATGTATTGAGCCTAATAACTAATTTTCTCAAATAAAATGTTGTACACGAGTCATATAAATAGATGTACAACCACTGTGTAATACTTCAAGTAAATGAAATACAATTTCTTCTCAATAATATTGCTTTATACTATGATTCTTTTATGGTATCAGAGCTCAAAAAAACTGTCAAATGATAGTAACATTTTGCTGATCATCTACCAGTTCTCATCAAAGAAGGGTTTTGCATCATCATCGAGCCATCCAAAAGGGTGTCAGAACATTATCTTCATTCACCACCTTCGGTTGCTCTCAGCAATAACATTCTCATCATCCGAGAGTGTAGTATCATCTTCTTACCGTGTTTTTCATTAAGAACCTCCATCAAAAGTGCCTCGCCAAGAATCTTGCACCAAGAATTGCAAGTTTGGATGCATAGTGAAAGATCTTATATCAAGAATCTCAACATCACTTTCTAATAATCCATCATGGTCGAAGATGATGATGTCTCATCCACTGCATCAAGTGGAATCAAGAATCAGGAAGGGACAAGATCAAACAATCAAGAACCATTAGGGTCTGAAACAAACTCCGGCAGTATCATCAAACCAAAGAGTCACTTAGTAACCATAGCCTTGGATGAAAACAATTTCATATTATGGAAATATCAAGTTGAAACCAGCATAAAAGGTTATGGGTTAGAAGATTATCTATATGGAACTGCAATTACCCCTGCAAGAATGGTCACAAACAACAAAGGAGAGAGAATCATCAACAAAGAATTCATCAACCACCAAAGGCAAGACAACTTACTAGCAGCATGGTTGTTATCATCCATCAGCTCAGGCTTGCTATCACAAATTGTTGGATGCAAGACATCATGTGAGATATGGACTGCAATACAACAAATATTCAACACACAGTCACCAACAAGAATCATGTATTATAAGCGTCAATTGCAGAATTTAAAGAAAGATAACATGACTATGAGAGAATATCTGACCAAGGTGAAGTCATACTGCGATCTTCTTGACACTGCTGGTCACATAGTGTTAGAAATAAAGCAAATTCTTACCATATTTAATGGTCTTGATACAGAATATGAATCTATTGTTGCAATCATCTCATCTCAACAAAACTTACCCAACATGCAATATGTTCATTAAATTCTCCTATCTCATGAAGGAAGGGTTGAGCAGAGAAAAGAAAACAATACAGAACTATCAATCAATTATGCTTCAAACTCTAAAAACAAGACCCAAGGAAGAAGGCAAGAAAATCAGAATATCAGACAAGAATCATATAATCAAAGAGGTGTTACCAGTCAAAGAGGAAAAGGTAGAAATAATAAATGGAACAACAACAGAACAAAATGTCAAATATGTGAAAAGCCTGGGCACACAGTAGGACAATGTTAATTTAGACTCAACACAGAGTATTACCTAAGTCATCAAAATCAAGGAAATCAAAGAAATTATGGCTCCAGTGCAAATATGGCACACATGGACCAAAGACCAAACAATCAGACATAAGGCACAAGAATGCAACATTTGAATTCAGAAGGTCTTACTAGAACAGAGGACATTGCAAGTGAAGACTGGTATCCAGACTCAGGTACCACCAATCACCTCACAAGTAATCTTCAAAATCTCAATCTTGGCAATAAGGAATATACAGGTATGCATTCTATACATATGGGAAATAGTGAAGCTATAAATATTACATACGTTGGAACTAGCAGCATTCAAGGTAAAAGACATCTTTACCTTAATAATATGTTAAGAGTTCCCCAAATTAAGAAAAATCTGATGAGTGTATCTCAATTTGCTAATGACAACAATATGAATTTTGAGTTTCACCCTAAATTTTGTGTAGTAAAAGATTTACTAAATCAAGACATATTGCTATAGGGTAAAATGGACAAGGGACTATACAAGTTCAACTTTGGAAATACAAGAAAAAGCAAAATTAGAAATATGCGGTATAATAGTTCTGAATCATATGTTAAGAATGGCAAAGAAACATTTGATTTGTGGCACTATAAACTTGGGCATCCTAGTGTGAATGTTGTAAAACAAGTACTTAAGAATACTAACATTTCTTTTGATGTATCTTTACCATTTGTATGTACTTACTGTTAATTAGGCAAAAGTCATAAATTACCATTTGCAGATTCTAACACTATCATTAGTAAACTACTAGAACTGGTGGCCACAAATCTATGAGGGCTAGCACCAGTAAGTTCTGACTATGGATTCAGGTACTATATATCTTTTGTTGATGCCTATTCTAGATATACATGGATATATTTTTTAAAGTCTAAGTTAGATGCATGTAAGGCTGAATACAGTTCATAACACATGCTGAGAAGCAAACAAATAGTGAACTCAATATATTGCAGACCGATGGAGGTGGAGAATATAAGTCATTAAAGGAATATTTTCTAAAAAGAGGAATTGTGCACAGAACAACCTGCCCATATACTTCAGAACAAAATGGCTTGTTGAAAGAGAACATAGGCATATAGTAGAGGCATGGCTAACTCTACTAGCACAAGCCTCTCTACCCATGAAATTTTGGCCAGAAGCATTTAACATAGCTGTTTATCTAATTAATAGACTTCCTACCAAAGTACTCAAACATATGAATCCCATTGAAGTACTATTTGGGGTTAAACCTGACTATCAGGGCGTCAAAACATTTGGTTGCTTGTGCTTTCCATGTCTTAAACCGTACAATAATCAAAAATTAAGTCTCAGGTCTACCCCTTGTACATTTTTAGGATATGGAAATAATCAAAAGGGATACAGGTGTTTGAGTAGTGATGGTAGGATATTTGTTTCAAGGCATGTTGTACTTAATGAAACATTTTTCCATTTGCAGATGAAAGTGTCAGAACAACAAAGAAGGTGTATGACAAAGGCAGTACATCAATTCCATCAATACCTGTGATACCTGACTAGAATACTAATCCGACTGATGAAGGTATGCAGAGAAGCAAGGAACCACAACACACTGTATCATGAGAAGGCACTGGATCAGGTCATGATTCTCAAGAGATCTCTAACACCTTCAATAATACAAGCTAGAACAATGATAACAACTTAGAGCAAAGAGAATTATCTTCATCCAAGTCTCAACATACAGATGATAGCATCAGTATTCATGGTTCACCACCTGCAAGAACATGACATCATATGATCACAAGATCAAAAAGTGGAATATACAAGCCCAAAGTGTATAGTGCACAGTTAGATCAGACTAAACCAGGCAGCTATGAAGAAGCCATTACAAATAACAATTGGAAACAAGCAATGGATGAAGAATATGGAGCACTAATAAAAAACAAAACATAAAGTCTTGTATCTATACCAGAAGACAGAAATGTAGTTGGGTGCAAATGGATTTACAAAATCAAAAGAAACCCAGATGGCAACATATCCAAATATAAAGCAAGACCTGTAGTTAAAGGGTACAATCAACAGTATGGTTTCGATTTTAATGAAACATTTTCTACTATGGTCAAACAAACTACAATAAGAATCATCTTAACCATTGCATTATATAAGAAATGGAAAATTAGACAGTTGGATGTTAACAATGCATTTCTCAATGGAGATCTGAAGGAATATGTATTCATGGAACAGCCAGAAGGGTATGAGAAAGGGGTCAGCAGCAAATTAGTATGCAAATTACATAAAGCTATCTATGGACTGAAACAAGCTCCTCGGGTCTGGAATGAAAAAATCAAGTCAACACTAATGGAGCTAAGCTTTGTATCAACCAAATCAAAGAACTCTTTATATATACAATGCAACAAGACAAAATTACATACATACTGATATATGTTGATGATATCATTATCACTGGAGATGACAGTAAAACCATAGACTAGACTATCAAGCATTTAAATCAAGCTTTCTCCATAAAGGACTTGGGTGATCTACACTACTTTCTTGGTATAGAAGTTATACACAAATCAAGTTCATAACTGTTCTTATGCGAGAGAAAATACAAACTTGATATACTGAAAAGAGCAAATATGGATCAGGCTAAATCTTTACCTACCCCTATGACTAGTAATCTTCGACTCTCAAAAGACAAAGGTGAATCCATTACAAATGAAAAACAATATAGAATTATTGTAGGTGCTCTGCAATACATTACTATAACCAGACCAGATCTAAGCTATAGTGTAAATAAAGTTTGTCAGTATATGCATAAACCTCCCAGCGATCATTGGAGAGCAGTAAAGCGTATCTTACGATACCTGAAAGGAACTCTAAATCATGGTCTGCATTTTAACAACGCAAAGGAAATAAACATAGAAGCTTACTCTGATGCAGACTGGGCTACCGGCCCCGATGATAGGAGATCGACATCAGGATATTCTATTTACCTAGGTAGTAATCCTATCTCCTGGAGTTCCAAGAAATAAGCTACTATATCTCGCTCCAGTACTGAATCTGAGTATAAATCCATAGCCAGTACTGCAGCGGAGATTACTTAGATCGAATTGCTTCTACATGAAATCAAAATCGATGTAAAAAATGTGCCGATTATCTGGTGCGATAATCTTAGCTCAGTTTTCCTCACTGCTAATCAAATTTTACACTCACGAACAAAGCATATCAAAATTGATCTATACTTTGTTCGTGAGAAAGTTATGAGTGGAAGACTGAAAGTAAATCACGTTCCAGCCTTCTATCAAAGAGCAGACATCCTTGCGAAGCCGCTGTCTACAAAGAATTTCATCGGATTAAAGGAGGAGCTCAGAGTTAGAGGTGGCGGCGAAGAGACGAAGAGGGAAAAGAAAACCCTAGATCTAATTAAAGGGAGGAGTTAGAGTATGCGATGCTTCCAGAGCCTCCAGTATTATATTTGTGAGAGATATCTGCATATTCAGGTTTGGGCTATGTATTGAGCCCAATAACTCATTTTCTCAAATAAAATGTTGTACATGGCTCTTATAAATAGATATATAACTGCTGTGTAATTGTGACGCCCCACTCCGAGACCCACATTAGCAAAGAGTATTACGAGGTAACACCGTCTGCTAATGCAGAGAATAGAGCTGGTTAGGAGCGACCATCTATAGCCTTGCCTTAATTACCTACTGAATACGTCGACAAGGTAGCATATATCTACTTCTCAAGTGGATCGACATATCCAAAAAATACTTAACACAAAACCATAGGTGGCTGGAGGATCTATCAGAACAGAATATAACAACTCAAATGTAATATAGATCACAGAACAGTGGATCATCATAAACACATATACTGATACAAAATAGAGTATACAAAATGATACATATCAAGTGGTATAGCTAACCACAATATACAGACGAGTTCACAAGAATACATATCAGAGTTACAACGGATAAAGACTACACAAAACCTAAGACAAAGAAACTAGCGTAATAATCCATGCGGAAGCAAAAGAGGCTAAGTCCAAAAGCACCTAACCTGAAAACATCTCGGTCTGACCCGAGTATAAAATACATGGGTCAGTCTAGCTAAACAAATCAGTTAGATAAACTGAACGATAATGAACCTGCAAGATCATATAGTATAACAATTATCTCTAAAGGAGATAATTCAATCATCTAACATAAGATGAATCATAACAAAACAAGCCTCATATCATCGGCAACTCAAATAAACAAAGGATACCAATATCCCAAAATAAGCCAAAAAGGTAATTAACAAATACCAATGAAGATAATACAAGTTCCACAAGGTACCCGCTATACATCGTGTGGCTCAAAAGACCAACACCGAAGGGCGATACCTAGGGAATATACGTATCAAAGAAAAAACCGAAAATTCCAACTGCAACAAACCCAAATATCTCTTGAGCGGTGGTGAAGAAACCACTCCAATATCTCTAGAGCGGTGGTGAAGAAACCACTCCAATATCTCTCAAGCGGTGATGAAGGAACCACTCCGAAAGCGCTATAAAAAGCAACACCCCAATATCTCTCGAGCGGGGGTGAAGAAACCACTCCGAAAGCGATACTATAGGGCAACAACAATCCCAAATATCTCTCGAGCCGGGGCAAAGGACCAACTCCAAAAGCGATATTAAAGGCAACAAGCTAGAAGGAGACAGTCCGAAGACACTATCCCAAAGGCAGCATGTGTCACAAACTCCCGAAAAGGAACCCGAAAAGTGTTAACGTGAGTCCCATAACCACCCGTTCGCACTAAACGGTTTACTATCCGTTAGTCAATTCCACACTCAAAGCAGTACAACGTTTACCTCATCTCATCGGTAAACCAAACCCAAAGGTCAAAACATTCAAACGAATAGATTGGGAATTAACTGAAAAGATGAACGCACATGTTCATTGCACGCGTTTTATCTAATCATTTAATTCTCCTCCCTCTTCGATCGAAGTGTAAAGTTGTGTGTGTGTTTTGAATAGAAATTATAAATTGGAGAAACGAGACAATTTGAAAAGATCATTTTATAAAAACCCGTGTACGAAATTAGAAAAAGGAATCATCAAAGTCAAATATGCAATAACAACTAATTGGAATCGACACTAACCAATTAAAAATGGAAAATCCACTCAAAACAGCCCAAAATAGGCAAAGTGAACAGTTCCAGACGTCTGGAGGTTGATCCAGACGTCTGGCCCTAGGTTCTGGCCAAAAATAGGAAAAACTGCACATTTCAAACGTCTGAAATTTCCAACCAGACGTCTGAACCACTAACCAGACGTCTGGATGGATTTCCAGATGTCTGAATTTTGTCTCTGCCTTTTTGCGTTTTCCTGGGACCAATTCCAGACGTCTGGATTTTTCAACCAGACGTTTGAATTTGAATCCAAACGTCTGAAATTCAATCCAGACGTTTGAAATTTCCTGGTAGGCAAAAATCAGCCTAGCCCAAAAAGGGCGAAAATCCAAACGAAATGCGATCGGACGAGCGACGAAGACTAGGGATTTATGCCAAGCGACAACCCAGCCTTATAGACTCTCCGAAACACCACCTAAAGCATGTTCAAACAACAAAGCTAGGATTTTTAAAGATTTGACTTCAAAACACCAAAACTGAAATATTCACAAAACCAATCCTAATCAAAGCAAATGCACATGAATAAGAGTTAGGAATTCATGCCTAACACTCAAAGATAATCATAGACTAAGATGTGGGATAAAAATCTCACCTTTTAACTCAAAAACAAAGAAGAAGGAGCTCAATTGCAAAGAGAAGACCAACCGTTCTCCACTTCAACTCTACAAGCTTCAATCTAGATCAAAACAAGCATTTCCCAAATTTAGGTTTAGGGATTTCTGAAATAGAAGGAAGAAAGAGTTGGAGAAGATGAAGAGGAGGCTTACCAATGGCTTCTCTTTGATTTTGGAGCAATGGTTTGGATTTTGCAAATGAACTAGGGCTTGGAATTTCTAATTCCCTTTCCTTTCCACCATTTTCAGTTGAAGCTTGAGTTTGAGGAATGAGAATGAGTGAATGGGGAGGAGAGGGCTGAGTTAGGGTGTTAAGTTAGCTAGTGGGCTGAATCCAAACCCAAAACCCAAATAGAAAAAGTAGCAAAATTCAACTTACTCCAAACATATCGAAGCTTATACTAAAAAAGATCGCAAATGGCATTTTGAACTCAATGGAAGTGGTCTCGAGTCTCAATTCGACTGTTTGCAAAAAGTAGCTTTTTGGACTATAATCCGACGAATGATGTTATATTTAAATAAAATATTTAAATATGCAATCGATAAATATGCGGGTTGTTACAGACTCCCCTCCTTAAATAAATTGCGTCATCGCAATTCTTAAGAAGAAAATAAAGAGTAACAACCATAAAAACATACCAGCACAAAAGAATATCAGAAATAAAAAGTTCACTATGAAGAGCACGAAAGGATAAGCCCGAACTTTGTTGCTTAGAGAATTCTCTGGATTCCTAAGCTCAAATAATTCGAAACACCGACGTAATACCAACGGTACGTTAAATGCATCGAAGCTCAACAACACGATGTATAACAAAACGTTCGATGAACTAGGTAAAAAGGTCATTCCATTCGGACATCAACCAAGAAACAACCACTTGTTGCTTACAAAAAGGCGTTGGCAACACGATTTCCCTTTCGGGAGTCACAAGGATAAGAGCACCGGAAAGAAAGAGTTCATTTAAATAATATTCTTTCTCGAAAAACTAAAACTTCAAAAATTACAATTGTCTCTATTTAACACCCTTTTAGAAAAAATTTACATTTTTACAAGTCAATATATCGTGTCTGACTGTCTCATCAAAGCGTTTAGGAGATTCCTATCGATAACGTTGATCAAGCGCATCGACTAGAATTCTTAAAGCACTTAATGGGCAATACAATCACAAAATCATCTTCTATATGATAAAAATATCTCTTAAAAGTTTTGAGAATATTCTTTGCTCGTTTAAGAACAAAACCAATTATACTTATAAATAAATCTTATGAAAAAGATTTGCAAAGACTTTAAATTGCTGTTTTCCATCCAAAATCAATAAATACAAAAATGGAGTCATCGAGATATTCGTAGAATACTCAATTCATAAAATGAATGAAATAAGCTGAACAAACTGAGTGACATAATAGTCACTATAAAGAATCATAACGACTGCGGAATATGGTAAGTGAAAGACTAACTTTTGCAACTCCTATCAAATGAAAGCCGGTAGAAAGGTTGAGCTGAAAAGACCTTAACACCACTCAAGATATTGCTTAGGTGATAATCCTAAGACAAGATCAAAAATACTAGAAAATTCTCAAACTACAAGAATGAGAAAAATAACACTTTCCTCATCATGAGGGCTTAAAGAATAAAATGATGCCATCAAATTAGAATCAAAATCATAAAGGAAAAATAGAAATCTGCCAAAATAGATAGAGACATACTTTAGGATCTAGATCAACCCTAGAGGGGGGGGGGTGAATAGGGTTATAGCAAATTTTCACGAATTTACTGAAATAAACACAAAACCAACTATAGAGAAATAAATATGCTGAAAAGTAAATCACACACAAAATTTACCCAGCTTCGGCAAATCCTTGCCTACTGCTGCATTCCCAGATTTCTATTAGAATTAAACAGTCTCCCGCTTACAAACACTCTAACAGACTCGCACACCCTGCTACCGCCTATAGAGTTTTGCAAACTCGCACACCCTGCTCACTGAACTAATCCTAACTAGACAATCTGACACTACCTAAACCCTAGGTGGTGATTTACCCTGATTTGATTCGAAGAGTACAAAATTTTAAAACAGAAACTAAGAGCAAAATTAAATTGAAAATTTAAAACCACTTTTGCTCCCTAAAAAAAATAACCCGGTCCAAACTAAATAAAATAAAGAAAAAACTAAAGCTTTTTAAAACAAAGCCGGCCCAAAAATTAGATTAAGATATCGGCCCCTTTTCACTTTTGTCGACCCGCTTATTTTTGTTGAGATAATGGTGGCTTCTGGATTTAGGGCTTCGGCTCGATCTCCTCTGTGATGTTGTTCCTCCTTGTCTACTGCTCTGAATTAGGGCTTCGGCTTGATGCTTCCAAAATTAGGGCTTTGCCCTTGTGTTTACAGCTTCGGCCTCGTCTTGCTCTTGTGGTTCCTCTGTGAGCAATTTGGATTTCGAATTACTTTGTCGATGCTGTTGCTCTGTTGATTCGAGATGATTGATTTGTTCAATTGTTGGCTTCGACTGCTCCTTGATGATCGAATTCGACTCTGACTTCGGTATGTAATTTTTGCCTTTTTTTCTCTGGATTGGTTGCTTGAATTCGATGATTTTATTGCCAGTGATGATTGGGTATTTATAGGAGTCTAATTCCTGTAATTTCATTTGTGTAAAATGTATTTGAATTTGTCAAAACTTTTTCTCTGGCCGCTGATTTTCGTTTGGATGATTGAGATATTCTTGACTAATTCACATGCGAATATACTTTCGTATATGGTGAAACTTGATTTCCACGGTTTTGAATCTGGACTTGATTTTGAGATTTATCTCTGACCTTTTCATATACTTGAATAACACGGTAGAGAACTTTCCTATTTTATTTTAGTTTTGACTTTCTCAATTTTCTTGGTTGACTTGGTTTAACATGCTCGGCTTCGGTCTTTACTTGAAGCTTCATTGTCCTGTTGCTGCTGCACTTGTCATTGATACCTTTTAGTGTAGTTGATGTTGCTTTTGGTTTTGCTACGACCACTATCTTGATCATTGAAGTGTCTGACCATGTTGTAGAAGTTGATGTTGTATAATAAAGCATTGCTGAGTCTTTGGATTTGTGCATCACCATATACATCTGTTGCATTTGCCTGCAGTTCACTGTGTTGCATTATTTCTTTGCACACTTTGATCTACTTCATTCCAGTAGCATTCATGCTTTATTGTGTAGCTGTGTTGCCATATTGAGTTGCACTGTTTGCTTTGGCTTCACTGCATAGCATATTGGTACATATTAAAACTATTTCATCATTGAGTTGCACTACACTTTTGTTGGAATGACTTCGACATTGTCTATGCCTCTGTGCATTTTGTTGTTGTTGAGTTTGAAGTGCTTGCAGGCTTCACTATGCATTTGTCTGTGTCATTGATACTTCTGTGTCTATGTCATTGAAGTAGTTGTCATTGTGTACACTTCTGTTGGGTACACCTCTATTGCCACTGTGTTCATTTCTATTGATTTGGGTTGATTAATTTCTTCGAGTCACTGTAGCTTCACTGAAGTTGTTTTGACCATTATGTTGCTTGCTATTACTTACTCGTGTTCATGTTATTGTTTGGTGCCTTCTTGAATTTGTGTACATGTTGGCACTGGATTTGCTATTTACCCATGTACATGCTTCACTGCATCTACACTTTCCTGTTGCACTTGCTATTTGTTGCTGTAGTAGTGTAGACAGTTTTGAATGTGTTTGCTTCACTATTGCATGTGTACATGCACAGTTCTAATCTGTGTACATGCATAGTTTCATTGTTGCAGTGATACTTTGAGTTTTTGAATCTATACTTGTGCACTTCTCTATTATATGTGCACTTGTGTACTTCTCGGTCGAAACTGGTCATTCATGTTGTAGTTTGCATTGTCTTCATATGGTCTGGATTTGATGTTCTGGTCTTCAATTCTGGTTTGTTGAGACTGGTCATTCATTGTTGTATTGAGTTGAGTCATGATAGCAGTGACTTGACCTCTATTGCCCTGTGTTGAATCCAGTTTAAATGCTCGGGTTTGACCTTGTGCACGTGTTGTGACTCTATTTGTGTTGCACTTGAGTTGAACCCGGCTTTTCTTTTGGGTTTGACCTGTGCTCACCTGTCCCTGTAACATTATCAAGTGTACATTTCGGTGTGCACGGCCTTGTGGCATGTACAGTGATACACTGTTCATGTCACATTGTTCATTTGTGATGAATTCAAATATAAATGATGACGAACCACCCAAATAACTAAGGCAAATATTATTTTCAAAATTCAAATTTTGTTTTATACTGCAAAAATATTTTATTTTCAATTTTACCGTGTCAATGTATATTTCTGCAGATTGCTCAGATGCTGGATTCACATTGGAATGAAGTTGAAGATAAATACGAGTGTGAGTGATATGTAGTGAGGAACTGATGTAACTATGAAATTGTGATGTGATTGTATTGTGACTGAAATTGAATGTATACAGTGAGAGCTTGAATTTGTACTATTCAAAATTGTAATAAATATTTGTTTCAATAAAATATTCGTTTGAATTCCAATTCTGTGTTATTTATTTTATTCAGCAAATATTTATTTTATCTGTGAAAAATAAAATAGTACAATATCAAATACATTTAAATGAATGTATATATGTTTATTATCATCAAACAAAAAACATATACATGCATATTCCACAATCTCCCCCTTTTGATGATAACAAACATATATTTAAGATTTTGACTATTTTAATTGTATTTGATTATTCAATTTGCTCCCCCTATTTAAAAGCTCTCTTTCTACACAATACCCCCCTACATATATGCATGAGAATAAAAAATTCAAATGAGCCTTGATGTAATTAGAAAATTTTTGACCTTTATTTTCAAAATCTTAACTTTTCTCTCCCCCTTTTGTTATCAGCAAAAGAATAGTAGTAATAGAAAAATAGAGATATAATGATAGACATTAATACAATATTAAACTCAATCGAGTGTAAATATTAATTTCAATAAGAAAATCAAACAAAAAATCATAAATACTTTAATTGATGCATATTCCACTTTAGAATGATAGGAAGATATCATCAAATAAAACCATATAGTTGTGTCTATTTGTGGTATATTTATTTCAGGAAATTTGAATGTCTACTAACCTTGCAAAACCGTTATGACTTTTAAATGAGATTAGTAGTATTCTAAATTTTTTTATTTTAAAAATGAATTCAAGTATCTTCTAACCACGCATAACCGTGAGGACTTTTAAATGGGATTAGAATCAACTTGTCTATTTAATCAATTAATTTTGATATGCGTTCCATACATGAATAATCGTGAGGACTTTTAAATGAGCATGGAAACACATAATCAAAAATCCAAGTAATTCACCCATGCATAGCCGTGAGGACTTTTAAATGAGAGTGAATATTTTGGATATTAGTATTTATTGTTAGAAATATAATAAAATTGAAGCATAAATGATTTCCCGTTTAAACTACCACATATTGACATACTATATTGACTTTTGATGAGTGATGGTCGATAGAAGGATGAGAGAAATAGAAATGATCATGGAATAGTTATCAACAAAAAGTTTTTATAACTCTTGTTTAAATTTCTAAAGAAATTTTCTAATTATACTTTCTCAAGTCATAATATATGATTAATATCAACACTCATCTTATTTTCAATCACTATCTATCTTTTTAGATAATTATTAGGGGGTCAGATCAGTTAATCAATTTCAAAAATAGTTATCAAATTTTCTTAAATAACTAATCTGATACAAGGTCAACAGAAATTATTTTCTAGAAGGGGTTTTTAAGAAAAATTTCTGCTAAAATAGAAATTATTTCAAGTGAAAAACATGCAGATATTTTCTTTGAAAAAATGATGCAGCAAATGAATGTCTCGAAATATAATCACGTTCCACTAGTAATTTTTCTATCAACTATATTACCAGTGTGATCTGCATTTGACTTTAAATTTCACTCAATATTCACTCATTGGATGTCATAGACCAGATTGTGAAATTTCAACAAACTATCTCAGAATTATTTCAAAACAATTTCTTGAAGTTTCACCAATTTCATAAAGTTTCAACAATTTCTTAAAAACCTTTTTATAGCATGAGTAATCAGTAATCAATCAACATCATATTTTGACCAAACAGATTAAGTTTAATGAAAAAATGGTTGGTCAACTTTTAAGCACAAATCAAAGTCATAGATAAGAGCAAGTCATGTAAGATCATATCAAATAAGTTAGAATCTATCAACCATCATAATTACTTCGAGTACTTCTATTTAAAGATGATTGGTAAAAAAATCAGAATTAACATCATCAATCATTTCACATAACTGGCTGATTTAATTCAGATTATGGTGCATATTTTCACATTTTATCCATCGTTTGAAAATAAATACAATTACCTATTTTACCTGTACGATAATCTTTCGTTGTTTGCCCATTGTGAATCTGTCACCTTTATACCAGGCTAAGGAACGTTGATTTGTCGCCCGTTGTATGTCTGGAACAACCAGTATCCAGATAACACTAATGTTGTTCCTTAGCCTGCCACCACACCTACACGGTAAAAGATTTTTGTGACCTATTTGTTTTTATAGGTCCATGGTTGTTAGCGGCAGAATAAATTGATGAATATGTTTGAGTAGATCCAAAACTATTAATATATGTTCCTTTTGGCACCCAAACTTGTTTTGTCCTTTTATTCTTGTTCCAATAGACATGAAATTTGTTTGTAGAATTCTTAGGAGCCCAAACTTGTATAAATTTTGTGTTCTTGTTCCTATGACTACAATTTTCAACACGATGACCAATTATTTCACATCTAGCAAAGACACTCTTACCTTTTGCATTATCATCAACTTGTGTTTTCCCAAAACCTAGTCCTTTTCTGTTGTTAGCAAAAAGTTGATTTCCCAATAACACGTTGAATGATTTTTCTCCTCTTGAAAAGTTATTCAGAATTTTCTCAAGATTTTGGACTTTGGGTTTTAGTGTTGTGTTTTCAGTCACGAGTGAGGTGCATCTATTTATAAAATCCTTTCTCCTAGTGTCAATGGTTTCCTTAAGACTCAAGTTTTCTTTTTCAAGATTCTCAAAGTTATTCTTAAGCTTTGATAATTCTGAATCTAAAATTTTGCATTTTTACAGTCTAGGTTTTGAATATTTTCAAGTTCAGTTTCTAACCTAGAATTTTCATGGACAAGTTCTCTCCTATCACATTTTAGTTTTTCAATTTTAGAATCAAGAGTATCAATTGTTTTAGTAAAATCACAACACATTAAAACAAGTTCTTTATAAGAATAGTTACTTACCTCGCTAGATTCCTCCGAGCTTGCTTCTGAATCTGATTTTGTCATAAGACACAAATTAGCCTCCTCTGAGCTATTATTCGAAAATTTCTCTCCTTCTTCATCATCCCAAGTCGCTACAAAAGCCTTCTTCTTCTTTTTCTTTCCTTTGTTGTTTTTGAGAAGTGGACAGTTTTGTTTGAAGTGGCCAGGCTTATTGCAGTTATAGCAAGTCAATTCATTATCGGAATTGTCAAAACCTTTTGACCTATTACCATTTGTTTTCTTCTTGCGTGGCCCGAATCTTGACCATTTTCTAAGATTATTGACAGCCATTGCAAGCTCTTCAATGGGATCTTCTTCTTCTTCATCGCTCTCTTCTTTGCTCTTTAAGGCAATCGTCTTCTTCTTTGATTCGGAGTTGTTGCGTTCCTCCTTTGTTTTTAGCTCAAGCTCATATGTCATCAAGTTGCCGATCAACTCCTCCATGCTTAGTTTACTCAGATCTTTCGATTCTTGTATTTCCATGACTTTTGCCTCAAAGTTCATCGTAAGACTCGTAGCACCTTCCTCACAAGCTCTACCTCAGTGAATACCTTCCCAAGCGCTCTAGCATTGTACACCAAAGTTGAAAAGCGTCCAAACATGTCCTTTATGCTCTCGCCTTTGTCCATCACAAAGTTCTCGTATTCATTGCTGAATAGGGCTAGACGAGACTCCTTGACTTGAGAGGTTCCTTCATGTGTCACCTCCAAGGTATGCCAAATTTCCTGCGCAGTTTTACAATGAGAAATTCTATTAAATTCATTCTTATCAAGAGCATAGATCAAAGCATTCATGGCTTTAGCATTTGTAGTTTTTAATTTCTTATCATTAGCGTCCCACCTATCCTTAGGTTTAGGAATCTTAGTATCACCAACAGTTATAGTGGGAGCTTTATAGCCAGTTTCAATAATATCCCAAACATCATAATCAACAGAACTAAGATAAATACCCATCCCAACTTTCCAATAAGCATAATCATTCCCATTAAACATTGGTGGCCTAACAATAGATTGCCCCTCAGAAAAAGCATTATTTGGTGGATTCATGACTCTAGAGTTAAAAAAAATACCGAGCTCTGATACCACTTGTAGGATCAAGATTAACCCTAGAGGGGGGGGTGAATAGGGTTATAGCAAATTTTCACGAATTTACTGAATTAAACACAAAACCAACTGCAGAGAAATAAATATGCTGAAAAGTAAATCACACACAAAATTTACCCAGCTTCGACAAACCCCTGCCTACTGCTGCATTCCCAGATTTCTATTAGAATTAAACAGTCTCCCACTTACAAACACTCTAACAGACTCGCACACCCTGCTACCGCCTATAGAGTTTTGCAAACTCGCACACCCTGCTCACTGAACTAATCCTAACTAGACAATCTAACACTACCTAAACCCTAGGTGGTGATTTACCCTGATTTGATTCGAAGAGTACAAAATTTTAAAACAGAAACTAAGAGCAAAATTAAATTGAAAATTTAAAACCACTTTTGCTCCCTAAAAAAAATAACCCGGTCCAAACTAAATAAAATAAAGAAAAAACTAAAGCTTTTTAAAACAAAGCCGGCCCAAAAATTAGATTAAGATATCGACCCCTTTTCACTTTTGTCGACCCGCTTGTTTTTGTTGAGATAATGGTGGCTTCTGGATTTAGGGCTTCGGCTCGATCTCCTCTGTGATGTTGTTCCTCCTTGTCTACTGCTCCGAATTAGGGCTTCGGCTTGATGCTTCCAAAATTAGGGCTTTGCCCTTGTGTTTACAGCTTCGGCCTCGTCTTGCTCTTGTGGTTCCTCTGTGAGCAATTTGGATTTCGAATTACTTTGTCGATGCTGTTGCTCTGTTGATTCGAGATGATTGATTTGTTCAATTGTTGGCTTCGACTGCTCCTTGATGATCGAATTCGACTCTGACTTCGGTATGTAATTTTTGCCTTTTGTTCTCTGGATTGGTTGCTTGAATTCGATGATTTTATTGCCAGTAATGATTGGGTATTTATAGGAGTCTAATTCCTGTAATTTCGTTTGTGTAAAATGTATTTGAATTTGTCAAAAAAATTTCTCTGGCCGCTGATTTTCGTTTGGATGATTGTGATATTCTTGACTAATTCACATGCGAATATACTTTCGTATATGGTGAAACTTGATTTCCACGGTTTTGAATCTGGACTTGATTTTGAAATTTATCTCCGACCTTTTCATATACTTGAATAACACGGCATAGAACTTTCCTATTTTATTTTAGCTCTAACTTTCTCAATTTTCTTGGTTGACTTGGTTTAACATGCTCGGCTTCGGTCTTTACTTGAAGCTTCATTGTCCTATTGCTGCTGCACTTGTCATTGATACCTTTTAGTGTAGTTGATGTTGCTTTTGGTTTTGCTACGACCACTGTCTTGATCATTGAAGTGTCTGACCATGTTGTAGAAGTTGATGTTGTATAATGAAGCATTGCTGAGTCTTTGGATTTGTGCATCACCATATACATCTGTTGCATTTGCCTGCAGTTCACTGTGTTGCATTATTTCTTTGCACACTTTGATCTACTTCATTCCAGTAGCATTCATGCTTTATTGTGTAGCTGTGTTGCCATATTGAGTTGCACTGTTTGCTTTGGCTTCACTGCATAGCATATAGGTACATATTAAAACTGTTTCATCATTGAGTTGCACTGCACTTTTGTTGGAATGACTTCGACATTGTCTATGCCTCTGTGCATTTTGTTGTTGTTGAGTTTGAAGTGCTTGCAGGCTTCACTATGCATTTGTCTGTGTCATTGATACTTCTGTGTCTGTGTCATTGAAGTAGTTGTCACTGTGTACACTTCTGTTGGGTACACCTCTATTGCCACTGTGTTCATTTCTATTGATTTGGGTTGATTAATTTCTTCGAGTCACTGCAGCTTCACTGAAGTTGTTTTGATCATTATGTTGCTTGCTCTTACTTACTCGTGTTCATGTTATTGTTTGGTGCCTTCTTGAATTTGTGTACATGTTGGCACTGGATTTGCTGTTTACCCATGTACATGCTTCACTGCATCTACACTTGCCTGTTGCACTTGCTATTTGTTGCTGTAGTAGTGTAGACAGTTTTGAATGTGTTTGCTTCACTATTGCCTGTGTACATGCACAGTTCTAATCTGTGTACATGCATATTTTCATTGTTGCAGTGATACTTTGAGTTGTTGAATCTATACTTGTGCACTTCTCTATTATATGTGCACTTGTGTACTTCTCGGTTGAAACTGGTCATTCATGTTGTAGTTTGCATTGTCTTCATATGGTCTGGATTTGATGTTCTGGTCTTCAATTCTAGTTTGTTGAGACTGGTCATTCATTGTTGTATTGAGTTGAGTCATGATAGCAGTGACTTGACCTCTATTGCCCTATGTTGAATCCAGCTTAAATGCTCGGGTTTGACCTTGTGCACGTGTTGTGACTCTATTTGTGTTGCACTTGAGTTGAATCCGGCTTTTCTTTTGGGTTTGACCTGTCCTCACCTGTCCCTGTAACATTATCAAGTGTACATTTTGGTGTGCACGGCCTTGTGGCATGTACAGTGATACACTGTGCATGTCACATTGTTCGAGTGTGATGAATTCAAATATAAATAATGACAAACAACCCAAATAACTAAGGCAAATATTATTTTCAAAATTCAAATTTTGTTTTATACTGCAAAAATATTTTATTTTCAATTTTACCGTGTCAATGTATATTTCTGCAGATTGCTCAGATGCTGGATTCACATTGGAATTAAGTTGAAGATAAATACGAGTGTGAGTGATATGTAGTGAGGAACTGATGTAACTATGAAATTGTGATATAATTGTATTGTGACTGAAATTGAATGTATATAGTGAGAGCTTGAATTTGTACTATTCAAAATTGTAATAAATATTTGTTTGAATAAAATATTCGTTTGAATTCCAATTCTATGTTATTTATTTTATTCAGCAAATATTTATTTTATCTGTGAAAAATAAATAGTACAATATCAAATACATTTAAATGAATGTATATATGTTTATTATCATCAAACAAAAAACATATACATGCATATTCCACACATACCTTATCCCTGAGAAGAAATTCTAGAAGCATCTGCTATCCTTGGCTTGCCAGATAGAGGATTATTCGGAGCAATAGGACAAGTGGAACTACGATGGCCTTCCTTCTTGCAGTAGCGACAGAAGAGAGGCTTAGGACAAGCTCGAATTATATGATCAGGAGAACCACAATTGAAACACTTCCGAATGGAAGGTGTTCCAGCAGACTGAGACTGAGAATCAGATTCAATGGGCTTTTCTTCTTGGAAGGGAAAAATTCCCGCTTATTCGATGGAAACTGCTTTTTGTTGGGGTTCTCGCGAACCTCAACATCATCACTACTATCGTACTCCCTCTCGATGGCTTCGAGATGAAGTGCAGAATCAACTAACTCCTCAAAAGAAAGCTTAAGCTCAAGCATCAACGATTTCTTAAGATATTTCTTAAGACCAGAGACAAACTTCATATTCTTCTTATAAGAAGTGCTAACGAATTAAAGACCATACTTAGATAAGGCCTCGAAAGATGCAACATATTCCGAAATGGAAGACTCCCTTGCTTCAATTCAAGAAAGCGACGGGCCAATAAAGCTTTCTCAGATTTAGGAACGAACTTGAGTTCGAATCGTTCCCGAAACTGAGTCCAAGAAAGAGCAGACTCATCAATTTCGGCTACAAGAAGCTCGTATCAATCAAGGGCACGCTCTTGCAATAAGCTAGAAGTTACAAGAACTCTATCATGATCAGAAATATCCATTCTAGAGAAGATACGCTCGCACGTGCGAATCCAAGCTTGAACTTCAAGAACAGACTCGGAGCCTTTGAATGGCTTTCCACCAAGATGAGAAAAATCACTACACAGGCGTGCAAAAGCAGACTTGCGTGGAGGAGATGCACGAATAGGAGCTGGAGGCTGAGTGCTCCTAAATAACTCCAAGAACTGATCAGCAGACATATAAACGCCGTCCGGATGCGAGCCACCGGATTGCCCAGCATTCGAACGTCGTCTTTTGCCTCTTCCAGCCATAAGCTGAAAGTTAAATAAGATAAAGATTAATCTCAAGGTAGATATTTCAATACGGAATACTATGGAATAAAAATACATTCCTAGACGTATTCCCTAATCCTATCTACCCAAAATACACGGAAGGAATAGAGGCAAGATGATTCAAAGATTTGCAACACTTGTTACACTTTGATGTACCTTAATATGTGCTTCTGTTCTATGTTTATCATATTTTGTTCTGAACTCAGCTCTGATACCAAGCTGTGACACCCCACTCCGAGACCCACATTAGCAAAGAGTATTATGAGGTAACACCGTCTGCTAATGCAGAGAATAGAGCTGGTTAGGAGCGACCATCTATAGCCTTGCCGTAATTACCTACTGAATACGTCGACAAGGTAGCATATATCTATTCTTCTCAAGTGGATCGACATATCCAATAAATACTTAACACAAAACCATAGGTGGATGGAGGATCTATCAGAACAGAATATAACAACTCAAATGTAATATACATCACATAATAGTGGATCATCATAAACACATATACTGATACAAAACAGAGTATACAAAATTATACATATCAAGTGGTATAGCTAACCATAATATACAGACGAGTTCACAAGAATACATATCAGAGTTACAACGGATAAAGACTACACAAAACCTAAGACAAAGAAACTAGCGTAATAATCCATGCGGAAGCAAAAGAGGCTAAATCCAAAAGCACCTAACCTGAAAACATCTCGGTCTGACCCAAGTATAAAATACACGGGTCAGTCTAGCTAAACAAATCAGTTAGATAAACTGAACGATAATGAACCTGCAAGATCATATAGTATAACAATTATCTCTAAAGGAGATAATTCAATCATCTAACATAAGATGAATCATAACAAAACAAGCCTCATATCATCGACAACTCAAATAAATAAAGGATACCAATATCCCAAAATAAGCCAAAAAGGCAATTAACAAATACCAATGAAGGTAATACAAGTTCCACAAGGTACCCGCTATACATCGTGTGGCTCAAAAGACCAACACCGAAGGGCGATACATAGGGAATATACGTATCAAAGAAACAACAGAAAATTCCAACTACAACAAACCCAAATATCTCTTGAGCGGTGGTGAAGAAACCACTCCAATATCTCTAGAGCGGTGGTGAAGAAACCACTCCAATATCTCTCAAGCGGTGATGAAGGAACCACTCCGAAAGCGCTATAAAAAGCAACACCCCAATATCTCTCGAGCGGGGGTGAAGAAACCACTCCGAAAGCGATACTATAAGGCAACAACAATCCCAAATATCTCTCGAGCCGGGGCAAAGGACCAACTCCAAAAGCGATATTAAAGGCAACAAGCCAGAAGGAGACAGTCCGAAGACACTATCCCAAAGGCAGCATGTGTCACAAACTCCCGAAAAGGAACCCGAAAAGTGTTAACGTGAGTCCCATAACCACCCGTTCGCACTAAACGGTTTACTATCCGTTAGTCAATTCCACACTCAAAGTAGTACAATGTTTACCTCATCTCATCGGTAAACCAAACCCAAAGGTCAAAACGTTCAAACGAATAGATGGGGAATTAACTGAAAAGATGAACGCACGTGTTCATTGCACGCGTTTTATCTAATCATTTAATTCTCCTCCCTCTTCGCTCGAAGTGTAAAGTTGTGCGTGTGTTTTGAATAGAAATTATAAATTGGAGAAACGAGACAATTTGAAAAGATCATTTTATAAAAACCCGTGTACGAAATTAGAAAAAGGAATCATCAAAGTCAAATATGCAATAACAACTAATTGGAATCGACACGAATCGATTAAAAATGGAAAATCCACTCAAAACAGCCGAAAATAGGTAAAGTGAACAGTTCCAGACTGGGGGTTGATCCAGACGTCTGGCCCTAGGTTCTGGCCCAAAATAGGAAAAACTGCACATTTCAGACGTCTGAACTTTCCAACCAGAAGTCTGAACCACTAACCAGACGTCTGGATGGATTTCCAAACGTCTGAATTTTGTCTCTGCCTTTTTGCGTTTTCCAGGGACCAATTCCAGACGTATGGATTTTTCAACCAGATGTCTGAATTTGAATCCAAACGTCTGAAATTCAATCCAGACGTCTGAAATTTCCTGGTAGGCAAAAATCAGCCTAGCCCAAAAAGGGCGAAAATCCAAACGAAATGCGATCGGACGAGCGACGAAGACTAGGGATTTATGCCAAGCGACAACCCAGCCTTATAGACTCTCCGAAACACCACCTAAAGCATGTTCAAACAACAAAGCTAGGATTTTTAAAGATTTGACTTCAAAACACCAAAACTGAAATATTCACAAAACCAATCCGAATCAAAGCAAATGCACATGAATAAGAGTTAGGAATTCATGCCTAACACTCAAAGATAAACATAGACTAAGATGTGGGATAAAAATCTCACCTTTTAACTCAAAAACAAAGAAGAAGGAGCTCAATTGCAAAGAGAAGACCAACCGTTCTCCACTTCAACTCTACAAGCTTCAATCTAGATCAAAACAAGCATTTCCCAAATTTAGGTTTAGGGATTTCTGAAATAGAAGGAAGAAAGAGTTGGAGAAGATGAAGAGGAGGCTTACCAATGGCTTCTCTTTGATTTTGGAGCAAGAATTTGGATTTTGCAAATGAACTAGGGCTTGGAATTTCTAATTCCCTTTCCTTTCCACCATTTTCAGTTGAAGCTTGAGTTTGAGGAATGAGAATGAGTGAATGGGGAGGAGAGGGCTGAGTTAGGGTGTTAAGTTAGCTAGTGGGCTGAATCCAAACCCAAAATCCAAATAGAAAAAGTAGCAAAATTCAACTTACTCCAAACATATCGAAGCTTATACTCAAAAAGATCGCAAACGGCATTTTGAACTCAATGGAAGTGGTCTCGAGTCTCAATTCGACTGTTTGCAAAAAGTAGCTTTTTGGACTATAATCCGACGAACGATGTTATATTTAAATAAAATATTTAAATATGCAATCGATAAATATGCGGGTTGTTACAGTAATATTTCAAGTAAATGAAATACAGTTACTTCTCAATAATATTGCTTTATACTACAATTCTTTTAAGCTACAAGATTAAAAAATCATTGGAGTTGGGATAGCCCATGGCGGGGAGGAAAAGCATTGGAGTGGAGCTCCGGCGGGTCTCCTGTCGCCAGGTCAGCGTAGGCGACGTTAACCTCTAGGATGAAGTTAAATCAGTAGTGAGTTTGGTATGGGGATCGATGTAGGCAGAGGGGAAATGACGTGGGTGTCAGTGCATGCGAAGTTGAGGATGCGAAGGCGGAGGGGATGTGGTAGCCAATGATGAACATGTTTCGTGGCAGAAGAAGAGCAGTGAGTCTGAGTAAGGATGTGTAATAGCAAAGGCGTAGTTAGGTGTCAGAAAAGAAGCACATGCTTAGCAGAGGAAAGAGAAAATTAAAGATATTGGAGAGTCGCCATTTTTGATAGGTTCAAAGCTTTTTTATATGTCATTATAATTATTATTTAACTTATTTAAACAATTGAATAAATATATATATATATAACATTTTATTTTTTTGAGTATAATGAGTGATCCTCTCATGGAGAAGGGAACACATGTAATTTTATTCCACACTTAATAAGGTGTTGCCTTTTGGAATTGGGCCGACCCTCAATGGAAGTAATAGGTGAATTTTAATTTTTTTTAACCATTTGGATCTTTATTGGGCTTATGAAGTCTAATTTATTTACAATATTTCTAAATTTATTTAAATTATAATATATATATATATATGTGTGTGTGTGTATGTGTCATATACATATATATAGGTTTGTATGCATATGTAATATATCAATCTGTGCAAGGTACAACATGCCCGTATATAAGTGTTGAGATTTATACTGCAATTGACACGTTAGCTCATCTAATATACAAATATATTGTCTAAATGTATGTTTATATACTTTCGTTTATATATATATATATAATGTTACAAATACAAATATATATAAGGTATATTTTTATTTAATTAATTTTGTGTGTATATATATATAAACATAATAATGAAATATAACATTATATATATAACTATATGAATAAATTTAAATCATTTGTAAATAATATTACATTAATTTATTTGCTGTAAAAGCCGAAATCACTATGCACATAAATATATTTTTAAACATATATATATATATATATATATATATATATCTTATACTATAAAGCAAAACCCTGGGTCAAAGTGAAGCCTTTTACTCACTTCCAAAAATGCCCATCATTTTATATTGACAAAAGTTACTTGAAGGATTTGTACGTCCTTTTTTGTTCCTCCACATTTTCATATCCCTCCCCAGAACTACCTCTTTCCATAACAACTTTACCCATTTCATCCTCATTTCATCTCTGACGTTTCGCAAACCAAAAAGTAGAAAAAGAAAAAAACTGAAACAAAATCAATACGGTGAAAATCAAACAAATCGAGCGATTTTTTATTATCAATGAGGAAATTTATTCTGATAATTTATTGAAAACCTTGTCAACAAATTTTCGATCTCTACTTGCGTTCGGCGATTCCGTGACAGTAATCGACGTATATGAAGCCTTCGGGAAACAAAGTTTGTTGTATTCGAAAGGTACGAAATACCAAATTTTGAAAATTACCTACTACTTTTATGTTTTTATAACCAGAAGCTTCTTTTGTTTTGGTCAATTGCGTGCTCTTCGAATCGCCATTTTCTGTCATCGTATCATCAGATCTATATTGATGTGATTATAACTCCACGATGATGAAATCGTGAAGAACCCCTCTTCTAGGAACGAACTTCACTTCAACGTTTGCTTTATTATCATTCGAGGAACCCTATCTAATAAAACTAAGCATAGTGCTCTAACCTTGCGTAATCTCTGCAATCGTTTTGCAGTCCAATGTGTTTCGCATTTTGATTCCCTGTTGGATTTAAAGTGGCATTCTAAAACGAGACCGGAAATAAATGAAGTATATTTGAGTCAATGTATGTATGTGTAAATATTTCTACCACTCTTTAAATTTAGTACCAATTTTTAGTTATACTGCCTAGGCTATTTTTACAATTTTTTGTGTTCTGGAAAGCATGTATGTGTTCCATGTAATAGATTACTTAGCGTTAAGTGGACAAAGATATCCATGCATGAAGTTGACATTGATGACAGTGAACGTTCTTCGTTTTGACCATTATGCCGAACATTCTTTGAGTTTTACATTTGTCATTATAGTTTTACAGTTGCATTTTAGTGTAACGACCTGGGATTGTTAACGTCTTGAGTTTTGAATATTAATTTTTAATATTTAATAATACGGCATTTTACTTCGAATAAAAATCTCCGTTAATAACAATTGATAACAACATACAGTTTTTAAACCAAGATAATATTTTGAATTTCTAGATTTTTATGGAATTGGTTTAATTATAAATTTCTTATATATGTATATATTTATATTCAAAACAATAGAATATATATATATATATATATATATATATATATATAAATTGGGAACAAATTCAATTCAGACAAATACTAATGGGATGAGAAAAGAAAATATTTTAATAGAAATGATATGGCTTATGGAAAATACAATGTATTATAAATAGGGAGAATTTAAAAATGGATTTTCTTATATATATGAATATATACATACTAGTTAAGAAGAGTGTAATATTTATAAACTAAATAAGCTAGTGGGTTAAAAACAATATATGTAATATACATATTTGTGGAATAATAAATATAGTTATTAAGAATTTTATACAATTATATATATATATATAAATATGTATGTATGTATATGTATATATCGAAAATGAAAGAAAGATGTATACATATATATAAGTTCAAAAAGGAAAATTTTAGTATTTATAAGCAAATAAAAATATTGTATGCTATAAACTAATTAAAAATAGAATGTTGGAAACAATATATGCAATGGTAAGTAAAATATATACATGTGGACTAGACAAATATAGTTTATTAAAAAGTAATGTATATTTTTATATATTAGAAAATGAAAGAAGAGATATACAAATGGAAATACATGATATAAAATCATTTTTAAATCATTTTGATAAGAAACCTTTTACAAAATCATCTTTAGTAAAAAAATTATTTTTATAAAGATAATATAACAAAGATCTTCTTTTGTTTTGAATTATACATTTTAAATACAAAAAGAAATATTAAACTAAACGTTATATAAATTAGAAGGGCTTGTAAATGTCTTGGGGTTATATATATCAATAGAGATATATACATATAAATATGAAGACTTGTAATGCTTTAAGTTTAAAATCAAAAGGAAAATTAGCCAAGGAAGATAAAAAGTAAATAACATAAGTAAAAAGGTGAAAACAAATAAAAATGGAAAACATAAGTACATGTATACATAAGACATGGCCTGGTTAAAAGAAGTAAAGACTAAAATATTTGTTTTAACTTCTTTTCAAAGCTTAAACAAAATATTTATTCAAAATCACTTCAAGTCTTTTTCATACATCACTGTACGGACATTGACAACAGCAAAAACTTTTCTTCACTTCCATTCAGAAAAAAAAAAATATACTTCATTTTTCAATCCATCAACGTATACGTCATATATGGGTATGTGTATATATAGTTTTGTATATGAGTGAAGGCTTCAGGTTCAAAAGACTGTATACAAACAAAAGCCCGTAAAACAAAATAATACATTGTAAAACATCCTCTGTTTAAAATCAAAATCCAAGGCAGTAAGGTAATTCAAGATTTCAAGTCAAAACTCAAGATCAAAACAGAGGATTCAAAAGGTTTCAAGCAATGTTTAGGGTAAGAAACTCTAAATTTAAAACCTGGAAGTATTTAACTTTTGCTATGTTCTATTTAACAGTGAAAACATTTATACATGTTCAACCTTCTAAAATCCTGACCTCAAATTCTAATTCGAATTTGTAGATGATGTAAACTAATAAAGTGTTTATTTTTATGCATAGATCATGCTAAAAATAATTGGAAGCTCGTTTATTGTATATTTTGGGTGAAATGTTGGATTTACAGTAGAAAAACCATTTTCGGTCAAAATTTAATATCCATAAAACCTTGATCCATTTATATAATCATGATCGTAGGATGAAAACATGATTTTTAGTGAAGAAATTATATTTTTTTGTAGCTTAGGCTTTGAGAATCTTTGAGATGATCGAATTTCATAAAAAAAAAATTGATTTTTGGATTTGTGGTGATCGAGGCGGCGGTTCGTTGATGTCAGGATGACCGTGGGGTTGAGGGGAAAGTTTTGACCGTGGGATTTTTATTCTCATGGCGTGTGGTGGTGGCAACGAGGGGTTTTAGGGTTTGGGAGGGCTTGGTTGAAGCTCTGGAACACGACCACTTTTGGGAGGAAGGGCGTGACCGGATGGTGTGAATTTTGGCTGGAAGGAGGTAGCGTGGGTGAACTTTCGATTAGTGGCGACGGCGTGTGGATCAGTGGTGTAAGGCAAGAGAAGTTCGGGTTTTTGGTGGAAGTAGGTTTGCCTTGGGGCTCAGGTTGGTGGCTCGATCTTCCTTCCGTGGTCACTGGAGCTTGGATGAGGCGGCGATGGAGGCCAAGGGGAGAAGGGACGTTGATTTATGGTGTTGCGATGGTGATCTGGGCGAGGGAAGGGATGTGCACGTGCACCACGTACACACGAGGTCTCGGCCATAGTAGTGGAGGTTGAAAGGAGAAATGCTTGGGGTTGGATTCCTGAGTCGCACGTGGGGATAGTGGGAAGGGCACACAAGTCGATTGGAATTGTTTTGTTTCGGAATCGTGATTTTGACCGTTTGGATTGGGGATTGGAACTGAAAGAAAAGACTGGAAATTTTAAATAAAAGGAATGAAGGAAAAGAAAGAGGAGGGGGAAGAAGAAAGGGAACGGTTCATAAGTTTGGGCTTCGGCCCAAAACCGAAAATGGGAAATAAAAGTGTATTTTAAAAATGTTTTAAAATTTTATCTTTTATATCTAGTAAAACTTTGAAAAACCATAACACGTTCATAAGAATCCCGTTTTACGTGAGATTCATTGGGATGGTTTTGTATCGACGGACATTACGCCATCGTATGATCCGATGTAGAGTCTAAATAAGTGAAATTTTATAGTCATTTGAAATGGACAAAAAATTTTAAATAACCAATTTAAGATAATATCGTCGTTTGAATTTATATGACCTGAATATTAAAGTGTTTGCCAAATAAAAATAATGACGAGTTAATTTAATTTAATTACGATGTTTTGGCATCTGTTTAGCAGAACAATACTCCATTCCGCTAATTGTTTAATTGGACCCTGTTGGCAGAATAAATCACAATTCTATAATATATTTGTTTATGGGCATTTATTAGTAGAAAAAAAAACCCTGATCTGCTATTATATTTGTATGGACATCTATTTATTTTCCCCTGATAATTTTATTGGCAATACGATGTTGAATTGATTGTTAAAAACAAATTAATATGAATATCTACATCTGTTATTCTGGACTGTTATGAAATTGAATGGTAGCTTGATTAAGTACCATTGGAATTGTTAAGCCTTCTTTTCTGATTTGGGTTGATTTTGAACCAGAATTGTTTAAAGATGGTTATTATTTATCAATGATATTTTTAAGGTTAATGGGTAAATATTTTGATAATGTTATAAAGTAAATTATTTTATTCTCAAAAATTATTTTAAAACATTAATTATTGTTTAGAGTTATTAGTTATCTAAATTGTTTAAGGTATATTAATTATTAATTAAAAGTTATTTTATAGTGATTGTTTAAGGATAATTATTACTTAGGGATTAATTAGTATTAAAGTATATTTATTTCAAAGATAAATTTATTAAATATTAATAATGTTTTAAAATAGTATTATATAGTAGACTTTTATAAATAAGTATTGTACCTGATTAGAACTTGGAAAGATTATATTTGAAAACTTTATAAGTATTATTTTAAAAAAATTATTAAATAAAGTTTTTGAAAAGTAATGGTATGTTTTTATGGCATAATCGGAGGCAGTGAGTGCCTGTAGTTAAGTTTTTGATTTCTCTGGGATAGAGACGTAACCATTGAGCTGTGAATCCATGGTTGATACCGCAGTGGTGCTTTCCCAAACTTATTTTAAAGGGTTTTCAAATATTTGAAATGAATGGTTTTGTGAATATACTTATTCAGTGAGATAAGCATATGCTGTTTGATTAAGTAATTTTTAACGTATTGAAATTTAAATTAAAAAGGCTTAATGTTTTCAATGGGAAATGAAACCTTGTTTTGAATGATTGTATATTTGACAGTTAAATACCGACTATCAAATCTGGACCCAAAAACATAACTTTGGGAATATCTAGAAGAAATACGAGAATTATGTGGTACAGTTACCGTTCGAGGTGCTATACTGTACGTATAAACTCGTCCGTTCTTCTACGACGATGATAAGGACATCCGTCCACAAAACGGTTAGGAGGTGATCTCCGAGCTTATTTTCATCTGTTTATTTCCTAAAGAACTGGGGTTGAGTTTACCGAAAAATATCGAACGTTGTTTCGAAGAGACCGAGATCAGATAAGTTATCCGAAAACCACTTCGATCCAACGAGTATGTTTTCGAATGAAGACAAGAGCATGGAGTCAAAGATGGAGCAGTGAAGTGCAAGGGCTAATCGCTACTAATCCTGAGGATTATTCCAAAACAGATGTAGTAGGAATAGTGCCTTCGGTTCCGTTCGAAACTAGAACGGACTTGTATGGACGAATGCCATCAGTACATTGTCATTGGAGTACAATGAGCATTCTAAGTAAATATTCCATAAAAAGGTAATCGTAGCCTCTAAGCCTCATCAACCGGGAATGACTGAAAATCAGGGGAGATGCAGCAAGGCTAAGTGGGTCGCACCCAAGTAGGGTATGTTTATCACTCTTCTAGATAACCTCGGATATTATTACTATGGTATATGGAAGGAGCTCGAGATAGGGTAGGAACACCCGGGGTGATAGCATATACGATCTATCCAGGTTAAGGATAGTTCGGTCTTGTGTGCCAGGGGATCCCGGCTTGGTCCTCGGTATGCTGTTTCTAGACATGTACTGTGACAGGTGGTACCCCAGTGCCTAGTCATTCGTATGGAATCCATTCTCCAATAAGCGCCGTACGGTTTTGATTGTGCCCAACTGTGCTGAAACGTGAGATGTAAGCATTTCAGCTATTTGAATAAGTATTTGTACTTAGACACTATTATAATATC
Source organism: Allium fistulosum (assembly GCA_030737815.1). Taxonomy (NCBI): domain Eukaryota; kingdom Viridiplantae; phylum Streptophyta; class Magnoliopsida; order Asparagales; family Amaryllidaceae; genus Allium; species Allium fistulosum. The sequence goes on along the minus strand of CM060902.1, from coordinate 1,330,262,622 downwards.
ATCAGATTTTCTATAAAAGTGTTTTGGTTACCATAAGGAAAAATGTAACAACCCGGAATTTCGCATTTTATTAAATTATCGTCATTTCGATTAATGGTGGTAGTTATTGTTGTTGGAATTCGATTGGGTTGAAATTCTTTTAATAAATGGTTAAAAGTGAATGCAGGCTTTAAAATAATTTTTGGCCCATGTTTTCTTGGGGCCGTGATGCTTATCCATTGTTAATATCGTTCCCTCCTTTACTCAATTTCATTTTCGCAACCCTAAACCTAAAATAGACGAAGAAACGAAAATGGTGACTTCTTCGTTGTTCCTCCTCCTCCAATTATTTTCGTGTCGCAAGCTAAATCAAACGAGTGTGAGAGTGGCCACTTGGTAGAGTTTCGATTTCGACCTCGGTTGATTTGAGTTCGTCTCCGCTTCGACAAGCACTGTCGGTCTTCGATTCGTGCTGGGCGAAAACAAAGGTGAGTGAACTAACACTCACATTTAATTCATTCTCAGTATCATGCGTAGGTCGCTCGAATTTATTTCTTCGTTGATGATTTCTATCTATGTTGGTTCGATTCGCGTTTTGTTGATTTTGTTCTTCCTGACTGAGACTTTGCTCGAATTCGTATATTTTGTGATAGTTTGCCTTGGCTAGTGATTTAAATTGTTGTATTACTGGTTCCAAACTGTCATTTATGTAAAACGACGTTGATTTGGGGTTGCGATTCCTAGATGATTTTCATTGTTTCTCTGACAGTTTTAAAATAGTCTTCGACTTTACTTTGTTCACATCGGCTTTGATACTGCTGGGGGTATTGGCTTCGGCCATTATACATTTGTTTACTTGGGGCTTTTGACTTGAGTCTTCTGCATATTGAACTTTCATTAACCATGGCTTTGAATTGTTATCTGATATCTCTGTAACTTTGGCAACATGTATTCGTGTTTACCTGATTTCGATTGCGTTGTTGTTTATGAGATGAATTTGGATCTCTCGGCTTTAAATCGCCTTGCTCACCCCAGTTCGATTTTCTCGGTGACATTGGTCTTGACTGGGTTGATAACTTCCTTTTGTTCTACATATATGTGCATATATTCTTATGTATGTGTGTATGCATATATTGGTGGAATTGTTTTTCGGTCATCATTGTTTTGATTTGAAATGGTTCGATCATTCCTGGATCGCCACGGTTGAGATTCTCCTATTTTATTTTGGTTGTGATTGTTGATTTTGTCCCTTTGTATGGTTAGCTTGGAAATTCTGACTTGGTCACCTTGTTTTGTAAATTCGATCACTTGTGGCTTTGACGCTTCGGTATTAACTTGTATGTGATTCCATGACTTAATAGTGTCATCGGCCATCACTATTGTACCACTGTAAGAAAATAGTGACTTTGATTGGGTGAAAACTGTTTTGAGATGAGAAGTTTATTTCATTTTCTGATTTTTTCGGCACTGTGCCTGGTTTTCAATAGTGATGCTTGAACTGTTCTGTTAAATTTTACAGTTGTATGCATGGGCATTTTTGAGTGGTTCGTTGATAATAGGTGAGTGATAATTTCTCTCACATTTAATGCAGATGTATGTTAATTCCGAGTCGAGATCTTATTCTCGTTCATATGAGTTTATTCTTTTTGTCGCACATGTATTTTATTGAACTCGTTAGATGTTGAGATGATTTTGTCGACCTTGGCCATTCTTCGGCTACTCGATTTTGTTAAAACTGCACCCTGATTTTCAGTGGCTTTGTTGTCTTCGGCCTTAACTTTAATTTTGTTTTCATCCGTGACTTCGGCATTTTCACTGCTGATTTGATGTTCACTCTGTTTTGTTCGAGACCGCTATAACTAGTTGGCAGTGTTGCTCTTTGTTAGTTAACTGTTGCATTCATGTTGCTTAATTCATGTCCATAGCTTGACTTTATGGTCTGGATCATTCATGTCGTCACGTAGCCATCTTCTGCTATGTGTATTTGGGTTCGACACTGTCTTGTGGCTTTGATCGAACTACCTAATTAAGTGAAACTGATTTTTGAGTTGAGTTGCCTTTGCTCTCAGATTTGGGTATACCTGAATGAAATTTGAATTCCGCAGCATTGTCAGATATGCATTTGGATTTGTTTCTGATTGCACTTGTACTTTCTGTTTTCATGAGGTACCAGTTTTGGGTTGCATTCATTTTTGGCTCCAAATACATGGAGTTGTTGGTCTGTGGATTTTGACCTTTATTGGTTCGAACTTGTATCATTTGACACGTGCTGGTTGACCTAGTTTCTATGGGTCAACTATCTCTTTGAGTTGGATTTGATTGCTGGAATTAGTTGAGCTTGGGTTGCTGGTTCTTGATCGTTTCAGATTGATTTTTGAGATTTTTACAGCGAGTTGAACCCGGTCTCAAAGACCCGGGTTTGACCCTGTAAGTTTATTTATGTTGACTTCTACCGTTTTGATTGCTGTTAGTTTTCACCGTCGTGATGATTTCACGTACTGTGTGGCGAGGCAGTGCACGCGCGCGTGTGCTGCAGCCACACAGAAGTTTGAGGTGTTTGATCATTTTGAGATTTATGATTTGTTGAATTGTCGTTTAACACTGCTTAGTGTTATATCTGCCGTTATCCAATTCTCGTATCGAGAGTTGGATATACGTGATTTCTGTGGCTGTCATCTATATGAGATTATTATTGCTTCTATGCACTAATAACTGAGTTTGAATTAGACTGACCCGTGTATTATTTTCTTTTGAATATAATACTCGGGTCAGACCCGAGTTATTTCAGGTTGTAGATTTCCTTCTTTGAGTTGCTGTTCGGGATTTGAAGACTTTTCATATCTTCTGAAGTTGTCATTGTCCTTTTGTAGTAGTCGTGTCATTGTATAGAACGATATGTATTCATGTATATTAGTCGATAATGTACTTGTATATATAACTTCTAGAGTCGACAGTTGTAGTTGTATCATATGTATCGTGTCAACTATATTGTAACTGACATCGGTTATATATATATATATGAGATTTTTGTTAATCTGTGTTCCGCATTTATATTATCTGTGTTATTGTTATATCTAATGTCCTAAACTATTATGAACTATCGTACTTTGTTTTATACTGATAATTGGATATGTCGATGGGAGTAAATAAATAATAGATGAAAAATAAAAAGTATATACCACTCCTATAGAGATAACCAATATTAGTGTAAGGCCAATTACGAATGGTCGCTCCTATCTAGCCTTATTCTTCGTAATAATAGACAGTATTTCCTTCAATCCTCTTTGTTATTATGAGCATAGAGGTGGGGCGTCACAGTTGGTATCAGAGCTTGGGGTTTATGGACATAATATAAAACATAACTTGGATGGAACATATGTTACAACTATTGGTCGATGTTTTATTTGTGATTTGAGTCAAAACTAAAGTTTTGAAATTTTGATGAAATTTTTTAAATAAAGAATTTAAAAACAAAAGTGGAATTGTGTTTTGTTGTTTTGATTAAATTGTGTTCTATTTATCAGAGTGCGCAGCGGAAACAGTGAAACTGTCTTCGCTGAGTACAACTGATAATCTTTTTGATTTAAAAATCAAAATACGAAATTGATATGAATTTCATTTGTTGTTTACGTAGCTGTAATTATTTGTTTCTTTGAACATTTCGAATCCGAATTGAGGATTCGAAGAAATTGCAGATATGTGATTTTTGTTGAAATTTCCGCTGGCTTTCTTTTGTACTAATCATCTATTGATTAGCTTTTGCTGTTTTGAGTTGTCTTCATTGAAGATACACTCTAATGATTTCCTTGTTTATATTGTAATATGCGTGCAAATGAATTGCACGTTACTGTATTTATTTTACGTTGAACCGATGCTAGGTTATGAAACGTATTTTGTTGCCGTTATTTTTATAACGGGATTTTTACACAAATGCTAAATTTTTGAAGCACGGTGTTTTGTGGCATTTTAATGAATGAAGATTCACTGATATTACATTTTGATGTAGATTGTTTTGATGTGATTTTTGACGTTTTAAAACTACTGTCGCTTTGGCTTCAGTAACCGTCAGATTTTAAAAAGTGGATTTTCAAGCGGTTATTCCGCAATGCTGTTTTGTAACCGTTTTTACGGTATTTTGAGAAGTACAATTTCCTTATCGAAATTGTTACCGATTTGCTGTTTTAATCATGTGATTGGGAAATCGTTTTAAAAATGAAAATTGTTTATAAATTTTTAATGATTTGCGTTTTCAAAAGAATGAGAAAGCGACTTAAACGATTCAACAAAATCGAGGATTATGACCCCTTTCTTTTACTGTTTCGCTTAACTCCGGACTTGTTCAGTTGAGAATGTGAATTGTTATTTTTACAAAATAAATAAAATTGTTTTCAGAAATTTTACAGTTTGCGATTTCAAAAGAATGAGAAAGCGATTTAAACGTTTCATTAAAATCGAGGACTATGACCCCTTTCTTTTACTGATTTGCTTAATTCCGGACTTGTCCGTTTGAGAATGTAAAGTGTATTTTTACAAAATACACAATTTTGCACTTTCAAGGAAACGATGAAGAGAATCAAACGATTTAGTAAAACACGTGGTATGGGACATGTGCGTTTGCTATTTCGGTTAATTCCGGACTCGTTAATTGAAATATTTTGATGTTTTCGTGTGCTTTCGAGCCACTATGAGGACCTTCGGGTCATTTGTTGGGCTTTCGGGCCACTCTGATGGACCTTCGGGTTAAATACCAGTACTAGACCTTCGGGTCACTCTGCGGACCTTCGGGTCATTTGTTGGGCGCCAAAATTATGTTGAGTACTTGGTAGGCTTCGGCCATTTGTTGATGCACGTGCGGCGAATTAAAAACTCGCCATCTGATGGGATCGATCCAAGCTTTTGTGTTGATTTTTTAGTTTTCTTAATTGATTTCTAGATATTTGTTGTTTCTAATTATCTGCAGGTAATTAGAAATATGATGTTATGAGATTTAATTATCGTATCGGTAATTAAATATTTGTTGCTTCTAATTATCGCTTGTGATAATTAGATATTTGTTGATTCTGATTATCATTTTGATGATTAGATATTTGTTGATATGAGTTCTGATTATCGTTTTTGATAATCGGATAATTGTTGTTTTTAATTATCGCTTTTGGATAATAAATTTTTTGTTGATTTGAGATTTAATTATCGCCTCAGATAATTAAATATTTGTTGATTTTAGATTTAATTATCGCTTGAGATAATTAAATATCTGTTGATTTTAGATTTAATTATCACTTGAGATAATTAAATATTTGTTGATTTGAGAAATTTGATTATCGTTTTTGATAATTGAATATTTGTTGAATTTGAAATTTGATTATCATTTTTGATAATCGAATATTTGTTGATTTGAGAAATTTGATTATCGTTTTTGATAATCGAATATTTGTTGATTTAAGAAATTTGATTATCGTTTTTGATAATCGAATATTTGTTGAATTTGAAATTTGATTATCATTTTTGATAATCGAATATTTGTTGATTTGAGAAATTTGATTATCGTTTTTGATAATCGAATATTTGTTGATTTGAGAAATTTGATTATCGTTTTTGATAATCGAATATTTGTTGATTTAAGAAATTTGATTATCGTTTTTGATAATCGAATATTTGTTGAATTTGAAATTTGATTATCATTTTTGATAATCGAATATTTGTTGATTTGAGAAATTTGATTATCGTTTTTGATAATCGAATATTTGTTGATTTGAGAAATTTGATTATCGTTTTTGATAATCGAATATTTGTTGATTTGAGAAATTTGATTATCGTTTTTGATAATCGAATATTTGTTGATTTGAGAAATTTGATTATCGTTTTTGATAATCGAATATTTGTTGAATTTGAAATTTGATTATCATTTTTGATAATCGAATATTTGTTGATTTGAGAAATTTGATTATCGTTTTTGATAATCGAATATTTGTTGAATTTGAAATTTGATTATCATTTTTGATAATCGAATATTTGTTGATTTGAGAATTGTTGATTTGAGAAATTTGATTATCGTTTTTGATAATCGAATATTTGTTGATTTGAGAAATTTGATTATCATTTTTGATAATCGAATATTTGTTGAATTTGAAATTTGATTATCATTTTTGATAATCGAATATTTGTTGATTTGAGAAATTTGATTATCGTTTTTGATAATCGAATATTTGTTGATTTGAGAAATTTGATTATCGTTTTTGATAATCGAATATTTGTTGATTTGAGAAATTTGATTATCGTTTTTGATAATCGAATATTTGTTGAATTTGAAATTTGATTATCGTTTTTGATAATCGAATATTTGTTGAATTTGAAATTTGATTATCATTTTTGATAATCGAATATTTATTGATTTGTTTTCTGACTATCGTTTTGATCATTGGATGTTTGCTGATTTTATGAATAAGAGATTTTCTAGTCTCTAATTGAGTTCAGGTTATGTTGATTGTATTGAATTGCTGTTTCTATCTATCTCTGTTGATAGTCAGAGTTTGCTGATTATGAAGTTCGTGTTTTCTATTTATCTGTTAGATAACTAGATGCTTGCAGTTTTGCGAATTGTGATTTGTGCTTTCTAATCATCTCTGTTGATAATTAGCTTTTGTTGTTTTTCTAATTATCGTATCGATGATTAGACATTGTTGTTTTATGATTGTTTGTAGTTTAACTATCTTGTTGATAATTGATTATCGCTGATGATTGCATTTATTCAGTTTTGATTGTTTTCTGATTATCTACTTGATAATTAGATTGTGTTGAGAATTTGTAAATTGCTTTTATGAAATTGAAAGATTTCTTTGGCGTTTGTATTCCCGACTTTTGTTTTTCTAGCTTAACTAGTTTATGTTAAAAAAATGATTGTCATTGACGACCTTAATTATGGAAATTGCGGGGACGCAATTTTTATAAGGAGGGGAGTCTGTAACAACCCAGAATTTCACATTTTATTAAATTATCGTCATTTCGATTAATGGTGGTAGTTAATGCTGTTGGAATTCGATTGGGTTGAAATTCTTTTAATAAATGGTTAAAAGTGAATGCAGGCTTTAAAATAATTTTTGGCCCATGTTTTCTTGGGGCCGTGATGCTTATCCATTGTTAATATCGTTCCCTCCTTTACTCAATTTCATTTTCGCAACCCTAAACCTAAAATAGACGAAGAAACGAAAATGGTGACTTCTTCGTTGTTCCTCCTCCTCCAATTATTTTCGTGTCGCAAGCTAAATCAAACGAGTGTGAGAGAGGCCACTTGGTAGAGTTTCGATTTCGACCTCGGTTGATTTGAGTTCGTCTCCGCTTCGACAAGCACTGTCGGTCTTCGATTCGTGCTGGGCGAAAACAAAGGTGAGTGAACTAACACTCACATTTAATTCATTCTCAGTATCATGCGTAGGTCGCTCGAATTTATTTCTTCGTTAATGATTTCTATCTATGTTGGTTCGATTCGCGTTTTGTTGATTTTGTTCTTCCTGACTGAGACTTTGCTCGAATTCGTATATTTTGTGATAGTTTGCCTTGGCTAGTGATTTAAATTGTTGTATTACTGGTTCCAAACTGTCATTTATGTAAAACGACGTTGATTTGGGGTTGCGATTCCTAGATGATTTTCATTGTTTCTCTGACAGTTTTAAAATAGTCTTCGACTTTACTTTGTTCACATCGGCTTTGATACTGCTGGGGGTATTGGCTTCGGCCATTATACATTTGTTTACTTGGGGCTTTTGACTTGAGTCTTCTGCATATTGAACTTTCATTAACCATGGCTTTGAATTGTTATCTGATATCTCTGTAACTTTGGCAACATGTATTCGTGTTTACCTGATTTCGATTGCGTTGTTGTTTATGAGATGAATTTGGATCTCTCGGCTTTAAATCGCCTTGCTCACCCCAGTTCGATTTTCTCGGTGACATTGGTCTTGACTGGGTTGATAACTTCCTTTTGTTCTGCATATATGTGCATATATGCTTATGTATGTGTGTATGCATATATTGGTGGAATTGTTTTTCGGTCATCATTGTTTTGATTTGAAATGGTTCGATCATTCCTGGATCGCCACGGTTGAGATTCTCCTATTTTATTTTGGTTGTGATTGTTGATTTTGTCCCTTTGTATGGTTAGCTTGGAAATTCTGACTTGGTCACCTTGTTTTGTAAATTCGATCACTTGTGGCTTTGACGCTTCGGTATTAACTTGTATGTGATTCCATGACTTAATAGTGTCATCGGCCATCACTATTGTACCACTGTAAGAAAATAGTGACTTTGATTGGGTGAAAACTGTTTTGAGATGAGAAGTTTATTTCATTTTCTGATGTTTTCGGCACTGTGCCTGGTTTTCAATAGTGATGCTTGAACTGTTCTGTTAAATTTTACAGTTGTATGCATGGGCATTTTTGAGTGGTTCGTTGATAATAGGTGAGTGATAATTTCTCTCACATTTAATGCAGATGTATGTTAATTCCGAGTCGAGATCTTGTTCTCGTTCATATGAGTTTATTCTTTTTGTCGCATATGTATTTTATTGAACTCGTTAGATGTTGAGATGATTTTGTCGACCTTGGCCATTCTTCGGCTACTCGATTTTGTTAAACTACACCCTGATTTTCAGTGGCTTTGTTGTCTTCGGCCTTAACTTTAATTTTGTTTTCATCCGTGACTTCGGCATTTTCACTGCTGATTTGATGTTCACTCTGTTTTGTTCGAGACTGCTATAACTAGTTGGCAGTGTTTCTCTTTGTTAGTTAACTGTTGCATTCATGTTGCTTAATTCATGTCCATAGCTTGACTTTATGGTCTGGATCATTCATGTCGTCACGTAGCCATCTTCTGCTATGTGTATTTGGGTTCGACACTGTCTTGTGGCTTTGATCGAACTACCTAATTAAGTGAAACTGATTTTTGAGTTGAGTTGCCTTTGCTCTCAGATTTGGGTATACCTGAATGAAATTTGAATTCCGCAGCATTGTCAGATATGCATTTGGATTTGTTTCTGATTGCACTTGTACTTTCTGTTTTCATGAGGTACCAGTTTTGGGTTGCATTCATTTTTGGCTCCAAATACATGGAGTTGTTGGTCTGTGGATTTTGACCTTTATTGGTTCGAACTTGTATCATTTGACACGTGCTGGTTGACCTAGTTTCTATGGGTCAACTATCTCTTTGAGTTGGATTTGATTGCTGGAATTAGTTGAGCTTGGGTTGCTGGTTCTTGATCGTTTTAGATTGATTTTTGAGATTTTTACAGCGAGTTGAACCCGGTCTCAAAGACCCGGGTTTGACCCTGTAAGTTTATTTATGTTGACTTCTACCGTTTTGATTGCTGTTAGTTTTCACCGTCGTGATGATTTCACGTACTGTGTGGCGAGGCAGTGCACGCGCGCGTGTGCTGCAGCCACACAGAAGTTTGAATTGTTTGATCATTTTGAGATTTCTGATTTGTTGAATTGTCGTTTAACACTGCTTAGTGTTATATCTGCCGTTATCCAATTCTCGTATCGAGAGTTGGATATACGTGATTTCTGTGGCTGTCATCTATATGAGATTATTATTGCTTCTATGCACTAATAACTGAGTTTGAATTAGACTGACCCGTGTATTATTTTCTTTTGAATATAATACTCGGGTCAGACCCGAGTTATTTCAGGTTGTAGATTTCCTTCTTTGAGTTGCTGTTCGGGATTTGAAGACTTTTCATATCTTCTGAAGTTGTCATTGTCCTTTTGTAGTAGTCGTGTCATTGTATAGAACGATATGTATTCATGTATATTAGTCGATAATGTACTTGTATATATAACTTCTAGAGTCGACAGTTGTAGTTGTATCATATGTATCGTGTCAACTATATTGTAACTGACATCGGTTATATATATATATATGAGATTTTTGTTAATCTGTGTTCCGCATTTATATTATCTGTGTTATTGTTATATCTAATGTCCTAAACTATTATGAACTATCGTACTTTGTTTTATACTGATAATTGGATATGTCGATGGGAGTAAATAAATAATAGATGAAAAATAAAAAGTATATACCACTCCTATCGAGATAACCAATATTAGTGTAAGGCCAATTACGGATGGTCGCTCCTATCCAGCCTTATTCTTCGTAATAATAGACAGTATTTCCTTCAATACTCTTTGTTATTATGAGCATAGAGGTGGGGCGTCACAAAAAAACATCGTGTTTATGTGTGGCATGGTCTTACGGGATACTTTTGATTTTCAAAAGGATTTACAAAAGTTATAGCGAATAAAATTCCTTGTGATTCAAATTCTCATGCTGGTTTTACCAGACTGACCCGAGCGTGGTTTTTCCTATATGCTCGGGTCAGACCGAGCATATTTCCAGGTTTAGCTGGAGGGATGGGAGCTTTAGGGGAGGAGCAGAAGGTCTAGAGTCGTATTCATGTATATGATTTATATTCCGTTGCATTTGGGTGTGTATATCAACAAATTGTAAGGACAGGTTGTTATAATTGTCCATGCTGAATAGATTGTATACTCTGATTGATGTCTGTATGAATTAAGTTACAGTTTTGTTTTATTTAAAGACTTATTCTATATTATAGATTATTCGTTTCCGCTGTGAGATTCTGTGTTCTATTTTCTTTCTATCTTCTTTCTCTTTCTTTCCTTACCATCCGCTTTTTTGTTCAATTTGGACTCGACAGGTGTGGTAAAATGTCAGTTCGAACTGTACGAAAAAAGTGGGTCGTGACATCTAGAAAGTTAGGTATGTAGATTAAGGTAAAGTTAGGCACATTTCTTTCAATCCGAAACAGTTGATTTGCTCTTACATATGTCAGTTGATGTATTTTGCGTTTCTAGGTTGCATTTCCAATATTGATTGCTCAGGTGCTCACACAACCGAAGAGAGTTACAGTTCATAACATAGAAAAATTGCAACAATGCATATGGAATGATCCTTTCAGGCACCCTGGGGCAAATTTTGTATTTCCACCCGATGAAAATTCAAAGCCATGGAAAGTATATTTATTAACTTATTTACCTCTTAACCTTGAACTTCTTGGGTTATCTAATAGGAATTTGAAATCTACAAACAGGAAGATGTTGCTAATAAACTGAAATTCGAGTATATAGTACATAGGCATTTCATCCTCCTCACGAGCCTCAGAAAAAGAAAAGCAAATTAGGTAGAAACAAAAAATGTAAGTAGCCTATAATTTCGATTAATGAAAACTCGATTACTGATAATCGGAGCACTCCGAGAATGAGAACTCAACGCAATTGAGTTGAACTATGGAAGCAGAGGGTCTTCCAAACATGTTACTCAGCTCTTATAGTAGGTACATTCTAAAACCCTAATTTTCTAATCTTTAAGCCATTTGACTCTATATTAATGTTTTTGAATTCTGATGTGTTTGTCCTAAATTCGTGAAACATTTTTTTATTATATTTGTTGTAACGACCCATAAAATTTTATTAATTTTTAATTGGTTTTATAACGTATTTAATTTGGATTTTGAGATCCGATACGCGATGGAAACAATAAAAACGTGCATCATCGGTGCTGAAATTTGTGACTTGAATTTATCTACTTTTCAAATTTGAAACCGTACAACTCATACCATAAAGGTTTTAGCTAAATCTATGGGTGAGCGTTGCCACACTTTTCCACCTTATATTTAATTCTCTACCGTTTCAATTTGAATTCTATCCATTCACATTTCATTTATTCCTTTTCTACCATATATTCCATTATCTCTTTCTGCTATTTGCTAATTGCTATTTGCTCATTCACGCGAACATTTAATTGAAATCAAAATTTCAACCCTTACTTCTCTTTTCTTTTCAAATTTGAAACGTACTATTAAATCAAGCCATTAATTGCTTTTATTTTTTTCCTTAAATTAACGTACAGCTCACACAATTATAAATTGCATTAAATTTTCTACTGAACCACACCATGACCGTTTGTATTACATTCATTTGGAATATATTCATTTGTTTGAAATCTTTCCCATTCTCTCTCATCTCAGTTGGGAATAAAATAAATTTCAGCGGAAATCACGTTTCAATGCTTTTAACTCTTTATAACTTTTGATAAAATTTTCTGTCCTTTTTGAAACTAAAATGTATAGGGATATACATTTTCCATTTATTAATTTCTAAATCGTCCTGTTGTCCTTTTCATGTATGTTATATTTAATTATATTTTACATTTTCTATTTATTTCACTCATCTCCCTGCCCGTTTCTATTTATTTGCTGATTTGTTGCATACGTTTCATTTTGGAAAAATGCGGTTCATTCCTATTTATTTTTATTTCTCACATTTATTTCATCTTTTACTGAAATTCGACCGTTGCCACGTCATACCATTTTGGAAGTATGAATGTACAAAACATGCATACGTTTTATATTCATTTAATTGGAACGGTCACTTTAATTTTTGCCTTTAAAATTCCATTTTCTTCACTACAACTGGAAAGTTATAAAACATCAAAAAAAATTTGAAAGCTCACCTTAAATTGCGCAAAGCGTTTTCCTCTACCTTTATAACTTTGGGTTATGCCAGTTGTTATTTTTTTCCATCAATTCAACATTATTATTTGTCATTCCATTTTAGGGTCTCTTCATTCTCCTTTATCAACTTCCATATATTTATTTCCCTAGTCACTTTAAAACGTTTTATAATAATAATTAACATATAGCCATTTCATTTTAAAGCTTTTCATACGTTTTATATATGTCAAAAAAAGATGTGAATGGATATTTACCTGAGGCCCACACCATTTTGAATTATACGTTTTTTTTGTATTCATTAATTCTTTTACGGCTCATTTAATTTCACCTTTATATGCTTTTTTTTGTAAAGCAAGGATCTACTGTCTTCTCCACCCTCTCTCTTCTTCCACACTCTTACACGTAGCCTTATCTCACCTTGTCACCCATTCTGCCTTGCAGCAAACTTTTAACATACATATGATATCTTGAAAGGTAATACAACTTGTGCGTTTGTCTCATTAAGTATTGTGTTTTTGTGTGCGTAAGTTATTGTTTTATTATATTTTATATATATAAGCCCGAGTATTGTTTCTAAAACTTTAGATATTTACATGGGTACATATTTTCATATTGGGTTGGTTGTATAGATATACTAGTATACATTTTAGAGCTTTATAGGTTTGTATTAGTTATAATATATATATATATATATATATTATTTTTATTTTACCTTCATCTATTGTCAGGTATTGTTTAAAATATAATAGGTATACAAGTTAGGTATAACGGCTACTGTGAATATGTGTAATAATATATGTATAACATTTTTTAAAACATGTATATAGCAGCCCATTTAAAGGTTTGTTTGTACACACTTTATTGTACATATAAAGCATAGGTTTTCATGTCAATATTGGTAGGCATAAGCATCCTTTCTCCATTTTCTGCTAGCATTGCGTTAGCATATTTTTATTTTTGGCGAAATAATAAATAAAAATAAATAAATAATAAATAATAAATAAAAATAATGATTACAGCATATTATTTGTAAAGGAAGTCTGCATTTGGTTAAACTATTAGATTTCTTTAAACTTACATTATTTACTGTTATGTATATCTTTGGATGTTAATTTGGTTATGTACATTTAGTTTCAGATATTGATGTTTCAAATATAACGTATATACTATAAGATAGAGTGAATTTGGTTTTGATTTTTTTATATGTTTGATTTCAATAAATATATTTAATTTAAGACTTATATAAAATGTATATATACTTTAATTTGAATTTTGGGTTTAAGGAGGATAATAATATAAAATACATCTCGCCTAAATTTTTATCGAGTTAATTTGACCCGTTCCCATCGATTTCTTTTATCAGCTTTGATCGTCGATTCGTGCCGATCTTACTTTGCTTTGAGATTCGTGCTTGGGTTTCGTAACTCAACTTCATTGTCTATCTCTCTAACCTCGAAAGGTGAGCAATCACTCACGATTAACGTTCTTGTATTTATTAAATTTGATTTCAATTGAAAAGACAATTGAAATATGCTGCTGTTAGTTATTTAAATTGTTATAATATTATTATCTGTAACTGTTCACCTGTGGGATATGACACCATATCCAATTGTTTATATTATATTGTTATTGATGATATATGCCTGTTATATTATTATTATATCTGTTATCACTCTGCAAGTTCCCTGTTAGTATAGAATTCACTATGGGTTGAAATGATACATACCCAAACAGACTTTAGAATAGGAGAAAATCGTTATGGGTTGAAATGATAGACCCAAGCGATTTTCATTTGAATTCAATTTGGGATTGCGGGTCGAAATGATATCTACCCGTATATATTTAAATTACGGATTGAAATGATAAATATCCGTACTACTTGACCATAGATAGGAAATTATATACAGACACAGTTGGTCCATATATAAATGTTTTAGAAATAAATTCTATAGTTTTGGAAAGAAATATATAGCTTTAATAAATGTTGATTCTCAAGTTTTATATATAAAGGGTAATGATATATATATATATATAGATTTAATAATAATATTTAATTTAATTAAGATTGATCTAATACATATAATATGTTTAAGTGTTTAAATTTATATTTCAAACTAGATTTTGGTAATAATTTGAATAAGTTAAGGTTGGGAAGATAATGTGAATTTAGTTGAAACTGTATTCAATAAAGAATTTTATTTAGTTAAACCGATTTGAAACTTATTGAAATTGAGATTTAAGATATGATTTATAACTTGGGTTTAATTTAAGTAATTTAATGAGTATTTCTTGTTTAAATAAATTTAAGGAAATATTTAGTAAAAATGTAATTTAAGGCTAGTTAAATGATATTGAATTTATTAAGTGAATATTCCCTGATTAAATAATAATGAAGTTAAATCAAGAGCTATATGAAACTATTAAATTTAACTTTGAAAATGTTGAATATTAAAGCTTTGAAATATATTGAAAATTTAAATGGTCTATGGAGAACTGAATTGAATTAATGAGTTGAGCTTTGAATACATTTGAATTTGGAATTTGAGTTGATTTAAATCGATTTGTGAGACTTGAGAAATTATAAATACTTTTCTTTATAAATTATTTAATATATATATATACACACTATTTTGGAGAATAGATATATTTGAAATGAAATGATATTTGGGTTTTGAAGTATAAATTAAATTGAAATGACCACGGTGTTATAGTGTATATTTCTACATTGTAGATAGTTCCACAGATCCTTAGAGGATGGTTATCCCAAACATCCTTTAAGTTACTTGTATTTCAGTTGATATTTCACTTGAGTTGGATTTATTGATATAAGAATATTAATCCTGACTCGAGTGTTTTGTGTTTTGCTTTACGCTCGGGTCAGACCGAGTGATACAACATTTGAGACTCACCTTTGGAGTTTGGAGCTTTGTTTGGAGATCCAACTATCGACTCAGCTTTCAGCTTTTCTAGTTGATTTGTTCAGAGAGGTCATCTGTTGTACTGGAGACTTCACTGCATTTGAGATATTCTGTTGTATTTTATTTCTAACTCTGATGAAAATATAGTAGCTTCATGAACTACTATTTATTTATTCCGCTGCGTATTATTGTATTACTCTGTGTCTGTAATTCTGTGATTGATTTATTTATTGTATATGCTGAGTTTTGCCAAATTTAAGTTAACAATCTATTGTTTTGAATTATTCAAGTCTGACATGTGTGTCTGCCTTCGATTTGAATGGTCCAAAATAACGGGTTGTTACAGTTGGTATTAGAGCTTTGGCTCTAGGCAAAACTTAGCATATATGGTAAATTTATTTACAGAATCACTTTCATTCGAGTTGAATCTCTTCCTTTCTGACTCGATTTCCTTTGAATTTTGGAATGTCCCTCGGTTCCAAAATTAATTCTTGTCTCTTTCTATTTATATTCGTTTGATTCTGGAGTATCCCATAACTCCACTGAATGATTTGTAAAGGGGGTGAAACTCCTTTACAATTGGCATGGATTCACCGAAGATTTATGTATCCCTCTATTTAGATGCTACTATCTCCAGTTATTCCAAATTCTATCTCTAGCGATCGAATGTCGATTGCCTTAGAATTCTACATCCATCATATTGCTAAATACACGATTGACCCGATTAAGGTCGCCCGTGATTTTTATAAGTATATCCATCTTCTATTTTGTAATTTAATTATCTCATCTTCATTCGAGCCTATCTTCGAATTAGAATTTTATTTGATTAGAGTTCTTTTAAATTGAATCTCTATATTTGTTCTGAAATCCATTCGTGATTCATCCTTTGAAAATCGGGTTTGTTTGTATTTTAGAAATTGTTTTCTAAACCAAAATTATTATTTTGATAAGCATGATTATATTCTATATATAAAAGTGAAATGTTTTCGATAAAGATTATATACCCTTTTTAAAATGAGAATTTGAGTCTTCGAAAGGATTTGTAATTTTGAAAAATTATAAAAGAAATTTGATTTATCTAAAAATGATTTATAACTGAAGGATTTTAAATTTGAAATTCGAGAATTGAACCCCGGTGTTTTGAAATTGGTTTTAAGATTTTGAAATATATAATAATAATATGATTTAAAAGTATTTTCTGAATAAGAAATGTTTTAAATGATTTTAATGAGTTTCGAATGATTTCGAAGAAATTTCAAAAGAAGTTTGAGAAAATAGAAGTCCAGAACTCACTTATGTCACTGGAAAATAATTTCGGTGATGAGTACATGCATCATCGACATTGATTTTCGAGTTTCAGAGTGGGGGATAGGCCACTTTAGTAGCATTACTACGCGAGTGATTTTGCGAAACCTATTTTTATTTCAAAATTTTGAAGTATGATTTGATATTCGAAACATATATGTATATGTATTTGAAACGATTTGAAATGAGTCGGTGTTCAGTCCTTGAGTTTTGGATTTGAAACCTATCTTTTGAAATTGATTTACTGATTGGTTGTTGATTTCCAACTCTTGAATTTGAAAATGATTTCTTCAACTATTTTGAAGGTTCGAGCACTTCCAAATCAAGGTTAACTTTTCAAAGCTAAGAAATTTTGAAAAGTATAAAGTATATAAGTGTGGTATGTATGCTAAAGTATGTAGTAATATGATTTAAATAAGTTGAAACTGTTTTTTTAAATAAATGAATAAGGCTATTTTGAATTTCTAATATGAAATTTAGATTTGAAATGTTTTGAAAAGAATTTGGTCTTCAAAATATTTTGAATAAAATTTAGTTTAAATGTTTTAACTGGGAAACATCTTTATAAAACTATATATTTAACAAGTTGGAATAGATACATAAGTTGTACGTATACTATTTTATTCGCATAATTAATTTGCTCCAAGTTTGAGTACACAAGTTCGAGCTGAATTACACCAATTCGTGTTAGGATTTTTCATTTGATTCTTGATGGCGAATATTGGATATGGATTTTGGGCTTGATTCTAGAAATCTCTATCATAGTATATGGCTATGCAAGGAGACTGATGGCTTCTAGTCAAGAAACCATATCGAAATCCGCATTAGGGAAGTCGAATGGACAATACTAGTTCGAAAGCGAACTTGTGTGATCGAGCGAGCGATCGAATGTGATTTTGCGAAATGATGACATATGTACATCTTATATCCTAATATCATTGATATACTTGACGCTGAAATAGAAAGTTGTTGGGTTGGATATCTTTGTAATTTAATTGGAATTTTTCTTTTATGCAAAACTACTATCAATTTAAAACCATTTTCAAACTATTTTTCTTTTATTCTTCTTAAAACAAACTATTTTAAACTATTTTATTTACAAATTATTTACAAAAATATTTTTCAAACTATCTTATATACAAAACTATTCTAAATTCAAAACTTTTAATAAGCAAAGATGTTCAATCCCATATAGCTCTTCGTACAACGAAATTTATTTTTGAAATTTTGATCCTGATATAAGATGGACCATATATAATATAAGATGGTTTTGAAAACCATTGATTTTGGAAATGAATTGTTTGACTTAATTATATTGATTAGGAAATTTGGATTTATTTCCTAAATTTATTATTTTGGAAACTTTGGAACTGAAGATATTTGATTTGGAAGAATAATTTGGTGAAAGCGTATATGATTTTGAAAAATACATTGATATTGAAACAAATTGAAATTGAGAACCTTGTGTTACTAAAACCTTGATTTGGGAGTTATCGAACTTATATAAAAAAATTTGGTCTGTATAAGTATGATGTTGATTCGAAAACTATGGATTTGAAAAGGTACTCAATTTGAAAAGTGAAATCTTATATAATTGAAGTCTATATAAGTGTGATTTGATATACTATTGATTTTGGAAAGTATTTGATTTGAAAATGAAATCTTATATATAATGGACTTTATATAAGTATGATATTTGAAATTAATTTGAAAGGTACTATATGATACATATTTTCGAAGTAAAGATATGGAAAATATCTTCTGCTTGATATCCGATTTGTGGCCACATCTTGGATTCATTCTATCGATATTATTCTCTTTGATTTTTGGTTTTTCGGATATGATACTCGAGTGTCCTTCGAATTCCGTGGCGTTACCCATGATCTTACGAACTCGACTGCATAGTGTAATTCGCAAGGCAGTGATTGCTTAAAAGGTATGGATGTTTCCTGGGGGATCCAGGCGTAACCATTGTGTATCTGCGATCTATGGTCGTGTTAGTGGCGTAATCCACAAGGAAGAGATTGCTTAAAGGGTATGGATGTTTCCTGGGGGATCCAGGCGTAACCATTGTTATGTATCCTGCGGTCCATAGTTTTGTTATCATGGCAAAATTCGCAAGGCAGTGAATGCTTAAAAGGTACGGATGTTTCCTGGGGGAGCCAAGCGTAACCATTGTGTATCTGCGATCCATGTTTTGTTTGTTTTTTGTTTCGATTGTACATTCCATATCTTTTTTTAAAAGTTATTCGAGTATTTTCACTGGGTGTTGAAACAAGTCTACTAAGTACTTGAAGAATTCTAGCTTTGCGCCTGATCAACGCATGGCCAGAGTCTGCAAGAACGAGGATAAACTTGTTGAAACATCAAGTTATAAAAATATTTTTGAAAAAGTGTGTAACAACCCGGGATTTCACGATTATATTATTATCGACAAAATGACGATTTAATCTAGTTGACGATTGTTATTGAGTTTTAAATCGCATTTAAAATTCTTTAATAAAATTTTTAATCGTTGATTAGGGATTTTAAATCAAATTTGAAATTCTTTTAGTATTGGAAAAATTCTTTTTATAAATTGTTAAGTATTGAAGTGGGCTTTACATTTGAATCTGGCCCACGTTTGCATTGCCTTGATGCCGTGATAAGGGTTTAACCCGTTCCCCCAATTCATTTTTCTCGGATTCGAAAACCCTAATCAAAGAAGAAAAAAAATGGTGGCCGTCCCTTTCGTCCTCTTCGACAATCGGAGTTTCGCGAAGCGCCGCTCCCAGCTATTCAATCGAAGGAAGTACTCGTTCTTGCTTTGTGATCAATCGACTGACGAGATACCCTCGGCAACGACGTCGAGTTCCTACTCTTCGACCAAAGGTGAGTAAATTCGATTACTCACATCTAATTCGTTCTACCGGTTATATTGATTTGGGGCATTGATTTTTGTTGATCTGAAATCCTTCACTAGATGATTTCTGATTTTATTCGAATTCATATGTTCTCTGATTCGTTTAAGCTTGGGGTTTTTGAGTTGGATTAAATGATGCTCACAGTTATGACTTCTGTTTTTGTTCGCTTCCTAGATACTTACGGCTTTGAATTGCCTTACTCGTCATGGTTTTGAATTTGCTAGTTCGACGTTGTCATTGACTTGCGTACTGTTGGCCCTGGCATTTATTGACAGTTGATTATGTTTTGATGTTGGGGGTTTTTTTTTTCTCTGATTTAAACAAAATTTCATAGAAGGTGATACTGATTGTTCAGTTTTTGGTTTACTTCGCCTTTCTGGACATTGTGAGCTTCGTCTCTGACCATCTTCTCTGCCATTTGAGTCTATCTGTTGTAATCCCTTTGCCTCTGAGTACCCATACATCTCTGACCATCTTTTCTTGTTGATTTACTCTGAACTTCAGATGTACTTGCTTTGAGATGCTTACCAGCCTGTTTCAATGTTGTAGTCTTTGTGTTACATGTGATCTCTGTTTGACCTGTACACTGTCATGTACATGTAGTTAGTTGTAGTGTATCATCACTTATCTGTTGTTCATTGTTATTGATTTGGGTTGATTAATTTCTTCGAGTCACTGCAGCTTCACTGAAGTTGTATTACTATGTTAATGATGTTTTGAGTACTGGGTTTGAGTCATACTTCCCTGTTTCGACCAGTTCACTATCTTGATTCATTTGTTCTTCATTTTGGTTGGTCTAGTCATTGCTTGATGTGCATTGAGTCTGCCCATGTATATAGTTGTGTAGTCTGGTCTGGAATTCTTGGCTACAGGTTTGCTTTGACGTGTCTTGGTTCAGGTTCATGAGTCTGGGTTTGTGTCAGGGTTCTACACTGACCTGAACTGAGTCTAATACTTGTGTTTCATGGACTTGATTTGTTGTAGTTTGATTTGAGCAGTTGTCTCCATGTGAACTTGCCTTTTTGTGGTCTTCATATTCATTGATGGTCATTGGTGCATTTAGTAGTTGGTACTTCCAGTCAAGTTGTATGTGTGCAGTTTCGCTGGTGCATCCTTGTTTCACTGGTGCATCCCTTGACTTGTTGACATGTGTATGTCATTTGTGTCTTTAAGCCCTTGTAATCAGTTTCGTTCTTGTTGTCTTGTCTGGTAGCTTCATGCATGTTATACTTGAGTGGCCATTTTGTACTTCTGACTTGAAACCTGATTATCTAGTTGTTCATATGCCGGCGCCATAGACTTTGTTGCTGAGTACTTGCTGTTGGTCTAGTGATACACTTGCTTTGAGCTACAGTTGCATAGCTTGAACTTGAATCTGTTTTGCATTTAGTTGTAGCAGTGCATTATTTATGATATTGATGCTTTGAGCTAGTTTGTACCGACCATGTGGTCTTTTGATATTGCACCTGTGTTGAATCCAGTTTCTAAAAACTCGGGTTTAACCTTGTGCACATGTTATGACTCTATTTGCGTTGCACTTGAGTTGAACTCGATTTTTGGTTTGGGTTTGACCTTGTGCGCGTTTCGTGAATTTCCGTTGGTCGTTTGTGCATTCCGTATGTTAGTGGCGAGGCAGTACACGCGTGCGTGTACTGCAGCCCTATCAGATTTGACAGTTTTAAATTTGTTTAGTCGATTTGATAAATTGTTTATTTATCTCTGTTGATGATTTAAATCTGTTGATTTTTGTTAAACACTGTTAAGTGTTATATTGACCGTTATCCGGTTTCTTTGTTTAAAGAATCGGATAGACGGGAATTATTGTGACTGTCGTCTATTTAAATTGTTACTGCCTATATGCACTAATAAACTGGTTTGAATTAGACTGACCTGGGTATTATTTTCTTTTGAATGTAATACTCGGGTCAGACCCGAGTATTTCAGGTTGTAGATTTCTTTCTTTGAGTTGCTGTTCGGGATTGAAGACTTTTCACACCTTCTGAAGTTGTCAGTGTCATTTTGTAGTAGTCGTGTCATTGTATAGAACGATATGTATTCATGTATATTAGTCGATAATGTACTTGTATATATAACTTCTAGAGTCGACAGTTGTAGTTGTATCATATGTATTGTGTCAACTATGTATTAACTGACATCAGTTATATATATATGAGACTGTTGTTTTTATCTGTGTTCCGCATTTATATTATCTGTGTTATTGTTATATCTAATGTCCTAAACTATTATGAACTATCGTAGTTTGTTTTATACTGATAATTGGGTGTGTCGATGGGAGTAAATAAATGATAGATGAAAAATAAAAAGTATATACCACTCCTATCGAGATAACCAATATTAGTGTAAGGTCAACTACGGATGGTCGCTCCTATCCAGCCTTATTCTTCGTAATAATAGACAGTATTTCTTTTAATACTCTTTGTTATTCTGAGCATAGAGGTGGGGCGTCACAGTTGGTATCAGAGCTTGGGGTTTATGGACATAATATAAAACATAACTTGGATGGGACATATGTTACAACTATCGGTCGATGTTTTATTTGTGCTTTGAGTCAAAACTAAAGTTTTGAAATTTTGATGAAATTTTTAAATATCTTTATTTAAAAATAAAAGTGGAATTGTGTTTTGTTGTTTTGATGAAATTGTGTTCTGATGATTTGATTGATTTGTGTTCTGCTTATCAGAGTGCGCAGCGGAAACAGTGAAACTGTCTTCGCTGAGTACAACTGATAATCTTTTTGATTTAAAAATCAAAATACGAAATTGATATGAATTTCAATTGTTGTTTACATACCTGTAATTATTTTGTTTCTTTGAGAATTTCGAATCCGAATTGAGGATTCGAAGAAATTGCAGATATGTGATTTTTGTTGAAATTTCCGCTGGCTTTCTTTTGGTACTAATCATCTATTGATTAGATTTTTGCTGTTTTAAATTATCTTCATTGAAGATACATTTGAATGATTTCTTTGTTCATTCTGTAGTACGTGCAAAAATTTGAATTGCACGTTACTGCATTTAATTACGTTGAACCGCTGTTTGGTTATGAGACGTATTTTGTTGCCGTTATTTTTGTAACGGGATTTTTTCACCAATGCTAGATTTTTGAAGCACGGTGTTTTGTTGACAATTTTAATAAATGAAAATTCACTGATGTCACATTTAGATGTGAATTATTTTGATGAGATATTTGATGTTTTAAAATTACTGTTGCTTTGACTTCAGTAACAATCAAACTTTTAAAAGTGGATTTTCAAGCGGTTATACCGCAATGCTGATTTGTAACCGTTTTTACGGTATTTTGAGACGTACAATTTCCTTATCGAAATTGTTACTGATTTGCTGCTTTAATCACGTGATTGGAAAATCATTTTAAAATGAAAATTGTTTTATAAATTTTTAACAGTTTGCGCTTTCAAAAGAATGAGGAAGCGATTTAAACGATTCAGCAAAATCGAGGATTATGACCCCTTTCTTTTACTGATTCGCTTAACTCCGGACTTGTCCAGTTGAGAATGTGAATTGTTATTTTTACAAAATAAATAAAATTGTTTTCAAAAATTTTACAGTTTGCGATTTCAAAAGAATGAGGAAGCGATTTAAACGTTTCAGCAAAATCGAGGACTATGACCCCTTTCTTTTACTGATTCGCTTAATTCCGGACTTGTCCGTTTGAGAATGTAAAGTGTATTTTTATAGAATACACAATTTTGCACTTTGAAGGAAACGATGAAGTGATTTAAACGATTTAGAAAAAGTGCGGAGTATGGAACCACACTTTTACTATTTCGGTTAATTCCGGACTCGTTAATTGAATATCTGTTGTTTTGATGAATTTGATGATTTCACACTTTCAAGGAAACGATGAAGAGAATCAAACGATTTAGTAAAACACGTGGTATGGGACATGTGCGTTTGCTATTTCGGTTAATTCCGGACTCGTTAATTGAAACATTTTGATGCTTTCGTGTGCTTTCGAGCCACTATGAGGACCTTCGGGTCATTTGTTGGACCTTCGGGTCAAATACCAGTACTAGACCTTCGGGTCATTTGTTGGACCTTCGGGTCATTTGTTGGGCGCCAAAATTATGTTGAGTACTTGGTAGGCTTCGGCCATTTGTTGATGCACGTGCGGCGAATTAAAAACTCGCCATCTGATGGGATCGATCCAAGCTTTTATGTTGATTTTCTAGTCTTCTTAATTGATTTCTAGATATTTGTTGCTTCCAATTATCTGCAGGTAATTGGATATTTGTTGATATGAGTTCTGATTATCGTTTTTGATAATCAGATATTTGTTGTTTCTAATTATCTCTTGTGATAATTAGATATTTGTTGATATGAGTTCTGATTATCGTTTTTGATAATTAGATAATTGTTGTTTCGAATTATCACTTTAGATAATTCAATATTTGCTGATTGGGATTTAATTATCGCTTTAGATAATTAAATATTTGTCGAATTTAGGTTTAATTATCGCCTGAGATAATTAAATAATTGTTGATTTGTTGTTTTAATTATCGCTTTAGATAATTAAATATTTGTCGAATTTAAAATTAATTATCGCTTTAGATAATTAAATAATTGTTGATTTTAAATTTAATTATCGCTTGAGGTAATTAAATATTTTCTGTTTTGAAATTTGATTATCGTTTTAGATAATTAAATATTTGTTGCTTTGAGATTTAATTATCACTGTTAGATAATTAAATATTTGTTGATTTGAGATTTAATTATCGCTTTTGATAATTAAATATTTGTTGATTTGAGATTTAATTATCGCCTTAGATAATTAAATATTTGTTGAATTGAGATTTAATTATCGCTTTAGATAATTAAATATTTGTTGCTTTGAGATTTAATTATCACTGTTAGATAATTAAATATTTGTTGATATGAGATTTAATTATCGCTTTTGATAATTAAATATTTGTTGATTTGAGATTTATTTATCGCTTTGGATAATCGAATATTTGTTGATTTGGGAAATTTGATTATCGTTTGTGATAATCGAATATTTGTTAAATTTAGAATTTGATTATCGTCTTTGATAATCTGATATTTGTGATTTGTTTTCTGATTATCGTTGAGATAATTAGAGGTTTGCTAATTTCATTGATATGATAATTTCTAGTCTCCAATTGTTTCTAGAGTATGCTGATTTTATTGAATCGCTGTTTCTATCTATTTCTGTGAATAATTAGATTTTGTTGATTATGGAATTTGTGCTTTCTAGTTAATTGTTGGATAACTAGATAATTGTAGTTTGCGATTTATGATTTGTGTTTCATAATTATCTTTGTTGATAATTAGGATTTGTTGTTTTTCTAATTATCGTATCGATGATTAGACATTGTTGCTTTATGATTCTCTGTATTTTAATTATCTTATTGATAATTGAATATCGCGGATGATTGCATTTATCCAATTTTGTTGTTTTCTGATTATCTATTGATAATTAGGCTTTGTTGAGAATTTGTAAATTTCTTTTATTAAAATTAAAAGATTTCTTTGGCATTTGGGATTCTTGACCGTTATTTCCTAGCATTAACCAGTTTATGTTAGAAAAATAATTGTAATTGACGACCTTAATTATGAAAATTGCGGGGACGCAATTTTTATAAGGAGGGGAGTCTGTAACAACCCGGGATTTCACGATTATATTATTATCGACAAAATGACGATTTAATCTAGTTGACGATTGTTATTGAGTTTTAAATCGCATTTAAAATTCTTTAATAAAATTTTTAATCGTTGATTAGGGATTTTAAATCAAATTTGAAATTCTTTTAGTATTGGAAAAATTCTTTTTATAAATTGTTAAGTATTGAAGTGGGCTTTACATTTGAATCTGGCCCACGTTTGCATTGCCTTGATGCCGTGATAAGGGTTTAACCCGTTCCCCCAATTCATTTTTCTCGGATTCGAAATCCCTAATCAAAGAAGAAAAAAAATGGTGGCCGTCCCTTTCGTCCTCTTCGACAATCGGAGTTTCGCGAAGCGCCGCTCCCAGCTATTCAATCGAAGGAAGTACTCGTTCTTGCTTTGTGATCAATCGACTGACGAGATACCCTCGGCAACGACGTCGAGTTCCTACTCTTCGACCAAAGGTGAGTAAATTCGATTACTCACATCTAATTCGTTCTACCGGTTATATTGATTTGGGGCATTGATTTTTGTTGATCTGAAATCCTTCACTAGATGATTTCTGATTTTATTCGAATTCATATGTTCTCTGATTCGTTTAAGCTTGGGGTTTTTGAGTTGGATTAAATGATGCTCACAGTTATGACTTCTGTTTTTGTTCGCTTCCTAGATACTTACGGCTTTGAATTGCCTTACTCGTCATGGTTTTGAATTTGCTAGTTCGACGTTGTCATTGACTTGCGTACTGTTGGCCCTGGCATTTATTGACAGTTGATTATGTTTTGATGTTGGGGGTTTTTTTTTTCTCTGATTTAAACAAAATTTCATAGAAGGTGATACTGATTGTTCAGTTTTTGGTTTACTTCGACTTTCTGGACATTGTGAGCTTCGTCTCTGACCATCTTCTCTGCCATTTGAGTCTATCTGTTGTAATCCCTTTGCCTCTGAGTACCCATACATCTCTGACCATCTTTTCTTGTTGATTTACTCTGAACTTCAGATGTACTTGCTTTGAGATGCTTACCAGCCTGTTTCAATGTTGTAGTCTTTGTGTTACATGTGATCTCTGTTTGACCTGTACACTGTCATGTACATGTAGTTAGTTGTAGTGTATCATCACTTATCTGTTGTTCATTGTTATTGATTTGGGTTGATTAATTTCTTCGAGTCACTGCAGCTTCACTGAAGTTGTATTACTATGTTAATGATGTTTTGAGTACTGGGTTTGAGTCATACTTCCCTGTTTCGACCAGTTCACTATCTTGATTCATTTGTTCTTCATTTTGGTTGGTCTAGTCATTGCTTGATGTGCATTGAGTCTGCCCATGTATATAGTTGTGTAGTCTGGTCTGGAATTCTTGGCTACAGGTTTGCTTTGACGTGTCTTGGTTCAGGTTCATGAGTCTGGGTTTGTGTCAGGGTTCTACACTGACCTGAACTGAGTCTAATACTTGTGTTTCATGGACTTGATTTGTTGTAGTTTGATTTGAGCAGTTGTCTCCATGTGAACTTGCCTTTTTGTGGTCTTCATATTCATTGATGGTCATTGGTGCATTTAGTAGTTGGTACTTCCAGTCAAGTTGTATGTGTGCAGTTTCGCTGGTGCATCCTTGTTTCACTGGTGCATCCCTTGACTTGTTGACATGTGTATGTCATTTGTGTCTTTAAGCCCTTGTAATCAGTTTCGTTCTTGTTGTCTTGTCTGGTAGCTTCATGCATGTTATACTTGAGTGGCCATTTTGTACTTCTGACTTGAAACCTGATTATCTAGTTGTTCATATGCCGGCGCCATAGACTTTGTTGCTGAGTACTTGCTGTTGGTCTAGTGATACACTTGCTTTGAGCTACAGTTGCATAGCTTGAACTTGAATCTGGTTTGCATTTAGTTGTAGCAGTGCATTATTTATGATATTGATGCTTTGAGCTAGTTTGTACCGACCATGTGGTCTTTTGATATTGCACCTGTGTTGAATCCAGTTTCTAAAAACTCGGGTTTAACCTTGTGCACATGTTATGACTCTATTTGCGTTGCACTTGAGTTGAACTCGATTTTTGGTTTGGGTTTGACCTTGTGCGCGTTTCGTGAATTTCCGTTGGTCGTTTGTGCATTCCGTATGTTAGTGGCGAGGCAGTACACGCGTGCGTGTACTGCAGCCCTATCAGATTTGACAGTTTTAAATTTGTTTAGTCGATTTGATAAATTGTTTATTTATCTCTGTTGATGATTTAAATCTGTTGATTTTTGTTAAACACTGTTAAGTGTTATATTGACCGTTATCCGGTTTCTTTGTTTAAAGAATCGGATAGACGGGAATTATTGTGACTGTCGTCTATTTAAATTGTTACTGCCTATATGCACTAATAAACTGGTTTGAATTAGACTGACCTGGGTATTATTTTCTTTTGAATGTAATACTCGGGTCAGACCCGAGTATTTCAGGTTGTAGATTTCTTTCTTTGAGTTGCTGTTCGGGATTGAAGACTTTTCACACCTTCTGAAGTTGTCAGTGTCATTTTGTAGTAGTCGTGTCATTGTATAGAACGATATGTATTCATGTATATTAGTCGATAATGTACTTGTATATATAACTTCTAGAGTCGACAGTTGTAGTTGTATCATATGTATTGTGTCAACTATGTATTAACTGACATCAGTTATATATATATGAGACTGTTGTTTTTATCTGTGTTCCGCATTTATATTATCTGTGTTATTGTTATATCTAATGTCCTAAACTATTATGAACTATCGTAGTTTGTTTTATACTGATAATTGGGTGTGTCGATGGGAGTAAATAAATGATAGATGAAAAATAAAAAGTATATACCACTCCTATCGAGATAACCAATATTAGTGTAAGGTCAACTACGGATGGTCGCTCCTATCCAGCCTTATTCTTCGTAATAATAGACAGTATTTCTTTTAATACTCTTTGTTATTCTGAGCATAGAGGTGGGGCGTCACAAAGTGATTTATTTAGATATAAAGGTATTTTATTATAAAGGTATTTTTCAATAAAGAAATTTTGTGTTAATATTTGAAATTGAAACTCTTATGGTTTGAAATTTACGATTCGTGCCCGATTCTATTCTTTAAATCTACCTTATCTTCTCAGCTTTAGTTGTTCACCTTGATTCTGTTTTTCCGAATCTACCTTCTTTCCTTTTTGAATATAATCTTTTAAATATTGCTTATTTGTATACTACATTGTATAATAGAAAATTTTAGTGTTATAAATATTTTGAAGTTATTAATTGAATAAAACATATTTAAAGTGAATGATTTATTAATAATGTTTGAAAAGTATCTAAAGACAAATTTATAAATTTATGAATTATGGATTTAATTTTTTCAATAGCTTCTTTGTAAATATAACTAATGATGCAAATAATTGTTTTCAAATAGCTTTCATATATGTATAAAGGTGTTAGTTAAACATATTAAATTCCAATGAGTTTTGAAAATTTTAAAGTATTAAAGATAACTGAATCGCAAATGAAGTTTTCAAATGAATATTTCAAGTAAAATTTATTTAGTTTTAAATTAATTATTTACCCTTGACTTTCAATCTACCTTTATTTTTGGTTGTTCTATTCTCCTACCTCCTTCCTTTTCGGGGACGAAAAGTTTTGAGTGGGGGAGAGTGTAACGACCCATAAAATTTTATTCATTTTTAATTGGTTTTATAACGTATTTAATATGGATTTTGAGATCCGATACGCGACGGAAACAATAAAAACGTGCGTCATCGGTGCTGAAATTTGTGACTCGAATTTATCTACTTTTCAAATTTGAAACCGTACAACTCATACCATAAAGGTTTTAGCTAAATCTATGGGTGAGCGTTGCCACACCTTTCCACCTTATATTTAATTCTCTGCCGTTTCAATTTGCATTCTATCCGTTCACATTTCATTTATTCCTTTTCTACCATATATTCCATTATCTCTTTCTGCTATTTGCTACTTGCTATTTGCTCATTCACGCGAACATTTAATTGAAATCAAAATTTCAACCCTTACTTCTCTTTTCTTTTCAAATTTGAAACGTACTATTAAATAAAGCCATTAATTGCTTTTATTTTTTTCCTTAAATTAACGTACAGCTCACACAATTATAAATTGCATTAAATTTTCTACTGAACCACACCATGACCGTTTGTATTACATTCATTTGGAATATATTCATTTGTTTGAAATCTTTCCCTTTCTCTCTCATCTCAGTTGGGAATAAAATAAATTTCAACGGAAATCACGTTTCAATGCTTTTAACTCTTTATAACTTTTGATAAAATTTTCTGTCCTTTTTGAAACTAAAACGTATAGGGATATACATTTTCCATTTATTAATTTCTAAATCATCCTGTTGTCCTTTTCATGTATGTTATATTTAATAATATTTTACATTTTCTATTTATTTCACTCATCTCCCTGCACGTTTCTATTTATTTGCTGATTTGTTGCATACGTTTCATTTTGGAAAAATGCGGTTCATTCCTATTTATTTTCATTTCTCATATTTATTTCATCTTTT
Source organism: Allium fistulosum (assembly GCA_030737815.1). NCBI lineage: Eukaryota > Viridiplantae > Streptophyta > Magnoliopsida > Asparagales > Amaryllidaceae > Allium > Allium fistulosum. The sequence continues at coordinate 1,330,232,794 of CM060902.1, read as the reverse complement.
ACTGAAATTCGACCGTTGCCACGTCATACCATTTTGGAAGTATGAATGTACAAAACATGCATACATTTTATATTCATTTAATTGGAACGGTCACTTTAATTTTTGCCTTTAAAATTCCATTTTCTTCACTACAGCTGGAAAGTTATAAAACATCAAAAAAAATTTGAAAGCTCACCTTAAATTGTGCAAAGCGTTTTCCTTTACCTTTATAACTTTGGGTTATGCTAGCTGTTATTTATTTCCATCAATTCAACATTATTATTTGTCATTCCATTTTAGGGTCTCTTCATTCTCCTTTATCAACTTCCATATATTTATTTCCCTAGTCACTTTAAAACGTTTTATAATAATAATAATTAATATATAGCCGTTTCATTTTAAAGCTTTTCATACGTTTTATATATGTCAAAAAAAGATGTGAATGGATATTTACCTGAGGCCCACACCGTTTTGAATTATACGTTTTTTTGTATTCATTAATTCTTTTACGGCTCATTTTAATTCACCTTTATATGCTTTTTTTTGTAAAGCAAGGATCTACTGTCACTTTCTTCTCCTCAATTTTTCTTTCTCCACCCTCTCTCTTCTTCCACACTCTTACACGCAGCCGTATCTCACCTTGTCACCCATTCTGCCTTGCAGTAAACTTTTAACATATATATATATATATGATATCTTGAAAGGTAATACAACTTTGCGTTTGTCTCATTAAGTATTGTGTTTTTTTTGTGTGCGTAAGTTATTGTTTTATTTTATTTTATATATATAAGCCTGAGTATTGTTTCTAAAACTTTAGATATTTGCATAGGTACATATTTTCATATTGGGTTGGTTGTATAGATATACTAGTATACATTTCAGAGCTTTATAGGTTTGTATTAGTTATAATATATATATATATATATATATATTATTTTTATTTTACCTTCATCTATTGTGAGGTATTGTTTAAAATATAATAGGTATACAAGTTAGGTATAACGGCTGCTGTGAATATGTGTAACAATATATGTATAACATTTTTTAAAACATGTATATAGCAGCCCATTTAAAGGTTTGTTTGTACACACTTTATTGTACATATAAAGCGTAGGTTTGCATGTCAATATTGGTAGGCATAAGCATCCTTTCTCCATTTTTCTGCTAGCATTGCGTTAGCATATTTTTATTTTTGGTAAAATAAAAAATATAAAAAAATAAAAAATAAATAATAAATAAAAATAATGATTACAGTATATTATTTGTAAAGGAAGTCTGCATTTGGTTAAACTATTAGATTTCTTTAAACTTACATTATTTACTGTTATGTATATCTTTGGATGTTAATTTGGTTATGTACATTTAGTTTCAGATATTGATGTTTCAAATATAACGTATATACTATAAGATAGAGTGAATTTGGTTTTGATTTTTTTTATATGTTTGATTTCAATAAATATATTTAATTTAAGACTTATATAAAATGTATATATACTTTAATTTGAATTTTGGGTTTAAGGAGGATAATAATATAAAATACATCTCGCCTAAATTTTTATCGAGTTAATTTGACCCGTTCCCATCGATTTCTTTTATCAGCTTTGATCGTCGATTCGTGCCGATCTTACTTTGCTTTGAGATTCGTGCTTGGGTTTCGTAACTCAACTTCATTGTCTATCTCTCTAACCTCAAAAGGTGAACAATCACTCACGATTAACGTTCTTGTATTTATTAAATTTGATTTCAATTGAAAAGACAATTGAAATATGCTGCTGTTAGTTATTTAAATTGTTATAATATTATTATCTGTAACTGTTCACCTATGGGATATGACACCATATCCAATTATTTATATTATATTGTTATTGATGATATATGCCTGTTATATTATTATTATATCTGTTATCACTCTGCAAGTTCCCTGTTAGTATAGAATTCACTATGGGTTGAAATGATACATACCTGAACGGACTTTAGAATAGGAGAAAATCGTTATAAGTTGAAATGATAGACCCAAGCGATTTTCATTTGAATTCAATTTGGGATTGCGGGTCGAAATGATATCTACCCATATATATTTAAATTACGGATTGAAATGATAAATATCCGTACTACTTGACAACATATAGGAAATTATATACAGACACCGTTGGTCCATATATAAATGTTTTAGAAATAAATTCTATGGTTTTGGAAAGAAATATATAGTTTTAATAAATGTTGATTCTTAAATTTTATATATAAAGGGTAATGATATATATATATAGATTTAATAATAATATTTAATTTAATTAAGATTGATCTAATACATATAATATGTTTAAGTGTTTAAATTTATATTTCAAACTAGATTTTGGTAATAATTTGAATAAGTTAAGGTTGGGAAGATAATGTGAATTTAGTTGAAACTGTATTCAATAAAGAATTTTATTTAGTTAAACTGATTTGAAACTTATTGAAATTGAGATTTAAGATATGATTTATAACTTGGGTTTGATTTTAGTAATTTAATGAGTATTTCTTGTTTAAATAAATTTAAGGAAATATTTAGTAAAAATGTAATTTAAGGCTAGTTAAATGATATTGAATTTATTAAGTGAATATTCCCTGATTAAATAATAATGAAGTTAAATCAAGAGCTATATGAAACTATTAAATTTAACTTTGAAAATGTTGAATATTAAAGCTTTGAAATATATTGAAAATTTAAATGGTCTATTGAGAACTGAATTGAATTGATGAATTGAGCTTTGAATACATTTGAATTTGGAATTTGAGTTGATTTAAATCGATTTGTGAGACTTAAGAAATTATAAATACTTTTCTTTATAAATTATTTAATATATATATATACATACTATTTTGGAGAATAGATATATTTGAAATGAAATGATATTTGGGTTTTGAAGTATAAATTAAATTGAAATGACCACGGTGTTATTGTGTATATTTCTACATTGTAGATAGTTCCACAGATCCTTAGAGGATGGTTATCCCAAACATCCTTTAAGTTACTTGTATTTCAGTTGATATTTCACTTGAGTTGGATTTATTGATATAAGAATGTTAATCCTGACTCGAGTGTTTTGTGTTTTGCTTTATGCTCGGGTCAGACCGAGTGATACAGCATTTGAGACTCACCTTTGGAGTTTTGAGCTTCGTTTGGAGATCCAACTATCGACTCAGCTTTCAGCTTTTCTAGTTGATTTGTTTGGAGAGGTCATCTGTTGTACTGGAGACTTCACTGCATTTAAGATATTCTGTTGTATTTTATTTCTAACTCTGATGTTTATATAGTAGCTTCATGAACTACTATTTATTTATTCCGCTGCGTATTATTGTATTACTCTGTGTCTGTGATTCTATGATTGATTTATTTATTGTATATGCTGAGTTTTGCCAAATTTAAATTAACAATCTATTGTTTTGAATTATTCAAGTTTGACATGTGTGTCTGCCTTCGATTTGAATGGTCCAAAATAACGGGTCGTTACATTTGTACCTGGTTTATTTTACTATTTTAGCTTTTATGCTTGATTGCCTTTAGTTTTTACAAATTGCTTGATTTAGTTACAGGTAAATGAATGGATAAGTTTTGCTAAAGGGCATAATGGTTGTGTCATATATGTTCGGTGTTGACTGAATTGGAGCTGGAAGAAAGGATAAAGATGAAAAAATTGTCTTTTAGATCCCTCAAAATGTAACGACCCAAAACTTTTAGTGATTTTATTTGTTAAATTAATTGAAATTTTGTGAAATTTTAAACAATAAAATTTGAAAATAAAAAAATTTACTATTTGGAATACGTCTATTTTAATATAGCAACTGGTAAATTTTCATCTGATAATATTGAAGTTTATTTTCCTGTGAAATTTTATTTCAATTTAAACCGGTTAATAACAGTGAATTTAAAAGTTTTCCAAAACCAAAATATGTCAACATGAGAAAATTTATTCAGAGCATTCTGAATTAGACTGTGAAATTCGTTTCGTGAAATTCGGACGTTTCTAGCTCCGTTTGGATTTTCCCGTACGAAATAGCACCATTTTCGGTACCGATTATCGACTTTTGGTCGGATGATTGTACCACTAATATCTGTATACCGTTTTGATCCTCTCGTCGTGCTGATCTCAATGGTATATTTATCTCTGTATTTTAAGGTCCGGTACGCGACGGAAGTGATAAACGGTTCGTTGTAACGGTACCATAATTTCTGACTTTACTCCTTCCTTCAGTTCAAATTTTCTAGCGTGCTCTCCAAACCATAATTAATTGCTTTAATTAATTTCGCTGAATCAATGGACAACCGTTCCTGTTCAAATTTTCTTTTGAGCTGATTTGTTTGCTTACGTTCATTTTGAAAATGCAAGTTCATTTCCATTTATTTCACCTGACTTTTCTCATTTTCATTTCTCACATTTTCTTCTGTTCCTCTTCTTTACTGATTGCTTCCAAAATTTTTGCTCATCCTCTCTCTAGATTTCCCCTTCCCAAATTCTAATCTGTCCACTCCCCCTCCCTTCCGCTCTCGTGCATCTCCTCAATCATTCACGCCGTCGAACTTTGGCCACCCTCCACCACTACATTGTCCACCGCCTACCCCTGAGCCTGCACACCATTGCCCACGTGTACCAAAGGCCACACGTCCCAGCCTGCCTCCCATCGGTGACAACCACTTCATCCCCATGCCTGAGATCCACCACGAGCTGCTCCTCCTTCCCTTTTTCCTCCGCCACACAAGTACCCTCCCACCAACCTACATCACTATCTCCTCCACCGCGCCAAAGCCTACCTCTGCCACCTTCTTCGAGTGACAGCCCCACGCCCTGGCAATCACGGCCTCAACAGCCATGCCTCGTCCTCTCAACATCGCACAACACCGATCACCTTCGACCTTCACTCCTCATTTCCGAGATCACCCACTACCCACCACATCAGCTGCTACCATCGCATCCACGCAGCCTGGCCTCAGATCCGTTCACCAACCTTCATCTCGGCGAGAAGCCTCTGGCCACCATCCCTTCGTGCTCAACTTCCTCCTCTTCCTTTTGCTGAGATGCTTCTCCGCTTTTGATTAGGTAACATATATATACCTCTGTTGTTATATATTGGTTTTATAAAGATAGCTTATATATCTACGTATGTATTTATATCTAAATATGTTAGTTGTATATATATGTATATCAGATTGCTTATTTATACTTTCGTTAATATTGTTTTAAGTGTTCTATATCTTAGTTTATGGGTATATGAACTGTTTGCATGAATTATAGTTATATACGCATATAGGCAACCTGTTATAAGATTTTATGTTAGTTTTACAAATATAAGTTATATATTGATACTTGTGTTATAGTGTCTTCATATATATGTTACTGAATAGGTTATAAAATAGTTTGCATAAGGGTTATTTACTATACATTAGTGTGTGTATATACTATATGGTCAGTATGTATATATGTAAAGCTTTGAGTGGATTTTAAAAAAAAATTATATATTATAAAAGTCTATTTGTTTATGCATATTGAATCAAAGCACTGTAAGTATTTATACAACAGTTAGTTATATATTTAAGAGTTTATAGTTTATGAGGTAGGTGAGTATATGTGTTTACAAAGTTTATGGTTTATAGTATACTAATATATACTGATTTATGTATATATTAATTTTAAATTGCTTGCGTGTATATATATATATACAGAGTCGTTTTATATATGTAAATTTTATATGTATATCGTATTTAAATTATATGTATGTTCCATATATAGCTTTTATATAAAAATTTGTATAAGTTCGTACAATATACCATTTATATATAAGTTATGTTATATTATAGTGCACCTAGCTAGTTTTCTCTGCTGTAACTTACCTAGTGCTTTAAAATCACATATGTACAAATTCTGGTAAGCAGTACATATATATGAATAGTTAATATAGGTTATATATATTCAAGGTTTATTAGTATGCTACTGTAACATATGTTAGTTAAGAATATCGGTATATATTATGTTATGAGGAGATAACTAAGTTTAAATATGAGTTTAATAGAATAAGTATTTGTTTATATACATTAGTGAGTCTTTACATTCTGATTTAAAGTAAATATATTATTGTATTTTAGGGTGTATGTTTGATTTGTAATAAATGTAATGTGTAAATGTGTTATTTTTAAAAAAAAGGCATTTACATGGAGTATTTGTTTAAGGAAAATGTTTATATAATATACATTTCATTTCATTGAAATCGACTAGTTTTGATTTGTTCTCTTCGACTCCCATTTATCAGCTTTGACCCTTCAAATTTGTGCCAATACTACTTGCTTTGGAATTCGTTCTTGGATTCGTAGCCTATCTCATTTCGTTGTCTATCCTCTAGCCTCGAAAGGTGAGCAATCACTCACGATTAACGTTCTTTTATCTATTAAATTTGATTCCAATTGAAATGACAATTGAAATATGTTATTGTAGTTATTTAAATTGTTATATATGCTATTATCTGTAACTGTTCACCTGTGGGATATGACACCATATCCTGTTGTTTATATTATATTGTTATTGATGATATATCTATGCATGTTATATTATTTCTATATCTGTTATCACTCTGCAAGTTCCCTGTTAATATAGAAATCACTATGGGTTGAAATGATACATACCCGAATGGACTTTAGAATAGGAGAAAATCGTTATGGGTTGAAATGATAAACCCAAGCGATTTTCATTTGAACTGAATTGGGATTACGGGTCGAAATGATATCTACCCGTATATATATATATATTTAATTACGGATTGAAATGATAAATATCCGTATCACTTGACCATAGATAGGAAATTATATACAGACACCGTTGGTCCATATATAAATATTTTTAAAATAAATTCTATGGTTTTGAAATGAAATATATGGTTTTAATAAATGTTGATTCTTAAATTTTTATATATAAATGGTAATGATATATATAGATTTAATAATGACATTTAATTTAATTAAGATGGATTTAATACATATAATATGTTAAGTAAAAAAAAATTATATTTCAAAATAGATTTTGGTAATAATTTGAATAAGTTAAGGTTGGAAAGATAATTTGAATTTAGTTGAAATTGTATTCATTAAAGAATTTTATTTAATTAAACCGATTTGAAACTTATTGAAATTGAGATCTAAGATAGGATTTATAACTCGGGTTTGATTTAAATAATTTAATGAATAATTCTTGTTTAAATAAATTTAAGGAAATATTTAGTAAAAAAAATGAAATTTAAGGCTAGTTAAATGATATTGAGTTTATTAAGTGAATATTCCCCGATTAAATAATAAATGAAGTTAGATCAAGAGCTATATGAAACTGTTAAATTTAACTTTGAAATGGTTGAATATTAAAGCTTTGAAATATATTGGAATTTAAATGGTTTATTTTATGATTCAAATCTGTATTTGAAATCAATATAATTTGAATTTTTTATTTAGAAACTGAATTGAATTAAAATGGAAAAAAATTTAGATTGAATTAAATGTGGATTTGGGATTTGAGTTGATTTGAATCGATTTGTGAGACTTGAGGAAATTATAAATACTTTACTTTATAAATTATTTAATATATATATATACTATTTTGGAGAATAGATATATTTGAAATGAATGATATTTGGGTTTTGAAGTATAAATTAAATTGAAATGACCACGGTGTTATAGTGTATATTTCTACATTGTAGATAGTCCCACAGATCCTTAGAGGATGGTTATCCCAAACATCCTTTAAGTTACTTGTATTTCAGTTGATATTTCACTTGAGATGGATTTATTGATATAAGAATGTTAATCCTGACTCGAGTGTTTTGTGTTTTGCTTTACGCTCGGGTCAGACCGAGTGATACAGCATCTGAGACTCACCTATGGAGTTTGGAGCTTCGTTTGGAGATCCAACTATCGACTCAGCTTTCATCTTTTCTAGTTGATTTGTTCAGAGAGGTCATCTGTTGTACTGGAGACTTCAATGCATTTGAGATATTCTGTTGTATTTTATTTCTAACTCTGATGAAAATATAGTAGCTTCATGAACTACTATTTATTTATTCCGCTGCGTATTATTGTATTACTCTGTGTCTGTGATTCTGTGATTGATTTATTTATTGTATATGTTGAGTTTTGCCAAATTTAAATTAACAATCTATTGTTTTGAATTATTCAAGTCCGACATGTGTGGATTTATTGTCGATTTGAATGGTCCAAAATAGCGGGTCGTTACACAAAAGGTATGCATCCATTCGATTATCTTCAGTCTTTTAACTGATAGTTTAATTATATTATTTCAGTTGCATTATACACAAAAGGTTGAGATTTTAAAAGCAATGCTTATTATTTATGATGTTAACGTTTGATATATTTCATTGGAAGAATAAATTTTGGTCAATAGCTATGGTGTTTTTGGTATAGTGTACTTGATTTGAAAATTTTATCTCCCAAAAGCAAAATCATGGTTTCATATAAACAATTGAAATAAATAAATATATTTCTATTTATTGAATCATGCCTTCATATATTGCTACTCACACAATATGACTTTACAAGAAACTATTATTGATGAGATTTTATGATTTTATGCCCATATATTTTCTTATGTTCTTATGGGTGTGAATTGATTTTGTTTTCAATTTTTTTTAATATAACTTTCTTGCTTTCAGTTCAGTTATAAAGATGGATATAGGTGATTTGATTGTTGAAGAACATTAATTAGATTATGGTACCAATTAGATTAGCTATGGTATCGAAAGTGCTAATTAGTTATGAAATATTTATCTTTTACTTCTTTGACAACTGAATTCGCTAATTATTGAACCTTTAGATCACATTTAATATCAGGTTTAAATTCGTAATCTTATTACTTTTAGATTGGAAGACTTTTAAAGCTCTTCCTAATTTGTTGCAGTAATAGCAACTTATATTAGATGTGATTTACATGTTTGGCAGTGATTTTTAATTGTTAGCCTGTGATTTCACCTTGCAAAACTTAAGATGATGTGAAATATTTTTAAAAAATAACTTAGTGAAATTGTACCATTTTCACTAATACACAAATTTTACTCAGTAGATTTGTTTTTTGATAATATCATCGTTTTCATTAAAAATTAGCTAGAGAACATCGAATTGAAGATGGGTTTAAAAAGCCTTCAATTTGAGCATTATTTTATTTTACCTCACTGTATTTACATCATGGTAAACTTCACTGTGTATGATAGCTAGGGAAGGAGTATAATAGTAATCATATTGTTTATTGTAAACATACACACATATATGTTTCAACATCCTTTTACTCTGGCAAATTAATTTTATTATATTATCTTGCGTCATATATTCAAATTTATATAGATTTCATTTAGTTTATTGTACTTCTACTTAGTCTTATATTGGACTGTAATGGGTTTACGGAAACAAACTATACTTTCTCAAAAGTTAAGCATGCATGCTACTGGATGAGTTAGAATTCTATGTTCTTATTCGTTTTTGGGGTTTTCTATGCTTTTTTGGTCAAACATTTTTGCAATACTCAAATTATCCTTAGTTTAAATTATTTATATAACAACCATTTTTTTAATCTGGAAAAAATGTCTTAGATCTTACTTTAACAAATTTATTTATTATCTTTTATCCAAGGTTAATTCACTCTTTTTCAATGTTATATCCATATCCATTAAAAATGAGAAAGAATTAACTATATTTTGTTCCTCAATAATATGTATACATGCACTGGGACGTGCTACAACATGGGTAATATTAATAATATTAGTAGTAGTAATAGTAATATTAATAGTATTATTATTATTATTAATGTGTTTATTATACAAGCTCTCAGGATGAGTAGCTTTCACCGCCTGTTGTGAGGATTGAACCTAAGACACGAAGTCAGCTAACAACTTCATAACAACTGGCGTGTATCTACATATAGACACATAAATACACATAAGTATATATATGCATACACATGTATACAAGTATACATGTATCTTTGCATACATATACGCGCACGCACATGCACACATACATATGTATACATATATATGTATATGTATGTATATGTGTGTGCGCGCGCACGTGCGCGTATCTATATAAACATGAATCCATATGGTTCCCATAATATTTTGGGGCCCAATGATCAAGTTTATGTTGTTTTCCACCCAGAAACCAATGATCAAGCTGTATATGGTTTCTTCGATGAGAGTACATTAGCTAGAGTGTCAAAAATCAAGTTTACATATGTAGAGTAATGTAATTATGCATGAACTTTCACCTAAAGATGATCAGTCGATGGTGAAAATCTGAATATGAATAGGAGGTTTTGGAAAAGGAATTCAATATTTATGTTTGGATCTGTTTGAAATATACCTAATTTGAGAGAAGAAAGGACATGTAGCTGAGAAGAAAATTAGATAATATCATCACCAAATTATTGGATACACAACAGTGGAGTTGTTATTGATTGTACAAGTTAGTTTGATGTTGGATACATTTGTTAATATTATACTACATAAAGTCATAATCGCTTGACTGCATTTTAAATACTTTTAAGCAAAACAAAGAGATAATTAATCTTTTAATGAAATTGATAAATACTTAAAATAAAATAAAAGAATCAGGTAACCTGAAGGTTGATAGATAAGTTATTGTGATTTTATTTTTCCAATCACTGTGTGCATAATATGACTTCATATTAAAGTTAAATAGTGTTTTCTTTATTCAATTACTCTTAGCTTATCCACTAACGCTTATACTGTTTTACATGAATATTATATTTTAGGTATTAGACGGAATATGATGTGATGTTTCAAAACTATTGAAAATGAATGACTACATTAAAGTTGTAATAAGGCCTCAAAGAATTCGACTCTACATTATAACTGGTGTGAAGGAAGATACTGCCTTTGCCCCTCTTACGACTCAGTTATTGCACACAAAGTGAAATTAGTGTAGCTTTTGGTGAAGGAATCCGAGAAGATTGCAGGTTCCACATTACTTGCAATGGTTGCTGGCAGCATCATGTTGGAGGAGCAACCTATCTATAGAGGCTATTGGGTCGTTGGAGGTCATTGGGTCGATGTTCGTGGTGCAATGGCTATGTTTGTTTCCATGATGGTACAGATCTGAGATAATATAACCTAATAATTCATAAATAATCCCCATATTTTCCTCTCTTCTCTTTGGCAAAGGTCAATTGTTGATGGTTGGGTGGGGCATTATTAGAAATGCATACAGGCGCTCTTTTTTTAAATTTAGTACAATGATTTTAGTCGTAATTATATTCAAACCACCATTCAAATTGTGTTGTAGCTTACAGTTTGACATCATAGCTTTAAACATTGAGCTGAAAGAAAACATGGAAGAAAAACAATCTTAGTACACACACACATACTGACTGGAGAATAATGATCATATACTTGCTATATTTGGCCCATAATATCATATTGTATACTGAACAGTGCTAATGCTATCCAGTAAGAACCATCCAATAGTTGTTTTCTTCACTGAAGCATTAGATGGTTTACAAGATCCTAATCTCACATAACCATACCACTTATGTTCTTGGTTGACATGATACCTTGGAAAGATTTGAATGCAGTAGCCTTCTACTCCAGTGCAATGGCCAACGAAATTGTGTTTCTCCCATGATATGCTCATGAAAGATATTGTAATGGGTACATGTTTCTAGAAGTCATTCGAATTCTTATTCTTTACCTATCATATTAATGCAAAAATTGGTTTATTGTGTTGTTATATTAATCGTTAAAGCTGTAAGATTAAATAAAGGCTGAATTATGACAATGTTTGTTTGAAGTTATATGGATAAACTTTTTCTGTTTAATAATTAAACTAATGACAAGTGCAAGCTAACTCAAACCATGTTACTAGGTGTTCTCTTTGCATATATTTAAGTTACAGGAACTGTATTTTGCATTACTATTCAACGATATACATATGGTGAATGTATTTTTCATAGAATATTTTTCATTTGGCAAAGTTTATATTTTTGACATTTCATAGTTGATTTTTACAACTCATTACGACAGGGAGTTTTTTCATTTATATTGCAGAGAACTGTGTGTGTGTGTACAAATAGACATATGGCAGTGAAAATATACAAGGGGAGGGAGATTTTAAACGAAAGATGTGTGAAGAAGAAGCTGAAAATGGGAAGGTTTAAATGAGGGACCACTTTAGTTCATTTACAGTTTTAGTTCAAATTTAGCTGTATAGGTTGTAACTTGTTTCTTCTCACTTTGGTTCAAATTTTGTGCTTACAGATTACTTACAAGCTACTGCTATTGACATCACCCTTGAAAAAACATAGAGAAAAATTATTACATCAATTTAAATCCTACAAAATTTTATAACAATATTATGGTAAACGATAATTCGTAATCTATACACTAGCGTCAATTAGTTTTATACTTTAACAAATATTGAGCGTTCGTTATGAAGGAAGTATCATGGGAGGTGCTATCTTTATGGTTGAGAAGAAAAATTTCTTATATATTAACATGCTAATTTATTACTTTTTAAAATAGAGGCGATGCAAGTTTTTTAAGTTCCAAACTATTGAAAATGCTAATTTTAATATTTATTACGTTTCTCTACATGTTGATGTAATAGTTAATTACTCTCTTTACCAGTTTAATTATTTCCTAAAATAACTTAGTCTCATTCATGTTTTGATAAATGGATGATTTGTGCATGTATGCACATAGAAAATGCATCATTATGTACACATCAAGTCATTTCGTAAGGTTAAAATAGTATTAATGACAGTAAAACCATAGACCAGACTATCAAGCACTTGAATCAAGCTTTCTCCATAAAGGACTTGGGTGATCTACACTACTTTCTTGGTATAGAAGTTATACACAAATCAAGTTCAGAACTGTTCTTATGCCAGAGAAAATACATACTTGATATAGAAAAGAGCAAATATGGATCAGGCCAAATCTTTACCTACCCCTATGACTAGTCTTCTTCGACTCTCAAAAGAAAAAGGTGAAGCCATTGCAAATGAAAAACAATATAGAAGTATTGTAGATGCTCTGCAATACATTACTATAACCAGACCAGATCTAAGTTATAGTGTAAATAAAGTTTGTCAGTATATGCATAAACCTCTCAGCGATCATTGGAGAGCAGTAAAGCGTATCTTACGGTACCTGAAAGGAACTCTAAATCATGGTCTGCATTTTAACAACACATAGTAATTAAACATACAAGCTTACTTCGATGCGGACTGGGCTACCGACCCCGATGATAGGAGATCGACATTAGGATATTGTATTTACCTGGGTAGTAACCCCATCTCCTGGAGTTCCAATAAATAAGCTACTATATCTCGCTCCAGTACTGAATCTGAGTAAAGATCCATAGCCAGTACTGCAGCGGAGATTACTTGGATTGAATTGCTTCTGCATGAAATCAAAATCGATCTCAAAAATGTTCCTATTATCTGGTGCGATAATCTTAACTCAGTTTCCCTCACCACTAATCCAATTTTACACTCACGAACAAAGCATATCGAAATTGATCTATACTTTGTTCGTGAGAAAGTTATGAGTGGAAGACTGAAAGTAAATCACGTTCCAGCCTTCTATCAAAGAGCAGACATCCTTGCGAAGCCGCTGTCTATAAAGAATTTCATCAGATTAAACGAGGAGTTCAGAGTTAGAGGTGGCGGCGAAGGGACGAAGAGGGAAAAGAAAACCCTAGATCTAATTGAAGGGAGGAGTTAGAGTATGCGATGCTTCCAGAGCCTCAAGTATTATATTTGTGAGAGATATCTGCATATTCGGGTTTGGGCTATGTATTGAGCCCAATAACTCATTTTCTCAAATAAAATGTTGTACACAGTTCATATAAATAGATGTACAACTGCTATGCAATATTTCAATTAAATGAAACACAATTTCTTCTCAATAATATTGCTTTATACTACACTTCTTTAAGCTACAAGATTGAAAAATCCTTGGAGTTGGGATAGCCAATGGCGGGGAGGAAAAGCATTGGAGTGGAGCTTCGGCAGGTCTCCTGTCGCTAGGTCGGCGTAGGCGATGTTAACCTCTAAGATGAAGTTAAATTAGTGCTGAGTTTGGTTTTGGGATCAATGTAAGCAAAGGGGAAATGTCGTGGGTGTCGGTGCATGCAAAGTTGAGGATGCGAAGGCGGAGGGGATGGGATAGCCGGTGATGAACATGTTTCGTGGTAGGAGAAGTGCAGCAAGTCTGAGAAAGGATGTGCAATAGTAAAGGCGTAGTTTGGTGTCAGAAAAGAAGCACATGCTTAGCAGAGGAAAGAGAAAATTAAAGATATTGGAGAGTCACCATTTTTGATAATTTCAAAGCTTTTTTATATGTCATTATAATTATTATTTAACTTACCTAAATAATTGAATAAATTAATATATCTATATATATAACATTTTATTTTTTTTGAGTAAAATGAGTGATCCTCTCATGGAGAAGAGCACTCATGTAATTTTATTCCACACTTAATAAGGTGCTGCCTTTTGGAATTGGGCCAGCCCTCAATGGAAGTAATAGGTGAATTTTAATTTTTTAAACCATTTTGGACCTTTATTGGGCCTATGAAGTCTAATTTATTTAGAATATTTCTAAATTTATTTATATTATAATGTATATATATATATATCTTTGTGTATGTATCATATATATATATATGTGTGTGTGTGTGTATGCATATGTAATATATTAATCTGTGCAAGGTATAATATGCCCGTATATAGGCGTTGAGATTTATACTTCAATTGACACGTTAGCTCATCTAATATAAAAATATATTGTCTAAATGTATGTTTATATACTTACGTTTATATATATATAATGTTACAAATAAAAATATATATAAGGTGTATTTTTATTTAGTTAATTGTATGTGTATATATATATATAAACATAAGAATGAAATATTAACATTATATATATAACTATATGAATAAATTTAAATCATTTGTAAATTATATTACATTAGTTTATTTTCTATAAAAGCCAAAATCACAAGGCACATAAATATATTTTTTAAATATATATATATATATATTAAATATTTATATATGAGTATAAATAATATAACAGTATATATATATTAATGTTTTAAAATAAACAAAATATATATTTTGAGTATTCATACATATTAGGTCGTGCGCACGACATAGTTTTTTTAATTTTAAAATACATTTTAAAACAATATCTAAATAGATATTGTTTAAAATTAATATAATGATTATTTTCAAAACCAAATTTTAAATTTCAGTAAATTCTAAATGATATTTTGTAATTTTAAATGTTTAATATGTAATTCTATAATTTAATGCTAATTTTATTTTTGGCTATTAATTAAATATTTTAAATTAAAAAGTATATTTTTTTCCTACCTAGAGTTCTTTAAGTGTTAATTTAATTTTACAAAATATAAAGCATAATTTATATGATAAATATATATTATTATAGTTAGTTTACATAATTAATTGATTCAAATGATATTTAAATAATAATGATTATATATATATATATTGTTTCTAGCGAAATTATTACATCTATGAAACTTTATATATCAAATTTTATAACCATATATTATGTAAATATGATATAGTATTAAATTTATAAACTATGCATATACTTAAATGTTGAATAGTAAATTATTTAAATAAAAAAAATTTGTTTTTTAATGTCATGCTGACAATAGGTATATACAAGACAAAATATTTTTTTAGTATAAAAGAATATGTAAACAAAAAATTAATCTGATTCTGACAATATATTTATATATTAGAATCGTCCCTTAATTAACAATAATATATAAATGTTATAAACATTATATGATAATATTAATATTTAAAATTAGATTAGAAACATTATATGATATAAACATTATACGAGATTTGCTCCTCGAACTGATCTCTAATCTAGTAAAGTGCTAATCCCTGAACTAATAACCACCAGCTATCGAATAGAACAATATTTGATTTGATTTGAACTTGAATTTATGGGGTAGGAGAGTGTTGTGGTTCGGCCAGAAATAGTGAAAGACCGAGGCTTCAAAAGTCTTCAAAAAAAATGAGGTTTGAGATGCTTATATAGATGAGAATTTAGAGACAAATTAGGATCTAGATCCTCCTTTATCCCTTACCCATTGTCTTCCATCATAGCCATCCAAATCAAAGCTCTTTAACAAGTCATCATATAGCCGCATATAACCCCATTATAGCCGAATATGACCAGCCACTATATGGGATTCAAAACCATTTAAAGCCCGAACAAAATGTTTTACATTTAAATCCAATTTAAATGCTTACCGATATCGTATATCGATTAATATTTTATAACTTTTATAATTACGTTTAATAATATTTGTTCACCAAATAAAAATAAAATTTTATAACTAAAATTTTATAAATATTAATCAATTTATAACAATTAAAAGTTAATTAAATCGTTTGGTCAAAGGAGTGTTCCTCGTTTCAGTTGTGTGACTCATTAGGTGTAAATTTAGTCAGCGATTAATGTCGAACTTTTCGAATATTAACGTTCACACGTCACTTAGTAGGTGGAGTGACATTTTGACCAAATTTATTGCTTACTTCACTTTGTTAAAGTCCAATTTTACTTTGTATACTAGATTTTCATCATCCCAAAATTGCTCTAATATGATCAATCGCTTCTCGATACCTTATTCATATGCTCAAGCCATCAAGAACCATCTTCCTTCTCAATCTCAAGAACAGTTTATTCGTAATCCAAAAGCTAATTGGATCGATTCTAGAAAGGGAAAGAGCTTCTGTTTCAGATGTGGAGATCTCAATCATGTCACAAAACTTTGCCGAGACCCAATCAGATGCTTTGATTGTGGTGTCTTCGGTCATAAAAGAAAGGATTGTTCTTTGAAATCGGCCTCCTCTGAATTTTCTTCGCCATCGATTAATCATGGTTTTCAGTTTGTATTGAAAATTTTGAAACTGAAGGGGCTGTTACTTGATTATCATTGGTATATGAGAGATATTGGAATCAATTATTTGGAAGAGTTACCGAATCATTTCAACATTGTTAATGAGCCAAACATAGGAAAATGCTATAAAGAAAAATTTGGTAACCCAGAAGATTTTTTCGGTAAATCAGAATTTTGTGTTGTTAATTGGCGAATCTCTCCCCCAAGTTTAATTAATCATGGATTCCAGTTTTCTTTAAAATTTTTGTTTCTTAGGGGAATTTTGATTGATCATTTCTGGTATAATAAAGAGACAGGAATTAAGCTTCTTGACGAACTGTATTACCATTTCGACATAATAAACTCGCTAAATATTGGTAATGGATACATTGAAAAATTTGGTAATATCAATGTGATAGAGGACAATTCTGTTTACTCGATAAAATCTGATTTCACAGAGGATACCATATTAGATTCAAATATTCTTATGAAACCTGCTGCTATGGAAGTCAATTCGGGTTTTGATCCTTTGTTGCTAGATCCACTTGTTTCTGCTTATTCTGATGAGCCATCTTCATCATTGAATGCCTTGGAAATTGTTGAAGAGTAGCTAGAAGTTGTTGAATAAAGGGATGTCTTCACTCTTATTAATTGTAAATGTCGTAAATCTAAAGTCGGCGTTCATGATAGTTTTGAGATAACTTTATCCAATAAATTCGACTGTCTCTCTTTGGGGCCAGATTATGATAGTTCAGATGTTGATGGGAGTTTGGTGGTTATCTCTGAGCAATCTGGTAATGATATATTGATTGATTCGATCAAGCAGGTTACCAAGTCGCTAGGCAGTAATATTTCTGGTGATCTTGTGACTTTTGATATCGAGAATTTTGATGATTATTCGAAGAATGTTATGAGTATTGATATAGAGTTGGATTCAGCAAGTTTGTCTATGGAAGACTCAAATGTGGAAGAGAATTTAGCCTTTATTGACAACAATGTTTCCAAGTGTTATTCTGTTCTTGAACTAGTTGTTTCAAATGAAGAAGTTGTTTCAGGAGATGTTCGTTTGATCGAACTTGAAGTTTTTCGAGATTGGATATATATCTTTGAAAAGCAGAATGAGGATAACTTATCTATTGATCTTGAGTCTCGCATTTCTAGTGTGTTTTCAAATTCAACTTTGATTCCACTAGATGATGTGCACGCTGTCGATGGTGTGCATGGTGCACAGTTTCAATTCCAATTGAGGGAGTTTTTATCGATCAGGCAGTAGCATATACTTGTGATGCTTCCTTTCCATCAGTCGTAGGAAGGAATGTTTTCAATAATGAAGCAGACTTAGATGAACTGGATTATCTTCTGTCCTTCGATCATCAAAATGTGAAATTGCTATTGAGTTAGAGACCAGACTTTCTGTTGAGTTAGAGCCCAGACTAGATGATGTCACTGTTGTATGCGGAGAGAACTATTATGTTGCTTCTAAAACAGAATTGAAAGATGAGTTAGTAATAGTTGCTTCAGATGTTTTGAAGTCTGACAGGTTGGAGAATAATTTTTTGCTCTATCCCTAACTCCGCATCTTCGAAGAGAGGAGGGCGTAGGCAATTAGTAGCTTCTAGCGGTTCAGTTCGTCGAAGTGCTAGAATCCGCAACTATCAGTCTTCTCCTTTAGGTGAGTTACCTAGATCGAGTGCCACGAGTGGTACTACGTATCCAGGCTCAGGTATGAGCCCTACTTTAGGTAGTACGTTTTCTACTTATGCTTTAGGTAGTCTTTCTTCTGCTGAATTTAGTCAGCTAGCTCATGACACATCTTTTATTTTTACACATTATTGAGTTAGATCGGGAGTATATTAGATGTAAGGAATTAGAGAGGGCTAGTTCAGTTCATCTATGAGGATCTTGAGTTGGAACATTAGAGGTTTGAATGATTTAAACAAATGTGATAAGGTTAGTGTATTTTTTAAAGACTACTCTATAGATATCGCTTTACTTCAAGAAACTAAAATTAACTGTCCTGATGTTCGTTTATTTAGAAGATTAGGCGGTTATCACTTTAGAAAATGGGTTTTTTTACCTTCCGTTGGCTCTTTAGGGGGATTAATGATAGGTTGGCGAGATGGTTGTTTTAAATTACTTTAATGTATTGTTAAGCAACATTCTCTTCATGTTATCTTATTAATCTTTCTGATAACTCTTTATTAAATATTTATAATGTTTACGGGCCTAATTCTAAAATTTATTGGAGAATTTTATGGAATGAATGCCTAGAATTTAGATCCCTGGCCCCGGGTTCTTGGATTATGGGGGGTGATTTTAATGTTACGTGTTTCATTGGTGAGCGATTTCCTAGGGAAGGGGATTACTCTGCTATGGAGGAATTCGATCAATTTATTTTTAACTCTAATTTGATTGAAATTCCTCTTTCTAATAGAGAGTTTTGTTAAAGTAACGCTAGAGAGTCTCCATCCAGGGCTCTTCTCGATAGATTTTTTGTTAGTAATGAAATTGAGGACAAATTTCCAATCTGTAGAGTCAATGGCTTACCATATACCTTCTCTGACCATTGTCCTATTATCCTTTCTTGCGAGTATCATAAAGTTATTATGAACAATTTTAAATTTGAAAAGATATGGCTTTTGGAATCTAACTTTGTGAACTTAGTTATATGTAAATGGAATTCTTTGAGTTTCCATAATTTCAGAAATAAGGAAAATTCTGCAAAAGCTTTCATTTCTAAACTTAGAGATCTTAGGATTTTTCTTAAAAATTGGAACAAAAATGTTTTTGGCAATTTAAAAATTAAAAAAGATAATATTCTTAATGAAATGCTTAAAATAAAAAAGATAGAAGAATCTAGACCTCTAAATCCAGGTGAACGTAATGTTCTTTCTAATTTAAAAGTTGAACTAAATTCTATTTTAGAAAAAGAGGAGGTGATGTGGAAGCAACGATCTAGAATTCAATGGATCAACGAAGGCGATATTAATACCAAATTTTTTCATAATATTGCTAATGGCAGAAAATGTAGTAATACAATTAACTCTATATTTGTTAACAATATAGAGTTAGTTGATCAAAGAGATCTCAACAAGGCTTTTACTGACTATTATAAGGATATTTTTGGTTCTAAAATCAAACATAGAATCAATGTTAGATGGACAGATCTGTATCCATCGGATTCTATTGTTGATTTATTAGAGTTAGATAAATCTTTTACAGAAGAGGAAATTAGGAAAGCAATTAAAGATATACCAAGTGATAAATCTCCGGGACCTGATGGGTTTCCTATTTTATTTTATAAAACTTTTTGGGATGTTTTAAAATTTGACTTAGTTAATTTGTTTAATGATTTTTATAATGGTAATATTCAATTAGGGAGATTTAATTTCGCAAATGTTATTCTCCTACATAAAAAAGTAGGAGCTAACAACTTAAAAGATTTTAGACCTATTTTATTGATTAACTGTTCAGTAAAAATCATTTCTAAAGTTCTAGCAAATAGACTTAGTACAAGAATGAATAATTTAATTGATTGTTCACAATCGGCTTTTATTAAAGGGAGAAATATTACTAATGGAGTGGCTGTTGTTCAAGAATATAATAATTACTATTGTAAGAACAACATAACCTGTGCGATTTTAAAACTTGATTTTGCTAAAGCTTTTGATTCAGTGGATTGGGATTTTCTTATAGATATTTTTCATGCTAGAGGATTTGGACATAGATGAATTAGTTGGATTTTGACTTTGCTTAAAACTGGAAATTATAGTATTATGGTTAATGGTATATTAGGTAATAGAATTCAGTCAAAGAGAGGTTTAAGGCAAGGGGATCCCTTATCACCTTTGTTGTTTAACTTAGCCGATGATGATTTTGCTAAAATTATTAAAAGAGCTGTAGTTAAAGGATCTCTAGGAAATGTTGGCAATGACATATCGCGTAATGGTATATCGGTTCTGCAATTTGCAGATGATACCTTACTCTTTTCTTCTCATCTTTCTAGACACGTTATTACTCTCAAGTTTATTCTCTATAGTTTTGAGCTTTTATCTGGTTTAAAAATAAATTTTGAAAAAAGTTTAATTTTAATTTTAAATGATTTTGAAAAGGTAGAAAACTTAGTTGCTAATACTCTAAATTGCGAAAGTATGAATTTTCCTTTTGAATATCTAGGGTTTGTGATTAGACCTACCAAACTCAAGCATGATGATTGGCTTATTATTATTGATAAAATTAAAAATAAGATATCTAATTGGAATGGAAGATTTCTATCTAGAGCAGGTAGGCTAGTTTTAATAAACTCGGTTTTATCAGCCTTACCAATCTATTGGATGTCTATGCATTTGTTTCCAGATTGGATTATTGATAAAATTAGAAGAGATTTCTTATGGAGTGGGGATAATATTAATAACAGTATAAAATGTCTAGTAAACTGGGAAACTGTTTGTAAAGCTAAAAAGGAGGATGGTTTAGGAGTTATAAATTTGCGTAACATGAATTTGTTTCTTTTAGGTAAATGGCTTTGGAAGTTTAAAGATATAAACGATAACGCAATTTGGAAAGAGATCATTTCTAAATATTACTATAACAGTAATATCAAATTATACCAAATTGATTATTCATTTTCCCATAAATTTTCTAATTTTTGGAAAAACATTTAAAAATGTTATGATATTTTTAACTTAGGAACTAAGACGATAGTACATTCAGGAAATTGTACTTCTTTTTGGCATGATTGTTGGATTTCGATCTTGCCTCTTAAGTTTGAATTTAAGGATTTTTATGATATTAGTAACTTTAAGTATGCTTTAATTAATGAAGTTTACACTCCGGATAATGATCCGCCTTGGAATTTCAGTTTTAACAGAATTTTAGTAGGATCAACCCTTAGGCAACTTTCTTTGCTTTATGCCAGATTAAACCTTTATAATATTGATAATGATAATGATTTTATTAGTTGGGAATAGGATAAGAGTAAGAAATATACTCCAAATTCTTTTTATAGATTTATTAATTTTTCGGGTACTATAAATAACTCTTTTAAATATATGTGGAAATCTAATGCTCCTCCTAAATCCAAAATTCACATGTGGTTAATACTTCATGGAAAACTTAATACAATAGAATTTTTAAAGAGAAAAAACATTCAAAATGATACTAAGTGTTATTTTTGTAATCTACATCTTGAGGAAATTAATCATATATATTATGATTGTTTGGATTCTAATTACATCCTAATTAATACTCTTAAATTTTTTAACTTTAATATAATAACTAAAATTTTGGATTGTGAAGTCTACTGGAAAAATTATAGATTCAAATTCAATAAGAATATTAGATTTATACTAGACACTTTATTTATTATTATTAGTTGGTTTATTTTGTTTGAGAGAAATCAAAGAATTTTTAATAATAATAATAGTCATTTTAACAAATTGATTTTTTTAATTTCTACATTTTGTTTTAATTGCATTTCTAATCCCAAATATAAATTAGCTACAAATATCATTTTCAAACGGTATCTTAACAAGGTTAGTTATAATATTAACTTTTTTAAACATAACAATAGCTTTTATAGCACTAATAATGGTATTATTAATTATTTTCCAAATTTATTTGATGATCTCACTTTTAATCATAGCTTTCTTATAATTAAAGATAAATAAGTCAGATCCGTCTCAATTTTTGTTCTAGTCTCTGTTTGGTATTAGTTTTCAGTTTATTCATTTCTTTAGTTTTATTCCTTATAGTCTTATTTAGGTTTTTATTTCATTCCTTATAAATACATATATATGTATATTTACTATATAAATATACATATATATATATATATATGTATGTATGTATCATTCTAATTTTTTCCTTGGTCATGTGTTAGATACAGGTTTGGGAAATAGGATTTCAGGTTTATTTTGCAGGTTTCTCTTGTCTTCAGATTGCTGGATATTAGA
The DNA here is from genome assembly GCA_030737815.1 of Allium fistulosum. NCBI lineage: Eukaryota > Viridiplantae > Streptophyta > Magnoliopsida > Asparagales > Amaryllidaceae > Allium > Allium fistulosum. The sequence continues at coordinate 1,330,209,886 of CM060902.1, read as the reverse complement.
TTTTAGAGAGGTCATCAAAGCAGAGTTTCTTCATCCAGGACTTCTTGCATTTATCTCCTCAGATATAGGATTCTGCTATCTTCATTATGGAGTACTTTTTTAGGATGATCTATTCTCCAGTTTGACACTCCTTCTTCTTGATCAGAGCCTTCAGAGTGGCCTCTCTATTCAGCAGATCCTCTTCAGAGCAGATGTTCATTCACTTCTTCTGATTCAGACTTTTGGAGCTTTCTTATTAGTTTGAGTCGTCACTCAGTGTTTTTTTTCTTTCTCTAGTCTTTTTGGTACTTCTAACACCTTAATATCGGGCGGTGGCCATGCCGAAGCTTGATATTAAGGTGCGATGGGTGGTGGCCTTGCCGGAACTCATCTTAGGAGTAATTGAGATTAGTTATATGTATATTTGTTTTTGTTACCTGCCAGGCATGTTGGCAGCTCCTTATCCGTGATATATATATATATATTCACATGTGTGCTCTCCTCTATGCGTAGAGGATCACACATTTTTCCTCAATTTTACTTTGTTAAGCGTTACCTAGTTGTGACTTTTATTTACACCAATTCTCTTCGTTAAAACTATATCACTTTGGACTTGTGGAATTTGGTAATGGTCAAAATTCCAATATCGTCCACATTCAACTCTAAAGTCCAAACACTAAGTCCTTTGTTCAATAATAACAATTATTATTAACCGAAATGCTCTAGCTAGAGATTTTGACTTTGAGTTGACTCCAACTGACTGTGCTACGATTTAACTATAATCAAAGCGCAGTTCCATATTGAAGATCAACAACATTCTCAAGTCAAGTGAACTGTGTAATTTTGTCACATTGATATTTTCTGTTTGACCTTAGTTATATTAACTATAGCAACCCAGAATTTCAATCATTTGAATTTGGAATATTCATTTGATTTTAAATATTGAAAAGTTAATTTTATAAGTTAAAGAACTTATATTTCAAATATAGTGATTTATTTGATAATTAAATTGTTAAATTTGATATATGAAATTGTTTAAAATAATTGAATCTTGAATTTAATATAAATGAAAATGATTTCTAAAGTTGATTTAAATTCTATTTGAATAAGAATGAAGTTAGTAAACTTCCAAATTGGAATTAAAGGTGATTAAACTGATTTTGGAAATTACTCGTTTTAATTAACGTGTAAAAATAGCATTTTGGGGCACTGTCTCGGATTTCGACGAAACTAGTTTCATTGGATCCGTAATAGTGAATTATTGTATAACGTCGAATTTCATGTTGATCGGACGTATCGTTTAGTCGTGCGAGTTTGAAACGCGTAGAAATTTATTAAAGGAATTTAAATTAAAATAATTTGAATTTGAAAGTTAACTTTTGTATATGATGGAATTAGCTTCCGATATATATTCCATTGTGTTTGGAATAGGGTATAACATATAGAATGCTAGGCGGCACGCTTCGTTTGGAGTTTGAAATTTTCATGGATTAATAGTGTTTAAATTTTTTCTATATAAGGACATCCATTCCATTCATTTGCAAACCCTAACCCTACTTCAAACCAGAGCTGCCATTAAAAACCTTGAAATCAAAGGCCCATATTTCTCCGGTTGATCTAGGCATTTTTAGGCTTCGACTTCAACATGAAAGTTGGAGAGCTCGGTGAGGGGAGTTGATCCACGATCGTAGATTGTCGTATGGACGAAGACGACGGTGGAAAAGTTCGTGCGTTCAAGGCTCCAGTTTTTGGGTTCGTGATGTTGTTCGCGTGCAAGGCGCGTGGTGGCGCAACGAGGAGCGGCATGAGGCGGAGATGCGATGCGTGGTGGCTACTGGCGGACGTAGGTAGTGGTGCGCGATCGTATTAAAAAAATAAAGATGAGCACCGGCTTGGAGATTTTCGTTCGAGATGTAGGGAGAAAAAAGAAAGGTTTAACTATTTAAAACTTTAATTAACTTTAGTTAATTATCAATTAATTATCTCGTACGACCATTTATTCATAACTTTTCCGTACAAGTTTGGTTTTGAGCGTGACAAGTTGCATTTCGTATCAGCGACTACTACACTATTGTTTGCACAAAAAATGGGCAAACACCTCCAAGTCGTATGATTTAGTTGATTTTATGTTGTTTTTAGTGATCTGGGTGATTTATGCAAATATATAAAAAGCGGGGACTAAACTGTAAAAGACACACAGATTTATAGTGGTTCGGCCAGAATGCGCCTACGTCCACTTTATATGTTATTCTCCTTTACTGTTCAGATTACAAGTACAAAGCTTTGATACAAGTATATGAAAGTTGTTTGAAAGTTCTATCCGTGCTTGAGCTCTCAAACTTTTCCCCATTGTTGTACCCCTACCCCTCTATTTATAGAGTGGGGCTGGGGGTAGGGGCCTTGGATGTATATAGCTGTTGGTGGGCCTGGGCTGATGTGATCTGGCCTGGCATTGTTGGTTCGGCAGTGGTCGGTCCGGTGTAGAGTGGTGAGTGCGAATTGGTTCGGTAGTGGTTGGTCCGGTAGTGGTTGCATTCTTCTGGTTCGGTGATGAGAGGGGTGTGGATTGGTTCGGTGACGAGAGGAGTGTGGATTGGTTCGGTGACGAGAGGAGTGTCGATTGGTTCGGTGACGAGAGGAGTGTGGATTGGTTCGGTGATGAGAGGAGTTGGGATTGATCCGGTGGTCTCGGTCCGGTGATGAGTGGGCTCGGTGCGGGCTTGGATCGGTGGTGAGAATTCGCCCAACATTTGCCCCCCAAAGTGGGGTATATGCCTGTATATGCCATGATTTGTTTATTTGGACACCCCCATTCGACCGAAGTGCCGAACCAGTTGGTCCGGCTACCCTACTCTTGTCTATAAGTATGGGCTCCATGTCTTCGTCATTTCTTACTGTTTGAAAGAGCCGATCCAGATTCTTAACTGCCGAATCAGGTGAGGTTCGCCTCTACCGAACGGACCTTATGCTAGAGCTACGGAATGAGTTCGGGGAGCATAAGCGCCGAATGAACTTTCGCCTCGTACTACCGAATGACACTTTGGGGAGTACGAGTGCCGAATGAGGTTTCCGCCCCGAACCACCGAATGCACCTTGTGAAGTACGAGTGCTGAATGGTATTTGAGCCTTGGACTACCGAACGGACTGGGGAATATAGTGCCGAATGACCTTTTGCCTTGCTTTACCGAATGAATTCGGGAGTTTGAGTGCCGAATGACCTTTCGGCCTTGACCTACCAAATGCACTTCTATGTTTTGAATTACGAGTGAAATTCCAGACTACATACACTTGCTTGTTTATATCTCTACATCCCTTGTTCTAACAATGTGTTTTCTCATGTTGCAGATAATGTCTCACAAAGTAGAAACTCGTTTTAACAAAAAGAAATCTAAGGACCAAGGAGAGTCCTCCATAGTGCCCCCAGTTCAGGCAGCACCAGAACGACTTGGACGAACCCCGAGATCGCTAGTAGACGGTACGGTCCTCAAGAGCTCCTAAACTCACCGCCTGTCTGCTTTCCTAGCTCCCTCAAAGATGAGCAGCTTGATGTTATTTCTCGCTCTTTTGGGATCGACAGAGCGCATATGTTGTTGTCGGGGGAAGGAGCGATGCCGTATAACCCCCCTGAAGGATATTTTGCTTATATTAGGTATCACTGCATGTGTGGTGCCATCCCACCTATCAATGCTTGGATAGTCAGCTTCATCACATACTTGAAGGTGGCTCCTTTCCAGCTTCAGCCCAACTCTTATGCCACCTTGGTGAGCCTATTCGTTATATTCCTGAGGAGATACGGGCATCCTCCTTCCAACCAGGAAATCCAGTATCTGTACAACTTAAGAGGCTACAAGAAGGGGTCTCCGTATATTAGCTTGGAGTCGGCCGTGTCCTTCAAGCCAGTCCTGGATTTATACTCGAAGTTCAGCATGTTCAAGAAGGAATGGTTTTTTGTCAAAAATGACTCTGTTTCTTTCCGCCGCTTCACCTCTGGCTGTAAGTTGAATCTCATTTATAATTTCTTTGTTCTGACTGCAATACTCCTCCTTACGTGCTCTATTTCTTGCTAGCGACAGGTGGCTTTGCGGTTGTAGAGAACGATCGTTTGGTTCGGATGGCTGAGGAAATAGAAGCCATTCCGGGAAGGGAAAGGTCGGCTTCTTATTTGATCAGGAACGCTACTCTTCTGGGGCACAACCTGATTCTTCCATGTCAGTCTGTGGTCAAGCAGAGAGACACGGCTGAGGAGAGGGCCGCCAAAGCTAAAGGAGGGGCTACGGCGAAGAGCAGTAAAAGGAAACCCTTCTCGAAGCATCCAATTACCGGGGGGAAGAAACTTAAGAAGTCTTATGGACCCTCTCCCAGCACATGTACAGATGTCTCGGAGGAGGAAGATGTGGAGGAGGAAAGAGGCGAGGATGAAGGAGGTGAGGCGGAGAGTGGAAGTGGTGGAGAAGGTGATGGTCATAGCGATGATGGTGGCGACGGACAGAGCGGTGGTGGTACTGGGGCTTTGTCTTCTAATCAAGCAGGTGTGATCCAGGAGTGGACAGATGATGCTTTCTGCCTAGCTTTTGAAGGGTCGGAGGAAGGATCAGCTTTAGTGGAGAAGCCTAAGAAAGCTGACAAGGCCGAGATCGGTGCTGATTCTACTAAGAGCACTTCAGCTAAGGCAATTCCTGCGATTCAAGGTGAATTTTTGACTCCTGCCGACTCCATTTATGATAAGGATTTAGGAATATTTTATGGTCAGCTCCCGTACTGGAATGAGATCCATGACTTATTGTAGTATCCCACTTCTTCCCAGGGTTTGTATAACAAAAGTGTCTCCTTACTTTTCCTATCTTGATATATCTCTTGAATTATAGTTCAACGCCTGCTTGTAACACTTGGTTTTTGTCCCAGGAATGGGTAAAGTGGCCAAGACATCGGATGTTCAGCACCGCCTTGAACAATATAAGCTTCTTAGGGCTTCTACTAAGCCAAAGCCTCCGACTAACCGCCCTGGAGATGTCGTCAGCTACCGTCCTCTTCTTGGAGTTATCGAAGAGAATATCCAAAAGAAGAAGAGGAGTCGCTCCTTGTTTGAATCTCCACCTGGCCCTCATCCCCCGACTCAGCCTCTTCAGGATGTCACGGAGGAGAATACTGAGCTTATTCCTTCCCCGCACCCATCTGAAAATCCTACTGTTACCCCGATAGATCACCCTGGCTTGGCTCGTAATCCGTTCGCGGGTCATCCGGATCTGGATCCGGGTTCTCACGATATTTCCTTCGATGAAGTTACTGGTGAGCATCTTCTTCCTCGTAATCCTATGGTAAGGGTGCTTGATGAGGCTAAGTCCCTGGACCTTGATTTGCTTACCACTCGGGTTGCAACTTTGGGGGACGAAGCTAAGGCAAAAATCGACCGGGTTGCTGAGGAAGCGAGGAAGCTGATGGGGCATCATGCCCGACTGGTCAAGGCTGGAGAAGAAATCGGGAGTGCTAATATTCGACTGCGGTTAATAGTTTCCGACCAGGCCAAGCAGCTCGCTGATCAGGCCATCCAGATCTCCCAGCATGAGGCCGCCTCCAGGCGACTAAAGAAAACCATGGAAGAGGCTAGCAGAGCAGAGCTACGGAAAATGGAGGCTGTCTGTAAGGAACGGATTGACATGGCTATTACAACGGTGGATGAGGTTCGGAAAGCGGATCTCGAGCAGATACAGGAGTTGTCCGGGAAACTTGAAGCCGTAGAGCTTGCTCAAACCAAACTGAAGGAGGAGATGGATGCGATGAGGAAATCCTTCCAGGCTGACTGCTCGCGATACCGATCGGAGAGGGATGCCGCCATTACAAAGTTGTTGGCTTCTGAGGACCGAGTAAGGGAGTTTGAGGAGAACGAGGGGATAATGGATGAGATGCTTCAGGATATATACTTTCGCACTTGGAAACAGGGCAACTTATCTTGGATGGATGATTATCCCCGAGTCATGGCCAGGATTTATCTCAGGGCCCTGGAGGAGGCTAGGTCCGATGCAGATAAGGAGGGTGGCACGGCCTTTAGAATGGATGTGGTTACGGATCAATTCACCAAGGAGGAGAAGGTGGCGGTGAAAGAGGGTATGCGGCTGCTTGCTGCTAAGGAGGTTGGTGTGCAGTTGGAGGATGATGATCAAGGAGCAGATGCTGGTAAGTCTCCCCTTTTAGCTTTTCGTAACTTAGTTGCTTATTATTAATGAATTCTTTCCTTGATCGGACAAGCGGGACCTCTGGAGCACCAAATATCTCTGGTCAACATGCTGAAAGTTCCCACTCTGCGGTTAAGGAGATTTCGGAGGGCCAGCAGGACAAGGGTGAAGCTCCGATGCAGCCGACTCCTTAACTTGACCTGGATATCTTTTTGTTTACTTGACATTGCTGTCTACGTTAGTCTCAGAGCAGTAACGTAACTTTTAGGCTGTAATTATGTTACTTGTAATAAACGACTTTATTCTTGGTATGTAATTTTTAACTTAAGCTGATTCTGTCATATTTGAATGCTTTGTTCTTGCTAAAAATATAATTTCGTATCCTGCAATGTTAGTGTGATGTGCGAATAAATTATAGCTATGTATTTACTTATAAGGGAAGAAAGTACCGCCTTTCATGTTTCGGTCGTAGATAGTTGCTTTGAATGTCTCATACGACTGAGTATGGAATGCAGTTGATTAACTCATCATCCGATTATGAGTTCTTAGTGAGCGTCTCTTGTTTCGTGTCTTGTACTTTAGGGATTGTTATAGAGGATAGGAGGGAAGTTTTTTAAATAAAATTGAAATATGAGAAATAGTAAAACTTCCAATCACGGAAGGCCTGCGATGTGCTCAAGTTCGTGGCAAACGGGCATTGTAGTCACTTTCCCTAGCTGTGGGTCTTGGAGACATTTGTCACCCATCTTACGCCTCTGCGGGGAGTTTATCTTTTTTACCACAGCCGTACTTAAGACACATCGGAGCCGAGATCGCGCACAGTAACTACCCGGGCCATTATGGCCCGTAGTCGTGGGTATTATTCGATTTACCGTGGCCGGCTAGCATGGGTGACGATCGTCAACCGTGAACTACCCCTGGCTGGCCACACCTTATGTTGGGGCTTAAAGTAGGTTCATGGTTGCCGGCGAGCCGAACGCCGTAATGAGCTGCCTCGGCTATAGTCGGCCTTCTCGGTGGCTTATAATCGGCTCATTACAGTTGGCTTTAAGGGCCGATCGTGAGCAATGAGTTAACTCGCAGCAGAGGGATGCTGGAGCAAAAGTGTCTCATTGGCAAGGGCATAGATTCACATAGTACCTGTTAGGTCTTGTCCAGGTGAGGTTACGCCATGATGTGTCTTGAATGGAAATGCCATTACACAGGATTTCGTTCAACATAAAAGGATAAAGTTAACAAGCAGCCAAGATATAAAGGAACAAGTTAAAAAGAGACAAATTTTTTTTAAGTGGTTCGACGCGAAAATTCCTACGTCCACTGATTCTCTTTGTTAATTCACTTCATATGGGCAGTACAAGTTAAGAAAAGTATCGACGAAGGTGTTGGATGTTCCATGCCCTCTGGAACACCTCCCCGTCCACCGTTGACAAAATATAAGCTCCATTGTGGAGATCTTTATGAATTACATATGGTCCGTCCCAGATTGGATCTAGCGCTCCGGGGCATGGGAAGATTCACTTGAGGACAAGATCTCCTTTTTTTAAGCTACGATGCTTGACTTTGGAGTTGTATTGCGTTGCCACTTTTTGCTTATGAGCTGCTGCTTTGAGGGCTGCATCATTTCTTCTTTCCTCAATTAGATCCAAAGACATGTGGAGGAGCTCTTCGTTCTCTTCTGGGTTATAGTGGATCCTACGGTGGGAAGGCACTATAGTTTCAACTGGGAGCATAGCCTTCGATCCGTATGCCAAAGAGAAAGGAGTATGCCCCGTTGATGTTCTGAAAGATGTGCGATAGGCCCACAGTGCCGTAGGAAGTTCATCCACCCAAGCGCCTTTTGACTTTTCGAGTTTCTTTTTGATTAGAGTTTTGAGAATTTTGTTGATGGCTTCGACTTTTCCGTTTGCATGGGGATAAGCTACGGACGAGAAGCTTTTGTGAATTCCGTGCTCTTGGCACCAGTTGGCGAACTCCTCGCTGTCAAACTGAAGTCCATTGTCCGATATGATTTTAAATGGGACTCCGTACCTGCATAGAACATTTTTGATCAAGAAGTTAATAACTTTTGCTGAAGATACTTTATTTAGGGGTTCTGCTTCCACCCATTTGGTGAAATAGTCGACTGCCACTATAGCATATTTGGCTCCGCCTCGGCCCATTGGCAGTTCGCTAATCAAGTCAATTCCCCATACTGCAAAGGGCCAAGGGCTGGTCATTTGAGTAATCTTAGTTGTTGGTAGCCGCAGAATCTTAGCAAATTTCTGACATCTGTCACATTTTTTGACGAAGTCTAAGGCGTCTTTGTTTAAGGTGGGCCAGAAATATCCATATCGGAGTATCTTCTTTGCCAGAGTTTGCCCTCCAGTGTGATCTCCGCAGCTTCCTTGATGGATGTTGGATAAGATTTCCTTTGCTTCCCTTTCGGCGACACACCTTAATAAGGGGTTAGAGAAGCCACGCCGATAAAGGGTGCCTTCTTGTATTGTGTAGCGGGAAGCTCTCCTCAAGATTTTCTTGACTTCGTTACGCTTGTCGTGCAGTATACCGTCTTGTATGTATTTTTGGATGGGAGTCATCCAAGTTTCCTCTCTGATTGCAGCTATCAGATTCACCTGCTCGAAACTCGGGGTCAGTTGCTTTGAGATGGCCACTGCTCCAGAAATAGTGTCGTCTCTCATGCTAGCTTGCTTTGCCAATCCGTCGGCCTCTTGGTTTTCTTCCCGAGGGATGTGTTTGATTAGATAGTGATCCAATTAATCGAGAAGCAGCTTGGTCTTCTTTAGATATGTTGTGAATCGTTCTTCTCGAGCCTGAAATCCTCCTAGTATTTGATTTACAATAAGTTGAGAATCACTATGAAGACATAAAGAACTGGCCCCGATCTCTAAGGCAAGTCCTAATCCAGCTATCACCGCTTCATACTCTGCATCGTTGTTGGTGGCATCAAATTTCAACTTTAGAGCATAGTGTAGCTTATTTCCTTGGGAGTGATTATTACCACACCTGCCCCTGAGCCTTGTTCGTTTGACGCTCCATCCACAAAGAGATTCCACTTGATGTCTTCCGCTATTTCCGATTGCTCCTTACCTTCGTTGGTAGTGAATTCAGCGATGAAATCGGCCATGGCTTGTCCCTTGATGGCGGTGCGAGGATGGTAGGTGATATCATATTGACTTAGTTCAATGCACCATTTAAGTAGTCGCCCAGAAGTGTCGAGACGATGGAGTACCTGCCTTAGCAGTTGATCGGTCAGAACTCTGATGGAATGAGATTGGAAATAGTGACGCAGTTTCCGTGATGTGATTAGTAAATAGTACACTAGTTTCTCAAGTTTAGGATATCTGGCTTCCGCCCCTGTAAACCTCTTGCTTACAAAGTATACTGGCCGCTGCGTGTGTTTGTCTTTTCTCACCAAGGCGGCGCTTAGAGCATGAGATGACACAGCTAGGTATAGGTATAGCTCTTCGCCTTTGTTCGGAGTTGAGAGTACTGGTGGTCTCTGGAGGTGTTCGATTAAGTTAAGGAAAGCTGTCAAGCATTCGTCAGTCCATTCGAACTTTCCTTTGTCTTTCTTTAGAGCTTCGAAGAAGGGGATGCATTTGTCAGTTGCTTTAGAGATGAATCTTCTTAGGGCGGCCACCTTCCCATTTAGGCTTTGCATTTCTTTTCGGGTAGAAGGTATCCTGATATCTTTCAGAGCTCGGACCTGTTCAGGATTTGCTTCAATTCCTCTGGCATGGACGATGAATCCCAAGAACTTTCCTGATGATACTCCGAAGGAGCACTTTAGAGGATTCAGCTTCATTCCATATTGGCGAAGTACTTGAAACATCTCGCTCAAGTGGCTTACGTGATCGCCGGCTTTCCTTGACTTTACCAGCATGTAATCCACATAAACTTCCATAGTTTGTCCTATTAGCCCTGCAAACATCTTATTGATGAGGCGCTGATAGGTGGCTCCTGCGTTTTTAAGTCCAAAAGGCATTACTTTGTAGCAGTACAATTCCCGGTCAGTGATGAAACTAGTGTGGTCTTGATCGGGAGCATGCATAGGAATTTGGTTATATCCTGAGTATGCGTCCATAAAAGATAAGAGTTCGTGCCCGGCCGTGCTATCGACGAGCTGGTCGATTCGGGGAAGTGGGAAGTAATCCTTCGGGCAGGCGTCATTTAAATTGGAGAAGTCAATGCATGTTCGCCACTTCCCATTAGCCTTCTTTAATAGTACCGGATTGGCGATCCACTCCGGGTAGATGGCTTCTCGTATGAAGTTATTGCCAAGTAGGTTTTTTACTTCTTCATCGAGGGCTGCTGATCGTTCTGCCCCTATACTTCTCTTTTTCTGTTTTACTGGCGCCTTGGTAGGATCGATGTTTAGTACGTGGCATGCTACGTCAGGGGAGATTCCAGTCATGTCAACGTGTGACCATGCAAATACATCCAAGTTGTGGCAGAGAAAATCAATGAGTTGTTCCTTCAATTCTGCTTTTAGTTGGGACCCGACTATCAATAGTCTACTCGAGTCATGTTTGTCCACAAATACAAATTCCATAGCCTCTGCAGGCTTGGCGGTGGCCTCCTCCTCTCTGTCCCTGAGGTCTAATTCATTGAAAGGGTCACTGGTATATCGAAGAGGAGGGGCTTTCTTTAGTTGCTATGCTTCCAAACTTTTCGTGCAGAGGGCAGTCTCTACACTCTTCCCTATATCCTTCCTGCGGTTATTGCGGAGTTCAGTTACACAGCAATCTCGAGCGATGTCCTGATCTCCCTCTACTTCCCCTATTCCATTGTCCGTTGGAAATTTCATCTTCAGGCACCATGGGGCCAGGACAATTTGGAAGTCAAACAAGGCTGGCCTTCCTAAGAAGGCGTTGTAGGCCGAGTGGTTTTCTATCAGCACAAATGTTTGTTTCCGCACAATGGTGCAGGGATGACTTCCAATTTCAACAAAGAGGTCCAGTCGCCCGAGGGGCATCTTCGCATTTCCTGTGAAACCGTGTAGTGGTTTATTGCAGGGAAGAACATCCTTTAATGACAGCTTCATTTTGTCAAAGGCATGCTTGAATAGGATATTTACTGAGCTTCCAGTGTCTACTAGAATTCGGAAAACTTCGGCTGGACCGAGCCGGGCAGAGATAACCATGGGATCCGTGTGAGGGTACTGCCTTCCCTCCAGGTCACGCCTACTGAATGTGATGTCACCATTCTCTATCCGCTTCGGGTGGTGTTCTTCTATAATAGAATTGACGCATTCTTTATTGTTTCTAAGTGACTTTCCGTACCTTTCCATCTCTACCCAGCTTTCGTCGGCGATGTGTGGCCCTCCCGAGATGGTATGGACCACTATCTTCTCTTGACTGGAGCCGCTGGTGTTGCGATTTCCTCTGCCTATTTCTGGGGAGGGTAGCCTTGGGTTCCCATTGGCAGGAACTGGAGTCCTGTTCTGATCTTTTACATAGCATTCTAGTCTCCTTCTTCTGATGTGTTCTTCAATCAAGTCCCGGAGATGATGGCATTCGTTGGTATCATGCCCATGGGATTCGTGGAAGCGGCAGAATTTTCCAGACTTAATTGCATTATCTGATTCCTTCTTGTGCGGGGGGGGCGTTTGTATTTAACTTCGTCTTGAGTGGCCAGGAAGATGTTTTCGATCGTTTCATTCAAAGGGGTGTAAGCGTCAAATCTCGGTCCTGGCCGATATAGACGCTTTTCTCCCTTCTTGCCCCCAGCATTGTCTCTAGAGTCATTTCTTCGAACGTCCTTTGCTACAGCGGGCGTATTGCCGTGAGCTGCCTTATTTTGTTGCCCTGACTGCCCCTCAGTGGTAGCGTCTTCAAGTCTCATATATTTCCCAGCCTCATGGAAGAAATCGGGTAAAGTAGCTGGTTTTTCTTTTGTCAATCTTCTAGCAAATTTAGTATCTGGATGCACCCTACTACAGAGGGCTATTAAGATAAGCTTCTCATCGGCATCTTGGACTGCGGCCGCTGCGGCATTGAATCGGTTTAGATATTGCTGCACTTTCTCTCCAGGTTTCTGTTTGATACTGGATATGGAATAAGCGTCCTTGGGTTGCTTCACATGAATGCGGAACTGGCTGATGAACTTTTCTTTCAACATTTCCCATGAGCTGATGGATCCTTGGGGTAGATGGCAGAACTAGGAGGTAGCTAGATCTGCTAAGAATAGTGGAAAGCATTTGCACAGTACTCCCTCTGTTGCTCCGCTCATAAGCATATGCTGTGTGTATCTCTGTAAGTGTACAACGGGGTCAGAGGTTCCCTTGTAAGGTTCCATTGTTGGCATTTTCCATTCTCGGGGGGTGATGGCAATCTCGATATTGCGGGCGAAAGGGCTGGTTACCCTCGCGCCTATCCCTCGATCTCTTTGATCCCGTTGGACGCACTCTCTGAACAAGCATGCCATCCTTTCATCAGAATTTGGAGTGGAAAGAAATGAGTTCGGTTCTTCTCTGTGGGATTGATTCCGTCCAGATGACCTGTAGGGATGGTATCGTCTATCATTCCTAATATATTCCAGTGGCTATCTTTGGTCTTCTGGGAGCATGCTAGGGTCAGCCACAGCTGGCACTTGCCTTGATCTTCCCCTGCTGGGTTCTGATCTAAGCACTTCCTCGGGTCCAACTTCGGGCTGGACTCTAGCTCGGCCCCGTTCATTGGCGTTTCCGTGGTTAGGCAGCATGACAGGCTCAGCTACGGTTGACCTTCGCCTGGTACCTCCCCCGTTGGGTTCGGTTCCAAGCGTTTTCTCGGGTCGGCGTTTGAACTGAGTTCGGTCTCGGCTTCTACCATGGCCGCTTCTGTCGTTAGCTTCTTCGAAGAAGGAAGATCTTTGTTGCCTCCGAGGTCCTACAGACTGGGACTCACCCCATGATTCAGTATTGCGGTTGGACTCTTCAGCATCCCTTAAGCGTGACATTAGTTGGTCCACCAAGGCTTCCTGTTGGGATGTGAAGCGGTTAGTCACTTCAGCCATAACCCTATCTAGATCTGCCCTAGTAATTGCTACCGGCTGTCCCGTTGCAGGGGTTGTCGGATTTGCCTGACCTTCATTTGGTACTGCTGTTGGAATGGGATGATTTACTTGATCTGTGATCACTAGATCTGGAATACTGCTAGTTGCGATGTTCTTTCCTTTGTTAACGTCTTTTTTCTACCTGGGAGGCATGTTTTCCAAGCAATGAACGACGCTATTAGGAAGAAGGTTAAGTGGGAGAAGCTGAAGCTTCGAGCTCCCGTCTCTTAGTGAAAGCACCAAAAATGTTTGCACAAAAAATGGGCAAACACCTCCAAGTCGTATGATTTAGTTTATTTTATGTTGTTTTTAGTGATCTGGGTGATTTATGCAAATATATAAAAAGCAGGGACTAAACTGTAAAAGACACACAGATTTATAGTGGTTCGGCCAGAATGCGCCTACGTCCACTTTATATGTTATTCTCCTTTACTGTTCAGATTACAAGTACAAAGCTTTGATACAAGTATATGAAAGTTGTTTGAAAGTTCTATCCGTGCTTGAGCTCTCAAACTTTTCCCCATTGTTGTACCCCTACCCCTCTATTTATAGAGTGGGGCTAGGGGTAGGGGCCTTAGATGTATATAGCTATTGGTGGGCCTGGGCTGATGTGATCTGGCCTAGCATTGTTGGTTCGGTAGTGGTCGGTCCGGTGGAGAGTGGTGAGTGCGAATTGGTTCGGTAGTGGTTGGTCCGGTAGTGGTTGCATTCTTCTGGTTTGGTGATGAGAGGGGTGTGGATTGGTTCGGTGACGAGAGGAGTGTGGATTGGTTCGGTGACGAGAGGAGTGTGGATTGGTTCGGTGACGAGAGGAGTGTGGATTGGTTCGGTGACGAGAGGAGTGTGGGTTGGTTTGGTGATGAGAGGAGTTGGGATTGATCCGGTGGTCTCGGTCCGGTGATGAGTGGGCTCGATGCGGGCTTGGATCGGTGGTGAGAATTTGCCCATCAACTATGGAGTTGGATTGGATACATTCGGAGTTAGTAGGAATTTTGGGTTAAATTGAATGCCCGTTCAATTTTAATTCAAACCGGAGCGCTTAGCCAATTTCTAGAATTTTTGTAAGTTAACTCACCTCTCTGGCCTGCTTATGTTTTTATAAAAGTGGGAATAATTTTATTTATATTGTTTGTTGCTTGTTTGGATGATATACTATATTTATTAGTTGGTTTGGGTATATTCCCGCCTACTGGAGCGGATGAGACTCTATTACTTTCCCATGTAAGAGTGGATGACCCCTTGTATACGAATCCCGCCTCGAAGCGGTTGATTTTTATATTATTTGATTATATGCAGTATGTGATGCAGAGGGACAGGTCGGAGGGATCCAACAGGATTCCTTACACTGTTGATTTTACTTTACATATATATTGATATATGATGTGTTGGATGCCATATTTGATGAAATGGATTTGTTTTGCTTATTTAGTGCTATGGTAGCACTGAGCCATATTTTTACCATTTTAAGTTCTTGTAAAATAGTGATTTTGAATTGAAATGATTTTCAAAGTGATTTTGGAAGTATATATGTTTTAATCATTTTTAAATTATTATAAGGAATGAATTTATTTTTAAACTAATAAAAAGTATGATTTTTGATGTTCTAAAAATATGATTTTGTGTGAAAATTTTTAATTAGAGATTTTTGGGATTTAGAAAAGCGATATTTTATAAAGAAATGGATTTATAACCAAAATTTATAAATGTTTTGTAAATAGATTTGAATTTTATTTGGTAAATGGATTTATGAATGGATTTTGGAAATAAATTAATTTTATAAAGAAAATGGATTTTATGAATAAAGAATGATTTATAAATAGAATTTTATAAATAAAGAGATTTTATAAAATAGAAGTTTTATAAAATAGAAAGGAGATTTATAAATATAGTTTTATAAATATGGAAATGATTTTTGTTGAGATTTAAATATGGATTTTTATGTAAAGAAAATATATTCATGTTTTTAAGAGTTAAAATAATCATTTAAAGGAAAGTTTTGAAAGTAATATTTTGATGGAGTTAATGGTTTTGAAAGTAATTTATCCTTTTAAAAGTAATGTTTTGGAAATAATAATTCAAAATGGAATTTAATGGTTTTGAAAATATTTAGAATGTGATAGGTATCAAAAACATAGAGTTCGACATTTATTGTTGTAATAGACGTTTTCGAGGAAGTAAGGAAGGCACGGACTATGACACTGTTGTTATAGTAAATGTTTTCCGAAAGGAAATGTTTTATATAGTATACGAGATATATATATATATATCATTAGTAAAATCCCTATACTAATGTTTTGGTTTGTCGCAATGATGTTTTATGCAACATTAATTTTGACCTAATAAATGTTTTTTTGACCTTCCATTGTGAAATACACGAATTGGTTCTTATGATCGTACTAAAGGCTTGGTGGTGTAGGAGCATTGCTTCCTATACTTAACATCCGTCCGGAGGCATACGAATTATAGAGTTGTATGGTTAAAGAAATCAATTTGGCGTGTCTCCAAAATGGTGGTGTTATTAAATATGCTTATACCATTGATATAAGTATATGGAAATGTTTTCCAATATCAAAGATTTGAAATGGTTTTGAGGATATATCCTTTTAAAGATAATTTGAAGTAAATATTTGGAAATTGGTTTAATTAATAAAAGATTAATTAAATGGGCCCAGTGACTGCTTATGTGCTAGATATTGTTTGTTGCTTTGATAGTTAAATACCGACTATCAAAATTTGGTCATTTTTGGTTCCTTGACTTGATGTGGGAACTGATTAGTTGTGCACTTAGCAGAGAACCGATTGTGACGACCCACATTTCGGAAGGGTTAAATTGACAATAATCCACACATGTCCGACTTAAACAATCCGGAACATTGATAATCAATGGGGTTAATTAAGAAAAATAAGAAAAGAAGAAGAAAACAAACACAGAATCTCGCAACGGAACGATAAAATATAATAATCAAATAAATAGTTGATGAAGCTGTTTACTATACATTTGATTATAATTTATACAACATTTATCAAAGTTATTTACACATCAGGGATAAATAAATAATGCAGCAAACAACATGATGCAGGGATAATAATTGTAGTAATATACCAAATCTTCGTCTTCGTCCTCCAGAATATTCTTCAATGCGCTGAAAAAATTCAGGGCTGACCCAAGCGTAATAAAAAGACAAAACACTCGAGTCAGGACTAAAATATTCTTATGTGAGTCAAATCGATATCGCATGTAACATGAGTGTAATAGCGTCAGAGGTGTTTACGGGATTTCACATCTCCTATCCAGTGTATAACGTGCGTGCAATAACTTAAGAGATGTTACGAGATTTTCCATCTCTTAAGGATCCATCAAAATATTTATATATAGTAGAATACGCTATATATATAATGTCTAGTCAGTAAAATAAATATATTTCTTAGCGTTAAGGCTTTACATTGATCCTCTTTAATGAGTTTTTAAGCATTGGCGTACAGTTTGCATTTGACACCACCAGTAGCACGTCTGTAGTCAGGAATGCACCGTGATACGACAACACTAAACCAAAATCATATGGGTCTCGTATAGGGATAAAGTATGACAAGACATGTTAGGCAATGCCCATGGTAGGATACTACCAGTTTACCCTTTCTGGCTGGTGGTAACGCATCATAGCCAAGATCGCCCACCGCGTCCAACACTCCCATAAAATCGGAGGGTGCACACCAATCAATCACAATGTAAATGATGGTAATACGAAGAAGTGTGTCTGCTTGGGGTAGCTAACCCACTTGGTCGATATGGCTCCTGTTTTAGTAATTTCAAACTGGCACAAGTGCCAGGCTAATCCATCATCGTTCTCTTTCTTCAAATCCAACAAACGACTCCAAATCCAACCACTTCGTTCTGGATCATCACTCCACGTACATAGTTGTTAAAGTGGTTTCGGTATCGACAGAGAGTATGCCCATATCCGGCCCCGGTCTCTTTAACAACCAAACGACGTTTTACACACCTGTTGGTACTTTTACATTTCGAAAACAGTTCATACTTGATATCCAAAATATCATATTCGCTTAAAATCAAATCCATTGCGAAATCATCATATTTACTCAAAATATACCATTTCACTTCAAAAATCATTTTCGCCTGAATATTTCGATTTCGCTTCCAAAATCGTTTCGAATTTCAATTTAGGTTATAACTTCATTTTAACCCAATACGTATTTAAGTCCAGGATTTAAATATAAACACTCCTTTGACCAATTTGAATTTTTAGAAAATAGTTTAAATAATTCTAAAATAGTTTAAATAATTAAAATAGTAAAAATAGATTAAATGGTTTAAATAGTTTTATATAAATTAGTTTAAGTATTAAAATGGTTTATATAACAAAATCGTTTGGAAAATCCAAAATGATTTGAATATTTAAAAAGATAAATTTAAGTAGTTTATATCAAAATAATTTATTTGACAATAGTTTCAAAGTCAAACCGATTAAATTTCCAATTCAAATCACTTTTGAATTTCCATTTCAATTTTTATCAATTCCAAGTTCGATTTTCAAAACATCGATTCAAACCATTTAAATCAAATTCACTTTCAATACCCAATTTGAAATCCAAATAGTCAAACATAATTCAATTCTGAGCTCAATTTCGAAATAGTTGGATTTCCATAAATTCGATTTTTCATTTCTTAAAATCATTTTAATACATTTCAAGTCAAAAATTTTAAAATCATTTAATTTAACCAATCCGGTGTTCGTATATAATTTTATATCCTATGGCCAAGTGATCAGTTATTTCAATTTAATTTCAGAGATGGATATATATCATTTCAACCCAAATCACAGTGTCATAGGTATATATCATTTCAACCTATTTCTTAATTTATTCGAAATAATTCAATTTACAATTTTATATAATGTAAATAACATACAAGTTGATAACATGATATATCAAAATAAATAAACATCCAAACCATCCAAACATCAGTCAATAGCATCCATCACAATCAATCATCCAAACAGTCAGTAAATCACAACAATTAATATCGGGTAGTTTACTGGCAATTAAATTCCAGTTTCAAATTTGATTGTCAATTTTTTTATTTTTAACAGTTAATTCAAATGACAATTTAGATGACAATCAAATTTATCAAACAACTATCAATAAATTTATATCACTTCATAAATTCAAATTTAACTAGCATAAAAATATTCTAGTACGTTGTGAGCGTCATAAAACACTCACCTTGAGTTTTAAATTTTAAATCAAATCGAACGACGTTCGATTTAACCTAAAATTTTAAATAGCTCCAATTGATTCCAAATTAGTTCTAGAACATAGTGCTCATCGCCATGATTCTATCGCCGCTTGTTTCATCCAATTTTGACCTAATATGCGAAAGATATGTAATTTATAAGATTTCACGAATTTAAACAATATAAATTTACAAATCCTTTTTTATTTATTATTATTCTATATACCCAAATCTGCCGTTCATCCCTCAGCTCGAAATCTGGCCGCTCCTATTGTCTTCTATCGCATTCGCCTTTAGGAACAAATGAAACCCATACGTAACTCGATCAACCGATAACCGCGACCACCATGTCCATCTAGCAATCGATCGGTCACCACGATGTGAACACTCGTCCTCCACTCCACCCACGCCCAGAAACTCGGCGAGCTTGGTCACCCCTATATGCGCAGCTAACCCTATGAACGGCTAGCGAACGCGAGTGATTTAATGCGGCCGCGTTTCTCCGATTCAAATCTTGACCAATGGATGGAAAGGTCTTGACATGCTCTATGACATACTAGTTGGAGGTTTTCGACAAAAGTCGATGGATGGAGAGAAAATGAGGGGGAAAAGATGGAGGTTTTCGGCCATTGGAAAAATATAGCGGCGGTTGGAAGATAAAGTTAGGGTTTACTGTGCAAGCGTATATATATACGTGTAAACCTATTATTTTAATATTATTCTCACTATTCACATATTTTTCCGGAAGAAACCTAAACGAAGCATGCCGTCTGGCGTTTATAATGTTTTAGTACTATTCCAAACACAATGGAACAAGTTTCGAGGCCTAATTCAATCTTAAGTGGAATAAAGCTTTTTGAATCGAATTAAAATATCAAAATTTTCATATTAATTTCAACATGTTTTTATCCCGTATAACCAAACGGTAACTCCAAACGCTACAAAATTTGAAATTCGATAATAATACACTATTATGGATCCAATGGAACTGGTTTCGTCAAAATCCGAGACTGTGTCCCAGAAGGCTATTTTTACTCGTCAATTAAAATATAAAATTTTCAATTTCTAATTATTCACTTTTAAATTCAACTTTAAATGTTAATAGTCTTCTTTGTTATTTAAATAAAATTCAAATCAACTTCTGATATCATTTTCAATCATATTAAATTTAGAATTCAATTATTCAAATAATTTCCAATATTAAATTTAAACAATTTAATTATCCTATAAATTAATATAAATAAATCATTAAGTTCCAAATAAGTTTTATTTATCAATATCATTTTATTTCTATCTAAATAATTCACAATTATTATTCAACTTCAGTTATTGATTATAAACCCAGGTAATATATATAATTTCATTTCAATACTCGTTATCGCCAAATCTTCGAAATTAGTTTATTTCAAAATTTTATTCAAGTTCGTATCCAATAACTTTACTAATAATTCATTAAATTTTTATTTTTAACCATTTTTATTTAAGAATTACATTAAATTTAATAATTTAAAATAGCTAAAAATACGGGTCGTTACAATCTCCCCGACTCAAAACTTTTCGTCCTTGAAAAGGAATTAAGTAGAGAATTTTACATTTGATATATTAAAAAAATCAACTTATAAAACATTAAATGTCATTTGCAAAACTATTACTACGCCACTTCGATCGGCTTACAGAATTTACAATTTAGTTATCAAAACAAGTTATAAAAATTTTAAAACTTCAGAATTTTTCTAACACCCGAATTTACGGAAAATTTCGGCAGCGTCTCCTTTGCGCGGCTCGATCGGAAATTTGTTCCAATACAATATATAACAGAAATAGATATCAAATATACCAAATATACATCTCATCTCAATGATGAGGCATCCCGAAGGAAAAAATATAATATTATGGTATATGATCCGAGATATGTACCTTATTATTAATAAAACGAGTGGGTTCGCTGGTATTAAGCAAGCAAAAGCATATAAAATCCGTGTATACATCCAAACGGTCTTCGTATGTACCTATCTCAACTCAATTTGGAATGTTAGTCGCTTATAATAAGATGTAGAATATGAAGCTATGTGAAGTAAAAGAAGAAAAGGTCGCGCTACTAAGAACCTAACAGAAGAAAGATCAGAATGAATGGTTGGATCAAACGGAGAATGCATAAATAAGCAGCGATGACGATGAATGAGAATGACTTAATATCAAAAAAAGAAGAAGATAAGTTCACTAAAGTATAAAACATGCATTCTGAATCCAAATCTCAAGCAAGAGCACAAACACGCAACCATACAACCATCATATGCACTCAAAACAATTAAAACAATGATTTACAACTAAACAAATCATCCAACAATCCATATTCATTCAATTTAATTCATAACCATCGCTACTTACATTTTAATGTCAATATTTAATTTATACACTATCTGTAACGACCCAGAATTTCTGTCATTTGAAATTCAGATATTTAATTGATTTTAAATATTAATAAGTAAGATTTGTAAGTCGAATGAATTAAAATTCTAATATAGTGATTTAATTGGATAATTAAATTATTAATTTAATTTTTGAAATTCCAGAAATAATTGATAATTGGATCAAATGTGAATAAAAATGATTTATAAAGTTATATTAAATCATATTGGAGTTAGAATGATGTTTGTAAACTTTTAAAATTGAATTAAAAGTTAATTTGTGAAAATTGAATATTTTAATATTTAATTGACGAGTGAAAATAGTCATTTTTCAAACAGTCTCGGATTTCGATGAAACCAGTTTCATCGGATCTGTAATGTTATATTATTGTAAGATTACAATTTTCGTAGCAATCGAAGTTGTCGTTTATCCGGGGCGAGCCAAAACGCATAGAAATCGTTTTAATCGATTTAATTTTAAATTGATCGTTTAATTCCGTAACTCGCACATATGACTGAATTAGCTCCCGAAACACGTTCCATTGTGTTCGGAACGTGGGTAAAACCTTAGAAACGCCAGCCGGTACGTTTGATTTCGAGTTCGAAAAATTTGGAGATGAATAGTGTCGTCTATTTTCTATAAAAGGTAGATATTTCATTTTATCACAAACCCTAGTTCTAAAGCCCTGGCCGCCAGAGATAATCGTTCAATGGCCAAAATCTTCCAAACTTCTTCTCTTAATCTCCCTCAATCCATCAACAATTAGGAAAATCTTCCAACTACAATATTGGAGAGCGCATCGAGTACTTCAGATCCATACGGTGGATCATCGTGAAACGCGACGTGGAGGAGGAAATTAGCCCGCGTTCATCATCAATTCGTGCAAGAAAATCAATGAAGGGGGCAGCCGAGCTTGGCCGCATTCTGGCCATGGGCGCATGGGGTTGCGAGCTACGTGGTGGCGGAGCTTGATCGTCTTCGAAGTGGTTGAAATGGTCACGAAAATTCAAAGAAGGCGGCGGCTATTGGGTTAGTTTGTTCGTATGTTACCTGGTGGGGAAGAAAAGGAAAGCATGGCCACGATTTCTGCATTTCAAAATGAACGGCCAGATGAAGTAGGGTTTGTAAATAAAAATAAAAAAATGTAAATTGAATTATATAAATTCGTATAAACTTTAAACCATCATATCTTGTTCATACGAGGTTGAAAATGGACGAAACTTTTTGAGTGGGAACCGTATGAACGAGCACTACGCAATGGGACTGGATTGGAGTCGATTGGAGCTAATGATAATTTTGAGTAAAATTAAACGTGCGTTTTATTTTATTTGAATTAAAATTCTGCAACTGCTATCGGAAACTCAAGGTGAGAACTCCTCACTCAATCGAGTTGTGTTCGATTTAAATTTTAAACGGTTAGATTTAAAATTGCTTGATTGTGTGAATTGGATGATGATTGCTATCTGTTGTGTTGAAATAGACCCTATATGCCGCATATTAAGCGGAGGTTATTTATTAAAAACATATACCGCGATAATTCCACCGTAAAGTGGAATTGGTATTATATATGTATTTGGAGTTGATTTCCCACATTATATAGCGGATGAGACTCTATTGCGCCGCATAATAGCGGATAATATTTATAAATCCCATATACTACGATATTCCACCTCGAAGTGGAATTGGTATTGTGCTAACATCTATGGATGCAGAGAAACAGGTTGGAGGGATCCAACAGGATTCCTCAAATAATTGAATTTGTTTCAATATTGTGTGTTGATTATTTATAATCTGTGTGTGATTATATTGTGATTGGAATTGTTGACGGCTATAATTTAGCCGAATATATTTTTGGTATCGTTGGATACCAGAATTAAATAAAACTGGATTTTCAAAATTCAAGTTGAAAATTTATCGAAAAAATTTATTTTTGAGAATTGGATAAATTTAAAAGGAGTTTTAAAAAGATAAAAGTCTTATTTTTGAACTGTATTGAATTAAATTTCAAATTTTGGAAAAAAAAGGGCTTAATAAATGGAGTTCGGAAAATATTATTTATAAGTTGAAGAATTTATTTAAAATTTGGATTTTTTAAATAGATTTAAAGAGATAAAGGAATTTATTTCAAAAAGGAAATAATTTGGAAATTCGTTGAAAATTGATTTGGTGTTTTGAAATAAATTTGAAAATGTTTTGGTAATTAATTGGTTTTAATTTACCATAACTAGTAAAATTGATTTATTGAAGTTTATCTGATTTAAATTAATCAGATAATTAAATTAATCCTATCTATGGATGTTTGGATTATATTGGATGTTGAATTGTTTGACATCTTTGATATGTGGTGCTTTGTGATATATCCTGTTCTGTGTGTGATTTGTGATCAATTTATCTATGATATGAATATCTGTGATCTGTGAATGAAAGATAAGCGTTATAATGTATACAGCTTATCAATTATATTATTGTATTTAATCTGTGATGGTTGAATGTTGTTGCACTATTGTGTTAAACCCGTGGACTACACAATACACACACTAATGTGGATTTCATGTGGAAATCGGTTAAGTCACGGATTTTTGATAATTCTAAAAAAAATTGAATTTTTGAATCCAGATTAGTTTTGGAATTGGAAGTTTTTGAAAATGAGTTTCAAAAATAAGAGTTATTTTAAATAACTTAATAAAATTGAAATTTGAATCATTTGATTTAAATTTGAATTCAATATCTTGAAATTGAATTCAATAATCTGGGAATTTTGGTTTAAAAGATTTTATAAGTGTAAAAGGTGTTTATATGGGTTTTAACCATTTAAAAGATGGTTTTAGAAATTTAAATTTAAATCCAAGATTGTACTTGGATGGTTTTAACCTGTATAATTGTAACCAGTTTTTCCCAAAAACGAAAACTATCTGTTTTCAAATAATAATAGTTTTCATAAAGTGAAAGGATTTCCAATTTGTATCGAAACATTTCAAGTTGAAATGAAATTGTAAATAGTTTGAGAAAAACTATGAATTAACCTTTGTGAAGATGATTAAGCTTTATTTTGAAATCAAAGAAGATTTTAAAAGGTGTATCTTTTATATTATAAAAGACTTGAATTGTGAATAGTTTTGAAAGCTATAAGTTAAATCTTGATTTAAAGATTTAATGGGTTAATCCAATTGAAATGGGAATTGATTTGGAAATCTGTGAATGAATCTTTGTAAAAAATGGGTAAACTTTATGAAGTAAATCCTTTTGTTTAAAGATTTAAAATGGTAATTTGTTTAAACCATTTAAAGGAAAGGATTTGGGAAATAAGTTGTGACTTAATTGAAATCCCTATATCCATATGTTTTAAATATTGTGCTCACTATTCGGGTTAGCCGTGAAAAGACCTTTGTGTCATATAACCCATTCCGAATAAGTGATACGACGATATGGATCATATTGAAGACCGGCAGTGAAGACCGGGTATTTGTGAAAACGATAGGATGACCTATCGATTGTCTCTGCACCGTTAGCTATAGTATAGAGATTTCCTTTGTGATGGGAAGTTCGATCGGGATTGTGAATACCCGGATTGCAAGGGCTTCTTTGGAAGTGCCTTCGGTTCTGTTCGAACTCGGAACAGACTTGTATGGTTACATGTCTGACATTACATTTTGAGATATAAAGCTGATTTCTTTCAGATACATATCTATTGGTGGCGGAGAATTTATTCTCTTAGCTTACCACCATTCTTTGAGACGTACGAGCTCAGAGGTTATGTAGTTGAAGGTTATCAGTGATATACTCCCAATTTGGTAATGTGGCATGCTGAGTGTTGCTGTGTGATGATTATTTAGTTGATCATTTGTTGATCAAAGCGTGGCTTTGTGAAAAAGCGTAGCTTTGTGGACGAGACCTCTTCGGACCTCACACCCTGGAAATGGTCGAAACAGGAATGATGCGGTAAGGTTATGAGGGTCGCTCCCTTTAGGGTATGTCATTTCCTTCTCGAAAAGGGTGGTATCAGGTATGTGTAAGGACCCGATTCTTCGACTTCTGAATATCGACATCAATACGTCCACTGTATCAACTGCTGAACCATCGAATGCCGGAATCAGAAACAGAAACAATATCAGAATCTCACATTCACAGCGGAACAACATATAATAGATAAATGAATAATCTTTAAATCAAAGAACTATATCATTTTATACATCACATCATCATCAGAGTTTACAACACTGGACAGTTATATAAACTTGTCCTCATACAGAATACACAGCGGAATAAATAATATCATATACAAGTGGTACGTCTCGCCATCCAGCTCTCCACTAAGCTCCATAGCATCCCGAATCCAGAATGACCTGATAACCTGACTCTAGACTGCCCGTGTGGAAATTGGTGGGCACCCAGAGTTTAGGAAGGAAACAATAAACTCCAGGTCAGTCACGGTGACTGGTGTGAGAACTTAAAACAGTTTATCTTTAAAACAAACAACATAAAGATTTTAAAGTCAATTTCGCAATGCTTTTGGAAAATGAAACTACCATAAGACCTCCCGCCACAGACACAATGCAAATGCAGAATTGGAGGAGATTTCTTCTTATGATAGTCAAAGATGCTTACTACGCAAAATCAAATCTTTTTTTTGATATTATTATTATTAGTGCATAGTGCAGAAAAATCATTTTGAAAGTATAATATAAATCTTAGCCAGCATAGACATTTCGCACTTATGCCTACTATAGCTACCATCCAAACAGTGGGGCGCCACCATAAGTGAATGATAGGTTCTACAACTAAAATCGTCCAAAGTTCGTATTGGAGTTTGGATTTCCAACAAATGGTCAGGCCAAGGAACTTCCCATTGCCACATAGGTACGCCTGTGGAAAGACGACCCAAGAACCTAACCGGATCTCTGCCAACACAAGGCCGGGTTACCTCTGCAAAAATAGGTAACTACTGACGCGCGTATGCCATCCCCCAATCGTAACCGATCTTCCCGAGGATCCTCAATTTCCAACAACCACAAAGTAATAAACTTGCAGCATCAACATAGGTTAAATATCTGGGCTCCATACCATGATACCACCTCTATCCAGAAGGAATGACATACACTAAGGGGCGCTACTCCCTAGAACCTTGCTGCATCCTTCCTGTTTTGACCATTTCCGGGGTGCGAGGTCCGACGAAGTATCGTCCACAAAGCTACGCTTTGTCACAAAGCCATGCCTTGGGTCCAACAAATGATCAATGTAATGATCACAAAGATAAATGATCAAACAAATGATCATATCACAAATGATCAAACAATGATCATCACACAGCAACACTCAGCATGTCACATTACCAAATTGGGAATATATTGCTGATAACCTTCAACTACATAACCTCTGAGCTCGTACGTCTCAGAGAAGGGTGTTAAGCTAAGAGAATAAATTCTCCGCCACCAACAGAAATGTATTTGAAAGAAATCAGCTTTATATCTCAATTTGTAACGTCAGACATACAATCCATACAAGTCTGTTCCGGGATCGAACAGAACCGAAGGCACTTCTCATGAAGCCCTTGCAAATCCGGATAATTTTCAAATCACGTCCGGACTTCCCGTCGCTAAGGGTGATAAAACCTCTATATCGGAGATCAGCCGATGTAGAGTAACTCGACGGTAATCCTTCCGTTTTCAAAAATATACGGTCTTCAACATCGGTCATCAAATGCAATTCATTATGATGTATCACATATTCAGAATGGGTTATACGACTCCATGGTCCTTTCCCGGCTAACCCGAATAGTGAGCCCTTATTCAAAAATAAGTGTGGCATTTAAATTCAAGCAAATCACAACAAATACCCATTCAAGGGTAAATATTGATAGTCGGTTATTTAACTATCAATAAAGATGCGCAACATCATCATATTCCAAATAATTTTCCAAATTATTTAATTTCCAAAAATATCTTTACAAGATATAAAATTTTCCACACTTAACCATTTGAAACGAATTTCAATTATTCACTTTCAATTTATCTTTAAAAGATAAAATCTCAAACCGTTCATTTCATATTGGAAAAGCATTTCCATACTTATTTAATAATATGTAATTCACAAATCATTTATTTTCAACACTTCGAAAATATTCAATATACTTGAATCAAAATTAAGTATATATTTCATTCTTTAAGGAAATCATTCTTTTTCACAAATTTTATTTGAGTCAAAACGAATGTTGCGTAAAACATCGTTACGACAACTCAAAATCACTAGTATAGGGATTCGAAATTTAGATAGATATATAAACCCCAATACTATATAAAACATTTCCTTTCGGAAATCATTTACTATAACAACAGTGTTACAGTCCACTATTTCCTTATTTCTCGAAAACGTCTATTTCAACAATGAATGTTGAAATCTATGTATTCGATACTTAATACATTTTAAAACAAAACATCTTTAAATTGTTTTGATTCTATTTCAAATATCACTTTCAAATATTTCTTTTCAATATATTATTCAACGTCCAAAATCATGGATATACTTCATTGACCAATTTCAACATTTCTACACATTTTATTTAAAGAATTATCCACTGTCAAAAATCGTGAATAAAATCTCCAACCAAACTCTTATTATTTACAACATTTAACTTAAAGGATAATTCGCTGTCCAAAATCACGAATATATCTCCTTTATTAAACTTCTATGTTTAATTTATCAAATTCAATTGATTTTAAATTTATAAAACAACGTTTATAAATTCACCTTTATATTTTATAACAACTTCGATTCATAAATCTCTTTTATTAGCAAATTCTATTTATATCTCATTTAAAGGTAAAAATCCAATTTCAAGTTAATTTCTTATAAATCCTTTATTTTCACAAATTCATTCATTTTATATCTTCACGATTTATGATTCTATAAATTTCATTCACTTACGAATTCCATTAATATTTCATGTTTAACACTTATAAAAACTCCTTTTAAAATTCCAATGTTTTAAATTTATAAATATCAATTTTTATACATCTTTAATATAAATCGTTTATAATTATTAAGAATCCAATTTAAACCATTTTTTATAAATTAATCGATTATTTATTTCAAAATTCACATTTCGCTTACATTTCACAAAAATCATAATTTTATAACATTCAAATTTTAACGTTTATTTATTTAAAATAAATCAATTCAAAAATTTAATAAAACGTATACTTTCGAAAAAATCACTTTAAAAATCTCTTTTAAAATCAAAATCGTTATTTTTAAACTTCAAAAATGGATCCGATGATGCAACGACACCAAACGATCAACCACGGCAACAAACATCATATAACGATATGATAACAGAATATACAATCATATCTGTAAATAAATCACTATAGTTGAGGAATCCAGTTGGATCCCTCCAACCTGTTTACCTGCATCCATAGATGTTAGCACAATACCAATTCCGCTCCAGTACGGAATATCGCGGTATATAGGATTTATAAAATATTATCCGCTATTATACGGCGCAATAGGGTCTCATCCGCTATATAATGCGGGAAAATCAACTCCAAGTACATAAATAATACCAATTTCACTTTGCAGTGAAATATTCGTGGTATATGTTTTTAATAAATAACCTCTGCTTAATAACAGCGTATAATGTCTATTTCAATCAATCACAGATAAAATTATCATCCAGGCATACCATCAACAATTTTAAATCTAACTATTTAAAATTAACATCGAAACTGTTCGATTGAGTGAGAAGTTCTCACCTTGAATTTCCGATAGCAATTTGTAGCGTTTTATTTCAAATAAAATTAAACACGCGTTTAATTTTACCTGAAATTTTCGCTAGCTCCAAACGACTCCAATCCAGTTCCATCGTGTAGTGCTCGTCAATACGATTCCAACGCAAAAAATTTCGTCCGAAACGGACCTCGTATGAAGAAGTTATGAATTTTCAAAGTTCGTACACATTTTAATATAAATTAAATTACAATTTCTTTTTATTTTTAACCTCAAATCAATCTGGGCCGTTGATCTTCACCCCCATCAGATCTGGCCGTGACTTCTCTCTTCTTCCTCCTTCTTTCTTTACGTGAAAAATCACGTTCTTATATCCATAACCGCCACCACTAGAATTATTGCCACCACCATCGACCACTACACGACGATCAGGCACCACCATTCCAAAGCCTTCGACGAAAGCTACCCACGCCTGGAACCCTAGCAAGCTCGGCCACCCCCTCCACCTCGAAATGCGTGAAAAATGCAGCAGCTTCAAGCACGATTTCTCGTTGATACATTGCTCCGTTTTCGATCATCTCCATATGGATTTGAAGCTCTCATCGAGCTCTTCGACTTTCGTGTTAGAAGTTTTCTCTAATAATCGACGGATTTTGAGATATTAACGAGAGAAGTTTCATTTTTTTTCTGGCCATCGATTTGAAAGAGGCGGCTAGGGTTTCTGACCTAGGGTTTGTGTGTAAAAATTGAGATATGGGGGCTTTTATAGAAAATTCAACGAACACTATTCACCCGAAATTTTCCGAACTCCAAACGAAGCGTGCCGGGTGACGTTTCTAAGATTTACCCCACGTTCCGAACACAATGGAATGTGTTTCGGGAGCTAATTCGGTCATCTGTGCGAGTTACGGAGAAAAACGATCAGTTTTAAATTAAACCGATTCAAACCGATTTCGATGCGTTTTGGCTTGCCCCGGACAAACGGTAAATCCGATTGACACGAAATTTGAAACCTTACAATAATATCACATTACAGATCTGATGACACTGGTTTCGTCGAAATCCGAGACTTTTTGAAAAATGACTATTTTAACTCGCCAATTTAATATTAAAACAATTTCGAGGCGTTTCGAGCTACCACGGTCAAACGACAACTCTGATTGCTACGAAAATTGAAATCCGATAATAACAAACTATTACGGATCCAATGGAACTAGTTTCGTCCAATTCTGAGACTTTTCGAAAAATGGCTAATTTCACTAGTCGATTAAATATTAAAATATTCAATTTTTCACAGATTAACTTTTAATTCAATTTTAAAAGTTCTATAACATCATTATAACTTCAATATGATTTAATATAACTTTATAAATCATTTTCATTCACATTTAATCCAGATTTCAATTATTTCTGGAATATCAAATATTAAATTATCGATTTAATTATCCAACTAAATCCAGTTATTCGAAATAAAATTTATTCGACTTACAAATTTTACTTGTTAATATTTAAAATTAATTAAATATTCAAATTTTAATTAATATAAATTCTGGGTCGTTACAAACTTCCCCCCTTAAAAGAATTTCGTCCTCGAAATTACCAAGTAAGAAAAATTCACAAAATCCATTAACTTTTCAAAAACAAACCGTTCAAATTTGATTTCCAAATCCCTTAAGTGTTTAACTTTTCCAAAATCCAATAGTTAAACTTCTTACAACAATTTCACTAAGATTTTCAAAATTTTCAAATTTACTCAAAAATATTCTAACGCCTTAAATTTTCGGAAAATTTCGCCATAGCCTCCTTTGCGCGGTTCGATCCGAAAAAACAATGAAAGTGTATATATATCACAAATATACATCTCATCAAGTGATGAGGCATCCCGTAGGGAAAAAAGTGTAAAAGTACGATATTTAATCCGAGATATGTACCTTATATATTATTAGCGAGCGTATACGGCTAATATAGCGCGAAAGCGAGCTCCAAATGCGAAGCAAACGCCATCCGCACCTACTAAACACTCAATCAAACAATGAGAACATGTATATAGAAAATAATATCGATATACATCATATAGCAACATAATAACTACATGTGCTAACATAGCAATTGCAACAAACAACAAATGCAACCATCATCCCATAAACATTCAACAACTTCATAACCAAATCAATATACATTCAGTTTTCATTAATATTCAATGAATTGGTTTTCAATTTAAATCATATTTGATTCGTTTACATTGGACTTTACACATATTCATTCTCAATTAGTTTACATTCACTAATTTACATCACTTTTGTTCACTTTCAAACAAAATTTCATTCTATTCAAATTTACATATTATCAATTTGAATTCAATCACTTTAGCTTTCAATTTTGCTAATTTACTTTCATTAACACTTAATGAATTTATACACAATCAACTAACAATCATATACAAACCAATGTACATTCAACACAACCAAATTATTAATTTTACATTCGATTTGGTTCAACACTTTTAGTTCCAATTGGTTGATATTAAATTGACTTATATTCAATTATTCAACTAGCTTTTAATGAATTAACACTTATATTCATTGCTTCGTATCAACTTATTTTCATTAGATTGATTAACATCCAATCCATTCATTAATTCAATTGCTAATTCCTTTTACAAATAAGGTTGAATTTCATTTATATAACTCAAGTTCACATTCATTTAATAAATTCACTTTATTAATTTACTTTGATATCAAAATCAACTTCATTCAACATCACTTAAGTTATTTTCCATTTCAAACATCATTTGTTCAAATTAACTTAAGTTTCCACTTATAAATTAAATTTAGATTCCCATTCTAAATAAATTCTATTCAACTTTTACCAAAGTTAATTTTATTTCATATTATAAGTATAAACTTATTTCACTTATATTCATCAATTACAACTTGGATTTTAAATCAAATCTGTTTATCACAACAAAACTTCAATTTCCAATTTACTATGGGTAGCAAATCAATCACACAGAAACTCGAAAATGATAATGATGATGCTGTAGTCATCACCGTACTATTTCCCAGCAACAATAGTGAATTCAGTGATTTAAATTCTTTCAAAATTTTTCCTTGATTTATAAATCTCATTACAAATCTTTAACTTATATATAAGATTATTTCACAATTGTAAATCATATCAATTATAACTTCACCCTTTTTATAATTCATTTGTTTATACAATTATTCTTTCACATTGTTGTTTTATTTAACTTATTCAAACAACCAACCAATCAATTTATATATACTTTAATAATTTCCAAAAATTATTTCTTTATATACAAAATATAGTCGAGGTAAAATTATTTCATTTACCCAATTTAAAAACAATATCGTGCCGAATTGTTCTATACAAGTGTTTAGAGATCCCTATCGATAGAGTTGTACGGACAATAATGACCAGAATCCATATACCACTAAACAAACCAATCATCACAATATATAACAATTTTATATTAACTAACAAATACGCACTCGGATCTATTATTACACTCAAACTCATTCTAGAGTACTACTGACTCTATCTCTAATGAGTAACACCCAACAGAGCAGGGTTGTCGCTTAACCATATGCTTTGATACCACGTTGTAAGGACCCGATTCTTCAACTTCCGAATATCGACATCAATACGTCCACTGTATCAACTACCGAACCATCGAATGCCGGAATCAGAAACAGAAACAATATCAGAATCTCACATTCGCAGCGGAACAACATATAATAGATAAATGAATAATCTTTAAATCAAAGAACTATATCATTTTATACATCACATCATCATCAGAGTTTACAACACCGAACAGTTATATAAACTTGTCCTCATACAGAATACACAGCGGAATAAATAATATCATATACAAGTGGTACGTCTCGCCATCCAGCTCTCCACTAAGCTCCACAGCATCCTGAATCCAGAATGACCTGATAACCTGACTTTAGACTGCCCGTGTGGAAATTAGTGGGCACCCAGAGTTTAGGAAGGAAACAATAAACTCCAGGTCAGTCATGGTGACTGGTGTGAGAACTTAAAACAGTTTATCTTTAAAACAAACAACATAAAGATTTTAAAGTCAATTTCGCAATGCTTTTGGAAAATGAAACTACCATAAGACCTCCCGCCACACACACAATGCAAACGCAGAATTGGAGGAGATTTCTTCTTATGATAGTCAAAGATGCTTACTACGCAAAATCAAATCTTTTTTTTGATATTATTATTATTAGTGCATAGTGCAGAAAAATCATTTCGAAAGTATAATATAAATCTTATCCAGCATAGACATTTCGCACTTATGCCTACTACCATCCAAACAGTGGGGTGCCACCATAAGTGAATGATAGGTTCTACAACTAAAATCATACAAAGTTCGTATTGGAGTTTGGATTTCCAACAAATGATCAGGCCAAGGAACTTCCCATTGCCACATAGGTACGACTCTGGAAAGACGACCCGAGAACCTAACCGGATCTCTGCTAACATAAGGCCGGGTTACCTCTGCAAAAATAGGTAACTACTGACGCCCGTATGCCATCCCCCAATCGTAACCGATCTTCTCGAGGATTCTCGATTTCCAACAACCACAAAGTAATAAACTCGCAGCATCAACATAAGTTAAATATCTGGGCTCCATACCATGATACCACCTCTATCCAAAAGGAATGACATACACTATGGGGCGCTACTCCCTAGAACCTTGCCGCATCCTTCTTGTTTTGACCATTTCCGAGGTGTGAGGTCCGACGAAGTCTCGTCCACAAAGCTACGCTTTGTCACAAAGCCATGCCTTGGGTCCAACAAATGATCAATGTAATGATCACAAAGATAAATGATCAAACAAATGATCATATCACAAATGATCAAACAATGATCATCACACAGCAACACTCAACATGTCACATTACCAAATTGGGAATATATTGCTGATAACCTTCAACTACATAACCTCTGAGCTCGTACGTCTCAGAGAAGGGTGTTAAGCTAAGAGAATAAATTCTCCGCCACCAACAGAAATGTATTTGAAAGAAATCAGCTTTATATCTCAATTTGTAACGTCAGACATACAATCCATACAAGTCTGTTTCAGGATCGAACAGAACCGAAGGCACTTCTCACGAAACCCTTGCAAATCCAGATAATTTTCAAATCACGTCCGGACTTCCCGTCGCTAAGGGTGATAAAACCGCTATATCGGAGATCAGCCGATGTAGAGTAACTCGACGGTAATCCTTCCGTTTCCAAAAATATCTGGTCTTCAACACCGGTCATCAAATGCAATTCATTACGACGTATCACATATTCAGAATGGGTTATACGACCCCATGGTCCTTTCCCGGCTAACCCGAATAGTGAGCGCTTATTCAAAAATAAGTGTGGCATTCAAATTCAAGCAAATCACAACAAATACCCATTCAAGGGTAAATATTGATAGTCGGTTATTTAACTATCAATAAAGATGCGCAACATCATCATATTCCAAATAATTTTTCAAATTATTTAATTTCCAAAAATATCTTTACAAGATATAAAATTTTCCACACTTAACCATTTGAAACGAATTTCAATTATTCACTTTCAATTTATCTTTAAAAGATAAAATCTCAAACCGTTCATTTCATATTGGAAAAGCATTTCCATACTTATTTAATAATAAGTAATTCACAAATCATTTATTTTCAACACTTGGAAAATATTCAATATACTTAAACCAAAATTAAGTATATATTTCATTCTTTAAGGAAATCATTCTTTTTCACAAATTTTATTTGAGTCAAAACGAATGTTACGTAAAACATCGTTACGACAACTCAAAATCACTAGTATAGGGATTCGAAATTTAGATAGATATATAAACCCCAATACTATATAAAACATTTCCTTTCGGAAATCATTTACTATAACAACAGTGTTACAGTTCACTATTTCCTTATTTCTCGAAAACGTCTATTTCAACAATGAATGTTGAAATCTATGTATTCGATACTTAATACATTTTAAAACAAAACATCTTTAAATTGTTTTGATTCTATTTCAAATATCACTTTCAAATATTTCTTTTCAATATATTATTCAACGTCCAAAATCATGGATATACTTCATTGACCAATTTCAACATTTCTACACATTTTATTTAAAGAATTATCCACTGTCCAAAATCGTGAATAAAATCCCCAACCAAACTCTTATTATTTACAACATTTAACTTAAAGGATAATTCGCTGTCCAAAATCACGAATATACCTCCTTTATTAAACTTCTATGTTTAATTTATCAAATTCAATTGATTTCAAATTTATAAAACAACGTTTATAAATTCACCTTTATATTTTATAACAACTTCGATTCATAAATCTCTTTTATTAGCAAATTCTATTTATATCTCATTTAAAGGTAAAAATCCAATTTCAAGTTAATTTCTTATAAATCCTTTATTTTCACAAATTCATTCATTTTATATCTTCACGATTTATGATTCTATAAATTTCATTCACTTACGAATTCCATTAATATTTCATGTTTAACACTTATAAAAACTCCTTTTAAAATTCCAATGTTTTAAATTTATAAATATCAATTTTTATACATCTTTAATATAAATCGTTTATAATTATTAAGAATCCAATTTAAACCATTTTTTATAAATTAATCGATTATTTATTTCAAAATTCACATTTCGCTTACATTTAACAAAAATCATAATTTTATAACATTCAAATTTTAACGTTTATTTATTTAAAATAAATCAATTCAAAAATTTAATAAAACGTATACTTTCAAAAAAATCACTTTAAAAATCTCTTTTAAAATCAAAATCGTTATTTTTAAACTTTCAAAATGGATCCGATGATGCAACGACACCAAACGATCAACCATGACAACAAACATCATATAACGATATGATAACAGAATATATAATCATATCTGTAAATAAATCACTATAGTTGAGGAATCCAGTTGGATCCCGCCAACCTGTTTACTTGCATCCACAGATGTTAGCACAATACCAATTCCGCTCCAGTACGGAATATCGCGGT
This sequence comes from Allium fistulosum, assembly GCA_030737815.1. NCBI lineage: Eukaryota > Viridiplantae > Streptophyta > Magnoliopsida > Asparagales > Amaryllidaceae > Allium > Allium fistulosum. The sequence goes on along the minus strand of CM060902.1, from coordinate 1,330,174,250 downwards.
ATATAGGATTTATAAAATATTATCCGCTATTATACGGCGCAATAGGGTCTCATCCGCTATATAATGCGGGAAAATCAACTCCAAGTACATAGATAATACCAATTTCACTTTGCAGTGAAATATTCGCGGTATATGTTTTTAATAAATAACCTCCGCTTAATAACAGCGTATAATGTCTATTTCAATCAATCACAGATAAAATTATCATCCAGACATACCATCAACAATTTTAAATCTAACTATTTAAAATTAACATCGAAACTGTTCGATTGAGTGAGAAGTTCTCACCTTGAATTTCCGATAGCAATTTGTAGCGTTTTATTTCGAATAAAATTAAACACGCGGTTAATTTTACCTGAAATTTTCGCTAGCTCCAAACGACTCCAATCAAGTTCCATCGCGTAGTGCTCGTTAGTACGATTCCAACGCAAAAAATTTCGTCCGAAACGGACCTCGTATGAAGAAGTTATGAATTTTCAAAGTTCGTACACATTTTAATATAAATTAAATTACAATTTCTTTTTATTTTTAACCTCAAATCAATCTGGGCCGTTGATCTTCACCCCCATCAGATCTGGCCGTGACTTTTCTCTTCTTCCTCCTCCTTTCTTTACGTGAAAAATCACGTTCTTATATCCATAGCCGCCACCACTACTTGAATTATTGCCACCACCACCGACCACTACACGACGATCAGGCACCACCATTCCAAATCCTTCGACGAAAGCTACCCACGCCTGGAACCCTAGCAAGCTCGGCCACCCCCTCTGCCTCGAAATGCGTGAAAAACACAGCAGCTTCAAGCATGATTTCCCGTTGATCCGTTGCTCCGTTTTCGATCATCTCCGTATGGATTTGAAGCTCTCATCGAGCTCTTCAACTTTCGTGTTGGAAGTTTTCTCTAATAATCGATGGATTTTGAGCTATTAACGAGAGAAGTTTCATTTTTTTCTAGCCATCGATTTGAAAGAGGCGGCTAGGGTTTCTGACCTAGGGTTTGTGTGTAAAAATTGAGATATGTGGGCTTTATAGAAAATTCAACGAACACTATTCACCCGAAATTTTCCGAACTCCAAACGAAGCATGCCGGCTGACGTTTCTAAGGTTTACCCCACGTTCCAAACACAATGGAACGTGTTTCGAGAGCTAATTCGGTCATCTGTGCGAGTTACGGAGAAAAACGATCAGTTTTAAATTAAACCGATTCAAACCGATTTCGATGCGTTTTGGCTTGCCCCGGACAAACGGTAAATCCGATTGACACGAAATTTGAAACCTTACAATAATATCACATTACAGATCTGATGAAACTAGTTTCGTCAAAATCCGAGACTTTTTGAAAAATGACTATTTTAACTCGCCAATTTAATATTAAAACAATTTCGAGGCGTTTTGAGCTGCCACGGTCAAACGACAACTCCGATTGCTACGAAAATTGAAATCCGATAATAACAAACTATTACGGATCCAATGGAACTAGTTTCGTCCAATTCTGAGACTATTCGAAAAATGGCTAATTTCACTAGTCGATTAAATATTAAAATATTCAATTTTTCACAGATTAACTTTTAATTCAATTTTAAAAGTTCTATAACATCATTATAACTTCAATATGATTTAATATAACTTTATAAATCATTTCCATTCACATTTAATCCAGATTTCAATTATTTCTGGAATATCAAATATTAAATTATCGATTTAATTATCCAATTAAATCCAGTTATTCGAAATAAAATTTATTCGACTTACAAATTTTACTTGTTAATATTTAAAATTAATTAAATATTCGAATTTTAATTAATATAAATTCTGGGTCGTTACAGTATGGAGCTCTGGTATTTAACCTATGTGGTTACTCTAATCTCATTTACTATGTGATTGTGTGTTTGATCGAGGCGCCTCGGATAAAGGTCCCATAGGACCGGGGGGTGGCATATTCGTGTAGTAGTTACCTAGTGACAGAGGTAACCTGGCCTTGTGTTGGCAAAGAGCTAGTTAGTTCTCGGGACGTCCCGCCAGAGGCGATCCCATGTGCCAGTAGGAAGTTCCTTAGCCTGACCATTTGTTGGAAATCCATTTCCAATACGAACCTTGTACGGTTTTAGTTGTAGAACTTGCCATTTACTTATGGTGGTCACCACTGTTTAGATGGTAGCTATAGTAGGCATAGTTCAAAATGTCTATGCTGGCTAAGATTAATATTATACTTTCGAAATGTTTTCCACTATGCACTAATAATAATATTTAAAAGAATTTGCGTAGTAAGCATGTTTGACTATCATAAGAAGAAATCTCCTCCCATTCTGTGTTTGCATTGTGTGTGTGGCGGGAGGTCTTATGGTAGTTTCATTTTCCAAAAGCATTGCGGATTTCAATGTTTAAATTCTTGTGTTTGTTTAAAGATAAACTGTTTTAAGTTCCCACACCAGTCCCATGACTTACTTGGAGTTTATTGTTCCTTTCCTAAACTCTGGGTGCCCATCATTTTCCACACGAGCAGTCTAGAGTTAGTTTTCAGGTCATTCTGGATTCAGGAGATGCTTTGGAGCTCAAGTGGCGAGCTGGATGCCGAGACGTACCATTTGTATATGATATTATTTATTCCGCTGTGTATTCTATATGAGGACAAGTTTATATAACCGTCCATTGATGTATTGTATTGTATATTGACTCTGATGATGATGTAATGTATAAACTGATATAGTTCTTTGATTTAAAGATTATTTATCTATCTATTATATGTTGTTCCGCTGCGATATGTGAGATTCTGATATTGTTTCTGTTTTTCTCTTCTTTCTTTTTCTTCTGTCTTCTTCTACCTCTTCTTTTTCTCCATAACAATTCGGTTTTTGGCATTCGATTGCTCGGCAGTTGATATAGTGGACGTATTAATGTCGACTTTCGAGCGTCGAAAAGTCGCAGTCGTTACGCTATCATTCTCATTAACATTCAATTTTTATCAACATTTAATTGATTTACTTCCAATTTATTCAAATCTATTTCATTTACATTCCATTTATTCAATTCAATTTGTTAAATTTCAATTGTTTCATTTTACATTTAGCGATATTTCATATCAATTCATTTATCATCTTGTTTAACTAACATTTATCAAAATTATAAACTATATACTTTACCTTACATTTTTGCGAAACATTTGAATTATAATGTTTATATCTCCATTTTTAGCATCAACATCATTAATGAATTATTTCTTATATCCTTACTTAAGTTTCTTTTAAACTTAATTCACATTTATTTTCACAACTTCATTTAATAACAAATTTATTTGTGAAACATTTTATTAATCATCACTTTAGTTTATAATCATTCTATAAAAGTCCAACTTCTTATACATGACTTTATCTAAGTTTATAATTATCTCAAAAGTTGCAAATTCAATTTCAAAATTTCTTTGAAAATTTATGTTTAATTCTATAACCAACCTACAAAGATATTATTCATTTGTCTACTTTCTTAAGTCCCACTTACTTATTCCATTTAGTTATTAATCATTTCCTAACATACTAATTAAGTATAATATTTGTTATTACAACTAAATTTCCATTTATATGCATTTTAATTACTTTTAAGTTTTGTTTACTTGTATAATATCCCATTACATATCCAGATCATCATTTTAACTTTTAACATTTGGTAAGTCTTATTTTATGTTATAGAATGCAATTTGGTATTATACAAATTAATCTGATTCATTTTACTTAATTAGAATGTTCATTTTTAACTTGTTTAAATTTTCTTTACTTTAAATTTTAGAGTTGCAAACTTCAACTCTAAAGTCTCTCGAAACCTTTAGCTTAGATTTCCTAATTCTCTTATTTAATAAGCTCTGGTTATTCAAATATTTCATTCCATTCAAATAATTTGAAGATTATTAATTAACAGAACTTAAAAAAATTTAAATACAGGGTTCATTTTAAATCATTTGAAATAAGTATATATACTTATCTCTTTTGGATATCAAATCATACTTTTGGAGTTTAAACCAAAATCATTTTATCAAAACAATTTTGTAGCAAAGCTTCTCGGAAATCTCCCCCACTTTGAGAATTAAAAATGAACGTCGACGATGCTGTGCAGTCATCACCGAAATTATTTTCCAGTGAAAGAAGATGGGAGTACTAAATTCATTCCTTTTATAATTTATTAAAAAACAATTTGTATTTGTACATACTTTTAAACAATACTGATATTATTTTCCAAACCTTGAAAACCTTTTTCAAAGACACCGGAATTTAAATTTCTCAAATTCTTAATTTTATATTCATTTTACTTGCAATTTAGATTTTATAAATCACATTTATACAGTTTCATTTTCTTATAATCATATAATAACTAATAGTTTAGGAATACTGACTAATCAAACAATAAACGATAATGATCAATATTATCATTTCTAACAACCAATTCACACTATATATACCATAATAATTTCTGAAAATTATTCCTTCGTATACAAAATATAACCAGGGTAAAATTATTTCACTTACTCATTCAAAATAATACTATGTCGAATTGTTCTATTAAAGTGTTTAGAGATCCCTAACAATAACGTTAATTACTCGTATTGACCAGAATCCATAAGCCGCTCAACAAATCAACCAACACAATATAAAACAATTTTTATATTCACTAACAAATACACGCTCATATCTATTAATACACTTAAACTCATTCTAGGGTGCTGCTGACCCTATCTCTAATGAGTTACCCCTCAAAGCCAAGGTTATCGCTAAACCAAAGCTCTGATACCAACTGTGATGACCATATTTCGGAAGATTTAAATCGACAATAATCCACACATGTTCGACTTAAACAATTCGGAACATAGATAATCAATGGGGTTAATTAAGAAAAATAAGGAAAGAAGAAGAAAACAAATATAGAATCTCGCAGCGGAATGATAAAATATAATAATCAAATAAACAGTTCATGAAGTTGTTTACTATACATTTGATTATAATTTATACAACATTTATCAGAGTTATATAGACATCAGGGATACATAAATAATGCAGCAGACAACATGATGCAGGGATAGTAATAGTAGTAATATACCAAATCTTCGTCTTCGTCCTTCAGAATAACCTTTAATGCGCTGAAAAAACTCAGGGCTGACCCGAGCGTAATGAAAAGACAAAACACTCGAGTCAGAACTAAAATATCCTTATGTGAGTCAAATCGATATCGCATATAACATGAGTGTAATAATGTCAGAGATGTTTACGAGATTTCACATCTCCTATCCAGTGTATAACGTGTGTGCAATAACTTAAGAGATGTTACGGGATTTTCCATCTCTTAAGGATCCATCAAAATATTTATATATAGTAGAATACGCTATATATATAATGTCTAGTCAGTAAAATAAATATTTTACTTAGCATTAAGGCTTTACATTGATCCCTCTTAATGCGTTTTTAAGCATTGGCGTACAGTTTGCATTTGACACCTCCAGTAGCACGTCAGTAGTCAGGGATGCGCCGTGATACTACAACACTAAACCAAAATCGTATGGGTCTCATATAGGGATAAAAGTATGGCAAGGCATGTTAGGCAATGCCCAAGGTAGGCTACTACCAGTTTACCCTTCCCGGCTGGTGGTAACACATCATAGCCATGATCGCCCACTGCGTCCAACACTCCCATTAAATTGAAGGGTGCGCACCAATCAATCACAAGGTAAATGATGGTAATATGAAGAAGTGTGTCCGATTGGGGTAGCTAACCCACTTGGCCGGTACGGCTCCTGTTTTAGTCATTTCAAATTGGCACAAGTGCCAGGCTAATCCATCATCGTTCTCTTTCTTCAAATCCAGCAAACGACGCCAAATCCAACCACTTCGTTTTGGATCATCACTCCGTGTACACAGTTGTTAAAGTGGTTCCTGTATTGACAGAGAGTATGCCCATATCCGGCCCTGGTCTTTTTAACAACTAAACGTCGTTTTACACACCGGTTGGTACTTTTACATTTTGGAAACAGTTCATACCTGTGCAGTTAAAGCGCTCGGCAGATTCAAAGCGGTGGAGGTGCAAAAAGTCATAGCGGGGATACAACGAGGATATAACGGGATATAGCAGATGGCTCTAAAATAGCATATAAAACTCGTACTTAATGTTTTTACAAATATATAAATGAAAAATTGTCATTCAATTGAATTATAATTAATACATAAATAATTTTAAATAAAAACATATGTGAATATACTTTAAATAAATGTAAAACTGTTATATAACATAATTGAATTTAGTAGAATATTAGAGTATTTTCATTTCTGAAAATATATTATAAATTAAATCAAATAAATTAGTTTCATAATTTTTATAATATATAAATGCAAATTTTCAATTCATTTTATTAAAGAAGATATAGCGGAAATAGCGGAATATAGCGGGAATAACAGGATATATCGGAAATAGCGGGGCTTAAAGCGGAAAGGCTATATTTTGGGGCTATATTGAAATATCATAGCGGTAGAAATCCGCTATGGGATATAGCGGGGTTATAGCGGGGTAATAGCGGGGCATTAACTACACAGGTTCATACTTGATATCCAAAATATCATATTCGCTTCAGAATCAAATCCATTTCGAAATCATCATATTTACTCAAAACATACCATTTCACTTCAAAAATCATTTTCGCCTCAATATTTCGATTTTGCTTCCAAAATCATTTCGAATTTCAATTTAGGTTATAACTTCATTTTAGCCCAATACGTATTTAAATCTAGGATTTAAATATAAACACTCCTTTGACAAATTTGAATTTTTAACAAATCGTTTAAATAATTCTAAAATAGTTTAAATAATTAAAATAGTTAAAAATAGTTTGGTTAAAATAGTTTTATATAAAATAGTTTAAGTATTAAAATGGTTTGTATAGAAAAATCGTTTGGAAATTCCAAAATGATTTGAATATTTAAAAAGATAAATTTAAGTAGTTTATATCAAAATAATTTATTTGAAAATAGTTTCAAAGTCAAACTGATTCAATTTCCAAATTTTCAATTCAAATCACTTTTTAATTTCCATTTCGATTTTTATCAATTCCGAGTTCGATTTCAAAACATCGATTCAGAACACTTAAATCAAATTCACTTTCAATACCCAATTTGAAATCCAAATCCTCAAATATAATTCAATTCCAAGCTTAATTTCGAAATAGTTCGATTTCCATAAATTCAATTTTTCATTTTCTTAAAATCAAATCATTTAAACAAATTTCAAATCAATTTTTTTTAAATCATTTAATTTAACCAATCCGTTGTTCGTATATAATTTTCTATCCTATGGCCAAGTGATCCGTTATTTCAATTTAATTTCAGGGATGGATATAAATTATTTCAACCCAAATCACTGTGTCATATGTATATATCATTTCAATCTGTTTCTTAATTTATTCGAAATAATTCAATTTACAATTTTATATAATGTAAGTAATATATAGGATGATAACAAGATATATAAAAATAAATAAACTTCCAAATCGTCCAAACATCAATCAATAACATCCACCACAATCATTCATTTAAACAATTAGTAAATCACAATAATTAATATCGGGTAGTTTACTGGCAGTTAAATTCCAATTTCAAATTTGACTTTTTTTTTTAAACAGTTAATTCAAATGACAATCAAATTTATCAAACAACGATCAATAAATTTATATCATTTCATAAATTCAAATTTAACTAGCATAAAAATATTCTAGTACGTTGTGAGCGTTATAAAACACTCACCTTGAGTTTTAAATTTTAAATCAAATCGAACGACTTTTGATTTAATCTGTAACGACCCACCTTTTTGGACGGTTCAAATCGACAATAAACCACACATTCAGGCTTAAACCATTCAAAAGGGAGGATTGTTAATGGGAGTAAATAAGAAATAAAAAGGAAAACAAAACACAGAATCTCGCAGTAGAACGATAAAATATAATAATCAAATAAACAGTTCATGAAGCTGTTTTACAAATAACATTTGATTATACTTTTACAATTCAAATCAGAGTTATACATACATCTAAAATAAACAAATAATGCAGCGAAACACACTCCAGAAAATAGTCTTCAATACACTGAAAAAGCTCAGACTGACCCGAGCGTAATGAAAAGACAAAACACTTGAGTAGAACTAAAAGATCTTATGTAAGTCAGATCAAAATAAGTAAAATAGAAATATTAGTGCAACGGTTTCATAGATGTTACGGGATTTACATCTCTTATCAAGTGTACAACTTGAATATAATTATTTAAAGGGTTTCAAATAATTCAAAATATCAATCTGAATCATCTAATTAAATCAAATCCGAAGTTTGAATTAACTTAAATCCTTCAAATAATTCAATTCCAAATAAAATCCAAATTCAAGAATTATGGGTATATGTCATTTCAACTAGTATCAAAAATCAACATTTCCAAATCAATGAAAATTGCTCGGGTTTATCATTTCAACCCATAACGATTTTCCCCTAATCTATAAGATCATTTAGGTATGTATCATTTCAACCCATAGGGATAACAGAGATATATACATAAAGAACATCCAATCATCCAAAATGTCAACCAATAACATCCATCCAATCACCCAAATATCAACAATTGAACATACAACACAATCATCATTGAAATCAACCAATAACTACCAACAATTTACTGGTTATCATTAACAGGTATTTAACTAGCAATTTAAATTTCAATATTAAATTAAATGGCAATTAAATTCAATAAAAGTCAAATTTAATTGGATTAACAATTTAAAATATACTAAACAACAACCAATCAATTTCTAATCACATCATAAATTCAATTTAAGTAACATAAGAAAATCTAGTAGTTTTGAGTGTTTGCTCACCTTTCATGGCTACGTAGGTGATGATAAACATGGAGCAATATGGAGATTCCTAGCAAATATCCAAATGCAAAGCAAATCCAACAAAGCTTAGACATGAACACGAATCAATAAACAAGTTTCAACTACTTCCAACTTCCAAACAACCCAAGATCCAAACTACGGACAAACCTGAAACTAGGTCATCTTTAAGAAAATATTCTGACCAGAATGTTACTGAATCTATAAAAGTGACTAACTAAAAAGTTGTTACAAATTTTTTTCTCTCCACTTTTAAAAAAGAATCACTCAAAAAGATTCTGTCTTGAGGAAGTTATGGTCAAAACAAACGGAGGTGATTTCTGAGTTGAAAATCTGAGTTCAAAAATACTTCGAAAAGATTTGAGTTTTTGGCATGGCAAATTAAGGAATTCGAAGAACTGATCTAAAAGAAAGTTGAATCCACTGGAAAAATAAATGGTTTGAAAAAAGAATCACATAATTTGGTTCATTCCTGAAGGATATATGATTGATACAATATGGAGTATTTTCGTCAAACTGGACCCGAGAAAGGACTTGAAAAATGGAGTTTTTGATATAGAAATATTCAAAATGGGAAGAAGAGTTCAACAAAAAAGTTGTTACCATTGAAATTATACACGGTTTCAAAAAAAATATTTGATTTGGAGTAGTTTAGTGGAATATAGAAGCCATGGAAATAAGGGAAAGAAGGAAAATAGGGAAGGGGAGAAGAAGGAAAATAGGGAAGGGGAGAAGAAGGAAAAAGGAGAAAGAAGAGGAGAGGGAAGGTGGAAAGAGATGACCTTAGAGATGGTGGAGAGGGCGGCGACTATAGGGGAGGAGAAAGGGTTGAAGGAGAGGAGGAAAGGAGTTTTGATTTGTGAGAGTTTTAGAGTTTTAGATCTAGAGTTCTTTGTAGATTTTGAGGAGAAAGAAGAAGTGTGCAGAGAAAGTTTCTCAGGAGAAAAATTATGTATGTAGATATTATCAGATAAGAAACATAAGTTCGTAGGCAAAGGAATGGTCACATGACTGACTAGAGTCTCTTGGTTAACCAAGGCCCATTAAACCAAACAAACCCAATATGCCTTAGCAAAATAAAACACAACTAAACACTACCAATTCATGTTAATTTTTCACAGTAATTCAAATTTTTAGAGTAATAGGAATTTGATTTTGATGAAACGAAAAGTGGAGGGAAGATCAGAATTCAGTCTAGTATCATATAAAAAGAATAAAATTTTAAAATTCAAATTCAATTTTTTCAACCAAAAGTCAATCTTTTACTAAATTTGACCAAAATTTGAAATTTCACAAAAATTTTATTCTATTGAATTTGGTCAAATAAAAAACTCAACATCACAAATTCAAATTTTTTTTATTTAAATTCAAAATACTGCAATTTTAAAGTTGTTAAAAGTTACGGATCGTTACACTTTATCTTGATTAAAAGATGTAATATCAATTAATGCAATATTAATTTGTTTCCCCTTATCATATTTAAAAGGTTAAATGCCATTAACTATGCATCCAATTCTCATCCAATTACATTCAAACTTATGTTATCATCCTTATTATTCAACTAACAATACTCTATGAATTATATTAACATAAGTTTACATTTTATTACATCCATTATTTTACCGTTAACATCTTTTACCATGTTAACTGCAATAATTAATAATTAATTACATAAATTTTCATTGATTTCCAAATTAATTCCAAACATATTAAATAATGTGATGATAAATGAACAATTGTTACCTTTAAGTAATTTAATCATATTTATAAGTTTATTATCTACAACAAATGTTATGACTACTTACACATCACTGATTATATTCAATTTCAATTAACAACATATAATCCCAACATTCAATTGCCTTAATTCCATTAATTACCCATTTAATATTCAAATGGACAAATTAATGAGAAGATAATTACAACCATCGTTTATAATAATAGTTTATATCCATTATCTTATCATTTACAACCAAGGGTTATAACAAAATAATTTTATATTCTATATTAACCAATTCCAATCAATTGCATATAATCTCATCATTAAATGCATCATTTATTTATTTCATTATTTACAATTATAACCAAATAACATTATTTAGAATTATAACCAAATAACCTTACAATTATATCCATTGGTTGAAATTAGATTAAAAAGGTTATCAATTACATTAAATCAACATTACTATATTATGTTCTAATTGTTTTATCATTACAAATCATAAATTTTAATTTCTTACCATATTCATATTTCAAAATCTTATTAAATTTAATATTTTAATTACCGAAAAATACGGGCCGTTACATAACCTAAAATTTTAACTAGCTCCAATCGACTCCATATCAGTTTCAGAACATAGTACTCGTCGGCACGATTCTATCGCCGCTTGTTTCATCCAATTTCGATCTCGTATGCGAAAGATATGTGATTTATAAGATTTCACGAATTTAAACAATATAAATTTACAAATCCTTTTTTATTTATTATTATTCTATATACCCAAATCTACCGTTCATCCCTCAGCTCAAAATCTAGCCGCTCCTATTGTCTTCTATCGCGTTCGCCTACAGGAACAAACGAAACCCATACGCGTCTCGATCAACCGATAACTGCGACCACCACGTCCATCTAGCAATCGATCGGCCACCACCATGTGAACGCTCGTCCTCCACCCCACCCACGCCCTGAAACTCGGTGAGCTCGGTCACCCCTGTAAGCATAGCCAACCCCACGAATGGCCAGTGAATGCGAGTGATTTAATGCTGCCACGTTGCTCCGATTCAAATCTTAACCGTTGGATGGAAAGGTCTTGACATGCTCTATGACATCCTAGTTTAGGGTTTTCGACAAAAGTCGATGGATGGAGAGAAAACGAGGGTGAAAGGATGGAGGTTTTCGACCATTGGAAAAATATAGCGACGGCTGGAAGATAAAGTTAGGGTTTACTGTGCAAGCGTATATATATATACGTGTAAACCTATTATTTTAATATTATTCTCACTATTCGCATATTTTTCCGGATGAACCCCAAACGAAGCATCCCACCTGACGTTTATAATGTTTTACCCCTATTCCGAACACAATGGAATAAGTTTCGAGGCCTAATTCGATCGTATGTGGAAGATAGCTTTTTGAATGGAATTAAAATATTAAATTTTCGATATTAATTTCAACGCGTTTCTATTCGTATGACTAAACAGTAACTCCAAACGCTACAAAATTTGAAAGCTGATAATAATACACTATTACGGATCCAATGGAACCAGTTTCGTCGAAATCCAAGGCTGTGCCCCGAAAGGCTATTTTTACTCGTCAATTAAAATATAAAATTTTCAATTTCTAATTATTCACTTTTAAATTCAATTTTAAATGTTAACAATCTTCATTGTTGTTTAAATAAAATTTAAATCAACTTTCGATATCATTTTCAATCATATTAAATTCAAAATTCAATTATTTAAATAATTCCAATATTAAATTTAAACAATTTAATTATCCTATAGATCAATATAAATAAATCATTCAGTTCCAAATAAATTTTAGTTATAAACGTCATTTTATTTCTATCTAAATAATTCACAATTATTATTCAACTTTAGTTATTGATTATAAACCCGTTAATATATATAATTTAATTTCAATACTCGTTATCGCCAAATCTTCGAAATTAGTTTATTTCAAAATTTTATTCAAGTTCATATCCAATAACTTCACTAATAATTCATTAAAATTTTATTTTTAACCATTTTTATTTAATAATTACATTAAATTTAATAATTTAAAATTGCTAAAAATATGGGTCGTTACACCGACTGTGTAGGCTTGATTATCGTTATGTTAAGAATGTTAATTCGAGTAGTGCGGAATGACAATGGTACTCCAATCTACTGGGCTTCCTTCTTGGCTGAAAGATAGCAAGTTGAGAGTTGGAAACATGATAAGTCTACGAGACTTGGTTTCCGTATCAGGTTAAGGAGACTCTTTATCGTTGTTGTTTCGGAGAGACCGAGGTTAGATTTATCCAAGAACCACTTCGAACCAATGTATGCATTCGCAAGTGCAGGTTTATGATAATGATTTTGAAGACGGAGATCTTCATGATGCAGGGCTACTTGCCACTAGTCCCTCGGGCTGAAATTTACCATATCATATACTTATGGTGGCAGTAGTGCTTTGTTATGAAAATCTACGATATGCAAGGACTTCTCGCTACTAATCCTAGGGGTAATTCTCGAAAGGATGTGGTAGTAAAGTGCATTCGGTTTGTCCTGTTCTTGGATAACTCGTATGGACGAATGTATGACATTGCATTTCTAATTACATTAATTGATCTTTATGAACGTATCATCTGTTTGATGGCGGAGTAGGCAACTTCTCTTAGCTTAACCTTTCCTAAGACGTACGAGCTCAGGAGTTATACGTTTGTAGGAATCAGTTGTGTGACCATGGAATGGATTTGTGGCATTCAAAGTGGAATGTGCTATGTGAAAGGTAATCGTTACCTCTAGCCTCATCACCCGGAAATGACAGAAACAAGGAAGAAGTGGCAGGGCTATGTGGGTCTCTCCCATTACGGTATGGCCATCACCTTTCTAGATTACTCTCTATATGTAGGGTATGTTGTGTATGCCGTGGCCACGGATAGGTTGGGAACGACCGGGTTGATATCATATTCGTTACTCCAGCGTAGGGGTAGGCTGGTTCTGTGTTCGTTTAGGAGTTTGGTATCTGGACCCTAGGTGCCATTTTCTAGAGGTGTACTATCGGAAGGTTGTCCTTTACCTTATCATTTGTATGGAATCCATTCTCCAATACGTGCCTACCAGTTTGTTTGTAAACTTATTACGCCGTCAAATTTAACCAATGTAACAATTTCAGCTATGATTAATATTATTTGTATACTAGACACTAGTATAATATTAGATGATTAAATATGAAATTTTTTAGTTATCGTAAAGTCAAAACCTATCCATGTTTATGTGAGGCATGGTATTACGAGATACTTTTGTTTTGATAAAAAAGTTTTATAACTTTAAAATAAATTTGAGATGTGTTTTCTCACGTTGGTTTACCAGACTGATCCGGGCGTTCTTCCCTTTCAATGCTCGGGCCAGACTGAACATATTTACAGATTCAGATTGATGCTTTAGAGCTTCAGCTGATGAGCTGGAGGTCTTCAGGTCATATTCATGCATATGTTTATTCTCCACTGCATTGTTGTTTATATCAGCATTTGTGAGGATATGTTATTATAACTGTCCAGGCTGATGATTGTGATTTGATTGTTGTACTCTGATTGATGTATGTATATTAAAGATTATAGTTTCTCTTTTGTAAAGCTTATTGATATTATATTATATGTTGTTCCACTGCGATTGTGAGATTATGTGTTTGTTTTTAGTTTCTTTCTCTTTTCTTCTTCTTCTTCTTCTTCTTCTTCTTCTTCTCTTCTTCTCTCTTCTTTCTTTCCCATAACTATTTGCATCTTCGCTCGATTTGGGTTGGGCATGTGCGATTTATTGTCATCTTAAATCGGGTGTAGTTGCGGGTCATCACATGTGGTATCCGAGCTTAGGTTTAATAAATTCTTAGGCTTTGATGGATACTCGTTATAGATAGGGTCAGTAGCACCCTAGAATGAGTTTAAGTGTATTATTGATATGAGCGTGTATTTGTTAGTGATATAAAAATGTTTTATATTGTGTTTGTTGATCTGTTGAGTGGCTTATGGGTTCTAGTCGATGCGTCTGGCTAACATTATCAATTGGGATCTCTAAACACTCGAACATAACAATTTGACATAGTATTGATTTGAAATTGGGTAAATGAAATAATTTTACCTAAATTATGTTTTATATATAAAGGAATAATTTTTCAGAAATTATTATAGTTATATATGGTTTGAGGGTTGTTAGTGAATGATAATATTTAATTATTATCGTTTGTTGTTTGTGTTCTAATAAAAGTTATTATTATATTGTAAACAAAGATAAAAAATTAAGAAATGGTTTTATATAACCAAAGTGAAATTATATATAAGGAAAATTTGTAAGTATGATTTGTATACAAGGAAAATTTATAATATGATTTCAAGAAGATTTGAAAATAATAAAAATTGGGTGTTTTGCTGAAAACATAAGAAACTAAGTTTTATAACTTATAAAGTTTGAGAATTTGTGAGTTAATTTTTTTTAATTTGTTGAATATGAATGTTAAGAAAACTAAATTTGATAATTGAACTATGAAATGAAATTTAACCTAAGTTAAGTTAAATAAAATGAAATTTGAAATGAAATTTGACTTAAGCAAAGTTAAATGAAATGAAATTGAATTTGATTGTAATAAATTAATGGAATGAATATGAACTTGGGTTATAAAATGAAATTTAACTTAAGTGGCAAAATGAACTGAATTGAGTTAACGAAATAAATTAGTGAATGGAATATGTTTTGGGATGCTGTTTGTTAAAATTGAATATGAACTTAAATTGTGAAGTGATAATGAAAATAAGTTGTGTTGTATAAAATGTTTAAAATAAACTTAAGTAAAGAATTTTATGGAATGGCTATTAGGTGTTATTAGTATTAAAGAAATATACTAAGTGAAGAATGAATGTAAATGTAAATGAATGTGAATTAAATAAAAGTGAATGGTGAATATAAATGTAAATGAAATTGAAGGTTAATGAATTAAAGGATAATAATTAATTGTAAGTCAACTAATTTAATTGAAATCTAAAATATTGGAATGTAAATTAATGGAATGTAAATCAATTGAACGTAAGTAAAATTGAGTGTAAATGAATTGGATGTAAATGAATTGGATGTAAATGAAACAATAATTTAAAAGTTGACATTAAAAATGCAAATCGTAATGGTTATGGATTAATTGAATGGATATTATTTGTTTGATGATTTGTCTTAGTATATATGTTTCATTTGCATATGGTTATTGTATACACTGTGTTATATAGTGATATTATTTTCTATATACATGTTCTCATTGATTGTTGAGTGTTTAGTAGGTGCGGATGGCGTATGCTTCGCATTTGGAGCTCGCTTTCACATTTTATTGCTTGTATATGCTTGCTAATAAATATAAAAGGTACATATCTCGGATTAAATATCGTACTTTTACACTTTTTCCCTACGGGATGCCTCATCCTAGAAGATTAGATGTATATTTGTGATTATATATATTATGTTACGATCGAACCGCGCAAAGGAGACAATGACAAATTTCTCGTAAATTTAAGGCGTTAGAAATTTTTTTGAGAATTTTGGAAAAAAATTTGATAACTAAAATTTGATTTTTGGTTTTATAACTTGATATGATATTACTTGATATTTGGAATAGTATTAGTTAATACTTATGAATGAATTTGAAGACTTAGAAAAAGTTTTTATAAGAAGTTTAACTAATTGATTTCGAAAGCTAAAAGGTTTAAATAAATTTGGTAATCCATTTCAACTAATTGTTTTTGAAAAGTTATTGGATTTGTGACATTTTTCTTACTTGGTAATTTCGGGGACAAAATTCTTTGAGAAGGGGAGTTTGTAACGACCTAGAATTTCAGTCATTTGAATTTGGAATATTTAATTGATTTTAAATATTGAAAAGTTAATTATATAAGTTAAAGAACTTATGTTTCAAATATAGAAATTTATTTGATAATTAAATTGTTAGATTTGATATATGAAATTGTTTAAAATAATTGAATCTTGAATTTAATATGAATGAAAAGGATTTATAAAGTTGATTTAAATTCTATTTGAATAAAAATGAAGTTAGTAAACTTTTAAATTGAAATTAAAAAGTAATTAAACTAACTTTGGAAATTAATCGTTTTAATTAACGTGTAAAAATAGCCTTTTGGTGGCAGTGTCTTGGATTCGAAATTAGTTTCATCGGATCCGTAATTGTGAATTATTATATGTCGTTGAATTTCATGCAATTGGAAATATCGTTTAGTCGTGCGAGTTCGAAATGCGTAGATATTAATTAAAGGAATTTAAATTAAAATAATTTGATTTTGAAAGTTAACTTCTGTATATGATGGAATTGGCCTTCGATATTTTTTTCCATTATGTTTGGAATACGGGTATAACATATAGAACCCAAAGCGGTATGCTTCGTTTGGAGTTCAAAATTTTCATAGATGAATAGTGTCGTAAATTTTTCTATATAAGGACATCCATTCCTTTCATTTGCAAACCCTAACCCTAATTCAAACCTGAACCACCATTAAAAACCTAAAAATCAACGTCCCATATTTCCCTGGCCGATCTAGGAGTTTTTAGGCTTCGACTTCAACATGAAAGTTGGAGAGCTCGGTGAAGGGAGTCGGTCCATGGTCGTGGATTGTCGTATGGACGAAGATGGCGACGGCAAAGTTCGTGCGTTCACAGCTATAGTTTTTGGGTTCACGATGTTGTTCACGCGTGAGGCACATGGTGGCGCGGGGAGGAGCGGCGCGTGGCAGAGGCGCGACGCGTAGTGGCTGCTGGCGGACGTAGGTGGTGGTGCGCGATCGTATAAAAAAACATGAAGATGAGCAGCGACTTGGAGTTGTTCGTGCGATATGAAGGGAGAAAGAAGAAAGGTTTAATTGTTTAAAACTTTAATTAATTTAGTTGATTATCAATTAATTATCTCGTACGATCATCAATTCATAACTTTTCCATACGAGGTCGGTTTGAGCGTGACAAGTTGCGTTGCGTTCGTATCAGCGAGTATTACGCTATGGAGTTGGATTGGATTCATTCGGAGCTAGTTGGAATTTTAGATTAAATTGAATGACTGTTCAATTTTAATTCAAACAGGAGCGCTTAGTTGATTTCTGAAATTTTTGTGAGTTAACTCATCTCTCTAGCCTACTCATATTTTTATAAAAGTGGGAATAATTTTATTTATGTTGTTTGTTGCTTGTTTGGATCATATACTATATTTATTATTTGATTTGGATATATTCCCGCTTATTGGAGCGGATGAGAAAATCTAAACTACTTGGCTGCCCATAAAAATTTTAGCACCCAAGAGTTTTAGGAAAAAAACTTCGAGTCAGACATGGGTCTGGTGTGAGTAAACTCAAACAATTGAATTATTATGTCTAAAATCCTTTTAAAATCATGAACAGTAATGGCAGAAAATCATGACTTAATGCAATATTTACATTCTATTTATCGTTCTCATTATCATTCTTCCTCACCTCTCTCTTCCCCATTCAATTTGGATTTTTGTTCTGATTATGGAAAAGATTTTCCGCCGATCTCAAACATTTCGAATTCCGTAATCTCCAAAGTAAAGTTGTCATATGTCAATGCATTTTCAAGATTATCCACTGATGATTTTCCATTGTTCTCTTTTGTCGATATCCAAAAGCGTTCTTTCGCTGATGTTTGTTCTGGTTTTAGAATGCTATGAGGGATGATGGAAAGGGTATATCTTCTTTAGATGGGCTGCAGGGGACTTCTTAGATTGATAAGAAAGCTGGCAAAAAATTCTGCTACAGATGTGGGGATTCATCGCATCTAGCTTATACTTGCCGAGAGCCAATTAGATGTTTTAATTGTGGTTTCTTCAGCCACAAGAGGTTTTAATGCAATCAGTTTACTTCTAGAACATCTAAGTTACCATTCAAGAAATCTGGTTTTTTCTCTTCTGTGCATAAGATTAATCCTAATACCGCTGTTAAGAATAAATTCAAGAACAACAACGATTTAAGTTCTGGTCTTTTAGATTTTTCTTACTGGACAATCTTGAGTTTATTACAAGGATCAATTAGAATCTATGATATTGCTAGAATGTTAGTGGATAATTTTGGTTTATTTAAATGGGAAATTAAGAAGTTTAATGATGAATTGCTAGTTAAGTTTCAATCTAAACAAGCTTTTAATTCTGCTCTAAATTCGAAATTTATGTGCAAGGATAATGTTATCATAGGAATTCGTGAATGGAATGCTAATGATGGAATCAAACAGTGCGTATATGATAGAAGTATTTGGGTAAAACTAATGGGTTTGCCTTGTTCTTTATGGAACTTAGCTTGTTTAAGGCAGTTTCTGTTGGAATTCCTAAAGAACAAAATGAATGAAACATACATAAAGTCCCACATCGCCAAAATTGCTAAGCCATACTAGTTTATATATGGCTTTGCAATGAAGATGTTGGGGCCTAGGGGCACCCAAATGTATGCTTCGTTGTGAGGAGGGAGATCATGCATCTCCACCACACACGCGCGCCGCCGCCGTCCGTCCGACCGGGCCGGGCTCGGGTTTGGGTTTGGGTTTGGGTTTGGGTCTAATATGATCCTAATTTTGCTGCAAAACTGGGCCGGGTTTTTTAACAGTTGCAGGCTATGTGAACAGACACGACTGTTCATAAGCGGACGCGGCGAGCGAGTACAACCTGACTGAAGAAGCATGGGCGAACAGAAGCGGGTGCGGCCCGACTGAAGAGACGCGGCCGAACATAGGCAGTAGCGAACGGGTGCGGCCCGTTAAACGAACAGCAGCAATGAAAGGAAACGGGTGCAACCTTTCAGGCAGACGCGACTGTTCGAAGGGGTGCGGACGAAATTATAAATAGGAGAGAATACTGATCACATTCTCACCCAATTCCAATCTAATTTCTTCTGCTTCTTTGCTCTACTGCTCAACATTCCATATATATCACAGAGTAGACATACTCATTACAATCTCGTGCAGATTACGTCTGTTGTATCTTGGGAGAATTTTGAAATAAAATTCTTAAGGAAATCGTTACGACGAGCCTCAGACATATTCCGGTTAGAATTCTATATTCTATCCTTTATTTTGGTTGTACTATTTATTCAAAATAGTATAACGCTGTTGTTGTAATTTATTTACAACAATCATATTGTTATAATAATTAACACAGAATTCCAGTGTAGTGGAAATCTGAGTTATAAACTTGTGCGACGAGTTTATAATTGATTATTCTCTGTTTTGGTATACTAGACGTATAACAGTTTCTTGGAGGGATTGGTTTTGTATTGAGAATAGAGGAGCTAAATGTAAAATTCAATTTATCATGGTGAAAATTCTCGTTGGTAAAGATTTTTGTTTACCCAAAGTTAGCAACCCGAGGTTTAATGGAACAATTATTGTAATTCCTTTGGAGTCTGCTTGTATAAGTAATGAAATTGAGCTTCTTAATATGCATAATGAATGGTTTAGTCATTTAGATTTCCATATTAAAGCTCTGAATATGTGCAGCTTAATCCAATATGATGTGGATACTAGAGGGATTATAGAACATGGTGTTTCATTTGAGAATAAAACTGGAGTTTTGAAAGATACCTCTGCTGACTTTGCTGATGGGGTTTCAGTTGTAAATAAAGGAATTTATGTTGACTCAATAGATATTTCTAAACATGTAAATGCTTCTGATGGTTTTAAAGATGGAATAGTTCTTAATAACCAATTCAATGAGTTGGTAAATGAAGATGACTGGTCGGTGGTTAGCAGTTTTGACAGTGAAGATATATCCAAGTTATGAGGCAATCAAAAAAAGGAAAGGAAAGGTTCATAATGATACAATGGATAAATCAGTTACTAATAGTTTTTCTGATGGTCAAGATGAAGGCTTGTTTCTTCATAATAGATTTAGCATTTTAGCAAATTTGATGGATGAATTTAACTGTCATATTTATGGGCATGAAGTCACTGCATCTGGCATAGGCATTGGCAGAGTTAATGTTGTTAATGATAAAGATTCTATTCTTGCAGTTAAAAATTTAAGCATATTTGCAGTGTACAAAGGAGCAAAGTTGCACATGTCTGCTCCTTTGAAGGAGGATTGCAATTGGCACAAAAGAATATATAACAGTGATGGCATAGATAGCTCTATGAATGGCAATATTGTTGAAGCTGTTATAAAAAGTCCATCTAACATTCTAGCAGTAGTAGATTTGAGCATAAAAAAGACAATAAAGTAAACTATTCATTTGGCATACCTGTATCCGCTGTTTCTGAAATAAAGCATAAAAATGAGTTGGTAAAGGAAGATACTGGCTCGTGGTTATCAGTTTTGACAGTGATGATATATTTGAGCGTAGGAAGCAATCGAAAAAATGGCAGGATTTGATGGATGAAGTTAACTATTATACTTGTGGGAATGAAGTCACTGATTCTGGCATGGGTTTTGGCAGAGTTAAGGTTGTTAATGATAAAGGTCCTATTCTCGCAGTTAAGAACTCATGCATATCTGTAGTGAACAAGGGGTCAAAATTGCTTATATCTGCTCCTATGTTTGATGATTGCAAAGGGCACAAAAGTTTAAATAACAGTGATGGCATGGATATCTCTGTGAATGGCATTGTTGTTGAGACTGTTATTAAATGTTCATCTAACATTCTTGCAGTAGCAGACCTTGAGCATAAAAATGATAATAGAGTAAACTGTTCATTTGGTGTGCATGTATCCGCTGCTTCTTATATGGTTATTAACAAAGTTCAGGTTGTGATGGATAAAGGATTTAACTCCTTTATGGAAATTAATAACTCTCGGATAATTGCTCTGAATGATGGAGCAAAGTTATGCAGGATGTTTGATAATGTTTTAATGGTTAGAGGCTTTGTAAATTCAATATATAAAGAAAGAGCTATGGATGCAATGGTGGGCAAGGAATTTCAAACTGATAAAGTGGAGAAATCTATTAAAGTGGGGGAAGATGATAATTGCTATGTTCTAGTGATTGATGAATATAGAGAGCGCAAAAAAATAATTTCAAATTTTGATTTTAGATTTGTAGAGGCTGATATAAGAATTGGCGATGGCTTTGATAACTCAGCGGTTAGCATTGTTGTAGAGGCTGATATTAAGGGCACATCAAGCACCTTTGCAATATCTGATAGTCAATGTAATAATGATAGTAGGACTTCTCTTTTATCTTCATCGTCAAAGAGAGGCAGACGTAGGAAATCAGTTGCCGTCAATGGTGTTGTTCATCGTAGTGCTAGGGTCCAGTTATCCTTCGATTATGGATGAGTTACCTGATTCGAGTGCTATGAATGGCACTACGAATTCTAGCTCAGGTATGGCTTCTGTTTTAGGCAGTACTTATTCCTCCTATGCTCTAGGTAGTTTATCCACCAGTGAGTTATTTCAGTTAGCTAGGGATAACGCTTTTGTTTTTACTAATGTTGAATTAGATACTGCTTACGTTAGGAGTAGGGAAACGGAGAGGGTTAGATCATCTGGATTATGAGGATTATTAGCCGGAGTATTAGGGTTCTACATGATTTAAATAAATGTGATAAAATTAGTGCATTTTTTAAAGATTACTTTATTGATATCGCCCTTCTACAGGAATGAAAATAGATTCTCCTGATCTTCGTTTTTATAGAAGAATAGGTGGTTATTATTTTCGACATTGGGCATGTTTACCTTCAATTGGAGCTTCTGGGGGTTTACTTATAGGGTGGCATGATAATTCTTTTAAACTTCTTCAAACTATTACTAAGCAACACTCTTTGCATATTATTCTCATTAACCTTATCAATAACTCTTTATTAAATATTTCTAATGTTTATGGACCAAACTTGAAAACTGGTCTTTAAGTTTTATGGAGCGAATGTCTAGAATTTAGATCATTCACTTTTGGATATAGGATTATGGATGGTAGCTTCAATGCTACGCGTTTTTAGGGGAACGGTCAACCTGGGAAGGTGATTTCCCTTCTATGGAAGAATTTGATCGATTTATTATTAGTAGTAATTTGATAAAATTGCCATTAACCAATAGAGAATTTACTTGGAGTAATACTAGGAAATCCCCTTCAATGGTTCTTTTAGATATATTTTTCATCAATGATGAAATCGAAGATAAATTTCCTATTCGTAGAGTCACTGATTTGCCTTATACGTATTCTAATCATTGCCCTATCATTCTTTCATGTGATCATCATAAAATTGTTAATAAAAATTTTAAATTTGAAAAAAATGTGGTTATTAGAATCTAAATTACCCAATTTAATTAAAAATAAATGGATACAAATGAATTTTTATAATATCCGAAATACAGATAACTTAGCAAAAAATTTTGTTTTTACAACTTAGAGGTCTTAGGAATTTTCTTAAAAATTGGAATAAGAATGTATTTGGCAATATTAAAATTAAAAAAAATATAATTTACTTTCTGAAATGCTCAAAATTAACAAGATAGAAGAAACTAGACAACTAAACCGTGGAGAGCGTAATGTACTCCGTAATTTAAAAGAAGAATTTAATTCAATTTTAGAAAAAGAAGAGGTTATGTGAAACAGAGATCTAGAATTCAATGGATTAATGAAGGTGATAATAATACAATTTTTTTTTCATAATATGGTTAACGGTAGAAAACGTAGCAACACAATAAATTCTATTTTTGTGAATAATGTTGAATTGGTTGATCAAAGGGAGCTAAATAAGGCATTTACTGATTACTATAGGGTTATTTTAGGCAATAAAAACAAGCATAGAATAAACATTAGATGGAATGAACTATATCCTATTGAGTCTAGAATTAATCTTAATGACATCGATAATCCTTTTTCTGAAGAGGAGATTTTGAAGGCTATTAACGATATGCCTAGTGATAAAGCCTCGGGTCCCGATGGTTTTCCTATTTTATTTTACAAACTATTTTGGAATGTATTAAAATTTGATTTAATTAACATGTTAAACGAATTTTATAATGGGCAACTATAATTAGTAAAATTTAATTTTGCAAAAGTCATTCTATTACATAAAAAAATTGGTGCTAATAATTTGAAAGATTTTAGACCAATTTCTTTAATTAATTGTTTTGTTAAAATTATTTCAAAAGTTTTAGCGAATAAACTTAGTATAAAAATGAATGATTTAATTGATTGTTCACAAACCGCTTTCATTAAGGGTAGAAATATCACAGATGGAGTGGCTATTGTGCAAGAATACATTAATAACTGTTGTAAGAATAACATTACATGTGCACTTCTAAAACTTGACTTTGCGAAAGCCTTTGACTCGGTTGATTGGGATTTTATAATTGATATGTTACTAGCTAGAGGTTTTAGTCGTAAATGGATTGGTTGGATTATGACTTTGCTTAAAACAGGTAATTCTAGTATAAAGGTTAACGGGATTTTAGGGAATAAAATTTAGTCAAAACGTGGCTTACAACAGGGTGATCCTTTATCGCCTCTCTTGTTTAATTTAGCTGCCAATGTTTTCGCTATGATAATTAAAAAAGCTATTGGAAATGGATCTTTAGGGTGCGTTGGTTGTGAAATTTCACGTAATGGACTCTCTGTTCTTCAATTTAGAGACGATACCTTATTATTTACTTCTCATTTGCCTAATCACATCATAACCCTTAAATTTATTTTATGCAGCTTTGAACTACTTTCAGGACTAAAAATTAATTTTGATAAAAGTTCGATTTTAATTTTAAATGACGTTGACAAGGTTGAGGGTTTAGTAGCTAATACGTTAAATTGTAAAACCATGAAATTTCCTATTGATTATCTTGGATTTTTGATTAGACCAACTAAACTTAAGCATGATGACTGGCTAATTATAATAGATAAAATTAAAAATAAAATTTCCAATTGGAATGAGAGGTTTTTATCGAGAGCAGGTAGGTTAGTTCTTATTAATTCTGTTTTATCTGCACTTTCGATTTATTGGATGTCTATGCATCCTTTTCCGGAATGGGTGATCAATAAAATTGATAAAATAAGAAGGGATTTCTTATGGAGTGGTGATAGTCCTAGCAATAGTCTAAAATGTTTAGTTAACTGGGAAACCGCTTGTAAATCAAAAAAGGAGGGAGGACTAGGTGTTATTAATTTACGTACCCTGACTTTGTCTTTATTAAGGAAGTGGTTGTGGAAATTTAAGGTTATTAATGATAACTCTATTTGGAAAGAAATTGTATCTAACATTATTATAATGGCAGTAATGATTTATACCAAATTACTCCTTCGGTTAACAATAAATTGTCTAATTTTTGGAAATCAATTTTAAAATGTCATGATATTTATAACCTTGGTACTAATATGATTGTTCATTCATGAAATAATTCAAATTTTTGGCATGATCGTTGGATATCTGTCATTCCTCTTAGGGTCGAATTTAAAGAACTTTTCGAAATCTGTAACTAAAAATGCTTTAATTAAAGATGTTTTTTCTCCGAATAATGATCCCCCTTGGAATTTTAGTTTTAGTAGAATCTTGGAAGGAACTCTTAGACCATTTACTTTATTATATGCAGGATTGAATTTATATAATATTAATTACGAAAATGATATTATTAACTGGGAATGGGATAAAAGTAAAAAATTCACTTCTAATTCATTCTATAAATTTCTTAATTTCTCGGGCGTTACTAATAACACTTTTAATCTTATTTTGAAAGCAAATGCACCACCAAAAGCTAAGGTTCATATGTGATTAATCATGCATGGGAAGCTAAATACCATTGAACTTTTAAAAAGAAAGAATTTGCTAATTGATAATAAATGTACTTTTTGTAACTAGTATTTTGAAAATATTAATCATATATATTATGATTGTATGGATACTTGCTACATTCTTACTAATACTCTTAAAATCTTTAACTTTATTCTTACAACTAAAGTTACTGATTGTGATTTTTACTGGAATAACTTAAGATTTAAGTTCAAAAAGGAAATAGATTTTTACTAAATACTTTATTCACTATAATATGTTGGTATATTTGGTTTGAGAGAAACCAGAGACTAATTAAAAATAACAACAGTTATATTAATAGATTGGTATTAATAGTAGCATCATTTTGTTTCAACTGGATCTCAAATCCAAAATAAAGATTGGCTAAAAATAATCATTTTAATGAATATCTTAATAAGGTTAGGAAAAGCATTGAATTATTTAAACAAAAAAACAATATTTTTAACATTAATAACTACAACATTAGCATTTATTCAAATTCGAATGAAGATTTACTGATTATCATAATGTTCTTTTGATCAAAGGAGCATAGTATTAATAATTTTTAGATTTTTAAAATTTTATAAGTATATAATTACATATTTTATTAATATCTATGCCTTTTGATTTCATGATCACTATCTCAGAATATAAAAGTAAATTAAGATGATGCATACTAAGTTTGACCCTTTTATTAGTCTAACTCTTATTATAGTTTTCTTTGCTGTCTTACAGTTTTAATTCAAGTTTTATTACTTTTATTTCATTAATGCATATATATGTATATATGTATATAAATTTTATTTATATATACATATATATTATTCTTATATTTTTGTATAGTTCTATCTACATGTACAGCTTTAGGCTAAAAATGGTGCTAGAATGCTAATTGTAGGGTTTCTAGGTTGTTGTTGCTAGGATTGCAGGATTGCTGATCGTAGGACCGTTGTAAAGAGAGATTTCATATTTTAGATCTGGATCATCCGCGCTAGCTGTGAGGTGCTCATTCTCTACGGGAGCTGCTTGTTGATCTCATTTGTTCATTTGGATGCACCATGGTTTATATTGGGTATTTCTAACACTTCATTATCGGGCGGTGGCCTTCCCGGAGTTCGATATTGAGGTGTAATGGGCGGTTGCCTTGCCAGAGCTCATTCAAGAAGTTACCTGAGTTTGTTATCTTAGATTTTCCTATGTTATGATTTGTCACCTGCCAGGCATGTCGGCAGCTCCTTTGCTATCGGTGATATATATATGTACATGTGTGCTCTCCTCTACTTTAGAGGATCACACATTTCTCTCCAAAAAAACCCTTTTAAAATCAAAGATATCTCATAAGACTACGCCTCACATAAACACGGACGTGTTTTTACCTTACGATAACTAAAACACTTTTTTTATAGTAAATCCAGTAATATTAAAATAATGTCTAAATATTCAAACTAAATATATGAAAATAGCCGAAATTGTTACCATTATTAAATTCCAGCAAACTAGGCTCTACAATCAAAACCGTAAAGGCACATATTGGAGATTAGATTCCATACTATGACAAGGCACCGGGGTACCACCTATCACGGTAAACGTTTGGAAAATGTACTGAGGACCTCGCAAGGATCCTCTGCCAACACAAGACCGGCCTACCCCTTACTGGATAGTACCGAATATTTCAACACCCCAGGCACTTTGCAACCCTATTATATTGAGATCCCATGCACAACCAGTCCATAAACATGTAGATGTGTCTAGAAAGGTGATGACACGCCCTAATGGGAGCGACCCTGTAACAACCCGGAAATTTTAATAGTTTTATAACGTAATTGACTGAAATTTTGCTTAAAATTTTATAATTGAATTTGTAAATTTTTTTTTGATATTTGGAATACGTCTATATGAGCATAACAAATGGTAAATTTCCATCAAATAATACAGAAGTTTATTTTATTGTGTAATTTCATTTCTATTTAATCAGTTAATATTTGATGATAATAAAATATTTTTCAAAACTGAATATTTTTATACAATAAATTTGTAAATCATTTTCTGAGTAAGACGTCATATTTCGTTTTGTCAAAATTGGACTTCTCTAGCTCCGTTATCTTATTTTCGGCAATTTTGCAGCATTTCCGGTAGCAGAAATTCGAATTTTTTTAATTCGATCGTACCACTGATATCTGCATACTATTTTGATCGTCTCGTCGTGCTGATCTCCACTGTATATTTATTTGTGCATTTTGGTGTCCGGTACGCGGTGATATCCGCGAAATAGATACCCATATTGGTACCCGTTTTAACTTTTCGATTTTTATGTCCTTTAAATTTTTTTCCAACGGTTAAAAAAATTAAACAGCCTAGCATTTATTATTTGAGCCAGCTGGTACCTTTCCCATCATTTCACTTTATTGCATAATGGTACGTTTCCCTGTTGTTGCCTCTTTCTCTTCCTTATTTTCTGTCCATACTTTTGAAAGGCAAGTGGATGTTATTATATACATAAACTTTATAAATTGTAAAGCCTGCTCGTTCCCTTAGGCCTCTGACATCTCTTCTCATTTGTTTTCTCTGTACTTAGAAAAATGTAGTTTACTCAAATATATATATATATATATATATATATATATTCAGTTTCATATTTCTCCTAAGAATGTCCAGCCTCATCTTTCACCTATGCTCCCCACCCTCATGCACATGCAATCCCACGCCAACATCTTGGCCGAAGCCATCACCCAGACCTCAAGCAACACGGCCATCATCTTCTCCACATAGCAAGTGCCGATTCACCCACCTTCCACCATTTACATCCCTGTTGCTTTTGCTCGAACCAAACCCGTGCCGTGCCCCCATTTTCCCAAATCAACCTATCCTCTGTCACCAGTCACACCCCAGCATCTCCACGTGAAGCCTCCCCATCCTCCTTTGCCTTTCCTTCCATCCACCCTCGCTCAAGCTTTCACCCACCATTTGCCGAAGCCCACCCGCGCAAGCCCATCAAACAACAACATCCTCCCTTCTTCTCCATCGCTATCCACCACCATTAAGTTGCATTCTCTTCCTTTAAGGTAATATATATATATATATATATATATATATATATGTATAGATTGTATATATGTTAGTTATATATATGCTGACAGCTTATATATATTTATATATATATGATATATTTTAAAATATCAAGTTTTGTAAGTATGTTATCAAGCCTGCATATTGTAACAACCCGGGATTTGCATTACCAATTAATAAATAAAAGTTAGGATTTTTATTTATTTTAATGAAGCATAAAAGGATTTGGAATAACAAAATATATTTGAAAAAGGTTATTTTAATTAAATGGGAAATATGGGATTTTAAAATGAGGTTAAAATATTATTTTTGGAAGGTTAAATATTTTAGGAGAGATTTTAAAACGGGTTTGGATAAGAAAAATGAGTTTTATAAACATATATGAACAGTTAGACTAATTTTTGGAAACATGTAAATAACTCTCTTCTTATTGGGTTACTAAACCTAACCCAATAACCCACCCTAAACCTCCTCTATAAATTATCTCAAACTCTCATAACCTCATTCTTTCAACCCTAATCAAAACCCTAATCATTTCCTAAAGCTTTCATAACAAAAATGGCCTCTATCTTCATCTCCTTCTAGTTTTAGCTTATGCAAGTCATTCTATGCAAAGGTAATGCAAATACCCACCTCAAATCAGTTTTTATATATTTCTAATTTCTGAAATTTTAATTGGTAACACATGTTTTATGTGTTTTTTTTGATCTTATAGCCTCCTAATCATCTTTTGCTAACTTGGGTTGATGCTATAGTGTCTTTGTTGCTTTCTAGAGAGGTATATTGCTAAAAACCTCTTCTAATATGTGTTTAATCATCTTTTGATTTCGGTAATCAGTTAGTAACACATGTTTTATTATGTAACATGTGAATCATAGATCTTTGATCATCTTTGCTTTCATTCGGGGTGTGCACATAAGGTATTTGTAATATATGCTAGCTGAAATTATAATTAGTTTATTAATGTTAGTAAATTAGGCATATCTCATTCATCTTAAATCGGAATTAAGATTTTCTTGATGTTCTGGAAAGCATATTCTGTGGGCTATAACTTTTGTGTTTTGATCTTTGCTTAATTTTGTGGTTTGAATGGTCGAAATCGTGTTTGTTTGTCGCTGACCTGACAACAAACTACAGGGTTGATAAAATAAAACCCTGAAATTGATTTGGCCATAAGTTACCCATTTCTTATCCAAATCTAATAATTTTGGATGTTCTGGAAAGCTTAGATTTAGGGCTAAAACTTTCATGTTTTGAGTTTCATGAAATTTCGAAGTTAATTGGGTCAAAACTGTGCATTCTTACTACTGTCCCGAGAGCACATTGACAGTGATATAGAATTTAAATCTGAGAATTGTTTTAGTCATAAAATTTTCATCTCCGATCGGAATTTGACGATCTTGGTCATTCCGGAAAGCTTAGAAACTAAGCTACAATTTTTATTTTATTCATTTTGGCAGAATTGGAAGTTTACTATGCCAAAATTGGGGTTTTTCATCTCTGGTCCGTTAGTGCATAACTATAGGCCTTAGTCTCTTTTCTCCCGTTGTTTTCAGTACATAACCCCGACTTTGCGACGCCATCCCGGGCTCTTCCTTTGTCGGATTTCATCGATTTTGGTCTCGTTGGAAAGCTGGAGTTCTGAACTCCATCTCTAGAAAGTTTGATTAGTATCCGAGTTCATATGACTCTTCGAAATTGCTGTCGAAGAGGGACCCGGATCTCAGCCTGAAACAGTGTATTCACTGTTTCTGGGTCCGACTTTGGAGCGTCGCTGCGACTTCGTTTCAAGTCGAAATCGAGTAATTCTTTTTGGGTTCTGAAGTAGGAATGTCGAACTACGTTCCTACCAATTTTCATGCCATTCGGATATAGTTTGCTAGTCCGAATAATTTTTCGAACTTGGGTTCGCGTCAGTTTTGGACTATTTTTCAACACTTAGAATATTTTCAGTGATTTTCTGGTTTTATCTATTTCTTTGAGATTTGTCTCTGGATTTCGTACACGGGCATTATAAAAAGGTTTTAAAAGGATTTTCACTCCGAAATGGCTTTCAAAATTATTATATAATATTATTTTAATTATTAAATTAATTACTCCATAATAGGAGAGTTTCAAAGGCCATATTAAAGTGATTTCAAACCAATTATAAATCCATTTTCCGTAATTATTTTCTATAATTAAATCTCACACTCACTTTTTAGCACGTCGAGCGAATGGAAAGGTGCTTAAACGGTTAGGAAATCTCCGGCCTATGGAACCGTGTGTATTTTCTTTCCGGTTAATCCCCGACCTATTCGATTGATCGTTTTGGCCTTTGGGTCTAGTTTACCGATGATACGAGGTGGACTTTTTATTGTTTGGAATGTGAGCTTGCTATTGGTTAGTAAACTATTTAGTGCGAACGTAGGGTATGTGACTCATTGTTAACACTTTACGGGTTCCTCTCCAAGAAGTTTGTGACACATTAGCCTCTGGGCGGCCAGTACTGGACCTCTGGGTCACCACGCCTCTGGGCAACCGTCTCTGGACACCTGTTCTATGGAGCAGTTTCTTTTTCGGCGTGTGCCTCTGGGCCTTTATCCTTCTGGGAAGGATCTCACTGTCTCGCGCGTTCCGCATCTGTGCGAGTGATCGATCACAACTCTACAGTACTTGGCAATAACGACTCCGGTCGGTGCACGTGCTATACTTGTATTATCTGATGATTTTTATATCCATTCAAGTACCGCCATTCGGTGTTGGTTCTATGGAACCATACGATGTAAGTGCGATTACCTTGTGGATTCACAGTGTCTCTGGACACTGCTTTTCAGTGTTTGATTTCATTAACTTTTCTATATATCCCCATTGCTCTTTGGAGCATCGATCTTTTCTTGGGCATTGATTACAGACTCTGGTCACTCTTGGGATTATTGCCTATAGGCAACTTTATATAGCTTTGGCTACGCCGATGATACGAGGCGATTTTATTTATTTATCACTTTGGTGCTGATATTCTCTTTGGAGATTTTTATGGTTGATTTATGATTAGGGACCGTCATTATATTCATGTGGTCCAAAATACACTTCTCTTAGAAAAAGTACTGTTTTATTTATGTACCGCATTATTATGTATCTCAGTTATTACTGTTTGTTTAGCTAGCCTGACCCGAGTGTTTTCGCTCGGGTCAGACCGAGTTGTTTCAAGTTAGGTCTCTGGACTTAGCTTCTGTGCTTCCGCTTGGACATTATCTGCTATGCTGATAGATAGCGCTTTTATTTGTCCACTATTCCGCTACTCTGTTATTATTCAGACTTTGATATGTACATATTTTTGACTCACATGTGTGGACAGTGGCTTTGTACCCACTTATAGTATTTGGATCTGTGTTGACGATGTATTGTTCTGAGACTCTGTGCTGTTATGTGATTCTGTTCTGTGGTGCTATTTTATTATGTTATTATGCTTTGTCCTGATAGATCTTTAGCCATTTGTAATTTCGTTATAAGTATTTACCGAATATGTCGAACCACCTGATTGAGAAAAATTTAAATAGATCCCACCTTTCGACGTATTCGGTAGATTGTTATAGCTTGATTACAAATGGTCGCTTCCACTATACTCTATTCTCCGCTTTAACAGACAGTATTACTTCCGTAATACTCTTTGTTATAGTGGGTCTCAGAGTGGGGCGTTACAGCTTGGTATCAGAGCCTGGTTTCAGGAATAAGCATAATAAACACAGAACAGACACGTTGTATAATACGTTATAATACGATCCAAATTGAACATATCCACCTTTAGATAAATAAGTTAGGAATATGTGTAGGAATCTATTATATTCCGTAATATTCCTTAATGAATTATCTATCTTTGAATCCTGCTTAACTAAATCTACCGATCATATGTTTAAAGAGTGTCCCAAGCCTCTTTTCTGCCGCTATTGTAAGAAGGAGGGTCATCTTAATTCCACTTGTCCTACTGCACCTCCTAGATCTGGCAAGCTTAATGCTGCCAAGGCTCCTACATCTTCAGCTCAGCCTCGAGGTACACATCCTTCCGTTCTCGAAGGTTCTATTTTATTTCATGGTAGATCTTGTAGAGTTCTCTTTGATACGGATGCCTCTCACTCATTCGTATCAAAGGAACTAGTTGATACTTTATCTTTGGATGTTACTTGTTTGGTTTCTTCACTAAGGATTGTGAATACCATCGGCGGATCCACGACCCTTAGCTTGCTCTGTGAGAATATAGATATTGATCTTTGTGGCTTTTCTTTCCATGCAAATCTCCATGTTATGGAGTATTTGGGCTTTGATATGACTCTTGGCATGGATTGGCTCGTTCAGCACGATGCCAAAGTTATTTGTTCGGAGCGGATATTATTCATTCATCACCCTGACTCGTCCTCTCCGTTAGCTATTGTTCTTCAAGATGTTGGGCTTTCTGATGTTACATTATTTTCTCTCGATTCACGAGATAAGGATTTGAACTTATCTTGTATTCCTGTTGTTCGGGATTTCCTCGATATATTTGAGCCAGTATCAGGCCTGCCGCCAAAGCGGGCCATTGAGTTCCGCATCGATCTCATTCGAGGCTCCCACCCAGTTGGGCGTCCTCCCACGAGGATGTCTACTAAAGAGAATGAGGAACTCAGGAAGCAGTTAGTAGAGCTTGAAGCGAAGCAGTTCATCCGATCCAGTTCTTCGCCATGGGGTGCTGCTGTGGTCTTCGTTAAGAAGGCCGATGGCATTCTTAGGCTTTGCATTGACTATCGCAAGCTCAATGAGTTGACCATCAGAAATCGCTACCCACTTCCTCGGATAGACGACATGTTTGACCAATTGAGCGGTGCGAAGGTCTTCTCTCAGCTCGACCTCGCCACTGGATTCCATCAGCTACGAGTCGCAGAAGACAGCATTCCTCTTACAACATTTCGCACTCGTTATGGTTCTTTTGAGTGGTTGGTCATGCCATTCGGCTTGATGAACGCTCCGGCTTTCTTCGTCGATCTCATGAATCGAGTATTCCGGGAATACATCGATAGATTCGTTCTGGTTTTCATCGACGATATTCTTGTTTATTCTAGATCCGAGGCAGAGCATGCTCATCATTTGCGGATCGTCTTGGATACTCTTCGTCAGCATCAGCTGAAGGCCAAGTTCTCCAAGTTCCATTTTTGGGAGAGCAAGGTCAAG
The DNA here is from genome assembly GCA_030737815.1 of Allium fistulosum. Lineage (NCBI taxonomy): Eukaryota > Viridiplantae > Streptophyta > Magnoliopsida > Asparagales > Amaryllidaceae > Allium > Allium fistulosum. The sequence goes on along the minus strand of CM060902.1, from coordinate 1,330,140,648 downwards.
TTCTTGGGCCATATTGTATCATCTGAGGGTATTTCTATCGATCCTTCCAAGATCGAAGCTATTCAAAATTGGAAGCAGCCCGAGAATGTTCATGATATTCGCAGTTTCCTTGGTCTGGCGGGTTATTACCGTCGATTTATCAAGGATTTCTCTCGAGTTGCACTTCCCCTTACGACGCTAACTCGTAAGGGTGTTCGCTTTATTTGGTCTGATAAGTGTGAAGCTTCCTTTCAGCGACTGAAGGAACTTCTCACTCATGCTCCTATTCTAGTGGTTCTAGAGAGTAACCATGATCTTGTTGTTTACACCGATGCTTGTGGTAGCGGGCTCGGTGCTGTTCTTATGCAGAAGGATCGGGTAGTTGCTTATGCTTCCAAGCAACTGCGTCCGAATGAGGTTCGCTATCCTACTCATGATCTTGAGTTACCAGCTATCGTCTTTGCCTTGAAGACTTGGCGCCACTTTCTATTAGGCGAACGCTTCATTCTGTACACCGATCACAAGTCGCTGAAGTATTTATTCAGTCAGAAGGATCTCAATATGAGGCAGCAGCGATGGCTTGAGTTTCCCGCCTCATATGACTTAGACATTCAGTATACCCCTGGCAAGGGTAATCGTGTGGCTGATGCACTCAGTCGCAAACACTCGGCAGTAGTTTCTATGATGATAGCCGAGTGGGATATTCTTGAGACTCTTTCTATGTGTGATATTCGAAATCGAGCTCCGTCTTCTGATTCTCAAATCTTGTTATTCAGCTTGGAAGCTCGACCTATTCTATTGGATCGCATTGCCCATGCTCAACGGCAGGATCCAGAATTATTGCATCTTATTCATCTCCTTGAGTCGGGATCCAGTGATGAGACATTGTTGGATTATTCTATTGATTCTCATCGGTGTCTTCGCAGGAAGAACCGTATTTTGGTACCATCTGATTTATCACTTAGGTGCGACATTCTAGACGAGTGTCATCGCACTAAGTACACTATACATCCCGGGTCGAGTAAGATGTATGCCGACATGTGTCGCCTATTTTATTGGGAGGGCCTGAAGAGAGATGTTGCAAGTTATGTGAGCGGTTACATGACTTGTCAACAGATCAAGGCCGAGCATCAGCATCCATTTGGCCTTCTTCAGCCGCTAGAGATTCCATTGTGGAAATGGGATCAGATATCCATGGATTTTATTGCGGTCTACCTCGATCGAGGTCAGGCCATACTTCTATTTGGGTCATCGTCGATCGCCTGACCAAATCAGCTCATTTCATTCCTATTAAGTCCACTCAGACTGCTCCTCAGCTTGCCAAGCTATATGTGAAGGAAGTCGTTCGACTTCATGGCATACCTAGCTCTATCGTCTGTGATCGAGACACTATCTTTACTAGTCACTTCTGGAAGTGCCTACAGTCAGCTTTGGGCTCAAAGCTGAATTTCTCGACTGCTTATCATCCTCAGACCGACGGTCAGACGGAGAGGGTGAATCGTGTTTTAGAAGATCTTTTGCGCTGTTGTATTCTGGATTTCGGAGGTAGTTGGGAGGATCACTTACCGCTTGTAGAGTTCTCCTACAACCACAGCTTTCAGTCTAGTATTGGCATGGCTCCTTTCGAGGCTCTTTATGGAAGGCCATGTCGTTCTCCTTCGTGTTGGTTAGAATCTGGCGAGAAGTTCCTTCTTGGTCCCGATTCAGTTCGGGAATCTTCTGAGAAGATTATTCTTATTCGTCAGAGAATGAAAGAGGCGCATAACCGTCAGAAATCCTACGCGGACAACCGTAGGAAGCCTCTTGAGTTCTCCATTGGTGATCATGTCTTTATTCGGTTATCTCCTATGAAGGGGGTTGTGCGTTTCAGCTCTATAGGGAAGTTGGCTCCTCGCTATGTTGGACCATTTTCTATTACGGAACGCATCGGCCCCGTTGCTTATCGTGTGGCTCTACCTGCTCACTTCTCTAGAATACACGACGTGTTCCATGTTTCCCAGCTTCGCATGTGTGTCCGCGATCCTGATTCTATCATTGAGCCGCATGTTGTGCCTGATTTAGAGATCTCACCTGATTTATCTTTGGAGCAGCAACCTCTTCGTGTGCTTGATTCGGAGGTTAGACGCCTTCGCAACAAAGAGGTTCCACCCGTGAAGATTCAATGGTCACCGAATCCTAAGGACTGCACTTGGGAGACCAGAGAATCTATCGAGCGCTCTTATCTTGGCTTTCTCCCATCTTCTTCTGCGGGTGAGAATTCTCTATTTTATCTCTATCACTTCTTTTGTGGATTTGACGTTATAGATGACATCTATCTTAAGGAATTGCGGGGACGCAATTTTCTTAAGGGGGGAGTCTGTAACAACCCGGGATTTGCATTACCAATTAATAAATAAAAGTTAGGATTTTTATTTATTTTAATGAAGCATAAAAGGATTTGGAATAACAAAATTTATTTGAAAAAGGCAATTTTAATTAAATGGGAAATATGGGATTTTAAAATGAGGTTAAAATATTATTTTTGGAAGGTTAGATATTTTAGGAGAGATTTTAAAACGGGTTTGGATAAGAAAAATGAGTTTTATAAACATATATGAACACTTAGACTAATTTTTGGAAACATGTAAATAACTCTCTTCTTATTGGGTTACTAAACCTAACCCAATAACCCACCCTAAACCTCATCTATAAATTATCTCAAACTCTCATAACCTCATTCATTCAACCCTAATCAAAACCCTAATCATTTCCTAAAGCTTTCATAACAAAAATGGCCTCTATCTTCATCTCCTTCTAGTTTTAGCTTATGCCAGTCATTCTATGTAAAGGTAATGCAAATACCCACCTCAAATTAGTTTTTATATATTTCTAATTTCTGAAATTTAATTGGTAACACATGTTTTATGTGTTTTTTTGATCTTATAGCCTCCTAATCATCTTTTGCTAACTTGGGATGATGCTATAGTGTCTTTGTTGCTTTCTAGAGAGGTATATTGCTAAAAACCTCTTCTAATATGTGTTTAATCATCTTTTGATTTCGGTAATCAGTTAGTAACACATGTTTTATTATGTAACATGTGAATCATAGCTCTTTGATCATCTTTGCTTTCATTTGGGGTGTGCACATAAGGTATTTGTAATATATGCTAGCTGAAATTATAATTAGTTTATTCCTGTTAGTAAATTAGGCATATCTCATTCATCTTAAATCGGAATTAATATTTTCTTGATGTTATGGAAAGCTTATTCTGTGGGCTATAACTTTTATGTTTTGAGCTTTGCCTAATTTTGTGGTTTGAATGGTCGAAATTGTGTTTGTTTGTCGCTGACATGATAACAAACTACAGGGTTGATAAAATAAAACCCTGAAATTGATTTGGCCATAAGTTACTCGTTTCTTATCCAAATCTAATAATTTAAGATGTTTTGGAAAGCTTAAATTTAGGGATAAAACTTTCATGTTTTGAGTTTCATGAAATTTCGAAGTTAATTGGGTCAAAACTGTGCATTCTTACTACTATCCCGAGAGCACATTGACAGTGATATAGAATTTAAATATGAGAATTGTTTTAGTCATAAAATTTTCATCTCCGATCGGAATTTGACGATCTTGGTCATTCCGGAAAGCTTAGAAACTAAGCTACAACTTTTATTTTATTCATTTTGGCAGAATTGGAAGTTTACTATGCCAAAATTGGGGTTTTTCATCTCTGGTCCGTTAGTGCATAACTATAGGCCTTAGTCTCTTTTCTCCCGTTGTTTTCAGTACATAACCCCGACTTTGCGACGCCATCCCGGGCTCATCCTTTGTCGGATGTCATCTATTTTGGTCTCGTTGGAAAGCTGGAGTTCCGAACTCCATCTCTAGAAAGTTTGATTAGTATCCGAGTTCATCTGTCTCTTCGAAATTGTTGTCAAAGAGGGACCCGGATCTCAGTCTGAAACAGTGTATTCACTGTTTCCGGGTCCGACTTTGGAGCGTCGCTGCGACTTCGTTTCAAGTCGGAATCGAGTAATTCTTTTTGCGTTCTGAAGTAGGAATGTCGAACTACGTTCCTACTAATTTTCATGCCATTCGGATTCAGTTTGCTGGTCCGAATAATTTTCCGAACTTGGGTTCGCGTCAGTTTTGGACTATTTTCCAACACTTAGAATATTTTCAGTGATTTTCTGGTTTTATCGATTTCTTTGAGATTTGTCTCTGGATTTCGTACACGGGCATTATAAAAGGGTTTTAAAAGGATTTTCACTTCGAAATGGCTTTCAAAATTATTATATAATATTATTTTAATTATTAAATTAATTACTCCATAATAGGAGAGTTTCAAAGGCCGTTTTAAAGTGATTTCAAACCAATTATAAATCCGTTTTCCGTTATTATTTTCTATAATTAAATCTCACACTCACTTTTTAGCACGTCGAGCGAAGTGGAAAGGTGCTTAAACGGTTAGGAAATCTCCGGCCTATGGGACCGTGTGTATTTTCTTTCCGGTTAATCCCCGACCTATTCGATTGATCGTTTTGGCCTTTGGGTCTTGTTTACCGATGATACGAGGTAGACTTTTTATTGTTTGGAATGTGAGCTTGCTATTGGTTAGTAAACCTTTTAGTGCGAACGTGGGGTATGGGACTCATTGTTAACACTTTACGGGTTCCTCTCCAAGAAGTTTGTGACACATTAGCCTCTGGGCGGCCAGTACTGGACCTCTGGGTCACCACGCCTCTGGGCAACCGTCTCTGGACACCTGTTCTATGGAGCAGTTTCTTTTTCGGCATGTGCCTCTGGGCCTTTATCCTTCTGGGAAGGATCTCGCCGTCTCGCGCGTTCCGCATCTGTGCGAGTGATCGATCACAACTCTACAGTACTTGGCAATAACGACTCCGGTCGGTGCACGTGCTATACTTGTATTATCTGATGATTTTTATACCCATTCGAGTACTGCCATTCGGTGTTGGTTCTATGGAACCATACGATGTAAGTGCGATTACCTTGTGGATTCACAGTGTCTCTGGACACTGCTTTTCAGTGTTTGATTTCATTGACTTTTCTATATATCCCCATTGCTCTTTGGAGCATCGATCTTTGCTTGGGCATTGATTACAGACTCTGGTCACTATTGGGATTATTGCCTATGGGCAACTTTATATAGCTTTAGCTACGCCGATGATATGAGGCGATTTTATTTATTCATCACTTTGGTGCTGATATTCTCTTTGGAGATTTTTACAGTTGATTTATGATTAGGGACCATCATTATATTCATGTGGTCCAAAATACACTTCTCTTAGGAAAAGTACTGTTTTATTTATGTACCGCATTATTATGTATCTCAGTTATTACTGATTGTTTAGCTAGCCTGACCCGAGTGTTTTCGCTCGGTTCAGACCGAGTTGTTTCAGGTTAGGTCTCTGAACTTAGCTTCTGTGCTTCCGCTTGGACATTATCTGCTATGCTGATAGATAGCGCTTTTATTTGTCCACTATTCCGCTACTCTGTTATAATTCAGACTTTGATATGTACATATTTTTGACTCACATGTGTGGGCAGTGGCTTTGTACCCACTTATAGTATTTGGGTCTGTATTGACGATGTATTGTTTTGAGACTCTGTGCTGTTATGTGATTCTGTTCTATGATGCTATTTTATTATGTTATTATGCTTTGTCCTGATAGATCTTTAGCCATTTGTAATTTCGTTATAAGTATTTACCGAATATGTCGAACCACCTGATTGAGAAAAAATTAAATAGATCCCTCCTTTCGACGTCGTTAGATAGTTATAGCTTGATTACAAATAGTCGCTTCCACTATACTCTATTCTCCGCTTTAACAGAGAGTATTACTTCCGTAATACTCTTTGTTACAGTGGGTCTCAGAGTGGGGCGTTACACATATTTTTTTTTGGTTAAGTGTATATATATGAACATTGTTTTAAAATGCTATTTTGTATTGTTTATTTTATATATATACACCTAAGTATTGATGTATATATTGATTTTAATGTGTAGATATACATATATGTTTTGTTTTAATATGCGTTCCAAACTTAGTATATATATATTTCGTATATATATGTTTGCCTGTATAGGTTATAAGTTCTCTATATATTCAGTTGTGTGTGTGTGTATATATATATATGAAGTTTTCTTATATGTACAGTTTTGTTTACATCAAGGTTTGAATATTTAAGTTTCATATATGGTTTGAAAAAGGAATATATAAAGCTTTATATACTATCAAAGTTTTACTGTTGCGGACATACATCAGTTTCATATATATTCAAATATGATACTTCTTTTATACGACTTTCGAATGGATTTATTGTTTCCTTTATTTCATAATAAGTGTATTACGTTGTTTTATGTATACATATTTAGGGTATGTAAATTATGTCAGCATTATATAATATGTGCAAGAATAAGACGTTTAAAATTTGTTACTTAGTCCAGGTTTATATCTGTAAAATAGAAAAAAATATATAACTTATTTTATATATGTTTTAAATTTGATTTAGGAGAAAAGTTTATATATAGCGTATATTTTGATTTGTCTATATTAAACTTGTGTTGATTTGTTTCTGTCAATTCCAACTTCCAACTTGGCTTAGATCGTCAAAAATTCGTGCCAATTTTTGCTTTGTTTTGGAATTGGTGCTTGGATTCGTAACTCATCTCATTCTCGTCCATCTCTAGCCTCAAAAGGTAAGCAATCACTCATGATTAACGTTCTTTTATTTATTAAATTTGATTTCAATTGAAACGACAATTGAAATATGCTGCTAATTTGAACTGTTAATTATCTAAATTGTTATATATGATATGCTATTATCTGTAATTGTTCACTTGTGGGATATGACACCATATCCTGTTGTTTATATTATATGTGATTGCTATTGATATTATATGCATGTTGTTGATATATTAAATTATTATCATATCTGTTCTCACTCTGCAATTTCCCTGTTCCCTATGGGTTGAAATGATACATACCCGAACGATTTTGTAGAATAAGAGAAAATCATTATGGGTTGAAATGATAAACCCAAGCGATTTTCATTGAATTGAAATTGGGATTGCGGGTTGAAAAGATATATACCCGTAGATATTTAAATTACGGATTGAAATGAAAAATATCCGTATCACTTGACCATAGGATATAAAATTATATACAGACACCGTTGGTTTATATATATATTTTGAAAATGATTTCCAAGGTTTTGGAAAGAAATACATGTGGTTTAATAAATATTGATTTTTAAATATTATATCTTTAATATAGATTTTATAATAATTTTTAATAAATTAAGTTGGAAAGAGAAATAGAAATTAATTTGAAGTTTATTCAAAATTTTCTTAAATAAAACCGATTTGAAACTTGTTAAATTTGAGATTTTAAGGATATGATTTATAACTTGATTTTGGTTTAAAGCGATTAAATGAATATTTCAAGTAAATAAATTAAAGAGAATATTTAGTTTACATAAATTGTAAATTAAGGTTTTATTTAAATGATATTGGATTGACTAAGTGAATTTTTCAATATTAAATAATGGTAAGGTTGAATTTGAAATATAAATGAATGTAAGCTTTGAAATCTATTTAAATTGGGATGGTTTAAATTGTAGTTTATATATGTATTTGAGATTAAATTAAATTGAATTTTGGAATTCGATTTGATCTGAATCGATTTGTGATATTTGAGGAAACTATTTTATTATATAAAGTACTTTAAATTATATTCAAAACTTTAATATTTTACTTTATAAATTAATTAAGTATAAACTATTTTAATTTTTAACTATTTTCAATATACAAATTAATTATTTTTATAAACTATTTTATTATATAAACTATTTTATTATATAAACTATTTTATTATATATACTATTTTAATATCTAAACTGTTAAGTAGAAGTAATATGATTTCAAAGTGTTATGATTTCCTAAGTGTTATGGTTTCAAAAATGTTATAATTTCAGAAGTGTTAATTTTGGAAAGTGTTATGATTTTGGAAATGAATATTATTTTAAGTGAATAATGATATCGTATTTGATATGGGTTTGAAATAGATATGATATTTGGTTTTGAAATATGATTTGAAATGAAATGACCACAGTGTTATAATAACGTTTGGTTGTTAAAGAGACCGGGATCGGATATTGTCATACTCTGTGCCCATACCGAAAACCACTTTGACAATTGTGTACGTGGTGGAGATTCCAGAAATGAAGTAGGATGGTTTGGTGAACGATTTCTGTATAAGGTATGACGTGACCCTGAATCCCGTGAGTCAGCTTAGATGTGACTAAAATCAGGAGCCACGCCGGGCCAAGTGAGGTCATTCCTCCTATCGGGCACATCCCTTCGATACTATATTCTGATTCTTGTGATTGTTTGGTGGCTACCCCTCGATTTTTGATATGGGAGTGTGTCCAAGGTGGACGATAGTAGCTGTTATGCATTACCACCAGTCCGGATACACAAATGGTATATCTACCCTGGCATTTCCTCATGTGTCGTGTTCACATGCCCTAGAGCGCCTTCTACAAGTTTTTTTTATACCATACCTATGGAGTACCCTCTGATAGCCCTCCAGTTTACGAGGGAAGTTACGGTATTGTATAGACTATTGGAATATATAAAACGTGTTAAGGGGGATATGGGTAACGCTTTAACGCTATTTTAATACTTTTACTTTACTATAGACATATTATAATAGCGTATATTACTACATAGTAGATAGTTCCACGGATCCTTAGAGGATGGTTATCCCAAACATCCTTTAAGTTACTTGTATTTCAGTTGATATTTCACTTGAGTTGGATTTATTGATATAAGAATGTTAATCATGACTCGAGTGTTTTGTGTTTTGCTTTACGCTCGGGTCAGACTGAGTGTCACAACATTTGAGACTCACCTTTGGAGTTTGGAGCTTCACTCGGAGATCCATCTGTATCTATTCAGCTTTCAGCTATCCAGTTGTTGGTTCAGACTTGTCATCTGTTTGTATTCGAGACAACATTGTATTTGAGATATTCTATTGTATTTTATTTCAACTCTGTTATTTATCTATTCCGCTGCTTATTGTTATATTACTCTGTGTTTGTGATTCTGTGATTGATTTATTTACTGTATATGCTGAGTTTTGCCAAATTTAAATTAACAATATGATATTTTGAGCAATTCAAGTCCGACATGTGCAGATGAAAATGGCATGAAATAGCGGGTCGTTACAGACCCACTTAGCCTTGCTCCATCTCCCCTGATTTTAGTCACTCCCGGTTGATGAGGCTTGAGGCTACGCTTACCTTTTGAATAGCAATCCCACTTGGAATGCTAACACTGCTTCCAGGAAGTAATGAAGTGCCAGCATTCATCCATACAAGTTGTCCAGGATAAGGAAAAACCGAAGGCAATACTTCTACCACATCCATTTTGGAATCACCTTCAAGACTAGTAGCAAGCAACCCTTGCACTTCAACGCCCTATCTCCAATTCCATTTTCAAGTTGTCTTCAGTTCGAAATGCTTGAGTTGGATCGAAGTGGTTTACAGATAACATATACGACTCCAGTCTCTCTGAAACAAATTTTGATAGCTTTGATAAAATCATCCCCGGTTCTTTAGGAAATAAGCATACAAAAGATAAGAGCGGAATTCACCTCCTAACCGTTAGTGATAGGATTTCCTTATCATCTATCCCAGAGGAACGAAACAAGATTTATACGCACAGTACAACATTTGGGATGACTGTGCCGTATAACTCACATGTTTGTCCTAGATATTTCCAATGTTATGTTTTGGTTTAGATTTTGATGGTCGATTATTTAACTATCAAATAAACAAACATCCAACATTGATTTGATTCTATAAGGGATCCACTAAGACTTTATTAGTTAATCTTTCATTAATTAAAACACTTGGCAAATCTTGATCAAAAGATGTTTTTAAAACACTATTCCCAAAACCCTTTACATCCCTTTTATATTTGGAAAACATTTGTACTTATCTCAAAAATATAAGTATTTACTAAAAACATTTGGAAAATTCCCTCTTCTCAAATTCTATATTAAATGGCCAAGTAAATCCCTTTTCAAAACATCACTTACTATAAAACACATGCACTTATCCCTTATAAAAATTCTTTTTATAAGTCACTTCATATTCAAACCATCTTATAAATCTTCAAACTAGGTTTAAACTTCATTTTAAATTCTCTAAAATGATTTATAAAGTCACTTTCCATGTATAAAACTCTTTATAAAATTTCCTTTATAAAATATCTTTGATATTACAAAATATCATTTAAGAAATCTCATTTTAAATGACTTTAAATAAACCCTTTTTATTTAGTAAAACCCTTTTTTATTAAAACAAGTAATTATTTGTAAATACCTTTATAAAATAATTATATAACTTGAAAAATCATTTATAAACTTTTAAACCCCAAACTGATTAAAGAATTAGAGCTAATTTAAAACCATACTTTATAATTTCAAAAAGAAGTTAGCAATCCCATTGGTACTTATTTAAGTTACCATTTAGTTTCAATTTCACTTTCAAGTCATTCAATAATTTATTTATATAAGTCAACATATATGTAAATATACTTTATATCCAAATCGAGAAATAACATGTCAATATAAACTAACCAGTATAAACATGTTCAAATAACATAATAGCAGGATGGTGATTTGCCCTGCTAAATAGCTGTCCAAATAATTCAATCAATTTATAGCAGAACGTGGATTTATTCTTCTATCAAATGTCTACACAATCAAACAATCAATCTATAGCAAAACATGGATTTATCCTACTATCAAATGTCTACACAATCAAACAATCAATCTATAGCAGAACATGGATTTATCCTGCTAATATATGTCCACAACAATCAAACAATCAATCTATAGCACAACGGGGATTTATTCTGCTAATATATGTCCACAACAATCAAACAATCAATTTATAGCAAAACGAGGATTTATTCCGCTTATAGATGTCCATACAAACATAAACACAAACAATCACATCATAACTCATTCATAGTCATTTGTCTACTTAATAGTACCAACATTTGAATTCCTTGAGTTCAAAACTATCTTTGAAAAAGAAGTACCTTTAAAACAATTTGATTCTTGGAAAACACATAGTTTAAAACTTAAAAATCGCTTTTAAAATGATTAATTACAAGTTAAACTCTTTATAAAATCATAATTAATCTTTATTAAATTTGAACTTAATTTAATTATAAGTTAAAAAATAATTAAACCTTTAATAAATAATTTATTTATGAATTAAATCTTTAACTGATCCTTTGTTGATTATAAAATAATAATTTAAAACCTTTATTAATAATTAACTATTAATTAATCTTAATTAATTAATTAAATAATCTTTTAATTAAAACTTAAATAATAAATTAAACTTTTAATAAGTAATTATTTAAATTAAAACCTTAATTAATTTATCATTAAAAATAATTAAACACTTGATTAATAATCAATTAATAATTAACCCTATATTTAAATAACAATTAATTAAAAATTTATTATATACATAACTCATAATTAAATAAAATTTATCCAGCTTAATTAATAATTAATTTAAATTAATCTTACTTTAAAATATGATTAATTTTAAGAACTAATCTCCACTAATTATAATTATTAAACCTTGCAGAATACTTAATCAATCATTAATTATTTAAAAAAACTTAATTAATTAAAAATTAATTTTTAAATTAATTTTTAAATTAATTTTTAACTTTTTAAAACAACATTATTGGGTTTATAAAACATTTACCAAACTCTTTTAAGTATAAAAACTAAATTGTCAAAAATCTGATTTTTTTTATCGAAACTGCATCCATAGCGACTATCCCTATGGATGTAATAACTTGAGTTTGTTTTTTCCAAGTTATTAACTTTCCAATTCTCCACTTCTAGCTTTGTTTCATTTTAAATCATAAGGAAAAATTTAGAGACTAAAACAAAGTTTAACTTAAAGTTTTAAAAACTTAAATATTTTAAAACCATTTCCTTCCAAAGAATCCAAATTTCCTTTCAACATCTCAATGTTAACTTATAAACATACCACATCTCAACCTAGTTCACATTCATATCATATCCAAACTTACAACCGACATCAAATCCAAAGTTTGTAAACTATATCATAACCAAAGTTTACAAATTTACAACAATACTAAGGTAGACTTCATTTCAAGTCCACCTTTTCCACCTTGAATCATCCATATCCATAAATAACCGAACATATAACAACTCAAACATATTTTATACACATTATAAAGAAATTTATGCAATATATATCAATTTAAAAACTTTGAAATTTAAAACTAACGTTTACTCACCGAATGCTTGGAAATCACGAAAATCCACTGGAAAATAGGTCATCTTCTCACTGATTTTTGATCATGTTACTCTCAAAATTTGGATAAATTATAAAAATAAAAGTTTTAAGAAATTCTTTTCTCTTCAGTTTAAAAAAAATGAATCACTTAATGTCGATTTGTATTGAGGGATCTATGGTCAAAAGGAGTGCTATTTTCGGGCATGAAAATATAGGTCCAAATATGAGTTAGAAAGAAATTAAATTTTGATCCAAAAATATTCAAAATTTTAAAAAGTTGTTCAAATAAAGTTGTAGGCACTCAAATTCTATATGGTCTGGAAAAAAGTAAATATTAATTTGGAGTAGTATGGAGGAAGTTATGGCTGAATGAAGTGTGAGTAAAAATGGAGAAGAAAGAGTTTTAAAACAAGGTTTGAAAACATTTAAAACAAAATAAATTTTTGCATTTAAATTTTATAATTTTAAAATAGGAAGCCGTTAACAAGGTTTCATGAAGCTAAGAAGAAGATGGAGGAGTTCTAAAATGTGAGAAATGAAAGACAAATGAAATGTTTTTTAGAAAGATCTCTTTTATATAAAATACATGTAGTAAATTACCAAAATACCCCCCGCAACACTATCCTCCACACCCATTATACCGCATCATCATGTCTCCCTTCCCTTGTCCCCCCTTTCCATTGTAACCCACGAAATTCCATGTTCCCCCCTCTTTCATGTGCTAAGAAACATGTTCAAACATCCTTAAGTACTTCTTGTACTTAATGTCTCCTAATGATGTGACATATATAATTATATTTTTATTTTCTAACTTATTTACTTAAGTATACATATGTATATACACATGCATTCTTATGTCAAAAATACTTGTAAATGTGTGTAGGTGTGTGTGTACAAAAGTGTTACGACGATTACGACGATTACGACAACTTTTAACCGACGAAAAGTCGAAATTCGGAAAACGAACTTCGGTCACATTTTTAATTTTCCTTTGAACTAAATATTTTTGTAAACAAATTTTGAAAACTATTTCACCATATTTATTCCTTATTTAAAAGATTTTTATTTCCATTATTAAATCAATTATTTGAATATTTAAAATTAATTAAATATTTGCAAATCAAAGCAGTGAAATTCCGGGTTGTTACAGTATATAGTAAAATTCTATTGCATTTAGCATATTCAAATCTGAGGACATCCCAATAGTAATTATAATTATAATTAGTTTTGGTCATGTTAGAGTCAAAAATACGAAGAGTATTTACAAGTATAGAATTAGTTAAGGGACAATCAGAATACACACGTGTATTGTTTTCTAAGTTTGAAGTAAACACATTTTTTTATCTAAACAAAGATGTTTATTCCTTAAGAATTCAATTGTATTTAATTTCTTTTGAAGAATTAACCACGTATGTGCTTTTGCTTTAGGGGGAGTAACTTTCCAAATAATTTGAAAATACCTTTTGCTAGTCCTTGAGGAATTCAAGAATTTCTAAACCGAGGATGATGGGTATATTTTGTTTTTTTCCCAACCCTACATTTTAGTTTTGCTCTCATTATCTAGGTTATATAGCTCAAGCTTAGAACAAAGTGATACAAATTGAGTAAAGTAATACCATGAAGCATATGGTTGAAAGTTAAAGCCCAAGGAAAATCCACATTAAGTCAAAAGAGCTCAGAAATTAAAGCATTTTTAAGAATATCAAAGAGTTCCTTAAATTCCACTCTTAAGGGGATAGCAGAAATCTAGCTATTGTGCTAAAAGGATGTGTTGTTACCAGAGTGAACAATGTTATTAATACCTAAATTAAAAATACTAGAGATTTTTAAAATGGATTTCCAAAAGCAGGACATGCTACTAGAACTAGTGGAAATATGAGGAATGTTTTAGGTTCTACCATTGATTTGAAATCGTTTATTTACAAATAAGTTTTTCATTATTATCATTAAATTTCCAAAGCTATTTTCCTAGTAAAAACACGTAATGTTATCAAGATTTATGATTCCTAAGCCCCCTTCCTATTGGATTTACAAACTATTTCCCAATTGACAAGGGAGTTAATACTGATGTAGGAATAATCTCCACTTAAAAGAAAATTTCTTCTAATTTTATCTATTTTGTCAATTACCCTTTTGTAAAAGGTAATAAGCCATCCAATACATCGGTAGAGCTCATAGGATAGATTTGATTAGGATGATTCTTCCAGCTCTAAATAGAAGTCTATTATCCCAATTTGACAACTTTCTATTAATTTTATCAATTATCACTCTATAGTTTTCCTTTTTTTAATTTAGTTGGTTTAATAAAAAATCCTAAGTAAACTATAGGGAACTTCTTGGTATTACAACTGAGGGTACTAACTACAAGATTTTCAACCCTATCCACATCGTTTAGCATTAAATTGAGCTTTTGTCGAAGTTAATTCTAAGCCTTGAAAGCATGTACAAAATAAATTTAAGAGCTGTAATGCAACTAGGAAAATGAGATGTAACAAAACATGGTATCATCAACGAACTGAAGAATTCAAAGACCATCATTGGTCATGGCGTTACTTATGTTATCCGGAACCATATTTGAAACCAATAGTTTGATAATCCTAGAGAAAACATTAGCTGTCGAGTTAAATAGGAGGGGCGATAGAGGATCGCCTTATCTAAGACCATGCTTTGATTGGGTTTTATTTCTCGGGATACCATTAACCTTTATATTCGAATTTTTGATTTTTAGTAACTTCATTATCCAGTTTACCCATTCAGAACTGAAGCCCCTAGCCAAAAGTAAATCTTTGGTAAAAAATCAATTGATTGAATCAAAAGCATTGGCGATGTAAATATTTGGGAGAGCGCAAGTGATATTATTTTTACAACAGTAGTTTATTACCTTGACCCATCTGTGATATTTCTACCCTTAATAAAAGCCGACCGAGTGATGTTGATTGAGTTGTTCATTTTGGTGCTTAGCCTATTCGCTAAAACATTTGAAATAATTTTAAGAGAATAGTTTATTAACGAAATATGTCTAAAATTCTTGAGCTCTATTGCTCCAACTTTCTTCTGAAGCAGAACTACATTAGCAAAGTTGAATCTTCCAGCTTGCATATTATCATTGTAAAACTCGTTGAACATTTTAATTAAGTCAAACTTTAAAACATGCCAAAATTTCTCGTAAAATAATATGAGAAAACCATATGATCAGGTGATTTTTTGCTAGGCATATCACTAATGGCCCTAATGATTTCATTTTCCAAGAACAGGCTATCCAGATCATCTAAAGCAATCCTCGTATTTATAGGGTATATAGATTGTTCGACCTAGTTTTAAATCTATGTCATTTGTTGGATCCAAAAATGTCTTTGTAGTAGTTAGTAAAGGCGTTATTGAGTTCATTTCGATCGGAAATTTCTACATTGTTAATAAGTTAGGAGTTATAGTGTTACTGCACTTACAACCGTTGGTTATTCTATGAAAAAACATGGTATTCTTATCACTTACGTCCATCCATTGGACCCTTTACCTCTACTTCCACATTATTTCCTTTTGCTCATTGGACCCTTTACCTCTGCTTCCACATTATTTCCTTTTGCTTAGCGTCATTTGCTAGTTCTTCTTTAATTTTATGCACTTCAGTAATAATTAAAATCCCTAATGAAAATGATATAATATTTATATTAATTTTCTCTATTTTAATTTATAGCAATTATAAATTAATTTGCTTGGAGCTAAAATTTGAAACATGCTTACAATTACGGTTGTGTGACCTCGGGTATGAACTCGGACATCACTAATATTTTAACATTTTAAATAAAAAATCTTGCATGGATTTTGCTGAGGCATAGTAGTGAAAACAAGTTTAGTTGCTTATACACCATATAAGTGAAGTCATAGTTCTAATCATTTAATCTACAGCTTAAGCAACAATATATTATGCAAGTGTTCTCTTTGTCGTCACTATATCACTAAATATAAAGCTTGGTTAAGGGACAAAACTTTAATAATAATCGTAGTTAAATGTGGAATACAACATTAACACCCCTGGCTTAATCCGATAAAATTTATAAATCAACTGATTTGTTGTGGTCTAAGACTACTTCAAGCTGACTAAAAATTACAGTGATACTAATATTCTACATAGAAGTAGATGACTTGTAATGATCCATAAATTTAACACATTAATAATTAATTAATTATAAATAGCCACTCTAATTTTAATGAGAAAAAAATATAATTTTAAGCGGAGTTGTCTTTTTTTTTTGGAATTTTGATATTTCCATTGCGTTTAGAAATATCGAAAACCTATACTTCGGTATATAGCATGGTATACTCCTTTTAACATTTCGAAAATGTATTTTCCAGGCTTTAGTGACTGCTTTAGCCCACCACACTCGTTTTGTCTATAAATAGTGTGCTACGTGGAAAGCCTTGGCAGTCTCCACTTTTCCTTTCTTCACATTTCTAATCTCCTCTTTAAATCCTAATGAAGATTATCTTTGCTAATTACAAAATAAGGCGATATACATATCAATCCGAAACAAGGACTTATCCTATGTCATTTCATACGGTGCAACAACACAAACATAGTGGTAGTGTCTATTTGTCATAGTTCAGTCATGTCTAATTGGAATATTCTCTAGAAGTTATGGAATTGATGGAAATGCCATAACCATCGATTCTTAGGTTTCTTAATCAATGGTGAAATAACAGCCAAACGACGATCGGGAGGTACTTTGCATAAAGGATGATGAGTGGAGTGCATCTATGGTAGTTGATTATCTGAAATCGACATTGTTACTACAAAATGTATATCGAGATCAAAAGAGAACATGTCGAGTTTGGGATTGACAAGGGATGTAAAGCCTGAAGAAAGTAAATCCATTAAGCATTCAACATTTAACAAAGGATAGAGAGCTTCAAGCAATCATAAGAAGGTTTCGAATATCTAATAACAATGTGTTGTCGAGCCTCTACATAAAAAAGATCATCAAACATTCAAATAGTTAACATGCATAGAAGAGGTGTCGAACCTTTAAGGATGTCGAACTCTCAGCAGTTAGGAAGTAGTGAAAAAGTTCGAGTCCCGAAGGAATGATGAGTCTTTATTACAATAAGTGTTATCGAGCATTTAACAAGTAGAAGGTGATGTCAAGCATTAGCAATGAAGAAGGGTATCAAGCTTGTAAGAGGATGAAGACGTCGAACTAGCAAATGCTTAGAGATAAACTTGGAAGAACAAGAGATGTCAAACCTCTATAGCATGAAATGTTATAGAGTATGTAGCAAAGAAAGGATGCCACACCACTAAAGGATGTTGAGCATCTAACCATAAGTGGAGGATATAGAGTTTCTATGAATAACAAGCCTACAATGCATTGACTATTATCGAGGCTCAACAACAGCAACTGTTGCAGAGCATCTACTAATAAATGATGTCGAGCTTCAACACTGGCAAAGGGTTTCGAGCTTTTACAAGCGATAAGCGATATCAAAAATTTAAATATGTAAAAGATGTTGAGTTTTGCAAGGGAGGTTATGATGTCGAGCTTATGTAAACAAGTGATGACGAATCTCAACAACGGGATGCCAAGATTTCATTAAAATGGCGCCATCGGAGCCTTGGATTCAAAGTCGTACCACATGTCAATCATCCCGCATTATTGACATCCTTATAAATAGGCCCCCATCGACACCTATAGAGGGGCGATTCATTCTTTCCCTATTTCTCAAATTTTAAAGTTGTAAACCTTAAATTGATTTGAAGATTTTTAGGGCCGATTGTAACTATTGAACTTTTTGCATATAAAGCATTAGACATTTAACCTTGCATAAAATATTTCTTTGGAGGATTGTAACTAGTGAACTTTTACATATAAGGATGTGGACAATTAACTTTACATAGCATACTTCTCTCAAATGTGTGTATTCGACTATTATTGAATTAGGGACATGCATATGACTTATGACTTATCTTCAAACTTGGACTTGCATATTCTTCTGAGTTTGCATAAGGCCCTTTAAGCCCTTATTCCAACTAACCTTAGTTTGCCTTGCATATTAGGTTAGCAAAGAAATTTGTACTACAAGAAAAACCATTTACAGTTGCAAAAATTCATGGCATTTCTATTTAAATGCAACCAATAATATTTTCACTACTAACATAAACGCGGCCAAAAACATTTCACGTTCCCGCCATTCCTTAGAAAACTCCGCGTAAGCGAAATAAACGTGACCCATCTAAATACAGTCGTATACTTAGAAAAATTTTGTGACGCCCCACCTCTATGCTCACGCTAGCCAAGGACACTATGGAGTAATGCCGTCAACTAGCGTGAAGAATAAGGCTGTTGAGGAGCGACCATCCGTGTAATTGCCTTGTGCGAGTACCGATATGTCAGATGGTATAACATGTAACAACCCGGAGTTTTACAACAATTATTTATCGTCAAATGACGATTAAACCGGTTGTGAATTGCTATTGCAATTTTGAATCGATTGAAATTCTTTTTAGATTTGTTTAATTCGTTATTAAATTGTTGAACATTGGTGGGCTTTAAAGAAAAAAAATTACCTTGGCCCATGTTTGATTTTAGTCGCCGTGATACTTACCTATACCATTCCCTTTTTTATTCATTCACTTGAAAAAACCCGTCCACCCTTTCATTCCTCATTCGAGAAAACCGTAAATCAAAATGAGGAAAAGGAAATGGCGGCCTCAAATTCGTTCGTTCCATCTTGAAGAATTAGGGCTCGAGATGTTTGAAGCCGCGATTATGATATGTCGATCGACGCTCTCTACACTTCGTGCTCGCTCACGATTCCCTCAAAACATTCGAATCTAAGGTGAGTTTACTCACATCTATTTCATACTTCAGATGTTTGGTTTTCTTGACTATTCGATTTCGTTTGAATACTGGGGTTGATTTTTGGTTTGTTCACTCGTTACGAATTTGTTGATTTTGTTCTCTGTCTATTGCTTACTGCTTTGATTTGATAACGTCTTCGACATTTTAAAAGTGGCTTCGGCTCTTGATATTGTTTGTTTTTGGTAAACTCGTTTCGATGTTGTTGATTTCCTGTTTTTCTGGTATTCACGGCACTGCTTTATCTCGTGAACGCCACGACTCGACTTCCATCTAACTTCGGTTACGTGGTTGTGTGAATGTGATTTCATAACTTCGTATTATCGTCATCTATCACCCTTGCTTTGTTATTGTTTCTGACCATTTCGATTGGAACTTAATACTTTTGTTTATCGAAGGTGGTTTTTGAAATTGAGCCTCTGTTTTGCTTGTTTGAATTTGTCTTTGACTTCAGTCGCTTTGGCTGGTGATAGTGTTGGCCTCGGGTTTAGCTTGATTTTAACGAAATGATTTCGTTCGACTTTGGCATTTCTTAGCTTTGTGCGAACTACCTTTGTCACTTGCTTATTGTAGTGTTGTTTCATGTGATATTGATATGTATGCGTATTCATATATATGCATACGGGCATTCGTGTTTTGTGTTGCTAGCTGTCTTGCAATTATGTTTGCTTTCATTCAAATGTGTCAGTAATGCTTAGTGGAGTTCATTTGCATTGATTTTTATTTGTGTGCTTACTTCGAGCATTTTACATTGATGCTTGAGGCAGTAGCATTCATTAGCTCACGTGTTTCCACTGTTTTGTTGGTTTAGATGTGCACTTGCTTGAGTTTCACTGAGCTTTGGCAGTTTGGTCTTTGCACTAATTTTTGGGCGAGACATATTTTTGTTGTTTGCATTTTTGTGGTTGGTGATAGCATGTATATGTATACATGTGGTTACCAGTTGCCTCCCTTGGGTACTAATTCTTTGTATCTTTTATTGTTGTGTGTTGTGGTGCCATAATTCGGTGCCCTCACCTTCATACTGCGGTGTTCATAGTGTATCCTTTTGTTGGCGATGCTTGAGATTTTGTTGCACTTAGTAGCACTTGTTGTGGGGGTTTGTATTCTTTGATTTCTTTTATGATTGGTACATCCCTTATATCTGCAGTTGCATTTGTGCATTTGTTTGGTACACATTTTGTACATATTGCATGGTTCATTTCGGCTTGAAACTGTGTCAACTTGCCTTCATGTTCATGTATATTAGTTACTGCTTCATGTTATCCTGTTTCATGGAGTTGTACTGGTGTCTTGCCTAGATGCTATTCATTTTTATGTATGATGTGCCTTTGTTTTCAAGTATAAGTGCAACGTGTAGTAGTTGCAGTTTGTATTTGTTGTGCCCTTGTATTCCTGAGGTGGCTGTAGTTTGTTGCAGTTTTGCCCTTGAATATTTGTAGTGGTCGTAGTTTCTTTTGTGGCGATTTTGCACATGTTGGTTTGCATTGCATTAATGCAATTGGATTTTTTTTCGAATTCACTTGAGTTGAATCCGTTATTTTGGGTTTGACCTCGTGTTCGTTTGTAAATTTTCAATGTGTACATATGTGCACATTGTCCATGTCTGCCTGCTTTGACCATTGAGGCCGGGGCATTGAGTTTTAAATCTTCATTTGATTTTGGTTTGTTAACCTTTTGTGTATTCCAGATGGTAGTGGCGAGGCAGTATACGCGTGCGTATACTGCAGCCCTACCAGAGTTAATGTTTTAAGTTGATTATTTTGTTGTTGTTAATTGCCGTTTAGGCAATTCTGATGTTCTAAAGATTATCTTCATTGATATTCTTTTCACTTATCTTTGTTGATGATTTAAATCTGCTGATTTGTTGTTTAACACTGTTTAGTGTTATATCTGCCGTTATCTGACTCTCTTATCGAGAAGTTGGATATACGAGATTTATGTTGCTGTCGTCTATTTGATTATTTGATTATTATTGCTTCTATGCACTAATAGCTGAGTTTGAATTAGACTGACTCGTGTATTATTTTCTTTTGAATGTAATACTCGGGTCAGACCCGAGTAGTTTCAGGTTGTAGATTTCCTGCTTTGAGTTGCTGTTTGGGCTATGAAGACCTTGTATATCTTCTGTAGTAGTTTTCGTCATTTTGTAGAAGTCGTGTCATTGTATAGGATGATATGTATTCATGTATATTAGTTGATAATGTACTTGTATATATAACTTCCAGAGTCGACAGTTGTAGTTGTATCATATGTATTGTGTCAACTGTATTGTAACTGACATCAGTTATATATATATATGAGATCTTTTGTTATCTGTGTTCCGCATTCTTTTGTATCTGTGTTATTATTATATATATTGTCCTAACTATTATGAACCATCGTAGTTCGTTTTATACTAGAATTGGGTATGTCGATGGGAGTAAATAAATAAGAGATGAAAAAGTAAAAGTATATACCACTCCTATCGAGGTAACCAATATTAGTGTAAGGCCAACTACGGATGGCCGCTCCTATCCAGCCTTATTCTTCGTAATAATAGACAGTATTTCTTTTAATACTCTTTGTTATTATAAGCATAGAGGTGGGGCGTTATAGTTGGTATCAGAGCTTGGGGTTTATGGACAAAATATAAAACATAACTTAGATGGAACATGTGTTACAACTATTGGTCGATATTTTATTTTTGCTTTGAGTCAAAACTAAAGTTTTGAATTTTGAAGAAATTTTTAAATATCTTTATTTAATAATAATAGATAAACTGTCTTTTGTTGATTTGATTAAATTGTGTTCTGTTTATCAGAGTGCGCAGCGGAAATAGTGAAACTGTCTTCGTTGAGTACAACTGATAATCTTTTTGATTTAAAAATTAAAATATGAAATGAAATAAATTTCAATTGTTGTTTACATAACTGTATTTCTTTGTTTCTTTGAGAATTTCGAATCCGAATTGAGGATTCAAAACGATTGCAGTTATGTGATTTTTATTGAGATTTTTGTTGGGTTTCTTTTATGCTAATCATTATTGATTAGATTTAGCTGTTTTGAATTATCTTCATTGAAGATACATTCGAATGATTTCTTTGTTTATTTTGTAGTACGTGCAAATTTGAGTTGCACGTTACTGCATTTATTTTATGTTAAACCGGTGTTTGGTTTAAACGTATTTTGTTGCCGTTATTTTTATAACAGGATTTTTACACTAGTTCTATATTTTGAAGCACAGTGTTTAGTTGATAATTATAATGAATGAAAATTCACTGGTGTTACATTTTGATGTGAATCACTTTGATGAGAGTTTGAGGTTTAGAAATTACTGTCGTTTTGACTTCAGTAACCGCCAAATTTTTAAAAGTGGATTTTCAAGCGGTTATTCCGCAATGCTGATTTTGAGATTCGTTTTACGGTGTTTTGGGAAGTACAATTTACTCTTCGAAATTGTTACTAATATTGCTGCTTTAATCACGTGATTGGAAAATCTTTCTAAAATGAATTTTTTTATAAAATTTTTAACAGTTCGCGCTTTTAAAAGAATGAGGAAGCGACTTAAATGATTCAGCAAAATCGAGGACTATGACCCCTTTCTTTTACTGATTCGCTTAACTCCGGACTTGTTCAATTGAGAACGTGAATTGTTATTTTTATAAAATAAATAAAATTGTTTTCAGGAATTTTACAGTTTGCGCTTTCAAAAGAATGAGGAAGCGATTTAAACGTTTCAGCAAAATCGAGGACTATGACCCCTTTCTTTTACTGATTCGCTTAATTCCGGACTTGTCTGTTTGAGAATGTAAAATGTATTTTTACAAAATACACAATTTTGCACATTCAAGGAAACAATGAAGAGAATCAAACGATTTAGTAAAACACATGGTATGGGACATGTGCGTTTGCTATTTCGGTTAATTCCGGACTCGTTAATTGAAATATCTGTTGTTTTGATGATTTTGATGATTTTGCAGTTTCAAGGAAACGATGAAGAGAATTAAACAATTTAGTAAAACTCGTGGTTATGGGACATGTGCGTTTGCTATTTTGGTTAATTCCGGACTGGTTAATTGAAATATTTGATGATTTCATGTGCTTTCGAGCCACTATGATGGACCTTCGGGGCATATGTTGGACCTTCGGGTCATATGATGGACCTTCGGGTCATATGATGGACCTTCGGGTCAAATACCAGTACTAGACCTTCGGGTCACTCTGCGGACCTTCGGGTCAATCTGATGGGCGCCAAAATTATGTTGAGTACTTGGTAGGCTTCGGCTATTTGTTGATGCACGTGCGGCGAACTAAAAACCCGCCATCTGATGGGATCGATCCAAACTTTTATGTTGATTTTCTAGTCTTCTTAATTGATTTCTAGATATTTGTTGTTTCTAATTATCTGTAGGTAATTAGATATCTGATGTTATGAGATTTAATTATCGTATCGGTAATTAAATATTTGTTGTTTCTGATTATCGCTTGTGATAATTAGATATCTGATGTTATGAGATTTAATTATCGTATCGGTAATTAAATATTTGTTGTTTCTGATTATCGCTTGTGATAATTAGATATTTGAGATTTGATTATCGTTTTTGATAATCGAATATTTGTTGATTTGAGATTTAATTATCGCTTTTGATAATTAAATATTTGCTGATTTGAGATTTAATTATCGCTTTTGATAATTAAATATTTGCTGATTTGAGATTTAATTATCGCTTTTGATAATTGAATATTTGTTGATTTGAAATTTGATTATCGTTTTTGATAGTCGAATATTTGTCGATTTGAGATTTGATTATCGTCTTTGATAATCGAATAATTGTTGATTTGAGATTTGATTATCGTCTTTGATAATCGAATATTTGTTGATTCAAGATTTAATTATCGTTTTTGATAATTGAATATTTATTAATTTGAAATTTGATTATCGTTTTTGATAGTCGAATATTTGTTGATTTGAGATTTGATTATCGTCTTTGATAATCAAATATTTGTTGATTTGAAATTTGATTATCGTTTTTGATAATTAAATAATTGTTGATTTGAGATTTGATTATCGTTTTTGATAATCGAATATTTGTTGATTTGAGATTTAATTATCGCTTTTGATAATTAAATATTTGCTGATTTGAGATTTAATTATCGCTTTTGATAATTAAATATTTGCTTATTTGAGATTTAATTATCGCTTTTGATAATTAAATATTTGCTTATTTGAGATTTAATTATCGCTTTTGATAATTAAATATTTGCTGATTTGAGATTTAATTATCGCTTTTGATAATTAAATATTTGCTGCTTTGAGATTTAATTATCGCTTTTGATAATTAAATATTTGCTGATTTGGGATTTAATTGTTGCTTTTGCTAATTGAATAATTGTTGATTTGAGATTTGATTATCGTTTTTGATAATAGAATATTTGTTGATTTGAGATTTAATTATCGTTTTGATAATTGGATAATTGTTGATTTGAGATTTCTGATTTTCGTTTTTGATAATCGGCTAATTGCTGATTTCGCTGATTATGAGATTTTCTAGCCTCTAATTGATTCTAGATTAAGTTGATTTTATTAAATTGCTAATTTCTGTCTATCTCTGTTGATGGTTAGAGTTGCTGATTATGAAGTTTGTGTTTTCTAGTTAATTGTTGGATAAATAGATATTTGCAGTTTTGCGAATTGTGATTTGTGTTTTCTAATCATCTTTGTTGATAATTAGATATTGTTGTTTTATGATTCCTGAATTTCAGTTATCCAAATGATAATTGAATGTTGCTGATAATTGTATTTATTTAGCTTTGTTGTTTTCTGATTATCTATTGATAGTTAGATTTTGTTGAGAATTTGTGAATCTCTTTTATGAAACTGAAAGATTTCTTGGGTGTTTGTGTTTTCGATCTTTATTTTCTAGCTTAACCAGTTTTTGTTAGAAAAATAATTGTTATAGACAACTTTAATTATGAAAATTGCGGGGACGCAATTTTTATAAGGAGGGGAGTCTGTAACAACCCGGAGTTTTACAACAATTATTTATCGTCAAATGACGATTAAACCGGTTGTTAATTGCTATTGCAATTTTGAATCGATTGAAATTCTTTTTAGATTTGTTTAATTCGTTATTAAATTGTTGAACATTGGTGGGCTTTAAAGAAAAAAAATTACCTTGGCCCATGTTTGATTTTAGTTGTCGTGATACTTATCTATACCATTCCCCTTTTTATTCGTTCACTCGAAAAAAACCCGTCCACCCTTTCATTCCTCATTCGAGAAAACCCTAAATAAAAACGAGGAAAAGGAATTGGCGGCCTCAAATTCGTTCGTTCCACCTTGAAGAATTAGGGCTCGAGATGTTTAAAGCCGCGATTATGATATGTCGATCGATGCTCTCTACACTTCGTGCTCGCTTACGATATGAGGTCGTTTGATCCTCTGTTTTTGGCCTGTAAATTGAACCCAAGATGGTTTTCAGGCCTGGACACGTTTTTTTGAACTATTGCAAACATAGCCTGAGTCCATGTTTGAGACGGCGTAACTTTTTCATTTCCAATCGGAATTCATCGATTTTTTATTGTTTGAAATCTGAAGTTTCCTAAAATGTGCACACTTAATTTTTGTTCAATCAGAGGTCGTTTGGCTACATGTTTCATGTTTGAAAGTTGAACCCAGAGAAGATTTCAAGCATGGGTATTATCTTGCCTATGCATTTTTATGTTCTTTTTCCGTCCAACTTTTGACTTTTACTTCATGTTTTTGTGATATTTCTGAAATGTTTTGAGGGCTATGATGCCTATCAATAGGCTAGCCAAGTTTTGATGACTTTGAAATTCAAATTTGAATTGAATTTGAATGACGGTTTGAGTGATTTCTTTGATTTCGAGCACCAATTTTTCCGAACAATTTTGAAATAATTTTTAAAATAAATTGGCATTTAAAATAATAATTATATAATATTTTTAAATTATTATAAGCTATAAAATCTATTTATTCTGTATAATAAGGGAATTTTCAAATATTGTCTTTAATATTGATTTAGAAAAATGGTTTAAAAGCTTGTTTTTCGCAAATAAATTATTTTTATATATAAAATACACGTTTTTGCACTATTTGAGTGAATGAGAAGGAGAATTAAATGATTTGGTAAAACACGTGGTATGGGACACATGCGTTTATCTTATCAGTTAATTCCTAACTTATCTGTTTGATCGTTTTGACCTTCGGGTCGAGTTTACCGATGAGATGAGGTAATCTTTTTTCTGCTTTGAGTGTGAAATTTACTAGCGGTTAGTAAACCGTTTAGTGCGAACATGTGGTATGGGACACATGTTAACACTGTTCAGATTCCTATCTGAGAGTTTGTGACACATTTGTCTAAGAGACGTATTTGCCAGTACTGGATTTTCGGGTCATTTGTCCTTTGGGATTTTGTCTAAGAGACGTTTGTCATTGCGACGTATTTGTCCTTCGAGATGTTGTCCTTGGGGATGTTTGTCTAAGAGACATATTTATTTGTCCTTGGGACATTTGTCTAAGAGACATGGCGCCTTGTTTTGGAAGAACGGTACTTGGCGGGCTTCGACCATAAGCACGTGCCATATCTTTGAGATGATTTCATTGATTTCCTTGTGATTTTCCAAGTGTATCGCCTTTTTACATTATTGGCCATTTGAGCCATTCAAGATATTATATATGGCGATTACATCTTTGGAAATTAAACTCCTTATCGAGTTATATATTTGAGATTTGGGTTTGCCAACACTGGCGTTATTTGAGATTTGCCTTTTTGGCGTATTATATGAGATTTGCCTTTTGGCGTTTATTTGGGATTATAGTCTCCTATGTTGGAGATTTATATTTGATTGCCTTATGGCATATTTTGAGATGGTGATTTCTTTGAGGTTGTTTTGAGTTGTCGATATGGCGGGTTTGAGATTTCTCCTCTTTGGAGTTATGTTTTTCTCCTAAACCATATTTGATGTTTTGTGATACGCCGATGAGAGAGTCGTGCTTTTATTATGAGATTTGTTATAGAGTTTTATCGCCTTTGAGTTGCATTCATATTTAGTGATATCCTTATATCACTTGAATTACTATACCTACTTAGTTATGCCACGTAAAGTAACCATATACCCTTGAATTATTCCTTCTCACTTGAGAAGATTATCACCTTGCCTTATGCTCATATTATCACTTATCCTTATAAACTGATTTTTTTTAGCTAGACTGACCCGTGTATTCTATACTCGGGTAAAACCGAGTGTTTCAGGTTAGGTACCCTTATGGACTTAGCCTATTCTGCTTCCGCATGGACTTATCTGCTAGCCTTTTTTGTTGTTGTCTTTTTGTCGCTACTCTGATATGTATATTGTTTTGACTCGTGTGTATATTGTGGTCGTCATACCACTTATGATGTATTATTTGTAATGTATTGGGATGTATCAGTATATATGTATATATATCTGTTTGTTGTTATGTGATGTGTTATGCATTTGAGTTGGTGTATTTTGTTCCGATAGATCCTATAGCCACCTGTAGATTTGTATCGAGCATTTATTGGATATGTCAATCCACTTGAGAAAGGAAAAAAATATAAAGCACTAATCGACGTATTTACTAGATATTTAAGATAATACTATAGATGGTCGCTCCTAACCAGCCCTATTCTCCGCATTAGCAGACAGTATTACCCAGTAATACTCTTTTTAATGTGGGTCTCGGGGTGGGGCATCACAATTTCCCTTTTTGGAAATATTATTAAAACCCTCATTTATACTTTCAAATTTCCATACATTCAATTATTCTTGAAAATCTCTATTTTCATTTTTAAATCAACTTTTATTTTTAAAAAATTCTCATAAATAATATTACACCATATTTGCCTTTTAATAGCGCGTAAAAACCCAATAATATCTTTACATACACTATGGGAGAAAACGCATCAGAAGACAGATATGCTCCGTTGTCTGATTGCATATCTATCTGTCGTTAAATCCTACGTCGTCTCATTGCACATCAGACCAGAGATATGCCCCTTCGTCTGATATGCATTAACATAACAAAAAAAACCATATGTTTTCTAATGTTATAGTATCATTTCTAGAATTTCCTATTAGACAACATACAAATATTGAATGATATGAATAATTATTCACATAATGAAATAAATATTTGCAGAATGAAATAAATGAATTGCAATTTTATTTAAACAAATATTTTATTTCAAATCAAATTCAAATACAATACAACTTTCACTATCACTCTACTTACATTTTCAAAAACAATATAACTTTCACTATCACTCTCGTGTATACAACATTTCTCTACACTCTCATATATAACATTTTTTACTCACAGCTACTCGAGTTTGGATTTTATGTTGATCTTGATTTGCTTGCTCCAGCTTATGTCCAGCCATCTCCTATACTTGACAAATAACCAATGCAGTAAAATGGAATGGAAACAAACCTAAATTGCAAAAGTAAACTTGAATTTGAATATTGATATTACCTCAAATTTATGGGTTTGTTTTCTCTTCTGTTTTAGATAGGGACAAACATACCTGTGCACGGACAACTTATGATATGCACAGTGTATCATTATGAATATCACAAGGTTGGGCATCGATTAAATCTCACGAACTATTGTAAAGGTCAAGCCTGAAGGCTTAAAACAGTGCAAATGTGCACAAGGTCAAGCCTAAGCCTCCTCGGGCTCAACTTTTGCACAAGGTCAAGCCTAAGCCTCCTCAGGCTCAACTCAGGTACATGTATATACAAGCATAAACCAGGCAGCAAAACAATCAAAAGTATCTCAACACTACCCTGAACTAGGTAGAAAAACAATCAAAACAAACCAGGCACATATACAAGTACAAACCAGTCGCAAGGAGATTTAACCAACAGTGTGCACACACATAGCAATCGAATTAGCAAACATTCACACACAAACAAACAAGACAACTAGGCAAGAATTCAAGATAGTGCACATAAACAAGCTCAGGCAAAACAACAAGTGCAAATGCATATAAAATGGTTCAGAAACTCAAAATGGTTTGGAACTGAATTCAAGATAGTGCACATAAACAAACTTAGGCAAAAAAAACAAGTGAAAATGCACATAAAATGGTTCAGAAACTCAAAATGGTTCAAAACTAAATTCAAGATAGTGCACATAAACAAGCTTAGGAAAAATAGCAAGTGAAAATGCTACCACACTACCATTCCATCAATCCCTATTGACTTCTACAAACATACAACCTCCGAGCTCATACGTCTCAGAGAAGGGTGTTAAGGTAAGAGAAGTTGCCTTCTCCGCCACCAAACAGATGTATATTTATAAAAGTCAACGATGAAATCTCAAGAATACAATGTCAGACATCCATCCATACAAGTTCGTTCTGGGACTGAACGAAACCGAAGGCACTCTCCTACCACATCCTATTGGGAATTAACCCTAGGATTAGTAGTGAGAAGTCCTTGCAACCCAAAGAGTTTCAGAAATGAAGGGACCACTACTACTTTAATATTTGGGAGCAAACCAGAATTATCAACAAGCAGTCCTTTCATCCCGAAAATCCCTGGTCTTAATTCTTCATTCTCTCTATCAGGACTTTATTTTTCGAATGCATACATTGGTTCGAAGTGGTTTTTGGATTGGAATTACCCCAGATCCGACCCCAGTTCCTTCGATCCAATCATTAATAAAAAGAGGTTTTGTGAATAGGGAATCATTCTTTAATTGATCAAGTTCTTTTTATCAAAAATCTCTTTTAAAGATATACAACTTTTAAAACACTTCTTTCTGGTATATACGGAAATATTAAACCTCTCTTATCAAAACCTTTGATTACTTAAAACCCTTTTTAAATTCCAAATCATTTCATCTTTTCTTAGGAAAATATTCCAAATCATTTCATTTCAATCTTAAAAAAGATTTCTTAATTCAAAACTCATACTTTTGATTTAGTTGAAACCATGTTATCTAGGAAGTTTATTCAAAATCGGTAAATATTAAGCGAGCAGAATCTATAGAAATCATCTAATTCTACTCAATATCAATCCCTATATTCAACAAATACTATTGGCGGAATAACGGTGAAATCGCCTTTTAAATTCCATGAGTTCCCTCTTCGGGCTTTAACACCGAGTGCAAGAAGATCATCTCTATAAAATCTAAATTGTATTAAGGCTGGAAAACTTTATTCTTTATTCTTCAGAAAATTTCGATTCGAGTAAATCAAATTCACTATCCCCTCCATCAGGCCAGTCCGAATAGATAGGGAGAGCAGGAAACTGGTTTTCCAAACTCAAGCCTAGACACTATCTCTCTAACACCCATAAGGCAGTCAAGTTATTTGATCGACTCTAAATCATTAAAACCTTTGATCATTTCATAAATCCATCAAATCACCTTTAAAACACTTTATCAATCATTTAAAAACATGTATGAAAGATTTTAAAAAGAATTGTTAAGTTTAAAGCTATAATTCAAAAGTTATATAAAAGTGATGCGGAAAGTGCATTTTAAGCTATATTGATCAAAACGACTTTTTATTATTTGAAAATTCATTTTTATTACTCAAATCACTTTTAAAACATTTTAAAAGACTTATAAGATTTATTCCACATTTTTAAACATCATTCGTAAAGAAATCCAGTTTTA
Organism: Allium fistulosum; assembly: GCA_030737815.1. NCBI lineage: Eukaryota > Viridiplantae > Streptophyta > Magnoliopsida > Asparagales > Amaryllidaceae > Allium > Allium fistulosum. The sequence goes on along the minus strand of CM060902.1, from coordinate 1,330,109,795 downwards.
GATTCCGAACTGCAAATTCAAGATTTTTCAAAAACTTGTTTTACTCATATTTCAAAATCTACTTATCGTTCGTTGGAAAACTATGGATATAATAGTTTGGAAAATTCTTATCTCAAAGAATTCCAAGCTATATTCCGACTTTTACACTTGTTTGACTTTTATAGCATGAAATCGCGAACTACCGTTACGCTACGAGCTTATTTTTAACTGAATTTTCCATTTCTTTTCAAACCTCACCAAAACACTTTTAAATATTTACAAAACGTTTAAAATACATTTTAAATCAATTTTAAGAGGTTTAACACTTCCATATACACCATTTCATTAATCCAAGGAAAGTGATTTCCTTTGTGCTTCTCGACATGTATATTTGTGACTTGCATATATATTCAACATTCATATGAAAACAACCAATCTTGATGATCAAATAATATTATACATCCATTTGCAAACATCATATCATCATTCAAAATATAATATAGTAGTTTAGGAGTTATCACCATTATTTTCCCTTCAAGCTAATAGAAAATCAACTATAGCTCCGGTATCTCGAAATCTACGCTCACGATCACTAGCACTATCGACTTTAAAGGGCTCGACCATAGCTAAGGGGCTTGCGGCCATGAGTGTAGGAGAGGGAAGGCTCAACTTTTCTTAGGGAAGTGGTGGCCGTGAGTTTGAGTGGTGGAAAGGAGGTGTTCTGACTTGTTTTTGAAGTGGATTGATATTATATACATACATACATACATACATATATATATATTACTAATATTTTTCCATAACTTTTGCTCATTATTTTCTAAGGCATGGAAGTCATTAAAGAAGCTCTTAGGAAGCTTAACAAGAAGGAAGAAGATGAATGAAAATAAAGAGAAGATGGTAAGGTATTTATAGGAAAAAGAAGAGTGTAAAAGAAGACATTTATACATTACCTTTTCAAGGCTTCTCCAACACACTTGCCCTTCAAAATGCACGGCCAAAGCCCCTCCCCCCATGTGCACATCACTTCTATCATCTCATGTATACATATGTTGACTTATTTATGCTTAAGGAGTAAGAAATCTTTAAAATATATTATTTATTTTATATTATATTTCTTATACTTTATTATATTCATATATGTATGTTTATATGTATGTTATCATGTGTATGTTATATATAAATGTATGTATATGTAGGCGTATAACACTTCGAACTTCTGCGAACAACTTTCGTTCGTTAAATCATTGATCCGGAGAACCGATTATCGATCATATTTTCACTTATGCTCTAACATACATATATTTGTAAACAAAATTCAAAAATAAATTTCTTATCATTTTAAATGAATTAAAATGATCACATTTCATTTATAAATCCATATAAATTTATATTAATAATTATTTACAAAAATCGCTATTATACCGATAAAGTGATATCGATTTTTTCTTATATTTTCAAATCAATTATATCTCTTGATAAAACTATTTTAAATGTTTTATTATCACTTTATAACTATTCAAAATTAACTATCATCATTTAAAATAATTATTTGAAAAATTAAAATAATTATTAAATCATTAAATTTCAATTAAAATTCAATAAATCAATTATCATATTTAAGGGCATTATTAACAATGTTAAAAACACATTTTATTTTCAAAAACCAATCAATTGATTTTATTTCATATTCTTATTTAATTATAAAAATAAGTGTATGTATCCAACTCTGTGCATGACGTTTTATGATTATAGAGCTAGTTATTGATAAAACAATTTTCACCCATTTTATCGATTCAGATTTCAAGGAAAATATTTCTGTAGATATTTATTCAAAATAAGATTACTATTACTTATTATCACTCAAAACGATATTATTTATATTATTAACCTTTTATTTAAAAATAAATGTAATTTATAAAAGTGATAAATTTTCGGATCGTTATAAGGACAGATTCGGATATATAGGGCCATGCTGCATAGCTAATATTTGTTGTTAGATGATCAGTTAAGATACATGTATGATTATTTTTGGGGATTAGAGATACATAATTAGCTTAAAATGCCCGGGCGTGAAGAAATGATATTTTGCATTGAGTTGCTGGTGCCACCAGAGGCAAGATTTTTGAAGGAGGAAGGGCCAATTGGTTCTTTTGTTCTTTAGAATAAAAGAAAAAGATAATTGTGACCAATGATTTTTTACCAAGTACATTCAAATTAAAAAAACATAGTTAAGTTCAGTTTGCATTGTTTGGGGATTCTTGATCCAAAATTTGAATTGTATATTGCGTTTGATAACTTGAAGTTATGTTGTTTTCCATATATTTTTTCAGCCTGTTGAATTGTGTGTAATTTAGGGCTGTTATGGTAACGGTAAATTTACCATTACCATACCATTACCAGCCAATCGGTTACCATTTTCAAGTGAAATCGGTATACCATTTTAATCGATATGGTAACGGTAAATTTACCATTTTCTACGGTAAATCATCGGTAACATTTCTTCAATACCAGCGGTAACGGTAATTTTACCAGTCAATTTATAACACATGTATATTCATGTAACATGCTTATTATAGGCAATTTAGAACAAATCAAATGATTAAATTTAGTTTATTAACAAGGTGAAATAATGTTAAATACACTTCACTTTTTTCTCATTTATGTCTTTTATTAAGTAACACTATAAATTATATAATGAAGCACCGTTATGGTGTGAATACGTGTTATGTTACTAATCTTTTTTAGGCAAAGGTAATTTACCATTACCAGTGTAACGGTTACCAGATTATCGGTATACCAGTCTTCGGTATACCAGCCTATCGGTAACGGTAACGGTAAGCAATTTTCGCTTACCAGTAAAAATGGTACGGTAACGGTATTTGTGAAATGGTAACGGTAACCATTACCATAACAGCCCTAGTGTAATTGTAGCTTATGCCAGATGAATGGTTTTTTATGCATCTTTTGGGGTTCAGAAGTTAATTTATATCTTGGTTGTGTCGGAATACTATTATGCCAATTTTATTTAACATGGTCCTTCAATGCCAAAAGTATCGATTGTGGGAATCAAACTCATAGCCTTTAATCTTATATTCTAAACTACCAAACAACTGAATTAACCCTACTGACTAATATTATCCATTTTATATGTTCCCTTTTTTCACAAAAATAGTTGTTATCTTATAATCATTTCTGGATAATTAATAAGCTAGATAAAGAACTACAACGAAAAATTAAAATTTTAAATGGTTCGATATCAGTTTATGTTTGTGGGCTTTGACATTGGTAGAACTTGCTATGTCATTTGATGGGAGTTTGTCACTCTTTTTTGGTTTTCCTTTTAACATTATTGAGTATCCTTTTGATTTATTTACACTGCAGATTTGGATTTCATCAGTGATCAGCTTTCGTTGTTTCGCTCCACTTTTTATACCCAAGTGACAGTTTTGATTATAAATCCACTTTTTAACTTAACATATGGTGGCAGTGTTAATAATGGTTCTATAATGAGTAAGAAAACTTTCCTACTCTATGTAGATAAAAATCAATACCTATCTAAATATTTTTTTTTGAAATTACAATTAATAAACTGATAAACTGAGCTAGATATATAGAAATAAAGAGAACCAAAAACTGTTAACAATAAAAAAAATTAGTAATGAGTAAAATGTGAGAGTTTATTTAGTGCTAAACATGCAAGTTGCTACTAGTATATTCTTTATCCAAGTTGGTTACGTTCATTAGTTCTAACATTATTTTAGGAGAAGTCTCACTAACAATAACAAAAGAAAACACTGTAATAATGAGCTTAAACACAAATAACCCTAGCCTGGACTATTAGGATGTCACAACTTGCATAATAGATTATTAAAAAAGACAAAGAATAGGCATGTCTAGCGAGTTTCAAAATAATAATAATAATAATAATAAATATTCTAGATTAAGCTTAGCTTTGAAACTTTGTTGACATAAAAACCTGCTATGCCTATAAGATATTTTGAATAAAAAATTTAATTCATAATTTTGACTATATTGCATTTTCTTTCCCCCAACATATCAAGTTATTCTCTAGAATAAAACCGAGATCGGATTTTAATCATTAAAGGGGTATGCTTTTGAGATGTGAAACTATGGTCCAATGGTATGCACCTTGAAAAAGTAGTTATCACTAGTGTATAGATTTTTTTCAAGGAAAATACATTTATTTTGTTATTAAATAGGGTAAACTTCACTACAATAGCATAGATTGCTTAAAGACAAAAATACGAGTATTGACTGATGTTTTCAAAACAAAACAGTAATCGCTGATATGAACGAATAAACATAGGTATAAAGATTTCATATGTACCGATGAATTCTTTGACCATTGCAAAATGCTCCACTTCCTAAAAAGGTTTGAAGTGGTTATTATACAACAAGTTTCTATATTGCCAAAATGCACCCTTTGATGAGTTTCTTTGACAGTCATTTTATTTACTTGAAGATGCACTAAATGTGCGAGTATTCCAACTCATAGGAGCATTGACAAACTCAACCTAAGAATATTAGAATTGATCTTATTGCATTTATACATAACAATGATATGATTTCAAAATTTAGTTTGGTTATTCAAAGCTTCCTGCTTTTGATTGATTAGAATTAATTGTAATTGACTTTGTGTGATTATTATCTAACCTATTCGATCATTTATCCAACTTGTGTTTGCATAAATCATATGTTTTGAAAATTTAGATTGTGCATGCGTCCCTATGAGTAAGACTAATGGAGCATGGTTTTCATGTATAGTTTTTTTTGGTTGTCCAAACTTTGAATGTTTTACTACGATTATGTAAGAGTGGTATTAACTACTATGTAAGAACATATGTTTTAGATATGATTTGTGTTTTTGCTATCAGATATGTTTTTGCTATCAGATATGTTTTTGCTATCAGATTTTATTTGGATATTTTAAAAATATGTCATTGTTTGAAATGCCTGTAATGTGCACAATTCAGATAAGAGAGAAGATAACATTTGTATTGCACAATAGAAAAACAAAGTAGCAAAAATTAATTGTTATATATTAAACATATCAATAGTGGAAAAATACCGCTATTGAAAAAGGGGAGAAGCGCCTTAAAATGCTCTAGGAAAGAATATAATAGCATAGAAAAAGAGCTATGAAAAATAATAAACTGCTATTGACATTATTTTTACAATGTTGATAACAAACTGTGAAAATTCTGTTAACGCACAAAAAAAGATGAAATTTTACTAGTTGGCATGGGTGAAACGCTATAAAAAGTTTTCATAGTGGTGTATATATGCTATAAAATGTTTGATACAATAGCGCTTTGTTTAGTGCTATGAGATATGTCATGGTTATTATAACATGTTGTTATATAGCGCTGTCACTAATGTTATCACGATGCCACAAAGTGAATCAGACAGCAGTGATCACATAATATAAGGTGGATTTCTTGTTATTCCACTTTTTCGCACAACACATAAAAATCATCTGTTGTTTGAAGAACCTTTGAAACCTTTCAATTGTTGTTTGAATAGCCGGTGAAATCTTTATGAAAATGCTTAGACAACATTTTATCCGTCTTTTGATTTAAGTTATCAAATTTTTAGTTTTGGCTCCATCGTTTCCCTCTCAATTATTCCGTGGCCGCTTTTTATTTTTGTTTCCCTCTTTATATTTTTGATCTCTCCTTTTATTTTTGTTCAGTCCATATCTCGGTACAATGCAAATGCCTGTCTCCTTCTCATCTTCGACTTAGGGTTTTATGAAATTGAACCCGCCTCCTTCTCATCTTACCATCATTGTGCAAAACCAATACTCTCTCACTCTCAATTTGGGTTCTCTCGCACGTTCTGGAATTAGGGTTCCTAACAGAACTCGATTGCTACTGATTGGTACATGATTTTTTATTATCTTTTGATTTTGTTGGAACTCGACCTACAATTATGCCAATGATGATATGGGTGCTTATATAGGATTTGATTTCCTATATTTTCATTTTGAGATTTTGATTTGAAATGGTTCTTATACTTTACTGACTTGTTCTTCGTATATGCGTCGAAACTTTTAACTTGGACTGCACTTTGGTTGCTGATATGTGTGCTGATTTTTACTTCAGCTATGGATTTATCTGCTGTTTTAATTTTCTTATTCATCTTGGTATGATTTATGGCACTGCCCTGTTTTAATTTGTGGGACTACCTTTTTAAATTTGTGTCATTTGCTATTTTAATTTGTGGCACTTGCTTGTTTTAATTTGTGACAAGGCAGTACACAATACTACCTTGTCAAGGCAGTGCACACTAGTGATGCCTTGTTTGTGCACTTTGATGGTCCATGTTGCTTTTGCTATGATGGTCCATGTAGCTTTTGCTAGTCTATTTTGCTTTTGCTGGTTTCTTGTTATGCTGTCTTAGTTCATCCATACATGTTGTTGGGTTGCGAGTTGTTCGCATATACTTGTATACACTTCTATATACTTGAGCTTGAACCAATTCAGTTCTGAACCATTTTGAGTTTCTGAACCATGCTATTGAGTTACCTTTCTACTCACTATGTACATACATACATGTATATGCATATGTGTGTATATGTATATTAGTGTGCCTGGTTATTTGTTTGTATATTTGACTTTGAAAATTTCAATCTTTTCTCTTGATCTGTCACATGCTTAAACTATTTTGAGATATATGTGTATATAAGTGCATATATGTACATATATGTACTTTATTTGACAGTTCATGTGTACATTTGAGTTCCACTTGCATTACCATGTCTGAGTTCATCTGTACACTTGAGTTCATGTCCGAGTTAGTATACACTTAAGTTCATGTGTACACTTATCCCTGCCTTATACCTATTGTATTCCCGATGGTTTGAACTTCCATGTATATACATACATAAGTATACATGTGTGAATGTTTGGTGGCACTGCCTTGTTTTAATTTGTGGCACTTGCTTGTTTTAATTTGTGACAAGCCAATACACTGCCTTGACAAGGCAGTGCACACTAGTGATGCCTTGTTTGTGCACTTTGATGGTTCATGTTGCTTTTGCTGTGATGGTCCATGTTGCTTTTGCTGGTCCATGTTGCTTTTGCTGGTCCAGCTGCTTTTGCTAGTTTCTTGTTATGCTATCTTGGTTCATCCATACATGTTGTTGGTTGGTGAGTTGTTTGTATATACTTGTATACCGTTTGCGTAGAGTCGAGATCACTGATAGATATACTTGAGTTCGAACCAATTTGAGTTTCTGAACCATTTTGAGTTTCTGTTGCTTTTGCTGGTACAGTTCTGTATACACTTGTAAATACTTGAACTTGTATATTACACCGGTCCATGTTGTACTTGAACTTGTATACTTGTCTAGTATATATAATGTTGCTTTTGCTAGTCTAGTTCGGAATCATTTTGAGTTTTTGAACCATTTATTTAATTTTTAAAAGACTTAGATAATTTTCAAAAAACTTAGTTAATTATTACTAAACCTTATTAATTTGTATAAAACTTTGTTAATTTTTATAAACTTATTTATTCTCACAAAACTTGGTTAGCTTAGCTAATTTTTATAAAACATGGTTAAATTAGTTAAATTTTATAGAAAAATAGTTAATTTTTTTAAGCTTAGTCAATTTAGTTAATTTTAAAAAAAAACTTAATTGATAGTTTATATAAATTAGTTATTTTTATAAAACTTGGTTATCATACTTAAAATTTATAAACTTATTTAATTTTAATAAACTTGTTTAATTTTTTTGAAACTTAGATAACAAAGTTGTCTTTTTTTTAAATTAGTACATTTTCATGGAATTAGTTATTTTTTATGAAACTTCGTCAAAGTTAAATTTTGATAATAATTATTCAATTTCTTAAATTATTTTATTTTTGTAAAACTATGTTAACTTGGTTAATTTTTTATAAAACTTAGTTAATTTTACAAACTTTAAAAACTTAGTTAAATGTCAATAAAACTTAATTAACTTAGTTTAGTGTTTATAAAACTTGATTCAACTTTTATAGGATTTAGTTCTCATTATTTTGTAAACTTTGTTACTTTTTTACAACTAACTTAATTTTATAACTTAGATATTTTTATGACTTATTTAATTTTTATAAAACTTAGCTAAACCTGGATAATTTTTATAAATTTAATTATTTTTTATCAAACTTAGTCTACTTAGTTGAATTTTTATAAAGCTTAGTCAATTTGCATAAATTTATTTAATTTTTATAAAATTTGGTTATCTTTGTTAAATTTTGAAAAACTTAGTTAATTTTTACTAAACGTTATTAATTTTTGTAGAAGTTAGTTAATTTTTATAAACTTATTTATTCTCAAAAATCTTGGTTAACTTAGCTAATTTTTATAACACATAGTTCATTTAATTAAATTTTATAAAAAAACAGTAAATTTGTATAAGTTTGTTAACTTGGTTAATTTAAAAAAAACTTAATTGATAGTTATAAACATAGTTATTTTTTATAAAACTTGGATAACATACTTAATAATTTATAAACGTAGCTAATTTTTATGAAAATTAGATAACACGATTATTATTTTTGTAAAAATTATTTCATTTTTGTAAAATTTGTTAATTTTTATAGAACTTCATCAACATAGTTAAATTTTTATAATACTTATTCGATTATTTTAAATTATTTAGTTTTTATAAAACTTGGTCAACTTAGTTAATTTTTATAGATTTTTATGAATTTTTATAAACTTAGTTTTCTCATAAAAATTGATTGACTTAGCTAATTTTTATAAAACATGTTTAATTCAATTAAATTATATGGTAGCGTCAAAATTGGCCACCAACACCCAATTATAAGCGAAAACACCAATATCTCCAATATCCAGCCACAGATCACAGATAAAGTATATGTAGAGAGTATAATATGAAGAATAGCCAAAATTAAAATGAAAGCAATAAAAGAGAGACAAGATTTATAGTGGTTCGGCTAACTCCGGCCTACGTCCATTCCAAAAAATTCCTTTTTATTATACTGAAATTTGATTACTGTTACAATTTGGAATTCCAGAATAACAATGGTAGAGTAGCCTCTAAGTAGAAGAAGATGAAGAGAAGCAGAATCAAGGTCCTCCTTTCTGAAGCCACACCTATTGTATTTATAGGTGAAACACCAGCTACAGGGCCTTCTCACCTACATGGGCCCGCCATGACGATCGCCGAGCCCAACTCGTCCATCATGTGCCAACCCTAAGTAGACCTCGAAGTAGAACCCAAAGTAATTCTTTTGGTGACCCGAAGTAGTTCGTATGCCGACCCCAAGTGAAGTCTAATGCCGACCTAAAATGTAGCCTATGCCGACCCCAAGCGAGGTCCATGCAGACCCAAAGTGAAGTCCACGCCGACCCGGAGTAAATCTTCGCCGACCCGAAATCCAAACCAATGCCGACCCCATGTAATATGCTGACCTAAAGCCATATGTCGACCCTAAGTAGGACCGAAGTAAACACTGTGTCGACCTAAAGTAAACCCTATGTCGACCCGGAGTTGTAACCAAATGCCGACCGAAGTAGTACCATGCCGACCCGAAGTAGGACCCGAAATAAACAGTATGCCGACCTGAAGTAGAACCCGAAGTAAACCTTATGCTGACCCGGAGTGAAATCAATGTCGACCTGACCCAACCTCTTCAATGCCGACCTGGAGTTGTAACCAAACGCCGACCCCTTGCAACTCCTATAGCTGACCCCTTGCAACTCCTATAGCCGACTCGGGGCATTTCCAAGATCGACCCGAAGTGAATGCCGACCCCAAGCAAATATGCTGACCCGAGGTTGCTTCTATAGCCAACCTGAAGCTGACCAACTGCCGACCCAAAGTAAATGCTTTCCTAACCCGAAGCAATCCCTCAGCGACTCGAAGTAGACCCTAAGCAGCTTATCTCTTGCCAAAATCCATATTCCAAGTACCCTGCGTCGTTTATCCATCAACCATGCTTAATCCCAGCTTCATATTCATATTTATTATCCGTAATCGATTGTCCATCCATCCATCTGAACCAAGTCTATGATATTCCAGCCTTGATAATCGTGAAGTCTATTGGGTTAAATCCGCCTGTATACTGCCTTGCCAAAAGGCGGGTTAACACTTTGCCCCCCAGAACATGCCTTGCGATAAGAAGGCGTGTTTTGAATTGTCTGAAGTCCGATGTTTGAAACCTTCGAATGAGTTGCAAAGAGATCGATGATCTTGCCTGATTGTTAAAAACGATCGTTCGGGATCATGTGTCGTCCGAGGCAAAATATGATCGTTCGAGATCGGGTGTCATTCGAGGCAAAATGTGATCGTTCGAGGTCGGGTGCCATTCAAGGCAAAATGCGACCGTCCGAGGTCGGGTGTCGTTCGAGGCGAAATGCGACCGTCCAAGGTCGGGTTCCGTTCGAGGTGAGATGTGACAATTCAAGGTCGGGTGCCGTTCGAGGCGAAATGTGACCGTTCGAGGTCGGGTGCCATTCGAGGCAAGATGTGACCGTTCGAGGTCGGGTGCCGTTCGAGGCGAGATATGACCATTCGAGGTCGGTTGCCGTTCGAGGCGAAATGTGACCGTTCGAGGTCGGGTGCCATTCGAGGCGAGATGTGACCGTTCGAGGTCGTGACTAAGTATGATTAAAGTCAGATTGCACATTCGAGTGAATTTCGAGATCATTTGTTATGGCGGTTCATCGCCGTCTCAGAGCATGCCTAAGGACCGTTCGCGATCCCGGGCATGTGTAAGTGACTTAGCTATTTTGGTGAAGGATTTATTATTAGTTATTTAGTTCATGCCATCAAGTGGATGATGACTGCTTCTGTTCCATCACCAATATCCATTTCGAAGCAAAGCATCCAAATCCATGCCCCCAGTTCCATGGGGAGTTGTGCTAATCCATTTTCCTTTGTCGGGGTTTGCCCCCGGTTGATCCAGTCCATATCAAAGCCTGCTAATTTCTGCTACAAGTCCTGGATTCCAATTTCCAACTGTTCCAGCATCCGTTAGTGGTCTCCGATTATCATTTCCATCCTGCCCACGATTCCGTAAGGGAGTCTTGAAATATGTTCTTCTGGATGAGCATTAATTTCCCTATCAACTCCGATCTGCACACCACCACCTAGTGTCCTGCCTGGAATCGAGCCAATATGATTCGAGGGCATTCCCCCAAGTTCAAGGGCTGCTCCCAATGGCTCCACTCTATCACGTATCTCGGTTGCTTCATTTCCTTGGTTCTGATTCTGGACTTCCTCTGCTCCTGCTGCTGCGACTCCAAGATCCGCATTTCTAGTATTCCCTGCTACTCCATTCCCTTGGTTTTTCATTTTAGCTTGTCCAATCTGTCAGAATAAGTTATGCATCATTTCCTCCTGCCTTTTCAGCATCCTTTCCTGCATAGCATCCATCATCATCGACATCTCATCTCTGGTAGTAAAGATCAAGGTCTGATTAGCTCCTGAGGAAGCCTCCTGACTTTCTTCATGATGGCTCCTCTCTGTTCTCTGTTTCCTTGTTGATTGCCTAGCCATTGCTTCCTAAGTCCGAGTTCCCAAGCCTTCCGAACTTCCAAATCACTGAGTGCAAGCTTTCTCAGTGAAAGCACCAAAATGTTGGCGTCAAAATTGGCCACCAACACCCAATTATAAGCGAAAGCACCAATATCCCCAATATCTAGCCAGAGACCACAGATAGAGTATATGTAGAGAGTATAATATGAATAATAGACAAAATTAAAATGGAAGCAATAAAAGAGAGACAAGATTTATAGTGGTTCGGCTAACTTCGGCCTACGTCCACTCCAGAAAATTCCTTTTTATTATACTGAAGTTTGATTACAGTTACAATTTGGAATTCCAAAATAACAATGACAGAGTAGCCTCTAAGTAGAAGAAGACGAAGAGAAGCAGAATCAAGATCCCCCTTTCTGAAGCCACACCTTCTGGATTTATAGGCGAAACTCCGGCTACAGGGCCTTTTGCCTACATGGGCCCGCCATGGCAATTGTCGAGCCCAACTCATCCATCATATGTCGGCCCTAAGTAGAACCCTAAGTAAAACCTAAAGTAATTCCTTTGGTGACCCAAAGTAGTTTGTATGCCGACCCCAAGTGAAGTCTAATGCCGACCTGAAATATAGCCTATGCCGACCCCATGCGAGGTCCATGCCGACTCGAAGTGAAGTCCACGCCAACCCGGAGTAAACTCTTCGCCGACCCAAAGTCCAAACCAATGCCGACCCCATGTAATATGCCGACCTGAAGCCATATGCCGACCCCAAGTAGGACCCGAAGTAAACACCATGCCGACCCAAAGTAAACCCTATGCCGACCAGGAGTGAAATCAATGCCGACCTGACCCAACCTCTTCAATGCCGACCCGGAGTTGTAACCAAATGCCAACCTCTTGAAACTCCTATAGTCGACCCCTTGCAACTCCTATAGCCGACTCAAGGTATTTCCAACACCGACCCGAAGTGAATGTTGACCCCAAGCAAATATGCCGACTTGAGGTTGCACCTATAGCCGACCCGAAGCTGACCAACTGCCTACCCGAAGTAAATGCTTTCCCGACCTGAAGTAATTCCTTCAACGACTCGATGTAAACCCTAAGCAACTTATCTCTTGCCAAAATCCATATTCCAAGTATCCTGCATCATTTATCCATCAACCATGCTTAATCTCGACTTCATATTCATATTTATTATCCGTAATCGATTGTCCATCCATCCATCTTAACCAAGTCTATGATATTCCAGCCTTAATAATCGTGAAGTCTATTAGGTTAAATCCGCTTGTATACTACCTTGCCAAAAGGCGGGTTAACATTATATAAAAAAATAGTTAATTTGTACAAGTTAGAGAACTTTGTTAATTTTTTAATAAACTTAATTAATAGTTATAAACTTAATTATTTTTATAAAACTTGATTAAAATACTAATCTTTTTAAAAACTTAGCTAATTTTTATAAATTTGTTTAATTTTTATGAAACTTAGATAACATGGTTATTTTTTTGTAGAAAATAGTTCATTTTTATAGAATTAGTTAATTTTTATAAAACTTCATCAACATAGTTAAATTTTTGTTATACTTATTCAATGTTTTGAATTATTTAATTTTTATAAAACTTGGTTAACTTAGTTAATTTTTTATAAAATTTAGTTAATTTTTAAAAAAAAATATTTTCTATCTAGCAAAAGATATTAATCTAGAGCAGTCGATTGGTGAAATTGTGGAAGGGAATAAAACAAAAATAGAGAGGAAAAAAACTAAAGTTCAGCATAACAACATTTAAGATGAAAAATAATTATACTCAAATATTACCTTGAGCCTAGTGGCCTAAGTTTAATTGGTTTGAATGGTTAGCTTTGAGTTCATCTATATCAGAGCAAGCTCGGTATCAAAGCAGCCTAGGGATTTAAAGGTTGAATTCATATGTTCCGATTTACGAACAGTATAGAGTTATAAAGCATAATATGGTGAAAAAAAAATTTAAAAATATAATCACGGTGAAAGCCCAACATAAGCTTATGGTCCTAAAATTCTTATTCAACATGAAAGGTGTGAGAGCAGTGTAATACAATAAATAAATAATTTATATTTACCAGATGTCCTATCACTGCCAACATAGGCTTTAGCTACATCCATGAAGTAACATTCAAGGCAAAAAAAGGCTATCAATAGCACCCCATGCATGTTCCAGTTGATGGTACCTACTATAATTTACAAAGAATCACCTTCTCTTCACTCTCTTTTGCTACTTCTTCTTTTTTTCTTCTCCTTATGTTGCTTACATTTGCATAAGTCACTATTATTCGAACAGCAAACGATAAATGGAGGAAATAAGGAAAGTTCAGATTCCAACATTTAGAAACTGGAATAATTACCACAACTATGATGTGCATGTAACTCAGTATTTCTCGGTAAAGTTCTAACATATCTCTCAATAAAGTGCTGCTAAGCCAAGGGACATTCTTATGCATGTCAAAATTCCTTATATGTGTTAGCCCATTGATCATGTCTTCTCATTTTAAGACTGATTCCCTCTAGGTGCACGCAATGGCATAGTAGATTGTATAACCATTCAAGTTATTTAATAAGACCTACTCTACTTTTGTGTCCATATTTACTTGAGAAGCTTTGTATAGACAAATTCCTTTTTAATTAGCAATTGATGTTTACCATTTTGAACCAATTTCAACTTTTGAAGTTTGTGAATTTTGACAATTGTGGAATAGATAATAATTCGTCAAAAGATTGTGAATGTGACAAGGGATTTTACAGACTAATATGTTAAATGCTCTTTCTCATTTAAAAGAAAAAAATACATAATGATATTATATATGTTATCCAATCTTTTGACCAAGCAGTCTATAACGACTCGGGTTTTTTGTCGTTTGATTTTGAATATTTAAGTGGTTTTAAATATGGATTTGGAATGTAATTTTATTTTTGAATATGAAGGTGTTGGTTGAAAATTTTAAAATGAATTTAAATTCCAAAAATAGCGATTTACTGAATAAATTTAATTATTGAATTTATAATTGAAAACCGTTAAATAATTGGAAATTGGAGTTGTTTATGAATCGAAAAGATTTCTAATGTTGGTATAAATTCTATTTGAATTAGAAATTAGTTAGTAAGATTTTAAAACTGAAATTTTGAGCGATTTCGTAAATTTTGGAAATCATCGATTTAATCGACGCGTTAAAATACGATCCAGGGCACATTCTTGGAATTCGACGAAACCAGTTTTGTTAGGCCCGTAATAGTGTATTATTATCGGATTCCAAATTTTGTAGTGTTTGGATTTATCGCTTGATCGTACGGGATAGAATCGCGTTGAAATTAATATCGAAATCTAATATAATAATTGGGTCCAAAAAGCTATCTTCTCCATACGATTGAATTAGGACTCCAAACTTATTCCATTGCGTATGGAATAGGGGTATAACATTATAAACGCATAGCGGCATGCCTCAATAAAGGATTGAAATTTTGAGTCACTTAAATCGAGAGATTTTGAAGAAAAAAATAATAATTTATTTTCTTTAATTGGACTGGGTTGTCTCTTCTTTCACTCAGTCACTGTACTTTTTCAAACACGCCACCCTACCCTGTATTCTCAGACACCACGTGTAACGACCCACTATTTTGGACCATTCAAATCGACAATAAATCCACACATGTCGGACGTGAATAATTCAAAACAATAGATTGTAAATAAAATTTGGCAAAACTCAGTATATACAGTAAATAAATAATCACAGAATCACAGACACAGAGTAATATAACAATAATGCAGCGAAAACAAAAGAATATTAGTTCATGAAGCTACTATATATATATAACAGAGTTAAACCAGATACAACAGAAGTCACGAATACATAGATGTCTCAATACAATAATCAAAGACAAGATCTGAATACATCATTGGAATCAACTGAACAACTAAAAACAGGATAGATAGCTGGATCTCCAAGCGAAGCTCCAACTCCAAAGGTGAGTCTCGAATACTGTATCACTTAGTCTGACCCGAGCGTAAAGCAAAACACAAAACACTCGAGTCAGGATTAACATTCTTATATCAATAAATCAAACTCAAGTGAAATATCAACTGAAATACAAGTAACTCAAAGGATGTTTGGGATAACCATCCTCTTAGGATCCGTTAAACTATCTACTATGTAGTAATATACGCTATTATAATAATGTTTAATATAAAATAAACTTACTTTTAAATAGCGTTAAGGCTTTACATTTTCCACCTTAACACATAATAGTGCCAATAGTCTATACAGTATCTGCATACCTCGAGAGGCTACGAGAAGATGCTCCATAGGTACGACACAAATAGAAACTCGTAGTAAAGCTCGGTATGGTAGGTGACACGGCACAACTAGGCAATGCCAGGGTAGATATACCAATTACGCATCCGGGCTGGTGGAAACGCATAGCAGCCACTACCGCCCACCTCGGAACACACTCCCAAATCAAAATCGAAGGGTGGCCACCAAATCAATAACAAAGTAATAGAATGGTATCGAAGAAATGCGTCCGATCAGAGGTGCTACCTCATTGGCCCGAGAATCGCTCCTGTTTTAGCCACCTTATGCCAACTCACGGGAGTTGGGTCCACGTATATACCTTTAGGATCCTCGCCACCATCCTACTTCATTCTGGAATCTCCACCGCGTAGACAGTTGTTAAAGTGGTTTTCGGTATCGACAGAGAGTATGTCAATATCCGATCCCAGTCTCTTTAACAACTAAATGTTATTATAACACCGTGGTCATTTCAAAATAGTTTATACTTCAAAACCAAAATATCGTTTCCATTTTTAAACCATATTAAAACGATATCATTTCAATTCAATATATATCCATTTCCAAAAATCATATCACTTTCCAAAGTTATAACGTTTTCGAAATCATAGTCTTAAAAATCAAAACACTTTGGAAATCATAGCATTGAAATCATAGCATTTTGGAAATCATAACACTTTGAAATTATAGCATTTTGGAAATCATAACACTTTGAAATTACAGCATTTTGGAAATCATAACACTTTGAAATTATAGCATTTCCCTTAAACCGTTTAGTTATCAATAATGGTATATATAATAAAATAGTTTATAAAATAAAATAATTTATGTAAAATAGTTATAAATTAAAACAATATATATATATATATTAAGATAATTAGTATAAATAAAATAGTTTATATTAAATAGTGTATATTAAGATAGTTTATATTAAAAATAGTTATATTAAATAGTTTATAAATAATATAAAATAGCTTAAATATAATTTAAAATACTTTATATAATAAAGATAGTTTCCACAAATTCACAAATCGATTCAACTCAACTCGACTTCCAAATTCAAATTAATTCATTCTCAATTCATAATTTCAACTCAGTTCAATTTCTCAATAAATCATTTCAAATTATATCGATTTCAAATACAGATTTGAAACACCAATAAACCATTAAATTTCAATTCAGTTTCAAAGCTTTAAATATTCAACATTTCAAAACTAAATTCGATAATTTCATATATATATCAAATTCCCTTTTCTATCATTTAGTTTTGAAATATTTACTTAATCATTTCAAAAACAAGTTCAATTTACAAATTTAAATAAACAAAATATCCCATTTAAATTTATATGAATTTTAAATATTCATTTAAGTCATTTTTAATCAAATCCAAGTTATAAATCATATCTTTAAATTTCAAATTAAATAAATTTCAACTCAACTTATCTAAATAAAATTCTTAAATAACTATACTTTCAAATCAATTTCAAATTTATCTTCCCAACCTGAATCGTTATAAACTCTATATTTGAAAAAAAAATTATAACATATTATATATCAACTTTAATAAATCTTTAAAAATCCATTATTTATTTAAAACCGTATATATATCTTTTCAAAACCATAGAAATCATTTTCAAAATATTTATATATAAAAACCAACGGTGTTTGTATATAATTATCTATCCTATGGTCAAGTGATACGGATATTTATCATTTCAATCCGTAATTTAAATTTATATATGGGTATATATTATTTCAACCCGCAATCCCAAAATCAATTCAAATGAAAATCGCTTAGGTTTATCATTTCAACCCATAACGATTTTCTCCTATTCTACAGATCGTTCGGGTATGTATCATTTCAACCCATAGTGAATTCTATACTAACAGAGAACTTGCAAAGTGATAACAAATATGATAATAACATAACAAGCATATATCATCAATATAAATAACATATAATGGTGTCAGATGTCACAGGTGAACAGATACAGATAATGGCATATATATAGCAATGTAAATAACTAACAGCAGCATATTTCAATTGACGTTTCAATTGAAATCCAATTTAATAAATATAAGAACATTAATCGTGAATGATTTCTCACCTTTCGAGGCTAGAGAGAACGTGACTGAGATGAGTTATGAATCCAAGCACGAATTTCAAAGTAAAGCTAGATGGACCCGAATTTGATGGACAAGTTGATATATAAGGAGTCGATGAAAACAATAAATCAGAAACTGCTTAGACTGAAACGATATATATATTATACTATTATATTATTTTCTTAACCCATATAAATTTTAGAATTCATTAAAATTATATATATATGTACAAATTATAGCAGACCAAATATATACAAAACAAATATATATACACAAACATATTTCCTTTCTTACAGTAAATCAAAGGTGTGTATAGAATTATATATATATATAACTTATATACTGTAAACTATGAATTATAAGTTATATGAACAAATATCTACATTCTTCTTAACAGATTTTCAACCAGACTAAAGTAACAGCATATATATATTCCTATATAAAATTGTTTGCCAAACATTAATAGTCATTTGAAACCAACAGAGAAGTATATAATAGCAAATATATAAGTATGAGGAAAGCAAGATACACCAATGTAGAAAATATATTTTGAATATCTTTTAATATAAAACTGTGTGAACCATATGCCTTTAAAACTTTATAAATGTATTCCTACTACAATATAAAATACTTAAAAGCATATATATATATATATAAACTAATATAAACATAAAACATCTACTTCAGTGAATCGAGAAAACAACAAAACATACAATACTAAGGCTAATATACAAATTCTATAATAAATGTAAACTAAACCAAACGTATATGCTTTTATAATTAACCATATATATATATATATATATTCACTATTCTTTCAAATACATACACTGCTATATATAAACAGATCTATTTAAAACTTTAAAGTAAGCTCTGTTATCTAGCTAATATCAAATATACATTAAACAACCTTATATATATAACACTTTAAAATATCATAAATATAATGCTTTCCACATAGATATTTGGATCTACATAACAAACAGCACACACAAAATACCCTTAAATACACACAAATATATATATAAACTATCCTAAAATATATATATATAATAACAGATATATGCATTACCTAATATAAACAAAGTGGAGGCTGACAAGACTCGAGGTGAAGCGATGAGGAACTGGGTGTGAGGCCAGATTTGGTGGCGAGCCATGTGGAGGCTTGGTTGATGATGGGAAGGACGGGTGAGGGGTGATTGGCATGGCAGCAGGTAAAGTCGGAGGGTGTTGCCTCTGCATGGTAGCTCGGGAAGCAAGTCAGAGGCGGGTGAAAGGATGAGTGATGGTGTAAGACGAAATGGAGGGTCGAGCATGGAAGGAGCAGTCGATGTCAAAGGCACAGTCGTGCATGGAAAAATCATGGAGACGAGTAGGCTTCAACATGAGGATGCAAAAGCAAACCTTCAGGCAAATATATTCGAACCTTTATAAAATAAAATAAATTTTCTTTGAACAGAGGAGAGGTGAGGAATGAATGAGAAGCATATGAGAAGCAAGGCAAATAACGAATGTGAATTTCAAATGAACGTGAGTAAGAAGAGTCACGGTCACGAAATCAGAAGAGTCAGATGTGAAAGGCTGAGAATAATGATGGTTGTTGACTATTTTCTTCATGTGGATAACCAAAAGGTCAAAGAATCCAAAAGTGATTAAAAACGGGTACCTTTACAAAAATTGTTCCCGCAGATTCCGGACTTCAAAACACAGAATTGAATGTCCTGTAGAGATCAGCCCGATGAAACAATCAAAACGGTATAAAGATATCAGTGATACGATTATCTATTCAAAAGTCGATAATCGATACCGATATATGTTGCTATTCCGTACGGAAAAATCCAAACGGAGCTAGAAACATCCGAATTTCGCAAAACAAATTTTGCAGTCTGATTCAGAGTGTTCTAAATAAATTTTCTCATGTTGACATATTTAGGTTTCGGAACACTTTTATTATCATCAATTTTAACTCATATAAATTGGAATAAAATTACACTAGAAAATAAACTTCCAAATTATCTGATGAAAATTTACCAGTTGCTATGTTAAAATAGACGTATTCCAAATATTAAGTTTTCAATTCAAAATTTTATCATTTAAAATTTCAAAAAATTTCAATAAAATATATTAATAAAACCACCAAAATTTACGGGTCGTTACACCACGCGCATACATATCTCCTTCTTTTTAAAAAGCATTTCCCCTCTTCCTTTTTAAAACGCGGAAGAACGAAATCAAAATCAAGAACAATAAAAAAAGGGAGAAATCGTGTATGCCTTCTTCGTTCTTCCTCTCAAAACCGAATCGCGCTTCCTTCTTTTTTTTCTTGATGGAAACCATTCATATATATAAAAAAGAAAAAAAATCATCACGCGATGAAAGTCGTGATGACGCATGAGGGGATGGCTGCAACAAATCGTTCGCGATGATCGAAAGTGGGAGTTTTCGTTTGATTTAAGCTAGGGTTTGAGTTACATTGAGATGGAGTGGAATTTTGTTCATTTGAAGGGCGGATTTGGATTAGGCATATCAATTTCCATCATTTGACCGAAAACTAGGTGGTGCGGTTCATCCAGGGGGCGGCACTGTCATGCTACAGTAGTTGAGAGGAGCATTGCCGCGATTTCATGTGAAGTTGAGGGCTCGACGTGGAGAGATCAAGGGGCTATGGATTTTGGTGGAGAAGACATTGGTGTAGCTGTTTGGTATTTTCGTTCACTATGGAGGCATGTGAGCTGGAGAAAGTGCACGGCCATGGCTTTGATATTCTCATGCACAGGGAGATAAGGCAAGAAGGGGTAATGGTATAAATGTAATTTATTTGAACTTATATTAGTTTATTTTAATTAATTTAAAAATGTCCGATAACTTCTAAAATTCGTAATTCATTCATACGAGGTCTGTTTTACATAGAAACAGTTACATTGTGCTCGTGGCATTGAATACCATGCATAGGAATTGGTTTTGGATTTTTCGGAGTCAGTTGGGAATTTAGAGAATTTAAAATCTAGATGTTCGGCAAATTAAAAAGACAAGGTGAGTAAAACCTCATTCGACTTGGATTACTGTTTAAATTTAAATCGTTGGAAATTAGTTAATGAATGATTTAATAAATTGATAATTATAATTATCAGTTGAATGTCATATTATATATATAATAGTATATATATTAGTAGTTGGATTGATTATTCCTGCATATTTTAGCGGATGAGATCCTATGCGCCCCGCATAATAGCGGACGACCCTATACATCGCGATATCCCCCTCGAAGTGGGATTGGTATTTTTATGTTGTTTTAACATCTGTGGATGCAGGAAAACAGGTTGGAGGGATCCAACTGGATTCCTCGAATTTATATTGATTGTTTTTCATATATAATAAAATATGATGTGTTAGAATAACCTGTTATAGATTATTGTTGTGATGTGAATTATTGGATGTTATAGTAGCACTGGCCTAACTTTTGGTATTTTCAATACCATAAATTTTTTTTTAATTTGAAGGAATTTAAAAGAATATTTTGGATATAAAAATATTTATATCGAAAATGGATTTATTTTAAAAGAAATTGATTTGGAAAAAAAATTATTTGATTTGGAGTTGTACTTAACTATTCGTAAAATGTTTAAAGTAGGAATTTAGAATAATTTATATAAAGAATTTTTAATAATGGATTCATAAATGATATCTCTAAAAAAATATGGCAAAGAAGTTGAAATTGGAATTTCAAACGAGTTCAAGAAATAATTGGAGGTTATTGAGTAATAAATTGTAAATGGGATTTTAATAGAAATCGATTTTAAATGGAGTGATTAATGTAAGTCTGTTATAGATTTGGAAATGAGTTTATAAAATTTATAAACGATGTTTATAAATAAGGAAAATGATATTAGTTGATAAATTGGAATAAAAATTCATAGTGTGAATTTATATCAAGATATGAAAATAGTTTTTGGAAAAAAAATAGAAGAGTCTATTTTTGGAAAGTGAAATGGCTGGGGAATTGGGAAGGAAATCGATCTGTTGTAAATCATGAGGGGTTTATAAGTTAAATTGGTTATTGGGATTTTTAAAGGAAAAATATATTTTTATTAAGAAACTAATTTTTGTTTTAAAAGGAAATTTTATTTATTAAACTATATAATTAAAAGCTAGTTATTATTGGGATATTTCAGAAGTGCATTTTTCAAATATCGAATATTAATTGAAATTAAATTCAAAATTTTATAACCGGTTTTGTGAATCGATTAGTTTATATTAAAATGAGTTGGAAATGAGTTTTGACGTTTTATTTAAAATGTTTTGATTTTTAAATAAATTACTTAAACATGTTTTGAAATAAATTACTATTCTTTAAAAAATATTTATTTTATATATATTGAGGTGGGAAGTGATTGGAATTGATTTATAAATGCTCCTAAGATTCATAAACGAAGTGTGTTAAATGGTAATGATTTTTAAAAGGGAAATCTTATAGTGGAATTCTGGAAAATTTAAGGAAAATTTCCTAATCATTGAAATAAGAGAACTTCGAGAAATGAATTAGAATTCATAAAGGAAGTTAGAAATGGGTAGTGGGAATCATAGACTAGTGTAATCGATTTTAAAGGAAATTAGTTAATGATTCCGGAGACTTATGAGATAAGCTACGAAATATTCTCTGAAGTGTTGATATTTGAAATGATTTTGGAAAATATGACTTATGATGTTTTCCTAAGTATTAAAATGGAAATTTGGAAATATTTCTAAATGTTGAAATGGTTTGGTAATATCCTGTTATAGATTTAAGTATTTGAAATTGTTTTCAAATATTGGAATATAGAAAGGGATTTTAATATATAGCTTTATAAAGGTATTCTGAATGAATATTTTGGAAGAAAATTATAATATGGGCCTAGCGACTACTTATGGATGTTATTTGATAGTTAAATGATCGACTATCAATATTCGCCAATTTCATTAATCGTTTCGAAGAGACCGAGATCGGATTTAATTATCCGAAAACCACTTCGATCTGATTTGAGCGTTATGAATGGATACATGAAGATAGTGAAGATGGTGATTCAGTTTGTCCAGACCCAGGACAACTTGTCTGGACAAATGCTACCAGAACATCGTCATTGGAGTATGATGAGCATTCTAAGTGGAATTGTTCTTGAAATGTTACGTTACCCACAAGCCTCATCAACCGAAAATGACTAAAACAGGGGAGATGCAGCAAGGCTAAGTGGGTCGCACCCAATTAGGGTATGTTATCACTTTTCTAGATACCCTCAGAAATATATATAAATTATAAATATGGTTGTGCATGAAAAAGGGAGCGCTTGATTTTTAAGGATGGGAACACCCGGGGTGATAACATATTAGGTTCTATCCAGGTTAGCGGTTGG
Organism: Allium fistulosum; assembly: GCA_030737815.1. Lineage (NCBI taxonomy): Eukaryota > Viridiplantae > Streptophyta > Magnoliopsida > Asparagales > Amaryllidaceae > Allium > Allium fistulosum. Next base: position 1,330,086,493 of record CM060902.1, on the reverse strand, counting down.
CCGGTCTTGTGTAGCAGGGGATCCCGGCGAGGTCCTCGATACATTTTTCTAGAGGTGTACTATGATGGGCGGTACCCCAGTAGCCCAGTCATTATATGGAATCCATTCTCCAATACAAGCCCTTTACGGTTTTGTTTGTAGAGCCTAGTATGCTGGAATTTAATTAATGTAACAATTTCGGCTATTTGAATAAGTATTTGCACTTAGATGCTATTATAATATCATTGGATTTTCTATAAAATGTTTTGGTTATCGTAAGGGAAAAACCCGTCGTGTTTATGTGTGATGCGTGTTAACCCGCCTTTTGGCAAGCCCATAAACAGGCAGATTTAAATAAATCAACTGCTCGTTTGTCGAAACTGGAATACGATGGGTTTGAGCCAGTTAGATGGATAGACGATCAGTCATGGATGGTTCGGTGTGGGTCACTCGATCAAGGTGGCTCGGTCATACATGGCTCGATCGAGGGAAGGAGATCATGCATGGTTCGGTCATATAGGGTCGGTCAGGGTAGATGAGTCAAAGTGGATCGGCTAAGGAGGGTCTATCGGACAAAGGAAGGAAGGCCATGTCGTTCGGCCATACATGGATCGACAGAAGGTGGGTCAGCTTCGAGGAGTGCTTCAGGTCTACGCGTTCGTAACTCCGGGTCGATGAGTCTCATACTCGGGTCAGCATCTTGGATCGGATCGGCATGGAAGGGACTGGTCTGGATTGGCCATGATGGGAGAACATGGGTGGTTCGGCACATTTGGCAGTGGATCGGCATGCTTGAGAGGTATTAGAGTTGGGAGTGGCTCGGTGTTGGAGTATGGATATGGTTCGGCCAAGGTAGTTCGGCATAAGTCGATCGGCATGTGTGGATCGGCATCTCGTTCTGGGTTCGGCAAGCATTTGGAGACACTAGATCGGTGTTGTGAAGGCTTTGGGTCGGTATGAAGGTGGTTCGGTCATGATGGTGTGGGTCGGTCGAGTGGATAGGATCGGCATTGAATGAGTGGATAGGATCGGCTTCATTATGCTCCGAGATCTAATCTAGTTTACTCCGAGTTTTGGATAGGTCTGCTTCGAGTCATGCCTGAGGGATATCGGGTCGGCGTATTATGAACTCAGGGTCGATCGTGGTGTTCGAGGTTTTGGTCAGCTATGGTGTTGGTGGGCCCGGACCACTCAGGAAGCCCAGTAACTCAGGTTTTGCCTATAAATACAGTAGGCGGGGCTTCAGAAAGAGGATCTTCATTCTATTTTTCTCCTACTTCCCCATTAAGGCTACTCTGCCGTTATTGCTTTAAAAACTCTGGATTGTAAATGTAATTGATTCTCATATCAATAAAATGGAAATTTCTAGAGTGGACGTTGGCCGGAGTCAGTCGAACCACTATAAATCCTCTGTTATTATTGCTTTCCCTTTTATTTTTATTGTTCTTCATATTTATACTCTCTACATACATCCTATCTGTTATTTGTGACTGTTGGTTGGTGCATTCATATGGATTTGGGTGTTAGTGACCAATTTTCGCACTAACAACGCGGTCTTACGAGAAACCTTTTTTTTCAAAGGGTTTTGATAACTTTAATAATTCAAATTGAGTGTGTTTTCTCATGCTGGTTTTCCAGATGACTCGGGTGTTATTTTATTATAATGATCGGGTCAGACCGAGTATTACAGATTCAGGCTAGGATGCTATGGAGCTCAGGAGGAGCCGAATGACGAAGATGTATTACATGAACTTGATTTATATTCCACTGTGTATTGTAGGCTGTATTTTCAGCACCTGTGAGGACAAGTTATTATAATTGTCTAGGTTTCTATATTGATTGTTGTACTTTGATGATTTTAAGTATAAAACATTTACAAATTCTTTTGTATAAAAAATTTGTTATTATATATTATATTTTGTTCCGCTGCGTTTGTGAGATTCTGCATTGTTGTTCTATTTTCTTCTACCTTTTTCTTCTTCTTTACCCTAGTTATTCGCTCTTTCGTACAATTTGGGTTGAACAAGAGTGAATTATTATCAGCTCAAAGGGTACGGAACGGCGGGTTGCTACGCAGTCGGATAGGCCGAACGAATCGAACTTAGAGTTATTAAGATAGGATGCCTGGAAAGATGGACCAAGAGGCTAGAAACCAAGTGCAAGCAAATACATATGACAAAACACAAACCAACGCAAAGAGAAAAGGAGCCAAATTACACCTAAGTCGTGGATCGGCACCGAACCAACATCTTGGATCGGTATCGATTCAAGAATCTTCACCAAAACATGCCCTCACTCCTACTACATACTCATGATAATGCTAGAAGCCTGTTTAAAGTACTATTTTATCGATCCCATGAAATTCTCTATCGATCTCCACGAGCATTCAAAGTCGGCAACTCTACTTCTCTATAAATCCATTATTTCGACTCAGAAACAAGCTAGTAATGGTGCAAACCACTATGGAATCACGAAGCTAACAACAAATCAAGCCAAGACAAAAAGACCAATACCATCCATACGAAGGAATTATGGATCAGTTCCAATCCAGGAGGTTGGATCGGTACCGATCCAGGAGGTTGGATCGGTATTGATCCAGGAGGTTGGATCGGTATCGATCCATGATTGTTGCTAAGGTATCCACCTATTTTCTTGGAGAATTGGTCTATAGCGTGGAAAACGAGGTGGAGGTCGTCGGGCGAGAGTTTAGGCTTCCTACGTCTATAAATAGAGGGGCATGGCTCATTTCTAAGGATCCTTTTTGGCTCTTGTTTTCCCTTACTCTAATTTCTTGTAATCACTGTCAGATTTATACCAATCTGTAAGAACTTCTGTCTGTAGTCGCTAAGATAATCAATAAAATCACTAAGTGGACGTAGGCCAAGATTAGCCGAACCACTATAAATTGTTGTATGTTCTTTTCTACTCGTTTTCATTTAAATTTCTTCACTTTTAATTCTCTATTTAAACTTCTGGGTGTTTGTGCCATTTTTGGTTCAAACATTGTAGTGCTTTTATTGAGTGAATCCTATTCTCAGACTACTTAGATCCATCATCTACTATTGAATTTCCTCATTTTAAGAGATAGATCCAGTTTTCCAACCTTATAATAGTTCTACTATTCAAAGTTTCAGTAATCAAAGAGAAGTTATTCGCCATAGCCCCATCAAGGAGAGAACGTGCCACAACTTCCAAAGCTACTAATGATGCTGAGAACCAAGACACTCACCATGTGGATGGAGCTGCCCAATTAGAACAACCAAAGATCCAAAATCTAGCTAATGTCGTGCATAGAGTGGACATGGATCAGATGATGAAGCATATGGAAGATAGATTCTAAGAGAGTCACGGAGATGAATCAACAGATGTAGCAGAGTTTGAGACTATTGAATAAATTAACTCAAAACAGCTGTAGGAGAAGCAGGTACGATTTAACAGCTTCTAAATTAGAATCTGAAAATTCATCTTCATCCAAGCAGAGACGGAGGGATAGGAGGCAGAAGAAGACTCAAAACACAGCGGGGACATTATATTAAGAGAAGAGACCAAACCATGGCGAAGAATGATGGATCGATATCGATCTAAGAATACAGATCGATATCGATCCAAGAAAACGGATCAGTACCGATCTAGCTTATGTTGGCTTCGGGGGTCGACTTGTGGAGGGTGACATGGACTTGGCCTCTGGACATGTTGTTGAAGGTCAGAACTTGGAATATCGGGCTGTTGCTAATCATACAACACACGAGAATCAAATGGGGGGACTGCTAGATGAATGGATCTCCTAGAGTCTGGAGAGGCTAGGTATCGAGAGCCTACCCGAAAGCGTTCATCAAGCCGAACACTTGGGGCGAACCCCGATTATCGTCGTTCAGTCGAACCTGTAAACCCAGAGTACTTGGAAGATATGGTCAAGAGACTTTTAAATGAAAACCAATTTAGAAGCAATGATGCATGGGTTACTTCACCTAGTCGAAATTTGTTTACTGAGAACATTCTACGTGTGAAGTATCAACGGAGGCTTGTAATGCCAACAATGTCGCTATAGCGTGGAAAGACCGATCCAAGGCAGCACTTGATGAAATACGAGTGGCAAATGGACCCAATTTGAGCGTTTTATGTCGTTAAATGTTGTTGCTTTCCCATTTTCCTGGAGAGAGTAGCAATGATGTTATTCACTCGGCTTCCACCGAGATCCATATCATCTTTCACTGAGTTGTCGTGAAAAATCTAGAGTAATTTCGTTTACACACTGCACGTCCAAATGATTTGATGTCATTATTAAACCTCTTTCAGGGAGCGGGAGAGTAATTAAACGATTTCTCGAACCAATTCTATATAGCTATAACAGAAGTAATGAATCCCAACGACGACATAGTGTTGATGGCACTGATTAGGGGGATTCATCCCGAGACGGATTTTGAGGAATAGTTGGAAAGGAAATCCTCACAGATGATAGATGCTTTCTATCGAAAAGCTAATTGGTACTTACGCTTGGAAGAAGCACGTAATCGTCCTCGGAGGAACGGTGCTGGAAATTCAGATGAAGCGATACAAAGCAACGTTGCTGTAAAGCAATATGGAGGATGTTCTAGAAATGCAGATGTGAATATTGGCAATAAGAATGAAAGATAGAAAACGAGTGATATTGGGGCCAAGAAGGAAAGTCAAACAATAGGAATCATCCTAGGATTCCTAAGTATGACAATTATACGGAATTGAATAACACAATAAAGAATATCTATCAGGAAACTCAAGGTATGATCAGTATAGGAAGCCGGCTTCGAGAGAGTCAACCTAAAAGTAGAGAGATCTTGCAAGTTCTGCAGGTTTCATGAGAGACATGGTCATAATACTAATGAATGTAGGCACTTGCGTAATATGATCGAGGAACTGATTCGAAAAAAAAAATTGCAAAGGTTTTGGAAAGCCCCGTAGGATGACAGACTAGGAAATTCTAATCCCCTTGGGTCATCTTCCCAATGGGGACAAGCTGGTCCTAGTGGTGAGGAGCCTAAGAGGCTTGAAAAATGTTTATTAATTAACACAATCATCGGTGGACCACATCCAGTCGGCAAGAGTTTGAATAAGATGGACAGGTATGCTGGTGCTGTGAAGCTTACCGAGTACGAGAGTTGTTTAATAGTTGAGGATGGAACCTCGGCGAAACAATTCAGAATTATGACATAAGACATTGTTTTCTGAAACTGAGATGTTGATAGGATGGAAGCCCCGATGATTGACCAGTTAGTTATAATGGCCATGATTGGCCTTACTATTATACGAAAGGTGCTGATTAACTATGGGAGTTCAATCAACATTCTATTCAAAAAGCCTATGACCAGGTGCTTCTAGAGGACAAGGACTTGAAACTATGTAAATCTTAGATCTAGGGATTTAATGGGATGGCTACGAAGCCGATTGGGTATGTGGAACTACTGGTGGTACTTGGAGAGGGTGACCACATGCGAGTGCGAGTCATGCCTTTTGCGGTATTAGATATCTATTCTGATATAATCCATTTTTGGGCTGACTGGCCCTAGTTGAATTCAAAGCGGCTATAGCTCCCTAATGTTTGACGCTTAAATTTCCTACGGAGAACGGTGTGAGAGTAGTGCACGAAGATCAAGGGCTTAGCTGTGAATGTTATGTCGTCGAGTTAAGGGAGGCGAGACAAAGAAAGAAAAGAAAAGGTGTAGAGGGGACTCTTTGCATTAAGGATTTGGACGCATGGCAACCAATGCCCGAGCCCAGGCTTGGGCAACACAATCGATTCCATAAAGATACGGATCCATGGAAAGAGCCACTAGATGGAAGAACAGCTCCTATCGAATTAACTATCAATGTTCCAGTCAGCCAAGATGATCCAACGTGGGTCCTAAAGGTTGGTTCATAGCTCGAGGTGAGAATGATGAAGGAGTTGGTTTGTTTTCTCTGGGTGATCCTGGATGTATTCGCTTGGACGCACTCCGATATGTATAGAATCTCGCCAGAGATAGCGAGCCATGCATTGAACATAAATCCAAAATGCATTCCTGTGAAACGGAAGTGCCACAGCTGGGTCTGGAGAGATCCGCTGCACTCAAGGAAGAGGTGGATAAGTTAAAGGATATATTGGCTTCATCCTTGATGCCTTATACCCGAAATGAGTGTCAAATCCGGTCTTGATGAAAAAGTTAACGGGAAGTGGAGAACATGCGTCAACTATTCCGATCTGTATAAAGCATGCCCGAAGGATAGCTTCCCGCTCCTAAGGATTAATCGGTTAGTGGATTCGACCATCGGTCACAAATTGCTTTAATTCATGGATGCATACTCTGGATACAATCAGATTCCAATGCATATCCCGGACTAGGAACATACCAGCTATATTACCGACTTAGGACTGTATTGCTATCGGGTCATGTCGTTTGGGTTGAAGAACGTTGGAGCAACTTACCAAAGACTAGTAAATAGGATGTTCAAAGATCAGATTGGATGCTCAATGGACGTCTATGTGGATGACATGCTCATGAAGTCACGGCGTTTGGGAAACCATGTTGACGATTTAGCAGAAATGTTTGGCGTTCTTCGAAAATATGGGATGAAGCTCAATCCTTTGAAATTCTCTTTTGGCGTTGCATCAGGGAAATTCTTGGGCTTTATTGTGAACTACCATGGTATTGAAGCCAATCTAGAAAAGATAAAGGCTTTAAAGGACATGTAGGCCCCGAAGACAATTAAGAGGTCCAAAGCTTGAACGGGAAGGTCGTTGTCCTGAGTCAATTCATCTCCAGAGCCATCAACAAATGCATCCCTTTCTTTGACATAATTAAGAATGGAAAAAGTCCAAAGGTAAAAGAAACTTCGCTTGGACATAGGAGTGTGTAGACACATTCTAGGCTCTAGTGGATCACTTGAAGAGGCCATCCATCCTCTCGAAGCCGGTGGATGATGAGGACTTGTTTATATATCTGGTAGTGTCAGTGTATGCTCTAAGCGCCGCACTCATACGTGAGGTAGCCCGCATCTAATGACCGGTTTATTACATCAGCAAATGATTGACAGGGCAAAAAGAAATTGCCCGAAGCTGGAAAAGCTTGCATACTGCATGTTGATCTCTTCAAGGAAGCTCCCCCCTACTTTTAGACTCATCTGATCAAAGTTCTAACCGACTAGCCTTTGCGACCAGTCTTGCAATGACTTTAGACTTCTGGAAGGCTGTTGAAATGGAACATTGAATTGAGCCAATATGATATAATCTATCACCCTTGGAGGAATATCCAAGGTCAAGCTTTGGAGGATTTTATAGCTGAATTCACTACGCATGATGATATTCCAAAAAGCAGTGGTGAGCCAAATGCTAGGTGGAAGGCATACACGGATGATGCATCTAACAAACAGTGTTCCGATGCTGGAGTTGTAATTGTTACTCCCGAGGAACATCCGATCTATTACGCACTAAAACTCGATTTTCCTGCAACAAACAATGAAGCATAATATGAAGCCTTGATTACAGGACTCAAGATTGCCAAGGAACCGAGGATAAAAAATTTATATATTTTCTATGATTCCTGGCTTGTGGTGTATCAAGTACAAAAAGAGTTTCAAGCAAAAGGAGAAAGGCTAGTCCCTTATCTAAACCGAGTCCTTGAGCTACTTAATGACATTGAATATTATACGATAACGCATATTCCCATAGAGTAGAATGCGAAGGCCGACTCACTGGCTAAGTTGGCCAATTCCGAAGATGCACAGCTCATGGGCTTGGTTCTGGTGATGTATTGTTAGCTCCGAGCATTGACCAGATGGATGTCGACTGGATCTTGGAGGATGAATTTAGAAAGGAGTCATGGATGGCTTCGATAAAAGACTACTTGTAGAGAGGAATCCTTCCAGACATGAGGAATGAGTGAGGGAAACTCCTTCGCCAAGCTTTGAGATATATCATACAGGAAGGAGTGCTTTACAGGAAGGGTTTCTTTGTCCCTGTGCCTTGGTGTGTCACTCAAGATAAGGCCAAACAAATTCTAAGAGAAGTTCATGAAAGGGCTTGTCACTACACCACAGATAGGATTTTGGCGCAACCTTAGGCGGCACATTTGATACAGCTATAAGCCGTATCAAATTTTAATACGGCTTATAGCCGTATCTATATTATTTAATACGGTTGTAAGCCGTATTAACATTTGATACGGCTTATAGCCGTATCAAAATCTGTGCCTCTTTTCGTGGGAAAATTTTTCCCAAAACGCACACCCTCCCTCCTTCAACCAAGACGTACTGCATGTCCAATTTTCATAACCAATTTCACAATCCTAAGCTCCCTTACTACTCTTCATCAACTTTTAAATCTTCATCAAATTCATCTTCATATCGATTTAGGGTTAAATAAACGAACTAAGTAAGGGTCGGATTAAAAACATTATCTACTATCGCACAACTCCACTGTTGATTGGGAGGTATTTGGAGTGAATCGGAGATGGCATCATCGATTTCGATGCTGAAGTGACAGTCGATTTTTGGAGTTTCTAGAGGGCATCCTTGAGTTCATTGCTGGAGTGAAAGCTGACTTTAGAGGTGGGAGTGAAAGTCGATTTCTAGAGGGAGTGGAAGCCGATTTCTGGAGTGAATCAAAAATGGTCAAAATTTTAAAGAGAAACTACTACGACGACCTACCTACCATCTACAACACAATCTTCCACATCCAGATGAAACAAATAGCCAAATCGCCTCCCCATAAACTACTACAGCGACCTGGCTACCACCTACAATTACAATTAGGTATGTACAATTTGATATCTAGTATGATGTTGTTAATTCATGACTTCTTTTTTCATGTTTTTGGTTTGAAATTTTGGGAAATTAAATTATGCATAGAAAATTGATTTTTAGGTTTTTCTAAATACAATGGTAAAATTGATTAAGCTAGCACTTGCTCATTAAGTTAGCACTTATAGTAACTTGTGGAAATTAAGTAAGTCAAAGATTAAGTAACTTGTGGAAATTTTTATTTCGAGCTTATAGTAACAGGTAAGATATTTATTTCCTTGTGGAAATTCCTGAGCTTAACTGCACATTAAGTTAGCACTTGCATTTAATGAATGATTAACCTACACATGTTTATAGTTTTAAGATTAAATATAATGTATAACAATGAATATGTCTAGCGTATTGTAAAGTTATTAGTATAGTTACATTTTTGGTTATTTATAAGTGTAGGGATGTTATATATTTGCAGGGAACGTACCAAAAATAGTGTATTAGTTTGATGCTTCAACACAGTGCAGTAGTTTGACAAAATATACCAACTAAATCTGTTGCTATATACATGTCTAATGCAGACTTATTTCAACAATCTCCATATCAGACCTGAAATGAGACATAAAGAAATATATTAAAACCATTGTAGCAGTTAGTACTCATGTAAGCATTTTGTGGTGTGCTATAGTTAGACTGATCTCGACCAATGAATCCGTTCACGAGTAGTTTCTTTAATACCTGTCTAATTAAAAAAACCAATAATACCATGTCTAATACAATAGTCAACCTTATGCTATTTTGTATTATTTTGATCTCCTTGCATAATTTACAGCTTGGTGCTAATGTTGTACATGGTTCTGACATTGTATATGGTTTTGACATTGTTGTATAAGTGGATAAAATTATTGTTAATGGCACAAGCCAAGTATCAGGAGAGGGGTAATGCATAGACATTACTCCGGTGCTACAAAATAGTGCCGTTGTAATGGCAATTTTTTTGGAAACGGTTTGATGCTAATGTTGTATATTGTTCTGATTTTGTTGTATAAGTGGATAAAATTGTTGTTAATGGCGCAAGCCAAGTATCAGGAGAGGGGTAATGCATAGACATTACTCCGGTGCTACAATATGGCGCCGTTGTAATGGCAAATTTTTTGGAAACATTTTGGTGCTAATGTTTAAAATAAACCCTATATTTTGAGTTCCATTTATTGAAATTTAAATAGTCCATATATTTTAACTATTTAAAATTAATTAAATGTTTAAAATCATACTACAAAATTCTAGGTCGTATAGGAAAACAAAAAAGGATCATGAAAAAGGCATGCATATAAATCTTACAAGGAAGTTAATTGTTTACTAAATTATATTATTCTTTACTAAACAATTTATATTATGAACATTCAAGTAACTTGAATCATGTAAAATTACTAACTTAGAAAATGAAGTTACATCTGTTTCCCCATAAACCTGTTGCATTACATCATTGCTCGAACGATGCAAAGTTTTAGTTTTCAACGTTTGAAACCCGGTTACCTTTTTGACGACTCTTAGGTCATATTAGTATTTAATTATATAATCCATTACAGCATCCCCGATGGAAGGCCGGTGAGTCTAGAAATAGGTTCACCACTGACTGCCAGGTTGTTTTGACGACTCTAACAGTCACTGAGTTATTCGACATCTACAATACCGGATAAGTATGTGGTCAGGATTAATCGCTTTTCATATGGATTGCAATTCTAGCCATACAAAATTATTCGGTATTATAAATGCCGGATAAAGTGGTTCATCGTTGAGGTTGCTTCAGTTTCAGTCACTAATTAAAATTAAAATTTGTTTCATAGGAAAGGATGACCAAACTTTTTTCTTGGGAATGCTCTTAGAAAAGGATGGTTCAATGGCCTAATAGTGCATCTGCTCGTTTCATTCGCTGACAGCTTTAGACTAGATTGCTACCATATCTTCATAGACTTTAAGTCATGGTCAATATGAATCATTTTTAATTATTTACAAAAATAGGTAGGTAGTCTCCGGCTTGATCTAAACAACAACAACAAAAAACTACATACCACGCATATTAGACTACTCCTTTCCTGCATTTCCTATAAAAGAAATGCAAATATTTTAATCACTGGCAACATGGATGCGAATTTTCATCAGAGAACAACATCCACAAACAAAATGAGAACATATTTCATCAGTGAAGTCAAGCATCTTCATGTAGCATACAATATGATTTGAGTTAATATAACTGGACAACCGATAGTCTATATAGTACTTAGCATCATTTTATAGATATTTTCTAAATTCTGCTTGGTCAAATAACACTACTCACTGAGCACATTTGTGAAATTCCTGCTTTTGTAACTGCATTGACAAGTATTTATAGCTACTTCATCTAAATATTCTTCTTCGGTTCTATATATTCTATGAATTGATGGTAATAGTGTTGAGTGGAATTTATATATGAATGGAATTTATATATGAAGTGGAGTGCCATATTAAATGAATGCGTTGAGTCATGTAATGGAAATTGCTACCTGAAGTGTGATTTCCAATTCATTTCTAATCCTTGACAACCTGAACTTGCTGTAATACAAGACAATAAATGAAAAAATAGGTTAGAAAAATAGTAGGAATAACCATAGATTGATTGTTTTCTCCGCCCATTTACTACTTTCAAGTGATAAGCAATAGCAATTATACAAATCATGTTTTCGTATTATGCTATCTATTTTGCTAACAATTTTAGTTCCGATAGTCTGCTCTAGTTTCAATACATGTATGGATTCTTCTGCTAGATCTGGTGAATGAACATCGCTCTAACAAGTATTTAGATGGGTCAAATAATCGACTTAGCATCGTATTTGTTAGTATATATTAAAATAAATCATTTTCATTAAAATCCATCCAATTTTTTCTCTTCTCGATATTGAAATTTGAACTAAAATTATTCAAGCTACTATGTATGTTTCTAACCATATTCAAAATCATATGCCTCCTAGGTAGAGATGATGAAGGATATGGGGATCTTCATGTACCTTCTGGTACACAACCTGGTGAAATATTGAAATTTACAAAGTTAGGGGTTCCTAACATAAATAAACCTTCGGTTCATGTTGATCATCATATAATTTTAATAGTGGATATTTTGAAAATAATCAGGTAAGCTATTTCCCTTTTTGATTAATTGCCTCAGTGAATAGTGTATGTTTTAAAGTCAGCTATTAAGGTTTAAATTATATTAAGTCAACCAGTCAGTAGCCATTTAGGCCTCTGGCCTATTTGTTAACTCAAGTCCTTGACATAAATGCACTATTCTATGTAGGAAAAACACTTCTGCTGATGTTTGGTAACTCTACTTGTTGCTCAAATACACTTTTTCTGGAGGAAAAAACGATATTCCTTTTCTACCATAAATACTTCTCTCGGAGCTCTTCACAAAGTAGTTGAGTAGTATAACAAAAGGGGATTCAATCTTAAATCTTAACCTGTTTTAATTTGTGTCTGGGCTTGTTTGCTTAGATTTTTGTTGTTGAAAGTTGAAACTATCTTCTTGCACTATCATGTGTTTTAGATATTTAATTTTTATTGTTGAAAGTTAGTACATTCGCGATCTAACTATATTTTGATAATTTTGGGAACTGAAGTGATGGGCACTATATGTTCATGTTTGTGTTTGGACGAATCTGGATAATTAATCCATTTAGATGCTTCATAGCATAGGTATTATATCTGTTTTAGATCCTTAACTCAACAATTTATTCAGCTGGTATGTTTTCCAAAATTTAAGTTTTAACCAAGATTGATTGGAGATGTTAGAAGTTGAACTGATGTTAAAATTTTGCAACTTTTAACAAGTTGATTAATTGAAGTATTTATTTTAGGAGGTACTCATATTTATTTGAATCTTCCAGTTACCATTTAATGTACACTAGATATTCCAGATTAATTTACATGTTACCATTTAATCACATCCATAAATGACCTTAATGAACAAATTGAAAAGTAAAGTATATTCATCCATTCCTTAAATGTATTTTGTCATCTTATAATACCTATTACATTTGTTACCTAAAATAGATAATGTCCAATAATCAATTTTTGTTTGCTCCTCTGCAAACTAAGCACTTGAAGTATTGGCTGTTATATTTTTTATTAGAAAACGCTCACAGTTTCTCTTTATTAATAGCACATGAGCTTCTAATCAAGTACTTAATTTACAGAATTTCCTTATTTGTGTCATTAAGTAGTTATTATTTAATTTCATTTATTATGCTTCGTTTAGTACATTTTTACAGAGAGAAGAAATACAAACAGACCCTTTATTTCACATCTCCCTTGCCAAAAGAATTGGCTAATATGCATTCCAATTATGTTGTCATTTATTTTCATTTATTTTGTTGGTGTTTAGTCGTAGCTTATTTTCTATGGCCATTTTGATCAATGAGCTCTTTGATATGTTTCCTGTTTTTAGTAGCTCACATATGCGAATAGAAAAAATTTGAACATTGATCAGCCTCATTTAACCACCATATCTGAATTAGACTTTTGTTGCATATTTGTAGCATGACCTTGTATTAGATTTTCCAGGGACAGTAGATTATCTTTATATTGATGTAGTAATGAATTATTCCTTGGATTAGCAGTAATTGCACATATACATCATTATTTGTTTCCTCAACTTGTTAATCGGCACATGTATAATTGATCTTCCTTTGTTCCATTAGTTTAAGTGTCTATTGGTATTTTTAAGTTTGCATAGTAACTAAAAATATGATTACTTGTTGATTTAATGTTTTGTGCATTCAACGCTACAGAATTATATCCATTGTATTTTTTCCAAACATTTTTATATATGAATGGAATTTTAACACTATTACTACGCTGTATACTAAAATTAATTAAACATTTAATAAATTGTTGAAGTATGAATGAGAATTTACTGGCTTCGGAGAAAGTTGCATTTTGTTGAGTCGCATTCTTTCGAGTTCAAGTAGTGTTGCATACTCCTCCTACAATTGTTTCCTTAGTAAAATTTGGTGCTCAAGGATAGACACTGAATGAATAAAAGAAAGAAGAAGAAAAAAACAAATTCAGTGTTGACACTATAAAATAGTAAAGTGTCTTTTGAAAATCCAAGATTAACTGCAAAATGAGTTTTTACTTGAATTTGGTTCAGGCTCCAAATCAAGAAAATGTGGCGTATACATGGGAAGCTCGGACCGCTCTATGAATCTTCTGCATTGTAAATGTAAACATTATCATATTCATCATATTCGTTTATATTAAGAAACAACAATACTCAAAGACAGTTTGATAAATGATCACCATTCCAATGAACATAAAAAACACACAGATTATAAACAATGATATGATTTTGTGGCATTGCATGGGTGAAACAATACAAGATCAGTGAAATATTATAACCTTGTGTTTCATATTTTAATTGGTCAAATTTTCTAATCCAAAATCGTAACATCAAATTTAATACCATGTATCACTAAAATGCTAAACGAATAATCAATTCGCATCCGTGTTGCCAGTGATTGAAATATTTTCACAATTTGATAATAATAAATGATACTTTACGTTAAATCTTATAGTTATCACTAAATTAGGAAAGGTTTATTAAATTACTTTTTTATAGAAAAAGGAAATTTATGCGCTGTCCCTACATTGTCTTGTTAATTTATTATACAATATGACAATTCAAATTCGAAAAATAACATTTTTGGAAACTTTAGGTAGTGGTGGAAATGGAATGAGGGGAAGAGGCAATTTTATCGTCAAAGGAAGTTAATGTGACAGGAGGGCAGTATGTCTTTCAGCATAGACAAACAATGGATAAATGAATCAGATCTAAGATCTGCATACTATATAGACGAGGTGCAGAAGTTCATTAGTTTTGTTGAAGAAAACGGTGGTAAGAAAGGATTGTATTTATGCCCTTGCACCCGGTGCAAAAATATGAAGACGATCAAATTAGATGACATTCATTTTCATTTGCTTAGATGGGGTATTATCCAATCGTATACAGCGTGGTATTTTCATGGGGAAAAAGGGCGGAGATGGAAAAACAATAAACCAGTTAGTCATGGCAGAACTACTGCTGAGTCTGAACATATTAGGATGGAAGATCTGGCCAATGATGCAGATAGATTTCATCATTTTCAACCTACAAATTCGTTGCCTGATCATGCTAATGTTGGAGAGCAGTCTACTGATTATCCAGATTGGCAGGCCAATGAAAGTAAGAAGTATAAATCACTTTTTGGTAGCGTAAAAGAGCCACTATATCCTTCATGTTCAAAAGGGATTACGAAGCTGTATGCCATTGTGAAACTGAATAGCTTGAAGACCCAATACAGCTTTTCAGATAATGGTATGACTGCACTTCTCGAACTAATAAAGGAGTTACTCCCCGAAGGTAACACGCTGCCGACAAAGTACTCCGACGTGAAGAAGATCATTAAGCAAGTTGGGATGAATTACAAAACTTATGATGCATGTATCAATGATTGCATATTGTACTGGAAAGATGATGCGAACAAAGTTTCTTGTACAAATTGCAATGAACCAAGATATATAACATCATTAAACGAAGAGAGAAAATGCACCAAAGTACCTCGAAAGACATTAAGACATTTTCCTTTAATTTCTAGATTGAAGAGACTGTATACTGTACCATGGATGGCAAATGCGATGACCTGGCATGGTCGTGCCAAGTCTGATCCAACCGTAATGCGTCATCCATGTGACACTTCTCAATGGAAAGTCGCAGATTCATTTGATCAAACTTTTGCTGCCGAGCCACGAAATGCCACACTTGGAATAGCAATAGATGGTTTCTGTCCACATGTTTCTCTCTCTAACCATTACAGTTGTTGGACAGTAATTGTAGTACCATATAATCTTCCTCCGTCTATGTGCATGAAAAGAGAGTTCTCAATGTTAACATTGTTGATTTCTGGGCCAAAACAACCAGGAAAGGATATTGGTGTTTATTTACAGCCGTTGATAGATGAGTTAAAGCAGTTATGGGAAGGAGTAGTTACATTTGACTCGTTAAATAAATCTGAGTTCACAATGAGAGCTAGGGTGCTGTGGGCAATCCATAATCACCCTGCTTTTGGGACTTTATCGGGATGTACAACTCACGGTTACTTTGCATGTCCTATTTGTAGGGAAAACACTTGTTCTTATTATCTTCCTGAAAGTAAGAAGATGTGTTACATGGGACATCGAATGTTTCTTCCTAACGAACACAAGTTTTGATACGATAAGACAAATTTCAACAACGAACAAGAACTTCGTCGTCCTAAATGGCCATTGACTGGTTTTCAAGTTGAAAAGAAAGTAGTGAATATCAAAATAGTTGGTAAACAAAAAGAAGAAATTGGTCAAAAACGGAAAAAGTCAACCAATGAAGATGTTGACAATATTTCTGGATGGTATAGGAGGTCTATCTTTTTTGATTTACCATATTGGAAAGCAAATTTGGTCCGACATAATATTGATGTTATGCATACGGAGAAGAATGTCACGGAGCATCTCATCAGCACTATTATGGACCATAAAGATAAGTTAAAAGATGGCATCAATGCACGCAAGGATTTGAAAATCATGGGTATAAAACAAAAGTTGTGGGTGATGGAAGATCCTGAAACAAATAAAACAATCATACCAAAGACAACTTTCGCTTTGAGCAAAGAAGAAAAGATACGGTTTTGCACCGTTTTGAAAAATCTGAAAGTGCCTAACAAATTTTCTTCTAACTTTCACAACAATGTGAGCATCAATCCTCCTGAACTAAGAAATATGAAGTCACATGATTACCATGTCATAATGCAGCATTTGCTTCCAGTATTGCTTCAACATTCTTATCCACAACATAAGTATCAACGAAATGATGTTCATCGTATTAGTTTATTCTTTAACATTTTGTGTTCAAAGGTGATCAATAGGGAACATCTTTTAAAAGCAAAGGCTAGCTTAGTAGAAGCAATGTGTGTTTTTGAAAAACATTTTCCACCTGCATTTTTTGATATCAGTGTCCACCTTATGGTTCATTTAGCCGATGAAGCGTTGATTTGTGGCCCTGTCAGATATAGATGGATGTATCCATTTGAACGGTAAATTTCTAATTTCAGTTATGCACATCATTATTTCATATAAATAGCTACCGTCTACAGTATATAATTGATCACATTTATAGGTTGATGAAAACATATAAAGGATATGTGCGCAACAAAAGATACATTGAAGGGTGTATTGCAGAAGGATATATCGTACAAGAAGCTAGTCTTTACTGCATGGAATATATGCCAAACGGAGGTGATGGAAATCATAAACATACCCGTGAAGCGTTTTTAGACGAGGACGATGAGTTTGCTGATGAGATACCTCTGGATAATGGTAAAGACATAACGTTAACCCAAGTGCAGTTTGAACAGGTGCGTAGATGGGTCCTTAATAAGTACGATGGATTGGATATATGGAAGAAGTAAGTTCACGAACTTGTTTGGAATTTTAATTTTTTTAATTCAATTTATATATACATTTTGTCATGTGTTTTTCATAGGAGGTATAACTCCTATGTGAAAAGTACTAGATTTCAACCTAGAGGTAGGGCTACCACCGTGGAAGTAGTTCAAAGTTTTAATCTATGGTTACGTAATGAGGTTTAACTTCGTCTTAAGTATTTCATGTGTTTATAAGTGTGCAATACACCTTTGTGGCCATGCTTTTTTACTTATTAAAATTTATGTAGCTGTTAAAGACCATCGATGTTGATCCAACTCTGTGGCGGTTAGTGCACGGGCCAAAGTTCATAACGCGCAGTTATATGAAGTACCAAGTGAATGGATTTTCATTTTCCACGAAAAAGTACGAAGACCATATGGTAACACAAAATAGCGGTGTATGCATGAGAGCAATTACAAAATTTAGAGCGAGTGGCAAGGATAAAATTATAAGGAAGCAGAAACAACGTATTACGGAGTCATTCAACAGATACTTGAGTTGGATTACACTGACTTCAAACAAACAGTTTTTTATTGTGATTGGGTAAAAGTCGAGGATAAGGTCAATGGTTGCAAAATAGATCCCATTTCAAACCTCATCATGGTAAATTTAGGGAAATTGAAGAACAAAAATAACGTGAATGACGAGCCATTTATTCTTGCATCAGAAGCGAGTCAAGTTTTCTACTCAAAAGATTTAAAAAATAACGGATGGTCTGTGGTCTTGCATACACCAAAACGGTTGACTACAAATGTGGATGACATTGAGTTCCCTACCGTCTATCAATCAACTTTTGAAGACAATGAAAAATTAGAAGACCTTACCAAATCCATATGTTAACTTATTAGTATTCGTACATCACATGATTGTGTGTCTGTATATTTTTAATTGCACGATTATGTGTATGTATGGTATTGAATATTTTATACATTCCAATGCAATTCCAGGTGTTGTCACTTAATAATTTTGTATGTGCAAGTGTGTTATATTATGGAGTGTTGACATTGATACATTGATACATGTATAATTATTATCGTGACTTATTAAAATAATTAGTAATATTATATTTTGCAAGAAACTATGTTAGAAAATCCACCATCTTCACATTCGTCATGTTCAGAGGCGAAGAAAGTTGATCAAAACTTACTTGGTATTCCGGTCTCAGATAACGCTGGAAAAATCGCTACTATGCTCGGTAAACTAGTAAGAGCTCATGTGCCGATATCATATATAAGTTGGAATAAAGTACCTGGAATATACAAGGACAACGTTTGGAACGAATTGGTGGTAAGTATCCTTATCTGTTTGACAACAACTATTTCATTCAATAGCCTTATGGTTTCAACTCTTTGCACAACACATAATTTAATATATTTTTTGCAGAAAATTTATGAGCTCGATCCACTTTCAAAGGAAATGTTTTTAAAGAGAATGGCCGAGGCTTTTAGGAGATACAAGAAAAACTTAAGAGTAGTTTATTATGACCCTTTCAACAATGACGAAGAACGGTTGAAAAATTGCCCACCTACAGTTGCTCAAGAAGATTGGGTAGAGTTCATAAAAAATGAAGCAACGCCTGAAGCGAGCGGAACAAGGGAGGTAGGCAAAAAGAACAGAGCATTGCTCAGTTATGCTCATCATGCAGGACGTAAAAGTCAAGCTAAAATAGAACAAGAAATGGTACTTTATATTCATTTTCATTCAAATGATTTACACATTGTGATTGGATATTCAT
Organism: Allium fistulosum; assembly: GCA_030737815.1. Taxonomy (NCBI): domain Eukaryota; kingdom Viridiplantae; phylum Streptophyta; class Magnoliopsida; order Asparagales; family Amaryllidaceae; genus Allium; species Allium fistulosum. The sequence continues at coordinate 1,330,067,508 of CM060902.1, read as the reverse complement.
GTCGTTGCATCAACTTGTATTGCAGATCGTTGCTAGTCCATCAACAAATATCAGTCGTCGTCAAGTATGGGAGAAGACACACAGGAAAAAAGATGGTAGTATATCAGATGCCACTTCTTCATACTTTGTAAGTTAAACAAATATTAACTTGCATATTCTTTAAAATTCCTTATTCATGTAAGTATTATCATATTACAGGATCAAATTGCGAAAGCGAAGGAAAAGATCACTGATAGTGATGAAGAAAAATTGACAGTGGATGAAGACATCTTATCACAAGTGCTTGGTAAGGATGCAAGGGGTAGGAGCCGCGGTGTTGGGACCGTTATACCAAAGACTAAAGTTAAGGCTTGTACCATTGCATAGAAACGACTCCGACATGTTCATGGCGAGCAGGATGAGTTGAAAATGAGGGTGGGAAGTTTGGAGGGTACAGTGGGAAATTTGTCTGGGCAAATGGAGGTTTTGATCAACATGGTGGGAAATATTGAACAGGGAATTCGTGCACCGGTCAATTCTTCTGATGGAGGACGCACCACACAATTCAATGCTCCTGAATTCATTGCTTCGCAGTTCCAGGATTCGACCAATGTTACAAACAATCAAAAATGTGAAATCCTCAACTCTAATTTAGAAGTAATAGGAACAGGTATTTTTAACATTTAAACATTTATGACATAATAAGTAGAAAACTTAAATAATAATAAATATTCCCTTTTATTGCAACAGGTACTATATGCCGAGATTCTACATTGTCCAACATCCATGGGAAATCTGTACCATCCACACATGAAAAAGTGGTGTTGGACAGTATACTGCTACCAGATGAGAGAACCAGCAAAATGAATCATCAATTTGCAGAGACATTTGCTGATGTTGGAGTGGGTGGATATGTGTGCCATCTGAAGTGTCTTATTCGATATCTCTAGATGATGGAGCAGGTATATTTTCTGTTTATGTGGTCGATATTTCAAGTCCCATTAAATTGATTTGAATTTAATTCCAATTCAGATTAATATATTTTAAGTTGTTAATATACCATAAAACATCTTTTTAGATAAATGAATTATAAAATTAAAAACATCTAGTGTGACGCCCTACCCCGGGACCCACGTTAGTAAAGGGAATTAACAAGTAATTATGTCTACTAACGTAGAGAATAGGGCTGATTAAGGGCGACCGATATAGTAATGCATTAGCTAAAGACTGAATACGTCAATATTTTTTTTTCTTTACCTCATGGAATCGACATATCCAATATTTAGCTAATACGATACTACTCGGCTATAGGATCTATTCAGAAGCAAAATGAAATAAATAAAGCATACATATCACAGAAGTGCAGCTACAGATATATATATATATATAGCTACAAACCCAAACATCAAGTGTCATACACCACTACATAATAGTATGCCCATATCGAATACATACAAGTTGTGGCATATTTCACAGGGATTTCAGAACATCTAAAATTTCAAAATTTTGATTTGAAATGCAAAAGTTATGCTCGAAATACTATTCAGCCAATAGAGCACTATTACTATTTTCTGTGCAAATACCCTCTTGGTTTTGCAACTTTGACAGTAAATAAGGAGGTCCAAACGGACTCGAAACTCGATAAAATTTTGCAGAAATGAACTCTAACAAATATACTACAAACTGAAAAAAAGTTTGATGGCAATCCGATGCCGGATGAACAAGATATGGGCAAACAAAGTTGCACCAATTACAGCAAGACATAATATATATTAAGAGCAAAATTTTATACATAAACCAACCATTATAGCTTCAGATTTTTTTTCAGTTTGCATAAGCTTTAACTTACTGTAATAAGGCAAAAGATGCTAAATTTTCTTGCAAGATGAAGCCTTTCAACGAGGATTTGAGCCTAGAGAACCTGTAGAAGCTGAAATAGAAGCATGCAAGAAGAAAAACATCAAAACCCAACTTACAGTAACTGAACTAGAGATTTCTCATGAATTAGAGATTACTGAGGTAGGAGATTACCTTGGTTTATGCTTTTAACCAGATAAACCCTTGATTTTGCGAATATAATTAGAAAATTAACAAGGGATTGGCATGGAGGCCATTATTTCTATTTCCAGAAGCTTTCTCTATTTTTGAGAGGATGAGAAGAAGGAGTACGAAGTGTCTGTACGTACTTCCCCTTTCTCCAGATGCTTCTCAAGTGGGTTTGGGTTTGGATTAAACCATTGGCCCAAAACTAATTACTTAGCCAAAATAATGAAGTGTTTTTTTATATCTTTCTCAATTTTCATCCTTTTTAAACGAAATAAATTGCGTTGCGATCGCTGCAACGTCTAGAATTTATTAAGATGATAAAATCATCATATTTCAAAAATTTTAAATGTTATTTTATCAACAAACTCTCTTTTTTAACAAATTTACACTATTTAAAGAAATAATGCAAATTTGACATATTTTAGTTACATAAAATACATTTTCCATCCAATAAAGTATAAATAATTATTTTTACATCCCTAAAACCTAAAAACACCATTACTAAACATATTTATTGTAATTAGTTAATTAATAACCATTTTCCTTTGTATTATTAACAAAGAAAAAGCAATTTTAGCAATAAATTACAATATCACCAAATTTTACATGTTAATTGAATGTAGTTGCACAACTCCACTCAAAAATTCATGAAATAAAGTAATAACTTTATTTCCACACATGTTTATCATTTTTATTCATAATAAAAATATTTCTTCTTCATTTTAGAATTCATTTCAACCATTTTAAAATGAAATAAATCTCATGTTCTCACGATAAAACACAATCAATTTCATTTACCCAAGATTTTATCCAACAATATTGTTTATATTAACTAAACAATATACTTCAAAATTTACTTCTAATTAAATCAATAAATCCAATATTAAATTATCATTATCATTATAATTTTATATTAGCGGTAATCTCCAACCCGGGTTGTTACATCTAGCGAGTTGAATAACGTTATTTCATAGGAAACTACAATATTTTTTAAATCGTCGTATGCGTAATCGCATCAAAACAAGTAAAGTTTACAAACAAACATCTAGCTTGGTGCTTGATAAGTGATTCATCATAAATTGGTTGTCCATTTTGGTTGCATAGAGTTGATATATTATTTCTACATTTTCATTTTGACATTATGGCATAATAAAACCTAGAATTGCTATCCCCCTCTGTTAGCCATTGGACTTTTGATTGCTGGAGATTGAAAATGTATTTCTCATGCATTCTTTTTTTAGTAAATTGCCTTTAATTCCCTTACCACTCAAAAACGTTTCCAATTATTATTAATATTTTAAATAGAAAGAGAGCAGTCCTTTCTAATATGAATTGAAACATCACTTGCAATTTAAATAGAAAGCGAGCATACTTTTCTAATGTGAACTGAATCATCACTTGCAAAAATATGTAAATGATATTGCCATTTTTATACAATATTTTTTGCACGTGGAGCTCAATCTTAATTTAGAACCGTACGGCACGTAAAGCAACCATGAATTTACAACTATGCCATTTATTCCTGTTTGCAAAAAAAAATTGTGAATAGAAAAGAAAAAAAAGAGAAAGAAAGAAGAGAGAGAATATGAAAGGTTAATGTTCTTACCAAGATTTACAAACTCAAGTAACAAACTTGAAAGTGACAGAAACCATGTTCTATACCAAAAGTAGATGGCTAAAAAGGTTAAAAATCAGTAGTTATATGTATACTACGTTGTATTACCTTTGATCTCTAGTTATAATCATCACTAATAATGAGATTTCTAAAACTATCAATGTGATGGACCTCCTTATTGGATCTAAAATTTCTATATCATTAGTTAAATCTTTATTTATTACATTGCTAATTGGAACTATGTTAGCACTACCTTAATTGTGGATGTATTTTGATTTGCAACCTTCTCTTGCCCAAACCCCTCAGACGAATTCAGGTCAATGTCCTTTTCATCTGTATGCTGATATCATTGTTATTATCTACATGTTTAACTATATATTATTTATCATTGTTGTTCCTTATTTTAGTAAATTGATCTTTTTGTACCTAAATTTTATTACACTTATTAGACAGTTGGCCTAATTCCCTACATTTATCACACTAACCACTCATTGGGCATTGACGTCTGATGTGCCCGATAGATTTACAGTTGTCATAACTAGGTGGTTCATATGCATATTCCACAATTTCTAGATAAACACCACATGTGCTTGTTTTAGCCTGAATCACATTGATTCATCAAAAGACGCTCTTAATTCATCATGCTGTCACACAGCACCTTCTAATCTATCTTCATCAACCCATCGCCGAAGACAACGATTTTTCCCTAAATAACCGATAATTACGAAGACAAAGATTTTTCCCTAAAAAGGTTGTCTTCAGTAAAATATGCATTCTATGCTACAACAAAGACATTTTGCTATAAGTCTACATCTTCATAATTTGACCCAATTTACTAAATAGACATAAATGAATATTTTGTGTAATTCTTCACTTTGACGTTTTCATTTTTTATGAATTTGAATAGGAAATGCGGAACTTGGATGTAAAATATAACAAAGCAGTGCAGGAGGAGGATGAGTTCCCTCTGGAGAAGTTAGCAATTGCAAATGTCGGAAGGCAAGATGCAAAGAAACATCTGGAGGAACATGTTTCTAATCTCATGTCTTCTAACATCATCCAAACTTTAGGGACCATGCAACATTTTGTTCTTTAAGTGAACAATTTAACATTAGCACTTCCTTTTCTGTTAAGTGTGTTTATTTTATGTTTCTGAACCTGAAGTTTGTAGTTAACGGTTATTTCATTATTTCATCTGCAGAATGCTTTTGTCGTTGAATAGGAACTCCTTTATACTTTTTTTAATGCTTCATCTGAGTTGTTATTAGCCGTGTGTAAATTTTCATGCTATATATCAAGTAAACTATTTTTATCATTTTGTTATTATTGTAGGCAATCAAAGAAGCTTCTTGTAACATATAACATCTTTGATTTAGCCTGAATGAATTATCATAAGTACAAGGCATGAAGGATATATCTAATTGACTAATTAGATACGGCTTTTAGCCGTATCTAATTGGTTCATTAGACGCTACCTATTTGTCAATTAGATACGGCTGCTGGCCGTATCTAATGTATCAATTAGATACGGCTAATTACCGTATCTAACTGGCTCATTAGATACGGCTAAAAGCCGTATCAAAATATTAAGCTCAGCATAGTTTGATACGGCTTTTAGCCGTATCTAATAAGATTAGATACGGCTTTTAGCCGTATCAAAATATCGTTTATGGTGTAGTGTGTGGCGACCGCACTAGGAGGCAAACCCTGGCGAAGAAGATTCTCCTCTATGGCCCTATGGGTACTTCTGGCCAACCGTTAACCGAGAAGCAGTTGATTAAACCAGAAAAAGTGACAAGTGCCAGAGGTTTGCTAATATTGGGAGAGTCGCACCAGCGGAAATTACTCAAGTTTTGGGGAATTGATATTATTGGTATATTACTTATATCTAAAGGTAGCGCAAAGTATGCCATCGTCACGGTTGATTACTTCATCAAATGGGCTGAGGCGGAGCCATTAGCCATAATCACCATAAAGAAAGTGATCAACTTTGTAGTTCGAAATATTATCAGTCATTTTGGAGTTCCACAAACGATCGTTAATGATAACGGAACCTAATTCGACAGCACCGAGTTTAAGAATTTCTGCCCCCGACATCACAGAAAGAAGAGATTTACTACGGTGGCATACCCCCAGGCAAATGGACATATTGAAGCTATAAACAAGATTATCAAGTCCATTCTTACGAAGCGGTTGGAAAAGGCTAAGGGCAAGTAGGTCGGTGAACTTCCATTGGTACTTTAGGCTTATCGAACGACCCATAAGTCAGCGACTGGCCATTCTCCATTCACCATAGCCTACAGATCAAAGGCTATGATTCCAGCTGAACTAAAAGTACCTTCTCATCGGGTAATTCATTAAAATCCATAGACGAATGAGAAATTCCAGTTGGAGTCTCTTGATATGGTCTATGAGAAGCGAGATGAAGCTGACTTGAGAGTAATTGCATACCGAAATCGATTTGCCCGATATTATAGTGCCAAGGTTAGGAATAAGAATTTTGAGATCGGTGACGCGGTTCTCAAACGAATCTTCCCAGGCCTTGGAAACTTGGAGACAACCAAGGAAGGTCCATATGCGATAGAGAAAAAGCTTGAAGATGACACTTTCAGGCTCGCATCGATTGATGGGATCTCACTCTCGAGGGCATGAAATAGCGAGCACTTATGACGCTATTTCACTTAGAAATAGATTCACACATAATTGAGTAAAGCCATTCAATAAGACAAAACCTGCCATTTCCCGTCTTTGATAAAAGAAATGGCTTTGTGGATCTGTGTTTCTGTCTTTACATAGCTTAAGAGTTATGAAATATAACCGACCCGAATGAATCTACAGGTATATAATGCAGGTTTGCAGGTACCCAGAGTTAGGTGCTGACCAAACTTCCATAGTCCATGATCAGAACCTTGAAATTAAACCATTCTTGGCACCCGGAGATGGATGCCATCTAACCCTTGTCATTAGATCGAGGGTAGGAGTATAAACTTGAAAAGGTCGTGATCCAACCATCCATCACTTAACTCTTGTCCTTGGATCGGGGGCAGGAGTATAAACCTAAAAAGGACGTGATCCGACCATCCATCACTCAACTATCGTCCTTGGATTGAGGATGGGAGTATAAACCTAAGTGGACATGATTTGACTGTCTATCCACTAACTCTTGCCTTTGACATGAGGGCATGAGTATATCCCAAAAAGGACGTGACTAGACCGTCCATCCGTTAGCTCTTGGCTGGTGTTCAGCAAAGCATCAATGTCTTGCTTAGAGTATGGCAAGGTCGAAGATCATTGTCCAAAGTTAGGCGAGATCTCATCCGAATTTCGATCGACACCTGAGGACCGACACAATCACATCTAAAATTCCTCAAAAAGAATGCTTAAATCAGCTTTTCAAGTGATCAAATTCCAACCGGATTCCAGGATCAGTTATGATTATATGTAAATACCTAGAGATTGGTACTCCAACAATTACTTTATGTTCACGAGAACGACAAAAGGTCGGTAAAGCATGAAACGGGTTAATGACTTGGTCCATTAATAATTAAGGAAAGGAATGGATCGCAAGCACATTGAATGGAAGGTGCATTTCTTTGATACTTAAACCAATTCAAACTTTGTTATTAACAATCAAAATAAGACTTGGAAGAAAAAGTACAGGTGTACTGACACCGAAACTAAAGAAGCAAAAGCGGAGGCTGAGTCCACACAATACCGATCGAGAAAACAAAAGCGGACAACTAAAGAGAAAATAAGTGTTGCTATACTACAAAAAAACCAAAAAGAAGAAAGATGATCACTTCTTGATCCTCTTCTTTCTCTCTTTTCTCTCCTTCTTCTCTGTAAAAGATGGTGCACTAGATCCTTCTAGTTGCTTCCTTATCTTTCCCCCGCTTTCTTTTCCTTTGGATGGAGTGCTCTACGATGACCAGATAGGCACGCTTTGGGTGCTCCCAGGCAGAGGAAGGGAGATGGGAGGAAAGATAGTCCGACCGAGCAGAACTATGGACAATAGAGGAGGAAAAGTCTCTATCTTCTCCAGCTTGACCTTTTTGGTTAGGACAAGTTCCTACTCAAGAGAACTTATGGTGGGACCCCGTAGCGGCTTATAGGACCTAGTGATAACAACATCATCATCAGTCTGAGCTCCCTGGAGCTAACCTATCCCTTCATCCTATAAAGCATTTATCATCTATTCGTTGGGCCTAGGAGCTCCACTAATCGGGATAGTCAACACCATCATCGAAGTAATCACGGTCACCGATCTGTTGTAGTCGCTTGTTGTCCCGATTGGAGACCTTTGTCAGGATGTGGGATGACTTGGGGCTGACTTGAAACTTGAGATATAAAAAGAGAGATTAACGGAATTAATCGATGACATATAGACTCTTTGAAATACGTGTGAGGTCAACAAAATATCTCGTTCAGTTTGGGATTCAGTGTAGAGCGGAGTGCCGCCGGAGTTACCTTCCAAGATGGGAGAAAGGATTGTGGACTTTAGCATTTGGGGTTTATCTGGATTATATCCCCGGGACCGAAGATGAATCATGAGCAGTTTTAGACCAGAGGGTGTCCTAGTAGTGGTGTCCTAGGGCGATGATCTGGAGCCTTCGCCTAAATCTTTCTTCACTGTATCGGCTAGCTCCAGATGGAGTATAAGCTAGCTGAAACGACCCACAATTATGTACCCCTTAAAATCGATACTATTCTCCAACATCGATTCAAAGTGAACGGAAATACGAACCATTTGGGTTAAATAAGAAAGAGGTAGAAGAAGAGGAAACAACACAACATCAGAATCTCACATACGCAGCGGATTAAATATAATAGATAATAACTGATCTTTACACAAAAGAAAACTATATCTGTTTTATATTTACATCTTTAGAATACAACATCAGAGTTCAACAACATCTAACACACAACTGTACAATAGTCACTACATGTCCTCACAAAATTGAATACACAGTACACACAACATAGCAGAATATACATCAAGTACGAGTGATACGTCTCGCCATCTAGCTCGTCTCCTGAGCTTCATAGCATCCTATCATGTATCTATAATACTCGGTCTGACCCGAGCATTATAATAAAATAACACCCGAGTTAGCCTGGAAAACCAGCGTGAGAAAACACACTCAATTGGATTATTAAAGTTTTCCAAACCCTTTGAAATTAAAAGCATCTCGTAAGACCACGTCACAAATAAACATGTCGGGTTTTTACCTTACGATAGCCAAAACACTTTTTATCAAATCCGTCTGATATTATAATAGTGTCTATATACAAATACTTATTCAAATAGCTGAAATTGTTACATGATTAAATTCCATCATACTAGCCACAAAGTGGGTAATACAAATAAAACCATAAAGGCGCGTATGGAAAATGGATTTCCATCAATGACTAGGCATTGGGGTACCACCTGTCATAGTACCTGGTCTAGATCAGTGTACCGAGGACCACGCCCGATCCCCTACAACACAAGACCGGAACTACCTAAGGGTAATTCCGAGTAAGATCACCCCACGGTTGGCGCGACCAACCGCCACACAGCCGAAGTAAAAAAGGGACATCTAGACAGGGATGATCTCACCCTAATAGGCGCTACCTACATAGCCTTGCTGCATAACCCCTGATTTTCAGTCATTCCCGGTTGATGAGGCTTGAGGCTAAGCGTTACCTTTTTAGAACTCATCCTTAGAATGTCCATCATCCACCTGACGATGTTTCGAAAGCATTCATCCATACAAGTCCGTTCCGGGTCCGAACAGAACCAAAGGCACTATTCCTACTACATCCATTTTGGAATCATCCTCAGGATTAGTAGCGACTAGCCCTTGCACTTCACTGCTCCATCTTTGATTCCAAAATCGTTTCCCCCACGAAAACGTACAAACCGGATCGAAGTGGTTTGATCCCGGTCTCTTCGAAACGATCAGCGCATTGGCCAATATTGATAGTCGGTGATTTAACTATCAATTAACATTCACAAACATCCATCAAACAATAAATAATTCTCCAAATTATTTATTTACCTTACAAATATCTTCGCGAGATATATTTCCATTTCAACCCTTCTGAAAATAGTTTCATAACCACACTCCTCTCATGGAATAAATTCCCAAATATTTATTTCCACTGGAACACCAAGCACCAAAACTTTAGATTTTTAAAATAATTAAAATCTTTATTATAAAATATCCCTTAAGACATTTAAGTTAAAAACTACTTTAATACTTATTCAAATATATATACTTTAAGAATATTTAAAATGAAGCTACTTTATGAAATATAAAACTAAATTTTTATCCCTTTAAACAAAATTTCAAGGCACGTTTAAATAATTACTACTATAATAAGATTTGAGAAATACTACTTTAAAATCTAAACATTTAATAATTTTTCTAAAACATGCATTTTAAAACAACATTAAAACTTTTAACTTATATTTTAAAATTTACTTTGAAAACATACTTGGCTATCCAGGGAAATACACTTCTCTTTCACATCATTTAAAAATAAATCGCTATTTATTTTTAAACAAATTTACCCAAATATCCACTGATATATTACTTCACTTTATAAACCCAGTTTATAAATTCCAAAATCTCACTTCTCTTTTAAATTCCAATTCCAAACACTTAAATCAATTTACAATTGATTTCCTATTTACTTCACTTTGAAATAAATTCCTTTACTTACTCCATTTATCTCAAAATCCATTAACTTAAGTTTTTCTTTCTTTATTATGATTTAAAATCTTTTAAACTGAAATATCAATTTCAGGTTTTCCAAAATCCTTATTTATTCTTTTACATAAATTCAAACCTTGAATTTTTAAAGTAAATTCTTTGTTACTTTAAATAATATCACTTCAAGTTTAAAATCCATTATTTCTCTGTTTATTCAAACCCCATTTTCATACTCGGAATTTATTTACTAGGATTTAAAATCACTTTTATTCTTTCCCAATTCATTCCTAAATTCATTCAAATTCTCAATAATTATTTTACTTAAAAATTCCCTCTTTTATTTCTTTCAAAAATCCAATTCTATACATATTTTGATAACTCGGTGTTCCGAAATATTTCAATCAGACCATAGAATCCAATATCCCAATTATCAATATAAATTCATCTCAGAATATCAATTAATCATATCACAGAGTTATTAGAACAATCTAAATAAATTTGAGGAATCCAGTTGGATCCCTCAAACCTATTTTCTCGGCATTCACAGACGTTAGCACAATACCAATTCCACTTCGAGGTGGAATATCGCGATATATGGGATTAATATAAAATCATCCGCTATTATGCGGCGCATAGGGTCTCATCCGCTATATAATGCGGGAAATCAATCACTCCAACATATATATACTACTATATATAATATACCACATCCAATCAATTCAATCATTCAACCAAATATTTAAATTTAACCATTTAAATTTAAATAATAATCCAAAAGAGTGAGATTAACTCACCTTTGATTTTGTTTTGCAGTCCATTACCGTCTCGACTTGTTTTTCATGCCTTTTGACCTTGTATAAACAATTACGTGATTTTATTAATATTCGAAACAATCGGACAAACCAATTACCATTTAATAATTTTATTCAATCTAATAATTTAGTTTTAAACTAATTTCCTTTTAATAAAATCTTTTAGTAACTAAAAATAATCTATGTAGATTCAAAAATCTAATTTTATACCCTTTCAAACCTTTTAAAGCTCTTATATATATATTCAAAACCTTATCTATATATACACATATACATTCCTCTGATCATCTACAAATAATTACATCAAAATATGTATGTGTATTTATATATATTTATACTATATTTATTCTTCTTTCTGTAAATAACAGAACGGTAATTTCTTTACTATAAAATCTTTCCAGCTTCTATACATATATATTTGTAAAATTTAAAAATATGATTTCATATTGGTATATATATATATATATATTCATATATATTTTTTTCCTATATATACTAAACTTAGTCAGTGTCTGATGAATGGAATAATATACCTTGCTGTCCTCCATTTATGTATATACATAGCTGATTTGAATTTTTAAAACAAAATTGTTTTGAAATCTACATTTTAAAATTACTGTTTCAAAAAGAAAAACAACATTTTACAATTTATGTTAATATACCTCACTGCCCATCGCAGAGCGCAGATCCATCGCGATTAGAAACTCGCCTGACTGGAGCCATCGAACCACTGCCCCCAACTTCGTCGAACCTTACCTCACCAGCGCCAAGACCCGACATCACGTCCAAACGAACGTCGCAGCACCTCATCTTCGTTCGCCCCTCGTGACCTGCCACCACAATCAATGCGGCCTCAAAACTCGAGCCCTCTAATCACGCGCGCACGATTAACTCTGCAGATCGACTGGGCTGGGAAGGTTAAAAAGGCAGCCACCATCTTCTTTTCGTGAATTTGATCTTGAATTTCTGAAGGGGTAGAGGAAGAAAGGAGTATCGTGGAAGATAACTTCGATCGCCATGATTTCTATTTTCCCCTTTTGAAAATGTTTTAATCTGTAATTGCCCTCTATTTTTTAAAAAAAAAAGAAGATACGTGTTCTAATCAGGGAGGAAGGGAATACGTGATCTCCAGATTGATGCGGCATCGATTTTTGATCTGAGCAGGGAGAGGAGAATTCGATTTTCGATTTGAGAGTGGAAACGTGATTTTGAAAGGAGGAAAGCTGCTTCGTTTTTAATTAGAGATTGAATTAATTTTCACGAGATGGGATCCATTCTTCCAGAAGAAGAAGAGGATCGCGATTTATAAAAGAACAGATCAGTATAATGTCGCGATCATTATTAATGAGGTACGGGTACATCAGTATGTTATCTTTTCTAATTTAATTCTGAGTTGATTTCATACTCATCCAGAAATATAATATAATAACCAAAATATCTCGTGGTCCATAATTCTAAACCCCGAACTCTAATTTAAATGCAACGACCGGCGTTCCTAACGTTATCGTTATTCTAAACACGCTAAAACGGGTTTCGAGGTCTAGTTCGACCATATGGAGAAGATAGCTTTTTGAACCCAGTTATTATATTCAATTTCCGATATAAATTTCAGCGCGTTTATCTATCGTACGATCACAGGACAACTCCAAACGCTCCGAAATTTGAAATTCGATAATAATACAATATTACGGATCCAATGGAACTAGTTTCGTCGAATTCCAAGATTGTGCCTCGGAAGGTTATTTTTAAATTCAATTTAAACGATATATTTTTAAAACTGAACAAAACACTACCAAACTCACATTTAAAACTTCTATTGTCTCTAGTATTATAAATATAAATTTTCCAAGCCTTTGAAATATTTTTAACGAGCATAAACTGAAGATTCAATATTTTACCCAACTTTCAATTATTAAATTCAATAATTTAATTACCAAATAAGTAGTGGTATTTGAAATTCAAGTCAAAAATTAACTTTTAAATATTTAAAATCAATTAAATATCCCAATTTCAAATATCCAAAAATTCCGGGTCGTCACATTCCTCCCCCCTTAAAAGAATTTCGTCCCCGAAATTGCTAGTTAAGAGGAATGGTCCATAACCCGTTTACTTTTCTCCCAAAACCAATGGTTTTAACAACTTTCCAAAACCAAACGGTTTTAACAATACCCAAACAATCTTTTTTATCAAAGACACTATCCCTCTTACTAACTTCCCAAATTTATCTATAGGTTCCAACAATATCACTTAACCATTTCAAAGTTTAATTCAAATCCAATTTTTAAATTATCAAAATTTTCTCAATTTTTTCTAACTTTCTAAATTTTTGAAAATTTTTGCCAGCGTCTCCTTTGCGCAGCTAGCTCGATACTATTACAAAATTGCCTCTACGGGCCTCCAGATTTCAAAAGAAAACAAAAGGCCAAGTGGCTAGATCAAAAACCCAATCAATTTCATACGGAAATTTTAAATACATACCTTATTGTCGAGCAAATTCAAATTTATCTTCGAAATCAAAATCCAATTCCATTTTCCTATAGCCTTTATAATCCCTGTATACTTTACTTAACAACGATGGCCAAATTCACTTAGTGTACTCCTAATACCAAATTTACTTACGAATTCCACCATTCATTTCTTAAGTCTAATATAGGCACATTGTATACCCTTATATTATTACTTTCACTATACCACTTGGTTTTAATTTACTTCTATTCAAATTGGATTCCAATTCCATATAAAATCAATTTGCTTCAATTTATTAATTCATTTCAAATATAAATACTTTTTCCCAATTTCCATTCAGACTTTCATTTTCAATTTTACTTGAATTCAATTCATCTTCTAACTCTGAATATTGAGTTTTATTCATCTCATCTCAAATTCTAATTTTAAATCATTTATCGTTACTGAAAATTTTCAAATATTCTAACTCCCAAAATTTTCGAGAAATTTTGGCAGAGTCTCCTTTGTATGAAGGAGCTTTTGCAATTTGATAAGAGATATAAATATATATACATCGACCCACACGGTCGGAAAAATAAAAACAGTTCATATTTCCTATTTTTATTGCATAGGCGTACCTTTATTTAGCATTTTAAGCAAGCGGCTTATTATTTTTAGCAATTAGCGCGACTGAATCCAGTCACACGGCTTCCTTGAACCTGTACTTACTCAATTTATATATGTAAGTGACAAATATATGCAATTTACTAGCATTTCACTTATATTCAAATAGCTAACACATAGATTTCATAAGTAATGCATGTGGTATACATTCATAAGCATATATGCAAGGTTTCGACACTAGTTTTAAATTATTTGCAACCACATCACATACCATTCTATTAAATTCGAATAGTTTCCAACTTAATTCCTTACAGTCAATTCATTTGTAATCCAAACAAACTTGTATTTATTGTAATTGACTCAAAAATCAATTTTATTTACTTCTATCAATTTGTAGAATTTTATTGAATCTCGTTTACGACAATCGACAATCAATTTCTATGCAATCTCGTCGATATTCATTCAAACAAACAATTTCTTTAGTTTGTAACTATTTTAAAATTGATTCCACTCAATTTATATTTAATTCCATTCCGTTTTAATTTATTTACAAACCATATATTTGCATTTTATCCCGTTTCATTATGCTCGACATCATCCATGCTTGTATATTAATAACCATTTTCAAAATTTATATAAGCCCATGCTTCCATTAACTTTAAACTTAAGTCAATTTACTTCAATTCACTCCCATTTCATAACTTAAGTTCATTCTCATTTTAATTTAATTGTCATTTAATCAAATCCCGTTAAATTCCATTAGCCATTCACTTAATCCATTTTAAATTTTGATTCACATTCATTAAAATAATATCCAAAGCCATATTTAATTTATTCATACTCGAATTGGATTTATTTTCATCTCAAATCATTTTTATTTTAATCCAATTCCATACAGCTTCAATTTACATTTACTTCACTTACAATTCCAAGTTGAATTTCTATTTATAACTCAAGCTTCATTTCCAAACTCTATTATTTATTCACAATTCAACTTTAAATTAACAATTTCGAGTTCCATTTCCATATTTCATTAACTAATTTATTCCAAATTTAGTTTATTTCCCACTTTTAATTCAATATTTGATTTTTATCTTCAAAAATCACTTTATTATCTTACTTTAATTTAATTCTATTTTTGCAATTCAAGTTTGGATTTCTATTTTATTCACCAAAATGTCAAACAATTCTATTTTGGCCTTTATTTCTCTCAATCCAAATTTAATTTCTATATTTCCATTCCAATCACATTCAAGATTTACCAATTTATTTCTCCCAACCATCAATTAATTTCAAAATTTAATCTTAATCCAAGTTAAATTCTCATTTTTAACTTTTACCTTTAATTTCAATTCCAAATTCCAATCCCCATATTCCTCATCGAGATCATTTATAAGCTTATAACTTATCTCATCAGGATTTTCAATTCAAATAAGGATTCAGGATTTTTAATCACCCGGCTTTCGGTTTCAAATCATTTTGAAATCATCATTATCTCAAAATCACACTTCTCATATTTTTAAACCAATCCTGGCTTTATTCCCGACAAATTTCCTTTGAAATTTCAAAAACAAAACTAATTTTTCTGAACAAATCAATTTGGCAACAATTCGTCATTTAGAAACTCAAAAATGAACATCGATGATGCTACAGTCATCACCGAAGTTATTTTCCAACGACTGAAGTGAGCTCAATGCTATATCCCTTCCTAAAATTTATTTGAAATAATTTCTTTTCAGAAAATACCTCCCAAAATAATAATGCTATTATTTATCTTCAAAACACTTCGAAAAACACTTCCAAAATCTCCGGGATTTTAAATTTACCAATTTGATTAAATCAAATTTTAACTATAATTCATTTGTATAATTTATGCTTATACAAATTTCCATTGTTTATACAAACCATTCCAATTTTATAATCTTATTTGTGTAAAATTCTATCATCCAAACATCCAAGTTATATAACAATTTAAGAAAATATTTCTTTTATACCAAAATACATTTTTGGGTAAAATTATCTCATTTACCCACCTTTAAAACAATATTGTGTTGAATTGTTCTATTCAAGTGTTTAGAAAATCCTTCGATACATTTGTCCAGACTGTGCCGACGAAGGTCCATATGCCACTCAATAAATCAACCAACACAATATAAAACCATTTTATATTCACTAACAAATACGCGCTCATATCTATTAATACACTCAACTCATTCTAGAGTACTACTGACTCTATCTCTAATGAGTAATCCCCACCAGAGCCAAGGTTCTCGCTTAACACTTCAGCACTGATACCAACTGAAACGACCCGCAGTTCCGTACCCCTTAAAATCGATACTATTCTCCAACATCGATTCAAAGTGAACGAAAATACGAACCATTGGGGTTAAAGAAGAAAGAGGTAGAAGAAGAGGAAACAACACAACATCAGAATATCACATACGCAGCGGATTAAATATAATAGATAATAACTGATCTTTACACAAAAGAAAACTATATTTGTTTTATACTTTACATCTTTAGAATACAACATCAGAGTTCAACAACATCTAACACACAACTGTACAATAGTTACTACATGTCCTCACAAAACTAAATACATAGTACACACAACATAGCAGAATATACATCAAGTACGAGTGATACGTCTCGCCATCCAGCTCGTCTCCTGAGCTTCACAACATCCTATCATGTATCAATAATACTCGGTCTGACCCGTGCAATATAATAAAATAACACCCGAGTCAGTCTGAAAAACCAGCGTGAGAAAACACACTCAATTGGATTATTAAAGTTTTCCAGACCCTTTGAAATCAAAAGCATCTCGTAAGACCACGCCATAAATAAACATGTCGGGTTTTTACCTTACGATAGCCAAAACACTTTTTATCAAATCTGCCTGATATTATAATAGTGTCTATATACAAATACTTATTCAAATAGCTGAAATTGTTACATGATTAAATTCCAGCATACTAGCCACAAAGTGGGTAATACAAACAAAACCGTAAAGGCACGTAGGGAAAATGGATTTCCATCAATGACTAGGCACTGGGGTACCACCTGTCACAGTACCTGGTCTAGATCAGTGTACCGAGGACCACGCCCGATCCCCTACAACACAAGACCGGAACTACCTAAGGGTAATTCCGAGTAAGATCACCCCACGGTTGGCGCGACCAACCGCCACACAGCCGAAGTAAAAAGGGACATCTAAACAGGGATGATCTCACCCTAATGGGCGCTACCCACATAGCCTTGCTGCATAACCCTGATTTTCAGTCATTCCCGGTTGATGAGGCTTGAGGCTAAGCATTACCTTTTTAGAACTTATCCTTAGAATGCCCATCGTCCACCTGACGATGTTTCAAAAGCATTCATCCATACAAGTCCGTTCCGGGTCCGAACGGAACCGAAGGCACTATTCCTACTACATCCATTTTGGAATCACCCTCAGGATTAGTAGCGACTAGCCCTTGCACTTCACTGCTCTATCTTTGATTCCAAACTCGTTTCCCTCACGAAAACGAACTAACCGGATCGAAGTGGTTTTCGAAAAATAAATCACGATCCCGGTCTCTTCGAAACGATCAGCGCATTGGCCAATAGTGATAGTCGGTGATTTAACTATCAATTAACATTCACAAACATCCATCAAACAATAAATAATTCTCCAAATTATTTATTTACCTTACAAATATCTTCGCAAGATATATTTCCATTTCAACCCTTCTGAAAATAGTTTCATAACCACACTCCTCTTATGGAATAAATTCCCAAATATTTATTTCCACTGGAACACCAAGCACCAAAACTTAAGATTTTTAAAATAATTTAAACTCTTTATTATAAAATATCCCTTAAGACATTTAAGTTAAAAACTACTTTAATACTTATTCAAATATATATACTTTAAGAATATTTAAAATGAAGCTACTTTATGAAATATAAAACTAAATTTTTATCCCTTTAAACAAAATTTCAAGGCACGTTTAAATAATTACTACTATAATAAGATTTGAGAAATACTACTTTAAAATCTAAACATTTAATAATTTTTCTAAAAGATGCTTTTTAAAACAACATTAAAACTTTTAACTTATATTTTAAAATTTACTTTGGAAACATACTTGGCTATCCAGGGAAATACACTTCTCTTTCACATCATTTGAAAATAAATCACTATTTATTTTTAAACAAATTTACCCAAATATCCACTGATATATTACTTCACTTTATAAACCCAGTTTATAAATTCCAAAATCTCACTTCTCTTTTAAATTCCAATTCCAAACACTTAAATCAATTTACAATTGATTTCCAATTTACTTCACTTTGAAATAAATTCCTTTACTTACTCCATTTATCTCAAAATCCAATTCTATACATATTTTGATAACTCGGTGTTCCGAAATATTTCAATCAGACCATAGAATCCAATATCCCAATTATCAATATAAATTCATCACAGAATATCAATTAATCATATCACAGAGTTATTAGAACAATCTAAATAAATTTGAGGAATCCAGTTGGATCCCTCCAACCTGTTTCCCTGCATCCACAGACGTTAGCACAATACCAATTCCACTTCGAGGTGGAATATCGTGGTATATGGGATTAATATAATATCATCCGCTATTATGTGGCGCATAGGGTCTTCCGCTATATAATGCGGGAAATCAATCACTCCAATATATATACACTACTATATATAATATACCACGTCCAATCAATTCAATCATTCAACCAAACATTTAAATTTAAATAATAATCCAGAAGAGTGAGATTAACTCACCTTTGATTTTGTTTTGCAGTCCATTACCGTCTCGACTTGTTTTTCATGCCTTTTGACCTTGTATAAACAATTACGTGATTTTATTAATATTCGAAACAATCGGACAAACCAATTACCATTTAATAATTTTATTCAATCTAATAATTTAGTTTTAAACTAATTTCCTTTTAATAAAATCTTTTAGTAACAAAAAATAATCTATGTAGATTCAAAAATCTAATTTTATACACTTTCAAACCTTTTAAAGCTCCTATATATATTCAAAACCTTATCTATATATACACATATACATTCCTCTGATCATCTACGAATAATTACATCAAAATATGTATGTGTATTTATATATATTTATACTATATTTATTCTTCTTTCTGTAAATAACAGAACGGTAATTTCTTTACTATAAAATCTTTCTAGCTTATATACATATATATTTGTAAAATTTAAAAATATGATTTCATATAGGTATATATATATATATTCATATAATTTTTTTCCTATATATACTAAACTTAGTCAGTGTCTGATGAATGGAATAATATACCTTGATGTCCTCCATTTATGTATATACATAGATGATTCGAATTTTTAAAACAAAATTGTTTTGAAATCTACATTTTAATATTACTATTTCAAAAAGAAAAACAACATTTTACAATTTATGTTAATATACCTCACTACCCAACGCAGAGCGCAGATCTATCGCGACTGGAAACTCGCCTGACCGGAGCCATCGAACCACTGCCCCCAACTTCGTCGAACCTTACCTCACCAGCACCAAGACCCGACATCACGTCCAAACGAACATCGCAGCACCTCATCTTCGTTCGCCCCTCACGACCTGCCACCACAATCAATGCGGCCTCAAAACTCGAGCCATCTAATCACGCGCGCACGATTAACTCTGCAGAACGATTGGCTGGGAAGGTTAAAGAGGCAGCCGCCATCTTCTTTTTGTGAATTTGATCTTGAATTTCTGAAGGGGTAGAGGAAGAAAGGAGTATTGTGGAAGATAACTCCGATCGCCATGATTTCTATTTTCCCCTTTTGAAAATGTTTGAATCTGTAATTGCCTTCTTTTAAAAAAAAGAAGATACGTGTTCTAATCAGGGTGGAAGGGAATACGTGATCTCCAGATTGATGCGGCATCGATTTTTGATCTGAGTAGAGAGAGGAGAATTCGATTTTCGATTTGAGAGTGGAAACGTGATTTTGAAGGGAGGAAAGCTGCTTCGTTTTTAATTAGAGATTGAATTAATTTTCACGACATGGGATCCATTCTTCCAGAAGAAGAAGAAGAGGATCGCGATTTATAAAAGAACAGATCAGTATAATGTCACGATCGTTATTAATGAGGTACGAGTACATCAGTATGTTATCTTTTCTAATTTAATTCTGAGTTGATTTCATACTCATCCAGAAATATAATATAATAACCAAAATATCTCGTGGTCCATAATTCTAAACCCCCGAACTCCAATTTAAATGCAACGACCAGCGTTCCTAACGCTATCGTTATTCTGAACACGCTAAAATGGGTTTCGAGGTCTAGTTCGACCATATGGAGAAGACAGCTTTTTGAACCCAGTTATTATATTCAATTTCCGATATAAATTTCAGCGTGTTTATCTATCGTACGATCACACGACAACTCCAAATGCTCCGAAATTTGAAATCCGATAATAATACAATATTACAGATCCAATGGAACTAGTTTCGTCGAATTCCGAGACTGTGCCTCGGAAGGCTATTTTTAAATTCAATTTAAACGGTATATTTTTAAAACTGAACAAAACACTTCCAAACTCACATTTAAAACTTCTATTGTCTCTAGTATTATAAATATAAATTTTCCAAGCCTTTGAAATATTTTTAACGAGCATAAACTGAAGATTCAATATTTTACCCAACTTTCAATTATTAAATTCAATAATTTAATTACCAAATAAATAGTGGTATTTGAAATTCAAGTCAAAAATTAACTTTTAAATATTTAAAATCAATTAAATATCCCAATTTTAAATATCCAAAAATTCTGGGTCGTCACACTAGCCCTCTTTTAGCACCTTGGGATCATCTCCTATTAAGATCTCCTTTTCAAGTTGTTCCAGATCCACCTCACCACCTTTCAGGAATTCTTTCTTCTTTGTAATGACCAAGCAAGGCTAGAACTCTGGGGTAATCACGATGGAACCACACTAAGTTACAGAATATGAGTACGTTGACATTGTTTGTTGAGCATTGGTTTGAACTTCTCCATCATCCGCTTTTCTACGGCTTCAACTTCCTTCTTGATAAGTGCATCCACATCTCTAGCATGTTCAACCGTCTTGTCCTTTCATCTCAAGCAGCAAGAAGCTCTTCACAATAGTCCTGAGCTTGTTGTACAACATCATTTTTCTCTTTTGTTTGACTCTCAAGTTTGACCGACAGCTCAATCACCTTCTTGTTTGAGGCATCTCATTCCAGCACTAAGACATGATTCTGATGATGCGCAGTCTTAATCTCATCACAATGCTTGTTTCTATCATTTTCAAGTGCCTTGATGGCATTTCGGTTTGTGACTTCCTTAAGTTTCTAACCTCAGCATCGAGATGGACAATGATGCTTTTGTCCTGCGCTGCCGTAAGATTCGGATTATCAATCTCGAGTTGCCTTTCACTCGAGATTGGATATTTTATTAGCTACCCGTGCCCATTAGATATATTGATTCTAAGCGTCAATTACATAAGTAGTAATTGTATCTTTGATCTCAGGTGGAATTCTCTTCATGTTAGACACGAACATGGGTCCTTCAAAAAAGCATTTGGAAATTGTTTCCTCGGTTCGGCCATTCGAGCATCGGTGTCAAGTTGTTGCTCCATAGTAATGACTGGGGCTTCAATCGTTTGTTTGTCTCTATGGTGGGAAGTCTCAAGACTACTTTTATGTTGTCTGTGGTCGGAGGATCGGCTGGAGTGAGAAGGTGCCAAATGCTACACAGTAATGGAAGCTAGAGGAGGTGCACGAGAAACATCGTCTGGTGGCAAGTCATCGTGGCGATCATAATGCCTATCTGAGCCTCTCGATGGAGGTGACCTGGACGTGGAATGCCTTATAGAAGCAGAGTCATGCGACAGATAATCTTTATCATAACTGCCTCTATCACGACTACCTCTATCTTGGCTAGATCAGTAATCAGATTTTGAATCTCGAACACTTCCTTGATGGTATGTGCTTGGACGACGCTTATGTGATCGGGATACGTTTTCCTCTAAGGATTTATATGTATACTTCTTCCTCTCCATGAATCCTATAAAAAAACGAGAACAAGTTAGATTCGATGAGTAAGCATATGAGTCAAGTGCAGCGTGGTGCACATGTGCGTGAGTGTCCTAGTGTCCCCTTGACGGACCATGTTCTTGAGCTTTTGCTCATAGTAGTGATCTCCCCCATACCGATGGGAGGAATGTCATCATTAAAGCGGATGGGGGAGTCAAGAACCTTGAGGCTCATGTCACCGATGCCAAAGGAGCCGAACTCGATAGGAATCGGCCCCAACTTAGAGAATGTATCTGTGGAAGGAAGAGAAGGAGTTTTCTTAGCGGTCGTAATGGGTGAAGGCTATGTAGAAGTCTACGCTTTAGAAATTGTCACGACTAATCTCTTCTTCGAAGCGGACTGTTGGTTATCTATGGGTTGTTCAGCCAAGGACTCGTGGCACACATCAGTACTGTCATGGCCAGCTTCATCATTTCCACCTACAATTTCACCTTCCTTGGTGTGTTCTTCCCTTTCTTTAACATTTTCTTCAACTTCCGCCCTTGGAGTTAGGACTGGGGGCATGTCGGGATTAACATCGCCTCCTCCAGGCGAGTTGTTATCATCATCATATTCATCGTCGTCAGAAGCCACTTTGACTAGACCAATGCTGCGGCCCACATCTAGCAGATTATGGGCTAGGAGATTCTCATCGGAGAGAAGAACTCCAACGTCTCTATCCCCGACCAAATGTGCCATGAGAACTCTGACGGCATCCATAAGAGCCATGCCGCTAGGTCTTATCGGAACATTTGAATGGAAGAAAGAATATAAGTTAAGCTTGATAATTAATAAGACAAATTCGTAGCAAACAAATGAGGTAAAACTTACATCTGGATATCTATCTTCGTGCAAACCCGGGTGGACAACGTACGTAAAACCATTCGGTTTAGAAATAGATCAACTTTTTCCATGTGTCAGTGACAACTCTACAATTCTTTGCTGACTCTAAGTAAGTCAAGGAAGGACTTCCCTTTCAACTCTTTAAACTGTATATGTACTAGATCTCCTCGTCACTGGGTACTCGATGCAAATGTTGAACGAAGACAATGTGCGTACCAAGAAGGAAGGTGTAACTATTTGGGTGTAACTACGTCGGGGCTAATCCCATGAAGTTTAGAACTCAATGAATGAATGGGTTGAATGGTGAAACACATCCCGCAAGACACGTATATATGTTACAAGCAATGTAGCCTTTTAGGGGATTATGAGCTCTATGATGGCCAAAAGGGACTAGTGCGTCCTCAAATTGAATTCCATGTTTATCATAGTTTCTACGGAGCGATCCTTCTTCTATTTTTGAAGCAATGGAATCAATGGGATCATCTAAAAGAATAACATCTTCGAGAGCGCTAGGAGCAGGTTCAACTTCAAGCACTGTTGTAGGCTTTATTGGATTTTCCAGAACCTGTTATTCGACTTGTGGATTTTTTTGTTGATGTGACGGTTGTATGGGTTCATGTCACGCATGAGTCGTAGTTGAACTTGACTCGGCCTCAGATTCAATGTATTTGGAAGTGGATGGACCTATGACCAGAGTGGCGAGATACTCAAAACGTCTTAGATCCATTTGTATAAAAAAGCTCGACGGATAATCAATATCAAATTAATTATAAGCTACACCCCCATGCTAAAGTGAAACCTAGTGCGGGTCGTGTAGTTCAGATTTTCAATATTGTATATCAATTTATTCTAAAATCTGGATATCGCCTGGAGTGACTATCATTGTTAACTGTCTCATCGGACTTTACGTCAATAGATATGCATTGGATATGCTTCGAAACTCAAGAGGAAACATTTGGCAAATGGGAGTGCTTGTCGACAAAGCCCAAATACAAGTGAGTTTGAAAACTGAAAATCTACCCAAGTGTCGGATTTATACTGATCCAAAACTTAGGTAGACTTTTTCTTCCCAAATCCCAAACGCCTCCTCTTTACCCCGACTTCAAGGCACGACCACAGTGATCCCATCACCACCCAAATCCAACTCCACTCGCGCATGCTTCCAGGCCATCGCCTACCTAGTTTGAATTTTGGCCTTGGATCGAGTTTGTTCACAAGGCAATGGTGTGGGTTCATATCAGCGACACGAGTTCAACCACGGAGAGGCAAGGCGAAGGGCATAGGGGTCAAGCAAACGACGGGCGGTGGTGGACCTAGGATCGAAAGGAGGCAGAGTTGATTAACAAGACAAGGTTTTTTAATGGCGGCACTTAAGCTTGAATCGGTAACTCAAAAGCAAATAAAAGTGGAAAGGGAAGGAAACATATTGGGTTGTATGACCCTAACCCGATTCTCAAGGAAGCAAAAATGTGGACTTCTTCCAAGTCCTGGACCGGTACTGATCCATGGACATGGATCAGTACCGATCTAAAAAAATACAAAACTATGATAAGGATAATCCATGTATATGCATGTGTACGCATATCTATGTTCAAGAATATGCATATGTATACATGAGCGTGTACAAAATTCAATCCCAACGACTAGAGTCAAGAAAAATCGGATTCAGACCTAGAAAATTTATGAAAAGAACAAGTTCGAAACTACTGAGTTTAGAATAAAAGATCGTGGAAACATATTCTAGATTTATAGTTCCAGATGCTGGCAAAGCGTCGCAACGAATAACTATGGATGTAACTCTTCATAGAAATAATCCGCGGGAGGGATAAAAACTATTCAAAATGTAGAGTGGAGTTCTTCGTAGCAATCCCAGCTTGTCTCGATTCAAAGCACATCATTTTTGAAACAAGATGTACTTTAGGAGGGCAAGTGTTATCCAGCCTTTTAACTAAGAAGTATTCGAATAGGCTGAATGAATCGAACTTGGAGTTATCAAGGCAAAAAGCTCGAAGAGATAGTCCAAGAGTCCAAAAACCAAGTGCAAGCATAGTCGCAGATCAAAACACAAACGAACACAGAGAAAAGAAGCCAAAATCCACCTGAGTCATGGATCGGTACCGAATCAACATCCTAGATCGGTACCGATCCAAGAATCTTCACCAAAACATGCCACCACTCCTACTACATACTCGTGATAATGCTAAAAGCATGTTTCAAGTATTGTTTTCTCAATCCCATGCAATTCTCTGTTGATCAACACAAGCATTCAAAGTGAGTGACTCTATTTCTCCATAGATCAATCATTTGGACTCAGAAACAAGCTAATAATGGTGCAAACCACCATGGAATCATGAAGCTAACAATAAATCGAGCCAAGACAAGAAGACCAAGACCTACCATATGAAGGAACTATGGATCGATATCAATCCAAGAGGTTGGATCGGTACCGATCCACGATTTTTGCTTAGCTGTCCACCTATTTTCTAGAAGAATTGGTCTATGACGTGGAAAATGAGGTAGAGATCATTGGGATGAGATTTTAGGCTTCCTACGTCTACAAATAGAGGGGCAGACTCATTTCTAAGGATTTTTTTTTGGCTCTTGTTTTCCCTTACTCTAATTTCTTATAATTACTATCGGATTTATACCAATTCGTAAGAATTCCTACCTGTAATCAGTAAGATGATCAATAAAATACCAAGTGGACATAGGCCAAGATTAGCCGAACCACTATAAATTGTTGTGTGTCCTTTTCTACTCGTTTTCATTTAAATTTCTTCACTTTTTATTCTCTACTTAATCTTCTAGGTATTGTGACATTTTTGGATCAAACAATGTATATACCTAAAGGCTTGCTGCATTATCGGTCTCTTTTCTTGCTTCACACACAAAACTATGGTCACAAACTTCCATTTACATAACTCATCTTTGATAATCCACAAAATCACACTTTAGATTATATTTTAAATTGTCATTTTGTTAAATTATGCAATTGATTAAATTTTTTGTTGACTGATGTATAGGAAAGTTTCACAAAATAAACTAGTGATGTAGAATAACTCAAATGAAGGGAAATATCTATGAGGTGACCTATTCATGTGGATCACTCATATAAAAAATTGTAGTGGTCTGTTACTACCTGTTTAAATAAAGAAAATTGCACTTAACTATTTGAATTGGTTTGTAGTACTATCATAAAAGTATTAGTTTTTTTGTCAAATTAAACAGTTTTCAAACATTTTTAATTGATATGAAATAGTCTTAGACCATATGTACATTCGTTAGATACATGCATATACAAAAATCTTGTGGCGTCTACTATTATGTTCAACATGTTTCTGGTACAGTAGTGTAGAGGTCACACGGACAAGTCAATTTTCAACAACATATGGCAGAGATTTTCTAAAGAATAATTTCATCCATCGGAACTAAAAGCTAAATCATTGATTAGTCCAAACTATGTTAGCAACCTTTATATAAATATAAATTAACTTCTAATAGTGATATCAAGAATATAGAACTAACTAGAGTTCTCCAATAAATTTGTAAGGGTCAACAGGCTACTATCTATATATGATCATTCCTTTATCCTTACTCAATTTTCATGAGTTTGCTAGGCTCTGCCACTTCTTGCAAAATATACCAGGTATTGTATTTATAGTCTACAAGTAACATAGCAACAATATTATATAAAGATTTATACCTAAAAATAAAATAGGTACTCACGGGGTTAGCTAAAATATTAATGTGCATATAATGTGTTCATACTTTCTACACAACTTCATTTCTTGATCATTTGATTGTTAAATTTATTTTGGAATTGGTATAGCGATATATACATAAGTATAACCTATATGTTACTATTAAAGTATTCAAGTACAGATAAAACTATATTTTTGGTCTCATTTGCCAAATACTATTACGATTTGTCGATTACATAGCTAAGTAAAGATAATTAGGTGTATCCAAACACTTTTGTAATATATATCTGACTTAAAATATAAAATTGTAATATTAGAAAAATGATAGGTTACTAGTTAAAATATTTGCAAGTTACCAGTCCTCTATATTCAGTTAATAGATTTAAATGTTTATAGCATTCAATATTTTAGGATTGAGTATTCAATGTTGGATTATTGATTTGTGGTGGAATGTTTGAAAGTATCTCAGACATAATAGTAGAAAACAACCACAAAAAGATGAATCAAAGTAAAGATAGCTATAAGACAACCAGCCAACTAGTGGTGAAATTAGTTCTCTAAGTGACAACTTATAGTCAGTTTTACTAATGCAAACAAAAAATGGTCGAATGGTTTTTTCATTTTAGGTCGGATTTTCTACATAAATATATATTGTAGCTATGACAGAAACTTCTATGACTTTGAGTTTAACTTTATTACAAGAAGTGATAGTCACCTGAATAAGTAGTTAACTTGAAATACACTGATAAAGTATTTCAAGATCAATATAAATTCTCAAGAACTAACATTGTAAGAAAAGGATTTAGTCTAGATTTCATATCAATTTTTTTATATTATCCCACAAAGATGTGTATGCCTGTTACTTTTTCTCTTCCATTAGTTAATTAGTAGGATAGGATAAAGAAATGAAGTTAGTAAGAATAAACCGCCTTATATATGTGAAAGAAACTATTATAGTGTTTATACACAGGTAATAGGAACAATGTATTTTTTTTAACAAAACTAAACAAATGAAAATGGATATGGTGAAAATGAGTGAAAGGCTACATCAATGAAATAACCGATGTAACAACCCATGTTTCTTCACAATAATTGTGATGTAAAAAGCACCAATTCAAATGGGATGGATTCAAAATGAACGTATTGCATGGGTTGGGATTATAAATCCTTCTATTTTCATCTATTAAACAGTATTTAAGTACTTCAAGTACTTAGAAAGTCGCTTTCAAATTATCAAGTATCCAATATTTGTTTACCAAGATCTGATTATGAGTTATTAAACAGTAAGTTGAATAAAAGTTCACTATTTTAGATATAATAGTTCCTAGGGGACCCAACAAATCCCTAATTAGAATTATGGGATTCAATTATTTTACCGTTATGTTATATTTCGAACCATTGAATTGACATGGGCCAACTCGAGAACAATTGAATGATGACAAAATTATCAAAGCCTTATTTTGATTCAACAATGTACCAATAGTTGCTTGATGCTAAGTAACTACTGAACTCTTCACTTTCGAAAAAAAGGGTTGAAATTTAACCCATAATAATTAATTCTTTAATTAATGAAATAATAAAATAACTTTGTGAAAGTATCAGAATTGAGCCACAGGAGTTGCACAATTGTGTCCGTGGTAATTTTCTGTTAAATATCCATATATAGAACATCAGAATCCAAGCTAATATGAGCAAGTTATGAATTAAACAAAAATAAAGAAGAAGAAAATTATATGGGCTAGGTCGACCGGTCGGTTGACCTAGGCACCAAGGCAGTCGATCGCCCGGTCGACCCACCTCACCTTTGAATGAACGAAGTTTTTTTTGCTCGTTCGAACGTTGTACGCGTCATTTGCATTCTTTTAACCAATATGTTCCTTCCGTTCTTACATCCGATGGCTCCTATTCAGCCTATGGCGTGGTTGTATCCTGTTTAATCCTCAAATTCAACGGTCCGAGATCCACTTCTACACCTATAAATAGAACCCTAGGCCTAACAATTTTTCTCATTCTAGATTTTCTCCGCTTGGGTTCACCTTTTCAAGAAGGACCCTGAAAGGAATAATTTTCCAAGGAGAGAATCTTTTTAATAAAAATATTTTAATACCCTCAAGTGGATCCGGGAAGACCAAAAGGGAAGAGCTTAGGACCACAGGTGAGTGATTGTAATTATTTAGATTTTTAAGTAATTTAAAATAATAGGGTATCCAATAGTTGTAGTTTTACTATGATTTTTGAAATAACCTTTTTAGTAGTTTATTTACAGTTTTTAGAATTATTTTCAGTCTATTTCTTTTACCTATTCTTTTCAATTGATTTTAGTTTATTTCTGTTAATTATAGCTTTTCCATTTAATTACAGTTTATTTACAATATTTTAATTTATTTACTGTTATTTATGCGTTATTTACATCTTTTTCCTACCCTTTGGATTTTCTTCTATTTTCGGTTTTCTCTTATTTCTCATTCTTCTTCGCGTATGGATTAGAATAGATTAAATGCGAATATGGATTAAAATTATAAGAATACTAAAATAACAGAAGATAGGATGTAAATTGTAAAGACTATAATAAAAATGGAATTAAGACTAAAATTGAGCCTAATTATGATATTAATGTTAGAATTTGACTAAGTAAAGGTAATTGGCCTAGTTATAACTTAGAATTATAACTAAAAAGAGTATAAGATGAAAGAAACTTATTTTTACACTTAGACTTTGGGTTAGGTAATGAGCATGATTATAGCATAGGTTATAATAAGAAATAGAAAGCTTAGGATAAATTAATAAGCAAAGATAATAGAGGTAAATTGTAAAGGCTTATTTAAATAATTTATCTAAGTTAATAAGCAAAGATGAAAGTAGGACCTGTACCAAATAGCATTCCCCTATTATATCTATGGACACGGTGTTTCACATAGACCTGAAGTGAGACGAGGGGCACGCTTATGCTAATGATGGTAGTAATTGGTCAATACGTAGAAGTCAAAATCATGCGGATTTGGGCAAGGGGCGCCACTAGATATTGTTAGGATGACGAGCCAGCACCAACAGCATTTCCCCTATTTTCTATGGACATGGTGATCTCACATTAGCCTGAAGTGGGATGAGGGGAACGCTTATGCTGGAGCTTGAGGTAATAAGAAGACCCAACAGGTGGAACAACTGGTAACATGAGCATGGTGACGGCTACGCGTTCGACTTCCATTTGGGTGCTCAATAATCATTATGAGTTCCAAGCGCTTAGTATGTGTGCCTTTCGTAGGCGCCATTGCCTTCTGTGTAGGGAGCTATATAACGTCTAGTCCATAGTAGATACTTTGCATGTCATTCGTAGAGACCATTTCTGTGTAGGGAGTTATATAGCGTCTAGTCCGCAATAAGGTCCGTGGAGTAGCAGACCGATCAAAGAGTAGAATTAGGATTTCAGCCTAATTATAGGATTAGGAATTCAACCTAATCAAAGCAGCTATCAAAGACAAGTACAAACAATCAAAGTTAACCGATCATATTTAATAGTTAATCCGTATTTATTTCCATCTTATTCCTTCTTCTATTTCCTTTGTTTCTTTTTATATACTAGAACTGTTGTAAAGCCTATTACCTTTACTTTACTTAAAGCTTCTAGTAATTACTATCATGCACCAGACCTTATTCTGACCCAATCCTCTATTTTCCCCTTTTTTCCCGCCATAGGCAATCAAGGAAGAGGACAGTAGGTTGCGGTTGCTCTGAGGTTTCTTTGAAGGAGATTCCACTATGTACTTCCACTTCTTTTATTCCAGCTTTTTGTTCTTTTATTGTACTGGCACTGTATTGAGGGAAAGCTTGTGTTTGTACTATGGTTTTTCTGATGAGATTGAGATTTTATTTTCATAAGACAATTGTATTTGGTATTTGGAACATATGTGGTTTGTTTGAAGTATTTATGAAGTATTAACTTTTAAAATCACTTATTGTTTTTAATTACTTCCGCTGTGTTATTATCTACTTATTTTGTCTTGTGAATCTTAGTCTCTGCTAGCTTTAGTTATACCTACAATGCACCACATCTTTTTGTGTGTCCTTTTGGGTAAACTAAGGGGTGTAGGGTGTTTCATTTGGCATCGGAGCCTAAGGTTACAGGATTCCTAAAAATTTGTTTCAAAAGTAAAGTATTTTTCAAAATAACTTGTTTTAAAGATGTTTTTCAGAAATAAACTCTTATAAAAGAAGTTGTTTTTAAGTATAAAAGAGTTTTTATAAAAATCCCCTCAAAGGTCCAGTTCAACCTTATTTCGGTTCTTTCAAACCTAAGTTTTTCTTTTCTTTGCATAGTATGACTGACTGGTTCCGTAGAGCTACGGCACCAGAGGTGCAAGGGAAAGTGCCCAGTACAACACCGGTAGGCGGAAATCCCTTTAACCCACCTACATCAGCCAACTTTTCTAAGTTATGCAAGGACTTCACTAGTATAGGAGGTAGAACTTTTCTAGCACGGAGAATTCAGAGGAGACGCAAGCTAGGTGGGAGAATATGGAGCAAAGGTTTAGTCGGTTAGGTTTGAAAGACCAACAGAGTGATCAACCTACATCTTGGTCGTTAAAGGGGGAGCTTGAGAAGGTTCCTACAAGCCCTAAGAAGTAGTGGGGGAAGGACAAGAAGGATAAGGACAAGAGTAAGGAGAGAGGACCTCAGAAGCGAATCAAGAAAAGTTGGAGATGTAAGCGTTGTAAAATGACTGGTCATTACGCAAAAGACTGTAAGAAGGCAGGAATGAAGGGAAGATGTTTCAATTGTAGATAGCTTGGTCACTTTAGTAAGATTTGTCCTCAGAAAACGGGGCAAACAGCGAGTGCACCTGCAGCACAGATTCAGATTTTGGATGCAACACCTTCCAGCAGCAGACCAAATCGAGGTAGGAAAATCTTTTTAGAAGGATTAATCTCCCTTTCTGATTTTCCCATTCATACTCTTTTCGATCCTAGAGCATCACACTCTTTCATCTCTAGTTCTTTGATAGATTGTTTGCACTTAGACGCCTCTTTAGTAGTAGACCCCATTGTTGTTTCAACCCCTATAGGAGACTGGCACACTTGTCTATGGTTTGTAGGGGTTTGAAAATTTTTATCCTGGGCTTAGAATTTGATTGTGACGCCTATGTATTGGGATTCTCGGGGTATAGGATGATTTTGGGGATGGATTGGCTATCCACATATGGAGCTATATTAGACTGCGAGAGGAGAGTCGTTAGACTAGAGACATGCAGAGATAGGACTCTCGAGGTTTCTTGCGACCCGCAAGGGTCAGTTATGTCGAGCTTCCTTTATTCCCTCGATTCATCATCAGTAGAGTTAGATTCAGTTCCTGTCATCAGAGATTTCCCAGACGTCTTTGAGGAGGTTAGGGGACTACCCCCTAAGAGAGAGATTGACTTCAGGATTTATTTGACTGATAATGCTAAGTCGGTAGCATTACCTCTAAGGCACATGGCACCTAAGAGTGAGCTTTTGGAGAAAGGTTTCATAAGAAGGAGCATATCAGAGTGGGTAGCGCCAGTCGTCTTCGCTACTAAGGCGGATGGTTCCCTTCAACTTTGCGTAGACTATAGAGAATTAAATAAGCTCATAAAGAAGAACCATTATCCACTTCCTAGGACAGATGATCTTTTTGACCAGTTAGTTGGCTCTTCGGTATTCTCCCAGCTTGATTTAGACATAGGATTTTATTGGCATGGGGTCATTGATGACAGCATTAATAAGACCGCATTTAGGACACCCGGCGGATTCTTTGAGTGGTTGGTTAGGCCTTTTGGGCTAACCAATGCCCAGCCTATTTTTTTGATTTGATGAGTCGTGTTTTTAGAGGCGTCCTAAATAAGTTGTGGTGGTATTCATGGACGACATTTTGGTGATTTCCAAGAGTATGGAGGAGCATGATGTTCATCTAGAGGAGGTTCTTCGTACGCTTCACATTCTTCAGTTGAAAGCAAAGTTCTTGAAGTATCACTTTTAAGGAAGTGTGTTTCTTGGGGGCATAGAGAAGGTCTACACATGGAAAGAGTTTGAGAAACGATTTTGTACATTTAGGTTCGGATTGTGAAAATACAAAGAGAGGTGGACAAAGATTGGAGATGTACAATAGATTCAGTTGATGAGGAAAGAAGAAAGCCCATGTGTAGATAATTGCAGAAATTATAATTGTTTCATATAAGTGGATTTAACGGTAGCACCTTAGAATAAATATGAGTACAGGAACAAAAGACTTTAAGTAAGGAAATGAGATTTCCAAGGTTTAGAAAGGATACTCCTAGGGTAGTAAGTAGGAAAATCCACTTTATGTCTAACCCAATAAAATGAAATTATTAGAATTGAAAAGAAGAATGGTCAATATTTAAAAAAAAGTAAATACTGGGTTTTTGGGAATATGGTAAGAAATTTAAATTGGATTTTATATTTTGTTAAAAGTGAAATTCTTTTTGAGGAATTATAGAACGTATATAGCTCACTAGTTTCTTTGTAAGTAAACAGAGGTTTTAAATATAAAAACCTAAAATGTATTAAGTATCGAAAACGTAGATTATAACATTTATTGTTGTAACATATGTTTTCGTGAAAATAAAGGGAGCACAGACTATAACGCTACCGTTATAGTAAGTGACTCCCAAAGGAAATGTTTTTACATAAGTAGTGTGGTTTATTAGTATTTATTTTTAGTTAAATTCATACGCTAGTATTTTTGGGTTGTAGTAATAGTGTTTTATGCAACGTCTATTTTAAACCCAAATAAAAATGTATTTTTAAAAGATAATTTCTAAAAATAGAAATAAAAGTGATTTGTGAATACACCTATTAATTAAATAGGTATAAGAAAATGTTTTTGGTTATGGATATATTAAAACATTTTTGAAGATGAGTTTTTCTAAAAAAGAAAAATTTAGATATTAGAAGATGTCTACCGTAAGAAATTATAATTTAAACGTACTTTAATCTATTGGAATGAAAAGAATAATGGTATAATTTTCTATGAAACCGATAAAAATGTTTTGTGTAAGTTATAAGGAATACGTGAAAGAGATGTATAAGGTATGGGAAGCACCATATTTTGTATAGCCTGTTTCGAAAAATATAAAATAAGTTCCTTGTAATTTCATATAAACATGAAGTCCTCTTTTAAAAGGTTCGTAGAAGATTTTAGCATTAGTAATTTCTCATAAGAGAGAGCAATTCCAATACATTAAGGTATGAGACCGTTAGGTGTAATAAGAAATGTTTTGAAAACACATAAGGATATTTTAAAGATATTCTAAAAGAAAATAGTTTGGTGGAAAAGAAAATAAGTGTTTGGAAAACTTAATAAAAGAGAAATTTTAGGATTCAAATTTTTATAGAAAACTAAAAAGGCCTTTAAAAGAAAAGAGGAATAAGTTTTGGACTTAGAATTTAAAAGTTTTCCCTCTAGTTTTAGGAAATATTGTAAATTCAAAAGGATGTAAGGATGCAAATCTTGAAACATAAAATGTTAAGCAACCGACTATTTTTGAATTTAAGAAGAATTTAAAGATAACACTTTTAAGGACAAAGATTTTGGGATTTGAAAATTTAGAAGCCTTAGTTTTTGAATGAGAGGGTAAATACCAAACCAAACTCTTAAAAGTGGAATAGATAGGAATCATTCCCTAAGGAGTGACGGAAAAGGTGTAAGGCTATAAAGGAGACGGCAATAAATACTTTTGGAAGTAATAATAGAGTTTCCCGTAAAGCATATAGGGCACTAGTGAGAACCTAGGAATGTTGATTCATGTGAGCAGGCTAAAGAAGAACAATAAAGTGAAATTAGTAAGATTGTAAGGCACACATGGTTGAGGACATGCATTTTTGATTTTGAAGAAACTTGAGAAAACCATCTTCCTTTAGTGGAATTCTCACATGATAGTAGTTTTCAAACTAGCATGAGAGTGGCACCTTTCGAAGCTCTTTGTGGAAGACCGCATAAGTCGCTTTCGTGTTGGATAGCGTCTACAGAGGTTAAAAAGACTTCGGAGAAGACTAAATTTGATTTGGAGAAAATTCGTATCTCATATCCGCATTTCTTTGATAATAATTTTTCGAATTTCCTATTTCCATCTTTAGTTTTGAATAGGTTATTTCCTTTATTATCCTTTGGGAGAGTAGAACTTAGGAGTTAACCTATGGATGGTAGGATTTGATGTAAACATGTTATTAGAACATGTTATGGATGATGTGTGCAAGTGGTTGCAAGTGTTTACTAGTGGATGCTAATGGATGCATATTCTTACACTAGGCACTATTATCTCTTAGGGATCAGCCTAACTAGGACACTAGAGCATATGCATATGGATGTGTGCGCATTTGCATTTTTATTTTTCATGGTTGCTATAAATGGATGTTTATCACATGATTGTTGCATTTGGATGATGACTGTAGCACGCATATAGAACTATCAGTTATCATTAGGAATTTTTGCATTCATTTGGATACATAACACGGACATGATTGCATAAAAGGAGGTCAACTGAATCAGTGGATCGCCTAAGCTTTTGCATTAGTTAGGGATATTAACACTACACTAATCACATAAGTATCATAAATTGCATTAGAAAAACTTAAGGACAATGGATGAATGGATGATGGTTGAGTAGTTGGTTGTAGAACTTGGATGAAAACATTAGTTCATTCTTTTATCCTTAGAGATTTCGAGGACGAAATCCCTTAAGAGGGGAGAATGTAACAACCCGAAATTTAACCCATAATAATTAATTCGTTTATTAATGAAATAATAAAATAACTTTGTTAAATTATCAGAATTGAGCCACGAGAGTTGCATCATTGTGTCCGTGGTAATTTTCTGGTCAATTTTCATATATAGAACGTCAGAATCCGAGCTAATATGAGCAAGTTATGAATTAAACAAAAATAAAGAAGAAGAAAAAATATGGACTAGGTCAACCGGCCGGTCGACCTAGGCACCAGGGCGGTCGACCGCCCGGTCGACCCGCCTCACCTTTTGAACGAACGAAAGTTTGTTTCGTTCGTTTGAATATTGTACACGTCATTTACATTCTTTTAACCAATCTGGTCCTTCCGTTCTTGCATCTGATGGCTCCTATTCAGCTTATGACGTGGTTGCATCATGTTCAATCCTCAAATCCAACGGTCCAAGATACACTTCTACACCTATAAATAGAACCCTAGGCCTAACACTTTTCTCATTCTAGATTTTCTCCGCTTGGGCTCACCTTTTCATGAAGGACCCTAAAAGGAATAATTTTCCAAGGAGAGAATCTTTTTAATAAAAATATTTCAATACCTTCAAGTGGATCCAGTAAGACCAAAAGGGAAGAGCTTAGGACCACAGGTGAGTAATTGTAATTATTTAGATTTTTAAGTAATTTAAAATAATAGGGTTTTCAATAGTTGTAGTTTTACTACGATTTTTGGAATAATCTTTTTAGTGGTTTATTTACAGTTTTTAGAATTATTTTCAATCTATTTCTTTTAGCTATTCTTTTCAATTGACTTTAGTTTATTTTTGTTAATTATAGCTTTTCCATTTAATTACAGTTTATTTACAGTATTTTAATTTATTTACTGTTATTTACGCGTTATTTACATCCTTTTCCTACGCTTTGAATTTTCTTCTATTTTCAGTTTTCTCTTATTTCTCCTTCTTCTTTGTGTATGGATTAGAATAGATTAAACACGAATTTAGGATGTAAATTGTAAAGACTGTAATAAAAATGGAGTCAAGGCTAAAATTGAGCCTAATTATGATATTAATGTTAGAATTTGACTAATTAAAGATAATTGGTCTAGTTATAACTTAGAATTATAACTAAAAAGAGTATAAGATGAAGAAGCTTATTTTTACACTTAGACCTTGGGTTAAGTAATAAGCATGATTATAACGTAGGTTATAATAAGAAATACAACAGAATGAGGCTTATTTTAAGACTTAGGATAAATTAATAAGCAAAGATAGTAGAGATAAATTGTAAAGGCTTATTTAAATAATTTATCTAAGTTAATAAGCAAAGATGAAAGTAGGACCTGTACCAAATAGCATTCCCCTATTATATCTATGGACACGGTGTTTCACATAGACCTGAAGTGAGACGAGGGGCACGCTTATGCTAATGATGGTAGTAATTGGTCAATACGTAGAAGTCAAAATCATGCGGATTTGGGCAAGGGGCGCCACTAGATATTGTTAGGATGACGAGCCAGCACCAACAGCATTTCCCCTATTTTCTATGGACATGGTGATCTCACATTAGCCTGAAGTGGGATGAGGGGAACGCTTATGCTGGAGCTTGAGGTAATAAGAAGACCCAACAGGTGGAACAACTGGTAACATGAGCATGGTGACGGCTACGCGTTCGACTTCCATTTGGGTGCTCAATAATCATTATGAGTTCCAAGCGCTTAATATGTGTGCCTTTCGTAGGCGCCATTGCCTTCTGTGTAGGGAGCTATATAACGTCTAGTCCATAGTAGATACTTTGCATGTCATTCGTAGAGACCATTTCTGTGTAGGGAGTTATATAGCGTCTAGTCCGCAATAAGGTCTGTGGAGTAGCAGACCGATCAAAGAGTAGAATTAGGATTTCAGCCAAATTATAGGATTAGGAATTCAACCTAATCAAAGCAGCTATCAAAGACAAGTACAAACAATCAAAGTTAACCGATCATATTTAATAGTTAATCCGTATTTATTTCCATCTTATTCCTTCTTCTATTTCCTTTGTTTCTTTTTATATACTAGAACAGTTGTAAAGCCTATTACCTTTACTTTACTTAAAGCTTCTAGTAATTACTATCATGCACCAGACCTTATTCTGACCCAATCCTCTATTTTCCCCTTTTTCCCCCCATAGGCAATCAAGGAAGAGGACAGTAGGTTGCGGTTGCTCTGAGGTTTCTTTGAAGGAGATTCCACTATGTACTTCCAATTCTTTTATTCCAGCTTTTTGTTCTTTTATTGTACTGGCACTGTATTGAGGGAAAGCTTGTGTTTGTACTATGGTTTTTCTGATGAGATTGAGATTTTATTTTCATAAGACAATTGTATTTGGTATTTGGAACATATGTGGTTTGTTTGAAGTATTTATGAAGTATTAACTTTTAAAATCACTTATTGTTTTTAATTACTTCCGCTGTGTTATTATCTATCTATTTTGTCTTGTGAATCTTAGCCTCTGCTAGCTTTAGTTATACCTACAATGCACCACATCTTTTTGTGTGTCCTTTTGGGTAAACTAAGGGGTGTAGGGAGCTATATAACGTCTAGTCCGTAGTAGATACTTTGCATGTCATTCGTAGACACCATTTCTGTGTAGGGAGTTATATAGCGTCTAGTCCGTGATAAGGTCTATAGAGTAGCAGGCCGATCAAAGAGTAGAATTAGGAATTTAGCCTAATTATAGGATTAGGAATTCAGCCTAATCAAAGCAGCTATCAAAGACAAGTGCAAACAATCAAAGTTAACCAATCATATTTAATAGTTAATCCGTATTTATTTCCAGCTTATTCCTTCTTCTATTTCCTTTGTTTCTTTTTATATACTAGAACTGTTGTAAAGCCTATTACCTTTACTTTACTTAAAGATTCTAGTAATTACTGTCATTCACCATACCTTATTCTGACCCAATTCTCTATTTTCCCCTTTTTTCCCCCATAAACAATCAAGGAAGAGGACGGTAGGTTGCGGTTGCTTGGAGGTTTCTTTGAAGGAGATTCCACTATGTACTTCCACTTCTTTTATTTCAGCTTTTTGTTCTTTTATTGTACTGGCACTGTATTGAGGGAAAGTTTGTGTTTGTACTCTGGTTTTTCTGATGAGACTGAGTTTTATTTTCATAAGACAATTGTATTTGGTATTTGGAACATATGTGTTTGTATGAAGTATTTATGAAGTATTAATTTTTAAAATCACTTATTGTTTTTAATTACTTCTGCTATGTTATTATCTATCTATTTTGTCTTGTGAATCTTAGTCTCTGCTAGCTTTAGTTATACCTACAACGCACCACATCTTTTAATGTGTCCCTTTGGGTATACTAAGGGGTGTGGGGGTGTTTCAACTGATTTGAACAACATAAAGCTTAGTATGCATTCTGAAGAAGAAGATGCATAAATAGTGAAACTACATATGAGTAAATGCATATCTTTTATTGCCACTTGCGATGCATGTGCTTATCCCATTTTTGAATAATGGTTTCGATGGTTCAACACTTTAATCCAATTATACAAGGATGATGAAATAATGATTTCAATATAGTGTGTTTATTTGCAGTTTAGTTATATTCTTATGTCCGTAAAATATTCAACTTCAGAACACTTTAGCTTACTTATAACTTAATGTTAACATGATCACAAATGTTATGTTCGGGTGCAGTGTCTCCAATGGCAATGTATCTGGTCAATGCATGCATTCCACCAACTATATGCACATCAATGTATTATAAAAAAAATCAAATTTGTAAATGATAACCCGTTGACTTTAAATGAGACTGTCATGTTCCTATATGTAAACAACCTTCATTGCATTATGAAAAAATTAACTGTTCCTTCAAGCACTACAACCTTACAAGAGCAACATGATCTTGAACTCAAATATATTAATGTCTTAAGTTATCAAAGCAAGATTCTTGGTAGCTTATTAAGGAAAGAGACTTTAAACCTTACATGAGCCGTTGAACCTTATTTTCCAACTCTTGCATGTGACTATCAACAAGTTTAACAGTCAAATTACCATCCCTCAAAAATTTAAAGGCGGGCTATATCCCACAAAAACAAAACAAAATTACAGAAAGAGAGTACCTACAAATTTTAAGTAATAGAGTCAATCATGTTTAATTAACTATCTTACCGATTCATAAGTTACAGTCATTGAAAATCCAAAGTTGTAAAGAAAGTTGAGAAAACTAGTGTTTGTGCCTTAACCATGTTGAATTAGAGAAAGAAGAGGAGAGAATAATATTTTTTATCAAGAAGGAGAAGAATATAATTGACATTATTAGGGAATCACTTTAGATAATCCAAATAATTCTCTAAGTACCAAAGTCTTTATTCCAAAAATAATACAGCTCTTCTTATATTCCATAACATTTCTTATTCTTCTTATTCTAATTCTAAGAACACGGTTTTGACTATTGATGTGCATGTAAAAGTGTATATTTATGCTCTCATATTTAATCTTCTTTTATTAAAATAAGTGAACATATTAGGGTATTTTACATGTTTAAACCAAAATCTAAATTATTTTCAAATCATCATTCATTCATCTTCATCTGAGGGCAAAATGGTAATTTTGTATATGAATTAATTTTGAGAAAATTTATTTGCACATTTTAATTTTTATTTGTAGAAAATTGAGTGCAAATTGGATGGAGCTTCATGGATATATGCATGCATAAGTGTTCAAGGCCAAAAGAATGTGGAAAAGAAAAGAAATAATGCAACATGGAGGAGCCCACATGCCCACTAACTAATGGACCATAATTAAAAGCACATGTACATGTTAATGGAGATTTAAAGGCAAAAGCATATGTTAGTGTGGATTAATTAATTTCTTAACGATTACTTGGAGGCTACACAATCTTAAGGGCATTTTGGTAGTCTCTTAAAAATGGAATTAGGATTTTAGGCATATATAAATACCCCTGATGTTTCATGTAGTGATCCTCTTTTTTTTTGCAAAATTGTAGCACAAAATCGATGTTAAATAAAATATCTCTTTAATGGCTTCTTAGCCTTGTTCTTTACTTTCATGAACTTTCATTTCATGCTTTCTTTTATTGCTATTTTATTTCATGTTTTTTATTTAGTTTATGCTTCTTTATTTCATGTTAGTGGTTAGTTTTAATTTATGCAATTAGTTTAGTTTCATTTCATTTCATGCAAGCAGTTAACTCTCTTTCTTTTGATTAGCTCTCATTTTCCTTGCTTTTTATGTTTAAACCATTTTGTGTTGAAATGAATTCAATTATGAGAAGCTAAACCCCTTCAATTTAGAGATAATGAAGCTCTTATGAATCATACTAAATCAACATAAAATGGTTGCATTTGTAGTCTTTTGTTTTGTGCTTAATGGAAATTAAGAATGATGGAAGTTTATGTTTCATTTTTAGTGAATTTGATAGCCTATGTTGACAACTCAAATAGGCTATGCTTAATCCATTATAAACATAAACTATTTGATCATTTGCCTAAGCGATTTTGATAATGAAAGTCAAACTAGAATCAAAATTTGATGATCTATGTTACTAGTTCATAGTAAATAGATCATGCTTAAAATATATTTTATTTTAATTTCATGATAATTTTCATGAGATTTTAGAAGTGGGTTTGAATAGTGTATTAGAGTTTAATGGTTTAAGTTGTGCTAATTAATGACACAAATAAGTCATGCTTATAATAAACACATAATTCATTTCTACTTAAAATATAAATGAGAGGTTATAGATACATTTTGTATTTGATTTATATGAATGATTGAAAGTGAATTTACCTCTAAATTGCTCCTTAATGTCATAGTTTTATTCACTTTTGCTCTAATTTTTTTTCTAAAATTTTCTTAGTTTAAACAATTTCAAAACCTTGGGCTAACTTGATTGAGTAATATTACAATTTTTGCTTTCTTCGTGGATCGACCCATACTCACATACATACTACGATTGTACGCCATGTACTTGTGGTTTTTATAACGATTAAATTCGGCGGTTTTCTGACTAATAGAAATACCATCACGAACAACTATCAATGGGCACATGACTACATAAGGGAGTGAAAACAGAATAAATTCTAAAGGAGTAAAAATGGAAAGTGAGAAATATTGTTTTGCTACAAGGAAGAGTGAGACTTTCCGATTGTGCATGAACATCAACCTTAAGGAATAAAACATCAGGGTGTTTGTTATGCATGGTAGGCACCATGTAGTAGTGAAGTTAACCACCACATATATTGATACATCAAAGAAATAAAACATGAGTAACTAATACTTGTTATGCATTATACGACATATATATGATATAATAATATGTGTTTGGGGATCGTCTATGAGCATGCCCATGGCCAGAAACAGGTACAAAGAGCAAGGAAATTTAAAGGGATTTTTTATATCAGCTTCATAAAAATATTTTTAGA
The DNA here is from genome assembly GCA_030737815.1 of Allium fistulosum. Taxonomy (NCBI): domain Eukaryota; kingdom Viridiplantae; phylum Streptophyta; class Magnoliopsida; order Asparagales; family Amaryllidaceae; genus Allium; species Allium fistulosum. Next base: position 1,330,025,504 of record CM060902.1, on the reverse strand, counting down.
TTAACTTTCAAACTAATTATCATTAATGTTAGCCCCACAATAACCGAAAATTCATAAACTTTTATGGCCTCAAATTTCCTAGATCTATATTAAAAAAATAGCTTGGCATCAATATATATACGTGTATGCAATATAACATTCTGGTAGATTGTGGTTACTAAAATGTTATGACTGCCCTTGATTTAGCAAAATAACACATTTTTCAAATAAATTTTCAAAATTTCCCCACAAAAGCATCTAAGATTCGACTAAGTGTAATTTTTTTGAAGCAAACATTCAAATCAACAAAATAACATATAGTTGTTAGTACATAAATCTTCATTTTTTTTCTTATTTACAGCCAAAATGTTCAAACTGAACCTCTTATGCATAACTTAATTTAATCGTAGGTATGTTTAAAGTAAAGAACATGAAAGCCCTTGACATGACGTCGTTTTACATAAAGTCAACAAGTTTATCATTTTACAAATCCAAAGAAAATCTATATCAGTAATGTAGGAAAATCCAAATTAAAATACATATACCCTTGAATATCTACATTACTACAAATTACTAACAATATATATATATATATATATATATTTAAGCTTACAAATTACCAAAAACCAATTGACAACATGGTTGGCTTGGTTGGTTGGTAACTTCGATTACGAGACTAAATGTCACAAGTTCAATCTCTAAGATCGGCACTTGTTGGTATTAGAACCATGCTTAAAAAAATAACCAAAAACCAATGAAGGAAAATATCTCCAGTCAGATTACAAAAACAAAAATGGAAAGGTTGAATAAACAATTGACTAAGGGTCTGAGTAAAAAATTATCGGCCGTCGAATAACTCCTGTGTTGATTTGGAGGTATCTGGAGTAAATCTAAGATGGCATCAAGTTACGATTGAGTTCGTTTATGGAGTTAATTGAAAATTGATAAGTTTATTTGCTGGAGTGAATTAAAAAAATTAATGTCAAGTAGAATTTAAGTTAGGAGAGTGGAGATTGAAAGTGAAGCAGAATTAATTTTTAGTTTAGGCGACCTTTTTTTTTTACTTTGTTAAAATGAATACCGCCATGATTTCAACTCCCGCATTTTTAAATGGGCCGGGTTAAACATAATGGAGTATCTTTTATACACATTTTATTTAACACAATTTATTGTTATTTTTTTACTATAATGATTTTATATAGCACTATAATTATGATGCTATTACATGGTGCTATATATATATATATATCATATTTTCTTATAGTGTAATTTCCCGAAGCTTTCAAAAACATTCCAAAATGGGACAATCAACAAACTGCCATAAATAAAAGCCATGGAGCAAAATTCTCTAAAATTAACCATAATCAATATTATAAATTTTATTGTTTAACCCGAATCGAATTACATCGAATTCCAATCATCCGTAATATGAACACACACATATAAAAGTAACTACACATCAAAATACAACTAGAGAACATCTCCTTTTCATTTTTAATAATCCAACCCACACAAAATCTCAACATTAAATCTAAATCCATATCCAATACTATATCGGTTAATCTATTATCCCAAATGAACATTTCAATCAAGTAATGCAACCAAACAATTCTACCAGGCAGTTTAATTGATAAATGGGATAAACAGCTAACAAGTTAACACACGAAGCCATATCGATATAGTTGTGAGTGTAGAATACTCACCAAAATGATGCTAGAATTCTCAAAGCAACACCACCATTATCTAGCACAACCATCAACCAAGCACTAAACCACCAAAAGCATTCATTGCACTCAGCCTTTACCACTATGTTTCCACGACGTACAACACACTCATGCACGAATAGCAACTCCACCACCATACACTCTGGCCACGTTGATGCCAGCCTCGTTGCACACATGCACATGGCTTCCCACATTTGCAGCTTCGATCACCCATCATGTTGCCTCCATCATCTCTCACGCTTCCGATCGTGCATCCCTCGTCAACGCGCACAGCTACGTGCGTGTTTTCCCTTATTCGCCCAGGTCGTAGCCACCATAATGTTGTCCTAATTGCACGTCCTTTTTTTTATTTGAGTCATGATTTTCTCAATTAGGAAATTAGGGTTTTAAGTTTTGATAAGTGGAGGATTTAGGCTTTTATACAAAGGGGAGGGTGAATTCTAGAGTAAGGGTTTTGGATATAAGATTTGTTAAGTGGTGTGAGCTTGAGCTTTGAATTTGGACTCCTACTAGTTTAAATCAATCCATTCCTCTTTTCCTTTGTTTCAAATAATTCATGTGTTTATTTATAAACAAACTTCCATCCAATATAATTTGGTTAACATTTCATTTTACAAATTACATTTCGAATTGGATAATTTTATTCAATTTTATTAGTTTAATTCAATTTATTAAAACAAAAATCTTTTACTAAGTCGAATTTAATTAAGTAAAAAATTTATTTAAAAATAATTATTATTATTAAAAATCAAATTCAAAAGTCTATTATAATTAAATTTATTTATTTATAAGGCGTAGAAAGCTAGGTTGTTGCAGACTCCCCCTTTATGAAAATTGCATCCTCGCAATTTTTTATAGGAAGACATCAAATAACTCATACCCTAACCTTCTTCATATGCTACAAAATTCTACCAAACCAAACTTACACAATTCCTCTATGCGGCTTTTATTTCAATTTCTGTTATCGCATGCTATAATTTAAACAGATTCAATTAACGACTATCTATTTTCGCATGCGATAAAAATTTGTGAAAATATCCTAAGTATCCGATTTTTCAGAAAATTTTGATAGAGTCTCCTTTATATAGTGAGCATTCCGAAAAATCAAAACATAATATAATCACAATGTATATACACATCCTAACACGGGGAATCCTGAAACACGAAGAAATAATAATATATCACATCATATATCGATATACCATAAAAATGTACCTATTAATTAGCATTTAAGTGAGTTATTTCACTTTTATGCGAGCAAAAGCGAGCAACATCACTAACTGGTAATCCAAAAAAGCATCTTTAATACCTATCTCAACTCAACTTTGAATATTAGCTTCATATATAGAGGTATATTAAGTATGTACTTATGTGATGTAAATGAAACACAACTCCCATATTTAACCATTTTACGATAAATTTTCAAATAACAAAACCACTAAATCAAGTTATGGAAAAGTGAATTATTATATAGTGTGTTATCTTTCCAAAACATCTTTCAAATTGTAAAAGTATCGAGTAACTCAAGTTATAGGGGTTTTGCTACAAGTATGTATAGTAGATTTTCAAAATATACCCAGGACCACTGCTGTAATTCACATTTTTAACCATGAACATTGACCGTCCATTTGTTGAGTTTTGTCCTTGATGATGGGGGCATAATTCCATTCCATGGATGAACATGGTTCGACCGTTAATTCGACAACTCTTGCCTCGACTTAACAATTGGAGTATAAATCAAAAATGGGTGCAACTGACCACCCATTGACTAACTCCAGTCCCCAGAGTGCGGACAGAGTATAAACACCAAAAAGGTGGATGCGGTACGGTCGTCCATCGACCAACTCTGGTCCATAGAGCACGGACTAGAATATAAACACCAAATGGGTGTGACTGACTACCCATTGACCAACTCTGGTCCCCAGAATGCGGACTGGAGTATAAACACCAGATGGGTGTGACTGACCACCCATCACTAACTCTGGTCCCTAAAGTGTGGACTGGAGTATAAACACCAAATGGGTGTGACTAACAACCCATTGGCCAGTATAAACTCTAAACGAACGTGATCCGACCGCCCGTCAACAAACACAGTTCCCCTAGAATGGACCAGAGTATAAGCAATAAAATCATATGCGACCCGACCATCCAATATAAAGTGGACACGACATGATCGTTCATTCGCCAACTCCAATCTATGCCATGATAGACAGATTATAAACTTACCAAGTGGACGCAGTTCGACCATCCGCTCACTATCTCACTCTCGGTCCGACAGAGGGAACAAATGTTAAAAAGCTGGACGTTGTTCGACCATCCATCAATAACTCTAGCTCCCAAAGTATGAGTTGAAGTATAAACACCTAATAGGCATGGCAAACTACCCATTATAAAACTCTGGTCCCTGGAGCTTGGAGTGGAGTATAAACACAAAAGATGAGTGCGGTTCGACTGTCCACTCCTCAACTCTTGCCCTTGACTTGGGGTAAACACATAACTCAAAGCGGATGCGATCTGACCATCTCCTCTCTTACTCAAGCTCGAATTTCTTCAGAATACTCATTTTACTCCCAAGGCTTAGCATAAACAGGATCCAAATGGAAGTGGACATGGTACGACCGTCCACACATCGACTCCTGCCCTAGATGCAAGGGGTGGCTTGAGAGCCCAAGCCTAAATTAGACGTGGTCTGACCGTCCAATCCAAAGAGGATGTGATACGTCCATCCATGACCTTGTTTGAGCCTAAGGCACGGTGAATAACCCAAGCCTTGCTCGGACATCGGCAAGCCCAAAATCCAAACCGAGACATGGATGCGGTTCAACCGTCCAACAAATAACTCTGGTCCCCCAATGCAGATTGGAGTATAAACACAAATTGGGTGCGGTTCGACCACCCGCCAATAAACTCTTATCCCTATAGTGCAGATATGAGTATAAACAAATAGATGAGTGCGGTTCGACCACTCAATATTCCATAAACTCAACAGGAGAAGTTTAAACCCACTACGGATGGAATTCGACCGTCCATAAACTAATTCTGCTAACCCGAGAATGGGAAGGAGAGTACAAACCACTACAAGCTGAGTACGACATCTCACTATAGCTCTGGCTTGGTAATCTTTACGACTTAAGGCAACGACTACAAGGAGGCCTCAATACAAAACCAATCGAAATGACGTCCGAAGTTACGGGCGACCGATTATATCGTACCATAAGTCGAGAGGCAATGTCGATCCAAGTCTTCCATGTTGTTCCTCTGGGTCGACAGTCAATATCGATCCACACCAAACATAAATGGGTGCGGCCTGGATGTCCTCTGAAAAACTTCAATCACGGAGTGCAGATAGGAGAATAAACCATGAATGAGTGTGACTTGATCATTAATTCTCTAGCACCCTCCTTCGATCCATCAGGAGGAGTATGAAATGGGATGAGCATGACCCGACTGCACCTGAGCCAACTCTATCCATAGATCAGGTGGGAGAATATGAATCAAAATGGATGTGATTAACCGTCTAGCTCCGAATGATTGCGACGCGACCGTTCATTTATTGACTCTTACCATGATCCGACTAGAAGAGCAATATGAAATGGACGTGATTCGACCGTCCGGACACTAGCCCTTATCCTTGGTCCGGAAGGGAGAGCATCAATCACGGATTGGACATGACTTACCTTCCTACTTATCGACGTATGCCCACGACTTGAGGGCACGAGCGAGAAACAAGATGAATGTGAACCGACCATTCATCGAGCAACTCTAAGTCCTTGGAGCTTAGGTGGGAGTATAAAAACGACTAGGACGAGACTTGACCGTCCATGTAGTACATTTATCAAACCCGAGACGGGAGGAAGAAGTGTGATTATCCAAAGACTGACTGCAATAGCTCAATACTGTGACTCATACCTAAAGGATGCCTAGGGACAAAATTATCAAATCAATGCCCAAGCTCATGGAAACTGACCATCACTCCAACCCGAATGATGAGTAACAGATCGTGAATGCATTGAATGGAAAGTGCATGACTCGAATACACAAGACTAAACTTTGCTTGGTGTTTGATTGAACGCTCCTTTAAGCCTGATCTTCAACCATCGTAGATAATCGTTAAAAGCATCTAAAACCATCGCTGTCAGACTCAATAGCTCATGACAAGACTCTAGGATTCAACCGAAGTGACCATCATCATTTACCATCCCAATCAGATTTCACATTGATTGTTACGCGAAACAGTTACATTTGAACTCAAGGATCGGCTATCGGTATATAGGAATCTGACATTCATATTCAAGTTCACTTAGGGCACATGTTACAATCCATACAAGTACAAATATGCCAATCTATTCAAGTTTGAAGTGATAAACATCTAGTTCAAGGCTCCGTGCTAGTTCAAGTATGCAAGTCATATATGGCATATCCCAATGTTCGATTTCAGTTCATATGGTCTAATATGTTCATCTCAACCCAAAAAACTGCTTAAGTCCCTTTAATACAAGGGATCAAAACCGAACCCATTGTTTTGTCAAATCCACTTAAGCATTATTCAGCTCACAACGTAAAGCCAATATCAAGCAACAACACCACAGCTGGTTCTATAAAGATATAGACCCGAGAGATGAAGAAAAGGAGCCCAAAGAATCTAAGGCCGCACCCGCTGAACTAACGATTGACATTACGGTCAGTCACGATGACTCATCATGGGTCCTAAAGATCGGATCATAGCTCAGTGCAATGACGATGAAGGAATTAGCTAGCTTTACCCGAGGCAGAATCTTGGCGTGTTCACTTAGCCCCATTATGACATATGTGGGATCTCGCCGTTTATCGCGAGCCATGCATTGAATATCGACCCGGGGCATGTCCTAGTGAAACAAAAGCAACGTGGCATGGATTCGAAGAGATCTGTTGCACTTAAAGAGGAGATGGGTAACTAAAAAACAATGGGTTAATCCGTGACGCCCTCTACCCGAAATGGGTATCCAATCCAGTTCTTGTGAAAAAACCTAATGGAAAGTGGCGGACATGCATCAACTACTCAGACCTAAGCAAGGCATGCCAGAAAGATAGCTTTCCACTCCTGAGGATCGACCAGCTAGTAGACTCAACCATTAGGTATGAACTACTTCCGTTTATGGATGTGTACTCCGAAAACAACCAGATCCCGATGCACGTCCCCGACCAGGAATACACCAACTTCATTACCGATCTAGGGCTATATCGTTATGTATTGATGCCATTTGGACTAAGAATGCTGGAGCTACTTACCAGAGAATGGTCAATCGGTTGTTCAAAGACCAGATCGGGAGATCAAATGAGGTATATGTGGATAATATGCTTATGAAGTCACGGAAATCAAACAACCACATCGATGATTTGGTAGACATATTCAGTTTTATCCGAAGATATGGAATGAAAATCAGTCCATTGTAATGCTCTTTCGGCGTTACGTTAGGGAAGTTCTTGGGTTTAATGCCCAACTCTCTGGGAATTGAAGCTAATCCCAAGAAGATTCAAGCAATCCGCGACATCTAGGTACCGAAGATAATCAAGCAGGTATAGAGCCTAAATGGGAAGATCATCGCCTTAAGTCGATTCATCTCTAGGGCCATCGACAAGTGTACTCTTTTCATCGACCTAATCAGGAAATGAAAAAGAAACTTTGAATATACGTAGGATTGCATTGATGCGTTTCAAGCTTTGGTAGATCACTTAGAGATACCTCTCATCACATCCCAGCCACCGGATCAAAAAGATTTACACATTTATTTAGCCCTATCAGTACACGCCATAAGCACTGTAATGCTACACGAAGAGAATCGGATCCAAAGATCAGTATATTATGTAAGCAAGCGATTGACACGCTTACCTCATTAACGTCTATGCCGACCAGCTAGTACGACAGATCATACAACGACTTGAGACGTTTGGAAGACTACTCAAGTGGAACGTTGAGTTGAGCCAATTTAACAACACTTATCTCCCTCAAAGCACTATCCGAGGACATACATTGGCGGACTTCATAGTCGAATTTACTGCACCAGACGACTCTCCAGGGAGTGGTATAGAACCGACCATTTGGTAGGAGATGTACACGGATGGGGCATCCAATGACCAATGTTGTAACGACCCATGTTTTTAGCTATTTTAAATTACTAAATTTAATGTAATTATTAAATAAAAATGGTGAAAAATAAAAAAAATTAATGATTTTGAATGTAAGTATTGGATATGAACTTGAATAAAATTTTGAAATAAACTAATTTCGAACATTTGGCGATAACGAGTATTGAAATGAAATTATATATATTAACTGGGTTTAAAATCAATAACTGAAGTTGGATAATAATTATGAATTATTTAGATAGAAATAAAATGATGTTGATAACTAAAAATTTATTTGGAACTTAATGATTTATTTATATTGATTTATAGGATAATTAAATTGTTTAAATTCAATATTGGAAATTTATTTGAATAATTGAATTATGAATTTAATATGATTGAAAATGTTATCGAAAGTTGATGTAAATTTTATTTAAACAACAATGAAGATTGTTAACATTTAAAAATTGGATTTAAAAGTGAATAATTAGAAATTAGAAATTTTATATTAAAATCGAGACGTTAAAATAGCAATCCGGGGCACAGTCTCGGATTTCGACGAAACCAGTTCCATTAGATCTGTAATAGTGTATTATTATCGGATTCCAAATTTCGTAGCGTTTGGAAGTATCGTTTGGTCGTGAGAGATAAAAACGCATTGAATTTAATATCGAAAATTTAATATAATAATTGGGTCCAAAAAACTATCTTCTCCATACGATCGAATTAGGAATTGAAACTTGTTCCATTGCTTTCGAAATAGGGGTATAACATTATAAACGCCTGGCGGCACGCTTCGTTTGGAGTTCATATGGAAAAGTACGTGAGTAGTGGAAAATAATAATAAAATATTACGTATACACCTATATATATGCGTGCACAGTAAAAAAACCCTAGCCCTAACTATTGTCGCCGATGTTCTTATTATTAATGGCTGAAAATCATTGTCTTCCACCTCAAATCTCTCCCAATCCATCAACTTTTAATAAAATCTTCCAACTACAAAATCGAAGAGCTTGACAAACTCTATCAATCCAACGGTCGAGATCTGAATCGGAGCTTCGTGGTGGCCTAGATTTGGCCGTGGGTGTCGTGCGTTCATGCATGATTTTCGAGAGATATAGGGGACCGAGGTCAACATGGTTAGGGTCGATGGTAGACCTCGGCTAGGGCTTTGCGGTGATGGCCTCTGATCGATGTCTCGACGATTGTGGAGGGCGCGGCCATCAACGAGGCGATCATGTTTTGGGTTTGTAGTGTGCGTGCTTTGCCTAGAAGGAACACAATTGGAGAAGAAGCTTCTTGCGGCCAGGATTCTCAGATCTGGAAATGGACGGTCACGATTAACTTAGGTTTATATTAAATAGAAATCTGTAGTTTAATTATATATTAAATTGTGAATCTTTAAAAAGGCGTATCTTATTCATACGTTGTCAGAATTGGACGAAACAAGCGGCGACGGGATCGTGGCGATGAGTACTTCATTCTAGGACTGATTTGGAGATGGTTGGAGTTAGTTAAAATTTTAGGTTAAATCGAACGTCGTTTGATTTGATTTAAAATTGAAAACTCAAGGTGAGTGTTTTATAACGCTCACAAGTACTTGAATATTTTTATGATAGTTAAATTTGAAATTATGAAGTGATATGAATTTATTGGTCGTTGTTTGATAAATTTGATTGTCATTGAATTAACTGTTAAAAATTAAAATTAACAATTAAATTTGAAATTGGAATTAATTGCCAGTAAAATACCCGATATTAATAGCTATGAAATTTTTGTGAATTATATTGACTGTTTGGATGATTGATTGTGATGGATGTTATTGGTTGTTATTTTGGATGATTTGGATGTTTGTTTATTCTGGTATATCCTATTATCACCCTGTTAAATTAACTACAGTATATAAACTGTAAATTGAATTATTTCGATTAAATTAAGAAATAGGTTGAAATGATATATACTTATGACATTGTGACTTGAATTGAAATGATATATATCCATCCTTGAAATTAAATTGTAATAATTGATCATTTGGCCATAGGATAGAAAATTATATACGGACACCGGATTGGTTAAATTAAATGATTTTAAAATTTTTTATTTGAAATTTATTTAAATGATTTTGATTTAAAAGAAATAAAATCAAATTTATAGAAATCAAATTATTTTCCAACTTGAGCTCAAATTGTGGTAATCAAAATTGTTTAAATAATCGAAGTTGAGATTTTGAATTTATAATAGAAATAAGTTTTGAAATTCTAAAATTGGATTGTTTTAAAAGATATGAAATTTTATTCAAACTTTGAATATTGCTAAATAAAAGTGGTATAAAACGATATTTCGAAATTGAGCTCGCAATTGAATTATATTTGAAGATTGGGATTTTAAACTGAATATTGAAGGTTAATTTGATTTAAGTGTTTTGCATCAATATTTTGAAAATCGAGCTCGAAATTGATATAAATTGAAATTGATTTAATTGGATTTGAAAGTGGAATTGAATTAATTTAATCTCGAAGTCCAAATTGATTTGAATTGAGATCGAAATTGAATCGATTGAATGGAAATTGGAATTGGTTCGAATTGGGAAGTTGGAATTGAATCGGTTTGACTTTGAAGTTATTTTCAATAAAATTATTTTAATATAAACTATTTAAAATCTATCTTCTTAAATATACAAATTATTTTGGTTTTCCAAATTATTTTACCATATAAACCATTTTAATACACAAACTATTTTCTATTAAACTATTTTAAAACCCTTCAAACTACTTTTCAAAAAGTCAAACTGGTTAAGGAAGGAATTGTTATATTTAAATCATGGATTTAAATACGAATTGGGTTAAATGAAGTTATATCCTAAATTGAAATTCGAAACGATTTTGGAAGCGAAATTGAAATATTGAGGAGAAAATGATTTTTGAAATGAAATGATATATTTTGAGTAAATATGATGATTTCGAAATGAATTTGATTTTGAAGCGAATATGATATTTTAATATCAAGTATGAACTATTTTCGAAATGTAAAAGCACCAACCGGTGTGTAAAACGACGGTGGGTTGTTAAAGAGACCGGGGCCAGATATAGGCATACTCTCTGTCGATACTAGAACCACTTTGACAACTGTTCACGTGGAGTGATGATTTTAGAACGAAGTGGTTGGATTTGGCGCCGTTTGCTGGATTTGAAGAAAGAGAACGATGATGGATTAGCCTAACACTTGTGCCAATTTGGAATGACTGAAGCAGGAGTCGTACCAGCCAAGTGGGTTAGCTACCCCGAGCGGACGCATTTCTTCGTATTACCATCATTTACATTGTGATTGATTGGTGCGCACCCTCCGATTTTATGGGAGTGTTGGACGCGGTGGGGGATCATGGCTATGATGCGTTACCACCAGCCGGGAAGGGTAAATTGGTAGTATCCTACCTTGGGCATTGCCTAACGTGCCTTGTCATACTTTTATCCCTAAATGAGACCCATATGATTTTGGTTTAGTGTTGTCGTATCACGGCGCATCCCTATCCACTAACCGTTTAACTGGAGTTTTATATGCGAACTGTATGACAATGCTTAAAAAGGCATTAAGAATGATCAATGTAAAGCCTTAACGCTAAGAAAAATATTTATTTTATTGATTAGACATTATACGTGTAGCGTATTCTACTACATATAAATATTTTGACGGATCCTTAAGAGATGGAAAATCTCGTAACATCTCTTGAGTTATTGCACGCACGTTATACACTGGATAGAAGATATGGAATCCCGTAAACATCTCTGATGCTATTACACTCATGTTATATGCGATATTGATTTGACTTACATAAGGATATTTTAGTCCTGACTCGAGTGTTTTGTCTTTTCATTACGCTCGGGTCAGCCTTGAGTTTTTCAGCTTATTGAAGATTTATTCTGGAGGACGAAGTCGAAGATTTGGTATATTATTACTATTATTAGTCCTGCATCATGTTGTTTGCTGCATTATTTATTTATCTCTGATGTATATATATAACTCTGATGAATGTTGTATAGATTATAATCAAATGTAAAATATAAACAGCTTCATGAACTGTTTATTTGATTATTATATTTTGTCGTTCCGTTGTGAGATTCTGTGTTTGTTTCTTCTTCTTTTCTTATTTTTCTTATTTAACCCCAATGATTATCTATGTTCCGGATTGTTTGGATTGGACATGTGTGGATTATTGTCGATTTAAACCCTCTGAAATGTGGTTCGTCACACTTGGTATCGGAGCTTTGGTTTAGCGAAAACCTTAGCTTTGTGGGGTAACTCATTAAAGATAGGGTCAATAGCACCCTAAAATGAGTTTGAGTGTATTAATAGGTATGAGCATGTATTTGTTAGTGAATATGAAATATTTTATACTGTGTTGACTTATCAGTTGATTGTTTACGAATTCTGGTCGGTACGGGAAGTACAACCGTATCGATAAGGGTTTCTAAACTCTTAAACAAGGTAAATCGACACAGTATTGTTTTGAAGAGGGTGAATGAAATAATTTTTCCCAAACTATATTTTGATATAAAAGAAATATTTCCAGAAATTATTATAGTATATTGGAATGTTTAATTGTTAATATTATAATCAAAATAAGACTTTAGAATTTTGGAATGGGATATATAACCAAGTAGAAATTGTATAAGTATGATTATACATACGAGTTGTAACTAAAATTGGATTCAAACCAGAATTTAAATCCTGGAAATTTTGGGGAATGTTTCAAATGGATCTGGACTAAGTATTTGGAATTTTTATATCTTAAGAGATTTTGGAAATGTTTTTCAAAGTGTTTTGGAGAAAATAATAATGATAGTATTAACTTGGAAGTATTTTTGAATAAAAAAAATATATTTAAAAATGGTTTTTAAGAAGAAATAAAAGTACTGGACTACTCGGTCGCTGGAAAATAATTCCGATGATGATTGCGACATCATCGGTGTTCTTTTTAAGTTTCTAAGTGATAGATTGCTACCTTAATGATTTGCTAATGAAGTTTTGTTTTGATAAACAAGTTTTTGATTTTAAGAAATTTAAAATCTTGATTTGGTATAAAAGCGAGATACATATATATATGATTTCAAATTGATTTGAAATTAAACCGGGTGTTTAGATTCTAAAATTTGCCATCTAACTGTTTGTAAAATAAGGGAAATAACAAATAAATTTGCAAAGAAGGGTTGAAATTAGATTGTAGCCTTTGGAGATAATTATTAACTTGAATAAGTTGTAAAGAACTTAAGTAATAACATTAAAAAAAGTTCATTGATAATGTTAATGCAAATAATGAATATTGCAATTTAAGTATTTTATGAAAACATAAGAGTTAAAAGTGTTACAACTTATACCACTTATAGATTTGATGAATATAAGTAAAACAAAAAATTTAAATTTGTTATATTGGATGATCGAAAAAGAAAATCCAAAATGAGAGATGAAATTTAATCTAAGTAAAATGAAATGAATAAATTTAAAAAGTTAATGAATGGATTGGTAAAACAAGTTAAATGAAATAACATTGACTTAACATGGAAATGAACTTAAGTTGTAGAATGAAGGTGAATATAATGAATGTTACAAGTAAATGTAAATAGATTTGGTTTAGGGGAATGTAAATTGATAGAATGTGAATTCAATGAATATGAGTAAGTGAATGTGAACATAATAAACTTGAAATGAAGGTAAATCAATTGAAACAAATAAGTCGAATAATTGAATGGAAATGAAGTAAATATAAACAAAGGAATTTGGTATAGCTAAGAATCAATAGAAATGAATACGTAAGTTGTACGTATATTATTCACATAATGATTTGATCCAGATTCGAGCACAGAATTTTGAGATAATTTATATCGATCCGAGTTAGGATTCTTCATTCGATTCTCGACGGTGAACCCTAGATATGGATTTTTGATTTGATTCTGGAATTCTCTATCATAGTATATGGCTATTCAAGGAGGATAACGATTTCTGATCAAGGAACCAAATCTGAGTCCGCACTAGAGAGTCGTGTGAATGATACTAGTTCAAAAGTAAAATTGTGTAATCGAGTGAGCGATCAGATTTGACATTGCGTACGGATGATATATGTACATCGTACGGGCTTAAGTGAAGCAAATATTGGAAATTGAAGATGCAAAATATAAAAATGATTTTAAATTATATGATTGGATATCATTGGGAAATAAGGTGCAGGTATTTAAAATCAAGAAAATGTGGCCCGATAAAAAGGTACATGTTTATTTTGTCATTTGATTTGATGGTTTTATGATTGAGCCACTTGGCTTTTGTTTTCTTTTGTTGGTTTGGGGCCCATAGTGGCATTTTGTAGTTGTTCGGATCGAGCCACGCAAATGGGACTCTTCCGAAATTTTCCATAAATCCGGGTGTTCGAAAAATTTCGAAGTTTAAAAATTTTTAACTTGTTTTTATGACTAAATTGTGATTTCTGTAAGCCGATCAGAGTGGCGTAACTGAAGATTGTTAACATTTAAAAATTTGATTTAAAAGTGAATAATTAGAAATTGAAAATTTTATATTATACTCGAGACGTTAAAATAGCGATCCAGGGCACAATCTCGGATTTTGACGAAACCAGTTCCATTGGATCCATAATAGTGTGCTATTGTTGGGTGAGTTTCGACCGGGCCAACCCACCGGACCATCTCCTTCCCATACCTACCGAACCAAATCCCCTCTCCTCCGTCACCGAACCATACGTAGCCGAATCGACCAACTCCCCCTGCATAGCCGGACCAACCAACCACCGATCCAAGCCTCTACCGAACCATCTCCCAAGTCCAATGATGCCGGACCAACCCCTACCGGACCAACCTACTCCACTCATTGCAGAACCAAAGAACCACCGGTCCACCTACCACCGATCCAAGCCTCTACCGAACCATCTCCCAAGACCAATGATGCCAGGCCAGCCTCTACCGAACCATCTCCCAAGTCCAATGATGCCGGACCAACCCCTACCGGACAAACCTACTCCACTCATTGCAGAACCAAAGAACCACCGGTCCACCTACCACCGAATCAACCACCGCCCCAACTGCTACCGAACCACTCCGCACACCAACCATCACCGGACCAGGGAGTACCGAACCGACCTTGCCAGGCCAGATTGCATCAGCCCAGGCCCACCAGCAGCTGTATACATCCAAGACCCCTACCCCCAACCTCACTCTATAAATAGAGGGGCAGGGGTACAATAATGGGGGACAAGTTTGAGAGCTCAAGCACGGAGAGAACTTTCAAACAACTTTCATATACTTGTATCAAAGCTTTGTACTTGTAATCTGAACAAGAAAGGAGAAATAACATATAAAGTGGACGTAGGCACGTTCTGGCCGAACCACTATAAATCTGTGTGTCTTTTATAGTTTAGTCCCTACTTTTTACATATTTGCATAAATCACCCAAACCACTAAAAACGACATAAAATCAACTAAATCATACGACTTGGAGGTGTTTGCCCATTTTTTGTGCAAACATATTTGGTGCTTTCACTGAGAGCTTGAAGCTCGAAGCTTCAGCTTCTTCCACTTAACATTCTTCCTAACAGCATCGTTCATCGCTTGGAAAACATGCCTCCCAAGCAGAAGAAAGATGTTAACAAAGGAAAAAACGTCGCAACCAGCAATCTTCCAGATCCAGTGGTCACAGATCAAGTAGATCGTCCCCTTCCAGCAGCAGTACCAAATGAAGGTCAGGCAAATCCGACCACCCCTGCCGCGGAACAGCCGACAGCAATTACTAGGGCAGATCTAGACAGGGTTGTGGCTGAAGTGACTAACCGCTTCACGTCCCAGCAGGAAGCCTTGGTGGACCATCTCATGTCACGCTTAAGGGATGCTAAAGAGTCCAACCGCAACACTGAATCATGGGGTGAGTCCTAGTCTGGAGGATCTCAGAGACAACAAAGATTTTCCTTCTTCGAAGGAGCTAACGACAGAAGCAGCCATGGTAGGAGCCGAGATCGAGCACAGCCCGAAGTTAGGCCTGAGGAAACGCTTGGAACCGAACCCAACGGGGGAGGTACCGGGCGGAGGTCAACTGTAGCTGAGCCGGTCGTACTGCCTAGCCACGGAAACACCAATGAACGGGGCCGAGCTAGAGTCCAGCCCGAAGTTGGACCCGAGGAAGTGCTTAGATCAGAACCCAGCAGGGGAAGATCAAGGCAAGGGCCAACTGTAGCTGACCCTAGCATGCTCCCAGAAGACCAAAGGCAACCATTGGAAAATTTCAGGAATGATAGACGATACCATCCCTACAGGTCATCCGGACGGGATCAGTCCCGCAGAGCAGAACCAAACTCATTCCTATCTGCTCCAAATTCTGATGAAAGGATGACACGCTTGTTCAGAGAGTGCGTCCAACGAGATCAAAGAGATCGGGGGATAGGCGTTAGGGTAACCAGCCCCTTCGCCCGCAATATCAAAATTGCCATCACCCCCCGAGAATGGAAAATGCCAACAATGGAACCTTACAAAGGAACCTCCGACCCCGTTGTACACTTGCAGAGATACACACAGCATATGCTCATGAGTGGAGCAACAGAGGGAGTGCTGTGCAAATGCTTTCCACTATTCTTAGCAGATCTAGCTACCTCCTGGTTCTGTCATTTACCCCAAGGATCCATCAGCTTGTGGGAAATGTTGAAAGAAAAGTTTATCAACCAGTTCCGCATTCATGTGGAACAACCCAAGGACGCTTATTCCTTATCCAGTATCAAGCAGAAACCTGGAGAGAAGCTGCAGCAATACCTAACCCGATTCAATGCAGCAGCGGCCGCAGTCCAAGATGCCGATGAGAAGCTTATCCTAATGGCCCTCTGTAGTGGTGTGCATCCGGATACTAAATTTGCTAGAAGATTGACAAAAGAAAAACCGGCTACTTTACCCGATTTCTTCCATGAAGCCGGGAAATACATGAGGCTTGAAGATGCTGCCACTAAGGGGCAGTCAGGGCAACAAAATAAGGCAGCCCATGGCAACACGCCCGCTGCAGCGAAGGACGTTCGAAGAAATGATTCTAGAGACAATGTTGGGGGCAAGAAGGGAGAAAAGCGCCTATATCGGCCAGGACCGAGATTTGACACTTACACCCCGTTGAATGAAACAATCGAAAACATCTTCCTGGCCACTCAAGACGAGGTTAGATACAAATGCCCCTCGCATAAGAAGGAATCAGATAACGCAATTAGGTCTGGAAAATTCTACCGCTTCCACGAATCCCATGGGCATGATACCAACGAATGCCATCATCTCCGAGACTTGATTGAAGAACATATCAGAAGAAGGAAACTAGAACGCTATGTAAAAAGTCAGAACAGGACTCCAGCTCCTGCCAACGAAAACCTAAGGCTACCCTCTCCAGAGACAGGCAGAGGAAATCGCAATACTAGCGGGCCCAGTCAAGAGAAGATAGTGGTCCATACCATCTCGGGAGGACCACACATCGCAGACAGAAGCTGGGCAGAGATGGAAAGGTATGGAAAGTCACTTAGAAATAACGAAGACTGCGTTAATTCTGTTATAGAAGAACGCCACCCGAAGCGGAAAGAGAGTGATGACATCACATTCAGTAGGCGTGACCTAGAGGGGAGGCAATACCCTCACATGGATCCCATGGTTATCTCCGCCCGGCTCGGTCTAACCGAAGTTTTCCAAATTCTGGTAGACACTGGAAGCTCAGTAAATATCCTGTTCAAGCATGCATTCGACAAAATGAAACTGTCAATGAAGGATGTTTTCCCCTGCAATAAGCCACTACATGGTTTCACTGGAGTTGCAAAGATGCCCCTCGGGCAATTGGACCTCTTTGTCGAAATTGGAAGTCATCCCCGTTCCGTTGTACGGAAGCAGACATTTGTGCTGATAGAAAACCACTCGGCCTACAACGCCTTCTTAGGAAGGCCAGCCTTATCTGACTTCCAAATCGTCCTGGCCCCATGGTGCCTGAAGATGAAATTTCCAAATGGACGATGGAGTAGGGGAAGTAGAAGGAGACCAGGACGTTTCTCGAGACTGCTATGTAACTGAACTTCGCAACAACCACAGGAAGGATAAAGGGAAGAGTGTAGAAATTGCCCTCTGCACAAAAAGTTTGGAAGCATAGCAACTAAAGAAAGCCCCTCCTCTTCGATATACCAGCAACCCTTTCAATGAATTAGATCCTAGGGACAAAGAGGAGGAGGCCACCGCCGAGCCTGCAGAGGCTATGGAATTTGTATATGTAGACAAACATGACTCGAGTAGACTATTGAAAATTGGGTCCCAACTAAAAGCAGAGTTGAAGGAACAACTCATTGACTTTCTCCGCCACAACTTGGATGTATTTGCATGGTCACATGCCGACATGACCGGAATCTCCCCTGACATAGCATGCCACGTACTAAACATTGATCCTACCAAGGCGCTCGTAAAACAAAGAAAGAGAAGCATGGGGGCAGAACGATCAGCAGCCCTCGATGAAGAAGTAAGGAATCTACATGCCAATGACTTCATACGAGAAGCCATCTACCCAGAGTGGATCGCCAACCCGGTGCTGGTAAAGAAGGCTAATGAGAAGTGGCGAACATGCATTGGCTTCTCCAACTTAAATGACGCCTGCCCGAAGGATTGCTTCCCACTTCCCCGAATCGATCAACTTGTAGACAACACAGCCGGGCACGAGCTCTTGTCTTTTATGGACGCATACTCAGGATACAACCGAATTCCCATGAATGCTCCCGATCAGGACCACACTTGTTTCATCACTGACCGGGGTTTGTACTGCTACAAGGTAATGCCTTTCGGACTTAAAAACGCAGGAGCCACCTACCAGCGCCTCGTCAACAAAATGTTTGCAGGGCTAATAGGACAAACTATGGAAGTGTATGTGGATGACATGCTGGTAAAGTCAAGGAAGGCCGACAATCACGTAAGCCACTTGGGCGAGATGTTTCAAATACTTTGCCAGTATGGAATGAAACTTAATCCCCTAAAATGCTCCTTCGGAGTATCATCGGGAAAGTTCTTGGGATTCATCGTCCATGCTAGAGGGATTGAAGCAAACCCTGAACAAGTCCGAGCTCTAAAAGATATCAAAATACCTTCCACTCGAAAGGAAATGCAAAGCCTAAATGGGAAAGTGGCCGCCCTAAGCCGATTCATCTCCAAAGCAACGGACAAGTGCGTCCCCTTTTTCGAAGCTCTAAAGAAAGACAAAGGAAAGTTCGAATGGACTGACGAATGCTTAACCGCTTTCCTTAACTTAATCGAACACCTCCAGAAACCGCCGGTACTCTCGACTCCAAACGAAGGCGAAGAGTTATACCTGTACCTTGCTATATCATCTCATGCTCTAAGCGCTGCTTTGGTAAGAGAAGACAACCGTACACAGCGGCCAGTATACTTTGTAAGTAAGAGGTTTACAGGGGCAGAAGTCTGATATCCAAAACTTAAGAAGCTAGCATACTGTCTACTAATCACATCACGAAAACTGCGACATTATTTTCAATCCCATTCCATCAGAGTTCTGACCGATCAACCGCTGAGGCAGGTACTCCATCGTCCCGACACTTCTGGGCGACTACTTAAATCGTGCATTGAACTAAGTCAATATGATATTACCTACCATCCTCGCACCGCCATCAAGGGGCAAGCCATGGCCGATTTCATTGCCGAATTCACTACCAGCGAAAGCGAGGAGCAATCAGAAATAGCAGAAGGCATCAAATGGAACCTCTTTGTGGATGGTGCATCAAACAAACAAGGCTCGGGGGCAGGTGTGGTAATAGTTACTCCCAAGGGAAATAAGCTGCACCATGCTATAAGGTTGGAATTCGCTGCCACCAACAATGATGCGGAGTATGAAGCGGTGATAGCTGGATTAGAACTTGCCTTAGAAATCGGAGCCAATTCTTTGTGTCTTCATAGCGATTCTCAACTTATTGTAAATCAAATACTAGGAGAATTCCAGGCTCGAGAAGAACGACTCGTGGCATATTTAAAGAAGACCAAGTTGCTTCTCAATCGATTGGATCGCTATTTGATCAAACACATCCCTCGGGAAGAGAACCAGGAGGCTGACGAACTGGCAAAGCATGCTAGCATGAGAGACGGCGCTATTTCCAGAGCAGTAGCCATCTCCAAGCAACTAACCCCAAGTTTTGAGCAAGTGAATCTGATAGCTGCAACCGAAGAAGCAACTTGGATGACTCCCATCCGAGACTACTTACAAAATGGCACCCTACCCGATGGGCGTAACGAAGTCAAGAAAATCTTAAGGAAAGCTTCCCGCTACACAATACAAGGGGACACCCTCTATCGACGCGGATTCTCTAATCCCTTATTAAGGTGTGTCGCTGGAAGGGAAGCCAAGGAAATCTTATCCAACATCCATCAAGGAAGCTGCGGAGATCACACTGGAGGGCAGACTTTGGCAAAAAAGATACTCCGATATGGATATTTTTGGCCCACCTTAAACAAGGACGCTTTAGACTTCGTCAGAAAATGCGACAGATGCCAGAAGTTTGCTAAGATTCCGCGACTACCAACAACTGAGATTACCCAGATGTACAGCCCTTGGCCCTTTGCAGTATGGGATATTGACTTGATCGGCGAACTGCCAATGGGCCGAGGCGGGGCCAAATATGCTATAGTGGCAGTCGACTATTTCACCAAATGGGTGGAAGCAGAGCCCCTAAATAAAGTTTCATCAGCGAAAGTTATTAAATTCTTGATCAAAAATGTTCTATGCAGGTACAGAGTCCCATTCAAAATTATATCGGACAATGGACTTCAGTTTGACAGCGAGGAGTTCGCCAACTGGTGCCAAGAGCACGGAATTCACAAGAGCTTCTCATCCGTAGCTTATCCCCAGGCAAACGGACAAGTCGAAGCCGTCAACAAAATTCTGAAAACTCTAATCAAGAAGAAATTCGAAAAGTCAAAGGGGGCTTCGGTGGATGAACTCCCTACGGCACTATGGGCATATCACACATCTTTCAGAACATCGACGGGGCATACTCCTTTCTCTTTGGCATACGGATCAGAAGCTATGCTCCCAGTTGAAACCATCGTGCCTTCCCACCTTAGGATCCACTATGACCCAGAAGAGAACGAAGAACTCCTTCACATGTCTTTGGATCTAATTGAGGAGAGAAGAAATGATGCATCCCTCAAAGCAGCAGCCCACAAGCAAAAAGTGGCAGCACAATACAACTCCAAAGTCAAGCATCGTACCTTAAAAGAAGGAGATCTTGTCCTCAAGCGAATCTTCCCTCGCCCCGGGGCACTAGATCCAATCTGGGATGGACCATATGTAATTCATAAAGATCTCCACAACGGAGCTTATATTTTTTCAACAGTGGACGGAGAGGTGTTCTAGAGGACATGGAACATCCAACACCTTCGTCGATACTTTTCTTAACTTGTACTGCCCATATGAAGTAAATTAACAAAGAGAATCAGTGGACATAGGCATTTTCATGCCGAACCACCTTAAAAAACCTTGTCTCTTTTTTAACTTGTTCCTTTATATCTTGGCTGCTTGTTAACTTTATCCTTTTATGTTGGACAAAATCCTGTGCATATAACATTTCCGTTCAAGGCACTCCACAACGCAACTTCACCTGGACAAGACCTAACAGGTACTATGCGAATCTATGCCCTCGCCAATGAGACACTTTTGCTCCGGCATCCCTCTGCTGCGGGTTAACTCATTGCTCGCGACGGCCCTTAAAGCCAACTGTAATGAGCCGATTATAAGCCACCGAGAAGGCCGACTATAGCCAAGGCAGCTCATTACGGCGTTCGGCTCGCCGGCAACTGTGAACCTACTTTAAGCCCCAACATAAGGTGTGGCCAGCCAGGGGTAGTTCACGGTTGACGATCGGCACCCACGCTAGCTGGCCACAGTAAATCGAATAATACCCACGATTACGGGCCATAATGGCCCGGGTAGTTACTGTGCGCGATCTCGGCTCCGATGTGTCTTAAGTACGGCTGTGGTAAAAAAGATTAACTCCCCGCGGAGGCGTAAGATGGGTGACAAATGTCTCCAAGACCCACAGCTAGGGAAAGTGACTACAAAGCCCGTTTGCCACGAACTTAAGCACATCGAAGGCCTTCCGTGATTGGAAGTTTTACTTTTTCTCATATTTCAATTTTATTTAAAAATCTTTTCTCCTATCCTCCGTAAAAATCCCTAAAGTACAGGACACAGAATAGGATACATTCGCTAATGGGAGCGGGTACTCACAACAAGACACTGGACCACATTCCATACTCGGTCACACAGGACATTCAAAGCTGCCATCTACAAGTAGAATATGAAGGGCAGTATCTTCTTCTTTCATGAATAAACATGTGGCTATAATTTATTCACACATCACACTAACACTGCAAGACATGAAATTATGTTTTAAACAAGAACTTGGCATCGAACGCAAATTAATTACAAGAATATGCATAGCTATATTTCTCATACAACATGACAAAATAGAAAAAAACATTCAAAAAACGATAGAATCGGCTTAAGTTAAAAAGTTACACGTCGAGAATCATGTTGTTTATTATAAATAGCATAATTACAGCTTAAGAGTTACGTTACTATTCTGAGACTAACATACACAACAATGTCAAGTTCACAAAAAGATATCCCGGACAAATCAAGGAGCTGGCTGCGTCGGAGTTTTATCCTTGTCATGTTGCCCACCTGTCCAGTCAAAGAAAGAATTCATTAACGATAAGCAACCAAGTTAGCGGAAAGACTAGAAAGGAAGACTTACCAGCCTCTTCTCCTTGATCATCTTGATCATCATCCTCTACTTGCACACCTGCCTCCTCAACTGCAAGCAACCGCATACCCTCCTTCACCACCACCTTCTCCTCCTTGGTAAACTGGGCAGTAACCACATCCATCCTGAAGGTCACGCCACCCTCCTTATCCGCCTCAGCCTTGGCCTCCTCCAGAGCCCTGAGATAGATCCTAGCCATGACCCTGGGGTAATCATCCATCCAGGACAAGTTACCCTACCTCCAAGTACGGAAGTACATATCCTGGAGCATCCCATCCATCATCCCCTCGTTCTCCTCAAACTCCCTCATTCGGACCTTAGAAGCCCGCAGCTTCGCAATGACAACATCCCTCTCTGATCGATACCGTAAACGGTCAGCCTGAAGGGACCACCTCATCGCCTCCATCTCCTCCTTCAACTTAGCCTGAGTAAGCTCCGCGACCTCAAGTCTCCCCGATAGTTCCTCTACCCGCTCGAGGTCCGCCTGCCGAACCTCATCCACCGTGGCAATGGCCATGTCAACCCGCTCCTTACAGACGGCCTCCATCTTCCACAACTCTGCCCTATTGGCCTCTTCCATAGTCTTCCTCAATTGTCTGGATGCGGCCTCATGCTGAGAGATTTGGATGGCTTGGTCGGCAAGTTGCTTAGCCTAGTCGGAAACCATCAACCGTAGCCGGATGTTGGTGCTCCCTATCTCTTCCCCATCCTTGACCAGTCGGGCATGGTGCCCCACCAATTTCTTGGTCTCCTCAGCAACCCGGTCAATATTTGCCTTAGCCTCATCCCCTAGAGTTACAACCCGGGTAGTAAGCAGATCAAGGTCCAAAGACTTAGCTTCGTCAAGCACCCGTACCATAGGATTGCGAGGGAGAAGATGCTCACCAGTAACCTCGTCGAAGGAGATATCATGAGAGGCCGGATCCAGGTCTGGATGACCCGCAAACGGATTGCGAACTAAGCCAGGGTGATCTATCGGAGTGAAGGTTGGATTCTCAGACGGATGTGGGGAAGGCCTGAACTCAGTATCATCCTCCGTAATATCGTGGATAGGCTGGAGTGGGGTCGGAGGACCAGGAAGAGATTCAAACGTAGATCGACTCCTCTTCTTCTTTTGTATATCTTCTTCAATAACTCCAAGAAGAGGACGATAGCCGATTACGTCTCCAGGACGGTTAGTAGGAGGCTTCGGCTTGGCGGAAGCTTTGAAGAGTTTGTATTGTTCAAGCCTATGCCGAAGATCTGAGGTCTTGACCGTTTTGCCCGCTCCTGGAGTAAAAATCAAGTGTCACCAGCATGCATTGAGCCATCATTCGAGAACTAAAAAGAATAGAGAGAAATTCACCTTGAACCGCAGAGGTTGCCTTAGTAGGAGCGCTCCCAGAAGATAAATCAACGCCGGTCCCAACCTTATCAGCTTTCTTGGACTTCACCGTTTCCTCCAAGCCTTCGAAGGCTTGGCGGAAAGCGTCATCCGTCCACTCTTGCATCTCGCCTACTTGCCCAGAAGACAACCCCAGTGCCATCGTCACCACCATCACCTCCTCCTTTACTTCCACTCTCACCTCCTTCATCTCCGCCTTTCCCCTCATCCACATCTCCCTCCTCCGGAATATCTGGACATGTACTGGGAGAGGGACCGTCAGACTTCTTGAGTTTCTTTCCCCCGGCGGCTGAAGGTATCGAAAAGGGTCTCCTTTTACTACTCTTCGACGCAGCCCCTCCTCTGGTTTTGGCAGCCCTCTCCTCCGCCGTATCCCTCTGCTTGACCACGGACTGATGTGGTAAGATCAGGTTGTGCCCCAGAAGTGTAGCATTCCTAATCAAGTAAGAGGCCGACCTATCCCTTCCCGTGATGGCTTCTATTTCCGCAGCCATCTAAACCAGGCGGTCATTCTCTACGACCGCAAAGCCACCTGTCGCTAGCAAGAAATAAAAACACATGAGAAGAAGCATTGCAGTCGGAACGGAAATCATAAATAAACTTCGACTTACAGCCTGAGGTGAAGCGACGGATGGAAACAGAGTCATCCTTAACAAAGAACCATTCTTTCTTAAACATGTTGAACTTCGAATATAAGTCCAGGACCGGCTTGAAAGATACGGCTGATTCCAAGCTGATGTATGGAGACCCCTTCTTATAGCCTCTCAAGTTGTACAAATACCGGATCTCCCGGTTGGAGGGAGGACACCCGTATCTCCTTTGGAAAATGACAAACAAGCTCACCAGAATGGCGTAGGAGTTAGGCTGAAGCTGGAATGGATCCACCTTCAGATATGTGACAAAGCTGACTATCCAGGCATTGAGAGGCGAGATGGCACCACACATACAGTGATACATGCTGTAAGCAAAGTAGCCTTCAGGGGGGTCATACGGCATCGCTCCTTCCCCCGGCAATAGCATGCGTGCTCTGTCAATCCCAAAGAAGCGAGAAATAACATCAAGCTGCTCGCCTTTGAGTGAGCTAGGGAAACAATCAGGAGGCGAGTTCAGAAGCTCCTGAGGACCATATCCATCTACCAATGATCTCGGGGTGGGCCCATAACGTCCCGGTCCTGACTGGACTGGGGGCACGGCAGAAGGCTCTTCTCTGTCCTGGGATTTCTTCTTTTCTGATCGGGTTTCCACTTTATGAGACATTTATCTGCAAACACAAAGAGTACGTTGTTAGAATGAAGGAAGTAAACAAGCAACTGTATGAAGACTAGGATTTCACTTATAAGTTAAAACATAAGATCTCATTCGGTCGTTCAAAGCCAAAGGTTCATTCGGCACCGGATACATTCGGTCATTTAAAGCCGAAGGTTCGTTCGGCACCAGATTCATTCGGTCATTCAAAGACAAAGGGTCATTCGTACTCACTCTCCTCTTGCTCATTCGGTAATTCAAAAAAAAAAGAACATTCGACGAAGGAAGGATAAATCACCTGATTCGGTATTCTAACGAGATTCGGCAGTGGGTTTGATTCGGCAGGAAAATCTGGTTCGGCTGTCTCTCTTGGTAAGGAGTAAACTGTAACTTAAAGCCCATACTTATAGGCAATTACGAACGGCCGAACCAATTGGTTCGGCATACAAGGCCGGGTGAGGATATCCGAGGTAAAACAAAGCATGCCATGCGCATACACATGCCCTGCTTTGGGGGGCAGTGTTGGGTGAGTTTCGACCGGGCCAACCCACCAGACCATCTCCTTCCTATACCTGCCGAACCAAATCTCCTCTCCTCCATCACCGAACCATACGTAGCCGAATCGACCAACTCCCCCTGCATAGCCGGACCAACCAACCACCGATCCAAGCCTCTACCGAACCATCTCCCAAGTCCAATAATGCCGGACCAACCCCTACCGGACCAACCTACTCCACTCATTGCAGAACCAAAGAACCACCGGTCCACCTACCACCGAACTAATCACCGATCCAAGCCTCTACCGAACCATCTCCCAAGACCAATGATGCCGGGCCAGCCTCTACCGAACCATCTCCCAAGTCCAATGATGTCGGACCAACCCCTACCGAACCAACCTACTCCACTCATTGCAGAACCAAAGAACCACCGGTCCACCTACCACCGAATCAACCACCGCCCCAACTGCTACCGAACCACTCCGCGCTCCAACCATCACCGGACCAGGGAGTACCAAACCGACCTTGCTAGGCCAGATTGCATCAGCCCAGGCCCACCAGCAGCTGTATACATCCAAGACCCCTACCCCCAACCTCACTCTATAAATAGAGGGGTAGGGGTACAACAATGGGGGACAAGTTTGAGAGCTCAAGCACGGAGAGAACTTTCAAACAACTTTCATATACTTGTATCAAAGCTTTGTACTTGTAATCTGAACAAGAAATGAGAAATAACATATAAAGTGGACGTAGGCATGTTCTGGCCGAACCACTATAAATCTGTGTGTCTTTTACAGTTTAGTCCCTACTTTTTACATATTTGCATAAATCACCCAGACCACTAAAAACGACATAAAATCAACTAAATCATACGATTTGGAGGTGTTTGCCCATTTTTTGTGCAAACAACTATTATCGAATTTCAAATTTCGTAGCGTTTGGAATTATCGTTTCATCGTGAGAGATAAAAACGCGTTGAATTTAATATCAAAAATTCAATATAATAATTGAGTCCAAAAGGTTATCTTCTCTATACGATCGAATTAGGACTTGAAACTTGTTTCATTGCATTCGAAATAGGGGTATAACATTATAAAATCCTGGCAGCACGCTTTGTTTGGAGTTTGTACGGAAAAGTACATGAGTAGTGGAAAATAATAATAAAATATTACGTATACACCTATATATATGCATGCACAGTAAAAAAACCCTAGCCCTAACTATTGCCGCCGCCGTTCTAATTATCAATGGCCGAAATCATTGTCTTCCACCTCAAATCCCTCCCAGTCCATCAACTTTTAACAAAATCTTCCAACTGCAAAATCGAAGAGCTTTTGATAAGCTCTATCAATCCAACGGTCGAGATTTGAATCAAAGCTTCGTGGTGGCCTAGATTTGGCCGTGAGTGTCGTGCGTTCATGCATGATTTTCGAGAGAAATAGGGGGTCGAGTTCAACATGGTTGGGCTCGATGGTAGAGCTCGGCTAGGGCTTCGCGGTGAAGGCCTCTAATCGATGTCTCGGCGATTGTGAAGGGCACGACCATCAAGGAGGCGATCGTGTTTTGGGTTTATGGTGTGCATGCTTTGCCTAAAATGAACGCAATTGGAGAAGAAGCTTCTTGCGGCCAGGATTCTCAGATCTAGAAATGGACGGTCACGATTAACCTAGGTTTATATTAAATAGAAATCTGTAGTTTAATTATATATTAAGTTGTGAATCTTTAAAAAGGCGTATCATATTCATACGTTGTCTAGTGCTGGAGTTGTGTTAGCGACTCCTGAGGAACGATTGATTTACTACGCTATGAAACTCGATCCCTATGACAAATAATGAAGCTAAATATGAAGCCTTGGTTTCCAAGCTCAAGCTTGCTAAAGAACTGGGAGTAAGCCTTGTAGATCTTTTGCGATTCCCAGCTAGTAGTATGACAGTTCAGGGAATGCGCAACAAATGGGCTTAGTCCCAATCAAAGTATTTAAGGCTCCAAGCATTGACCAAATGGAGATCGACCAGATCTTAGAGATGGAGCCAGGCAAGGAGTCATGGATGACTCCTCAGAAGGACTATCAACAATGGGGATTCCATCCCGAACGGAGGAATGAAAAATGATAGATCCTCCGCAAAGCTTCATGCTACATCATCTGAGAAGGAATCATGTACAAGAAGGGTTTATCCGTTCCCTTGCTTTGCTGAATTGCCTACTACAAAATCAAACGAACATTGAGAGGTCCTACACTCAAAATCATTTTTGAAGAAATACTATTTCTCTTGCCATCAATATCCAAGCTCAACCATGCCTGCAAATTAATTGAAACTGCCCTCATTTCATCTCCTAAGTGATCAAATGCAGCATGCCACATTCAACCTCAAGATCGACCCATATGCTTCAAACCCATAATCGATCGTCATCGACGATCTTTTCAACATCAACTTCTCCAATCCCTTCATCCTGTATCCACAAAGATTTGGAGCGAGAAGGATCGGTGGACAAAAAATTGCAAATGATTGAATTACATTCCACCAAATTTGCAATGATCGTGAGCGTATGAACGGATCCGGAAGCCAACAACAAAAACATGTACCTGAACTTGCACATGTACATACTGAAAATTCAATTTCTTGAAATCGACGGAAATTGGATTCTCACATGGGGAAATTAGAGAAAGAATTGGATCAAATAACTAAGGCATACTAAATCAACTAATTAGATCAATGGAAATGAGTGCAGACGATTACCGACAGATTCTACTCCTAAACTTACATCGTTTGATAACGACCAAGTGTCACGACGAACATAGAGAGATTTGACTCTCCACAAAGCAGCTCAACAACAACGGAATGATAACAACCATTCGAGACACTGAGTGGAATCCTTTACGATGACCCTAACTTGACATCAATTCAAAGCACGTCATGTATGCAACAAGACGTACTTTAAGGGGGAAATATTATCTAGCCTTTTGGCCTGGCTATATTCAGACTGATTGGAAAAGTTAGATGGGACGATCATCGAGGAAGACAACCTGGAGAGATGAGTATTAGGCTCAGAGATTAAGCCCAAGCAATGATGTGAAGCGACATCAACCGAGACCAAAAGATAGACTCTTCAGAATATTCTAAGTATAGAATAATACCTCCCTTAGGTGGGGGATCAGTGCCTATCCCTTTCCCTAAGGGATCGGTACCCATCCTCAATTTTTGTCCCAAACTGGGTAAGATCGATATGGAGTGACAAGAAAGGCCCCATGAGGCTACATTTCAAGTTTCAAGTCATTTGGAGTTTGTATGCTCAAGTTATAGGCAAATTACTTCACCTATAAAAAGGGATTGGTATAAAAAGGGTTGTATAAAAGAGATCGGTATAAAAGGGATCGGCCATATTTAGCTTTCACTACATATTGCAACAATGATCGGTCAATAACTCAAAACCTACAGATGCTATCAACATGAAACTTGGAGTATAAGCACATTATAACATGGAAAACACCTCCTAGGGATCGCATCCCAATCAGAGGAGATTGGAGGGATTGGTCTCCATCTCTCTAAAGGGATCGATTGAAACTAGAATGCATGCAACACAACTTCACGGAAAACGCGATATCTCACAAACGGTAAGTCGGAATGACACAAAATTTGGAGGGCGAGTAGCTAACATTATGGGGGACCCACCAAAGGGATTGCACCCTATTTGGACACCAAAATAAGGATCGGTATCGACCTCTATTGTGGGCCCCATTGGGCCTCAAAATTCTTGTGTGGCATCGTCTTGGCATAGAGGTTCTTCTGCCGAAATTTCAACCTAATCGGTGCACATCTTTCCCTATAAATACAACAAACATGGCGTCAGAAAAGGGGCTCCTTCTTTCTGCCGCAAAGGCTCTTCCATTTTTATTCTTCATTCTTATACTAATGGATCCCAGTTGATCCAAACATTCTTGTAATTATAATCAAATGCAAGATCAATAAAGATATAAAGTGGATGTAGGCCAAGATTGTCGAATCACTATAAAAATCTATGTGTTCATTTATGATTTTTGCTCTATTTTAATTTCATTCTTCATTTAATCTCTACTAGATTCTATTGGGTGTTGATGCCCATTTTTGGCATCAACACACACACATACAGATATATATTCGCTTCATTTATTTAATCCTAATGTAAGATTCACTTACTTGATTTCATTCCAAATCCTTGTGTGTGTGTGTGTAAGTTTATATTTGTGTATATATATTTATATTTCCAAAACTTCCAAAATCACTTTACACATCAAAAATAATTATGGAAACTATGTCATAATTTTCTACAACTAAATAATACTTTAAAATAAATTTATAAATCTCTAAAATAATTCTTTTCATTTTA
This sequence comes from Allium fistulosum, assembly GCA_030737815.1. Classification (NCBI taxonomy): domain Eukaryota; kingdom Viridiplantae; phylum Streptophyta; class Magnoliopsida; order Asparagales; family Amaryllidaceae; genus Allium; species Allium fistulosum. Next base: position 1,329,995,387 of record CM060902.1, on the reverse strand, counting down.
AGTTGTAATTTATAATTCAAAACCTTAACTATATATTTAAAATAGCTAATAGCTCATATGGAAAATCAACAAATATTGCTTTAAATTAATTTCATAATCTTTTATAATAAAATGAAATAAATTTATAAGCTACAAAATAAATTATATTTATTTTAAACCATATAATATAATCTTCTTTTCATATAGAATTTCTCATAATATCAATAAATCAATTTCGAACCATCAAAGTATGTATGTATATGAAAACGAATTTATATTAAAATACTCTTAAAACCATTCAACAATATTTCAAAATTGGTTTATCTTCAAAATAAGCTCCTATACTGAAAAAATCTCGCTTCGAAAATATGTTTTAAATCCTATTTCTTAAACATACCTTTACAGATAAATTCCTTTTTGAAAACATTATTAAATATACACACTTTTCAAGAAAATTTTCCTTTTAAGAAATATTATTAAAATCACATTTATACTTTCAAAAATTCCATACATTCATTTATTCTTGAAAATCTTTATTTTCATTTTTAAATAAACTTTTATTTTTAAAACAATTCTCGTAAATAATTTTCCGAAGCTTTCAAATATATTTCAAAATGGGAAAATCAATAAATCGTCTAAAATAAAAGTCATAGAGCAAAATTCTCCAAAATCATCTACAATCAATATTATAAATTTTACCGTTCAACTCGAATCGAATTGCATCGAATTTCGGTCATCCGTAAATGAACACACATATAAAAATAACTACACATCAAAATCCAACCAGACATCATCTCCTTTGCATTTTTAATAATCTAACCCACACAATCTCAACGTCAAATCTAAATCCATATCCAATACCATATCAACCAATCTATCATCCCAAACAAACATTTCAATCAAGCAATGCAACCAAAGAATTCTACTAAGCAGTTTAATTGATAAATATGATAAATAGTTAACAAGCAAACATACGAAGCCATATCGATATAGTTTTAGTATACTCATCGAAACAATGCTAAAATTCTCAAAACAACATTACCATCATCTAGCACAACAAGCAATCAAGCTCGAAACCCCCAAAAACATTCACTTGCACTTAGCCTTCGCCCCCACGTCATGACTTACAACACACTCGCGCATGAACAACAACTCCACCACCATAAGCTCTGGCCACGTTGATGCCAACCTCATCTGCATGCGTGCACACGGCTTTCCACACCCGCACCTTCGATCACCCATCACGTCGCCTCCATCATCGCTCACGCACCCCTCGTCAACACGAACAACTACGTGCATGTTTTCCCTTATTCGCCCAGGTCGCGACCACCATGACATTGCCCTAATCGTACGTCCTTTTTTATTCAAGTCGCGATTTTCTCAGTTGGAAAATTAGGGTTTTGAGTTTTGACAAGTGGAGTACGGGCTTATATACGAAGGAGAGGGAGAATTCTAGAGTAAGGGTTTTGGATATGAGATTTGTTAAGTGGTGTGGGCTTGGGCTTGACTCCAATTAATTTAAATCAATCCATTCCTCTTTTCTTTTATTTCAAATAATTATTGTATTTATTTATAAGCAAACTTCCACCTAATAAATTTGGTTGACATTTCATTCTATAAATTACATTTCGATAATTGGATAATTTTATTCAATTTTAATATATTATCTAAAAAGCATTTATTAGTTTAATTCAATTTATTAAAACAAAAATCTTTTATTAATTCGAATTTAATTAAGTAAAAATTTATTTTCAAAAAATAATAATTATTAAAAATCAAATTCAAAAGTCTAGTCTAATTAAATTTATTTATTTACAAGATGTAGAAAACAGGGTTGTTGCAGATGTACACCCGTTTAGTGAGAGCATCATAAGAGTTGATGAACTCTTTGGATTGAAACATATAGATGTATGCAATCATAAGTCTATTAATACCAAAACGGTTCCACATACTTCGTCATATTCATCGATGAGTTATCATAGACATGGACACATGTATTTGATATGCATTTATAAGATCGTAATAAGCTTATAGGATATAAAACAGAAGTAAATAATATAACACGCGATAGAAATGATTTGATTTGATCAAATGAGTTGAGTACATTGGAAAGAGTTCCATATGTACCTAATATGAATAAAGGTTCAATCTCAAATATCACTTCTTCCTATAATACATAATGATGTATTGATAAAGAGTAATCGAACTTTATTGGACAAAGCACGATTAATGACGAGTAAACTAAGTTAAATTCTTTCTATAAGATGTGTACTTAAGAGTAGCACACAAGGTTAAAATTAATATCATCCAAAGAATAGTTTACAAAACCGTACGAGATAAGAGTTTATAAGAAACCCTTACACATCCTAGGCCAACGAGTTGACAGGCTGTGTGAGTCGAAAGATTGCACGTAATAGTTGTAGGTAAGGGATCTTGTTTGAATCTTCCAAAGAGAATTTTGGAAATGATAGTTATTAGATGACTAATTTATGTTGTGAACATAAATATATCGTGAACCAATGCAAAATCGGTTTTATATAAGGTAATTCATAAAATGTTTACAAATGTCCATTCCGTTGTACTGAGAAACAATCGTTGTTTCAAGAAATATCAACTTCGTAACGAAGAAATTTCTTTATGAAATTATCAGTATAAAATGAATTTGGATACGATCCAATGATAAAACTGATTACAAGAGATGAAATGAAATTGTTCAAACCTAAATGAACACAAATACATTAGAACGTCTAATAAGCATTCTTGTATTTAAAGAGAAACCGCGAGTTTCTTGTCAATGTCAAGAATAAATAATTCTCGATTGTTTAATTAAACCATTAAGAGTATGGACTCTATGATATGGTACAATGTGCTAATTCGAAATAAATTCCAAGTACATTATCAAAATATAATTTTGATAGTTGTATCTGGAGGGATATGATCCATTGGCCGCAAATTTGTCTTTATGAGAAAGACAAATATAGTTGGAATATAGTGAACCACATTGATAAGAATATTATCGTGAATTTTAATTGTTGAAATTAACGTAACAGATTCAACGTTTGATGTGCTTAAGTTAGTTCGGATTTTACTCACAAAATTATCGCCAAGTATGACTTTATGTTTTGGTATATATGTGTTGGAACAGTATGTTCTGAATATAAATTTAAACTATTCTGTTTGCACATAACAATCAAAGTGTCTCGAAGTCAATGCGAGCAATATTGAGTTTGTGGGTTTTCGAATACGATCCAAAAATGGATACGAAAGTATCATTCGGAAAAACATCAAACTTGAATAAGTGTTTTAATAAATGTATCAAACAGTTTGATTATAAGTCAAAATGCCGAGGAAGCGTGTGTTCATAAGAAAGAACGTTAAAAGATGTATAAATATTTCTAAATCATAAGTAAACAAAATACCGCTGATTGTTAACGATGTACTTCCAACTAAGACTGAATAATTTTACTATAATACCACTTACCAATTATTATCGATCGTTATTAAGTAAAATGGTATCGAAAAATTGATAATTGATTTGATTGATACGGTTTGACGAATTGCAGGAAAATAGGCGATACAGTAATGGTAATCAACTATTAATAATGGTAATACCATACCTGCCACATACGTTACTAATGTATATTCATATATCCCATTATACATAACATGATGTGTAATGATTTATTAGAAAATATAGCAAAACTATTATTATATATTAGATTGAATGCAATTATTATATTTGAAATAACAGTATGATTTTATACAATATTTTAGCCTTTTACACAACATTTTTCCTATTTTAGACTACACAAGTCGAATTGATAAATAATAATATAGTATAGAAGATAACCTCTTAATAGTTACTTTTTAACATGAAATGGTATAGACAAATAGATACTACATTTGTAAACATTAAAAGCTTATTACCAATCTACACCAACCACAAACCGAAGTCTCGATTTACCAACTACTACTTCGACTGGTAATGGTATAATCTTCCAACCACGTAATGATCTCAAATATAAATCCTTGGAATCGAATTTTCAAAAATCCACCAGCAACGATCGTTGCTCAATGGCTCCAACTTACCTTTTATTCGTCAAGGTACTTCTTCTAACGGTCCTCTCAAATCGACTTAAATAAATTATATTTTGATTTTTTGAAAACCAAAATCAATTCATGTTGACTTAGGAAAATCAAAAAAGCAACTTATTTTCCGGAGACTTAAGGTGGATGAAACAGCCAACCAAATCTAACTTTCACGATCATATCACCTGGTCAATTAGTGCAATCGTATCCTAACGGAGATCTAACGTCGTTACAGACGGTTGCAGCTCGCACCAGCATACTTTTTTTCCCTCTTTTTTTATATTTTTCTTCCTCAGATTTTCACGAATATACGATTTTCAAAACCCTAATTATTTGAAAATCTTCAAATTATCTCGTGAAAATTCTTAAATAGGTGTTTGATTCCTTTTATTTGACGTTTGTTGAATTGCTGCAAAAAAGGCGCGAATTTGAGGTAGATTGTTTGAAGTTTAGGGTCAGGGTGTGGATTTGGACAACAGAGAAACTGCCTCCGGTGGCGGAATCGCCGGCGGATGGCGCTTTTTAGGAGGTTGTTCTATAGGAAGCCACCGGATCGGCTTCTTGAGATAACCGATCGAGTTTTCGGTATTATGTTCTCTATGATGTTTCTTCTTTGTTTGTTCAATCATTTCAATCCTTCTTCTTTTTATGTCGAATACCTTGCAGTTTCCTAAAAAGTTCAGTGAAACATGCTTGTTATTTGAGGTTATTGTTTTATATGGTGGCTTTAGAAGTTTGTAACTGCATTAAATAGACTGATATTTTTTTTCGTTTTCTTAGACTACAGAGAAAATAAAACGATAACTAGTAATAGCTGGTAACTTCATATTTTCGTTTGCAGTGAGTTTTTTATTTTATTTTATTTTTTCTAGTTGAAGGTCAGAAGGTCAATCATTATCTGTAAACATTCGAGTGATATAAACAAGCTTTATTAGACGTTATGTAAATAAATTTATGAGCTTCCAGGAGTTTTATGTCCTTCATAATTTTAACCAGTACATAACTTTCCATATATTTCTTAATAAAGTCATTATAAGTATGACCAATCATATTATATCCTTTAGCATACGAGCAATGTATTTTTGTCACATAGAGATGCATAAGAACTCGAATTAATAATATTTAGGTTAAATTTAGTCTATTTGACTCTCTACTTGCACCAAAGTTGGTTTTGTGACATTAACTCCTGTATAAAACAGTTTCTTTTGGACATATGTAACAAAATTCTTCCCCACATTTTTTATTACTATGCAGCTGATATTTTTTTTTTATTACTCTCGTCTCTTTGTTGCAGTTTTCGATTGTTGTTTTTCTTCGGAAACAATGGAAGAAGAAGAATATAGGGATTACATGGATGGCATTGTGACACAACTTAAAAGTTATTTCCCAGACGCTTCAATAATGGTATTCAATTTCAGAGAGGATGAGAGTAACAGTCAAATTTCAGAAATTTTATTACAACATGGTATTACAGTCATGAATTACCCTGAACAATACGTAGGATGTCCTGTTCTTCCTTTTGAAACAGTACATCAATTCCTAAAAGCATGCGACAGTTGGCTCTCTTTAGGTACTCAACAAAATATTTTGCTAATGCACTGTGAAAGAGGAGGCTGGCCTGTTCTTGCTTACATGCTAGCAGGGCTTTTGTTATACAAGAAACAATATACTGGTGAAAAAAAGACTTTGGAACTGGTGTATGCACAGGCACCAAAAGAGTTGCTTAGTATGTTCTCTATTTTAGATCCTCAATCCTCTCATTTGAGATATCTTCATTATATATCAGAAAGAGGCAATGAGATTGAATGGCCTGCTTTGGATATTCCATATACTTTAGAATGCATAATCATTAGAGTAATTCCCGATTTCGACGGAAAAGGTGGTTGTAGACCACTAGTACGTGTCTATGGCCAAGACCCATTAATGCCAATTGGTAGAACTCCAAAGCTTCTTTTTTCAACTTTGAAAAAAGAAGAAAATGCTCAGTATTATAGACAGGTAATGTTTCTGTACTTTTCAAAATATGTGGTTTTAAGGATTTAATTGTGGACAATATTTCTGCAGTCTTTACTGCCATGCATTTATAACAACGACCTTAGTACTCTTGATATAGTTTCATAGAAATCATCTGTTTCCTTTGAGTTCACATGCCCCTAAATGGAGTGTCCCCTGTCCCAATTACATTTGAACTCTCCATATTTTTCTAGTATTAATTAAAAAAATTCATAATTAATGAATGTGACAAAGGATATGCTCTCCATTTGTTTTAAAGTTGTGTAAATGCTTATGTGGTCTGTGCAACTTCATGTGCAACGATACAGAAGGAACTTCTGCAACTAATACCTATCAATTTATGAACTGTATTGCAGACAGATGGTTTAGCTATAAAACTAGATGTTCAATGTTGTGTTCAAGGAGATGTAGTTCTTGAATGCATCCATGTTAATGAAGATTTGAGTCAGGAGGAGGTTGTGTTCAGGGTTATGTTTAACACAGCATTTATTCAATTAAAAAAGTTGGTGCTAGACAATCAACAAGTAGATGTTTTATGGAGGAACAAAGTTAATTTCCCTGAGAGTTTTATGGCAGAGGTAATCGTTACATCTTCTTACTCGATTTTTCTCCTTTTAGCTCCATTGTAGTTGAAAAATATTATTTCTGAATCAGGTACTCTTTTCAGACTTTGATGCGGTCTCCAGTGCCATTGACAAACCTGTACCTGTAGACAAAGAAGATGACAGTGCATCAGAATGGGGTTCTGCGGATGAGTTTTTTGAAGCAGAGGAAATCTTCAGTAATCCAGAATGGCACGATGGAGTAAGAAATAGTGATATTGTATCACCCACTGCACTTGATAATGACCAGGATCTGGATCTTATTACTAGCACACCACGAACAGGTATCGCAGACACTTCGGACATTTTCGCAAAGGAAGCTGCCAAAGTTCACGATTCATATGATACCATGGATAATCTTGAAACCACACTTGAAGAAATGGTTACTCCAAGAACTGGCGATTTCAACAATGACTTTACATTTGACGTTGATACGCAGACTAGGTCGCATTTGAATCTCTCAAGTGAAGGCATGCATCGTGTACCAGATACTGATATATCAACTCCAAGCTCAACCTTATATCCACAAGGGCCTTTTCCACTTACGTCTAATAATACGACCTCGTCTTCTACTCTATCCGGTGAGTTGCAAAATGTAACAGCCAAAGTATCAGCTCCTTCACCTCCGCTCCCTCCTCCCCCAATGCCGATATTTTCACCTTCTACAAAGTTGCATTCTCCTCCCAGTCCATCCACTATGGAAATTGTAACCAAAGCCCCTGTGCCACCACTTTCTCGACTTCTTTGGAGTAAAACTGACGTTCAATCATCAAAAGATCATGTGAAGGATTCTGATTTCAAATTTGATGTTTCCATAAATAACTCATCTGGAATATCAGAGACATGTACATCAGTTCCTCCTCCTGATAATGAAAAAGTTTCATTGCCATCTCATAGTATTTCACTATCACATCCAACCCCACCCACACCTCCACCTCCACCTCTACTTCAACATTTTGCTCGGACTCCTAAAGTGTCATCTGGGCCCCCGCTCCCACCCCCATTACCACCTTCACTCCGACCAGTGCATCATCAAAATTTACTTCAAACCCCTGAATCGAAAGTAAATGAAGAAATTTCGGAACCCACATCACCAACATTTGGAGTATGCATACTTCCATCTCCATGCACACATTCTGTATTAGGTGCTTCACCCCCATCCCCACCCTCGCTTGGACAATCACCTTCATTGTTGCATGTTGTAGTAAATCCACCACCTCCTCCGCCTCCACCTCCACCACACATACCGTCAACAATGGTGTCACCACCACTGCCACTCAGACAATCACCATCGCTATTGTCCACTGGAGTTGCTCCACCACCACCTCCTCCATCATCTATTACTATAACAAGAGATCCCTCTCCATTGCCACCACACATTCAATCAACAGTGGTTTCACCACCTCCTCCACCACCTCCTCCTCCACCTCCACTATCACCACACATTCAGCCAATAGTTTCATCACCTCCGCCACCGCCGATACCTCCATCTCTCATTTCACCACGGTCTTCCTCGGCCATGGTTTCTCTCATTTCTTCTCTACCTCCACCGCCTCCTACTCCACCACCTCCATCGCCTCATACTAGACTATCTCCACATCTCCCCGCCATAGAGGTTCCATATGACGGAGTTGGCTTTCAAGCAAGTCCACCATTGTCATCATCAGTACAACATGTTGAAATGTCACGTTTGCCGTTAAGTCAAGAAGGGAGTATCAATAAATTACCACCTCCACCTCCATTACCTCCAGAGGTTTGGGGAACTCCATCACCACATCCGGCACTTCAAATGCATATGAATTCTATGCATCCACCTTCACCTTCGTTACCACCATCACCTCCATTGCCACCACCACCACCTCCTCTTAGCAGAGATTCTAATAATTTAGCTTCACCACCACCTCCTCTTTCTCCTGGAAGGAAACCTCCATCGCTGTCACCAACATGTGAAAAGATTGAATTCCAATCCCAACCATCTCCATCGCATAGAAATCACAATGTAGGTCCACTGCCAGCACCACCACCACCACCTCCTCCTCTTGGTAAACAATCTCCAGCTCCATCTCTACCTCCAACACCTTCCGTTAGACATCCCGTAGCTTCATCTCCACCACCACCTCCAAGCATACACCATCTTACTCCTGTAGCTTCATCTACTGCTCCTCCATGCATAACTTCCATAGCTCCAGCTCCTCCACCACCACCACCTCCGAGCATAACTCTTGCAGCTCCAGCTCCACCACCACCTCCACCTCCACCTCCACCTCAAAGCATAACCCCCATTGTTCCAGCTCCACCACCTCCAAGCATTACTCCCATTGTTCCAGCTCCACCACCACCTCCAAGCATAATCCCCATAGCTCCAGCTCCACCACCACCTCCACCTCCAAGAATAACTCCCACAGCTCCAGCTCCATCACCACCTTCAAGCATAACCCTCATTGTTCCATCTCCACCACCACCTCCAAGCAAAAATCCCATTGTTCCAGCTCCACCCCCACCTCCAAGCATAATCCCCATAGCTCCAGCTCCACCACCACCACCACCACCTCCACCTCCAAGCATAACTCCCACTGTTCCAACTCCACCACCACCTCCAAGCATAACCTCCATTGCTCCAGCTCCATCTCCACCGCCACCTCCAAGCATAACCTCCATTGCTCCAGCTCCATCACCACCACCACCTCATCCAAGCATAACTCCTATAGCTCCAGCCCCACCACCACCGCCTCCAAACATACGCCCCCTACCTCCAGCTCCACCACCACCTCCAGGCATACACCCTATAGCTCTAGCTTCATCTCCACAACCACCACCTCCTCCAAGTGTACATGCTGTAGCTTCAGCTCCACCACCACCTCCTCCTCCAGGCACTCATCCAACAACTCTAGCTCCACCTCCACCACCACTTCCTCCAGGCACACACCCTATAGCTCCAGCTTCATCTCCACAACCACCAACTCCTCCAAGTGTACATGCCGTAGCTTCAGCTCCACCACCACCACCTCCTCCTCCAGGCACTCATCCAACAACTCCAGCTCCACCTCCACCACCACTTCCTCTGTGCATTCACCCCCCTGCTCCACCTCCTTTTCCAGGAACACAAACTGCAGCTCCACCTCCACCTCCACCACCATTTCATGGAGGGCATATGGGAGCTCCACAACCACCTCCTCTACCAGGAGGATGTAGTGGTGCTCCACCACCTCCTCCTCCACCAGGAGGCAGTAGAGGAGCTCCTCCACCACCTCCTCCACCTGGAGGACATGCTGGAGCTCCACCTCCACCACCACCTCCTTTAGGAGTGCATGGAGGAGGTCCACCACCGCCACCCCCTCCTGGTGGTCATGGAGGAGGTCCACCACCACCGCCACCTCCTGGAGGACGAGGAGCCCCACCACCTCCACCTCCTGGAGGACATGGTGCGCCCCCACCTCCACCTATGGGACGTGGGGGAGGACCTCCACCTCCACCTGGGGCTCCAGGTGCTCCATCTGCAAGAATTGGTAGTGGAATGGCTTCTAACTCCATGGGAAGAGGGCATGGACGATCAGCCGGTCTAGCAGCTCGAAAATCATCCTTAAAACCGCTGCATTGGGTCAAGGTATCGAGAGCCATGCAGGGAAGCCTGTGGGCAGAATTACAGAAACATGCAGATACTCACAGGTACCTTATGTGTTTAATAATGTTTATCCACACCATAGTTAAGACTTAAGATAGTTATAACTTGTTCTATTATATGATTTCTTTCTTCTGCAGGTGCTACTAAATCACTCTAATTTTTTACCAATGTATGGTAAAGTGTTAAGACCTTGTTTTGATATATTTCTAACATTTGATTAAAGTATTTTGATGCAGCACTTCAGAGTTTGATGTGTCAGAACTTGAGAGTTTGTTCTCAGCAGTGGTTAAGAAGCCAAATAGCTCAAAATCTGATGGGTCCAAGTCTCTGAATAAGTCTGATAAAGTTCACTTGGTAACCACTTTACACAATATGAATTGGTTGTTTAGTGTATTTGATGCCTTTTTGATTTGTTACTGTTAGAAGTAACCTTTTGCGTGAACTAAAATTTTATGGGTACACCAGCTCACCTCTTATACCTTCTCTTGTAGATAATCTGTGTGTGCATATGTGTGTGTGAAGAAGGATCCAAATGTTATGTTATAGCTTTTTGATTTACGTTACTCCGAATGTTACAAAATTTTGGTAATGTCTCACCTAGATTATGAGTATATTACAAAAAAAAAAGAAAAGAAAAAGAAAAAGAAAAGAAACTTGAGACTATTTTAAAATATCTAGCATCTTCAAAATTATAAATCAATATTAATCACTAAGACGTACATATTAACCATTAATTTGAAATATTAATTTTATTATATTAAAATATTTAAATGAGGCCAAATTATGTGAAAATGATCTTAAGTACGATATGGACATATTCACAAATTTTGGTAGTATTTTAGACAATGTGGCTCTAACTTTGTGAAAGTGATCTTCCCTGTTAAGTATGATATGGACATATTCTTCTACATGAAGAAGAATACGTGACAACTTTCTATTGAAGCATCTGCAGAAATTTGTGTTACATTATTCCAAATTGTACAAAATTTTAGTGATGTCTACTTTGAAATATCATTTCATTTCTAAAAATAATGAGAGTATTAGAAATATCTAAGCTCTTTAAAATTATTAGTCAAAACTAACCATTAAAATATACATTTTGACCGTGGATTCGAATTATATATTTTATTATATTACAAACAGTCAAATTAGCATAGTTTTTTTGAAAATGATCTTAAATGCGGTAACATATTCATAAAATTTTGTAGCCTTTGATATATCATGACTTAAAATACCTACATTGGCGCTTTTTGGTGATCAAAAATGTGTTCCATGAGTCCTTCCCCATATATGAAGGGATCCATGACATTTATTTGCAGCGCTTATTTTAACACTTCTATAAATTTTGAGCTGTGTTATTCCAAAGTTACAAAATTTTGGCGATGTCTAATCTTTGCTACGAATTTCACTTTTTTTAATACATAAAATAAGACTTTTTAAAATGTCTAACCTTTTCAAAACTACAACTCAATATTAATCGTTGACACATGCATTTTTACCGTTGATTTGAAATATTAATATTATCGTATTACAAATATTCAAATAAGTTCAAATTTTGTGAACATGATCTTAAATAGGATACGAACATGTTCACAAAATTTGTAGCATTTACAATAACACAATTCAAAATGTTATAAAGGCTAAAGGGGTGCCACATGAAGAATGTCATGGATTCTTCATCCTACATGAAGAATGATCCATATGACCTTTCTTATAGCACCTCTTTAACACCATTATAGAATTTGAGTACCGTTATTAAGAAGCGTAACAATTTTTTGTGATGTCTAATTTATGTTTTAAATTACATTTCTACAAAAAATGCTATCATTTGAAAATTTTAGTCTTTTCAAAATTATTAGTCAATATTAACCGTAAAATAATGTATTTAAACCATGGGTTTGAAAAATTAATTTCATTATATGATAGATATTCAAATACATACAAATTTTATGACAATAATCATAAGTATGATAAAATCACATTCACATGATTTAGTAGCATTTGAGATAACCTAATTCAAATTTTAATAGAATGTTCAACGGGTGTTAAAAGTTAGGGGTGTCATAAATCCTTCATCTTGTATGAATAAGGACCCATGATACCAATTTTTCAAAGCACCTCTTTAGCACATCTATAGAAATTTAAGTTACATTGTTCCAAATATTATGATATTTTGGCGATGTCTTATCTATCTGTTTTATAATAGTATTTGTATACTCAATGAGATCATTTTGAAATATATAGCATCTTCATAATTATAAGTCAATGTTAGCCGTTAAAACATATATTTTAGTAAGGATATTAATCTCGTGATATTACAAATATTCGAACATGCCAAATTTTGTGAAGATGATATTAAGTATGATATTGTCATATTCACAAAATTTAGTTGAATTTGAAATAGCGTGGTTCAAAAATTCTATAGGTGTGCTAAAGGGGTGCACAAAATACGGGGTGCACAATATAAGAAGTCATGGATTCTTTATCCTACATAAAAAATAATCCATATGGCCTTTTTTGTAGTACAACTTTGACGCCACTATAAAATTTGAGGTTTGTTTAGAAAGTGTAACGATTTTTTTTGGATGTCTGATTTACGTTTTTAAATTATATTTATATAGTAAATGCGATCATAAAAAATATATAGCCTTTTCAAAATTGTTAGTCAATATCAACTGTTAAAGCATGTTTTTGACCGTTGATTTGAAAAATTAATTTCATTATATAACAAATATATACAAATTAGGTGAAAATAATGATATAGTCACATTCACATAATTTAGTAGCATTTGTTATAACATAATTTAAAATTTTACAGGATGCTCAATGGGTGTTAAAAATTAGGGGTGTCTTATCAATGAATAATGACCCATATGTTATAAGTATGGTAAAAAAAGGATCAAGTTTTACAAAATCCTTCTGTATGAATAACGACCCGTAATACCAATTTTTCGTAGCGCCTCTTTAATACATCTATAGAAATTTAAGTAACATTGTTCCAAATATTATGAAATTTTGCTAATGTCTTATTTATATTATAATATTATTTGTATGCTAAATGAGTTCATTTTGAAATATGTAGCATCTTCATAATTATAAGTCAATATTACTTGTCAGAACGTATATTTTATGAACATGAGTATGATATGAACATGTTCACGAAACTTAGGTGAATTTGAGATAGCATGACTTGAAGGTTCTACGGGCGTGCTAGATAGGTGCACCAAATAGAGGTGTCGTGGATCTTCTCCTATATGAAGGAGGAACCATGATACCCCATTTTTGTAGCATCTCTTCAGCACTTGTATGGATTTTTGAGTTACATTATTTCAATTGTTACCACATTTTGGTGATGTCTAATCTGTACAAATTGGACCATTTCAAAATTTCATGTCTCTTCAAAATTATAAGTTGGAGTTAAGCGTTGGAAGTTACATTTCAATCATTGATTTGAAATACTAATTTCATTATGTTCAAAATATTCAAAAGAGCTCAAATTTTGGTAAGATGATTTGAAATAAGATAGAAAAATGTTTACAAAATTTAATAAAATTTGAGATATAGTGACTGTAGAGTGCTAAAGGGGTGCCACCTAATAGGGGTGTCATGTATCCTTCCTCCTATATGAAGTAGGATCCATAACATCTCTACCAAATTTTGAGCTAGGTTATTTCAAATGTCGCAAAATTTTAGTGAACTATAATCTACGCTATGAATATCATTTCTAAAAAGGGGAAAAAATCAAGATAAAAAAAAATATCTAACATATTCAAAAGTACAAGTTAATATTAATCGTTAAAACGTACCGTTTAACCGTTGATTTGAAAATTTAATTTAATTATGTTCAAATATTCAATGGGTCCAAATTTTATGAAGATGGTCTTAATTATGATACAAACATATTTACAAAATTTTATTGCATTTGAGTTGCCGTGACTCAAAATTCTATATAAATGCTAAATAGGTGCTACAAAATAGGGGTTTCATGGATTCTACACACATTGATTGGCTGCAAACCAACTTAGGATACCTCTAATGATTGATGTAGTTGGTCGTGTATGTGATGTTCATCGACAAGATTGCACTAGCTATAGGAGCGAATCCATGATTATATTTGAGAGGGGTTGCAATATGAATAATGACAAATCATCCATCAAAAAAATTATACTGATATACCAAAGTTTATTCCATTTTATCATACAAAAAGTTACTTTGACTATAATTGTTTCAATTATAATTGTTCACGTTGAGATTTCATAGATTGAAATCTTTGCATAATGACTTCGTTGTCAATTTCTTGGAAAATGTCTTTTCTCAATGTATGTAACTAGACAAGCATTACGCCAATCATCTTTCATACGACTACGTAACCAATTCTTAACAATTTTTATTGTAGAGAAAGCTCTTTCAACGGTTGCAGTCGCTACTAGTAAAGTCAATGCCAATATGATGAATTTGTATACAAATGAGTAAAATGTCCTTTTCTCTCAACCATTTTCTTGCAAGAGTAGTAATGTCTTTAACAGTCAAAAATTCATCATTTGAACGCATCTTTACTAGTAATAACGAGAGTACCCGAATTTGGTCCGTGCGTATATTTAATTTTGTCCCCCAAATTACCCTCTGTCATCTATGCACTATTCCACGTCCTTACCATTCACATTTCCAAAGTTATCATTCCTTATTATCCATCAATTTTCTTATCTTTTATAATTCAACTCAAAAGTTCAAATTTGCAAAGAAAGCTCGACTTTAGAATCATGAAAGTGAAGTACTCTGCACACCAGAATTGCAGAAAACTATAGGAATGCATCATGAAGCATTTTCCAAATTACCATTTCGATTTGAGTTTTCAAAATTTCAGCCATCGTTTCGTTTTCTGCGCCCCAGTTGCATTTACCATGTTCGAAAAACTGAGGAACAAATCAGTTTTTTTATTCGATTTGAGCTTCTTAAATATTTGTGCAAATTTCAAAATGTAAATTTCAAGTTGCATATGGTGGGTAATAGTACTATCACGGTGGTAGTATGGTAGGTGAGGTTGATGTTATTTTCGTCTTGAATGAACCAAAAAATATATAAGAGGAGACGGTTTATCTTTTATAGAAAAAATATGTGTATAATTAGTGAAATATGTTTAACACTTCAATTAATCAGTCTGTTCTATGGTTGGAAAGAGATTTAGAAAGTATTTCCATTGAATTATGAGTATTATGTACATACTATAAAATTAAAAATTGCAAGTAGGTAATTGTAACTTAATTCGTTGACTACTTTGGCTCATATAACATCATTTGTGTTAAAGAATATACCAAAAAATATGAGATTTTGATGAATGTTTGTTGGTAGAGGAGATCAATAAGGAATTGTGTCATAGCTATATGTTTATCATGTATGATATAAATTACTTTGGTGGTTCTTCAAATTTGGAATAATGTGAGTGCTAACCATGGCATGGAAGACAGTAGATTTTCAAGTCATGGACTAACACAACACTGCTAAGTGCAACATAATGATATTATTATTAAAGTGTGATGTCTCAGTAAGTGAAAGATACACGGTGTCAACATAAGATTTTACATTAGTGAAAATATGATGTATCTTTAATCGAGTTGTGGTTTTCGGGGAGATGTAGAAATGACACATTCAGATTTATTTTATAATTTTTTTAATCACAACTCTATTGTAGTCAGCGAATAAGAATCCCTTTCCAATATAACAACATGCTCATATAACTTTTTCAATGTTATTCTTACAAATCTCTAATATCTTATATTTTATATTTCGGTAAGTAATCCTAAATTTGTCCATAAGTAACTCTGGATTTGTCAGTTATTTTTGTTTTAAACTTATGTCCAACACTATGCATTAAAGTTCTATATAATAGATAATGCTCCTTTAGTGGTAGAATAGGAAAAAAATTGCAACCACCTAAAAGAATCAGACGAGGTTCTCATACTTAATTCAAACCATTTAAAAGCTTTTAAAACAACTAGCAACCATGTTCAAGTGCTTGATCTTTATAATTTCTAAAACGTAAGCTCTTTTTATCCTAAATATCAAACTCAACCACTATTAATAAAAAAAAGATAAATAATCATTTAATAGCTAACACAACCTTCTGGTGTGAACTTTGGAAGCTGTGAAAGCCCTGATTAGAAATATTGGTTAAATTTTTTCTTTAGGACTTAAAACCTGTTATTTTTCATTCATAAATTTAATAGTGATTAATACTAGGATGTTTCACCAACTGCATTTTTGTACAGCTGTTGCATTGTGAAATATCACATTTTCTTAACATTCGATGTTTGTAAAGACTTGCATATTTTTTTTGTTTTTGGTGCATGATAACATTGACTTATGGATGAGTTTTAAATGTGATATTTTGTACTATTTAAGTATATATTATTGTTTCATTCCTAAGGATTATATAGGGTTTAAAAATTGGCTATAAGTTTTTAATAACATCATAAATAAGAACATACACACTGAGAATGCTGTGTCGCTTCCATTGGCTTATGCATCCAGACAAAATCTTAAAGAAGTTGTTGTCAATGAATATGAAAGAAACCCTTGAGAAATGAAAGAAATTGCTTAGGAAATGGGTCTCCAACTCTAGCCAAAAATATGCATTTTGGTTGTTTCATCATATCATTTTTGTTCTAATGTTACCATGATGATTGTTGATTCATTTGGTTAGTGATGCTGATTTGAATCTTTTGTAGCATGTACCATTATGTTTGGTTTTCACTGTAATTTTGTGAAATGGTTTTGATAGCATGTATGTTAGGATTCTTGAGTCACGATCAAACCCTTCAGAACTCTTTTTCAAAGAATATTTCCAAATAAAAGTTGAAAGCATTCTTTTAAAATTGTTACAACTTCTATAAAGATATATTGTGGTTATACAAGCATGCATTTCGCGTACTGCTATACTAGTATCTATAACGTAAGTTTCAAGTTGATTCTCAAGTATCACAATATCATAAGTAGAAAAATCTTTCGGATAAAATCGAGCAAAATTAAGCAACTTTATAATGTTGAAAGCAGAATGAGTCAATTGGATTAAGACTTCTCATACACAAAAGCAACTCACTATTTTGCTTCGTAAAACGGTTGTTTAGTTTTGGAAATTGTTAATTTGTAACGCTGTTGCAAACTTCAACTCGTAATTTTTTTAGCTTTACGTTTTGAATGTTTACAAGCTACATGCTTATCATCCATATTAGATACAACAATTTCATCCAAAGAACAAAATACACTTCCTCTAACGAAGGTTTCCATTTCTCAATCGTTACATCTCTCTTGTAGGTGTTTTTTGTTATTTCTACTAAATTCAACACATTTTCAATCTTTTGATATTTTATTTTGCAATATTAATGACAAGTCATTAGTTATGCCTAGGATATTCTTCATCAAGTGCATGGTAAACACGGAATCATATGAGTGCATTATCGCTAGCAAAACTTATGCGTCAAGCTTTTGTTCTCCGTCATCCATAATAATTTCTAGCCTTACGCACAAAAGAGAACATAGCAATAAGTCTAATAAGTGCACCATAGTGTGATCCACATCGAGTATTGCTTAGTCGTTGTAAACTTGTTTCATGGTTCTACCCTTTTCCTGTAAAAATCTCTCCTTTAGTCAACGCTTCAAGTACCTTTTCATGTTGTTTAGCTAAGAGAATATATTTTCTTTTGCAACCAACAATATTCATCGTTCTTGAAGTTATTTCAAAAAGAAACTTAACTTGAGCATGATTTCTTGCAACATAAGCAAGAGCAAATAGAAGTTGATGGAAAAAACAATGGATATAAAAAGCAGAAGGATTCTCATTTAAAATAAATGTTTTTAAATCTACAAGTTCATCTTGATGTTAGCTGCTCTATCATAGCCTTGACCGCGCAAACTTGATATGCTTAACTATGGCAAGATAATATATTTTCAATAGAATTCTTTAGAGATAGAGATGTTGTATTAGCTACATGTTCAATGCCAATGAAGCGCTTAACTTTCATTCTTTTTTGCTTACATAGATCAAAACAACGACCCTTTTGTTCCTTCATTGATATGCCATGAGATTCATCAACCAGTAGAGTAATGGATGATTTGCCAATATCCATGATAATAACATCAGTTGTTTCAGTAGCGGTAACAATGCATATGTCCTTCTGAATATTTGATGAAATCAATTGAGAGTTTCCACGAGCATTTTCAAACGACACTCTTAATTTCTTAATCATGGTCAACAAGAAAGTGAATAACTCCTAAGTAATTCCTTTATTGATTGGTGATTTAGATCCATCATGACCATGAAATGGCAAACCAATAGGAATCGAACACAATCTATAGCAATAGCCAATCAAGTTCTATATGCAATTTTGCATTTACCTGTATTACTAGTAAATAAAGATGAAATACTTGTCGCAAGCTTTTGAGTCATGAGATCTGAATATTGTTTTTTCGATTGGTTGTGGACACTATTATGTTTTCCAACATGTAGATCATTTTTTTTCAATTTCGAAAACCAACATTAACAAATACATCATCTCCACCTTGGTTACTTTTAGGTTTGAAATGATAACAACAAAAACAATGCACTCAATCTTTGGCTATACCATACTCCAACCAATTAGTATGTTGTTCAAACCATCCTTACTCGATGCATCCATCGTGACCGTTTGAGGAAAATCAGGATGGAAAGGTTGACAAGGACCTTTTTGTAAGTATGATTGTTGAACACAATCTTTATCATTTGGATTATAACTCCACTTAGAACATCGTAGACCCAGGTCCAAGGAAGATCTTCATAATTGATCTCAACACAGATCTTTTTTCATAATATTATTATGTGCATCTTCAGTCAAGGACAAAACCGATTCATTTATCGTGCATTAGTAACAAATTTGTCCATTAAGAATGTTATAATAAAACCTTAGTAATTTATAAACTGCAACGTCAAATTTTATGGACAAAATTATGTTCATTTTAAAACTTGTTAAAAATAGTTCATGAAAAAGTTAACAACAATTTTACCGAACTATATTTTACAATTAGAGCAACAATTACAGAACTATATAAGTAGCAAACTCTCTACTGTTAATCCACTTTATCAATTACTGCATTTTTGTATGCATAAACACTATGGAGATTCTGAATTAGGAAATTAAATTTGAGATTAATACATAGTTGAGAGTAGCAACAACAATTAGAGTACCGGAGGAGAATTGCAAAGCAGTCAAATGATTTTGAAAAAAAATCTAGAATTTGTAAGTTTAGGTATTTGCGTTTTGAATGGTGGAATTTATGAGAGGGAGGGAGGAAAGATGGATATGTACTGTTGTGCTAGAGTAGAATTGTAATTTTGCTAATGAAACCCTGTAATTTCTATAAATTGAGAGCGGTTTAATTTTCAATTTTGACGCCCTTGGTGCAAATTTATAAAAATTGAGAGGGGTCAGCTAACCCCCCGGTCTAAATCACTCCATTGTAAAATTGGGAATGTTTGTTTTTCAATTCCTTGGACGAAACATGAGACTTCAAAATATATGAATGTCTATCCGTTTAAATTTTGGTGGTGGTAAAATATCAATTCATTTAACCATCCTGATATTATATATGTTCACCAACCATTATGTTGGTGACTGTTTTTAAGTAACATATTTAATCTTATGCACTGGAAATTTCTAACAACTTTAACGTGATTGATTCTGCATCCTTCATTTCTTTATGTATAACAAGGAATTACTGAAGCCATGCCGACACTGATGTTATAAACTCATATGGTTGAAATCAAAACACTATTTTTCAATTACTTGATTTCACAACTTCAGCAATATTATAAAAGTGGAGCAGAACCCAATGCACAAGGCTAGGGCTGTTATGGTAATTGATTACCGTTACCATTTTGTAAATACCGTTACCGTACCATTTTTACTGGTAAACTAAAATTGTTTATCGTTACCGATTGACTGGTATACCGATAAAATGGTAACCGTTACACCGGTAATGGTAAATTACTGTTTGTCTACAAAAATAATAAGTTGATATATTTTTACACTGAACGACGCTTCATTATATATCTCATTGGGTCACTTAATAAAGGACATAGAAAAGAAGTGTATTTATCATCATTTGAGTTGAATTACTGATATAAATTGAACTATTTTCTTGCTTTTAAATGTCCGTAATACAACATCTTACATAAATATCAATGTATTATGAACGGACTGGTAAATTACCGTTACCGTTGGTTTTGAAAAAAATTACCGATGTTTTACCGTAGAAAATGTTAAATTTACCGTTACCATACCGATTATACTGGTATACCGACTTTACTTCAAAATGGTAACTGATTGACTGGTAATGGTATGGTTACGGTAAATTTACTGCTACCATAACAGTCCTACACAAGGCTACCGGTTATACAAGGATCTAGGGAGACGTCAACAAATTTTACACCGATTGCCTATGTTTGCTCTTAAATATGGCTCTTTCTAAGCTAGCCGTTATGAGATCATATATCAGTCGATGTGCAGAAATATGCGTAGTATATGTTTTGCTAAATGGACATCAGATTCGGTCATAGCCTTAATTGTTATTAGTTGTCATGATAGTTCTATTTGTGGCAATAATGCTACTTCTTATATGCCGGTTGGCACTTTTTCTTGGTTTTTTCCTTTACTTGGTTTGGAAGCCAAGTCAACTATCTCCTTGTCAGGTAATTCAACCAACTTCAACTATCATAAAAGCACCAAACCATTTCAAGTTTAAATCATCCATTTCTATTCTAGATTTAATTCCACCTGTGTTTAAGAAAAGAGGGAAGAAGAGTGTGTTGAGTGTGCACTATCGAATGTGTGTTGTTCCTCCTATTATGCGATAGAGAGGGAGGGAGGGAGCATGTTTAATTCAATTTGAAGAGCTAAAACAAGATTCACAGACCAGGATTGTCAATGTTCGCTCTTTAAATATAGCTCTGTCTAAGCTGGCCGTCTTGAAATCGTATATCAGTCGATGTGCAGAAATACGCGTAGTAAATATTTTACTAAATGGACATCAGATTCATTCATAACCCTAAATGTAATTAGTTGTCATGATAGTTGTATTTGTGGCAATAAAGCTACTTACTATATGCTTGTAGGCACTTTTTTCTTGGTTTTTCCTTTACTTGGTTTGGAGGCCAAATCAACTATCTCCTTCTCAGGTAAATCAACCAACTTCAACTATCATAAAAGCACCTAACCATTTTAAGTTTAAATCCTCCATTTCTATTCTTTAATTCACTTGTTTAAGAAAAGAGGGAGGACGAGTGTGTGAGTGTGCGCTATCGCTTGTGTGTTGTCTCCCCTATTATGTGTGTGTGAGAGAGGAAGCATGTATAATTCAATTTGAAGTGCTAAAACAAGATTAGCAGACAAGGATTGCTTTTCAATGGCCAACCGAACATCAGATGGATTTTGGAGCAATGCTTCCTGAGTTCCAACTAGTTTTTTCCTGATAGAGTTTGAGTGCTTTTTTCACCAAAAGCTTCTCTACCCACTTCCTTACTTCATTCTTAGTGTTTTTAAGTTTCCATCGAAGAATAAACATGGGGTTACCAAATGTATGTTTGTTCCAGCCCTTCAAGAAAATAATGTTGAAGCACTATGATTTAGCTAACTATTGAAAAAATTAAAAGAGGGAGGACTTTTCGTGACATCTTCCAATCAAAGTATAATTGGGCAATGGTCAGAGATAACAGGAAGGGAAATAAAATATTGGATGTTGGACCATCTATTGAGTTGAAGATTATAAAATGACTTGTCAATATTAAAGTTTGTATGCCACTCTTGCTTTTATTGTTCCAGTATAATTGGCACCATAAGAAGGTGTATAAGAATGAGGTTAGAAAGTTAGTGGCATGATTGAGAGGAGCTATATCTTTAAGTGACAAATGAGCGCCACCAGAATTATCATGAGCATGCAGCATACTGTTAAAATGACCAATACAGATCCATGGAAAGGTAGAAGAAGCAAGAGAGGGAAGGATGTCAAGGAAGCTTTACCTAGCTAAAAAATGTTTATCAGCATCAACGAAAGTGGCAATGAAGGTAGAGTTAGAAAATGTGTGGTGAGCTTTGATATGTATGAATTGCCAATAAAACTGAGGAGCTGTGATAGAAAAACATGTTGGATTCCATAAAAGCATGATTCTACCATATGGAGCATGTTTAAGCTTGTGCATCATGTGCCAAGAAGGGGTAATTAGGTCGGCACGCTTTATGGTATTATCCATGTTAAGTTTTGTTTCACATATAGCTATCATCTTTAGCTCTTGATAAATGGAACAAAATGAAAAACAGTGCTGTAGGCTTGCAGCTAATTTTTAATATATTCAATGTGGGTAGGGCTTGAATCTGAAAAGAAGGTCAACTTTTAAGTTTGGGCAATGAAGGAGAATAAATTTGCGCCAAATACAATGCATTTACTAAAAACAAAGGCATCAAAAGATGATTCACGGTTGCATACGGTTCTTAATAATATGTAGTCACATAACAGATGAACATAACCTTCTTGGGCATAACAAGAGTAATGTTGAGAATCGCAGGTCTAATCAAATCATTTAAAGCAGAAACAGGCACTACGGCATGTTATCATATAATTCGATCTTGATATACAATTATTCATCTTTTTAAAATCTTAGGTCAGAGATGTACTATTTGTGGAAGGTAAGAAATGGTAGTACAACATAAGAAATGGTAGTATGTTAATAAAAACAAAGATTGTTATAGTTACTAGTGGTTGAAAGTTCACAAGAACAAGAAGTTCTAGATTCTTCTGAAGCTACACCAAAGAATGAAGAATAAGAACAAATTGAGTCTTCAATACCAAAAGTTTGATGGTCAACCCATGAGAAGAAAGAATTGATTTTATTTTGAGCACATTGTGAGATGCAAAGAACCACCAGCGCTCCACAAGGCTATTCAAAAGCAAGAAGTTATTTAGTGGATAACAACAATACAAGAAGAAATTGAAGCTCTTCATAAAAATAAAACTTGGGTACTTATTCAACTTCCGCAAGGAAGAAAAGACTTGTGGTCTTCAACTTCCATGGTTTGTTGATTCAATTAGTTTGGAATTTTCTCCACGTGAAATTCTTGTGTTCGTTTATATTTGCTGTTTCTTGTTATTTCTACTTTTGTTGTTATTTGTGCTTTGGTGCTGCAACTAAAATTCTTAACAATATTTATGATGGAAAATCTAGATATCTCATTCAATTGTTTGATTTTTGTTCTGACATTTCATTTCCATCGAATCATTAAGTACTAAAAGACTACTAATAACTTATGTTACTCACTTTAAAAATGATTCCCTACAGATGGACATGAGGAGGGCAAACAACACGGAAATTATGTTGACCAAAATCAAGATGCCTTTGCCTGATATGATGGTAAGTTATGTATACACACGTACAGATACATACATACGTACACACACACAGAGAGAGACACACACACACACACACAAATGTACTTCACTTTATATTTTTTGACTTGTTTGCGTTTGCACATTTTATTTTTGCAATAATGGTCATGAATTATTTTATTGTAAATGAGAATGATAATCTTATTGTAAACGAGCATGATAATCGACCTGCTCTCTATATATTTGCTACTGGAACTATGCAACAGATAATATTTTTCATATATCTTCTTGATTTTAACTTGAATTTCCAAACTGCCATGGTTGATGCGTTTTTATGTACTGCCAACTGAATCTGAATTCTGTATGAGACTATCATATTTTTTTTTGTTTCTTTCATAGAATGCTGCTCTAGCATTAGACGATTCTGTACTAGATGCTGATCAAGTGGAAAACCTAATCAAGTTTTGCCCAACGAAAGAAGAGATGGAACTTCTCAAGGTACGTGA
This sequence comes from Allium fistulosum, assembly GCA_030737815.1. NCBI lineage: Eukaryota > Viridiplantae > Streptophyta > Magnoliopsida > Asparagales > Amaryllidaceae > Allium > Allium fistulosum. The sequence continues at coordinate 1,329,971,169 of CM060902.1, read as the reverse complement.
GTATAGATGTTTCACATCAAATTTCTCTCATAAGCATTTTCGTTCTTTGTTATTGGTTGCACTTTTTATCTATTAGAACTACACGGGGGACAAAGAAAATCTTGGAAAATGTGAGCAGGTAATTTTCAATTTTTCAAGTACAATTTGCTGCAGTACTATTTTAACTTGTAGGGTCCTTGATACCTTCCATACTAGAATCATGGTTCGCGGTTAACTTTCATTGAAAAATAAACTTAAAAAGTATGGTAATGATGTTTGATCGTCTTCAACACGCTCATCATTTTGTTTCCAACTTTTTAAAAGCAGAAACACTTCTAATTTTGGCTGCCAATGGAACCCTATGTCCCTTTAAACAAATCCTTAGATTCCTTGACCATCTTGATCTGAATGCACTGATTGGGTCAGTCGATCAGATTGCATAAATAGTTTTGGATGGGCTTGAGTGTCAGATTAATCTTGAGCCTGTTTGGCCATTCAATTGGGAGTATTTTATTTCCGGATTACTTGTTTAGTTTTGTAGAATATTTCTTCACCTATGTGATAAAGTATAACTTCCCTTGATTTTGTATTTTTTTTCCTCTTCAGTTCTTTCTGGAATTGATGAAAGTTCCAAGGGTAGAATCAAAGTTAAGAGTATTTTGTTTCAAAATCCAGTTTCGCGCACAGGTAATATAGAACTTATGCTCAGTTTTAAAATTATAGTTCAGTATCAATCTTGCTACTATTATTCCAAGTTTCAATATTATTACAAGTCCCTCTGGTTTTACCTTTGCAACTGACGTGTCATATGTCATTACAAAGGGAGAATTAAACATATTAACCCCGTTTTAAAGCATTTGAAACATATGGAAGACCTGCAAATGAATGTTCTGGACCAGATTACTAATATGAAGAAAAAAAGACGACGCAATCATTTGGAAAACCTATATATACTTGTTTTATTCTTTACAAGCAGATGGGGAATAAGAATAATTGCAAATGACCCAGTTTTTTGCATTATGCAGATAACAGATATTAGAAAGAGTTTGCACACTGTTAATGCTGCTTGTGAAGAGGTAGGCTTTTATGCATATTCCTCCACACTTGTGCTTTCAATGCTGTAACTTGTGCTTGAATATTGATCCCTGTTCTAAATATCGATCATGGTGATTTTTCTGTAATAATTTGCTTATGTAACAGGTCCGGAACTCTGAGAAATTAAAGGAGATAATGAAAAAAATCCTTTATCTTGGAAATACATTAAACCAAGGAACTGCAAGAGGTGACAATATAAGAAGTTTTCCATGCAGTACCATGCACACTAAGAAATTATGTTAACAGCATTTTGCCTGCACAGGTTCTGCTGTTGGTTTTAGGCTGGATAGTCTTCTGAAATTAACTGATACCCGTGCTACTAACAATAAGATGACACTCATGCACTATCTCTGTAAAGTATGTATTTTATCTCTGAAACCTCCACGTATCCGTTTGCAGTTTTCTTGAGTATTGGTTTTGCTTATATATACGTAACTAATGAATCCTTTTTACACATCGCTTTGCATATGAAATCCTAGATGAATGTGGTCAATTATTCAGGGTTGAAACACTCATCTGATAGGGCCGCATGTAATAGAATCAATAGATCAAAAATTTATATCCAAAAAAAGGGGAAAAAAAAGAACTCAATGTCTCCAAATATGTTTCAAGGAAACAAATGACCTAGGAGCATAAATGGCCAACCTAACTTTGTTATTTATCATGACTTAATTAAACAAGGTATACATTGTAAATTTATTTGTATCTTTGTGCAAATTGCACCATGACTGTGACATTTTTCTATTAATCAAATGTCCTTTGATGCTTTATTACTGAATCTAATATTTGGAGTATGTTCAAACAGGTTCTTGCCTCAAAGTCACCTGAGCTCCTTGACTTTCACGAGGACCTCATAAATCTGGAAGCAGCTTCAAAGGTTATAAATATATATTACTTTTAATTTTGATAGATAGCACGTTACCTTTTGCATGATATATTTTGCATGCATATGCAGATACAATTGAAGGCTTTAGCTGAAGAACAGCAAGCTATCGTTAAAGGACTAGAAAAGGTTGAGCTTGAGTTGTCTGCATCAGAAAGAGATGGTCCAGTATCAGAAGTTTTCCGTAAGGTATATCAATTATTATTGTTTTGCAATTGATTATGTCTAATGTGTTACTATCTTTTTAGTTCTTGCTTCTATTTTATTATCACAATAATTCTTATATGCATTTGACTTCAGACTTTGAAAGAGTTTACCGCTGTTGCTGGAGCTGACGTGCAATCAGTAACTTCACTGTATACTGAAGTGGTAGGATAACCATAATCATATTCACGGTTTATGTTCATCTCAATTTCGATGAATCTAATATGATGTTTGTACATAGCCGTCGAGACACTATACACTAAGAATCTTTTTTTTTAATAATCTTAATATGTTGTAGGGTAAAAGTTCAGATGCTCTAGCCCTATATTTTGGGGAAGATCCTACCAAATGTCCCTTTGAACAAGGTAATCCTTGCTCCTTTTCTTGTCACAACAAACCATGATAACATTGAAGAGATCAGTGCTAGCGTAGACTTTGTTGTTTAATATTCCACCTGTTATGGTATTATATCAATGCATAATCTTTTTCTCCTTTGCTCATAATAAGTAAAGACAACTTCAGGAAGAAACCATTTACTTTCACCTTTTTTTTTATCGTTACTCATAAGTGGTGGCAATAAATGACTGCAGTGGTGACCACCATCCTAAACTTCGTTCGTTTGTTTCGCAAAGCACATGAAGAGAACTGCAAGGAGGCAGAACTTGAGAAGAAAAAGGCACAGAAAGAAGCTGAAGCAGAGAAGACTAAAGCGAAAAGCCCAATGAAGAAAAGCGCAGAAAGAAGCTAAAGCAGAGAAGATTAAAGCGAGAGAAAAAGCCCAATGAAGAAAGCGCTAATTGACCTCTAATCAGTTACTAAAACCTGCTAACATTAACACAATACTTTGGCAATACCAACACAAACGTCCTTGTGCTGACAAAGCATAGCATCTGAAGTGCCGCTTCCGATGCCTGCTGTTATGCTTATGAAGGGCCAAATCAGAATGTCGGTCGAGAGAAAAATGAATTTACATAGAGTTGACAATATGGCATATATACAAATGGTAAAAGTTTAGTATGCGTGATTATGCCACTAAAATCTACAGTTTTCCTCATTATCAGACTCGTCTGATTTTTGTTTTTGTATTTGCATGTACAGGTGTTTTCAAGAGCTGTTGATCCTGTGAATTGTTGCGTACAGTCTAACACATACCATCTTCTTGTATATTTGAGATTATTTATAGGGTAGATATATACAAATCAGGACTAGGATTTTGTATGTAGATGTAAAAATTGTAATTTTCACGACAAGATCTCCGAATTTAGTCAGTGTTTTTGTACTTATCTTTAGCTTTCCATTGTTTCCAGGATGATGTAAAGTTACTTTAGTACAATATTGTTCCATTATCCATTATCCCTCTTTTTGTGGGCCTTAGTTAATAATATACTTGAACATGAATATGTTCATCTTTTCAGTCTCATACTTTATATCTTTTGAAGCATTGATGTTCTCCTTTCATCAGCGGTCTGCAGTACTTTAAAAGTTTTTTGGGAATTTAGCTTTATAGTTCTTATCAAAGGCAGAGTCATTCTATACGCATGCTGCTTGTCCCTTTGCAAGGCATCGTATCTTGTGCATATGTGTTTTCCCCAAAATTATAAAGAGAGAGAAATTGAAATCATGGCTAGTAATAACTAACATGATAAATATTATCATTGTGTACATTATAAACCCTGTACATCTCTGTAGTGTCCTTGAAAGAAAAAGGAAAAAACCATGGAAATTCATAGACGTGGAGACACTTGTATGAGACACTTGTATGGTTGTCTATAGTAGAAAAATAAAGCTTCAAACTTGTCCCTTCTCTTCTGGTTCATATTCAACCCGAAACTCCGATTTACAGCTCTTGTAAAACAAGCATCCAGTTATAATCTCAATCGCTACCATAACCGAATGAATATAAGCAATAGTAAACGCCTCAGAAAACATAGTAAAATTCAAGCTCTTGGAGGCATTGTAAACTCTCATCACTCTATACTGAAACAGTGCTTCTGCAGCAATCATACCCAAATTGCAAGGCAAAGCAATCTGAATTGCAACTGCAAATTTACCTCTTATAAGATTCCAAGCTTTGACTAATACAGAAACATATCCGTCACATTTCTCCATTGCAGACACAATAATTGCCATGTTGCATATCACAATAGAGTTTGCAATCGCTATAGAGTAAAGTATTATGCTAACAAAATACATCAAATTAGTAGAAAAGCCTATGAAAGTTAGACTATTGAAGACCAAGAAAACAAAAGCAAAAATTGTAGCATTGATGGAGAGGATTAGACATAAGTTGAAAATATGAGTTGTTAAAATAGGAAAGAAGAAAGCAAGAGAAGAAAACGAGAGTTGAGTTCTCTTACAAGGAGGATATTCACGAGTAATATCAGCTATGGATGCTTTAGCTAGAGTTAGAAAAGTTAGAGTGAATGGAAGAGTAAAGATAAGTGAAAACAGTGTTTGAGAAAGCATATTGTTGAAAATTGTGAAGGGTTGAGAATTTACAGGGAAGGATGAAGCTTGAAACAGAGAGCAAAAACGCAAAGAGATGAAATGAAGGGAGGAAGGAGAAGAAGAAACGAGTGCTTGAGAGAGGAGAATTGAGGCAGAGAAAGGAAGAACGAGAAGAATGGTTACTGACATGAAAGTATGGTATCCATAGAAAAATGTGTTGATTGAGCTCCTTATGATTTTTGTTGATTCTCCCATTATTATTGGTTTTTTGAAGATGGAAATGAATGGAAAGAATGGGGAGGTTGATGTATGTATATAAGAATACGAGTGAGAAAATTGACTTTTTTCTTTCTTTCTTTTTTCTCAACTAACAAAAAAAAGATTTGAGTTGGGCAAGAAGTGGAATGGGTGTGCAATGATAGGCCAACTACTTAAACTACCTATATACAAAGTCGAAGGGCTTTTTGTATTTTACTTTGGTAGACGTATTTATATGACTAAGTAACTATGCTAACTAAAATTTTCCCATGTCCTTTTCGTGTCATGACATTGATTTTTTTTTTTTACTGTTAATTTATTTTATTAATAGTCTAGTTTGACTTTTATTCATTGTGAAAATACATCCAAGTAGGGAAATATCAAAGATTTTGTGAATACCAAGGATTAATGTGCAAAGGTAGAAGAAATAGATATTACAAATAATACTAAGGCATACAGCAAAGAGTAGGTCATTTGTCAAAATACAAAAAAAATAGTTATCTGAAGGTGTCATAGGTAACTAGACGCATATTCCCCCAAGAAAGTGTAAGATTTACTTGGATGTTAAAAAACATGGTTTATCATCATACATTAACGTTATTTTGTATTAGGCATGAGTGTGACTTTCTTCGTAAACTCATTATTTTTCTAAACATACGAGAACTATATTTTTCAAGTTTCTTATGCAATAAACTTAATGGTAAAAGGTTGTCGCTTCACGACATGTCATAGGGATAAGACTATGTATTATTTTAAAGTTCTCCTAATTAAATTTGCTTATGATGTAAGCTTTGCGGATTGGTTAACGCCTTTACACTTAATAGTTAAAGGTTAAATTAGTCAGCTTTCAACCGTTTTACCTTAGTAATATTTATTTCTATTTTAATTCAAGTAATATTTCTATTTTAATTCATTAACTTCTATAAGTGATTTAATGATTTTTCAAACTTTTCTAGTTTATAAGATATTCTCTGATGTGTGTAATCACATTATTTTTAATTTTAAAATACAAATAAATTGGAAATTGTATGTAAACTCATGAATCAAAACACATATTCAAGTAATTAGCTAAGAGCATAAGTTTCTACATAAGATCATCTGTCCTCAATTTTTGTATGCTCTATGTTTCCATTAAATCCCTCCCATTCAATTTGTATTTATTACTCATGTTAACAAATTCAATTTATCTTTTGTATGGTTTGGGGGCATTGTGTAACTCGTTTCAGCTCAGCTCCCATCAACATAAATATGAAGAGTTAGTCCAAATCTCTTTGTCCTTGTTCTTTTACCTTCAATTATTGTACACCTTTACACACATATGTTCTTTACATTGTATCATTACATGAGTTGTTCTTTTAGTTTATCTTTATATCCTCACATGAGTCGTTCTTTTAGTGCACCTTTCTACCTTTACATGAGTTGTTCTTTTTAGTTTTAAATTTTACATGAATTTCTGTTCTTCCACCCCCAAGGATTCCATATAACATGAATGCTAAAAATAGACCATTAAGATAAAGAGATGCCAATATCATTAGCCATAGTGGAGTTTGATATCAATATTCTTTGCATAGTGGAATCAAATTTGAAATGGTGTGGATAGGACATGCATCTATTTGAAAATTATTCATATATTCAGTATGTTATAAATTGTGGCATTGGAATTCTTCAGGTCCACCATTATGCTCTACCTAACATGTGTTAATTCCACATTAACTTTGCATAACCATTCATAATTATTTAGAAAATATATCTGGTATATTTGTTCTTTTGATAAGCCTCCTTTATACAAGGAGCACAAATGTTGTTTTGTACTCAACATTTTTTTTTGTTCTTTTAATATATACATTTCTTTATATCCACTTAGCTGCTAATATTTGTAATGCCCTAGAGAAAAGGTAAAGATGATAGCAAGACATTATCAACTTTGACATCATGCGCTATTCTATCATTATTATTTCATTATAAGAAACAAGTTAATTTTTTAAAAGCTAGGTAGTCAATATGTAAAGCCACTTCCAGTCACAATCTATTTAGCTTTTGAAATGGTATTGCTTCTTGCTAGTGGGTTTCATAATGTTAATTAACAATAATAGATAATTAAGACTATGCCTAATCCACATTAGTGCTTCAGCTAATATTTTCACTTTCATTGTAGTGGTGGAATGAAAGTGGCATCTACGTATAACAAAAGCATGCTTATGTTATTAATATGAAACTGAAGTCCACTTTGAACTTTGTGGCCCTGGCATAATTAATGTTGGGTAAACCACTTATAAAAATCATCATATTCGTTAGTGGAACAAAAAAATAATAATAATAATAAATAAAAAATTAAATAAAAATAAAAACAAATAAAATAAAATAAAAATAAAAACAAATAAAGACAAATAAAGAGTTATCCAAATATACAACTCACAATTTTTTTGTGCCATACCTTCAAATTATATGTGAGAAATATCCATACTGGAACTGGAATTCAAGGGCATTGTATCTGACAAATCATTTCTGCATACTCTGCATTCTGTGCATCACAAGAAATTCTGAAAAAAGTGAATGGTCCTTACCAAATCGACTATGTAAACCACCGAAACAAATAGTTGATAGTCATATATTGAAAAAGAAAGGAAGCTCAAATTAACACAATGATTTATACATAATTGATGAAATGATATGGATAGAAATTTGGTTTATTTTGTTGGCAAAGGCAACACTAGTTGGGCTTACAATGCTGGCATGGTCCTTGTCGTCTGTCGATATATGCATTAGATATTAATCAAGGGTCCTGTGGTTCGTAGTCAATTAGCTTTAGTTGGCACATACACTTCTTATCCTGATTGTTAGTTTTCGTCTTTTTCTATAGTACTAATCTTATATTATCGGTACAGTGATGAAAGGTAACAACTCTAGCAATTATAGGCAACATTCCAAAGTAGTATGTAACAGATTGATAATGCTTGATTAAAACCAACCAATGACCTTTGCCTTTTTGATATTCAAAATACATATTACTAGGACTTGAAGGATGATTTCAGGTGTTTATTTCTTCATGGCAAACAATTACTATAATTTGATAATGGTTGAAAGCAAACTTTCGTGAATCCCTTAAATTCTACGATTGCCAAAAAAAAAAAGTTTTGTGTGATCATTAGTTAAGTGAACTTTATGGTGGATTAGCATATGTAAGCAACAATACAATAAAGATAAACTAATTCATGTTGATATGATGGGTATTATTAGGACATGAGGCATGCTTTTGGTAGGATGTCAATTTTTTCATCAAATTTTCATTCTTCAATATTACGTTATGAGCTTTGTTTGTCTCTTAGTTTTATAATATATTGCTCAATTATTACATAACATTATATGGTGGCTACATTATTTTCATGATTTTGCTAAATATGTTTAAGAACTGTGTTTATGCATATAAAAGTTACAAAAAAATCAAAGATAGAACAACATTAAATTTAGTGAAATCGCAGACGTTTTACACAAAAGTGAATTAAACTATCAGCTGTTCATGTTAGAAATTGAGAAAGAGAGCAAACGGTAAACACATATAAAACTACATTGTTATTTCTTAATTGATCAAATGAACTACATACAAAGATTTAAAAGAAAAAACAAATACCCACTACTTCCTAAATTGAAGGCACTAACTTATTCTTGACCAAAAAACTAGGATAGACTTATTCCTAACACAAAAAACATGTGCTAATTCTAACACCCTCTCTTAAACTGAATGTGTTAATATTCAATTTACAACTTACAAACGCTAACTGCGATTCTGCATTTTTTTTTATCGTCTTGCATAGACGAACTCGGTCACAAATCTTATCTCTACCTGGTTGGGCATGCTCAACTATTTCACGTTGATTGGTACTTTAACCATCAACAAATATCCTTGGTTTCCACTTAGGAATCTACTGACCTCTCCATTTAGGTCATTCCCTGATACCGCTGTATCTGTCATCTTTCCAACAAGTGAGAACCGCAGCTCTTCTTTCTTACTTGTTGGATGACACAAAACCAAGTCTTTCCCACTCAGCCTACTTCACTTGTAGGCATGTCTATCTTCTTATAGACATATCATCAAACCGTCTCTGAGCGTTCCACAAATGTCCAATCCAATAACTAACATTCTAGCCTTCGTCGTCTTAGTCTTCATATTCACATGCTTCACTGCAACATTCTCGGTTTTCACTTTACTGCAACATTGCATATCAGCAAACTCTCTTTACTCAAGCATCACAACAACAAAAACTTCCATCCGTGAATGGAGAGTAACAACTTCTTAACTGTTCCTGGCAAATCACATATATCTCCACAAACCTCAGAACTACAACATCATCACTTCTATATACTTTCAAACGCCTCCATACACCTCCTACAGTAGTGAACTGCATCAACTCATACAACTACACATTCCAGCACTTATCACACTTCAACAAACTCCAAAACAGCAAACTTACACTAGTTTCCAGCTCCCGCTCCTCACTGCAAATACCATCCATCAACAGCAACTGCTCCGCCTTCATCATTTGCTGCACTTACATCAAGCTCTGGACTTCCTCCATATCCTGCCAAATCCACAACTCAATCGGATCAAGTTCACTTAAATCAGCCAAGTCATCCACCTTTAGTTCAGCAGCCATCCACTTAAACTTCTCCACACTTGCAACTCCATCAATTTGCAGGTCCTCCATAGCATCACCATATATACCCACTGCTTGCAACCTAAAAACACCAGCATCCAAATCTTCCAAATCACAACTCTCTACAACTCAAGTTCACCATCATCTGCTGCAATTCTCCCTCTGCCATCACAACCTTCATTTCCTTCATTCTCATCCAGAGCCACAAGCATCTCCTCACCAAAAATCCTCTTCAACACCAAAACCTACCATCATCGCCTGAAGGCCCTGAACCACTCTCCGACCATCTCCACTCAAACTACCACACCCAAACACCTGAAAAACACTCACCAATCTACAACAAACCCACGATACATAGGCATGCTGCCACATTTCCAACTGCTCCACTTCCTTCCAGTCTCCATCAACAACAAAACTACTCAACTTTCCTTATACAACTTCGTGCACACTTCCTCCCATCACCATTTTGTCAAAACTGTTTGTCTTCAATACAAACATCTTACCACCTCTACCACCTTATTGCAAAACCATCCTCCACACCCTGTGAGTAACTTTCCATCATCACAGTCACCTGCTATTACACTTACAAACATCTACAACCCTTACCACACTGCATCAATTCCAGTTCAACCTCACTGCACTTCTACTGCGGTATAACATTTCAACTTCTCCCCACACTTCCTCCTTTGCTTCTAAATCATTAAACTCTTGCATCATTTCCACTTGCTTACACTACAAACCAGTGCAATCAACTACATCACTTTCATTACCTGATCAAAACCACTCTACTACCCCATTACATTCTATTCACTGACCAACCATACAAACCATCTGCATTTCTTCCACACATTTCTGACCGCAACCACTATTAGCAGCAAATACGCCCAACAAGCGACCAATATTCTAAATACCACCTGCTCTCCTGCTAATTCAAGTGTTGCACCATCTCCAAAGCAACCATTCCACTGTCTACATAACAGCCTCATCGACTCAATCATTTAATTGCTACTCCTCAGCAACAGTCCGCTTCCATACAACTTTCCAACACTTGGAAGAACCTGACAGCCGTCGAATGATTGAGTTAAATCTGAGAGTGTGCTTGGTATTAGAAGTTTGGGGACAGGTCGAAGAATCCATTCCATATTGTGAGAAGGCTATCTCACTGTGCAAGTCTCATATAAATCGACTCAGTGAACATACTAGTCAAACAGCTTTGTCTGGTGATACTATGAATGGAAATAAAGCAGAGGCGCATAAGGGTATCTTGAATGATCCGGAGAGGAAGCTTGAAATCTGCGACAGTCATTGTTGAACCCTAAGCTGAGCTTGTAGAGATAATGAAAGTGATTGCTGACAAATTCGCTTCCAAAAATACAGAACCAGGATCTAGCTCTGCATCTTTGAATTCTTCACAGAAGGGTGCTGAAAATGTCAATAGCAGCTTTGATTCTCCAACATTATCTGCTACTGAGAATGGTAATAGTTGCGGAAGATTTGGTTTCCAGGCAGCACACTTTCAAGTAGAGGAGGAAGATTTGAGTTTTGTTTGGGAAGAAAAGATGAAATGATTTGCGAAAGGATTTGTGATTTTTTTGTTTGGAACGGAGGAACAGCAATATTTATTTAATATTAACTCTCCCTACTTTCTTGGCTCTCTTCCTCAGTCTAACCTAGCTCCGATACCATGTTAGAAATTGAGAAAGAGAGCAAACGGTAAACACATATAAAACTACATTGTTATTTCTTAATTGATCAAATGAACTACATACAAAGATTTAAAAGAAAAAACAAATACCCACTACTTCCTAAATTGAAGGCACTAACTTATTCTTGACCAAAAAACTAGGATAGACTTATTCCTAACACAAAAAACATGTGCTAATTCTAACAGTTCATGCCTTGGGATTTTCAGCAACATCTTCATTTTCAAATGCCTACCATTGAAAAAGAGAGATAATCTGTACCTCACGGAAAACATGTATAAGAATTCATACACACAATACATCGTAATCTAATTTCTTCAATAATAAAAAGGATTTCCAGATGTAAGTTTGATTCGTACAAAACAGGAACTACTAATATCAATGATTAGTCTATAGTACTGAAGTTCAATACCACAAGCTATAATTTTAACAACTTATCATTGATATGATTTGATGCACCAACAATATCTGAATATCATATAATATCTTATCAGTTTAATGTGAATCTTGTTAATAAGGACCTTAGTATTTCTCTAATATATGCTTTTTCTAATTTGTCCAAAGCTGGTCCAAATAATATGTAATTTAATATAATTCAATTAATTTGACTGACTGTCGACAATAAAAGAATTATGAATTCATGCTTAAATCTTGTTAATTTCATATGCTAATTAATATTCTACTAACCTAAAGTTTCTAGCTAGTACCATCGGAGATAATGACATATTTAGTTTTATATCTACGGTCGCTTTGTTATATGGCTTGGGGGTCATAGATTAACGTCGACCTTTAAATTAAAGACATACAAGTCCATATCAGTCAGTGCATTTAGTACACATTATTCTATTTCAGTGCATTTAAATTAAAGACATTCAGCCTCATTTTGCATATTGGATAAAAAAATAATAAGTAAAACAGATTAAAAATGTACCTAGCAAGCAAAAGAGAAGATGTCCGGCCAGTGTGCATCCTAGGGTAGTAAATTGCAGATGTCTTACTCTCATATAACAGCTTAATTCTATTTAAACCTCATAGAATTGCCTATTAAACCCCATCTGAAAAATAAAAAATTAAGGCAAATTGTTCTTATGTCATTGGCCCATCTTTTTACGTTTCATCATATTTTCCTTATTCTATTCTTCTTATTCAGGAAACCATAATAATATAATTTTAGATAATTTTCAAACGTTGAACTTGAATTGATTGATTATGATGACGATAATACAAATTTGATGGAATCAGAAAAAATAAAACTTGAATTTTGTGTTGTGTTGTGTTGTTCTTTTTTAGTTTAAAAATGCATAGTTCGCAAAAGATCGCCGAGTGATTGAGTGGACGATCACGTAGTAGAAATAGGTGATATATAAAATAGCCATGGATGCGGGATGCGTGGATTAAACAAATTTCTCGTCGGTGGGATGGTTTTTTGTCGGACTATTTTTTAACCGATAATGCTATAAAGGGAAAATACTAACTATAAGATAGGTATACTTGACAAAAATACGGTTACAATGGTTTTTTCAGTTTTATGGAGATCACTCAGCAATTTTATGTGTTTAAATAGAATTAGACTAAATAAAATGTATTTCGTCATATCTCAGTCCAACGAATTCAATCAAACTCTCATATAAAAAACAACCACCCGATTTTTATGATCTGTAAATCGAAACGGACAGTAGCAGCCGCTGTTTTTTTTCTTCCACTTCTTCTCTGTCTTAAAATAAAATGAACAGAGACATATTAGGATAAGATAATATCCAAACAAAATCAAATTCATACTTTCGTATTATAACTTCAAATTTCATAATGGTTTTGATTTCAAGAGACATTCTAGTTTTTATTCACCAAAATATACCTATGAGGAGAAGATTGCAGTCAAGTTGCAGGTTGAAAATAAGACAGCTATTCGTATACAAAAGCGTCACCGAGGCAATTAGTTTAAACGATAAACTTGAACACATTCATAGCCGTAGGCTGCCAACTTTGAAAATTAGTGTGAAGGACAACAAACCTCAAATTCAACCCAAAGCCCAATTTCATGTGAATTCCAACACTGTCAACCATCATCACCATAATCACTTCCCTAGCAACACTCCCCATGCAGTTGCTTCCCTTGCTCTTCTTGCTGCCGCAATCCCTAGCCACCATCTCAACCTTGATAAAGTGGTAATTGTTATATTGATAATGATAAATTACAGTTTGTCTTGAAGAATAACAATTTGACATTTTTACACTATAACGATGCTTCATTATATATTTCATCGTCTCACTTAATAAAAGATACCAATGAGAGAAAAAAGAACGTGTATTTAACATCATTTGAGCCGAACTAATGAATTAAATTAAACCATTTTCTTGCTTATGCTGGCAATAAACCATATGACATGAATTTTTATGTATTATAAATGAACCGGTAAATTACCGTTGCGACTGGTTTTGAAAAAAAATATTACCGATGTTTTATCGTAGAAAATGATAAATTTATCCTTACCATATCAATTTACTAACATACCAACTTTACTTAAAAATGAGATTGACTAGTAATGGTATGGTAAATTTATCATTACCATAGCAGCCATAGGTTAAATCATATTTAATATTTGATTTGATATATTGAAATTTAAGAATTAATTTTATTATAATTGTAAATGCTCAAGGCCTAGAGGGGTTATGGATTCGAATTCCGATGTATCAAAATGAGTGCTCTCCTTGAATGACCACTACCATCAAAATTTTATTATAATTATTTCAATTAAGTTATATATATATATAATGTATATAATGAACATCACATGTCATTATTATAGTATAATAATATCTATTGGGAGTGTGCATAAATAGAGACACACATATATTATATAACATCATACGCGTGTGTGTATCAACTTATTAACGATAATTAAATACACAAACACACACACATAATCAATGTATTTTGAAATAGAATGGATGGACACGATTGATTTTAAAGCTGAACGATGAACGACTCGAAAAGCCTGTTCTGTCTTCGAAACGAAAATGGGTCATCCCATATATAAAAATAGGACATTTTCAATAATTTTAAACTCAATGGAACATGTTTCAAGTCCTAATTCCATCGTATGAAGAAGTTATGCCAAAATCGGCTTATTTCAAATTGATTTCAATTGATTTCAATTAAATGATTTCTAGGCATTTCGGGTCCGTACGATCAAACGACAAGTCCGATCGTTACAAAATATTAAATCCTATAATAATTCACTGTTACGGATCCGATGAAACTGGTTACGTCAAAATCCGAGATAGTTGCCAAAATGGCTATATTTCAAATCAATTAAATAAATTAAATAAATAAATTATGAAATTAAATAAATCACTTTTCAATCCAAATTTTTAATTATTTACAACTCCTATCATTTTGGCTTACCTAGTAATTTATAACTCTTTGTAACAAATTTCCGTAAAATTTTTATGTTGTATATTTCACCAATTTCAAAGTTTTAAATTTCAATTTCAATATATTTAGAGATTATAAATTAAATTTCCAATAATTCAATTTAATTTGCTTTCCATTTATTATTCAATCAATTTCATCTTATGGTATAATTATCATGGTTTATACCTTGGTGCATTAAAAATTTCCAATTCATCTAATTTCAATTAACGTAGTTTTTTTTAATCTCATAAATTGCAAATTTTGATTTCCAATTTCAATTCAACTAACTAAATAAACAGGTAACTTATAATAATTGTCACTATTTACTTTTAATTGCATTTATAAGTTTATTACTTACAGCAAATGTTACCATTTCCTTCATCACACTAATTTTTATTCCATTTCCATTCATACACACTATTTTTCAATAAGTCAACATTTTAAATTATAAATTACCTTTTATATCCCATTATAAATTAATGCACCCATTAATACAACAATTATTATAATTCTTTACACAATACTGGTTTTATTCAATTACCATTTATTATACCATTTCATTACACAATTAAACATTTACATTGGTTTTCTCATGCTTATAACCTAGTTATAACATTTACATAAATTCAATTAGTTGGAATCCCATTCAGGTTATTAATAATTAACTTACATTTGTTTTCATATATTCCATTTATAGCCAAGTATAACATTTGCATTATTTCATTTATTGGGGTTTCATTCAAATTGTTAATAGTCCACTTATATTAACATTAATACCTTTAATTCTAATTATTATTTCATTCTTAAACCACCAATTTATTTCTTTCAATATTACATTACCAAAATCTCATTATATTAACAAATTTAAATCGTCGAAAATTACGGGTCGTTACACTCTCCCCCCACTCAAAACTTTTCGTCCCCGAAAAGGAAAAGAAGGGAAAAGAAAGAATATAGAAATCAATATATCTTATTCAAAATATTAAATTTATAAACAAATAAATTTACAAAATTAATTAATTTAAATAAAACTTAACAATTTATAACAATTAAATCCTTTTATACTCAAATTAATAAAGTTTGGAAAACATTTCTCAAAATATTCTAAGTCCAAAATTCACGAAAATTTCGGCAGTCTCCTTTGTACGGAGAGGCTCAGGAGAAAATAATAATATCAATAATTATAATATATATCAAAATTTTTCAAAATAATATATCCCAACAGTGGAAATATAATATAATATCGCTATAAAACCGTAATCCGAGAACGTACCTATTTGTCGGGCAAACAACGCTTAATTACGAAACCAAAAGCAGTGGTAATTGCTTCCATAACCTGTATTTCACTTATATAATCTAAAAGAGTTAATAATTACATAAAATGAAATATTTAAAGTTGTTTCAACCACTAACAAACAAATCAATATAAAACAACAATCACTTGCAATCACAGCATACAATCATCATATGAAATCAATATAATCAACCATCCATCCATAGCAAACAAACAAATGGTTTGTTCAGGTTCAGAAAATTTTAACTGTCTAGAATGACAAATAAACTACTGAGTGCACCATTTACTCAATAGTCTTAGATGAACTCAATAGATTATTCATACATCTTAAACAATTAGAAGTATCCTATCTTAAACAACCCATAAACCAAAACAAACAATAATTTACAATGTACTTGAGTTATTCTTATTAAATTTCTTTCACAACATTTATAGTTTTTAATTTTCTTTTCATTCATACAAGGACGATTTCTTTAACTTACATTTATCTCTTACAAAATTTTATTCCCATTCATTCATTCATTCAGTGTTTATTTCATTTATTTTTCCTTTACTACTTACAAAAATTCATTTCCATTTATTCATATCATGTCAATTTCTTTTTATTGCATTACATTCATTTTATTATTTACTTTAATTATAAATAGTTTCAATATTAACTTAAGTTCAAAATCCTTTACTTACATTACTCATTTTCTATTTCATTTAATTAGTAGTATTACAATTTTAACTCAAGTTTATAACTAGTTTCATATCAAATTTTTTATTTATAAAAGTAAATTTCATTGAACACTTCCATTACATAAGTTTTACTTGTAAAAATTTCATGACATGTTCTTTTAACATTTCAACCTTTTATAATTGGTAAGTTATATATATGTCTTTAAGAATGCAATTGAAAGTTACACAAGTTTGGCTTACTTATTTTAATTAACTTAAGGTTCAATAATTATCATTTCTTATTTTCATATTCATTTCGTTTACAAGTTACAAATTTCAAATTCCTTGTATATTTCAGTTATAACTTAGCATATAATTTCTTATTTTCATTTAGAAGTTTCAATTATTAAATAGTTAAAATTTTATTCCATTACAATGATTGAAATCTCTAGTTTATAAAAATTTAAAAGCTAAATGCCGGGTTCCATTTTTAAATCATTTAAAATAACATCTACATATATATATACTCATAACTTTTATCTAATCATATTTAAACTTAAAATTTTTATTTGTTTATCAAAATAAATTTGTAGAAAAACTACTACAATGGCCTTCCCACTTGAAACTCGAAAATGAATGTCGATGATGCGTGCACTCATCACCGAAATTATTTTACAGCGACAAAGAGGGGAGTACAAAACTTAGTTCCTTTCCAAAATTTCTTTAAAACAATTCTTTCAAGTCATATTGAAATATTAATATCAGAAAATACTTATGTATTCCAAAATTATTTGAAAGAGATTTTCGAAATCCCGGAACTTAAGTTCTAAATTTCCAAATTTCATTTATCTTATTTTCAAATCTTATTTCCGACCTATATTTATAAATTTCACTACCTAACAACCAATATATTACAACCAAATATATAATTTATAAATCACTATTTTATATAAAAATATACAATAGGTAAAATTATTTCATTTACTTATATTTCAAAACAAATATTGTGTCGGTCTGTCCTATTAAGTGTTTAGAAATCCCTATCGATGTCATAGGGTCCTATGCACCAACCAGAATTTATAAATACAAAACGGAACAAATTAACACAATACCAAAACTTTTTTATAACACTAACAAATACACGCTCTCATATATATACTCTCAGCGACTCATCATAGGGTATTACTACCCTATTAATAAAGAGTCAGACCCCACAAAGCTAAGGTTTCACTAAACCAAAGCTCTAATACCAACTGTAACATCCCGCCTTTTTGTATGTTTTAAGCAGACACACGTGCCAACTCAAACCATACAGAAGGGCGGATTGTTATGGGGTAAATAAGAAAAAGCAGAGAAAGAAAAAAAACAAAACAGAATCTCGCAGCGGAATGACAAATATAATAATCAAATAACAGTTCATGAAGCTGTATACAAAACATTTGATTATACTTAAATAATACAAACTCAGAGTTACACATATCAGAGATAAATAAATAATGCAATGGAATAGTATGATGCAGTAGAATAATTTAGTAAATAATAGTACAAATCTTCGTCTTCGTCCTCCAGAAATAAGGTCTTCAAATCCTGAAATGCTCAGGCTGACCCGAGCGAATTGAAAAGACAAAATACTCGAGTCATAATTAAAAGATCTTATGTGAGTTAAATCAATGGTAAATAACTATGAGTGGAACGACGTTAGAGATGTTTACGGGGTTTGACATCCCTATCCAGTGTCTAACGTGAGTGCAGTAACTTAAGAGATGTTCGGGGTTCACATCTCCTAAGGATCCGTTAAACTATCTACTATGTAGTACAATACGCTATTATAATATGTCTATAGTAAGATAAACTATTAAAATAGCATTAAGGCGTTACCCGTTTCCCCCTTAATACATTTTTATATATTCCCATAGTCTATACAGTACCGTAATCTCGTCCGTACAGGACGTCGTCAGAGGGCACTCCATAGGAATGGTACAAAACAAACTCGTAGTGGTCTCGATAAGGTAGGTGATAGGACACAACTAGGCAATGCCAGGGTAGATATACCAGTTACACTTCCGGACTGGTGGTAACGCATAGCAGCTACTACCGCCGACCTCGAAACACACTCCCAAATCAAAAATCGAGGGTGGCCACCAAATCAATCGCAAAGTCAGAATATAGTATCGAAGGGGTGTGCCCGATCGAAGGAATGACCTCACTTGGCCCGTCAATTGCTCCTGTTTAGCCACTTTAAGCTAACTCATAGGAGTCAGGTCCACGTATATACCTCATATAGGATCGTCGCCAACCATCCTACTTTATTCTGGAATCTCCACCACGTACACAGTTGTCAAAATGGTTTTCGGTATTGGCAGAGAGTATGACAATATCCGATCCTGGTCTCTTTAACAACCAATCGCTTATTACACACCGGATGGTTCTATTACATTTCCAAAATCGTTTCATAATTGATATCAAAATATCATATTCAATTCAAATCATATCATTTTCGAAATCATTACTTACTTTCGAAATCATATTCACCTTTGAAATCATATCACATTTGAAATCATAGTTCGAAATTATATTTCCTTACAAAAGTCATATTTCCAAAATAGGCTAAACTCTCATTTCAAAATATCATATTAAACTAAATATGTTATTTAATTCCCAACTTAGGTTATAACATCATTAACCATATTCACTAAAAAAATCGAGAATTTGAATATAAACCCATCCATTTTACTTAGTTTGGAATTTAGAAGAAAATAGTTTTAAATAGTTATAAATAGTTAATATAGATTTAAAATAGAATAAATATAATTAGAATAGATTAAATAGCTTTAAAATAGATTAATTAGATTTAAAATAAGTTAAAACAGGTTAATTAGTTTAAATAAATTAAATAGTTTAAAATAGGTTAAAATGATTTAATATAATTAATACAGATTAAAATAGTTTAATAATTTGAAAATCTTAATAATTAGAAATTTTGAAATAATATATTTTTAAAACAGTTTATATTAAAACATGAATTTGGAATAAATATCAAATTAAACTATTCATTTCATTTCAACGCATTTGGACCATTTCAATTTCCAAGTCAACAAACCAAATTCCAAACCTTTCAATTTAACATTTCAATAAACTATCGAATTTCATATCATTTCAATCCATGTTCAAATATCAATTCGGATTACTCCAATTTCAAAATATTTCAAAGTTATTTTCAAACAACTTCAATAACTTAATTTCGATAGAATTTCATTTATACTTAAAAGTTTAACTTTAAACTTCCAATTTAATTTCTTAAAGCATTTCCTTTTAAACCAATTCACATTTCAACACAAAACTTGATTTTCCAATAATACTTCAATTTATATACATCGAATTTTATTTTCAAGATATTATTTTTATTAATTCAAAACTTTTAGAAGTTCAAAATCATTAAATTTAACCAATCCGGTGTCCGTACATAATTTTCTACCCTAGGGTCAAGTGATACGGATATTTATCATTTCAATCCGCAATTTAAAATGTTATGGTTATATATATATCATTTCAAACCGCAATCCCGAATTAATAATAAGATCCATAAAATCGCTCGAGTCTATCATTTCAACCCATAACGATTTTTCCTTAATCTATTGATCATTCGGGTATGTATCATTTCAACCCATAGTGAACTTGTAGTTTATAACGATATAAAATAAAACATCCATTCATCCAATATCAAAAATCAAGCATCCATCACAATCATCATCCAAATCAATCAATAAACATCAATAGAAAATTGATAATCAATGACAAGTATTTAACTGGCAATTTAAATTCAATAATAAATTAAATAACAGTTTAATTCAAATAAATCCAATTTAACTGAGATGACGATTTAAAATATACCAAACAGCCATAAATAAATTTCCAATCACATCATAAATTTTATTTAACAAACATAAGAAAGATTAGAAGTTGTGAGTGGGTTAAAACACTCACCTTTGAATTTAAATTGAATTTAAATCCAATTTAAATTCAAAATTCAAATAGTCTCTGAATTCGTCCAAACCAGCTTCAAAATGTCAGAAATTTCAATACGATCCTAGCGGAGAAAACCGCGCCTGTAACGAACCTCGTATGTAAAAGTTATGATGTTATAACGATTGAACAATTAAAAATTTAAATAATAAAAAAAACACCACAATACCCGGCCACGTCATCAACGTGAAGCAGCGTTCTCTCTCAACAGGAATCGCAATCGAACCCATTCAGCTACCCGCGTTGACCATCAATACCATCACTTCCTCGTCGCCGTAGGCCACGGCCCCGCCTCCAGCAACCTCGCCAAGCCACGCCGCACCGCCCCGTGCCCTCCACATCAGCTCTGCCGTCCCTGATAAGCCGCGCTGCCGGCAAACCCGTAGGGTTTCGAAACCCTAGTTGATTTTTTCCGGTGATCGAACCATCAATCCTCCAAGTGACAACCACCGATGAACTACATGCTTCCATCTCTACACGACGGTACCCCTGATGCGACGATCCATCATCGTTGATCCACGCGCGATGAACGGTCGAGAACAAATCACCATTTCCCGGCCATAGAGAAACTTAGATTGAAAAACAAATTACAGATCTGAGATGCGCTCGTCGAGAGCTTCAAATCGATATATAATTCGATATAGTTTGAGGAGTTTGATTTTCAATTTGATTTTTGATTTGGATTTGCAATTTGGGAATTAGGGTTTGTAGCCATTGGGAAGAGAGAAGCAAATGGAATTGTACGTACAGACAAATGAAAATAAGAAGTGGCTAGGGTTTATAATGGGCTATTTATAGACAAAGCTAGAAATAGAATGGATGGACACGATTGATTTTGAAAGCTGAACGATGAACGACTCGAAAAGCCCGTTCTGTCTCCGGAACGAAAATGGGTCATCCCATATATCAATAGATGTTTTCAATAATTTTAAACTCAATGGAACAAGTTTCAAGTCCTAATTCCATCGTATGAAGAAGTTATACCAAAATCGGCTTATTTCAAATTGATTTCAATTGATTTCAATTAAATTGATTTCTAGGCATTTCGGGTCCGTACGATCAAACGACAAGTCTGATCGTTACAAAACTTGAAATCCTACAAAAATTCACTGTTACGGATCCGATGAAACTAGTTTCGTCGAAATCTGAGATAGTTGCCAAAATGGCTATATTTCAAATCAATTAAATAAATTAATTATTAAATTAAATAAATCACTTTTCAATCCAAAATTTTAATTATTTACAACTCCTATCATTTTGGCTTACTTAGTAATTTATAACTCTTTGTAACAAAATTTCCGTAAAATTTTTATGTTGCATATTTCACCAATTTCAAAGTTTTAAATTTCAATTTCAATATATTTAGAGATTATAAATTAAATTTCCAATAATTCAATTTAATTTTCTTTCCATTTATTATTCAATCAATTTCATCTTATGGTATAATTATATTGGTTTATATCTTAGTGCGTTAAAAATTTCCAATTCCATCTAATTTCAATTAATGTAGTTTTTTCTAATCTCATTAAATTGCAAAATTTGATTTCCAATTTCAATTCAACTAACTAAATAAACAGGTAACTTATAATAATTGTCACTATTTACCTTTAATTGCATTTATAAGTTTATTACTTACAGCAAATGTTACCATTTCCTTCATCACACTAATTTTTATTCCATTTCCATTCATTACACACTATTTTATCAATAAGTCAACATTTTAAATTATAAATTACCTTTTATATCCCATTATAAATTAATGCACCCATTAATACAACAATTATTATAATTCTTTACACAATACTAGTTTTATTCAATTACCATTTATTATACCATTTCATTACACAATTAAACATTTACATTGGTTTTCTCATGTTAAGTTTATAACCAAGTTATAACATTTACATAAATTCAATTGGTTGGAATCCCATTCAGGTTATTAATAATTAACTTACATTTTTTTTTCCATATATTCCATTTATAGCCAAGTATAACATTTGCATTATTTCATTTATTGGGGTTTCATTCAAATTGTTAATAGTCAACTTATATTACCATTAATACCTTTAATTCTAATTATTATTTCATTCTTAAACCACCAATTTTATTTTTTTCAATATTATATTACCAATATCTCATTATATTAACAAATTTAAATCGTCGAAAATTACGGGTCGTTACACATCTTCATATATCGCTTTTGGCGTGTGTAATAATTATATTTTGCTGAACGTGGGTAACGTCTTGGGATTATGTAATGAACATGAAATGTTTTGAATGGAATGTTGAAATATGTTTTTGAATGGTTAATTTTTTTCCATATTCTTATGATCTGCATATCAATGAATCTAGCACCGCCGTATTTGGTCGCCGAAGATTAATAACTATGGATGACTGCAACATCGATAGCCATTAGTTTTGGGCCTCCAAATAGGGGGATGTTACACCTATGTAGCGACTCCAAATAGTATCAGCATAGCCATCTCTACCAAACACTCATATATAGCACACATAGGAATGTGACTAAGGGATAAATCCTGAAGTGGTTGTTTCAACCCCTTAGCATACTTTAAAGCTTTCTTTTTTGGAGTGTTTACTAGATCGAAACCATACTTAGCATGGTCAATAAATTGGTTTATATACTCCTTTACCAACATATCCCTCTATCGTAGATGATTGAACTTCTCAAGCTAAACTCCTTCGACAACTGACAGATACTTAGCCTCAAAGCATCTCTTAAAAATTAATCCAAGTTATCTATTCTTCATTTGTTTCAACCACCACTATATCCCATTAGTTTATATCTTCTCCTTGCAAGTGCCAAGCAGCAAGCTATTTCCTAATGTAGTTTAGTCCCATCATTCCAATGATTCTCTCAGATGTGTGTAATCATGTATTTGTATGGACAAAAGATCCAATTCCCACATATAGTATTCCATCCATACTCTTGAAATCTCTACATAGTTTAGGAAAGTCTATGAGTGGATTCATAAGAACTACTCCTTATGTCTGTTATACAAGCGCATTCGGGTTTGTTATTGGTTCATGCTCTATCCTAAAACTACCTACGGACCAAAGTGGTGCGCTCATGCCAAGGACCTCCGAGGATCTCTTAAATTGGATTTAATATCGTTGTCCATCTTAAGTATTTGTAAACAGGATTCATTAGTAACTCCCCATGATAGTAGATATACTATAAATAAAATAAGTGGTGTGTGCATTTGTACTATACTATATCTGTATATAAAAATTACAAGTACGCTCACTCGATACATCCTTAACCTATAGGAATCGAGTAACCTAAGCTTTGATACCATGTAACAACCCATCGTCCATGACTTTTTACTTCTGCATATCAATTGATACTCAAATACTAAAGGCCATAAATGGCAGATAGTTAGGATGAAATAAAATAAAATAGTAAATATGGATATCTGCTTTAACTACTTTTAGAACTCATGGCAGAGGAAAATATTTTACAATATAACATAAAAGAAATATCTAGACTAAACTAAACAATAAGCATGAGTGTCATTACATCTGTCTAAATAACACTTCCATAATACTTAATTCAACATAGATACATGAAATAAAAATAGTATATAGAAGGATAAATGAAGTAAACGATATGACTCCGTTCGACGTCCATTGTCACTTGCTCACCTCAAGTGTTCCCTAAACCTCTATCAACTTATCATAAATAGATACAAAAAGATAAATATTAAAAGGGTTAGACATATATCTGGCGATTGATAAAATATCTAAGTATATGATACCAACATGCTAATAAAACATCACTATAGACTAACAATACACTTATCATTCAATAATCATTTATCTTTATCAGTTTAACATATCTCTCATTGCATTTCAACATTTAACCCTTTCCAAGACCATATCATAACTAACTGTATACTAAACAATCAGGATAACTATAAGAACAACTAACATCCCCACAATGGTCATTGAGGCGATAAAAAAGGCCAACTACACCTCCCTACTAATATGCTTTACCATTTATTTAATGTAACATAACATCTTTTATTTTTGGTCCATCATGTGCTTTATATGAAGGACTGACCCTATTCCATACCTTGACTCTCCTACAGCCAACCTAGTGAAACAAAGATTCAAGTGCAGTCACTATAATGAATTTGATGACGTCTCTATCTCCCCCGGTCCATACACTGTCTATGATAAGGCCCTATGTAATGACCCACTTTTCCGTACAGTTTAAGCTGATAATAAACCACACATGTCCAACCCAAATTGAACAAAAAGGCGGATAGTTAGGGAAAAGAAAGAAGAAAGAAGACAAGAAGAACTTACAAGTACAAAATCTCACAGCGGAACGAATAATCTATATTACATAAAAAATCTTTACACGAAAACAAAACTGTAATATATATATATATAGACATAAATCAGAGTATACTAACCTATTCAACACGGACAGTTATAACAATCCGTCATCACAATTTCTGATGAGTACAACTATGAATGCAGTGTAAGAAAAATAACCATCTACGTGAATACATTACAGGGCCTTCGGCTCATCTCCTAAGGCTCTAAATATCCAAGTACACCTGGAAATATGCTCGATCTGACCTGAGCAATTTAGGAAAATAACGCCCGGGTCAGTCTGGTAAAACCAGTGTGAGAACTCAAATCACATGGAATTTTATTTATTTTAACTTGTAAAATCCTTTAAAATCAAAAGTATCTCGTAAGACCACGCCGCACATAAACACGGACGGGTTTTTACCTTACGATAACCAAAAACATTAATATAAAAAATTCCAGTGATATTATAATAATGTTTAAAGGTGAAAGTAATAATAATCAAGTAGCTGTGATGCTTGTGAGTGTAAATTACAACAATACTAGGTATATAATCGAAAATTGATAAGGCTCGTTCGCTAATTGTGTAGGATTTCCATGGAGGTGCCCTCTGTACCTCCTGCACAAGGATCTGAGTTATCCTTCTGAAGCAGCATACATCCCTAGTGTTGTACCATAGGAAAAAACATAGCTGGTCTCGCTAAGACCGAGTGCATCGCCCCATGCATGCATAAAAACTGTAGGTAACGTCTAGGTGGGGCCGACTACACCTATGCGTTTGCCAACCCTACTGGCCATGCCTCCTATCTCTAGTTTTAGTTATTCCCACTGACGAGGCTGTGTCCGACATTTCAGCTTACGCACCGCCACCAAATAGATCATGGAATCCCACATGGATTCCAATACCCCCAACGGGTCTCGGTATCACATATAGATTCCCATATCTCAATTAGATCTTTGAATCACAGATGGATTCCCATACCCCAAAGGGTCTCGGAATCACACATGAATCCCAACATATCAATATATCACGAATCTCCTCCATAGAACCGTATATGGTTTTTGGAGTGGTTACGGGTTCTGTAACGACCCCGGATTTCTTATAAATTTAAATTGATAATTAAATTAATTTTTGAATAAAAATAGTAAAATAAATCGATAAAGTTAAAAAGAAAGGACAAACATGTTCAAGTATAAACAAATGAAACAAATATATATATAAAATAAAAACAAACTAGACATACAATATCATTTCAGCCTAAATAAAAGGATACAAAATTAAGTACAAACAAATAAATACAAGACAAAGGTAATTAATATGCTGGCTTTAGCACACAATATCAGCCACCACCGAGATCTTGTTTCATAAAACAAATGGGAATATAAGTACATACAACATCTCAGCCCATACTTTTAGTACAAACAATATAATACATCTCAGCCATAATGCAAGATTTCACTTCAGCCATACCTATGTGTATAAACAAACATATACACCCTGTACAAAATATCATCACCTTATAAACTAAATTCACATATCAACTTCAATTCATTTTCGTGCCCTTCCACCTGAGAAACCTCTAAAATGAACACCATTCAAACTTTAACAAAATTGAAGTAACATCATCCTCCACTTAACAAAGCTACAACTGGAAACAATTAAATCAACAACTTCAAAGCTTGAGAGAAGAATCAACTTGATTCGAACCTGCAAAGCAACAAATTCAACATAATCAAAGTTGCAGTTCAAAACTATCGAAGCTTCAAAAGAAATTAAAGAAAAAAAATACAGGCTTTGCTTCCTCTCTGTTGCGAATACCCAGGTGAGCAACTTTGTTTTTTTTTCTTCCCAGACTTCTTTGTTTTCACCAGTGAGTAAACTTCTATTTTCAAGTTAACTTGTATCTTTAGCTTGCAAATGGTATTTGCTTTGATATCTGTTTAAACAAGTAGCCCTTAATACTCTCTGTTTCACTGGTAAAACATGTAGCTGTTCTTCAAAGTTTGGTGTATCTGAACAAGTAAAGCAAGAAATATGTAAACACTTCTGCATATAAATGTTTTAACTTAGGTAGTGTTTCTAATACGAGTTGAAATCTTAAACCAAAGCCCTGCAACCTTGATTTGAGTTCGACAGTATTTTATAAATACTGTTTTATTCAAGTTACCAGTTAAGGTATAGTAAGGATCGAAAATTCGAATAACTGGATTCGTGAATTTGAATTTATTTGTTGAAACAACATACAAAGCTATGATTTTTAAGATGAAAATCATAATTTTTAATCAACTATCTACAGAGCAGTTTGATAATGAACTAAGAACACCTTTTTGTGAATAACTGTTGATTCAATGAATTCTTTTGGATAGAATTTGATGTGAAGCTGGAATGTGGATGTATAATCACCAGAAAAATGTTAGAATTTTTTTTGAATGTATAGATTGTGAGTTCGAATCGAAAGTAGGGTTTAAGACCATGTAAACTGATGTTGTTATTTTTAATTCGTTCTCGCGCCTCGTTGTATCGAGTGTGACCGGACTTAGAGAGGAGGTGCGTGGGTCATAGACGAGGTTATGGACGAAGGGGTGGCGATGTTGGTGGTCGAGATGGCCGTGAACGAGGAGATTTTTGGGTGGGTCTGTACATTCCAGTTTCGACCGGAGTGTTGAATTTTGATTCGAGCAATGAGTTGTTGGTTTGGGTGGTCGATCGCGTAGAGGGTATCGATTTGGAGTTGTCGGCGAACGAGGGGATGGCCAGCGTTGATCTGGTGGCGGTGTACTGTGCACGCGTGCACAGTCGAGTATGTGTATAGTGGCTTCGAAGGGAAGCTGGGTTGGGTCTCGTGATATTATCGAGTGAACTCGAAGGAGAAGGAAGAGTGACTCGAGAACTGGGCGCGTGAGTTCTTCGATGGGTTTGTTGACTTAAGAATTAAAACAGAGCAAAGAAAAGAAAGTGGAAGAAGAAGAACAGGGAGCAAGGAAGTGAAGACGCATGAAAACAGAGTGGGTCTCGGGGTTTTTCGAGAATTACTCGAGTAACCACTCGAGTTTGTATAAGGGGAGGCACGAGTTTTAGCTGAAATGTTTTTATTTCAAATAAAGTTAAGTAAAAAAATTTTTCTCTAAAACTTGAGCACTGTAGATTTTAAATGGTTGGCAGTTAAGTTTAAACTAATTCTCTTTAAACTATTTTAAGATAAGTGATAATTAAATGTTTGACTAAGTTGAGAAAGTATTTTAAGTTTTATTAATTAAGTTAATCCTTATGTTATTTTTGATCTTAATTAAATCATGAAATTAAATATTAAATTAATTAAGATAAGTGTTTCAATTATTAATTTAATTTAAAGTTTTAAGTTAATCAATAGTTCATGATTTATTTGATTTTAAGATTTAATAATTTATAGATCAATTAATTCATTTAATTAAGAATGATTAGTTAATAATTAAGGGTTAACTAATAAATTTAAAAGAAAGATTTTCAAATAATTTGGTAATCAAATTACGATAATTAACCCGAATTAATAAATTGATACATCTGATTTAAATTAATCAGTTGATTAATAAATTCACTTGTGAATGTTTGGATTCTATTGGATGATTTAATTGTTTGATATCCCTGATATATGATGCTTTGTGATACACCCTGATTTATGTTGTGATCTGCAGTTTACTTACCTGTGATATATATCTGTGATCTGTGAATGAACGATAAGCGTTATAGTTTATATCGCTTATCAACTATATCCTGTATTTTGTTATGTGATGATTGATGTTGCACTATTGTGTTGAACCCCTGGACTACACTTTTGCACACACAAATATGGATTTCACGTGGAAATCGGTTAAGTCACAGATAATTTAAATTTGATGTTTTTGAAATTGAAATTTTAATTTCAACTGATTTTGAAATTTGAAATTTGGGTTTAAAATAAAAAGTGAAAAGCTTTTGAAATAGAATTTCAAAGATAAAAGTTATTTTGAATAACTTAACCGAGTTTTTGAAAATTTAAATAATTAGATTTAAATTTGAATTCAAGTTTGAAATTAAATCTATGATTTGGAAACTAGGGATAAAAGATGATATAAATGTGTTTGTATGAATTAAACCATTTTAAAGTATTAATTTGGAATTTGAATTTAACCCAAGAACCTTAACTCGTATAAATGAATCAGATTTCCAAAATGAAAACTGTTTGTTTTCAAAGAATAAAAGCTTTTAGATAAGAAATGAAATTCCAATTTAGGTAAAGGAATTTCAAGATTAAATTGAAAAATGGTTTTCCAAGTTATAAATGAATTCTTTTCGAAAGCTATGAATTAAATCTATTTATTTTTAACAGGTTTAAAATGATGTTTTGTTAAACCATTCGAAATGAAATTGTTTTGAAAGCTATTTGTTAAATCTTTGATTTAAAGATTCAACGAATTAATTAAATTGAAATGGAAATCGATTTGGAAAATCTGTAAATGAATCTTTGTGAAATTAAGTGAACTTTGTGAATTAAATCTTTTTGTTTAAAAAAGATTAAAATGGAAATTTGTTTAACCATTTGAAAGAGAAAGTTTGGGTTTAAATTGTGACTTAATTGAAATCCCATTATCCATTTGTTTTTGAATATTGCGCTCACTATTCGGGTTAGCCGGGAAAAGACATTTGTGTCATATAACCCATTCCGAATAGTGATACGTCGTATATGGATAGCATTTGAAGATCGGTGTTGAAGACCGGATATTTTCGAAAATGAAAGGACAACCTGTCGAACGTCTCTGCACTGGGTAGCTCCCGGTATAGAGATTTATATCACTCTTTTTGTGATGGGAAGTCTGGACGTGATTTGAAAATTATCCGGATTTGCAAGGGCTTCGTGAGAAGTGCCTTCGGTTCTGTTCGATCCCGGAACAGACTTGTATGGATTGTATGTCTGACATTACACTTTGAGATATAAAGCCGATTTCTTTCAAATACATATCTGTTTGGTGGCGGAGAATTTATTCTCTTAGCTTAACACCCTTCTCTGAGACGTACGAGCTCAGAGGTTATGTAGTTGAAATTTATCAGCGATATATCCCAATTTGGTAATGTGGCATGTTGAGTGTTGCTGTGTGATGATCAGTGTTTGATCATTTGTGATATGATCATTTGTTTGATCATTTATCTTTGTGATCATAGGTTAATCATCTGTTGACCCAAAGCGTGGCTTTTTGAAAAAGCGTAGCTTTGTGGACGAGACTTCGTCGAGCCTCACAACCCGGTAATGGTCGAAACAGGAATGTTGCGGCAAGGTTTCAGGGGTAGCTCCCCTAGGGTATGACCATTCCTTCTGGAAAAGGGTAGTATCATGGTATGGAGCCCAGATACTTACTCATGTGGACACACTTTATTTATGACGTGTGATGTTGGATTAGAGGTACCTCGGTTAAAGGTCCCAAAGGACCGGGGGTGGCATATCTGAGGTTTCTTTTATCCCTTGGGAAAAGGGGTTGCCGGCCTTGTTTGGCAGAGAACGGTGTGGTTCTCGGAACGTCCCGCCAGAGGCGTTTCTTTCGTGGAATAGGAAGTTCCTTAGCCTGACCATTTGTTGGAAATCCAAACAAAACAATACGAGCCCTGTACGGTTTTAGTTGTATTACCTGCCATGGAATGTGGTGGTAACCTGCTATTGAACATGGTAGCTATAGTAGGCATAAGTGCGAAATGTCTATGCTGGCTAAGATTTATATTCTACTTTCGAAATTGTTTTCTGCACTATGCACTAGTAATAATATCAAACGATTTGATTTTTGCGTAGTAAACATCTTTGACTATCATAAGAAGAAATCTCCTCCAATTCTGCGTTTGCATTGTGTGTATGGTGGGAGGTCTTATGGTAGTTTCATTTTCCAAAAGCATTGCGAATTGACTTTAAAATTCTCTGCTATTTGTTTTTAAAGATAAACTGTTTTTGTTGCTCACATCAGTCCCATGACTGATCCGGAGTTTATTGTTTCTTTCCTAAACTCTGGATGCTCAAAATTTTCTACACGAGCAGTCTAGAGTTTGGTTTTTCAGATATTCAGATTTAGTAGATTATCTGGAGCTAGTTCAGTCTTTGGATCGGACTGCACTTGCTTATCTTTGTGCCTCGTTATTGGGAGTTCGAGCTATTTATGGATTGGCGCTTTGAAGATGGATATTATCCGCTGCTGATGTTATCGTTTTCTTTTCCGCTGCTATTTGTTGTATCATATCTCTGATGTATATAGATATTCATTGTATCATCATTGTATCTGGATATTGCATCAGATATTGTATATCTATATTCTTTTATTTCCGCTGTGTTGTTTACTTAATGTTGTTATAAACTCCGGCGACTCGGATTTGAACGGTCGAATCTACGGCATTCGAATACGATGTAAAGTATGGATGTTGATTTTCGAGCGGGCAAAATTCGTTATCGTTACAGGTTCGAGTAATCTCTTATGAGTACACTCTTCCGTTTTCCGGGTGCTCCATAAAACCAAACGTCGATTTCTGGAATGCTCAATACCGGTTCTTTAAGAAATAATCAGACAATACATAAGAGCGGGGATCACCCCCTAACCGTTTAAGTGGATGGATCTGCTTATCATTTGTCCTAGAAGAACGAAACAAGTTTATACGTACAATATAGTACCACCGATGGTAACTGTACCATATAATCACCGTGTTTCCCCTAGATATTGCTAGAGTTAAAATCCTTCGGTGTTAAATAGGGAATATTTATCTACCACCAAAATTAAGAAGGATTATATATTTAGGCCAAGATTTGATAGTCGGTTATTTAAATATCAAATAAACAGACATATAAAGATTGTATTTCCCACGCAAATCACTAAGCCTCTTAAATTAATCTTTCATTAATTTAAAATCACATTTCAAATACTTGGAAATCAATTCCATATACTTATCTCAACAAGATGAGTATATTCACAAACCATTATATTTTCGATACTTAGAAAATATAACCATATACTTATCTCAAGGGTATAAGTATATTAATAAACCATTTCACTTTCAAAACTTGGAAACTTTTCCATAAACTTAT
Source organism: Allium fistulosum (assembly GCA_030737815.1). Classification (NCBI taxonomy): domain Eukaryota; kingdom Viridiplantae; phylum Streptophyta; class Magnoliopsida; order Asparagales; family Amaryllidaceae; genus Allium; species Allium fistulosum. Next base: position 1,329,939,144 of record CM060902.1, on the reverse strand, counting down.
ACAATGATATAAGTGTATTCACCAAACACTTAGAAAGATTTTTTATTTTGAAATCATATTTAAATGATCAAACCCAAATGTCATTTAAAACTGAGAAACCCAAAACACCAATCCCTTCCATACATTTCTTTTATTTTATAAATAAATAAATATCTCCTTTATAAAATTTCAAATCTATTTATAAAATATTCTTTACGAATCTCAAAACCATTTATAAAACTTCTCCTCTCAGATCTTTAAAACTCGCTTATAATTCCTTTATAGATATCTAGAACCATTTATAAAACTCTTCCCACATTTCAACAAACTTATTTAATAAACTCCTTGAGTCATTAAGGTTCCCTTAATAACCCATATATTATTTAAAATAACTTTAAATAATAACTTATTATTTAAACATCCTTTTATTTCCTTCAAATTAGGCCTCATTTAAATACTACCTTTAAAATCTCATTAATAATATATTAAATAAATTTTTAAACACTGTTATTGTATTAATAAGTTAACTTTAAACAATATTAATATAATAATTAATTAACTTTAAACGTTATTAAAACAGTAATTAATTAACCTTAAACTAATATTAATATGAATATTAATTATCCTTTAAATATAATTAAATAACTTAAATCAATATAATTAATTAACTTTAATCAAAAATTAAAGTATAGTTAAATTACGTTAAATAAATAATTAAAGTAAAATTAAAACATTTCAAAACAATAACTAAATAACTTTAAAATAATAATAAAACATTCTTAAATAACATTTAAGAAATAACTTTTAAGAACCCTATTAATAAAAGAATTAACTTTAAATTATTTTTAAACAATTATAAATTATCTTTAAAATATTATTACTAATAAGCTATTACCTTTTTAAATCTTATTATTAAATAATAATTATCTTTAAATGTTATAATAAAAATAATTATTTTTAAATAACTTTCAAATCAATAATTAGCTTTTCAAATTTTGAAAGAGGCTTCACGATCACCATGGTACTTAAATAAGCTACCATATTACTAAATTTTACTTTTCAAGTTAATAACAAATATTTACATAATCCAGGACTATGTAATAATCCAACACTTAACCATCATTGGTTAATATATCACTTATTCAAAGTGGCGTATCACTTAACGATATATAATCAAATGTATAAACCATAAAATAGCAGAACGGGGATTTATCCTGCTAATTAAATGTCATATTAATTTAATTAGCGGAACGGTGTTTTATACCACTAAACAGATGTCTAATTACTATATTCGATCCAATTTAACTCAGCAGTGATTTATTTGGCCAAATAACCATCCACAATTAAATTATATATAAATTTAAGCGACGTTATTGATTAAAATAACGTAATTAAATTCTGTCTGTTTTAATCTGTCATAATTTTATACATAGCCAAAGCTATCAACAGTTTTCACTAAAATGTTTTACTCATCAATACAAATACAGCGCAAAAATTTGCGCATAAAACGGATGTTATGTGAGCAAGTTAGAATGGTTTGAATTTAACACATACATTTAACAGTTTAACTAATATGTATTTAAAAAAATTTCACCAATGGGCCCAGCCCGATTGCTCTTAGATCCAACCCGACCATTCCCCTGCTAATAATTCCTCCTACCCAATCATGCAAGAGACCATATTATGCTAGACTTGAATGCAAATTCATGAAAATGAACAGTACCCCCCTCCTTTCAAGTTCTAAAACTTGCCTCCCTGCTAACAAATATTGAACTGCATCCATCCTTCAACACTTATGGCTGTCGCCTTCATCATGTCCGCCTGCACATTCCCTGCCTCCACCGACTCCTCCAAAAGCGACCGCCCTAACTGCCATTTTCACCTGCCATACTATACACGCATGCATACACATTTCCACCTACCATCGCTTCCGCTCCATTTTTTATTTTAAAAGTTTCGGGGTACGACCCTACACATATCTCGTTCACGTACGAGCAACAAATGATCAAAAATAAAATACGATCGCACAAAACAACATAACGCGATCTCAAAATGAAAATAAAACAAACAAGTTAACTTATTCTGTGAAATTTCAAAAGTACCGATGTTTGCCGCAAAAAGCATCAAACAAATTTTTTACTGTTCTCCAAATTAAAAATTATGGAAAAATTATAAAAATTAAATTAAAAATACGTCATTAGAAATCAAGTCTAAATTTGAAATAGATAATTTATGATAATTTAAATTCAAATCTGAATATTTAAACAAATTAAATATTAAATTCAAAGACCAAAAAATACGGGTCGTTACACCCTGATGCAAATAGTAAAAATGCATCTTATATTAATCATATCAAACATCCACTTATCATCAATGTACCGATATCATCTCTACCAATTATATCAACATCCCTTTATCATAAATATTCTTGAATCAGTACATGCATTCAAACCATCATCATTTTATGTATCGTTTTTATACATAATTCTATACATCATTGAATATTTTAACATTGTCGCTCGATGGAGGCAAAGCGCCTTAAACTATTTATAGAGGCCTCATGGGATATAGGTTCAACCTGCATCAAGTATAGACATTCAAACAACCATTTGTAATGTTCAAACATCTGTGTATAACTTCAGATGTTGGACTTTATCGTTCAAACTTTTGACTTCATGATAGGAAATTCCATTAGCTTTTCATATGTCTAATCCTTTGTTTCATTCATCTGGATCAATATTTCAGACATTTGAACCATATTTTCAGATGTTTGGAACAGGTGAAAAATGATCGTGTTTAATGCTGTTTTTCACTGGAAAATTTGAGATGTCTAAATTATAAATTCACATGCCTTAAATTCTGTTTATTTCAGCGGTTTCACTGTTTCTTGAGTTTTCATTATCTTTTTATATCAGATTTTGTTTGGACTTTACTTATCTCTTATTACATGTTATTTGGACATATTACAATGTTTCTTTGGCCATTTTGTACATTTTATCAATTATAGATGTAATGACCCACCTTTTTGACCCTCAAAAGTCGACACTAATACATCTATGATATTCACATGTCTAGCTTCCAAGTGTTGGAAAAATAGATTGTTGGGGTGAAAGAAAAGAAAACATAGAACAGAATCTCACATCTTGATGAGTAATATATAATATCCAAATAATCTTTACAAAATAAAAACTTTATTATACCTACAACAACCAGAGTAAATTAACATATCAAAAGCCTGGACAGTTATAACAGTTCATCCTCACAAATACTAATAAATACAAAACTAGAAATGCAGTAGAAAATAAAATACGTGAACAATATTGGAGGCATCTAGCTCGTCTCTTAAAGCTCCAAAGTATTCTTATCTAAATTTGGAAATATACTCGGAGTATTATAAAGAAATAACACTCGGATCAATCTGGTAAACCAGCATGAGAAACTCAAATCATATGGTTTCTTATATTTTACAAAATCCTTCAAAATATAAAGGTATCTCGTAAGACCACGCCACATATAAACCAGGATGGATTTTTACCTTACGATAGTCAAACTATTTTATATGAAGATCTTGTGATATTATAGATAATGTCCAAGGTTTAAAATAAATATAGAATATAGCCGGAATTACATTAATAAAATTCAACAACATATTTAGTATACAACTAAGTTCGTAAAGCACGTATTGGAAAATGGATTCCAACAATGAGAAAGCAAGGGACTACCTTCCATACAGTATACCTCTAGATAAAATATACCGAGGGCTACACATGGACCACTATACCACAGAACTGGCTTACCTCTTCTTGGATAGTACCAAATATGATCATCACCCCGGTTGCCAACTTGACAAATCTTTTCCGTAGGCCCAGCATACATAATCCATAAATATCAATCTAGACACAAGTGATGATCATACCCTAATGGTAGCGAACCACATAACCCTACCGCATCTCCCCCATTTTAGTTATTTCCGAGTGTGAGTTTTGAGTTTACATTTTACCGTTTAGCAAATCCTTCTTGGAATGCTAACACTACCCTCTAGGCAACAATGCAGTGCAAGCATTCATCCGTACAAGTTGTTCTAGGACTTAATAAACTAAAGGCACTACTTCTACTACATCCTTTTTGGAATCACCCTTAGGATCAGTAGCAAGTAGCCCTTACAGTTCAAAGAACTCCATCTTCAATTTCCATCATCTTCAAGATGGCTTCAATTCGAACACTTATGCCAATTCAAAGTGGTTTACAGATAACTTATCTGATCCCGGTCTCTCCGAACCAACGATCGATAGTTTCCTATTGCCTTAATCCTTATTCTGTAGTAAGCGGACAATATAAGTATCCCAAGAGGATCTCGAATATCCACCTTTAAGGTGAGATATTTTCACTAGAATGAGTTCTCCCAAGGAATCTCAAACCATACGAACACGTGAGTCTTATATATATTTCTTAAGTCAAAACTAGTCAAGATTTGATAGCCAGTTATTTAACTATCATGTAAGCAAACAAACAAATCAAAGATTTAATTTCATATGGAAACCAAGCATAATTAAGCATATAAGTAACCATTAAGCATCTTTACTTAATTCTTTCATTAATTAAAACCTCCTTTCAATTATTTGTATTAAAATACCTTTATAAAAGATATATTAACAAATCTCTCTACTCTTTTCAATACTTGAAAAATATTCATATACTTATCTCAATGGTATAAGTATATTTACAAAATTTTAAGAAAGATTTTATTTCTAAAAACAGACTTAATTGAGTCAGAAACAAATGTCACTCTAAAACATTATTTACTGTAAATTCAAACCACTTTCCTTTTGGTGTAAGTAAATGGATCGTATAAGAATCAGACCAAATATACTTACCAGCACTTTCTGATTTCAAACTTGTCCTATCTCTCGATTAACAATAAAGTCGGACAAGTTAGAAAACTATCCTTGTCTCGACATACATTTTAATTCTCATAGATAGAGACGAGTTTTCATACCTCGAAATTTAGTGTTAAGTATGAAAAGAATGCTTTCGATACCACATAAATTATAAGACCATTTATAGAAATCAAATCTCCCACACCTATCATGTTTTCGATATTTCGACTTACTCTATCCCTCACATAGAAATGAAGTCAAATAAGTCAAGGCACTGGTTGCTCCTAGCCTTGCCTTAGTCAAACACTCCAATTCCAAATTTCACAGATAGAGGATCAATCTACTCATCGTCTTTTAGTGCCAGGTATAGAACTACTTAATCTCCATAAGTAACCAAATTCATATACGAAAGTAATACTTCATATACTTAATATCAATCTTCGATTTCAAACTTAAACAATCCTTTAGTTAATAATGACGCCATTTAAGTTGGGGTATTATTACCTCTCAAACCTTGAATCAACAACATTCTTATCTTTTAGGATAGGTAAAAGTTTCCTTATCTCAATGCTTAATGTCAAGTATAAGATTTCATAAATCTAGCATACTATTTATAATAAACCAATATTATAAACAAGCTTTTTCCTACTTTTCCTAAAAATATTTACTATAACAAGAACGTTATAGTCCATAATCTCTTTACACTTTCCGAAGACATTTATTACAGTAAAGGTGTTGTAATCAATGATTTCTTCCTCTTTTAAAACTACTTTAAAACTCTTTAAAACATAGTATGAAACTTGTATTTAAAACATCCCTTTAAAGATGTTCACTTTTAAAGCAAAACTTGACTTCTAAAAACAAAGGGGTTTCCTTTATAAAATTTAAACCTCTTACTTAAATAACTCAAATAAATTCTTAAAGATATATTTAAATCTTCATACTCCTTTTAAAATACTTATACAACTTTTATAAAACACATCTGGAAAGAATTTACAAATACCTTTATTTTACTAAAATCTATGATTTCTAAAGTGCACCCATAGCGACTATCGTTATATAGACCGTAACTTTTTAAAAATTTGTTTTGTAAATCAAATAGCTTTTAAATCAAATTTTATTTCTATATTTTAAACCATTTTAATACCTTTGTAAATAGATTTGAAAATGAAACAAATTTAAGTTTGGAAAAACATTTCAAAACACCTATAGAAATCAAATGGCAAAGTCGCATATAGAGGATTATAGAAATCCAATGCCTCATTTAAAACACCATTGAAAATCCAAGTAGCAAAAAATATTTCAATAGGAGTCAAAGTCCTAAATCATTTCAAAGAGGCGCAAAGAGGCTTCAGAGCTACATAAGCACTTAACACATGCTACTACTTCTTTTCTTAAAGAAAAGATTCAACCTTTAAAACGTATCAATGTTTTACATACAAAATAGCTGAGCTGCCAAGCTTTTGCCATTCAATAATTTATACGACAAGTATATAAATGAAATTAAAATCAACCATGGCAAGGAATCCATTGGGATCCCTATAGCGACCCGGATTTTTAGTCGTTTGATTTTGAACATTTAAATGATTTTAAATGTTGGATTTGGAATATAAATTGATTTTGAATATGAAGATTTTAGTTGAAATTTTAAAATGAATCTAAATTCCAAATATAGCTATTTATTGAATAAATTTAATTATCGAATTAATAATTGAAATCGTTTAAATAATTGAATTGGAGTTGAATAGGAATCGAAAATGATTTCTAATGTTGATATAAATTCTATTGGAATTATAATTGAGTTAATAAGTTTTTAAAACTGAAATTTCAATTGATTTCGTAAATTTTTGAAATCGTCGATTTAATCGACGCGTTAAAATAGCGATCCGGGGCACAGTCTCGGAATTCGATGAAACTAGTTCCATTGAATCCATAATATTGTATTTTTATCAGATTTCAATTTTCGTATCGTTTGGAGTTACCGTTTGGTCGTACGGGAGAGAAACACGTTGAAATTTATATTGAAAATTTAATATTTTAATTGGGATCAAAAAACTATCTTCCACATACGATCTAGTTAGGCCTTGAAACTTGTTCCATTACATTCGGAATAGGGGTATAACATTAGGAGCGCCGGGCGGCATGCCTAAATAGGGATTCGAGAGTAATCGAGATATTTTGAGAATTTATAATATTATAAAATTTTAGTCAAACCCTAGATCTGTTGAGCTGACCTAGTCGAGCCAACCTACAGGTCCGAAGCCGCCCTAAATCATTTAAATCACGTTACTCTTTTCTTCTCTCTATAGTTTGAATGAAAACTATTCATTATAAAAAAAAATCGAAATCATCTCAAATTGGAAAAGAAGGAGGCTCGCGATCAAATCGTGATTGCGCGAAAGTAGGGAGGCAGCGGCTGTACTGAGGCAGGGCGGCGAATGAAGGGGGAACAAAGGCGATGGTGTGCGTGACTTTAGGTTAGTGTTTGGCGGCGAGGCGAGGCTAGGGTGGAAGGCGATGATGCATGGAGGCGCGAGGCAGTGAAAAGGTTCGGTCGATGGGTTCAAAGTCGCGATGCCTGGAAACGTGAAGGGGAAGGTCGCATGCATGAGAATTATAGGACTTGGCATACACAGGGTGGAGGCGCGGCGTTGGAAAGAGGTGAGTGGAAGTCGTAGTCGAGTGGGGGAGACGATGGTCAGTCCTGTTCATCGTGATGTGGGCTTGGATGTGGTGATATCGCAGTGGCCAATGTCGATCGTTGGCGATGGAAATGGCACGAAGATGATGACCTGGGAAGGGAAATCGCGATGTTGTAACGATTTGAACGTGGGTTAAGGGTGTGATATCCCGGAATTTTTGGCAATATCAATTTAATAATCTGTGTTAAAATTTAAATTGATTTGATAATTTTTATTGATAAATTTAAATTGATTTAATAATCTTCTTTCAATAAATATTTAATTGGTGATTTTTATCTTTTTAAAAGCTAATAAATTGTTTTCTACTTATAATGTGTATATATTTGTATATATTGTAAATAGAAATCTATGGTTTGAATTTAATAAATAAATAAATCCTGTTTTCAAATTCTAATATATTTTGGTAATTTGGAAATTATGATTTAATTTAGAATATATGGTTTTAAAATATTTAAGATAAATGTTTAATTGATCAAATTGTATCTTAGCTTAAGTTTAAGATTTATTAAAAATTTGTTTTGTTCTTTTTTAAATATAGCTTGATAAAATAAGTAATTTATTAATAAAGAGATAACTCCTTATATAAATTATTTTAATTTAACAATGAGTTATATTTAAATATACATTAATAATGTAATGTCTTTACAATGGATTTTAATATAAATAGAAATTGTTATTTCAAATTTATTTATATATATATATATATATGTATTTTGGAAGAAGCTATGATTTGTAAATTTAAAATAAAATCTTTCAAATAATATGATAAAATAAATCTTATAAATATTTAAACATAAGTATAAAAATAGTTAATAAGTAAATTAAGTATTTAATAGTTTAAGTTAAAAGTAAAATAAAGGAAAGATAAAATTGTAAATTAATTAAGTGTAAAAGATAATTCTAAAATATAACAACTTTATAGAAACAAATACATTAGTTAAATATATTAAGTGATAAATAGAAATGAATATTTCAAATAAATGGTTATGTTAAAAAGAGAATATGAAATGAACATAAGATAAACTCTAAAATATAACTTTATAGAAGCTTAAGGTAGAAGACATATATTTGCAGGCAAGTATATACTATAGCAAGGTAGATATGTAAGGCAAGAAAAACATCATCTAAGTACATACGAGATTTAATAAGGGATAAGTAGGACATGTTAATAAATGCTTGTACCAAAAGGTATCATTTCAGCCACCCTATTAAGAAAAATTACTGACCAAGAAAATAAAAAAATGTTGTACCAAGCTAGAAACAAATATTATTTTTGTACTAATGCAAGTATCAGCCCTGTGTACTTGTTCTATTTATTAAGCTTCTTTTCTTTTCGTTCATTTAAACAAATGCAAACCTGTAATCATCTTCCCTCAAAACAAATCAAAAACCCTGTCATCTTTTCTAAAGCCTGTAACCTCCTCAAAGCATTTTCAAAGTCCTGTAATCCTTTCTTTTCTCAAGCCTGTAACAAATTATCAAAGTTCAAGCAAGTAAATCAAGCAACTTCAGTTCAGTTTCAAAGCTTAAATCATCTCATCAAACAAAGCATTTTAGAAGATCACAGCAATTCAAAGTTTCAAGCATCTTATCAAATTTTCTAGTTTTAAGTCTCTGCTTCAAACTCTAAACTGGTGAGTAAACATTTTATTAAAAAGCTTAAGTAGATTAATGATTGTTGCATGTGAATTTCTGTGGTAAAGATTGCTTTGCTTGTGTGTATGTGTGTGTGTATATATATATATATATATGTAATATCTCTGTGTACATATGAAGTGTTTATGTTGTTGTTTGAAAAACCACCTCTGTTCTTAGTTCAAAGTCTATGGTTTGATCAAAATTCAAAATCTCTACATCTGATTTCTGTAAGACTTTGAGATTCAAACAAGATAAGTTAGTTTAAATTCAATGTTAGTTTTAAAAATATGTTTAAGAATAATAGGATTGAAAATCTGCTGGGATCAAATATTTACAGTAGAAATCCTTTAAACATGTTAAAATAAAACATCATAATTTGTTGTTTCAGGATTATAAGTTGAATCTACTTAGGAAGTTAGGATTTTTAAAACTAAAAACTCGATTTTTAATAATGTATTGAGAAAGCATTTTGGTGATGTCTGGATTATGGGTTTTGAGCATTTATGGGTGGCTGGAGGAACAATGGTGGTCGGCGTTTCATCTGGAGGTGGAGGAAGGATCAAGGATGTTGGGAAAATTTGTGGTAGTGGCGACTAATCCCTATGGCATCGGATTTTGGTCGATGTAGGGTTGCGTACCTGTTTTTGGTCGAGTCTGGAATGTGGTCGTGGCGGTGTCTCTGGGGGATCGAGTGCCACCAGCTTATTGGAGATGGAAGTAGGGTGGTTGTCGAAGCTGTGGCCGGAATTATAGGCACTCCGGTGATCGGAGACGTGGATGCGAGGGGTTTCTGATTTGGGTTTGTGTTGAAGTTTTCATCTGGGTTGCTCGATTTCGATTCGAGGCTTATGCTTATGGATTGGTGGTCGGAATGTATTGCAGCGATGATAAGTGGCATGCTGGAAGGATGAACGGAGGCCGGAGATGGCTCTGGTGGCGGTGCATGTGCACAACGTAGTTGTGTCAGTGGTTTTGGGAAAGGAGTTTGACTCGAAGAGGGGATCGAGTTTTTGGGCTTGTGACTCGAGAGGGAACTCGAGTAGGGTAAGTGTTTTGGCAACACAGTTTTAAACTTAATTTTTTTCCAAAGTTTTTCAAAAAAAAATGAAGAAGTGGGGAAACTCGAGTCTGAACTCGAGCTAGTCTCGGGTAGAACCCGAAGTGCTTTTGAAATGTAGATTTTAACAGTTTTTTTTTAAAAAACAAGTTTTAAGTTTAAATTGAATCTAATTCTAAATTATTATGTAAAAAAAATGTTTCTTTTAACATTTGATTTAGAAGTTTCATAAATTGTTTTACTTAAAATTTGTTAAGTTAAATTGTAAGTTATTTCTTTATCATAAATTTAAAAGTTAAATTAAAAGTGGAATGTTTTAAATGTATTTAAATTATGTTAATGTTAAGTGAGCCATTAAATAAAGATAAAGATTTATCTTAAAAGTTAAATTAAGATTTTAATAATTAATGTCTAATTAATAAAATGATGTAATTAAGGGTAATTAGTTAATTTAATTAACAATTATTAAGGATTAAGTAAAGAATTAATTAAGAGTAATTAATTGATTTAATTAATTTATTAATTAATAATTAAGTGTAATAAGTTAATTAATTTGGGATAAATTAATTAAGTAATTAAGGTTGATTAATTAGTAATTAGAAGATTAATTAATTTATAATTAGAAGTACTTAATTTGTAATTAAGTTTATTAATTAATAATTAAGCTTTATTAATTAATAATTAAGAAATAATTAATCTATAATTAAAGTTAATTTAGAATTAATTAACTATTATTAAGGGTTAATTAATTGTAATTAAGGATTGATTAACTAATAATTAAGAATTGATTAATTTGTTATTAAGTTTTATTAATTGATAATTAAGGTTTATTAATTAATAATTAAAGGATAATTAATCTACAATTAAAGATTTATTAATTTGTTTAAAGGTAATTAAGGGATGAATTACTCAGTTTTAATTAATCAAATGAAATGTGATTAATTTAAGATAATTAATTGATTGATTAATTAAAGATAATATTGATGGTTGATTAAGTAAAATTACTTAATGAGATTGAATAGTGGAATTACGTAGTGAAGTAATTAATGGTAAATTACTGGATGTAATTAATTGAAGATGATTTAAATAATGGAAGTAATTTGGATTAAATTACTTTGTGTAATAAATCAAGAGATTAATTAGAGATAATTAATTATGGAGTAATTAAATTATTTAATGAAGTAATTAAGGGTAGTTAATTACTGAATGGAGTTATTCAAGGGTGATTAACAAATTGGTTTAATTGAAGATTAATTACTTAATGTAATAGATGTAATTATAGATCATTAATTATTATAATTAATGATGTAATTTAGAATGGATTTATTTGGAGATAATTAATAAATGAAGGGATTCATTAATGTAATTAATTAAGAAGTAATATAATTAATGTTAGTAATTAAAAGGTTACTTCCTATATTTGGTATAAGATAATTAATTTGTGAAATTAATTAAAAGATAATTACTTGAATGTAATTAAAGGATAATTAATCCAGGATGATTAATTAAGATGGAAACTTAGAGAATGATTAATTAATTGATTTGTAATTAATTAATGGTTATGTAAGCAGGTTTTATAGAATGGAGTAATTAATTTAATTTACTTTAAATTAATTAGAAATAAGGTAATTCATTTAATTCATTTTAAATTAATTATAAATAAATGTGTTGATTAATCCTTGCTTATGTATGGATGGATGATATTGATTTCCTTGAATGGTTTGAAATCTCAGATATGAGATAAGTAGTGCTGTGTGATATGGATGTTTGGTTGAAGTGTGATGATAATATGGATTATCTATTTATGATGATATTATGAATTATCTATCTGTGATATTATGAATTATCTGTCTGTGTGTATATGGATAATGAAATGAATTGTTTTAACTTTAAAACAACTTGGCCTTAAAAGATACGGTTTGGATTTCAATGAGACCGGGATCGGGTTTCCAAATTTGGATATCCGAAAACCACATCGATCCAAATTAACGATAGGCCGTGAATCTCAAGTGAAGATGAAGATTCAGAATGCAAGGGTTATTATCGTTAACTCTGAGGGTGATTCCAAAATGAGTGTAACGAGATAATGCCTTCGGTTTCGTTCGAACCCAGAACGAACTTGTATGGATTGAATGCTTTCAGAACATCGTCAGGTGGACGATGAGCATTCTAAGTGATGTGTTCTGATGAGGTAAATCGTAGCCTCAAGCCTCATCAACCGGGAATGGCTAAAACAGGGGAGGTGCAGCAAGGCTTCGTGGATAGCCCCCACTTGAGAGTAAGATATACCCCTGTCTAGATGTTCCTTTTATTTCGGCTTAGTGGGCAGTTGGTCTGCAGCCAACTGCGGGGTTATCTTGTTTGGGACTGTTCAGTGAGGAATGGTTCCGGTCTTGTGTTGCAGGGGATTTAGGGTGGATCCTCAGTACGCTGATCTAGGCCAGGTACTGTGACGGGCGGTACCCCAGTAGCCCTGCCATTGTATGGAATCCAATCTCCAATAAGTGCCATCAGATTTAATTGTATTACCCACATGTTGGCTAGTATGCTGGAATTTAATAGATGTAATAATTTCAGCTATGATTATATTTACTTGGAAACCCTAGACCTATTATAATATCATAGAATTTCCTATCAAATGTTTGGTTAGCGTAAGGTAAAAACTTACCCATGTTTATGTGTGGGGAGTCTTACGTGATACCTTTTGTTTCCAAAGGATTTTCAAAGTTAAGCAACTTTAACCGTTTACTCATACCAGACCCATGTCTGACCCGGAGTTTATTTTTGTTTTTCTTACACTCTTGGGTACTCAAATTTTTACGAGTAGCCAAGGGATTCAGGTTAGCTTTGACAAATTTTGGAGGAGCAATGGAGTAGGAGGCTTCAGCGTATAGATATATATATATAGTGTTCCGATGTATTGGTATCTCTGTGTAGTTTCTCTATGTTGTATTGAGTTGTGTTAGCGCCAAAATTGGTCACTAACCCCCAAATGCAAATGAAAGCACCAAATAACAATCACCGCTCACAGATAGAATGTATGTAGAGGATGTTAATATGAAGAATAACAGAAATTAAAATGAAAGCGGTAAAGACAAAGAATTTATAGTGGTTCGGCTGACTCCGGCCTACGTCCACTCTAGAAATTTCCTTTTTATTGATGTTCGAATCAATTACAGTTACAAACTGGTAGGATAGCCTTAGCCTTAGGAAATAGAAAGTTAGAGAGTAGGAGAGAGGATCCCCTTTTACTGTGCCCCTGCCTCTCTATTTATAGACAAAGATGGGTTGGACTTCCCTGGTGGGCCTGGCAGCCGAGTACCTCAGCCCAAATGGAGTGGTCTCCATATGCCGAACCATGGATGCCGAACGCTGAATGCCGAACGTTGGGAGGTGCGAGGTACCGAGGTATGGAGGTGCGAGGTACTGAGGTATGGAGGTGCGAGGTACTGAGGTATGGAGGTGCGAGGTGCAATGCCGAGCGATCCTTAGTGCCGAACCTCCATCATGCCGAACGTCTCCAGATGCCGAACGATACTGGGGTGAGGTGTGCCGAACGGTCTTGGAGTGGAGGTATGCCGAACGACATTAGAGTGAGGTGTGCCGAACGATCTTGGAGTGGAGGTATGCCGAACGACATTAGAGTGAGGTGTGCCGAACGGCATTGGACTGGAGGTATGCCGAACGGTCTTGGAGTGGAGGTATGCCGAACGATACTGGGGTGAGGTATGCCGAACGGTCTTGGAGTGGAGGTATGCCGAACGACATTAGAGTGAGGTGTGCCGAACGATACTGGGGTGAGGTGTGCCGAACGGTCTTGGAGTGGAGGTATGCCGAACGACATTAGAGTGAGGTGTGCCGAACGATACTGGGGTGAGGTGTGCCGAACGGTCTTGGAGTGAGGCCGGACGCTCTGCATGCCGAACGACCTTAAATACCAGTTGACCCATTCGTGTCGAATCGTAGAATAGCCGAACGTTCATGGATGCCGAACGTTCCTTATATGCCGAACAAAGCAGTTGTGCCGAACGTCATTTGAGTGAGGTGTGTCAAGCGACACCCGGGTGAGGTGTGCTAAGCGACACCCGAGTGAGGTGTGCTAAGCGACACCCGAGTGAGGTGTGCTAAGCGACACCCGAGCGAGGTTGATTCCTGGAATTTGTATCGATCATAACTTGAGCATATGAAGTCCGATTGACTTGAAACTTGCAACTTTGGCTTTCTCCACTTTGATCGTCGTGTCATATCAATTCTAACTTGATTTGGACTTGGACAAAATTCATCGATGTCCATAGTGAACCTGCGGTATACAACTAATATTCGGAACAAGTAATCATTGATTTTTTGCTAATTCCTTGATATTTCGACCTTGCCAAAAAGTGGGTTAACACTTTGCCCCCCAAAACATGCCTTTTGGTAAAAGGCGTGTTTTGAATAGCTTCAGATCGAATGCAGTGAGCTTATGTTCTATTTATTTCTTTAGTATTGTCAATCAGATTTATGGCTGTTCGAAGCAGAATCAGTATCTACTTCCACTTACGGAAGTCAGTAACCAAATTCTATAGCCTCTCTGAACTATCGATGGTCACTCCGGACCCTTGCTAAGTCCATTCCAGACTTAACGATTGAATAGAAAGACCATGTTGCACTCCGGCGTTGCTTTCTATCCCTTGCACTCCGACCCCAGTTAGGGCATATAGCGATGTCTTGGTTGTTCTAAACCGATCATAGCCTCTTCGGGCTCTTGCTGGATCCCATCCTGTCACTCTCCGGTGAAGGGGAAACAACGTTGAGTGAGCCGATCCTGTCGCTTTTCGGCGAAGCGACTCACTTCTTGCACTCTGGTTCAGTGTGTCTGAACATTAAGCGATATCTTGGCCTAAATCGTCGGCCGATCATAGCCTCTCCGGGCCCTTGCTGGATCCCATCCTGTCACTCTTCGGTGAAGGGGAAACAGCGCTTAAGCAAGTCGATTCTGTCGCTCTCCAGCGAAGCGACTCACTTCCTGCACTCCGGTTCAGCGTTTCTGAACATTAAGCGATGTCATGGCCAAAATCTTTAAGCCGATCATAGCCTCTCCGGGCTCTTGCTGGATCCCATCCTGTCACTCTTCGGTGAAGGGGAAACAGCGCTTAAGCAAGTCGATTCTGTCGCTCTCCGGCGAAGCGACTCACTTCCTGCACTCCGGTTCCCGTCTCTCCGGGTAGGGTCATAAAGCGATCATCATTTTGTATCAGTACGTAATATTCATCCTTTAACTCTCCGGTCAAAGGCTTATTCAGGAAATTCAAGTTTATTTATTAAATTCAGACCCTAGATGTTCAATCTCAAACATCAGGGAAAAACTAAACAACGCCTCTCCGGGCTGAACGGTCTATATCATCTCAGAGCATGCCTAGGGATCTCTCCGGTTCCCATACATGAGTGAGTGGAATAGCCGTTTTATTTTGAAAGCAAATCTAAGAAAAGTGATTGACCAGAGTTCATATCTTGAACTTGGCCCTTGCCATCATGATCAGTTGATGACGAGTCGTGATCCCGATCCTGGATCGTTCCTGTTACGTGGAGGCGGTGGCTGTTCAGGCCTTACCGCTGCTGTCGGTTCTCTGACATATTGTGGCAATCTACCACTCCTAGCATGTTCTTCCACCTCATCCTTTAGGTGGCGGCATTCATCGGTCGTGTGCCCATCCAGCTCATGGAATAGGCAATATTTTCCAGTTCTGCGTTCCCGCTCTGTGGGATCTCTTCTCGGCGGCTTTCGATAAGGGAGCTGCCCCCGAGTTTTAGTGTAAATTCGTTCCAGGCTTGCCGTCAAACCGGTGTATTGCCTGAATCTGGGTTCCCGGAATTTCTTCCGTTTATCAGGACCGTCCTGTGCATCGTCCTGCTTTCTCTTTCCTTTGTCTGCTCCAGATTGTCCTCCTACGGTTCCTTCGCCTCGTGTAGTGTTTATTTCCTGCCTCTCGGCTCGTGATTCCTCTAGTCGAATGAATTTTTCAGCTTCATGATAAAACTCTCCTAGATCTTGCGGTGGGTCTCTGGTCAGAGAGTCTTTGAATTCAGTGCCTTCTGCAATTCCTGCTACTGCCGCCATCAAAATCATTGATGGATCCTGGCGATCTACAGAAGCCACTGTTGCATTGAATCGCAATAGAAAACCTTTTATGGACTCTCTGGTCCTTTGCTTTATCGAGGCTAAAGTCATCACACTCTTGGGTCGCGTCACATGGACCCTAAACTGTCTCATGAAGCATTCCACTAGCTCACCCCATGTCCTGATTGATCCAGTCTCTAGTTGTCTGAACCAAAGCGCAGCCAAATCTGATAAAAATAAAGGGAAGCATCGTGCCATCACTTCCTCGGATGCCCCTAGCACTTCCATATGCCTGATGTATCTGGTAATGTGCATGGTCGGGTCTGACTTTCCATCATAAGTATCCAGCGTGGGTAACTTGAACTTTGGAGGATTCCTCGCATTCCTGATATTCGGAGTGAACGGGCTCCGACTGACATCCTCTAAGCCTCCGCTTGACAATCCTCCTCTCATTATTCGCCGCACTAATCCAGCCATCCTTTCATCTCCATCAAGGGGTTGTCCCCTCAACATGCCTCTATCCTGCCCCCCAGGTCTCGAAGGGTATTCTGGGTAATATTCTTCATGTGGTTCATTAATGTTGGCGTTAGCTCTAGCCTGCTGAGCTCCGTCCGTGGGTCTTCCAATGTCAGATCCTGAGGGTCTACCCCCAAGCCCTTGTTGATTGCCTTCGGGCACTGCATTCTGTTCTTGGTTCTGACCTTCAGCGTTCTCTGTAGCTCTAGTCTCCTGCCCCATATCGGCAGCAACTGCAGCCGGTCCTAAGTTCTGTGCTCCGGCTGTTCTCATCTGTTCAAAGAAGCTCTGCATCGCTTCTTGTTGGCTCTTCATCAATCTTTCATGAATCGAGTCCATCATTGCCTCCATCTCGTTTCGAGTAATGTAGATCGAGGCTCGGCCCTCTCCAGCTCCAGAGGAAGCTTCTTGACTCCCTTCCTGATTGCTCCTTCCTGTCGCTTGCTTCCTAGTTGATGGCCTGGCCATTGCTTTCTAGAATCCAAGTTCCTAGCTCCAAAATTCCCAAGTGTTTGCGTTCTCGGTGAAAGCACCAAAGTGTTAGCGCCAAAATTGGTCACTAACCCCCAAATGCAAATGAAAGCACCAAATAACAATCACCGCTCATAGATAGAATGTATGTAGAGGATGTTAATATGAAGAATAACAAAAATTAAAATGAAAGCGGTAAAGACAAAGAATTTATAGTGGTTCGGCTGACTCCGGTCTACGTCCACTCTAGAAATTTCCTTTTTATTGATGTTCGAATCAATTACAGTTACAAACTGGTAGGATAGCCTTAGCCTTAGGAAATAGAAAGTTAGAGAGTAGGAGAGAGGATCCCCTTTTACTGTGCCCCTGCCTCTCTATTTATAGACAAAGATGGGTTGGACTTCCCTGGTGTGCCTGGCAGCCGAGTACCTCAGCCCAAATGGAGTGGTCTCCATATGCCGAACCATGGATGCCGAACGCTGAATGCCGAACGTTGGGAGGTGCGAGGTACTGAGGTATGGAGGTGCGAGGTACTGAGGTATGGAGGTGCGAGGTACTGAGGTATGGAGGTGCGAGGTACTGAGGTATGGAGGTGCGAGGTGCAATGCCGAGCGATCCTTAGTGCCGAACCTCCATCATGCCGAACGTCTCCAGATGCCGAACGATACTGGGGTGAGGTGTGCCGAACGGTCTTGGAGTGGAGGTATGCCGAACGACATTAGAGTGAGGTGTGCCGAACGATCTTGGAGTGGAGGTATGCCGAACGACATTAGAGTGAGGTGTGCCGAACGGCATTGGACTGGAGGTATGCCGAACGGTCTTGGAGTGGAGGTATGCCGAACGATACTGGGGTGAGGTATGCCGAACGGTCTTGGAGTGGAGGTATGCCGAACGACATTAGAGTGAGGTGTGCCGAACGATACTGGGGTGAGGTGTGCCGAACGGTCTTGGAGTGGAGGTATGCCGAACGACATTAGAGTGAGGTGTGCCGAACGATACTGGGGTGAGGTGTGCCGAACGGTCTTGGAGTGAGGCCGGACGCTCTGCATGCCGAACGACCTTAAATACCAGTTGACCCATTCGTGTCGAATCGTAGAATAGCCGAACGTTCATGGATGCCGAACGTTCCTTATATGCCGAACAAAGCAGTTGTGCCGAACGTCATTTGAGTGAGGTGTGTCAAGCGACACCCGGGTGAGGTGTGCTAAGCGACACCCGAGTGAGGTGTGCTAAGCGACACCCGAGTGAGGTGTGCTAAGCGACACCCGAGCGAGGTTGATTCCTGGAATTTGTATCGATCATAACTTGAGCGTATGAAGTCCGATTGACTTGAAACTTGCAAATTTGGCTTCCTCCTCTTTGATCGTCGTGTCATATCAATTCTAACTTGATTTGGACTTGGACAAAATTCATCGATGTCCATAGTGAACCTGCGGTATACAACTAATATTCAGAACAAGTAATCATTGATTTTTCGCTAATTCCTTGATATCTCGACCTTGCCAAAAAGTGGGTTAACAAGTTGTAATAACTAGACAGGTGTTTATAACTGTCTAGTATGTGATGTATAATCTGTGTAACTCTGATTGATGTTTTATATTATGTAATATCTTATGTGATTAATATAATTTATTCGTTCCGCTGTGAGATTCTGATGTTGTTAGTTCTTTCTTCTCTATCTTTTCTCTTTTCTATCCCTTTCTTTCTTATAGTTAATGCGACTTTCTGGTAATAGAAGGTCGGGTCGTTACAGTTGGTATCAGAGCATAGGTTGAGCGAATACCTAAGCTCTGGAGTGGTGTCTTTCTTGAGAGAGCGTACTTGTAATTTTGATATATATATATATATATATATTAGGGCTTTTTAGGCTCAAGGAAAAAGTTGAAGAAAAATTTAGTTTTAAGGACAAGAAGTTTGCTTTTTAGGCTGAAGGACACTTTTTAGTGTAAATCACAGAATGATAGTTGTAACTATCATTTTCTATTTACACTAAAAAGTGTCCTTCAGACTAAAAAACAAACTTGTTGTCCCTGAGACTAAATTTTTTTACAACTTCTTCCTTGTGCCTATTTTCCTGTATATATTATTTCTACCTATTTGTTGGGTTACCTGTTCGGGTTTTCCAATATAAGTTATAAAGGTAGATAAGGTAGTAGTGTGTGTAACACGACTACCAATGGTTGGAAGTCTATCTATCAAGACTGTAAACCTAATACCGTCTCGAGTGAGTTTTGCTTGATGTACGGATTTCATTGATCTCTGAAGGAAACCTGTTAAGGTTTGGAGTTCATCTTTGAAGTGTATAGTTTGGATGAGCTAGAGTTTGGATCTGTCGGTTGGACAGAAGTAAGTCATGATATCTTGATACCTCAGGAATTAGTAGCTGTGTGATGAGATGCATTGACTATGGATGCCTCCGAAGATATTTCTTTGGAACAAGTTAAGGAAGTGTGTCTGCTTCGGTGTTGTGGCTGTGTTCAGCAGGGTGTTTCTGTTGGTTTGAGGTCCGAGTTTCTCGAAGAGCTTTGGATTAGGAATTCCTTGGCATTGGTGTCAGCAGCGCAGCTCGGAGTGTTCTGTGTGTTGGCAAGGAAGCTTTCTAGCTTAGCAGTGGAGTTCAGAAGTAGCAGAGTGGTCCCGTTTCTTCGATGGATTGGCTTCATAAGCATAAGCTGTTCTGATTGGTAAAGAGAGAGCAGTTTTTCTCTGGAAATAGGCCGGATTGATCGCAAAAGCGACTTGCGATAGTTTGAGTGTTCTCTTGGTTTGTCAGAGATTTTTTCTGGATGTCTTCAGGAAGTCAAAGTTTTGTCAGCATTTGGAGATTGAGTTTGGTATCGACTGGATTCCATAAGTGGTACCGATGGTTCAGCTTAGTAGTAGGATGGTTTTTGGAGGAAGATTTTAGTGAAGCAGCTCAGGTTTTGGAGGAACTTCGGAGTTTTATTTTTGGATCTGTTGAACCATATTTTTGGAATGTGTTGTCCAGTCTTTGCTTGTGTTCGTCATCATCATTTTCATCTACTCCAGATCAGAGTTGTGCAGCGGAAGCAGTTTGGGAGTACATCTGTTTTATCTCTTCCAGATGAGAGAAGTAAGATCTGACTTCTGATTTTGGAATAGAGTTTGTGTTCTGAGTTTGGTTGATCTTGGGAAGGTCATTTTGTTGGATGGTTTTTGGTCCAGTTTGTTTCTAGGGGCATCAGCAAGGGTTGAGCTGGTCAGGAAGGATGTAGGCAGTCCAGGATCGTCAGAAGAGTTTTGTGGATAAGAGACGGAGGAATTTGGAGTTTGAAGTTGGAGACTTCGTTGTTATTGAGATTTTCTCCGATCCAGGGAGCTATAAGATTGGGTAAGATTGGGAAGCTAGCTCCGAGATATTGGATCTTTCCTATTGTTCTTCTTAGGATAAGTGTTTGGTCATCAAGGTTGAATTGTCAGTTTGGATAACTAGGATTCGATGTGTTTCACGTATCTCTGAGGGAGTACGTGTTAGATCTATCTCTGATTATAGAACCAGCAGTTCAGGGAGTTTTGGTTGTTGTGTCAGACTTGTCTGTAGTCTGATATCCTGTCTTGTTTTGTGGATCTAGATGAGTAGGAGCTCAGTAGCTTAGTAGTATTGTTTGTTTGGATTCTGTAGAGCGAGTATCCCGGTATTTATACTTGGGAAACTCGAGAAAATTTCTATCCAGAATTTTGTCTGGATAATTGGATTTGTTTGTTTGGATGATTGGTTGCTATGGTCATTAGCACATGATTGATATATGCTTGTGTTCTAAAATTAAATCTTAAATTGGATTATTAAATTACCTTTGTTTTAAATTTCGAGGACGAAATTCTTTTAAGTGGGGAGGAATGTGATATCCCGAAATTTTTGGCAATATCAATTTAATAATCTGTGTTAAAATTTAAATTGATTTGATAATTTTTGTTGATAAATTTAAATTGATTTAATAATCATCTTTCAATAAATATTCAATTGGTGATTTTTATCTTTATAAAAGCTAATAAATTGTTTTCTACTTATAATGTGTGTATATTTGTATATATTGTAAATAGAAATCTTTGGTTTGAATTTAATAAATAAATAAATCCTATTTTCAAATTCTAATATATTTTGGTAATTTGGAAATTATGATTTAATTTAGAATATATGGTTTTAAAATATTTAAGATAAATGTTTAATTGATCAAATTGTATCTTAGCTTAAGTTTAAGATTTATTAAAAATTTGTTTTGTTCTTTTTTAAATATAGCTTGATAAAATAAGTAATTTATTAATAAAGAGATAACTCCTTATATAAATTATTTTAATTTAACAATGAGTTATATTTAAATATACATTAATAATGTAATGTCTTTACAATGGATTTTAATATAAATAGAAATTGTTATTTCAAATTTATTTATATATATATATATATGTGTATTTTGGAAGAAGCTATGATTTGTAAATTTAAAATAAAATCTTTCAAATAATATGATAAAATAAATCTTATAAATATTTAAACATAAGTATAAAAATAGTTAATAAGTAAATTAAGTATTTAATAGTTTAAGTTAAAAGTAAAATAAAGGAAAGATAAAATTGTAAATTAATTAAGTGTAAAAGATAATTCTAAAATATAACAACTTTATAGAAACAAATACATTAGTTAAATATATTAAGTGATAAATAGAAATGAATATTTCAAATAAATGGTTATGTTAAAAAGAGAATATGAAATGAACATAAGATAAACTCTAAAATATAACTTTATAGAAGCTTAAGGTAGAAGACATATATTTGCAGGCAAGTATATACTATAGCAAGGTAGATATGTAAGGCAAGAAAAACATCATCTAAGTACATACAAGATTTAATAAGGGATAAGTAGGACATGTTAATAAATGCTTATACCAAAAGGTATCATTTCAGCCACCCTATTAAGAAAAATTACTGACCAAGCAAATAAAAAAATATTGTACCAAGCTAGAAACAAATATTATTTTTGTACTAATGCAAGTATCAGCCCTGTGTACTTGTTCTATTTATCAAGCTTCTTTTCTTTTCGTTCATTTAAACAAATGCAAACCTGTAATCATCTTCCCTCAAAACAAATCAAAAACCCTGTCATCTTTTCTAAAGCTTGTAACCTCCTCAAAGCATTTTCAAAGTCCTGTAATCCTTTTTTTTCTCAAGCCTGTAACAAATTATCAAAGTTCAAGAAGGTAAATCAAGCAACTCCAGTTCAGTTTCAAAGCTTAAATCATCTCATCAAATAAAGCATTTTAGAAGATCACAACAATTCAAAGTTTCAAGCATCTTATCAAATTTTCCAGTTTTAAGTCTCCGCTTCAAACTCTAAACTGGTGAGTAAACATTTTATTAAAAATCTTAAGTAGATTAATGATTGTTGCATGTGAATTTATGTGGTAAAGATTGCTTTGCTTGTGTGTATATATATATATATGTAATATCTCTGTGTATATATGAAGTGTTTATGTTGTTGTTTGAAAAACCACCTCTGTTCTTAGTTCAAAGTCTATCGTTTGATCAAAATTCAAAATCTCTACATCTGATTTCTGTAAGACTTTGAGATTCAAACAAGATAAGTTAGTTTAAATTCAATGTTAGTTTTAAAAATATGTATAAGAATAATAGGATTGAAAATCTGCTGGGATCAAATATTTACAGTAGAAATCCTTTAAGCATGTTAAAATCAAACATCATAATTTGTTGTTTCAGGATTATAAGTTGAATCTACTTAGGAAGTTAGGATTTTTAAAACTAAAAACTCGATTTTTAATAATGTATTGAGAAAGCATTTTGGTGATGTCTGGATTATGGGTTTTGAGCATTTATGGGTGGCCGGAGGAACAATGGTGGTCGGCGTTTCATCTCGAGGTGGAGGAAGGATCAGGGATGTTGGGAAAATTTATGGTAGTGGCGACTAATTCCTGTGGCATCGGATTGGTCGATGTTGGGTTGCGTACCTGTTTTTGGTCGAGTCTGGAAACGTGGTCGTGGCGGTGTCTCTGGGGGATCGAGTGCTACCAGCTTGTTGGAGATGGAAGTAGGGTGGTTGTCGAGCTGTGGCCGGAATTATAGGCACTCCGGTGATCGGAGACGTGGATACGAGGGGTTTCTGATTTGGGTTTGTGTTGAAGTTTTCATCTGGGTTGCTCGATTTTGATTCGAGGCTTATGCTTATGGATTGGTGGTCGGGATGTATTGCAGCGATGATAAGTTGCATGCTGGAAGGATGAACGGAGGCCGGAGGTGGCTCTGGTGGCGGTGCATGTGCACAGCGTAGTTGTGTCAGTGGTTTTGGGAAAGGAGTTTGACTCGAAGAGGGGATCGAGTTTTTGGGCTTGTGACTCGAGAGGGAACTTGAGTAGGGTAAGTGTTTTGGCAATACAGTTTTAAACTTAAAATTTTTTCTAAGTTTTTCAAAAAAAAAATGAAGAAGTAGGGGAACTCGAGTCTAAACTCGAGCTAGTCTCGGGTAGAACCCGAAGTGCTTTTGAAATACAGATTTTAACAGTTTTTTAAAAAAAAACAAGTTTTAAGTTTAAATTGAATCTAATTCTAAATTATTATGTAAAGAAAATGTTTCTTTTAACATTTGATTTAGAAGTTTCATAAATTGTTTTACTTAAAATTTGTTAAGTTAAATTGTAAGTTATTTCTTTATCATAAATTTAAAAGTTAAATTAAAAGTGGAATGTTTTAAATGTATTTAAATTATGTTAATGTTAAGTGAGCCATTAAATAAAGATAAAGATTTATCTTAAAAGTTAAATTAAGATTTTAATAATTAATGTCTAATTAATAAAATGATGTAATTAAGGGTAATTAGTTAATTTAATAAATAATTATTAAGGATTAAGTAAAGAATTAATTAAGAGTAATTAATTTATTAATTAATAATTAAGTGTAATAAGTTAATTAATTTGGGATAAATTAATTAAGTAATTAAGGTTGATTAATTAGTAATTAGAAGATTAATTAATTTATAATTAGAAGTACTTAATTTGTAATTAAGTTTATTAATTAATAATTAAGCTTTATTAATTAATAATTAAGAAATAATTAATCTATAATTAAAGTTAATTTAGAATTAATTAACTATTATTAAGGGTTAATTAATTGTAATTAAGGATTGATTAACTAATAATTAAGAATTGATTAATTTGTTATTAAGTTTTATTAATTGATAATTAAGGTTTATCAATTAATAATTAAAGGATAATCAATCTACAATTAAAGATTTATTAATTTTTTTAAAGGTAATTAAGGGATGAATTACTCAGTTGTAATTAATCAAATGAAATGTGATTAATTTAAGATAATTAATTGGTTGATTAATTAAAGATAATATTGATGGTTGATTAAGTAAAATTACTTAATGAGATTGAATAGTGGAATTACGTAGTGAAGTAATTAATGGTAAATTACTGGATGTAATTAATTGAAGATGATTTAAATAATGGAAGTAATTTGGATTAAATTACTTTGTGTAATAAATCAAGAGATTAATTAGAAATAATTAATTATGGAGTAATTAAATTATTTAATGAAGTAATTAAGGGTAGTTAATTACTAAATGGAGTTATTCAAGGGTGATTAACAATTTGGTTTAATTGAAGATTAATTACTTAATGTAATAGATGTAATTATAGATCATTAATTATTATAATTAATGATGTAATTTAGAATGGATTTATTTGGAGATAATTAATAAATGAAGGGATTCATTAATGTAATTAATTAAGAAGTAATGTAATTAATGTTAGTAATTAAAAGGTTACTTCCTATATTTGGTATAAGATAATTAATTTGTGAAATTAATTAAAAGATAATTACTTGAATGTAATTAAAGGATAATTAATCCAGGATGATTAATTAAGATGAAAACTTAGAGAATGATTAATTAATTGATTTGTAATTAATTAATGGATATGTAAGCAGGATTTATAGAATGGAGTAATTAATTTAATTTACTTTAAATTAATTAGAAATAAGGTAATTAATTTAATTCATTTTAATTAGAAATGTGTTGATTAATCCTTGCTTATGTATGGATGAATGATATTGATTTCCTTGAATGGTTTGAAATCTCAGATATGAGATAAGTAGTGCTGTGTGATATGGATGTTTGGTTGAAGTGTGATGATAATATGGATTATCTATTTATGATGATATTGTGAATTATCTATCTGTGATATTATGAATTATCTATCTGTGTGTATATGGATAATGAAATGAATTGTTTTAACTTTAAAACAACTTTGCCTTAAAAGATACGGTTTGGATTTCGATGAGACCGGGATTGGGTTTCTAGATTTGGATATCCGAAAACCACATCGATCCAAATTAACGATAGGTCGTGAATCTCAAGTGAAGATGAAGATTCAGAGTGCAAGGGTTATTGTCGTTAACTCTGAGGGTGATTCCAAAATGAGTGTAACGAGATAATGCCTTCGGTTTCGTTCGAACCCGGAACGAACTTGTATGGATTGAATGCTTTCAGAACATCGTCAGGTGGACGATGAGCATTCTAAGTTATGTGTTCTGACGAGGTAAATCGTAGCCTCAAGCCTCATCAACCGGGAATGGCTAAAACATGGGAGGTGCAGCAAGGCTTCGTGGGTAGCCCCCACTTGAGAGTAAGATATACCCTTGTCTAGATGTTCCTTTTATTTCGGCTTAGTGGGCAGTTGGTCTGCAGCCAACTGCGAGGTTATCTTATTTGGGACTGTTCTGTAAGGAATGGTTCCGGCCTTGTGTTGCAGGGGATTTAGGGTGGATCCTCGGTACGCTAATCTAGGCCAGGTACTGTGACGGGCGGTACCCTAGTAGCCCTGCCATTGTATGGAATCCAATCTCCAATAAGTGCCATCGTATTTGATTGTATTACCCACATGTTGGCTAGTATGCTAGAATTTAATAGATGTAACAATTTCAGCTATGATTATATTTACTTGGAAACCCTAGACCTATTATAATATCATAGAATTTCTTATCAAATGTTTGGTTAGCGTAAGGTAAAAACTTACCCATGTTTATGTGTGGGGAGTCTTACGTGATACCTTTTGTTTCCAAAGGATTTTCAAAGTTAAGCAACTTTAACCGTTTACTCATACCAGACCCATGTCTGACCCGGAGTTTATTTCTGTTTTTCTTAAACTCTCGGGTACTCAAATTTTTACGAGTAACCAAGGGATTCAGGTTAGCTTTGACAAATTCTGGAGGCGCAATGGAGCAGGAGGCTTCAACGTATATATATATATATATATATATATATATATATATAGTGTTCCGATGTGTTGGTATCTCTGTGTAGTTTCTCTATGTTGTATTGAGTTGTAATAACTAGACAGGTGTTTATAACTGTCTAGTATGTGATGTATAATCTGTGTAACTCTGATTGATGTTGTATATTATGTAATATCTTATGTGATTAATATATTTATTCGTTCCGCTATGAGATTCTGATGTTGTTAGTTCTTTCTTCTCTATCTTTTCTCTTTTCTATCCCTTTCTTTCTTATAGTTGATGCGACTTTCTGGTAATAGAAGGTCGGGTCGCTACAAAGGGAGTTTAAGGAAGGTAATTAGCGGTGCTTAATTGTTTTAAGTGAAATAATTTAATTAATTAATTTATGAAAAATTATAAATGCAATATCAAATTCATATGAGGTTGAAATCAAACAAAACAAGTAGCGCTGCGATCGTGATGACAAGAGCTTCATAATGAAATTGGTTTGGAATTTTTCGAGGTCAGCTGGGATTTTAGAAAATTAAAAATCTGGATGTTCGGCAAGTTATAAATCAAGGTGAGTAAAACTCACTCATTTTGATTACTGGTTTTAATTTTATAATACTAAAAATTAATTATTGGATGATTGATTGAGTTGATAAATTATTATATGTTAAATGTTATATATATATATATTAGTATGTATATATATGTATATATATTAGTATATATATTAGTAGTTGGATATATTCTCACCGATTGGAGCGGATGAGACCCTATGCGCCCCGCATAATAGCGGATGACCCTATATTACCGCGATATACCGCCTCGAAGCGGGATTAGTATTTTATGTTATATAACATCTGTGGATGTAGGGAAACAGGTTGAAGGGATCCAACTAGATTCCTAAAATATATTGATTTGTTTTTCATATATAGCAATATATGATGTGATTGGATGAATCTATTATGGATTGTTGTGTGGTTTGTTTATTGATGCCATAGTAGCACTAGCTTTTTATTTTGGTACTTTAAATACCATAAATATTATTTTTTAATTTTTAAGGAATTAAAAGGAGATTTTGAATATAAAAATATTTATATCAAAATTGGATTTTTTTTAAAAGAAATTGATTTGGATAAAACAATAATTGATTTTGGGGTTGTACTTAAATATTCATAAAATTATTTTAAATAGAGATTTTAAAATAATTTATATAGAGGATTTTTAAATGATATTTCTAAAAAAAATAGGGAAAAGAAGCTAAAAATCGATATTTAAAATGTACTTGGAAAATAAGTGGACTTTATAAAGAAATTGATTTATGAAATGGAATTTTATAAATAAGATTATTTTTATAAACAAGTAAACCCAAATGAGTTTGAAAATTATAAACGATGTTTATAAATAAGGGGAATGACATCAGTTGATAAATTGGAATTATAATTTCACAGTGTGAATTTATATCGAGATATGAAAATAGATTTTTTTGGAAAATATAGTGGATTCTATTTTGAAAATCGAGAATGATTAGGGAATCAGAATGAAATCGATGTGTTGTAAATCGAGAGGAATTTATAAATTGAAATTAGTTATTGGGATTTTAAAAATATATTTTTAATAAGAAGTTATGTTTTTTTAATAGGATTTTTATTTATTAAACTATATAGTTAAAGCTGTTTAGTATTGAAATATTTTGGAAAGTGGATTTTTCAAATACCTAATATTAATTAAAATAAATTCTAATTTTTATAGTAAGCTTGGTAGGTCGATTAGTTTTATTTAAAAATGAATTGGAAATGAGTTATCGATGTTTATTTAAAGTGTTTTGATATTTTTAACAAATCCTCAAATGTGTTTTGAAAATAAATTATTATTTTAAAAATACTTATTATTAATATATATAGAATTTAAAAGTAAGTGGTTGGACTTTTATTTATAAATTCTCTCGAGATTAGTAAACCTAGTTATTTAATGGAAGTCATTTTATAAGGGGAATCTTATAGTGAAATTCTGGGAACTTAAGGAAATTTCCAAAGTGTTTAGATACGTGAACTTCGAAAAAATGAATCGGAATTTCATAAAGAAGTTATAAATTTTTGGATGGGATTTTAAATAAGTAAAACCGATTTTGGAAATTGTAAAAAGGGATTTATTAAAAATTCCAAAGATTTATGAAATGAGTTATAATGAGCTGAGAATTTACAAAAGTGGTTGTAAATGTTTTATAAAGATGGTAATAGGGGAAATTTCCTTGTTTGGGAATATAACCATAAAATCGATATAAGTTATGAATATTTCCTAAGTGTTGAGAAGTAAGTGATTTTGAAAAAAAATATTTTTAAATATTTTTCCAAGTGTTGAAATAAGATATGGTTTGAAAATGTTCTGATATGGATATAAGTATTTGAGTTGTTCTCAAATATTGAAATGTTGGAAGAGATTTGAATATAAATCTTTTTAAAGATATTTTGGTGTTTGAAAAATTTATAATATGGCCCAGTGACTACTTTTGTGTGTAATTTGATAATTAAATAACCGATTATCAAATCTGGCCAAATCCGTTAATCGTTTCGAAGAGACCGGGATCATATTTAATTACCCGAAAACCACTTCGATCCGATTTGTGCGTTACGAATTGGGATATCTTGGAAATAATGGAGATGGTGATCTTGAAGGAAATTTGGTTTGTTCAGACCCAGAGCAACTTGTATGGATGAATGCTATCATTGCATTGTTTCCTAGAAGGCAGTGTTAGCATTCCAAGTATGAATGCTATTCTAAAGGTAAATGTAGCCTCAAGCCTCATCAACTGGGAATGACTAAAACAGGGGAGATGCAACATGGCTAAGTGGGTCGCACCCAAGTATGGTATGCTATCACCTTTCTAGATACCCTCGGATATATTATATTATAATTATGGATATGGTTGTGCATGAAAAAGAGAGCGCTCGATTAGGGTGGGAACACCCGGGGTGATAACATATTCGGTACTATCCAGTAAGGGGTAGGCCGGTCTTGTGTTGGCAGCGAATCTAGGCGAGGTTCTCGGTACATTTTTCTAGAGGTGTACTGTGACGGAAAATACCCCGGTAGCCCAGTCATTGTATGGAATCCAATATCCACTACGAGCTTGTAC
Organism: Allium fistulosum; assembly: GCA_030737815.1. NCBI lineage: Eukaryota > Viridiplantae > Streptophyta > Magnoliopsida > Asparagales > Amaryllidaceae > Allium > Allium fistulosum. The sequence continues at coordinate 1,329,909,422 of CM060902.1, read as the reverse complement.
GGTTTTGATTATGCCCAACTATGTTGAAACATGAGATGCAAGCATTTTAGCTATTTTGTAATTTATTTTCTATAGACACTATTATAATATCAGATGATTTGGGTATAAAATGTTTTTGTTATCGTAAGGTAAATACCCGTCGTATTTATGTGTGTCATGGTCTTACGAGATACCTTTGTTTTTCAAAGGATTTTGAAAATAATAATAATTCAAATTGAAAGTGTTTTTCTCACGCTGGTTTTCCAAACTGACTCGGGTGTTATTTATTATAATCCTCGGGTCAGACCGAGTATTACAGATTCAGGTTAGGATGCTATGGAGCTCAGGAGATGAGCTAGAGGATTTCAGTCGTATGTCATGTACTTGATTATATTCCGCTGTGTGTGTCAGGCTGTATAGTTAGCACTGGTGAGGACACGTTATAATAACTGTCCATATTGATGTATTGATTGTTGTACTCTGATGATTGTATATATATTAACAGCTACAAATTCTTTTATATAAAAACCTGTTATTATATATCTTATATTTTGTTCCGCTGCGATTGTGAGATTCTATGTTGTTTCTAATTTTCTTCTATCTCTTTCTTCTTCATCCTAATGGTCTGGTATTTTCGGCACTCGATTTTTCGGCATGCTATACAGTGAACGTATTGGTGTCGATTTTCGAGGGTCGAAAATCCTGTGCCATTACATTTGGTATCATAGCTGAAGGTTATGCGAGAACCTTGGCTTTGGTGGGGATTATTCATTAGAGATAGCGCCAGTAATACCCTAGAATGAGTTTTAGTGTACTAATAGATATATGCGTGTATTTGTTACTGAATATAAATTGTTTTATATTGTGTTGACTTATCTGTTGAGTGTTTATGAATCCTGGTCGATATGTGGGATGCCATGATATCGATAGGGGTTTCTAAACATTTGAACCAGGTGAACTCACATAGTATTATTTTGAAGCGGGTAAATGAAATAATTTTACCTAAACTATATTTTGATATGAAGGAATAATTTTCTCAAATTATTATAGTATAATTGGTGCATTTGGTTGTTATTATTATAATCGAAATAAGATTATAAAAATCGAAAAGGTTATATATAGCCAAATTGAATTTGTATAAGCATGATTTATACAAATGAGTAAAGCTAAAATTGGATTCAAACCAGAATTTGGAAATGTAAATCCCGGAGATTTTTGGAAATGTTTTCCAAAGTGTTTTGAAATAAATAATACTATTATTTTGAAATATTTTTGGAATAAAAATTGTTTTAAATGGATTTTGAAGGTGATAAAGCACAAAACTCACTTCAGTTGCTGGGAAATAATTCCGATGATGATCGCGACATCATCGGTGTTCATTTTCGAGTTTCTAAGTGACAGATTGCTATCGAAATAATTTGATATGGAGATTTTTGTTGAAAAACAAGTGTTGTTTCAAAAATTCCGAAGGAAATTTGTTTCAAATGAAAACAAGTTGATTTTTGAAAATTCCAAGGAGATGGTTTGTTAAAACTAAGAGTTATATATATATATATATATTATTTCAAAAAGATTTGAAATAAAACCGGGTGTTTGAATTCTGGAATATTTATTTGAATGTTTTATAAAACTTGTGAAAAATAAGTTTTGTATTTATAACCTGGAATTGTGAATTTCAATATGAAATTAAAATTTAACTTATGCAAGTTAAATAAATTAAATTTGAAAAGGTAAATTGTAGGGATTTGAATTTAACTTATGCTAAGTTAAAATAAAATTGGATTTGATTAGAAATGATATCGAATGGAATTGTATATAAAACTTAAATTGTAAAGTGACTATATAACTATAGGTTATAAATTTTGAATGGGATGAAATTTAAGAGGAAAATTATGGAATTGTGAATAAATTAAAGTGGTTATAAATAAGAATTGTGAAGGGGTTATATAACTATGTGTGATGACCCACAAATCCGTACCTTTTGAATCGATAATAAACCACATATGTTCGACCCAAAAAGCACAGACTGATGGAAAGTCATGAGAAAGAAAAGAAGAGAGAAGAAGAGAAGAGAAGAAAGAGAGAAGAGACAACCAAACAGAACAATACAGAATCTCACATCGCAGCGGAATAACATATAATATCATATCAATGATCTTTACAAAACAGAACTGTAATATCATATACATACATCCATCAGAGTTCAACAATCAATCACTAATCATCAGTCTGGACAGTTATAGTAACCTATTCTTACAATTGCTGATAATTTAAATAAAAAAGCAGCAGAAAATAAAAAGATACATGTATACGACTGAAGATCTCCAGCTCGCCTGCTGAAGCTCCAAAAGCACCAAATCTGAACCTGTAAATATACTCGGTTTGACCCGAGCATTGAAAGGGAAGAACGGCCGGATTAGTTTGGTAAACCAGCATGAGAAACACACTCAACTGAATTTATTAAATTACCGAAACTTTTCTTTCCAAAACAAAGGTATCTCGTAAGACACGCCCACACATAAACACGGACGAGTTTTTACCTTACGATAACCAAAACATTCCATATCAAATCATGTTATATTATACTAGTGTCTAGTATACAAATAATATTAATCATAGCCGAAATTGTTACATTGATTAAATTCTAGCATATAGCCCAAAGTTGGTAACACGATCAAAATTGCAGGCACGTAGCGTAGTTTGGATTTCCATACAAATAACCAGAAAAAGGGACTACCTTTCGGCAGTACATCTCTAGAGGAATGTACCAAGGACCATCACAAAGGATCCTCTACCAACACAAGACCGGCCTACCTCTATAACTAGGTAGTACCGAATATATCATCCCCTGGTCGTTACCGACCTTTCCGAGGGCCCTCATAGCATACAAACCACATTAATTTACATCCCGAACGTCATAGCGGGAAGAAATATATCTAGAAGGGGATGATCATATCCTAATTGGGAATGACCCACTTAGCCTTGCCGCAGCTAACCCTGTTTTGGTCATTTTCGGTTGATGAGGCCTGAGGTAACGATTACCTTTCACATATCACATCACTTTGAATGCCACATTGCCATTTTCGTTGACTATTAATTGCCTTCCACAAAAATACAACCCTTGAGCTCGTACATCTCAAGGTGGGTGTTAAGCTAAGAGAAGTTGCCTTCTCCGCCACCAACAGATGTACGTTTGTAAAAACCAGTACGAAATCATAGAAATGCAATGTCAGACAGTCGTCCATATAAGTTGTCCAGGAACAAGACAAACCGAAGGTACTTTCCTACCACGTCCTATCGAAAAATCCCTAGGATTAGTAGCGACAACCATTGCAATGGATATTTTATAACGAAGAGACTACTGCTACTGGATGTATATTAGGATTTTAACCCCAAACGATCAACAAGCAGTCCTTCACTATGAAAATCCAAAATATCAATATCTCAACCTCATACAGAAACTAAGTCTCATAGACTTATCACATCTCCAACTTTCAACTTGCTATCCTTCGGCCAAGAAGGAAGCTCGATAGATTGGAGTAATCACTCCGCACTACACGAATCAACATTCTCAACACAAACGATAATCAAGCCTACACAGTCAGTTACATACCAAGTGTACGACTAATTAGTTCCTACATCAAGTCGAGGAACTAAAATGGCTAAATTTGACAGTCGGTTATTTAACTATCAAGCAAACAACAATTATCTAGCACCATAAGCAATCACTAGGCCCTTTTAATTAATCTTTTATTAATTAATAACTTTTCCAAATATTCACTTCAAATTATCTTTAGAAAGATATATTCTCAAAACCATTTCAATATTTCACTATTTGGAAAAGATTTCCATATACTTATTTTAATAATAAGTGAATTCACAATTTACTTTATTTTCAAACCATTCAAACTTCATTTTAAAATATCACTTCCCAAAAATATCCATTTTATTCAAAGGATTATTCACTGTCCAAAATCGTGAATATAATTCCTAACCAAATTCATTGCTTCTACACATTTAATTAAAAGGATTATTCACTGTCCAAAATCGTGAATATAATTCTTTTTATAAAAATCCATATTTAACTTATCAAAATAAGTTGATTACACATTTATAAAACAATGTTTATAATTCACATTTTTATTCTATAAAAACTTTCATTTATAAAATTCCTTTATTAACCAATTCCATTTATCTCATTTATATGCCAAAATCCAATAAGTTAATTTACTTATAATTTTCTTATTTACAAATTCATTCTTTTCAAGTCTTATTATTTATAAAATCCATTATAAATCCATTTCTAAATTTCAATTCCAAATCCATATACAAATTTGATTATGTTATCCTGCCTTTTGGCAAGGCCGTGACACCAAGGAATTGACTAAGAGACCAAGGACAGATTGTCCCGAAGATCGATTACCTATGAGGTTCACTATGGATACTGATAAATTTTGCCCGAGTCTGGGTCGAGCTACAATCGACATGAAATAACAGGCAAGGTTATGAAAGCCAACATTCCAAATTTCAAGTCAATCGGAGTTCATATGCTCAAGGTAAGAATCTATCAAGATTCACTTAGAAAACATCTACAATTCGTATCCAACACTGGTTCGTATCCATGGAGAAAGCGTTAAGTTCGTACCCATCAGAGTCAGCTACCACCTCCTCCATGTCTACTCCATTCGTATCCATCAGGACCTTCACTTCGTGTCCATTCATGTTGTAACCGAAGCCAAGCCACAATCTCGTTCATACCCAAGGGAAGCGCTATGTTCATATCCATCCAAACTAACCCTCTTCATACCCATCAGAGTAGACCCCCTTCGTCTCCATTCAAGCTAACCCACTTCTTATCCATCAGCAGTAACACGTGAGTCCACTTCGTATCGATCCACTGCCAAGAATACTTCGTATCGATCAACCATAGGTCGATATGAAGTCAACATCTTCCATCAATAGGAAATCAGCACCTCCCATCGATACAATACGTATAAGAGATCATCGAAACAAAAGGAATGAGTACGTATCAATGCGAAATGAAGTGAAAGCCTTCGATATGAAGTGGCGTTGTTCATTGGTACGAAGGACACAAGCAACTATCGATACGAAATGAAGTATAGGTCATCGATACAAAGAGGAAGCTCCCAGGTCGATACGAACAAAGCATAGAAAAGTGGAAGACGCAGTCACTCGGCATTAAAAGTGGATCGACCTTAGAAGGTAGCACCACATCACCTAGCAAACATGTGCCTTCAACTAATACAAAGATACTGATACGAACGACATCGATATGAGCTCGACAATGCTTTACAAATCTAAACTTGCATCGATCATAACTCAAGATCTACAAGTCCAAATGCTACCAAATTTTCACAGGAGCTTGCCTACAACCTCAAGAATGTACCTGATCAATTTCGACCCGAATTGACCATTTATGGATCGATACGAACTCAATTCGTATCACTTCCGGATTGAGTTGAAATCATATGAACTCGATCCCGTGAGCCCACTCACATGAGGGAAGAAGTCTTCCAAGATCTGGGCAAGATATTTGCTGCCTACACCTATAAATAGTGACCCTGGACCTACATAGAATGGACTTTTGGCTTCTCTATGCTAATACTCTACCGAAATCATTATTAAACTTCAATTGTACTATTGTAATCTCTTGTAAACAGCGAGTGAAATTCAATAAACATCAGTCATTTCATAGTGGACGTAGGCAATACGCCGAACCACTCTAAATTCATGTGTTTTTGTGCATTTTCTTATCTGTTGATTGGTGTGTTTGTTAGAATTGCCTCATTTTACATTTATTTTATTCATTTTATCTCTTCAAACACATCCGAAGAGTGTTGTACCCAATTTTGGTACAAACACTTTGGTGCTTTCACTGAGAAAACCCAGTTTTTCTTCTGCTCGTTGGATCTACTGCCGATATTAGATTGCAAGAATCTAAGGAGAAGATCCAAATCTCAAGCCTAGAAGTTCTTCCATCCTATTCAGATTTGCACTAAGTCTAGGAAAGAACTTCACTATTCACCATGGTCACTACTAGAACTACCTCAACCGCCGTAGATCCAAAAGGACGAGATAGGCAGAACCCCGCACAACTTCCCTCTGCAAACCAAAATGCTGTTGGACCTTCGAATCCACCAGGCCCTGTCACCAGGGAGGAATTCCAACTACTGATGCAAGAGCCGACTCAAAGTCGTCAGTAGCTTACCCAGCAGCTCCGTGCCAACGCGGAGTTAACCAATCGGCTGAACCATGAAAGACGAAGGAGATCCAGAAGGGATCAGGCTTCCTACTCATCCACTGAGAGTTCGGCTTCTTCTTATTACAATCATAGATCCACACGCCTACGGCTGGATGGAAGCTATACATAGGCTACCAGACATCAACGCACTTTGACTATTGGACAACTGAGAGTTGGTCCGTCAACCAGCGACCAGACCGGACCCTCTTCCTGAGGAAGGACGGTTCCTTATCACACTACTAATAACCGCACTGCTGCCACTACCAACGAGTTGGAAGCTGACACTCGGAACCAAACAGATCCGAACCTTCTCCAACGTGATTATACTCATGAACCTTATGTTCCCGAAGTCCTAGAGCCAGGGAGGCGAGGTATGGACCGTCGACCGTGCCCGACCCATCCTCGCATTGTGGAGCCCGACCACACCTTGGCTCAGCATGCTCAGAATGTCCAGATGCCAGACATCGCAACAATGATTCTTCAGATGATCCATGAAAGCCAAGGCCTCACCAATGATGACCGGGGAATCTCCCGGAGTCATACCCCTTTCACCGATGACATCCTCTACGCTGAACTGCCTCGGCGATTCAGAATGCCAACTCTACCTGTTTATGAAGGGAGTTCTGACCATAACCAGCACATTTTAAAGTATGAATGGTTGAAGAATGCTGCACGGGCTGATGATGTAGTCAAATGCCGAAGTTCCCCAATCTCCCTAGGGGGCATCACAACTATGTGGTTTACTCGCTTACCACCCCGATCTATTTCATGTTTCGACCAGTTGGCTACGAAGTTTGTTGAACAGTTTCGCATGCATGTCACAAGACCCAAAGATGTTAATACCTTTTCCAGTGTCACTTAAGCCCTCGGAGAGACACTCCGACGTTACCTAGAGAGGTTCCACACTACATGCGCTGAGATTAGCAACCCTAATGATAATTCCATTCTGATGGCACTGACTAAGGGAATCGATCCCGATTCTGAATTTGGCAACGGTTGGCCGAAAAACCCCCTGCGTCATTGGACCGTTTCTATTCCAAGGTAGCTCAGTTCTTGAGAAGGGAGGATGCGAAACAGTCTAGGAAATAAGATGATGTGGGGCCCAGTATGGAAGGCATCCATAGCAATGTCACTGTGAAACAAACCGAGGAGAGTTCCGGAAAGGTGCAGTTAAACATACAAAATAAGCAGACTCAACAGAAAGGCGATGGAAATCAGGGTAGGAAGCGAGTTCAGAATCGTGGACCACGACGTAGAGCTCCCATGTTTGACACATATACTCCTTTAAATACGTCTCTGGAAAATGTGTACTTGCAAACTTGTAATACTATCCAATATAAAAAACCTGCTCCGAAGCAATCATCGAAGAAACAGATTCAAACTAGGAAGTATTGTAGATTTCACGATAGTTACGGCCACAACACGAATGAATGTCGTCATCTACATGATATTATCGAGAAGTTGATCCGAGAAAGAAAGTTGGAACAGTTCATTCGGGCGCCGCAGGCTGGAGGTGCAGGCCCTTCAAATCAAAATCAAGTACAAAATCAGGTTAGACGGGAGGAACCCGCTCGTACCGGCGGGAGGTTAGTGATTAACACTATTAGTGGTGGTCCTCATCCAGCGGATCAGAGCCGGAGGGAAATGGAGTTGTATACCAGCTCTATTAGGCATGCGAGCTTCTAATGTTGCAGTAATTTGGAAGACGGAGCTTTGGCCAAGCAACAGAAAATGATGACGGACGACATCGTATTTCGAGACAAAGATGCCGACAGAGTCAAAGCCCCAACCATTGATCCACCAGTCATTTCAACTCACATAGGTCCTGCTTGGATGAAGAGGATCTTAGTAGACAATGGAAGTTCAATGAACATACTCTTTAAGCAAGCCTATGATCAAATGAAGATGGAAGCGATAGATTTGAAGCCTTGTTAGTCTCGTGTTCATGGCTTCAATGGAAGTGCGACTATACCCACTGGGATGGTGGAGCTACCAATGGAGTTGGGAGTTGGAGAGCGCCAAAGAGTCCGGATATTGCAATTTATTGTATTGGATATTAACTCACCATACAACGCTTTCTTGGGCCGACCGGCCCTTCCTGAGTTCAGGGCCGCTATCGCCCCTTGGTGTCTAACTTTGAAATTCCTTACCGACAATGGAGTCGGAGTCGTTCAGGGAGACCAGGCTACTGGACGAGCCAGTTATGTTGCTGAGCTATGAGAGGCGTAGCAAAAAGAGAAGGGAAAAGGCGTAGAGGAATCTCCTTGCGTCCGCTTTGCTGATAATTGACAGTTAACGCCTGAGCCAAGGTCCGGGCACCACAACCAAATCCCAAGAGATCTTGACCCAAAAGATACTGAAAGCGAAGACGAAGTCAAAGATAGTCAGGCTTCTCTGGCAGAGCTGACGATCGATGTTCCGATCGATAATGATGATAATTCTAAAATGGTAAAGATTGGATCTCAGCTAAGCCAACAAATGAAATAGGAATTGGTTGAATTTCTTCGGGAAAACCTCAACTTGTTTACCTGGATGCACTCCGACATGTATGGGATCTCACCGGTCATCGCAAGCCACACATTGAACATTGACCTGTGGCATGTCCCACTCAAACAGAAAAGGCATGGTATGGATCCAACGAGATCCGCCGCTCTTAAGGAAGAGTGGATAAACTCAGGTCGAACGGGTTTATCCGAGATGCGTTATATCCATAATGGGTGTCCAACCCTGTACTTGTCAAAAAACCTAATAGGAAGTGGAGAACTTATGTTGACTACTCAGACTTGAATAAAGCTGGCCCTAAAGACAATTTTCCACTCCTCCGGATTGATCAGCTCGTAGAATCGATGGCCAGACATGAACTCTTATCCTTCATGGATGCGTATTCTGGCTACAATCAAATACCGATGCACCTGCCTGACCAAGAGCATACTAGATTTGTCACCGATTTAGGACTCTATTGTTATAAAGTTATGCCATTCAGGCTTAAGAACGTCGGGGCAACCTATCAGAGACTCATCAATCGAATGTTCCCTAACCAGATCGGAAATACCATGGAGATGAATGTGGACGACATGCTTGTGAAGTCGCGATTCTCCACCAATCATATAAAAGACCTGGAAACGATGTTCAACATCCTCCGAGAGTATAGAATGAAACTCAACCCGTTGAAACGTCACTTTAAGGTCGCATCCAGAAAATTCCTTGGATTCATCGTTAATGCTCGGGGAATCGAAGCCAATCCCGAGAAAATATGGGTAATTAGAAATCTTGAGACTCCAAGGACTATAAAGCAAGTTCAGAGCCTCAATGTGAAGGTAGCAGCATTGAGCAGGTTCATTTTGAAGTCCACCGAAAAGTGCATCCCCTTCTTCGACCTAATCAGAAAAGGGAAACAGAACTTTGAATGAACTACAAAGTGTGAGGGTGCATTCCGAGCACTGGTTCAACACCTGTCCACACCACCGATTCTGTCAAAACCTATTGATCACAGTAGATTGTACATCTACTTGGCGGTGTCAGAAAACGCAATCAGTGTTGCTTTAGTTTGGGAAGAGAACCAGATACAACAGCCAGTCTATTACATCAGCAAACGGCTAACCGGAGCCGAAAGAAATTATCCAAAGTTGGAGAAGTTAGCTTACTGTCTTGTCGTTGCCTCAAAAAAGCTCCACCTATATTTTCAGGCTCACCCTAACACTATCTACACCGACCAGCCGTTACGATAGGTCCTTACGCGGCCTGAGATGTTTGGTAGGTTACTCAAGTGGAATATCGAGCTGAGTCAGTTCGACATCACTTACACACCAAGGCGAGCTATTCAAGGACAAGTCCTGGCAGACTTCATCGCTGAATTCACTATCTCGGAGGACTTGCCCGAAACTAGTGAATCCCCTAAATATGTCTGGAAGCTACACATTGATGGTGCATTGAATGACCGCTGCTTAGGTGCTGGGGTTGTACTTGAGACTCCTGAAGGTCGATCTATATGCTATGCTTTGAAGTTCGATTTCCGTGCGACTAACAACGAGGCCGAATACAAAGCCCTGCTCGCCGGACTAAGACTTACCAGAGATTTAAGGATCATTGCTGTGGAGATTTACTGCGATTCACAACTGGTCGTGTGTTAAGTTCGGGGGGAATACCAGGCCAAAGACCGAAGACTGGCCGCTTATCTCACTCGGGTCCAGGAAATATTGAATCAGTTCGACTATTATGCCATCTATTGCATACCCCGAGAACACAATTAGAAGGCCGATTCCTTGGTAAAGTTAGCCAGTACCGGCGAGGCACAACAAATAGGACTCGTTCCCGTTGAGACATTATCTTCCCCGAGTATTGATCAAATGGAGATCGACTAGGCACTTGAAGTCATACTCGATAAGAAGTCATGGATGACTCCAGTCAAAAATATCTCGAGCATGGGACCATGCCAGAGCACAGGAGTGAAAAAAGACAAGTTCTTCGGAAGGCTTCACACTATTCAGAATGTAGTCATGTATAGAAGAGGGTACTCAGTTCCTCTACTTCGGTGTATCGCCCATGATGAATCAATCGAGTATTGCATGATGTACACAAAGGAGAATGTGGCGATCACACCGGGGGGCAAGCTCTTGCTAAGAAAGTACTCCGATATGGTTATTATTGGCCGACTATAAATCGCGACATATCAGATTATGCCAGGAAATGTGACAGATGTTAGAAACATGCTCGGATTCCGAGAGCCCTACCTACCGAAATAACTCAGATGGTCAGACCATGGCCGTTCGCAATATGGGGCATCGACATCATTGGGTCTCTACCTCTAGCCAAAGGTGGCGTGAAGTACGCCATCATCGCAGTTGATTACTTTACCAAATGGGTGGAAGCTGAGCCCCTTGCTACCATCACAATGAAGAAAGTGATCAACTTTGTTGTACGCATCATTATCTGTCGATTTGGTCTCCCACATACCATCATCACTGACAACGAAACCCAGTTTGATAGTGTCGAATTTAAGAATTTCTATTAATGATTCCACATCCAGAAGAAGTTCTCTGCAGTTGCGCACCCTCAAGCAAATGAAAAGGTCAAGGCTGTTAATAAAGTTATAAAGTCCATTCTGAAGAAACGATTGGAAAAAGCCGGGGGCAAGTGGGTCGATGAACTTCCTATGACCCCATGGGCATATCGAACAACCCACAAGTCCGCAACCGGCCATACTCCGTTTTCACTTTCCTACGGCTCAGAAGTCGTTATTCCAGTCGAGTTGGAAGTGCCTTCTCATCGTGTGACATATTATGACCCGAAGACAAATGCTATATTAATTGCCGAATCTCTGGACTTATTAGATGAGAAGCATGAAGAGGCTAATTTAAGGGCAGCCGCATACCGAAGTCGAGTCGCCCGATTATACAATGCCAAGGTCCGACCCCAAACCTACGAACTTGGCAATCTCGTCCTTAAGAGAATTTACCCGGTCCCTTCGCAAATGAAACCTATGTGGGAAGGGCCGTATGTTATCGGACGAAGACTCGGAGATGGCACCTTTAAATTATCGACCATTGACGGTCTCACTTTGCCAAGAGCCTGGAACAGCGAGAGTCTTCGTCGCTACTACACATAACATGCTTTGTTTATTCATTCAGTCTGCTTTTCATTTGCAATTTGTTTATGCATTTCGAAATTTGAATTTGTAATAAGGCAACTGACTTTGCCATACTTTCTTATTTCAGTAATAAAATGCAATCTCTTCGAGCTAGAGCAGTGATTTTTGAAATGCGTCATGCGACCATCACAATGCACGGAGAGCTAAGTTCCATCCTATGGTGGGACTTATTCAAATAGGGAGAGACTGTGATACGACCAGTCACTCGCTAAGTGAAACCCGAGCTCAGGGGCAAACCATCACACTGAAGCCAAAAAAGGATTGATACACGACAATCCATCAACTGACTCCGGCTCCCAGAGTGCGAGCTAGAGTATAAACTTTCAAATGTGGGCTCAAAGAGGGAGGATCCGTCCACCTAACAACTTCACCTATATTTAAACCAAGTCCAAGGAGGATGGATCCGTCCATCTAACGACCTCGCTTGTTAACTCAGGGTGGATGTGATCCGACCATCCACGATCCTGGTACATCTATCGTTCCACGAGCTTTTACCTTGACTTTTCCCTCCTCTTCTTCCACTTCCTTTGACCATGGATGGAGTGCTCTACGATGATCCAACAGGCATGCTTTGTGTGCTACTAGGTGGAGGAATATGGACTGGTGCGAAGACAGTTTGCCCAGGCAGAGCATGGATAGAGGAGAAGGAATAACTTTGAGTTTCTCCTACTTGACCTCTGTGGCAATGAGGATGTCTTTCTCAAGTTCCTGTCGAGCTCTTGCATAGTGGGACCTAACATAGGTTTGTAGACCCTAGTATTAACAACATCTTCATCAATCTGAGTTTCCTAAGTCCCTTTAGCTCCTTTTTCCAATAAAGCATCGATCTTCTGCTCGTTAAGGCTGGGAGTATCTTCAACCAAAATGATTGGAATTGTTGCTGAGGAGGTAACAGTAACTGACTCTGTTATAGCAACTTGTAGTCCTAGCTGAGAGTCCTTATCGGGAAGTAGAGCGATGTGGGGCTGACCTGAAGCTTGAGAAACAAAGAGAGAGAGATTAGCTATGTTAATCGATGACACATCAAATTTCTGGAATACAGGAGAAGTTAATCAGATACCTTCTTCGGTTTGGGGTTCTTTGCAGGTCGGAGTGCTAATGGAGTTCCCTTCTGAAATCGGAGAGAGAATAGTAGGCCTGTAGATCTTAGGCCTCTCGAGATCATACTTAAGTGTTAGAGCAGCTTGGGATCCAAATGCTTGGATGGCAGTAACATCATATGGCATCGATCTAGAGCCTTCGCCCAAATCACTAGCGAGGCAAGATGAAGTTTAAGCTTGTCATCTTTCAAAATCTTGGGCTCATATCCTACCAAGACTTCTTTCTCCAAATCCATCTGGCCACCTTCGAGGAAAGCTTTTTCTTCTTCAACAATTTGCTCCCAACGAGGGCAAGGATTCTGAGATAATCATCTTTAAACCACTCCAAATTTTGAAATTTAAGCACATTGGCCTTATACTAGTTCAATAGGTTCGCACTTCTCCATCACATGCTCTTCGTCCGCTGTTTCATGGCCTCAACTTCTCTCTTTTGACGAGTGTGTCAACATATTTAACATGCTCGAGTGCTTTGTCTCTTTCCTCCCTGGCATGGAGCAACACATCATAATAAGTTTGAGCTTGCTGGAGCGCTTCACCCTTTTCTTTTGATTCATGCATTAGCTTGGTTTTTAGCTCAACTGCATTTCTGTTTGCGGTATCCCTCTCCATTACCAGAGCATGATTTCGGTGGAAAGCCTTCTTAATTTCATCTTGATACTTAATCTGCTCCTCTTCGAATGCCTTGATGGCCTCTTCGGCTTTCTCTCAGCTTTGACTTGGGATGTTCTTAGTTTCTCAAGCTTAGCATTGAGATTAGCGATGATTCCCTTATTGTTAGCTTTGATGAGTTTTTGATTGTTAATCTCTAGCTACCTATCCCTGGAGACTTTGGAAACTTTCTCAGCTAACTTCGACCATTCGTTATACTGATTGTGAATGTCGATCACACAATCGATGGTCATCTTTTTTATGTCAACAGGGTTTCTTTCTAGATTAGCCACAAACATAAGACCATCAAAGAAAATGTGTTGAAATTCTTCTTTAGTTTGCCCATTTGGGAATTGGTTGCAAACTGTTCGTATGTAGAGATAGGCGGGACTATAGCAGTTCTTTGATAGGCCTATGTTGGGATGTTTCAAAGCCACTGGTGTGTTGTCTACGGTCGGAGGACCGACTGGAGTGAGAAGGCACCGAAGGTCGCATAGGGATAGAAGCCAGAGGTAGAGAATGAGAAGCGTCACTAGGTGGGATGTCATCTTGACGATTGGGTTAACTGTTTGGAAATATAAGAGGAGGTGATCTAGCCCTAGGGCGATGTTTAAAAGCGTAGTCATATGAAGAGTGATCTATGTCATAACAACTTCTATCTCGGTCGTTTCTATCTCGGCTAGAACGATAGCCCGACTCATATTCGCAACGACTTCCCTGGGTACGAGCTCGGCTGAGGCCTTTGATATAGGGATGCTTTCTCCTCCAAATATCGATATATGTATTTCCTTTTCTCCATATGTCCTAAAAGGAAAACAAGAACAAGTTAAATCCAACATGCAAGTACACAAGTCAAGTGTGAGTGTTGTTTAGTGCACAAGCGTGTGAGTGTCCTAGTGTCCCCCTCGATGGATCATGAGCTAGATCTTTACTCATAGAAGTAATCTTTCCCATATTAGTAGATTTGAAGTCCTTATTGATGGGAATAGGGGATTTGATGCCCTCAATACTAATATTATCGACATTGAAAGAACCAAACTCAGTAGGAATTGGCCCTAAGCTAGCAAATGTGTATGTCGAAGAAAAAGATGGATTTTTCTTTGCATCTGTGACTAGTAAGGGCAAGGTAGAAGTCTGCACTTTAGAGATTTTCATGATTAACCTCTTCTTTGGAGCAGGCAGTTGATCGCCGTAGGTTGTTCAGGTTGAGACTCATGACTCGGATCAATATTACCCTATCCAGCTTCGCTACTTCACCAATAATTTCGCCTTCCTCGGCATCTTCTGGCAATTGTTCATTATTTTCTTCAATTCCAGCCCCAAGATTTAGGATTAGGGGAAAATCTAGATTAATCTCGCCTCCTCCTAGTGGGTTGTTATCATAATCGTTGTCGTCGTCATTATTGGAAGCTATTTGAACGATGCTAGTACTACGGCCCTCCTCTAACAAGCCATAGGCGAGAAGATTTTCATCTGATAGGAGAGTTCTGATATCTTTGTCTCTAGTTGGAACTGCCATAAGAGTGTTGGTGGCATCTGAAAGTGCCAAGTTACTGGGTCTCGCAGTAACATTTGGATAGTAAAGTAAGGATTTGAGTTAAGTCTGCATACTATTAAACAAATTCATATAATGCACATGGAGAGGAACTTACATCCATACAGCCATCTGCATGCAAACTCCGATGGACAATGTACATAGAACCACTCGATTTTAAAATAGCTCAACTTGTTCCATGTGCGGGAAACTACTCTGCATCCTCTGATCAGTTCTAGATAGATTAGGGATGGCCTTTCTTTTCGGCTTTGAAACTGTATATATATCGAATCTCCTCGTCACTGGGCGCTCGATGGAGATGTTCAGTGAAGACCATATATGTGCTAAGGAGAAAGGCATAACTATTCGAATGCAACTGTGTTGGAGCAAGTCTCATAAAATTCAGAACTCGATGGAAAAATTGGTTAAGTGGTAGGACGTAGCCCACCAAGCACATGTATCTACTATAGGCAATATAATCCTCCATGGGAGTGTGAGCTCTTTGATCGTGAGACGAGACCAAGATGTCACCAAATGGAAGTCTGTGCTTGTTCCATATTCTCCAAAGGGATCCTTCATTGATTTTGGAGGCAACAGAATCGACATGATTGTTTAAAATTATAGCATCCTCGAGGGTTTTGGTTGTAGGGTCCACATCTGGCCCTTCCTCCAGCTCAACCGTATTTTCTGGAATTTGCTATTTTCCTTATGGATTTTTTTGTTGTTGCACTTGCTTTACCGGAGTTTGTTGTGCACGTGGAGTCATATTTGAGCTTGACTCCGCATCGGATTCGATGTACCTTGAAGTAGATGTACATCTAGCTTGAGCATCAAGACGTTTGTAACATCTTTAGTCCATTTCTATAAAAAAAACTCAATAGATATTCAACATTAAAAGATTAATTACAAGATATACCCCCATGCCAAAGTGGATCCTAGTGCGGTGTCGTGCGGTGAATTTTTTTGATATTACTTAACGGTTCATTTTATATGCTATCAACGTGACCGTCATCGCTACCCGTCCCAACAAGTTTAACATCAACGGTTATGCTTTAGAAAAAGGTTCAAGACTCAGAAGAGGGCATCGACTCGCAAGGCATATTCTCATGTGTAGTAAAATCTCCAAAATTTGCCCAAGTGTTCGAGTTGTACAACTCCAAAACTTAGAGAAATCCCAATCTTCTTCTTCCACCTTCACCACTTCCCAAATCAATGCCGTCCACAACCCTATTTACCCACATTTATTCAGCCATATGCATCTCCATCACCAAGTTCATTGTTAACCTACCTAGTTTCGTGTGATATGGAGTTGAAGGTAGGAATTAGTTCAAGTTGAAACGGTTCCCAAAACTATAGCTTGGTTCGATGGACCTTCAATCAACACGAGGCGGGTGAGCAAATTCAGGTGCTGATGAGGATAGGTGGTGGCGGTTTAAAGGTCAGGTGGAGGCGAGATTCAATTTTGGAGTTGAAGTTTTTAATGGCGGAAGGTCAATGCTTGAATAAGTTAGCAAATGAACGAATGAAGAAATTAAAGTGAAGGGTTTGGGTTATATACCCTAGGGAGCCCGTGTTCTCAGGCAAGACTTGGAAAATTCTCTAAGCATATGTATGGCATATGCAAATGTGTGGATGAATATGCATGTATAAACATGTAATGGATCGTGTGTGTGCATATCCAATACTCGGCGATCGAAACCAAAGGGAAATTAAGTTTGAACTTGAAAAATCCATGGACGGAATCAGTTCAGAATCGTCAAGCTTGGAATAACAGACCAAGAGATCGTATTCTAGATTTCTAGTTCTTGATGCTGGTTAAGCATCACGACGGATCGCTATAGACATAAATTTTCAAGGAATCAATTCAAAAGAAGGATAATGACCATTCGAAGCAAAGAGTGACAATTCTATAAAGACTGGATAATCTATAAAGGCTGATTACGTTTTAACGTAAGTTAACAATCACTCTATAAAGACAAGTATACTAAAATAATTTGTTATATAATATTTACAAAAGTTCTGAAATAAATTTAAGTTGAGCTTTCCATTTAGTAGTTTAAGGATTCTGGTTAATGCATCTGGCCAATATCATCGATAGGAATTTCTAAATATTAGAATGAGATATTTGAACATGTCATTTTGAGTGGATTAAAAATATTTTGTTAATATTATAATGATTTAAGAAGATTAAATATTTTTCAAGAATTAAATATTTTTGAATAATTATGAAATGGTTTTGAAAGGTGTCTTATCTATTTTAGAAGGAAATACTTATTAGAAATAAAAATTAATATTTAATTTATGTGGTATGTCTTTTTCAAATATATAATAATTTTTATAGGCTAGTTTTCAAAAATTATAAATGCGAACCATTTGTAAAAGGAAATATTTTATAATTTGATATTAGTAAGTTTGGAAGGAAGTTTTAAAATAGAAGTGTACGAATGAGTTTTATTATGTAAATTTCCAAAAAAGAATATTTTCAAAGTGTATTTATGTCAAATTAAGAAGTGGAATTTGATTAGAAAATAAAAGTTGAGCAGTGGTTGAATTTATATCTTTCTCTTGAAGGAATAATGATTCTTATAAAATTAAAGGTAGGGAAGTTTATGTACTTATAAAAGATATTTATCAAAGGATTGTTTTAATAAGAAGTATAGTTCCTACATTGGAAGAATGTGTTACAAATGCTAATGTGTATTAATAAAGTTTATTTAGTAAATGCTGAATGGAAGTATTTATATTAGTGAAATGGGAAAATTTTAGAGAAAATATTTGGAGAAGAATTTTGTTTAAAATAAGTATTAAACAATCAAAGAAGCATTTTGAAATTTAATTTTGCAACAAGGATTAGTTCGATAAAAGAATTTTTCTGGTTAAATTAAAGGTGATGAAACTTAAGTAATTCTGCATGTGTTCTTTTCACTAAAAGGTCGAATATTAAATTGAAAACTTTTGTGAAGTAAAATTTGAATTAAATATTTTTGAGGTAAATTTTTGTTTAAGTTAAATTTTTTAAAGCAAGAATTTGATTTGAAGGATAAATTATAAAAAATATTTAGGAAAAGCGTCTTATCAAATAGTGAAGTGAAATATTTTGATAAAGCTATTTAAGAAAAGTTTTGGTTCTGTTAAAGTGTTATTAGTTTTAGTCGAATGAAATCCAGAATTTGGATGATGTTCAAATTATTTATAAAACAAGAATTTTGTGAAAGTATTTAGGAAGGAATTTATTAAAGTAGTGCATTCTATAACTAAGGAGAATAATTTTGAATTTTGGTAAATATATTTTGAGATAGAAAGGAATTTGTAGGTTATTATCTATTAGCATCTTTGGAAGAGTGATTCATGAATTAAGTATTTTGATATTTAAAAGATAAATTGAAGCCTTTAAATTAGCCATCGATGAAAGTCTAATCATTGATTTTATGTTACTCTATTTGATACTTGACGAGTCGATGTAGATCGCTATATGTGCTGACTCGTGATAGTCAAGATAGAATATTATGAAATTTGTATTGACGGTTTTTCGTTTTTATATTTAAATGTATATTTTTGATGGTGTAACTAGGAGCTATTAGCTTAGTTATATATTCTCCCTAAGAAGAAATTATGAGGATGTAATTTTCTTAAGAAGGGTGTATGCACTAACCCAGTATTGAGGAGCAATTAATTAAAGTTAATAATAGTGATTTAATCGATTAAAATGATTTTAAAAAATTAATTATGAATAATTTTGGAATTTATCAATGTAATAATAGTATTTTTAATTTTAATATATATTAAAAAGTAAATGAATAATTTTGTACAGATTAATATATATGAGGTTGGAGATGTATTTCAAAAAGGAAAGGAGTTTATTTAATTTAAATAAGGCATTTTGGAAATTATTTAATAAATAGGTTTAGAATATAATTATAGGTTAAATAAATTTAAAATGAGTAAAAATACGAGGAAATAAATTCTATAAAATTCCATAATGATGAGTAAGTATTTGAGTGTTGCAAATATAATTTAGATATGGAATTTTATAATATTTTTGTTAAATAGAAAATAGTTTTTGAAAGAAAAAAGAAAGGAGAAAAAAATATATTTCTAACCCCAAGTTTTACATCCAAGCCCCCCAAACCACCCAAGCCTAGACTCCATCTTTCCAAAGTCTGGAATTTTCTATTTCCAGAATTCTCCTTTCATTCCATTTTATAAATATTAGATTATGTATATAGGAAGAGTATCTTGTAACTTAAAACTCCCCTTTTTTTGATTATTTTCCATCTTCTACTTCTTCTTCTAAATTCTAAAACAAATTAAAAAATTACAATTAATTCCAAAATTCAGCTATGTTCAACTTAACATCATATTGCAAGGAGTTAGTGTACTCATGATGGTTTGAAGTGTTGGAAGTTGGAATCGAATAGGAAGGTGAAGAAGGAAGCTTCAAGTGAAAATATTCTTAATTAATCATCTATTTTAAACCATATAATTTGTGTATATATAGGTTTTTATGGATTGTAGAATTAGTAAACATCATTATGTGCATCGAAGAGGAGGAGAAGAAGTAAGAAGGATAAGTAAGATGTCGGAGGTCGATTAGAAATGATCGATTGGGAATGCGGTCAATGGATCAACGGATCGACCTTTAAAACCCCAACCGGTTGACCGCCAGGGGTGGATTGGTGGTGCAACCTATGACACAAAACATGTATGGTCTTGTGTTAAGGGCTTGTGCTCTTCCGCCTATCCACCCGGGTTTGAGTCACACATTATGCTATTTTGTATGTGTATATTTTAAGTCAATAAATACATTATAATCGCATTAAAAATAAATTTGAATAAGCATATAAAGTAAATCTATAATTTTATTTTAAAAAAATTATTTTAAATTTAGTGTTTATATATATTTAAAATTATTGATTTATTAAAAAGAAATCTATATTTTGTTTTAAATAATTATTTAAAAGTAGACAATCGCGTGATGGGGATGTTGGTGAGGCTCATTGTGGTGAGTCACGTGCATAGCCGTTTGTTGGCAATTATACAAAGCCATTTGTTGGCTTATATGTAATGTCATGTGTTGGCCATAGAACATAGATACTATGAGTTTGATGATATTTGTCTAGCTCCCCTTATGTTTCGAGAGTGAACCAGATTGGCCAGTATCCACCCTGACGCCTAATCATGGGATCACGCCTTAAATTCTTGAAACCAGTATATTTACATAGTTATGTGCTATAAATATGTATTTTCTCCCTTGTATTACCTAGGCCAGGAATCAGTTACTTATATGTATTTTCTCCCTTATACGTAACATTCGTACTATACTTTGATGTACCGTAATATGTGTCTCTGTTCTATGTTTATCATATTTTGTTCTGAACTCACCTCTGATACCAAGCTGTAACGCACCACTCCGAGACCCACATTGGCAAAGAGTATTATAGGGTAACACCGTCTGCTAATGTGGAGAATAAAGTTGGTTAGGAGCGACCATCTATAGCCTTGTCTTAATTATCTATTGAATACACCGACAATGCCACTTCTTACTTAAATGGATCGACATATCCAATAAATACTTAATACAAAGCCATAGGTGGCTGAGGATCTATCAGAATAAAATATAACAACTCAAATGTAATACACATCACAGAACAGTAGATCATCACATACATTTTCACATATACAGATACATCACAAAGTTTACAAGATGATACATGTCAAGTGGTAATGCAAATCACAATATACAAGCGAGTCAAAAGAATACATATCATAGTTACAGCAAAGAGGACTACACAAAAAGCTATAATAAAAAGGAGCTAGCAGAATAGTCCATGCGAAAGTAAAATAGGCTAAGTCCAAAGCACCTAACCTGAAACATCTCGGTCTGACCCGAGTATAAAATACACGGGTCAGTCTAGCTAAACAAATCAGTTAGATATACTAAATGATAATGAACATACAAAGTCATAAAGTACCACAAATATCTCCAAAAGAGATAACCAAGTCATCTAACATAAGATGATTCATAACAAGCCTCATATCATCGACAACTCAATAAACAAAGGATATCATATCCCAAAACAAGCCAAAAGGCAAATAACAAATACCAATAAAGGTAACACAAGTTTCCATAAGGTAATCGCTATATATCGTGTGGTTCAAAGAACCTATACCGAAAGGCGATACGCTAGGGAAATATAATTGTCAAAGAAACAAAAGGTACTCGAGCTCAGTACTGTAACAAGGATCCATACGCCCGAAGGCAACGCCAAAAGGCAACAAACCCCGAAGTTTCAAGCCCGAAGGCAACAAACCCCGAAGGCAATGCCAAAAGGCAACGCCCGAAGGCAACAAACCCCGAAGGTTCAAGCCCGAAGGCAACAAACCCCGAAGGCAACGCCCGAAGGCAACAAACCCCGAAGGTTCAAGCCCGAAGGCAACAAACCCCGAAGGCAATGCCAAAAGGCAACAAACTGTAGTGGCGGTACTGGACACCACTGTCCGACAGAATGTGTCACAACTCTCAGAAAGGAACCTGGAAAATGTTAACGTGAGTCCCATACCCCACGTTTGCACTAAATGGTTTACTAACCGTTAGCCAATTTCAAACTCAAAGCAGTACAAAGTTCACCTCATCTCATCGGTAAACCAGACCCAAAGGTCAAAACGGTCAAACGAATATATTAGGAATTAATTGAAAAGATAAACGCACGTGTTCATAGTATGCGTTTTATTTAATCATTTGATTCTCCTCCCTCTTCGCTCGAAGTGCAAAATCGTGTGTGTGTTTTAAATAGAAATTATAAATTGGAGAAACGAGCTTTTAATACAATTAAAAAGATCCTTTTATAAAAACCCATGCACGAAATCTAAAAAGAATCATCAAAGTCAAAGAATGCAATAACAACTAATTGGATCAACACGAATCGATTAAATAATGGAAATTCAATCAAAAATAGGCAAATAGGAAAAAATAGGCAATTCTAGACGTCTGGGGGTCAATCCAGACGTCTGGATTTGGTTTCTGGAAATATTCCAGAAATCCAACCAGACGTCTAAAATCTCAAATCAGACGTCTGACCGCTTTTCAGACGTCTGAAACTTTAATTCAAACGTCTGAAATTGGTCACTGCCTTTTTTTATATAATCTACATGCATATGTTATGCTCCAGGTCCAAACTAGACGTTTGGACTTGGTCACTAGACGTCTGGTCACCTGGTCTGGGCAACAATTTGCTTGGGCCAAAGTGGCCAAAACGTATCGGGAGCGATCGGACGAGCAACGGCGACTGAGGATTTACGCCAAGCGACAACCCGGCCTTATAGGCTCTTCGATACACCCCAAACATCAATGTCTTACCATCCATAGGAGGATTTTCATAAAATTGGACCAAAACACAAAAATTGGAATATGCACCAATTCAATTCAAATCAAAAGCAAATGAATATGCATAAGTGTTAGGAATTCATACCTAACAACAATGATATCTATAGAAGTAGATGTGAGTTCAAAAACTCACCTTTAAACCCAAAAACACAAGAGAGAAGCTACCAAGCAAGGCTAGAACAATCACTCTTCAATTTCAACCCAAGGAGCTTCAATATCTAAAGCTCAAAAGAAAACATTTCCTACGTTAGGGTTTAGAACATTTCTGAAATTGAAGAGGAAATGGAATGGAGAAGATGAAGAGAAGGCTTACCTAAGCTTCTCTTTGATTTTGGAGCAAGAATTGAATTTGCAAAAGAAAACTAGGGCTTGGAATTTTAGTTTCCCATTCCCCTCCCCATTTTTGCTGAAGCTTGGATGTTAGGAAAATGAGAGTGAATGAAGAGAAGAGGGCTGAGTTAGAGTAATAAGTAGGGTTGAAACCCAAACCCAAAAAGCCCAACAGAAAATAGCAAAATTCAACTTACTCCAAACATATCGAAGCTTATACTCAAAAAAGTCGCAAATACCATTTTGGACTCAATGGAAGTGGTCTCGAGTCCCAATTCGACTGTTTGCAAAAAGTAGCTTTTTCGGACATTAATTTGATTAACGATTCTATATTTAAATATTCAATCGTAAAATATGAAGGTTGTTACAGACTCCCCTCCTTAAAGAAATTGCGTCCTCGCAATACTTAAGAAGAAAAATAAAGAGTAACAACCATAAAAGCATATAAACACAAAAGAAAATTTGAAATAAGAAGTTCACCATAAAGAGCACGAAAGAGTAAGTTCGGATGTGTTTGCTCAATGGATTCTCAAGATTCCCAAGAGCAATCCTTAGGATTTGAGGACCATTGGACTTTCACAAGAAGACATCTTTATTTCGAAGGCGTTTAACCTCCGAAGTAATGATACGTATAGAATGTCGCTCATAAGTTAAATTTGGTGAAACTTCTATTTTCTCAATAACACCGGGCTCAAGAACAGAATCGGAATCCCTAAGGTATTTCCGTAGTTAAGAGACATGGAAAACGTCAAGAATAGCAAAAGAATTGAGCCGGTACTAAAAGAGGTGATAAGTCACGGAAATAATGCGTTCGGTGATGGGAAATGGACCAACATATCGAGGTGCTAATTTTCCCGATCAACTGAAACGCACATCACCCATCAAAGGTGAAACATGAGTGAACAGCAATAAAATCTGGACTTAAAACCAGCTTCTCACCGGCTTCAAGCCAACACAAAGAAAATCGGCATGGCCTTCCGTAGAGTACCTCGAAAGGTGCCATACCAATACAAAATTGGAAGCTATTATAGGAAGAAAACTCAACAAGAGAAATATGAACTTCCCAACTTCCACCAAAAACAAGAACATATGCACGAAAGAGATCTTCAAGAGTTTGATTCACACGCTCGGTTTATCCATCGGATTGAGGACGATAAGCGGTGCTAAAAATTAAGCTTTGTTCCTAAAGCTTTTAAAGACCTTAGCAAAATCCACTAGTAAAATAATGGATCACGATTGCTAATAATAGAAGTAGGAACTCCATGCAATAAAACATGACATAGGGTTCAGCCAAAAGAGGTATAGTCAAAAAGAGAAGGACGAGCCTCAAGGCTACACAAAACAAGAGAGGAACATAAATTGAATTCACGATCTCGAATGTCACAAGTGGATAAAGTCTCGAGATCACTCCATTCGGATATCATCAAAGAAACAACTGCTTGCTGCTCTCGGCCTAAGGGTATCGACAACACGATTGCCCTTTCCGGAAGTATAAAAAAACAAGATCATAAGATGCAAGGAACTCGAGCCACCGTTGTTGACGCAAATTGAGTTCCTTTTGAGAAAACAAATACTTCAAAGATTTGCGATCGGTGTTAGAGAACAAATTTCTCTCCCAAAAGATAATGAGCCAAAATCTAAGAGCGAAAACAATAGCCACGAGCACCAGATCATGAATGGCATATCTAGTCCCGACAAGCTTTAATTGTCAAGAAGCAAATGCGATAACACATTCCCTTTGCAAGAGAATGACACCAAAACCAATACGACTAGTATCGGTACAAATAATAAAGTCTTGGTTCCCTTCGGGAACCGCAAGAATAAAAGCATTGGAAAAGAGGTTCTTTAATCGATTCTCTATCCCGAAAAGCTAAAACTTTCAAAATTATAATTAACTTTGTATAATCATCTTTTTAGAAAAAATTACTTTTTATAAGTCAATTTACTGTGTCTGACTGTCTCATCATAGCGTTTAGGAGATTCCTATCGATAACGTTGATCAAGCGCATCGATCAGAATTCTTAAAGCACTCAATGGGTAAAATAACACAAAATCATCTTCTATATGATAAACAAATCTCTTAAAAATTTTACAAATATTCTTTGCTCATTTTAAGAACAAAATTCCAATCATACTTATAAATATCTTATAAAAAAAGATTTGCAAATTTTAATTTGTTATTTTCATCCATAATCAATAAATAACAAGATAAACTCATCGAGATATTCGTAGAATACTCGATTCATAAGATGGATGAAATAAGCTAGAAGGTTCATCAAATCGAATGACATAACGAACCACACATAAGAATCATAACGAGTACGGAATGCGGTAAGTGGAATGCCATCCTCCGTAACTCATAGCTGATGAAAACTGGTGGCAAGGCCGAGCTGAAAAGATCTTAGCACCACCCAATAGATTGCTTAGGTGATAATCCTAAGAAAGCTCAAATATACAGGAAAATTCACAAACTACTTGAATGAGAGAAATAGCACTTTCCTCATCAAGTGAGTTTAAAGAATTAAAATGATAACACCGAATTTGGAAATCAAGATCATTAAGAACAAAAGAAATCTGCTTAACAAATTGAAGATGTCGAAGATAAATAGTCCACATTGGACATAGGATATGGCCTTCATAATAATTAAGCCAATCCTTTCCCAAAAATCAATTTCGAAGCCTAAATAACGCATAACATGCAAATTGGCTCG
Source organism: Allium fistulosum (assembly GCA_030737815.1). Taxonomy (NCBI): domain Eukaryota; kingdom Viridiplantae; phylum Streptophyta; class Magnoliopsida; order Asparagales; family Amaryllidaceae; genus Allium; species Allium fistulosum. Next base: position 1,329,883,827 of record CM060902.1, on the reverse strand, counting down.
AAAGAATAAACACATAAAATAATCTTGACATTTTTACAAAGCAAACTGAGGGTTGCAGATCCACCAACCGGATTCGCAATTCTCAGTGAAGTCATCAAGCCCAAAAAATATTTAAAGAAAAAGAATCAACAGGTTCTTTTGATATAAAAGAGTGGGATGCACCGCTATCAAAAGAAATCAAATAGAATGATCACAAAACATAATAATGCCATCAAGGATATAAGGAGAATTACCTCTGGACTGAGAGGAACCTCCAGAAGCCTTAGCAACATAAAGCTTGCCAAACTTGGCACTAGCAGGAGTAGTAGGGCAGGTAGAAATACGATGACCTTCCTCCTTACAATAACGGTAGAAGAAAGGCTTAGGACGATCTCAGATCATATGATCAGGAGAACCACAATTGAAACACTTCCGAATGGAAGGTGTTCCAGCAGATAGAGAGTTAGAACCAGATTCAACAGGCTTTTTCTTCTTGGAAGGGAAAAATTCCTGCTTCCCTTTTTTGTTGGGATTAGGACTTTTGAACTTGATATGCCTCTTCCCATTGATGTTGAAGTTTTGTTTGGCATCCACAACTTCAACATCATTATCTTTATCGGCCTCTTCAAATCGAAGAGCGATATCTACAAACTGGTCGAAAGGCACTTCTAATTTCAGAGGCAAAACCTTTTTGGGGTTCTTACCTAAAGCACAGATAAACCTTTGATTCTTTACAAGATCCAAAAGTTGTTGAGCAGTCATAAATACGCCATCCGAAGAAGGACTACTGGATCGACCGGTGCTGGGACTGCCAGATCTAACCATCTCTTCTTCTTTAAGAAAGAGAGAAAAAGACAGAAGAGGAAAAAGGTTATTCTCAGAATGAATATCAAACAAACATGATTGATAAAACAAGGCATCATAAGAAAGAAAATAGGATAGAACGGTACAAAGACTCGAATTAATTCCTATGGAACGATGATTCAAAGATTCATAACATTCGAACTATACTTTGATGTACCGTAATATGTGTCTCTGTTCTATGTTTATCATATTTTGTTCTGAACTCAGCTCTGATACCAAGCTGTAACGCCCCACTCCGAGACCCACATTGGCAAAGAGTATTACAGGGTAACACCGTCTGCTAATGCGGAGAATAGAGCTGGTTAGGAGCGACCATCTATAGCCTTGTCTTAATTATCTATTGAATACACCGACAATGCCACTTCTTACTTAAATGGATCGACATATCCAATAAATACTTAATACAAAGCCATAGGTGGCTGAGGATCTATCAGAATAAAATATAACAACTCAAATGTAATACATATCACAGAACAGTAGATCATCACATACATTTTCACATATACAGATACATCACAGAGTTTACAAGATGATACATGTCAAGTGGTAATGCAAACCACAATATACAAGCGAGTCAAAAGAATACATATCAGAGTTACAGCAAAGAGGACTACACAAAAAGCTATAACAAAAAGGAGCTAGCAGAATAGTCCATGCGGAAGCAAAATAGGCTAAGTCCAAAGCACCTAACCTGAAACATCTCGGTCTGACCCGAGTATAAAATACATGGGTCAGTCTTGCTAAACAAATCAGTTAAATATACTAAATGATAATGAACATACAAAGTCATAAAGTACCACAAATATCTCCAAAAGAGATAACCAAGTCATCTAACATAAGATGATTCATAACAAGCCTCATATCATCGGCAACTCAAATAAACAAAGGATATCATATCCCAAAACAAGCCAAAAGGCAAATAACAAATACCAATAAAGGTAACACAAGTTTCCATAAGGCAATCGCTATATATCGTGTGGTTCAAAGAACTTATACCGAAAGGCGATACGCTAGGGAAATATAATTGTCAGAGAAATAAAAGGTGCTCGAGCTCAGTACTATAACAAGGATCCATACGCTAGAAGGCAACGCCAAAAGGCAACAAACCCCAAAGGTTCAAGCCCGAAGGCAACAAACCCCGAAGGCAACGCTCGAAGGTAACAAACCTCGAAGGTTCAAGCCCGAAGGCAACAAACCCCGAAGGCAACAAACCCCGAAGGTTCAAGCCCGAAGGCAACAAACCCCGAAGGCAACGCCAAAAGGCAACAAACCGTAGTGGCGGTACTGGACACCACTGTCCGGCGGAATGTGTCACAACTCTCAGAAAGGAACCTGGAAAATGTTAACGTGAGTCCCATACCCCACGTTCGCACTAAACGGTTTACTAACCGTTAGCCAATTTCACACTCAAAGCAGTATAAAGTTCACCTCATCTCATCGGTAAACTAGACCCAAAGGTCAAAACAGTCAAACGAATAGATTAGGAATTAACTGAAAAGATAAACGCACGTGTTCATAGTACGCGTTTTATTTAATCATTTGATTCTCCTCCCTCTTCGCTCGAAGTGCAAAATCGTGTGTTTGTTTTAAATAGAAATTATAAATTGGAGAAACGAGCTTTTAATACAATTAAAAAGATCATTTTATAAAAACCCATGCACGAAATCTAAAAAGAATCATCAAAGTCAAAGAATGCAATAACAACTAATTGGATCAACACGAATCGATTAAACAATAGAAATTCAATCAAAAATAGGCAAATAGGAAAAAAATAGGCAATTCCAGACGTCTAGGGGTCAATCCAGACGTCTGGATTTGGTTTCTGGAAATATTCCAAAAATCCAACCAGACGTCTGAAATCTCAAATCAGACGTCTGACCCCTTTTCAAACGTCTGAAACTTTAATTCAAACGTCTGAAATTGGTCACTGCCTTTTTTATATAATCTGCGTGCATATGTTATGCTCCAGGTCCAAACCAGACGTCTGGACTTGGTCACCGGACGTCTGGTCACCTGGTTTGGGCAACAATTTGCCTGGTCCAAAGGAACCAAAATGTATCGGGAGGGATCGGACGAGCAACGGCGACTAAGGATTTACGCCAAGTGACAACCCGGCCTTATAGGCTCTTTGATACACCCCAAACATCAATGTCCAACCATCCATAGGAGGATTTTCATAAAATTGGACCAAAACAAAAATTGGAATATTCACCAATTCAATTCAAATCAAAAGCAAATGAATATGCACAAGTGTTAGGAATTCATAACAACAATGATATCTATAGAAGTAGATGTGAGTTCAAAAACTCACCTTTAAACCCAAAAACACAAGAGAGAAGCTACCAAGCAAGGCTAGAACAATCACTCTTCAATTTCAACCTAAGGAGCTTCAATATCTAAGCTCAAAAGAAAACATTTCCTACGTTAGGGTTTAGAACATTTCTGAAATTGAAGAGGAAATGGAATGGAGAAGATGAAGAGAAGGCTTACCTAAGCTTCTCTTTGATTTTGGAGCAAGAATTGAATTTGCAAAAGAAAAATAGGGCTTGGAATTTTAGTTTCCCATTCCCCTCCCCATTTTTGCTGAAGCTTGGATGTTAGGAAAATGAGAGTGAATGAAGAGAAGAGGGCTGAGTTAGATTAATAAGTAGGGTTGAAACCCAAACCCAAAAAGCCCAACAGAAAATAGCAAAATTCAACTTACTCCAAACATATCGAAGCTTATACTCAAAAAAGTCGCAAACGCCATTTTGGACTCAATGGAAGTGGTATCGAGTCCCAATTCGACTGTTTGCAAAAAGTAGCCTTTTGGACTTCAATCCGATTAACGATTCTATATATAAATATTCAATCGTAAAATATGCGGGTTGTTACAGTAGGAGAGTTTTGATGGTTTTTGGTTGTGGTAGGAAAATGGAAGTTTAATGGAAGCTATGCTTAGTTGTTTGCTTGGTATTTAATGAGCGAAGTCACCACTTAAAAGAATACAAAGTGTTTATATTGTTGTTTTTAGTATATGAATGTCGCTTGACTTTTTATTATGATGTTTGATTTTGATTCTTGCTTTGGAAAGAAAATGACATATGTAAATGATGTGTTTGGACTTATATGACTTTCTATGACTTGTTACATAGCCTTGAAACAAAGTACATAGGTTTTTATTGGACTTAGATTGTAATTAAACTTGATTTGGTTATGGTTTTATAATGATAGTCGCTATGAACTCACTTTGAAAATGCCTTGTGTTCAGCATTTTCTATAAAAATTTATAAGAGAGATCCTTAAGGTTTCTTTCCATAGCTATGATTATTGTGTGTTTATTAATTACTGTAAAAAGATTGGTTTTTAGAAATATTGTTCGCATATCGAAAAATGGAAAAGAATTTAAGGATTCAAAACCTCCCCACTTCATACTCTTTTATAGCAGTCATCTGCGGCATGTTTAAAACGTTTTCTTTGCTCTGAATCAATTTTTACAACATTCTGAAAATGTTTTCTTTTCTGTTCGATAGTTTAAATTACTTTAAAATGACTTTAAATTTAAGTATTTCACTTCATTCTTTTTAATGATGTTTTCTAACTTATATTAGAGTATTTTAAAAGTGGTTTGAAATATTTATATATTTTTAATAATTAATTATGAATTATTAAAGTAAGAGGCTTATTTTTATAAAAGGAAAACATGTGTTTTTGGAGTTTTGTATATTTTATAAGGTAAGTATTTTTATGTAATATTTCAAATGAATGTTTTATAGTATATTCAAGTATATTTAGCTTTTAGAAAATTAGTTAATTATATTATTAAAGTATTAAAAAGCTTTTGTAATGTAATATCTTTTTAATTGTTTTATAATTTTATTAAATATCTTAGCTTTATAAATAAATTAGTATACATACATACGTATGTATGTATGTATGTATGTATGTATGTATGTGTATATGTATCATTTTTAAAGGTTTTTAGTAAACATATAAGTTTTGGAAAAGTAGGTCTTTTACAAAAGAATATAAGGTAGTTTTGGATTATAATATTTATGTTATAATAAATGTTTTTGTAAAGTTAATTTAAAAGTATATTACCTTGTTTAATAAGTGTAGATATAACTAGATCTTTAATTCAATGTTTTTAAAGATATGACAAGTGTAAAATGGTTTTGGGCTTGTTGTGACAATGTGTTAATAACATTTGTCTTTAACTCTTTTTGGATTATACTTAGTAATAATTAGGTCTTGAAAAAGAATGTCTTAAAGATAATTATAAGTGAAAATTGTTTGGGATTATAGTAATGATGTTTAAGCAACATTTGTTTTTAACCCATTTAAGTATACTTATGCAAATGTGAAATCCTCTTTAGGATTTGTGAACATTCTTATACTATTTGGAACAAGAATATAGATACATTTTTAAGAATTGAAAAGAGTAGAAATTAATAGTGAAAAAGTAGAAATAAATAGTGAAAGAGTAGAAATGAATAGTGAAAAATATAAATGAATAGTGAAATAGTACAAATTAATAGTGAAAGAGTATAAATGAATAGTGAAAGTGTATGAATGAATAGTGAAATGTGTTGAAATGAATAGTCGAATAGTAGTATACTTGTATATATCTTTTGTAAAGGTATTTAAATATATACATAAGTATTTACAAAGGATTTTTAATTAATAAAAGGATTAATTAAATAAAAAGGGATTAGGAATTGCTTCGTGTGGCTTAATTGTGCTTCGTGTGGCTTAATCGTTCTTTGTGTATTTATTTATTTATCGAAATTAGTTAACTATACTTAACACTAAAAGCCGACGAAGTAGGCTTGTTCTATCTATGAGATTTAAGAATGATGTTCAAGTGGAGTTTAGAAGAAATAATGCTCTAACCTAACTAGGTTCACTCTTAAATGAGGGATAGAGTGAGACAAAAAGGTCGAAAACATGCTAAGTATATGAAACTGATTTCCATAAGCGATCGCTTCTAAAACTAGATAGTTGACTAGTCAACTATCAAAGTGGACCAAAATAACTTAAGAAATATATAAAAGAAACAAGAGTGTTATGTGGTACAGTTATCCTCGATGATGCTATATTGTACATATAAATTCGTCTTGCTCTTCTAGGACAAATGATATGGAAATCCATTCGGATAAGAGATGATCTCCACCCTTATGTATTGTTTGTTTATTTCTGAAAGAACCAGGGTTAAGTTCACCGAATACCTATTGATTGGTTTTGAAGTGTCCGATAAATGAGGTAGTGTACATATATGAGATGACTCGAAACTGTAACCACTTCAAAACAATATATGTGAACTATGTTCTAGAAGCAGCTGTGAAGAGAAATGTTATAGAGTTGCACTATCTATCCTAAGGTTCAGTCCAATGGAGAGGTCAGTGTTAATATTTTGAATGATGTTATCGTGAGGGACTGTCTATCTTGAGGGTGACCCCAAGAGAGAGGACAACATTGGTATCCGTCAAATAACTTATGCTAGAATCCATTTGGGGATTCGTGGACTATTCAAGATGCTGGAATCCAGAGAGAAATTCGGGATCTATTCGAGTGTTGAAGGCTTGTGCGATGAGATGTTGAATGTGACTTCAAAATCGATAATGACAAAACCAAAGTAAGGGGAATAGCTAAAGGGTTTAGCAAACCCAAGGATATTTCATTCTGTGTCACTATTTCAGAGATGCATGCGAGAATGATGATACTCAAAGCTACATGATCGGGCGTGCACCAGCTATGGCTTCCCTATAGTATATTTTATCTAGAGATATATGATGCTCAGAAGGATATCTCTGACCTTGTGCAGGGGACCCGCCTCGATTTACTGAGGGAGTCTACACTGAAATCTTTACACATATATGAATGTGCCTTAGCAGTATTGATTATATACCTAATATTGTTGTGGTGTACACGCAACATAGCTATTCTCTAATTTATATTCTACACCTTAGACATTATCTATTATACCACCTTATGTACTTATCGAGTGGTTTGGTTTCTTTTGAGGGGAAAATTGTAGGTGATGTGTATGGTCTTCAATGTTATTGTTATATGCTGACATATATTTCTTGAGTTACTCACACTAGACTTATGTCTAACTCATGGTTTTCTATTTTCCTTATTTCCATGAGTGCTCTTTCGAGTAGTTTAGGAAAGGTAAGTTTTCACTGATGTTATTTGGTGCTTCTGGAGATGAGCTGGATACTTCCATCCACATACATAGTATTCCTATTTCCACTGCATTACTATTATATATATATATATATATATCAAAATTTGAGAGGATGGATTGTTATAATTGTCCAAGTTGATGATAGACTTATGATTGTAACTCTGAAATGCTATGTATCTTAGACTAACAGTTTGTATTATCTTTTGATGTTATAGGTTATCATTCCACTATGAGATTCTGATGTTTTGTTCTCTTCTTTCTTGTTTATTTTCTTTTTCTTTTTATGTTACCCTAATAGTATGTCATTTCGACACTTGGGTGCTCGTTATGTGAATATCGTGGTGTATTAGTGTCGACATTTAGGGTCGAAAAGCCAGGTCGTTATAGCCAGGTCGTGATCGAGTGAATTCTCGCATAGATAAGTATATAGGTGGATCTTACTACGATACCAAGGGAGAGGTAACCGATAACTAGAAGTCATGTCAGATGGACACAGGTGTTGCTTCTGGAGCAAGCAGACATGTTGCCAGTCTTCCATCTGGTTCCGGTGTGTGTAGTAGATAGCCATATACATCTATATTCTTATAAGATGATGAGATATGACTCTACTTGGGACTTCACGTCTGTCGTAAATTGGGACTTCACGTCTGTCATAAAGTCATTCAAACGTCATGATTTATTTTTAGATATTCTATATAAGGAGATAAGATTATACTTCTGAGAGATGTCCAAAGTGTAGCGGATCCCCATATCTTTTATAAGCATGATTTCACAAATAGGCAGCCAATATTTTATATTATTGATGATATTCTATTGTTATTGAGATTGAGAGATATACTTGCGCATGTTGTGTGCTAGCCCGATTATACTGGAGGATATCCCATTTATTGATGATTTCTAGACTTGATGTTGAATTAATATGGATGATTCACCCATTTGATTTGGACTCTGTGATTTACCAATGGATATGGTTTTATATATAGGTGATGACATCATTATGATTAATTTGATTGATCATATTTTACTTTGAGTCTCTAAGTTGGTTGATGTATGCTTTAATATCGTTATGTTATACATTATATCTTCCTTAACTATGCATATTATATACATGTATGTTAACTCCTTGATCTAGACATAGTCTGACCCATGTGTTATATAAGTAATAATGGGGTCAGCTTGAGACATCTCAGGTATAGGGATGACGATATACTAGCTTGAGTTTTATGGCCATATGGAGACTTGGCACTTAAAGTTGATATGTATCATTTGTGTGTCATAGATTCATTATGTATATGTCATTATATTATATATTGATTAGTCATTGTATATTATTTTAGATAGTGACATTTGAGATGTTTTGTATTTCCACTATCTCATATGTTTTATATTATATCTTGTCGATGCGTTACTGACTCTGTGTTCTCTGTTATATAATGTATATTGTCATCATTCTATCTTGGAGAAAAACGTATTTACTGCTTTGTGTCAGTATTGTGTACGTTTTTTGGTAAGTCATATTTGATGTTTTAAATATATATCAGGGTTAGTCTAAAGGAATATTCGCATGTGTAGCATATTGTTATATTCTCCATATTATTTGACAGTATTACTTAGTAATACTCTTAGATAGTATGTGTATAGAGGTGAGGCGTTCTTTTTTATTTCTCCTGTTATTTTTGATGTTCTCCTTATTTTTACGTATAATTTACACTTATGTCCATATTTAAATTAAATAAATAATCTAAGCATGAACTATTTAAATAAATTTAATTAACTAATATATATCAATTTTTGCATTAAGTCTTAATGATAACAATGTCAACATGTATACCACATTTATAGAAACAAAATCATAAAAAATAAAATTTCATTCAAATATAAAAAAATATATATCATATAACAAACTATAATAACGAATTTAATGTGTAATTCATTTATCTCAATAAATAATAAAGGAAGGTCTACAAATTACAGGCTATCTCAACAATTCTAAAGTCTTCACCCCACTCCTTTGTTCTCTTCAGGTTTTTTTAAATTCATGTAAATTATCAATTTTCAATTATCCAAAATGTACAGTCTTCATGCTTTGGTACCTGTATATATATCCTGCATATACATATATATCTAAACAATCATGTTAGTATTTATATTTTATAATCTTATTCTAAGGTTGTTGTCATCAAAACCAACTTCTCAGGGACTAACAATCTCCCCCTTTTTGATGATGACAACCTTTGTTTATAAAATATTACTTCTATCCTAATAACTCCCCCTAAATCTAATAACTCCCCCTTAATCTATGCCTACCTATCCTATTTTATACTTCTCCCCTTTTGTCATCAACCAAAACTAACTCCAAACTATATAACTCCCCCTTATTCTTGTACTAAAGTACCTGCATTAATAAAATATATAATGGAGTATATAATAGATAGATAGATTAAGAGATAATTATACTGACAAACAGATAACTAATCAAAGATCATATAAATATCAATATGTATTTATAGATATTATGTTTTGCACACCAATTATCAATCCACACCAAACCAAATCAAATCAAATCAATCCAAGCAATCAATTCAAATCAAACAAAGCAATCAAATAAAATCAAACATTACGAGGAACTTCCACCCATCCTTCTTCTCCAAATATAGGGTCTGCTTTAATGACATCCCAATTTTCATTTTCATTGGTGAGAGTGACTGGAGGATGTGCTTCATTATCATCTTTGTGCAGGGATGAAATCATCCATCAAATCACATCGAAATGTTTTTCTTGCTCCTTGATCATCTGCATTTGACTCAACTCTAAGTGTCACTGATTACGGAGAATGAAAGAAAGAATATTCTTTAAAGAATTAAGGGTTTCTTCAAGATTCTTGGTCAAACTATGAATTGGATCGGCCATATTTGAGTTTGTGAGAAGAAATATAGATAGAGTAGATAAGAAATGATTTTGAGTGATGAATTCTAGAAGAAATATGTATTTATAGGTGTAGAAATTCGTTTGAAATGAATAGACACAAGGTAGTTATTCAAATTTCAAATGAAAAGTCATTTCTGACCAGTACTTGTCGATAGGGTCTCTGGGGGTTGTCGACAGGGGTCAGTTAATTTTGATGACTCATTTTGATTTTGTGAATAATGGTGTGTATATATATATATTTATATAATATACTAACATTTATTCTGGAGATAAGATAAGCTAGATAACAGAAAAGTAATTCAATTTCATTTCATAATAGAACGATACAATGATTAAACATTAAGAATTACACGAACATTCAAATAAAAAAAAAACTAAAACCAATCATGACATGAAAAGGTAGAACTAGTTAGAGGATGACGAAGATGAAGATAATCCAAGCTTCTTGCTGACTTTGGAGAAAAACTTGTTCATCTTGGATGACATTTTATCCAGTTTCTTACTAACGGACCGTTTAAGAGTGCGTTGATTCTCAACAATGGTCTTTTGATTTTTGAGTAAGGTTTTGTTGGTTGGATTAGAGGGATAGTCAATACTTTCCAAGGATGTTTCACCTTCTTCTTCTTCTTCTTCTTCTATTTCCATTTCATCCCCTTCTTCTTCTTCTTCCTCCTCCTCTTCCATCTCCTCATGAGCCAAACTCTCTTCCTTTTCGGCAAGAGTCTCATATGGTTGAAAAACATATGGAATTTTCGTAAGAGAAATGTTTGAGTGATTAAAAACTTTTCTTGAAACAAATTCTTCTCCTTTAAAATCCACTCCAAAATAATTAAAAATCCGAGTGAGATAGATTCCATGATACAAAGTGTTTTCACCTACTTCAAAAAATTTGGGACAAAGTTCATCCAAAATAACTTACGCCCAATTAATATAATAGTTTCCAAAAATAGCAAAAAGTGCTTTGCAAACTTTTGAAGTTGGATTGTTAAAACTCCCCGATCTTGGGGTCAAAGTATGTTGTAAAAGAAGATTAACAATTCTTGCTTTTGGTCGAAAGTTTCGATTTATGAATTCAAATTTATCATCTCGTTCGAAAATGTGATGAAATGTCTCATGATCATTTTCATCGATATTAAAACTAGAAAGATCCATTCCCGTGCTCTTGCAATTGAGAATGGTACCCAAAACATCACAATTTAAAGTGATTCTAGTGCCTTTGACACTACTCCAAATTTCATCATCATTTCCATTATAAAATCCACGGTTGAGATTTGCATAGAAAACTTTAACAAGATTTGTATAACAAACAAAGTCATTTTGTGAAGCATCAACAAGACTAAGAACTTGATTGTTTGCAAAAAGAGAATCGATTTCATAAGTAGAGAAATCTTGAAATAAAGCAAACTTTCCGGGATGGACTTTTCCATAGTTAGCATAGTTGATATATGCTTTTATAGCCTCCGAATTATTGTAAAGTTGCTCTTTTATATTTCTGGAAAGTCTCATTGTGGAAGGGTTGCTTGAAGAAGCCATTAGAGTAGAGAGTAGAGAGCTTGATATTTTGAAATAAGAGTTTGAATTTGAAAATGAAAGTTAAAAGTTGTGATAAGAGATAGTAAATAAATAGATTCTCAAGGGATAGGTTCTCTGGTCAAAAGGTGAATTTTTAGAGACTTGAATGAAGTGAAAAGATGGAGAGAAATTCAAACATTTGAATTCAAATTTGAATTTCAAATTTCTGTACCCTTGTCGACAACGTGGGGGGGGGGGGGCCTTGTCGATAGGTGTCTCTGAATTTTCATGATTTATTTCTCTTAAGTATTCTAATATATATATATATATTTATTATTTTTAATGTCTATATAATATCTGGAATATTACTAGAATTATAGTATATTCCATAAAATATTATGATACTATTTAAAAATAAAAATAATAATAAAATAATAGTAAAAATATAATAAAATAATAATAAAAATTTTAAAATTCAAACGACACACCAATTCAAAATCAACCAATCAAACATCCAATCCTAAGCATGCAATTTCAACCAATGTATTGTAAATGTGTACCTTTTTCTGAGTCCGTTTCTCTGAATTCGTCGGAGACGTGAACTGCCGTGAAACACATATTTGAATTATCTGTCTTCTGATCATCATCGCTTGAGGACGAGTCTGAGTCATCTAGAGTAGCGGTAAATGCACGTTTTCATTTCTTTGCGGAATCATTGTTTATAGGAAGATTTTGCTTATCTGGATGCGGACAGTCTCTTTTGATATGGCCTGGTTCGTTACAGTTGAAACATTTGATATAGTTTGGCACTACATTCTGATTACTTGAGTTCTTATAGTTGTTTCTCTTGAGATTATTCATCTGTCGATATTTCAGGAATTTCCGAAAGTTCTTGGTCATAAAGGCTATCTCTTCATCATTATCGCTGTTTGAGTCCAATCCATCGGTCAATGCATTGAATGCAATTGATTTATTTTCAGATGCTTTGCTTTCTCTTCTCTTAAGCATTTGGACTTCAAACGACATTAGATTTCCAATTAATTCTTCTATCTTTAAGGTACTTATGTCATTTGTCTCGATCGCAAGTGTCTTTTGATCCCATTTTGGAGTAAGAGAATTTAAGATTTTTCTAACTTGATCATCTTCCGAAAATACCTTTCCCAAGGATATTAGAGAATGCACAATATCCTGAAATCTACTATACATATCTGGAATAGACTCATTAGGATTCACTTTAAATAATTGAAACTGATTTGTGAGCATGGAAATTTTGGTCTGTTTAACTTTGCTTGTTCCTTCGTGAGTAACTTGCAAAGTTTTCCAGATTTCATATGCAAACTTACAAACTGACACTCTATTAAATTCATTCCTATCAAGTGAAGAAAACAGAATATTCATAGCTTTAGAGTTATTTTGTGCGACGGTCTTTTGCTCACCAGTCCACTGTGCAAAACCAGTTGTGGGTTCAAAATATTCAGTCTATGTGATATTCCAAGTCTCTAGTTCTACAGATTGTAAATATATTTTCATCCTACATGCCCAATATGCATAATTACTGCCATTAAAAAGTGGTGGTCTGACAGTAGACTGAAATGAACTAGTGATAGAGGTAATAGAACCAGTGTTGGTAGTAGTAACAGTACCAGTGTTGGTTGCCATTTTGAAATTTTTCAAAATTCAGATTATGAAACTTTGAAAACCTCGCTCTGATACCAAATGTGAGAAATGCAGATTACGGATCTTAAGGATAGAATTAACACTAGAGGGGGGGTGAATAGTGTTTTAAGGAATTACTAATTCTTTTTTAGTTTATCTTAATTTGAACACAAATGTATGCAATATTCAGACACAGATATGATCACATAATCAAACACAGATGCAGATATAAAGTAAAAGCAATAAAGGAAAGAACACACCGGATTTTATACTGGTTCGGAGTTACCCTACATCTAGTCCCGCAACACAAGTACGGATTTCCTTTCAAAATCAATTCTTACAATTACACCCTCGATTTCAAGGCCATGAGGTACACCACTCCAGATTCATAATCCTCTGGGTAGAGATACCTGATTTTACGGGTTCACCCGATTGATTTTCCAGGCTATAATCACACCTTTTCTCGCTCAATTGAATACTAAGAAGTCTATAACTCTGAATAGCACTGGATCTTGTTGAGATAGTGATAGAGAATCAAACCATAGATGATCTAGTTAGATTCAATGGTGATTTCGGCAGAGTAATGGTAAAAATGTATATAAAGAAATATGGAAGAAGAAGAAGAGTGAAATCAGAGAAAAAATGATTGTAAATTCATTTAAAACAGCCCTTATTTATAGTAGAACAACAACCATGTCCATTCGTGAAAGGATATGACGAATAGACACTTCCTTTGAAATTCAAACTTTTGAATAAACTGTCACCTTGTCGACAAGGGGTCCTTGGGGTTGTCGACAAGCTTAAGTTATTTTTGGTAATTTGTTTTTCTTTGAAAATAACTTCTATCTTGTATTAAAACTATTTTAAACTTTATAAATATACTTAACTATAGTTAAAATACATTAATAAGTATAGAGAATAATATTTTGGTATATATAAAATTTTACTATAATTTTATATTTAAATCTAAGTATAAATATTAAAAGTTAAATATATTATAATTAAAAGATAGTTTAAAACCAAGGATAATTTGATATTGAAAATAAAGATTATTTTGAGGCTAAAAGTATTTTAAAACCAGGATAGATGTTTTTGATTTAAAAAGGAAGATTTTGAAATCATTTTGAAAACAAGATATAATTTTGTAAAACATTTGAATAAAAGTTAGCAGATACAAACCAATGTTCCATTAGATTTTTCGTAGGTTCCATCCTACTTAGGGTTCCATCCCTTTAATGGGCTCGAAGTGGATTCCATTCCACGAATAAAATGGATTTTAAGATGTCAGTGCTTTTCTAGGAGTTTTAACAAAATTCCTGACTAAATTACTTATCTTGAAATCTTGAACTCTTGATAATCTTGGTACTCATGAGTCTTGAATCTTGATATATTCGATCTTGAATTCATCAGTTCTTGAATCTCTATATTGTACAGTCTTCATTTTTTGGTACCTGTATATATATCCTGCATATACATATATATCTAAACAATAATGTTAGTATTTATATTTTATAATCTTATTCTAAGGTTGTTGTCATCAAAACCAACTTCTCAGGGACTAACAGTATGTTCCAACACTTTGAAGTTTCAATGTAAGGGATATTTATAGTAGCTGAAGTGGGTGGTGAACAGTTGAGATTGAGCTATAAAATAGGTGGGAAAAAGCCTGACTATTGATCTAACCGCAATGGCAGATGGATGACAACTGTAATAGGTATAAGAAGATGTGCGACGGTTGAATATATACTCATTGCTCCTCTGCACTAGGAGTGGGCTTTGTATTAAATGCATAGACTTCACATTAAATACACATTTAATTCTGATGGTAAGCCACATCATTTCATTTGCTCAACTATAGTACTTCAGATAGATGGATGGACAGTTTGTCATTTACTTGATTGCTTACATGACAAGTCTTGCCGAGCTAGTCGATCAATTATCGACGATATGAAAGAAGCTAGGATTCATTCTAAGCACCATGTCGGGAAGATAGTGCTCGGTCGGGAGTGAGACGACCGGGAGGGACCAGTCGGAGGTGGGTGTACCAAAGCCAGGCCAACGACGGGCCATGTTTGTGTCTATATTACTTGATGTGCCACCTATTAAGGAAGGCTTGGAGAGGTGTCGGTGGCCAAATAGAGTGATGCCAGACGAACATGCTGACTTGGAATTGTGTTTGAAGAAGGTTGACATAGGAAAGCTAGTCGCCATTATGCCAAGCCTAACTCAATCGAGCCGAGCCGAGATCTTTCCTAAATGTGATAAGGGCCTAGGAATGAGGTGATCAAGCCACATCATGGTGTCTTGCTGAAGAGAAGGGTTGGTTTGATACCAACATGGGCTTAGGCAGGCATATGTAAACCAGTTGTATAGTAGTTGGCCTGGCTTTGATTGGGCCAGACTGCCTTAAATCGGCATACTAATTACTTGTAAGAAAACCGAGCAACATATTTCCTTCCAAGTTCATATCCACAAGTGGGTGCGAGCTTGTCAAATCATGAAAATCTTATCGATTAACGGCTCCGCAAAGCATTTAATGTGCTTTCCACGTGGCTTTGTGCTATTGGTCGTGTCAACTCGTTTCCTAGATGTGGCGAGAGAGATATGTGCTTGCATCTAGGCATGGGTGAAATGAAAGCCACATTCATTACACCTAGACGGTCGAGATTCAAGGTCAATTTGAATCATATGGTGGAGATCAAGGGGATAGGTTTATGAAACTGCTTACTTTGTTTCCTTTTGTTCTTTACTATAGACGAAAAATTTCGAATGCTTTTCCAAAAGCTCAAGCATGCATAAAACTTCGAGTCTTCATATTTTCCTTACTTGGAAAAGTAAGCGAGCTTCTGTCTTCATTTTTTCCATCGCAAGCATCGCCATTACGGTAGGGCGCTGTGTTTTTTGTTGTCCTTTTATTTGAGTTCTTTTGATTGTGTTGTCATTGTCGTGAATGCGGTAGAATTGTAATATATGGGTTCTCTTTGGAAAATGGATTTGAAACTACCTTTTTATGGGTATCTTTAATGTTAATCAATTATCGCCACCTTGCCGATGGTGGTTGATCAATGCTAATAGACTTGAATGGGCCTTTAAGTAATCTAATGATTTTTTGCAACATTTATTCTAACAATGGGCTATGGAGCAAGCCCAATTAAAAGACTCAGATGTTAGCCTTGTATATGTAAGTAGGCCGAATATTAGGTGCAAAGGCCAACATATTATTATTGGGCTTTCTTTCACCATTTTTTTAAAGAGTGGTCCTAGCTTGAACTTAAGCAACGAGCGGCTTGAAGGTTCCTTTGAGTGGTAGGGTGTAAGGAAGAGTGACAGTCCCCGACTAGGAACTGAATGCACAATAATTCATTCTCATGGGTAGTCGACTGGTAAGCGAGGAGCATGGCTCGGTACACACTTGGCGGCAAGGGTCGACAATCCTTAATAAGGTAAATGAGCACATAAAAACTCATCCTTTGTTGAATAGCCTGGGCTGCTTGAAGTTTCTTCAAGATAACATGATGCCAATTGTGTGTGGCAATTGAGTGTGACCTGAACCTGAATATTGGATAAAAGTTCCCAACAAGGAAGTGAGTGCACCATAATTCATCCTCATGAATAGGCAATCGGCAAGCAAGAAGAATGGCTAGCTATGCACTTGGAAACAAGAGTCGATAATCCCCAACAAGGTAAATGAGCAAGTAAAAACTCGACCTTCATTGGATAACATAGCCTGTTTGAAGGTTCTTCGGGGTAACATAATGCCAACTGGGTGTGGCAGTAAAGCTTGACCTAAATGTAAATGTTATGTGGTAGTCCCCAACAAGGAAGCGAATGCATGATTATTCATCCTCATGGAATGTCAACCGACAAGCGGGGAATATAGCTTGCTATGCACTTGGCAGCAAGGGTCAGCAGTCCCCAACAAGGTAAATGAGCACATAAAAACTCATCCTTCTTTGGATAGCCTGGGTTGGCCGAATGCTATTCGGGGTAACACTATGTTGGTTGAGTGTGGTAGTCGAAACTGACTCAAACATGAATGCTAGGTGGCAGTCCATAACAAGGAAGTGAATTCATGGTAATTCATCCTCACGGATAACCGATTGGTAAGATAGAAGCATGGATCTCTATGCACTTGGTGGCAAGGGTCTGCAATCCCAAAAAAGGTAAATGCGCATATAAAGACTCATCCTTCGTTGGATAGCCTGGGCTATTAGAAGATTTTCGAGGTAACATGGTGCCAGTTGTATGTGACAATCAAACTCATCTTGAACCTGAATGATGGGTGGCAGTCCCCGATAAGAAGTGAATGCATAGTAATTCATCCTCATGGATAGCCGATTGGCAAGCGGGGAGCATGACTCGCACTTAGCGACAAGGGTTGACAATCCCTAATAAGGTAAATGAGAATGTAAAAACTCATCCTTCATTGGATAGCATAGCCTGTTCAAAGGCTCTTAAGGGTAACACGATGCTAGCTGAGTGTAGAAGTCGAGCATGGCATGAACCTAAATACTATGTGGCGGTCCAGAAAAGGAAATGAATGCACGATAATTCATCCTTGTGGATTGCCGGCCAGCAAGAGGGAAGCATGGATCGCTACTCACTTGGTTACAAGGGTCAGTAGTCCCAAACAAGGTAAATGAGCATGTAAAAATTCACCCTTCATTGGATAACCTGGGCAGTTCAAAGGTTCTTCTGGGTAACACGATGCCAGTTGAGTATGGCAGTCGAGCCCTGCCCGAACCTGAATGCTAGGTAGCATTCATCGATAAGGAAGTAAATGCATGGTAATTCATCCTCATAGATAATTAGTCGGTAAGTAGGGAGCATAGCTCACTGTGCACTTGGCGACAAGGGTCGAAAGTCCTCAATAAGGTAAATGAGCAAATAAAAATTCATCCTTCATTGGATAGCCTTTGTTGTTTGAAAGTTCTTTTGGGTAACATGATGCCAGTTGAGTGTCGTACCCGAGATCGGTCCGAACCTACACGCTAGGTGGCAGTCCTCGACAAGGAAGTGAATGCATGGTAGTTCTTCCTTGTGGATAGCCGACGATAATCAGGGAGCATGTTCACTATGCACTTGGCTGCAAGGTTCGGTATTCGCCAACAAGGTAAATAAGCACATAAAAACTCATCCTTTATTAGGTAATTTGGCGGATCTTATACAATGTTAGCTTTTGGAATCTTTAATGTATTCATGAAAATGGTTATATAGCCTTAAAATTATTGTTGGCACTCATATGTAGTAGGCCTGGAGATGGATAGGGTTCCAAGAATGGGAGATGTTTACTCCATCCCGGTGAGAGAGATAGTATGTGTTGTCTTTAGGACTTCATGAATGACATATGGTCCTGTCCAGTTCTAGCAAAGCACTCCTTCTATCGAGTCCTTTGTATTAGCAAATATCCAACGCAGGACTGGGTCGCTGACAATGAACTATTAAAGTTTTACCTTGAGTTGTAGTGTTTGGCGATCTTCCTCTAGTGAGCTTCGATATGGAGCTCGGCTTTAGCCCTTCATTCTTCTAAAGTGTCAAGCCCGAGCTCTAGTAACTAATTGCTTTGCTCAATCCTTAAGGTTTGACACTAGGGTGAGGGGATTCGAAATTTGATATATAGCATGGCTTCATACCAGTAGGATAGTAAGAAAGGAGTATAGCCAGTTGATGTGCTGTTGGAGGTGCGATAAGACCTAAGGACTAGTGGTAGCTCTTCAACCTAGCACCCTTGAGCTTTTATGAGGTGCTTCTTGAGGATGGTCTTGATGGTTTTATTGATAGCCTCTACCTATCCATTGGCTTGGGGATGGGTGACAGAAGAGAAGTATTTCTCAATTCCATTCCTTGGACAAAGTCTTAAAAGAGGATGCTTTCAAATTGTGTGTCATTTTCAGTGATTATATTCTTGAATAGGCTAAAATGATAGATTATTTTCTTTATTGCAAAGTTAAATATTATTGGGGTAGTTACCTTAGTGACAGGTTTGGTCTTGACCCATTTACTGAAGTAGTTGATGGCTGCTATAGTGCGATTGTACCCTCCCTTGGCATTTGGCAGTTTTCCTATTAGGTCGATTCGCCATATATAAAATGATTACAAGGAGGTCATCAGGGTAAGGAGAGTAGGCGAGGCCTAAGGGATCTTGGTGAACCATTAACATCGATTGCATTTCTTTATGTACTCCATGGAGTCCTTGATCATAGTAAGCCAATAGTACCCTTACCGATTAGCCAGTTTAGCCAAGCTTTGCCCTTCACGTGGTCCCTACAGAATCTTTCATGCAGCTCTTCCAGAATCTGGATGACTTCATCTGTATACATGCACCATTATAGTGGTGTAGAATACCCCCACTTTTAGAGCCTCCCATCGATGATCGTGCATTTGGGGGCCTGGTAGAGAATCTTCTTAGAATCCTTTCGGCTGGTTGGTAGTTCCTTGTTTACTAAATACCTGATCAAGGGCATCATCCAGTTGTCTATAGAGGGCATGTCTATTTCCATCATTTTTCCCCCCCGCTCATGGCTATGGGCATTATAGATTTCTAATAGGACCTAGGGAGTGATTTCCTATTCGAGATTGCTTGCCTTTTTAGCCAGTTGGGTGACCTTGGAATTCTGTTCCCAAGCGCTTGTTAGTTTGAATTTCGCAAAGGTATTGATGGTCTTTTTGGCCTCGACAACATACAAGGCCAGTGTTTTGATTTTTTACTTTAAAGTATTTGTTAATCAAGTTGACGACCAAAAAGATTCGCTAAAGAAATGCACAGATTCCAAATGTAGTTCCTTCGCCATCCTTAGGTCGGCTAGGACAGCTTTATGTTTGGCTTCATTGTTGGTCGCCTTGAAGTTAAGGCAGACAATAAAGCACAAATCTTTTCGCTCAAGCATGATGAGGACCAAGTCGACCCTTTCCCCTTTCTTGTTTGATGCTCCATCAACATATATGCATCAAGTGGGTCTGCCGGTTACACTTTCTTCCAAGACTTTTGAACTTGAGCAGTCTGCAATGAAGTCGGCAATGGCCTGACCCTTGATGGAAGTGCAAGGCTAGAATGAGATATGTTGTTGTTCGAGCTCGATTGGCCATTTTAACAACGATTAAGTATTTTCTTCAGAGACCAATTTGTTAGGAGGTTGATAGTGTGAGCCTAAAAGTATGGCCAAAGCTTCCGAGCTACCATGAGTGCGAGTTTCTCTATTCTGGATTATCTAGTCTCTGAACCTGTCAACCTCTTGATAGCTTAATAGACCGGTGGTTGATCCTTCTCATCTTCTTTGATTAAGGCGATATTGATCATGTGATCAAAGATGGCTAACTATAGATAAAGGTCCTTCCCGTCGATGGGTTTGGATAGTATTGGAGGGGTAGCCAGATGTTGTTTCAGCTCTTCAAATGCCTTGGGGCATTCCTTGCACCAAGTGAATGCTTTTCCCTTTTTAATGAGATCAAAGAAGGGTAAACACTGGTCGGTAGATTTTGACACAAACCGACTTAATGCTGGAACCATCCCGTTTAAGCTTTGTTCCTGTTTCACGGTACTGGGGACTTGCATGTCTTGGATGGTTTAGATTTTATCAGGGTTATCCTTAATCCCCTTGGCACTTACAACATAGTCGAGGAATTTACAAGACCAGACAATAAAAGAGCATTTCTGGGAATTCGATTTCATGTTGTATTGACGAAGGATGCCAAAAATTTTGGCCGGATTTTGCACATGCTTCCTGCCTCCTCAAACTTGACTAGCATATCGTCTAATTAAAACTCCATAGACTGACCAATACGTTTTGAAAACATGCAGTTGATGAGCCGCTGGTATGTTGCACCTGCATTTCACAAACTGAAAGGCATGGGATGATAGCAGTACAAACCGGTGTTAGTTATGAAGGAGGTTTGTTCTAGGTCTGGGTCGTGTATGGAAATTTGGTTGTACCCAAAATAGGTATCTATAAAGGAGAGGAGCTTATGTAATAACATCTACCAGTTGGTCAATGTGAGGAAAAGGAAAATTTTCTTTATGGTAGGCTTTGTTAAGATCGAAGAAGTCAATGCATATTCTCCAAGTCCCATTTGGCTTTCTGGCCAATACCGGGTTTGCTACCCATACCGAATAGTCTGCCTCCTTGATAAAGCCATTGGCTAACAACTTTTCTACCTCTTCATTGTGAGCTTGAAAACTTTTTGGGTTGAGCGGATGGCACTTTTGGTGGACAAGGTTGGCCTTTGGAACAAAATTGAGTGTGTGACAAATGATCTTAGGATCAATGCCAGTCGTACCGGTGTTCCCTCAAGCAATGACATCTTTGTTTTATTACAGAACCTGAATATGCCTTATCTAATCTTTGGGCTAAATTCAGCACCAATTTTGGATAATCTAGCTAAGGTCGGTGCTGTCTATGGTGATAGACTCCAAAAGAGTGGTTGGCCCACCTCCGATGCATAAATCACCCATGTAGGATTCAAGGGATCATCCTCTGGGTCTGAGCTGGTTTTTAAGTTGAATTAGTCCAGCATGTATATCATGCATTCCATAATATCTTTGATTGGGATGGATGTTTGTGTCGGGGTTGGGGTGAAGAGGCCTCCAACTTTCTCAGATGAGTCGGTTGTTGATGAGAGGGTAAGGGTGGTCGTGCTTGATGATCCGGCCTTCTAGCGGGGAGCAACTTGTTCATTCTATACTACGATGAGCTCTTTAGTTCTTTGGGGAGTTGCCATGAACACTGGGTTTCTACCATCCAAGTTTTAAGTGCAACTACCATTCTTGGTATGGTCTTGAGTGTTGTTGGACACGAGGATATTCATGGATGGTACTCTACCGGAGGAGTAAGAATCCATGAGTACGTATGTCAACCAAGTCGGTCGTTGGAGGATCTGGCAGGAAAAAGTTTATGGTGGCTTGAGCGTCCAGCAGCATCCTAAAGTTATTCACTTCGCGGGCCAGTTGACCCACATTTGATGGGTCTAGCATCACAGTATGCCTTATTTCTTCATTGATACCTGGATTAGGCTAGGCAGTTGTAATACTTGGAAATTTGATAATATTTTTATTAAATATTAGCAATATGAAAATAGTTGGAATTAATGAATTAATTAAATAAACTAAATATAAGTAGAGGTAAAATAGTCATCTTTAAGATTTTGAAATTTTAAAACTAAACTTGCATCATTGCGACCGTCAACTTTTTTGGTTCATGCGGTATCTTGGTCTATCTCGTTTGGGGCCCGTATAGAGGAGTTGTGGTTGTAAACTCCATCGAGTCAAGTGGGTGCTAAAGGATTTAAATTTGAATTTTAAATTTGAGTGGACATCTAGTTTTCCCTCCAACTACTTAAGAAATAAACAAATACATTAATCTCCTGAAACCAACTACCCCGTATCATTTCCTTCTTCCTCTATCTTCATCTAAAACTACTTGCAATCAAATTCAAATACCTCACTCAAAACTCCACTGAATAGAATGAAACTAAAAGCATCGCAAAGCTAACGAACCGGGCTATATACTTGTAGTGATTTGGAAGCGGAAATCCAAAAAAGGAGAAATAATAGCTCGAACAAGGATCTGGATAGGAATAAGTAGTTTGGTGAGGGATATATTCTATCCTTCTAGTATAACACAATTTTGATGCTATAAGATGGTTTGTAAGCTATAGTAGTGCAGATAATCGTATACATACCATTTTAATTCAGAATTAATGAGAAATTAGGAGGGATTCAAATTATAATAGCACTTAGAAACTAGGTTTTGTAACAATTAGTAACTTGGTGATTATATATCAAATTTGGTGAAAAAAATGATTAAATCCGACTTAGGAACTTAAGGATAGAGTATAGACACATTCTACGATGCTATAAGGCAAAGCGGTGGGGGATGGAGGTGGAAATGATGATGAAAACTTCAAAGTAGTAAAACTGAGATCTTCCTGAAACACGTACACCGATGCACTAGCCCACGCCAATCGGTCCACTGGTGCACACTAAAATGGTCAGTATGAACCATGGCCGTAAAAGCATATACAAATAATTAATGAACGATTGGACTCTTGTTTGCTCTTGTGGTCTGGAAGTTGAACTGGGGTGTGACAATATAAATGATGGTGCTACGGAATGAATGAATGCGTGGAATGATTTGGTTGTTGTTTGAAATTATATGTATATATATTGTGATACAAAAATGTGATACAACGATGGAGGTGGATGTGAATGAGTCTAGGATGCAGTTAGACAGCACAGAGAGTGTACGCGAAGACGAATGTGACACTTAATAGGTGGTCCAGGCATGAGGATTTGCTCCCCTGCAAGCTACGGTAAACCAAGGTAGGAGGTGAATGTTAAGTGACCTTGTGGGCTAAGAGCGGACCAAGGCGTGAGTCCAGTTAAGGAGCATGAGGACAACAGGCTTTCCTGTAGGGTTCGGGTGGTCCAGGGAAGTGAGTCCTATATGAGATTTAGGTGATGGTGCACAATAGGCAACTACGTAGGGCATGAGGCCAGACTAGGGCATGATTCCGTATAGATACAATGCGTTACGGTTATATGTATAAGACAGTCTGGTATGACGTGGTGACAGAATGTATGGTGGTCGGACGATAGACTCATATCATGTTGTAGTATTATTTTTGTAGTATATAAGAATGACACACTCACTAGACTTATGTTTGGCCCACTTCTACTTTCATATTATATATATATATAAGTTGATGAAATTTAGAGATGAGAATGTATCAGAGATGGAGATTCAGTGATGTATTGCATATATAGTGTAGATCAGTATTATAACTGGATTTGACATTATGTGTGTAGGTTTGGATTTTACATATATTTATTCAGACATGTGTATTTGGCATTTTAGACATGTCATGGTGATGTGACTATGGTATTGACTATGTATTGCATTTTGTTTTCCTTTTAATAGTTCTATATTATTTAATTTACCATGTATAATTAACCATATATGTATTTTAGCTTTAGGTGGAGTAATACCTTTCCAAATATAAATATATTTGATTTTGCACCCGAAAAATTAAGAAATTTATAAAAAGAGTGTGTTGCATAGATTTTATTATTACCCCAACACAATATTTTAGTGTCATTTTTATTATCAAAGTTATATAGTTCTAATTTAGCACAAAATAAGGAAAACTTCAATAATGTATTTTCAGCTAAAGTACGATTGAAACTAAATTTCCTTGGAAAATTTAAGTTTGGTCTATATATTTCTAAAATCAACACATTTTTAATAATAAAAATTTAGTAAAGTTCATTAAATTCTATTTTAAAGGGAATTACCGATATCCAGATATCATGCCAAAAAGTGATACTGTTTGCCAAACGTATCACATTATTAATTCCTAATTTGTAAATATCATAATTTTTTTATTGATTTACAAAAGTGAGAGATATTATTTGTATTATTAGTGGAAATATGATGTATGTTATAAGTACCATTGTACCATTGATTCGATATTATTTCTTTCAAAATTAAATTTTCATTATTATCTATATATTTCCATATCGATTTTCTAAATAAAGAAATGTTAAAATTATGTAACTTTATACTACCTAGCCCTCCCTCGTCTTTAGATTTATATACTATTTCCCAATTATCTAATATTTGAACTATGGTTAGGGTTATATCACCATTCCATAAGAAATTCTTCCTAATTCTATCTATTTTGTCAATTACATATTTTGGAAAGCGATACAACACATTCAGTGAATGGGTATGCGGACAAAATAGAGTTAATAAGGATTATCCTACCCGCCCTTGATAAAAATATATCATTCCATTTAGTTAATCTTTTGTTAATTTTATCTGTTATTATTAATCAGTCATCATGTTTGAGTTTTGTTGGTCTTATTAAAAATTCTAGATATTCTATGGGAAATTTCATAATTTTACAATTTAATGTACAAGCGACTTGAATTTTCTTCCTTATCTATATCATTCAATACTAACACTGAACCCTTTTCAAAATTAATCTTTAGTCTGGAGAGCATCACGAAAATGTATAATATAACTTAAATGATATAATGTGTCTTGGTATATGAGATGTAAAGAGCATGGTATCATCTGCAAACTAGAGAATGGAAATGTTATTACTCGTAATTTCATTTTCAACGTTGTTTAAAATCCCATTACTAGTGGCTAGTTTAAAAATTCTTGCAAAAACGTCCACATCTAAATTAAATAAAAGAGTTGATAATGGATCACCTTTCCTAAGTCCACGTTTCGATGGAATTTTATTTCATAATATATCATTAACCATAGTATTTGAATTTCCAGCTTTTAGGTAAAGATATAGTCCAGCCACTCATATGACATTGAAACCCCTAGCGAATAATAAATCCTTAAGAAAATATCAATCAATTGAATCAGAAGATTTTGCAAAATAAAGTTTTAAAGGTGCACAAGTGATATTATTTTTACAATAATAATCAATAAATTCTTGAACTATTGCTAACCCATCTGTAATGTTCCTACCTTTGATAAATGCAGTCTGAGTAATATTTATTAATTCATTCACTTTAGTGTTTAATCTATTAGCTAAAACTTTAGAAATGATTTTGAAAGAACAATTCGATAATAAAATAGGTCTGAAACCCTTTAACTCATTTGCACCTACTTTCTTGTGTAATAAGATTACATTAGCAAAACTAAACCTTCCTAATTGCAATGACTCGTTATATAATTTGTTAAACATATTAATCAAATCGTATTTCAAAACACACCAATTTTTTTGTAAAATAATATAGAAAACCTATTAGGCCCAGGTAATTTTTCATATGGCGTACCTTTTATTGCTCTTGAGATTTCCACTTTCGTAAATGGAGAATCCAGTTACTCTAATTCAAGTCTAGTGTCATTAGGATATAATTCATCCCAACTAGCTTTAGTCTTATGCTCATTTTTAGTTCCAAAATTTCCTTTATAAGAGTAAGTAGATGCCTCATTTAATTCTTTTTTATCAAAAATCACAACATTATTAATTTAGATAGAGTTAATGGTATTACCAGGCTTTCTACCATTTGCTACTTTATGAAAAAAAATTAGTATTCTTATCACCCTCATCCATTTATTATACCCTAAATCTTTGTTTCAACATTACTTCTTCCTGTGTTAGTATTTTATTTAATTCATCTTTAAATTTGAAAGCATATTTTTTTTCTGAAATATTTAAATTCCTAATTTCTTCTATTTTATTCAACTTTAAAATTTTAATTAATAATTTATCCTTATTAATTCTAATATTACCAAAAACCTCTTTATTTAATTTTTTAAGAAAAATTCTTAAATGTTTAATTTTATTTACATATACTATTGGGGCATTACACCGAAAGGGCCTTAAACATATAAACAATAAGTTTGCAGGACCTGACATTAAAAGTTTAAGTTATAAGGACAAAGATGGCAAAATTACATCGCTGCCATCTTTTACAAAACAATACAGTCGTTCTAAAACTGCTTCATTTTCCTTTTCTCAAAAAGCAATCTAAAACCCTTCATTCCAATCCACTCAATTCCACATACTTCTTCTTCATTCCAAGTAAATCTACTATGAATTTCGGAAGCATTCGACCATGTTACTATCGTTCAAAAAGGTAAAAGCCCTAACTTCTTTAACCTAAAATATTTCAGATGTATAATTTCAGCCTTATGTAGAACAAAATTTATTTATAAGGTTCTTATTTTACAAAGTAGATGTTATTTTTTATATACTTCAATTAATTAGTTAAACTGATAATATCTTGCATAAAATTTAAGTGAATATTAGGCTCAGGTCCTTAAAATCAAACTTAGTACATGAAAACTCCCCCCAAAAAAAGATTGTAAATTAGGTCCCTAGAATTATGTTACTGAATAATCGAAGACATTTATGCAGTTATATCCAAAAATTGCATAAATGTCTGTAATTATTCAGTGAATAATTGTGGGCAATTTTTTTGGAGAATAATTGCGCAAATGTCCGTAATTATTTTAAAAAACTATGAAAATGTCCACAATGTTTTCAAATAATTGTGGAAATTTCCGCAATGAATAATTGAAAAAATGTCTGCGATTTTTGGATATAGTTGCATAAATGTTTGCAATTATTTACTGAATAATTGCATAAATGTATGCAATTATTTGTAACTTAATTCTAGGAACCTAATTTACATACTTTTTTTAGCAAGGATGTGTAGAGAATTTTGAAACTTAATACGGACTTTAGCCAAACTGTCCCAAAATTTAACTTATGAACTTTTTTGTTGCTGAATATATGTTGATTTTTGCTGATGAATATAGGTTATCATAAATTAGATATAAAAAAATAAATGTAAATTGTTTTATCATTATACATAACTTTAGTTTAATACTACAATTAAACTTTTTACCTGTCTATCATTCCTGGCTTTAGTTTTTATTAAATAAATAAAAAAATTCAAATAAAACGAACAAAATGAAGTTTATCTTTTATGATTTTAAAAAAATGATTACTACTTCTATCATTTCATTTAATTAAAAATTTATTTATTTGTATAGTAACTTAGATTTACAAAGATAAATGCATTTATCTTTTCATTTACTCACATTATACAGTTTGCAAAATATAGTAAATATTTCTATCTAATGTTGTTTTGACAATAAATTTCTACTGGCAAAATAAGTAAATGGGACTTAGCAGCCCTAGTTATGAGTTTGTTAAGTTTTTATGTTTTATATCCACAAGTTTATTTGTTTGAAATATATTCTTGTAATTTAGGCAATCTTTTTTTAATTGGTATAGTGAATCTACACTATTATAATTACCAAGATTTTTGAAGACGTGTAAATGATTATTTATTGAACAATGTAATTTGTGTTACTTAGTGAAATTAAATGATAGATTTCACAACCTTGTAATAGTAATTAAATAGTAATTGGTTGGTGATAATTCTTTAACCAAATATAATGAGGCATTTAACAAAGTTATCGATCACTTATCCTCTATAGTAAATATTTATTGTCCCTTACCTTAACTTCATAGCTTTACCTAAATAGTTGATAAAGCATTTAACAAAGGTATTTGTAAGACCTACAAGCATATTGTTTTTATCTTAACTTCGTAATCTTTTATTTTTTTGTCTTTTACAATTTTTTTATTTCGTAAATAAATTGATTCCAAATAAAGAACAAATTTTAAAATTTATTATTTAATAGGTTTAAATAAAACATAATTATTTTATCATATCATTAGGTCAAATCATTTTATTTTTCAACAAAATTAGTTTTATCTTTTGTCTTTTGTCTTTTACCTTTTATCTTATATGTTTTGTCTTTTATAGTTTTATGAAAAATATTTCCAAAGGAAAAATGACATTCAAAGTTTTAACTTACATGTTTATTTTTCATGTTTTTAAATAAAATATGATTATTTTACCATACGATTTAGTTAAACTTTTTTTTAATTATAGCTTAACTTAATTCTATAAAGAGAATTATTTTTGTCTTTTTACCTTTTTATTATATTTAGTCTACTTTTATGAAAAGTGATCATCTTGCTTTTAATCATTTAGAATATTTATATTTTAAAATTGTAATCTTATTTATCTATTTAAAAAATAAACAAAAGAAGAGTTTTAATAAGGTCATAACAAAATACATATGCATGTATTAAAAATATTACATATACATGTTTTTGACAAAAGACAAATTTATTTATCCTTGTCCATAAATTAGACTTATCATATGTTCAAAAATAAATTTATTGATATTCTAAAAGCTAAATGCAAACAAGAAAATCAAATGAATATATTTAAAAAAAGGGAATTTATGATACAAGGACTTGTACCAAACGTAAATTAGTTTACATGATCATTTAGTATGAAATTAAGTTTTAAGGACAATTTATCTACAAATACCACAATACCCTTTTCATGCTGTACCGCATTATTTCCCATAATTTGTACTACTTTCAAACATGAACTCCACATTGTACTGCATTGTTTCTTTTGATCAATTTCACAAATGAGTCATGCCTAAGTCATTGAATAAAATATTTATATTTATAGTTATATAAAATGATATATATGTTATCCTTTTGTGAAAAGCAAAATGAATTTATTTTTTCATAGAATATAAACGGTTTCTTTATCTACTAAGATAGATGTTTTTGTGGCTAAATTTACTGAATTATTTAATGAAGTACGGTTCCTTTTTTTAGCTATTGAATTTTCCAATTCACATTGAAAGCTAAAACTAGCCATCTTTTAGAAAAAAGGAAAATTGATTTATCATTTTGTTAAAATAGCCTAATGTATTAATTTTTATTAAAATATCTTTTTTTATTGCCTACTATATCTATTTGAACTTGTAATGTTTAAGTAAATTCCAACACGCTATTGCCAAATGAATCATACTAAAAACAATGAATAGTATGGTATTTTTATAAAATGATACATGTGTTTATCATTATAGGAAAAATCAATAAATTTATCTTTATAAAAAGATAAATCATTATGATGAAAACGTATAACTTTAATGGTTAAATTAACTAAATTATTTGATGTTAGTTAGTATAGTAGTCGTTGGTTTTTTCCTTCCATTCATATTAAACCGAACCGTCAATTATCTTTTGGATAAAAAGCTAAATTCTTTTATCTTTTGTTTAAAAAAGTTAATTGCTTTTATTTTCTGTTCAAAGAAACAAAACGTTTCTACTGTATGTATTTTAATTTATATTTATTTTCTAAGTAAATGCTAACATGCTATTGTTATACAACTTGTATCAAAAATTTTGAGTAACATATTAACATTTGACTTTTTGTAATAAAATAATTGCGTTTATTCTTTCATAAAAGGATAAACGCGTTTATCTTTTGAATGTATTAATCTTTTTATTTAAAGTACAGATGTATCTCTTTGTACAAAAATGCCATTTCGAGTACTTTTGTCAAAATTAAAAAAGAATCATAATAGTTCCTCTTTGTATTCTCTATTTTCTTTTTTACATCAAAATGGTCACATTTTTTTTAATTTTCACAAGATAAGATATTAAAATCTCTTACAAGTAAATAATCCTACTTGTAAAAAGCATAACAAGCATGTACATTTTTATTAGAAATATATTCCATGCACTTTGTAATAAGCAAGTGCTTATGTGTGAAATTTTTTTATTTACTCTTTCTATGACGACCCACATTTCGGAAGGTTCAAATCGACAATAATCCACACATGTCTAACTCAAACAATCCGAATCACAGATAATCAATAAGGTTAATTGTAACGACCCTAGATTTTTATTTAATTTAAGTTAATAATTAACTAAATTTTTGAATTAAAACAGTAAAATAAAACGTTAAAGAGATGCGAGTTTCCCCGATATCCAAGTATATCTGACTAAATTGTTTAATTAATTAGTAATTGATATTGATTTAGTTAAGTTATGGATTAAGTGTGAATTATTGGAAATAATGTATTCGAATTAAAAAATTGAATTGGAGTTTATAAATAACAAAATAAGTTGCAAAACAAAAGAAGACAAGCAAGTAGCTGCAATAAACAAAGACACAAACAAAGTAAATATCTTTGTACAAATAAAATATAAGCTACCACCATCTCAAATATGTGAATAGCTGAAAGGAAGATAAAGCATAAGTATATAGATATGCAAATTTGTACAAGTAATAAATACCAATATCTTGGTACACAAGAACATATCATCTCAGCCGAAGACATAAGGGACAACTTCATAAATGCAGCCTCCACAAAGGAAAATATCACTGCCACAAATTTGTACAAACAAATATTATAACCCTGTACAAATTTTAATGCCTGTACACTTCTTTTCTTTCATATATACATCCATATTCACCCCATTCGTCCATTTAAAAAAAAAAAAACTGAAAGGAAAAGAAAAATGAATGAGGTAAAACCATTTTATACTTAAAACAAAGCTTCAGCTCAAAACTAAAAGAAGAAGAAAAGAGAAAATTCAATCAAACAACAACTTAGCAAAGATCAAATTGAAGACTTCAGTTTTGCAACTTTCAAACAACCTGTTTCATCATCAGCTCTGTCTTCCTCTGGAAAATAAGTGAGTAACTTTCTTTTTTTTAAACTATAAGTATATCTGAATCTGTTTTTATGCTTGATGTATGTGAAGAATGCTGGTATAAGTGCATATTTGTATATGTACATGTCTGGAGGTTATAAAACCTTAGTTCTGTTCCATACTTACAGAGATCAAACCTGTTTCCAGCTTAAAACTCAAACTGTTGATTCAAAAATCATTAACTCCTTTTCTGATTGATGATTGAACTTCAAATTCAAACAAAGGATGTTTGTATCATCATAAACTAGGTTTTAAAATTTATTTAAGGTTAAAACAACTTAAGCTTGTCACTGGAAACCCAAAATTATCTGAATCCACTCAAAATTGTCCATTTTCGAATGTCTTAATTTTCGAATTCAGATATCTAAACTAAATCCCCATACGATAATATGATTTTTAAAGGTGGTATCATGATTTTTAGTGAGAGGGATTGAGAGCAGTTTGTGTTCATCTGGTTTGGGAATCTCGACTGATTTCCGGCGATGTGATGATCTAGGGAGGTCGAGATGCCTCGTGGGAATGGAGGGGCCTAGGATGGTCACAGGAAAAATATAGTGGTGGTTGAACGTTGATCATGGTGGCGGCAGAAGGCGATGGAAGCCTGGTGACCTAATTTGAGAAGTGCAGATGTTTTCGATTCGTTCTTTGTCGATGTTTGTTCGAGCTGCTCGGGGTTTTAGGGAAAGGAGGTCGATGGGTTGTCGAAGCCTTCGCCGAAGTTTGAGTGGAAACGGTGGCCGGGGATGTGAGAGTTTGGCGTTGACAGGTCGGAGAGTTAAAGGTGTCGAGTGTTTCCAGGCTTGTCATTCTCGAATTCGAATCGATGGCGAAATGGCCGGAGTTGGGTGGCTGGAAGCGGAGCTGGGATGGCATGCGACTTGCTCGAAGTTCTGGTGGCGATCGGAGGTGGTCAGGTCTACTGTGCACGTGCACGGTGATTTATTCTGGTGGAATTGATTTTTGTTTTATTAGTTTGAGTTGGGGTTGGATGACTCGAAGCAGCTTCGTGATTTTCTCGGGGGTTACTCGGAGTAGAACGGGGAAGGCTCGGGTTGAAGTTTGGTCTGAGTTAACTGGTAACAGTTTGTACAGTTTTTTTTTTAAATTTTAGTTTTAAATTTAAAACCAAGCGAACCGAGTCTATAAATAAAGGTTTAAATGTGAGATTTCAAGTTGTTTGAAACTGGAAAAAAAAATATAATAAAGTTTTATAAATTAAATTATTTTAAATACTTAAAAGTGTTAATAGTTAAGTATATACAAAAAGGAGTTGAATTCAAAAATGAAATCTAAATTGTTAAGAGAAAGTTTAAACAAAGTTAACTTCAAAAATTAAAATCAGAACTTGAATTTGAAATTGAATTCTAAATAATTTATTATTGTGATTCTGAAAACCAAATAGGATATTTTGTTTGAAGTTAATTAATTAATTGTTTAAAATAAATTTTAAATAATTAGTTAATTATTTATTTAATATAAATATTACTTAATTATGGGTTAATTAAGTGTAATTACTTAATAAGTAATTAATGATTTATAATTGAATAAAATTAATGAAGTAATAACTTATTGATAATAACTAGGGGAAGTAATTAAATGAACAATCACCCAATGTTATAATTAGATATTGATTAATATAATTGGTTGAAGTAAATTAATCATTTAGTAATTGATTAATTAAAGGAATTAAGGATTTATTTATCATAGAATTAATTATTGGTTAAGTAATTAATTAAGAATGAATCAAGATTTAGTAATGATTTAATGTTAAATTACTTATTAAATAAATGGAGCAAATTAATTTAATTTAAGTTAATTAATTTAGTTTAATTAATTTGGATTAATCACTTGTTGATTTGGACGTAAAATTACTTAGAGAAGTAATGAATAAATAATTACTGAATGTAATTAATTTAATGATAACTTAAAATGTGAATTAATTAGTTGTTAATAAATCAAAGGATTAATTAATAATGGCAATTAATTAAGATTAATTTAATAATTAAAGATTAATTGATTCATTGATTTAAGAATGCTTAGTTAATAATTAAGAGTTAACCAATAAATTTGAAAGAAAGATTTTCAAATAATTTGTAATTAAATTACAATAATTAACCTGGATTAATAAATTGATAAACCAAGATTTGATAATTAATTCATAAGTAATTAATTTACTTGGAAATAAATTGAATTTATCAGGATTAAACGATTAATTGATTCTGTTTATAAATAACTATTGAATACTTGACTTTACTTATGAATGTTTAGATTCTATTGAATGTTGAATTGTTTGATATCCCTGATCTGTGATGCTTTGTGATATATCCTGATTTGTGTTGTGATCTGTAATTTATTATCTGTGACCTTTATACATCTGTGATCTGTGGACGAACGATAAGCGTTATAGTTCATATCGCTTATCAACTATATTGTTGTGTTTTAATCTGTGATGATTGATGTTGCACTATTGTGTGTTAAACCCCTGGACCACACTTTTACACACACAAATATGGATTTCACGTGGAAATCGGTTAAGTCACAGATAATTTAAATCTGATGTTTTTGAAATTGAAATTTTAATTTCAATTGATTTTGAAATTAGAAATTTGGGGTTAAAGTGAAAAGCTTTTGAAATGGAATTTCAAAGATGAAATTTAATTTTGAATAACTTGATGAAGTTTTGGAAGTTTAGATAATTTGATTTAAAACTTAAATTCAAGATTTGAAATCGAATTATATAATTTGAAACTAGGGATTAAAGAAGTTATATCGTTATATAAGGGTTAAACCATTTTAAAAAGTATTGATTTTGAAATATGAATATAATTCAAGGACTTTAACCCGTGCAAATAAAATTGGATTTTTCTTAAACGAAAACTGTTTGTTTTCAAATGATAAAAGCTTTCGTATATATATAAGAAAATGAAATTCCAATTTAACGGAATTTCAAGTATGAATTGAAAGATGGTTTCCCAAGTTATAAGTGAATTTTTTTTTTTGAAAACTATGAATTGAATCTGTTTATTTTTAACAGATTTAGAATGATGTTTTGTTTAAACCATTCGAAATGAAATTATTTTGAAAGCTATAAGTTGAATCTTTATTTTAAAGATTTAACGAGTTAATCCAATTGAAACAGAAGTTGTTTTGAAATCTATGAATGTATCTTGGTGAATGGGGTTAACTTTGTGAAATAAATCTTTTTGTTTAAAAGATTTGAAATGGTAATTGGTTTAAACCATTTGAAGAAAAGATTTTGGGTAATAAGTTGTGACTTAATTGAAATCCCAATATCCATATGTTTTTAAAGATTGCGCTCGTTATTCGGGTTAGCCGGGAAAAGACATTTGTGTCATATAACCCATTCCGAATAATGATACGTCGTATATGGATAGCATTTGAAGACCGGTGTTGAAGACCGGATATTCACGAAAACGAAAGGACAACTTGTCGAATGTCTCTGCACCGACTGGTCCCCGGTATAGAGATTTTATCACCCTTTGTGATGGGAAGTCCGGACGGGATTGTGAATACCCGGAATTGCAAGGGCTTCGTAAGAAGTGCCTTCGGTTCTGTTCGAACCCGGAACAGACTTGTATGGATACATGTCTGACATTACACTTTGAGATATAAAGCCGATTTCTTTCAAATACATATCTGTTGGTGGCGGAGAATTTATTCTCTTAGCTTAACACCTTTCTCTGAGACGTACGAGCTCAGAGGTTATGTAGTTGAAATTTATCAGCGATATATCCCAATTTGGTAATGTGGCATGCTGAGTGTTGCTGTGTGATGATCAGTGTTTGATCATTTGTGATATGATCATTTGTTTGATTTTATATCTTTGTGATCATAGGTTGATCATTTGTTTGACCCGAAGCATGGCTTTGTGTACAAAGCGTAGCTTTGTGGACGAGACTTCGTCGAGCCTCACACCCCGGAAATGGTCGAAACAGGAAGGATGCAGCAAGGTTCTAGGGAGTAGCGCCCCTTAGTGTATGTCATTCCTTCTGGATAAAGGTGGTATCATGGTATGGAGCCCAGATACTTAACCTCTGTGGTTACTGCATTATTTTTCTATGTGGTTTGTTGGAAATCGGGGATCCTCGGAAAGATCGGTGACGATCGGGGGGTGGCATACGCGTGTCAGTAGTTACCTATTTTTGCAGAGGTAACCCGGCCTTGTGTTGGCAGAGATCCGGTTAGGTTCTCGGGTCGTCTATTCCAGGGACGTACCCATCGTGGATAGGAAGTTCCTTAGCCTGACCATTTGTTGGAAATCCAAAGAAACAATACGCGACGTGTACGGTTTTAGTTGTAGAACCTGCCATTTAATATGGTAGCTATAGCAAGCATACTATAATGGTACCTATGCTGGCTAAGATTGATATTCTACTTTCGAAATTGTTTTCTGCACTATGCACTAATAATAATATCAAAAATGATTTGATTTTGCGTAGTAAGCATCTTTGACTATCATAAGAAGAAATCTCCTCCAATTCTGCGTTTGCATTGTGTGTGTGGTAGGAGGTCTTATGGTAGTTTCATTTTCCAAAAGCATTGCGAATTGACTTTAAATTCTTTTGTTGTTCGTTTTTAAAGATAAACTGTTTTTGTTGCTCACACCAGTCCCATGACTGATCCGGAGTTTATTGTTTATTTCCTAAACTCTGGATGCTCAAAATTTTTCTACACGAGCAGTCTAGAGTTGGGTTTTTCAGATAGTCAGGTTCAGTAGATTTTCTGGAGCTAGTTCAGTCTTTGGATCGGACTGCACTTGCTTATTCTTGGTGTATCGTTACTGGAAGTTCGAGCTACTGCTGGAGTTCTTTCTTGAAGACTATCTTAGAGTTATTTGTTCCGCTGCTGATATTAGTTATCTATTTTTCTTTTCCGCTGCTATTTGTTGTATCATATCTCTGATGTATATTGATATTCATTGTATCGCTCTGTTGTATCAGATATTGTATATCAATGTATTATTCTTTTATTCCGCTGTGTTACTTACTTAATGTTGTTATAAGCTCCGGAGAACCAGATTTGGCATTTGAATCTGCGGCATTTTGAGTACAAGTGGAGTACGGGTGCCGATTTTCGATTTTC
Organism: Allium fistulosum; assembly: GCA_030737815.1. Lineage (NCBI taxonomy): Eukaryota > Viridiplantae > Streptophyta > Magnoliopsida > Asparagales > Amaryllidaceae > Allium > Allium fistulosum. The sequence continues at coordinate 1,329,847,544 of CM060902.1, read as the reverse complement.
GAAGGCCAACTTTTGGGTCTTCACATTAATTAAGAACAATAAGAAAAGAAGAAGAAAACAAACACAGAATCTCATAGCGGAATGACAAAATATAATAATCAAATAAATAGTTCATGAAGCTGTATATACAATAAATTTGATTATAATTTATACAACATTTATCAGAGCTATATATACAACATAACAATGGAATAATGCAGCAGAAAATAATGTGATGGAATAATACTAGTAATATAATATACCAAATCTTCGTCTTCTTCCTCTAGAAAATAATCTTCAATGCGCTGAAAACTCAGGGCCGACCCGAGCGAAATGAAAAGACAAAACACTAGAGTTAGGACTAAAATAATCTTATGTGAGTCAAATCAACATCACATATAACAGGAGTGTAATGGCATCAGAGATGCTTACGAGGTTTCAAATCTCCTATCCAGTGTATAATGTGCGTGCACTAACTCAAGAGATGTTACGGGATTTCCCATCTCTTAAGGATCGACCAATATATATATATATATATATATATATATATATATATATAGACACACACATATATACATATAGTAGAATACGCTATATAAGTAATGTCTAATCAGTAAAATAAATATTTTTCTTAGCGTTAAGGCTTTACATTAATCCCCCTTAACGCAATTTTAAGCATTGTCGTACAGTTTGCATATAACACCCCAGTAGCACGTTAGGGGATAGGGATGCGCCGTGATACGACAACACTAAACCAAAATCGTAGTGGTCTCATATAGGAATAAAAGTATGACAAGGCATATGAGGCAATGCCCAAGGTAGGATACTACCAATTCGGGTCACAGGGCTGGTGGTAATGCATCATAGCCATGATCGCCCACCGCGTCCATCCATCCTATATCGAGTCAAAGGGAGGTTATCCCAAAATCAAGGTGCACCAATCGAAACCAAAATCAATGAAGTAATATGGACCAAGTCCAAGAAGAAAATTGAAGAACGGATGTCCGCTAGGAGTAGCTAGCCCGCTTGGCCCTGTCAAGCCGTCCTGTTTTAGTCATTTTAAATTGACATAAGTGCCGGTGTCTATCCATCATCGTTCTCTTTCTTCAAACCTAGCAAACGATGCCAAATCCAACCACTTCATTCTGGAGTCTCCTCCGCATACATAGTTGTTAAAGTGGTTCCAAAATTGACAAAGAGTATGCCAATAAGAGGCCCCGATATCTTTAACAACCAAATGTCATTTTATACACCGATTGTAACGACCCACCTTTTCGAACCCCAGAAGTCAACACTGATACATCCACGTTATTAACATGTCGAACAATTAAGCTCTGGAAAGACAGATTGTTAGGGGAAAGAAAGGAGATAGAAGATAGATGATAGAAGAACTGGGAACAAACAAAGAATCTCACAACGCAATGGAATAATATATAATATAATCAAGTCTTTACAAAATCTTAGACCCTTATATATATAGACACATATCAGAGTTGGACAGTTATAACACATGTCCTTACAATAGCAGACAAACTACAAATAACCTATACACAACGTAAGATATCAATAATACGAGAGTACGTCCTAGGCCTCCAACTCGACTCTATAGCTCCAAAGCATCTAAGTTAGCCTGGCAAACATACTCGGTTGACCCGAGCATTCTAAGGAAATAATTCCCAGGTCAGTCTGGAGTATCAAGGTGAGTAAACTCAAATCACAAAAAAAAATTATTGATTTATTAACTTGAAAAATCCTTTGAAATAAAAGGTATCTCGTAAGACCTCACCGCACATAAACACGAATAGGTTTTTACCTTACGATAACCAAAACACTTTTTTAGAAAATCCAGTGATATTATAATAATGTCTAAGGGTTCAAAGTAAAATATTAAAATAGTTGGAATGCTTGCATCTCACGTTCCAACATATTTGGTATACAACTAAAACCGTAAAGCTCGTATTGGAGAATGGATTCCAACTAATGATTGGGCTACTGGGGTACCGCCCATCACAGTACACCTCTAGAACAATGTACCGAGATCGTACCTAACGATCCCTACCTACATAGGACTGGTCTACCCCTTGCTAGATAGTACCGAGTATGTCATCACCCCGGTTATTCCCAACCATTTTACCGAGCTCATATGCACAACTAAATCTGGAAATATGAATAGTCATCTAGAAAGGCGATGACATACCCTAATGGATGCGACCCACATAGCCCTGCTGCATCTCCTCTATTTTAGTCATTCCCAATTGATGAGGCTTGAGGCTACGATCACCTTTCAAGAATATTCACACTTAGAATGCTCATTGCCCTCCAATGACAATGTGTTGATACCGTTCATCCATACAAGTCCGTTCTGGGTCTGAACGAAACCGAATGCACTATTCTTACTACATCCATTTTGGAATCAACCTCAGGATTAGTGAGGATTAGCCCTCGCACTTCACCTCTCTATCATCGATTCCATACTCTTCACGATTTCTTCAGTTCGCAACGCTTGAGTTGGATCGAAGTGGTTTTCGGATAACATATCCGATTTCGGTCTCTTTGAAACAACTTTTGATAATTTCCAATAAACTCCCGGGTTTATAGGAAATAAACAAACAAATGACAAGAGCAGAGTTCACCTCCTAACCATTAGTGGACAGATTTCCTTATCATTCATCCTAGAAGAAAGAAACGAGTTTATATGTACAGTATAACACCTTCGATGGTAATTGTACCATATAATTCTCGTGTTTCTCCTAGATATTTCCAAAGTTACGTTTTGGGTCCAGTTTTGATAGTCGGTTATTTAACTATCAAATAAACAAACATCCAATCATGGTTTAATTTTCATATAGGATCCATTAAGCCTTTATTAATTCTCTTTAATTAATAAAACCACTTTATAAAATCTGATCACAAGATCTTTTCAAAACACTATTCCCAAACCCCTTATATTTCCTTTTATACTTGGGAAACATTTATATATTTACCTCAATGTTATAAGTATATTACCAAAACATTTTATTTTCATTCCTTGAAACAAAATCATATACTTATCTTATCAGTATAAGTGTATTTAAAAACTTTTCAAAGTTTTCTTCTTTCCAAATCCCATATTAAATAACTAAACATTTCTTCCAAATAAGACATTCCGCTTGTCCTTTATCAAAAATTCCCTTTTAAAAGCTCATCTCATATTTGAATTAACTTATAACTTTCTAAATAAAGGTATAACCCACTGTTATAAACCTTTAAGTTAATTTATAAACCTCTTTCCATATCTCTGAAATGATTTATAAACTTTTTTCCTATTTTTAAAACTCTCTATATAAACCTTTCTATACTTCTTTATAAAATATCCTTTATAAATATCATTTACAAAACATCCTTTGTAAAACACCTTAATAACCCTTTTCATTAGGAAAACCCCTTTCTATAAACAAGTTATCATTTATAAATACCTTTATATGAATTGTATAACTTGAAAACCCATTTATAAAATCTTAGCCTCAAATTGATTAAAGAATTAAAGTAAATTCAAACCATACTTTATAAATTCCAAATGAGGCTTGGCAATCCCAATGATACTAATTTAAGTTACCATTTAATTTCAATTTGATTCCCAAATCACATAACAATTATTTACATAAGCTACCATATATGTAAATACAAGTCATATCCAATCAGGGAATAACATGCCAATATAACTAATTGGCATATACAAGTCCAAATAGCAAAACAACAGGATGTGATTTATCCTGCTAAATAGATGTCCAAAAATTGAATCAATTTATAGCAGAACAGGGATTTATTCTGCTTAACACATGTCCATGCAAACAAACCAACAATCAATTTATAGCAGAACGGGAATTTATTCTACTAACACATGTCCAAACAACCTAACAAACAAACAATCAATTTTATAGCAGAACAGGGATTTATTCTGCTAACACATGTCCAAACAACCCAACGATCTACATTATAAATCATTTACAGTTATATGGTTTCTTAATGGTATCAACACTTGAATCACTTGTATTAAAAACTATCTTTTGAAAAAGAAGTACCTTTAAACAATTTTACTTTTGAAAACCAAAGGATTTAAAACTTTTAAAACCATTTAAAAATAATTAATTATAAGTTAAATCCTTATTTAAATCATAATTAATTTTAATTGAATCTTAACTTAATTTAATTAAATGGTTAACAGTAATTAACTATTAATTAAATCTAAATTAGTCCTTTATTAACTATTAAATAATTAATTAAATCTTTATTAATAATTAAATATTAATTAATCTCAATTAATTAATTAATTAATCCTTAATTAAACTTAAATAATAAATTAAACCTTTAATAAATAAATTATTATAAATTAAACCTTAATTAATTTATAATTTAAAAATAATTAAACACTTAATTAATAAAATTAATGATTAATCCTATATTTAAATAATAGTTAATGAAAAATAAATCATATACTTAACTCATAAATAACTAACTTAATTAATAATTAATTAAAATAAAACTTAAATTAAAAGATAATTAGTTAACAACCAACCTTTAATTAATAAAAGTTAATAACCCTTGTTTAATACTTAATTAATTATAAATTATTAATTATCAAAACATAATTAATTAAAAATTTATTATTAAATTCTTAATTTACCTTTTAAAATATCATTATTTAGTTTATAAACCATTTACAAAACAATTTGAAGTATAAAACCAAACTTTGCGAAAATTGAATTTTTAAACGAACAGCGTCCATAGCGACTATCGTTATGGATACCTGTAATTTCCAACTTGTTGCTCACTAACTCTTCAATTTACTAATTTTACTTACCAACTTTCCCGATCACTTCCAATTCCAAGCCAAAAATCATAATTTTATAACCAAAACACTACTTAAATCATCAATTCAAAGTTCTAATGCTAAACCACAAATTAGCACATGCATATACATCCAAACCATACCATAATCCAAATAATAACATCAAAAATACAATCATATATATAAATGTAAATTCTTTCCCAAAAAGTTAAAGAATTTACTCACCGAAGGCTATCCAAACTTTCGCTAACTTGAGTACGACCTAGCACTTTCATTCAGCAAAAAGACGGAGTCTTGATCCTAAATGTACTAGGTAGGCTAGGCCATGGATGAACAAAGAAGTGAGACATGTTTTGGTAATGTAGAGAGATTTCGGATAAACATCGATTTCTCAGTAATAAACCCGAAAATAGATCATTTTGCAACTGATTTTTAGGTTATCTACTCACAGAATTTCAAAAAGCACTCAAAGAGAAAGTTATTGGAATTTCCTTTCTCTATCATTTCAATAAAGTAATCACTCATTTTCGATTTTTTTTGAAGAAGTTATGATCAAAAGAAGAAGGTAATTTTCGGACTTGAAATTTTGGGTGAAAAATTGCTTTGCAAAGTGTAAAGGCCTGTATCTCCGTACCCTTTGAGTCGATCATAATTCACATCAGTTCAACTCAAATTGAACGAAAATACGAATCTTTAAGGGTGAAGAAGAACATAAAACAATATAGAGCCTCACAATCGCAGTGAAACAAAATATAATATATAATAAAGATTTTTATACAAAAGAATCTGTAACTGTTTAATACTTACAATCATCAGAGTACAGCAATCAATACATCAATCTGGATAGTTATAATAATTTGTCCTCGCATAGTGGAAATATAAACCAAGTACGGAGATACGTCTCCGTTATCTAGCTCGTCTCCTGAACGCCATAACATCCTATCCTGAATTTGTAATACTCGGTCTGACCCAAGCATTATAATACCATAACACTAGAGTCGGTCTGGAAAACCAGCGTGAGAAAAACACACTAAATTTGAATTATTTAAAGTTATCAAAATCCTTTGAAAAACAAAGGTATCTTGTAAGACCACGTCACACATAAACACGACAGGTTTTTACCTTACGATAACCAAAACATTTTTATCAAAATCGTTTGATGTTATAATAGTGTCTAAACAAAGTAAACAGAAAATAGTTGAAATGCTTCCATCTCACGTGTCAGCATAGTTGGGCACAATCAAAACCGTACGGCGCTTATTGGAGAATGAATTCCATATAATGACTAGGCACTGAGGTACCACCTATCACGGTACACATCTAGAAAAATGTACCGAGGACCTCGTCGGGATCCCCTACAGCACAAGATCGGCCCTATCCCTAACCTGGGTAAAACCGAATATGTTATCACCCCGGGTTTTCCCACCCTTATAGAGAGCTCTTTTTTCCATGCACCACCATATCCATAATTTATAATATATCCGAGGGTATCTAGAAAGGTGATAACATACCCTAATTGGGTGCAACCTACTTAGCCTTGCTACACCTCCCCTGATTTTCAGTCATTCTGGTTGATGAGGCTTGAGGCTATGATTAGCTTTCAAGAACAATTCCACTTAGAATGCTCATCATCCTCTAATGACGATGTTCTATTAGCATTCGTCCATACAAGTTGTCCTGGGTCTGGACAAACCGAGTCACCATCTTCACTATCTTCACGATATTCATTCATAACGTTCAAACCGGATCGAAGTGGTTTTCGGATAATTAAATCTGATCCCGGTCTCTTCGAAACGATTAACAAAATTGGCCAATATTGATAGTCAGTTATTTAACTATCAAATAACATCCATAAGCAATCACTAGGCCATTGTTTATAATTCTCTTAAATATTCATTTCAAAATATCTTTACAAAGATATGTATTCAAATCTCTTTCAAATTTATCAATATTTGAAAATATTCCGAATACTTGTTTCCATAACAGGATATCTCCATTCATACCTCACTTCAACACTTAGTGAAATATTTCCAACTTCAATTTATAATCCATTACTTAGAAAATATCTCAATATAAATCCTTCGTCTCTAAATATTTTCAAAATCCGTCATTTTCTCACTTAGGAAAATATCATAATCCATTTTTCCGAAATCATTTCTACTATTAATACTTAGGAGTTTTTCTTATCCTATCTCCTACATTTCCGGAATTTATATTAATTCCTTTACATTTCCAAAGTCGATTATACTCACTTGTAATCTCGTCTATCCATTTACAACTTCTAGAAATCATATCTGTTTCCACAACTCGAGAGAGTTTATAAATAAATTCAAATCATTTTCAAAACTCTATATATGTATAATAACTATTTTTAAAGAATGATAATTTATTTTTAAAAACATGTTTAAGTAATTATTTAAAATTTTAAAATACTTAAATAAACACTGATACTTCATTCTGTATTTCATTTTCAAATAACAAATTGATTTTACGAAGCTTATTATAAAAATTAGAAATTTATTTCAATTAATATTAAATATTTAAAAAATCCACTTTCGAAGTATTTTATTATTAAAGCAGCTTTAAATTACATAGTTTGAATATATAAAAAGTCTCTTTTGAAACAATTTAACTTCTCGATAAAAATATATTTTTAAAATTTCAATGTCCAATTTCAATTTATAAATCCCTCTTGATTCACTACATATTGATTTCATTTCCATTCCCTTACCATTCTTACATTTCAAAAATAGAAACCATTATTTTTCCTCAAAACGATTTCCATATTCTGATATAAATCCACCCTATGAATTTATATTCCCAATTTATCAACTGATATCGTTTTACCCTTATTTATAAACATCGTTATGAATTTATAAACTCCTTTGTTCCACTTGTTTATAAAACTATTTTCATTTATAAAATCCCATTTTATAAATCCATTTCTTAATAAATTTCATTTATTCCACAAATCTATTTTTCTTTCAACCCCTCTTCATATTTTTCAGAAATATCATTTAAAAATCCATCGTTTAAGAAAAATATTCTATATAAATTATTTTTAAATCTCTATTTAAAATATATTTTTCTGAATAGTTAAGTACAACCCAAAAATCAATTTATCGTTTTATCCAAATCAATTTCTTTTAAAATAATCCAAACTTCGATATAAATATTTTGATATCCAAAATCTCCTTTTAAATTCCTTCGAATTCCAAGAATAATATTATGGTATTTAAAATACCAAAATTCAGGCCAGTGCTACTTTAACATCCAATTATTCAATCACAACAATAATCTATAACAGATTATTCTAACACGTCATATATCATTATATATGTAATTTAAAATCAACATTTTTGAGGAATCCAGTTGGATCCCTCCAACCTGTTTTCCCTGCATCCACAAATGTTAGTATAACAAAAATACCAATCCCACTTCGAGGGGGATATCACAGTATATAGGGTCATCCGCTATTATGCCGGGCACATAGGGTCTCATCCGCTCCAATAGGTGGGTATATATCCAACTACTAATATATATACTACTATATATATTATAACATCCAAACCGATAATAATTATTAAATTCAACCAAGCATCTAATAATTAATTTTAACTATTTAAAAATTAATTTGGTAATCCAAATGAGTGAGAATTTCTCACCTTGATTTTTATTTGCAATCCGTTCCAATTTAATTCTATTGCACAGATCCCACAGCTCCGAATCAAGCGTGACTGGTTCCATGATTTTTTTTGACTTCGTATAAACAAATTTCGAATTATATAAATTAACAATTACAATTTTAATCAACTAATTACTTAATTTAAACCACTTACTTACTGACGAAAAATATATTTTTTTCTTTTAAATTTTAATAAGTTAAACCATGATTTCATAAATTAAAAAGGTTTAAATTAACTTACCCTCCTTATCGATTCCATGCTACAGCCACACACACGAGCTCTAACCTTCATCATGACTGCAACGCTGATTACCTACCGCACATTGACCACCTACCACCGTACGTGATTGAACTGCTCCTTCCCCCGCCATCAACACGCGATCGAACCGCTCCTTCCCCCTGCCAACTTCACCTCGCTACACCTCTTGATCAACGAGAAACCCTAGATTGTAGATGAGCACAAACACAGCCTCACCCATCGCGCGCCGCCCCGCCTACCCTCCAAGTCCACGCGTGTGCTGTCGCGCATCCCAAACCTTGAACCAAGCCATCGCCACTCGATCGCGACTACATCCCGAGACGCGCGCTACTACCCAGCGCATCGTCCATCCATGGCTCGCCTGACAACGCACGCCTCCTCTCAACGTGATTCGATTTGCTCTCGGTGAAAGATAATTGAAGATGAAGGGAATGGGCTTGTGATTTTGTTTGAAAGTAAGGGAGAGAGTTATGCAATTTTACTGGAGATAGTCTTCTTTTTTTTACGATTCGATCTATGAATTCTGGAGGAAGGAACAGAGTGAACACGCGAATTATAAGATAGAAGGGAAGCAGCTTGCAATTTAATTTGAATTGACTTTGATTTTAATAGATTTGAAGAAGACGTGATTTAAATGTGAATAGGCGGCTAGATGTTGACTTCTGACTAGATTTATATATATATTTTTATTCAAAATGTCTCTAATCACATGTAGTGAAATCTCGATCTCCTATTGAGGCATGCTACTTGGCATTTATAATGTTATACCCCTATTCCGAACCCAATGGAACAAGTTTCAAGCTCCAATTCGATCGTATGGAAAAGATAACTTTTTAAATTGACTATTTAAATTAAATTCAATTAAATTATTTCCAGGCATTTTCAAATCGAACGACCAAATAGTAAATCCCAACGCTACGAAAATTTAAATCCGATAATAATACATTATTACAGATCTAATGGAATTGGTTTCGTCGAATTCCGAGACTGTGCCCCGGACCACTATTTTAACGCGTCGATTAAATCGACGATTTTCAAAATTTACGAAATCGCTTGAAATTTTATTTTTAAAATCTTACTAACTAAATTATAATCCCAAATCCAATATTTAAAACCATTTAAATATTCCCAATTAAATATCAAAAAATCCGGGTCGTTACATAAAGATTGGTTATTTTGACATGGCTATGATAGAAATTTGAAAAAGTGCTCAACTACATCATTGTAGCCATTAAAATTTCACATGGTTTCAAAAAAAGAAAAACTTCATTTGAGTTAGAAATGAGGAAAAAAGGTTGGTGGAAAGAGGATGAAAAATGGAGAAACATATGCTATTTATAGGCAAATTTCCTATTTCATCATTATATCAATCACATCACAAATCTTTTATAATATATATATATATATATAATTATGTTTAATCGCGTCACTCTTTCATATATATATATATATAATTATGTTCATATTACTTTCTTTTATATATATATATTTTATTATGCTTAGTCACATCACTTTCTTTTTATATATAATTATTTTATTTAGTCACATCACTTCCTATATATATATATATAAGTTTAATTATTAATTAACTAAGATGTGACAAAAGATAATTATGGTTAATGATTACAAATCTAAAATGTGACAATACTTAATATATATATATATATATTTATATAAAATGTTTATTATTTTTAAAACTATGTCTTGTCACATCACTTTCTTATATATATAAGTTTAATTATTAGTTAACTAAGATGTGACAAGAGATAATTATGGTTAATGATTACAAATTTAATATGTGACAATACTTAATATATATGTATATATTTATATAAAATATTTATTATTTTCAAAACTATGTCTTATCACATCGCTTACTAATCCAAATTAATATAAGATAATTTAATTCTAAGTGTATTATCATCTGGTTAATTAACTCCTATATATATGTACATATAATGCACAAAGACGAATAGCGTTCCCGAAAACTTTTCGATGTCGAAATGTCAAAATTTCGGAAAACTTTCTTCGGTTAGATCTTCTATTTTTCAACGAACTATTTAATAAACAAATTTTGAAAACCATTTCACCATCATTATTATTTAATTAAAATGAGTTTATTTTCATTATCAAACTAATATATTGAATATTTAAAATTAATTAAATATTCACTAATCAAAGTAGTGAAATTCCGAGTCATTACACCAGTTAGTACTTTTACATTTCAAAAACGATTCTTATTTGACATCAAAATATCGTATTCGCTTCAAAATATCATTCGTTTCAAAGATCCTCATATTTACTCAAAATATGCCAATTCAGTTTGATATGTCAATTTCACTTCAAAATTCGATTCGAATTACAATTTAGGTTATAACTTCATTTTAACCTCATTCACATTTAAGTTTATGATTTAAATATAAACGATTCCCACTCTAACCGGTTTGAATTTTAAAAAATAGTTTGAATAGTTTAAATAATTTAAAAAGTTAAAATAGTTTAATATAAAACAGTTTGAGTATTAAAAATGGTTTATATAGTAAAATAGCTTGGAAATCAAAATAATTAATATTTAAAAGATAAGTTTTAAGTAGTTTATATTAAAATAATTTATTTGAAAATAGTTTCAAAGTCAAATTAACCCAATTCCAAATTTTCCATTTCAAATCAATTTCCATTTCAATTTAATCAATTCAATTCCGATTTCAATTCGAATTAACTTCGATTCCAATTTCAATTCAAATCAATTTTGATTTTCATTTTTAACATCAAATTCGATTCAACAATTCGAGTCAATGGTTTAAATTTAAATTCAATTCTAATTTTAAACCATTTCAAGTTATATCAATTTCGAGTTCAATTTCAAAATATCGATTTACATCACTTAATTCAAATTAAACTTCAATCTTCTAATTTAGATTCAAATCTTAAAATAAATTCCATTCTCGAGTCCAAATTAGAAATATCCATTTAAATTACTTTTACTTGGCAATATTTCAAAGTTCGAATAAAAGTTCAAATCTTTTAAATAAAACAATTTCCAGAATTCGAATAATATTTCAATTATAACTTCAAACTTCCAAATTCAATTCTATAAACGATTTCTGTAAACAAATTTCAATTTCGGCATTCCAAAACTTGAATTCAAAATTAATTCAATTTCCATATTTTCATTAAATTTTATTTTTATAAAACAAAATCATTTGAATAAATTCAAATTCAAGAATTTAAAATCATTTAATTTAACCAATCCGTTGTCTGCATATAATTTTCTATCCTATGGCCAAGTGATCAGTTATTTCGATTTAATTTCAGGGATGGATATATATCATTTCAATCCAAAATAAAGTGTCATAGGTATATATCATTTCAACCTATTTCTTAATTTATTCGAAATAATTCAGATAATGGTTTATATACTGTCAAATAATTACAGAGTGATAACAAGGATAGATAAAATAAATAAACACCCAAATCATCCAATACATCAACCAACAATCATCCATCACAACAAAATCCAAATCAGTCAAAATTTCACAATCATTAACTAGTTATTAATATTGGGTGTCTAACTAGAAATTTAATTCCAATTTCAATTTAATCGTCAATTACAAATTCCTAACAGTTAAATTCGTATGTCTATTAAATTACCAAACAACAGTCAATAAATTTCAATTACTTCACGACATCAATTTAAAGAACACAAAATATTTTAGTACGTCGTGAGCATTTAAAACACTCACCTTTTATTTTAAAATGAAAATATTTCAACTTCAAATAAATTCCAGTTTGATTCCATGGCGTAGACAACGTCGATACGATTCCAACATGACTCGTTTCGCCCGAATCGGACCTCATATGGAGAAGTTACGCAATAATTAGCAGAACGATTTAAATTAAACTAAAATTAACAAATAATAATATAAATGAAATATTAACATGTTCCCTCTCTCTCATTCATGCTTTCCCAGGTCGCAAAGAAACCCACTCACGCCTACGAACAAACAACGCGTGCCACCACCTCGGGTGACTAGAGCTCGATCGGAGACCACTGCAGCATGCGCTACTGCCCCCTCTACCACCGCCTACAATCATGCCACCAATGCTGCTGCCATTGGCGACCAAAACCCAATAAATCACATGCCCTAATCACCTCGATCCTAGCGAATTCGTGATGCTTTTCGATGATCCAACCGTCTAAAACGTAGAGCTCAAGGAGATCTACGACTTTGCTTCTAGAAGTTTTTGATTTTGATGCGTAGATTAGGAGAAATCAAAGGAAGAAAGTGAGGCATTTTGGACCATTAAACGAGTTAGAGAGAGTGGCCGCGTTTATCTAGGTTAGGGTTAGATAAAATGAACGTATATGCGGCCTTATATATAAATTTCCGACCCGATCTATCCGCGAGTGCTCCGAACTCCAAACGAAGCATGTCGCTTAGCGTTCTATATGTTTTACCCCTATTTTGAACACAATGGAACTAGTTTTGGGGGCCAATTCCATCATATTCAAAAGATACCTTTTCAAAATCAATTTATTTTAATTAAATTCTTTAAATTATTTTTTATGCGTTTCAAGCTCGCACGGCCAAACGGTAAGTCTGATAGCTACGAAACTTGAAATCCTACAATAACTCACTATAACGGATTCGAGGAAACTAGTTTCGTCGAAATCCGAGACAGTGGCCAAAATGGCTATTTTCATATGTTAATTAAAATAAGTTATTTTCCAATTTCAGTTTATTCACTTTTAAATTCAATTTTTAAATGTTAACAATCTTCATTCATATTTAAATAAAATTTAAATCAACTTTCGATATCATTCTCCTTCATATTTAATTCAGAATTCAATTATTCAAATAATTCCAATATTAAATTTAAACAATTTAATTATCCAATAAATTACGTTAATAAATCATTGAATTTCAAACGATTTTTAGTTTGTCAACAATTATTTTATTTTCATCCAAATAATTCGACATTAATGCAATTACTTACAAATCAATATTATTTAATTTACTCTCTAATATAAGTTACAATCTCTTATCTTCTTAAATTTTTTATCCAAAATTCTATGCAAATTCATATCCAATAAATTATATTCATAAATCATTAAATTTTTATTTCTATCCATTTTTATTCCATAATCATATTAAATTTAATAATTTAAAATATTTAAAATTACGGGTCATTACATTCTCCCCCACTCAAAACTTTTCGTCCTCGAAAAGGAGTTAATTAAGGAATTTAACATTTGATATATTTTATTCAAAATTACCAACTTACAAAACATTAAAATCTTATTTACAAACCTTTACTACACTCTTGCTACGCCACTATGATATCAGTTTTACGGAAATTAAACTTAGTTATAAAAACAAGTTATAAAATTTTAAACCTAAAATTTTTTCTAACACCTGGGTTTATGGAAAATTTCAACAGCGTATCCTTTGTGCGATTCAATCCGAATTTTTTTACAATACAATATATACACCAAATATATCAAATATACATCCTATCTCAATGATGAAGCATCTCGTAAGGAAAAGTATAAAAGTGCGGTACGTAATCCGAGATACATACCTTATTATTTTTAATACGAGCAAGCTTGCTCATATTATGCAAGAAAAGCAAATAAAATCCGCATATACGTCTAAACAGTCTTCGTATGTACCTATCTTAACTAAATTTAGAATATTAGTTGCATATAAATGATATAGTAGCATGTATAAGTTTAATATAACTATATAACATGAATTTTGAATCTAAAAACACAAGCACAAATATGCAACAAACAATCGTATGCAATCAAAAACAGCAATAACAATGGTTTGCAACAAAAGAAACCATTCAACCATCAATATTCATCCAATTAATCCAATTAATTCATAACTATGAGAATTTACATTATCCAATGTCAACATTTAATTTACACACTTTATTTCTTGTTAATATCCAATTTTTATTAACATTTAATCAGTTTGCTTCAAATTTATTCACATATATTCCATTCACGTTTAGTTTATTCAATTCAATTTGTTAAATTCCAATTGTTTCACTTTTTGTTTAACATATTTCATACAAATTCATTTATAAACAATTTATAAAATTATTCCATTACCTTGTTTAAGTTAGATTTTATTTTATTACCACTTAGTATTTCTTTTTAATACTAATATCATTTATAAACCATCATAAAACCATTTAAGTTTATTATAAACATTTTATAAGATGCACTTATATTTATTATTACTTCATAATTTAAGTTCATATTAATTCATTGATTCACTTCATTAGTTCATTTCATTAATTCAAATTCATATTGATAATTTTACTTAAGTAAATTTTATTTTAATACTCAAATCATATTAATAAAATTTTCTCTTTGTCACAATCGATTTCATTCAAATTTTCTTAAGTTAAGTTCCATTTTGTAATTTATCCATTAACTTACTTCATCAATTTATTCCATTCAACTTGACTTAACTAAAATTTCATTTCATAATTCAAATTTTGACTTTCTTATTTCGTTAATCATTTCTTAAGTTTATAATCATTTTATACAGATGTATTTTCTTTTACATAATATTATTCAAATTATAATCATCTCAGAAAGCTATAATTAAATCTTAAAACATCCTTTGCTAATTTTTTTTCATTTTTCAAACAAATTGCAAAGATATGATTTAATTTATTATTTGCTTACCTTCTATTAAGTTCATATCTAAACGATATTTTCCCTTTACTACTCAAATTATTCATTTAATATTTCTTAGAATATTAACTAAGTGTATAACATTTCTTTATAACAACTTAATTTAAAAAAAAATTATAAATATTTCCTTAAACACAATTTCAAATTGAACATTTTTATTACTTAAGTTCAAACTTGTAAAATATTCTATTACACATTTATATTTAACATTTCAACTTTTGGTAAGTTATATATATGTTTTTAGAGTGTAATTGAGTGTTATACAAATTTATCTTATTTATTTTAGTTAACAAATTCAATAATTTATACAAGTTAAATTTCCATTGGCTTGAAATTTAAGAGTTATAATTTAAATTCTCATATTTTATTTAAACACTTAACTTTAATTTATTATTTCTCATTTTTAAAAGTTTCCAATTATTAAAAATAATTCACTTTATTTCTACAACTGAAAATCATTAATCAACAAAACTTAAGAATTCCAATATTGTGTTTATTATAAATCATTCTGAAATAATATATATACCCATATCTTTTATATATATCAAATCATATTTAGAAATCTTAAATCAAAATCTGTTTGTTGAATCAAATACGTAGCAAAGGTACTGAGAAGTCTCCTCCACTTTGAGACTCAAAAAATAATGTCGATGATGCGACCGTCATCACTGAAATTATTTTCCAGCGATAGATGAGGGGAGTACAAAATTTATTTCCTTTTAATTCCTTTTGAAACAATTTCTATTCGTAAATATTTTTAATAATACTAATATTATTTTCAAAATTTTAAAAACAATTTCAAAATCACCAGAATTTAAATTTTCAAATTCTCAATTTAAATTCATTCTTTTAACTTAAACTAAGATTAGATTTTTATTTCATAACTCATTACTTAAGTTTATAAACATCCATAACTCAAATTTGTTAAGTTAGTATTTCCAAACTTGGTTTTACAATCTATTTACTTCATGTTCAATTTATTTTATAAATCTATCCGTTCATAATTTAAACTTAAAGTATTTCTTACCACTTATACTTAAGTGTATCAACATTTCATTATTTAACATTCACTTATTTCAAATTCAATTAGTTAACATTCAATTATTAAAACTCATTTCATTTGCATTCAATTTATTTACATCCAATTTAAATCAAATTTAATTACTCACATTAATTTCACTTACTCATTTATTCTCATTTAATTTCTTTATATATATATAATATATAATTTAGGTAAAATATTTCATTTACCCTATTTTAAAACAATATTATGTCGACTTGCCTCATTTAAGTGTTTAGAAACCCCTATCGATAACATAACGTTCCACGCACCGACCAGAATTCATAAACACTCAACGGATAAGTAAACACAATTTAAAACCTTTTATACCACTAACAAGTATGCACTCTCATATATATATACACTCAAATAACTCATTCTAGGGTATTACTACCCTATCTCTAATGAGTCAAACCCCACAAAGCTAAGGTTATCGCTAAACCAAAGCTCTAATACCAACTGTGACAACCCGCATTTTAGAAGGTTCAAATTGACAATAATCCACACATGTCCAACTCAAATAATCCGAAACATAGATAACCAATGGGGTTAATTAATAAAAATAAGAAAAGAAGAAGAAAACAAACATAGAATCTCGCGGCGAAATGACAAAATATAATAATCAAATAAACAGTTCATGAAGCTGTTTATACTATACATTTGATTATAATTTATACAACATTTATAAAAGTTATATATGCAATAAAACAATGGAATAATGCAGCAGAAAACAATATGAAAGAATAATACTAGTAATATAATATACCAAATCTTCATCTTCATCCTCCAGAAAATAATCTTCAATGCGTTGAAAATCAGGACCGACCCGAGCATAATGAAAAGACAAAACTGTAACAGCCCTAGATTTTTGTATATATTTTATTTGACTTTATTATATTTTGAAAACTATTTTAAACTTATTTTATTTCAAACATTTCATTTTTAAATATAAATGTTGATTATTATGTAACTTTTAATTTCAAACTAGTATAAATTGAACATTTCCTCAAAAAGGGATTTCTGGTCAAACTGGTCAAACTTTGACTTTTGAAACTTCAAATTTAATTTTTTTTAAAATCTTAAATTTTATCTTTTATTATGAAAATAGACTTAATAACATGAATACTGCTTTTTGTTTCGTTGAAAACGGAATTAAATTGTAAAAGTTATGTACATTTCAATTTTGAGTATAATTTGTTTTATTTTGCAATTTTGCCTATTTTAAATTTTATAAATCATATTTTCTTTGTCATATTTTATTTTAAAATGTGTTAATATGCTATTTTATGTATATTTTTGTCTTTTAATATTTTTGAAGTGATAATAAAACTTTTCCAAAATATATTGCATTTATTAAAGACTAGTTTCTATTTTTCTACTATATTCTTCATTTAAATTTTATTAATTAAAATTTATTTATTTATTTTTGTGAATGCATTTTTATTTTATGTTCTTATCTTTATTTATAAATATTTTTCCAAGTCCATACAATTTTCCCTAAGTTTATTTCATTTATTTTCAAATTTTCTAGACTAGTTTTCATTTTGTACTATTTTCTTATTTTAATCATATATAATTAATATTTATTTATTTATATTTTGTATATTTGTTACATTTTCGAATTGAAACTGAATTTTTAATTATTTTCAGTTATTTAAACTTATTAAAAAGAAATAAAAGTGATTTGAAAGGTTTGTGGCTTTTTATTTCCTAAGGCCTTTTGAATTCCCACCTTTTCACATTTCAACATTACTTTTCATTCAATTGGCCTTAACTCCTCATTCTTTCAGCTGCATATCTCATTTTGCAATTCACGTGAAAACATCACTTTCTCATTCCTCATTCACATATGTTTTCAGATCTGAAGAAAAAGAATTGTAATGTCTTCCTCTTTTCTATTCTTTTTCACCTTCTTTTATTGATTTTCCTTTGTAAATTGCCTTGAAATCTTCATGCTTTGCTCAGCCCATAGCCTCACCATCACCACCATCGACCACCATCCCTTCCTCCCCACTAAATCCACGGCCAAACCATCATTCTCCACTGACATGAAAGTGCCATGGCCTCCCCTTGAGCAAAACTCCACAAAAACATTGAAAACTCTACAATTATCGCCTACCCGAGCCATGTATGCAACCTTCCCTTCATTTTACACCACCACCACCACCATAGGCTGCCACCACCACCTTTTCCAGACCTCCCCACACCACTCCAACCTCTGTTTAGACCTGAGCTTGACTGGCCAAGCATATAACCCCATGACCGATCCCTTTTGGTTGCCAAAAACCATGTTTTAGCCTAAACCCCTTCACATCCCTGTGTTGTAACTTCCTCCATCATGTTCTACCTTGTAGCCTTACCTTTTCCAGACCCATACCTGATCCAAACCAAGTACAGACCTGACCTAATTGATCCCCTAGGCCATGCAAACAAGTAGAGAAAGCAAGGTAAAAAGTTTCGTATTCAAACTGCTTTTTGTTTCAAAGTTATTCAAATTCAATCGTATTGATTTTTAACTATTATTTTGGTTTTGTTTTTGGGTTGTAACACAAGATCTATAACTTGGATCTCGCTCTCCACTCTCAAGTCATTCCCGTGTTGTCGTGCCTTCGTAGTGTCAGTATTGTGTGCTTTTGTGGCTATCTCCAGCTTTTAACAAGTGAGTTATTCTCACCAGACAATATGTACATATATAACTAGTGAATTGACCCCTTTTGAATCTGTAAAATGCATTATCATGTTACACCTGCTATGTTATGATTTTATGATGTTCACCCATGCTTAAATACCTATTATATTATATGTTACTGTTATATTATGTTGTTCTATTATTTTTATCAGTTTATCACACTGCAAGTTCCCTTTAGATTAGAATCACTATGGGTTGAAATGATACATACCCGAACGGACTTTAGAATAGGAGAAAATCGTTATGGGCTGAAATGATAGGCCTGAATGATTTTCAATTATTTTCATTTGCTTGGGATTGCGGGTTTGAAATGATCAAACCCGTGTATCTTTGTAAATTACGGGTTGAAATGATAAATTACCCGTATCACTTTACCTAGGCTAGAAAATGAAATACAGACCCGTTGTTAAAATATGTTTTATAAATTTTTTTTTAATTATTTTAGAAATGTAAATATTATAATATTTTGACTTAAACTAAATAAAAATGATTTTTGTAAAGCATTATTGATTTTCTGAAAATTTATAAGTGAAATAAATTAATGGTAAAATTAGAAAATTTGAAATGTAAGTTATTTTGGGAAATTTTAATTTGGTGATAATTGGAATTTAAATTAAATATGAAATGTGATACATTCATGATAATTTGGATTAAAGTGAATTTAAATGATTTTATTTTATATTAATGATTTTGAATAAAGTTAAAATGTGAAATGAATGAATATTTAAGTCGAAATTTTGAAATATAACTAAAATTGGAAATTTGTGAATTTGGCTTAAAAATGAATTTTAAGTTAAGTAAATAAAAATGGAATTAAGTTATATTTGAAAATTTAAACTTAAGTGTTAAGTTAATTTAATTTAATGAATTTATAATTTAATATTGGAATTTAATAAGTGAATTATTATTAAATTTTGATTTTTGAATGGAGGTTTAACTTTATAAAATCATGAATATAAGGGTATTTGAATGATTGTTTTAAAAGTGAAATTATATGATTTTATAAGTTAAAAATGATTTATATAAAAATATAATTGTTGTGAAGTTATACTGAATATTTGAAGTTAGTTAACTGCATTTCTGAAACGCTATTAAATTCTAATGTAAATGATAATACAACATTTGTAAATGCTGTAGTTGATAATAATGAACCAAATGGCTAAATTTAATTAAAGGCTATTATAGCATTTTTGTAAATGTTATAATGGTTGAATTTAACTAAGTTTATTTGAAACTAATGTAACCATATTACAGAATTTTAAATGCTGTCTTTTGTTAAATTGAACTATTTTAAATGTGACTTTCCGTAGCATTTTCTAAATGCTGCGAAAGTTGAAATTTCATTGTTTTAATTAATTTAAGTGAACGAATGAACTTTGAAAAGTTAAATTTTTGGAAATTTAAAATTTTAATTATTAAATATACTAACTTCATTTTTATGATTTAAAATGAAGTAATTTGTTTCGAAATATAAATTATTTTGAAATATGATATTTTGATATTTTGAAATGGATTTTATAAGGATATTGAATTTTGAAATGATATTTGATTTCGAAGTATAAAATACCATTTTGAAATTTTAACCACGGGATGTATTTAATTTATAGTTTAACTGATCCTTAAAGGATGGGCGATCCCAAGCATCCTTTGAGTTATTGTGCATTTCTACTACAGTTCACTTGAGTTGGTTTACATTATATAAGTATATATTGTCCTGACTCGAGTGTTTTGTGTTTTACTTTACGCTCGGGTCAGCCTGAGTATTTACAGCTTAGCTTTGGATTTCTTTCTGGAGCTAGGAATCGCTGGAGATTCTGCTTGTCTAGTTATCTGTTCCTTTCAGTTCAGTTGTTCTATTTCAGTTCTGGTATTTATAAACTTCTATGTATTTGAGATTTCTATTGTATATGTTTTCAAACAGATATTATGTATTTTGTTTTGAGAGTTTGTTATAGTAGCTTCATGAACTACTATGGTTTTTATATTCCGCTGCGAGTTATTCTGATATTCTGTGTCTGTGATTCTGTATTTGATTTTATTTGCTCCAAATTTTATTACAATCTGTTATTTTGAATTATTCAAGTCAGACATGCGTGGATTATTGTCGATTTGAATGGTCCAAAATAGTGGGTCGTTACAAAAACACTCGAGTCAGGACTAAAATATCCTTATGTGAGTCAAATCAATATCACATATAATAGGAGCGTAATGGTATCAGAGATGCTTATGGGGTTTCACATCTCCTAGTGTATAACGTGCGTGCACTAACTTAAGAGATGTTATGGGATTTTCCATCTCTTAAGGATCCGTCAATATATATATATATATGTATGTATGTATGTATGTATGTATGTATATATAGTAGAATATGCTATATATGTAATGTCTAATCAGTAAATTAAAAAAAAATTCTTAGCGTTAAGGCTTTACATTAATCCCCCTTAACGCGTTTTTAAGCATTATCGTGTAGTTTGGATATAACGCCTCAGTAGCACATCGGGATAAAGATGCACCGTGATACAAAAACACTAAAACAAAATCGTAGTGGTCTCATGTAGGAATAAAAGTATGACAAGGCATGTTAGGCAATGCCCAAGGTAGGATAATACTCGTTCGGTTCGCAGGGCTGGTCGTAACACATCGTAGCCACGATCGCCCACCGCGTCCATCCATCCCATATCAAGTCAAAGGGAGGTTATCCCAAAATCAAGGTGCGCTAATCGAAACCAACATCAATGAAATAATATGGACCAAGTCCAAGAAGAAAATCAAAGAACGAATGTCCGCTAGGGGTAGCTAGCCCGGTTGGCCTTGTTAAGCCATCCTGTTTTAGTCATTTCAAATTGGCACAAGTGTCGGGGTCTATCCATCATCGTTCCCTTTCTTCAAATCCAGTAAATGATGCCAAATCCAACCACTTCATTCTGGAGTCTCCTCCGTGGACACAGTTGTTAAAGTGGTTCCAATATTGACAAAGAGTATTTCAATAAGAGGCCCCGGTCCCATTAACAACCAAACGCTGTTTAACACACCAGTTGGTACTTTTACATTTCAAAAACGATTCATATTTGACATCAAAATATCATATTCTCTTTGAAATATCATTCGTTTCAAAAATCATCATATTTACTCAAAATATGCCAATTCAGTTTGATATGTCAATTTCACTTCAAAATTCGATTCGAATTACAATTTAGGTTATAACTTCATTTTAACCACATTCACATTTAAATTTATGACTTAAATATAAACGATTCCCACTCTGACTAGTTTGAATTTTAGAAAATAGTTTGAATAGTTCAAATAATTTTAAAAGTTAAAATAGTTTAATATAAAATAGTTTGAGTATTAAAAATGGTTTATATAGTAAAATAGCCTGGAAATCAAAATAATTTGAATATTTAAAAGATAGGTTTTGAACAGTTTATATTAAAATAATTTATTTGAAAATAGTTTCAAAGTCAAACTGATCCAATTCCAAATTTTCCAATTCAAATCAATTCCAATTTCCATTTCAATTTAATCGATTCAATTCCGATTTAAAGTCGAATTAACTTTGATTGCAATTTCAATTCAAATCAATTTCGATTTTCATTTTTAACTTCAAATTCGATTCAACAGCTCGAGCCAATGGTTTAAATTTCAATTCTATTCTAATTTTAAACATTTCAATTTATATCAATTTCGAGTTCAATTTCAAAATATCGATTCAAATGACTAATTTCAAATTAAACTCAATTTTTGAATTTAGATTCAAATCTTAAAATAAATTCCATTCTCGAGTCCAAATTTGAAAAATCCATTTAATTTTTTTTAATTGGCAATATTTCAAAGTTCGAATAAAATTTCAAATATTTTAAATAAGCCAACTTCTAGAATTCGAATAATATATCAATTATAACTTCGAACTTCCAAATTCAATTCTTTAAACGATTTCTGTAAATAAATTTCAATTTCATCATTTCAAAACTTGAATTCGAAATTAATTCAATTTCCATATTTCCATTAAATTTTATTTTTATAAAAAAATCATTTGAATAAATTCAAATTCAAGAATTTAAAATCATTTAATTTAACCAATCTTGTGCCCGTATATAATTATCTATCCTATGGCCAAGTGATCGGTTTTTTCGATTTAATTTCAGGGATGGATATATATCATTGAATCCAAAATAAAGTGTCATAGGTATATATCATTTCAACCTATTTCTTTATTTTTTCGAAATAATTCAGATAATAGTTTATATACTGTTAAATAATTTACAGAGTGATAACAAGGATAGATAAAATAAATAAACACCCAAATCATCCAATACATCAACCGACAATCATCCATCACAACAACATTTCACAATCATTAACTAGTTATCAATATTGAGTGTCTAACTAGAAATTTAATTCCGATTTCAGTTTAACCATCATTTACAAATTCCTAACGGTTAAATTCGTATGCCAATTAAATTTTCAATTAAATTACCAAACAACAGTCAATAAATATAAATTACTTCATGACATCAATTTAACGAACACAAAATATTTTAATATGTTGTGAGCGTTTAAAATACTCATCTTATATTTGAAACTGAAAATATTTTAGCTACAAATAAATTCCAATTTGATTTCATGGTGTAGACGACATCGATACGATTCCAACGTGATTTGTTCCGTCCGAATCGGACCTCGTATGGAGAAGTTACGCAATAATTAGCATAACGATTTAAATTAAATTAAAATTAACAAATAATAATATAAATAAAACATTAACCCGTTACCTCTCTCTCGTTCCTGCTTTTCCAGGTCGCAAAGAAACCCACTCACGCCCATGAACAAACAATGCACGCCACCACCTCAAGCGACCGGAGCTCGATCGGAGACCACTGCAGCATGCGCCACTGCCCGCTCTACGACCGCCTATGATCGTGCCACCAATGCTGCTGCCGTTGATGAGCAAAACTCAATAAACTGCATGCCCTAATCGCCTCGATCTTGGCGAATTCGTGACACTTTGCGACGATCTAACCATCGAAAGCGTAGAGCTCAAGGAGATCTACGACTTTGCTTTTGGAAGTTTTTGATTTCTATGCGTAGATTAGGAGAAATCGAAGGAAGAAAGTGGGGAATTTTCGGCCATTAAATGATTTAGAGAGAGCGGTCGCGTTTATCTCGGTTAGGATTATACGAAATGAACGTATATGCAGCCTTATATATAAATTTTAGACCCGATCTATCTACGAACGTTCCGAACTCCAAATGAAGCATGCCGCCTGGCATTCTATATATTTTACCCCTATTTCGAACATAATGAAACTAGTTTCGAGAGCCAATTCCATCATATTCAGAAGATAGCTTTTCAAAGTCAATTTATTTTAATTAAATTCCTTAAATCAATTTCTACGTTTCAAGCTCGCACGGTCAAACGATAAGTCCGATCGCTACGAAACTTGAAACACTTGAATAATTCAGTATTACAGATTCGATGAAACTGGTTTCGTCGAAATCCGAGACAGTGGCCAGAATGACTATTTCCATACGTTAGTTAAAACAAGCTATTTTCCAATTTCAGTTTATTCACTTTTAAATTCAATTTTTAAAAGCTAACAATCTTCATTCATATTTAAATAAAAATTAAATCAACTTTCGATATCATTCTCCTTCATATTTAATTCAAATTCAATTATTAAATATTTCCAATATTAAATTTAAACAATTTAATTATCCAATAAATTACTTTAATAAATCATGAATTTCAAACGATTTTTAGTTATCAACAATTATTTTATTTTCATCCAAATAATTCAACATTAATGCAATTACTTACAAATAAATATTACTTAATTTACTTTCTAATATAATTTACAATCTCTTATCTTCTTGAATTTTGTTATCTAAAATTTTATACAAATTCATATCCAATAAATTACATTCATAAATCATTAAATTTTTATTCCTATCCATTTTTATTCCATAATCATATTAAATTAAATAATTTAAAACAGTTAAAATTATGGGTCGTTACACTTTCAAAGTTATTTTCATATTGACTTTTGATTTAAAAACAATTTGAGATCCTCTAAGGCCCCTACCATTACATTGCATTTTATTGTTATTTGATTTTATTCATCATATGTTTTCTTTTGAGCAAATTTTTTTTAGCCTAAATCCAATAATGCAAAAAACCATGGGATGTGTGTTACTAGTTTCTATCAATGTATAAGCTTTATATGTCTAAGGGAACATGTGTATACATAGAGTTCAATATATATCTAATTTATTTTATTGTTATATTCTGTAGCTAAGATGTGAAATTTTACTCTTATGTATAAAAACTTAGTATTTGTGGTTGTACATAAATTGAGTATAAAATGCACAACTAAGGTTATAAAATATTTTCCAGCATAATGGCTTAAATTCATTTGTGTAAATTTAGAGACATGACATAATCAGTTGCATTATCCATTTCTTTTATAGTTTCACACATTGACCCACTTATTTAGGATCAATCTTTTTCTCTTTCAAATTCATTTCAGTATATGTTTTTAACATAGAAGATATAATATCTGCTATACAAATAATTTGAAAATTATATAAGATCCTTTTTATATTTATGTGTTTTAACAACCATACGAATCATATAAGTTCCTTTTTATTTCTCCGTGTAAGGTGGAAATTTGATGTTCCTTATTTGTAACATTTCCATATAAAGATGTAGAGTTTGATGAGTTCTTATATTACTTCAGGTTTAAACTTAAAGCATCTTTGGATTTTAATAACAAAATTGGTAGAAATGTATTTGTCTTGCAATTAATTTATGTGAGCTGTTTATATCGTCCTTCTGCGTATTCATGCTAAAATGTGAGTTCCTTCTCCAATATGTATACTGGAATTACTTTCACTTCATGCATGAATATGAATACTTATTATTATTTAGTATTATGATTTAATGAAAATGTGATTTGAAGAAACATATGATATTGTATTGAATGAATTCATTTATTGAATACAGAGTTTGGATTGTATTTATACAATCATCTGTACATAATATAACATATGGACCTTTGGGCTTTGTTATCCGTATCCGCATTATTACAGTACAATACAATACAAGACTTTATGTTATCTCATTCATTTACATCCTTTAACCCCCCCTCAAAATCATCTAGGGTTTGTCTTCAATGGCGGCTCCGCTTCAATCTTGTCTGATCTCTTCTTTTTCTTCAAAAAAAAGACTGGTTCAGGAAAAAGATGTTTGCTTGACAGCCAAAACTTACTTATTTCTTCACAATAATTGAGATCTAAGCGAGAATGAGAGACGTTGAGAAAGATATCTAATTTCGAGAGGAAATGCTCAGATCCTCTTCATATATGTTCAGATCTGTCATTTAGAGCTTGATAAGTTCTCGATTTGAGAGTAATAATACTTCGAGTACAGATCTTTTTATGATTTGCATAGATCTGTGCTTGATTTGCTATTGATGAGTGAATCTGAGTCTGATTTGGACATGCGGATGCTATCACGTCAAACTCGTGTCTGTTTTTTTTTGAGAAGATGATTCTTCGAGCACAGATCTGTAGCAACTTGGACATGCAGAAGGCTTGTCAGTGTAGATCCGTCACTTTTGTGGCAGATCTATGCTTGATCGGGTCCAAATTTCTTTCTTTTCACCAACTCTGAGTTCGTTCCTTAAGCTGGCAAAGTTCTTTGTAGACAATGATTTTGTAAAAATGTCTGCAGTTTGGTAAGTTGAAGGTACGTGATTTACTTGTAGTTTTTCCTTCATTACTTGCTCTCGAACGAAATACAAGTCTATTTACATATGTTTTGTTCTGGAATGTAGAACTGGATTGGCTGATAATGAAATAACACTTAGATTATCATTCCATATCACTGGTATTGCATTCGTATTCACTTTTTGTTCACTTAACAATGATTGTATCCATATGACTTCTGCTGTTGCACATGCTATGCTTCTATACTCTGCTTTTGTGCTTGATCTAGACACTGTTTGTTGATTTCTGGAACACCATGAGACTGGATTGTTTCCTACATATATACAGTGACTTGCAGTAGACCTTCTGTCATCAGGATCTGTAGCCCAATCTGCATCTGCATAGCCAATTATATTTAGATGTTTGCATGCTTTAAGCTTTAGACCATAGTTGATTATTCCTTTTAGATATCTGAGAATTCTCTTCATTGCTTTCCAGTGTTCATATTTTGGATCCTGCATAAATTTACACACTTTGTTCACACTGTATGATATTTCTGGTCTTGTAATAGTTGCATATTGTAAAGCACCAACAATACTTCTATATTGTTTGGTGTTAAATATGGGTTCTCCTCTGTGTTTTGATAGTTGATGGTTTGTCACCATTGGTGTTGGTAGTGAATTTGCTCCTTCCATCTTTGCTTTAAGTAGAATTTCCATGATGTACTTTCTTTAACATAAAAACATTTCTGATTCAGATATTCTTGTAACCTCTATGCCCAGAAAGTAGCTTAGTGCTCCAAGATCTTTTATTGAGAACTTTTGATCTAAAAACTGAATAATGTTGCTTATTTCTGACTCATCACTTCCTATAATAATTAGATCATCAGAATATATTAGTATATATATAATTGAAGCACCATTGATTCTTATAAAAAGTGAATTGTCTGATTTAGCAGGTTGAAATCCTAAACTTGTTAATGTGGATTTCAACCTGTTAAACCAGACTCTAGGAGCCTATTTAAGACCATAAATGACCTTCTTTAATTTGCAAACTAGCTCTTTATTCTTTCTATATCGTTAGGGCTGCTCCATGTAGATTTCTTCCTTTAACTCCCCATTCAAGAAAGCATTGTTCACATCTAGTTGTCTGGTTTTCCATTTTTTGTGCAATGCTATAGTAAGTACTACTCTGATTGTAGTTGGTTTAACAACTGGTGAAAATGTTTGATCAAAATCAAACCCTTGTTGTTGTGTATATCCCTTGGCCACTAGCTTGTCTTTGTATCTGGCAATGGTTCCATCTGGGTTTTTCTTTAATCTGAAAGTCCACTTGCATCCCACAACATTTTTGTTATCTGGTAGATGGACTAAACTCCATGTTTTATTTTTCATGAGTGCATCATACTCCTCATCCATTGCCTTTTTCCAGTTTTCATTGCTTACTGCTTGATCAAAATTACTTGGTTCCTCTGATGTGATAGTTGCAGTGTATATTTTTTGTAACAGCCCGCACCTTACTTAAAGAAGATATTGTCCTCAACTTAGTCACCTTCGCCTCATGGGCCAAGCCAAGGTGTGGGGTTTTGTTCCTCAAATAGGCCTCGACGTTGTTATGAGGTGAAGGCTTTGGTATATAAGCACCCACTTCATAGTGTTTTTCCGCGATGTGGGACTATTATTCCCATTTTGAAGGGGTGTTACAATCTCCCCCCTTTAGAGCCCAACGCCCTCGTTGGCTCATGAACACAACACCACCCAGGCGTCGTGGCTGTAACATGTACAGGACACACAATTCCGGCTGGGTATGGCTTTGATACCAATGTAACAGCCCGCACCTCACTTAACAAAGATATTGTCCCCAACTTAGTCACCTCCGCCTCATGGGCCAAGCCAAGGTGTAGGGTTTTGTTCCTCAAGTAGGCCTCGACGTTGTTATGAGGTGAAGGCTTTGGTATATAAGCACCCACTTCATAGTGTTTTTCTGCGATGTGGGACTATTATTCCCATTTTGAAGGGGTGTTACATTTTTTGTTTGAATATTCCACTTTTTGAACTAGTAACCATAGGATGCCTGCTTTAAGTAGGCTGTGATATACATGCTTGTTCACTTGTATTGCCTTGATGTACATCTTGATGCTCATATTCTCCTTCTTGACTTGTTCTGTGTGACTGACTGATTGCAAAAGTGTGATTGTGTTGATCAGATTGCTCTGCTTGTGTAACGACCCTGAAATTTTGATATTGGAAATTAGGATATTTAATTGATTTTAAATATCTGGAATTCAATTTAATTTGCAATTCAAATATCAAAGTGAATTTGGTAAATTAATTATTGAATTTAATCGTTAAATCTGGATGAAAATTTGAATCTTCAGTTTTGAGCTGATTTAAAAATAATATGAAGACTTAGAAAATTCATATTGATTATACTGAAGATAATAAAAGTTTCGGAATTCAATTTGAAACTGTTTTGTTCAGTTTTGAATTTTATTGTTTAAATTGAATTTAAAAATAGCGGTCTGGGGCACAGTCTCGGAAATTGACGAAACCAGTTCCATTGGATCCGTAATATTTTATTATTATCGGATTTCAATTTTCGTAGTGTTCATAGTCATTATGTGAGCGTACGGTATAAAGACGCCTAGAAATAATTAATCGTTTTAATTTAAATATCGTTTATCATTTCATCTGTCAAAGATTTCTTTTCCATCAGTCGACTTACTTTTTCTCTGCTTAATCACGTACAAGTGCTTACCCTAATTTAACACCTGTCTTCAATTTCAACACGCGTCCTTCCAATTCAATACCGACTTACTTTCCTCTGTAATAATCACGTACTCCTGTCCCCTATTTCTTTTCACGCAACTTTCCTCTTGTTCCTCAGTTAAAAACATTACAAACAAAAGAAAAAAAACAAAATCTCGCGTTCATCTGAAAATTTAAAAATCGCGAGCCACCCACTCTTCATTTTCGTTCAAGCAATCTACTCTCGATTTTTCCAAAGCTCGAGAGGGTCGCGACTTCTCTCACGCGATCAGACGTCAACGGCGCAGTGGAAGGTGATGGCGAGTGGACTCGTACGCGAGCTAGGGAGTATTGTCGCGAGTATTTCTGGTGGAGTTGTCTCATCGTCGATGGAGAGGGGAGGGCGCGCGTGCTCGCGCGAGGGAAGGAAGGCAGAATTCTTGTCGTCTAGTCGATCGAAGCTTGGTGGTACAGTGGCTCGAGGCGCGGTCGAAGTCGAGCAAGGTGGAGGTCGCGAGGCTGCTGCGTGGACTAGGGTTCCATTTCGAAGTTGGGTTTATGTCGTGATTCGTCTCGGCAATAATTGGGGATCGGCGATTCAGTGTCGCGATTTCGTTCTTGGGTTTGAGCACCGTGATTTCAAAATCATCAAGAAGGTATTCTCGATTTTAATTTCCCTATTTAAACTAAGTTTATAAATATGTATGTAGATCAGATTTTTGAAATATATATGTAGTTTATAGTAGAAGGAAAGTTATTTTAAAAATTGAAATACTTAGTTAAATAAATTTATTTAAAAGGAATTTGTTAAAAAAAATAAAACTCGTTGGATAATTAAAATTACCAAGTGAAAATTTGTGTTATTTGATTTATTCAAATATTAATAGAATTGTATAAAATTATTTATACAAGGTTTGAAACCGTGAAGAAATGGTCAAATTGGAAAATGGGGTTGCAAATTAAAAGCAAGGTGAGATCTTCTCACTCAGATTTAAATTTGAATTGCAGTTATTGATTGCTATTTGGATGTGCTATTAGATATAGTAGGATATATCTATATATATAGCAATATATACATATTGGCATATGTATATATTGGATTGATTGATTTCCCGCATTCTATAGCGGATGAGACCCTATTACGCCATTAGTAAGCGGATGATATTTTTATAAATCCCATATACCGCGATATTCCACCTCGAAGTGGAATTGGTATTGTGCTAACATCTCTGGATGCAGGGAAACAGGTTGGAGGGATCCAACTGGATTCCTTAAATTGTTGAATATTATTTCATATGTGAATGATGTGATTTATTGATAATCTATGGATGATTTATTGATAATTGAAATTGTTGAAGGCTAAAAAATCTAGCCTAATGTATTTTTGGTATCGTTGGATACCAGAAATGAATATAAATTGGATTTTGAAATTAAAGTGGAAAATTTTAAGTGAATTTATTGTTAAGAATTGAATTTATTGAAAGAAGGAATTTTAAAGTATTAAAATTTGATTTTCGATACTGAATAAATTCCAAAATATGGAAAAAATGAGTTTTGAATAATATAGTTTAAAAGTTGAAGAATTCATTTAAAAATGGAATTTTGAATAATTTGAAAAGAACAAAGAAATTTATGTAAAAGTGATAAACTTTTAGAAATCAATTTGTAAATGATTTGGTATTTGAAAATGAATCTTTGGGAAATCGATTTGGAAATTTATTTGGAGTTGAAATAAATTTGGAAGTCAAATTTGTAATTAATTTGGTAATGGAAAATAAATCATTGGAAAATTTATTTGAAATTGATTTAGTGTTTAAAAAATGAATTTGGAAGTCGATTTGCAAATGATTTGTTATTTGGAGATAAACTTAGAAATAAATTGCAATGTTTTGTTCTATTGTAATAAAACATAGAAATCAATTTGTAATTGATTCGATATTGAAATAAAATTGAGAAATCAATTTGAAAGTCGATTTGGTGTTGAAAGTGAATATTTGAGAATGTAAATTACGAATAGAATTTATAAAAGAAAGGGAAATTTGTTTTAAAAATAAACACTGATTTATTTTTAAGTGTGAAAGTAAATTTACGGATTTTGAACGTAAATTTGAAATAAATCGATAAGGATTTATTAAATTGGTTTAAATGGACCATTTTGAAGTGAAATTGTATTTTCACTATAAAGCTGAGTATATTTTCCAAAGTAGCTTTTTAAAATAAAATTTAAAGGTTCTAAAGCTGGTTTTTGAAAAGATATATTTGGAAATATATTCCGTGTAAGGAAAAGTGATTTGAAATTTATTTTCAAAGTGATGAAGTGTGGAAATAAATTTACTGATTGGGATGTAAATTTGAAATAAATCGATAAGGATTTATTTAAGTGATTTAAATGAATGTGATTTGGAAATTGTTTTCAAACGGTTGAAGTATAAACCATATATCGAAAAGATATTTGAAATTTAATAATTTGGGAAAATTATTTGAATTTGATGATTGTTATGAATATTGTTGATAGTTAAATCACTGACTATCAATATTGTCTTTGAAATGGCACTTGAATTTGTTTTTAAAACAAATGCTTATTATTCGGTTTAGCCGGGAAAGGACCTTTGTGTCAGATAACCCATTCTGAATAATAATACGACGTTATGGATCGTATTGAAGACCGGTGATGAAGACCGGGTATTTGTGAAAACGGTAGGATGACCTATCGATTGTCTCTGCACCGTTAGCTACGGTATTGAGATTTCCTTTGTGATGGGAAGTTTTATCGGGATTATGAATATTCGGATTGCAAGGGCTTCTTCGGAAGTGCCTTCGGTTCTGTTCGAACCCGGAACAGACTTGTATGGTTACGTGTCTGACATTACATTTTGAGATATAGAGCTGATTTCTTTCAAATACATTTCTGTTGGTGGCGGAGAATTTATTCTCTTAGCTTAACACCCTTCTCTGAGACGTACGAGCTCAGAGGTTATGTAATTGAAATTTATCAGCAATATATTCCCAATATGGTAATGTGGCATGCTGAGTGTTGCTGTGACAATGATCATTTATTTGATCATTTGTGATCAAAGCACGGCTTTGTGAAAAAACATAGCTTTGTGGACGAGACTTCGTCAGGGCCTCAACAACCCAGAAATGGTCGAAACATGAATGTTGTGGCAAGGTTATGAGGGTTGCGCCCTTTAGGGTATGTCATTTCCTTCTGGAAAGGGGTGGTATCATGGTATGGAGCCCAGATACTTACTCATGTGGATACACTTATTTATTATGTGTGATGATGCTACCGAGCGCTTGGATAAAGGTCCCAAAGGACCGGGTGATGACATATTCGTGAGTTACCTGTTACAGGGGTAACCCGGCCTTGTTTGGCAGAGAGCAGTTTGTCTCTCGGGACGTCCAGCCAGAGGCGATACCATTCGGCAGGAGGAAAGGAAGTTCGTTAGCCTGACCATTTGTTGGAAAATCCA
This sequence comes from Allium fistulosum, assembly GCA_030737815.1. NCBI lineage: Eukaryota > Viridiplantae > Streptophyta > Magnoliopsida > Asparagales > Amaryllidaceae > Allium > Allium fistulosum. The sequence continues at coordinate 1,329,814,402 of CM060902.1, read as the reverse complement.
AAGAAACAATACAAACCCTGTACGGTTTTAGTTGTATTACCTGCTATGGAATGTGGCGGTAACCTGCTATTGAACATAGTAGCTATAGTAGGCATACAATAATGGTTGTATGCTGGCTAAGATTAATATTATACTTTCGAAATGTTTTCCACACTAGACATTAATAATAATAATCCAATGATTGGCGTAGTAAGCATCTTTGACTATCATAAGAAGAAATCTCCTCCAATTCTGCGTTTGCATTGTGTGTGTGGCGGGAGGTCTTATGGTAGTTTCATTTTCCAAAAGCATTGCGAATCTGTTTTATTTCTCTTTGTGAAAATAACTGTTTTACGATCTCACACCAGTCACCATGACTGACTCGGAGTTTATTGTTCCCTTCTAAACTCTGGGTGCCCATATTTTTCCACACGGGCAGCCTAGATTTATTTTTATCAGGATATTCTGGAGCTTTGGGGATGAGCTGGATGGCGAGACGTACTCTCGTACTTGTTTATTATTTCCGCTGTGTATTCTATATGAGGACAGATTTATATAACTGTCCATTGTTGTATTGAGTTGTATATTGACTCTGATTGATGTATTGTATAACTGATATAATTCTTTGTTTAAAAGATTAGTGATTATCTATTATATTTTGTTCCAATGCGAATATGAGATTCTGTTGTTGTTTCTGTTTTTCTGTTCTTTTTCTTCTTCTGTCTTCTTCTACCTCTTCTTTTAAACATTAAAGTTCGCGTTTCCGGCATCCGATTGCACGGCATTTGCTACAATGGACGTATCAGTGTCGGGTTTTCGAAAGACGGATTTGCGGGTCTTTACAGCTTGTTCATGACCTGGTTCATTGAGCACCGTGTGTTGTGGATCAGAGTGATTTGAGACTTCATCAATCCATTCCCTACTGCCTTCGGTTTGATATAAAGGTGTATCTGGTATTGAAATCTTTAGATTGTATACTTTTTGTGTTGTCTTTACACCTGTGCTAGAGAATGGAAAAACACTTTCATTAAAGACAACATGTCTGCTTATAAACATTTTGCCATTACTGTCCAAGCATTTGTAACCTTTTTGATTGCTTGCATAGCCCAAAATGGTACAGGCTGTTGATCTAAAATTTAATTTGTGTGCATTGTAAGGTCTTAGATATGGGAAAAACAAACATCCAAATATTCTCAATCTATGATAATCTGGTTTTATATTGAACAATGTCTCTAAAAGACACTTATTTTTCAAAACTTTTGTTGGTAGCCTATTTATTAAGTAGATGCAGTACTAAAGGCATTTTGCCAAAACTTCATAGGTAGAGAACCTTGAGCTAGTAAAGTACTACCACACTCTACAATGTGTCTGTGTTTTCTTTCAACTAGACCATTTTGCTCAAAAGTATATGGACATGTTACTCTATCAATGATCCCTCTCTTTTGAATTAAATCATTGAGTGGCTTAAATTCTGTACCACATCAGTTTGCAAGATTTTTAATTTATGATCAGTCTGTCTTTCTACTTGTGTAATAAAGTGTACTACTGCCTTATAAGTTTCTGTTTTGGTTTTAAGAAAGTATATCCATGTGTATTTGGTATGTGCATCAACAAATGATATATAGTAGTTAAAACCATAGTCTGAATTGATTAGTGCTGGACCCCAAAGGTCAGCAGCAACCAATTCAAGTGGTTTCTCATACTTTGTTTGTGACTCAGAAATGATAACTTGTGAATTTTTCCCATCTAATAGTAAGTACATACATATGGTAGAGCAATATTTTCAAAAGAAATTTTATTATTCATTAAAACCTGCTTTACAACACTGACATTGGGATGTCCTAACTTGCTATGCCAAGCATCAAACACATTATTTTTCTCATCGGTAATAGTGGACAGACTACAGGATTTTTCATAACTTCTGGATTTTCTTGAGTTAGCAAGATTAAACTTGTATAATCCTTTGTCAACATTACCCTATAAGATAATATCTTTAGTAAGTATATCTTTAACTAAGCAATAGTTTGGATAGAACTCAAAGTAAACATTGTTATCACTAGCAAAATGTGACACACTTATTAGATTTTTCTTTATCTGTGGTACTCTCAACAAATTGTTGAGATACAACAGTCTTTGACCTTTTATGCAAATGTGTCTAGTATGTGTGATTTCAATACTCTTACCATTGCCCATATGTATGGACTCTTTACCTCTGTACTCCTTTTGTCCCAAATTCAGATTGTCAAAATTATTTGTGACATGATTGGTGGCCCCTGAATCAGGATACCAGCTTTCATCTACTACATCTTCTGTCTTTATACCTGAGTTTTGTTGACAGTTTCTTGATGCATCTGATTGATTGTTTGAGTCAACTTGTGCCATGTTAACATTTGGATTTGCTCTTCTTTGACTGTTTTGATTTTGGCTTGCTGTGTAATTTGCATTGAATCTAAACTAGCACTTGACTGCAATGTGGCCAAATTTCTCACATATTTGGCACTTTGGTCTGTTGCTATTATTGTCTCTGCCTCTTGCTCTGTTGTTGTAACCACCTCTTTGATATGTTTGATCTGTTCTGTTGTTGCCTTAGCTTTTGTCTTTGTAGTTGGCTGCATAGTTGATCGACATATCTGAATAAATTGGCTTCTTGTGGTCAATTCTCCTTTCATGAGCAAGGAGAGTTGAATGTATGTACTCTAAGGATGGCATGGTTTTCTTTGATGTGATCACTGCCACCACAGATTCATATTCCTCACCCAGGGCATTTAAAATGGTCAGAACTTGTTCTGTGTTTGACACTTTGTGGCCTGCTACTTCAAACATATCACATATTACTTTGATCTTTTCATGGATAAGTTGTCTTTCTTGATATTTTGCAACATTCTTTTGTAGTGCATTACCTTTGCAGCTGACTGTGTGTTGAATATCCTTTCAATAGTACCCCATATTTCATTAGATGTTTTGTAGCAAAGAACCAGTGATAACAAGTTAGTACTAATAGATGATAATAACCATGAACTTATAAGCATGTCTTGTCTATGATATTTTGTGTATTCCTCATTGCTGATCAATTTATTTTCTTGGTTAGTTATGAACTTTGGAGGGATAGAGATGGTGCCAAGAATGAACCCTTCAAGGCCATAACCTTGAAGTGCAGTTTCGATTTGAAGCTTCCATAGCAAATAATTGTCATCTTCAAGATGAACAGTTATCAACTGGCTTTGTGGGCTGATCACAGTTTTGATGAGATTCTCGGTTACAGTGTCAAGCTGTTGTGTATTGGCTGAACTTTTAGATGTTGTAGTGTTGTTGTTTTCTCCTGTCATGATGATTAACCAGAAACTGACTGATTCAAGAAGATTGGGGGGATGAGCAGATGCAAGAACCTTATCAACGATCAAGAATCGGGTTTGTTGCAGCCGAACTTAGATGATGAGGCTGCTCTAATAAGTTCCTGGGATGGCACTTACTTTTCTTGAAACATTTGACTGAGTTCTTGATTTATGCCTTGATTTTTTCTTGAATCTCTGGGTTTGCCAAAGTTTGAGTTACAATCGAAATACTGTGTTTCCAGGCAGGGCACTGAACTTTGGTGAAATCTTGATAAAATCCCAAATGATGAGATTAAATTCTGATGGGTTCTGATTATCAGATGATGATAGTCAATCTGATGATAATCATTTTTCTCTATTTTCTTCTTTTCGATTAGTGAGTAAAATTTGATGCTGTTAAGCCTTGTCAAGCTCTGATACCATATTATGATTTGATGAAAATGTGATTTGAAGAAACAGCTGATTTTGTATTGAATGGATTCATTTATTGAATACAGAGTTTGGACTGTATTTATACAGTCATTTGTACATAATATAACATATGGTCCTTTGGGCTTTGTTACCTGTATCCGCATTATTACAGTACAACACAATAAGAGACTTTATGTTATCTCATTCATTTACATCCTTTAACTTTTAGCAACTGGAAAAACTTTTATACTTGACTTATGGATCAAAATCAAACAAAAATCATATGAATTTTTAGGGATAACGTGATAATAAGTGTGCAACGGGTATTGGTTATTACTAATATAACTTTTACAAGTATTGAATAGTTGAAAATTACCTTTTCTCAATGACTTTAGTGTAGTTGTTTGCAGACTGTTGAATTCCTAATAATCAAGTGTGATAAGTCAGCTTACAAGTAATAAGCGGAAGTATCACTCTCATTTTACTGCATTTTAGTGTATCTCATATTGAGTTTGCCTTTTACTACTCATCAGTCAATAGGATGAGGTTTTGTTCATATATTAATAGAACCTGTATTGGATAAAAAACTTTTGAAAAGTAAGTTGATCGTTAACAACAATGTGGATTACGTATTTTTAGCACATCAGGTTAAATTATAGTTTAAATATTTTATGTTGTGGTATTGCATGTTGTTTATACTAAGTTTCATCCATGAGAACATTTTTTAATTGTATATAATTTGGTGTAAATTTTCTCAAGGCTTGTATTCTTTGTTTTTTGTTTTGTTAAACATTTGGTACATTACTAAGTTTTTGTTTAAAATATGTAGAGTTTTTGAGGTTGGATGCTTACAAATTCCAGTGGATGGTCAACATTGAGGGCTCAATCTTATGGCATGAAAAGATGATGATTACTTTTGCTTCTTCCAGACAATTACGTTGTCAATCATGAAAAGGTAGAGAAGCTATAGATGTGGTTTTGAAATTAAAATTTTTTAACCACTAGGTTAAACATTTAGTCAAAAAAATTAACGTACAAAAAACTTAGCTTAATGTAATAATATATTCTAATATTTTATATCATAACACGTTATTGGTTGAATGATTTGCTTGTCTAATTGTGTATTTATTGTGAAAATAACTAATGAACATTATTTATCATGGTATCTTATAGTCATTATGTCTTTTTTGACCTTTTTGCATATTGTAAAACATATGTTTTTGTATGTAAAATGATATTCTCATTCATTTAATTTTGTAACGACCCTGAATTTTTGACATAGGAAATCGGAATATTTAATTGATTTTAAATATTTGGAAGTTAGTTTAATTTGAAATTCAAATATCAGAATGAATTTCGCAATTTAATTATTAAACTTAATTTATTGCAGTTGGGTAAAAATATTAAATCTTCAGTTTTAGGCCTGTTAAAAATAATTTGAAGGCTTGGAAAATTTATATTAATAATACTGAAGGTGATAGAAATTTTGAAATTGAATTTAACAGCGTTTTGTTCAGTTTTGAAATTTTATCGTTTAAATCGATATTAAAAAAAGTAGCCTTTCGAGGCACAGTCTCGGAATTCGATGAAACCAGTTCCATTGGATCCGTAATATTGTATTATTGTCGGATTTCAGTTTTCGTAGTGATTGGAGTTGTGTGAGCGTACGATATATAAACGCGCTGAAATTTATATCAAAAATTTAATATAATAACTGGGTCCAAAAAGCTATCTTCCCCATATGATCGAATTTGGACTCGAAACCTTTTCCACTGCGTTCGGAATAGGCGTATAACATTATGAACGCCTAGCGGCATGTCTCGATAGGGGTTTGAGATTTTGAGATGTGTAATATGAAGAATAAATTATATTTATATATATATATAATTAAATCCTGTCTTATCAAAATTTTCTGCTCAGCCACCTTTACTTTTCGTGTAAGCCATGCCTCCTTTCTTTCACTTCAGTTAAATCATGAAAGAAATATCTTCCATTGTTCCCTTTTCCTTCTTCTATACAATCAAATACAATTTCGTTCAAAAGAAACGAAATCATGGCCGAACGAAATCAAGTTCGTGTATTTATCTTCTTCCTCTCCCTCCAACAAAATCGTTCGTTATATATATATATATATATATGTCTGCTCTCGAAATTTGAAGATGAAATCAAAATCAAAACAAAATTCATTTATTCTCAAATCAAAACAGTTCGAAATGGCGACCGAGTTTTCACGATACTCTTCTTTCCTCTATTCGCCTAACAGTGGAAGCCAATGTCCCTTCATTTCATATCGCGAGTATGATTTGGTTGAAGCCGCATTCGAATTTGAGGGATTCCCGAGCTCGAGTTCGAGCTCTAGAAACTCAGCGAGGCGCGTCGACTTGGGGGTTAGAATCGCGAAGTGATGGCCGAGTTCATGTCGAAGAGAGCGAGTCATTCGTGGTCGCGAGGAGCGTGGGTAGGCGTGCGATGGCGGTGGCTTTGAAGTAGGGCTCAATGATGTGATTTTTGGGGCAAGGAGGAATTGGTCTTTGCAGCCTGGACCGAGTCGTTGGTCAGTTGATGTCGACTTCGTGTTTGAACGCGATTTTTACAGTAAGGTATTTAGCTTTTTAATTTTTCAATTTAATTTAAATCTGGAAATATATAATGTTTCTATACAGTAGATATATATACACAATTTCTGGTATAAAAGTAGATATATATATAAATATCGGTAGAAAAACTTATGTAGTAATAATAAATATGCAGTAAGGTATTTATTTATTTAGTTTTGAATTGATAAATGTATATATATTTAGACAAGATTCATATACGCATTTTAAATCTACCAGTATTTTAAAATAATATATATATTAATGATTAGTTTGCTAAATAAACTGATTTAATTTATTTATGATACAAAAGGTTTTAAAAAGGGAAAATTTATTAAAATCAAATTATTAGTTTAAACTAATTATTAGTTAAGTCAAATTTTAAAATGGAAATTTAATTATTCGATTTATTCGAATATTAATAAATTGCAAAATTGTTTATACAAGGTCTAATTTTGTGAAGAAAATAAGCCGGAATGGAAATGAGTTGGAAATGGATTGCATGCATTGTTAAAGGTGAGATCTTCTCACTCAAATTAAAATTGGAATTGCAGTTATTGATTGACTATTTGGATGTGGTAGTATACATAGTAGTGTGTGTATATATATATATATATTTGGAGTTATTGGTATTCCCGCATTATATAGCAGATGAGACCCTATGCGCCGCATAATATCGGATGATATTTTATAAATCTCATATACCATGATATTCCACCTTGAAGTGGAATTGGTATTTAATTGTTGTGCTAACATCTGTGGATGTAGGGAAATAGGTTGAAGGGATCCAACTGGATTCCTCAAATTGTATGAATTTGTTTCATATGTTGTGTGATGATTTATTGATAATCTATGAATGATTATATTGATGATTGAATTTGTTGAAGGCTATAATTTAGCCGAATTTATTTTTGGTATCGTTAGATACCAGAAATAAATAAAATTGGATTTTTGAAATTAAAGTAGGAAATTTTAAGTAAATCCCTTTCGAAAGAATTGGTTGAATTTCAAAGAAGGAATTTAAAAGTATAAAGTTGATTTTTGAAATCTTATCTAATTATTTCCAAAATATGGGAAAAGATATTAATAAATGGGTTTTGAATAACATTGTTTAAAAGTTGAAGAATTCATTGAAAATGAAATTTTAAATAATTTGGGAAGAATAAAGGGATTTATTTAAAAGGAGATAAATTTTAGAAATCAATTTGAAAATTGATTTGATATTGGAAAATAAATCTTTGGAAAATCAATATGGAAATCGATTGGTGTTTTGAATGAAAATGATTTGGTATTTGGAAATAAACTTAGAAATCAATTTGTAATTGATTTGGTGCTTGAAAAGAAATTAGAAATCAATTTGAAATTTGATTTGTTGTTGAAATAAATTTAGAAATCAATTTGGGATTTGATTTGGTGTTTGAAAGTGAATGTTTGGAAATCAATTTGAAAATCGTATATTAGTGGATAATTGGAAATATAAATTTACAATGGAATTTATAAAGAAAAAGGGAAATAAATAATATCGGGAATTTTATTCCGCAAAAGAAAAGTTGTTTGAAATTGGTTTTCAAAGTGATGGAGTGTGGAAAATATATATCTTGCAAAGATATTTTGAAATTTAATAATTTGGAAAAATTATTTAGAGTGGATGATTATTGTGAATGTTGTTTGATATTTAAATAACCGACTATCAATAATTGCCTTTGAAATGGCATTTGAATTTGTTTTTAAAACAAGCGCTCATTATTCGGTTTAGCCAGGAGAGGACTTTGTGTCATATAACCCATTCCGAATAGTGATACGACGTAAATGGATAGCATTTGAAGACTGGTGTTGAAGACCGGGCGTTTGCGAGAACGATAGGATAACCTATTGATTGTCTCTGCACCGAGTAGCTACGGTATAGAGATTCCCTATGTGATGGGAAGACCGATCGGGATTGTGAATACCCGGATTGCATGGGCTTCTTTGGAAGTGCCTTCGATTTTGTTTGAACCCGAAACAGGCTTTTATGGTCGTATGTCTGACACTACACTTTGAGGTATAAAGCGGATTTCTTTCAAATACATTTCTGTTTGGTGGCGGAGAATTTATTCTCTTAGCTTAACACCCTTCTCCGAGACGTACGAGCTCAGAGGTTATGTAGTTGAAGGTTGTCGGCGATATACTCCCAATTTGGTAGTGTGGCATGCTAAGTGCCGCTGTGTGTTGATGATCATTTGTTGATCATTCGTGATCAAAGCATGGCTTTCGTGTAAAGCGTAGCTTTGTGGACGAGACCTCATCGAACCTCACACCTCGGAAATGGTCAAAACAGGAAAGATGCGGCAAGGTTATGAGGGTCGCTCCATTTAGGGTATGTCATTTCCTTCTGGAAAAAGGTGGTATCATGGTATGGAGCCTAGATATTTTACCTGTGTGGTTGCTCCAATCTCATTTACTATGTGATTGTTGCTTTGTGATCGAGGGCCCTCGGATAAAGGTCGCAAACGACCGGGGGGTGGCATACTCGTGTAGTAGTTACCTAGTAAGAGGTAACCCGGCCTTGTGTTGGCAGAGAGCTGATTAAGTTCTCGAGACGTCCCTCCAGAGGCGTACCCATGTGGCATAGGAAGTTCCTTAGCCTTACCATTTGTTGGAAAATCCAAAGAAACAATACAAACCTTGTACGGTTTAGTTGTATAACCTGCTATGGAATGTGGTGGTAACCTGCTATTGAACATAGTAGCTATAGTAGGCATACAATAATGGTTGTATGCTGGCTAAGATTAATATTATACTTTCGAAATGTTTTCGACACTATGCACTAAAAATAATATTAAAAAGAATTTTGCGTATCAAGCATGTTTGACTATCATAAGGAGAAATCTCCTCCAATCCTGCGTTTGCATTGTGTGCGTGGCGGGAGGCCTTATGGTAGTTTCACTTTCCAAAAGCATTGCGAATTTCTTTTATTTTCTTTGTGAAAATAACTGTTTTTAAGATCTCACACCAGTCCCATGACTGGCCTGGAGTCTATTGTTCCCTTTCTAAACTCTGGGTACCCATAATTTTCCACACGGGCAGCCTAGAGTCAGGTTATCAGGTCATTCTGGAATTCAGAAGTTGCCATGGAGATCTGGAGGCGAGCTGGATGACGAGGTGTATCACTTATATTATTATTCCGCTGTGTATTATATTATGTGGACAAGTTTATATAACTGTCCAATGTTGTGTGTTGTTGTTGTAAACTCTGATGATGTATTGTATAAACTGATATAGTTCTTTGTTATAAAGATTATTCATTTATCTATTATATATTGTTTCGCCTCGAATGTGAGATTCTGTTGTTGTTTCTTTTTCTTTCTTCTTCTACCTCTTCTTTTTAACCCTGATGGTTCGCATTTCCGCCCGTTTTGAGTTGAATTGGTGTGGATTATTGTCGACTTAAAGGGAGACGGATTTGTGGGCTTTCATAAGTGGTATCAGGTAATTGGTTAAGCGACAACCCTAGCTCTGTTGGGTGTTACTCATTAGAGATAGAGTCAGTAGTACTCTAGAATGAGTGTGAGTGTAATAATAGATATGAGCACGTATTTGTTAGTGAATACAAAAATTTGTTTTATATTGTGTTGACTTATCGGTTGATTTTTTATAGATTATGGTCGGTGCAGTTTGGCCAACTTTAATCGATAGGGGTTTCTAAACTCTTAAACAAGATAAACTGTCACAGTATTGTTTTAAAATAGGGTAAATGAAATAATTTTTCCCAAAACTATTTTTGTATAGAAAAGAAATCATTTTCTATGAATTATTATAGTATATGGTTGCTTGGTTGTTAGGAAGTGATAATATTGAATTATTATCATTGTTATATGGAAATGAATAAGAAATAATGATATAACCAAAGATTTGGAGATAAATTCATTTGACAAATGAAATTTATGAATATGAATTGAAAGTATAAGGAAATGAGTTCATATACAAATGAGATTTGTAAATGAAAATTGTAAATGTGATTTATGATTGGAAATAGAATTCCATGAGAATATTTGAAATAAATTCATTAATGGAATGAAATTGGTAATGTGAACTTATAAATGAGTTTTATAAATTGAAATGAGATGCCAGAGTAATTTTTGCAATACGGATTAAAGGATTCAGATTGAAAATTCAAAAGATTAAATTTCCTAATTTGAAAATGGTTTTCAATGGATTTGGAAAAATGTTTTTGAAGGGATGAAAGCACTAAACTCTTTTCGATCATTGGAAAATAATTCCGATGATGATCGCGACATCATCGGTGTTCATTTTTGAGTTTTCAGAAGAGAAATTGCTGCTGAATGATTTTGAGTAAAAGTTGTTTGGAAAACTGGGGGTGGTTTTGGAAATTCAAAAGATAATTTGAATTGATTTCAAAAATAGGTTTGAAAAGATGGAAAAACTCTGGAATCTTATTTAAAATATTTATAGAATATAAGTGAGTTTGGAAACTTACTTTGATTTGTGATAAACAAAGTAAAGTGGAAAATTTATCAAGTTGGACCAAATGAAGCGAAGTATTGAAATAAATTTGGATTCAATATTTATGAAATGAAAGGTAAATTGAATTCATATGGAATTTGAAATGGTTGTTGTCGAATTTTATTGAATGGTTTTGAATGAAATTTGTTTGGATTAATGAAATAAACCGAATGTGAATATGGAATGCAAATTGAATTGAATGGAATCAATTGGAAATGAAATGGAATTACAATAAATTGAGTTGGTATCAATTTTAATTAGTTATAAACTAGAATGGATATTCTATTAAGTGAATATCGTTGAATTTGCATATAAATAGTTGTCGTTTAACGCAAACGAGGTTATATAAAATTCTATGAGTTATTAAAAGAAAATAAAAATTGTTTTTTGAATCAATTGAAATGGATATGAATTCGTTTCGCTTAAAAATGAATTGAATGTAATAAAGTGAGTTGTAAATCCTTGAATTGAATAGAAATGATGTGTGAGGTAGTTGTAAGCAATTTAATTTGTATCGAGACCCTATAAATTGCTAATGGAAAGAATTTTGAATGTTTTGCTTATGAAAACTATGTGTTTACTGTTGAGAATAAGTGAAATGTAAATGAATTTCCTATATTTGTCACTTACGTGTTTAAACTGAGTAAGTACAGGTACCGGGGGTCGTTTGGCGGAATTTTAGCCGCGCAAATAGCTAAATAAATAAGCCGCTTTGCTTAAAATGCTAAATAAGGTATGCCTACGCAATAAAAATAGGAAATATGAACTGTTTTGTTTTTCCGACCGTGTGGGTCGATGTATATATATTTATATCTTTTTTCAAATTGTAAAAGCTCCTCCGTACAAAGGACACTCTGCCAAAAAAATTCGGAAATTTTGGGAGTTAGAAATTTTTTTAAAATTTTTGGAAATTTCACTTAACGACAAATGATTTAAAAATTGGAATTTGAGGTAAAGGTAGATAAAATTCAATATTCAAAGTTGAAGATAGAATCCAAGCAAAATTGAAAAGGAAAATCTGAATGAAAATTAGGAAAAAGTATTTATAGTTGAAATAATTTGTAAATTGAAGCAAATTGAATTCAAATAGAATTGTGAAGGCAAGGTGAATAGAAATGGATATAAACTTTAATTGTGAAGTAAAAATAAATTTAAGAAGTATATAAAATATTTATATCGAACTTAAGAAACAAATGGAGAAAGTTCTTAAGTAAATTTGGTATTGGAAGTATACTAAGTTAATAATTGGATGAAAATCAAATTGGAATGCTGTGATTGAATATTATTGCAGAGTAGTATACAAGTAATTTAAAAGCAAGAGAAATTGGGATTTTGATTGCGGAAGATAAATAAAATTTCTCAACAAAAGGTATGTATTTGAATTTCAGTATGAAATTTAATTGGGTTTTTGATCTAGCCACTTGGCGTTTGTTTTCTTTTGAAATTTGGGAGTCCGTAGGGACATTTTGTAGTTGTACCGAGCTAGCCGCGCAAAGGAGACGCTGGCGAAATTTTTCGAAAATTTAGAGAGTTAGAAAATTTTTGAGAAATTTTGGATAATTTAAAATTTGAATTTAAATTTAAATTTGAATTGTGAAGTAAAATAAAGCTGCTTGAAACTATGAAAATGTTTGGAAAATTAATAAGGATGATATTGTGGTTATGATAAAAAAGATTTGGGTTGATAAGTTGATAAAACTGTTTGGTTTTGGGGAAAATGATAAACGGGTTGAGGATTATTCTTCTTAATTTGTAATTTCGGGACAAAATTCTTTTAAGGGGGGAAGAATGTAACGACCCTGAATTTTTGACATTGAAAATCGGAATATTTAATTGATTTTAAATATCTGGAAGTTAGTTTAATTTGAAATTCAAATATCAGAATGAATTTGGCAATTTAATTATTGAATTTAATTTATTGCAGTTGTGTAAAAATATTGAATCTTCAGTTTTAGGCCTGTTAAAAATAATTTGAAGGCTTGGGAAATTTATATTAATAATACTGAAGGTGATAGAAATTTTGAAATTGAATTTAACAGCGTTATGTTCAGTTTTGAAATTTTATCGTTTAAATCGATATTAAAAAAATAGCCTTCTGAGGCACAGTCTCGGAATTCGACGAAACCAATTCCATTGGATCCGTAATATTGTATTATTATCGGATTTCAGTTTTCGTAGTGATTGGAGTTGTTGTGTGAGCGTACGATATATAAATGCGCTGAAATTTATATCGAAAATTTAATATAATAACTCGGTCCAAAAAGCTATCTTCCCCATACGATCGAATTTGGACTCGAAACCTTTTATACTGCGTTCGGAATAGGCGTATAACATTATGAACGCCTAGCGGCATGTCTCGATAGGGGTTCGAGATTTCGAGATGTGTAATATGGAGAATAAATTATATTTCTATATATATAATTAAATCCTGTCTTATCAAAATTTTCTGCTCAGCTACCCTTACTTCTCGTGTAAGCCACGCCTCCTTTCTTTCACTTCAGTTAAATCACAAAAGAAATATCTTCCATTGTTCCCTTTTCCTTCTTCTATACGATCAAATACAATTTCTTTCAAAAGAAACGAAATCATGGCCGAACGAAATCAAGTTCATGTATTTATCTTCTTCCTCTCCCTCCAACAAAATCGTTCGTTATAAATATATATATATATATATATCTGCTCTCGAAATTTGAAGATGAAATCAAAATCAAAACAAAATTCATTTATTCTCAAATCAAAACAGTTCGAAATGGAGACCGAGTTTTCACGATACTCTTCTTTCTTTTATTCGCCTAACAGTCGAAGCCAATGTCCCTTCATTTCATATCGCGAGTACGATTTGGTTGAAGCCGCATTCGAACTTAAGGGATTCCCGAGCTCGAGTTCGAGCTCTAGAAACTCGGCGAGGCGCGTCGACTTGGGGGTTAGAATCGCGAAGTGATGGTCGAGTTCATGTCGAAGAGAACGAGTCGTTCGTGGTCGCGAGGAGCATGGGTAGGCGTGCGATGGCGGCGGCTTTGAAGTAGGGCTCAGTGACGTGAGTTTTGGGGCAAGGAGGAATTGGTCTTTGCAGCCTGGACCGAGTCGTTGGTCAGTTGATGTCGATTTCGTGTTTGAACGCGATTTTTACAGTAAGCTATTTAGCTTTTTAATTTTTCAATTTAATTTAAATCTGGAAATATATAATGTTTCTATACAGCAGATATATATACACAATTTCTGGTATAAAAAGTAGATAGATATATATATATATATATAAATATCGGTAGAAAAACTTATGTAGTAATAATAAATATGCAGTAAGGTATTTATTTATTTAGTTTTGAATTGATAAATGTATATATACTTAGACAAGATTCATATACGCATTTTAAATCTACCAGTATTTTAAAATAATATATATATTAATGATTAATTTGTTAAATAAACTGATTTAATTTATTTATGATACAAAAGGTTTTAAAAAGGGAAAATTTATTAAAATCAAATTATTAGTTTAAACTAATTATTAGTTAAGTCAAATTTTAAAATGGAAATTTAATTGTTCGATTTATTCGAATATTAATAAATTGCAAAATTGTTTATACAAGGTCTAATTTTGTGAAGAAAATAAGCCGGAATGGAAATGAGTTGGAAATGGATTGCATGCATTGTTAAAGGTGAGATCTTCTCACTCAAATTAAAATTAGAATTGCAGTTATTGATTGACTATTTGGATGTGGTAGTATACATAGTAGTATATATATATATATATATATATATATATATATATTTGGAGTGATTGGTATTCCTACATTATATAGCGGATGAGACCCTATGCGCCGCATAATAGCGAATGATATTTTATAAATCCCATATACCGTGATATTCCACCTCGAAGTGGAATTGGTATTTAATTGTTGTGCTAACATCTGTGGATGCAGGGAAACGGGTTGAAGGGATCCAACTGGATTCCTCAAATTGTATGAATTTGTTTCATACGTTGTGTGATGATTTATTGATAATCTGTGAATGATTATATTGATGATTGAATTTGTTGAAGGCTATAATTTAGCCGAATTTATTTTTGGTATCATTAGATACCAGAAATAAATAAAATTGGAATTTTGAAATTAAAGTAGGAAATTTAAATGAACCCCTTTTGAAAGAATTGGTTGAATTTCAAAGAAGGAATTTAAAAGTATAAAGTTGATTTTTGAAATCTTATCTAATTATTTCCAAAATATGGGAAAAGATATTAATAAATGGGTTTTGAATAACATTGTTTAAAAGTTGAAGAATTCATTGAAAATGAAATTTTAAATAATTTGGGAAGAATAAAGGGATTTATATAAAAGGAGATAAATTTTTAGAAATCAATTTGAAAATTGATTTGATATTGGAAAATAAATCTTTGGAAAATCAATATGGAAATCAATTGGTGTTTTGAATGAAAATGATTTGGTATTTGGAAATAAACTTAGAAATCAATTTGTAATTGATTTGGTGCTTGAAAAGAAATTAGAAATCAATTTGAAATTTGATTTGGTGTTGAAATAAATTTAGAAATCAATTTGGGATTTGATTGGTGTTTTAAGTGAATGTTTGGAAATCGATTTGAAAATCGTATATCAATGGATAATTGGAAATATAAATTTACAATGGAATTTATAAAGAAAAAGGGAAATAAATAATATCGGGTATTTTATTCCGCAAAAGAAAAGTGATTTGAAATTGGTTTTCAAAGTGATGGAGTGTGGAAAATATATATCCTGCAAAGATATTTTGAAATTTAATAATTTGGAAAAATTATTTAGAGTGGATGATTATTGTGAATGTTGTTTGATAGTTAAATAACCGACTATCAATAATTGCCTTTGAAATGGCATTTGAATTTGTTTTTAAAACAAGCGCTCATTATTCGGTTTAGCCGGAAGAGGACTTTGTGTCATATAACCCATTCCGAATAGTGATACGACGTAAATGGATAGCATTTGAAGACCGGTGTTGAAGACCGGACGTTTGCGAGAACGATAGGATAACTTATCGATTGTCTCTGCACCGAGTAGCTATGGTATAGAGATTCCCTATGTGATGGGAAGTCCGATCGAGATTGTGAATACCCGGATTGCAAGGGCTTCTTTGGAAGTGCCTTCGATTCTGTTCGAAGCCAGAACAGGCTTTTATGGTCGTATGTCTGACACTACACTTTGATATATAAAGCAGATTTCTTTCAAATACATTTCTGTTTGGTGGCGGAGAATTTATTCTCTTAGCTTAACACCCTTCTCCGAGACGTACGAGCTCAGAGGTTATGTAGTTGAAGGTTATCGGCGATATACTCCTAATTTGGTAGTGTGGCATGCTAAGTGCTGCTGTGTGTTGATGATCATTTGTTGATCATTCGTGATCAAAGCATGGCTTTCGTGTAAAGCGTAGATTTGTGGACGAGACCTCATCGAACCTCACACCCTGGAAATGGTCAAAACGGGAAAGAGCCCAGATATTTTACCTATGTGGTTACTCCAATCTCATTTACTGTGTGATTGTAGCTTTGTGATCGAGGGCCCTCGGATAAAGGTCGCAAACGACCGGAGGGTGGCATACTCGTGTAGTAGTTACCTAGTAAGAGGTAACCCGACCTTGTGTTGGTAGAGAGCTGGTTAAATTCTCGGGACGTCCCTCCAGAGGCGTACCCATGTGGCATAGGAAGTTCCTTAGCCTGACCATTTGTTGGAAAATCCAAAGAAACAATACGAACCTTGTACGGTTTTAGTTGTATAACCTGCTATGGAATGTGGCGGTAACCTGCTATTGAACATAGTAGCTACAGTAGGCATACAATAATGGTTGTATGCTGGCTAAGATTAATATTATACTTTCGAAATGTTTTCGACACTATGCACTAAAAAAATATTAAAAAGAATTTTGCGTATCAAGCATGTTTGACTATCATAAGGAGAAATCTCCTCCAATCCTGCGTTTGCATTGTGTGTGTGGCGGGAGGCCTTATGGTAGTTTAACTTTCCAAAAGCATTGCAAATTTCTTTTATTTTCTTTGTGAAAATAACTGTTTTTAAGATCTCACACCAGTCTCATGACTGACCTGGAGTCTATTGTTCCCTTTCTAAACTCTAGGTGCCCATAATTTTCCACACGGGCAGCCTAGAGTTAGGTTATCAGGTCATTCTAGAATTCAGAAGTTGCCGTGGAGATCTGGAGGCGAGCTGGATGACGAGGCGTATCACTTATATTATTATTTCGCTGTGTATTATGTTATGTGGACAAGTTTATATAACTGTCTAGTGTTGTGTGTTGTTGTTGTAAACTCTGATGATGTATTGTATAAACTGATATAGTTTTTTGTTATAAAGATTATTCATTTATCTATTATATATTGTTCCGCCGCGAATGTGAGATTCTGTTGTTGTTTCTTTTTCTTTCTTCTTCTACCTCTTCTTTTTAACCCTGATGGTTCGCATTTCCGCCCGTTTTGAGTTGAATTGGTGTGGATTATTGTCGACTTAAAGTGGGACGGATTTGCGGGCTTTCACAAATTTATATAATGTTAATTTGGATATGTGCTAGATAAATTGATATACCTTTTTGCAAGAAAAGTTGCACTTGCAATGTTTTTTTTTGAAACAGATAGAATAGGCCCAAGGCCCAGTATCAAAATAGGTAGGTAACAATACCCTACCTGAATAAAACAAATACTAAACCCTCGCCGCATTCATTTATCTCAGAGACAAAGAAAATACGAAGAAACCCTAATTCTAAAAAATGGAGGAAATTAGTGCGATCCATGTCAATTTAGCAACAAAGCAGAGAAATTAAGGGGGCTTCCATGCAAACTCCTTCTCCTTGTTGTTTTCTACGTTGAATTCAGGAGAATCTCGAGTTAATTCTCGCGAATTGAGCTGAGAGGAATTTTTGTTTCAAGTATGCTCCTTTTGCTTTCTAATCTTGATGTATAGCTCTGATGAGGGTGAATATTTGTTGTTTGAGGAGACACAATTAGAAATGTCTTGAATGTCGTCCCAAAGTAGCGTCTTTTGCTTATGATAACCGAAATTTTGAGCAAATGAGCGGTAATCCAAGTAATCAGCTGCGGCAAGCTTCCTATTAGCATAAAGTTTGCTGTTGTCCCAAGCTTCGAGTTCTTCCTTGGCATGATGCTCGCTGCAATCCCCTTTTTCCCAAACAGATAAGTGATAAATAATATTATTGATGTTGCTTTTGTAGAAATCATCTGAAACCCTCTGATTATTCATATCCAACTGCAAAATTTTATCTTTATGTAGGAGAAAATCCAAGTGCTCCTTCTTCTTGTGCGTGCGGTAGCCTCGGCCCCTATCAGGTGAGTTAAAAGAAAGATCAGTTTTTAAATTTGTATTATTATTATCGTCATGTTTATCTTTAATAATAGTTGTATTAGTTTTGGTGTCATACTATTTTGGTATCATCGTGAATTACCAAAAACGCCCCTATGTATATTATCAAATCGTAATCACTCAAAAATAGGATCTAATATTAAAGTTCTTTTACAAATTTAAACGCCCCTAAAAGTATGATCTAACAATTAAGCATGCTTTCCAAATTCAAAACACTTCTAAAAATAAGATCTAAAATTAAACTTGCTTTACAAATTCAAAATACTTCCTTACAAATATATAAATCTTAATATCACTTGAAAATAAAAAATCATTTTTTTTGAATAATTTAAACATATACAATTTATAAGAAAAGCAATTCATACGCGAAGCGCGTGCCGTAACGCTCATAATAATAAAAGAAAGGCATTAGAATTATACCACATATGTACTAGTTTTTAAAGCTAAAAGAACATTTTTTAATTTGTTAGCCCAATATATCTTTTTTGGAAAATAAAGGCATTAGAATTATACCACATATGTACTAGTTTCGCTAATCATATTATAGGTACAAGAACCATTAGTAACTTCTAACTAGCTATTCAACAAATTGCTGAAATTGATATAATAGCAAGAAATTATTAAAGACGACTAATCTTGATAGCTTGAATGTAGCATGCATCAGATGCAAAGCTCACAAAGATCCCAAAAAACAAATAACCTTTACAAATGAACAATAATTTGCATTGGCACTGCACATTGACTCAACATTTAACTTTCCAAAGCCACAACATGCATTTTTCACATCCTTAAAACTGAACATGGATTGTGATCTTCCATTCGAATACTTTATCTCAATCATCGTTGGCCATTAGCAAGTGCACGGATCGTAGCTGCACTTGGATCCATGTATACAGAGCCTCCATTCTCTTCTCCTTCATATCCCCCTCTTCAAACTGCCTGCAAATAGTTCACAAACATTTAATAGCTTTTACAGTTTGGAAGAGAATTTGATAATATCAACATATATATAGCAGTAGTAGTAAGTACCCTTTAAGAGGAGCTACACAAAGGATGATAGTTCCAGAAGTGGCGCCTCTCTCTTCAACAAAGTCTGCATTTATCTTGCAGCTGCTACCATAAAAAAAACACAGCAGTTAAATACTAAGAATAACAACTCGGTTAATTAAATTATCAAATTAACATACCAAAAGCAGCCACTGCACTTGCAGCCTGTACCGCACTTATCGCATGAGGATGACATTCTTATCTATCTATTAAAGCTTTTAATATGGTTTGAGATTTTTAGATATTATGGTAATGGCTTTTGGTGCAAGCTGGCTCCTGGATTTATACAAGCAAGGGTTGATATTTACTGGGCACGTGTTGATCAACTTCGACTTTTCAGATGAGATTCATGAACTGATTGCCCGCGTGGCAACTGCAATGATAATCGTTTCTTAGAAATACGTGATATTCGTCCTGTTCTGAAATCAATTTTAATGAAATAAGAGTACATACAAACAATAATATACATTTTGATGAAATAAAGTTGTTGCAGCTGAAAACACACATAAAAGAGCTACACAACAACGTGCAAACTGAAAACATGCAGATCAAATTTAATTTTCGCAATACAATAGTGAAGCTGTAGCTAAAATCTCTCAAAGGTGTGCATCATAGCAACGCACCTTGCATAAACCAATGTTGAAATAAAGAATCTAAAAAGGCACAGCAAAACCAAAAGAAAGAATAAGATGGCTGGACAAGCATATGACAACTAAAACTGTACAAGACTGTTTGAACAAAGCTAAACAGAGCAACACAGTATGAATGAGAAGCATAAGACTGTTGGGAAAACATGCTCAATGTGAAAGAAACAACATAACAAAGCAGTGTGAATGAGCAAGTATAACGCAGTATATAATAAGACTATATATAAGGTCCTAGAGAAATATGCAGGGCAAAATAAGTAGTCACAACAATAGTGCTACTCGATAATATAACATGTAGGGTCCCAGAGAATCGTACAGGGAGAAGTGAAGGCGTATCTAGTTTTTAAGAAAAGATATACTTAATTTACAATAAGATAAATAAATGTCCTTCTGTCTAAACTATATATGTATATTTTATTCTTAAATATGTGTGTTGATTCAGATTACTTAATTTTAAAGTTGTTGCCCCTAATAATTTAAATTATATTATTGAAAGCCTTACCTTATTAAAACCCTCTAGCTTTGAGTAAATGGTAGACGATGTTTATTTATCTTTTAACAAATTTTCTTATCCATTTGTCAAAAATGTGCAATTGATCATTTGACTACAATTGCTTTTTTTAATATAGATAGTTTAAGATTTGAATAAAAGATTAACAAGTTAAATTTTAAATAACTTTAGCTTTCATACAAAAGATAAATTATTTTATCTTTTTCTCTGAATTACTATTTTGCCTTTTATATTTCATTAAATGTTAATATTTGACCCTATTTGGAATTAGATTTAAAAAAAAGATAAATGAATATAGCATTGAATAAAAAAAAAGTTTGATGATAAATAAATTTAGTTTTTAAACAAGGAGAAAAACAGATTTATCTTTTTGTCAAAAGACAGTAGGACCAAAGATAAAGCAAAAGGCAATAATTAAAGATTAAGGATAAAATGATAAACTACAAATAATAGAAAATACACTAAAAAATTAAATGGTAAAAGATAAAAAAGTAAAAGCTAAACAAAAAGATAGCCAATAAAAGAAAAAATAAACAAAAAGATAAAATATAAAAGAAAATTACTTTACAAGGCTGCAATTGTATATGTGATTTTTTTTATATTGAAAATGATCAAAGATAAAAAAATAAAAAAGTAAATGATAACTTAAAAGATAAATGGTATAAGATAAAAGACAAAACGATAAAAAATGAAGGATGAATTATTTTACAAGGTTAATGTGAAAAGATAAGCGAATTTTTTATACCATTTTAATAACACTAAGTTTTTTGTTTATGTATTAGGTGTTATAATAAAATATCAACAATGTTAACTTTATATGTAATATTTTTATATTTATAATGATAAAAGATAAGATATAAAAAAAAATATAAAAAAGATATAACTTTGTAATGTTACAAGTATATACATGAACTTTTTTATTCAAAATGATATTTAAACAAACTGTTTGTGATAGTTGACTTTACATCTCAACTACAAAATAATATTGATCAACTCAAGAAAACATGCATCAAACTATACAATTTCTATTCTACTTGCCTGATAATCAGCTTATATCGTATAAAAGAAGTCCTTTTGACCATGACGAAAAATTGATGTGGTGTTATTTTCTACTCTCCAATATAATGCCTTTGTTTTGGGTGCTTGGTCCTTGGTTCTTTACCCTTTACCTCTCAATTCATTTCACGTTGCTATGTTGTGTCGGTCTTGTTCTAGCACACTCACCTGACTTTCTATAGGGTTCTCTTGGAGCTCTGCAACGTTATCTGCTGCTTGGTCTACTTATTTTTCACTCTCCATCTACTCCCCTGATTTTGGATGCTCGGTCTTTAATTTTGTACCAAAAGCCTCTCATTTAGGTTGATGTGACAATGTCAAGACTCAAAACAGTTCGTCAAGCTTGTTCTGCACATTTCTAGAACCTCGTGCCTAGCTGCGAGCTATCTGCAGTCAAGGAGCTACTTGCTAATGTGCTTTGTTCATGCCTATGCTATTACCACATAAGCTTTTTTTTAATTCCAAGTGCGTATAAATCAACATTACAATCAAGATTATCCTAGTACTGAAGGCAACAAAAAACATTAGGTTTTCTTTAAGGCATGGAAATTAATGATGCAATAAAAAAAATAGGTAGACAATATTTTGGCACTACAATGACATCATACGCTTACTAACAATAGCCATCAAGAGGTTATATGCTGGTTTAAGCAAGAAGAGTATGACAGCTACGAGGCCTAACCTTTTCGACATTAAGGGCACAACCAACAATGACTTGTTCAGTTACTAAACAAGCCACGGAGCAACCAGGTGTGGCTTGTTCACCCGCTATGGCTAGTTCGTGGCTAGTTGGAGCTGTTTTCATGTCTGGTTGGGTGAACAGAGGTTGGTTATTATAACGGCAAAGTCTTTGCCGTTATAAGTTTATAACGGCGAAGACTTCGCCGTTATAATAAGCTAGAGCAACGGCTCCTTCCAACGGTCAAAACCCACCCTATATCTTCCTCCATTCCACCATCTCCTCCTTACACACAAACAAATTCTCTACTTTTTCATTCTTTACTTCTGAAAATGTCTTCATCTTCCAACGAACTGGGAAGAAAGTTATCGGCAAGAAACCCACGTCCAATCCGCATTCCTCCGGATTTTCCAACCAACGTCCAGCATACCAGCAGCAAACGCTTCGTCCTTCACACGAGTACGGTATTCGCCGTATTCAAGCTTTGTCTACAGCCAACCTTACCAACTGATGGCTCCTCCTAACTTTCCTCCCATGCATTATACTGCCCCGCAACAATATTACCAACAACGTCCTCCATATGGCGCATACGATGATCATTCGTCGTACATGTCTCTGATGATGCAGAACGATCAAATGCAACCTCAACATATTAATGCGCAACCGTCAGAGAGTCGTTACCTTGAAGCAATGCAGAACCTACAAAGGCAATTTCCTATGCACGCAATGCTCCAACCCACGAAGAAACTGTTGAGATTTCGGAGGCGGAGGATGAGGAGAAGGAGGAGGAAGAAAACCAAGAAGAGGATGCAGCTAATGTCGAAGAATTCCAAGAAGAAATAGCTGCAGGGTTTGTTTTACCACCTAGCCCGGAATATAACAAGAAGAAGAAGTGGAAATCCTCAAGTGGTATTTTCGAAAGGCGACGCAGATATTCCACTGCAATGGAAACAGAACAAGGCATAGAAGACATTGAGGACGAAAATGTCGAAGAGGAAGGAACGGTAGCTGACGGTAGAAAAAAGCAATGTCAGTTTACTACCGAGCAATATGTTTCACTTGCTAAATCATGAACATGCATTTCGCAAGATAGCATTACTGGAAATAATATAAAAGGTCAGAAATTTTGGGAAAGAGTTGCGGAGTTTTTCAACTCCTTGGAACCGAAGAAGAGAACATGGGGATCGCTAAGAGGAGGTTATCGGGTTATGAAGGTCGCATGCCAAAACTATTTGGCAATACTCACCAGATTGCAGAATAGGCAGCAAAGTGGTGCCGCTCCCTACGACATTGTAAGTACAGTATTGTTTTAAATTCCTTTGATAATGTAAGGTGTATGAGTTGTTTTTTAAATCCATACACTTTTGGATCTGTCTTACAGATTGAAGAATCGCGCAATGCCTATCAGCTGCAGTACGGTCAACCGTTCAAATTTCAAGAGTGCTTTGATCTTCTGTCCAGTTTACCGAAATGGAAGAATCTGAACAACTTTCTGTTCGAGCAACAAAACAAAGCCATAAGAATGAACTACTCTGATTCAAGTCCGGGTAGCGATCCAAGTTCGCAGGAAAGATCTCCACTGTACGGAAGCGGTGATGACCGACCTCTTGGTAGAAACAAGTCAATTCAGATGGAGAAGCGCAATGCGGAGTTCTCTAGATTTGTAGGAACTTTAAAGACCTCTGCCAGAGAAACAAGAGATCATAGAGCTAACTTTTCAGCTCAAAAAACCTGGAGTGAAGCAGAATTCCAGAAGGCTATCATGGACGATCGAGAGTTCAGAAGACGTGCGCATGAAGAGAAGAAAGCTTTGATGTGAGAGAAGAATTATATCAAACTGATGACTTGTGATTTCAGTAAGCTTTCTCCTTTACAGCAGGAACTAGTAATTGAGCAGCTGGAAACATATAAGAAAGTCAGAGGCAGTGGGAGTGGTAGCGAAAGCGGTAGTGGCTCATTTAGGGATGAGTTTTAGATGTTTTGTTGCATTGTAATGGTTTCTTTGTACTTGTGTTGAATCTTTGTAGTATGTCTAATTATCTTTTGGTTTATGAGTTTATGTACTTGATATAATTATATTGCAATGTTAATGCATTTTGAATCAAGATCGGACATCACTTTATTAAATAAGTTCCATAATAATATTACATAATGGTCATCATACAAATTGTAAAACATAATACATTAAATAAAAGAGCAAACATAAAACCTTAACAACACAATATAGTAAACGAAGTAGCAAACAAAAAAACAAACCATTAATAGTGCAGAAAAAACTGCTATAATCAATGCTTAAGAATTCCTACTATTCCGGCCCTTGTGTGCCCACAAATGGTCCACCAACTGGTCACGCAATTGGAAGTGTGCAGGTTGGTCTTCAATATGTTGTACCATGGAAACATATTCCTCCATCGAGTTTATGTTTCTGTCTGGTTTTTTTTAGAACCCTTAAACAAGTCAGGGTAATTAGTCTTTTGATTTTTATACCTGCCTCTCTCGGACTCTACTATAATATTATGAATTATTATACAAGCATACATAACTTTAGATAGAACTCTTGCGTCGTGAAACCGAGCAGGATGTCGTAATATCTGAAACCTTGCTTGCAGGACACCAAACGTTCGTTCGATGTCCTTTCTGTAGCTTGCCACCTTTTTAGTGAAATAGCTCTCTTTGTCATTTGTTGGTACTCTAAAGCCTTGTATTAAAGTTCTGCACTTTGGGTAAATGCCATCTACCAGGTAATACCCAGTATGATGCTCGATGTTTCCAACTTTATACGTAACATCCGTTGAAATTCCGTTAGACAATTCAGAAAATAGGTATGACTGTTTCAAAACATTTATATCGCTCAACGAACCTGGTATGCCAAAGAAAGCATGCCAAACCCATAAATCATCGGTGACAACCGCTTCAAGGATCATTGTCGGCACCTTTTTGTATCATGTGAACATTCCTTTCCAACCTGTTGACAGTTTTTCCATGCCCAATGCATGCAATCCAAACTTCCAAGCATACCTGGAAAACCTCTAGCTTCTCCTCTGGCTAGTATCCTGCTTACATCATTTGGTCCCGGCGTTCGTAGGTATTCCTCGCCGAATTGTTCAATAATTTTTTTTACAAAATTCCTTAATGCACTCAATTGCAGTTGATGCTGCGACTCTGAAATATTCATCCATATGATCACCGGTGGTTCCAAAGCTTAACAGACGTAAAGCAGCCGAGATTTTGATGTGGGGAGAATGTCCGGGTTCTTGTACTCCGTTTAGCCTATACGTAAAATATTGGTTTTTTTCATGAAGTTTAAGATAAATTTTAGATAATACATCTGGGCTCATTCGAAATCGACGGTGGAACAAAGTAATTTAGTAGGTTGGATTGTCAATGAAGTAGTCCCTCATCAGCCTTTCATGTCCATCCTTATAGTCCCTCTTGTATCTTCGGTCAATTCTTCTAGGTATACTACCACGATAGTTGCTCATAGATCCTTCACCAAAAAATAAGAACACCCGGCTGCTGCTTGTTGATTTTGTAACTCTACCGTCTGATCATCCATTTCTTGCTCATTGTCGTAATTTTGGTTCATGTCTTGGTAGTACTGGTAGTACATGTTAGGATCCATGATTGTCAAGGTGTATGTATTTTGAGTTATGAGGTTGTGAAGATTTCTACAATGCTGTGCTTTAGTCAATCAAGAACGAATATATTTATAGGAGCATGAATGCATAAATGAAAGCATGCATTATGGCTACTGGACAAACATTAAAGTTAGCCTTTATTTTTCTCTCCAGCACATGCTACCTAACATGCTACAATGACAGGACTGTACACTACATGACAAAATAATTGATAAAGTAATGCATGTAGTATGGCTACGGGACAAAAAAAGGAAATGGAAAAATATTACATGATAAAATAATGACATGTATTGCAAGTGCTTCATAATGCAAGCTATAGTACAAAAAAATCGCTCCTTTGACACCAAACTGCATTATGGCTACGGGATAAATCACTACACTATACTGCATTATGGAAAGGTACACTATACTGCATTATGACACCAAACTGCATTATGGAAGTGACAGGACAACAGTGATATAATGTCTTGGCAGATGCTATATGCCAGTGATATAATGTCTTGGCAGATGTTATATGCCAGTGATATAATGTCTTGGAAGATGCTATATGGCTACAGTAGAAATGACATGACAATGACTGCTTTTTTGTACGGTTGCAGAGGCCATAATGGCATGAAATGACAGTTGGAAATGACAGGACAGCAACGGCTACTTATTGTTACTGTTGGAAATGACAGGACAGTCCAACGGCTATTTATGAGTGCACTGATGGAAATGACATGATAGTAACGGCTAGAATTAGTATGCCCATACTACTTATACCCTAAGTTTGGTGAAGGTTGGTTCGTAAGAGTGCAAATGGAAAATCAGACATGGACTCCCAATGATTATTTGGTGTTGATCAAAGCTTATATTCTAGTGGATACAAGACACATGGAAGAGGAGGTCGATGAAGATTTTTGGATCACCGTCAACGATGCTTACAACAACCATCCAGAGTGTAGGCTAAGAAGACGCAATTTAGATACTAGAAGTACATTCGTTACATTCACTAGAGCTTGCAAGAGGTATCGGAGAATTATAACCGAGGTAGAACGCGACAATGTTTTTCAAATGACCCGATCAACCTTCGACTCCCTGTATTTTATGGATCATCAAACACAATTTGTTGGTCATGCTACTTACGAGTTGTGGGTAAATTATGTTAGACAGTTTGAATGAGTGTTGTGTCCACGAACGATGTATGCCTTTGTGTTTGTCCAATTGTATTATGTCTACTTATGTTGAAGTATTAGTTTAATGGAAATTGGATTCTATGATTTGTATTAGTTTAATGCATGTCCATCGGTAGTACTATGAGTTGTGTATGTTCGATGTAATTTGGAGACTGAATTATGTACTTAAACGTACAACAACATACTTAAACATACTTAAACATACCGCAACATACTTAGACATACAACAAAGACTAACTTAGTCGAACAACATACTTAAAGATACAAAGAAAACAAAGTACATGCTTCATCATGTTAGTTACGCCTAACACCATGCTGAAATTCCAATACACCCAGCATGTCATGTAGAATGGCTACTTCTTGTTCCAGTTCATTTGTATATTCCACCGCTCGACGAGGGAATGAATCATCAATCCATTCCCACAAACCACAACCAATTGGAAAGTTTTGGCATCTGTAATGGCGCCGTCCAATGTCATTTCCTCTTCGGATGACGGAATACGTAACCGACACCCTGCAAACACAATATAGTAATGGAGGAGAGTTAACTTCCTGCACCATCTGAAAGCGTTCATTACGAACTTCCCGACGTTGCTGGGTGTTAACAGGTACTCCGATCTCTGCTTCCTTTGATTGGAGCCCTACCTGTTGTTCATATGCAGGTTGAACGTCGTCCTGAAGTCTTAGTTGGCTAAGATCTGGGAACTCGATTCGAATGTCCTCGTAGTGTTGTTCTTGATACTCGATAAGCCAATCCTCATCGGTTCTTGGGCTTTCCGAAGGTACGTAGCCTCCGATATCAGACTCAATAGAAGAAGGCCAGGATGGCATCGTTGTGAGATGTAAATGAATGTGCTGAAGATGTAGATAGCAGTGAAGGAGTAGATGATTGTGAAGAAGCTTATGTGTCCTGGTATGTGTATATATAGAAGGGAAGAGGGAAATGGCAAACTGATAATTATGATAAGAAGAGAGTAAAGAAAATAGCCTAAAATTAGCATAGAAAAACATAAATGTTAGTCAACTAACATGATTTTAAATGTTCTTAGTTCATTTGAATCATTTGAATACAGTTTCAGTAATTCACATTTGCCAACAACACATAATCATAAAAAACAATGATGTCAATGCATAAACTGAATACAACGGATATATTATATAGCACGACACATGAACAATAACAACAACTACATAGAAACATGAATAATAATAACATCGATACACAGACCAAATACTGTAGGTATATAATACATCAAACCAAAAGAATAAAAAATAAAGTGCATAGAATCAGAAATGAACTACAATACACAAGATCATCCATTTGTACGTGGACGTCTATGACGTCGTCGGCGCCTCTCCTCCTCATCATCTCCAACACCGCTCGGACCAGCTAAATGCTGATAGTACATCTGCATGTCCGCAAATCTCTTGCGCACTTCCTCCAGCTCTGCATGCAGTCATGCTGCTTCCTCTACCTGCCGATGTAGCTCATCGTCATAGTTGTCCAGGCTACGCCTATGCTCCATGTATCTTTTATGTCTGATCCCCATCTACATGTCATATAGATCATGGTAGGATATCTTGGTAGGATCGGGGTAATGATTGTGTGCTGAAGAATGATATATGTCAATATAGCGGTCTGGTCCAATGGTAGGAACGGCCATGGTCCATCCAAAGTGAGAAGCAACTGCCGCATGATCGGGTGCACGGTAACCCTGGCTGGGCTGAGTGAGATCCTCGACAATTGGGGGATGTATGCCGTGCCGTATAGTGGACGGACCAACCAAATCTATCGCCGCTGCATGTGTAATGGTATCAGTGGAACCGGTGTAAAATCTACGCTAGAAGTCAACGTATGACTGACCGGTAATAACAAAGCCCTCGGCTAGCCACCAACCACCTGCTCTCGCCAGGTCTAGCTGCTCTGATGGGTAAATCATATAGCGATAGGTATAAGGTTGTGGACCATCGGGAATAGCATCAAAGTCGTACAACTGTCTCCAACACCTCTCACCCAGAAACCAATATGCACCAAACGCCGAGGGATAAGATAGGAGTGGAAATCTCCTCCCAGCTAACATCCTAGCGATCTCTATAAAACCAACGCCAAAGGATACACTATCGTGAAATGGATGCCATATAATATGGTGTATGTACATCCTCAAATCAATCTGGTTGTGGGCAACCGAATACACATGGCGGGATTCATTATCCTTGGGCCCCATGTTGTCCGCGCACCAAAAGGACAGATGGGGAAAAAGTAGACGCATCAGAAGTAAGAGTGACAAAATGAAAATTTCTGGAGTACTCAAAATACCAGTACTATAACAACTCCCGAAAACCAAATAATGAAACCTGTGCATTTGAAATGGTGCACTGCATGTCGAGGCATCTGCACAGATACGCAAGAATAGGCGTACCTCGGTCATATAAAATAGCATTGCTGTAATCCAACTCAGATGCGACCTCAATAAACCCAACCGTCAGACTACTGCTCGATGTGCTGAAAAACAGGTTACCCATGAGGTATATGACAAATAATCGAGCAAGCTCAAGATCATCATCAGGTGAGTAATGAGCGAGAATGCTGTCCATGGCAGCATGAATAGCACTGACTCTAATAACTCATCCTGCCTGATATGACGCATCGGAGGCGTCAAAATGAGGTAGAAGATAATGAACGTGCTTTGGATCACGTCATCGAGCATCATCGAAAGGAAGCGGTGGAAAAGCAGCTAGTCCAATGCTAATGCCGGCGAGCATGGAGAAATCAAGCGGTGTAATTCCCAACTCCTCGCAAGGAAAGTGGAACGTATGGGTGGTTTTATACCACCGTAAAGCAATAGCCGCGCACAACTGAACATCACCTTTTATAACATTATTGAGTCCTAGAATTGTACAGTATATATCAAGTTAAATTACGGAGTGATAAATTAACTAGTTTTTAAAAAAGTGGTCCGTTCAATTACCTAAGAAATGGTGGAATCCAAGCCCGTGTAGTAGTGCTACGACTCTGTCTTTATTTTCCAAATGTTCATGAAAATATTTAAGTGTGTTCGCTAATGAACCACGGGAACAGATATTTCGCAACTGTTAAATTTAAATAAAGTTATACTATATATTTAAACTAACAACGTATTGCAGTTATTTAAATGGGGCATTTCACTAGAAGGACAAACTTTGCAGTCCAATTAGTTTCTAGGACACACATCCATAGAAATTAATTTCAAGGCCAAAGTCAGCAGAATAATTACTTTCAAGGACAAAGTCAGCAGTTCAATTACTTTCAAGGATAAAATTTCATAGGTTTTTAGACCTTAGAAACTAATTATTTTGCATTTTGTCCTTAAAAGTAATTATTTTAGTTGTGTGTCCTAGAAATTAATTGCACTCGCTAAAGAGGCCCTTGTGGCTAATTTCCACTATTTAAATCATATAAAAGAATTCTTACAGCCAAACTCGTCTGCATGCTAACATGTACTTCGCCATCTGAAAGTGCGTGAAAGTTGGAAAGCATAGGTAATTTCACCGCGCTAAGGTTCGGATCCTCAAATCCTTCAAGGTTGGCTAGTCTGGCGGAAATCTACCCAACACCCCTACGTGTCATGTCTTCTCGACCACCCCTATGGCCGCTGCGACCCTGACGACCGCCTTCCTCTGCGCCTCTGCCCTGATTCTCGAGATTTTCGGCAGCTAATAGAAAATCTTCTATTCCTGGCTGATCCTGATCTTGCCCATACAAGACGACATTCTGCTCCTCGCGGCTCCTGCATGTACCGTCGGCACCGCTGCTACTGCCTTCTCCGTGCATGAACTTTTTGGCAAAATATTTAAACAATTTAGACATCTTTTCGAGCGTGTATCTCAAAAATGGCCTTTAATTTGGCTAAAAACGATCGAATTTGGACGTTTGGTGGTGGAAAATGGAGTGGATTTGGGTTTCTCTCGGCTTGAAAACGAAATGGGAGATGGAGCAGCAAATGAAAGTGGCGACGCTGGGTGAATTAGGTTATAAGATTATAACGACAAAGAATTGGCCGTTATAAATTGTTTTCCAAACCAACCTGTGGCTGGTTCCCCCCTCCTGGTTGCGCCGCCCGTTCGCTTGGTTGCCGGTGATGAGAGAGAATAGAGTGAACAGAACAGCTTGTTGGTTATGGTCTAAAGCACCCACCCACTAGAAAACTAATCATGTTCACTATATTAGTACTGCAACTGGTCAGCTTTGAAGCTAAAACAATAAAAATGTACGGATATTTTTTGTAACGACCCTGAATTTTCGACCTAATTTAAAATTTTAAATCCATTATTTAATATAAAATTTTGGAATTTATATACGATCTCGATTAACGTCCAAACTTTGTTTATAAGATGCGTCTAGTTAGTTATGGATATGGGTAAAGTTTCGTCGCAAAATATTGCAGAAAATTTCGTTCGCGTTTTTATTGCATATCGGTTCATTTTAAACTGCGAAAAATTTATCTTTCGAATCCAAATATTTTTACACAGTAATGTTGTAAAAATTTATCTCATTTAGACGTCGCAATTCGTTTCGTCTAATTCCGTCGTCGCCTGCTTCGTTTAAATTGTTTGTCAACTGAACAATTTAATCGGCGTAAATTTCGAGTTTTTATAAAATTGTCATATCGCAATTATCTGTGTACCATTGGAAGCGTCTCGTCGCGCTGATCAAAACGGTATATTCTTTTGCGCGAATCGGAATCCGATGTAAAACGTTGCGTTAATTTAACCGTTCCGGACGGACCGGTTAAACCATTTTCAGCCCAAAAATCTTTAGCCCGTATCCACTTAAATTGAAAATTTTAATCTCAGCTGATGAATTAAACGAGGTGGTTGGAAGCTAGGGGTTAGCATTGGGAAAGGGAGAAACGTTTCGGGTTACAAGGCACATTTATTTTTACTTTAAATTTTTTTAAGTTTAATATGAAACACTTACTGTTTCATTTCTTACAAACTCACTCAGGTACCTCCTCCCTCCTCTTCTTCTTCTTATTCTCCTTTCCATATTTCCTCTGTAAACTTGCAAATTATATTTTTAAAAAAATGAAAAGAAGATGAATTAAGCTCGCACAGGCATGCACTCCACTCTCCTCCTTCATATGCACACGCAAATCCACCTTCCACTCCACCTCAGCCACGTCAACCCACGTCCAACGTCCGCCTTCCCATTCCCATCGCCAACGCCACACCACAGACCGAGCCTCCTCCTCCATACGCCACTTCCCAGAGCCGCCACAACCCCTGCCTTCGTACGCCGCACCCCTCCTTCCCTCCAACTGGCCGCCATCTCTCACCACCTAAACAGTACACCGACCCCCTACCCCTTGAAACCACATCGCCACCGTCTCCTCTTCCCCATGTGTACACACTGGCCTACTCCGATGTCGTTCAACCCTTGCCGCAAGCACCACACCCACGCCTCAACAGCCCATCATTTCGCCCCTCCTCGCGCGTGCGTGCTGTGCGTTGAATAAGAGTGCGTGAATATGTGTGGTGCTGTGTGTGTATAAAACGTGGGTGTGCATATTGTAAATGGTGTGCGTATTCATGAAGTAGATAGTGCGAGTGGGCTGATGGGTGTTGTCGAACCCATTGTGAGGGAGAAGAGTCATTGTTTATAAAGGTGTTGGGTTCTGTTTTCTAAAAGAAGTGTAATAGTTGTGTTTAAAAAAAAAGGTCTTCATTTTATATATAAAAGAAATGAAAATTAACAGTGTCGTTTTGTGAAAAGTGGGAAGCACTGTTGCTTCTAAATAGTGCCGAGAAATATATATGCATTATATATTTTGTTGACTAAGTAAATGGTAACCACCTTTCTTTTCTCTGTTGTTGCAGCAACCGATTGAGTTCCTTTTTGCAGCAGCATCAAATCTTCCAGCCTTCGTTCTTTTCTTTGTCATTGGTAAGCGCATTTATATAATGAGGGAATTAGGGAAAAGGACAAACTTTGAAAAAAAATTAGTCTAAAGGACACCAAGTTTTATTTTTTGGCTGAAGGACAAACTTTGAAAAAAAATTAGGTTGAAGGACAATGCTAATTCTATCTAGCATTATATTCAGTTTTTACACTATACAAAATGCTAGATAGACTAGCATTATATTCAGTTTTTACACTATACAAAATGCTAGTTCTAACTAGCATTGTCCTTCAGCCTAATTTTTTTCAAAGTTTGTCCTTCGGCCCAAAGATGAAACTTGATGTCCTTCAGCCTTAATTTGTTTCAAAGTTTGTCCTTATGCCTATTTTCCACTTATATAATTTTATAATTATATACGAATGTTCACTTAAATTAATATCGTCCCTCTTTTGTCGATAATTACAGTGTTCTGTTTGTTCGTGTTGTACCGACTCCATTCGTGCTTCTTCGTGCTTCGCCGTTCATTCTCTAACCACGAAAGGTGAATTAATTTTCACGACTTATATTCTTATACGATGATAATCCAGTTTGATTGATAAATGATTGATTGTTTGATGTTGACATTGGGTGTTAAATTGTTAATGTAGGAAATAATAAATAATATGAAATTGAATTTGACGTAGGAGTTAACAATTTGAAATTGGTATATGTGTTGAATTTAATTAGATAAATTTATATAATATGACCCCTTTAAAATGTTAAATTAATTGACACGTAGAAATTTGGTCAATTACACCTTGAACCATTTAAATGTATGTTGTATAAATTGGTGAAGTATGAAATTGAATAATAGACATCAAGTGAAGAACCGCATAAAATATTAGTGTAAAAAAAATCTTTAATCTACAATGAAATGATAGTGTAGATTCTAGAAATAATTTTATTAATTTACATAAATAACAATGTAAATTAATAAGATTATTTCGGGATTATTTAAATAAATTATTGGATTGTTATTGATTGTTGTTATTGCTTGTTTATTTACTTTGACACCATCCCAGTTATCACACTGCAAGTTCCCTTTACTATGCTATGATTTTGAATTGAAATGGAATCGGGTTGAAATGATAAATACCCAAACAAAACAATTGACTTAGGATAGAGAATTAAATAAAAACCCGATTGGTCAAATAATTCGATTTGAATAAATAAATAAAGATTTTATTTGGATAAAATAATAAAGGTTTGAAATTGAAGTTTGAAACTTGAAATCTAAATGTTATTATTTAATAATTTGAAACAAATTATTAACAAAGTGTTTGATGAAAGAATGTTATTTAAATTTAATGTAAATTATTGAATTAAGTTTTGAAATTGTTTAAAAATAAAATTGAATTTTTTTAATAAGTGAAATTGAATTTCTTTAATAATTAAGTTTGAAATTTGTAAACTAGATAAGTAAATAAGTGAAACTGAATTTCTTTAACAAGAAATAAATGTGATTTATTGAAATTAATATAAGACTTATAATTTAACGAATTTAATTTGATGAATTTAATTTAATTAAACTAGTAAGTTTTGATATAATATAGGAAATAAAAATTGAAATTGCTTTGAATGTTAAATTTACCTAATTAAATGATTATGGAATGAAACCTTTATATGAATTTAAATCAATAATTGAACTGGTTTAAATAAAAATTAAAAATTGAATTATAGAGTTGGAAATTGGAAATCGAGAATTTGAAACATAAATTTTTGAAATTGATATAGAAAGGTAAATGAAATGTTGGCTTTCGAGTCCAAAGAGAAATTGAAATTGATTTGGTTTTGAAATTTATTTAATGATCAATCGGTATAATAATTACGAAAGTTATTAAAGAAACCGGAATCGGTTAGGGACATACTCACTGTCTAAACCGAATACCACTTTAATAACTATACGCGGAGTGTGATCCAGAATGAAGTGGTTGGAATGATGAACGTTGATGATTGAAGAAAGAGAACGATAATGGATGACCTTGACACTTGTGTCAAATTGGAAATGACTAAAACAGGAGCCATGCTGGGCCAAATGGGGTTAGCTACCTCGAGCGAACACACTTCTTCATAAACTACTCATTACTTGTTATTGATTGGTGCGCACCCTTGAAATTGGAGTGTTGTTTCGCGGTGTTGCGATCGTTGCGGCGATGCGTTCTCACTAGTCCGGATCAGGCAAACGGTAGTTTCACTACCTTGGGTATTGCCTCATGTGCCTTGTCATACTTGTATCCTTATACGCGACCACTACGAATTTGTTTTGTATTATACCTATGGAGTACTCCCTGATATCCCACTAGTTTACGGTGGAGTTTACAGTGCTGTATAGACTATGATGCTATATAAATGTGTTAACGGGAATAATGGTAACGCCTTAACGCTATTTTGATACTTTATCTTACTGATAGGCATTATCTACTTAGCGTACACTATTACATAGTAGATAGTTTAACGGATGCTGAAAGATATAATTCCATTCATCTTTGAGTTATTGTTATTTCAAATTTGAACCATATTCCCTTGTATAAGAATATATGTCCTGACTCGAGTGTTTGTTTATGCTTATGCTCGGGTCAGCCTGAGGATTTCTGTTGCTGTGCTGCTTGGAAGCTGAAGACTTGAAGACTATCATTTATCTTTATCTTTATCAGTATTGCTCCATTCTATTTTGATACTGTATCGGACTTCTGTGTTGTTCTATTTCATTGTTACTTGAGACATTGTTGTATTTATTAGTACCTTCATGAACTACTATTATGACTATGTTGTAATTCCGCTGCACTATTCTGTTATGTTGTATTTTCTGTGATAATTCTCATTTATATACATATACTCCATTAATGATTCGTGTTTTGTACTATTTAAGTTGACATGTGTGGATTATTGTCAATTTAAATGGTCCAAATATACGGGTTGTTACATTTTTTATCCAACAAATATCTTTTATCTTTATTCTAATAATGTCGTGCCTCATACTTCAGCATATATTTTTTTAACTTTTTTGGCTTGTCCACTAACCATATTTTTTGGACAGCACATTAAATTTCTATATAGCATTTTGTTCACTGTGTATAACTAAAGTAAACAAATACTATGATCTTTTGTTGTTTATTTTGATCATGCTTGTGATGATCCCTTTTTCTGCATACTTTTGTACACTCTGCTTGGTCATCGCATGTTGATGGTCTTACTCATATATAAATAACATAATTATTAACGAGTCCTCTCCTCATCTCATCTCTAGGACCACTCTTTCATCAAAAAATCTCAAGTTGTAATATCATATACATCAACATGTTGTCATTCCATTAATTAACAATCGGCAATGGATTATCAGAGAACTGATCATTTATTCTACATGCAAAATAATAATGCTAAAGCATGCATGGGAATTTGTATTATAAGATCTATAAGTAGATATCAACAAACAAGATCTAAAGAAGACTACGATGCTCAAATTTTGAGGGGAAACAAATTCATGTGCCACAATATTCAAAAGCAAATCCAACTTTAGCATTTAGGAAAGGTTGAACTGCTTTCACAACTAAACTAATGTTAGGCCATACTCAGTTTCACACTTAACACAGAGCCATAACTATTTCCAACTTCCATACGAATGACTTTATTGTCCACGATCAGTCAAGAGCTCTCCAAAAGTGCAACACTAAAGCATAAACTTCACTCTTAGAGCTCATTTGTCCACTCAAAGCATACTCAAGAATTTGAAAAGGTACCTAAAATACTAGTGAAATGGAGTCATGCAACTACATTTGGAGCTTAGTTTGATTGGTCAAAATCGTTGATCTTTGCGACATCACCATCAAAGAGAAGACAATTGTTTCACATTATGTCATGATGTATAAAACGAGCTATGCTTTCTCATGCGTATATTGACTCTCCGTATCCATGACAATACTAGACATGGTTGTGCTCCCTAACACCTCAACCCGCATAACTCACTCTTTTACTCTTATTTCCATTATGTTAAATAATGCTAATTATGATGTAAAAATATTCTATGGAACAAAGCCACGAATTATTAGAGCATGGGCATTTTTGATATAGTGGAAAATTACAACTATATTCTTTTCTTCTTAATGTTTTTCTAGTATGATATTTTTTTCCATAAAGATAAATTCCTTTATATTTTTTTTCTAAATACCAATCTTTCTTTGTAAAGATAAACTCTTTTTTTTACCGTAAAGATAACTTCTTATATTTTTGTTTACACAGAGAAATTCTTCTCTTTTTCACAAAGATAAATTATTTTATTTTCTTATAACCAAATTTGTAGACATTGTAAATGAATTCATCTATAAAAGAAAATAATACGATTTCATGATCGATTCAGTATCAGATCCCAATTTTGTTAAGAAACACAAATAGCATATTGGAGACAAATCTAATTAAATGAAAATGCACAAAATAGAATAGATAATCAATCCATAGAAATGTAAACCTAAAAATCAAATTCACGACAACAAGCATAGCTGCCTAAAAAAGCAGTATGGAATTTGATAAGTGTGATGCTAAAAGCACCCAAGAAAGTGCTTATTAATACCATTAAAAATTAATTCATCTTAATTAATTTATGTGCTTTCTAATACCATACTTATTTCTCCACTCGGTTATTGATTATCGAAGGAAAGCACATTCCTTTTCTAAACCGTGTTTCTTCTTCTTCTTCTCCATCACGTAAATTCCAAAACCTTAAGCCCGCACTTTCTCTTTCTTCTTCATCACGTAAATTCCAAAACCCCAATATCCAACTTTCTTATTTTTCCTCAAGTTAAAACCTAAGCCCTAAACCTTAAGTCTTCATATTTGAAACTCCCGTTATCAAAAGCAATTTAAATTATCTATTTTGGATTGCCAACCAATGAAGTCTAAGGAAAAAGGTGATTTAGAGAATAGTCAACGTTCTAAGGAAGAAAATGATGTGATTTTTATTCACACTAATTTTGTAGGCTTTCAATATTATTTGCAATGTTTATTTGTTTAGGGGTTGTTCAACCTATCTGTGGTATTTAGAAATAAGGAGTAGTGCATTGATATTAATTTTCTCAATTGATTAATAGAAGACATTGTTTTCTTGAATTCAAATAATGAAAAGGAAGAAGAAAATTCCAATGATCTAACTGAGGTATGTATTCATAGTTAAGTATTTGAATTTATACCGTTCGTTTGAAGAATTTAATAGAAAATTAATTTTGTAGGTCTTTCTTCATGACTTTATTGGGTATTAAAAAATGATGATGTGAAGATTGATAATGTAGAGATTGAACCGTCTGATGTAAACATATTTTATTATTATTTTCATTTGTTGGTTTAATGTTATATGTACAGATACACAAAAACAAAATTGATAATTGATGTTTTATGGATTGAATTAGTTATTGGGGTTTTCGCATGAGCAATGTAAAAGCAACGAAGCAAGATAATGAGTGGGAAAAAATTAGGAATTGGGTGCTTGTTTTTTAATTGTTATGGTATTGGGTAGCATATATTTTAAATAATTACTGTATACTTTAGCAACGGTATTAGGAAGCACTTTCTTCGATGCTTTTAGTAGCACACTTTGATGATTTCTTTCAAACCCAATGACCTACACTACAACAAAACAACCATTTTACAACAATTCCTTTACAACTTGCACAAAAGGACACTTGTAATAGGTGTTAATAACAATTGTTTATTTTTAGCAGCTGTAAAAAATGCACTTTCAACAAAATTTGTGCAGCAGTTGTAATATATTGTTTGTAACAACTGTTTGCTTGCGCCGGTTGTAAATATTTATCTATAACAACTCTTTTTGACAGTTGTCTCCCTAAATTAGGTTTCTGCAACTGCCAAAATTCACGTTCCCTCCTTTATTTCATTCGCCCCGCTAAACGTTCCAAAATAAAATAAAGCAGCCCTTAAAATATCCTAATTCTAAGCCCTAACCCAATCGTGCTTTCTCTCTGTGCATTGCCATCTTCTGTCAAATCTTGCAAACCCTAACCCGAAAGTTGCTCATCTCCTTTGCGCATGCCTCCGGTTCTACCTGCGTCGCCTCCGTCTTCGTTGTTGCTCGCCTCATTTTTCGCTCGCGTTGTTGTACTCACCGTCGTTGCCTGGCCATCGACGAAGTTGCAGGTATCATAAATTGATTCAATTCATCTATATCTTTATGTAATAACAAAATTGAAAGAAAGAAAATGTCTGCAGTCATTTATTTTTCCTTCTTCCATCTTAGTAGTTTTACAAGTGAAAATGGACAAAATAATCCCTCGTTTGCTCTTTGAATTTCAATTTAACCAAGGGTATTCTCTATGTTAAGTGTAGAGTGGTATAGCTCAATATATTATGTTTATGATGCTTTTGACGGATGCATGTATAAACGATATTGATTGATATTTTAAACACGGTTGGTGGAGGCTGATTTTTAGATTTTACTTCCCTTTCATGTCGATGTTAGTGTTAAGTGCATGTAAAGTGCTTTTGCTTTGATAGCTTTGTTATTTCATTTCTGAGCATGGTCTTAATTTTGAGTTTTGGTTAACACTTTTTTTTTAATCCCACTGGCTAGCCTTAATCAAATGTGGCTATCCAGGAACAATTATTTTGTTGTAGCTGGCACTTTCTACTAATATTAGTGAACTGAAGTTTGGATTTGGTTTCAATTCGATCCGCACTGATACCGAAATGGAACGACCATAATCTTGGAAATTTTTGGTCGAAACATCGAACCTTGCCCTAAACTCTCATTTCCAAGAGAGAATTTGAAACTTTAAATTTGTCATCTAAATATTTTATAGCTTAAGAAGATTACCAAAATCAACTTAAATAAAGAATTGAAAATATCTACGAAATATTAAAGAAAAGTATTTCATTCTTGTTGTTTTAATGATGTTTCAAAAGCCTGTTAACAAACTTGTAATGAACAATATTTTAGTTATATCACCACAAGTTAAAAAAAATCAGTTTTTTTAGTTATTGATTCGTTTTCTGAAAAGAAAAAAAATGGTATAACATAATTTATTTTCTACTGACAGCCATGAACGCCTATTTATGTTAGTGGGCTATGACAGTAAATTTTTAAGCATATGCTTCTCTTATGTATAATTGTAATGTCTAATTTATGTCTCTTTTTCATGTAAACAATCTTAACAAGCGTTATCTTGTATTTTATAGGTTCTGTTATATTATTCAGGTCATTGTTACGTGCAATGCTCAAACTATCAAAAGATTTGACATTCTGAAATAGTTTTTGGGAAACGTTTGTGAACTGACTGAAGATATGAACATAAGATATTAACAACAGTTATGTACTGCATTGTTCGTAGTTCATGCATATATACATGATACATCATTTCAAACATATATACATGCACATGCATCATCACTTAAGCCTGTGCATCCATTAGAGGTAGGATCACAATGGCCTTCTAGGTTTAGCTGTGGAGCTTGGCCATTGTCGAAAACACAGAGAAATGCAAGGTTTACGAATGCATAGTTCCCAGTAGCACACGTTTCAACTAGCGTGCCTTCTTGACCATTTTGTCCCCAGTAAACTGCTATCTTTCCCGCATGGGAAAGAGATAAAATCGAAGTTAGCAAGATGAACAAAGTTAGGATATTAGTAGAAAGTGGCATTTTTTTGTAGTGATTAAAAGGTATTTCAAAAGCTCATATATACGAAACTTTTCACATTTCAAAAGGCGTTTACTTTCAATAGCAATTTTTATAAAGTACATATATCTGAAATTATTTATCTGATATAGTTAAAACTAAGACAAGAAGCATGGAGCCATGATATTTAGAACTTGACACATAAAGCTTACTTATATTCAAAACCGGGTACTATCCAAAGCTTCATATTTCTAAAATCAGTATATACAAACCCTTATATTCAAGATCGTATGTATGTAAGTCATGCATATATTCAAAATCTTATATGTTTGAAGTTCATACATACTCAAAAGTTGTACTAGTCAAAGCTCATATTTTTGTATTTGAAACCAACATGTTTTTGAGATCTGATATTATATTTTTTTTTTAATCAAATACTTCAAAGATGATTTATATTTGAGAGTTGATATGTATTTAAAGTTGAAACTCATACACTCAGAACTCATACATATAGGAAACTTTATTTTTTAAAATATTATGTTTGAAATTAACATTTTCAAAATTCATACATGAAATAGAACATATTTGGAACTGTAGTTTTTGAAACCCAAATATATGAAACTATTCATACAGAGAATTTTGTATATCTGAAACTAAATATACTTAAGGCTTTAAACCACACACACGTGCGCGCGCGCAACCGATATATTAAAAGAATCCGATACTTTTAATTGAAGGGGCACTTAAATTGAGGAAAAGTTGGAGAAAGATGCAACTACCCAATGAACTTTTAATTGAGAGAGTATTTAGTATGCCAGCATTTCGTTTGTCTGTGTTAATGAACCTTCTAACTAATACTAAATCTTTTTTTATTCTTCTGCGTGTTTTCACTGCAACAAGTTAGGCCTCTAGTGACAAGTTTATTTTCTTTAACCCCCTTGTATCATTTTTGGTAACTCGGCTCTGTCTTGTTGGTTTTATTATATACTTTTTAAATCTGGATAGACATCTATGAAGGTAGATAGACTGTATGATTCAGTATACTTTACTTGCTTATAAAGTGCTTTATTTTACTCGAAACTTTTTGTGCACAATTGTTTTTTTACTAGCATTTGGTAACTTCTTAAAGCACTTATCCCATAGAAGAAATGGCAAAGATCTGCGATAACTAGGAAGATGGTTAAATTACACATTCACATCAATTCAATTGGATTAAAAATACATGAATAGTGGATAATTTATCATATGTATGAAATTTTAAGATGTAGATAGCTGAAGTTCGTTTCACTTCATATTTTGAAGTATTCGATGATTATGACAGTTTACCTTTACATGCGTTTTCCAAAAATTAGCGATGATATAGTGTGGGGATATTAAATTTTCAGGCAGGAAATTACACAGTTAGTGCTACGAACAAAATCTGTAATCTTGTTGAGAAAACTGAACAATATACAGCTCGATTGCTATTATGTCAATGGGTATAAAATGTCTAATATGATGTCCCTCAAGGCCTAGCAATAAATTAACTATTTTATTCAGTTTATCAACCCTATTTTTAATCATTGCCTGACTTTTGCAAGTTTATGTTCCAATTCCCTGGTTTAAGAATATTGGTTTCTTTTGTCATTGTAGTTGCTAGTTTCTTTTGCATGTGCGCCCAATTGGATCCACACAAGATATGGACAAAACATGGGTCAATCTGCCAAGGTTTCATAATTTTTAATTAATAATTTCATACTTATAACTATTTAGAGTTGACTATGGACGTGTTTATTTTTTTGTAGAATGACAAGGAATATAGGCAAGCCATTCGAAATTTCGTACAGAATCATGCAGAAAGTGAGCGTAATCCAGAAAAAATTATTTGCCCGTGTCGTCTATGTAGGAATCTTATTTGGCATTCTCCAAGAGATGTTGTGACATATTTGGTGTGTTTCGGAATTGGTCCAACATATGATGTATGGATCTTTCATGGAGAAGCATGTCATTCACGAAATGAAGCCGACGAAGTGGCAGATACATATAGAATGTACTTAGATGCAGAACTTGGTGATGAGGAGAATGAGTATTATGTTAATGATAAACATAGGGAAAGGACTAAGAAAATGTTGGAGACAACTGAAATTCCTCTATATCCTGGTTGTACAAGCCACACAATGTTGTCTGCTACAATACTTCTTTATAAACATAAGGCTCGAAATAGTATAACTGACACAACATTTACGGATCTTCTTAAGCTCCTCAAGGATATGCTACCTAAGGAAAACAAGCTTCCTGATTTCATATACGCAATAAAGAAGTTGATTTAATCATTTGGTTTAGGTTATAGGAATATGCATGCATGCGTAAATGATTGTTGTCTATTTAGAAAAGAGCTTGCATATTGTGATTTCTGTCCTAAATGCGGAAAATCTCATTGGAAAAAGAACAAGACAAGGGAAGATGGAATGCAAGCCAAAATACCTATGAAGGTTTTGAGATACTTTCCACTCATACCAAGGTTGAAAAGAATGTTTATGTCACTGGAGACATCAGAACAGTTAAAATGGCATAGCAGTAATAAAAGAGAAGATTGTAAACTACAACATCCCATAGATTCCTCTCAGTGGTCCACAATTAATAGAATGTATCCTTCCTTTGCATCTGATCCACGAAATTTAAGGCTTGGCCTTGCAAGTGATGGCTTTAACCCCTTTGGTGAGTGGAATTCAACATATAGTTGTTGGCTAGTATTTCTAGTTGCTTATAACTTTCCTCCATGGCTTTGTATGCATAAAGATAATCTGATGCTATCTTTATTAATTCTTGGACCACGACAACCACAAAATGATACCGATTTGTATCTGCAGCCACTTAAAGAAGATTTGAAAAAATTGTGGAACAAAGGGGTAAATGTATATGAAGCATACAGTCGCAGTGAATTTAGATTAAATGCAATTCTGATGTGGACAATAAACGATTTTCCAACTTATGGGAATTTATCAGGTTGCATGGTAAAAGGTAAGAGAGCATGTCCTATTTGTGGTACTAATACATGTTCGATATGGCTACCGTTTAGTAAAAAAATGCGCATACTTGGGCCACATATGATTTCTTGCACCTAAT
Source organism: Allium fistulosum (assembly GCA_030737815.1). Taxonomy (NCBI): domain Eukaryota; kingdom Viridiplantae; phylum Streptophyta; class Magnoliopsida; order Asparagales; family Amaryllidaceae; genus Allium; species Allium fistulosum. The sequence continues at coordinate 1,329,770,817 of CM060902.1, read as the reverse complement.
CATGAATATCGCAAGCAAAAAAACTTATTTGATGGAACCACAAAAAATAGAAAAATGCCTCCAATACATACTGGTGCTCAAATCTTCGAAGATATCAAAGATATTGTTAATGAGTGGGGGAAAAAACAAAGGAGGATGAAAGAGACGGTAAGAAAAAAAAGAGGGCATGGGACGTGAAGAAAAAAGAAATCCAAATGTGGAAAAAGAAGTCCATTCTTTTTGTTTTGCCTTATTGGAAGGTAAAATATAACTAAACATAAAATGTCTTTTCTTTCTCTATCATTGTCTAGTAATTAGTATTTTTTTATCAATCTATTATACACATTTTTTTGGTTTTTATAGGCACTTCTTTTGCATCACAATCTAGATGTAATGCATGTCGAGAAAAATATTTGCGAGAGTATTCTTGGTACATCGCTTGATGTCAAAGGAAAATCAAAAGATGGAATTACTTCACGTCAAGATCTGGAAGCAATGCGTATACGGAAGAAGTTGCATCCTATAGATGTTGGAAGTAAAGTATCACTTCTGCTGCAACGTTTACCTTAACAAACAAAAAAAAAGATCTTTAATGATAAGATGAGGAATTTGAAGGTGCCTAATGGGTACAGCTCAAATATTGGGAAATGCTTTGCAAAACAGGACAAAATTTCAAGTCTTAAGTCCCATGATTTTCATGTTTTGCTGCAACAACTATTGTCTGTAGCGTTGAGAGCTGTAGGTACAAGGAATGCATTATTGCGACTATGTTCATCTTACAATGACTTATGCCAAAGAGTGCTAGATAGAGATAAACTCGAATCCATGGAGAATCAAGTCGCATTAACACTATGTGATCTTGAGAGATTCTTTCCCCCTTCCTTTTTTGATGTAACGACCCACCTTTTTGGACGGTTTAAATCGACAATAAACCACACATATCAGACTTAAACCATTCAAAAGGGAGGATTGTTATAGTGTAAATAAGAAAAGAAGAGAAAAGAAAGAAAAAAATAAAACACAGAATCTCACAGCGGAATGACAAAATATAATAATCAAATAAACAGTTCATGAAGCTATTTTACCAATAACATTTGATTACACTTTTACAATACAGATCAGAGTACATACAACAGAAATAAATAAATAAATAATGCATCGGAACAACATGATGCAGTGGTATAAATATAATAAATACTAATAATACCAAATCTTCGTCTCCGTCCTCCAAAAAAGCAGTCTTTGATACACTGAAAAGCTCAGACCGACCGGAACGAATTGAAAAGACAAAACACTTGAGTCAGAACTAAAAGATCTTATGTAAGTTAAATCAACAGTAAATAAATATGAGCGTAATGAAGTCGGAGATGTTTACGGGATTTGACACCTCCTATCCAGTGTCTAACGTGCGCAATAACTTAAGAGATGTTTGGAATCCCATCTCCTAAGGATCCGTTAAACTATCTACATACATAGTACAATACGCTATTATAATAGTGTCTACAGTAAAGTATTAAAATAGCGTAAAGGCGTTACCCATATCCCCCTTAACACATTTTTATATATTCTCGTAGTCTATACAGATACTGTAAGCCCCACTAAACTGATGGGATAATCAGGGAGCACTCCATAGGTATGGTACAAAACAAACTCGTAGTGGGCGCGATAAGGCATGTGACAAGGCACGCGAGGCAATGCCAGGGTAGGATTCTACCATTTGCACTCCCGGACTGGTGGTAACGGCTAGCAGCTACTACCGCCCACCTCAGAACACACTCCCATAATCAAATCGAGGGGTGGCCACCAAATCAATCACAAATTCATAATATGGTATTGAAGAAATGTGCCCGGTCGGAGAAGCGACCTCACTTCGCCCGGTATAGCTCCTGTTTTAGCCACATCAAGCTGACTCGCGGAAATCAGGGCTACGTAAATACCTCATACAAAATCGTTCGCCAAACCATCCTACTTCATTCTGGAATCTCCACCACGTACACAGTTGTTAAAGTAGTTTTCGGTATTGGCAGAGAGTATGACAATATCTGGTCCCGGTCTCTTTAATAACCAAACGCTTATTTCACACCGGATGATTCTTTTACATTTCAAAAAATCAATCCATGATTGGTATCAAAATATCATATTCTCAAAACCATATCAGTTTCAAAATCGTATTCCCTTTTGAAATCATATTCGAAATCATATTCACTTTCGAAATCATATCACAAATGGGTTAAACTTTCATTTCAAATCATCATATTTACTCAAATATGTCATTTCACTAGAAAATATCATCTCAAATCCCAACTTAGGTTATAAGATCATTTAACCATATTTGTTTTTAAATCAAGGATTTTAAATATAAACACTTCAACTTTACACAGTCCGAAATTCAAAAAATAGTTTAGATAGTCATAAATAGTTAAATAGTTTAAAAATAGTTTAAATAGTTAAAATACTTTAAGATAATTTTAATGGTTTAAAATAGTTTTAAAATAGATTTAAAGTAGTGTTAAATAGTTAAAATAGTTAAAATAGTTTAAAATAGTTTAAGATAGTTTTAATGGTTTAAAATAGTTTTAAAATAAATTTAAAGTAGTTTTAAATAGTTAAAATACTTTAAATTATTTTTAAATGGTTTTAATAGTTTAAAATGGAATTGAATATTTTAAAATACTTTAAAATAGTTTTAAATGGTTTTAATAGTTTAAAATAGGTTAAAATAGTTTAAAATAGATTAAATAGTTTAAAATAGATTAAATAGTTTAAAATAGATTAAATAGCTTTAAATGGATTAAATAGTTTAAATGGTTTAAAATAGTTAAATAGGTTTAATATAGTTTAATATAAAATTGTTTGAAATTCTAAATAAATCTAAATTTAAAATAATATATTTTAAACAGTTTATATTAAAATAATTAGTTTGAAATTAATATCAAATTTAAGTTATGTAACGACCCGGAATTTCCGATCCCGAAAAATTCCAGATAGTTATGAAAAGAAGAAAAAGATAGAAGAGAAGAAACAGAAAACACAACACAGATCCTCACATTCGCAGCGGATAAAGTATAATATTCAATAATAGCAGTTTACAAAAGAAATATCATATCAATAAGTTTCCAATTTAATACATCAGAGTTACACATACATACATAGGACATATACAAATCACATGGCTAGAAATAAAGTCACAGTGGAAACACTCCATACGTCCTGCCCTCCAGCTAACCACCTGAGCTTCAGAACGTCCTCACCTGAAAATCTGTAATACTCGGTCTGACCCGAGCATTACATCAAAGTAACACCCGGGTCAGGCTGGAAACCAGCGTGAGTAAACCCATCTAATATGAAATACCAAGCTATAACATATGTGAATATCAGGGTAACTCGTAACCTTTACGAGTTCTTATAGTCAAACATTTATCACATACAACTATTTCAGGTTAAATGTCCATGCTACTCAATTCATTCCATTCCAGCCTGTATAATTTCACATTATCAAATTTATAAAGAATTTAGTTACTAATTGGAGTGGTTTTGGGTATTCTTGTGACGACCTATCGTTTAATTTGGATCGATGTGGTTTTCGGAAAATCAAGACTGATTATTCCGATCCCGGTCTCATCAGATCCAAACGTGTCTTTTAAGGCCAAGTTGTCTATTTAACTTAACGGTTTAATATTTATCACAGAAAATCAGACACAAAATCAGAACAGGTATATCCCAGAGTAATATCACCGAAAGCCATCACAATTCAGGCATTTCAATGTTACTCAGCAATTTATCAATATAAAATCTATTTGTTATATCAACTTATATTAAGCCACTATTTGATAAATTGATCATTAATTTATTTAATAATCTATTTCAAACATCTAGTTGACCATTTCGTAATTATCTTTAACATCAATTTGGTTGTCTTATTTAATATCGCTTAATAATTTCTTAATTCTTACTTATCGATTAACTTTGTATCCTTAGATTATTTAGTTAATTACCGTTTCACATTTGTTAACATTTCTACTTTGCTCACAATATAATTTATTTAAATATTATTCATCGTACATTTAAACCATTTTTAATAATTAACTCGTATTTAAGTTAACTTAACTGTCAAACATTATAAAGTTTACAGTGCTCAAAGACTTAAGAAAGATGGTTATCTTAACTTTATTTTTGATAAAAATAATTTCAGTTTGAAAACTCATGCCCTCCCCTATATAACTCGAGTGGTTACTCGAGGATTTCCGCGTATTACTCGAGACTTCCCCTGTTTCACGCATCCTCCTTCATTTCTCTCCCTGTTCCTTTCTTCTTCCACTTTTCTTTTTCTCTGTTTAAATTTAAAGTTAAACGAACTAGCTGAAGAAAACTCACGCGCCAGTTTTCTCGAGTTACCTTCCTTTCTCCCTCGAGTTTCACTCGATCCCCATCGCCATGGCCTCGCTGGTACGTGCACGTCACCCCACAAACAGCTTCGAGGCCTACACGAGATCGACTCGAGACAGAACCCGGCTTTTCTTCGATGCCACGATTCCCAGCCTTGACTATGCACATGTGCACAGTGCACCGCATTCCGATCAACGCTGGCCATTCCCCCGATCACTGGCAAATCCAAAACGACCATCCCTACACGATCGTCCACCCAGTCCAACGAATAAATGCTCAAATCAAAATCGACATTTCCAGTCGAAAACTGGAACATTCAAGTTCACCCATATTGCCTCGTCACGGCCATCTCGTCCACCGGAGTGTCTACACTTCCGGTTACAACTCCGACAACCTCATTTCTTCCATCCCCCAGGAGGCGGTGGCACTCGATCCTCCAGAGGCTTCGCAATGGCCTCGATTCCAAACTCGACCAAAACACAGTCTAAAACCCTACATTCGATCAATTCTCAAAACCCATGCATTCGAAAAAAAAATTCCAATTTTTCCCGTATTACTACGTTCCCAAACTTGCCTCTCATCAAATTCCAGAATTTAAATTTGTTTGGATCATCTGATATTGGCAAAAATGCCTCTATGCTTCACGTTCGAACTGCACCTTGAATACTTGCTTAAAAATCTTCATTTTTATTTTAAAAATCCTACCTTTCGAAGTCGATTCAAATTATAAAATTGAATCTCAGATTCGAATTACTCGAATTTTATCAAAATTTAGCATATCCTCTGTAAAACAGGTTTTACTAATTACATATGTTTTTTTCTTTCTTCTTGAAATTATTTTTAAACAATAGTTAACTCTTAAACAAGCATTTTTGCTTTAATAACCAAGGTCTAATAAAGATCAATCGATTAGATATATATTTTCTTTTCAACTAAATACTGGAAACCAAGACAGGGAAGTTCCTCACATAACAGTAATGCACACTTCTGCTATTTACATAATGAAGATATATACTGGTATATACATGAAAAATCAATTCCAAGCTCAGGCTAAACCATCATCAGTTAGATATGCTTAAATCTTTTTAAGTTGTTTACTCACCTGACAATTTAAAACAGAGCTTGTTTCTTTTGTTTGAATGCTTGAAACTGGAATTTTGAAAGCTTTGCATGTTTTGTTGTTGATTCCAGAAAGCTTCGCAATGGCTTTGAATTTGAACAAGAATGCTGGAAATCTTACTATAGTTAAGATGCTTTCATTTTTGATTGTGAACTGGAATGCTTTTGCTTCTAGTTGTTTTTTTCTTTTCAGGTTTGTATATTTGTTTGAATGAACAAAAATGAAAGAAGTTTGCTAAATAAAACAAGTATGCAAAGCTTAATGGTTGCATTTGTACACAAATAAAATCTTAGCTAGTACAAAAATCAGGGATTTTTATTCTTCTTTGGGGCTGAAAACATATTTTCGAATAGGTTTTGTTGTGCTAGGGTAGAAGACATTAAATGCTAATGTACTTTTGTACATAGATATTTTTATTCACTTGCTTCTCCTACAATCCAGTTTCGTATATGCTTACAAGTATTATATAGGCTTATTGTTTGACTTAGCTTATCATACTTACCCAGTTACATTCGTATGGCATTGAAATGATATCCTGCCTAACCCATTATCTTGCCTGCACATATGTATTTTGTTGTAGAGTATAAATATTTTACTTAAGCTTTATCTTATGCCTTGTACTAGTATGATTTCCATGCCTGCAAATGTATTTTGTTATAGAGTATATGATAATTTACTTAAGTTTTTAGTTTAAAGGTGGTTATGGTTATTGTAATTGTTATCTTGTATAATTATTTCTATCTCTAACATAAGTGTATTATTTTGATTTTAAAAACTCAACTATCAAATAATTAATTAACTATTACTATTTTATTTATACTTACTTTAAATATTTATAAAGTATATTTTATTATCTATATATATTATTTTGTTGAGATATTTATATAACTTTAAAACCATAGTTTCTTTTAAAATATGTATAACAATTTTCATTTATAATAAAAATCTACTTGTATAGACATTATATTATAAATAAAGCTCATTATTACATTAAAATAAATTTATAAAAAGAGATTATCACTTTATTTCTTATTTTTATCAGGCTATAAAACAAAACAATCCTTTGTTTATTTTAAATTTCCCAAATCATAGTTTTCTTCCAAAATACATCTATATATATTTGTCTTTAAAACAACAAGTTGTATTTTAATTAATTTAGTTAAATATTTATTTAAAATAATTCTGTCAAAAATCCCGGGATGTCACATCCCTCCCCCCTTTGAATCTTTTCGTCCTCGAAAAGGAACGAAACCAGAATTAAAAAAATGCTTAAAATCAGATAAATATTCTTTGATCATTTTTAAAACACTTTTTAATATCTATATAATATTACTCCAAAATAGTTTTTTTATATAAAAATTCTTTTATAACTCAATGTTTCGACAAGTTCATCCTTGTTCTCACAGAAATTCGGTCATACGTTGATCAGGCGTAGGACTGAAAATCTATAAGTACTTGGTAAACTCGTTTCCAACACCCAGTGAAAACACTTTGGAAAATAATTTTATTAAAATATAGGAAACAGTTTTGAAAATAGAGAAAATATCTTTGGTAAAAATGCTCTGGAAATCATCACCCCCATCCATGGTCGTAGTTAACCCGATGGTTACGTTGCCGTCCCGGCAAAATCCACAGATAACTGTAGGTCTCCGCGCCACTCGATTACGCCATGGAACCCGCTACAGATCGCAGTTATACTCGGGCTATACGTTGCTATCACAGCAAAAACCCATATAACTGTAGGCATCAGCGCCACCGAATTTCGCTGCCAAAAGAATGAAACTCCTCCACTTGACCATAGACCGCAGTCTACCGATGTTGCGCTGCCATCCCGACAGAATCAAGTGTAGACTGTTGGCACTCATCCTCCACACGATTTTCGCTATGGTCCCCACACAGTAGATCGCAGCGACATCGAGCTACACTGTCGTCACAGCATAACCCAAATGCCCCTATAGGCATCAGCGCCATCAACTTTCGCTACCAAATAATCATCAGGAACTAGTTTTGTCCGGACTCCTCACAGGATCAACTTTAGAACCTCCCTCTTAGAGGCTCAAGGCAGTACCACTTAGTGGCACTCCTGAGAAGTTCATTCAAGGGAGCGCCTTTTTCCCCAGAGCTACTTTTAAAACACTTTATACTATACACATATAGTATTTTCCAAATCATACACCAAGTATGAATCACATATAAAACTCCTTTTCTCAAAATCGATTCTCAAAATCGATAATTCTCAAATTAGGCTTTCCAAATTCCAGTATTGATTCTTTTCCCAAAAATCAAAAGCCTTTCCAAAATTCAGAGGTTCCAATTTTTTTTTTTCCTCATAATCATTTTCACAAATCCTTTTATAAATACATATATATAAAAGTTTTGAAAAATCTTTGAATCAATTTGTACTTGTATAACTTCACTTTTATACTTTAAACACTTTCCAAAAATCATTTTCTTCTGGCAAAAGATTCAATAAGGGAAGTTTTTCATATATAACAAAGATATATAACTTGTTTAGCCCAAATCAATATTTAAATTTTGATTACTTTATAAAGTCACTTGCCAAATTTCTTACTTTTATTATAAAGTAAACTTTAACTCAGAAAAATATTCAATTTCCACTTTATTTCCATAAAGTTAATTCCTACCATAGAAATATAAATTTTAAATTTATTTTATTTTAGTTCCTCATATATTTACAAATATATTTTCCATTTCAAAAATCATCTTATAACCTTTTATCTATAACTTCAAAATCAAATTTCCACCTTTATTCATTGTCAATTTCTCAAAATATACTTTCAATTTCAAAAATCTTTTCAGTTTTTATCCACAAATTTTCAATGCCAATTTCATTCAAACCCGTACGATGTCCCCATATTATTCGTACGCAATATCAATCTGATCGCTCACTCGATCACACAATTTCACTTCCGAACTAGTACCGTCCACCCGACTTCCTAGTGCGGACTCAGATCTGGTTTCTTGATCAGAAACCGTCATTCTCCTTGCATAGTCACACCTATGATAGAGAATACCCAGAACCAATCAAAAATCCATATCTAGGTTCGCCGTCGAAAATCGAGCGAAAAAATCCCAACTCGGATCGATAATACTATCTCAAAATTCTGTGCTCGAATCTGGATCAAATCACTATGCGAATAGAATAATATACGTACATCTTACGTATTTATCTTCATTGATTATCAGTTAAATCAATTCCCTTTCTATTCACATTCACCTTAATTTTCATTCACTTATTCACTTTTGTCTTAATCCCCATTTGGATTATCACTTCAATTCTTATCTCAGTTGGGTATTTAATCATAAACAGTTCGAACTCTGTCCAATTTAAATTCAGAAAATAGCTTGGAAAATTTTAAAAATAGATAAGTAGTTGAAAAATAATTATTAGTTTGTAAAATAGCTGCAAAATAGTTAAGTAATTGTAAATAGTTGAAAAATAGTAAAATAATTGCAAAATAGTTGTAAAATAGTGACTAGTTATAAAGTAGTTGGAAAATAGTAACTAGTTTATAAAATAATTGAAAAATTGCTTAATAGTTCCAAAAGTAATTATAAAATAAGTATAAGATAGTTTGGGGTTTAAGAAGAAAGATTGTATAGTAAATAGTTTGGAAAAAATATATTTGTATTAAAAAAATTTATTTTGAAAATAATCCAGAGCCAAACTGTTCAACTTCCCAATATCCATTTCAATCAATTTCCCATTAAATTGATCCAGTCCCAATTCAAGTTGAATTATCCACAATTCAAATCGAATTCCATTTTGGACTAATTCAATTTGAATCTCAATTTTAAACCATCTCGAATTATATAAATTCGAGTTAAATTTTCAAATGTTGATTTAATCTCATAAATCAAATTTTACCTTTACTTTTAATTTAACAGCCTAACCATTTAATTCTGAGTTCAAATTTCAAAATTCCATTTTAATTTACCTTTACTTCTACATAAACTTATTCCTAGGTTCAAATAATAATTCAAACCCCTTTTAAAACAATTTAATCTTTGAAATTCAATTTATTACCCAAATTCAATCTTGGAACCAATCCTTAACCATTTCAGCTTACATGTTCATTTTAAACATTCAAATCTTAATGTTCAAAGCGATCCCATTTTCTTAAGTTTAATTTTTATCTTTAAAATCAAAATTACTTAAGTAATTTCAAATTAAGGTTTAATTCCAATATTGGGATAGATATTACCCCAATCTATCATCCAATTTATTTAAAACATTCATCATCCACTACCCATTCCAGATCTCAATCCTATCTGAGATCACATATAGTTCCCTACCAAATCAACCCATTTAACTTTTCTAAGTTAAACCTCAATTTCATCTTGAAATTTCCAATTCAGGTTGTTTATTCCAAACTTATTTAACTTCCCTTAAGTTAAATTCAATTAAATGTCGTCAAACCTATTCAAATTTGAATTCCCACTTCAAATTTTAAACTTCACATTAATAAATCTTATAAGTTCAAAAACTTATTACCTTGGATATCACACCTCATTTCCCAAATTTAAAACTCAACATTTAGAGTCTACTTTCAAACCATCTTTGTATCCATATATACATATTTATTTCTTAGCCTACCAGACTATACATTTAAATTTTAAACCACCTTCGGTTTTAATTTAAGACAGATCTCTTTTTAAGTTTTCAAACAACTTCTTATTTTAAAATAAGATCACATTCAAGTATATTATGAACAATATTATTTATTCTTTTCTTTTAACACTTTGAAACAATTCAAATGTTTCTAAACTTAGGTTTAAACTTCACAATTTAAATCCGTTCTAATTTACAAGTTATACTTAAGTTTATATCCTTAACACATTTTATTTTGCTTACTCATTAACACATCCCACTATTAAATACAACAACCATTTATGATAATAACCAAGATTGTCATATCCGGAAACCAATTCATTATCATCTTTATCCTGAAAACATTTCCACCAATTCAGGATTTTAATTTCAGTTTGGATCCATTTCAAATTTATCTTTATTCAATTTCAATTTGGTTATATTACTATTACCACTTAATTCTCATTATTTTATTTAATTCCAATAATTTTTAACAACCAATTACTTTAACATTTATTAGTAAGAAATATTGCTTTAAATATATCAAAATAAATTCTTACATAAAATCATTTAAAATCTTTATATATGAAAATAACAAGTACGCTCTCATATATATATATATACACACTTAACTCATTCCAGGGTACTATTGAATCTATCCTTATGAGTATACCCACCAGAGCCAAGGTTTTCGCTTAACCTTTGCTCTGATACCAACTGTAACGACCCGGAATTTCCGATCCCGAAAAATTCCAGATAGTTATGAAAAGAAGAAAAAGATAGAAGAGAAGAAACAGAAAACACAACACAGATCCTCACATTCGCAGCGGATAAAGTATAATATCCAATAATAGCAGTTTACAAAAGAAATATCATATCAATAAGTTTCCAATTTAATACATCAGAGTTACACATACATACACAGGACATATACAAATCACATGGCTAGAAATAAAGTCACAGTGGAAACACTCCATACGTCCTGCCCTCCAGCTAACCACCTGAGCTTCAGAAACGTCCTCACCTGAAAATCTGTAATACTCGGCCTGACCCGAGCATTACATCAAAGTAACACCCGGGTTAGGCTGGAAACCAGCGTGAGTAAACCCATCTAATATGAAATACCAAGCTATAACATATGTGAATATCAGGGTAACTCGTAACCTTTACGAGTTCTTATAGTCAAACATTTATCACATACAACTATTTCAGGTTAAATGTCCATGCTACTCAATTCATTCCATTCCAGCCTGTATAATTTCACATTATCAAATTTATAAAGAATTTAGTTACTAATTGGAGTGGTTTTGGGTATTCTTGTGACGACCTATCGTTTAATTTGGATCGATGTGGTTTTTGGAAAATCAAGACTGATTATTCCGATCCCGGTCTCATCAGATCCAAACGTGTCTTTTAAGGCCAAGTTGTCTATTTAACTTAACAGTTTAATATTTATCACAGAAAATCTGACACAAAATCAGAACAGGTATATCCCAGAGTAATATCACCGAAAGCCATCACAATTCAGGTATTTCAATGTTACTCAGCAATTTATCAATATAAAATCTATTTGTTATATCAACTTATATTAAGCCACTATTTGATAAATTGATCATTAATTTATTTAATAATCTATTTCAAACATCTAGTTGACCATTTCGTAATTATCTTTAACATCAATTTGGTTGTCTTATTTAATATCGCTTAATAATTTCTTAATTCTTACTTATCGATTAACTTTGTATCCTTACATTATTTAGTTAATTACCGTTTCACATTTGTTAACATTTCTACTTTGCTCACAATATAATTTATTTAAATATTATTCATCGTACATTTAAACCATTTTTAATAATTAACTCGTATTTAAGTTAACTTAACTGTCAAACATTATAAAGTTTACAGTGCTCAAAGACTTAAGAAAGATGGTTATCTTAACTTTATTTTTGATAAAAATAATTTCAGTTTGAAAACTCATGCCCTCACCTATATAACTCGAGTGGTTACTCGAGGATTTCCGCGTATTACTCGAGACTTCCCCTGTTTCACGCATCCTCCTTCATTTCTCTCCCTGTTCCTTTCTTCTTCCACTTTTCTTTTTCTCTGTTTAAATTTAAAGTTAAACGAACTAGCTGAAGTAAACTCACGCGCCAGTTTTCTCGAGTTACCTTCCTTTCTCCCTCGAGTTTCACTCGATCCCCATCGCCATGGCCTCGCTGGTACGTGCACGTCACCCCACAAACAGCTTCGAGGCCTACACGAGATCGACTCGAGACAGAACCCGGCTTTTCTTCGATGCCACGATTCCCAGCCTCGACTGTGCACATGTGCACAGTGCACCGCATTCCGACCAACGCTGGCCATTCCCCCGATCACTGGCAAATCCAAAACGACCATCCCTACACGATCGTCCACCCAGTCCAACGAATAAATGCTCAAATCAAAATCGACATTTCCAGTCGAAAACTGGAACATTCAAGTTCACCCATATTGCCTCGTCACGGCCATCTCGTCCACCGGAGTGTCTACACTTCCGGTTACAACTCCGACAACCTCATTTCTTCCATCCCCCAGGAGGCGGTGGCACTCGATCCTCCAGAGGCTTCGCAGTGGCCTCGATTCCAAACTCGACCAAAAAACAGTCTAAAACCCTACATTCGATCAATTCTCAAAACCCATGCATTCGAAAATATTTTTCCCATTTTTCCCGTATTACTACGTTCCCAAACTTGCCTCTCATCAAATTCCAGAATTTAAATTTGTTTGGATCATCTGATATTGGCAAAAATGCCTCTATGCTTCACGTTCGAACTGCACCTTGAATACTTGCTTAAAATCTTCATTTTTATTTTAAAAATCCTACCTTTCGAAGTCGATTCAAATTATAAAATTGAATCTCAGATTCGAATTACTCGAATTTTATCAAAATTTAGCATATCCTCTGTAAAACAGGTTTTACTAATTACATATGTTTTTTTTCTTTCTTCTTGAAATTATTTTTAAACAATAGTTAACTCTTAAACAAGCATTTTTGCTTTAATAACCAAGGTCTAATAAAGATCAATCGATTAGATATATATTTTCTTTTCAACTAAATACTGGAAACCAAGACAGGGAAGTTCCTCACATAACAGACATGCACACTTTTGCTATTTACATAATGAAGATATATACTGGTATATACATGAAAAATCAATTCCAAGCTCAGGCTAAACCATCATCAGTTAGATATGCTTAAATCTTTTTAAGTTGTTTACTCACCTGACAATTTAAAACAGAGCTTGTTTCTTTTGTTTGAATGCTTGAAACTGGAATTTTGAAAGCTTTGCATGTTTTGTTGTTGATTCCAGAAAGCTTCGAAATGGCTTTGAATTTGAACAAGAATGCTGGAAATCTTACTATAGTTAAGATGCTTTCATTTTTGATTGTGAACTGGAATGCTTTTGCTTCTAGTTGTTTTTTTCTTTTCAGGTTTGTATATTTGTTTGAATGAACAAAAATGAAAGAAGTTTGCTAAATGAAACAAGTATGCAAAGCTTAATGGTTGCATTTGTACACAAATAAAATCTTAGCTAGTACAAAAATCAGAGATTTTTATTCTTCTTTGGGGCTGAAAACATATTTTCGAACAGGTTTTGTTGTGCTAGGGTAGAAGACATTAAATGCTAATGTACTTATGTACATAGATATTTTTATTCACTTGCTTCTCCTACAATCCAGTTTCGTATATGCTTACAAGTATTATATAGGCTTATTGTTTGACTTAGCTTATCATACTTACCCAGTTACATTCGTATGGCATTGAAATGATATCCTGCCTAACCCATTATCTTGCCTGCACATATGTATTTTGTTGTAGAGTATAAATATTTTACTTAAGCTTTATCTTATGCCTTGTACTAGTATGATTTCCATGCCTGCAAATGTATTTTGTTATAGAGTATATGATAATTTACTTAAGTTTTTAGTTTAAAGGTGGTTATGGTTATTGTAATTGTTATCTTGTATAATTATTTCTATCTCTAACATAAGTGTATTATTTTGATTTTAAAAACTCAACTATCAAATAATTAATTAACTATTACTATTTTATTTATACTTACTTTAAATATTTATAAAGTATATTTTATTGTCTATATATATTATTTTGTTGAGATATTTATATAACTTTAAAACCATAGTTTCTTTTAAAATATGTATAACAATTTTCATTTATAATAAAAATCTACTTGTATAGACATTATATTATAAATAAAGCTCATTATTACATTAAAATAAATTTATAAAAAGAGATTATCACTTTATTTCTTATTTTTATCAGGCTATAAAACAAAACAATCCTTTGTTTATTTTAAATTTCCCAAATCATAGTTTTCTTCCAAAATACATCTATATATATTTGTTTTTAAAACAACAAGTTGTATTTTAATTAATTTAGTTAAATATTTATTTAAAATAATTCTGTCAAAAATCCTGGGATGTCACAAGTTATTTCTCCCATTTCAACAAATCTGGACCATATCCAGATTTCAACAAAACTAAAGTTTTCTTTCAATTCAAATTCCCATAAAATCATTTCAATTTATATCGATTTCAAACTCATGTTTGAACCACAATTTTAAAGCACTTAAATTTCATAGATTTCAAAGTTTAAATATTCAAACATTTTCAATAACTCAATTTCGATAAATTTCATTAATATTTCACAATTCAACTTTGAAATTTCAATTAAATTTCTTTAAACAACTCCTTTAAGCCAATTCCAATTTCAACATTTAAAGCTTGGATTATCGAAAATAATTCAGTTTATATAAATCCAATTTTATTACAAAATATCATTTAATCGAATTCAAAAATTAAGAATTAAAAAAATCATTTAATTTAATAAATCCGGTGTCCGTATATAATTTTCTAGCCTATGGTCAAGTGATACGGATATATATCATTTCAACCCGCAATAAATTTAAATTTACGGGTATATATCATTACAAACCGCAATTCCAAAATAAATTCAAAATCCATAAAATCGCTTAGGTTTATCATTTCAACCCATAACGATTTTTTCCTAATCTATAAATCGTTCGGGTATGTATCATTTCAATCCATAGCAACTTGTAGTGTGATATCAATATATATAAATAACATAACATCCAGTCATCCAATATCAACAATTAAACATCCATCACAATCATCATTCAAATCAACCAATAAATAATAACGGTGACTGATTATCAATAACAGGTATTAATTGGCAATTTAAAATTTAATATTAAATTAATGGCGATTAAATTCAGTAAAAGTCGGATTTAGCTGGAATGACAATTCAAATATATCAAATAGCAATCAATCAACTTCTAATCACATCAAAAATTTAATTTAACTAACATAAGACAATGTAATAGCCGTGAGTGGATTAAAACACTCACCTATGATTTTAAACCGATTAAAATCCAATTAAAGGCCCAAAATATAACAGTCTCAGAATTCGTCCAACCCTATTTCATAATGTTCGAAATTTCGATACGATCGCAGCGGAGAAAACTGCACGTGAATCCGAGCTCGTATGCAAAAGATATTAAAATTAGAAGTTACACGATTTATATTATGGAATAAATAAATAATAAATTAATTAAAACGTTCAAAACCGTAACCGTTAGCTCCTGAAACACGCACGTGACAACACGAATAGCTACCACCCTTGATTCGCCAATTGCCACCAATATGTTCATCACTGACCCCATCACGCATCTCCGTTCAACCCGTCACCAAGGGTCGTGCCTCCCATACGCTCGCGACCACCTTCAGTAGCCTATGGAAATCATGCCGCCGCCAGCCTTTATCAACGTTCTCTGGTGAACTTCGATGACCTAGAGATGAACGAACACCTGATCTACGACCTGCTCGACCCCCTCTTCCCAACGCCGCCTCCGGATCGTCAAACGGTCGACGATCCACCATTGGATCAAAAACCCTAGGAATGGACGACCGAGGTTCTTCGACGATTTCTGGTCAAACGATGCATCCAATTGAAAAATGAATTGCTGCAGTGGATTACGCTCTTTGAGATCTTTCCAATGATATATAATTCGATATAGTTTTGAGGAGTTTGATTTCCGATTGAATTTGAAATTGAATTAGGGTTTTGAATTGGAATTGGTTTCTTCCATTGAAGAAAGGAACAGACAGAAGTTGATGTACGTACAAAATAGACTGAAAGACGGCTAGGGTTGAGAAACAAAGTCTATTTATATGGACAAGGCCCGAAAAATGAATGAACATATCGAATCGGTTTGAAATGATAATAACGACTCGAAAAGCCTGTTACGCTTCCAGACCGAAAGTGGGTCATCCCATATATCAAAATAGATGTTTTCGATATTTTTAAATTCAATGGAACAGGTTTCTGTAGGAAATGCGGATTATGGATCTTAAGGCAGAATTAACACTAGAGGGGGGTGAATAGTGTTTAATTAATTTTATGAATCTTTTTGAAATCTTTTCAAATTAATTCCAAACATACGCAATCCACAAACACAGAAACAATCACAGAATCAGACACAGATGCAAATAGTAAATAGAAGCAGTAAAAAAAAGAACACACCGGAATTTTTACTGGTTCAGTGTTATCCTACATCCAGTCCCACACAATTTCTTGTGCATATTTCTTTTCAAATATAATGTTGAAATGACCCTCCAATTTTACCTTAATTTCATAAGGATTTTTTTTACTTGCTCAATTGAACTTAGTTTAAATTTCTCAAGGTCATTTTCCTTTCAAACAATGTGCTCTGGATTTAAATTTTCTACCAATATAAACATATCAGTTCAGTCATAGAAATATACACATACATATAATGATATATGTGTTCCTCTTGTTTAAAATCAGAGTTTATTATTATTATTATTCTGACAAGACCTAGTCTGTTTGATTTGAATTTGAAATGGATCTACTCATAATTTGGATTCCCATGTTCTTTGATATTTACATTATATAAGTGGATCTTGTTCATGATTATTCATACTTGGATTTGATTATGTTAACCATGTTTCAGAATATCTTAGAACACAAGAGTTCATTTATTTGTTTATTTTTTCATAGCTCAAATGATTGTTATTTGCCTAAGTACCAGAAAATGATATCTGCATTTAACATTTTCAATTTATATATATCCTTTGAAGCCTCTCTTATTATTTACTCCTACAGTTTGACATAACATAAGTAGTTCTTTTATGTTACTGATATCTAAGTTTTATATAATAAAGGTTCTGGACTTTAAAAATGTTTTTTTAAAGAACAACCATTTTGTTTCCAGTGAACCAGATTTTGGATTCAAAATTCTTTCTGAAATAATAATACCAATCTGTTTTAAAATGCATGTTTTCCATTTAACATTTGAAGGAGGTTTTAACATAACACTTAACAAAAGGATGTAAAATACTTTTTGTTCTCAAATTGCGAACCAACATGCTCAACCAAGACCCCATTCTTTTTAAGCTGGTTGAACCATATGGCTGTGCTAACCAAACACTTGATCATGGTAATTGAAATGCTATTCAGTTACCAAAAAACTTCCTTCAGAAAAATTCATTTCTTAAAGCAACACACAAAAATGAGCTTGAGTTCTTTTGCAAAATACTTTAATAAAACAACTGAATGTCTGAAATATACTTCTAATTTGAAGTCAGGTTTTCACTTCATAGCTCAGTGATTTTTAAATGATTCAAACCTGGCTACATCAGGTTATAAATTTTGTATGAAGATTACTTAAATGTAAATACACTTCTTCTTCAGATTTTAAAATTCTACCAGATAACAAAATCAACTGACTAACAACTGATTTAATCAAACAAAGGAAGTTCATTACATATTCAAACATAATTCTCTCATGAATACATGCAGATAAAATCATCATAGGCTTTTATTAAAACTAGCTAGCATGTTCATTCACTCCTTCTCATTAGCCATAACTTCATTTTCTACTTAGTTCCAGCATTACCTGAAAGAGCATTAGTGACTGCCTCATTTTTAAAATGAGACACCCCCATATGCCATGAGCAAACAAGGGTCAGATCTATGATCTGGTATGAATAACATCATTATATTCATAATATTAAGCAATTGAATGATGCATAAGTTTTAGCCAGTTACTTGAGTAACTTATCAACACAGCTATGTTCTATGATCCAGGTTAAACTGTCATGCAAGTGTAATAACTTCATAAGTCAACTAATTGCATAATCATAATCATACATTCATTCACATCAATCTACAATACTTAGATGCTCTGGAGTAACCATGTTTCCATTTCAACAAATCTAAGTAGCACTCATATCTTTTGCTTCCTGGTTTAGGAATTACCTATAAGTATAAACATGTCAATTTTTGTTTCAGCCTCATATGCTATTAAGGAATCACCGGGACACATTGCAATAAATTAATTCACATTATTGCACAAAGATCTCAGGGCTTAAACAAACCATGTGCCAACTTGCATACTTCAAATATAACAAGCATTCCAGCAGCCTTCTTGGCTCATTATCCCTAGTTTATCTACTAGAAGCATTTGCTTGATTTTATCATCAGATACTTAGATGAAAAATGCTACTGCATACATGAAAGCATCCCAAGCATCTTGTAAGCATAATTTCCAGAAACAAATAAATAATTATTTTCAATGATGTTGTCCAGAGATATCTGGTTCTTAGATCCATACAAGAATCTTTACAACTATAAATAGAGATATGGCATGTTAGGTTTATTTTATTTTTTGATCTGCAAGTAACTATAGTTGAACCAGATTCACAATCTAGCTTAACCATAATTTTAACTTGTGGGTTTTAGTATCTTTTTTTTTTTTTATCAGGGGTTCAGCACTCAAGTACACCCCTAATACACTGTTCTAAGCCTCAGCACTTATACATAGCATAATGCAGCTTATAATGTTTTCTCCTATTAAAATTTTTCATGCCATAGATCCAGATTAGTTATGAGTATTCCTGCCTTGATTCTAAGGTTTTATGCTTTAACTTTTCTGGGTGTAATGAAACAGTAAGTTGCACATCCAAAGACAAACTACACCATTATAAGATATTAACAACGGGTATAAACCGTTGTTATGTCTAAAAGCAATGGGTAAAAACCGTCTTCATTACAGGAGTTGTTGAATTTAGCGACGGGAGAAAACCGTTGCTTTATGTCCAAAAGGCAACGGGTATAAACCGTTGCAAATTTTGGAAAAGGCAACGGGTATAAACCATTGCAAATTGGATCAAAGGCAACGGGTATTAACCGTTGCAAATTGGGAAAAATGCAACGGGTATAAACCGTTGCTTTATGGACAATAAGCAACGGGTATAAACCGTTGCTTTATGTCCAGTAAAAAACGGTTTAAAACCGTTGCTTTATGCCCAAAGTCACACATAAAGCAACGGTTAACAACCATTGCACATAGTGTTTGCTCCTGCTCCTACAAAATCACATCTGTAACTCACTACTGCGTATATCTCAGTATATATACCAGAATATCAATATATATCAAAATATTGGTACACAAGCACTATAAACATATCGCACATATACCATACATATAAAATTATTATCAAACTTATAATTACACTCATTGTTTTGCAAACAGAATGCTACCGTGCCGGAATATCATACTTATTACACTGCATTGTTTATTACACTACAGTACAAAGATTTCATTAATTACACTACATTGTTTTGCAAGCAGTGAAGTCTGCATGGTTCATTATAGGGCAAAGCATTCCAGTTTTCAGACTTCAATGTTCAACCTGGTTCATGTGCAACTCGAAGATTAAATTCAGAGGCAGTTCAACTTCATAAATCTGGAAAGAATATTCCACTTCAAAAACAAAAAGCATCTACCTGATTCTACATATGATCAGAACCTCAACCAAACAGTACAAACTCGAGGCAAAATGATTTGCAGTGTAGACTTGAAGTTCAACACAATATAGACCATCAGTGGAGCTACAGAAATGTACCAAGCAACCAGGGGATGAAAACAAAAGTTAGTATATCTGAAGTGAATGCAGAGACAAAGCACAAGAATGCAACTATACTGAAATGCATAAATAACTGATGCAAACTAACCATCACATGATATACAAGAACAAAATGGTTGGACCAAATGTGTATGGATACTATGCCAGACTGTAAACAAGATCAAAGGCAGACCAGTAAAAGAAACTACAAGTATACATCTACGACAGACCAGGCAGTAATAAAGCAAACTGCACATCTAACTAGAGCCAAGACTACAAGTACAAGGCATATATATATATACATCTAACTAAAGCCAAGACTACAAGTACAAAGCAATTCAAAGCAAACAACGGTTAGGATAAAGAAAATTTGATCAAGCCTCAATTTCCAGATTTTGAAATCTTTTTCAGGTTCTCTTTCCTCTCTGTCAAACTATCCAGGTGAGCAAACCACCCTTATAAATTCTTAAAACTTGATATATCTATTTTGTATGTGATAAGTCTTGAATGTAAATTGTGAAAGGTGCTTGCATGCTTGTATTTATGTATGCATGACTGTGTGTATGATTGTGTACAGGCAAACAAAAGAAAATCAGCAATATATGCAAAGAACAAGTCAGAAATATCAATACCTCCGACTAAAGATATCGTATCAAACCCTTTTGATGGCTCACATAACCTCCGACTCCAACATCCCCAAAGGTCTCGGTAAATTGTCGACATATTTTGGCGGTTAGCTCATCCGGCAATAAAATTTTGTCCAACAACACTTTTTCATATGTGGGTGGTACTGCTTTTCCATGAATTACTAATGCTGTGGAATCTCGACATATAGTACCTGTAACGACCCTGAATTTTTGACATTTAAAATATGAATATTTAAGTGAGTTTAAATATTCGAATGATAATTTAAATTTGAAATTCAGATATTAGAATGAATTTGGCGATTAAATTATTGAATTTAATTATTGAAACTGGGTAAAAAATTTGAATCTTCAGTTTAAGCTGATTTAAAAATAATCTGAAGACTTTGAATTTTTATATTGATAGTTCTGAAGATAATAAAAGCGTCAGAATTGAAATTGAAACTGTTTTGTTCAGTTTTGAATTTAATCGTTCGAACCGATATTTAAAAATAGCGTTCCGAGGCACAGTCTCGGAATTCGACGAAACCAGTTCCATTGGATCCGTAATAGTTTGTTATTATCGGATTTCAATTTTCGTGATGTTTGGAGTGATCGTTTGGCCGTACGATAGGCAAACGCACTGAAATTTATATCGAAATTTAATTTAATAACTGGTCCAAAAAGCTATCTTCTCCATACGATCGAATTTGGACCCGAAAACTTTTCCATTGTGTTCGGGATAGGCGTATAACATTATAATTGCCTGGCGGCACGCCTCGATAGGAGGTCAAGATTTTGAGTTGTATTTATCGGAACGACTTGAATTTGGATTTAAATTGAATATATATCTATACAGTCAACTTCAGCTGAAATATTTCACATCGTCGTTTTTCCTTCACTTCAAAGTACTGTAGCTCGTCTGTCACACGCTACATTCTTTTCAAACATCACGTCTGTTCCCTACCCTTCAGAACGAAATCAAACGAGAGAAAATAAAACAAACTATCTCGCGTTCAAAGAAAAAAAATGGCTGAGCTCTTCAGTTCTAAAAAGTTCAAAATCAAAATAAATGGTCGTTTTCTTTCCAAATAAATTCGATGCCGAGCTAATCATAGAGGAAGTCGTGTATTTCTTCCCTTCCTTCCTCCGTTCTCCAAGTTTTCGAATCTGGTTCGTTCGCGAGAAGAGTGCGGCAGTTCGACCTAGGGTTCATCGAGAGCACGAGCGAGCGGCGCTCGCGTACGCGAGTATTTGGAGGGTCGCGATTCAAATCACGTCGAGGACGAGAGGTCGAAGCAGCAGCCAGGGGAGGCTCGCGCGCGCACTCGCGTAGGGATGGGTTCTATTGGGAATGGAGGTGTGCGAGGGTGTTCTTGTTGAGGCGATTCGAAACGGCGAAGCCAGGATTTGACGCGTGCGTTGGGGCTGAAGTTCAGATCGAAGCTAAGAACAGAGGTCGCGAGTGGATGGGTTCACAGGGAAAGCATGGTAGGGTTGGGGCTCCGTTCGAGTTCGACAGTGGTCAAGTGAAGGCTTGGAGAAGCTCGAAACTCGAGGCTCGACGGCAGCAGTTTTGGGATTGTGGAGTGGTGGAGCTCGCAAGCATGATTTGGGGTACTCGATGGTTTCGCCGATCCAAATCTTGCTTGGGTTCGTGGCAGCGAGTTATCAGTGAGGTATTCCATTTTAATCTAGTTAATAAATGTTATACGCAGTTACAGTAAAGAAAGTTTGTTTAAAACTAAATGTTTAGTTGAATTAACATTTTAGTTTCAATGAAAAATATTTTTTTGCTTTTGTTTTAACAGCATATTGTGAATTTAAAATTTTTATTAAACTGCAAATGGCTATATTTATAGTTAAGTTGAAAAGAAAAAAATGATGATGAAATAAGAATAAAATTTTTTGTCGAATTAAAATCTTTAAATGGCAAATTGAATTGTTCGATTTAATTCGAATATTGATATATTGTATAAATTATTTATACAAGGTTGAAACCGGGAAGAAATGGTAAAAATGAAAGTGGATTGCAAAATAAAAGCTAAGGTGAGATCTTCTCACTCAAATGAAAGTGGATTTCCTTTTACAGTTATTGATTGATTGATTGACTGTTTGGATGCGATATTAGATATAGTAGGATATATATCTATATATAGCAATATATACATATTGGCATATGTATATATTGGATTGATGATTTCCCGCCTCGTATAGCGGATGAGACCCTATTGCGCCGTTAGTAAGCGGATTTATAAAACCTATATACCGCGATAATTCCGTACTGGAGCGGAATTGGTATTGTGCTGACGTTTTTGGATGCAGGGAAACAGGTTGGAGGAATCCGACTGGATTCCTCACCGTATTGATTATTTACAGATATGTTGATATATATTCTGTTATCATATGATGATATATGATATTTGACTGTTGTGATGGACTGATTGGTGTTGTTGCATCATCGGATTCAGTTTTGAAAAGTAAAAATAACGACTGTTATTTTAAAAGGGTTTTTAAAGTGATTTTTGAAAATATACGTTTTATGGGATTTTTGAATCGATTTATAAACGTGAAATTTTGAAGTTATAAAAGTTAAGATTTTTGTGAATTATGACCATAAGGTGATTTTTAAAATAAAAGTCGATTTATTTATAAAATGGTTTAAGTTGGGATTTTTGAATAACTGTAAACGATTGGTATAAAAAGATTTATAAAATTGATATTTTGTAAATCGAAATATTGGACTTATAAAACGAATTTTTATAAGTGTTAAAAAGAAGTATAAAAAGGATTTCATAAGTGAATGAAATAAATAGATTTATAACGTGAAGTTATAAAGTGAATAGATGTTGTAAAAATAAACGATTTATAAGTAATTTACTTATAAATTTGACTTTTGCACTTAGATGGGATATAAATAGAAATTGCAAAATGAAATGATTTTGTAAGTTGAAATCGTTATAAAGTACAAATGTGATTTATAAACGTTGTTTTATAAATCCGAAATCACTTATTCTTATAAGTGAATTTTTGAAGATTAATAAAATGAGATTATAAACCGGAGTTGTTATAGAAAATAGAAAATGGAATTTATAAACGTTGTTTTATAAATTCGGAAACAAATCGATTGAATTTGATAAATTAAATATAGAAGATTATCAAAGGAGATATATTCGCGATTTTGGATAGCGAATTATTATCAAAATAAAACGTGTAGAAAATAGTGAAATGTAAATAGTAAAGTATATTCACGATTTTGGATAGTGAATATATTGTTAAGTAAAATGAACTTGTTTTGGGAAAACGATATTACAGAAATGAAGTAATTGTTTTAAAAGATGTTTTAAAACGTGTTAAGTATCGAATACATAGATTTCAACAGTTCTTGTTGAAATAGACGTTTTCGAGAAATAAGGAAATGATGGACTATAACACTGTTGTTATAGTAAATGGTTTCCGAAAGGAAATGTTTTTATGTAGTATTGGGATTTATATACCTATCTAATTTTGAATCCCTATACTAGTGATTTTGAGTCGTCGTAACGATGTTTTACGTAACATTCGTTTTGACTCAAATAAAATGTGTTTAAAGAATGATTTCCTTAAAGAATGAAATGTATACTTAATATTGATTTAAGTATATCGAATATTTTCAAATGTTGAAAATAAATGATTTGTGAAATACTTATTATTAAATAAGTATGGAAACGCTTTTCCAATATGAAATGAACTGTTTTGAATTTTATCTTTTAAAGATAAAATGAAATGTGAATATTTGAAATTTGTTTTTCAAACGGTTAAGTGTGGAAATTATATATCTAGTAAAGATATTTTGGAAGATAAAATAATTTGGGAAAATTATTTGGAATCTGATGATGTTGCGCATCTTTATTGATAGTTAAATAACCGACTATCAATAATTACCTTTAGATAGGTATTTGTTGTGAATTGGATGAATTTGAATGCCACACTTATTTTTGAATTAACGCTCACTATTCGGGTTAACCGGGAAAGGACCATGGGGTCGTATAACCCATTCCGAATATGTGATACGTCGTATGAATCGCATTTGAAGACCGGTGTTGAAGACCGGATATTTTTGAAAACGGAAGGATTACCGTCGAGTTACTCTACATCGACTGATCTTCGATTTAGAGGTTTTATCACCCTTAGTGACGGGAAGTCCTGACGTGATTAGAAATTTATCCGGATATGCAAGGGCTTCGTGAGAAGTGCCTTCGGTTCTGTTCGATCCCGGAACAGACTTTTATGGATTGTGTGTCTGACGTTACAATTTGAGATATAAAGCTGATTTCTTTCAAATACATTTCTGTTGGTGGCGGAGAATTTATTCTCTTAGCTTAACACCCTTCTCTGAGACGTACGAGCTCAGAGGTTATGTAGTTGAAATTTATCAGCGATATATCCCAATTTGGTAACGTGGCATACTGAGTGTTGCTGTGAAATGATCAGTGTTTGATCATTTGTGATATGATCATTTGTTTGATCTTATATCTTTGTGATCATAGGTTGATCATTTTGTTTGACCCGAAGCAGGGCTTTTTGTAGAAAGCGTAGCTTTGTGGACGAGACTTTGTCGAGCCTCACACCCCGGAAATGGTCGAAACAGGAAGGATGCAGCAAGGTTCTAGGGAGTAGCGCCCCTTAGTGTATGTCATTCCTTCTGGATAAAGGTGGTATCATGGTATGGAGCCCAGATACTTAACCTCTGTGGTTACTGCATTATTATTATCTATGTGGTTTGTTGCGAATCGGGGATCCTCGGGAAGATCGGTGACGATCGGGGGATGGCATACGCGTGTCAGTAGTTACCTATTTTTGCAGAGGTAACCCGGCCTTGTGTTGGCAGAGATCTAACCGTAATGTTAGGTTATTTCTCGGGTCGTCTATTCCAGGGACGTACCCATCGTGGAAAAGGAAGTTCCTTAGCCTGACCATTTGTTGGAAATCCAAAGAAACAATACGTGACGTGTACGGTTTTAGTTGTATTACCTGCTATGGAATGTGGCGGTAACCTGCTATTGAACATAGTAGCTATAGTAGGCATACGATACTGGTCGTATGTTGGCTAAGATTAATATTATACTTTTGAAATATTTTCTACACTATGCACTAGTAATAATATCAAAAATGATTTGATTTTGCGTAGTAAGCATCTTTGATTATCATAAGAAGAAATCTCCTCCAATTCTGCGTTTGCATTGTGTGTGTGGTGGGAGGTCTTATGGTGGTTTCATTTTCCAAAAGCATTGCGAATTGACTTTAAAATTTTCTGCTATTTATTTTAAAGATAAACTGTTTTACGATCTCACACCAGTCACCATGACTGACTCGGAGTTTATTGTTCCCTTCTAAACTCTGGGTGCCCACCAATTTCCACACGGGCAGCCTAGAGTTATATTTTCAGGATATTCTGGATATTCTGGAGCTTTGGAGATAAGCTGGAGGACGAGACGTAGTATTTGTATCTGATAGTATTTATTCCGCTGTGTATTCTGTATGAGGACAAGTTTATATAACTGTCCATTGTTGTACTGAGTTGTATAGTGACTCTGATGATTGATGTATGTTATAAAATGATATAGTTCTTTGTTTAAAGATTATTCATTTATCTATTGTATATTGTTCCGCTGCGATATGTGAGATTCTGATATTGTTTTCTGTTTCTGCTCTTGTTCTGTTGTTGTTGTTCTTCTTTCTTTTTCTTCTATCTTCTTCTTCTACTTTTTTTTCTTTTTCTTTAAACCATAACTTTTCGAGTTTCCGGCATTCGATGGCTCAGCAGTCGATAAAGTGAGTGTCGATGTTGAATTTTCGAAAGTCGAAAATTTTCGGGATGTTACAAGTGGTATCAAAGCATATGGTTAAGCGACAACCCTGCTCTGTTGGGTGTTACTCATTAGAGATAGAGTCAGTAGTACTCTAGAATGAGTTGAGTGTAATAATAGATACGAGTGCGTATTTGTTAGTGAATATAAAATTGTTTTATATTGTGATGATTGGTTTGTTGAGTGGTATATGGATTCTGGTCGGTATTGTCCGTACAACTCTATCGATAGGGATCTCTAAACACTTGTATAGAACAATTCGGCACAATATTGTTTTAAGTAGGGTAAATGAGATAATTTTGCCCAAAACTATTTTTGTATAGAAAAGAAATGTTTTTCTATAAAGTACTATAGTATATGGTTGCATGGATGTTAGGAAGTAATAATAGTGAATTATCATCACTGAAATTGAATGAGAAATTGAAATCATAACTCCAAAGTTAAGAAATAAATTCACATGCAAAAGAATTTGAAGAATATAAATTATAAACGTGAATTGTAATTTGAAACGGAATTCCAGAGAAGTATTTGGTAATGTTTTGAAAGAAATTTGAAAATTTTTGGAGATTTGGGAAGTTTAAATCTTTTTGGAATTGAAATTGAATTTCGAAGGTTTTGACAAGTCTTTTGAAGGAATGAAAAGCTCTAAACTCTTTTCGGTCGCTGGAAAATAACTTCGAGGATGACCGCGGCATCATTGATGTTCATTTTCGGGTTTCCAAAAGAGGAATTGCTGCCAAATTGTTTTAAATGGAAGTTGTTTGAAAAATTTGGGTTTTTGTTTTAGAAAAATTCAAAGGATAAATTGAATTGTTTTCAAAATGGTTTTTGAAAGGGTGAAAAGACTCTGGAATACTATTTAAAATATCTATGGAATATTATGAAGTTGATAACTTGTAAAGTTTAAAGTTTAAAGTTTAAATAAAAATCCATTTAACGAATGAAATTTTAAATATGAATTGGAAGCATAAGGAAACGAATTCATATATGAATAAAATGGTAAATATGAATTGTAAATGTGATTTATAAATGAAAATGGAATTCCAGATAGATATTGGAAAATTTAAAATTCATTAATGAAATGAATTTGTAATATGAATATATAAGTGATTATATAAATCGAAATGAAAATAAGTTGATAACTTATAGGATATTTGAAATCTGTTTGAAATGAAAGTTCAAATTGAAACTTGAATTGTGAACAAAATAAAAGATTGTTAGTAAACGAAATTCGAGATAAATTGAATATGGAAATTGAAATTTAAAATGAAATTGAAAGTTGAGATTCATTTTGAAGTTGTAAGCATAGAATTGAATTGAATGAGAATAGATATATAACTTCAACAGTAAAGTAAAACTGTATAAGCAGTCTATATTGAAAATTTTTGTAATAGAATTTACAAAATGGTTTGAATATATGCAACTAGATATTATGGCTAGTAGGATATACAGGTGTATAAAGGGATTGGAAAATTTATTTCACAGATAAATTTGAATTGCTCGAAAAAGGTACGTATTTGAGTTTTAATATGAGTTTTTGATGATTTCTCTCTAGCCGCTTGGCTTTTTCTTTTTCTTTTTGAAATCTGAGAGTCCGTAGGGACGTTTTGTAGTCGTACCGTATTAGCCGCGCAAAGGAGACGCTGGCGAAATTTTTTGAAAATTCCGAGTGTTAGAAAATTTTTGAGAAATTTTGGAAGTTTAAAATTTGAATTTAAACTCGAATTTGAATTGAGAAGTTAAACAATGTTGTTTAGAACTTATAATTGAAGTTGGAAAACGAGTTGAATGATAACGAATCTTTATTAGAAAGATTTGTTTTGAAAATTTGATAAAACTATTTGAAGTTGAGAAAATAGTAGACGAGTTAAGGACCTTTCTTCCTAACTTGTAATTTCGAGGACGAAATTCTTTTAAGGGGGGAAGTCTGTAACGACCCTGAATTTTTGACATTTAAAATATGAATATTTAAGTGAGTTTAAATATTCGAATGATAATTTAAATTTGAAATTCAGATATTAGAATGAATTTGGCGATTAAATTATTGAATTTAATTATTGAAACTGGGTAAAAAATTTGAATCTTCAGTTTAAGCTGATTTAAAAATAATCTGAAGACTTTGAATTTTTATATTGATAGTTCTGAAGATAATAAAAGCGTCAGAATTGAAATTGAAACTGTTTTGTTCAGTTTTGAATTTAATCGTTCGAACCGATATTTAAAAATAGCGTTCCGAGGCACAGTCTCGGAATTCGACGAAACCAGTTCCATTGGATCCGTAATAGTTTGTTATTATCGGATTTCAATTTTCGTGATGTTTGGAGTGATCGTTTGGCCGTACGATAGGCAAACGCACTGAAATTTATATCGAAATTTAATTTAATAACTGGTCCAAAAAGCTATCTTCTCCATACGATCGAATTTGGACCCGAAAACTTTTCCATTGTGTTCGGGATAGGCGTATAACATTATAATTGCCTGGCGGCACGCCTCGATAGGAGGTCAAGATTTTGAGTTGTATTTATCGGAACGACTTGAATTTGGATTTAAATTGAATATATATCTATACAGTCAACTTCAGCTGAAATATTTCACATCATCGTTTTTCCTTCACTTCAAAGTACTGTAGCTCGTCTGTCACACGCTACATTCTTTTCAAACATCACGTCTGTTCCCTACCCTTCAGAACGAAATCAAACGAGAGAAAATAAAACAAACTATCTCGCGTTCAAAGAAAAAAAATGGCTGAGCTCTTCAGTTCTAAAAAGTTCAAAATCAAAATAAATGGTCGTTTTCTTTCCAAATAAATTCGATGCCGAGCTAATCATAGAGGAAGTCGTGTATTTCTTCCCTTCCTTCCTCCGTTCTCCAAGTTTTCGAATCTGGTTCGTTCGCGAGAAGAGTGCGGCAGTTCGACCTAGGGTTCATCGAGAGCACGAGCGAGCGGCGCTCGCGTACGCGAGTATTTGGAGGGTCGCGATTCAAATCACGTCGAGGACGAGAGGTCGAAGCAGCAGCCAGGGGAGGCTCGCGCGCGCACTCGCGTAGGGATGGGTTCTGTTGGGAATGGAGGTGTGCGAGGGTGTTCTTGTTGAGGCGATTCGAAACGGCGAAGCCAGGATTTGACGCGTGCGTTGGGGCTGAAGTTCAGATCGAAGCTAAGAACAGAGGTCGCGAGTGGATGGGTTCACAGGGAAAGCATGGTAGGGTTGGGGCTCCGTTCGAGTTCGACAGTGGTCAAGTGAAGGCTTGGAGAAGCTCGAAACTCGAGGCTCGACGGCAGCAGTTTTGGGATTGTGGAGTGGTGGAGCTCGCAAGCATGATTTGGGGTACTCGATGGTTTCGCCGATCCAAATCTTGCTTGGGTTCGTGGCAGCGAGTTATCAGTGAGGTATTCCATTTTAATCTAGTTAATAAATGTTATACGCAGTTACAGTAAAGAAAGTTTGTTTAAAACTAAATGTTTAGTTGAATTAACATTTTAGTTTCAATGAAAAATATTTTTTTGCTTTTGTTTTAACAGCATATTGTGAATTTAAAATTTTTATTAAACTGCAAATGGCTATATTTATAGTTAAGTTGAAAAGAAAAAAATGATGATGAAATAAGAATAAAATTTTTTGTCGAATTAAAATCTTTAAATGGCAAATTGAATTGTTCGATTTAATTCGAATATTGATATATTGTATAAATTATTTATACAAGGTTGAAACCGGGAAGAAATGGTAAAAATGAAAGTGGATTGCAAAATAAAAGCTAAGGTGAGATCTTCTCACTCAAATGAAAGTGGATTTCCTTTTACAGTTATTGATTGATTGATTGACTGTTTGGATGCGATATTAGATATAGTAGGATATATATCTATATATAGCAATATATACATATTGGCATATGTATATATTGGATTGATGATTTCCCGCCTCGTATAGCGGATGAGACCCTATTGCGCCGTTAGTAAGCGGATTTATAAAACCTATATACCGCGATAATTCCGTACTGGAGCGGAATTGGTATTGTGCTGACGTTTTTGGATGCAGGGAAACAGGTTGGAGGAATCCGACTGGATTCCTCACCGTATTGATTATTTACAGATATGTTGATATATATTCTGTTATCATATGATGATATATGATATTTGACTGTTGTGATGGACTGATTGGTGTTGTTGCATCATCGGATTCAGTTTTGAAAAGTAAAAATAACGACTGTTATTTTAAAAGGGTTTTTAAAGTGATTTTTGAAAATATACGTTTTATGGGATTTTT
The DNA here is from genome assembly GCA_030737815.1 of Allium fistulosum. Classification (NCBI taxonomy): domain Eukaryota; kingdom Viridiplantae; phylum Streptophyta; class Magnoliopsida; order Asparagales; family Amaryllidaceae; genus Allium; species Allium fistulosum. The sequence continues at coordinate 1,329,739,975 of CM060902.1, read as the reverse complement.
GAATCGATTTATAAACGTGAAATTTTGAAGTTATAAAAGTTAAGATTTTTGTGAATTATGACCATAAGGTGATTTTTAAAATAAAAGTCGATTTATTTATAAAATGGTTTAAGTTGGGATTTTTGAATAACTGTAAACGATTGGTATAAAAAGATTTATAAAATTGATATTTTGTAAATCGAAATATTGGACTTATAAAACGAATTTTTATAAGTGTTAAAAAGAAGTATAAAAAGGATTTCATAAGTGAATGAAATAAATAGATTTATAACGTGAAGTTATAAAGTGAATAGATGTTGTAAAAATAAACGATTTATAAGTAATTTACTTATAAATTTGACTTTTGCACTTAGATGGGATATAAATAGAAATTGCAAAATGAAATGATTTTGTAAGTTGAAATCGTTATAAAGTACAAATGTGATTTATAAACGTTGTTTTATAAATCCGAAATCACTTATTCTTATAAGTGAATTTTTGAAGATTAATAAAATGAGATTATAAACCGGAGTTGTTATAGAAAATAGAAAATGGAATTTATAAACGTTGTTTTATAAATTCGGAAACAAATCGATTGAATTTGATAAATTAAATATAGAAGATTATCAAAGGAGATATATTCGCGATTTTGGATAGCGAATTATTATCAAAATAAAACGTGTAGAAAATAGTGAAATGTAAATAGTAAAGTATATTCACGATTTTGGATAGTGAATATATTGTTAAGTAAAATGAACTTGTTTTGGGAAAACGATATTACAGAAATGAAGTAATTGTTTTAAAAGATGTTTTAAAACGTGTTAAGTATCGAATACATAGATTTCAACAGTTCTTGTTGAAATAGACGTTTTCAAGAAATAAGGAAATGATGGACTATAACACTGTTGTTATAGTAAATGGTTTCCGAAAGGAAATGTTTTTATGTAGTATTGGGATTTATATACCTATCTAATTTTGAATCCCTATACTAGTGATTTTGAGTCGTCGTAACGATGTTTTACGTAACATTCGTTTTGACTCAAATAAAATGTGTTTAAAGAATGATTTCCTTAAAGAATGAAATGTATACTTAATATTGATTTAAGTATATCGAATATTTTCAAATGTTGAAAATAAATGATTTGTGAAATACTTATTATTAAATAAGTATGGAAACGCTTTTCCAATATGAAATGAACTGTTTTGAATTTTATCTTTTAAAGATAAAATGAAATGTGAATATTTGAAATTTGTTTTTCAAACGGTTAAGTGTGGAAATTATATATCTAGTAAAGATATTTTGGAAGATAAAATAATTTGGGAAAATTATTTGGAATCTGATGATGTTGCGCATCTTTATTGATAGTTAAATAACCGACTATCAATAATTACCTTTAGATAGGTATTTGTTGTGAATTGGATGAATTTGAATGCCACACTTATTTTTGAATTAACGCTCACTATTCGGGTTAACCGGGAAAGGACCATGGGGTCGTATAACCCATTCCGAATATGTGATACGTCGTATGAATCGCATTTGAAGACCGGTGTTGAAGACCGGATATTTTTGAAAACGGAAGGATTACCGTCGAGTTACTCTACATCGACTGATCTTCGATTTAGAGGTTTTATCACCCTTAGTGACGGGAAGTCCTGACGTGATTAGAAATTTATCCGGATATGCAAGGGCTTCGTGAGAAGTGCCTTCGGTTCTGTTCGATCCCGGAACAGACTTTTATGGATTGTGTGTCTGACGTTACAATTTGAGATATAAAGCTGATTTCTTTCAAATACATTTCTGTTGGTGGCGGAGAATTTATTCTCTTAGCTTAACACCCTTCTCTAAGACGTACGAGCTCAGAGGTTATGTAGTTGAAATTTATCAGCGATATATCCCAATTTGGTAACGTGGCATACTGAGTGTTGCTGTGAAATGATCAGTGTTTGATCATTTGTGATATGATCATTTGTTTGATCTTATATCTTTGTGATCATAGGTTGATCATTTTGTTTGACCCGAAGCAGGGCTTTTTGTAGAAAGCGTAGCTTTGTGGACGAGACTTTGTCGAGCCTCACACCCCGGAAATGGTCGAAACAGGAAGGATGCAGCAAGGTTCTAGGGAGTAGCGCCCCTTAGTGTATGTCATTCCTTCTGGATAAAGGTGGTATCATGGTATGGAGCCCAGATACTTAACCTCTGTGGTTACTGCATTATTATTATCTATGTGGTTTGTTGCGAATCGGGGATCCTCGGGAAGATCGGTGACGATCGGGGGATGGCATACGCGTGTCAGTAGTTACCTATTTTTGCAGAGGTAACCCGGCCTTGTGTTGGCAGAGATCTAACCGTAATGTTAGGTTATTTCTCGGGTCGTCTATTCCAGGGACGTACCCATCGTGGAAAAGGAAGTTCCTTAGCCTGACCATTTGTTGGAAATCCAAAGAAACAATACGTGACGTGTACGGTTTTAGTTGTATTACCTGCTATGGAATGTGGCGGTAACCTGCTATTGAACATAGTAGCTATAGTAGGCATACGATACTGGTCGTATGTTGGCTAAGATTAATATTATACTTTTGAAATATTTTCTACACTATGCACTAGTAATAATATCAAAAATGATTTGATTTTGCGTAGTAAGCATCTTTGATTATCATAAGAAGAAATCTCCTCCAATTCTGCGTTTGCATTGTGTGTGTGGTGGGAGGTCTTATGGTGGTTTCATTTTCCAAAAGCATTGCGAATTGACTTTAAAATTTTCTGCTATTTATTTTAAAGATAAACTGTTTTACGATCTCACACCAGTCACCATGACTGACTCGGAGTTTATTGTTCCCTTCTAAACTCTGGGTGCCCACCAATTTCCACACGGGCAGCCTAGAGTTATATTTTCAGGATATTCTGGATATTCTGGAGCTTTGGAGATAAGCTGGAGGACGAGACGTAGTATTTGTATCTGATAGTATTTATTCCGCTGTGTATTCTGTATGAGGACAAGTTTATATAACTGTCCATTGTTGTACTGAGTTGTATAGTGACTCTGATGATTGATGTATGTTATAAAATGATATAGTTCTTTGTTTAAAGATTATTCATTTATCTATTGTATATTGTTCCGCTGCGATATGTGAGATTCTGATATTGTTTTCTGTTTCTGCTCTTGTTCTGTTGTTGTTGTTCTTCTTTCTTTTTCTTCTATCTTCTTCTTCTACTTTTTTTTCTTTTTCTTTAAACCATAACTTTTCGAGTTTCCGGCATTCGATGGCTCAGCAGTCGATAAAGTAAGTGTCGATGTTGAATTTTCGAAAGTCGAAAATTTTCGGGATGTTACAGTACCTGTTATATAAGCATTTTTGGAGTGAATATATGGAATCACATTTACAGAACTAACAAAAAACAAAACTCATGCTACCCAAAACCATTTCACAAACATGCAGCGATGGCCCAAGTTTCATAGCATATGAACTAGACCCAAATTTGCCTAATAATGACTTGGGTTTAATGCCAGAAGTGAATTACAGAGAATTTTTTTGGCAACCAGGCAACATATATATTAAATGCGTGAGTTTCAAACTCACCTGTCTTTACTCTACAACAGCTAGCAACTCAATTTAAAAGGGTGCAGAAGTTTAAACAATATCAGCCATTATTTCTTGACTAACAGCCTCACTATTGTTCAGCTATGTTAAATGAAAAATGTAAAAATGTGTTGAGATATAACTCAGCAAAATTGTGACGGTTCACTTTGTATTAAACATGTGGCAGCAAGTTATAAATTTGCTTATACGTGCAAGAAAATGCAGCACACTCTCCCGTTCACGAAGTTAAGCATTCACTGACTTTGCAACATATTATTTTCTTCAAATTTTAATAAAATAGTACCTGTTGCAATTACTTCGTCCTTGAAGTTCAGGATTTCACATCTTTGGTCGATTAACTGATTGTTCGGAGTGGCAAACTGAGAAGATGCGATTTCACTGCCTACTTGACGATTATCTTGGGCTATGCTGAGAAGACGCTCCAGTTTATCATCCATATTGTCCAGCTTCATCAATTTTTGCTCCACATTTTGCAGTCGCTGCTCATATATTCCTTGGGCCTGTTTGAGCCATTTGCATGGAATGGCAGCACTCTTAACTTGGCTAGGAGCTATATTGGTCCCAATACTTCGGCTCCTGGCCTTTACATCTTTACCAAACACTGATATAAAGACGGCTTCATCACCACCACTCGTCGTTTCCTTTTCTTTTTCAATTTTGTGCTAAAAAGTAAATACATATATATTAATAATGAAAATTTAATTTAGAGGCGTTGTTATTTGTTTAACTTACAAAGTAGGAAGTTGTCGCATCTGACGTGCTGCCATCTTTTTTCTTATGCGTTTCTCCCATACTTGAAGACGTGATACTTCTGTTCCCGGACTACTTGAATCGACCTGCATACAATGACCTAAAATTATATTTGGAACTAACGGTATATGCAATGTGATGCACCAATTCAATGACACATACCATTTCTTGAGTAATCATAGCGTGACTCTTACGTCCCGAATGATGACCATATTCGAGCATTGATCTATTTTGTTTGCCTCGCTTCCTTTTTTCTTTCGCCTCGGGTTTTGATTCGTTTCTTATGAACTCATCCCAATCATCTTGAGCAATTTTCGGTGGACAATTTCTCATTCTTTCTTCGTCAGTGATGAAATGGTCATAATGATTCTTGCGCAAATCATTCTTGTGTCTCCTAAAAGCCTCGGATATTTTTTTCATAATAAGGTCCTTTGATAGAGGATCGAGCTCATAATATTTCTGCATAACAAAAAATGCATGTAAACCATTTTTTATTTCTGTATTGAAAGCAGTATAAATGAACGGAGCTCATTATTACCTCCAATTGATTCCACACGTCTTCCTTGTAATTTGGCGGAACTTTTTTCCAACTTGGATATGAGATTGGCACATGATTTCTTACTAGTTTACCAATCTTCGTAGCGACCTTTGAACCATTTTTTCCGACTGGAGAACCGTAGTTGTCTATATCAATTTTCTCCCGTTTTAAAGTGGATGATTGGGAAGTTGTATCATTTGACGGTGGTGTGGCATCTTGTGACATTATGTCCTGCAAAGTCTCAAATCCTAAAATAATCCCAACAACATTATGACGTACAGTTCTTCCCCTTCCAGCCCATCCCTGTGATGCCCGATTTATGTTGGCCACCTTATTGCATGGAGCCCCCTCCATAACAAGATCAAATGCCCTATATGTCTTAATAAAATTTGCTCCAAGCGATCATAGTTAAGCTGCTGTACATCTGATATATGAACCAACGTCCCCTTATTGATTTGTATGATCCCACCAACTTCTCACCACATTACGATTTTTGTCAGTTTGACTGACAATAATCGTAATGTGATGAGAAACTGATGGGATCAGACAAATCAGAAGGGCACGTTGTTTACTATATCAGATGTACAGCAGCTTACCAGTAATCGCTTGGAGCAATTTTATTAAGTCATATAATGAATTTGATCTTGTTATGGAGGGAAGTCCATGCAATAATGTGGCTAACATCAATCGGGGATCATAGGGATGGGCGGGAAGGGGAACATTCACTTTAATGCGGCAGTGATAAAGTCTTCCTGCATCACCAGAATTTTAAACTTAAGCGGATTCAAAACAATATCTAAAATACTGACTGAAATAAAGGATGCAAATACAAAAATATATTACCTTAGCACTGTTGAACTAAAGGGTGCAAATACAATATCTTGAACTGCCTGTCTACCTACAAACACAAAGAAAGAAAGAATAGTCAAGCTGATCATATGTATGTATGTGTACATGTGTGTATGTATGTGATCATATGTAAGTACCTACAACTACAAACACAAAATGAACTCTTGCAATATATCCATCCTTATGGATCCATCAGGATATTATAATGACACTAATAAAAAATATAATGCATCTATTACTATCATTCACGCTATATTTTACATTTTACACCATTTTAAATAAATATTTTGTTAAGGTACAATAACTGCTCTGAAATACAAAGTTAACATATGCATTTGATAAGATCTTCTAATTTTTCATTGTCTTCAAAAGCTGATTGATAACCGGTGGGAAACTCAGTGTCATCCACATTTATGGTCAACCGTTTTGGTGTATGCAAAACCACAAACCATCCGTTATTTTTTAAATCTTTTGAGTAGAACACTTGACTCGCTTCCGATGCAAGAATAAATGGCTCATCATTCACGCTATCTTTATTCTTCAATTTTCCCAAGTTAACTGTGATCAAGCTTGAAACAGAATCTATTTTACAACCATTGATCTTATCTTCGACCTTTACCCAATCACAATAAAAAACTGTTTGTTTGAAGTCAATGTAATCCAACTCAATTATCTGTTGAATGACTCCGTAATAAGTTGTTTCTGCTTCCTTAAAATTTTTATCCTTCCCACTCGCTCTAAATTGTGTAATTGCTCTCATGCATACACCACTATCCTGTGTTAGCTTTCGCTCTTCATAACTCTTCGGAGAAAATAAAAACCCATTCACTTGGTACTTCATATAACTACGGGCATCAAACTTCGGCCCGTTAACTAACCGCCAAAGAGTTGAGTCAAAATCGATGGTCTTCAACAACTACAACAAACACAATAAGTAAAAAAACATTGTCAAGGAGGTGTATGGTCAACTTGAAAATACGTTAAATATTTAATACATATACCTCCTCACGTAACCAAAAAGTGAAATTTTTAATAGCTTCCCCAGATGTACCCCCGCCTCGAGTTTGAGATTTGGTGCTTTGAACATAGGAGTTATACCTCCTACGAAAAACACACAATAAATACTATATATATGAATTGATTTACAATAATAAGAATTCAGAACAAATTCATGAATTTACTTCTTCCATTCATCCAATCCGTCGTATTTATCAAGGACCCATTTACGCACTTGTTGAAATTGCACTTGAGTTAACGTTATATCTTTACCATTATCTAGTGCTATTTCATCAGCAAACTCATCATCCTCGTCTAAAAACGCTTCACGGGTATGTTTATGAGTGCCAGCACCTCCTTTTGGCATATACTCCATGCAGTAAAGACTAGCTTCTTGTACAATATATCCTTCTGCAATACACCCTTCAATATATATTTTGTTGCGCACATATCCTTTATATGTTTTCATCAACCTATGAAGATGAATAATTGTAAAATGTAGACATCAATACCTATTTAAATCGAATAATTATGTACATAACTAAAATTAGTAATTTACCGTTCAAATGGGTACTTCCACCTATATCTAACAGGACCAGAAATCAATGCTTCATCGGCTAAATGAACCATAAGGTGAATACTGATATCAAAAAATGCAGACGGAAAATGTTTTTCAATAACACACATTGCTTCTACCAAACTAGCCTTTGCTTTTAGAAGATGTTCCCTGTTGATCACCTTTGAGCACAAAATGTTATAAAAGAGACTAATGCGGTGAATAGCATTCCGTAGATCCTTATGTTGCGGAAAACAATGCTGAAGTAATACCGGAAGTAAATGTTGCATTATGACGTGGTAATCATGTGACTTCATATTTTTTAGTTCAGGAGGGTTGATGCTCACATTGTTATGGAAGTTCGAAGAGAATTTGCTCGGCACTTTCAAATTTTTCAAAACGGTGCAAAACCGTATCTTTTCTTCTTTGCTCAAAGTGAAAGTCGCATTTGGTATGGTTACTTTACTTGTTTCAGGATCTTCTATCACCCACAACTTTTGTTTTATACCCATGATTTTCAAATCCTTCCGTGCATTGATCCCATCTTTTGACATGTCTTTATGGTTCATAATTGTGTTGATCAAATGTTTCGTGACATTCATCTCCGTATGCATAACATCAATATTATGTCGGGTCAAATTTTTTTTCCAATATGGCAAATCAAAGAACTTCGACCTCCTATACCATGCAGGAACTTCTTCATCGATTGTCTTTTTCCGTTTTCGACCAATTTCCGGTATGTTTTTACCAACTTTCATTTTTATATTCGCTACCTTTTTTCAACTTGATAACCAGTCAGTGGTTTTGGAGGACGCTTAAGTTCTTGCTCGTTGTTGAAATTTGTCTTATCGTATCGAAACTTGTGTCCGGACGGAAGAAATCTATGATGTCCCATGTAACAAATCTTCTTACTTTCAGGGAGATAAACAGATGTAGTTTCTTCTCCACAAAGAGGACATGCAAAGTAGCCGTGAGTTGTACATCCCGATAAAGTCCCAAGAGCGGGATGATCATGGATTGCCCACAACACTCTAGCTCTCATTATGAACTCAGATTTCATAAATGAATCAATGTAACGACTCCTTCCCATAACTGCTTTAACTCGTCTATCAAAGGTTCTAAATAAACATCAATATCCTTCCCCGGTTGTTTTGGCCCAGAAATCAACAGTGTTAACATTGAGAACTCTCTTTTCATGCACAAAGATGGAGGAAGGTTATATGGTACTACAATTACTGGCCAACAGCTGTAAGGGTTAGTTAAAGAAGCATTCGGACAGAAGCCATCTGTTGCTATTCCAAGCGTGATATTTCGTGGTTCAGCAGCAAACGAAGAATCAAAAGAATCTGTAGTTTTCCATTGAGAAGTATCACGCGGATGACGCATTACGGTTGTACCGGACTTGGCATGACCATGCCAGGTCATCGCTTCTGCTATCCATGGTACAGTATACAGTCTTCTCAATCTAGAAATTAAAGGAAAATGTCTTAAGGTCTTTTGAGGTACTGTGGTAGCTTTTCTCTCTTCGTCGAATGATGTCTTGTATCTTGGTGCGTTTCAATTTGTACATGAAACTTTGTTCGCATTATCTTTCCAGTACAAGATGCAGTCATTAATGCATGCATCATAAGTTATGTAATTCATCCCAACTTGCTTAATGATCTTCTTCACGTCGGGGTACTTTGAAGGTAGCGTGTTACCTTCGGGGAGTAACTCCTTTATGAATTCGAGTACTGCAGTCACACCATTGTCTGAAAAGCCGTATTGGGTCTTCAAGCTATTCAGTTTCACAATGGAATACAACTTTGTAATCTCTTTTGGACAAGAAGGATACAATGGCTCTGTTGCAGTTGCACTATCAAAAAATGATTTATCCGTAAACTGCTCACCAATATTAGCATTATCATGAAACTGACTTGTAGGTTGAAAATGATGGAATCTATCTGCATCATTGATCAAATCCTCCATCCTAATATGTTCGGAGTCATCAGTATTTGTGGCATGACTAACCGGTTGTTGTTTTGGCTTCTCCGGTATTCTTTCCCCGTGAAAACACCACACGGTATATGATTGAACAATACCATATCTAAGCAAATGAAAATGAATGTCATTTAATTTGAATGTATCTTCATTTTTGCACCGCGTGCAAGGGCACGAATACTTTTCCTTATTGCCACCGTTTTCAGCAACAAATTTAACGAAATTTCTCACACCTTCCACATATTCTGTATTTCTTCGATTAGATTGATTCATCCATTGTTTGTCTATACTAAAAGACATACTGAAAGAAAATAACAAGAGCTAATAATAAATCATGGGTAACAATATCTTATGGCTTTCCACCAAGTTCAACTCTGATATTAACTAAACAGATGAATATTCTTTTGATTTCACTTGAAATTTAACATTAGCATCAAACTGTTTCCAAAAAATTTGTCATTACAACGGCGCCATTTTGTAGCACCAGAGTAATGTCTATGCATTACCCCTCTCCTGATACTTGGTTTGTGCCATTAACAACAATTTTATCCACTTACTAAATATGGTCTCATATTTAGTAAAACAAAATTCATTGCAACAACTTATACCCTAGCAGTCACTATAAGCAACTATGTCTAACTAGCATGCAGTACAGTACAGTACATTACAATTTGTAAAACAAATCATATATAAATGTAAAAAGATCATCCCTTGCATAACCAATTGTTTCTTGGTTCTCTAACACTGTACACTTAAAACATCAAATATGTATTCTGATGGTTCAGATTAGAAGGTGCATCTCTACTTTGGCAAACTATTGAAGAGTAGTAGATATTTGTCATTTTTTTCTTTAATCAACCAAAATTTCAGAACTGGAGGAAGTAGGTCATTTTAGTGCCTCCCCCAAAATTTCAGCTTTATTCTTCCATAAAATGCAAGCGTAATGACGGTAAGCAACTCGTCTAAACTTATAGCAAGCTTTTGATTGCTCGATCGATTTGCAGGTATGGTATGTTGTAGTAAATTTTCAATTTGTTTACGATTTTGTGATTTCTACTGTACAATAAGCGATTGCCAATCATCTGCATGTGGATTTTTTAATAATGTAATTTTTAGCTTAGTCATTTATTCAATTCTGACAAATCAATGTGGTGCTATTAATTTGACTAGTTGAAGTTTATTATATGTGAAGCTTGAATTTTTGTGTTGTGCGCAAGCAAGGTTAAACATAATTTAAGCACAGTATAAATCATGAGAAATCATTACATATGGTGAACCTATTACATGTATGGCTATTATTCTAAGTTGTCTATGATATGAGAAACCATTATATGAGTCGAGATAGAGGTAGGAAAAAAGCGGCTAGCTTTATTGGTTCCGTGTTCACCCTATTTTTCTAATTTTCGACCTATATATGGTAGACCCTTTTTTTTAACGGTATAACATCTGCAGTTGATATATTTTGAGTTCACTTCAATTCTGAGGAGTGACATATGAAGACATGGTAAGTAGAAATGACCTTCACGACCATTTTGGTTGTGCAGTTGATGGTCTGGTTTACACATGGTTCAGTGGAAATAGTAAAAAAGGCAGAAGGGGATCTTTTCAAGTTGCAGAAAAAATGAACTAAATGTTTGCAGGTAGACATACACACACTGTAGGAAAAATAGTACATCAATGTAAGTATCAGTTCCTAAATAATTATTAGTTTTTTAGCTTCAGCTTTCAAATTTCAATTCCTAAACGATTATTTACAGAAAACTACTTGTTTATAACTAAATACTAATAAGTTATTAGCTTCAGGCGTTTTCAAGGTTAATGAAATCTAAAGCAGTAAAAGGGCGACTCAATTTTAGAAAATTAGACAACTCAAAACAAGAAATTCGCATACTTAATTAGCAGTGGCAGTATAGAGACTGTAGCAGGACTTCAAATCAGCAGTAGAAAATATCGCGTAGGAGGCAAGCTTGAGCCAACGATGGCTGATGGAATAGCCGAGTATGCTGCGATGATTATTTAGAAAGCGTTGATTTTTGAAACCCTAGTTTTTTTGGGTTCGAGCAGATCGCCAACATGGAGATTGCTATTGAGCTGTAACTGTGAAGTAAAACAGATTTTGGGTGTCGCCCGGCTCAGTTGGTTGCCCCATCCCAGGGGCTTGGTGGGCTTGCCACTGGGCCGGCTAAAAGATTGGGACGGTTAATAACCGTTGCTAATTAGCCACGGTTGAAAACCATTGCTAATTGGAATGAAGCGCGCCAAAAATTATGGCGCGAAAGGATGAAATTCACCGCCATCATTTGTCTCCAAAGAAGCTACGGTTAATAACCGTTCCCAATTAGCAACAAGAAAAACCCATTGCTAACTGAACCAAGACGGTTATTAACCGTTGCTAAATGGCAACGGTTATTAACCGTTGCCAAATGCGCGGATGGTTAGTTGCAAATCTCAGTATTTGGTGTAGTGACAATAGATCAAAGATCATCCAAAACATCCATAATAAAGTCATGACAGATCCAAAAACATCCAAAGAACATTGATAAAACCATATTCAACAAAACTAAAAATAAGCAAATAACAAACATTAAAATGGGCTGCCTCATCTCAGATCTTAATGCCATGAATTTGGTGAGGTTACTCACCTAAATATCTCCTTCTAGTTAATCCAGAAAATCCCTGAGTATTATTTTCTCCTTCTCCTCTAGATGTTTTCTTTCTTATTTTAAGTATCTCGGGTAAACTGATTCCTCTGGCTACAACTACTCATTTATAAGCATTTTACTAGGGTTTTATCAAACAAAATTTCATTTTTGTCCTGACCAATATCATGCGTTTTGCATTTATATTTTAACATTCCCATTTTCAGTTACCCCGGCCATATTTCTTTTATTAAAGGCAGCATTTTCTTTTTCCTACTTTTCAGAAAATGTCCAGTCTACCTAAATCATGTTAAAGGTGTGACCAAGCACATTAGTTTATTTATGGGAATCCCTATTTTTCTATTTTTGCCCATACATAATGTACTTACTTATTTTATATTTCATGCTATTTTAATGTTATCATTATTTTCTGCTCAGTTTCAATATATTTCTTCTCACAGAAAATGTACATATGTATAGGTAAATAAACATTTATTTTATTTAATTTCCCCCCTGTTTCATAGAAAATATGTTTAAGCACATATTTCATTTTTTTTAACTTGAGTTATGCTTCAGTTACATTCCAATGCCTTAAATAAAGAATTTAATCCTTTATTTTTAAATATTTAATTTGATCAATGATTCATATTTCAAGATCATATCTGAAATGCTTCCTCCCTTTGTTTATTTATTTTATTATCATCATTATATTATTATTATTTTCAGAAATTTTTTAAATCTCTTCCTTGTGCCATTTCCAGTGTGCATGTGCACACATATCTCTGCACATCATTCAATTCAGAAACTCCCTCAACATTTGATCCAATATATATATATATATATATATATATTTTTAAACTGAATTGTTTTTAATTTTTCCCTCAAAATTTTTGGGGCATTTCATTCACCCCTCCTTTTAGAAATTGTGTCCTCACAATTTTTTTTTTCTTAGTACTTGTAACAAGCATTCACTGACTTTAGAAAAAGGTATTAAGCATATGCATAAACAAACATATTCAATCATATCAACCTTGCATATTAAATTTTCCAGAAATTAAAAATTACCTTTAATTTGCAAAAGCTTAGGGTAATCCATCCTAATCTTATCTTCTAGCTCCCATGTACAATCATTAGGATCAACACTCCATTGGACCTTCACTAGTTTCAAAGTTTTGCTCCTCAATTTCTTTTCTTCTTTAGCTAAAATCCCCACTGGTTCCTTTTCATAAACCATGTTAGGATTTATTTGAATTTGGGTAGGCTTTTTCAGAATTTCTTCTTTATCATGTACCCACCTCCTAAGTTGTGACACATGAAAAACATTATGCATTGCTTTCATCTTCTCTGGTAATTCCAATTTGTATGCTAAAGAACCTACTCTTTCCAGAATTTTATAGGGTCCAACATACCTTGGTGTGAGTTTACCTTGTTTACCATATCTCAAGACTTTCTTCATAGGTGAAATCTTGATGAAAACAAAGTCTCCCACTTCATATTCCACCTGCTTTCTCTTCCTATCTGCAAATTTCTTTTGTCTATATTGTGCTGCTGCTATTCTTTTTCTTATTAACCCAATTTTCTCTGTAATTTCTTTTACATAATCAGGTCCTAGAACAACTCTTTCTCCAGTCTCTACCCAGCATATAGGTGATAAACATGGCTTGCCATATAAGGCTTCAAATGGTGCCATCCCTATGGTGCTTTGATAACTGTTATTGTATGTGAATTCAGCTAAATGGAGGTGGTCTTCCCAGTTGCCTCCAAAGTCCAGTGCACATGCTCTCAACAAGTCCTCTAAGACTTTGTTCACCACCTCAGTTTGTCCATCTGATTGTGGATGGTAGGCAGTGCTTAAGCACAATTCACTCCCCATGGCCTCTTGAAAACTTTTCCAAAACCTTGAGGTGAAGATGGTATCCCTATCACTCACAATGGTTTTAGGAATGCCATGCAATCTTACCACCTCTTTCATGAATATTTGAGCCAATTTTGGAGCATTTCTTTCTGATTTAACTGGGACAAAATGTGCTACTTTAGTTAGCCTATCCACTATTACCCATATACTTGTGTTTCCTCTCTTAGATCTAGGCAGACCATCTATGAAATCCATAGATATATCCTCCCACTTCCACTGTGGTATGCTAAGGGGTTGCAACAGTCCTGATGGCCTTTGTGTCTCTGCCTTGACTTGTTGGCAAGTCATACACTTTGCAACATGTTTGGCCACATCTGACTTCATTCCCTTCCACCAAAGATTTCTTTTCAAATTTTGATACATCTTGGTGCTTCCTGGGTGTATGGAGTACTTACTCCTATGGTATTCATTTAATATTTCCTCCTTCAATTCTATGTTTTCTGGAACACATATCCTATTCTTGTTCCTTAAATAACCATCTTTATCAACTTGATAATTTATTACTTCTTCCCCTTTTAATAAGAGCATTTTCTTTTCTAATAGGTTTAAGTCTTGTTCCTGTATTTTCCCAACCTTTAGAAGTAAATTTGATTGCAGAGATACCATACTCAATTTCCCTTTACTTTCATCTTCTTCAATGGGTACCATTTGTACCTCACTGTTTGCCTCAATTTCCAAATCAGTAAGTATAGACAGATCCTTAAACTCTTCCATCATCAACATGGCTACTTTAGCATGTTGTCTACTCAAGGCATCTGCAACTTTATTTGCCTTACCTGGTGTATAAAGTATATCTAGATCATAGGCAGCTAGGAACTCCACCCATCTATGTTGCCTCATGTTCAAATCTTTTTGTGAGAATAAATATTTCAGTGCCTTATGATCAGTGTACAAAATAAATTTGGCACCTAACAAATAATGTCTCCAAAGTTTCAAAGCATACACAACTGCTGCTAGTTCAAGATCATGGGTTGCATATCTTGTTTCATGTGGCTTTAATTGCCTAGATGCATAGGCTATCACCTGGTCTTGCTGCATCAACACAGCCCCTAGCCCAGAGCCACTTGCATCAGTATACACAATTAAGTTTTCATTTCCCTCTGGCACCCTCAATACTGGTGCATTAATTAGAGCTTCTTTTATTTTGATAAAAGATTGCTCACATTTTTCTGTCCATACAAAGGCTTGGTTCTTTCTAGTTAAATTGGTAAGTGGTGATGATATTTTTGAAAAATCTTTAACAAATCTCCTATAATATCCTGCCATCCCCATAAATGACCTCATCTCACTTACTGTGCTAGGCCTTTTCCATGCTTGGATAGCTACTACCTTATTGGGGTTTACTGAAATTCCTTTGGCAGAGATAACATGACCAAGAAAATGTACTTCTTCTTTCCAAAATGCACATTTTGAAAATTTTGCCTTTAAATCATTTTCTCTTAATCTTGACAAAACTAAATGCAAATGATTTTTATGCTCTTCCACTGTTTTGGAATAAATCAAAATGTCATCAGTAAAAATCAGTACAAACTTGTCTAAATAATCTCTGAATATTCTATTCATCAAATCTACAAAATATGAAGGAGCATTTGTCAAGCCAAATGGCATAACCATAAATTCATATAAGCCATATCTAGTGTTAAATGCAGTATACTTAACACTTGAGTCTTCAACCTTCATTTGATGAAATCCTGATGCTAAGTCTAATCTAGAAAATATTTTAGCTTCACTGAGTTGATCAAAGAGATCATCTATTCTAGGCAATGGGTATTTGTTTTTTATGGTTACTTTATTTAGTTCTCTGTAATCTATGCACATTCTCAAAGTACCATCATGTTTTCTTACAAACACTACTAGAGCACCCCAGCATGAATTACTTGGCCTTATAAATCACTTGCCTTCTAATTCTTCCAACTGATTTTTCAATTCCTTCAATTCACTTGGCCCCATTCTAGTGGGTTTCTTGATTATTGGACTTGCTCCTGGAATGAGATTAATTTGAAATTCAACTGGTCTATGGTGTGGAACCCCCTTAACTTCCCCAAACACATCCAAGTATTCATTGACTATGGGAATTTCTTCAATGGTTAGTTCACTGAAATCTTTTTCTGAGTCAACTAAATGATATAATTTCCCTTCCTTAGCTACTTCACATAAAATTGTGATCCTCTGGCCTCTAGAATTTTGTAATGATATGGTGGATGAGTCTAAATTAATTATGGCTTTAAATTGCCTTAACCAGTCTACCCCCAATATAACACCTATATTTAGGTAATTCAAAACATATAAATTGGAAATAAAAATATTTCCTCCTATGTTTAACTCCACATCCACACAAATCATGTTTAAAAGACTAGAACTCCCTAGTGGACTTTGTACAAGCAATGGGGTTTCAACCAATATGCAGTTTAATTTTAACATTTTAACTATTTCATAAGAAATTAAAGAGTGAGTTGCTCCAGTGTCATATACTACTGCTATGGGTATGGCACAAATGAGTAGTGTACCTTTCACTTGGCCATGATTTTCAGCATCAATTTTCACTGTTGATTTGCCTTTGCCTTCCAAATTTGCTAATTTCCCCTGCTGTTTATACTCAGGACAGTTCCTCTTCATATGCCCCTCTTTCCCACATAGGTAGCATTTGAAGGCTCCTCCTTTTAACTCTGGGCACCTTGGTTTGATGTGTCCTTCTTTACCACAATGATGGCAACCCAACTTCTTCTTAGCATCATTAGCTTTAGTGTCTTTATCCTTCTTGTTGTCTGTCTCCTCCTTCTTTTTATCATAAGGGTGATATCTTCCCTTATTCTTCTTGTTGTTGTTGCTCTTAAAATTCCTATACTTCTCTCTTTCCTTGTCATGTTGTTCCAATTTCAATGCCAGATCTATTACTTGATCAAAAGTTCTATCTGCATATGGTAGCATGGCTCTACTAAGTCCTGGGTTCAGACCTTTTATATACCTATCATTTTTGGATGCTTCATCCGCCACTAGCATTGCTCCATAATTAGATAGCCCCTCAAACTTTTGAGTGTACTCAGTGACATTCAAAGTTCCCTGCCTAAGTTTGATAAATTCTTCAAGCAAAGTGGTCTTGGCTGATGCTGGTACAAATCTTGCCTCCAACATCTCCTTGAATTGATTCCAAGTGATTTCATTTTCAATTCTTCCAGCTATGATCACCTCCCACCAGCTTAAAGCTACTCCTTTCAGTTGTCTTGAGGCTACTTGCCTCTTCCTCTGATCATCTAGCTGCATGTCATTGAAAATTCTATCCAGTGTTCTCAACCATGCTTGAATTTCCATCACATTCTCAGTCCCTTCAAAACTTCTGCCTCCCAAATTGGTGTAAGTCTTCAGTAGTTTTGAAAGCTCCTCATGTGGGTTCTCAGGCCTATGCCCAATTCCATCTCTTAAAACCCTCACAAATTCTTGCATATCAAGCATTTGTGGTGCACTGGGTCCTGCATTGTGATGAGATCCTCTTCCTACCATGGTCTGGTCACTAAGTATTGAGTAGAGGGTATTAGTACACTCTGAATATTTTCTATAACTAATATTTTCCTATCTAAATTATTTCATCCAAAACAAACAGACATGATACATTTCTATGATACTTAGTAATTAATGCATACATTAGCTCTGATACCAAATGAAATGACCCTCCAATTTTACCTTAATTTCATAAGGATTTTTTTTACTTGCTCAATGGAACTTAGTTTAAATTTCTCAGGGTCATTTTCCTTTCAAACAATGTGCTCTGGATTTAAATTTTCTACCAATATAAACATATCAGTTCAGTCATAGAAATATACACATACATATGATGATATATGTGTTCCTCTTGTTTAAAATCAGAGTTTATTATTATTATTATTATTTTGACAAGAGCTAGTCTGTCTGATTTGAATTTGAAATGGATCTACTCATAATTTGAATTCCCATGTTCTTTGATATTTACATTATATAAGTGGATCTTGTTCATGATTATTCATACTTGGATTTGATTATGTTAACCATGTTTCAGAATATCTTAGAACACAAGAGTTCATTTATTTGTTTATTTTTCCATAGCTCAAATGATTGTTATTTGCCTAAGTACCAGAAAATGATATCTGCATTTATCATTTTCAATTTATATATATCCTTTGAAGCCTCTCTTATTCTTTACTCCTACAGTTTGACATAACATAAGTAGTTCTTTTATGTTACTGATATCTAAGTTTTATATAATAAAGGTTCTGGACTTTAAAAATGTTTATTTTTTTTAAAGAACAACCATTTTGTTTCAAGTGAACCAGATTTTGGATTCAAAATTCTTTCTGAAATAATAATACCAATCTGTTTTAAAATGCATGTTTGCCATTTAACATTTGAAGGAGGTTTTAACATAACACTTAACAAAAGGATGTAAAATACTTTTTGTTCTCAAATTGCAGACCAACATGCTCAACCAAGACCCCATTCTTTTGAAGCTGGTTGAACCATATGGCTGTGCTAACCAAACACTTGATCATGGTAATTGAAATGCTATTCAGTTACCAAAAAACTTCCTTCAGAAAAATTCATTTCTTAAAGCAACACACAAAAATGAGCTTGAGTTCTTTTGCAAAATACTTTAATAAAACAACTAAATGTCTGAAATATACTTCTAATTTGAAGTCAGGTTTTCACTTCATAGCTCAGTGATTTTTAAATGATTCAAACCTGGCTACATCAGGTTATAAATTTTGTATGAAGATTACATAAATGTAAATACACTTCTTCTTCAGATTTTCAAATTCTACCACATAACAAAATCAACTGACTAACAACTGATTTAATCAAACAAAGGAAGTTCATTACATATTCAAACATAATTCTCTCATGAATACATGCAGATAAAATCATCATAGGCTCTTATTAAAACTAGCTAGCATGTTCATTCACTCCTTCTCATTAGCCATAACTTCATTTTCTACTTAGTTCCAGCATTACCTGAAAGAGCATTAGTGACTGCCTCATTTTTAAAATGAGACACCCCCATATGCCATGAGCAAACAAGGGTCAGATCTATGATCTGGTATGAATAACATCATTATATTCATTAATATTAAGCAATTGAATGATGCATAAGTTTTAGCCAGTTACTTGAGTAACTTATCAACACAGCTATGTTCTATGATCCAGGTTAAACTGTCATGCAAGTGTAATAACATCATAAGTCAACTAATTGCACAATCATAATCATACATTCATTCACATCAATCTACAATACTTAGATGCTCTGGAGTAACCATGTTTCCATTTCAACAAATCTAAGTAGCACTCATATCTTTTGCTTCCTGGTTTAGGAATTACCTATAAGTATAAACATGTCAATTTTTGTTTCAGCCTCATCTGCTATTAAGGAATAACTGGGACACATTGCAATAAATTAATTCACATTATTGCACAAAGATCTTAGGGCTTAAACAAACCATGTGCCAACTTGCATACTTCAAATATAACAAGCATTCCAGCAGCCTTCTTGGCTCATTATCCCTAGTTTATCTACTAGAAGCATTTGCTTGATTTTATCATCAGATACTTAGATGAAAAATGCTACTGCATACATGAAAGCATCCCAAGCATCTTGTAAGCATAATTTCCAGAAACAAATAAATAATTATTTTCAATGATGTTGTCCAGAGATATCTGGGTCTTAGATCCATACAAGAATCTTTACAACTATAAATAGAGATATGGCATGTTAGGTTTATTTTATTTTTTGATCTGCAAGTAACTATAGTTGAACCAGATTCACAATCTAGCTTAACCATAATTTTAACTTGTGGGTTTTAGTATCTTTTCTTTTTTTTTGATCAAGGGTTCAGCACTCAAGTACACCCCTAATACACTGTTCTAAGCCTCAGCACTTATACATAGTATAATGCAGCTCATAATGTTTTCTCCTATTAAAAATTTTCATGCCATAGATCCAGATTAGTTATGAGTATTCCTGCCTTGATTCTAAGGTTTTATGCTTTAACTTTTCTGGGTGTAATGAAACAGTAAGTTGCACATCCAAAGACAAACATCACAATAGATCAAAGATCATCCAAAACATCCATAATAAAGTCATGACAGATCCAAAAACATCCAAAGAACATTGATAAAACCATATTCAACAAAACTAAAAATAAGCAAATAACAAACATTAAAATGGGTTGCCTCATCTCAGGTCTTAATGCCATGAATTTGGTGAGGTTACTCACCTAAATATCTCCTTCTAGTTAATCCAGAAAATCCCTGAGTATTATTTTCTCCTTCTCCTCTAGATGTTTTCTTTCTTATTTTAAGTATCTCGGGTAAACTGATTCCTCTGGCTACAACTACTCATTTATAAGCATTTTACTAGGGTTTTATCAAACAAAATTCCATTTTTGTCCTGACCAATATCATGCGTTTTGCATTTATATTTTAACATTCCCATTTTCAGTTACCCCGGCCATATTTCTTTTATTAAAGGCAGCATTTTCTTTTTCCTACTTTTCAAAAAATGTCCAGTCTACCTAAATCATGTTAAAGGTGTGACCAAGCACATTGGTTTATTTATGGGAATCCCCATTTTCCTATTTTTGCCCATACATAATGTACTTACTTATTTTATATTTCATGCTATTTTAATGTTATCATTATTTTCTGCTCAGTTTCAATATATTTCTTCTCACAGAAAATGTACATATGTATAGGTAAATAAACATTTATTTTATTTAATTTCCCCCCTGTTTCATAGAAAATATGTTTAAGCACATATTTCATTTTTTTTTTAACTTGAGTTATGCTTCAGTTACATTCCAATGCCTTAAATAAAGAATTTAATCCTTTATTTTTAAATATTTAATTTGATCAATGATTCATATTTCAAGATCATATTTGAAATGCTTCCTCCCTTTGTTTATTTATTTTATTATCATCATTATATTATTATTATTTTCAGAAATTTTTTAAATCTCTTCCTTGTGCCATTTCCAGTGTGCATGTGCACACATATCTCTGCACATCATTCAATTCAGAAACTCCCTCAACATTTGATCCAAAAAATATATATATATATATTTAAACTGAATTGTTTTTAATTTTTCCCTCAAAATTTTTGGGGCATTTCAAATGTCGATATTACAACCTCGATCTCAAGGCCACGAGATACACCCTCCTATCTCCGAGCCTTGGGCAAACTATCTTGATTTAACCAGGCTACAAGATTACCTAATTGATTTATGGGCAACAATCGCACCCAATTGATTTATGGGCCACAATCACACCGTTTCCAATCACACTTTGATAGAGAGAGACTCGATACACTTTGATCTTTTGATCTTTGATTATAAATGATCCTATAACTCTGAATAGCACTGAGATCTTTGAGAGAGTGGCAGAGAATCAAACTAGAGACGATCGTGTTTGATTCACTTAAGATTTCGGTAGAGTTTTGTTAAGAATGTTTGAAAATAAGAATGGAAGAGAAAGAGGAGAGAAAACAAAGAAAACTTGTGTAAAAATTCGTTGAAAACTGCTGGTGTATATATAGGAGAATAACGGTCATGTCCATTCGTGAAAGGTTATGACGAATAGACACTTCTTTTGAAAATTTGAATTTTAAATTCTACAGCTACCATGTCGACATGGCAGGTAGGGGAATGTCGACATCCCCTAGTATATTTTGAAAATTGATTTTTGTTTTAAAGGAGATTTTCTTTCTAAAGTTTGTCGAAACTATCTTAGAACTTTTTAAACTATTTTGAATATATTATATGATTATAAAAACCTTTGGAAAGTGATCTCACGAAATATAAAAGTAATAAAAACAAAATATATAAATATTTTGAGATTAAAGATAAAATATTAAAACCAGGAGTTAGTTTTAAAACAAGAAATGATTTTGAAATTAATATGATTAAAAATAGTTTTTGAATTAAGGCTAAAATATTTAAATAGAGAGAGAGAGATGTCTTTTTAAAAGATAGTTTTGAAAAAATCTAAAAATAATTCATTTTGAAAATTTTGTGGATTTCATTCCACTAGAGAAGGTTGTGGGTTCCATCCCACTAAAGAGGTCGTGGGTTCCATCCCACTATTAAAGCGAGAAGGTGGATTCCATTCCACAAATAAAATCCGAATAAAGATTTAAGTGATATTATGAAGTTTTAACATAAATCTAGACTCTATTACTTATCTTGATATCTTGAACTCTTGATACTCATGAGTCTTTAGTCTTGATTTCTTCAAACTTGAATTCATCAGTCTTGAATCTCTATACTCAGTCTTGAATCTTTATACTATATAGTCTTCATTCTCAGTAACATAAATCTAGACTCTATTACTTATCTTGATATCTTGAACTCTTGATACTCATGAGTCTTCAATCTTGATTTCTTCAATCTTGAATTTGTCAGTCTTGAATCTCTATACTCAATCTAGAATCTTTATACTCAGTCTTGAATCTCTATACTCAATCTAGAATCTTTATACTCAGTCTTGAATCTTTATATTGTACGGTCTTCATTCTCTGTACCTTCATATATATATATATATCATGCATATACATATATATCTAGACAAGAATATTAGTATTTATATTTTATAACAAGTCCTATGGTTGTTGTCATCAAAACCATCATCTCACGAACTAACAATCTCCCCCTTTTTTATGATGACAACCTATGTTTATAAAATCTACTCCAACAAACTTCGATTCTACTCTGACTCCCCCTTATTCCAACAACTCCCCCTTAATCTACTAACTCCCCCTTAATCTAAGCCTATCTAACCTATTTTATAATTCTCCCCCTTTGTCATCAACAAAAACTAAGCCTAAACTACATAACCCCCCCTTAAACTAATACTATGGAACTAAATGCTAATAACGAAGTATAATAAGCGAAACATAAATCAAATTTTATTATATATGATATTACACATATGAAACATAGACACAAATATATACAGGTACATAAAATATAAAAACATTAATATAATAACAATCTAACGATAGCCATTGACAATTGGTGACTTATGAATCGAACAATTAGGGTAATGGAGACAAAAGTTTCCATGTTGTTCGAACAAATTACCATTTTTGTCAAAAAAGACTTCTCAAACGCAAATAACTTTATCGTCTTCGTCCATTTGCACTTCTTCCTCCTCCTCTTCTTCTTCTTCGTCGTCCTCTAATGGATTATGAATACGTATGTTAGAAGAATCATTTTCAATCACAATAGGGTGTGCATGATTATCCATTAGAAATTTTTTGCAAATTTCTAAGAATCTTGCCTTGTTTCTCTTGTTCCTTTGCCATCCTTATTTTCATGACTTGTAATTCAGTCAGGATTTGCAGACAATCCTTCATAATTTCCTCGATCTTCATTACTCGAGCCAATGTAGTTCGTTGAAATGGACCAGAATTAGGAGAAGGGAAGGAAAAGGTTGCATTTTGGTTTTATTTAGAAGAAGAGGCCATTATTTTATATTTTTAGAAGTTTATTACAGAGAAAATGAAGTAAGAAGATAAAAAATTTGAAATGTTGTGATTATATAAGCACCAAGATGATTTTAGAGGGAAAATCAAAATTTCAAATTTTACCGTTGTATTTCGACATGGGGGGTATGGGCATGTCGACATCCCTTTGAAAATTTTGACAATTTTGTTTTTCTTTATTTATTTAAATATATATACGTTACTATGTCTATATTCTATATCTCAGTTATAGAACAAATACCTAGTTCTCTTTAATAAAGGTTGATTGATTCAAGGGTTTGGTCAGAATATCAACTATTTGATTCTCATTGTTGATAAATTCAAGAGAAATAATCTTTATACTTGTACTATCTCTGAGAAAATGATGTCTGATATCAATATGTTTTTTTCCGGCATGATGAGTAGGATTTTTGGATAAATTTATTGCACTTGTATTGTCACAATAAATTGGTGATTTTGAAATATTTAATCCAAAATCCTTTAGGGTTTGTTGCATATAGATAACTTGAGAACAAGCCAAAGCAGTAGAGATATATTCTGCTTCAGTTGTTAATAGTGAGACAGTATCTTGCTTTTTACTAAACCAGAAAACCAGCGAATGTCCTAAAAAATGACAAGTTCCACTTGTACTTTTTCGGTCTGATTTACAACCAACATAGTTAGCATCACAATATGAGATTAAATAAAATGGATCATTTTTAGGGTAAAGTAGGCCATAGTCTAAAGTGTGTTTAACATATCTTAGGATACATTTAACAGCTTTTAAATGGGTTTCTTTGGGTTGAGATTGGTACCTTGCACACAGACAGACACTATGCATGATATCAGGCCTACTCACAGTTATATAGAGTACCGATCCAATCATTCCCCTGTATAGTTTTTTATCAACATCTTTTGACATGTCTTCTTCATTTAAGGCTTCATTGGTTGCCATAGGAGTGAGTTTTCCACTTGTAGTGGTCATACCAAACTTACTAACTAGATCCCTAGCATACTTTTCTTGACTAATGAAAATACCACTATCTAATTGTTTTATTTGCAATCCTAAAAAGAAAGTGAGTTCACCCATATGAATAATCTCAAACTCTTTTGTTATTATTTCAGAAAACTCTTTGTTCATTTCATTGTTTGTTGATCCAAAAATTATATCATCTACATAAATTTGTACTAATTGGATATCATTTTGGTTCTTTTAATAAAAAGAGTATGATCTACTTTACTGGTTTCAAAATTTGATTGTAATAGGTAAGATCTTAGTCTGTCATACCAGGCTCTAGGAGCTTGTTTCAGACCATATAAAGCATTTTTAATTTGTAAAAATGATTTGGAAACTTTTCTTCTTCAAAAAGTGGAGGTTGTTCAACAAAAACATCCTCTTTAACAAAACCATTTAAAAATGCACTTAGGACATCCATTTGAAATAATTTGAAATTGTTGTGATTTGCGAAAGCAAGTAGAATTCTAATGGCTTCTAATCTTGCTACGGGTGCAAAGGTTTCATCATAGTCTATTCCTTCTTCTTGACAATAACCTTGTGCGACTAACCAAGCTTTATTTCTAACGACCTCACCATGTTCATTCATTTTATTTTTATAAACCCATTTAGTTCCTATTATAGTTTTGTCCTTAGGTCTAGGAACAAGTTCCCATGCATCATTTTTGGTGAGTTGATTCAGTTCTTCTTGCATAGCAAGAATCCATGAATCATTAGATGATGCTTCCTTTGGATTTTTTGGTTCAATAGTTGATATAAAAGCTACATTACTCATCTTGTTTAGTTAATTTCTAGTTCTAACAACAGATTCAATATTTCCTAGTATGTTTTCTATATGATGATCTTTTAAAAGCCTGATCCTTTTATTAGGATGAACGATTTCACAATTTGTTTCATTTGATTCATTATTTGTAACGACCCGTAAATTTCAACTGTTTTAATAACGTAATTAGTTGTAATTTTGTGAAATTTTAAACGATAAAATTTTGAAATAAAAATTTGATATTTGAAATACGTTTAGTTAAACATAGCAACTGGTAAATTTTCGTCCGAAAATATGAAAGTTTATTTCGCGCGTAAATTCACTTCAATTTAATCAGTTAAAAAGCGTTGAAAATAAAATGTTTCCGAAACCTAAATATTTTACATAGAAAAATTCTAAACCATCTTCTGAGCAAGATGTCAGTTCGTCGTTTTTCCAAATTCGGACATCTTTGGCTCCGTCGATCATATTCTTCAGCGTTTTCTTGCATTGTCCGCTATTAGAAAATTCGAATTTTGATAATTTAATCGAACCACTGATATCGGTATACCGTTTTGATCGTCTCGTCGGACTGATTGCAACAGTGTATTTATTTGTGTACTTCGGAAATCCGGTACGCGATGAAATCTGTGAAACGATTTATCGTACCGGTACGCATTTTAAACTCTCGGGTTCATTGACCCTTCATCTTCGTAACGTTAAAACAAATAGTCACTACTAACCTTTCATATCCCTAGATTTTTGTACTTAACTTTTCCAATGCCACCGGTTGCATTCATTTTGGGTTGCATTCATTGATTGCCGGTTGCACTTTACAAAAACAAAATAGAAACGTGAATAGTTGTTTTGTATCTCCTTTACTTCATCCTCTCTCTTTCACGCCTGTTCCATTTCCTCCGCCACCCAGCAGTGCCCAACAACCATCTCACCGTTCCACCTTTATCCCCCTCCACTATACAAACGTGCCACATGCCCAGACACACTTCCGCATAGCCTAGCAACCGCCTGCAAGTATCGAACAATCACCATCGTCTCCTCCCACCCGAGAACATCAAGCAACCACACCACCCCGTAACCTACTCCTCCGCATCTCTTCCCTCCAAGCCACTTGATACTCATCCATTTGCCAAGGCCCCACACGCCAGCAGCTCCCCTCGCCTGCCACAGCCTATGGCCCCACATCCCAGTCCTCACCACCTCGACAAATGCATCTTTTTTTTGGTAAGCATATATTAATCCATATATATGAAGTATTGGTTGCTATATATGAGTATATGTTGCGTGAATATTGATTTTGAACTGTATTATATATATATTATTTTAAAAGTTATAAAAGTTAATATAAACCATTATTTAATTTCAAGTATATACTTATATAACAGAGTCTATATATTTGTTGCTTTGTACATGAACCATATTATATATATATGTTGTTTACATTTTTGATTTGTATAATTTATTTGAAATGAGTCTGTTGCTTTATATAATGTATACATAACTATATACTATTTGTGTATAACTGTTTATGTATATAACGGTTTATAATAGAAAATGTGTTTTGTATATGTATTATAGTTTCAATGTATCCGTTCTATAAATTAGATTATATATATATATTAGTATTTGAATTCATTAGCTGTTTGACCGCGTATATGCTTTATAAAGTATGAAGTCTGTATAACCATTTACAGAGATATGTATTCATCTATGGTGTTTAACGTGTACCTATATAATCATTGTTTTCAAAAAAAATGTTGTTTGTACTGTCTTTGTATATATAAGTAAAAATTAGTTTATACTAATTTGCTGTTATATCTAAATATATATATTTATATAGTAGTTTGGCTGTTTATTTAAATATAGCTTATATATTATTAGTTAATATTGTATTATAGTTTTCTGTAGTATGTATAGATTGTTTAGTATTTATAATGAAGTCTCTTTGGGTCATGTGGGCTGTGTTTTATGTATAGTAAGTAAAAGTTTATGTTGGTTTGTACAATCTGTTTGTTTTATATGTATGAATTTATAGCTATGGATCTAGTAGTATTACATATATGTAACTTTAATAGTTGCTTGGGTATTTGATCTAAACACTTTGTATAAAGTAACATATAAGTATCAGTTTATTAAATTTAGAGTAGTACATATATAGTATACTAAGAATTGCCTTACCTAGGCTTGCTGCTGTATATAAAGATTTATATATAAGATTTTATATAAGTTGACTTATACATTAGTTTAATAGTATATGAATCTGGTTTTTTTTATAAGAGTTCATATTAGTTTATTTGTGATTGTTGAAATGTAAATATACTATGCGTCTGTTCTGTATATATATAAGCATTAATTTTAATTAATTTATATAGGTTGGTATTAATATAGGCGTTTGCAATTTGAATAGTAATGCATATATATTCAATATGAAATGTGTTCGAATTTAAAACATATATATATAATTTATATATAAGTCCGCTTATACCACATATCCGCACCGACCCAGTTCTGATTTGATTTCGTCTATTTCTATTATCAGCTTGACTGTCAAACTCGTGCCAGTTTTGTTTTGCTCTGGAATTCGTGATTGGATTTGTAACTCATTCCACTGTCAAACTTCTCTAGCCTCGAAAGGTGAGCACTCACTCACGATTAACGTTCTTTTATTTATTAAATCTGATTTTAATTGAAACGACAATTGAAATATGCTACTGTTAGTTAAATAAACTGTTATATATGCTATTACCTATATCAGTTCACTTGTGACATCTGACACCATTATCTGTTAATTATTTATGCGATGATAATACAGTTTGGCTGATAATTGATTGATTGTTGATGTTTATATTGGACGTTAAATTGTTAATGTTAAAATGATAAATAGTATGCAATTGAACTTGATATAGGATAGTTAAATGTTAAATTTGATTAACTGACATTTGTATAATATGACCCCTTAACTGTTAAATTTATTGACACGTAGGATTTGGTTAATTACACCTTGAACCTTTTAATGTATGTTGTTAAATTGATGATGGATGAAATTGTAATATATGACAAGTGAAAACCGTAAAATAATAATCTTTAATCTACATGAAATGATAGTGTAGATTCTAGAAATAATTATATTAATTCGTTCAAATAACAATGCGAATTAATACGGTTATTTCGGGATTATTTGAATTGATTATTGGATTGTTATTGATTGTGGTTATTGCTTGTTTATTTACTTTGACACCATCCCAGTTATCACACTGCAAGTTCCCTTTGCTATGTTTTGATTTTGAATTGAATTGGAATCGGGTTGAAATGATAAATACCCAAAATTGAACTTTGACCTAAGGATAGAAAATTAAATAAAACCCGATTGGTCAATAATTTGATTTAAAAATAAGCGAAGATTTTATTTGAATAAAGAATATGGTTTTGAAATGAAGTTGAAATTGGAATTTTTGATGAAAGGAAAATGTTAATATTTAATAATCTGAAACAAAATATTAACAATGTAATTGATGGAAGAACGTTGTTTAAATTGAGAAATGATTGAATTAACTTTGAAATGATTTAATAATTAAGTTTGAAATTATAATTAAGTTTGAAATTATTAAACCTTGAAATTATTTAATAATTAAGTTTTGAACAATTTAATAATTTAATGAGATTGAATGATTTAATGATCAAATTGAATTGAATTCTTTAATAAGTAAAATTCAACTTTTGAATAAGTGAATTTACTTCGTAAATAATTGAAATTGAGTTTTCTTTATTAATTAAGTTTTGGAAAATTATTTAAGAAAGTAAATAAGTGAAATTGAATTTCTTTAGCAAGAAATAAAATGTGATTTATTAAAATTAATGTAAGACTTGAAAATTTAAGGATTTGATTTGATTTGATGAATTTAATTTAATTCAAATTGTAAGTTTTGAAATAAGGAAGTCGAATTTAAATAATGGATTTAATGAATTGGGGATTAAACAGAAATTGTTTTGAATGGCAAATTTACTAAATGAATATCGAATGAGATCGATAAATGAATTTAAATTGATTTAAATGTTAAATCAAATTAATTTAAATGATTTCGAAATGAAACTTATATACGAATTTGAATCAATATTTGAATTGTTTAAATAGAAATTTGAAATTGAATTATAAGGTTTAGAAATGGTAAATTGAAGTTTTGAAACGTAAATTTTGGAAATTGGTTTTTGAAAGACAAATGAAATGTTGGTTTACGAATTGACATTGAAATTGAAATTGATTTGGTTTTTGAAATATATAAACGACCAATCGGTGTAATAATTACGAAAGTTATTAGAGAGATCGGAATTCGGTTATGGATATACTCTCTATCTAAACCGAAAACCACTTTAATAACTATACGCGGAGTGATGATCCAGAATGAAGTGGTTGGAATGATGTACGTGATGACTGAAGAAAGTGAACGATAATGGATAGCCTTGACACTTGTGTCAAATTGGAAATGACTAAAACAGGAGCTGTGCCGGGCCAATGGAGGATTTGCTACCTCAAGTGGACACACTTCTTCGAACTACTTATACATGTTGTCGATTGGTGCACCCTTGATTTTGGGAGTGTTGTTTCACGGTGTTGTGGGTGCTGCGGCGTTGTGTTCTCACCAGTCCGGATCAGGCGAACGGTAGTATCACTACCTTGGGTATTGCCTCATGTGCCTTGTCATACTTGTATTCCATTTATGTGCGACCACTACGATTTTGATTTGTACCTTTAGTATATGGATTGCCCTCTGGTGACTTCCGGTTTTGGGGAAACTACGGTCTTGTATATGCTTTTGGGAATAAAAATGTGCTAAGGGTGGAATGGGCCATGACTTAACGCTATTTTGATATCTTTTTATATTACTGATAGACATTACCTACTTATCGTACACTACTACATAGTAGATACTTTAACGGATCCTTAAAGGATGGTTATTCCAAACATCCTTTGAGTTACTTGTATTTCAATTGCTATTTCACTTGAGTTGGATTTATTAATATAAGAATGTTAATCCTGACTCGAGTGTCTTGTGTTTTTGCTTTACGCTCGGGTCAGACTGAGTGATCCAGTATTCGAGACTTACCTTTGGAGTTGGAGCTTTGCTTGAAGATCCAGCCATCTATTCTGCTTTCAGTATTCGATGATTCCAGTGATGTATTTTGATTGTATCTGATGTATCGTATTACTCTTCTGTTGTAAACTCTGATGTGACTTATACATTTATATAGTAGCTTCATGAACTACTATCTCTTTTATTTCCGCTGCACTTATTACTCTGTGTCTGTGATCTGTGATTATATTTATTTACTGTATATGTTTAGTTTTGCCAAATTTAAATTAACAACGCGGTATTTTGAGCAATTCAACTCCGGCATGAGTGTCTACCTATACACTTATAATGGATGCGAATGGTCCAAAATATCGGGTCGTTACATTATTTAAAGTAACAAAATCATCTTCATCATTTATTTGAAATTTTTTTTTGAAGTTTCCATCAAAAGATACATGCATTGTTTCTTCAATGGAGTTAGTTTTTAAATTAAAAACTCAATATGCTTTACTTCTATTAGAATATCCGATAAAGATTCCTTTGTCAGATTTACGATCAAATTTATCCAAATTGTCCTTTGTACTTAAAATAAAGAATTTACTTCCAAAAACTTTAAAATAAGATACCTTTGGTTTCTTTTTGAAAAGCAGTTCATATGGTGTTTTATTGGTTAGAGGTCTAATTAAAATCCTATTCAAAATGTAACAAGCTATAGCGACTGCTTCGGTCCAAAAATTTCTTGGTAATTTACTATCTGAAAGCATAGTTCATACACACTCTTGAATCGTCCTATTTTTACGCTCTACCACTCTGTTTTGTTATGGAGTTATTGGAAAAGAAAAATTATGAGTTATTCCTTTTTTATTATAGATATTCTCGAAATTTTCATTTTCAAATTCTCCACCGTGATCACTACGAATAGTTTTGATTTTTAAAGAAAGTTGATTTTGAATTATCTTTGCAATAGTTTTAAATAAATCAAAAGCATCACTTTTATGTTTCAGAAAAATTGTACATGTAAATCTAGAATAATCATCTACAATTACAAAATCATATTTACTGTGATTTATTGAATGAATTTGAGATGGACCAAATAGATCTAAATGAAGTAACTCAATAGGTTTTGAAGTTGAAATCATATCTTTCAATTTAAATGAACTCTTTCTAAGTTTTCCTAATTGACAAGCATCACATATACTATCTACTTTAAAATCCATTTTAGGGAGAACTCTTACTATATCTGTGACGACCGCCCATGACCCCTGCACCGAATCTAAAGATAGAGCGCTGTAAAGTGTGCCAGGCGACCATGGACGATTGTCAAGGTAAGATTAAAACAACAGAGTCTATCGTATTACTCACAGCGCATGGATAAAATACAATAGAACATATGTATAGTGAAGCTTTACAGAACAAAATGACATCATATAAAACTCCATAATAGTTGAATACAAGCATCCACATAGTCAATACATCAAGCCTCACTACATATCTCTCAGAGAATACAACACAGCGGAATATCCAGTACATATAATAAGAAGATAATATGCAACCCTCCAGCTCGTCTTCGATATCAGCATCGTGAGAAGAGAACAGCACCTGTCACCTGCTACCTAGTCTGCCCGTCCCAAAAATGGACGAACAGCCCAAGGCAATAAGAGTTAAAACATAAAGCCTTGAGTCAGACAACAGTCTTAGTGAGCAGTAAATTAACTAACAACATACCAAAAGAGCATAAAGGAAAAGGAATAGGAATACAACCCTCCCACTCCAACCTCATTCTACAGTGATAGCCCCCAGACACACACTAAGCAGAAGCAAACATAACAGAGCATACAATTTACAGTAAAGCTAACATCACTCGAGTCAAGGGCGATGTTTTCCAAGTACCAAGGCCTAAATCAGATAAGCACCCAGAAAATACCGCTCTTGAGTCCGAATGACTATACAACCAAACATCCATGACTCTGGCTATCACTGTTATCATTGCTTCGATATCACCGTTAATTGAATGACCGACACATTCTTTCAGCCGTCCGTCAAGGGTTAATGGAAACCCTGGTTCTAGACATAACTCCCGCACGTCGTCGCAGCCCGTGCCTAGGACTATCGAATCTGCCCAGAGTACTCGACCATCAACAGTTGGCCGTTGGAACTATCGAATCTGCCCAAACGTACCCTTGCTTAGAGCATGCTAGAACCTTCAACAACGATGCTATCCAAGCCTCCTAGTCATTCTCCTCGACGATTATTCTCATATCCATTCATTATCCTCAACTCGAATCATATCACCGAGTTATCAACATGCTTGGAATGATCCCGTCTGGATTAGACCAAGTCTTCATCACATGATTGCCTCGCTTCATTACATCCTCGCAAAGCCTCATCTCATCCTCACATCATCAAATCTATGCATAAGAGCTTCATCATCCCGCTACATATGCCACGAGCAGCTTTCCCAATTCAAGAGCCTTTCCCTTAGCTTTTGAATCGTCTTCGGTCTAAATCTAATCATCAATCATCTAGTTCATAATAATCAATCAAATCAAACATCAATCCAAGCAATCAAGCATTCTAAAATGATCTAAGTAGACAATTATAACAATAATGGCATTTTCGTAATTAAAGAGTTGAAAGTCCAATAAGCATGAAAACATGGATTATATCTCTACAAACTTGATGAATGAACTTGCATAGGTTAACATATGATAAAATGGATGTAACATCATCATGAACAATGGATCTATATGGATCTACACATAGGATGAAGGAAATGCATGGAAATCTCTATTTTAACACCAAATCGAGCCAACAATCCGATATACTCCTTTGGATCCGTGTGAGAGATAATCACCACTCACCAAATCACCTAATCAATCCAAAAGATAACAACTTCAGATCTGGACAGCGAAGAACTAAGCTAGATCCGACAAGATCTCACTTCAACCGATGAAATCTCTCTTCAATGGATGAAGATCTTCAACTTTAGCCCTTGGATCTTCGATCTTGATCTTCGATTTAGATGGATGGAGATACTAGATTAGAGAAGAGAAAAGAGATGAAGAAATGTTGTAGTCGAGCTCTCAAAATGGCAGCACTTCGTCGCTTCAAAAACCGGTGCCAAAAAGTGAGCCAAACCCTTCTATTTATAGGCAGAAAATGACCTTAACTCGTCCGCCTCCTTAAGTCGTCGCCGACTTAACACCCTCTTCCGACTTACGACTTAACTGCCTCGCCGACCTACGACTTAACCATATGACCGACCTAACGAAGCAGACTCATCATACTGCCGCAAAACCCAAGTCCTAAGTCGGTTGACGACTCAACAACTTAACACAGGAGACGACCTACCGACTCACAACTCAACATACGCTGCCGACTCAACTACCTACCGACTCACAACTCAACACACGCTGCCGACTTATCCTTAACTCGCTTATCCCGGTAAGCCGCTAACTACCTTAAGTCGGAGAAACTCTTAGGTCGTCTAAGTCTTAAGTCGGCCAAACCTATAGGTCGCTCAACTCTTTATCTCCTAGGTCAGCAAACCGGTCGACCGACTCATCCTTAGTCGCCCACTTTCCTTAGGTCGGTCCAACACCATAAGTCGTTCGACCCACCTATTCTACACACGACCTAAGTCCAGTCCTACACGACTCAACTCCGAACGACTTAAACTACACTACAACCTAAGCCTCTACACGAGTTAACTTCCATACGACTTAAGTTTTTGGTCGACTAAAATCTAAACAACTTAACAACATCAGTCAACTTAATGTCGATAGTTTTACAATCATTCGATTCGTAAAAATACGGGTCGTTACATTCTCTCCCCCTTAGGAATTTCGCCCCCGAAATTCCAAGCAATCAGAGACTATTCTGTACGCCTACCATCCATAGCAATCAACAAACCATTCATCCAATTCTAGCTTAGCGTACAGAATTCTAAGACTTAGAACAAGTTACAATATCGCGAGATGAGACGACACCTTAGGGCCATACCTTGAAGAGTTCAGGATGAGCTGTCTTCATCCTCTCTTCCACCTCCCACGTACAGTCGTTATCATCATCACTCCATTGTATCTTGAGCAACTTAACTACCTTCCTCCTAAGCTGTTTCGTGTCAGTTTCAACAACACGAAGCGGCTTACGAGGTCTTCTATCGACTGGATCAACTTCTAAGTCTTCACAGCTATCAGCAGAAACTACCGTACTCGAGTCGTGCACATACTTCCGTAGATATGATACGTGAAAAACATTGTGCACACCCGACATCTTCTCCGGTAACTCCAATCTGTAAGCGATCTTTCCAATTCGCTCGATGATCGGGAATGGTCCAACAAATCTCGGAGTCAATTTTCCTTTCTTCCCGAATCGAATAACATTCTTCAGTGGAGAAATCTTCACAAAAACCATATCTCCTACGTCGAATTCCAAATTCTCTCGACGCTTATCGGCATAACTCTTCTGACGGTCTTGGGCTGCCTTCATTCGTTGCCGAATGATCTCTATGCAATCCGAAGTCTGTCGAATCATCTCTGGCCCAAGTATTAACTTTTCTCCAGTTTCCAACCAACATGTCGGAGAGTTACACGGTCTTCCATACAATGCCTCATACGGTGCCATACCAATGCTTGACTGGTAACTGTTGTTGTACGCAAACTCCACCAAATGAAGGTGATCTTCCCATGATCCTCCGAAGTCCAAGACACATGCTCTGAGGAGATCTTCCAAAACTCGGTTGACTCTCTCGGTCTGACCATCTGTTTGAGGGTGATAAGCTGTACTCAAACACAACTCGGTTCCCAAGACTTCCTGGAAGCTCTTCCAAAATCCACTAGTGAACAATGGATCTCGATCGCTCACTATACTCTTCGGAATACCATGGAATCGGACTATCCACTTAACATACAACTCAGCCAACTTTGATGCAGTCCTAGTCGATCGAACAGGAATGAATCGTGCACTCTTAGTCAGACGATCTACAATGACCCAAATCCCTTCATTTCCCGTTCTGGTTCTAGGCAATCCATCAATAAAATCCATCGACACTTGTTCCCACTTCCATGTAGGAACTTCTAATGGCTGAAGCAATCCACTTGGCTTCTTCTGTTCGGCTTTTACCAACTGGCAGTTCATGCATTTGGAAATGAAATTCCCAACATCCTTCTTCATTCCTTCCCAGTAGTAAGTTCTCTTCATATCCCGATACATCTTGTTTCCACCTGGATGAATTGTCAACTTCGAGTGATGACTTTCCTTCAGAACTTCACTCCTCAATTCATCTATATCGGGAACAACTAGTCGTCCTTGCTTTCGAAGCCAACCTTCTCTATCGACCTCGAATCCTTTATCCTTTTCTGGATCCAATCCAGATTCCAAATCACGGATAATATTGACAAGCTTATCATCTCGCTTTTGGCTCTCGCCAATCCTTTCCACAAGAGAAGGTCTTATCGATAAGTTTGCCAACATCTCAGGTTCCAATTCGCATCTAGGCCTGAAGTCAAATCCAGCTAAATACTCGAGATTCTTCCATTCAGAAAACATGGCTCCCAATCCTGCATGTCTTCGACTTAATGCATCAGCCACTGCGTTACCTTTTCCTGGAGTATAAGCTATACCAAAATCATACGATGCCAAAAACTCTAGCCAACGTTGCTGCCGAAGATTCAAATCCTTCTGGGAGAAAAGATACTTCAACGACTTATGATCCGTAAACAACTCGAATCGAACTCCCAATAGATAGTGTCTCCACATCTTCAGAGCAAATACAATCGCCGCTAATTCCAAATCATGAGTTGGGTAATTCCTTTCATGCGGCTTCAGTTGTCGACTGGCATACGCAACAACTTTATCCTTCTGCATCAGCACTGCTCCAAGTCCAGTGCCACATGCGTCGGTGTAAACCACCATCTCATCATTCCCACTAGGAATAGTCAAAACAGGAGTACTCGTCAATCTCTCTTTCAGGATTCCGAAAGCTTGCTCACACTTAGCATCCCAACTGAACACTTGGTTCTTCTTTGTCAATCCTGTTAATGGTGCAGCTATCTTGGAGAAGTCTTTGATAAACCGTCGATAATATCCTGCTAATCCAAGAAAACTTCTCACGTCAGATGCGTTCTTAGGTCTAACCCAATCCTGGATCGCTGCCACTTTAGCGGGATCAACCGCTATTCCACTTCCAGAAATCACATGGCCTAAGAACCTCACCTCACTCTTCCAGAAGTGACACTTCGAAAACTTAGCCTTCAGCTGATGTTTCCGTAAGATCTCCAAAACAATACGCAAGTGCGTCTTGTGCTCCTCTTCCGTTCTGGAATAAATCAGAATATCATCCACGAACACAAGTACGAACTTGTTCAACTGATCTCTGAACACTCTATTCATAAGATCCACAAAATATGCTGGCGCGTTAGTCAATCCAAACGGCATTACCAGCCACTCAAAGAAACCGGATGGTGTCCTAAAAGCAGTCTTCGGCACACTATCCTTGGCCACTCTCAACTGGTGAAATCCCGTTGCCAAATCCATCTGAGAAAACACCTTAGCCTCGTGAAGCTGATCAAACAAGTCATCTATTCTCGGCAATGGATACTTGTTCTTCTTAGTCACCTTATTCAGCTCACGATAATCCACACACAATCTCAATGATCCATCTGCCTTGGTTGCAAATACAACTGGTGCACCCCACTCGGACACACTACGCCGAATGAATCCTTTCTGTAAAAGGTCATCAACTTGCACCCTCAACTCTTGCTGTTCCCTAGGCGCCATCCGCCTTAGAGGCATCACAACAGGTCTGGCTCCTTCAACTAGATCTATACGAAACTCGATCTCTCTATGCGGCGGCAACCCTTTGACTTCGTCAAAGACATCCTCGAATCCATTTGCGATTGGCACTAAAGACAGTCCATCCCGTGGAACAACTAGCGAATACATGAAGCTCATGAAGACGCCTTCCTCATGCTTACATCGTATCACAATCTTTCGCCCTTCCACATTCTCGACTGTCACCTCCAGCCTCTCACAATCAACCTTAGCCGCATACTTCCTAAGCCAGTCCATACCCAAAATAATTCCGAACCCCGCAAAGTTCAGAACATAACAATCACAAACAAAAGAGCAACCATGACTCGACACAACTAGACCACGGCATAACATACACAAACAAGACGAACCCCCAACTGGATTAGTCACAACCAATGGCCTATCAACAATATCCGGTTTCAAATCTAACCGGCCTACTAGTTCATTACAAACAAACGAATGCGATGCTCCAGTATCAAACAAAACTCTAACTGGAATACCACATAGGAAAAGAGTACCTTGAACCACCACACTCTTTCCCTTCTCTTCAGCAGTAGGAGCTTTCGAAGATGACGGAACAGCTCCTAAAGCATAGGCTTGCACAATCTGCCTGTCCTTCCTTGGTTCTGGACAATTCTTCCTGAAATGCCCCGGCTTGTCACAGTTGTGACACTTCATCGGTGCCTTCGGATTCTTACAATCCTTAGAGAAATGGCCCTTCTGCTGACAATTGTAGCAAGTCACCTCGCCTTTCGGCTTCTTCTGACCATCCTTACCCTTCTGCTGCTGCTGCTTCCTCTTCTTGTTTCCACCCTGCTGGGGTTTAGACTCTTCCCTGGTCACAGCAACAACAGATCCATCCTTAGGAAACAGACTCTCATGCTTGAGAGCTTTCTCCACAAGCTTCTCAAATGAATCATCCAAATGATCCACCAACTGCCTCCCAAGATAACTATCCAAGCCGGTCACAAACTTCTCATTCTTCTGATAAGCAGATTCAATATATGACCGGGCATACTTGGACAAAGCTTCAAACTCAGAAACATACTCAAGAACAGATCTTCCACCCTGCTTGAGCTCTACAAACTTCTTGAACAGAACAGACTTCTGAGCTGTAGAAATGAACTTAGCTTCAAATCTGACTTGGAATTGCTCCCAAGTAATCTCTTCTTCCGGAGTAGTGATGGTAATAGAGTTCCACCAATCAGAAGCTCTCCCTTGAAGCTGCCTTGATGCCAACTTCCTCTTAGTTGCATCATCAATTCCCAAATCACCAAAGATCCTTCTACAAGCATCTATCCACCTCTGGACCTCAATGGTAGATTCTGTTCCCAAGAAAACCTTCCCTCCAAGGGCAGTATAATCCTTGCACAGCTTAGCAAAATCCACTGGTTTCGGAGTTTGGACTTGAACTCCAACATCAACTGCTGCCCCCGGAACTGGTATCCTTCTCATGATCGAAGTCATCATAGCTTCGAACATGGCTGCATAATCAGCAGTCTCTTCAGTAGCACGACCTTCCCTAGCAGCTGGTCTCCCTCTTCGACTCATTCTCAATATCTATAAAAAGGAATGATTAGAACATCTAGAGGAACAACTGCATAAAGGACTCAACTCTACTAAACTACTATATTATATATAGTATTCATCCATCAAAATACAATTACGTCTCTCATACGTAGTTACGACGGCGAGCGTTGGGTAAAATCGATTAACCAATGCTCTGATACCAAATGTGACGACCGCCCATGACCCCTGCACCGAATCTAAAGATAGAGCGCTGTAAAGTGTGCCAGGCGACCATGGACGATTGTCAAGGTAAGATTAAAACAACAGAGTCTATCGTATTACTCACAGCGCATGGATAAAATACAATAGAACATATGTATAGTGAAGCTTTACAGAACAAAATGACATCATATAAAACTCCATAATAGTTGAATACAAGCATCCACATAGTCAATACATCAAGCCTCACTACATATCTCTCAGAGAATACAACACAGCGGAATATCCAGTACATATAATAAGAAGATAATATGCAACCCTCCAGCTCGTCTTCGATATCAGCATCGTGAGAAGAGAACAGCACCTGTCACCTGCTACCTAGTCTGCCCGTCCCAAAAATGGACGAAC
This sequence comes from Allium fistulosum, assembly GCA_030737815.1. Classification (NCBI taxonomy): domain Eukaryota; kingdom Viridiplantae; phylum Streptophyta; class Magnoliopsida; order Asparagales; family Amaryllidaceae; genus Allium; species Allium fistulosum. Next base: position 1,329,700,899 of record CM060902.1, on the reverse strand, counting down.
AGCCCAAGGCAATAAGAGTTAAAACATAAAGCCTTGAGTCAGACAACAGTCTTAGTGAGCAGTAAATTAACTAACAACATACCAAAAGAGCATAAAGGAAAAGGAATAGGAATACAACCCTCCCACTCCAACCTCATTCTACAGTGATAGCCCCCAGACACACACTAAGCAGAAGCAAACATAACAGAGCATACAATTTACAGTAAAGCTAACATCACTCGAGTCAAGGGCGATGTTTTCCAAGTACCAAGGCCTAAATCAGATAAGCACCCAGAAAATACCGCTCTTGAGTCCGAATGACGATACAACCAAACATCCATGACTCTGGCTATCACTGTTATCATTGCTTCGATATCACCGTTAATTGAATGACCGGCACATTCTTTCAGCCGTCCGTCAAGGGTTAATGGAAACCCTGGTTCTAGACATAACTCCCGCACGTCGTCGCAGCCCGTGCCTAGGACTATCGAATCTGCCCAGAGTACTCGACCATCAACAGTTGGCCGTTGGAACTATCGAATCTGCCTAAACGTACCCTTGCTTAGAGCATGCTAGAACCTTCAACAACGATGCTATCCAAGCCTCCTAGTCATTCTCCTCGACGATTATTCTCATATCCATTCATTATCCTCAACTCGAATCATATCACCGAGTTATCAACATGCTTGGAATGATCCCGTCTGGATTAGACCAAGTCTTCATCACATGATTGCCTCGCTTCATTACATCCTCGCAAAGCCTCATCTCATCCTCACATCATCAAATCTATGCATAAGAGCTTCATCATCCCGCTACATATGCCACGAGCAGCTTTCCCAATTCAAGAGCCTTTCCCTTAGCTTTTGAATCGTCTTCGGTCTAAATCTAATCATCAATCATCTAGTTCATAATAATCAATCAAATCAAACATCAATCCAAGCAATCAAGCATTCTAAAATGATCTAAGTAGACAATTATAACAATAATGGCATTTTCGTAATTAAAGAGTTGAAAGTCCAATAAGCATGAAAACATGGATTATATCTCTACAAACTTGATGAATGAACTTGCATAGGTTAACATATGATAAAATGGATGTAACATCATCATGAACAATGGATCTATATGGATCTACACATAGGATGAAGGAAATGCATGGAAATCTCTATTTTAACACCAAATCGAGCCAACAATCCGATATACTCCTTTGGATCCGTGTGAGAGATAATCACCACTCACCAAATCACCTAATCAATCCAAAAGATAACAACTTCAGATCTGGACAGCGAAGAACTAAGCTAGATCCGACAAGATCTCACTTCAACCGATGAAATCTCTCTTCGATGGATGAAGATCTTCAACTTTAGCCCTTGGATCTTCGATCTTGATCTTCGATTTAGATGGATGGAGATACTAGATTAGAGAAGAGAAAAGAGATGAAGAAATGTTGTAGTCGAGCTCTCAAAATGGCAGCACTTCGTCGCTTCAAAAACCGGTGCCAAAAAGTGAGCCAAACCCTTCTATTTATAGGCAGAAAATGACCTTAACTCGTCCGCCTCCTTAAGTCGTCGCCGACTTAACACCCTCTTCCGACTTACGACTTAACTGCCTCGCCGACCTACGACTTAACCATATGACCGACCTAACGAAGCAGACTCATCATACTGCCGCAAAACCCAAGTCCTAAGTCGGTTGACGACTCAACAACTTAACACAGGAGACGACCTACCGACTCACAACTCAACATACGCTGCCGACTCAACTACCTACCGACTCACAACTCAACACACGCTGCCGACTTATCCTTAACTCGCTTATCCCGGTAAGCCGCTAACTACCTTAAGTCGGAGAAACTCTTAGGTCGTCTAAGTCTTAAGTCGGCCAAACCTATAGGTCGCTCAACTCTTTATCTCCTAGGTCAGCAAACCGGTCGACCGACTCATCCTTAAGTCGCCCACTTTCCTTAGGTCGGTCCAACACCATAAGTCGTTCCACCCACCTATTCTACACACGACCTAAGTCCAGTCCTACACGACTCAACTCCGAACGACTTAAACTACACTACAACCTAAGCCTCTACACGAGTTAACTTCCATACGACTTAAGTTTTTGGTCGACTAAAATCTAAACAACTTAACAACATCAATCAACTTAATGTCGATAGTTTTACAATCATTCGATTCGTAAAAATACGGGTCGTTACATTATCAAGTTTTGAAAGTCTAGATAAGAGTTTGAAATTCCAATGCCCAAATCTTTTATGCCAAATCCAAGGGTCGCTTGTATTAGCTAAAAGACATAGGTTATCATTTGAGACTTTCATACTGAGAATATAAATATTTTTCTTCCTAATTCCTTCAAAGATAATATTTGGTTTATTATCTTCGATGTGACAATTATCCTTTTCAAATATAATTTTGTAGCCCTTGTCACATAGTTGACTTATGCTAAGTAAGTTGTGTTTTAGATTCCTAACAAACATAACATCAGAAATAGTAGGATTTTTAGAGTTACCGACATTGCCGATGCCAATCATATATCCTTTTGAATTGTCTCCAAAGTTGAACATTCCTCCATCTTCATAAAGTATGTCATTCAGCATCTCCGGATTACCAGTCATGTGTCTTGAACATCCACTATCAAGTATTCATTTTTTTTTCTTGATTTGCACCATTTGTCCATTGAGTGTTGATTCTTCAAAAGCAATATAACACATCTGTTCCTGCACAACACAAAAATTCAGTAGATAACTTGATTTTCTATAATATCAATATGTATACTTATGAGACAATGATGATTTGGATAGTTTTGAACTAGTGTTAATAGAATCTCCAAAAATTTCCATTTTAAACTTTTTCAAAATTCAGACTATGATAACTTTGAAAACCAATGCTCTGATACCAAATGTAGGAAATGCGGGTTACGTATCTTAAGGGAAAATTAACACTGGTGAGGGGGGGTGAATAGTGTTTCATTAATTTATGAATCTTTTTGAAATCATTTCAAATTAAATCCAAACAGATGCAATTCACAAACACAAAAACAATCATAGAATCAGACACAGATGCAAATAGTAAATAAAAACAGTAAAGGAAAGAACACACCGCAAATTTATACTGGTTCGGAGTTACCCTACATCCAATCCCACACAATTTCTTGTGCAGATTTCTTTTCAAATATAATGTCGATATTACAACCTCGATTTCAAGTCCCCGAGCTACAACCTCCTGTCTCCTAGTCCAGGGCAAACTCTCTTGATTTAACCAAGCTACAAGATCACATAATTGATTTACGGGCTACAATCACACCCAATTGATTTATAGGCCACAATCACACCGTTTCCAATCACACTTTGATAGAGAGAGACTCGATACACTTCGATCTTTTGCTCTTTGATTACAAATGATCCTATAACTCTAAATAGCACTGAGATCTTCGAGTGAGTGGCAGAGAATCAAACTAGAGATGATCGAGTTTTATTCACTTAGGATTTCGGCAGAGTTTTTTTAAGAATGTTTGAAAATAAGAATGGAAGAGAAAGAGGAGAGAAAACAAAGAAAACTTGTGTAAAAATTCGTTGAAAACTACCGGTATATATAGTAGAATAGGGGTCATGACCATTCGTGAAAGGTTATAACGAATAGACACTTTTTTTTGAAAATTTGAATTTCAAATGCTATGGCTACCGGTCGACAAGGGGGGTAGGGGCATGTCGACATCCCCTAGTATATTCTAAAAATTGATTTTTGTTTTAAAAGAGATTTTCTTTCTAAAGTTTGTCGAAACTATCTTAGAACTTTGTAAACTATTTTTAATATACTTTATGATTATAAAAACCTTTGGAAAGTGATCTTACAAAATATAAAAGTAATAAAAACTAAATATATAAATATTTTGAGATTAAAGCTAAAACATTAAAACCAGGAGATAGTTTTAAAACAAGAAATAATTTTGAAATTAATATGATTAAAAATAATTTTTGAATTAAGGCTAAAATATTTAAATAGAGAGAGATGCCATTTTAAAAGATAGTTTTGAAAATTTCGTGGATTCCATTCCACTAGAGAAGGTCGTGGGTTCCATCCCACTATTAAAGCGAGAAGGTGGATTCCATTCCACAATTAAAATCCGAATAAAGATTTAAGTGCTATTATGAAGTTTTAACATAAATCTAGACTCTATTACTTATCTTGATATCTTGAACTCTTGATACTCATGAGTCTTCAGTCTTGATTTCTTCAATCTTGAATTCGTCAGTCTTGGATCTCTATACTCAGTCTTGAATCTTTATATTGTATAGTCTTCATTCTCTGTACCGGCATATATATATATATATATATCCTACATATACATATATATCTAGACAAGAATATTAGTATTTATATTTTATGACAAGTTCTAAGGTTGTTGTCATCAAAACCGTCATCTCAGGAACTAACAATTTCAAGTCCTAATTCCATTGTATGAAGAAGTTAGCTTTTAAAATCAACTTATTTTAAATTGATTTCATTAAATCGATTTCTACGCGTTTCGAGCTCGTACAATCAAACGACAAGTCTGATCGCCACGAAACTTGAAATCCTACAATAATTCACTGTTACGGATCCGATGAAACTAGTTTTGTCGAAATCCGATACAGTGACAAAAATGGCTATTTTCACGTTAATTAAATAAATTATTAATAAATTAATTAAATCACTTTTCAAATTCAAATCTAATAACTAACCATTTTTATCATTTTTGATTACCAAGTAATTTATAATCCTTTTTAAAATAATTTTCTATGTCAATCCAATGTTAAATATTTCACTAATTACAGTGTTCAGTTTCAACTGAATAAATTCATTGATATTAATTTAAATTCCAATAAATCCATTTATTTGATTTTTTATCTTATTATTCAATCCATTATTACTTTATGGATATAATCAACATTGGTTTGCCACTTATTACATCAATATTCTACAGTTATCTTTTAAATTCATATTAACTACAATATTTAAATAGATTAATTGCAATTGATTTCCAATTTTATTTTCAACGGATTAAATAGTGAAATGATAATTAAAAAATTGTTACAACTTATAATTTCAAACACATTTCTATGTTTATTGTTAACAAACAAAACTAATAAATTCGCATGCTGATTAATTGTTCTATATTAACCAATTTCAATTTATTACATACAATTTCCCTGTTAAATACAACATTTGGTTTATTTCCTTATTTACAATTCATAATCAAATTTTATATTTACAATCATTTCAATTAATAGAAATTACATTAAATAGTTAGCAATTACCTTAGATTAACATTATTATATTTCATTCTAGTAATTCTTCTCCCTAATAAATCTTAAATTTTTAATTTTTCACAACATTAAATTCCAAAACTTATTTAATTAATAAATTTTATTATTGAAAATTATGGGTCGTTACACTCTCCCCCCACTCAAAACTTTTCGTCCTCGAAAAGGGAAAAGAAGGAATTAAGGAATTAATATATTTTATTCAAAGTATTCAATTTATAAACAATTAATTTACATAATTAAATAATTTAAATAAAAGATATCAATTTATACACAATTAAATCCTTCATATGAAAGTTAACAAAAGTTTGAAAATATCTTTACTTTCACAAAAAATTTCTAAGTCCAAAATTCACGAAAAATTTCGGTAGAGTCTCCTTTGTACGGAGAGGTCCGGGAGAAATAATAATATCAGTAATAACAATATATATATTATATCTCAAAATAAAATATCCCAAACCACGGAAAAACAACATAATATCGCTATAAAACCGTAATCCGAAAACGTACCTATTTGTCGGGCAAACAACACTTATTTATGAAACCAAAAGCAGTAGCTATTGCTTCCATAAAGCTGTATTTCACTTATATAGTCCAAAAGAGTTAGAATTATGTACAAGAGAAATATTTAATTGTTTCAATTATTAACAAAACAAATCATCGCAACATAACAACAATCACTTGCAAACAAAACAATACAACCATCACATGCAATCGGAGTAATCAACCATCCATCCATAACAATCAAAACAAATGGTTTGTTTGGGTTCAGAAACTTTTAATCGTATAAAATGATAAATAAACTACTAATTATGTCATACACTCCGCAGTATTAGATAAAACTTAATAGATTATTTATACATCTTTATACAGTTAGAAGTATCCTATCACAACCCTCCCATAAGCCAAAACAAACAATAATTTCAAATATCGTTTAAATTTATTCTTATTAATCTCCTTTCACATTATTTACTATCTTCAGTTTCATTCATTCACACAATGCTTATTTTCATTAATTTACATTCATTACTGACAAAATTTCATTTTCCATTCATTCATACAATGCCATTTTTTCACCAATTTACATTCATTTACTTACATAAGTTATTTCCATTCAATTATTTAGATCATCCATAATTAATTCTTAAAATATTATGTAAGTTTCTTTGCAAAATTTAATTCACAGTTATTATTTACTTTGATTTCCTTTTTATATCAATATTCATTTGTGAATCAAATCATACTTAGAATTTCAACTTTTTCTTTTTCTTCGTATTCATTTCCTTCATATATAGCATTATTGAATATTAAATCTATATCTAAATCATTTCAACATTTTCTGAAGTTATAATCATTTAATAAATATAGTATTCACTGTTCTATTAAATTTAATTACTAGTATCTCAGATTATTAACTTAAGTTTATAACATTTTTGTAACATTAGAATTCTTATATTTATAGAAATAATTCCATTGAACAATTCCATTATTTAAGTTTTACTTGTACAATATTCTATTACATATTTCTATTTAACATTACAACTTTTAACATTTCTGGTAAGTTATATATATGTCTTTTAGAATGTAATTGAATGTTACACAAGTTTATCTTATTCATTTTAGTTAACAAAATGTTCAATAATTACATCTTCTAAACTTTCATATCTACAAATCACAGATTTTCAATTTCTCATTAATCACATAGCATCAAATTTTTTATTTTCCATTTAGAAGTTTCCAATTATTAATATAGTCAAGATTTCATTCATTATAATAATTGAAAACTACTAATAATCAGAAAGTTTTAAGAACTAAATCCCGGATTCATTTCAGTCATTTTGAAAATTATATATATATATATATATATATATCTTTTATAGATCAAATCATATTTAGGAATTCAAAATTAAGATTTATTCATCAAAACAGATGTGTAGTAAAACTACTACAGCAGTCTTCCCACTTTGAAACTCGAAAATGAACGTCGATGATGCGTGCACTCATCATCGAAATTATTTTCCACCGATAGAGAGGGGAGTACAGAACTTATTTCTTTCCAAAATTCCTTTAAAGCATTTCTTTCAAATCATATTGAAATATTTATATCAGAAAACACTTCCAAATAATACAAATATTATATTCCAAAATCTTTCGAAAAAAAATTTCAAAATCCCAGAACTTAAGTTCTTAAATTTCAGTTCTTATTTACTTTACTTGTAAATCCTATTTTACAATCACAATTTACAAAATTTCACTACCTAACAAACAAACATATTACATACAACTACATCCATTTATAAAAATTATTCCTTTATATATGAAATATAATACTAGGTGAAATTATTTCATTTACCTATATTTCAAAACAATATTGTGTCGGTTTGCCCTATTAAGTGTTTAGAAATCCCTATCGATGCCATAGCGTCCTATGTACCGACCGGAATTTATAAATACTAAACAGAACAAATTAACACAATATAAAAACATTTTATAACACTAACAAGTACGCTCTCTCATATATATATACACATCCAAACAGACTCATTCTAGGGTATTACTACCCTATCTTCTAATGAGTTGGACTCCACAAAGCTAAGGTTATCGCTAAACCTGGCTCTGATACCAAATGTAACGACCCACCTTTTTGGACGGTTTAAATCGATAATAAACCACACATGTCAGATTCAAACCATTCAAAAGGGAGGATTGTTATGGGGTAAATAAGAAAAGAAGAGAAAAGAAAGAAAAAAAATAAAACACAGAATCTCACAGCGGAATGACAAAATATAATAATCAAATAAACAGTTCATGATGCTGTTTTACCAATAACATTTGATTACACTTTTACAATACAGGTCAAAGTACATACAGCCAAAATAAATAAATAATGCAGCGGAACAACATGATGCAGTGGTATAAATACTAATAATACCAAATCTTTGTCTTCGTCCTCCAAAAAAACAGTCTTTGATACACTGAAAAGCTCAGACCGACCCGAGCGAACTGAAAAGACAAAACACTCGAGCTAGAACTAAAAGATCTTATGTAAGTTAAATCAACAGTAAATAAATATGAGCGTAATGAAGTCGGAGATGTTTACGGGATTTGACACCTCCTATCCAGTGTCTAACGTGCGCAATAACTTAAGAGATGTTTGGAATCCCATCTCCTAAGGATCCGTTAAACTATCTACATACATAGGACAATACGCTATTATAATAGTGTCTACAGTAAAGTATTAAAATAGCGTAAAGGCATTACCCATATCCCCCTTAACACATTTTTATATATTCCTGTAGTCTATACAGATACTGTAAGCCCCACTAAACTGATGGGATAATCAGGGAGCACTCCATAGGTACGGTACAAAACAAACTCGTAGTGGGCGCGATAAGGCATGTGACAAGGCACGCGAGGCAATGCCAGGGTAGGATTCTACCATTTGCACTCCCGGACTGGTGGTAACGGCTAGCAGCTACTACCGCACACCTCAGAACACACTCCCATAATAAAATCGAGGGGTGGCCACCAAATCAATCACAAATTCATAATATGGTATTGAAGAAATGTGCCCGGTCGGAGAAGCGACCTCACTTCGCCCGGTATAACTCCTGTTTTAGCCACATCAAGCTGACTCGCGGGAATCAGGGCTACGTAAATACCTCATACAGAATCGTTCGCCAAACCATCCTACTTCATTCTGGAATCTCCACCACGTACACAGTTGTTAAAGTAGTTTTCGGTATTGGCAGAGAGTATGACAATATCTGGTCCCGGTCTCTTTAATAACCAAACGCATATTTCACACTGGATGGTTCTTTTACATTTCAAAAAATCAATCCATGATTGATATCAAAATATCATATTCTCAAAACCATATCAGTTTCAAAATCGTATTCCCTTTCGAAATCATATTCGCTTTCGAAATCATATTCACTTTCGAAATCATATCATAAATAGGTTAAACTCTCATTTCAAATCATCATATTTACTCAAATATGTCATTTCACCAGAAAATATCATCTCAAATCCCAACTTAGGTAATAACATCTTTTAACCATATTCGTTTTTAAATCAAGGAATTAAATATAAACACTTCAACTTTACACAGCCTGAAATTCAGAAAATAGTTTAGATAGTCATAAATAGTTTAAATAGTTAAAATACTTTAAGATAGTTTTAATGGTTTAAAATAGTTTTAAAATAGATTTAAAGTAGTTTTAAATAGTTAAAATAGTTTAAAATACTTTAAGATAGTTTTAATGGTTTAAAATAGTTTTAAAATAAATTTAAAGTAGTTTTAAATAGTTAAAGTAGTTTAAAATACTTTAAATTACGCGTCCGCGCACATGGCGCAGTTGGCAAGAGCAACGGCCTCCCTCGTATGAGGTGAGGAGTTCGATTCCTGGCAACTGCTTCAAGTATACCGATTTCATTAAAAATAATATATTTTAAACAGTTTATATTAAAATAATTAGTTTGAAATTAATATCAAATTTAAGCTATTTCTCCCATTTCAACAAATCTGGACCATATCCAGATTTCAACAAAACTAAATTTTTCTTTCAATTCAAATTCCCATAAAATCATTCCAATTTATATCGATTTCTAACTCATGTTTGAACCATAATTTTAAAGCACTTCAATTTCATAGATTTCAGAGTTTAAATATTCAAACATTTTCAATAACTCAATTTCGATAAATTCCATTAATATTTCACAATTCAACTTTGAAATTTCAGTTAAATTTCTTTAAACAACTCCTTTAAGCCAATTCCAATTTCAACATTTAAATCTTGGATTTTCGAAAATAATTCAGTTTATATAAATCGCTCGGGTTTATCATTTCAACCCATAACGATTTTTCCTAATCTATAAATCGTTCGGGTATGTATCATTTCAACCCATAGCAACTTGCAGTGTGATATCAATATATATAAATAACATAACATCCAGTCATCCAATATCAACAATTAAACATCTGTCACAATCATCATTTAAATCAACCAATAAATAATAACAGTGACTGATTATCAATAACATGTATTAACTGGCAATTTAAAATCTAATATTAAATTAATGGCGATTAAATTCAGTAAAAGTCAGATTTAACTGGAATGACAATTCAAATATATCAAACAGCAATCAATCAACTTCTAATCACATCAAAAATTTAATTTAACTAACATAAGACAATTTAGTAGTCGTGGGTGGGTTAAAACACCCACCTTTGATTTTAAATCGATTAAAATCCAATTAAAGGCCCAAAATCTAACGGTCTCAGAATTCGTCCAAACTAGTTCCATAATGTCCAAAATTTCGATACGATCGTAGCGGAGAAAACCGCGCATGAATCCGAGCTTGTATGCAAAAGATATTAAAATTAGAAATTACACGATTTATATTATGGAATAAATAAATAATAAAATAATTAAAACGTTCAATACCCTAACCGTTAGCTCCTGAAACATGCACGCGACATTACGAACAGCCGCCACCCTTGATTCGCCAATCGCCGCCGATATGTTCATCACTGACCCCATCACGCATCTCTGTTCAACCCGCCACCAAGGGCCGGGCCTCCCATACGCTCGTGACCACCTCCAGTAGCCTCTGGAAATCACGCTGCCGCCAGCCTTTATCAACGTTCTCTGGTGAACTTCGAAAATCTGGAGACGAACGAACACCTGATCTACGACCTGCTCGACCCCTTCTTCCCAACGCCGCCTCCGATCGTCAAACGGTCGACGATCCACCGTTGGATCGAAAACCCTAGGAATGGACGACCAAGGTTCTTCGACGATTTCTGGCCAAACGATGCATCCAATTGAAAAACGAATTGATGCAGTGGATTACGCTCATTGGGAGCTTTCCAATGATATATAATTCTATATAGTTTTGAGGAGTTTGATTTTCGATTGAATTTGAAATTGAATTAGGGTTTTGAATTGGAATTGATTTTTGCCATTGAAGAAAGGAACAGACAGAAGTTGATGTATGTACATAATAGACTGAAAGACTGCTAGGGTTGAGAAACAAAGTCTATTTATATGGACAAGGCCCGAAAAATGAATGAACATATCGAATCGGTTTGAAATGACAATAACGACCCGAAAAGCCCGTTCCGCTTCCAAACCGAAAGTGGGTCATCCCATATATCAAACTAGATGTTTTTGATATTTTTGAATTCAATGGAATAGGTTTCAAGTCCTAATTCCGTTGTATGAAGAAGTTAGCTTTTAAAATCAGATTATTTTAAATTAATTTCATTAAATCGATTTCTACGCGTTTCGAGCTCGTACAATCAAACGACAAGTTTGATCGCCACGAAACTTGAAATCCTACAATAATTCACTGTTATGGATCCGATGAAACTAGTTTTTTCGAAATCCGACAGTGGCCAAAATGGCTATTTTCACGTTAATTAAATAAATTATTAATAAATTAATTAAATCACTTTTCAAATTCAAATCTAATAACTAACCATTTTTATCATTTTTGATTACCAAGTAATTTATAATCCTTTTTAAAATAATTTTCCATGTCAATCCAATGTTAAATATTACACTAATTACAGTGTTCAGTTTCAACTGAATAAATTCATTGATATTAATTTAAATTCCAATAAATCCATTTATTTGATTTTTCATCTTATTATTCAATCCATTATTACTTTATGGACATAATCAACATTGGTTTGCCACTTATTACATCAATATTCTACAGTTATCTTTTAAATTCATATTAACTGCAATATTTAAATAGATTAATTGCAATTGATTTCCAATTTTATTTTCAACGAATTAAATAGTGAAATGATAATTAAAAAATTGTTACAACTTATAATTTCAAACACATTTCTATGCTTATTGTTAACAAACAAAACTAATAAATTCACATGCTCATTAATTGTTCTATATTAACCAATTTCAATTTATTACATACAATTTCACCGTTAAATACAACATTTGGTTTATTTCCTTATTTACAATTCATAACCAAATTTTATATTTACAATCATTTCAATTAATTGAAATTACAATAAATAGTTAGCAATTACCTTAAATTAACATTATTATATTTCATTCTAGTAATTCTTCTCCCTAATAAATCTTAAATTTTTAATTTTTCACAACATTAAATTCCAAAACTTATTTAATTTAGGGGTGGGCATAAACCGCACCGCTATACGGAAACCGCCCGCACCGAACCGCAAAAATGGTGCGGAAACCCGCACTGAATCTTCTAACCAAAGCAAATATTCCAAACCGGACCGACCCGCATCGATACGGTTCGGTTGCGGGTTGGTCGATTGAACCAATCATATTAAACCGGACCGAACCGATATCTACATCAGTAACCTTATGATAAAAATATAAGCAACTCCAATCTTATTTTAGATTCTAACGATGTATATTCAATTTTAGCGTATGTTATTATATTAATAATATTCGCTGTCATAAAGAAAGAAGTTATAGTTTTGGTATAATATTTTTCACCTCATTTTTTTGGATAAATGTTAATTATAATTTTATTCTAGTCATTTTCTTTGATGATTATGCATTAATTAATGTTGATGTTTGGTTAATCTACCAAAAAACTCTTCATTGTAGCTAAATGTCAAATTGAAATATTCATACAGTTAAGAACTAATCTTTCATATCAGTATAATATCATGTCTTTTAACCTTTAAGTATAAAAGCTTCACACAGTTGCCTTCGTAAATTGATTGTTGATGGAAGTAATTCTCTTATTTCATATGTAATATGAGTTCAAACCAGACCGGACCGAAACCAAACCGTATTACATTCAAACCGAACCAAAACCGAACCGTTTAAAAGATTTGTATAATGGTTTGTATTTTTGAGTAACCGTTTGATGCGGTGCGGAAGCGGTTTGGACTTCAAACCACACCAAACCGACCCGCGCCCACCCCTAATTTAATTAATAAATTTAATTATCGAAAATTATGGGTCGTTACATTTGACATCATGATTCACTTGACAATACATTTGGGAAGGGAAGCAAGAATTTGCGGACCAGTACAATACCGATGAATGTATCTGTAACGACCCAGAATTTTGAACGAATTAAATTGAAAATATTTAATTTATTTTAAATATTTGAACGGTGATTTAATTTGAATCCCGAATATAATTTAGAATTTGGCGATTAAATTTTATAATTTAATCTATTGAACGGGATAAAAATTTGAATCTTCAGTTTAAGCTGAAGAAAAATATTTCGAAAGCTTCTAAAATTCGTATTGATAATACCGAAGCTAATCGAACTGTCAGGATTGAATTTGAAACCGTTCTGTTCAGTTTTGAATTTAATTGTTCGAATCGATATTTAAAATAGTCAATTTTCAAACAGTCTCGGAATTTGACGAAACCAGTTCCATTAGGTCCGTAATATTGAATTATTGCCGAGTTTCGAATTTCGTATCAATCGGAGTTTGTAGGTGTGCATACGACAAGGAAACGCGTTGACAAATTAAATTGAAATCGATTTTTAAATTTACATTTTTGACCAAGTCAAACATCAGCACATCATCTCCCCAAATCGCGCCTAAAAAATCGCGATACAAAATCGTGTGAGCACGACTATTCTCTGCAACAATCGCGTTCTCGTGTCTCCTTCGGTTCCTTTATCACGCGAGCCATTCTTCCTTTCCCCTTAATCAAAAATCGTGTCTCCCTCCCCAGTTCAAACGAACGAAACCCAAATACAAAACTAAATCAATGGCGTCCCTCTACTGAAAATCTCGATCGATCGAAATCAAATTGATGGGGAAATCGGCAGGCCGTAATGGCCTCGGTCGCACGCGCGGCATGGGTAATCGCGAGGCAGCGACTAGGGCTTCGTGTGGGCGAGTTCAGCTTGAAGGCGGCGTCGAGGTCGAAACTAGGGCAGCAGCGAAGTGGATGTCGCGATGGGGGGTGAGGCGTTTGGGCGCGTGGCGTTCGTGAGCAGGTGGAGGCGATCGAATCGGCGACTGGAAGGGATGTCGCGAGATGGAGACGAATCGAAGTCAGGGTGTGGTCGCTATTTTTGGCGAAGCAATGGTGGTCGGTGACATCTTCTGGATGATGGGTGGTCGAACGTCGAAGGTGGCTCGGCGTCGTTTTAGATGGTCTGAGGCTTGTACTCGGCACTCGAATTGTCAGTAAGATATGTTGCTTTTACTGTTAACTTAATTTAAATAAATGTTTATATATATATACAGGAAAAAGAAAATTTGTTAAATAAATACCATTTTTACAGTAAGGTTTAAGATCTCAATTTTAAATAGTTTGACCGTAAACATATAATATATATATAGAAGATTTTGACAAGTAAAAGAAATGAAATGAAAGTTAATTATTCGATTTTATATTAGTATAGATAGGCAGAAAAAAAGAAAAAAAAAAGAAAAATATATATATAGGTTTATATAAATATTGGATTTTTATAAAGTGTAGTTTTATATATATAAATAAACTTTGAAAAGGTAGAAATTTTAAAGTAATATATTTGTTTAAGATTATTTTGGCCAATAAAGGATTATTTAAGAAAATTGGTTTGAAATATAATTATTCATTAAGAATTTAATCATTAGTTAAGATTAAATCATTTTCTAACTAAAATTATTATCATAAGAAATTTGATTTGAGATTTAATTATCAGTTAAAATAATTGTTGGTTAAATTTAATTAATAAATGGTAATTAATTTATCGATTTATTCAAATATTGATGAATTGTATAAATTTATTTACACAAGGTTAAATGAAGAAAATCAAGTTAGAACGGAAAAGGGGATCGCAAATTAAAAGCAAAGGTGAGATTTTTCTCACTCAAAATTGAAGTGGAATTTTCAGTTATTTATTGTTTGATATGATTGCTATGATGATGTGGTATTAGATATGATAGGATATATCTATATATATAGCAATATATACATATTGGCATATGTATATATTGGATTGTTGATTTCCCGCCTCGTATAGCGGATGAGACCCTATTGCGCCGTTAGTAAGCGGATTTATAAAAACCTATATACCGCGATAATTCCGTACTGGAGCGGAATTGGTATTGTGCTGACGTCTTTGGATGCAGGGAAACAGGTTGGAGGGATCCAACTGGACCCCTCACATTGATTGAATTTATTTATACTGTGGTATGAATCTGTGAATGATTATATTAATTATATTGATATCTGGAAATTGTTTGAAAGCTAAAATTTAGCTGAATGGATGTTTCGACATCATTGGATTCCAAAAATAAACGAAATTGAATTTTTGAAATCAAAGTAGAAATTTCTAAGTGACTCAATTTTTGAAATTGAATATATTTTGAAGAAAGAAAATTTTAAAGTATAAAAAGTTAATTTTTATAATCTTATCGAATAAATTCCAGAATCAAGTGAAAATGTTAATTAAATGGATTTCGTAAAATAGCGATTTTAAATTGAAGAATTTAATTTAAAATTTGGATTTTTAAATAGATTGAAAGAGACAAAGAAATTTATTCTCTTCAAAAGGAATTTATTTAAAATGAAATAAGTTGGAAGTCCAATTAGAAATTAAATTTATGAATTGAAATAACTTGGGAAATCAATGTAAAAATGATTTCAAATTGAAGAATTCTTTTAAAAATAGAATATTGAATAAATTGGAAAGAATAAGGAAAATTATTTAGAAATGATAAAATTTTGGAAATCAATCTGTAATTGATGTAGTATTTGGAAATGACGTTAAAATGGGTTTATAAAAGGGTAAATTTTACAGTTGTAAAGTTTTAAAAGAATGATCTTTGTAAATAAATGAAATTATAAGTATTTAACTTATAATATGGATTGTGGTATATAAATTGAATTGTGAATTGAATTGGTAAATAAAGAAGATTTATAAACTGAAGTTTTTATAAATAGAAATAGAATTTATAACCGTGTTTATAAATTCGAAATCGATTGAATTTGATAAATTAAATATAGAAGATTATCAAAGAAGATATATTCGCGATTTTGGATAGCGAATTTTTATTGAAATAAAAATGTGGAAAAGATTGAAATTGGGTTAAGTAAATTATATTCACGTTTTTGGACAGTGAATATATTGTTAAGAAAAATGGATTCATTTTTGAAGAAGTAATATTTTAAAAATGAAGTTAAACATTTTAAAGGTGTTTTAAAATGTATTACGAATTGAAAACTTAGATTTCAACAGTTCTCGTTGAAATAGACGTTTTCGAGAAATTTAAGGAAATGCTGGACTATAACACTGTTGTTATAGTAAATGATTTCCAAAAGGAAATGTTTTATATAGTATTGGGATTTATATATCTATCTTAATTCCGAATCCCTATACTAGTGATTTTGAGTCGTCGTAACGATGTTTTACGTAACATTCGTTTTGACTCAAATAAATATTGTTAAAGTAAGTGA
Source organism: Allium fistulosum (assembly GCA_030737815.1). NCBI lineage: Eukaryota > Viridiplantae > Streptophyta > Magnoliopsida > Asparagales > Amaryllidaceae > Allium > Allium fistulosum. The sequence continues at coordinate 1,329,684,186 of CM060902.1, read as the reverse complement.
TTTCCTTAAAGAATGAGATATATATACTTAATTTTGATTTTAAGTATATCGAATATTTTCAAACGTTGAAAATAAATAGATTTGTGAAACACTTATTTTTAAATAAGTATGGAATTGCTTTTCCAATATGAAGTGAACGTTTGAGAATTTACCTTTGTAAAGGTAAATTGAAATTGAATATATTTGAAATCGAATTGAGAATCGTATATCAGTAGATATTTTGAAGATATAAATTCACTATGGGATTTATAAATGGAATGTGAAATTGTTTAAAAATAAACGTTGATTTATTTTTAAAGTGTGGAAATTTTATATCTAGTAAAGATATTTTTGAAGATAAAAATAATTTGGGAAAATTATTTGGAATCTGATGATGTTGCGCATCTTTATTGATAGTTAAATAACCGACTATCAATAATTACCTTTAGATAGGTATTTGTTGTGAATTGGATGAATTTGAATGCCACACTTGTTTTTTTTAAATAACCGCTCACTATTCGGGTTAGCCGGGAAAGGACCATGGGGTCGTATAACCCATTCTGAATATGTGATACGTCGTTATGAATTGCATTTGAAGACCGGTGTTGAAGACCGGATATTTTTGAAAACGGAAGGATTACCGTCGAGTTACTCTACATCGACTGATCTTCGATTTAGAGGTTTTATCACCCTTAGTGACGGGAAGTCCTGACGTGATTGAAAATTATCCGGAAATGCAAGGGCTTCGTGAGAAGTGCCTTCGGTTCTGTTCGATCCCGGAACAGACTTGTATGGATTGTGTGTCTGACGTTACAATTTGAGATATAAAGCTGATTTCTTTCAAATACATTTCTGTTGGTGGCGGAGAATTCATTCTCTTAGCTTAACACCCTTCTCTGAGACGTACGAGCTCAGAGGTTATGTAGTTGAAATTTATCAGCGATATATCCCAATTTGGTAACGTGGCATACTGAGTGTTGCTGTGAAATGATCGGTGTTTGATCATTTGTGATATGATCATTTGTTTGATCTTATATCTTTGTGATCATAGGTTGATCATTTTGTTAGACCCAAAGCAGGGCTTTTTGAGAAAGCGTAGCTTTGTGGACGAGACTTCGTCGAGCCTCACACCCCGGAAATGGTCGAAACAGGACGAATGCAGCAAGGTTCTAGGGAGTAGCGCCCCTTAGTGTATGTCATTCCTTCTGGATAAAGGTGGTATCATGGTATGGAGCCCAGATACTTAACCTCTGTGGTTACTGCATTATTTTTTCTATGTGGTTTGTTGCGAATCGGGGATCCTCGGGAAGATCGGTGACGATCGGGGGATGGCATACGCGTGTCAGTAGTTACCTATTTTTGCAGAGGTAACCCGGCCTTGTGTTGGCAGAGATCCGGTTAGGTTCTCGGGTCGTCTATTCCAGGGACGTACCCATCGTGGATAGGAAGTTCCTTAGCCTGACCATTTGTTGGAAATCCAAAGAAACAATACGTGACTTGTACGGTTTTAGTTGTAGAACCTGCCATCTAATATGGCAGCTATAGCAAGCATACTATAATGGTACCTATGCTGGCTAAGATTAATATTCTACTTTCGAAATGTTTTCTACACTATGCACTAATAATAATATCAAAAAGAATTTGATTTTTTGCGTAGTAAGCATCTTTGACTATCATAAGAAGAAATCTCCTCCAAGTCTGCGTTTGCATTGTGTGTGTGGCGGGAGGTCTTATGGTAGTTTCATTTTCCAAGAGCATTGCGAATTGACTTTAAAATTATCCTACAATTTATTTTAAAGAATAACTATTTTACGATCTCACACCAGTCACCATGACTGACTCGGAGTTTATTGTTTCCCTTCTAAACTCTGGGTGCCCACCAATTTCCACACGGGCAGCTTAGAGTTATATTATCAGGATATTCTGGATATTCTGGAGCTTTGGAGATAAGCTGGATGGCGAGACGTAGTATTTGTACCTGATAGTATTTATTCCGTTGTATACTCTGTATGAGGACAAGTTATATAACTGTCCATTGTTGTATATTGACTCTGATGATTGATGTATGCATAAACTGATATAGTTCTTTGTTTTAAAAGACTAGTGTTTATCTATTATATATTGTTCCGCTGCGATATGTGAGATTCTGATATTGTCTCTGTTCTGTATTTGATGTGTTTTCTGTTGTTCTTCTTCTTCTTTCTTTCTTCTCTTCTTCTTCTATTTTTTCTTCTACCTCTTTTTCTTCTTCTTAAAACCCTCACTCTTGGAGTTTCCGGCACTCGATTGCTCGGCAGTCGATAAAGTGAGTATCGATGTCGAATTTTCGAAAGTCGAAAATTTGAGGATGTGACAAAGTGGTATCAGAGCATATGGTTAAGCGACAACCCTGCTCTGTTGGGTGTTACTCATTAGAGATAGAGTCAGTAGTACTCTAGAATGAGTTGAGTGTAATAATAGATATGAGCGCGTATTTGTTATTGAATATAAAAATTGTTTTATATTGTGATGATTGATTTATTGAGTGGTATATGGATTCCGGTCAATACGAGTAATTAACGATCATTGATAGGGATCTCTAAACACTCGAATAGAACAATTCGGCACAGTATTGTTTTAAAATAGGGTAAATGAAATAATTTTGCCCAAAACTATTTTTGTATAGAAAAGAAATGATTTTCTATGAATCACTATAGTATATGGATGTTTGGTTGTTAGGAAAGTGATGATTTTGAAATGTTATCATTACTATTGAAACTGAATAAGAAACTGAAATCGAAACTCCAAAGTTAAGGAATTAATTCACATACGAATGAAATTTAAGAATGTAAATTATAAATGTGAATTGTAATTTGAAACGGAATTCCAGAGAAGTATTTGGAAATGTTTTGAAAATTTTGGAGATTTGGAAGTTTAAATCTTTTTGATTTGAAAATGGATTTCGAAGATTTTGGAAAAGTATTCTAAAGAAGTGAAAAGCTCTAAACTCTTTTAGGTCGCTGGAAAATAATCCTGATGATGGTGGCCACATCATTAGAATTCATTTTCGGGTTTCCAAAAGAGAAGTTGCTGCCAAATTGTTTTAAATAAAAGTTGTTTGAAAAATTTAGATTTTGTTTTGGAAATTCAAAAGGGTAATTTGAATTGTTTTCAAATGGTTTTGAAAAAGTGGAAACGACTCTGGAATCCTATTTAAAATACTTACGAAATATTAATAAGTTAATAACTTATAGAATATTTGAATTTTGATTAGAATGAAATTCAAAGTGAAAACGAATGAATTAGAGAATGAATGAATAAACTGCGATTGCAAGTGCCAGAAAATGAAATTGAATGTTAAGTTCATTTTGAATTTGTAAGTAAATGAGACTGAATGGAATTCAAATAAAATTGAAAGTGTGAATTATAAGTTCAAATGAATGTGAAATGAAAAAATTGAACGAAATTGAGTATGTAACTTCAATAGCGAATTAGAGATGATATAAGGAGTTTATATTGAAAATTTTGTAATATAATTTGCAAAATGATTTGAATGTTGTAACTAGATATCATGGCTAGTAGATATACAGGTATAAAGGGAATTGAATTTGATTTCACAGATAATTCGAATTGCTCGAAAAAGGTATGTATTTGAATTATAATATGAGTTTTTGATGATTTCTCTCTAGCCGCTTGGCTTTTTCTTTTTCTTTTTGAAATCTGAGAGTCCGTAGGGACGTTTTGTAGTCGTGCCGTATTAGCCGCGCAAAGGAGACGCTGGCGAAATTTTTCGAAAATTTCGAGTGTTAGAAAATTTTTGAGAAATTTTGACAGTTTAAATTTGAATTTAAACTCGAATTTGAATTGAGAAGTAAACAGTGTTGTTTGAAACCTGTAATTGAAGTTGGAAAACGCGTTGAATGATAACGAATCTTTAGTAGAAGATTTGTTGTGATAAATTCGATAAAACTATTAGATATGAAAAATTGTAGACGAGTTAAGGACCATTTTTCCTAACTTGTAATTTCGAGGACGAAATTCTTTTAAGGAGGGAAGTCTGTAACGACCCAGAATTTTGAACGAATTAAATTGAAAATATTTAATTTATTTTAAATATTTGAACGGTGATTTAATTTGAATCCCGAATATAATTTAGAATTTGGCGATTAAATTTTATAATTTAATCTATTGAACGGGATAAAAATTTGAATCTTCAGTTTAAGCTGAAGAAAAATATTTCGAAAGCTTCTAAAATTCGTATTGATAATACCGAAGCTAATCGAACTGTCAGGATTGAATTTGAAACCGTTCTGTTCAGTTTTGAATTTAATTGTTCGAATCGATATTTAAAATAGTCAATTTTCAAACAGTCTCGGAATTTGACGAAACCAGTTCCATTGGGTCCGTAATATTGAATTATTGCCGAGTTTCGAATTTCGTATCAATCGGAGTTTGTAGGTGTGCATACGACAAGGAAACGCGTTGACAAATTAAATTGAAATCGATTTTTAAATTTACATTTTTGACCAAGTCAAACATCAGCACATCATCTCCCCAAATCGCGCCTAAAAAATCGCGATACAAAATCGTGTGAGCACGACTATTCTCTGCAACAATCACGTTCTCGTGTCTCCTTCGGTTCCTTTATCACGCGAGCCATTCTTCCTTTCCCCTTAATCAAAAATCGTGTCTCCCTCCCCAGTTCAAACGAACGAAACCCAAATACAAAACTAAATCAATGGCGTCCCTCTACTGAAAATCTCGATCGATCGAAATCAAATTGATGGGGAAATCGGCAGGCCGTAATGGCCTCGGTCGCACGCGCGGCATGGGTAATCGCGAGGCAGCGACTAGGGCTTCGCGTGGGCGAGTTCAGCTTGAAGGCGGCGTCGAGGTCGAAACTAGGGCAGCAGCGAAGTGGATGTCGCGATGGGGGGTGAGGCGTTTGGGCGCGTGGCGTTCGTGAGCAGGTGGAGGCGATCGAATCGGCGACTGGAAGAGATGTCGCGAGATGGAGACGAATCGAAGTCAGGGTGTGGTCGCTATTTTTGGCGAAGCAATGGTGGTCGGTGACATCTTCTGGATGATGGGTGGTCGAACGTCGAAGGTGGCTCGGCGTCGTTTCAGATGGTCTGAGGCTTGTACTCGGCACTCGAATTGTCAGTAAGATATGTTGCTTTTACTGTTAACTTAATTTAAATAAATGTTTATATATATATACAGGAAAAAGAAAATTTGTTAAATAAATACCATTTTTACAGTAAGGTTTAAGATCTCAATTTTAAATAGTTTGACCGTAAACATATAATATATATATAGAAGATTTTGACAAGTAAAAGAAATGAAATGAAAGTTAATTATTCGATTTTATATTAGTATAGATAGGCAGAAAAAAAGAAAAAAAAAAGAAAAATATATATATAGGTTTATATAAATATTGGATTTTTATAAAGTGTAGTTTTATATATATAAATAAACTTTGAAAAGGTAGAAATTTTAAAGTAATATATTTGTTTAAGATTATTTTGGCCAATAAAGGATTATTTAAGAAAATTGGTTTGAAATATAATTATTCATTAAGAATTTAATCATTAGTTAAGATTAAATCATTTTCTAACTAAAATTATTATCATAAGAAATTTGATTTGAGATTTAATTATCAGTTAAAATAATTGTTGGTTAAATTTAATTAATAAATGGTAATTAATTTATCGATTTATTCAAATATTGATGAATTGTATAAATTTATTTACACAAGGTTAAATGAAGAAAATCAAGTTAGAACGGAAAAGGGGATCGCAAATTAAAAGCAAAGGTGAGATTTTTCTCACTCAAAATTGAAGTGGAATTTTCAGTTATTTATTGTTTGATATGATTGCTATGATGATGTGGTATTAGATATGATAGGATATATCTATATATATAGCAATATATACATATTGGCATATGTATATATTGGATTGTTGATTTCCCGCCTCGTATAGCGGATGAGACCCTATTGCGCCGTTAGTAAGCGGATTTATAAAAACCTATATACCGCGATAATTCCGTACTGGAGCGGAATTGGTATTGTGCTGACGTCTTTGGATGCAGGGAAACAGGTTGGAGGGATCCAACTGGACCCCTCACATTGATTGAATTTATTTATACTGTGGTATGAATCTGTGAATGATTATATTAATTATATTGATATCTGGAAATTGTTTGAAAGCTAAAATTTAGCTGAATGGATGTTTCGACATCATTGGATTCCAAAAATAAACGAAATTGAATTTTTGAAATCAAAGTAGAAATTTCTAAGTGACTCAATTTTTGAAATTGAATATATTTTGAAGAAAGAAAATTTTAAAGTATAAAAAGTTAATTTTTATAATCTTATCGAATAAATTCCAGAATCAAGTGAAAATGTTAATTAAATGGATTTCGTAAAATAGCGATTTTAAATTGAAGAATTTAATTTAAAATTTGGATTTTTAAATAGATTGAAAGAGACAAAGAAATTTATTCTCTTCAAAAGGAATTTATTTAAAATGAAATAAGTTGGAAGTCCAATTAGAAATTAAATTTATGAATTGAAATAACTTGGGAAATCAATGTAAAAATGATTTCAAATTGAAGAATTCTTTTAAAAATAGAATATTGAATAAATTGGAAAGAATAAGGAAAATTATTTAGAAATGATAAAATTTTGGAAATCAATCTGTAATTGATGTAGTATTTGGAAATGACGTTAAAATGGGTTTATAAAAGGGTAAATTTTACAGTTGTAAAGTTTTAAAAGAATGATCTTTGTAAATAAATGAAATTATAAGTATTTAACTTATAATATGGATTGTGGTATATAAATTGAATTGTGAATTGAATTGGTAAATAAAGAAGATTTATAAACTGAAGTTTTTATAAATAGAAATAGAATTTATAACCGTGTTTATAAATTCGAAATCGATTGAATTTGATAAATTAAATATAGAAGATTATCAAAGAAGATATATTCGCGATTTTGGATAACGAATTTTTATTGAAATAAAAATGTGGAAAAGATTGAAATTGGGTTAAGTAAATTATATTCACGTTTTTGGACAGTGAATATATTGTTAAGAAAAATGGATTCATTTTTGAAGAAGTAATATTTTAAAAATGAAGTTAAACATTTTAAAGGTGTTTTAAAATGTATTACGAATTGAAAACTTAGATTTCAACAGTTCTCGTTGAAATAGACGTTTTCGAGAAATTTAAGGAAATGCTGGACTATAACACTGTTGTTATAGTAAATGATTTCCAAAAGGAAATGTTTTATATAGTATTGGGATTTATATATCTATCTTAATTCCGAATCCCTATACTAGTGATTTTGAGTCGTCGTAACGATGTTTTACGTAACATTCGTTTTGACTCAAATAAATATTGTTAAAGTAAGTGATTTCCTTAAAGAATGAGATATATATACTTAATTTTGATTTTAAGTATATCGAATATTTTCAAACGTTGAAAATAAATAGATTTGTGAAACACTTATTTTTAAATAAGTATGGAATTGCTTTTCCAATATGAAGTGAACGTTTGAGAATTTACCTTTGTAAAGGTAAATTGAAATTGAATATATTTGAAATCGAATTGAGAATCGTATATCAGTAGATATTTTGAAGATATAAATTCACTATGGGATTTATAAATGGAATGTGAAATTGTTTAAAAATAAACGTTGATTTATTTTTAAAGTGTGGAAATTTTATATCTAGTAAAGATATTTTTGAAGATAAAAATAATTTGGGAAAATTATTTGGAATCTGATGATGTTGCGCATCTTTATTGATAGTTAAATAACCGACTATCAATAATTACCTTTAGATAGGTATTTGTTGTGAATTGGATGAATTTGAATGCCACACTTGTTTTTTTTAAATAACCGCTCACTATTCGGGTTAGCCGGGAAAGGACCATGGGGTCGTATAACCCATTCCGAATATGTGATACGTCGTTATGAATTGCATTTGAAGACCGGTGTTGAAGACCGGATATTTTTGAAAACGGAAGGATTACCGTCGAGTTACTCTACATCGACTGATCTTCGATTTAGAGGTTTTATCACCCTTAGTGACGGGAAGTCCTGACGTGATTGAAAATTATCCGGAAATGCAAGGGCTTCGTGAGAAGTGCCTTCGGTTCTGTTCGATCCCGGAACAGACTTGTATGGATTGTGTGTCTGACGTTACAATTTGAGATATAAAGCTGATTTCTTTCAAATACATTTCTGTTGGTGGCGGAGAATTCATTCTCTTAGCTTAACACCCTTCTCTGAGACGTACGAGCTCAGAGGTTATGTAGTTGAAATTTATCAGCGATATATCCCAATTTGGTAACGTGGCATACTGAGTGTTGCTGTGAAATGATCGGTGTTTGATCATTTGTGATATGATCATTTGTTTGATCTTATATCTTTGTGATCATAGGTTGATCATTTTGTTAGACCCAAAGCAGGGCTTTTTGAGAAAGCGTAGCTTTGTGGACGAGACTTCGTCGAGCCTCACACCCCGGAAATGGTCGAAACAGGACGAATGCAGCAAGGTTCTAGGGAGTAGCGCCCCTTAGTGTATGTCATTCCTTCTGGATAAAGGTGGTATCATGGTATGGAGCCAGATACTTAACCTATGTGGTTACTGCATTATTTTTTCTATGTGGTTTGTTGCGAATCGGGGATCCTCGGGAAGATCGGTGACGATCGGGGGATGGCATACGCGTGTCAGTAGTTACCTATTTTTGCAGAGGTAACCCGGCCTTGTGTTGGCAGAGATCCAGTTAGGTTCTCGGGTCGTCTATTCCAGGGACGTACCCATCGTGGATAGGAAGTTCCTTAGCCTGACCATTTGTTGGAAATCCAAAGAAACAATACGTGACTTGTACGGTTTTAGTTGTAGAACCTGCCATCTAATATGGCAGCTATAGCAAGCATACTATAATGGTACCTATGCTGGCTAAGATTAATATTCTACTTTCGAAATGTTTTCTACACTATGCACTAATAATAATATCAAAAAGAATTTGATTTTTTGCGTAGTAAGCATCTTTGACTATCATAAGAAGAAATCTCCTCCAAGTCTGCGTTTGCATTGTGTGTGTGGCGGGAGGTCTTATGGTAGTTTCATTTTCCAAGAGCATTGCGAATTGACTTTAAAATTATCCTGCAATTTATTTTAAAGAATAACTGTTTTACGATCTCACACCAGTCACCATGACTGACTCGGAGTTTATTGTTTCCCTTCTAAACTCTGGGTGCCCACCAATTTCCACACGGGCAGCTTAGAGTTATATTATCAGGATATTCTGGATATTCTGGAGCTTTGGAGATAAGCTGGATGGCGAGACGTAGTATTTGTACCTGATAGTATTTATTCCGCTGTATACTCTGTATGAGGACAAGTTATATAACTGTCCATTGTTGTATATTGACTCTGATGATTGATGTATGCATAAACTGATATAGTTCTTTGTTTTAAAAGACTAGTGTTTATCTATTATATATTGTTCCGCTGCGATATGTGAGATTCTGATATTGTCTCTGTTCTGTATTTGATGTGTTTTCTGTTGTTCTTCTTCTTCTTTCTTTCTTCTCTTCTTCTTCTATTTTTTCTTCTACCTCTTTTTCTTCTTCTTAAAACCCTCACTCTTGGAGTTTCCGGCACTCGATTGCTCGGCAGTCGATAAAGTGAGTATCGATGTCGAATTTTCGAAAGTCGAAAATTTGAGGATGTGACAGTATCCATGTGAGAGGTATTTTTTGTAAGTACTTAACGTAATTAATAAAATATGCGCTTATGAAAGCATTTTATGCTCATATCTTGATTACAAGTATATGAAAATACTAAAGGGTTATGTTAAAAATCAAGCCCAACCTGAGGGGTGCATAGCCGAGCGCTACTTTGCTGAAGAATGTATTAAGTATTGTGCTAGATATATTGAAAATCGGTATGAATTTGGAGAAAGAAAAAAGCGGAATGAATTGCAGCATAGTGACTCCATACTCGATGGACGCCCTATTTCCAAAGGAAAACCCATGGTAGTTTCCGAGGAGGTGATTGATATTGCTCATCGGTATGTGTTACAATACCGATGAAGTGGAGCCGTACATAGAGTAAGTGTAAGTTCAACTCGAGTATTTTTGTTGCAGAGCTACATCTAGAAGATGGAAACAACAAATTTATTCCTCGAATGAATGAACTTCGAAACTTGTAGAAGATGGAAAAAAGAGTAGGACGATGAGAACATCTGCATAATCTAGGGCTTGAAATTGATAAAAGGTGGATCGATCTCAAAGAAGAAATCGAACAAGGAAAATAGGAACTCAATCTCAAAATAGGTTTAGACATGGATTTGAAAAGGGAAACTAAACCAAACGAGAAAATACATGTCGTTTTGGAAAGTGACGCAAAAGGAAGAAGAAGGGTATAAATGGAAATTTGAATTTCAGGGTTTGTCCTTAAAACAAATTAAAATGTTAATGGAAGAACTTGATTTGAAGGAAATATATACCAGTGGCCTAGAAACTTAATTATTGGAAACGATGTTCTGAGAATTAAGGCTGCCTCAAACATTGTCACCAGGACCTAATTTCCACTATTTTTTAGCCGTATTTCCCAAAAATCTATAAATATATTTACTCAAATAACTATTGGTTTGCAATAATCCTTTATAATAGTTAATATTTAACATCGTTAGTTCGTTTATTGAATTATGAAAATATGAAATTTCAATGTGTACACCATACTCATATTAACAAAAATGGTAAACCAGGTTTTTTCATTAAAGTAAATTTAATAAATCATATGACATGAATTATACATAAACAATAGTGAACTTTTTGTAAAACACGCTCTTTAAATTTCAAAATACACAATTGTCCATTCTCAAAAACATATTTTAGAAAATACCATTATTTTTTGTTTCATCCAAACTGCAAATATTTATAGTAAAAACTTCAAATAGTTGCACTTTCACAAAAAATAATTCAAAATATTTGCACTCAAAAAATTTGAATTTGAATTTTTTTTGTTTTTGGTCATAACAACATGCGACTAAGTTTAGACTTGATTTACTAAAATAACAAAAAAAATTGTCAAAAAAATTTTTAGGGGTTTAATTTAAACATGTATTTTATAAGGGGTTTTTGTGTATTAAATTTGAAAATAAAGGGCAGACCATATTTCCACTAAACAAAAATACCAAATTCAATTATCTAAATAAATTAATCATATAACGCATTACAAAATTATGTTTTTTTTACTTCAACTGCCTTCATTTTAAAATTTCTATAACCTCTTATAAACCCCTTGGTTTTCTTCCAATATTAATTTTACATTTAACTCCATATATTAGAATTAATCACGTAATTTTAAAACTATTTAAATAAATACAGTAAACTATTATTCGTTGGTTTGGCTAATAAATCATAAGAATACAAAAATTTCAATATTTATATCATATTAGTATTAACAAAAAACGACCTAAAATTCATTTGGATATATAAAAACATCAATCACATAACATAATTACATACATAAGTAATAATTAAGAACTTAGTTCATAATTCGTTATATCTATATATTAGTGCATTGCAAAAAAATTAACGTTAAGTACATACATTTTGAAATTTCCACAGTTGTTTACAAAACCCACATACATTTTGAAATTTCCACAGTTGTTTACAAAGCCCTTCTCAATATCATCTAATATTATACATTTAAATCAATATTTTTAATTAATTATGTAATCTTGAATTTAAACTGTTCAAACAAATTTAATTAAAAGATATTTGTTACTTCATCCACTAAATCCTAAAATGTTCAATATGTATACCATATTCATGTCAACATAAGTGGTAAAAAAAATTATTCGAATATATATATATATATATATATATATATATATATATTGAAGAATGGGTACATTTATTAATAACTAATAAAATACATGTACATGCATTTGTGTAATGCAGTAACTCAAATACACAACGCTTACATTCTCAAACCCTATATCCATCAAAACAACCCAATCCAGCCCAAAAACTAAAGTCTAATTTTGACCTATTAAAGCAAGGTACATTCCTGTACACATCCCAGCCATAATACATATAAAACGTTTCCTCTGTACAACATACAAACAGAAGCTAAGCCCATTGTACAACGTATCCCAATTGACGCAGATCGTTCACGTGAATCTTGCTTCCTACTGCCCTACCACCTCTGGTCGAGGTAAGGTTGTCACGATGTCCTGCGGGCACTGCTGAAAACCAAATGCTTTCAACTCTGATCCTAATCTCAGGCCGAGCCGTCATAGTCATGATCATGACGAAGTGAAACTCGACCGTTCGTATTCTCATCCGCATAAAATTTAGCATGGAAGACCACGGATTCGCCTCACAATACACAAGGATATAACATATACAGTAAGCTCATAACCCCAGTTCATATCACTTGAATTTGAAAACATAGGAGGCCTATTTGCCTTTGATTTCAAACCCCATAATACATATCATCTTAATACCACTCCATATCGAATAGGACTACCATACTTCAGAGAAGATCAGTATATATCATACAACCCAAACTTACCAAAGTGGAAAATAGGCACAATGACAAATTTTCATAAAATTTTTGGCTGAAGGACAATAAATTTTATTTTTAAGCTGAAGGACAAACTTTGAAAGATAATTAGGCTGAAGGACAATGCTAATACAACTAGCATTTTGTACAATGTAAAACTGGATATAATGCTAGTTATAATTAGCATTTTGTACAATGTTTGCACTGTACAAAATGCTAACTATATTTAGCATTTTCCTTCAGCCTAATTTTTTTTTTAAGTTTGTCCTTCAGTCCAAAAATGAAACTTTGTGTCCTTCAGCCTAAATTTTTTTAGAAGTTCGTCCTTGTGCCTAATTCCCTCCTTACCAAATCTGGAGAGAACGTAATCTCCAATATGATGATTAGAGTATCAAATCAAATCGGTGATAAAAGATTTACATAGCCCTGATAAAAGGTTTTAGTTGGCTTTGAAACTCGCCAGATCTAAGGGCCATGAATTTGCGGCCAGTGATATGCCATTGTTGAATTGATACTCAACCAGCAGATTTTGATTGAAGGTAAGAATTCGTAGCTTTGAAAACAGAATCGGTGGTAGCCTAAAAGTACAGCCTTCAGAACTCAAGAGCAAATAGTTGTACGACCGTCTTGTTAAAACTAATCCAACTGTGCAACCGTCGATTGTGAGACCGAAACCGGTGATGAAAGAAACAACGACGTCGACAACAGTTTACGTGGGCTACTCATCCAGATCTAAACTCCGCCTTTCTTTGGCCTAATTTCCACCAAATCATTCGAACAAGAACCGACAGTCATGAAGTAGATTGATTCAAGAATCATCATACCAGATCCTGAGAACAAAGTAAAACACGCCCGCAACAAGAATATGCCGTTCAATCTCCAGCGAGTTGACAAATTTGAAATCCCCAAATTCGAGAGATCCCTAAATCGAAAAGTGTTGAATTTCGATTTGGATAATTAAACTGTGAAACTCGAGTTTAGAGATGATACAATGAAAACGGTATTAGGCGTGGAAAATAGTAGGGAAAGGATCCCAAAGATGAAAACTCAGATCTCCTTTTTCCTCTCCACCATGGGAGAGGAAACCATATAAATATAAATACACACACACACACATATATATAAGTCACATAATATAAATAATACTAAAAAATTTAATTTATTATTTGTTTATTTCAATAAATTTTTCATGCATTAAATTGTAAAATTCCGTTTTTAGATTTAAATACCAACATTTTAATATTTCTACAATTATTTACAACCCCACTCAATTGTTTCATAATATTTTATATTTAAATCAATGTAGTTAAATTACTTACGAAATCTCAAATTTAAATTATTTAAATAATCCCAGTAAATAGTTAGTTTATTCTTCTAATAATTCCTAAATATATATGTCAATTTTAATATATGTGTGTGTGTATGTATGTATGTATATATGTATGTGTGTGTATAATATCACATACATTAAATTATGTACATAAACAATAATGACAAAGTGAATTTATAAATTGATTATAATCATTTATCTCAAACATTTATGATACACCGCATTACAAAATTCTCCTTTTAACTTAAAATAAATCGCATTAAGATTTTTATAATCTTTTTTTATAAAGTTATTCTCAATTATTTTTTACTATTTATCTTTAAGTCCCTATATTTAACTTAATTACATAATTTCAAATTTAACATATTTTTAAAAAATTAGTTAAATAATATTTGTTAATTAATCTAAAATCACAAAATATATCATTTTCAACATGTATACCATATTCATACTAACAAAAATGATAAAATTATATTTTTACACGAGTAAAAAGATATGTAAGCTACGTAACTTCTGTCTAAAACATCATATTTCTAACCACTTGAGCTGATGATCCTTGACTACACAACATAAATTATACATAACCGACAATAATAATTTTAATTTATAATTCGTTTATTTCCACTGAATTTATCATACATTGCATAACAAAGTTTGAGTTTTAACATTAAAAGTAAATACTATATTTTACAATATTACTGTGTGCAACACATGGATTGTACACTAGTTATAATTCATTTCTGAATAACTTATTATTCAAATTATATTTGATTTTCCAGTACAAATTTGCTAAGACACCCATTTTAAGGACCAACGGGAAACATGATCACATGCCAGTAGAGGCAGAGCCAAAAGGTGAAAGAAACTAGTATCTAGTATGCATGTTACGCTGCCAATAATTTTTGAGTCTAATTGTGAAAGTCGTGTATAAAAAAGTGTTCATGTAGTCAGAGCCGGCCCAAGCAGTTGGGTTGCCCAAGCCCAAATTTCAAGCAGCTGAACAAAAATATAGCATTTGGCAAGATTCGAACTTGGGTTGCTCTATTGAATCAACAACACAATACCACCACTACAAATCTAATTGAAAGTAGCAATATATAAAATATTTATATCTTAACAAAATACTAAACCATCACCACCACCACTACCACCACCAAGTGTTGCCCCTACCGAATTGGTTGTCCTAAACAGCCGTCTTGTTCGCTTTGCCCTAGGACTGGACCTGCATGTAGTTTTGGACAAGGTTAGCAAGAATGTATAGAAAAATATTAGCGAGCAACCCTCTTTACCATTTTAATAAATCCATCTATTGTTGAGCACCAAAATTATGATGCATTTCTAACAACCTTTGTAATACCCCACATATTCAACCGTATAGTATAGTGCAAACATAAGAAGTCTCCTCACCAGCTTCCGTGGATATGAACTTTAAATCGTATGGCTATGGATTTAGTTGAAATTAAACAGCTTTGAATTTGGATTTGATTTAAAATAAATATCTTTTGATTCAGTTGAAATCAAACAGACTTGGACTTTTCACCAAATCAAAAGATACCTGATTTAAACAAAAAATTCAAATACAAATCTGTCTGATTTAAACTAAATCGAAAACCATTTGATTTTAGCCCAAAATCCATATGTCTATAATTTGGACCAAAGCTATTTAACATCGTTGTAGATGTTGAAAACACACCTGAATCCTTGCACAGCTGTAACAGTTTTGCAAAGAAATATCCATCTCCTTATCTTTCTATAACATCAAAAGTTTGCACCAATGTTCTATATCTTTGGCCCTGAACCTTGCTCTCGGCTCTAAGCAGCAACCCCATAAAAACAGATGCTCTAACACTTGTATTTGTCAAAATCCTTTCAAGAGAATTTGAAATTTTCATCTAACTAAGAAACTATATCCATTCATCACATTATCATTAACAAATGAAATGCAACTGATATTATCTTCTCCAAGATAACTTAAAAGGTTTCAAACTGTTTCCCATAAACTTTTATCCAATTAAAGTTACAAGTTTATCAGATATAATCCCTGCAAAAGGGTTAAATTATCCACTACAACAATAAATAATGTAACAATAACGACAATTATATAAAGAATTCATCCAAAAAATATCGACCATCCTCATTCATAGACGTCTGTCTACCTTCCTTGTTTCATCTTTTTCAGTTCACGAGCTATAGCCTGCTGCCGCTTTATGTCTATTAGATCTATGCTAGTTCCCTCTTTCAGCGGTATATCAAGCACCATCTTTTCCTTCTTACCAGTCCTATTTGGTGGACAGTTGATACTACTAACAGTGTCTGCATTAACAGAACTGCTGTTTACAATTGGCATTGGAAGGATATTTTGATGATTTGGTAGACAATTTATACTAGTAGCTTCTGTGTTAACAAAATCGACAGTATTAGGCATGAGAAGCCTGCTTCCTTCCTGCACCTGTATTTCTGGCAGTATTTTTCTCGGTCTGCCTCTTTTTTTAGGCAGGCTGCTGTTGACTATAGGAGTTTCTGTATTAACAAAACTGTTGTTTGTATTTGGCATAGGAAGGCTACTTATGTGTGCAGTAGGTTCTGTATTAACTAAATTGTTATTCATAGTATTATTAGACATGGAAGGACTGCTTTGATATGCACCCAAGTCTAATTGATTTCTACTACTTCCTTCCACTACCCTTGTTTCTGGTGATACTTTTCTTGGTCTACCTCTTTTTTTAGGCAGGCTACTGACTATGGGAGTTTCAGAATTGACAAGTTTGTTGGCATTATCTGGCACTGAGGGCCTACTCGGACCATCACGTAAGGCACGGCGGGTGTTATTGAACCAATTATGCACCTGAGTACGCAGAAAAATAAAATGGAAGTTTGTGGTATAATAAAAATACTGTATTTCATATCACATATGATAACTCTAAAATGAATTTAACCTTTAAACTAATCATAAATTTTTACATGTTAGGTATTGAGAATAATGTAATGCCTTCTCACCTGGTGGTAACCTATCCCAAGCTTTTGAGCAATGCTTTCTTTTTCCTCACGGGTAGGGTACTGATTTTCCTGATAACTTTCTTGGAGTTTCTACGAATAATTATTGGTATAAAGTCAGATAATTTGTTTTACGGGGCATTTCACCAGAAGGACAAACTTTGCAGTCCAATTAGTTTCTAAGACACACATTCAAAGAAATTACTTTCAAGGCCAAAGTCAGCAGAATAATTACTTTAAAGGACAAAGTCAGCAGTTCAATTAATTTCAAGGACATAATTTCATAAGTTTTTAGGCCCTAGAAACTAATTATTTTACGTTTTGTCCTTGAGAGTAATTATTTCAGTTGTGTGTCCTAGAAACTAATTCCACTTACTAAAGAGACCCTTGTGGCTAATTTCCACTTGTTTTACTATGTCAGTTAACGAATCATTTCCAATAGTCACATTTCATAATATATGTAGCTATCAAATGGACCCACAAAAAATACAGACATACCTTTTGTTGTTCAAGAATCAACGGTTAAAAACTTAAAATAGGAAGCAATGGATAAAACGGCATTAACAATTTTTATTAACAAACTTATACCAGAATATGATTCTTGTCATGAAGGCCCTAACTCATAAATCAACATGAACACTGAAATTGGTTTCACCATTATGGTTTGCTTATCTTATTATATTTTTAATGATTTACCTGCATCACACATGCATAGTTAAACTGATTTTAAAGTGTTCTATTCGGAGAAATGTATACGTGTGTAACAGAATTATTATTTTATCTACATATTTAAATGTTCAAGATAGGTAATGAGGTTTGAGGATATTAATATGAAAGCATTTAGATTGGCTTATAGGATAGCACTTTCAAAACCAAATTAGTAATGCATTAATGTCACAGCAGAAAAGAAAACTACTTTTTGCCAACAAGCCACCATACTCCCTGTTTACATTTGAAACATTATTAACTTGGTTTTGACACTGCTAACCCATAAGCATAAAGTATTTCCAAATCTGAATACTTACATTCTATCATCTTCAAAACCTCATTACCTATCTCAAACATATTTAAACAAGTAGATGAGATTATGATTCTGTAACACCTATATAGTATATACATTTCTTGAATAGAATCCTTTAAAATCAGTTTAATAAACATAAATTGGGATAATACCTGCTTAACTGTTTCATCATTTTTTTTGCCGAAAGACGCATTCCCATTTGACATTTTGCTTTTACGTTTATGAGCATGTTTCTTCCTTTTGCCTGATGACCGCGATCCAGCTAAGGTACGCCAATCTTCATCATCACTCGAGCCATATGTCTCAGACCAGCTTTCATCATCGCTTGCATCTGAAGTTGGTTTGAGAAATGTTTCCTACCAGTTACAAATGTTGCATACATTTTGAAGATTAGACTAAAGAAATGGATGGCTTTTACACAGTAATGAAAATTAAATCATGTTGCGGTAAATCTTATGCCGTACATGAGGGCAACATTCCTTGGGTACTTTTTCTCTTTCTGAACTCTATGTACAATCTGTATTAAAGTAAGTTTCAAATGTATCATTACAGAAAGTCTTCGGTGTTTGATTGTACTTGGAATAAGCAAAAACTTAGCACATATAATTCCTCGAAGGTTTGTTTTACCTCAGAATATTATGATCAATAGAAATGTACGTTTACAGACTAGAAACCAAGATATACATAATTCTTACTAGCTAAGAAATAATAATTTCATAACAAACGGCTACATAGCTTACAAGGAATTGTAGTATCCAAGATATGTCATTTCCTAGTAGAGCGCGCACGCGTGCACACACACACACACACAAAGACACAGAGTTTTAGTCAGAAAATGTAACAAGTGGTATAATGGTTTATTTATTACAATTTATTATCACAGGCATAACTGTAAGAAGTTGATAATACTTATACATTAAATTAGAGTTATGTATATAGGAATCTAAGTTGCGGGGACCAAAAATTAAGGTCAATTTTTTTTTTATTTGTATTTATAAAATGAATAGATAATATTTTACAATGAATTTACACGTATAGCCATGAAAGTTATATGGTTTACAATTAATTCAGAATCATGCTATTTGCACAGTGTTTTATATTATTATTACCCACTAAATAAAATTTTACTTCGCATAAAAAATGCACATTGAAAATTATCTAGCTCAAATGGCAGTTTATTGCCAACCATGACAACTGACGTCTTAACTTCAATCAATCATTGAATGATTCTGAAAAAAAGAACTTGGATGGTAATAGTAATACAAACTAGATATGGTAGATAGTTCAAATGACAATATATATCTCACCTAGCAATTGGTTTTGGTTTTGGTTTTATTTTTCTTAAAAGTGGAATGTTAGCTATTTTTAAGTATATTTTGGTTAATTTTCAGCTGGGTATTTTCAACCTAAATACGGTGCAAGTAGCTGGTTTACAACACATTACACACACGAGCGCGCACGCACTAGTATATCAGCACATACAATACACACATGTATGCACATACATGAGACTTTTATACAATAGTATACATATGTATTAAAAATATGAAATACTAGTGGGGTGTCAAATTGTTCAGCCTCAGCCATGGACGTCCTAGAATGGTAACAAAATTGAGTTTTGCAACATTTTTCATACCAGATAAACTAATAGGACCAACAAAACACAGATGTGAATAGATTAAGGTTCAGATTCGAATACATGACATGGTGCACGTGCATGCGCACACATATGAGAGAGGATTCCATCTTATTTTTAATCTCTGATATGTACCCGATCAATATTTTGGTATCTATGACCATAGGAATTGGATAACTTCATACATGCATGATCTACAGAACATCACCATCATCTCTTCAAAAAATATCCTATTCCAGTATCTCTCGACTACCAAAAATTAACATTGTCAAATCAATGTTTACAAAACGCATTGTAAGCAGACAATATTGTTGAATGAGAAATGTGATAGAATACAAAAAAATTGAAAGGGTATTAATGTAACTTTGAAGATGGTTTGAACGATGAACACCGGTGAATTCTACCCAATCAATTTCTTTACAAATAGCGGAGAGATGTTAAATTGCATATAACATTAGACTTGATTGCCTGCCACCTTGCGCAATAGCGTTACTCGTATAACTTTTGTAACAAGCAAGCATAAAAACAAAACTAAACAACTAGTCTTGTGATCAAATGAGCTTATTTAAAATAAATTAAAATGTGAGGGTGAAAGAAGGAAAATGGAGGTCAAAGTAGAATTAACCCAATATGTGTTATTGTTGAGGTGTCTCGCATCGTGTGTGGGTAATTGACACATATCGAAATAGAAGAATAGTCGCACATCGTAAAAAAATAATGGAGGTGGAGTGGTATATATATGAGTTTGGTCGTATGTAACAACAAAGGATTCCTTTTGTTAAAAGATGTTGACCAAACTCATATGTTACCCCACGGAGGGATATGCGGACTGGTATTGCAACATGGTATCAGAGCCGATGGTAACGCCTAGGACAATAGACAATGCGTAAGAGATCTGTAAATCGTGGTGGCTAACATTGGCTGCGGGTAATGAGCACATATTGAAAAAGAAGAATAGTCGCACATCGTGAAAAATAATGGAGGTGGAGTGGTATATATATGAGTGGTCACATGTAACAACATGATACGTTGGATCTAGTAGAATGACACGGGAACAAAGTCTCGATATGGTCGCATGTAACAACAAGAGATTCCTTTTGTTAAAAGGTGTTGGTCAAACTCATATGTTGCCCCCACGTAGGGATGTGCGGACGTGATTTCAACAGTTATTTAAGTTCTTTGATCTGTTATGCAGGAGTATGTACACGATGGGCAAGAGCGGAAATTTTAAGGGCATATGTGTGTCATTCAGGATAACACAAGTCTGCAACTAAACCAGTATGGGAAGAAATGAAAAAAATAAACTTATATCATAACCCACTGGGTGGCCCAGTGGAAGTCGTGGAAGTGAAGTGACAAAATGTCACAAATTCGAGTTCCTGTAACGACGATCGGAATAAAATACAAAAATAAATAAATAAATAAAACTTACTTCATGCAATTTGTTGTAGTCTAATCCCTCCATTTTTCTTTCTCCCAGACCTTGTTCTCTCTCTTGGTTCAAGTCTCTATCCAGTTGAGCAAGAATCTCTTCTCCGAATTTCGCAATAGTTTCCAAATTGGTCAAAGAGGTTCCAGAATCTTCAATAGGACCTGAAGTTTTACAACGTTTATTAAAAAGCTCATCAGAAACTGATGTGATGTCTAATTCATCTGAACTTGGTTTGTTTATTTCACTACCTTTATCAATATTTTTGCTATTTGGGTCCAAATTGTCATCCAACATAAAATTCTTTTTCTCAGAGTCAACTTTCAGGTTGTCCGGGACATAACCACAATCATATGATGACAACCCATCATAATGTTTATCACCATTTACGATCTCCGCCGCCTCAGGGAAAACTTTCTGCACATGATAAAGCAGCAACCAAATTTCTATTTAAACTAGAAGAGAGAGAGTGTGTGTGTAATGATAAAAGTGTTAAAGATTATTATTATCTGTTAAGAAATAAGTCAAGAATATTTCAATATTTAGGCTTTTTTATATTACAATAGTTTCGTATTGTATAATTACTTGGGCTCTAAGTAGTGTGGCTATAAAAGTTTGTTGAGAAAAATCCTGCTAAAAAAATCAATTTGCACTACCACAATTCAGAGATCTTATTTTAATAATAAGAAAAAAAAATATCCCGGAAAATAATCTTGAATGAAAGGAATGATAATGCTTTTATTATTTTCAATATTTATTACAAACCTCCCATGTATCTTTAAGAGTGATTAAGCTCCCTTGCGATTCATTAAGTAATTTTACACAGTCTATCTTGCATTCACATGCAGGACACAACCAACCTTCATCTCCAGGAGGAACTGAAAAAGTTCATCAATGAGCAAAGTGTGTCAAAAATATCTGAATTGTGCTTGTTTTTTTCTAAAACATAATACAAGAGTTTCACTATTCTCACTATTTTCAGTCAAAAGAGGAGGGTTTAAACACTTCTGATGAAATCCTCTGACGCACATGCCATCACAAAGTATGATATCATTGTCAATAGATACGTCTTTGGAATTACATTTGGCACAGTATATCTAGCACAAGAAAAACAACATTTCAGCTATCCAGGAATAAAGTGGTCATGTGATGAAGTAACTAAATAAAAATCATTGGAGGTTTCTGTACATTTTCACAATCTATTCTCCCCTCAGAATCGAACAAAGAACTATCGATTTGTCCTTCAGACAAGGAAGAATCAAGGCGATGAAACAAACCACGAATTTGTGATTTGAATTTTGATATATCACGCTTCGCTCGATCAATTTCTTTTTGCGGCCTTACTTTCACAGAACTGAAAGAACAAAAGTACAAGTTAATCGTATACCACTAAGAAACTGAAATGGGGTAACTTAGATAGTAAATATAAGCAGGTAAGAAAATTTCATGATATATCCCAAATTTTTGGATGAAAAAGTATATATGGTTTTGTTGGAATTTTATTGTTAAAATGTGTGAATCTTGAAAAATATAGAGAAGTCCCTGATATTAGGGATGGCAATGGGTTGCTGGTATAGGGTCTAAACCCGGTAGACCCGCCCCTGTTTTGACCCATCCAGACCCGCTCCATTGGCTAATCGGGACGGGTAGATCCAATGGATATTCTAGGGTTGGGTCGGGGCTTGGCTGACCTGCCCCAACCCGACCCACCCTATTGAGATCGTATAGGGTTGGGTCGGGGCTTGGCCGACCCGTTCCAACTCGACCTGCACTACTAAGATATCATAAAGTCGCTTTATCTATATATAACGATGATACCTTAAAATGAAACTTTTGAAATGTCATAAACATCCTTTTGAATTTGTAGTGCATCCTGAGGATATATTTGTAATTGCTCTTTTCCACTTTCTTTGTACGCTTAATCATTATGACAACGGAAGCTATCTTTGTTCTCGGATAACTCGGCGTCCCTATCTCAATGTTCCTAAACGAGCAAACAACGACTTTCCTTTTGGATTTTGAAACGCAAGATGAATATTCGATTTTGGCTTTGCAATTTGCAAAGTGCCTTTGCTATATTTTTTTCAGTTATCAAAATATGCGACCCTTGCATTTTTCTATATTATATGTAAATTATGAACCTGGACGTTTGGGTTTGAATGAATTGCTGCGGTGCAGAGAAGGTATAGGGGTATGGTTTGCAACAAAAAGATGGTCAATTGTTGAGGCGTTGGAGGAATGAGAATTGAAGAAAACATCGATATTGGCTGTTTCCAGATGAGGTGGAGAAGGAGACAAAAATGATGTCCAGTAGTGTTCCTATCATGTAAAAAGTATGTTTGTATTTCAGCCTCATATTTTGGTTTTGGTCTGTAGAAATGGACTAGAATTTTGGTCCATGTTTCCTTTTTATTAAAAAAAGGTAATAGTAGTTAGGCCCTTGCATGGATTTGGCAATTTTAGGTGTTCTTATTCGTCATCAACGACCATTTTTTGTTACATTATACATCACATTTATGAAAGTCATATATGATATTCTTTTTAACTTTTTGACAAAACTGATGATATTATGTATTAAGTTAATTTACTATCTTATTGATAAGAAAAAAAAATCACTAATTATTTATATATAATGAGAAAATGCTTAAATGATGTAAATAGAAATTCATATTCCTTACTTCACAAATTTGATCACATCTCAAATTTATCAACTACATGCTAAATGTTATGAACATAATAAAATATATGTACTCATGCAAGCATCAAATTTATACATCTTTATATGTATATCATACATGATCATCTTACTTAAAAAGTAATTACTATTTTACATGCATACATAATGTATCTTTGAAAATTAATTAGTATGTGTACAAAATTCATAATAGGTTATAAACCTACGACTTTTCACGTTAAATTGATTATGTATGTGCTGATAATTCATTATTCGGGTATAATATATATGAATTTGAATGGTGACATCATAGCTGGTTGAATATCATAAAATTATCAAGATTTTATTATTAAATCAGTTTATATTATGTGTTGGAAATTCATTACATGGGTGAAGTGTGTTTGTATTGTTTCATAAGTGTGAATGATAGCAGCATACAAAAAGGAAAACCACAGTAGCATTTGTAAAAAAGAAAAAAGAAAACTACTCTTTCTCGAATTTGTCCTTATGTTAATTTAGAGGTTGAATTGTATTCAGGTTGATTTCTCCCACTTAGAAAATATATACATAACTAGATTTATTACTTATATGATTTAGAATGAATATATGTTGTACTTCATTGTTTTTTTTATCGACTTCACAAATTAAAATATTATTTATGTTAAGATAGTCAACAAATTTTTAATTTAGTGGATGGGAGATGAAAATTGCAATTACAACTTGCTATGATTAGGGTTCATGTGAATCAATGGTGATGTGGCAATGAGTGAAAATTTATTTTCACTCCATCTTAGATATGGAAACTACATGCCTAGTATATATCTTGCTACTTCAAGAAGCATAGCATCTAGGTGGGACATAATTGCACTAGAAGTTCTGTGTGAGTTTGGTTTTTTGCATGCAAACAGTGTTCTGGATGAAGACATGAAGCCTCATAAGCTCTGAAGCTTGCACAACCTTTAGTTCATTCATGAAAACAAAATTTACCATCAGATACACAGTACGTAGAGTTAGCTTTGGGAGGAAGATTTGATTTGATAATGATATCTCATTAGTTCCTATAAGCAAAAAAGTAAGAATGTCTAAGAACCATACCTCATCATTAAAGAACCATGTTGGTCCAATTCCTTCAAACACATGTCATTATTTTATTACTTTTTCGTAAAGAGGTGGCTTTTTTCATAAAGATAACAATTATTTTTCCATATTTTTAAAATTGAAAACAATGCAAAGTAAAGGAGTTGATAACTCCAAAAAAAATGCTAAGGGGGTTTAAAAGCTCTAAGAAACAACTAGAATGCCATACTATATTTAATAAATGCAAGATCATGAAAAGCAATATTAATGATAGTAGAGAAAACTGTAGACCAGTGAAAATAGTAGCTTATTGATACATGTAAATATTCATTATTGTCAAAACAAATGAGAAACTGATGAAATTCTTGCTCAAGAACCGGCAGTCTAAACTCATCAAAAGAAGTTCAGTTTAGGTGAATTGGATGTAACCTCAGCAGGTACCAGGAACCCATGGCACAATGTACAGTACAGTAAGCCATTAAAATATAACTAAATGGGTGCAAAAAGATCGACGCGGAACTTTGCAAAGTCAAGTGACAACTTTAGTAGATGATTGATAAATCGATATGAATAGAAAGAACTAAAGAAGCACACTCTAGACTATAAATTATCAATAAGATAATGAAGCAATGTTTACATGTTTGCTTTCAAACAATATTTACATAACCAAATTTTTTCCAAAAGGAAATCTGCTACCTAGGCATACAATCAGTAACATGATATATTAAGATCATAATTCTCATGTGGTCCAAAAGCTTCTGTTTACATTAGCGTATTATGTTTAAACAAAGCAATCATATGATCCAAAAGCTTCCATGTATATTGGCATATTATATTTAAACAAAGCAATCATGTCCTTATTCATACAAAGTTTTACTACCTAGGCATATAAGTAGGGCATCCTTGGTAACATGGTATATAAAGATCATGGTTCATGTGGTCCAAAACCTTCCATGTACATTAGTATATATATTATATTTAAGCAATCATGCCATATTCATGCAAAGTGAAATATCACTAGATGTAGTTCATAATTCTAACAGATGGTTAAGCCATGTGATCGACTCTTGACCTATTCAACTCTTGACCATTTCACTTTCTAACTGTTATTGCACTCATGACCCACTAATTCAACCTATTTTATTACCCATGTGTATATTGAGATATTTCAACTTCCTATACTTATTTACGCCTATATAAACTACCCACGGTTTCCTTTACTATGTTTAATTCTACATATATCAAACAACTTTTGTTCAAGCTTTTATTTTAAACTCACGAGTGTAATCTACACAATATATTATTCACATTTAATATTTACGTAGAAACCAAATTAATGATTGAAAATATAGCTATGAGTTTTGTGTATATCCGTTCATGTTATTTCACATAAAAAAAGTTAGCTTGCATATATGTGTGTGTATTTGTGATAATTTTTACTTATTCATATGACCATTATTTTAGAATAAATAAATTTACTTTCAATTTTGTTTGCACATGTTCAATGGATGTGCCTAACATATTATTTCACAATAAAAGAAATTAATTTACATACTTATAACTGTCAAGTAGCAACTATGTATATGATAATTTTTTTAAGAATACATAAGTTTGCTTTCGGTTTCTTTGCACACGTCCAACTGACGTACCAAACGTACTGGTTACTATAATGATGATTTGTTAATCAATTAATACATAAGTGATTATAGCATGGATATTCTAATGTTCTATTCAATAAGTTATATGATTTTATGGTATTAAGTTGCATCACTAATAATAATATAATAACATATGCATGTTCTTGAACCGTTATCATACTGCTCATTTTTATTACCTTACTTATCATTATAAACACATTAATATCTAAATTTATTGCATCATTTAGTGACAATCTCTCTTACAAATAAAATAAATATATGTACATTAATACATAATTTTGAATATATAAACCTTTACCGGGTCTTGGGGCGGGGCGGGGCGGGTCTACCCTGATCCATATGAGTTCCAAGCATGGGAAGATAATCCAGACCCGCACCGGGTCTATGGGACGGGTCTGGGGCCAGGGGTTTAACCTCGGGACGGGTCTGGGGCACAAAAACCCGCCCCAATTCACCTCATTGCCATCCCTACCGATATCAGCCACAAGTTCCTATTTAAATATTTATGGCCATTTGGACATCCAATGTTTTTATCTGCACGATCGCGTTTTTCTTGCATCGATCCGACTTTTTCCCTCATTTGCTAATGGTGCTCTCTTTTTTCCCGTTGGAAGAACTTTGACTATTTAATTGAGGAATAGACAGCCAATAGTGAGGAACATTCGTTTTACTTTTTCATTTTTCTAAAAACTTTTCATTAACATCACTCTGAAGATTTTCGAACGTATATAAAAGGGTATCTTTGAATGATTTTTCTCGGTGCAAAGGAAGATCTAATTGAACGAATCAAGTTGTTTTATCCTAGGAATGGCATTGTAGATAGTCTACTTTGCATGATTTGGTTAGAGCCACGAAACGTCTTAAAGAAAGCAATTTCGTCCGCGGCTCAGTCAGAAACTCAATCGGTGCTACTCTACTCCAGCAGGCTTTAATTATAATTGCATAAATATTACAAGATGATAAGATGACTAATTATTTTTGTTACATAGTAAAGTTTAACGATTTGATCCCAAATTTCCAAAGTAAGCCATTAGCATTTTCTCGTACCATTCTATTTTCTCCCTTTCCAATAATCTCTCTTTTTGAAGTTCAAATACATTAAAGAGCATTTAAGAGAGAATGATGAAAGGTTAGAAAAGAACTTAAATTTAGTAAAAGTTGTGTTCTTATTAAAGAAAGCTGCAGATCGTTCCCTCGGAGTTTACAAGCGTAAGTTTTGGCTCTTTGAAAAAAAAGTTATAGATCTTAACAAGAGAAAGACATTATTAAAAAGAAGAGAAGATACGGTTTGAGTTTGGTTTTTCTAAATTTCCTATCTTGCTTGAAGCTGACTAATTCATTATCACTTTACTAGCTTAGTTTTAATTATTCTAGTTGATTTGATATAAAGATAACTGATGCACGACAATTGTTGAATACAATAGTAGTAATTTGGGTTTGAGAGAGGTGAACATTTAGTTGGTGCAAAAAAATATAGTTTGGTTAAACTAGGTACATTTAGGAGTTTGATGCTTGTGATAGCGGAACCCTAGAATCTTAGTATTGTCTTCAAAATATAATGGACGTACTTAACATTGAAACCACATCAACAATATATTGAACTTTAAGTGATATTTTTCCATCAACAATAGATCGTGAATTGAACTTTAAGTGATATTTTTCTTCTCCAAAATATCAGTTAAAATATTTGTGATATTTGATATATAAACGATATTTAATAATATATTGCCACGATCAGATTAACAATTTATGCACATGTTCACTAAAATAATAAAAGAGTATCATTTTATAAAAATATAAATAAACGTCATATTTTAACAAAACGTATAGTAATATACAAACATGCTATATCACTTTACTATTAAACAATGTAATGATTATTTATTAAAAGATAATATTTATATCTTTTATTATTACTATATTTTTTTATAGCTTGCTAACAAACATAAAGGTATTACTTCAATATTAACTAATAATATTTTGATAATTTTGAAATCTCTCATGCTAATATTTAACTGATACCATTAGTAGCTAGATAGGTTGTAATATGGTTTATCACTCAATTTGGATGTATGGTTGGAGTTTTAAGTTTTTGAATTATGTGCACATGTTTTCTAAAAGTAGATACGTGTTTGATTGGTTTTTTTAGTGTAATACTTTGTGCTATTAGATATAGAGTCTAATGCCTGATTTGAAGGTCATATGACGTGTTTAAACATGTGAAATGGAAGTTATGACATGTAAGATTGCAAAAGAACTAGTAATATGACCAGGATAAAAAGCTTTGTATGTTTTTGCATTTTGGTTTAGATTACTCTTAGCATCTCGATTGATTGTTTTGTGATGTTTACGAGTGTATTTACCTGCAAACTTCATATAAATCAACATTTATATGTCTAGAATGATGAAACCTTATGCAAGTTACGCCTTGTGATTTTGTATTGTCTTTTATGCTCGTTGATATATCGCATTATGTATTTATTCATTACTCCATTTTCAAATATTCATATATTTGAAATTCAAATTAATTCTTTTTTTGAGTTTCATCTAAAAGTAAATAGTTTTTTTATTGAACAAAAGTTTTGGTTTGATTTCATTTCGGTCCATACTGAAACTAAACGGAACGATCAAAATCTCAATGTTCCAGTCGAAACCTCAAAACTTGATATCATAATTTTGTAAAAAAGAAAATAAATATCTCATATTTTAACAAGACATAAGTATGTACAAAAATGTGTTATATCGACATAGTTTTGAACAAACAAATATTATTTATAGTACCAAAAGAGATCATTTGTATCTTTTGCTATCACCGTATATTTATTAAAGATATTACTCAATATGATATGATATTATGCACATCATTTTCAGATCGTGTATTGATCGTCGATATTTAATTGACATCGGTAGTAACTAGTTATAAGTTGTAACACCAGATTTGAATGCATGACTCCAACGTTTTTTGAGTCTTTTGAATTAGCTTTCTAATAATAGATGTATTTATTGATTGGTTATTTTTGAATTTAATGCTTTAAACCACAGAATAATAAAGTTTGATAGCTTTAATTTGATATGTCATACGTTGCATTTAAATAATCGATATGGAAGTTTGGGCACGTGAAAAATGCCAAATGGATGGGTAGGCACAAAGGAGAATTTTGACTATTGAAATACATTCACCGATATACGAGTCTCATGCGTCAACCAGAATTCACTTATCAACAACATATGAAACCTCACGCATCCACGTATGCCAAAAGGGCAAATTTAATAGTGATTTGGCATCTTTTCAAGCGACGTAAAGGATTCACGGTATGAGGCCAAATGTCAAAATGTGAACCCATATGTCGAAATGTGAAATCTACATGTCAACATTTGAAGGCACGAGGAATTGTTTTGTTTTCAATGTTCATCGAGTTTTGATTCAAATTCTTTTGGGCATCACGATCGATTGTTTTGTGAAGTTTATGAGTGTGTTTAAACTTCAACCTTCATCGTAAACAATATTGATTTGTTTAGAATGATGAAAAATTATGTTTGTTTCCATATATGAGTATATTTAACCTTTGAACCCCATCATAAAGTAATATTGATATATTTAGCATGAAAAAAACTTATATGAGTTTCCTTTTATATTTTTATTGTTTTTCATACTAATCAGAATGTCACATCATTAAAATGATTTTGACATACATAATTTGAACTAATGATAATGTATTTTAAGAATCATTCGGAAAAGTATAAATGATTCAAAAGAAGACAATGTTTGATATACAAACTGTTGTAAAACCCAAGGACTACTATTTGAGGAGTCTATTTATATCCGATCTCAAAGTACCCAATTGACCAATGTTGCTAGTTATGCCTTCCAAACGTTGATGATTGAAACTTGCCATTGAGCACAGATTTGCAATGTTGCAAATGTTGTAGATCTCGTGGAAAGATAAAATTATGCAGTAGTAGTTCTAATCTAAGATGCTTGATTCAAAAGATTAAAATTATGAAGTTATCGCATCTCATTTATGAACAAGGATCAATAAATTGTCAAAAAACATTAGTTGGATATTCGATCTTTCACGACCTGTACTCTTATGACCAATGACAATCATCTGCTGTCTTAGGATAATACAAAGCCATTCACGACAAACCTTTTTATATGCCCAAACTTTGGGTATCTAACTTTGCCAGTGATGATATGTTATTTTTGAGGATCAAGACTAATTGTTGAATATGCAATTTGACTGATATATTTGCTGTACGACGAGCCTAGCGTGATACCTTTCTCGAACCTTGCTTGGCTCAAAGAAGATTAACGTATGAGCAGGAATGTGAACGTATTAATATGTTTATAGTTGAGGAAGAGACGATTGTAGTACAAATATAGAAATAATAATTCGAAGAAATAAATTGTATGTTTTATCATCTTCTATACATAATGGCATAACATGCATACATGCTAATATTTTTGACTAACTCTTGTGTTGACGTAAGGAGTGGCAAATGAGATGTCCTTATATGATTCAATTCGCACTACTACAAGTTTAAATATAGTGGAAATTCAATTTGTCCCTTATTTTCAGATTTGATACGTGAAAAACTCTTTCCAAAAACTTGTTTTAAATTACACCTCTAATTTTAATTTCGGTAAACAAATATTCATTTTTTGTTGAAAATTAAATCTGAATATTAATCGCATATTTCTATGATCAAAACAAATTTTTCTGATTTTATTTTTTAAAACTGCAAATATTTGCAGAGGGCGGAAATTGCAAATATTTGTAGACTTCTCCGCAAATATCTTGAAACTTAAAAATAGAGGTATTTTTTATAACATGTTTTTCAGGAGGGGCGGCTATATATTTTGAAACTTAAAGATAGCGTTTTACAAATATTCTCTTAAATTTATCCTCTTACTTTTGAGACATAAATGAAAATGTCAATTTAGAATATTAGACACCTAGCTTAGGTTCGACTTGCTAATATCCTTGCGTCTAGAGTCTTCTATCTTCTATACATTGTATATTTGTGAGCCAGACTATCATGAGTCTTCGCAAGATTGAACATGAGGCAAAGTAGCACTTTTCGCATGCATTATTGGATGAGCACAACACACATTTTAAGAAAGATGTTGTCACTTTTATCTTTTCCATTCATACGGCACTTTAAGTTGCATTATATATTTTTATATGGAACGATATCATTAACGATGGTTTTGATTTACCTATTTATGATATTGTATTTGTATGGTATTATACTCATATTCTTGTGCATTTTTACGTATTTCACGTGTAATCTACCACATATGCTAAAAGCATGATTTTCACTGATTATTATGCCATATCATAGATGATGTGTGTGTACTCTTAATGTTCTCCAAATTTTGCTATATTTAAAAGAGAACGTCCACAAAAGCTTGAAGAACTTGACAAACAGACTAAGAATCTAAGAACCAAGTAGCAGTTTCAGAAAACCTAACAAAATCTTGAAACTGAAATAATAATACTACAAGGTAAAGAGTCTGTCAAAAAAAAACACACCTTTGGCCCTTCCAGCCTTCACCAGAATAAGCATCGATCAGAGTTTGTTCATATTTCATACGTGCCAATAAGTATTTCACACGGCTTCTAATTGCTGTATATTCATTGGTGTAGCGACCTTTTCTTCCTCTTCTTTTAGTCCCACCCCCTATAACTGGATTGCATGACTGAGTATTATTAACTGATCCAGTCTCCGGATTAGACTCCTTCACTATTGAACTGTTATATGTAGCATCGTGAATGGGTTTGATATCTAAATCTAACTTAGTTCCTGACCGAAAAACTCTCTCACTGTCTAAATAAGGTTCGCCTGTTGGAGTACCAGGAACTAATCGAACCTCTGGGATGAATGTTGTTTCTGATCTAAGAGCGCTTACATTATCTAAAGAAGAATTGAATGATGGAATAACATTAACCGGGTCAGTCTCTGGATTGGACTCTGTTTTTGATCCAAGTTCACCTTCACAATCTAATGAAGAATTATTTGGTTGACAATCATTAACTGGTTTGATCTCTGGAATCGATATACTATTTGATCTAAGAACCCTTTTGTGATCTACTGAAGAACGACTAAGTTGAGTGTCGTTAACTGGCTCGATCTTTGGATAAGAGTTTGCAATTGATTCAAGAACAGTTTGACCACCTAATGAAGAGTTTCCAGGTAAAGTACCATTAATTGGTTCAATCTCTGGAATATACTTTGCATCTGATCTAAGCTCTCTTCCATTATCTACTGAAAAATTGTCCACTGTAGTATAACTGAATGGCCCAATCTCTGAACTAGATATTGCATTTGATATAAGCACTCTTTCACCATCCACTGAAAACGTTAAAGGATATTCTCCACCATTCATCTCTGGAGAAACTTTCATTGTCTTACTCGGAGATATACTATTATTACTGTTAGTTGTCTCATTGTGAGCATCTACCTTTTTGAATTTTGAAATAGCATTTTCTTCATGCCCAGCCAATATATTCATGCTGATGGAATCCTCAGATATAAGCTCATAATTCTGATGTCTAGAACATCGCCTTAAAGGGCTGGGGGAAGCCATGTCCTATGTAGAACCCTCAAACAGAAACTTCCAGCTAATAAGATCTACAAGCACATTTACCATGCCAATGGATATGTCCAGGCAGTTAAAGATTCACGACAAAGATATACAAGAGTGCTCATTGAAAACATATGCGAGTTAACATAAAAGTACAGTGCACCAATACCTATAAAAATAGATATAGATATGTCGCTTGCCTGCAAAGATTGATAAATAACAAATTTTCATCAATGAAATACATGTAGAGAAAACACTGCAATATTCAAACTATCGCTGCACATATTACTGGAAAGAGAAGAGCTAAGGAATTCACTGCATAAATGCCGTGAGGGGATTTTCTGGGAATTCTAATTTTATTGTATTGGCAAGATGTACATTTTTGAAGTATGAAACTTTGTAGTTTACATTTTATGCCGAGATTTGTTAATATTTTGGAGTTCAAATATATTTTGAGTAAATTCTAGTCTTTTTAGCTAATTAGAAAGCATGAACATGGATATGTAAACATGGCTTCAACAAATTAAAGAACTGTAAAACTGAGAAAAGACACAACGGTGCATGTATATACAAATCAATAGGTACACTTAAGATTAAAAATGCAAAAAGGGTAGGACAATATTCAGTACTGATTCTGAAGGCTCAAGATAAATGACCAAATGATTAGAAACGGAAAATGTTTATCAGGGTTCTTGATCCATAAGAAATTGAAAACCATCAGTTTTTTTTTTTGATGGTTTTCACTTATTTTACACACTGCATCTTTGGTTTAACGTGTTATAAAAATTAGAAATAAATATCAGCAGTTAGCTAAATCTATAATCATTGAAATAGCTATAAATGTTAAAGGTTTGTATGCTTGACAAATATGCATGGGAAACTTCCCTCTGTGTAAGTCTTAACGCATCATTGCCATTGATGTTTACATTATGCATTTACATTATGCAGTTAAAGCGCTTAGCGGTTCTATAGCAGTGGAAGTGCATAAAGTTATAGCGAGTATAAAGCGGTGATATAGCCTAAAATAGCGGAGGCGCAAAAGGTTTCATTATATATAAAACCAAATATTTAAAGTTAACTTATTCTCGTTATCACACCATTTGTGTGGGAAAAAGAAATATTTTTTAATCTTATATACCAAAACTGAAGAATATCATGATTTATGCAGAATAGATTTGGTGACTACAACAGATTTCTAACTTATATTGAGCACTTGTGCCTTAAAATTAGTTCTTTAACCTAATTTTGTTGATTTAATTAAAAAGAATACCATTCAAATCAACCTTTGTATATTAATGTTACTAAAACGGATGCTAAAAGGCCTTGATTTAGCGGGTGTAGCGAAAAATAACGGGGCTTAAAGCAGATCTATTGTTTACTAGCGTTAAACTGAAATAGCGTAGCGGCTGGAAAGCGCTATGCGTATAGCAGAGATTTTGAGAGGTTTTAGCGGGACTTTAGCAGCACGGTGTTTACATTATTTTAAGTAGTTTGTTTGATCATAATTTTCTTATTCATGCCAAGTTAAGAAGAACTCTCAACTGAAAATAAAATGTGTCGGTTGATAAATAAACAATAGAAAGATGCACATGCTTGTTGTATGATAATTCTAATAGAATCTTGTAGAAAAATCCATAATGCAATCAGTGGATATTGGAAGTGTATTTTGTAACTTGGTACTTCCTAAAAAAACCTCGTTTCCTATCAGGGCTGTCTCAACAAAATAAGAGGCCCTAAGCAAAGATGATCTGCGACCCCTAATAAAAATATAATTTTATGTGTGTGTGTCTGTCTATATATATAGATACACACACATATGTATGTATGTATCATGATTTTAGTTCTAATATTATTTTTTACTTGTACCAATTTAAATTGTCATTCTTACTTCGACTGGGAACCAACAATTGTTCGTTGTACACTACAAACTAATAAAAAGTATATAAATGGACCAAAATTTATTTATACGGGTATTTGTTGGTTAATCAACTTTTTTCTTGCTTTTTCAGATGTAAAATTATTCACCAAATCAAACTGCTTCGAACTTCCTTTTTTCAGCGGGCAATATTGTTAAACCACTTAAACTTTCTTGCGATTCATTCAATTTTAAGTAAAATATATATATAACTTTTAACTTGGATAGCTTCCTTAGTGGAAATAATTGTTACCAGAATTGTCGATGCAATTTACGGAAACTACAAACGTATTTGGAATGAATTAATATGCAAGTACCCAATCCATTATTGCTAGAACTTTATCCTGATATGAAATTAATATTAACTGAAAACATATATAAGTGAAACAAAAAATATATATATATATTATTTGTAGCTAAGATCTTTATTTTACTATAAAACGTAACCTTAATAACATTATAATTCAACCAACTTCAACTGAAGCTGCACATAGTCTACGGATTATTAATAAACAACTTAATGCATCCATCAATGACATGCCTTTGATAACATAATGCTTCATATACTATATATGGAAATATAATATGCGCACAAATAGTATAAATATTGGATCCTAAATGCTTTTATGGTTTCCGTACTTCTATAGTACGTCATATTTAGAGCACTGGTTTGCAAATTCAATGGCATTGGAATACTTATTATGAGTGATTTGTTGCATTTATTGACATGTTTATAATAGCTTTTTTCTGTAACTATTTTGTTTCCCAAAATTTGCTACATGCACATGCACACACTTGCATATTTGACAATTCTTAAATTATTATCGTAAAGCTAACCCAAACACACAGATATGTTAAATTTGATTCGATTCAATACAAATAAAGCTAAGTACTAATTTCACCATACATATCACTAATCATAACTCATTTAAAGAAACATTAGTTAATTTAAAATGTATTCACAAACTATGTTGTCTAACATCAAACAAAGTATTAGTTTTAATTCTGCTAATAACTGTCAGACCACAACGTACTTTATGTTAGTAAAAATAAAGAATAATAAAAATAGTCGAATTCCTTACATGATCTAACAATTGATTAACTTCCAGAGCAACTCAACATAAATGAAACACGTTTCATGATACATGACAACATCATCCTTGCAAACAATTGACTTTAGAAAATCGACAGCTTCCTATTGGACATGCAATAGCCTAACCCACATGTGATTAGTTGACCATTTGCTTTTAGTGCGACCACATCCATTCTTACTAAGGTGGATAAAAGTGAAAATATGATTAATAATATCAAATTAAATAAGAATATGATATCAACTATATACTATTTTGTTTAACTTTGTTGTCATGGATTTTATAACCAAAAGTTTGCGTAAAAAACATGTAAATTGACAAAAAAACTGACATTTGCAATGCCCTAACATCGGAGCATTATCTTCTTACAGGACCTAATCCATCCACGTGAAGACTTCATTTAAGAATATACTAGACACATCCCCTTCTTAATCAAAGCTGAGTCATTTACCATACCATATGAATTCAAATTGACATGAAGCAACAACAAATAAGAGCGGTAAAACTTGGTTATGATGACATCATACATAAAAAAATTGTAGTATGTTTAAACATCAATATAGTAGACTTGAAACTAAAATGGAATAAAAATAGTTCTATAACGCATATAGCATAATATCTGAATGATAAAAGTGTACACACTTTGATATGTATTATGTTTTACCAAAATGTAGCTTATTGTTGGGAACCATATTACATGAAGAACACTTTTCATTTTACCAATTATTACTACCATGAGATGTTCAAAAGCTACCGTAATTGATATCAAAACATTCTTTCTGAAGCAAACCCAACAATTTAATTATTCACTGGAATGAGTAACCAAAACAGAAGTAAGAGCTCAAACTTGCATTATTATCATATCTCTTTAAATTTAAACTTCAATGAATGAAGAACATATCGAATAGAATGTTATCCCCAGAAAATCCATGATTTACCGTAACCATTTATGCCAGGAATTTAAATAAGCAATTTAACTTCAATTGCCCATATAGTATATAATTATTAGGCCACTATCCACTCTAAAACAATAGCATTAAAAATGCAATTCGATTCATTACATGATGTGCAGATAGAGCTCATTTAATAAAAAATTGAAGTCAAGGTAGGAAGAACATGAAGTATAATAAGCACATATTCCCGTAAAATTGTTTAAAAGTTTAAGTAGATACATCAAATAATAATCTTGTAAAATCGTATAATGCTATTGTGATGGAGTAAAAAATAGCAATTTTTTTGACACAATTAATCGAACAAATCAGTTCATAAAGGAAACTCAAATCAGAAATCAAAGGGTAGAAGATCACCTGTTCATATCTGGTACGCAAAAAATTAAAGCTAAAGTGGCGCCATCAGAAAAACATGTTGTATCTTCAACTGGTTTCTTGTAAGATGGAGAGTGGAAGATGAATGAATGATTGAAAAGGAAGTGGTTATAAGAACCGAGTCAGCAGTTGAGTTTTTTTACATGAGTGAGGTGGGTGATTAACGTGAGTGAGTGGGGGTGATCAAAGTTGATATGGATATCAAGTGGCTAATATTAAAATAGCTTATCAAACTAATGACGTTTGACGTTACAGTCTCAGCTCTTGCACTCACATTAATCACCCCCACTCACTCACATCAATCACCCCACTCACTCATGTTACCGTAAGAAACTCAACTGTTGACGCGGTTCTTATAGCCACTTCCATTTCAATCATCCATTCCTCTTCCACTCCCCATCTTAAAAGAAACTAGGTGAAGATACAACATGCAACTCTGATGGTGCCAATTTAGCTTTAATTTTTTGCGTACCAGATATGAACAGGTGATCTTCTACCCTTTGAAATCTGATTTGAGTTTCCTTTATGAACTAATTTGTTTGATTAATTGTGTCGAAAAAATTGCTATTTTTTACTCTACGTGCGACCAAAATTTAATTGCTTATTTGAATATTTTTGGTTCATTTTATATAGGAGTTCAATTTTCTACTATGAGATCAATTTTTGTGCGTTGTTATACTATTTTACAAGATTACTATTTAATGTATCTACTTAAACTTTTGAACAATTTTACGGGAATAAGTGCCTATTATACTTCATGTTCTTCCTTAAGTTCAATTTTTTTATTAAATGTGTTCTATCTGCACATCATGTCATCATGTGATGAATCTGATTGCATTTTAATGCTATTGTTATATAGGCGTATTTTAGGAGGCAGGTGTTAATCTGTTTTTTAGCAAAGCGGATTTCAACTACGACTTAGAAAACTCAAACGATGACGAAACCACTTAAAAACTTGGAGGCACACTTAAAATGACTAGAGAATTGAGCTCAAGGAATTTGAACTCAAAATACACAAGGGAGGGATGTCGACACCGACCTCTCATATAGATACCGACTTCTTTCAGCCCGTAGGTGTTGCGACTTCTTGAGACACTTCCATATGAAATTAGAAGAGTGCTGTAAAAAGTACAAGTCATTCCGAGTTAAGGAAAAAAGTCATTACCAACCTCTTAGGCAAAAAGACTGATACCAGGCTGTTTTGAAGAGAAGTAGATGGCAACTTGTTTTGGACGACCAGCGACCGATGGAAACATCATAGGACACTTCAACATGAAGTAGGAAGGAGAACACAAAAGAGCTCAAGGCCATTGGAGTTAACAACGCATGTCGGCACCGACATGAGAGGTCGGTGCCGACATGACACGTTAACTTGGTGGCACTTGAGATTTTGCATGCTCCCCGGACCTTCATCTAGACTCTGCGCCAACTCTTTTTCTGGTCAAATAGTACTGCTACCTTTATAAATACAAAGCATAGAGCAATCAAACAGAATCTGGATTCTCTAACTACGGATACTCTTCTACTTCTTCA
This sequence comes from Allium fistulosum, assembly GCA_030737815.1. NCBI lineage: Eukaryota > Viridiplantae > Streptophyta > Magnoliopsida > Asparagales > Amaryllidaceae > Allium > Allium fistulosum. The sequence continues at coordinate 1,329,645,360 of CM060902.1, read as the reverse complement.
CCTCTAACCTCTTCTCTATTAGAGTCACCTAGGAAACAACTATTTATAGTTCTAAGACTGAGATTAGCAAATTCTTAGTACTGGTGACTCTCAAACACTCTAGAAACATTATTGCAAATCTGAAATCCACTGACAACGATCAGATTTAAGATAGCTAGTTGTAATCCAGAGATAGAACAACCAATAAAAGATTAAAGTGGACGTAGGCCGGAGATTATGCCAAACCACTATAAAAACTTCTGCGTGTTCTTGTTTACCTTCTGGTTTTTCGATTTACTTTTATCTGAACTGGTGCTTTCATCTAGATTTCGGGTCATGATGCATTTTTGGATTAACATTTTGGTGCTTTCACTGAGAACAAAAACTAGATCTAAAAATTTGAAGCTTGAATATGAGATTTGGAGAAAGATAAAGAGGTTTAATACTAGATCTCAAACCGAAGCAAGTCAACTGGAGCCTGGGATCAGCTAGGAGGTGTACTCAAATTCTCATCAATCCATCTACATGACCAGAGAAGAGATAGAGAGAATGATGAAAGAGATGCATGATGGAGTGATAACTAGACAACAGGAAATGCTTGAAGGATTCTTTCAAAGGATGGGACAACAAGGAATAGCTAGAGTTGCTGGAATTCAAAACCAAAGACCAAAAATCAATGCAGGAGCATCTAAAGATAGAGCAAAGCAAACCGAAATAATGTCCCCACCATTGATGTCAAAAATCTTAAAATCCTACGATATAAATCCCGATTCAGATTGAAACTCTCCCTTTACGACTCGATTTATATTTCGATTCAAACTTAGTTCAAACCATAATTAAAAAACATTCAACTCAGACTAACATATTTAATGTACTTATTTGGATTCATAATTTCAATTATAATGTTTTAAAAACAAAATAAAAATGGAACATGAGAGATAAAATACGTTTTAAGTTTAGTTGTAGAAGCTCAAACATCAAAATCCATTTCAAAATGTGTACAAATCTGAATATACAAATCCTTTGAATCTACGATTTACAATTTGGATCTCTTTTTGATTTAAAGTCTGAATTTTACGATTTACGATTTAACTCCCATTTTGAAAACCTTGGTCCCCACGACATTGGGCACGATCGCTTTGGATCTAAGATGAGCTTTAATGCCTGGAACGGGCAATTCTGGAGCCGAAGAGGCAGATCGAAATATGAATGGATGACAGCAGAAGCTGGAACCAGATACTCACCGTTGGAATGGGAGGTAGTATGAAGTTATGGATCAAAAACTTTCGTTGGATGACAAGCCCATAATCGGGATAGATTGGGGTCGGGTTCGATTCCCATACCCTGATTTTAAATAAATGATGCAATATAACTATCAGGCCGCCTACACGTGTACGGGATCTCGAACGGTTCCTAGACACGCTCTGAGTTGGACGCCTAAGATGACTGATTAGGATAATAATAACCATGGACCACTTAGACGTGCACAAAACCTAGACCGATCCCTAGTTGCGCTATAAGTCGAATGTCTGGGATGATTGCTTAAGATAATAATAACCTACACGTGTACGGAATCCCGAACGGTCCTCGGACATGCTCTGAGTCGGATGCCTAACATGACTATTTAGGAAAATAATAATCTCAGACCACTTAGGCGTGCACAAAACCTAGATTGATCCCTAATCACACTCTGGGTCGAATGTCTGGAATGAACTTAGGATTTCTGCTTGTTTACTTGGCTTTGATTTGGATATTTAGGCCCCGTTTGGTTTACTGCTTTTAGTTTTGTGTTTTCGTCTAAACAAAAATGCGCATTTCTTATACATTGTTGGAAAACACGCAATTTTGAAAAATGAAATTAACATAGAAAATAGAAAACAAGTTTATTTGATTTTTCGTGTTTTGAGGCATAACAAAAGGACGGAAAACAATTCATCCCCTCCATTTCCCGTCGATCGTCGTAATGGCTAAGAATTGTAAAAGGATTTTTCTCATTTTTCTTGTATTTTGTATTGTATGTTGAAAACGCAAAACGCAAAACTAAAAACGAAACCAAACATGCCCTTAGATTTTGAAAAAAGCACATTAATGTGATGACTGATATTGATCGCCTTAGAGTTCCGACCAGAGAGATGGGACCAGAGTGCAAGGTGCAAGCTCCCTTGCCGGAGAGCGGGTGGATGGGCTTGTACGAATAAGTCCCCTCGTCGGAGAGTGAGCGGATGGGCTTGCTTGGTCGTTGAATCCCTTTATCGAAGAGTGAACGGACTCAGCAAGGATCCGAAGAGATCGTAATCTCAACTTAAACAATAAACAATCCGCAGAGATCGTCCCCTTAACTTAAACAATAAACGATCCGGAGAGATCGTCTTCGTAGCTTAAACATTAAACGATAAGGAGAGATCGCTCATTAAACTGAACAATAAACGATTCGAAGAGATCGCACATTAAACTGAATATAAAACGATCCAAAGAGATCGAGCCTAAGAATGAAAACAAATACAGATCTGATAAAAGGATTTGAACGCCTTGTAATTAGAATAAAACAGATAAATCCTGCATGAACACGGGATGATTTTGATATGTGATGTAATAACTCTGAATGGAATCAGCATGATGACGATGTATAGACTATACTTAGGAAGAGTCTAGAAACTTCGGCTATAGCAGATTCGGAACGATTCGTGGTTGAGCAAAACACACCTTACATTCAAAAGACGTACTTTGGAGGACAAGTGTTAACCCACTTTTTAACAAATTAGATTTCAACTGACTAAGGGCAAGTGTTAACCCGCTTCTTAGCAAAGCAGATTTCAACTGGACTTGGAAGATTCAAATGAGGACGAAACGACTTGAAATCTTGAAGGCACACTTAAAATAACTAGAGAATTGAGCTCAAGAAATTTGGACTCAAAATACACAAAGGAGAGATGTCAGCACCGACTTCTCTCGGTAACTCCGTAGATGGTGCGACTTTTTGGGACACCTCCATATGAAATTACAAAAGTGCTGTAAAAAGCATAACTCATTCTGAGCTAAGAAAAAAGTCACTGCCGACCTCTTAGAAAAAAAGGCTGATACTGGGTTGTTTTGAAGAAAAGCAGATGACATGTTGTTTTGGATGACCAGCGACCTATGGAAACATCATAGGACACTTCAACATGAAGTAACTTCGTAGATGGTGCGACTTTTTGGGACACCTCCATATGAAATTACAAAAGTGCTGTAAAAAGCATAAGTCATTCTGAGCTAAGAAAAAAGTCACTACCGACCTCTTAGAAAAAAGGCTGATACTGGGTTATTTTGGAGAAAAGCAGATGACATGTTGTTTTGGATGACCAGCGACCTATGGAAACATCATAGGACACTTCAACATGAAGTAGGAAGGAGAACATAAAAGAGCTCAAGGCCATTGGAGTTAACAGCACATGCCTGTACCGACATGAGAGGTCGGTACCGACGTGACACGTTAACTTGGTGGCACTTGAGATTTTGCATGCTTCCCCGGGTCTCATCTGGACTCTGCCCCTACTCTCCTTCTGGTCCAATACGACTGCTGCCCCTATAAATACAAATCATAGAGCAACCAAACATGATTTGGATCTCTAACTGCAGAGACTCTTCTACTTCTTCACTTCTAACCTCTTCTCTATTAGAGTCACTCAAGAAACAACTATTTGCTGTTTTAAGATTGAGATCAGCAAATTCTTAGTACTAGTGACTCTCAAACACTATAGAAACATCATTGTAAATCTGAGATCCACTAAACACTGGTCAGATCTAAGATAGCTAGTTGTAATCCAGAGAGTAACTAATAAAAGATTAAAGTGGACGTAGGTCGGAGATTATGCCAAACCACTATAAAAACTTCTGCGTGTTCTTGTTTACCTTCGATTTTTTCTGTTTACTTTTATCTGAACTGATGCTTTCATCTTGATTCTGAATGTTAATTTATTTTTTGGGTTAACAAGTGGATAGTGGTCTAATAGTTATATACTATTTGGGCAATTGAAGTAAAGTTGCTCGATTAAATCCTGGCATAAATGGTTACCGTAAATCATGGATTTTCCAATGATAACATTCTATTTGAGTTCTTCCTTCATTGAAGTTTAAATTTAAAGAGACAAGATAATAATGCAAGTTTGAGCTCTTACTTCTGTTTTGGTTACTCATTCCAGTGAATGATTAAATTGTTGGGTTTTGCTCAAGAAAGAATGTTTTGATATCAATTACTGTAGTTTTTGAACATCTCATGGTAGTAATAATTGGTAAAGTGAAAAGTGTTCTTCATATAATATGTTTCCCAACAATAAGTTACTTTTGGTAAAACATAATATATATCAAAGTGTGTACACTTCTGTCATTTAGATATTATGCTATGTGTTATAGATCTATTTTTATTCCATTTTATTTTCGAGTAACCTATATTGATGTTTAAATATACTACATGTACGATGTCGTTATAACCAATTCTTACAGCTCTTATTTGTTGTTGCTCCATGTCAATTTGGATTCATATGGTATGGTAAATGACTAAGCTTTAATGAAGATGGGGATGTCTCCAGTATATTCTTAAATGAAATCTTCATGTGGATGGACTAGATCAGGTAAGAACACATAATGCTCCGACGTTAGGGCATTGCAAATGTCAGGTTTTTCGTCGTTTCATATGTTTTTTTTTTGGTTTTTTACGCAAACTTTTGGTTATATAATCCATGATAGCAAAGTTAAACAAAATAGTATATATTTGATATCATATTCTTATTTAATTTGATATTGTTTATCATATTTGCACTTTTATCTACTTTAGTAAGAATGGATGTGGTCGCACTGAAAGCAAATGGTCAACTAACCACACGTGGGTTAGGCTATTGCATGTCAACCAACAGAGAGCCATCGATTTTTAAAATCAGTCACTTGTTTGCAAGGATGATGTTTTCATATATCATGAAATGCGTTTCATTTATGCTGAGTTGCTCTGGAAGTTAATCAGTTGTTAGATCATGTAAGGAATTCAACTATTTTTATTATTCTTTATTTTTACTAATATAAAGTATGTTGTGGTCGACGGTTTTTAGCAGAATTAAAACTAAGTTGGATAATACTTTGTTTGTCTGATGTTAGACAACATAGTTTGTGAATACTTTCTGAATTAATTAATGTTTCTTTGAATGAGTTATGATTGGTAATATGTATGGTGAAATTAGTACTTTGCTTTATTTGTATTGAATCGAATCAAATTTAACATATATCTATGTGTTTGAATTAGCTTTAAGATAATAATTTAAGAATTGTCAAATATGCAAGTGTGTGCACATGTGTGTAGATATATATTAGTTATTACAAACTGTGATTATTAATTGGACTTTTATTCCAAATTTGGAGAAACAAAATAGTTATAGAAAAAGCTATTATAAGCATGTCAATAAATGTAACAAATCACTCATGTAAGGATTTCAATGCCATTGAATTTGTAAATTAGTGCACTAAATATGACTTACTATAAAGTTAGGAAACCATAAAAGCATTTAGGATCCAATATTTTTACTATTTGTGAGCATATTATAATACTATATATGTATATTAAGCATTATGTTATCAGAGACATGTCATTGACAGATGCATTAAGTTGTCTATCACTTTGATAATTCATAGACTATGTGCAGCTTTAGTTGAAGTTGCTTGAATTATAATGTGACTAAGGTTATCTTTCATGGTAAAATAGAAATCTTAGCTACAAATACTATTTATATATTTTCTTTGTTACACTTATATATGATTTTAGTTAATATTAATTTCATATCAAGATAAAGTTCTTAGCAAAATGCATGTGTTTTCTGTTCCCAAACTCATAAGATACGATAGCCAGAACCTCTTTGGAATCCACAAGTGAAATGAAGTTGATTTATACGAAAGTGTGACGAAGAAAAGGATAAAAATAGAGAACATCTACCATGCATCTAGCTAATATGTGTATACATCCATATATATGTATCAATGTATGTGTGCATGTATGGACACACACATATAATATTAATGGTGGAAAAAAGTATATACTGTATCTCTCTTATGAAAAAGGAAACAAATTGTACTATTAATATGAGACTACGGACCAAGTTTATCTAAATGAAAACAATACATTCGCAGTTAAAATCATATTAAAAAATATATCTCTACGGATTATGTATTTTTTCCTACTTCATACCGTCTAACTAAAATGCTTAACAATTTTTTCTTCCGTGCTATCGACACGAGCTTCGTACTAATATATATATATATATATATAGACATATGAAGTTGAGACAAAGGAGGGAGGTGATTTAATTTCAAAAAGACATCAGATGGTCTTCAGTTTTACACGCACAAAAAGTTAACGACGTTGATTTTCCATCCCAGTACTAACAGATTACTCACCCTAAGAGTCCGTTTTTCGTTAGCCCCACTTAAGTCGGTTAGATTATTTCCAGTTCCCAAACCAATGGCGAATGAATTATGACAACGGAATTTAAACTCTCCTCTTCCAATTTGTTTTAATAAATTTCTTTTCTTTCCTTTAAGTTAATTATATCTTTATTGATGGCTTAATCTGTAGGCCAATTTGGTGATTAAAGTTCGAGGAAGTATTTATGAAATCATGAAATTTCAATTTGTTGTTTCCGATTCACCACTCACGTAACTGTCATCTCCTCTTACCCAGGTGCTCTATCCTTATTGTTCAAAATACAGTAACAAACAATACCACTTTTATTCTGCTTCCTTTTTTAATTTTGAACAGGGATTTACTGCATTATTCCAAACTTGATCATGTAGTTTTTTTCATGTAATTTACTTATTGATTAAGAATTACTATTATAGTATCATCACCCAATAGTTTATGAGAGCAAGATTCAAGTGGTATATGAAGAACGCATTAAATCTATGCAGCAAACCTAAGTACAATTCACAGATCATGACAAAATTTATTATTTAATTATATAGTTTTGAACTGAAAATTAGTGGAATGATTTCTTAATTTTTGATGTTATTTGGATACACCACCTTAAATTATAGATGTATGTAGTTTAGTTTCTTATGGATTTTACAGTACTATATTGCACATTGGGACAGGGTTATAGGGCCTCAAGTTAACATTGGAGATTGAAAAGCATTACTTTTCGTTTTATTTATAAGCTTTTACAGCATTTGCTTATACAATCTTATAATTTGAATGACTCATATCCCTATGTCAATTTTTCAATGTTAACCTTTGAACTTTATAAACAAATGTTTGAATGTGAAAAAATATAATGGAAGGTAATGTCATATACAGTACACAAGATTTTTTACCATGTCATTTGGTAACTATTTTTATAAATTTTAATGCAGATTATAAATGCTTTTCTTTTGTGCTTCATGGGATGGTAGTACTTTATTTATTGGCAAATTACAGTTCTGTACATAATAAAATTAAAACTATAAATAGAATACCTATAAGTAATCACGATTATAACTACAATTAAGAAGCATATGTTGAATATTTGCTAATATAACATAAGTATCTTCTTAACCAATCGGACGATGTTTCTATATAAATATATTTTTCTAAACAAATTTGAATATTTCTTTCTAATCATAGGTATCTTTTTTAACCAATTCACAAATATTTACTAACCTAAAACAAATATCTTATGTAAGCAATCAAAATAGACTTTACAAATATAAATTGAATTCAATGATATAATATTCCTAATACCTCCTACTAGGGATCTAGATGGTGTTTAATACATTTTCCATGCTTGCAATATTTACCCGAATTATGCAGTCCATATATTAATTTGTTTCTCATGATCATGTTATGTAGATTATATGTTGTGCAACATACGACAATGCTATACGTGTAATAAGGGTCTGGAGATGTTCTGTAGACAAATATGTAAAAATATGTATTTATCTGCCTAAGCATGTCACCATTGCATGATTGCTTTGTATTAAGCAGAACCAATTGAGTTTACACTTTTGTTCTCTTCTAACAATGTGAAAGTTCATTCTTACTTTTATTTATTTACACTATGTGATATATAATTGTGTTGTATGATATATAAGCTATTTATATCAGCATCGACATTTAACTTATTTTGACAAATGAAGTAGAAAATTTTCAAGGGAGAGAAATGTTCACTTAACCTCCTTTTGATTACTCTACCCAGCACCATTCAGTTTGTCCATATGCCTTTTGGTTTAATTTAATACTTCAAATAGCCTTTGGATGTTGTTTATAAGTTCATTCCTTTTTATAATACACAATGAGTTCACAATGAATATTTTTAGTTTTAATGCGCTAGGTTTTGTAGTTAATAAATATCTGGAATGTAATATGCAACTCAAGCAGTATTTGTAATGAACACTATTTGGTTTTCTTTGATATGATAAATGTTTAATTTGCATAGATTTGAGAATATATTTTTTCTCACATTAACACTGAAATTGCACTATGACATCTTCTTTTAATTATTGATATACTATAAGTTACTACCATGGTAGTTAATAGCGAATAGCGCTAGGCTTGCGCTACAGTGCACGCTATTTTGTTCACTTTTTTAAATTTTGCACGTTTTTACAATTAATCAAATATATTACGCCTCTTCGAAATTTAATGTTATTTATTGTAGATTTTGTGTCATATCCGAACCGTTCAAGACTTCAAATACAAAACACTACCATACTTCATGCATGTATTAAAAAAAATTAATGTAAAATGCAATTATTAGAAAAAAAAAAGTTGATTTCATATTGTACATTCAAAATAATCGATAGAGATAACATATTTGTGTCTTAAGGGATTTGAAATTTGTTCTTATATTTGTGAGTTGTGAATCTGTGATTAGATAAAATTTTGTCAAACAGTGCATGGAACATACGATTTTGCATTAAATGCATAAGATTTTCTATTGACAAGAACTAAGAAAAAATATAAATAAGAAAAGTCACATATTAAAAAATATGAAGGTCAAGCAAAATTTACATACCATAAAGTCTAAAACGACAAGATTCAAATAAACTAAGCCAAACATGATTTAAGTCTACGATAACAAAACTTAGAGATTATATTATACTTCTAAGTTTCTAAAGTCTAATCACTAATGTCATCCAAATCACTACTAGCATCATCATCCAAATAATCCTTCATGTCTTCTTCTTCTTTCGAGTTTCGAGTCATAATCTATGTTGACTTCCTTCGAAACACCTTCAAAGTTAGCCTCTTTTTCATCATCAACAAACAGATGCCTTGAACTAAAAGCTAAAACCTTTCCTTTTCATTTAAACTTAGTTTGGTGTTGTCTAGTCTTATATACTCTTTCTCTAACTCCCGACATCCGTAATACATTATCCCAAATTAGTGTATCATTCTTAAAAACAAACTCATCTTCTACGTCTGAATTATCCCCTTTCATGAAACTGGCCATCCACTCATTTGAATCGATCTTCTAAATAAATAGGATCCACCACATCTCTTCGCTTGAAATAATTTTTCAAAGTTTGATTGTACTTGATAAGGACAAGGCTTTGTAGTCTTCCATGTTCAAAAATGTTCTTTTTCTTGCTATGGATCTAGTTCAAAACATGTATTGGGACAGCTTTGGGCTTTATTCACTATACATACCTAAAAGGAAAAAAAACAAAGCAGCGTGCTATTTTGGGCTATGTGCTATTTTGCGCTTTGACAAAATAGAGCGCTATTTTACGCTATATATGACACGCGTGCTATTATAAGTCAAATAGCACACACCCTGCGCTATACGCTATTTTGTGTTATAGCGTGCACTATAATAACTCTAGTTACTACTGTGTTTTCGGTAATAGTAGATGCAATTGCCAATTTTTAATTTAAAGTTTACTACTGCATTCCGTAGAAAATTTTTATTATGGTGTGTATAATGTGGATTTTGTGGTTGCAAAGTTGATATTATTTTTTATCAATACAAAGAGTTTGCTTTCAGCATTTTTTTTCTCACTTCGAGTATCTACTGTATTTTTTTCCTTGTTGTAATTTACAATTGCTGAGCTTTTAATATGCATATTCAATTGTGATTTATACAGAGATGGTAATGCCAACCTTTCTTTTAATTAAAATAGATGATCAACTGAAATAATTTTTCTTAAGGTAGAACCTTGCAAATAAAATCTTACCTTCTTAAACAAATAACTTCTTGCACAAAATTCAGCATTTGATCACTTAGATGTTACAAATGTTAATTAATATATTATCTGATAAATGACTTTATTCACTTACATATTTCACATATTCTTCCATGTTTTATTATCCACTTTTTTGATATTGGAGATGACCACTTGAAAAGTTATGTCAAGTGCAGTAACTTCCCAAGCATGCCATTCAAAGGTATTCCTAAAAGAGAACTTTGTAAAACACCGTCTTTAACTTTCAAAATTCAGCCCTCCCTCTTAAAAAAAGTTTGAAAATAAAACTGCTTTTAAGTTTTAGCATATACGCAGAAAAAAGTGCAAATATTTGTAGAAAAAACTACAAATATTTGAAGTGTTTTTACTGCATATATTTGCAGAGTGAAGTTTTTTATTGCAATTTTGCAGGAAACTTCAAATATTTGCACTTTTTAAAGAAAAAGTGTAAAAAAAATAGTTTTGATTAAAGAAACATGCGATTAAATTTCATATTTAATTTCCAAAAAAAAAATACCGAATATAAATATATGGGAGAATAGTTTTACACGTACAAAACTTAAAAATAAGGGACGGGTCCTAATTTCCACTTTCTAGAATTCATTTGAATTAATTGTACGAAACTTAAAAATAAGGGACGGATCCTAATTTCCACTTTCTAGAATTCATTTGAATTAATTCTACAGGATAGCAATGACGGAACATGTGTGCTAACTTTTTCATTAGGTGCGATTTGAATCAGGTTGTAACGTAGGGAAGAAAAATAAAAACCTTAACCTATGGACAAGCAATTGTATCAAGGAGCTCCATATCTTCGTTGCTACCTATGAGCTATTCAAATGTTTAGAAGTTGCTTATGTGGTCACGGTGAGGAATAAAAGGACGAAACTATAACAGAAAAAGAGAACCGTAAATGGCATATGGATACACGAGTAACTCCAGCATATCTTTCTATTAGTTTATTATCAACAACAATTTTATGGTTTCATTTTTTTTGAATTGATATGATGTAATTACTATGTGCTTATTTGGAAAATATGATGATTCTAATATTATAAAGGCTTTGATGATGAATCAATAAGAGTTTAAATATGGTAAGCTCTCGATCAATAATCTTATTGATTGGGTAAGTGGCTCTAATATGATCTAAGTGGTTAATCTAAAGTGTACAACTAAAGACATCCAGGTTTTTTCTTTCGGCCACCGGCCATTTCTTTTCCGCTACGGTCTGCGAACAACCTTCGGGGTCAGGTAGGCGCGCGCGATGGTCGAGCGCCGAACGTGGTGGCCGAAAGCACAAACTTAGGTGCCTTTAGCTGTACGCTAATCTGAAAGCTCCTATTTTTATAATATTGTCCTACTTAAACATTTATTAATCTTGACACCCGTGCAGCGCAGGGCTTTCCTCTTTTGTGTGTGTGCGTAAACACGAATTTTTTTACAATAATTGATTGATGGATACATAAAAGAAAGTAAATTTTAAATCAAAAAATCTTGGAGTTACGGTCATTACTACTGTAGCTACCATAGCCTACCAAGCATGATGAGGAAAAATGAGTATGGGCATTTAGAAATTAACAAAGTTAACTTCTATATTATATAAACATTTACAAAATTTTCCCCGTAAGCACTCTTATATAATTAATACCACATCGGGTACATTTTTAAGTATCAAGTCCTTAAATATGAATTAGATTCCAAGCAAAGTGGACTTCCTTCAACTTATCTTCTGTTACTTTTCATATTTGATTGTTGGGTTGATAACTCTACGACGATTTGAGTATCATATTCAATCTTGTCCTAATTCGAGACCTCTCTAAAGAAGTTGCCTTGTTTGTCTGAAGGTTAAGCCATCCATGTTTCCTATTAAATACGTGTTTGCCATGTTCAGCTTGCTAGCTAGCAAATCTGTTTTAATGTCCTTCGCTATGCTATCCTTCATTCGCGAATGCCATTTCAAGCATACATCATACAAGAGGTCAGTCATTTTGCAACCTCAGCCATTTTTATTTATGTTAACATTAACGTGCTGCATCTATACCAATATTAATGAGGAAAAATAAACAACCATCTTATGGAACCATGCATGCGTACAAAGGAGAAGAGGACGGAATTCCACATTATGGACTTCTGCACTTTTTATGCTTTGTTACTAGCATTTAATTCATATCCAACAATAAGTAACAAAGGTTTTAAATAGTGGTTCATGAGAAAAAAATCCCTTTGAAATTTCTACATTTTGAATTTGGATGAACCTTATATGTAGAAATGAAGAATTAAACCCCCTAAAGTTTGAATGTACATTTAAGAGCTAAACCTAAGGTCATTAGTCTATACAAGCTAAATTAAGAAAATGAGATAAATATGACAATGCCACTTTTAAAATGACTAAACCATAACTTCAAATCTCCTGCAGAAAATCAAACTTATCAACTGCAGCCAAAATCAAATTTATTACACAATGCAGTAACAAAATGACAAATTATTCCATTTTTCACCCTCTTTACCAATTATTACAGCTGAAGAAAGCGTTATGCTCATACTTGTATTATTCCAAACTAGGTTAGTTCAAATAATGAAGCCAAAGCTATGATCAGAATTTTCACTGGGTTCTCGATCAAATTCAAAAACAATTTCAATAAGTATAATCCGACAATCATGACACTATATTAGCTACAAAACTTCTACTTCAAAATTAACAAGCAGTTCAACAGCAAGATAGAGAAAGAAACTAATAAAGATTTAACCAAATAATCAACTGGACTAGAGAAAGAGCTACGCATTGATCAGTCCAAATCGCTGCAAATACAAGAGTGATCAAGAAGAAAACTGAATTAAGAAAGGAAATTTACCTGGGTATCTTCTTTGTGGAGAGAGGGAGAGAGAGAAGAGAGAAGGCGAAATATGTATAGGTTTCCTTTTCTATCTCACTTGACTTTAATCTCCTTTCCGCATTGTCATAGTCTTTTAAGAAAAGTGGGTCGGGCCATTTATAGTATTAAATTAAATACTTTTAACAGGCCTTTACAGGCATTAATGGGCCAGGCAAAAAATTTGTTCTAAAGTTCTTGATCGATAATAAAGGCAGATAAGTGCAGCGACATCTTCAGAAAGCAAACTTTGTAATTCATGCATGCTAATTTATTGAGGTACTTGAATGGTTAAATATAAATCTTTAAATTGTTCAAGTTCATGAATATGTGATCAAAATTCATGAATGATATTTATTGTGTAGGAATATCATATTGATCCAAAATCTACTTTTACTCGTGTATCAAAGTCAATCATGGTTGATGATAAATAGGGTGGAAGAATGACATATAGATACAAAATAGACTTTGTATCAATTTATCAAATTATCAAGTGGATCATTGACACGTTTCATACTAGAAATAGGTACGGAAATTTCTTTGATAACATGGATTTTTGTTTTTCAATGATATCCATGATCGAGACAATTGGTTGAATCCCCTGGAGTCATTTCTTTAGAAGTTCCCCCCATTTTCTTTTTATAAAGCAAATAGACTTCGATTCTTGAATGATCCACATCACTTCTGATCGTGAGGACGTCATTCTTTATTAATAGTTGGGGTATGTTTGCAATTTTTACATCCGACAAGAACTTCCTAAAATGTTATTAATATTTCCAGATGAGTTCACGGGTATCATGACGAATCGTAATGCCTATGTGTAAAGTTTGGAATATTACTTATATGATCCAAATTCTGATGATAATTTTCCATTATTCACCTTTTTCATTTTTTTGTAATAATTTTCTATTCTCAGCCTCAATAAATTAGCGTTCGTTTTTTGTCAACGTTAGTTTATGTCGAATGACAATCTTTATTTTGTTTTATGTAATTTTAGCTAAATTTGGCGACAACTTAACCTAATCAGGAATAAAATTATTTCTTTAAATAATATTTTGACATTCTGGTTTATCTCACTTAAGAACTACTTAAAAATATATTATTGCAACTTAAAATTAAGATTTTACATATACACACATGCATGCATCTATGTATTTTTATTTTTATTTTGAAATTATCCAAACAAATTTTTGATAGCATATTTTTATCAACAATTTTATAAAATAAATGATCGATGCTACATGCAAAAGTTTGATCATTTCAACTGAATATGTATTCTATTCAAATAATTCTCTTATACGCATGTACGTTGTAAGTGTTAAATAGTCACAATATAATAAAATTGATATGTCTTTCAATCTAATTCGTAGATAATTTTTCAATTGAATTATATTCTCTTCAACAGTTGATAAATGATGACAAATTTTTAAGCTAAGTCTAAATAAATGAACAATACTGCTTAATTTTGTAAGTCTAATTATCATTGTGAATTATGCCAAATTATTCTTTAAAAATGTTTTAAACTTTTCCGTATATAGCCCTTTTTCTATTGATGATAATATATGTTAAACCACCATAAACTCTTTTATTGAAATTCTCTGTGGATTTTACATTTATTGAACTAGTGTTGTTATGTCAATAGTTGACAATAAATATTTCGCATTCCAATTCATAACATTTTATCTTCTATGGACAGAGTATGCATTAGTTGTATTAATTATTATGTATGGCATGTGCGGTGCTTTTGTTAATTGCACTCACTAGTTATTTCACTTTGCATGCACTGTGTACATAACTTATATTATTAGTGTATATGTGAATGGTTGGCTAATGAAATAATAAAATTCTAGAAATGTTTGCTTTCAAAAGGTGTCCCAATATGCAAGAAGTTGACAATGTTAACTATACTACTTAAAATAGTAAATTCAAATTAATTATGGTTTTGACTAACTCCATAATTCATTTTTTTTATTATTGTTTGAGATTATCACTTTTATTTATTTTTCATTTCATCTATCATTTTTAATATATTTCCCTTTCATTGAATATCATCGTCTTCTTTCGTAAATCTACTGATTATTCTCTAAAAAAATATATTAAAATTATGTTTTCGATGAAAACTAATTCTATTTAATTCGATCGAATTTAATTATAATGTTTTGTTCTTATTGCGAAAAATCAATTTACTTTCTGTCATGTGATTTTAAGTTAGGTCAACTTCATTTTAAACTTAAAAATTCATTGTTTATTTTAACATAGAGGACATTATTTCGATAACAATTGCTTAGTCATCGCATTTAACGTTAGCATTCAACCATCCATAATTCAAATAATGCAATCTTAATTTGTATAACAATTGTACTTTATGTTATGCGATTAACACTGAAGGTTGAATGCTAATGTCTTTGGTCCTCGCATTTAACATTAGCATTCAACCATCAATTTCAAAATGAAGCTTGATCATAAATTTAGACAAACAGGAAGAAACTAGTATTTTATTATTTGATATTTAGCATTTAACATTAGCAATCAACAATTAATAATTCGAACAATGCAACCTTAATTTGTATACCAACCAATATGTACTAGAAGACTTATATAATGGTGTTAGGTGTGACTTGCATTCTATACATGTAAATACATAGATTGGATTATATAAGAGACCGGTAGCATGTAACAATAAAGGAGATTCCTTTTGTTACACCATGTGTTGCCAAAATCTTGTATGTGCCTTGAAGGATGTTGGTTCAATGACATCATAGAGTTTCGTTCAGTGATCTTCAAGGACTTTAACATTCAGTGAAGCATGCACATATGTGAATGTAAGGGGGTGTCAAAAGCTTAGCACGGTATCAGAGCATATAGTTTTAGGGACCATTATATGACATGAGATGACTGAAGAACTCTTAGGGGTTTGAAGATGCTTATTAAGGTGAAGATACAGTATGTAGGTTGTCCCAACTACTAAGAAAGGTCTCATTTTGTATGTTTGCCCAACTATTGAGAGCTGTAAGTAACGTAATCCAATTACTATGAGAAGTCTATGTAAATTCAAGATGACTTGATCAATGTTCATCAAGTTGGAAACCTATTAGATGTGGTTCACATTATATTCATATGGATACATGGATTGAATTGTGATTAGTCTCACTTGCATGATTTCCTAAAGGAATTGGGTATACATATGAAATTGCGCGTGACAATAAGGGCTTTATTTTGTTAAACAAGTGTTAACATGACCTATATATTCAATTGGGATATGTTTGGTTATTTAATCATGATGTTGGCACCAGAGAGCTTCGTTTTGTAGTCTTGCTCCTTTTATACTAAATAAAGTGAATGCATAGTGGAGAAGCGAGGGGTGTCAAAACTTCAATAAATGGGAGGGGCTTTACACTCAAATTTCATACTCAATTTCGTACACAATGTGATAACCTTTGGATCAAAGTAATCAGATGGTAAAAATCATTAAATTGAGAGAAACATGGGAAGAATATAAGGGGATCAAAGTCATTATTTAATATTTAACTTTTGAATTAAATTTGAGTAATATTTTAAGCATGAGCTTTGAATGTAAAAATCATTTACCTTATATAGTATGTAATTTAATATACTCATGATAGTTGTATTTTGTATATGGGGAAAGAGCTTTACACTCAAAAATCCTAATAAATAAACATTTGTTACATTATAGGAATTGCATGTTTGTTAAGCACCAATATTCAAGTGATAAGGTTTTAATGTCAAGAATACTCTCATATCTTCTAAATAGTATAATTGACCATCCATAAATACTAAATAGATCTCTTTACATCACCGATCACCAATTGATTTGGTGATAACTCAAGCGATTTTCAAATATGATAATTATATTCTTCCTCTGATTCTTTATACATTACTCTTCTCTTTATCTCCATTCTTTTTCCTCTTAACACTTAAGACTGCATTCCAAAGGTCTTTGGTTCAAATCAATGAGACATCAAAATGAGTGATGCCCTTTAAAAGACCACTCTTATTCTTAAAAAACAATCACATAATTTAAATTATTTTAAAGGGAAAATGATGAGGAGAATTCAAGAAGTTGAAGTTATCTTTTAATCTTTATCTTCGGATTTAATTAATATAGGACTTTAACGATAAAATAATTATGCTTTTTATAAATATGTAAAACAATAGGAAAGTTGTATTTTTTTAGTACATTCATTTTTCTTAAAAAGAAATAAAAAAACTAAACTGTTCTTATATCGACAGTCGACATTGATAAAGTTAGGGGTGTTTTCTATAGGAAATTATGTAATTGTGGTCATATAAACCGCTTAACTCATATGTCTAAATCTTATTGAAATGAAATTATGTTCTTTGGTTTCTATTTCTATTGTATGTGCCCAAATTTATAAGTAAATGTCAACAGTTAGATTTTACACATACAACAAAAAAAATTCGGGGGTTAGTATTTAACCAATTGTAGTTATGAATGTGTTTGTAATCATGAGTAATGAGTCAATATTTTTTTTGAGGAAACAGTTGTGTAGTGCGAGACTACACAGCCAGCATACGATAAATAAATAATAATATAAAGTATTCTGGTCAACAAGCTTGACCATTAGCCATACAAAAAATAAAGTACTAGTTAAGATTACATATTAGTACCATGTATTAGCAAAAACAAAAAGCGGGAGTACCAAAGCGCCAACAACAACAAAAAAGATACCTGCCATACTCGAAGCAAAAAGAATTAGTAGGGGGAGCAATCAGCCAGCATCGGATCGATGAATGCCAACAGTAGTCCACAGGGAAGGTGCGTTAGAGCTATTCACAGATTCGTTATCAGACTCGGTAGAACCAATCCTAAGGCGGAGTGGAGGGGGAGGGCATCCTCCTGTCCAAATAGAAAAAATAATGAGCAATCTTACAGCATAATTGTAACGGAGGTCAGGCAGTGTTGTTAAAGCATCTAGAGCTCCTCTTCATCCAAATAGCCCAACTGAACGATGAGAGGAAGATGTTGGTATAGGTGGAGGGGGAGCTGAATTTCCAATGATCATAGAAGGAAAAATGAACTGAGGGGATCGAGTTGAGAAGATGAATAGCGGAGTTGGACCTGACATAAAAGGCTAAGTCACATTCGAAGAAGATGTGGTTGGTATTCTCAGGAGCGAGGTGGCATAGAGGGCAAGTTGGATCGATACTCAAACCTTTATGGATTAATCTCTCTTTGGTATTGATCTTATCACGCACAAGAAGCCATATTAGGAATTTGACACGCGAGGGGATATTGCATCTCCAGAGATGAGGAAAGGAATAGTGCCTACCAGAATTGGATAGGTGAGAGTAGAGGGTGATGACAGTGAAAATACCATTGGAATTGAGTCCCTAGACATAAAAGTCAACCGAGGAGGATGTTTCGAGACAGCGGAGTAAGGATTGAATTTGAAGCAGTTGGGAGAGGGCAGGGCCAGTAATAGCATGACTGGATTGAAAGGATGAGGAACTTGTGTGAACGGTATCTTGGACAATAAAGCGGTGGTTAGAAACAATGGCGAAAAGGTTGGGGAAGGAATTGCAAAAGGTGGAATCATTGGCCCAATTGTCAAACCAAAGGTTGCAGGAAGCATCGTTGCCAATCTTCACAGAGACATAATGCTTAACTTAGAAGGTTGAGCGCAGGATGCTAGACCAGAATGGTGAACGGTACTGGAAGGGTGACATGAAGGATCTGAAAGGGGTTCGAGTTGTAGTGCTTTTGAAGGATCCAGCCTTTCCAGATTGAGGAATCATCAATAAAACAATACCAAATCCATTTTGCGAGGAGGGCCAAGTTAAAGAGTATGATGTCAAGTATGCCTAAGCCCCCCTGAGAGATAGATTTGCAAGCAGTAAACCAATTAATAAGTTGTTCACCTAGGAGCCATGCTAAAGAAAGGAGCGTCTAAGGTGGTCAGTGGAGCTGATCACCTAACAAGGGGCTAAGTGGAAGGAGAGCCAGTAGGTTGGGATAACAAATAGGACAGATTCGACAAGAGCAAGTCTGGCGGTCGTCGAGAGAGATGAGGCTTTCTAGGTAGCAATACAATAGGAAATCCTAGATATTAAATGTTGCCATTCCGATCGTTGGAGCTTGAGCGGACGAATCAGGGTACCTAAGTAGAAGATGGGGAAATTCTCGAGATTGCGGTTCAAGGCTAGAGCTGCTTGAGGGCCGATGGGATCAGCACCTCCTAACATGATAATTAGACTTTTTGAGAAATTAATTATGAGGCCAGGGAAAAGTTCAAAGGAATAAAGGAGAAGCTTGAGGTTGTGGATGTAGAATGGGGTTGGTGAGGAAAAAAGGACAGTATCATCCACATACTAGATATTGGAGACGCTGATATAGGAGTTGGGGATACCAATGCTGGATAAGAGGTTGTGTGAGATTGTAAGATTGTTCATTCTATTAAAGACATCTGTAGCAAGCACAATAAGAAGAGGGAAGAGCGGGTCTCCCTGTCGCAGACCACAAGCAGATTTGATGAGGCCTCCGCCAACACCATTGGCAAATATAGTGGACACACTAGAGCGAAGAATATGTCTAATCTAATTAGTCCATCTAGTAAGAAAGTTGTGGTGATCAAGCATATCAAGGATAAAGGATCAGTTGATGGAGTCAAAGGCGTTGGAGAAGTCCAATTTGAGAAGTGCACTAGGAGTGTTAGAGAGGTGACAGTGAGAGATGATCTCCTGAGTAGTCGCTACACAATCAAGAATGTTGTGGCCAAAAATGAAGGCGGATTGTTCGGGCACAACCAGGGAGGAGATGTGGAGTTGGAGATGGCTAGCAAGAACCTGTGTAATGAGTTCGAAGGTAGTACTAAGGAGGCTGATAGGGTGGAAATCGGAAAGATAGTTGGCACCCGGCTTCTTAGGGATGAGAATGACATTAGCATAGTTAACTCTGGCAATCAAGGAGAGATCAACGTGGAATTCATCAAACATAGCAAGGGTATCTGTTATGGTAACTGCCTAGAAACACTTGAAGAAGAGGGGACCAAAACCGTCAAGCCTAGGGGATTTGTCATCATCCATATTATATAATGCTGCGAGGATCTCGGTTTCAGAGAATGGGTGATCAATGAATCAATATATATGTAACAACCCGGTGTCAAGATGTAGTTAACAATGGTGATTTAATTAAATAAAATGGATTTTTAAGAGATAAAGTGTAATAATTTTGATTTTATTTAGCAATTGGGTTAAAAATGTTATTAAAGAATAACTTAAATTAAAATAAGTTAAAATATGGAGATAATAATTTGTAAAGTTATAAATGGAATAAATAATATCGATTTGAGTAAGAAATAATTGTGAAGTGGAAATTTGATTTAAATTTGGGTTAATATGTAATTATTATTTAAGCGGGCTAATTTGACCATTTTGACATAACTAATCAAAATAAAAAGTATATATGAACGATAAATTCTATAAGATTTGTAATGATATGTTATTTCCTAAATGATGTAAAAATAATTTTTATTTTAGAATTAATAATGGTTTGAGTTGAATGGAAAAATAGTTGTAAAAAAGAAAAGAAATAATAAAAATACACTTGTTTAGTAAATTAAGCCCAAGCCCACATAGTTCACGCCCAAAACCCTAATTTTTATAATGTATGGATTAATCCACATCCAAAGATTTCATTCCCAACCTTAGAGATAATGTCTCGTATTTATCTTTAGGGTTCTATAAGCTTATTTCATCATCTATCAGTAAAATGCTCAAAACCTGGTTCCTTTTCAAAATTCAAAATAAAATAAAATCATGTAAATTCTTGAATAAGTATATATATGCTTCTCGACGCTACATCAATCATTGGATAAGGAAGAATTAAAGCTTTTATCCTTATTTCTTTGGATTGGAATTTGATAGTAAGAGGAAGTAGTGGAAGAAGAAGAAGAAGGATGTGCACGCTGCTTTAGGTTAGTGATCTAACTCACAAATTTATATCTATTTGATATATATATATATATATATATATATGCATGCATACATGTATTGAATATCATTTGTGTTCTTGTGTCATTAGTGTGTATCAAATTGGAGGAGTAGACAGGAAGAGGATAGAGCAACTAAAGCTAAATGGTTTAGTTATGCTTTAGAATACACGACCGGGGTGGGTTCACTAGTCGACCGCTTATCGACAGAGGTGTATCCCGTGCACAATTTTATGCTTATATTTAATATATATATATATGTATGTATGTATGTATGTATGTATGTATGTATGTATGTATATATATATATTATATTTTCATTGAAAACTAAAAATGAAAAATTGTATAATATGGATTTAGTATTATAAAGAAAAGTTTTATCTAAAATTTAGCATTTAAAATATTTGAAGTTATTTTATTGAAAGGAAATTCATATTTGGTTTTAAAAATTATTTAAAAAGTTTTATATAATTTCTTAAAAATAAGAAGCATTTTCTAATTAATATTATAAGTATTTTAAAGTATATTTTATAACTAATAAGTTTAGATTAGAGTATTTCCTATATATTTGATTAATGAAGTTTTTTTGTGTTTTTCTGATTTATCATCTCTTATATATTGATTTAAGATGATATGAATGATTCGGCGTTAGATATTGATTTGATTAGTTACATTTTGATATGATTTTATACGATGATGGCATCCCTTTGTATGATTTTATGATTTTTTAATTCTATGCAATGAGAAATCTAAATAAACATAGTTATAATACCATTTGATATGGGACTTTGGGTAATATTTTTTCATTTATTCTTTGTACTCGTTATATAAAATAATATCGAGGAGATTCTACATTGTGAGGAATTTGAGTAAATGGATTAGTAATACCATTTGGTATGGGATATTTGGTAATACTTTTCTGGTTACTCTTATGACTCATGATATAGAATATACGATGGAGTAAGTGTTGTGAACACTGAATAAACAGACTAGTAATACGCGGTGGTATGGGACACCGTTGTGATATTTATTCGGTTATTCTTTTCTCATGGATGATACTCATTCGGGGATAAGCATGATAAGACTACGATGTGCAGCTCACTGAGGTGAGCTTGGCTTTATGCCTATTACTGTGTGTTGGCATATTTATATGTTTGTGTATCGACCAATATAACACACACACACACACACAGATATATATATATATATAGGTAATATCTATTTGTATATCACCGTCCAACTTCCTATATGATGCGAGAGTGAACCAGATTAGCTCAGTAACTACCCTGGTGGCTTGATTGTTGGGTCGCACCCTAAATATGTGACACCCTATACTTATAGTTATGTGCGTTCGCCCCTTTGTCACCTAGGCCAACTGTTAACCCAAAAAATGGATAAACACCTAAAGATTAAGATGTAGGAAACATATATGACCTAGATCTAGCAGACAGTAATAGAAATAAGTAGAAAATAACAGAAATGGAAAAGAGAGACACAAGGTATTATAGTGGTTCGGCAATCTAAGGCCTATGTTCACTTAATAGGTTTGTTGCTTATTGATTTGATCTTTTTTGTATGAGATTACAAGATATTTGGAAGAGAACTAGTCACAAGTATAGGGGTTAGACAAATTCTAAGTACTAGAATTACCTAGAATAGCTGCCTTGGTGACTATGTAGAGAGGAGTTGAAGAAGAGTCAGCGCTTCCGCGTAGTGATGGCAAAAACCAGATCCTCTTTTGGTTGCACTATGATTTGTATTTATAGGGGAGTACTCAGTGTTTCCTCTTGGATCATTCTTCTTACTTCATTTTAAGGTGCTCCTTGTGTTTTCGTAGTCCGATGACTTGTTTTGACGATTGTTCCTTCATAACTTGGTTTGTTTTGCAGTTTACTAAAGCTGACTCTTCAATTCTTGAGATAGGTTGTCCAGAACTTTACGGAATCACTTGGGCTCATATATAATAGTTAGAGAATAGCTTATGCGAAGTTGGAGTTTCCAACTATGAAGCACTATAACTCGGTACCGAGTTATAACCATAATTCGGTGCCTGGTTATGGACTTAGCTCCATATTGGTCCAACTTTTCCCGACCTATTTCCATAGTCCATTTGAGCCTACCTTCCAGGTTTCATGTCATTCTGTCTCCATCTCAATGTTCTATCTTCTATAGACCTCTGCTCGGTCCAAACCCCGGTTAACATTTACCCCCCAGAGTATGCTACCGTTGAAAACAAAGTATGCTCTGGAACTAGGTAAGTTTTGGGTTGCTAACCGGTGAATTCAAGTTGATTGTTTGGATTCCGTCTCGAGATGTTTCTTTTACTTGGTCAATTTCTGATTAATCTGTTTATTTTGATTTCAAACTGAATTCCAATTTCCTGCTTTGACGATGTAACCTTCATTCCAGGGATCGTGTAGTGTTTTAATCGGCATGTAGGATCTTTGCGTTGATTTAGAGTTGAACCGGGCAAGAATTGATAATTCGATACTGAGTTATAGTGATAACTCATTATCAAATTAAGTACTTAGATAATTTTTTGAAAATTTTCCTCTTACTTAAATTATCTCGGCTAAGGCCTTCACTTTTCCTTCACTTGCTATTGCCTCCGACTCTTTCTCGTGTTGACCTTACCTTAGCCAACTTATTCCAAACTCATCACAAACTATCTCCGTTCGAGCTCTGCTACCTTCACCTGCTTCCGTCGCTACCTACTACCATCAGCCTGTGCCGAGACGCCACCTTCGAGCTTGCTTCCTTTGGGTCTCAAATTCGAGTCATCGAAACCCTAGGCCGAACTGACCCGCTTACTTACATCGAAGGTTGGACTTAGGTTGATTATGGGATAGTGATACGATGTCGATGATTTGGACTTGGCGGATTTCAATTTGGATGGAGATGGTTGATTTTTGACATTTACAATTGATGGTATAACTAAGATTTTCCTAGATTGAACGCACGTGGCTCAAGAGACAAATTGTGCTCTCCAGACTTAACTGTTTCCTTTCATGGAATTGGCTAAGTCTTGATCATTGAACTGATTCCAATGCGACGATTTACTATGAATTTGAGCGTATTGAATGACTCCATACTACGCCTTTTTTGTTTTTGCACTCCCAATGATCCTGAAAAGAAAAGGCCTTCCACGTCACTGACCGTGATCAACGAGTTTTATTGTCTAGAATGACACGTCGGTCATCCCGCCGCAAGTCTGGTGAAGGAGCATCCAACTTTCAGAAGTTGATTCATCGAATGCTCCAGTTTCTCTATCTATTCCTGTGGGACCAAGTCAACCTATTTCTTCTGAATTCTATGGGCCACTAGTTCCTATCGGGCCCATGCTCACTTAGTTGCCTACCAGGAGGAGAATCCTGACTAATCCTCTAGAACAAATGCCTTCAATTATGTCGACAAGATCGCTCAGAAATATATGCACGTAGCACGACATTCCAGAGAGTGATGTTCGATTGCCCACTCGAGCTGAGCTGGCACATAGTCCTCTAGAAGATTTTATTATGTGCATCCGATACATGTGCTTAGACAGTGCTATGTCACCATTCAATCGATTCTTGATGGTGGTGCTTTGAGAACTAGGACTTGCACCATTCCAAGTTCATCCCAACGGTTATGCACCTCGAGTTCATTGTATATCCTGTTCATGGTCAGGCTTGGGCGACCCTTAAGGATTAATGAGCTAACATGTCTCCTACTGTTCAAGAGGAGGCAAGATTATCTGTCCTTCATAATTATAGAAGCTTGGAGGGGATGCAGGCTAATAGAAGATCTTTACAACAAACATTTAGCTTTTAAAAATGAATCTTTCGTTGTTCGATGTCCGAAGGGATTCAATCATCTTTGGATATCAGGAAGTAAGCCTCCATTCCAAGTCTCCTGCCCTACTAGGATGTTTCACATCTCTAACTTTCTATACATTCTACTATAGCCATTCCAAGGCGCAAAAGAAATCATGAACTCAAGGCAACGCTTGAACTCTTAAAGGTCGTGGGAGCTTCTAAACGCTTAGTGGAGTTCCTTCTGACAATTGAGAACCTTCAAAGGTTTGGCTTACTACACCCCGAAAGATATTCTTTGGTTGAAGAGCCTTCAATATCGGGTGGCTCAAGGATGCAAACTCATTCCTTTGCCTATACTCGTAGTTCCGACGAAGATGCTCAAGGGAATGTGACCGATCCATCAAGTCATGTTCGACCTGATGAAGTTCCCAAAGCCGATGCAGATTTACCTTCTGGAGAAGGTATTCCGAGGAATAGGGATGAGACACATAGGATGTCCCTAATCCTGGACGAAGAAGATGAACCATTTCAAAGGAGGGAAGGGAAACAAAAGATGTCGAAGAGGTGGAGGAAGAGGCCACAAATGATGATGATGACTGCGACTTTCATGCCGTTGAGGAAGGAAATGAGTCTTGTAGTGAATTGCCAGAGATGAGCCCCGGCTTTCCAAACCTACCTTCTCCCTGTTAACTTCTGAAGCTTTGGGTTCCAAGCTTCCCATTTCTCCTCCTCAAGAATACCCGGTTACTGAAAATTCACTGCCAATTGGAGGCCAAGCTGTTGAAACCCCCGTTGGGGATACGTTGCATTCGAATTTTCTAAGAGATGTCTCCATTAACTTGATGAATTTGGGGATTTCTCAATTAGTGAGATGATAGGCAATATTGGCTCGCATATCGATATATCTTCTAGTGCCTTCATAAGAGAAGGTGGAAGGACTCCAACTCTGAAACCGTGCCAATATGGTTAGTGGAGTATATACGGGGTTATCGGCACTACACACTCCACTTTGGGGTCATGGATACACATTTTTGCACCGAGCTAGGTTTCCAGGTTCAGATGCTTACTTTGTTTTTCTTTTTATTTCAGGTTCCATGGGCCGTGGATTATTCCATCAGCTGCATCAACCATTAGTTCTTACCGAGATTAGACTCTGAATCCAGTCCATCATGCCTGTCCTGAGGCTAAAGAGGAGAGGAGGAAAAGAAACGATAGAGAAGCTGATGATAAAGCCCGCCGCTCGGAGAGAGAGCATGAGAAGGGGGAGAAGAGGAGAAGGGATAGTGAAGGTGATGCCCTCAACGATGCTCACAAGCGTCACAAGGACTCCAATGATCGTTGCAGGCCTACATCATCCATTACTCCTCCCCGTACTGAAGCTCAAACCATCGTAATGCAGGAAATCCTGTCCTCCTAGGCCATAACCACTGCTACTACTCCCACCTTTTCTGAGCATGGTGAGAAGTTCGAACTTCCATCAGGTCCACTCTACTTCAGGCTGCTTTCCTAAATATGTTCTTACGTGGTGTTAAATTTGATCGGACTATAAAGCCTATGAAAAGCACTGCTTCTTTTCAGATCTCAAGATAGTCTGTGAGGACTTAGAGGCAGGGTTTGAATGGCAACGTCTCTTACGGGCTCTCTCGGACGTGAATCAGATCAACTACCAATAAATTCTTTCGTTCGAGGTAGGAAGAAATGATTATGACAAAAGAACAAAGATCGCGATAACGAGATTGCTCAACTAAAGGTCGATAGAGATGCGACCTTAAATGGAAAGGCTGCTAGTGACAAATGCTAATACAAGCGAACCGGGGTCATGATAGAGCGCTTCTCGTGATTAAGGACCAACTTAAAGATGTTCATGTGGAGTTGTTCAAACTGAAAGAGGAAGTCACTGCTGGAGAGAACATTGTCAAGGCCCGGGACCAAACTATCGCTGAGAAAGCTGCCACTATTGCTGAATAGGCTGTCGAACTCACTCGACTCCACAAGGAGAATGCAAGATTGGCAAAGGCAGCAGAACAGGCTGAAAGCAATAATTTGGCGGCTGAAATTGATCATCTGGTCACACGGTCGGAATTTTCAGACTTTCAGAGAGAGCACGATGAGGCAATTAGCCGGATGGATGCTAGCATACTACACCTCTGTACTTGCAATGTTATGAATAAGGGCAGTCTGAGGTGGCTCGGAGGCGACTATCCTCGGACTCTTTCTATGGTTTGGGAAGAAGTGCTAGTCATGTTAGAGCGGCCTAGGGATATTCACCCCAAAGAGGAACTCATGGCTACATATCTTAGTTATGAAGATATAGAATTTCTGGCGGACGAAAGGGAAATTTTAAGGGAAGAGTAAGAGAAGGACATTATTGAGGCCATTGTTAAAGCTCTCATCGTCCCAAGTTCCGGCGTCTACAGGGGTCTACAAGGGTTTACAGGGGTCAGCTCTACGGTCGCCCACACTCTTCCAACTTCTAAAGCTTTACGTTGGCCGTACCATCCCTCGATTACTGAGCACCCCACTGAAATGGGAATAGGTGAAGGGGGTTTTTAAGTTCAAGTTCATAATCAATCTCCTGGCTTAGGTATTTTCCTCATTTCTCCAGTCTCCAAAAGCTCCATTTCACTCTGAAGTCATTTACTAAACTATATAACTGTATTTCCCAACTTGTAGGTCAACCATCTCTCCCACCTTCTCCTTTAGCTAGATAGGGCTCGAGAGCCACTTCCATCTTCACCACCTCCACCACTATCTCCACAATGGCTTTGGGTACAATTCATGTCTCGATCCCCAGGCCTTGACCCGACTCTGAGTAGATAGTGGCATTGCAGAACCTAGAGGACGTCTCCATGTCTCAAGAAGAAGAAGTGATAGTCATGGGTGGTTCAAACCCATCTGATAAGGAAACAATAGCTGAGAGACTTAAGAAGGAGAGAAAGGGTCGATGGGCGAAGAAGGAGGAAGCGAAGCACAAGACTCCGAAAACCATCAAACTCTGAGAGTCGAAGGATAGAGGTGCCACAACTGGAGGATCTGAGGGGTCTGGTCCTGCCACAGGAGGAGAGTCTACACCTTTGGAAGGTGTTATTTCCCTTGGCAAGGAGCACGGGAGGAAGAAGATTCTAATCCGTCCCGGCAAGGACGGTAAAGGTGGCCATAGTGGGAAGAAGTGATGACACGATGGAGTGCTGATGGAGTGAAGCACTGATGGTTTTTGTGGTTTTTGAGTATGTACAAGTACATAGTCTATACTTTTTTTTGTGATGTCTAAATAGGCCGGAATTTTGCAGGAACAGCCCCCGATGTTTGTCGAGTCTGTACATAAAATGATATTAGCAATGATAATGGAAGATTAGTATTTCTATTGTAATCTCTCTTGTGTACTTCTCTTATACTTCATGTACTGCGCCTTTTTGTGTACCAATGCATTTGTATATAATATGATTGCCTATTTTGCAATTTCCATATTATATATTACTACCTTGTGTGACATGACGTGTATTTACTGCAACTTTGTGCATGTAAATAGTGTAAGTGGTGTAACTTGTTTATCTACAGCAACTCTGTGCTTGTAAATAATATTCTTGTAGTGTATTTAGCATATTATTTTACTTAGTTTTGTTGTGATTGCCAAAATACTTCGTTCGGCATAATAGAACTGTGAGTGTAATTTGATCTATTTCGACCAACTATTAATGTGTGCCCCTCCCACTCCATAGGGCAGATTACTCCAAACATAGAATTTTAATCGCCTGATAAGGGTCCGGGTACGCTAGGAAAATCTTTGGTTCCCCCAATTTCGAGTCACACGGTAGCTCATGTCTTTGGGAAATTATGGCATTGATGCTCGATTCCAAGCGTTTTGTTTCTTGACCGAGATGGATTTTCTCCAAGTTCAATGTAGAGATCCTGCCCACGTATCAATTTCTACCTCTGAAAAATCATGCACAGGTAGCTTAAGTCCTTCGATTTTCCTTTAATGTCGCCTATCTCCTAGCGATTGTCAAGTTTTTATAGTTGCAAGGTGATTCCTTACTAAGCTCGGTGATTTGAAGCTTCCTAGCGTCGTCGGGGCAATGCCAGTCCATAAAGGTAAGATTAGTTTTCACCGTCGATCCTGTGTTTTGAATTTCCATGGTATTACTGAAGCAACGCTTATTCCTTGGGAAGCGGGGATTGACTTCCCACCAATCCTGTAATAGAAAACTTTCTCGGTGTTACCATGGCAACATCGGTAATTAGAAAATATAAGGATTTCCTAGTGTTGCCGGGGGCAGCACTGGCACTTATAAAATCGAGAGTCTATACTTCTTATCTAAAGATTAGGAAGTATTTTCTTAGTGGTGTGGGGAATATGCGTATCACTTACAAGAACGCGGTCCCATCGGTTTAAGGAGCGATGTACACTTATTGTATGGTGTATGCGAAAATTGGTTACTTGAACGTGGTTCCTTCGGTTCAAGCAGCATCATGCGGCTTATTGTGTGGCGCACAGGTAGGCTACTTACAAGAACACAGTTCCATCGATTTCAGAAGCGACGTGCAGCTTTATGGTGGTGCACAGGCGGTGTCGTGTACTTAAACTCAGTTCCATTGGTTAAGAAGTGATGCGTGGCTTACGGTGTGGCATACAAGAGTGTTGGGCGCTTGAATGCAGTTCCATCGGTTCAAGCAGCATCATGCGACTTAATGGTGGCGCATAGGAAGAGTTGCTTACAAGAATGCTGTTCCATCAGTTCTAGAAACAACTCTTTGGGGAATAGTAAGTTTTCTGATGTTGCCGGAGCAACACCGAGGCTTCAGGAAAATAGGAAGTTTCCTAATGTCGTCGGAGCAACATCGAGGATTTTAGGAAATGGTAAGCTTCCCGATGTTACCAGAGCATCATCGAGGCTTTAGGAAATGGTAAGTTTCCCAATGTTTTCATAGCAATATCGAGGCTTTAGGAAATGGTAAGTTTCTCGATGTTGCCGGAGCAACACGGGGCTTTAGAGATTGTGGGCCTTCCCGACGTTGTCGAAGCAACACCAGTTCTCAAAAGGTAGGGATCACTTTTCACTGTTGATCTAGCGGTTTGAGTTGATTTTTCCCGTCAACTCGGCGGTTTTGCATGCATGAACACGATTCCATTGGTTCAAGAAGCCAATTTTATTGATTATATAGAAAGAGAGGAAGGTCCTGCCTATTTATAGTGCCCCCAATGTCCCTGGGGGAATTATTCGCGAAAATAGGAAATACATTGATAAAGTTAATGACCAGCCTTTTGTCAGTTGGTCGAGGTCCCCCTCCGTTGGGCCTAGGCAATTTCCCTTGAGCCGTTGGACCTTGGGGTCTCGTGGCTCCCTCGTCGTTATGCGGTTTCTTCACATACCGCTAGAGTTTTTTGTTCCTCATCAACTCCTCAATCACGTCCTTTAGATGCCGGCATTCATTAGTGTTATGCATATGTGTCTCGTGGAAGCGGCATTACTTCCTCGATTTCTTTTTCGCACGGATGCTTCCTTCTTGAGCGGTTTGTTGTAGCACTTAATTCCCTAAGTAGCAAGATAGATATTCTCCATACTATCGTTCAACGGTATATAGTCTTTCAATCTGAAGACCCTTGGTGTTTCGCATTCATGTCATGCCAATCACTAGAGTTTTGGGTCCTCTTCTTTTGGTTCCAGAGTTTCCAATGGTATTTCTAGAGTTGTCACCCTCCTGCTTAGCCATGATGTTACTCTAGACAACTTCCTTTAATTGTTCGTTGGCAGTTTTACCTTCCATTGCATCTGCATCCTCTAACCTAAGGAATTGGCTCGCCTTTTGGTTAAACTCCTTCATGGTAGTTAGTTGTTTCATATTATCCACTTACTAAAGTTTGTATCCGAATGAATGACTTGGATCATATTTTCTTTTGGATTGCCTACTTCAGTAACCACGACGTTAAACTAGTTAATGAAAGACTTTAGCGACTCGTTAGGTCCTTGGAAAAAGCCAGATAAGAAGATCACGTCCTTTGGTCGTGTAGTATGGAACCTAAATTGTTCCAAGAACTTTCTAACCAATTCGTCAAAGGTAGATACAGATCTCGGCGGAAGTCTAGTGAACCACATTGAAGCGACTCCTTCCAAGAAGATAGGGAAATATCTGTAGAGAACAACATCTGTAGCTCGAGGTCCGTTCATATGCCACTCATATTTGTACAAGTGTAGGGTGCATTGTTCCATTGTATGATGGCACAGTCGACATAGTGAACTTCTTAGGATACTCTTCTTTTAGAACGTTTTCAGTAAATGAAGTTCGGCTTGGTGTAGAACCCCAGTCTTCATTTTTCCTACCCCTACTCTCCTCTACCAACTGTTTGACCATGTCAGTGATGTATTCTTCACTGGCACGGTAGTCTACAGGTCGACTGTCAGGGGCTACACCGAGTGGTTGACTCTACAAACGGTCTTGGCTGCTAACTGAAGCCTAGGCTTTCCATTCTCCAAGAGATCCACTCTTGTAGAGTTCAATTGGGGGCGCGGTTGGTCCTACTGTAGCAGGTTGAACTTCATTTTTGCCATTTGCATGTTGACGTCAACGTTCAATTCCAATCCATCACCACCGGGTAGCATATCATCTTCAGAATTAGAGGGAAGCGCAATGTTTCCTTAAAGGGCATTCACTATATTGATCCAGAAATTTGGGTTTACTACCGATTGTCTTCCAACAGGAGGAGTACTTCCATTGCCTTCTTTTATAATCCCTGTAACTGCACTAATGATCCCCTTCTGCTTTTGTTTACCGTTTCTCTTATTCAAGCCTGAAACAGAGGAATTCTCCTGTTCCACAACAGCTGCAATTTCTTGCCTAGCCTTTAAGGCACTTTGTGGCTGTAATTCTATCAAAGCATCAATCTTATCCATGAGAGCCTTCTGGCTGTCAGCCATTTTCTTGTTAAGTTCGTCAACCATCTGGTTAAGCTCTCCTTGGTCTATTGACTGGAGGATCATTGTGCTAGATTTCCAGTATTAACCTCAATTTGTTGATTACTGGTGTTGTTTACTTCAGTTTGTTGGGGGTTTTCTTCATCACTACCAACCGTTGCTCTTGTAGATCTTCCAAAAGCTATTTTCTTCCAAGGTGCCATTGATCTTCAATGGCAAATCTTCAAACTTTTCAAAGTAGGTTTCATGGATCCAACTTTTGGATCTATTTAATTCAAAGTTGAGAGCTAGATCTAAGCCTGGATTCAGATTTTCTCAATGAAAGCACCAAAATGTTAACCCAAAAAATGGATCAACACCCAAATAAACAGAAAATAACATGCAGGGAACCTACATGACCTAGATCTAGCAGATAGTAATAGAAATAAATAGAAAATAATAGAAATAGAAAAGAGAGACACAAGGTTTTATAGTGGTTCAGAATTCTAAGGCCTACATCCACATTATAGCTTTGTTTCTTATTGATTTGCTCTTGTTTGTATGAGATTACAAGAGAATTGGAAGAGAAATAGTCACAGATACAGGGGTTAGACAATTCTAAATCCTAAAATTGCCTAGAGTAGCTGTCTTGGTGACTAATGTATAGAGGGAAGAGTTGAAGAAGAGTTAGAGCTTCTGCGTAGTGATGACAGAAACTAGATCCTCTCTTGGTTGCACTATGTTTTATATTTACAGGGGTAGTAGTCATTTTGGATTAGAAATCCACTACCAGAGAGGTCCAGACATTAGCATAAGATAGTGTGAAAAAGATGGATTTTCTAGGAGTTGAAGTGATAACTCGGTACCGAGTTATCCCTATAACTCGGTACGAGTTATCCCCATAAGGGGAAACTCAGTGTTCCCTCTTGGATCATGCTTCTTACTTCATTTTAAGGTGCCCTTGTGTTTTTATAGTTTGATGACTTGTTTTGATGACCGTTCCTCTATAACTTGGTTTGTTCAGCAGTTTACTGGAGCTAACTCTTCAATTCTTGAGATAGGTTGTCCGGAACTTTATGGAATCACTTGGGCTCGCATATAATAGTTAGAGAATAGCTTATGTAAAGTTGGAGTTTCCAACTATGAAGCACTATAACTCGACACCGAGTTATGGATTTAGCTCCATATTGGTCCAACTTTTCCTAACCTATTTCCATAGTCCATATGAGCCTACCTTCCAGGTTTCATGTCGTTCTGTGCTCGTCTCAACGTTCTATCTTCCGTAGGCTTCTACTTGGTCAAAAGCCTAGTTAACACTAGTAGTCTGTTACCACAGGGGCATGTGTTAGTTCATGACCGAGTTGAGTCCTTACATTGAAAAGCACACCGGTTGATCTTGTCATGATACCGATGGGAGGTAATTAAAGACTGTAAAAGCTATGTCAAACGGATACATGTGTAGTCTCTTAGAGCAAGTATGCACCATCAATCTCCCGTATAGTTATGGTGTGTGTGATAAATAGACATGGATTATTTATATTCCTACTTTAGATGATGAGTTGTGATTATGCCTGAGGCTATATCGAGTGTACGGTCAATCCCCGTATCCTTCATTGTCGCGTGTCGCCAACTATACTTTCATAGGCGTGTGTCGCCATTTATATGTTTAGATATATTGATAATTCGTATTACATTTTTATGTGTTTGTCAGACCTAGGAATGTCTACTCTATATTTATCTAGGGTATTGCTATGTGCTAGCCCAATCTTTCTTGTCGTTTTCTACGGTTTGATTATGATATTTTATTATTTGAGATTGAGAGATATATCGAATATTGCCGTATGCTAGCCTGACTATACTTGGTGATATCTCAAGCATTGATGATTTCTGGAATTTTAACTATTTTGCTTTGATTTTGATGATTCACCCATGTGATATTGATTCCATGATTATAACCCGAAAAATGGATCAATACCCTGAATTGAGTATGAAAGCACCAGCCCTGTTTATCAAGGCAAATCAAATAGAAAAAGCAATATTAAATCGCATAAAAAGTATAGATATGAGAGATTTTTATTGTGGCGGCTTTTAATGAAGCCTACGTCCACTTTATAGCTTTTAATGATCAACCGCTATTATAAGAGAGTCTGGATTTCAATATGATTCTTCTTCTTTAAGTTAGATCGAGCCACCATCGTTAGAAACAAAGGGAGGATCTCAATTTTCTCTTAATGGCTGCTGTGTGGGAGAAGAAGAGTGAAGAAAAAATAGTAGAGCTTCAATAGATATCAGGTAGGACCCCTTTTTTGTTGAAGAAAGGATGTTATTTATAGGATTTAGAGAGCATTTGGGCCGGAACCATTACACCAAAAGCCTATAGTCATCCATAGGAAGAAGTATAAAAAGTTTGGAGTAATTTTGAGCTAACTTTTTAGATCGGTACCGATCCAATTGGATCAGATCGGTAATCCAAAGAGTTGTGTAATTTTTGCACAACTTCTATCCAGTTGGCTTCCCTACTTGCTTATGAGGCTCTCCATATAATTTCATAGTTTGTTGACTTGTTTTGATGATGGTTCCCCTTTGAGTTTGACTGAACTATAGTCTGAATCCGATAAGTCTTTACTTCTCATACCCGGATGCTTGGATTGTTACCAAACTTGGTAGATAAGCTTAGTAAAGAGGTAGAAACATAATGCAAGTGGTTTGGAGGAACCACAAGCAAACATTTTGGATTGGTACTGATCCAATTGGATCCGATCGGTATTTCTAAAGTGTTGGCGTATTTTTGGGTCAAACATCCAAGGTTCCTTTATCTTGTGCTTTTAGGCCTTCCGATCAAGTTTCAAGTCATTCTGGCTTAATCTGAATGTTCCAACTCTTATTGAATTCTGCTTGGTTAAAAACCCGGTTAACCTTTTCCCACCAGAGTACACATTTTTTAAAAACACGGTGTGCTCTAGAATTGTTTACCTTTGGGTTTCTATTTTAAAGAGTTTCATTGGTCGTGTCTGACCATCTTGCAAAGCTATACATGACGTACCGGCTAACTGTTCAGTCCTTATTTGTGAATCTCCATTGTTCGTAATTTAGGAGTGATCCTGACTCGATAATTTCCAGAATGAATACAAACATTGAGTAGGTCGAATAGGGAAAATTTGAGACCATTTGAGGGAGAAAATTTGGATCTGTACATCCAATTGGATCGGATCGGTACCGATCCAAGTACTTGACAATATTTTCAAACTTTCTCTTTCTTTTTATACAAACCAACCCCCCACTTTACTTCATTTCCATTCGACCTGAACCTTCATCCTCCAGCCGATCTGATCCTTTCAAGCCTTTTGCTTACTGATCCAAGTCATCCAATACCCTAGTTAGGGTTGTCCTGAATCATAGATCAAATCACTCTTCTCAATTTCAAAGGTCGGTGAAGTGGATTTTGACGTATTATTACATTATTGATTGGTGATGAAGTTGCGTTGGTGACAGATACAGTGAAAGACTCGAACCGATTATGACTTTATGGAAGAAGATAGTAAATTGAGTCTTGAATTCTTCACGAAACAAAGCTAGGGTTTTGCCCTGGTGCTTGACATGTTTTGCTATCTTCATCCACCGAGTCAGAATTAACTTACACCAAGCTACATAGTTGATCCCGGCACAACATCTTATGGAGCGGTTTTGGTATTTCTAAGAGGTGATGGTAGCTTAGGGTAGCATCTTGTATGAAGCTCATGCTATTATCACTTTCCAAAGAACTAAAATCGACTTATGCTGAGAATTCTCTACTTGATTCGGACCCATCGATGTCTAGTTGCTCGCTTTGGATTGGTCTTGTCATTGCACAGTTGGTGTACATGGAATACGAAGGACTTTCCGTGTCGCTTTGGACAACAGATCCGTTATCGATCGTTGATCGATAACGGGTAAGTATAAAAGAAAAGAAATCAACAAGTGATACAGATCGCTCTTTCCGATGTGAATGAGCCATCTACACGGAATGGTTTGTTCACAGTGTTCAAGACAGCTAACCCATTCTCACTTAGATCACGCATCACACACACCCCTGGTTAATACTTGGAATCTGATTGGTGGTTGGTACACGTCAATTATCTTTCGGATTTTAAGTATCAACTACGCTGAGTCTATAGTTTAGAGATTAGGCATACCTGACTGTTTTGAACACAAGCTTTCTTATATAGAATGATGCGCAAATCTTCTCATCGAAAACTAGTTGGGGGGGAACTCACCTCTTTTTAAAGTGGAGTCATCGTCGATCCCAGCTGGATCCCCCGCTTCTGTAACTTTAGGTCAATATGGTCGCCTGATTCCAGTCGGCTCCATCGTCGATTGCACTCCTTTTAACTTTAGAGTCTTGCTTGATCCTTCGGAGAAAGCTCCTTCAATTCTTACACACCGGATGAAGCATTTGCTCACAACATGGTATCCCAAAGGATGACGTACTTCTACCATCGAGAGGAGAATTTGCTCATAGGCCACCTTCTAGATACGTGGCTTATCACCGGTATATTTATAAGTATGGTGCAGTGCCCCCGTTCAACCATTTCTTAATGACGACACTTCAAAACATAGGGTTGGCTCCATTCCAAATTCTTCCAAATGGATATGCCATGCTGATGTGCTTATATGTTCTGTTCATGCGGATGCTCAATCGTGCCTCGAGTTTCGCTGAATTGCAATATCTTCTATTATTCAAAAAGAGAGAGGCTAATCCTTCACTCGTTTATATCAAGGCACAACGTAGCCAGAAACTTATACTGGATCTTCCCAGCAAAGTTCCTTCATTCAAAAACCAGTTCTTTTTTGCTAAATGTCCAGAGGGATTCACCCATCTATGGACCACGAGGGATAAGTTTCTTTCACCATGCTTGGACTTCCTCTAATTGCTACAAGTCTTCTGAATGATCATATATTCTTTACAGTTCTTCCAAAGATTAACAAGGATTTGACACTTGGTAGTGTTCTTAGCGCCCTGAAAGCGGTCGATGTTAAAGACCGCACAATCAGGTTCTTGCACACTGACGAAAATCTCCACCGATGTTGGCTTTTACACCTAGGGAGGTCTATTGGACTCATCAGCGCTTCGTCCTGCTCTAGAGCCCTTACCCATTCTGTTTTCTCTTCCCATGACTCTGGTGAAGATAACTACGAGGAAGAAGAAAGTGACCCATCCGATGGGTCAGAGAAGACCCCTGAGGAGATTCAAATTCAATTCAGGGTCACAGTCCACTTAAAATGCCACCAATCCCCGAGGAGAAAAAAGAAGAGTTTATTCAATGGAAGGGCAAGGCTCCGTTGATTGAAGGGAAGTAGGAAGGAGAGATCAGTGAGGAGCATCCTCTGAACGAGGAAGAAATAGACTGAGATTCTAATGAGGGTGATGTCAACTTAGGCGATAAGGCCTCGGAGTTGAGCCTTGGACATGCTTCCTTACCTCCTTGGAAAGAGCACATTGAAAGAGCTTCTCCCCAGGATGAACCTATATCAAGCTCTTTGCTGGAAGGTGTCAATATTGACTTGGGAGATACGAGCGACATTTTTGTGAATGTGGGTGACTTGATGGATGACTTCACTATGGAGGGGTTGCCTTCCCAGCGTACTCAGACCATCCCTACAGGAATCAATGTCCTAACATTAGTCGGTGATCGATCTGATTTGTGTATTCTGTCGGGGTTGTTAAAATGTAGCATACACTCCACTAGGATCACACACTTTATATTATTATTATTTTCTAGGATGTTTCGGCTCATCAAATGCCTCTTTCCTAAAGCCGTTTTATCATTTGCTGCAGGAATCATGTCTCATGGCTTCTACAGTGATCTTGATTGAGTATTAGAGTCTCAGCATTTGCAGAGACGCTCTTCCAGGTACCACGCTTCTTGGGAGATCAATGAAGAGAGGAAGAGGAGGAAGGATAGGGAGGTGGAAGAGCGCCGTCGAGTCAAAAAAGATCAAGGCCATGATCGAGGAAGTGGTTATGAGAAGTGGAAAATCCCAACTGAGCGGGAAGATCAGTCAAAAAGGGCGAAAAGAGACCAAGAGTGAGAACCCATTCTGTAGCTTCCTGCTTCCACTAGGATAAGCGTTCCTACTTCTGGTGTCATCACCTCCTCCACTCATGCCGCTATGACTGCCTCTCTCCTAATTTCTAGGCGTGCACCTTACATTCTCCCCGCCGGTTCCCCGCATCTACAAGCTGCCTTCCCTAACTTGTTCTTAAAGGGGGTTGTTTTTTACAAACGTAATTTGAAGTCGGTTCGTGCTAAATCCTACTCACCCCATCTCCAAGTAATTCAGAGCGGTTTGGAGCAAGCCGAGGGGTGGGAAAAACTGTGCATGCAGTTGTCCATTGTCAATCGAAAAAACTACTAAGAAATTCTCTCGTTCGAGTCTAAGAAGGATGAGTACAAGAAGCAGCTCGCGGACCATGACGCAGAGATTGAGAGGGTGAATAGGGAGAGGGATGATGCCCTCAAGAGAGAGAGCAAAAGTGCTTCTTTGCTTAAAGAGCTAAAAGAATCCACCGATCGGGCCACGCTTATATTCAGAGTTGAAATAAAGAAATTCCACACTGATGAGGCAGCCTAAAAGAAAAGTTGAGGATAAGCGAGACAATGGTTGAAGCGTAGAAGAAAGCCATAGCCGAACAAGCTCAAGAAATTGCCTCTCTTCCCGAGCAAGTTTCGACTTTAGACGCTGAGAAAAAGTAGCTGGCAATGGAGAAGGCTAGCATGGAAGCCAGCTTTTCAGAGCTTAAAGATACCTTCGCAAAGAAGACGGAAGGCTTGGATGCTACCATTTTAGGTTATGTTAACTCCGTGCTGCTTCAAGGGAGTCTAAGTTATTTGGGTCCATTGTTCCCCCGTATGCTTGCTATAGTCTGGGAGGAGATTCTGACCCGATTCCAAGACATGGGTGGCGGTTACAATGAAGAGGAGTTGTTTCAGGTATACATGAACGAAGAATCCCGCCAAGCTTTAGTAGAGGGCCAGGAAATCTTAAGACTAGAGAGGAAACGGGAAGCCATCGATGTCGCGGCCGCCGCTAAAGCTGTAATCAGGCATTTTCCTTCAGGCCCTAGTGAGCCATTTTTGCATCTTCGAGCTGATGAGGGGACCACTCCTACTTCTCCCGTAATTGTGCAGCCATCAAAGGAGGATAACGACGAAGGCTTCAAAGTTGTGGCCCATGAGCAGAACCCTATAGCGAGTAATTTCCTTATCTCTCCCGTGCTTGAGGACTTCCAATTTACGTCCAATGAAATTTCTGAGATAACCGCCCTTTATTCTGATACTATAGATCAACCCTCTCTTCCTTTCGAGTTACCTCCTCGTCACGATGCTGGATCTGTTGCCATTCTGAGCGCATCAACTGTCGTCTTCACATCTGGCTCACGGGCCGCTTTGCATTCCGAGCAAATTGTAGCGCTGCATGGTTTGGTTGACCCCACCACATTCCAATAGGAAGACTTGGCAGTTAATGATATGCAGGAGCAGGTGGATCAAGCTAGCCAACCAGACAAAGCAGAGGCCGAGCAGCAAATGATAGTGGTACAAAAGGAGAAGGTTGAAGAGTAAAAAAAGTCATCAAAGAGTTCTCACAGATCCCGCAAGCATAAAAACAAAGGAGGGGGGGTCCGCCAGTGGCCCTGTTTCAGAGAGCGAGATCACCCTTGGAGGAGAGAAGCCTAAGAAGTTACCGATCAGGGGCGGAAAAGGTGACAGGAGAAGCGGTGACAAGAAGTTGTGATTTGCTTTTTGGTTGCTTTTTGTACAAGTGCTGAGTCACCTAGCACTTCTTTCTGTTATTGTAAGAGTGGTGTTTTTGTTTTCTTTTTTTCCTTTAATTGGCTGATATTGCGTGGGTACGGCCCCTGTTGTTTGTTGTTGTACATGAAAAATATTATAAGTAATAAAACTGTTGAAATTTTGATTGTAACTTCACTTGTCTACTTATCTATGTTTCATGATTCATGCACTTATGCCACTCTTTTTTATTCATCATTATTTTATTTAGTCCCGTAATTACTACCAAAATTCTTTGTTTGGAGTAACAGAACTGTGAAGTATTTGCTACTTTGGTTGAGTGTTGGTGTGTGTGCACCCCCTAGTGCATGGGGCTGTTTATTTCGAACACTTGATACGAGACTGGGTGCCCCCGATCATGTCTATACTGCAACTCCTATCTTTGGGAGTTTCTAGTTTAAGATACCTGCGAAGCTCTTTACCGGCCTCATGGTGAGTAGTTATGCACTCAAGTTATTTACATATTTAACTGATTGGAAATGCCGGCGCAATGCCGATTACTTGGGATTTCATTAGGTGATTCTATCGCAATGCTGACGTTCAGGCTATCGCGCACACGTATCGCTCCTTGAAGTGCTATTTTCTTGACTTCGGTGGTGGTATGTGAATTTTTCAATATGAGAGTTCCTCGTCTTTGGATGCAATTTTGCTGGTCCGGGTAGTAGTGTGAGGCTTACGAAATGCGCACAGTGGGATCGAGGCTTGCCTGGTCATAGTTTTGCGAACCAGGAAGCAATGCGCGGCTTACGAGATGTGCAGCTTAGGTAATTGTGTTTGTTTAGATGCGATTCCACAATCTAAGAAGCGGTGCCCGACTTACGAAATGCATGGTTTGGATTTTAGGCCTTCCCGATGTCGCCGGAGCAACATCGGTTCTTAGAAGGCCGGGATCGAGTTTCGTCGATCTAACGGTTTGAGTCGATTTGTTTCCGTCGACTTGGCGGGTAAATGGGGAATACTCGAGCATGGTTCCACTTCCTCAAGCATCGATTGGATGGTTTTGAGTCGATTTGCCTCCGTCGACTCAACAGGTTACTTTCATGAACATAGTTTTATTGGTTCAGAAAGCAAAACAATTTTATTAATAAAAGTTGAGCAAAATCTGCCTATTTACAATGGCTCCGGTGTTCCGAGATGGCTTATTTGCGAGAAATAGGAAATACATGAGATAATCTTAGATAAAGTAATGACACAGCGATCTGCAGTTCCAAGCTCGTGGAATTTAGGTTCCATCAATACTTGTTAGCTTGAACGTACCATCCCCTAGCTTCTGGCCAATCACATAGGACCCTTTCTAGTTTGGTCCGAATGCTCCTGGTATAGGGTAGACCCGTTTGAGGACAAGGTCTCCTGCTTTGTAAGTACGGTTACAGATCTTTGAAAAATCGGGCGACCCTTTTCTAGTGAGTAGCAGTCCGTAGTTCAGCTTCTTCCCTCTTCTCATCGACCATATCAAGCGACTCGAGCATGAACTGCTCTTCTACCTTTGATTGAAATTTTGCCTTCAATAAGAGGGGACTTCTAGCTCAACTGGGATCATTGCTTCTGAACCATATGCCAGGGCGAACGGAGAGTGCCCAGTTGCAGATTTGTGTTGTCCTGTAAGCCCATAGTGCGAGTGAAAGTTCATCAACCCAATTTCCTTTAGCTTTAGTTAGCCGCTTTTTGATGGTGGACTTGATGATTTTATTCACCGCTTTCACTTGCTCGTTTGCCTGCGGATGTGCAACATCGGATAAGCTTTTCTCGATTCGAAAGCATTTGCAAAAGTCTTTGAACTCAGCGCTCTCGAATTGAGTCCCGTTATCCATAATGATCTTCTATGGCACTCCAAACCTACAAATAATGTTTTTAGTGGCAAAGTTAATAACTTTCTTTATGGTAATAGTTGCCAGCGGTTCTCCTTCAGTCCATTTGGTGAAATAATCAACAAAGACGATATCGTATTTGGCTCCTCCTTTGGCTATTAGCAATACACCAATCAATCGATTCCCTAGATCGCGAATGGCCACGAGTTGACAATCTATGTTATTGGAGGAGTTCTCTTCATCTTGCCGAAGTTTTGGCATTGGTCGCACCGTCTAGCATAATCTTCTACATCGCGGTTTACTGTCTGCCAAAAATACCCATACCGTAGGACTTTCGTTGCAAGGGTTTGCCCCCCGGTGTGTTCTCCGCAGTCACCTTCATGAACCTCCCTTAGGATTCTTCGAGCTTCATCGTCGGTCACACACCTGAGTAAGGGGGTAGAGAATCCTCTTCGGTAGAGTATCCCATCCTGCACTACGAACCATGGTGCCTTTTGAAAGAGCTTTTTCCATCGGTTCTTGTCTACGGGGAGTGTTCCTCTGAGCAGATAGTCCTTAATCGGGG
Source organism: Allium fistulosum (assembly GCA_030737815.1). Lineage (NCBI taxonomy): Eukaryota > Viridiplantae > Streptophyta > Magnoliopsida > Asparagales > Amaryllidaceae > Allium > Allium fistulosum. Next base: position 1,329,603,479 of record CM060902.1, on the reverse strand, counting down.
TCATCCATGTTTCTGTTTCTTCGGTCGTTTCAAATATCCAATCGATATCCATCCCGCTTACGCTTGGAGCAGTTTGCGTTTCAACTGGGACCAATCCCAATGACCGAGCTTCTCCGGAACTGGCCAGTTTAGCTAGATAGTCTACTTTTGTGTTTTGTTCCCTCGGGATATGAGTTATGGTATAATGTTCGATGTTATTAAGTAATTATTTCAATTTAGATAGATATAGGGTGAGGTTCTCTCCCCGGGCTTGTTATTCACCTCTCAGCTGATAGACGACTAGTTGAGAGTCGCTATAGATGTGTACAGATTTTATCCCGAGTTCCTTCACTATCTTCAACCCAGCTATCAATGCTTTATATTTCGCTTCAATGTTTTTTGCAGGGAATTCCAAGCATAAGGCATAGCAAACAGATCATCCTTCGAGAGTTTCGAGAATGACTCCTTTCCTTGAGCAGAAGTTATTAGATGCACCATCGACAAACAACTTCCAGCATGTCTCCACTTCTTGAGTAATTTCTTCCTTGCTATCTTGTATTGTAAACTCGACAATGAAGTCTGCTAACGCCTACCCATTGATCGCCCTTCGAGGATGGTATGTGATTTCATACTGACTTAATTCAATGTTCCATTTGATGAGCCGTCCAGAGGTCTCGGGGCGGTATAACACTCGCTTTAAGGGTTGATCTGTTAATACTTTGATTGGGTGTGCCTGGAATATGGTCGTATTTATGGAAGCGATCAAGAGGCAATATGCTAGTATTTCCAATTTCGGATAGTTCTTCTTGGCTCTAGTGAATCATTTGCTGATGTAATATTCGGGTCGCTAAATACTAACTTCTTCTCGTACGAGCATGCCACTTAATGCATGGGGCGAGACTGCTAAGTAGATAAATAAATCTTCTCCATCTACCGACTTGGACAGGATTGGCGGGGCTTCTATATGTCGCATCAGCTCTTCGAAGGCGGTTTGACAAGGCTGATTCCATTTGAAGTTCTTCTTTCCCTTTTTAGCGCATTAAAGAACAATATACATTTGTCGGTTGCCTTTAAGATGAATCGGCTTAGTGATGCAACCTTTCCATTCAAGCTTTGTAACTCTTTCTCGTTCCTTGGGGCCTTGACTTCCCGTAAAGCGGTAATTTTTCAGGATTTTCTTTGATGCCTCCGGTGCTTATAATGAACCCAAAAAACTTTCCAGAGGCTACCCCGAAGTGACATTTAAGTGGATCGAGTTTCATTCTATATTCGCGGCGTATTTCAAATATTTCGGCGAGGTTGTCCAAGTGATTTGCAACTATGCGTGATTTAACCAACATATCGTCTACATAGACTTCATTGTCTTCCCGATCTGATGTTTAAACATGGCATTCATTAGTTGTTGGTAGGTTGCCCCAGCATTCTTTAAGCTGAATGGCATCACTTTGTTGCAATATAATCCTAGATCAGTAATGAAACTAGTGTTTTCCTGGTCAGGTTCATGCATCATGGTCTTGTTGTACCCCGAGTAAGTGTCCATAAATGATAGTAGTTCGTGTCCAGCCGTCCCATCCACAAGTTTGTTGACTCTAAGTTGAGGAAAGCTGTCTTTTGAGCAAGCTTGTTTAGGTCCGAGTGGTTGATACAAGTTTGCCATTTTCCATTGGACTTCTTGACCAAGACCGAGTTGGATACCCATTCGGGGTAGGTTGCATCGCAGATAAAACCATTCGCCATCAGCATTTCCACTTCTTCTCTCAGCACTTTGGATCGTTCGGGTCCTAGACTACATCTCTTCTGCTTCACTGGTGTATACTTGGGATCAATATTAAGTGTGTGGCATGCAATCGCCAGCGACACCTCGCACATATCAGAATGTGTCCAAGCGAATACGTCTAGGTTGGCACGAAGAAATTTGATTAGTTTCTGTCGCATCTTATTTCCAAGATGTGATCCAAATTTCAGGACCCGAGTTGGGTCATCCATATCGACTGCTACAGGTACCACTAGTTCTGCCGGTGCTGTTCGATCCTCCTTTGAACTCTTCTTTCTAGGGTCCAAAGCCTTGTCGAATTAACTATCCTAAGTCAGGGGTGGCTCTATAGTTGCTATTCGGTTGGTTCGTGAATGTGGAGAGTTCTCCCTACGTTCTTCTCCTTTTCTTTTCTTCTAGACTCGTGCAGTTCTGTGATGTATAGCGACACTTTGATCTCCTTTGGTCACCCTAACGCCATTCTCCATCGAAAATTTCATGGTTAGACACCATTGAGCTAAAGCAATCCTGAAATCTGCTGAGGCGGGCCGACCTAAGAAAGTATTGTAGGAGGATATTTCATCTACAATCATAAAGGTCTGGATAAGAATGACTCTTCGGCCGCCTTCCCAAGTTCTACGGGTAAATCCATTGTTTCGACAGGTTGCTTAGGTTCACCGGTGAATCGCTGGATCTTTGTTCAGCAAGTGGATACATCTTTCATACCAATCTTCATCTAATCAAATGTGTGTTTGAATAGGATATTCACAGAGCTGCCACTATCAACCAATACTCATCGGACCACGACTGGTCTGATTCCTACTGTTACGGCCATTGGGTCGAGGGTCGGAGCTTCTATTCCTTCAATGTCTCGATTTTGGAACATTATGTCATCGTTTAGGGTCCTCCGCTGCTTGGCAGGAGTTCCATCTTCGATCGCAAAGCATGAATTTTTTGGAGCGTCTTAGTGAACTTATGTATCGCTCCATTTCTCCCTTACTCTTCTACGCATGATGAGGTCCTCCAGATATTTTTTCGATAATGAGTCTCTGGTCGGTCTGTTAGCTTGGTTTCCTCGGTCTCTAGGAGCTTGGAGTGTTGCAGACTAGTCAGGATTTTGTGGTTCCCTTACATATTCTGAAGCTTGTTTTCCTAAAGCAGCTTTTCAATTGGGTTCTTCTGGTGACGACACTCATTCGTGTTAAGACCATGTGTTTCATGGAAGCGACATTATTTTCTGGAATACTTCTGATGTTCAGTTGCTTCCTTTTTAGGCAGCTTCTTGTACTCCTCTATCCCCTATGTCGCAAGGTAGATATTTTTTGGAGTATCATTGAGTGGGGTATAGTCTTCGGGCCTCAAGCATTTAAGTTGCTTGCTTCCTCCGTTTCGCTTGTTGGAATTATGGTTCTTCCTTTTCTGGTTGCCATCCTTCCCCGTGTTTGTAGCAGTAGTCCCGAAGGTATTTGCATCCTGGTTAGTTGTCATTCCATTCTGGTCAGCGCTATTTGGTTGTAGGTTAGTAGGTTTTCCTTCTAACTCCTCTGCCTCTTCCAATCTCAAGTACTGGCTCGCCTTTCGATTAAAGTCCTTCCTAATGGTAGGTTGTTTCATTTTGATCTATTTTTCAAATACAGTGTCGGAATGGATGGCGTGGACCAGAGCCATGAAAATCATATCTTCATTTGGGTTACTTACTTCAGTGACCGCGGTGTTAAACTGACTCATGAAGGATTTCAAAGATTCGTTTCGTCCCTGGAATAGGCCAAATAAGGACATCATGTCTTTTGGTTGTGCTGTGTGTAGCCTAAACTGATCAAGGAATCTTGTTGCTAATTCACCGAAAGTGGAGATGGATTTAGGTGGGAGCCTGGTGAACCACATGGAAGCAATTCCCTCCAAAAAGATTGGAAATGCACATTGAATAGCATTTGAAGCATTCGCTCCGTCCATGTACCAACTGTACTTGTACAAAAGAGGTTTCGGATCTATAGTTCCATCGTAGGATGGAATAGTTAGCATAGTGAACTTTTTAGGATATTGTTTATTCAGTTGGTCATCAATGAAGGGAGTCCGGCTTGGAGTGGATCCCAATTCATCATCTCTCCTATCCTTATTTTCATCCATCAAGCGCTTAACCATATTCTTGATATATGCCTCTGATGTCCGGTAGTCCATGGGTTGGCTGTCAGTGACTACATTAAGTGTTTGATCTTGCAAACGATCTTGGTAAGTGGGTTGAAGCCTAGGATCTTCTGTCTTCAAGAGAGCCACTCCCTCAGAGTTCCGTTGGGTTGCGGTTGGTTGGGTTGGGGCAGTTTGGACCTCTCTGCTAGTATTGAGTGCGTTAGTATTTTCTTTTAATTCGTCATCGTCAAATTGCTCACCCTCTTTAGAGTCGGAGAGATCCACTGCTATATCTTCTCGTGGGGTTTTTGTCCCCAGATTCAAGTTCATGGCCGGTTGCTTTGCTATTGGTGGAGTGCTTTCGTTTCCTTCTATAGTGATTCCTGTAGCTCCACCCACTGCTCCTTTTTGCTTCTGCCTTCCGTTTCTTCAGTTTAGGCCAGGTACGCAAGAATTTTCCTACTCCGTTGCAGCCGTAGGTTCTGGCACGGTTTTTGGCGCGGCTAGTGATTGCAAGGTCAGGGGGCATTTAGTTTGTCTATAAGAGCTTTTTGGCTATTATCCATCTTTTGATTGATTTCATCAACCATCTTATTTAATTCGCCTCTGGTGAAAATTTCATGCTGGACAGAGGATCCTGGCACCTGATCGCTTGTGTTGACCCTAGAATTTGCTCTGATTAATGGATTATTGGCGGCGTTGACCTCAAATTGTTGAGGATTGGTTTCTTCTCCAGCTTTTATAACTCCCGTGGATCTTCTGGAAGCAGTTCTCTTTCTTCCCAGTGCTATTGATTTTCAGTGGCAGATCTTTTGAGCAGAGATTGAGGATCTAACTTCTGAACATATCTGATCCAAAGTAGATAGCTAGATCTAAGCTTGAGTTCAATTCTCCGTGAAAGCACCAAAATGTTAACCCAAAAAATGGATCAACCCCTTGGATTGAGTGTGAAAGTACTAGCCCTGTTTATCAAGGCAAATAAAATAGAAAAATCAATAGTAAATCGCAGAAAAAGTATAGAGACGAGAGATTTTTATAGTGTTTTGGCTGTGAATGAAGCCTACGTCCACTTTATAGCTTTTATTAATCAACTACTATTACAAGAAAGTCTAGATTACAATATGATTCTTCTCCTTTAGGTTAGATCAAGCCACCATCATTAGAAACAAAAGGAGGATCTCATTGTCTTTTGTGGCTGTTGTGTGGGAGAAGAAGAGTGAAGAAAAAATAGCATAGCTTCAACAAAGATCAGGTTAGTACCCCTTTTTTGTTGAAAATAATATGGTATTTATATGATTTAGAGAGTACTTGGGCTGGAATCATTGCACCAAAAGCCTGTAGTCATCCATAGGAAGAAGTACAAAAATTTTGGAGTGATTTTGTGCTAACTTTTTGGATCGGTACAGATCCAATTGGATCGAGTCGATATCGACCCAAAGAGTTATGCAATTTTTGGACAACTCTATCCAATTGACCTACTTGCTTGTGAGGCTCTCCATGTAATTTCATAGCTTGTTGAATAGGTTTGATGATGGTTCCACCATAGGTTTGACTGAAATGTAGTCTGAATCTGATAAGTCTTTATTTCTCAAACCCAGATGCTTGAATTTTTACCAAACTTTCTATATAAGCTTAGTAAAGAGGTAGAAACATAATGCCAGTGGTTTGGAGGAACCACAAGCAAACATTTTGGTTTGGTACTGATCCAACTGGATTGGATCTGTATCGATCCAAAGTGTTGGTGTATTTTTGGGTCAAACTCCCAAGGTTCATGTGTCTTGTGCTTTTAGGCCTTCCAGTAAAATTTCGAGCCATTCTGGCTAAATCTAAGTGTTCCAACTCCCAATAAATTCTGCTTGGTTAAAAACCCATTAATAGATTCCTTCTGATGTGATTTTGTATGGATGATGACATCTTTATGCATGGTTTTATGTTACTGGACATTTTATGATACTTTGGGGATTGTTTATGATATTTTAATTATATATCATTTATACCTTATTATATATGCACATACACACATTGACTTTTACATTTAGACATAGTCTGACCCATGTGTTATTTACGTAATACTCAAGTCAGTCCGAGACATTTCAGTATAGAGACGATGTGACCAGCTTGTGTATTGTAGGCATAGTGGAGACATGATACTTAGGATTGTTGTATATTATTCGTATAAGGTAGATAAATTGTATGCATGTCATTGTGATGTAAATATATTATGTACATTATATTATTTTATGATGGCAGATGTTTAAGATGTTTATACTCACACTATCTCATATATTTTATATTATATCTTGTCGATGTGATATGGACTCTATATGCTTTGATATTCACTGTATATTGTGTATTGTTCTATCCTAGAAGCACATATGTTTATTACTTTGTATCGATATTGTGTACGTATAAGGTGCATTATTTATTGACTTTGAAATACGTATCAGTGTTAACCCAAAGGAATATTCACGTATGAACCCCATATAGCCTCATTCTCCATATTATCTGATAGTGGTACTTAGTAATACTCTTTGATAGTATGGGTATAGAGTTGGGGTATTTCAATACACATACACATATATCCTTAAATGATTCTAGTCAAGTCGATTCGAGAAAGAGATATCGATTCACTTGTAAGACTACTGTTCATAATGCTCTCTATATGGAGGACTATCTACCCATGACCCTTAGGGACACAAGAGATTATGTACTTGTTATTGTAGATCAACTATAAAATGAATCACCGAGAGATTAGAGTTTTGACCAATGACCTAACCCTGGATGTCTAAATGACATAGTTTTGATGAAGAGACAAACATGCACAAATATCATAGGGTGTAGCTTTAAAATGATTATGAAGCAGGACTTCACCTAGATGATTAGTAAGCATCTGACTTTGTGACCTTTAATTGTGCTTCAGCAAAGTCTACACAAACTTTAATATTTAAATAAGTTGAATACGAACTGATGACCGAAGTCACACATATGAGTCACATAATAGAAATTATAACTTTTGACCTAAATTTAGAATAGAGTATAGTTATTGTAAATTATTATGGAGATAACACATACACAAAAACACACACAGATACATACATATATATACATATATATATATATATATATATATAATTATTAGTGGAAATTAGCCACAAGGGCCTCTTTATCAAGTGCAATTAGTTTCTAGGACACACTACTGAAATAATTACTTTTAAGGACAAAATGCAACATAATTAGTTTCTAAGACCTAAAATCCAATGAAATTATGTCCGTGAAAGTAATTGGACTGCTGACTTTGTCCTTAAAAGTAATTATTCTGCTGACTTTGGCCTTGAAATTAATTTCGGTGGATGTGTGTCCTAGAAACTAATTGGACTGCAATGTTTGTCCTTCTGGTGAAATGCCCCTAATTATTATGTATATATATGTGAATAGTTAAATTTTTTAAATTACCAAAATTTCTAGAGTTATGCAAGTATAATTGTTGTATATATTTAATTTAATTTAGATGGATAATTTAATTAATTAAAAGGGATAAACCAGAATATATAATGTCTATATTCTAAGCATTGAGTTAAATAATATATATATGTGTGTGTGTGTGTGTGTGTGTTGTGTGGTATGGCTGGCCTTATATAGGTAAGAGGAAGGGTTAAATATGTTTGGTTCAAGTGGAGAATTGAAAGGACATTTAAGATATTATTTCCCACTAAAAATAGAACCATAGGGTCTCACTCTCCTTAAGCCAATTTTTATCAAATCTAATGAGACATGTTATCTCCTTCATCTCCTCCCTTAGAGCACTTCAAGCTAGGCCTTGCAAACCATAGCAAGAATCAAAATAGAGTTTTCAACTTTTGATCAAGGAATTCCAACATGTACAAATTAGGCGACTTCTTTGAGGTAATTCCTTATCATAGTTTTAAATGTGTCACCCAAACCCTATCATATGTTTATTAGTTTCGACCAATTAAAATATTAATTTCTTTAATATATTTATATACTTTATTTATGTAAGTATATAATTGCTTAGTTATTATTTGGTTCATACATACATATAAGCTAATATATATAATAAAAATATATACTTTAACATCTACATTTTAATACATGCATATATAAAATATTTTAAAATCCAAAAATAATTATGTATGCATATAATATATGTATGTACGTACGTACGTAGGTATGCATACTTACATAAATACATACATACATATACATATACATATACATATACATATACATATACATACATACATATATATATATATACATTAATATCGTTAAATCAATTTTAAAAGAAAATATAAATATACATATACGTTTAAGTATATATATATATATATATAACAAATACATATAAATATTTATCATTTATATTCATATACATTAGAATTGAAATATACATTTTCAAATATTTTAAATCAAGGATGAAAAAATATTTTTCATATATATATATATATATAATTCGGCCTTTATTAAAAAATATTTATTTTATTACAATTGTCACATACAATATCTAGATAAATATATTAACATATATTTATATATCAATGTTACTTAAATTTTAAATCCTCAAATATTAGGATCTAATTTGACCATAAATATAAATAATATTATAACTAGTCAAAGACTTTTAACTCGGATGGTTAGAGGTATGGCGCTTTAGACAAAGATTATAGAGATCATGGATTCAAGCCTTGGAGACATCATAATGAGTATGATAGATTTTGGGGTATACCCTAGGGGCAATTATGTATTTTTTTACATTTATTTGACTCATAAGCAATCTTGTTCAAAACAAAAGGTGTTTCTTTCTATTATATACTTGTTATATTGCGTTATAATTAATTAAGTAATTAATCTAAAGTATATTAAATAGAAAACTCTTAAATAATATATTATGTGGCAGTATTTATAATGTGTTGTAATCATGAGAACTCTATCACATTGAAAATAACATATTATTTTAAATATTCCTAGTCGAGATATTTCGAGAAAGGATATCGATTCATCAATTGAGACTAGAGTACATAACACTCTTCAAATGTTGGGCAGTGTATTACTCATAGCTATTGGGGGCACCAAGGGGTTACATATTGATAATCATTGGATAACTATGGCCTGATTCACTCGAGAGTTCTATGTTGGTTGATATAACCAAGGTGCAAGACAATCTCGAAGTGACGATGTTACACAGTTCCCTTGACATGGGAATACTATAAAACTTCAATATGGACACTCCACTTTGAACATAGTTCAACCATGGCATAGTGTCCATCAAACGACTATATTTGGGTCTGAGTTGAAGCATTGAAGTGGAACACTATTCAATGGAGAACTCATTTCCTCAATTATATGAGGTTAGTGTCATGATCAATCATAGTCAACTCAAAATCAAAGTCTCTGGCTAGAGCAATACGATTAATAATAATTGTTATTATTGAATCAAGAATTTTATATTTTGACTTACAAAGGTTAATGTAGACGATGTTGGAATTTTGACCAAAATCGGATTCCATAAGTCCTAACATGATGTAGTTTTGATGAAGAGAATTGGTTTAAATGATCATTACTATAGGTACCGCTTATAATAAGTAAAATAGATTTTACCAAAAAGATATGTAAGTGATAAATTCAGCTATTATGTCATACCACTAGCTAAGGTGACATGTAACATTAATATTCAAATTGTTCGATACTAATCGCTGGCGGAATTTACATATTTAAGTCGTACAACCGTAATGATGAATACTTTGAAAAAAACCACACGATTTTTTTTTAAAATTAATTAAACTAATTAATATTTATGAAGTATGAATTATTAAATTTTCATTGATTTGTTTGAATACCATTGGTATTTAAAAAAGTGCGTATATAAATGTTATAAACATGTGTATTGATATACAATGTTGGTAGAATAATTGGACATAAATATAATAAATACTAAGTGAATTATTTAAATAAATTAAAGTAATCAATATTTGTGAAATATTTATTATTAAAAATTTATTTGATTTGTTTGAATACCATTAATATTTATAAAGTGCACATATAAAAGTTATAAACACACGTATCAACACGATATCGATAGAATGTTTAAATTGGGTGTAAAGAGATTAAATGCTAAGTGATTTTGAAAAATTGTGAGGACCATATGGCACCTACTGGTCAGCCATAGATAATAAAGAGAGGAAGAGGATTTAATGGGATTTAGGAATTAAATATTAAGGAATTGAAAGGTTTCAATGTTTCCTTTAAAACATATTATGTCTTACTCATTTCATTGCTCGTTATAGACAATTCTCATTCTGTCATTTTTCTTCCTCCCAATTAAGTTATGGTTGAAATTTTAAATGGTTCCATGGCTTGAAAATTCCCAAAACAAAATCAAATTAAAATCAAAAAAACAAAAGGTGGTTTTATCTCTTAATTCCTGCAAAATTTGAAGGTTGATTTAAGAATCTAAGAGTTATTATTCATTATTCAAGGTACTTTTTGACCAAATCCTAAGATGATTTTGAATTCTATTTATTCCTATATTGACCATGTTCATATGCTTTGAACATCTTACATGTTGCACACCAAACGTTTGTATATTCATATTATAGCATAATTTTATATCCCATTTTTTACATCTCAATTAATTATTGTTAATATAATTTAGATCCTCACCTTTGCTATTCCTTAATTAATTATATGACAAATATGTTAATATAGTTTAGATCCTTCATCTCATATGATTATTTATTCATATAATTTGGTATGGAATCATTTATAAGGAATTTATATGTGCCTAGATTGTCCGATCTAATTTGGTTGTTGTTTGGAAATCATTTTGATAGGATTCCCTATAATTAAATATATGCATGTTACATGTTTGTTTTAATCTTTTTCCTGAAAATAATTTGATTAACTTTCATTTATTTTATTAAAATCAATTTTGATTGAATTAACTTTAGCTACATAAACTTACTTTTAAAATGAAAGCATGTATTACAGAGATGTTGTTTGAATACTTTTATTTAGTTGTTTACACAAATGTAAGAGTTATTTCAGTTTAAAAGACACAAGTTATAAAATCTTAATTTAATCGATTCATTTCCTAAATTGAAAGTTGGATTTAAATTTATCAACTTTAGATTCATATATGCATATATTGAATTGTAATCTTCAAATACACATGTTATTTTATATATTAAAACATCATTTATAAATAAACATATGTATGTGTATCCCTTTTTAAATTCAATTTTAAAATATACTTTTGTGTAAAACTATAAATTTTATTTTAAACCACTTTAGGTTTAATTTTAAAATTGTCTTTTATGTAAAACTATAAAATTTATTTTAAACCCTTCCTTAGTTACACACACATACACATATTATTAATCAAAACCCTTAAACAGCAAAGGCATGTCTAAAATTAGTCATAAATATCAATTAATAAATTAATCTAATTAGAGAGAGAGAGAGTGAGCGAAATAAAAGGGTTTTTTCTCTATATATAAAGTCACATCTTTCGTAAATTAATTGTATGAGCTAAGAAAGAGAAACAGAAGGTTTAATTCTCTATATTATTTTTACATGTTACTATTACACAAATACACATTGCTTATATGTTGCATTTACACTTTACATATACGAATGTATTAGATACATTCATTATAATACAATTAAATTCAGAATAAATTTATAACTCCATTTTAACATCATAAGATTTTATTTAAAATTTTATTTTAGATTGGATCTAATACACCTTTAGACTTTACAGGTGCAAAAGATCCAAAATAGAATTTTTTATTTAAATTTACCTATATTACCCGTTTTCGACTAGCCCAATTCCTTCACTGTGCATTGCTTGAATAAACTATTACTCTTGCTATTAAAAAAATCAATGTTATTACTAGTCAAATATATAGGCCCAGTTTTTAAGCTTAAACATCCGGATAGATGATGTGTGTGTGTGTGTGTGCGTGTGTGTAAAGTTAAGAGTGTTCCCTTGGGGCAATTATGCAAATGGTTATGTAACTTAATGCTTGTAAAAGAATCTTTATCAAAATAAAGTATGCTTTTGATTTAATTTTCTTTTGTATTTGGTTTTATATTGTGATATAAGTAATGATATTAATATATTAAACATATATAAGTAAAAATCCTTAGGAAAAGTATTTCATTGATTGTAGTTGCGAATGTATTCGTAACCATGATTTTTATACTGATATTAAAAATACATATCCTTACATGTTTATGGTTAAGATGTATCGAGAAATGATATCGATACATCTGTTAAGACAAGTGTACATAATGCTCTATATATGATGGACAGTGGATTACTCATGACCGTTAGGGTAAGGGATTACATACTTTTGGTTGTTTAGAATAACCGTAGAATAACTCAATGAGAGTCTTCTATACGTTAATATAATTACATAAAAATAGAAGATCTCATGTAACAAGTTAGTAGTCTTCAAACTAAATAGCGTTGTGGATCTTAAGTAACAAGACTATACTTTGATTATAATCAATCACATGACTTCGCAATCATGTTACCATAGTTAGCTATGTGTTGAACAACTTGAGTTGAAATACTACTCAAGAGAGGATTCATCTCTTTTGTCGTAGATGATAGGTATCATTGTAGTTGGTAGTCAACTTATAGTCAAAATCTCTTGGTAGAGTAAATTGATTAATCGATAAATGTTTTTAGATTGAAGCAAGTACTTTAAAGTGGTCTATGCAATTTAATATGAAAATTATTAGAGTTTTTTATTATTGATCAAATTCTAGATAGCTTAATGATATAGTTTTGATGGGAAAAAAGTGCACAAAATACCGTTACAAGGTGTAGCTTAATAAAGATAAAAAATTGGATTTTTCCTATATTATCTATAAGAAATTGAACTTGTGCCTGATATGTAATTCAACAATGTCCGTACAAACTTTGGTATTTAAATTGTTTAAATATTGATTAAAAATTAAGCTCATAGTAGGGAGTCAACACAACTTGTTGTTACCTAATTTTCGGGTATTTGAAAATAATTTATAAATGTTATAAATTAATACAAATGCTATACCAAATTTTTATGGTATTTGAATTATTTATTTAAGGCCTTAATATTAAATAAAATAATATATTATAATGCATTGATTTAACTAAAATATACAGGCTTAAATGATTAATTAAATAATAAATATATTGTACATTAGTTAGGCCCGATACTATGCTAGCCCATCCTAGGGGTATGGCCGACCATATTATGGAGCGAGAGAGAGAAATTAATTTGGTCCTTAGATCTAGAGAGAAAGGTGGTAGATATTTGATACCATGATTGCTATAAATAGTCCTACTCTCTCTTGTTTTAAATACACAGAAAATCAAAACCTTAGACTCCATTGAAGAATTAGAAAAAGCCAAGAAGACAGGATTTGCACGTCGTATTCGAGAACAAGGAATAAGTGATCAAAAGAGGAAATAGTTAACAACCAACGTGTCAATAACCGACAGGATCATAAAATGGTACATATTTATTTTAAAAATATTAAAATCATTTATTTTTCTATCGCCCAATTTTTTTTACCCAATGACATATCAAAAATATTTAAAAATTAAAATTAATGATTATATATATTTAAATAGCTTTACATTTACATAATTAATTTTTTTGAGGAAAATGAGCGATCCACTATGATTAGAGGAAAGCACTCATGTAATTTTATTTTACACTTAAAAATGGAGCTGTCAACATGTCTGATAGATAGCGATACCTCCCGTATAATATGAAAAAATTGAATAAAACAAAAAAACCCTAAACCTAGAGACCCATGTCCAAAATAAAATTACAACAATATACAGCATAAAATGATAAAAATGCTCTAGTCCACAAAACTGATGAATCCATCTAAACCGGAAAGCATACTTGAATCTGCTAAAAAAATATACAAAAATGGTAAGCATAATATATATATATATATATATATATATTTATATACATATATGCAAAGTAAAAACATACTAATATAAAAATAAAAGACACGGGATAAGCAACAATTATAATTAACACTATGTTAGGAACAATCAAGAGTATATATCAACATATTACATAATAATCTAGTAAACTCTAATAACCTAATAAAGAGTATAAACAAAACATAGAACAAGAAAATGATTACAAAATTAACTTCAGTACTGGTATCTTAATAATGACGAAAAACTAAATAAATAGACATGCACAAACAAAAACGAATGCAAATCATTTTAATGTAGATTCAATGGTTGTAAGTATAAGATTTTATTTATAATAAATATATACTTGTCTATCTTTATGGGAATTTGTATTAGAAAAACTAGTGTTCTTTGTAACAGAGAATCACCATAGTTAAACTTGAGATGCCTTTTGTTATAGTTGGATGAGTGCAAAAGGTTCCACAACAAAACATTGTGTATTATATCAATCCACTCCCCCAACGTTAGTCCTTACCATAGTTGACAAAACTGAGCCAGTCGTTTATTATAACCCATCGAGAACAAGGGTAATATCTGAACCTGTTTAACTAATGCAAAATCTGGTACTTTGGAGTGGACTTCGAACAAAAATATTATAAATGAATATTACAATACGACTAGCGTATGCACCATCGAGGTACTGGCATCCTTGAAATAAAAACATGTTCATTATATATTATTAACTCAACAATGATAGAATAGGCTAAAGTCCTAATTTAATCCTTAAAAGCTACAACTTTGATGAGATTTGCATGTGAAATCGAATAATTTTACAAAGTTCACCTTACATTTAGTATGTAGTACATGTACAAAATAACGTATACAGATTGAAATAGGCAATCATCAAATAAAATATCAGACTTCGGTAGTATAATAGTACCGCATTATATATAATGGAGTATAAGCAAATGTAAACAAGAAAGTCAAGTGAGTTTAGCTTGTTGATATGTACATGCAAATGAGCTCAATCAGTAACTTTAAAATATGTATGTAAGTCATAATTATTGACTGGAATATGCAGGTGATCATTGAACATTGAAGTCTTATGTAAATTGTTCTACATAAAGCCTAAATGAAAGCAGTTGAAGCTTAATGCCTGAATGTCTGAATGCATGAATCATCAAACTTAATGCCTAAACAACTAAGGATAGTAAAATCGTCTTTCCCATTCTTTCCCCCGACCCCGCTACAAAGAAAGACGTTAACTTCTTAAAATATCCTATATATGTAGGTGGGAACAGGGGAAGGGGTCAGATTTATCCTGATGGGAGCAAGATGCAAGGCAATGCAAGGATGAATGGTAATTAAGCTAGTCTGAGTTAAGACGGGCTAGTCTGAAGTGTGAGCTAAAAAAGTAACATAGAATTGTTGAACTAAATATGTGCTTGGTTGAAGAACTGACTGAAATATGCAAGAAATCACTGAAACATGTATGTGCTAATGAAGTCATGTAAATTGAATTCAGCATAAAGTCTAAATGCAAGAAAAACGGTAGCATCTGAAGCTTAATGCCAAAGTGTCTGAATGAACGAATTGTCAAAATTAATGCCTGACCAACTAAGGATAGTACAATAACTGAAGACTAGCAAAATTATTTAGAATCTTATGTGTTTTTGAAGTTGAGATGACCATGGCAAGGTAGCATAACCGAAGCTTGGCTCAGATGGTTAGGATGAACGAGAATAGGAATTGTGATATGAACTGCGGCTATTTACCAGATATTCCACTAAATGAATCTATCCAAACCAATAAGCATACTTAAATATGATAAGAAACTATACAAAAAATAATAAGCAACATACATATATATGTATATAATTATATATTTATATACATATATATACAAAATAAAAATATACTAATCTAACAATAAAAGATATAGGACAAGTAACAATTATAATTAACACTATGCATGTAACATCCTAGAAATTTGATCATATTAATTTTGAATATTTAATTAAATTTAAATATTTAAATAATTGGATATTGGTGTCTAATAACATATATTCAAATATAGTGATCATTTAAATATTTGAATTATGAATTAAAAATTAATTAAATGGATTTATTAATTTTATTTAACTCCTTTTAATTAATAAATATAATTGATGAATTCAATATGTAAACTTACTTACAATGATAAATAGTTCGTATAAACATCGGTAATGTAATTGAAAAATATAAAACGATATCTAAATGTGTGAAAATTATCATTTCAGGGCACTGTCTCAGATTTTGGTGAAACTAGTGCCATTCGATTCAGAATAATAAATTATTGTATGCCAACGAGTTTCTTGATGATTGGATGTATTGGGTGATCGTGCGAGCTCGAAACACGTAACGATTAATTTTAAAGAATTAAAATAATCTAATTGGATTATAGAAGCTAACTTTTGTATACTGTGGAATTAGGTTCTAAAAATAGTTCCATCGGTATTTTGTTAGGAATGCCTGTGAGCACGCCTCGAATGGAGTTCGTCAATTTTCAGGCGTAAATAGTACCGGTTAGAGAATCCCATATAAGACTCCCATACCTATTCATTTTTCTCAAACCCTAACCCTAACCCTAAAAGATAGCCGCTATTTTAAATTCTCTTCATCCAATGGCTCAAGCAAATCAGGGACACTCAAGGCAGTTTCAGGCTTGGGTCTCAACTGCAAAGTTGTTCGTGAGGGTGAGTGAAGCAAGGTGGTTGGTTGGATTATGGAACGATCACCTGCGGCAGCCAGGAAAGGGGATCGACGACATGGCAGTTTTGATGGGGTTTTCGACATCATGGGCAATCTAGAGGCGATGGACCCTGAAGGAGAAGTGTCGGGAAAGGAGAGGGCTTTCAATTGAAGGCGACATAGTGGTCGATGGCCATCTGAGGTAGCGACGGTTTCGAGTTGAACGGTGATGTTCTGCCAAGCTCGTTCTCGAGCTACGATGGGTTTTAGGCATCGTGGTTTTAGGCATCGTGGTTGTAGGCGTAGGGATGTCGAGGTCTAGTGAGGCCATGGTCGTAGTGCAGCGGCTGGAGGTCAAAGGTGACGTGGACGAGGTGATTTTCATGGCGACTTGGTGGTTTGAATCGCTATTAGAGTTGGTTAATCATGGATTAGAGTAACGATGGCATTAGGAATTAACTTATTAATTAATTTAGTGATTTTATTTATTAATTAATTTAGATTGAATGTTCATTAATTCATACCTTGCTCATACAAGGATAGATCCGAACATGGGCAATCACGTTGGACTCAAAGGAATGTCATCTTCGTATTGGAACTTGATTCATTGGAGTTGGAGCTAGTATCATTTCAAGCTAAAATCGAACACTCGATTTAGATCGAAACAAAACACAAAAGCGCCAACAGGAATTTCTATGAGTTTACTCACCTTTAAGTTAGCTATATAATATCTATAATTGTAACACCCCTAATTTTTAATAACATTATTTAGGATATTTAATTAGAAAAATTAAATAGAATAACGTAAATGTTAAGTGATAAGAGGATTGAGATTTGAATAAATTTAAGCGGCCGTGCTTATTACTTTAATTGGGTTAAAGAATGGTTTATAGACTAATTAAATTATGTAAGGGTATAATAGGATTTAACTACACTTAACCTCACCTTTATATATATATATATATGTTTACCCTTAAGCCATTCACACTCATACTCATTTTCTCACAAAAATAAAAACCTAAGGAAAGAAGTTAAGGCCGGCCATTAAAAAGAAAAGAAGAAGAGGAAATTCAAAGAAAAAGAAGAGAAAAATAAAAAGGGGAATCAAACTCATCTCAATCCATTTCCTTATCAAATATTAAGGTAAATGATAATTTCCATCTCTATTTGTTAAAGATATGTCTCGGATTTAAGTTTAAATTCGTATGTATGATATTTGATGATGATATGCTTGAATTGTGGTTTATTTAAATTTAAACAAGATTGTTTAAATAATGCTTCATACGGTTTTAGATCAAAACCATGTGATATTGATGTTTAAATGCCATGGAAAAATTATGTGTTATGCAAAACATGATTTTAGAGTTGGGTTTTAAGTTTGATAATTTTCCAAGCTTGGGAAAGATTATTATGAACTTTTAAATGAAAATATAGCACGTTGGGTTTAATAATTTATTTCAGAAAATATATTGAGAATTTGGATTTGAAATTTTTATATGTTAGATAACATGATCAAAGTATATTTCTGGGAATTTTGAGGATTTTTCATAAGTGATTTGATATAAAAAATAAATTATTTTGAGGAGAGGATCAAAATGATTTACGTATAAATAAAGAGAAACGTTTTATTTGCAAAAGTTTAAGTTTCATACTTATCCAAAATAAAAAGGAGGTTAGTTGTGAAAAGCATGGGAAAATTTAAGCAACCAATAAGAAATGAACACGTAGGCAGGTTAGTTTATATAAGTTACTTAATTTAGTATTTAACCTAGAAAAATAGGTTTCGCCTCTAATTAGAGTACCTTTCGCTCCTTTCCTTTCGCCTTCGACCATGTCGAAACCCCATTAAGTTAAATTCAATACACATGCTATCATCTAGATAATACATAGTGGATTGGAGAAAGGCAAAAGGCAAGGTGTCGAAAGCATAACATCTGATGGGGTCGTTACCTCGGTTTGTTTTGAACATATAAGCTTTCGACTTAGTCGATACGTATGTTTAAAAAGAAGTTTTATAATGGCTTTCGAAGGGGTTGTTATGTTTGCTTTAAAAGAAAAAGGGGTTTCGAAGGAGTTCCTTTAATTATAAATCAATGCTTTCAAAGAAAGGGTTCCAACCTAGTCGAAGCCCTACCACCGATTCTTGTGCCTTTCGAGTGTATTGAAGTCATCAATACTGTCGAAAGGTATTGTTTGTTTTAAAGCTATATTAAGCCACTTTCTAAATGCTTTCGAAAGGGCTATGGGTTTCAAAGGCAATGGTTTTGAAAGGGGTTTCGAAGATATCCTTCAATATTTTAAATGTATGCTTTTGACTCTGTCGAAAGAGATGGTATCGACGCCATCATAAATTCCCCAATATTTTTTATACAGTAAAGAATGGTTTTGAAAGAGATACTTTCATTTATATTTACTTAGACCCAAATGATATTTTAAAAGGTAAACCCAATGATGTCGAAAGGGGGACTTTCAATGCTTTAGGAAGAGATACATCCAATGGTTTCGAAGCTATGTTTTCAATAATTAATAAGTAACACTTTATTATACTAGAAAGGTTTCGAAGGTTTTGAAAGTATAGTTTTCAAAACAAATAACCCAATCTTATTTAAAAACAAAACCATGACATATTATTAAACAAAGTATTTGAAATGGAACTTATGAAGAAGTCTAAATGGGTTAAAGAAATTAACCAAGTTATATTGTTTGCTTCTTCATATATGTATATATTCACATTGTAATGAACGCAAAATGGTATTATGGGGAAGGGCCGAATAACCAGTTAGGTTGACCTAATAGTGAATATAAATTAAAGATGTTGGCAGGGGCCAATAGGTTCACAGTAAGCCCATGAAAACTGTGTAAGGGAAAAGATATTGGCAGGGGCCAATAGGTTCATAGTTAGCTCATGAAAACTATGTATAATTAAAGATGTCAGTTAGACAGGTTTATAGTTAGCCCATGAAAACTATATCTGGATAAGAAAATGAAATATCGATAGATAGTCAATAGGTTCCTAGTTAGCCCATGAAAACTAGGGTAAAAGAAAGATATTGGCTGTTAGTCAATAGGTTCCTAGTCAGCCCATGAGAACTAGGATAAAAGAAGTGATATTGGAGTTACCAATAGGTTCATAGTAATCCCATGAAAACTATATAATTGGACAGGGAGTCCTTAAAAGTTTAATCGGTTATTAGTAAACCCATGAAAACTATTAGGTTAATAGTAATCCTAGAAACTGTAATTATGACAGATAGTCAAAATGAATTGGAGATGGGTAATTCAGAATTGATTCAATTGTTTTGCATATCAACACATAATAATATTTGAATTGAATTAACCATTGTGGATGCAGGGACATAGAAAATGGTTTATAAAGGTTTTAAGATACTAGTGAGGGAAAACCCGTTCCGCTAAGCGATGTGGTCTCACTAGATATCTAAATGATTTGAGATGGTATATTATTATTCATACCAAGCTTTATGTTTGACTCGAAGTTTATGTTTCCCCTTAAACTCTTGGGTACTCAATTGATTTTGAGTAGTTTGAGATTTGATGTTTTCAGGTACCTCTTAAGCCGAAAAAGCTTCCGAAGTCATGCAGAAAGCATGTAGTTATTCAAATTCTTTCTCTTGTGATTCCGCTGTATTGTTTTGTTAAGGCAAAGTTGTTTATTGCTTATTATACACTCTGATCACCAAGGGGGCATCTTCATATGTCGCTCTTGGAGTATATTGTAATAATTATATTTTTTTGAACGTGGTTAACGTCGTGGGATTATGTAATGAATGATGAAATGAGTTTGGAATGGAATGTGAAAGTTGTTTTGAAATTTTAAACTTTTTCCATATCCATGTGTTTCTGGTATATCAATTTATCTAATATTACCGTATTTTGTCGTTGAGGATTAATAACTATGGATGACTGCAACATCCGTAGCCATTAGTTTTGGGCCTCCAAGTGGGGGATGTTACAATGATGTAAATTTATCATTGAATGCTTATTTGATAGTTTAGATATTGTTGTTGTTTGATTGTTTGTTTGGTTGAAAGTCCCGTTTTGGGAAACGGGTGACATATTAACTTAATTGCCGTGAACCCATATGATTATGTATATTGGCAGTAACCAATTTTTTGCAGGGAATATTTATAGAGAGACCCTAAGGGGTTTCTTGCCAATAATAATTATTTATTTCCTTATGCTGCTTCTATTGATGCTTAGTTGAAATTAATCGTGATATTCTATTTAAATTATTTAAGTATTGTTATAGCAATTTTCGCTATATCGTCAATTATTGAATATCATCTCCTAAACCTGTTGTGTATATTCAACTTGAGCTTGTATTTTCACAAAATTAGATGTTTAAAATTTATTAATCATTTTAATTAATGATATTTTAATTTAGTTAATCATTTTAATTAATGATTATTTGAATTTAATAAATTGTTTTAATTAATGATGTGTAAATTTAATTAATCATTTTAATTAATGAGATTTGAATTTAGTTAATCATTTTAAGTAATTATGTTTTATGTAACGACCGCACCGCGAAACCCAGTTTAGCAAAGAATATTACATGTAATGTTGTCTCCTAATTTGGAGAATACGGCTGGTTAAGGGTGATCGAATGTGAATATATCTCTATACTAACACTGACACATCATTTATATGTTTTCCTTAATGTTTGAATTGAAATTTGATGTGTAGAATATTAATACAAAGTAATAAACACACCGATTTAAAAGTATTTGGAACAGTATAAAATATGAAAACAAATATCAAAGACACACAAATCACAGCGGGATAATGAATCTCACAACTTATACAACTATAAGTTTACAAAATGGAACACTAAACTCACATAATATACAAATGACAATTCTATAATCTCAACTATACATCTCAAATATGCAAAGTCCAAATGGCTAAAATGAGATAAAATAAAAGTCCAAAGGTATATCTCCCAACTATCCTAATCATCCTAAGGTCAACCTATAACCTGAAAAGTCTTGGCCTGACCCGAGCATCAAATAACACTCGGGTCAGACTATTTCCAAATATCAAAAGGTGAGATACTAATAACAAGAATATATGACTTAACCATATCAAAATAAGTTATATCAAATAGTTATGTTCAAATAATATATATGCATGTTAACAAAATATATGACTTAACCATAACAAAATAAGTCATACCGAATCAACATAGCCAAGCAACATATATATGCCAAATTCAACTTAACAGTAATAAGGCATAACAAACAAATTCACCATTTCATAAATTCATCTCAAGTCATAATAGACTATCATCTAAAATATGGTGACAACAATCAAAAGTCTTCAGAGCTCAAATGATAAAGCGGAGGAGATGAGTTTTCGTATTTTTAGTTTACTGCTGAAATGAGAAAGCGGTAAGGAGAAAGAACGTATGTTTTATGCTTTCTCCTAATTAACATAAAAACATGGGCCTAAGTGGATCCCTATACCCAATAAGCAAGTTGTTACAAAATCCTAGGTGTTACTAATTTATTAGATTACTTATTAGAAAACACTATTTTACACTTAACCAATGTTTCACAAAATCATAAATTAGTTCCTCAACTTTACCAAAATTAATTAACTTGTTGAAATTCTTATTTTAAAACAATACATCTCAATATTGACATTTATTCATATTTACAACATTTTCCAAAATTATCTTAAGATTATTTAAGATAAATCAAATAAATTATTCATAAAACTAAATTTAATTTCACAATTAAATTTCATAAATAACAATTAAAAATTAATTATCCATAATTAAACTTAATTAATTAGGTAACTTTCCCCCTTAAAGAAATTACGTCCTCGCAATTTCCTTAACAAAAGAAATATGTAAATTTAAATTTCCAAATACTCTTTCCAATATTTACATCTTTCGAGATTATTTTTCCTAAATTTTCAATTTTCACAAATTATACTATCAAGTCTTCAAATTATTTACTTAATATTATTATCAACTCTAGTTAATATTTTCTTTCCAAATCACTATATAACTCAAAAATAATTCCTTCTCAAATATTATATATTAAGATATATCTGTATATATATATAACAATTTCCAATTGACTTCCATTCACTCTTATTATAATTAAATCCTAGAATTTTTACATTCTCCTTAACTTATAACATTATATAAAATAATATCAAGCCACAAAATTTTAGTGATTCTTTTCGTCACTTGGCTGCAAAGTTGATTATCTAGAATATTAACGTTGCCTTGCCAGACACTCCACTTTTCACAATTTATTCAATGGCTAAAATATTATTTTAAATTATTTTAACTCGATTTTTTTTCCAATTTCTAAATTAATTATTTCTTATGTCAAAATGTCTCGTTTGATATTTGAGAACTCCTATCGATAATATGGAATCACACATATCGATAAGAATCCTTAAACGATCTGTGGACAAGTTAACACAATAAATAATCCTAAATTTTCTTAGTTGGATTTACTTATCGATAATAACATCTATGCATCCAACTAAATAAACACAACCAAGCAATTAATTCCTAATAATCAATCAACCAAAATTAACTAATAATGTTTTCATACTCGAGACAATTTCAAATACGACCCAATTGATTACCTTAGTAATCAATTTATATTTCTATACCTAATAGTTAATAAATATTACTAACTACTGCACACCCAAGGGACGGGACTTCTAGGTCATCTAGGTCAAGATCTGAACTCCAAATAAATTTCTATTATATAACGAACATAGCTATGATACCAAGCTGTAACGAACACACCACGATACCCAGTTTAGCAAAGAACATTACATGTAATGTTGTCTACTAATCCAGAGAATATGGTTGGTTAAGGTGATCGAATGTGAATATATCTTTATATTAACACTGGAATGTCATTTATACCTTTTCCTTAATGTCTGAACTGAAATTTTGACGTGTACAATATTAATACAAAGTAATAAACACACTGATTTAAAAGTATTCAGAACAGTATAAAATATAAAAACATATCAGAGATACACAGTTCACAGCGGAATAATGAATCTCACAAACTATGCAACTGTAAGTTTACAAAATGGAACACTAGACTCACATAATATACAAGTGATAATTTTATAATCTCAACTATACATCTCAAATATACAAAGTCCAAATGGCTAAAATGAGATAAACTAAAAGTCCAAAGGTATATCTCCCAGCTAGACCAATCATCCTAAGGTCAACTTGTAACCTGAAAAGTCTCAGCCTGACCCAAGCATCAAATAACACTAAGGTCGGACCGTCTCTAAATATCAAAATGTGAGATACCGATAACAAGAATATATTACTTAACCATATCAAAAATATGTTATATCAAATAGGTATGTTCAAACAATATATATGCATGTTAACAAAATACACGACTTAACCATAACAAAATAAGTCATATCGAATAAATATACCTAAGCAACATATATATGCCAAATTCAACTTAACAATAATAAGGCATAACAAACAGATTCACCATTTCATAAATTTATCTCAATTCATAATAGATTATCATCTAAAATATGGTGACAACAATAAAAATTCTTCAGAGCTCAAATGATAATAAAATATCCAACTATAAAATCTCTGAAGAAACGTTTTAGTAATGAATTAATATGGTAGTTCTCTTTTGTTTGACACGGTACGACATAAAAGTCTATCCAGAACAATATAGACTTGTATATTTATATAGGAGCTACCCAGAACAATGTAGAAATATCTACCCAGAACAATATAGATATTATCCCCTTTATAAGCTCTATCCAGAACAATATAGATTAAGCGAATTTATCTATCTAAAACAATATAGGTAATGTCGAGACTGCCTCATGACTAAAGAGCTCTAGTCTATCCAGTACAATATAGACCACTATGCATGTAAATAGCTATCCAGAACAATATAGATAATACATCATCACAAACCTATCCAGAACAATATAGGTTTGCCTATCCAAATTTAAGAATGTATCGACTCTCAGGTCGATTGAAAACGAGTTGTTGTCTCTCAAGGATCTATCGGCAGATTAACAAAATCTGAATACCCCAATACAATACAACTCTAAATGTTAATTACTATCACTCAAGTAATCATAAGAATTTAGCTAACTATCCCATACCAGAAAGTAAATTCAAGTATTTACAAAAAGCTAGTAATTTTCACTTTAAACTCTATTCAACAAATTATAGAAGTAAATGAAAAAATTGTACGAAAAGTCCCATATTAATCCAACAATTTAATTGTTTATTTAAATTCTTCATTTCATACAACAGCATGAAATTTAATAGAATATAAATCAATCAAAATTTATTTATTTTAAAATTAGAAAATAACAATTAAAGGATGGATGGTAATATATATGTAGAAAACAAGCTAATTCTTTAAGATGGATGCTAAACAAATTCTCAAGTTTTTTTAAAACTATTTGTTCTTTGAAAATTAGATAATAACATTCCTTAAACAATTTCTAGGATTCACAAAGCAAAGCAATGCCTACGTAGGAAATTGCATTGAAAATCTTTGTATGGTATATAGAACCATACATATACAAACAACATACATAGAGGGAATAAACTATAATTGCACGATTGAAATGAGCAGTGCATTCATCTAAAAAGAAGCATCAAAATGATTCAATCAACCAAGTTTTCAAAATTATAATTAGAAAACCAAGTTTGTTGTATATAACCATCTTATTTATAACTTATCAAAGTTAAAATCATAAGAGCTTATAACCAAATTATAATATATAACTAATCATACTTTAGAATTTTAGAAATATGCAGTTTCGATCCTTTAAATTTCAAAATCTGGAAAAACTCATAACATGAAAGTTGTAGATATAAGTCTAAGATTTCAAATAAGAAAAATATCATTGAATTTGGACTTGCGATTCAAAAGTTATGACCGAAATAAGTTTCAGATTTAAATTTATCAACTCTGTCTTTCATTGACAGGACAACGACAAAGAAACGAGTTTTTGACCATTTAAAATTCAAACGTATGCAAAACTAAAAGCATGAAAGTTGTAGCACAGAGTCTAGGATTTCTAGAACTTAAAGAATTATCGAATTCCGATAAGTAACAAAAAAGTTATGGCCAAAACAATTCTGTGTTTCAAAGCAAAATTTAAAAACACAGGACAAAGAGGCTATCTCTTCTTCAAACCCAAATTAACTCTTAGAAACTGGAAAAACTTCACTCAATTCTGATCTACTAGTCAAAAGTTATGGTGGTTTTAATATCAGGTTTCAACTAAGAAAACTGCACAGAGCAGAGCTACACCATTAGTTCAAACTCAATTTCGACCCCCTAAACAGAAGAATTTCAAAAAGTGATTAAAAAATAATTTGTAGCTAACTAAAGTACTTTCTTTATAAAAAGATTGAGCCATTTTGGATTATTTTACATCATGATACTGTTTTACTGCAGCGATTCTTTCATCAAATTTCCAGCAAACATTAATCAAACAATCACCCAAGTTCACAACCATATTGCAAGCAGTTCAATCAAAAAATTATTCAAATAATTATGTGCAGCAAACAAAGATTTAGAAATAGATATGTGAGTGATCAACTCACCTCTTTTGGCTTGAATTGCTGCTAGAAACCCAACAACTCTTAGGCCGGATTCTCTCATCAATTACTCCTAGTTTATTTTCGAAATTTGAAAAGATCATAACCCTAAACAAAAACTGGAATTAATCAACCCAACAATTACATTAGATGATGAAAAAGATTACCTAAGATTGATTTCCCTAATTATTAGACAAAAACTCTATAATTTTCACTTGAATTTAGGGATGATTGAAACTAGGATTTTTGGAGCAAGGAGGAGATGAGTTTCCATATTTTTGGTTTACTGCTGAAATGAGAAAGAGGTAAGGAGAAGGAATGTAAATTTTATGCTTTCTCCTACTTAACATAACAACATGGGCCAAAGTGGATCCCCATACCCGATAAGCAAGTTGTTACAAAATCCTAAGTGTTACTAATTTATTAGATTATTTATTAGAAAACACAATTTTACACTTAAACCAATGTTTTAGAATGTCACAAATTAATTTCTCAACTTTACCAAAACTAATTAACTTGTTGAAATTCTTGTTTTAAAACAATACATCTCAATATTTACATTTATTTATATTTACAACATAATCCAAAATTATCTTAAGATTATTTAAGATAAATCAAATAAATTATCCATAAAACTAGATTTAATTTCACAATTAAATTTCATAAATATTAATAAAAAATTAGTTATCCATAATTAAACTTAATTAATTAGGTAATTAACAACAGGGTTGTTACATTTTAAGTTGATAAAGCATTTCAACTAAAGATGTTTAAATTTGATTAATCATTTTAAGTAAAGATATGTGAAATTAATAAATTATTTTAATTAATGATGTTTTAAATTTAGTTAATCATTTTAATTAATGATGTTTGAATCTAATTAATCATTTTAATTAATGATATTTGAATTTAGTTAATATTTTTAATTAATGTTGTTTTATAAGTTAATTAATTGAATTAATTAAAGAGCTAAAAGTAAATTACTTGATTTGATAAAAGTGTTTTAAGGTTAATTAACTGATTTAGTTTATTAAAGTTAATGAACTGATTTAGTAAGGTTTAAGTTAATTTACTTATTAAATAAAAGTGTTTTAAAAATAATTAACTGGTTAAGTAAAGATAATTGATTGATTTATTAAAAAGTGATTATAAATGTGATTAATTATTTTTTAAGATAACCAATGTAGGTTTAAATTTACAAAAGGGAGTTTCAATTTTATTTATTTTGCTTAGGAAAATTAATGTGGTTCTAAAATTTATAAAATACAACAACCCAAAATTTGGTCATTTGATTTTAAATGTTTAATTAATTTTTAATATTTAAATAATTGGATTCTGAAATTTAATAACTTATAATTCAAATATTGTAATCATTTAAATATTTGAATCGGGAATTAAATATTAATTAAATGAATTTAATAATTTTATTAACTCCCTTTAATTAATAAATAATATTGATGAATTCAATTTGTAAATTTATTTACAAATATAAATAGATCGGATAAATATCAATAATTGGATCGAAAATATAAAACGATATTTAAATTTGTAAAATTAACATTTTAGGGCACTATCTTGGATTTTGACGAAAGTAGTGCCATTAGATCCGGAATAATAAATTGTTGTACGTCGTAAAGTTTCACAATGATCAAACATACTGTGTGGTCGTGCAAGCTCGAAACGCTTAGCAATTAATTTTAAATATAATTTGATTTAAAAAGGTAACTTCAATATATTTTGAATTAAGTTTTGAAAATATTTCCATTGAGTTTAGAATAGGGGTATTTTGTATAACACGCAAGTAAGCATGTTTTAATTGGAGTTCGAAATTTTCGGAGTATGTAAGGTGGGATATTTTAATATAAAATAGTACATATGCCCTACTTTATTCACCTTAACCCTCACTATACTCCCTCACGTCAGCCTGCTTACTCCCTTGCATGCTACCCATACCTTTCTCCCTTATAAAACCAAGCCTGTAAACTACAAAAGAAAAGATTTCAAACTTTAAAAATTAAATTCAAATTTGTTTCCCTACTAAAAATTGTAATTTTGGATTCGTTGAGCTCGTATGCTCGAGAGATTCCTTTCCATATGCTTGGTTTTTGGTGTGTCATCGTTTTGGGGAGGAGGCCATTAATGGCAGTAGGCTAGGGCTTCGACGTGTTGAAGTTTGGAGTGGAATTAAAGAAATCGGTGAATGTAACGACCCGCTATTTTGGACCATTCAAATTGACAATAAAACCACACATGTCTGACTTGAATTGCTCAAAATACCGCGTTGTAAATAAAAATTTGGCAAACTCAGAATATACAGTAAATAAATCACAGATCACAGACACAGAGTATATAACAATGCAGCGGAAACAAAGAAATAGTAGTTCATGAAGCTACTATATAAATACATAAGAGTTAAGTAAGATACAATAGGAATACCAAGATACAACAGGAGTAACAGTATGATAATCAGGTACAACTCAGAATACAACTGGAATCAACTGGATAACAAAATGAATAGATATCTGGTTCTTCAAAGCAAGACTCCAGCTCCAAAGGTGAGTCTCAAATGCTGTATCACTCAGTCTGACCCGAGCGTAAGCAAAACACAAAACACTCGAGTCAGGACATACATACTTACACAATGTAAACCAACTCAAGTGAACTGTAATAAAGGTACAAGTAACTTAAAGAATGCTTGGGATCGCCCATTCTTTAAGGATCCGTTAAACTATTTACTATGTAGTAATATTGCGCAATTATAATAATGTCTAATATAAAATAAACATACTTTTAAATAGCGTTAAGGGGTTACCCATATAGCCCTTCACACATAATAATGCCAATAGTCTATATAGTACCTGCATACCTCGAAAGGCTATGAGAATATACTCCATAGGTACGACACAAATAGAAACTCGTAGTAAAGCTCGATATGGTGGGTGACACGGCACACAAGGAAATGCCAGGGTAGATATACCAATTACGCACACGGGCTGGTGGAAACGCATAGCAGCCACTACCGCTCCACCTTGAACAACACTCCCAAATCAAGGGGTGCACCCAAACAAATCACAAAGTAATAGAATGGTATTGAAGAAGTGCGTCCGATCAGAGGTGCTACCTCATTGGCCCGAGATCGCTCCTGTTTTAGCCACCTTATGCCAACTCACGGGAGTTGGGTCTACGCATATACCTTTAGGATCGTCGCCACCATCCTACTTCATTCTGGAAACTCCACCGCGTACACAGTTGTTGAAGTGGTTTTCGGTATCAACAGAGAGTATGTCCATATCCGATCCTGGTCTCTTTAACATCGTTATTATAACCCGTGGTTATAAATTTCAAAATAGTTTATGTTTCAAATCAAAATACATCCTTTAAACCATTTCAAAATCATATCATTTATTTCAAAATAATACATACTTTCAAACCCAAAACATATCCATTTCAAAACAAATTCAAAAATATATCATTTCCATTTCAAAACCAATTCAATAATATATCATTTCTATTTCAAAAATCAAAGCAATAATATCTCATTTAAATTCCAAAACCAAATCAATATATCATCTATTTTTCAAAAATCAAAGCAATAATATATCATTTAAATTCCAGTACCAAATCAATATATCATTTATATTTCAACCCAAATTTCCAAATCACTGAAAGTTTCTTTCAATTTATTAAACTTGAAATATTCTTTTAAATCATCTTAAGTCAAACCACCTTATAAAGTCATATCCTTAAATCTTTAATTTCAACAAGTTTCAAATTAATATATATTTAAAGACAATTCTTAATTAAATACAATTCCAATTAATTTCATTTCCAAACCATAGTACTTTCACAGTCATAACAATTCTGAAATCAAACTTTTTGAAACCAAAATACTTGGAAATCATAACACTTCAAATATTGTCATTAGGACCTCATAATACTTAGAAAAATCATAATACTTCTAAATTAATATTCATTACCAAAGTTATAACACTTTAAGTTCATTCGTTCAATTATACTAATTTCAAACATTGTATTAACTCATACATTTCAAAGTGGTTTATATTCAAATCAAAATAATTCATTTACACCATTTAAATATGAAGTCATTATACTTACAGATCAAATATTCAATTCCCAAAAATTTAGCCTTTTCTGAGCTCATTTATTCACTTAAATACTTCAAACAATTTAAATTTCAGCTTTCGCAGCACTTAGAGAATGCTACGGTAAGTTACATTTAAAACAATTCAATTCAGCAAAGACAACATTTAAAACTGCTGTAATAGTTCAGTTTTAGATTCCAAGTTTAGTTCAATTCTACAGCTACAGCATTCATAAAACTGCTGTAATAGCCCTTAGTCAATTTTAGCCTTTTAGTTCAGATTTTAGTTATTATTCAGAAACGATAGCATTTCTGAAGCGTTACTAAAAGAATTTTCGAGTTTTCAAAAAAAAAACCAGCCATAAATAAACTTCAATTTAAATCATTTTTACATATAAAAATCATATTTTCCCACTTCAAAATGTTCATTTAAATACCTTTAACTTATGATTTTTATGAAGTGAATTTTTTTACATTAAAATCCAATTTTACAAAAATTAATTCAAGTGTACCATTTTCTTATTCTTTCCATTTTTAACAATTTCTCTTTACACTTAAATTTAAATTTCATTTCATAAATAAAACTTAATTTCCATTTTTATTTAATTAACTTAAACTTTCATTACAAATCAAATCACAATTTCCAAATTAAGTTATGTTGAAAATCACAATTTTTCCATTCATTTATTAGCATTTTTAACACATAGAAAAATCATTTTCACTTTATTAAATCATTTTAAAAACCAAAATTAAATCAAAATATAAAAAATTTACATTTTCAAAATACTTAAAACTTCCAGAAAAATATATAAAATAACCACGGGTCTGTATAAAATATTCTAACCTAAGTCAAGTGATACAGATAATATATCATTTCAATCCGTAATTTACAAAGAAAAACCCAGGTTCTATCATTTCAAACCCGCAATCCCAAGTCAATAAAATAAAATAAAAATCACTCAGGCCTATCATTTCAGCCCATAATGATTTTCCCTTATTCTAAAGTCCGTTCGGGTATGTACCATTTCAACCCATAGTGATCCTATTCTACAGGGAACTTGCAGTGTGATTAACAGAAATAAATAAACAGTAAAATACAATAAAATATAACAGATGATGTGACAAGTTAATAACAGGGTTTAACATTATATAATTAACATCACAGGCAGGTATAACATAATAAAATTATTTCTACACTTTCACTTGTTATCAATTCACCGTTATATAAGTATGAACGTTAGGTGTGATTACTCACCTTTATAAAGCTGGAGTTCGCAAACAAAACACACAAATGAAAAATCCGAAAAGCACAAAAGAATGACTAGATTTGGATGTAGAAGAGAGCCAACCTATTGATCTTGCAACAACCAATAAAACAAGACAAGATATACATAAAAATACAATACAAAATTATAATGAAACAAATTGAAATAGAAAGCAACAAAGAAAAAGAATGGTTTGACCATGCTTCCATCATTCAAGTTCTCGGCCTAGGGGGTTAATATGTCTCGGGTTTGACATGATTTGGCTCAGGTTTGGACTGGACATAGGCTCAAATGCACGGCTACATGAAGATGAAGGGTGGTAGAGGAGTTACAACAACAAGAATCCAAAGAGGCAAGGCATAAATGGAAGGCTTGGTGCAACTTTTGGCTCGGCTACATGGTCAATGGGCTCGGTCATTCCATGGTTCAGGTCTGGACAGTGGGTAAGTCGATGGGTGGTGGTCATATCATGGTGGTGGTGGAGCAATAGGAGGCGGCCAAGGTGATCTATGGTGATGGTGACGCAATAGTGGTCGGCTATGTATGTTATAAGGAGTTTTTCAATGTTTTATGGAGTTTTCATCACCTAGGTGTCATGACCTGGTCAAATCAGAGGGAGTGGTAATGCTAGGTAGTGGATGGTGAAGAGGAGAAGGTGGTGGAGGTCATGGCCGTGGCAAACAAGGTGGTGGCCGAACACAAATGAGAAGAAATCAAGGCAAAACATAGGAAAATCAATAGGAAAAGAAGAAGAAAAAGTAAAAGGGAGAAGAGGCCATTGCTTACTTTTTTTTCCAGATCTGAAGTGCCTTGCAAAAATGAAGATGGGAAGAGATTTTTCACATGATATAGGCGGCTAGGAATCAAGGAAATAAGCGATAGCAAATATTGAGGAGTTATGGTATGAAATCAATGGATGGAAAGTTAAAGAGGTAATAAATCAAAACGTAACGTATGCCTCCACTTAAAAATAGATAACGTATCCTAATTGATGTGTTACCTATATATTAAAGAAAGGTGTATACAAGAAGCTTTCACAAACCAATAAATACAATAACGTTAAATAAATACCTTTTAAAGATATGCCTTTAAAATCAAAAACGTATATATACATTCAAAATTTCTTTCCAAGAAATAAATAAGGGATCTAGATGCCATTTTTTTTTTAAAATGAAATGTACATATATAACCCGTCATGTTGCATAGGTAAACATAAATTTGAACATGACATGGCAAACAAATATTATTTATATAAATTAAAATAAATAATTTTGTTAAATAAATAATTTACATACAATGGTTTAAAAAGCATAACTTTTACAATATTAATCGGATTTCAACGAAACGGAAAGTAGTATACTTGAAATTTTATCTACATTCATAATAAAAGATAAAATTCAAAAATTCAAACTTTTAAACTTTTAAATTAAAAGTCAAAGTTTTCCCATATTGACCAAAATTCACATTTCTGGAAAATATTCTATTTATTCATGTTTGGAATTATAATTCACATACAAATCATAATTAATATTTAAAATAACAAAATTTTCCATTTAATAAATATAATAAAGTTTTTAAATCAGGAAATTCAATTTAAAATAATTACAAAATACAGGGTTGTTACAGTGAATGCCATTGAGTTCGCCATGCCATGTTGCACCTAGGCACCGAGTTTGAGGTGGTGACACACCTAGAGGAAGAATGCGTCGTTTGGGGGGGTGGAGCGTAGTGGCTGTGTGAGGATGAATTTTAAGGGGGAGGTGCGGGTGTGACATCGTGGTGATGGGTAGTGTGGTTGGAGGAGAGAGAGCCAACGGTGAAAACGGTTCGTCAAACGGATGTCCGGAGTTCTGTATCAGTCGAGATTCATGAACGACCATGGTGGGTTTTGTGTTATCTTGTACACGAATT
The DNA here is from genome assembly GCA_030737815.1 of Allium fistulosum. Taxonomy (NCBI): domain Eukaryota; kingdom Viridiplantae; phylum Streptophyta; class Magnoliopsida; order Asparagales; family Amaryllidaceae; genus Allium; species Allium fistulosum. The sequence continues at coordinate 1,329,570,050 of CM060902.1, read as the reverse complement.
TGATCAAGGGGAGGGGAAGAAGGATTAGAGTTAAGTGGGTATTTGTTAATTTAATTAAGTGATTAGTGATTTAATTTAATTATTTAAATCCGAAAACTTATAAAATGTGTATCTCACTCTACGAGCTCGGATTCGATCGTCGTTTTTTACGTTGGACTCATACAGACGATGGATAGGCGATGGAGTTGGTTTGGTTGGATTTGGCGAAGTGAAAATTTGGGCTAAAATCGAACGCATGTTCGATTTTAGTTCAAATCTGAGCGTTTAAACGTCCACCGGAATCAATGTGAGTTTGACTCACATTCAAATTTACTATATCCTATCAGCGATGTTACAAACTATTGTTGATTGCTTGAACGTTAGTTAAATTTTTTGATTGATTGTTGTTGAATTTCCGTTTGGAAAATGGATGACATATTTATTTGATTGTTATGAACCCATATGATTATATATATATATTATCGATAAGCATTGTTTTGCAGGGAGCATTTGTAGAGAGAACCTGTGGGGTTTCTCGCCAGTAATTATTTATTTGCCTTCTTATGTTGTTTATATTGATGTTTAATTAAAATTAGCCATGATATTCTATTTAATTGTTGAAGTGTCATTATAGATATTTACGTTATACCGTCACTTATTGCATATCACCCATAAACCCTTTTGTGTGTTTTGAACTTGAGCTTGTGTTTTCACAAAAATAGTTACTTAAAATTTATTAAGCAATTTGATTAATGATATTTTAAATTAATTAATCGATTTGACTAATGATGTTTAAAATTAATTAATCTTTTTGGTTAACGAGATTTAAATTTAATTAGATCAATTTGATTAATGATATTGAACTTTAATTAAACATTTTAACTAATGATTATTTGAATTTAATTAATTGTTTTAATTAATAGTGTTTAAATTTTATTAATCAGTTTTGTTAATGATATTTGAGATTATTTTTCATTTTGAGTAATGATTGTTTGAATTTAATAAATCATTTAATAAATGATATTTTAAGTTAATTATTTGATTTAATAGCCGAGTTTAAAAGTAAATTAACTGATTTGATAAAAGTATTTTAAAGTTAAATAATTGATTTAGTGTTTTAAAGTTAATCAACCGATTTAAAGATTTTAAAGTTAATTTACTGATTTAATGAAAATGTTTTGGAAATAATTAACTATTGATTTGTTTATTAAAAGAAATTGTATATTTGATTTATTTTCTTTTAGGGAAAATTAATGTGGTTTTAAAAGATATAAAATAGTATTATAAATCATCCTTCAGGATGATGAACGTTGTTTTAAATTTTCAAAGATATTTGTATTTTTTATTATCTTTTGGGATAATAAATATTGTTTTAAATTTATAAATGAAGATTTATAAATGAAAAGTCTTTTAGTAGACTTGTTTAAAAATAAAGCTAAGTGTAAATTGTTTTGGATTTATAGTAAACAATGTTTTAATGACCTTTGTTTAGACCATTGTTTTAATACACTTAGTATTATAAATTTGTCATTTAAAGAATATTTTTAAAGGGTTTTTACTAATATTGAAATATGAAATTCAAGCATAAGTATGAACCAAATGTTTTAAGCATTTGATTCATTTCATTTATGCTAAGTGTATGCGATTTAATTCTCATACACAAATCACGTAGTTATTTCTGATAGTTGATTTCTTGAATATCGATTTTGATTCTGCTATCTTCTTTATTTTTCGTCATTCTAAGACGATATTTGCTCCATTGAGCTTTGTTATCCTTTTTCGAAAATGACTAAAACCAAAGCACGGATAAGGAGGGTGCACCCTCCAAGTCATTGTTGTGATTCATCATTCTAAGACGATTTATCATTCATTTTGAGCATTGGTATCCAATACTGGAAAAACTTAAACCAAAACGTGAGAGGGAGCCAAGCCATGTGGGTCGCACCCATTAGGGTATGTTCACATCTATCTAGAGAGGTGTCGGCATGCATGTATTGATGTGAAATATTCAGATGCTCGTGTGAAGTGGGGTCCATCTTGGAAGTTCCCGAGGGTGACGCGTGTGCTCTCAAGTATATTTTATCTAGAGGTATACTTTCATTGAGGGGGTAGCACCCTCTTAGTTATGTTGGATAAATTCATTCTCCTTGTTTGATTCGAACCTTGGAGTTGATCCTTTCTTAGTTGCATTGAGAAGTGCATTGTGCTCTTCTCTGTGTTTAATTATTTTTGTCCATTCTTTAAGTCTGGATTGTGTATATTCTTCAAGTATGGGATTGGTCCTTACTTGGTTCCATCCTTTATATTTGGATTTTTATTTTGTTGTTTATTTCCACCCTTGCTTGTACGGTTGTTTTTCTTGTGAGGTAAAAACATGTTCCGCATTTAGCGGCATGGTCTCACAGAATTTTCATATGTTCATCTTGTTATTTGAGTGATCTCACGCTGGTATTTCCAGACTGATCTGGGTGTTATTTTTATTATAATGCTTGGGTCAGACCGTGTATTTTCCCAGGTTGGCTTTATCTTGGAGTGGAACTGGAGGTACACCTATGTAGTGTTTTATTTTCCGCTGTATTATATAGTATCCATATCAGTAATTGTAAGGTCATGATTTTGTAACTGTTCGGCTGATAAGGTTTGTTTTTAACTCTGATATACTCTGTATTTTTGGACTGACTTCTTTTCTTTTTATTTACCCTAAAAATCTTACTTTTTGTCAATTAGATGTTCGACATTGAACACAGTGGTAGTATTCGGTGTCGACTTTCGATGGTCAAAAAGGAGGGTCGTTACAGCTTGGTATCAGAGCTGAAGGTTAAGCGAGAATCTTGGCTTTGGTAGGGTAAGGCTCATTAGAGATAGGGTTAGTAACACCCTAGAATGAGTTTGAGAGAGAGAGAGTGTGTGTGTGTGTCTACGCGAGCGCGTATTTGTTATAGTTATAAAAAGAACATATAGTGTTAATTGGTCTATTGAGTTGTTTATGAATTCTGGTTGAGAAGTTGGACACCATGACATCGATAAGGGTTTCTAAACACTTGAACAAGGCCAACATATATGGTATTGATTTTTGAAAATTTAGCAAATGAAATATTTTACCTAAGATTATATTATATTATATATATATATAAAGGAATAATTTTCAAAACTTTATATAATTATTGAGTGTGTTTATTTGAATATGATAATATTTATGTATTATCGCTATTGTTTGATCAGTCATGCTCGATTGAATTGGAGATTTGGTTGCCATTTGTTGATTACTTGTGTTTAGCTTATTTATAAGCATTTGTTTTTTTGAATTTATTAATGAATCCGTTTGTGAATTAATTTTTACAATTTGACTATAAGGTGCTTAGAGAAAATGTTAAGTTAAAATTCACCTTTTAATAATGGTGACAACGATTAAACTTTAATAAAAAAGTTGTTTAATATAATCTAAATGGTTGGATAAGACCATTAGAGAATAGATATTTGAGAAAATTCTATTATGATAAAGAAGAGTTATTATAATATGAAATAATTTTTATATAAAGGAAATTTTATATAAATTTAGTTTATAAAATGTGTTTAAAAAGGATATTTGAATCTAAATCCAGAATTTTTGAAAATAATTTCAAAAGGATTTTAAGAAATGAAATAGTAGTATTTTTGGAAGTAATTGAAAGTAAAAGCATTTTAGGAAGTAAAACTTTAAATGGAATGCATTTTCTTCGGGATAATTTGGAGGAAATCGTCTCGATTATTTTTGTGGTAATCTGAATAATCTTCTAAATAACGATCAGATGTTCACTTAGCGAATGTTGTGGTGTACTTAGTAAATTATTCTCTTTATCATTGTGCGATCGAAATGAGTTCAAATCCGAATGAATCCAAAGTGAGTTTTAGTAAACAAATCGTTTGAAGTTATTATATATAAAAATATATGTAGTATGATTTCAAAGATTTGTTTTTGAAATGAAAAAAAACTGAGTATTTAGTTTTTAAGTTCCCTTAAAGGGAATTAGTTTCAAAATAACAAGTATTTCTGATAAGAGATTGTTTTGATAAATGAGATTTTACCCTTAGATAAATAGGGTTAATTTAACACAGATTTAAATTGGGTTAAATTGGATAGGAAAATTTTGATAAACATTTTTTTATTAAAACCATATAATTGTTTAAAACATCTCAATAGTGTAAACTATTTGTAGTTTTTGAGTCAACCCATAAAACATCATTCATAACACTCTAAGTTAAAGAGGTTAATAGGTTGATTCGGTTTTAAGGAACCATAATTTAATTTGATCCCCATCTAGATCTTTGAAAAAGTAAAATGAAATTTGTGTTTGTATGTGCTCTTAGGATATAAAGGAGTATTACACAAATAAATAAAATAAAGCAAGTTTTTGTTTTGATGTTTTATAAAGAAATATCTTTATAAAATATTTTTAAATTTATGTGAAAATTTATGAAATAATTCATAAATAATTTTATTATTGAATAAAATACTAAATGCAAATTTAAGTGATTCAGAAAAATTGTTATAGTTAAGAAACCAATAATTTTAGAGTATAACTTTTAATTTTGTCTGAATGAATTTGGATAATCTTTTAAGCAATAACCAAAATCTATAGAGTAAAATGGTGCGCTTAATGAATTATCTATATTTTTGGACAATCAAAAAAGTTTTGAACCTAAGTTAAGATTTGTTTGTTAGTCGTTTGACATTTTGAAACAATATTAAGTGATAGGTTTTCCCTTATGGAATTTGATTGATTGACTGGTAGTGTTGGTTTATTCCTATACGGAATTTGATTTGATTGAATTTGATTGATTGATTGTATGGTTTTATATAACATTGTTTATAAAGTTTAAATTTATAGACAAAGGATTTTGAATTGTTGTTATTAGGGCCTAAATCCCGGTGATTTTGAAAAAAGAGAGATTTTGAAAATTTTGGTAAAGAAATAATATTTTTTCCCTCTGGTTGATGTTATTAGAGAAACCGAAATACCACTAGACGCTCCATGTTGTTTTAATTCTAGGGTTTCATCATACTTTATTAGTAGGAATCCCATCCCTGTCATTTTGATTTTTTATCTTTGATTTAATTCCCGTCTGAGAAATTTGAAAATAAAAATTTGAATTTAAGAACCCGACATTTATATCTAAATTTATCATTTGAAATTATTGGATGCATAGCATTTATTATAGAACGTTCTCGATATTTTGTCGCCTATGATTGTGATATTGTTGTTAGTTGCATGTAGCTTTATTTTATACTAGAGTTGCATGTAGATTTATATCATTATAGTTTTTTCATATAGAGTTACATCATATTTCTTTTGTCAGCCTGATTCTCTTTGGATTTTCGTAAGTACATGTATGCAAGAGATTGCTATTTGATTCCTGTGAACCTACATTTACATAGAGATAATAAATTACTTGCAAAAATATATAACAAACGCAAAAAGGTATGTAATAAATTTAGAAATTTAAATTGGTTGATGATTTTATGCCACAATTAGGGAAAACCACTCGGCTTTTTTTTCTTTGGTTGGTTTAGAGCCCGTAGAGGCAATTTATAGTCATTCCGATCGAGCTGCGCAATGGAGACGCTGCCGAAATTTTCCATAAAATTTTGAGATTTATTTAATAAGTTTAGTAACTCATTTTAATTAATATTTTTAAACTTAAGGGTTTTGAAATATTTTCTTCCTCGGGAATTTCGGGGACGAAATTCTTTTATAGGGGAGAATGTAACAACCCAAAATTTTAGTCATTTGATTTTAAATGTTTAATTAATTTTAAATATTTAATAATTGGATTTTGGAATTTAATAACTTATAATTCAAATATTGTAATCATTTAAATATTTGAATTGTGAATTAAATATTAATTAAATGAATTTAATAATTTTATTTAACTCCTTTTAATTAATAAATAATATTGATGAATTCAATTTGTAAATCTTTTCACAATTATAAATAAATCGGATAAATATCGATAATTGGATTGAAAATATAAAACAGTAATTAAATTTGTAAAATTAACATTCTAAGGCACTGTCATGGATTTTGACGAAACCGGTGCTATTAGATCCGGAATAATAAACTGTTGTACGCCTTCAAGTTTAGTAATGATCAGACCAACTGTGTGGTCATGCGAGCTCGAAACACTTAGCAATTAATTTTAGATATAATTTGATTTAAAAATCTAACTTCCGTATACTTTGGAATTAGGTTTTGAAAATAGTTCCATTGAGTTCAGAATATGGGTATTGGTACAGAAGCCAGTGAGCATTTCTCAATTGGAGTTCGAAATTTTCGAAGTATGTATGGCCATATATTTTAATATAAAATAATATATATACCCTACTTTATTCACCTTACCCCTCACCGTACTCCCTCACATCAGCCTTACTCCCTTCTCCCTTATAAAACCAAGTCTGTAAACTAAGAAAGAAAAGATTTCAAACTTTAAAAATTAAATTTGAATTCGTTTCGCCACTAAAAATTCTAATTTTGGATCTGTTGATCTCATATGCTGGAGAGCAACCTTTCTATGTGCTCAATTTTTGATGCATCATCGTTTTGGGGAGGAGGCCGTTAATGGCAGTAGGATGGGGTTTCGACGTGTCAAAGTTTGGAGTGGAAGTAAGGAAATCGGTGAATGCTGTTGAGTTCGCCATGCTGTGTTGCACCTAGGCACCGAGTTTGAGGTGATGGGGCGCCTAGGGGAAGAATGCGTTGTTTGGAAGGGAGCCTGTAGGGGTTATGTAAGGATGGACTTTGAGGGAGGTATGGATGTGACATCGTTGTGATTGGCAAGTGTGATTCGAGGAGAGAGACCCAACGGTGAAAACGGTTCGTCAAACGGATGTCTGGAGCACCGTATCCGTTGAGATTCGTGCACGGCCATGGTAGGCTTTGCATTATCTTGTACACGAATTTGATTAGGGAGAGGAGAAGAAGGATTAGGGTTTAACGGGGATTTGTTTATTTAATAAGTGATTAGTGATTTAATTTAATTATTTAAATCTGCAAAATTATAAAATGTGTATCTCACTCATACGAGGTCGGATTCAATCACCATTTTTTGCATTGGAATCGTAGAGACGATGGCTACATGATTGAGTTAGTTTGATTGGATTCGGAGCAAGTGAAAATTTAGGCTATAACCGAACCCGCGTTCATTTTTAGTTCAAATCAGAGCGTTTAAACGTCCACTGGAATCAGTGTGAGTTTAACTCACATTCAAATCTACTATATCATATCTGTGATGCTATAAGCTATTGTTGATTTCTTGGATGTTAGTTAAACTATTTGATTGGTTGGTTGAATTTCCATTTGGAAAATGGATGACATATTAATTTTATTGTTATGAACCCGTATGATTATATATATTATCCATAACCATTGTTTTGTAGGGAACATTTGTAGAGAGACCCTGAGGGGTTTCTCGCCACTAATTATTTATTTACCTTCTTATGCTGTTTATATTGATGTTTAATTAAAGTTAGCCATGATATTGTATTTAATTGTTTAAGTATCGTTATAGCAATTTTTTCTATACCGTCACTTATTGCATATCACCCCATAAATCCTTGAGTGTGTTTTGAACTTAAGCTTGTGCTTTCACAAAAATAGTTATTTAAAATTCATTAAGAAATTTGATTGATGATATTAAATTAATTAATTGTTTTAACTAATGATGTTTAAAATTAATTAATCCTTTTAGTTAATGAGATTTGAATTTAATTAGATCAATTTGATTAACGATATTGAACTTTAGTTAAACATTTTGACTAATGATTATTTGAATTTAATCAATTATTTTAATTGATAGTGTTTAAATTTTATTAGTCAGTTTTGTTAATGATATTTGAGATTAATTGTTCATTCTGAGTAATGATCATTTGAATTTAATAATATTTTAAGTTAATTAATTTATTTAATAAATGAGTTTAAAAGTAAATTAACTGATTTGATAAAAGTATTTTAAAGTTAAATAATTGATTCAGTGTTTTAAAATTAATCAATTGATTCAATAAAGATTTTAAAGTTAATTTATCGATTTAAAGAAACTGTTTTGGAAATAGTTAACTATTGATTTTTTTATTAACAGAAATTGTAAATTTTATTTATTTTCTTTTAGGGAAAATTAATGTGGTTTCAAAAGGTATAAAAGAGTATTATAAATCATCCTTCGGAATCATTAACATTGTTTCAAATTTTCAGATATGTGTATTGTTATATTATCTTTTGGGATAATAAATATTGTTTTAAATTTATAAATGAAGATCTATAAGTGAAAAGTCTTTAGAATTGTTTAAAAATAAAGCTAAGTGCAAATTGTTTTGGATTTATAGTAAAAAATGTTTTAATGACCTTTGTTTAGACCATTGTTTTAATACACATAGTATTATAAATTTTCCTTTTAAAAGATCAACTTAAAGAATATTTTTAAAGTGTTTTTACTAATATTGAAATGTGAAAATCAAGCACAAGTACAAATCAAATGTTTTAAGCATTTGATTCATTTCATTATGCTAAGTGTATGCGATTTAACTCCCATACACAAATCACGTAGTTATTCCTGATAGTTGATTTCTTGACTACCGATTTCGATTCTCCTATCTTCTTTATTTTTCATCATTCTAAGACGATGTTTGCTCCGTTGAGCTTTGTTATCCTTTGTTGAAAATGACTAAAACCAAAGCGCGGATAAAGGGGGTGCACCCTCCAAGTCATCGTTTTGTTTCGTCATTCTAAGACGATTTATCGCTCGTTTTGAGCATTGGTATCCAACACCGGAAAAACTAAAACCAAGGCGCGAGAGGGAGCCAAGCCATGTGGGTCTCACCCATTAGTGTATGTTCACATCTATCTAGAGAGGTGTCGGCATGCATGTATTGATGTGAAATATTCGGATGCTCATGTGAAGCGGGGTCCAGCTTGGAAGTTCTCGAGAGTGATGCGTGTGCTCTCAAGTATATTTTATCTAGAGGTATACTTTCATTGAAGGGGGAGCACCCTCCTAGTTAGGTTGGATAAATTCATTCTCCTTGTTTGATTCGAACCTTGGGGTTGATCCTTTCTTAGTTGCATCGAGAAGTGCGTTGTGCTATTCTCCGTGTTTAATTATTTTTGTCCATTCTTTAAGTTTGGATTGTGTACATTCTTCAAGTATGGGATGGGTCCTTACTTGGTTCCATCCTTTATATTTGGATTTGTTTCCTGTTGTTTATTTCCACCCCTTGCTTGTATGGATGTTTTTCTTGTGAGGTGAAAACCCATTCCGCATTAAGTAGCGTGGTCTCACAGAATTTTCATATGTTCATCTTGTTATTTGAATTATCTCACGCTGGTATTTCCAGACTGATCCGGATGCGCAGGTCAGACCGAGTATTTTTCTAGGTTGGCTTTTGTGTTATGGAGATCTTGGAGAGGAACTAAAGGTTGACCTATGGTAGTGTTTTATTTTCCACTGTATTATATAGTCTCCATATCACCAACTATAAGGTCATGATTTTATAACTGTCCAGCTGATAAGGTTTGTTTTTAACTCTGATATACTCTGTATTTTTGGAGTGACAGTTTTCACTGTCCTTGTTATATTATATGTTGTCGATTCAGCTGTGAGATTCTGATTTTCTTTGTTCTTTGTTCTTTTCTTTTATTAACCCTAACAATTTGCCTTTTTATCGATTGGATGTTCTATGTTTGAACACAGTGGTAGTATTCAATGTCGAGTTTCGATGGTTAAAAAGGCGGGTCGTTACATAAAAAGGTTATATAAATTATCCTTCAGGATGATTGACCTTGATTTAAAATTTATAAAAGTAATTTAATTGATTTATTATCTTATGAGATAGTAAATATTATTTTCAAATTTATAAATAACAGTTTATAAATAAGAACATCTTTTAGAAAGAATTGTTGGAAATAAAATTAAGTGTAAATTGTTTTGGGTTTATAATAAACAATGTTTTGACATTTTTTTGACCTTGTTTTAATACACTTAGAAAATATAATTTGCCCCTTTAAAAATATATTTTAAATTGTGTTTAAAAATATTATGGTGTGAAAATCAAGCCCAAGTGAAAACAACTATCTTATCATTCCCGATAGTTGGTTTATCGACCATCGACTTTGATTCCACTTTTTTTTATTTCTTCACTCTAAGGCGATATGTTGCTCATTTGAGCTTTGTTATCCTTTGTTGGAAATGACTAAACCCAAAGAGCGAGTGGAGGCCAAGCTATGCGGGGTTGCTTCCATTAGGGTATTTTCACATCCACTCTAGATTGGATTCGATGTTATGCATTGATATGTGAAATACTCAAATTCTCGGTAATAGTTGGTGGGCCCTGGCTTGGAGGTTTTCGAGATACATTGGAGTTCTCAAGTAAATTTCTAGAGGTGTACTTTCGGTAAGAAGGGTGCACCCTCTTATTCATTGTTGGAAAAACTTCTCTTTTTCCCTTGTTGTTAATTCAAATCATTGAATTGTTTCCTTAGTTGCATTGAGAACTGCCATGTGCTCTTCTCTATGTTTAATTATTTGTTTCCATTCTTTCAAGTTTGGAGTTCGATATTATTTATTCCCATTCATTAACTACGGGATTTGTTCTTACTAGTACCCACCCTTTTATTTGGATTGTTTCTGTTGTTTATTTCCATTTTTTCTTGATTGGATTGTTGTTTTGATTTGTTTCCCATTTCTTCATTTATGGATGTTGTTTTTGTGAGGTAAAAACCCGTTCCGCGTTAGCGGTGTGGTCTCACAGAATTTTTATACGTTCATCATATTACTTGAGTTTTCTCATTCTGGTTTTCCAGACTGACCCGAGTGTTATTTTATTATAATGCTCGGGTCAGACCGAGTTTTCCCAGGTTGTCTTTGGTGATATGGAACTATTAGAGAAGAGCTGGATGTTCACCTATCGTAGTGTTTTATTTTCTGCTATATTGTATACCCATCAGCAATTGTAAGGTCAAAATTTTATAACTGTCCAGCTGATAAGGTTTGTTTTTAACTCTGATGTTCTCTTTATTTTGGAGTGATACTGTCTTTGATATATTATATGTTGTCGATTTCGCTGTGAGATTCTCATTTCCCTATTCTCTGTTCTTTCCTTTTTATTTTACCCTAACAATCGGCCTTTTCGATGATTGGATGTTCGGCATTTGAATACCGTGGATGTATTCGGTGTTGACTTTCGATGGTCAAAAAGGCGGGTCGTTACAATTTGGTATCAGTGCTAAGCAAGAACCTTGCCTTTGGTAGGGTATGGCTCACTAGAGATAGGGTTAGTAATACCCTAGTGTGAGTAACTCATTAGAGATAGGGTAAGTGACACCCTAGAATGAGTTTGAGAGTATTATATATACACGAGCGCGTTTGTTATTGTTATAAAAATGTATTGTGTTAAATGGTCTATTAAGTTGTTTATGAATTCTTGTCAAGGCGTAGGATGCCACGGTGTCGGTAGAGATTTCTAAACTCTCGATAAGGCAAACATACATGATATTGAATTTTTGAGAATATGGTAAATGAAAATTTTCACCTAGGATTATATATTTTATATATATAAAGGAATAATTTTCAAATTTATATAATTAGTTATAGTGTTTGTTTGTTAATGATAATACTTCTTTATTATCATTATTGTTTGATTTGTCATGCTAAGATATTTTAGGAGCATTGACTATTGTTTGTTTATTGCTAATCCATGCTCAACTAGTATATCAACATATATTGTTTGATAATTGTAAGTATATTAAAACGAACTCCTTGTGAATTAAGTTTCAAAATTTGACTATAAGGTATTCAGTTATAATGTTAGGTTAAAAGTAAACTTTTGATAAAAGTTTTTTAATATAATCTAAATGGTAGGATATGACATATAGAGAATAAAAAATTGAGAACATTTTATTATAATAAAGGGAAATTATTATAATATGAAATGATTTTATATAAAGCTAATTTTATGAAAAATTGATTTATAAAATGTGTTTTAAAAAGGATTTTTCAATTTAAATCGTAGATTTGTTTGAAATAATTTCAAAAAGTTTTTTGAAAAAAATATATAATAGTAGTATTACCTGGAAGTATTTTTAAAAATAAATATTTTGGAAGAGAAATTTTAAGTAGAATGCATTTTCTTTAGGGTAATTTGGAGGAAATCGTCTCAACTAGTTTTGTGGTAATCTGAATAATCTTCTAAGTGACGATCGGATGTTTGCTTAGACGAATGTCGTAGTGTACTTATTAAATTATTTTCTTTATAATTATGCAATCTAGATGAGTTCAAAATCTAGACGAACCTAAAGTGAGTTTTAATAAATAAATTATCGAACTTATTTCATATAGAAATACTTGTGGAATGTTTTCAAAATGGAGGTTTGAAATAAAACCAGGTAATTATTCATAAGTTTCCTCAAAGGAAACTAGTTTAAAGTAAAAGTTATTTTAAATAATAATTTGAAAAATGAAATTTTAATATTCTTGGATAGAAAGGAAATAAATTAACTCAAGTTTAGATTGGGTTAAACTAGATAGAAAGGTTTTCGTAAATTTATTTAATTAAAACCATAGTTTTTGTTAATCATTTAAGTTGTGTGAATTACTTGGTGATATTGAGCTAACCCATGAACATTTTTCCATAGGGCACTCTAAGGTAAAGAGGTCGAAGGGTTGACTCAGTTTTAAAAGACTCATATTTTGATGTGGTCTCCATCTAAATTGTGAAAAGTAAAACGAAACTGATGTTTTGTATATACTCTTAGGATCTAGAAGAGTATTAAACAAGTAAATAAAATTGAGTAAGATTTTATTTGTTGTTTTATAAAGAATTGTCTTTGTAAAATATTTATAAACTTAAGTCAAAATTTATCAAGTAATTCATAAAATAATTTTAGTGTTGAATAAAATACTAAATGGAAAATATGAGTGATTTAGAAAGAGATTGGTATAAATAAGAAACTAACCGAATTAAGTATGTAATTATATATAGATCATTTTATTCGCACGGTTCTTGACCTATGATTCGAATACATAACTTTGGGTGATTCTCACTAGTCTGAAAAAGGGTTTCTCACTTGATTCTTGTTAGCGAACACTTGATTCGGATTCTCGATATGATAGTGAAGTTTTCTATCATAGTTTAGGGCTGCAAGGAGAACTGAAGTTTCTAATCGAGGAATCTGATCGAAGTCCGCCATAGAGAGGTCAAGTGAGCAATACTAGTTTGGATGTCTATGTATCCGAGCAAGTGATCAAATCAAATATAGCGTACGGATGATTTATGTGTATCATACGGACTTGAGTACATTTGTATACTTGATGTGTGATTTAAGGAAGTGCGAGTCTAAGCAAAATTCTAAATTTGGTTTTTAGTCATTTGACATTTTACATAATGTTAAGTGTTACATTTTTCTCATATGAAATTTGATTGATCGATAATGTTAGTTTATTCTTATACGGAATTTGATTTGATTTTATTGGTTATGTTTATATACCAAAGTTTATAAAGTTTGAATTTACAAAAAAAAGTTTTTGAATTGCTGTTTATTAGGACTTAAATCCTGTGCTTTTGAAAAAAAAAGTTTCGAAAGAAATTATGAAAGAAATAATAAAAATATTGTTTTGGAAAAATAATAATATATTGATGAAGTGTTATTATTTCAGAATATTTGAAAAGAATATTTTTAAAGTGATTTTTCAAATGTTTTTGCTATGATTAAATTTGGGCATTAAGGGGTTTTTTGATTTGGGAGACTCGCCGGGTATATTTATTTACTCTAGTTGTTGTTTTAGGAGGAACCAGAATACCACTGGATGCTCCATGTTGTTTAATTCTAGAGTTATAGCATGCTTCGGTAGGGAGAGCCCTCTCCTTATCATAATTGATTTTAGTTTTGATACACTTCTTTTTGGATGGATATGAAAATATTTTGAATATAAGACTCGAGCATTTAGTTCTAAATTTATGGTTTGAAAATATTGGATGCATAGCATTTGTTACAGAATATTCTTTGTATTTTGTTGCGATATGTTGCTTTTGGGTTGCATGTAGCTTCATTACATACTAGAGTGTGTGTATAGATTTATATCATGCTAGTTTTTTTGCATGTAAATTTCCTCATTATTATCAGTTGCATCTTATTATCTTGTTGCATATGATTGTTACATTGTTTATGTCGAGCTTATGATAGAGATAGTTAATGTACTTCTTTTTATCAGCCCGACTCTCTTTTGGATTGTGTAAGTACAAGTAAGCAAGATATTTCTACTTGATTTCATGCGCATCCATATTAGTATCGAGATAATGAGTTGCTTGCAAAAATATAAATTAAACGCAAAATGGTACATAGTACATTTAGAAATTTAAAATGGTTGATGATTTTATGCCTCAGATATGGGAGGCAACTTGGATTTTGTTTTTTTTTATTGGTTTGGGGCCCGTAGTGGTGATTTGTAGCTTTTTCGATCAAGCTGCGCAAAGGAGGTGCTATCGAAATTTTTCGTAATATTTGGGAATTATTTAACTAATAACTTTAATAACTCATTTTAATTAATAAGTTTTTAAACTTTAAGGGATTGTAGACATTTTCTTCGTTTAGAATTTCGGGGACGAAATTCTTTTAAAGGGGAGAATGTAACATCCCAAAAATTTGATCGTATTAATTTTGAATATTTAATTAAATTCAAATATTTAAATAATTGGATTTTGGGATTTAATAACTTATGTTCAAATATAGTGATCATTTAAATATTTGAATTGTGAATTAAATATTACTTAAATGGATTTATTAATTTTATTTAACTCCTTTTAATTAATAAATATTATTGGTGAATTCAATATGTAAACTTATTTACAATAATAAATAGTTCGGATAAACATCGATAATGTGATTGAAAAATATAAAACGATATTTAAATGTGTGAAAATTATCATTTCGGGGCGCTGTCTCAGATTTTGACAAAACTAGTGCCATTGGATTCAGAATAATAAATTATTGTATGCCAATGAGTTTCTTAATGATCAGACATATTATGTGGTCATGCGAGCTCAAAATGCGATTAATTTTAGAGAATTAAAATAATATAATTAGATTATAGAAGCTAACTTTTGTATACTGTGGAATTAGGTTCCGAAAATAGTTCCATTAACTTCATAATATGGGTATTTAACTAGAAATGCCAGTGAGCATGCCTCGATTGGGGTTCGTCAATTTTCAGGCATGAATAGTACCGGTTAGAGAATCCTATATAAGCACCTCCATACCCGTTCATTTTGCTCAAACCCTAACCCTAAAAGATAGCCACTTTTTTCAATTCCCTTCATCTAAAGGCTCAAGCAAATCAGAGCCACTTGAGGAAGTTTAAGGCTTGGGTCTCAACTGCAAAGTTTTTCGTTAGGGTTAGTGGAGCAAAGTGGTTGGTTGGATTATGGCACGATCACTGTGGTGGCTAGAAAAGGGGATCGATGGCATGGCAGTTTTCATGGGTTTTTTGGCGTCGTGGGTAATCCAGAGGCGAGGGACCCTGAAGGAGAAGTGTCCGGGAAGGAGAGCACTTTCGATTGAAGGCGGCACAGTTGTAGATGGAAATCTGAGGTAGCGACAGTTTTGAGTTGAACGGTGATGTTTTGCTGAGATTGTTCTCAAGCTACGATGGGTTTCAGGCATCGTTGTTGTAGGCATAGGGATGTCGAGGTCTGGTGAGGCCGTGGTTGAAGTGCAGTGGCTGCTGGAGGCCAAATGCGATGTGGACGAGGCGATTTTTGTGCCAGTTGGGTGGTTTGAATCGCGATTAGAGTTGGTTAATCATGGATTAGAGTAACGATGTAATTAAGAATTAATTAATTATTTAAGTTAATTAATATATTAAACGTTCATTAATTCATATCTTGCTCATATGAGGTCAGATCTGGACGCAGTCAGTCGCGTTGGACTCATATGAATGTCATCTTCGTATTGGAACTAGATTCGTTGGAATTGGGGCTAGTAGAATTTCGAGCTAAAATCGAACCAGAACACGAAAGCGCCAAATGGAATTTCTGTGAGTTTACTCAACTTTAAATTAGATATATAATAACTATGATGCTATAAATCTATTGTTGAATGCTTGGTTGATAGTTTAGATATTATTGTTGATTGATTGTTTGTTTGGTTGAAATTCTGTTTTGGAAAATCGATGACATATTAACTTAATTGCTGTGAACCCATATGATTATATATATTGTCTGTAACCATTGTTTTGCATAGAATATTTATAGAGAGACCCTAAGGGGTTTCTCACCAATAATAATTATTTATTTCCTTATGCTGGTTATATTGATGTTTAGTTGAAATTAATCATGATATTCTATTTAAATTATTTAAGTATCGTTATAGCAATTTTCTTTGTATCGTCAATTATTGAATATCATCTCCTAAACCCTTTATGTATGTTGAACTTGAGCTTGTATTTCCATAAGTTAGATATTTAAAATTCATTAATCATTTTAAGTAATGATATTTTAATTTAATTAATCATTACAATTAATGATTGTTTGAATTTAATAAATTGTTTTATTTAATGATGTGTAAATTTAATTAATCATTTTAATTAATGATATTTGAATTTAGTTAATCATTTTAAGTAATGATGTTTTAGGTTGATAAAGCATTTTAACTAAAGATGTTTAAATTTAATTAATCATTTTAATTAATGATATTTGAAATTAATAAATCATTTTAATTAATGATGTTTTAAATTTAGTTAATCATTTTGATTAACGATGTTTGAATCTAATTAATCATTTTAATTAATGATATTTGAATTTAGTTAATATTTTAGTCAATTATTTTTAAAAGTTAATTAATTGATTTACTTAAAGGGTTAAAAGTAAGTTAATTGATTTAATAAAAGTGTTTTAAAGTTAATTAACTGATTTAGTATATTAAAATTAATGAATTGATTTAATAAGGTTTTAAAGTTAACTTACTGATTAAATAAAAGTGTTTAAAAATAATTAAATATTCAAATAAAGATAATTGATTGGTTTATTAAAAAGGGATTATAAATTTGATTAATTATCTTTCGAGATAATTAATGCAAGTTTAAATTTATAGAAGGGGTTTTTAATTTGATTTATTTTGTTTAGGAAAATTAATGTGGCTTTAAAAGTTATAAAAAGGTAATATAAATTATCCTTCGAGATGATTGACCCTTGATTTAAAATTTATAATAGTAATTTAATTGAATTATTATCTTTCAGGATAATAAATATTGTTTTAAAATTTATAAATAATAGTTTATAATGAAGAAGATCTTTTAAAAAGAATTGTTTCAAATAAAGCTAAGTGTAAATTGTTTTGGGTTTATAATAAACAATGTTTTGACATTTATTTTGACCTTGGTTTTAATACACTTAGAAAATATATGCCACTTTAAAAGAATATTTTACACAGTGTTTTTAAAGTGTCTTTAAAATTATTGTAATGTGAAAATCAAGCGCAAGTGAAAACAACCATATTTTTATTTCCTATAGTTGACCTATTGACTATCGACTTGATTCTGCTTTCTTCTTTATATTTCGTCATTCTAAAACGATGTGTTGCTCATTTGAGCTTTGTTATCCTTTGTCGGAAATGACTAAACCCAAAGAGCGAGTGAGGCCAAGCTATGTGGGATTGCTTCCATTATGGTATTTTCACATCCACTCTAGATTGGATTCGACATTGCGTATTGAGATGTGAAATACTCAGATTCTCGATAATAGTCGGACGGGGTCTGGCTTGGAGGATTTTGAGAGCCATCGAAGTTCTCAAGTATATTTCTAGAGATATACTTTCGGTAAGGGGGGTGCACCCTCTTAATCTGTAAAGACCTGAAATTTTCAACCATTCGCATCTACACATGTCGGATTTGAATTGCTCAAAATATCAGATTGTTAATTTAAATTTGGCAAAACTCAGCATATACAGTAAATAAATAATCATAGAATCACAAACACAGAGTAATATAACAATAATGCAGCGGAAACAAAAGAATAGTAGTTCATGAAGCTACTATATATATATATAAGAGTTAAATAAGATACAACAGAGGTCTCGAATACATAGATGTCTCAATACAATAGTCAAATACAAGATCTGAATACATCACTGGAATCAACTGAACAACTGAAAGCAGGATAGATAGCTGGATCTCCAAGCGAAGCCTCAACTCCAAAGGTTAGTCTCGATCACTGAACCACTCAGTCTGACCCGAGCGTAAAGCAAAACACAAAACACTCGAGTCAGGATTAACATTCTTATATTAATAAATCCAACTCAAGTGAAATATCAACTAAAATACAAGTAACTTAAAGGATGTTTGGGATAACCATCCTCTAAGGATCCGTTAAACTATCTACTATGTAGTAATATTCGCTATTATAATAATGTCTAATAGTAAAGTAATCTTACTTTTAAATAGCGTTAAGGGGTTACCCATATAGCCCTTAACACATAATAGTCCCAGTAGTCTATCCAGTATTAGCATACTCCCAGATCGGGGGCTACCCTCAATACTCCACAGGCTACGGCATAAATCCAAACTCGTAGTAAAGCTCGATATGGTAGGTGACACGGCACAACTAGGCAATGCCAAGGTAGATATACCAATTACGCATCCATGCAGGTGGAAACGCATAGCAGCCACTACCGCCCACCTCGGAACACACTCCCAATCAAAATCGAAGGGTGGCCACCAAATCAATCACAAAGTAATAGAATGATATCGAAGAAATGCGTCCGATCAGAGGTGTTACCACATTGGCCCTTCAATCGCTCCTGTTTTAGCCACCTTATGCCAACTCACGAGAGTTGGGTCCACGTTCATACCTCAATAGGATCGTTGCCACCATCCTACTTCATTCTGGAATCTCCACCGCGTACACAGTTGTTAAAGTGGTTTTCGGTATCGACAAAGAGTATGCCCATATCTGATCCCGGTCTCTTTAACAACCAAACGTTATTATAACACCGCGGTCATTTCAAAATAGTTTATACTTCAAAACCAAAATATCATTTTCATTTCAAAACCCAAATCAATACGATACCATTTTCATTTCAAATATATCCATTTCCAAAAATCATATCACTTTCCAAAGTTATAACGCTTCCGAAATCATAGTCTTTTAAAAATCAAAATACTTTGGAAATCACAGCTTTGAAATCATAGCATTTTGGAAATCATAACACTTTGAAATTATAGCATTTTGGAAATCATAACACTTTTGAAATTATAGAATTTTGGAAATCATAACACTTTCCTCTTAAACAGTTTAGATATTAAAATTAGTATATATAATAAAATAGTTTATATAAATAGTTATAAGTTAAAATAGTTTGTAAATAAAAATAGTTTATATAAATAGTTATAAGTTAAAATAGTTTATAATAAAAATAGGTTATATAAATAGTTACAAGTTAAAATAGTTTATAATAAAATAATTTATATTAAAATGATTTATGTTAAAATAGTTTATATTAAAATAATTTATAAAATAAAATAAAATAGTTTCCTCGACTTTCACAAATCGATTCAAATCAATTCGAATTCCAAATTCAAATTTAATCAAATCTAAATCATCTATTTCAATCCAAATTCAATTAAACATTTTCAAGTTATATCGATTTCAAATACCGATTTGAACCACAAATAAACCATTTCAATTTCAATATTTTCAAAGCTTCAAATATTCCACATTTCAAAACTAAATTGATAATTATATATATATATATATATATATATATATCGATTCACTTTTCTATTATTTAGTTTTGAAATATTTACTTAATCATTTCAAAATCCTCTAAATACAACATCAATTTACAAGCTTAAATAAACAAAATATTCCATTTAAATTTATATGAGTTTGAATTATTCATTTAAGTCACTTTTAATCAAATTCAAGCTATAAACATATCTTTAAAATTTCAGATTTAATAAATTTCAAATCAAACTTTTTTAAGAAAATTTCTTAATTAAATATAATTCCAAATCAATTTCAAATTTATCTTTTCAACCTGAATCATTATAAATTCTATATTTGAAAATATAAATTTACATAAATACTTAAACATATTTTATATTGATTAAATCAACTTTATTAAATCAACCTTATTAAATCTTTAAAATCAATATTTATTAAGACCATATATTTCTTTCCAAAACCATAGAAATCATTTTCAATATATATATATATATATATATAGACCAACGGTGTCTGTATATAATTTTCTATCCTATGGTCAAGTGATACAGATATTTATCATTTCAATCCGCAATTTAAATATATATATATATATATATATATATATATATATGGGTATATATCTTTTCAACCCGCAATCCCAAATTCAATTCAAATAAAAATCGCTTGGGTTTATCATTTCAACCCATAACGATTTTCTTCTATTCTTACAGATCGTTCGGGTATGTATCATTTCAACCCATAGTGAATTCTATACTAACAGGGAACTTGCAGAGTGATAACATATATGATAATAATATAACAGGCATATATCATCAATATAAATAACAGATAATGGTGTCAGATGTCATAGATGAACAGATACAGATAATGGCATATATAGCAATATAAAATAACTAACAGCGGCATATTTCAATTGTCGTTTCAATTGAAATCAAATTTAATAAATATAAGGACGTTAATCATGAGTGATTGCTCACCTTTCGAGGCTAGATAGATTTGACAAAGAACAATCTACGAATTCCAAAGCAACACTAGATGGAGACAAATTCGACGAACAAAGCTAATGGATAGAATTTGACGAGATCAATCAGAACTGGATTGACGAAGATAGTTAATATAAGTGAATTTGATATAGATATAGCATATATAATCTATATACAGATAACATGGTTCATAACTCATGAATAACTATATATATCTGAAACTGTATATATATCTCTTCCAAACCAAAATCAAAATAGAATCCTTTACAACAAACATATATTTCTATATAATAACTAATTCCAAATATGAAAATAGCCTCAAATCATATTATCAAGTGCTCTTTATAACATATATATTGAAATAGTCTCCAAAATCCAGAGTAAGTTATAATATATATAGGAAATATATATATGCAGCTGATCACCGAAACTCACATATGTTTGTTTTTAATTATACGGTATAATTTTAAACTGACATATCAACAAACATATAATCTAACAAATTATAAATATATATCTATATACCTATACTTATGTAACCCTGCCGAAAGTTGTTACAAAATACACATAATAACACATATATTAATGACATTACCTCATACTCCTTTATACTGTTGCAACATTATATATATATATATAAATACGATTTTTACAACCACCTACATAATCAATATAACATCAAGCTCTCATGGAATCTGCACAGTAACCATATATAACTCGTATACTTACATATATGTATATATTTTTTATAATATACGAACAAAAGAAACTACACTGTATAGCTTTATAACTATACAACTTTATAACATTACATACTTATATAAATCGATAGTTGTATATATTACTTTATAACACCAATAAAATACTAGTATATAACCTATATAAATTTATATATTTCCGTATACACAACAGACAATTATTCCACAAACTATATATATATATATATACTGTTACTTTTATAGCTCACATAGGTATACTGACACATATTAGAACTCAAAACAAAACCCATATGAATTATAATATAACATATGCATATATAATAACTTATTATATATTTAAACTTCTCTAAAATCAACAGATTATCTACATACATCCACATAGCTTATACGATAACCAACAAGTGTCACCGATCTATAACATCCATTATAATATTATATAGTAAACAATTTTATACATACACCAGCATATTAATATACATATATAATGTGGCTTATAAATTTTCACTTTTATAATAAAATATCTGCAGTAAACATATATGTAAGGACTGACATAGATCTATAAACCATACAATACTTACGTATACAAAAAAATAACGGCAAATAACAGAGGAAGGAAACATTGGTTAGGCAAGCTGAGGAGCTCGGGCTCATGGTGATGGAGCTACTCACGTTTAGGGGAAGAGGTTGACGGCTAATGAAGAAGGGCAGGTCGAACGAGGAGAAGGGAAAAATGGAGAGGCCGAAAGAGGTAGATGGTGGCTATGCAAGAGGGAGGTGGGCTGGAAGGTAGAGGAAAAGGCGGAGGACAATAAAGTTGAAGAGAGGAAGGAGGATGGGTTGTCTTCTGTTACGGTTTCGGGAATAGGAGAGGAAGGCTCGGGCAAAACTCGAAGTACAAATGATATGCTTACTGTTTTCCTTATTTCAGAATGAAGAGAGGAAAGAAATGAAGGGGCACGCAAGATATATCCATTCACAGAATAGAAAGAGTCAACCGAGAATTCAGGTAAAATAATAAAGGTAAATGACTTTTAGGAATTCCACCGTTGAGAAATTGGAATGGACAGGAACCAAAAGATTGCAAATTTCGTAACTGATACGGCTATCCGTTTTATCCTTTCCGTCGTGTACCGGACCTCACAACACAGAATTGAATATACCGTAGAGATCAGCACGACGAGACGATCAAAACAGTATACAGATATTAGTGGTACGATTGTCGTATCAAAAGTCGATAATCAGTACCGAGAAATGCTGCAAACCTGTCAGAAATAAGATAAACGGAGCAATAGAAGTCCAAATTTTGGAAAACAAAATATGACGACTCACTCAGAAGATGATTTACAAATTTTCTATAGAAAAATATTCAGGTTTGGAAAATATTTCATTATCATCTAATATTAACCGATTTAAATTAAAATAAAATTACACAAGAAATTAAACTTTCATATTATCTGATGAAAATTTACCAGTTGCTATGTTTAAGAAGACGTATTCCAAATATTAAATTTTTATTTCAAAATTCTGTTGTTTTAAAATTCACAAAATTTCAATTAATAAAACAATTTTTTTTTAAATTTACGGGTCGTTACACTCTCCCCCACTCAAAACTTTTCATCCCCGAAAAGGAAGGAAGTAGGAGAATATGAACAATCCAGAAAGAAAATAGATTGAAAAACAAGATAAAACAATTAATTCAAACAATAAAAATTTCAATTTAAATTAATTAATATTCAATAATTGATTTTAAATTCAAGGTATTTCATTAAGTTGATTTAATTTCAATTTATTGATATTTGATACATAAAGATTCCCTTCAAAACAGAATTTTCTTTTAATTGGTCTTATTTACTATTCAATCAACTTATTATTCTATTTATCTCTATTTACAATTTATAATCAGAATTTAAGTGCATAACATTTATTATGATCACTCAAATTTTGTTTATAAAATCAATTTTATATTGTATATTATCCAATTACATATTCAACTTCTGAATAATTTAGGTAAGTTATATTAGGATGTAATTGAGTAGTATACAAGTAAAATTTTCCTAATTCAATTTATTTCAAGTTTAAATATTTATTCAAAATTTTTGGATTTATTTTGTAATTAAAATCATCCTTTAACAAAATTTAAGAATTAAATTTCCAATTCACTTCAAACCATTTAGAGATATATATATATATATATACACTATATATATATATCAAATCAGATCTATAATTATATAGCAATATATATATATATATATTATAAATCAAGTTATAATTTAGAAATTTAATTCAATTTATTTTCCAAAATAGAACTGTAGCAAGGCTACAGAATGGTCTCTCCACTCTGAAACTCGAAAATGAATGTTAATGATGCGACCGCCATCACCGAAATCATTTTCCAGTGACAAAGAAAGAGAGCACTAATTCAACATTTAAAAATTCTTTGAAAAGATTTCTATTTGAAAATACTTTATATAATATGCATTTTAAAGCTTTAAAACCGGAGTTTGAAATCATCGGAAATTTAATTTTCAAATTCTTTATTTAATTCATTTTAAACTCTAAATCAATTTATAAACCATATTTATAAATTCATTTATAGAGCATAAATGATAATCAAATATTATCATTTCAAACAACCAATTTAATTAACTTATCATATTCCAGAAAATCTTACTTATATATTTATAATATAATTATACAAATTTATTTCATTTACCAAATTTGAAAACAATATGGTGTCAGTTTGCTCTGTTCAAGTGTTTTGGAGATCCTATCGATAGCGTTGATCAAACGAATCGATCGGAAACCCAAATCAACATCAACAACTCAAACAACACAATATATAAAACATTTTAATATATAAATACAAATACACTCCCTCACTCGATTATTCCAGAATGGATTTCAAAACAAGAATAGAGATTCAAATTTTGAGGACTCCTAACTAAAAGAATTCAACTATAAGATAGGCTCGATAGGGAGATAAATATATTTCAAAGAGAGAGAATGGATAGACTTATATAAATCGCGGGCAACCTTAACCGGGTCAACAGTGACTTCACAAATAGGATCGATGCAGATTTCTCAGACAAACCTACATCCGATCTCAAGAAATAGAATTCGGAATAACAAGAGATAGAGAGCATTGTAAACCGAGGATGCAGAATCTTCGGTGAATTAATGTTCCTTATAAAGGAGTTTCACCCCTTTACAATCATTCAAAGATTGGCGAGACCGCCTATTCATTATAAAGATCATTCGAAGTGGAGTTATGGGATACTCCATAAAAGAAGACAAATAGGGAGAGACAAGAATGGATTTGGAACCGCAAGGAACGTTCCAAAATTCAAAAGAAATCGAGTCAAAAAGAAAGAGATTCAAGCTCGAACGAAAGTGATTCTGTAAATAAATTTACTATATATGCTAAGTTTTGCCTAGAGCCAAAGCTCTGATACCATATGTAACGACCTGAAATTTTCAACCATTCGCATCCACACATGTCGGATTTGAATTGCTCAAAATATCAGATTGTTAATTTAAATTTGGTAAAACTCAGCATATACAGTAAATAAATAATCACAGAATAACAGACACAGAGTAATATAACAATAATGCAGCGGAAACAAAAGAATAGTAGTTCATGAAGCTACTATATATATAACAGAGTTAAATAAGATACAACAGAGGTCTCGAATACATAGATGTCTCAATACAATAGTCAAATACAAGATCCGAATACATCACTGGAATCAACTGAACAACTGAAAGCAGGATAGATAGCTGGATCTCCAAGCGAAGCTCCAACTCCAAAGGTGAGTCTCGATCACTGAACCACTCAGTCTGACCCGAGCGTAAAGCAAAACACAAAACACTCGAGTCAGGATTAACATTCTTATATTAATAAATCCAACTCAAGTGAAATATCAACTGAAATACAAGTAACTTAAAGGATGTTTGGGATAACCATCCTTTAAGGATCTGTTAAACTATCTACTATGTAGTAATATTCGCTATTATAATAATGTCTAATAGTAAAATAATCTTACTTTTAAATAGCGTTAAGGGGTTACCCATATAGCCCTTAACACATAATAGTCCCAGTAGTCTATCCAGTATTAGCATACTCCCGGATCGGGGGCTACCCTCAATACTCCACAGGCTACGACACAAATCCAAACTCGTAGTAAAGCTCGATATGGTAGGTGACACGACACAACTAGGCAATGCCAGGGTAGATATATCAATTACGCATCCGGGCTAGTGGAAATGCATAGCAGCCGCCCACCTCGGAACACACTCCCAATCAAAATCGAAGGGTGGCCACCAAATCAATCACAAAGTAATAGAATGGTATCAAAGAAATGCGTCCGATCATAGGTGCTACCTCATTGGCCCATCAATCGCTCCTATTTTAGCCACCTTATGCCAACTCACGGGAGTCGGGTCCACGTTCATACCTCAATAGGATCGTCGCCACCATCCTACTTCATTCTAGAATCTCCACCGCGTACACAGTTGTTAAAGTGGTTTTCGGTATCGACAGAGAGTATGCCCATATCCGATCCCGGTCTCTTTAACAGCCAAACGTTATTATAACACCGCGGTCATTTCAAAATAGTTTATACTTCAAAACCAAAATATATTTTTCATTTCAAAACTCAAATCAATACGATATCATTTCCATTTCAAATATATCCATTTCCAAAAATCATATCACTCTCCAAAGTTATAACACTTCCAAAATCATAGTCTTTTAAAAATCAAAATACTTTGGAAATCGCAGCTTTGAAATCATAGCATTTTGGAAATCATAGCATTTTGGAAATCATAACACTTTGAAATTATAGCATTTTGGAAATCATAACACTTTTGAAATTATAGCATTTTGGAAATCATAACACTTTCCTCTTAAACATTTTAGATATTAAAATTAGTATATATAATAAAATAGTTTATAAATAAAATAGTTTATATAAATAGTTATAAGTTAAAATAGTTTATAAATAAAAATAGTTTATATAAATAGTTATAAGTTAAAATAGTTTATAAATAAAAATAGTTTATATAAATAGTTATAAGTTAAAATAGTTTATAATAAAAATAGTTTATATAAATAGTTACAAGTTAAAATAGTTTATAATAAAATAATTTATATTAAAATGATTTATATTAAAATAGTTTATATTAAAATAATTTATAAAATAAAATAAAATAGTTTCCTCGACTTTCACAAATCGATTCAAATCAATTCGAATTCCAAATTCAAATTTAATCAAATCTAAATCACCAATTTCAATTCCAATTCCAATTCAAATAAACATTTTCATGTTATATCGATTTCAAATTCCGATTTGAACCACAAATAAACCATTTCAATTTCAATATTTTCAAAGCTTCAAATATTCCACATTTCAAAACTAAATTGATAATTATATATATATATATATATCGATTCACTTTTCTATTATTTAGTTTTGAAATATTTACTTAATCATTTCAAAATCCTCTAAATACAACTTCAGTTTACAAGCTTAAATAAACAAAATATCCCATTTAAATTTATATGAGTTTGAATTATTCATTTAAGTCACTTTTAATCAAATTCAAGCTATAAACATATCTTTAAAATTTCAAATTTAATAAATTTCAAATCAAACTTATTTAAGAAAAATTCTTAAATAAATATAATTCCAAATTTCAAATTTATCTTTTCAACCTGAATCATTATAAATTCTATATTTGAAAATATAAATTTACATAAATAATTAAACATATTTTATATTGATTAAATCAACTTTATTAAATCAACCTTTTTAAATCTTTAAAATCAATATTTATTAAGACCGTATATTTCATTCCAAAACCATACAAATCATTTTCAATATATATATATATATATATATATATAGACCAACGGTGTCTGTATATAATTTTCTATCCTATGGTCAAGTGATATAGATATTTATCATTTCAATCCGCAATTTAAATATATATATACGGGTATATATCTTTTCAACTCGCAATCCCAAATTCAATTCAAATAAAAATCGTTTGGGTTTATCATTTCAACCCATAACGATTTTCTCCTATTCTACAGATCGTTCGGGTATGTATCATTTCAACCCATAGTGAATTCTATACTAACAGGGAACTTGTAGAGTGATAACATATATGATAATAATATAACAGGCATATATCATCAATATAAATAACAGATAATGGTGTCAGATGTCATAGGTGAACAGATACAAATAATGGCATATATAGAAATATAAAATAAATAACAGCGGCATATTTCAATTGTCGTTTCAATTGAAATCAAATTTAATAAATATAAGAACGTTAATCGTGAGTGATTGCTCACTTTTCAAGGCTAGATAGATTTGACAAAGAACAATCTACGGATTCCAAAGCAACACTAGATTTAGACAAATTCGACGAACAAAGCTGATGGATAGAATTTGACGAGATCAATCAGAACTGGATTGACGAAGATAGTTAATATAAGTGAATTTGATATAGATATAGCATATATAATCTATATACAGATAACATGGTTCATAACTCATGAATAACTATATAGATCTGAAACTGTATATATATCTCTTCCAAACCAAAATCAAAATAGAATCCTTTACAACAAACATATATTTCTATATAATAACTAATTCCAAATATGAAAATAGCCTCAAATCATATTATCAAGTGCTCTTTATAACATATATATTGAAATAGTCTCCAAAATCCAGAGTAAGTTATAATATATATAGGAAATATATATATGCAGCTGATCACCGAAACTCACATATGTTTGTTTTTAATTCTACTGTATAATTTTAAACTGACATATCAACAAACATATAATCTAACAAATTATAAATATATATCTATATACCTATACTTATGTAACCCTGCCGAAAGTAGTTACAAAATACACATAATAACACATATATTAATGACATTACCTCATACTCCTTTATACTGTTGCAACATTATATATAGATATATATATATAAATACGATTTTTACAACCACCTACATAATCAATATAACATCAAGCTCTCATGGAATCTGCACAGTAACCATATATAACTCGTATACTTACATATATGTATTTTTTTTATAATATACGAACAAAAGAAACTAAACTGTATAACTTTATAACTATACAACTTTATAACATTACATACTTATATAAACCGATAGTTGTATATATTACTTTATAACACCAATAAAATACTAGTATATAACCTATATAAATTTATATATTTTCGTATACACAACAGACAATTATTCCACAAACTATATATATATACTGTTACTTTTATAGCTCACATAGGTATACTGACACATATTAGAACTCAAAACAAAACCCATATGAATTATAATATAACATATGCATATATAATAACTTATTATATATTTAAACTTCTCTAAAATCAACAGATTATCTACGTACATCCACATAGCTTATACGATAACCAACAAGTGTCACCGATCTATAACATCCATTATAATATTATATAGTAAACAATTTTATACATACACCAGCATATTAATATACATATATAATGTGGCTTATAAAATTTCACTTTTATAATAAAATATCTGCAGTAAACATATATGTAAGGACTGACATAGATCTATAAACCATACAATACTTACGTATACAAAAAAAGAACGGCAAATAACAGAGGAAGGAGACATTGGCTAGGCAAGCTGAGGAGCTCGGCCTCACGGTGATGGAGCTACTTGCGTTCAGGGGAAGAGGTTGACAGCTAATGAAGAAGGGCAGGTCGAACGAGGAGAAGGGAAAAATGGAGAGGCCGAAAGAGGTAGATGGTGGCTATGCAAGAGGGAGGTGGGCTGGAAGGTAGAGGAAAAGGCAGAGGACAATAAAGTTGACGAGAGGAAGGAGGATGGGTTGTCTTCGGTTACGGTTTCGGGAATAGGAGAGGAAGCCTCGGGCAAAACTCGAAGTACAAATGATATGCTTACTGTTTGCCTTATTTCAGAATGAAGAGAGGAAAGAAATGAAGGGGCACGCAAGATATATCCACTCACAGAATAGAAAAGTCAACCGAGAATTCAGGTAAAATAATAAAGGTAAATGACTGTTAGGAATTCCACCGTTGAGAAATTGGAATGGACAGGAACCAAAAGATTGCAAATTTCGTAACCGATACGGCTATCCATTTTATCCTTTCCGTCGTGTACCGGACCTCACAACACAGAATTGAATATACCGTAGAGATCAGCACGACGAGACGATCAAAACAGTATACAGATATTAGTGGTACGATTGTCGTATCAAAAGTCGATAATCAATACCGAGAAATGCTGCAAACCTGTCAGAAATAAGATAAACGGAGCAATAGAAGTCCAAATTTTGGAAAACAAAATATGACGACTCACTCAGAAGATGATTTACAAATTTTCTATAGAAAAATATTCAGGTTTGGAAAATATTTCATTATCATCTAATATTAACCGATTTAAATTAAAATAAAATTACACAAGAAATTAAACTTTCATATTATCTGATGAAAATTTACCAGTTGCTATGTTTAAGAAGACGTATTCCAAATATTAAATTTTTATTTCAAAATTCTGTTGTTTTAAAATTCACAAAATTTCAATTAATAAAACAATTTTTTTTTAAATTTACGGGTCGTTACACTCTCCCCCACTCAAAACTTTTCATCCCCGAAATGGAAGGAAGTAGGAGAATATGAACAATCCAGAAAGAAAATAGATTGAAAAACAAGATAAAACAATTAATTCAAACCATAAAAATTTCAATTTAAATTAATTAATATTCAATAATTGATTTTAAATTCAAGGTATTTCATTAAGTTGATTTAATTTCAATTTATTGATATTTGATACATAAAGATTCCCTTCAAAACAGAATTTTCTTTTAATTGGTCTTATTTACTATTCAATCAACTTATTGTTCTATTTATCTCTATTTACAATTTATAATCAGAATTTAAGTGCATAACATTTATTATGATCACTCAAATTTTGTTTATAAAATCAATTTTATATTGTATATTATCCAATTACATATTCAACTTCTGAATAATTTAGGTAAGTTATATTAGGATGTAATTGAGTAGTATACAAGTAAAATTTTCCTAATTCAATTTATTTCAAGTTTAAATATTTATTCAAAATTTTTGGATTTATTTTGTAATTAAAATCATCCTTTAACAAAATTTAAGAATTAAATTTCCAATTCACTTCAAACCATTTAGAGATAAATATATATATATATATATATATATACACACTATATATATATATCAAATCAGATCTATAATTATATAGCAATATATATATATATTATAAATCAAGTTATAATTTAGAAATTTAATTCAATTTATTTTCCAAAATAGAACTATAGCAAGGCTACAGAATGGTCTCTCCACTCTGAAACTCGAAAATGAATGTTAATGATGCGGCCGCCATCACCGAAATCATTTTCCAGTGACAAAGAAGGAGAGCACTAATTCAACATTTAAAAATTCTTTGAAAAGATTTCTATTTGAAAATACTTTATATAATATGCATTTTAAAGCTTTAAAACCGGAGTTTGAAATCATCGGAAATTTAATTTTCAAATTCTTTATTTAATTCATTTTAAACTCTAAATCAATTTATAAACCATATTTATAAATTCATTTATAGAGCATAAATGATAATCAAATATTATCATTTCAAACAACCAATTTAATTAACTTATCATATTCCAGAAAATCTTACTTATATATTTATAATATAATTATACAAATTTATTTCATTTACCAAATTTGAAAACAATATGGTGTCAGTTTGCTCTGTTCAAGTGTTTTGGAGATCCTATCGATAGCATTGATCAGACGAATCGATCGGAAATCCAAATCAACATCAACAACTCAAACAACACAATATATAAAACATTTTAATATATAAATACAAATACACTCCCTCACTCGATTATTCCAGAATGGATTTCAAAACAAGAATAGAGATTCAAATTTTGAGGACTCCTAACTAAAAGAATTCAACTATAAGATAGGCTCGATAGGGAGATAAATATATTTCAAAGAGAGAGAATGGATAGAATTATATAAATCGCGGGCAACCTTAACCGGGTCAACAGTGACTTCACAAATAGGATCGATGCAGATTTCTCAGACAAACCTACATCCGATCTCAAGAAATAGAATTCGGAATAACAAGAGATAGAGAGCATTGTAAACCGAGGATGCAGAATCTTCGGTGAATTAATGTTCCTTATAAAGGAGTTTCACCCCTTTACAATCATTCAAAGATTGGCGAGACCGCCTATTCATTATAAAGATCATTCGAAGTGGAGTTATGGGATACTCCAGAAAAGAAGACAAATAGGGAGAGACAAGAATGGATTTGGAACCGCAAGGAACGTTCCAAAATTCAAAAGAAATCGAGTCAAAAAGAAAGAGATTCAAGCTCGAACGAAAGTGATTCTGTAAATAAATTTACTATATATGCTAAGTTTTGCCTAGAGCCAAAGCTCTGATACCATATGTAACGACCTGAAATTTTCAACCATTCGCATCCACACATGTCGGATTTGAATTGCTCAAAATATCAGATTGTTAATTTAAATTTGGCAAAACTCAGCATATACAGTAAATAAATAATCACAGAATAACAGACACAGAGAAATATAACAATAATGCAGCGGAAACAAAAGAATAGTAGTTCATGAAGCTACTATATATATAACAGAGTCAAATAAGATACAACAGAGGTCTCGAATACATAGATGTCTCAATACAATAGTCAAATACAAGATCTGAATACATCACTGGAATCAACTGAACAACTGAAAGCAGGATAGATAGCTGGATCTCCAAGCGAAGCTCCAACTCCAAAGGCGAGTCTCGATCACTGAACCACTCAGTCTGACCCGAGCGTAAAGCAAAACACAAAACACTCGAGACAGGATTAACATTCTTATATTAATAAATCCAACTCAAGTGAAATATCAACTGAAATACAAGTAACTTAAAGGATGTTTGGGATAACCATCCTTTAAGGATCTGTTAAACTATCTACTATGTAGTAATATTCGCTATTATAATAATGTCTAATAGTAAAATAATCTTACTTTTAAATAGCGTTAAGGGGTTACCCATATAGCCCTTAACACATAATAGTCCCAGTAGTCTATCCAGTATTAGCATACTCCCGGATCGGGGGCTACCCTCAATACTCCACAGGCTACGACACAAATCCAAACTCGTAGTAAAGCTCGATATGGTAGGTGATACGGCACAACTAGGCAATGCCAGGGTAGATATACCAATTACGCATCCGGGCTAGTGGAAATGCATAGCAGCCGCCCACCTCGGAACACACTCCCAATCAAAATCGAAGGGTGGCCACCAAATCAATCACAAAGTAATAGAATGGTATCAAAGAAATGCGTCCGATCATAGGTGCTACCTCATTGGCCCGTCAATCGCTCCTATTTTAGCCACCTTATGCCAACTCACGGGAGTCGGGTCCACGTTCATACCTCAATAGGATCGTCGCCACCATCCTACTTCATTCTAGAATCTCCACCGCGTACACAGTTGTTAAAGTGGTTTTTGGTATCGACATAGAGTATGCCCATATCCGATCCCGGTCTCTTTAACAGCCAAACGTTATTATAACACCGCGGTCATTTCAAAATAGTTTATACTTCAAAACCAAAATATATTTTTCATTTCAAAACTCAAATCAATACGATATCATTTCCATTTCAAATATATCCATTTCCAAAAATCATATCACTCTCCAAAGTTATAACACTTCCAAAATCATAGTCTTTTAAAAATCAAAATACTTTGGAAATCGCAGCTTTGAAATCATAGCATTTTGGAAATCATAACACTTTGAAATTATAGCATTTTGGAAATCATAACACTTTTGAAATTATAGCATTTTGGAAATCATAACACTTTCCTCTTAAACATTTTAGATATTAAAATTAGTATATATAATAAAATAGTTTATAAATAAAATAGTTTATATAAATAGTTATAAGTTAAAATAGTTTATAAATAAAAATAGTTTATATAAATAGTTATAAGTTAAAATAGTTTATAATAAAAATAGTTTATATAAATAGTTACAAGTTAAAATAGTTTATAATAAAATAATTTATATTAAAATGATTTATATTAAAATAGTTTATATTAAAATAATTTATAAAATAAAATAAAATAGTTTCCTCGACTTTCACAAATCGATTCAAATCAATTCGAATTCCAAATTCAAATTTAATCAAATCTAAATCACCAATTTCAATTCCAATTCCAATTCAAATAAACATTTTCATGTTATATCGATTTCAAATTCCGATTTGAACCACAAATAAACCATTTCAATTTCAATATTTTCAAAGCTTCAAATATTCCACATTTCAAAACTAAATTGATAATTTTATATATATATATATATATCGATTCACTTTTCTATATTTAGTTTTGAAATATTTACTTAATCATTTCAAAATCCTCTAAATACAACTTCAGTTTACAAGCTTAAATAAACAAAATATCCCATTTAAATTTATATGAGTTTGAATTATTCATTTAAGTCACTTTTAATCAAATTCAAGCTATAAACATATCTTTAAAATTTCAAATTTAATAAATTTCAAATCAAACTTATTTAAGAAAAATTCTTAAATAAATATAATTCCAAATTTCAAATTTATCTTTTCAACCTGAATCATTATAAATTCTATATTTGAAAATATAAATTTACATAAATAATTAAACATATTTTATATTGATTAAATCAACTTTATTAAATCAACCTTTTTAAATCTTTAAAATCAATATTTATTAAGACCGTATATTTCATTCCAAAACCATACAAATCATTTTCAATATATATATATATATATATATATATAGACCAACGGTGTCTGTATATAATTTTCTATCCTATGGTCAAGTGATATAGATATTTATCATTTCAATCCGCAATTTAAATATATATATACGGGTATATATCTTTTCAACTCGCAATCCCAAATTCAATTCAAATAAAAATCGCTTGGGTTTATCATTTCAACCCATAACGATTTTCTCCTATTCTACAGATCGTTCGGGTATGTATCATTTCAACCCATAGTGAATTCTATACTAACAGGGAACTTGTAGAGTGATAACATATATGATAATAATATAACAGGCATATATCATCAATATAAATAACAGATAATGGTGTCAGATGTCATAGGTGAACAGATACAAATAATGGCATATATAGAAATATAAAATAAATAACAACGGCATATTTCAATTGTCGTTTCAATTAAAATCAAATTTAATAAATATAAGAACGTTAATCGTGAGTGATTGCTCACTTTTCAAGGCTAGATAGATTTGACAAAGAACAATCTACGGATTCCAAAGCAACACTAGATTTAGACAAATTCGACGAACAAAGCTGATGGATAGAATTTGACGAGATCAATCAGAACTGGATTGACGAAGATAGTTAATATAAGTGAATTTGATATAGATATAGCATATATAATCTATATACAGATAACATGGTTCATAACTCATGAATAACTATATAGATCTAAAACTGTATATATATCTCTTCCAAACCAAAATCAAAATAGAATCCTTTACAACAAACATATATTTCTATATAATAACTAATTCCAAATATGAAAATAGCCTCAAATCATATTATCAAGTGCTCTTTATAACATATATATTGAAATAGTCCCCAAAATCCAGAGTAAGTTATAATATATATAGGAAATATATATATGCAGCTGATCACCGAAACTCACATATGTTTGTTTTTAATTCTACTGTATAATTTTAAACTGACATATCAACAAACATATAATCTAACAAATTATAAATATATATCTATATACCTATACTTATGTAACCCTGCCGAAAGTAATTACAAAATACACATAATAACACATATATTAATGACATTACCTCATACTCCTTTATACTGTTGCAACATTATATATATATAAATACGATTTTTACAACCACCTACATAATCAATATAACATCAAGCTCTCATGGAATCTGCACAATAACCATATATAACTCGTATACTTACATATATGTATTTTTTTATAATATACGAACAAATGAAACTAAACTGTATAACTTTATAACTATACAACTTTATACATTACATACTTATATAAACCGATAGTTGTATATATTACTTTATAACACCAATAAAATACTAGTATATAACCTATATAAATTTATATATTTTCGTATACACAACAGACAATTATTCCACAAACTATATATATATACTGTTACTTTTATAGCTCACATAGGTATACTGACACATATTAGAACTCAAAACAAAACCCATATGAATTATAATATAACATATGCATATATAATAACTTATTATATATTTAAACTTCTCTAAAATCAACAGATTATCTACGTACATCCACATAGCTTATACGATAACCAACAAGTGTCACCGATCTATAACATCCATTATAATATTATATAGTAAACAATTTTATACATACACCAGCATATTACTATACATATATACTATGGATTATAAAATTTCACTTTTATAATAAAATATCTACAGTAAACATATATGTAAGGACTGACATAGATCTATAAACCATACAATACTTACTTATACAAAAAAAGAACGGCAAATAACAGAGGAAGGAGACATTGGCTAGGTAAGCTGAGGAGCTTGGCCTCACGGTGATGGAGCTACTTGCGTTCAAGGGAAGAGGTTGACAGCTAATGAAGAAGGGCAGGTCGAATGAGGAGAAGGGAAAAATGGAGAGGCCGAAAGAGGTAGATGGTGGCTATGCAAGAGGGAGGCGGGCTGGAAGGTGGAGGAACAGGGGGAGGATAGCAAAGCTGAAGAGAGGAAGGAGGATGGGTTGTCTTCGGTTACGGTTTCGGGAATAGGAGAGGAAGGCTCGGGCAAAACTCGAAGTACAAATGATATGTTTACTGTTGTCCTTATTTCAGAATGAAGAGAGGAAAGAAATGAAGGGGCATGCAAGATATATCCACTCACAGAATAGAAAGAGTCAACCGAGAATTCAGGTAAAATAATAAAGGTAAATGACTGTTAGGAATTCGACCGTTGAGAAATTGGAATGGACAGGAACCAAAAGATTGCAAATTTCATAACCGATACGGCTGTCCGTTTTATCGTTTCCGTCGCGCACCGGACCTCACAACACAGAATTGAATATACCATAGAGATCAGCACGACGAGACGATCAAAACGGTATACAGATATCAGTGGTACGATCGTCGTATCAAAAGTCGATAATCAGTACCAAGAAATGCTGCAAACCTGTCAGAAATAAGATAAACGGAGCAATAGAAGTCCAAATTTTGGAAAACAAAATATGACGTCTCACTTAGAAGATGATTTACAAATTTTTTATAGAAAAATATTCAGGTTTGGAAAATATTTCATTATCATATAATATTAACCGATTTAAATTGAAATAAAATTACACAAGAAATTAAACTTTCATATTATCTGATGAAAATTTACCAGTTGCTATGTTTAAGAAGACGTATTCCAAATATTAAATTTTTATTTCAAAGTTCTGTTGTTTTAAAATTCACAAAATTTCAATTAATAAGACAAAAAAAATTATTAAAATTTACGGGTCGTTACATAGTCATTGTTGGAAAAGCTTATCTTTTTCCCTTGTTTTTTATTCAAATATTTGAATTGTTTCCTTAATTGCATTGAGAGCTGCCATGTGCTCATCTCTATATTTAATTATTTGTGTCCATTCTTTCAAGTTTGGAATTCGATATTATTTATTCCCATTCATTAAGTATAAATTTGATCTTACTAGTACTCACCCTTTTATTTGGATTGTTTTTGTTGTTTATTTCCCTTCTTTCTTGATTGGATTGTTGTTCTGATTTGTTTCCCATTTCTTCATTTATGTATGTTGTTCTTATGAGGTAAAAGCATATTCCGTGTTAGAGGCATGGTCTCATAGAATTTTCAGTTATTCATCATATTACTTGACTTTTCTCACGTCGGTTTTCCAGACCGACCTGGGTGTTGTTTTATTATAATACTCGGGTCAGATCGAGTTTTTCTCAAGTTGGCTTTAGTGATATGGAATTCTTGAAGAAGAGATGGATGTTCACATATCGTAGTGTTTTATTTTCCGTTGTATTATATTGTATACCTATCAGCAATTGTAAGGTCAGAATTTTATAACTGTCCAGCTAATAAGATTTGTTTTTCACTCTGATGTACTCTATATTTTGAAGTGATAGTTTTTACTGTCTTTAATATATTATATGTTGTCGATTCCGTTGTACGATTCTGATTTCGCTATTCTCTGTTCTTTTCCTTTTATTTTACCCTAACAATCTGCATTTTAGATGATTG
Source organism: Allium fistulosum (assembly GCA_030737815.1). Lineage (NCBI taxonomy): Eukaryota > Viridiplantae > Streptophyta > Magnoliopsida > Asparagales > Amaryllidaceae > Allium > Allium fistulosum. The sequence goes on along the minus strand of CM060902.1, from coordinate 1,329,532,185 downwards.
GATGTTCAACATTTGAATATGGGGGATGTATTTGGTATGGACTTTCGATGGTCAAAAAGGCGGACTTTTACAATGCAAGAACAATAAAGAGTATAAATCAAACATATTATAGTAAAGGCTAATATCCTAACAAGGAGTATAAATCAAACATAGGACAAGAAAATGAATGAAAAATTTAACTAAAAGGCTAATATTCTAATAAATACTAAGAACTAAATATAACCCTAGTCAGATTATCTACGGAAACTAAATCTAGTCTTATGCTATTCTTATTATTTGGATTTTTATTATTCTTTAAAAACTCAATACAAGGTTTTTTTAAGAAACTCTTTAAAACTTAAATTTTTATTTAATTTATATCTAGGATTTGAAATTCAACTAAAAGTAAATAGATAAATTACATGTATTAAATTATCCAAACTAATATTAATACTGTTAAACACTCGTTGATTCCTTTCAAACCAAATATACCAACATGTAATTGTGAAAATAATATTAAGTAAGAACCTATTGTGACCCTTGTAATAAAATCTAAGATTATTCCATTATAACTCACAATTGATATGTGTAAAATTTATATTAAAATCAAATAAGTTGAGAATTTTTACAAGAATAAATCTTGTTATATGACATTCAAAATATAAGTGTGTAATATTTTCCATTTTATTATTATAAAAATAACATTTTTTATCATTAAATATATTTTTCATTTTTGAAAGTTCTATAGTATTTAATTTCCTATGTAAAATTAGCAACATGTCCACTTTAGCTTTAGGAGGAACATTAATTTCCCAAATGTATTTAAATATTTTCAATTTGACTCTCGAAAAATTTATAAAATTATAAATGAATGAGATGTATATTTCTTACTATTATCCTAACACCATATCTTGATATCTTTTTCATTATCAATAGAGTATAATTCTAATTTAGCATACAATAAAGAAAATTGGGCAAAATGACATCCATTGACGTACGATTAAAATTAAACTCCCAGGGAAAATTTAAATTAGGCCTATAAATATCAGAAATTAGTACATTTTTAAAATTGAAAATATCATATAACTCTCTAAATTCCAATTTAAGTGGAATAACTGATATCCAACATTTATGCCAAGAAGAAGTGTTGTTAGCAGAATGTACAACATTATTAATTCCTAGATTATAAATACCAAAATTTAAAATTATCAGTTTCCAAAAATGATATATATTATTAATATTATTAGTAGATGTATGATATGATTAAAAGTATGTCCATGCCATTAATTTGATATTATTTCTTCCCATAACAAATTTTCATTATTATCGTTAAATTTCCATAACCGTTTTCCTAATAAGGACATATTTAAGTTATGTAATTTTTATAATTCCTAAAACCCACATTTTTAGACTTACAAACCATATCCCAATTAATAAGACATTTAGAGTTACTATTTGGATTGTCGCTACTTCATAAAAGATCTCTCCTAATTTTATCAATTACCCATTTAGGAAAAAGATAATTCGACATCCAATAAATGGGTAGTGCAAATAAAACCGAGTTAATAAGAACAATCCTACCAGCTCTCGGAAGGTATTTACCATTCCATCTGGACAACCTTTTATTAATTGTATGAATAATGGTATTCCAATCATTGTGTTTAAGTATATGAGGTCTAATTAAAAAACCTAAATATTCTGTAGGAAATTTCATTGTTTTACAATTTAAGTGCACGCAATTTGAATTTCTATATTATATATGTCATTTAAAACTAATACTAAGCTTTTGTCAAAATTAATCTTTAAACCAGAAAGAAGTTCAGAACTATATAAAATAAATTTGAGTATAATAATATGTTTAGGCAAATGAGATATAAAAATCATAGTATCATCTGCAAATTGGAGAACAAAAATTCCATTACTAGTGATCTCATTACCTATAATAATATCCTATTACTAGTAGCCAATTTGATAATTCTAGAAAAAATATCAACAGCTAAATTAAACAATAGAGGTAACAATGGATCATCTGGTCTAAGATACCACGTTTAGATTGAATTTTATTCCCAGTATACCATTAACCAAAATACTAGAATTACCAGTTTTAAGCAAAGACATAATCTATCCTACCCATCTAACACTAAACCCCCAGCTATTAATAATTCTTTGAGAAAAACTCAATTGAATCAAAAGCTTTAGCAATATCAAGTTTTAAAAGCGCACAAGTGATATTATTTTTACAACAGTAATTAATGTATTTTTGAACTACTACTATGCCATTCATAATATTCATACCCTTAATAAAAGCTATTTGAGTAGTATCTATTAACACATTCATTTTAGTATTTAATATATTAGCTAAAAACTTAAAAATGATTTTAAAAGAATAGTTTAGTAATGAAATAGGTCTAAAATCTTTTAATTGGTTAGCACCTAATTTTTATGTAATAAAATTAAATTTGCAAAATTAAACCTACCTTGTAACGATCATCATAAAATTCATTGAATATTTTAATCATATCATCTTTTAACATACCCTAAAAAGTTTCATAGAATAAAATAGGAAATCCATTTAGACACGAAGCTTTATCATTAGGCATATCCTTTATAGCCTTCAAAATTTACTCTTCCATGAATGGATCATCTACTAAATTAATCCTAGTATCCTTGGTGTAAAGCAAATCCTAATTACCTTTAATTATGTGCCTTTTTGTGGTTCCAAAAATTTCTCTATAATATCCAATAAACTCATTATTAAGTTCAGCATAGTCAAAAATCTCAATATCATTAATTAATATGGAATTAATGCTATTACTATGTTTTCTACCAATTGCTACTTTATGAAAAAATTTAGTATTCATATCACCCTCATCCATCCATTGAATTCTAGATCTTTGTTTTCCACCTCACTTCTTCTTGCAAAGTAATTTTATTTAATTCCTCCTGTATATTTTAAAGCACATTTTTTCTGAAATATTCAAAAATTTTAATTCTTTAATTTTATTTAAATTTAAGATTTCATTTAATAGTTTTTCTTTTTTAATTCTAATGTTACCGAAAATATATTTACTCCATTTCTTAAGAAATAACCTTAAATCTTTTAATTTACTAACTAATACTTTGGTTATATTTCTTGAAAATCTATAGTTGTATTTATTCATAAAAAGCCCTTTTTTTCAACTAAGTTTGTAAAATTATTTTCTAACATCCACATCTTTTCAAATCTAAAATTTTATTCCCAATATTTAGGTTAGAACAGGAAAGGATAATTGGACAATGATCCAATAAATATTTGGAAGCCCCACAACCTTACAAGTAGGAAAGTTGTCTTCTATTTCATCACTTATAAAAAAATTGCCTAACAAAGGCATCGATGGATTATCTATATGGTTAGACCAAGTAAATTGTCTATTACTTAATTTTTATCTCAATTAAATTACAATTAACAATAAACTGGTCAAACTCTTCCATTGCAACAAAATCCCCTTCCCTAGGGGATCTTTAACCCAAAAATCAGTTACATTAAATTCACCCCTATAATCCATGATCCTGGATCGAGTGATCTAAATTCTAAACACTCATTCCATAGAACCCTACGATCTATCTTCGGGTTTGGTCCATAAACATTTGTAATAATTAAAATAGAATCATCACTAATGTCAAACAAAAATATCAAATGCATCGAATGATCTTTAATAATAGAATGTAATAATCTAACACAATGATCTTTCCAACCTAACATTAATCCTTCTACACTATCCCTGGCTGGAAGATATAGCCAATGATTAATATAAAGACCTCCTAAGCACTTACAAGTACGATAATCAGGATGCTCTATTTTAGTTTCTTGTAATAATACTATATCAATATTATTATCTTTGAGAAAAGATTAAATTTCACTACACTTATCTAAATCATGTAAACCTCTTACATTCTAACTAGTGAATCTCATAAACCAAGCCTTCTAACCCGTTCTAATTGCTTTACTTGTAATATATTCAGAGTCTAACAGACTATCATCAAAAATAAGTCCTAATTTCCTAGCTAAGAAATGCATATCATTAGTGGACAAATTATTCAAGGCACATGAGCTATATGTACTACCCAAAAGAAAATCCATACCTGAGCTAGAGCTATCGGAAGCTCTAGTATCAACTCTACGAAGAAGAGCACTCCTCTTTACTGATCTATGCTCAATCGAGATAGAACCAACCTCTCCATGCTCATCAAAAGTAGCTGTACTACACCCAACACTAGCCAATTTATTCTTTTTCCTCTTCCCAAAACTGTCAGGCTTGCTATTATGATTTGTCTGCCTTGAAAAATTCGTATCTACCACTTTATGGTCTGCCTTTAGCCTACTTTCACATGAAACTTCATTCGATCCTCTTACATTACAACAGACACTCTCTAACCATTCAATCCAACTCATGTAAACAATAATTTATTTATTATTAAAGAAGACTTTCTGACTTGACTCATCAACATCAACCATATTTGTATTAGCTTGAAAACTCAACTGCCATGTCCCAAGTTTATAATAGAATTCGACCGCCCACTGGTGAAACCAAAGAATCATATTCATTCATGTACCCTTGTAACAACTCATCAACCTTAGCCTTAATAGCAGACTGAACACATAAATGCTTTTGACCTAAATTACACAACCCTCTCGCATTAGAATGCATTAGCACTTCTAAACCAGGTGATATCGTAGAAACATAAACATTCAAAAACCCATGAATCATACTACACTAATGATAAATTCTCCATGTATATTTGCAGCAAGAGAATGATCATTGGTTTGAGAAACCATACATACTTTATCAAACAAACAAATTGAATCTCTATTATCCCTTTCACACAAAACAATCAATTGTTATCGGCCTTACCTACCATTTCCTCCAACATACCACAACCATAGCAACATTATCAACCACAATATCTTTTAATGTATCATTATGCACATTTAATTTTCCTTTGTGCATGTTTGCTGTGACGCCCCACCTCTATGCTCATGCTAGCCAAGAACACTACTGGGTAATGCTGTCGACTAGCGTGAAGAATAAGGCTGTTGAGGAGCGACCATCTGTGTAATTTCTTTGGGCGAGTACCGATATGTCAGATAAAATAACTTACATTTCATTTCAAGAGGAAATCCAACATATCAAATACAAACTCGAAGCTACCACACATGGCTATGAGGCCTTCGGAAACAAATATAGAAATAAACATAACACAAATCAGTCACAGGCATTCATATCACAAAGGCGGGAACAAATATGAATATATAACACAAAAAGGTGTACATCAGAGTAGTGGTCAAATAAGATCCACAATATCACAAAAGAATAGATACAAGTGCTAGACAAAAGAATAAGTATACATCATGGAGTCTATATCTCGAATGTATAACAACAAAAACTACAATTGTAATGTAGTAAGACAAAAGCCAGAAGACAATCCCAGATAATGAGTCAAGCAGAAGCACCTGTAACAACTCGGTCTGACTCGAGTATTATTTAATAAGAAAATAATAAACGGATCAGTCTAGCTATAAATATCAGATAAAGGAATGAGATATAAGCAGAGATATAATAAGAATGTATGATGACAATATTGCCATACAAGAACAAATATGAATCAAACAACATTAAAATCATAAAATATCTCAAGAATCTCAAGCACCAAAAAGAATATCATATTCTTTATTTTTTTCACCAAACTACAAATATTGACAAACATATCATTGCCATTCACATAAAGAGGTGAAACACAAATTCTAGAAATCATCAAATAGAAATCCAGAAATCACAAAGGGGGGAGGCCTATCACAAACGGGAGCATGAAAACTCACCAACACGTGTCTCACAAACGGAATGCTATTCCATGGTCGCTAACCATAAATATTGAGCCGAAGCTCCATAAACCGTCCGAAGACCACGGGTCGCTACCCCGCCAAATTGAACCGAAGTTCCACAAAACGGGGTTTAGTCTCCCTCGCAGACAAATAGACATCGCACATCGCTAGCTAAATCACAAAATGATCATCAACGCTCAATAAAAAGTGTGAATTACACTAAGCCAGTAAATATATGAGTTTAGCTTCATGTCCCATAACCACTAGCTTAACTTAAATATTTACGAACAAATTGTAGATTTCCACTCGAAAATTGTCAAAAGATTTTCAATCGAACAAGTCCAAAAATTAACCGACGAAGTAAACGCAAGCTTTTCATACCACTTTTTTTGCTAAGCCGTTTAATTATATTTTTTCATATGAATGAGGTAAAGGTTTGTGTATACTAATAGATTGGAAAACGGTTTTGAAAACAAGCTTTATATTTAAAATAGAGTTGAAAACATCTTTGTAAAAGAGTTTAAATATTTACTACCAGTGTAGAAAACCTTTATATTTTAAAGAGACAAATCACTGAAATGATTGTAGAAACAATCAATCACCAAAATCCACGTCCGGAGACGTGAATCAAATCCAAAGAAATCGATACCAATTCCATAAAAATGGACATTCTCAAAAATCCCAAAAAAGAAGTCATCAGAGAAGATAATAAATGATAACAATAAATCGGATAGTCACGAATCGATAAAAGTTGGATTCTCAAGCTAATTAGGCAAAATAGGCAAAAACGAAGCAGGTCAGTCAACTGACTGCAGGGGGTCAGTCGACCGATCCAGAAACCAGAATGTTTCTTTTCCTGCAGTCAGTCGATTGACTGCAGAGGATCAGTCGACCGACTGTAGAAAACATAAACTTCTGTTCTCTGTAGACAGACCCAAGTTTGCCTGATTTCTACAGCCGGTCGACTGACTATAGGGGTCAGTCGACTGACTGGAACTGAAGCTGTTTTTCAGCTTATTCATATGAAGCACAAACTCTTCCAATTCGCGATTGGATGAGCAATGGACTTAAGGGGCTTTTGCCAATCGACAACCCAGCCCTATAAGCTTTCCGATTCACCACCAAAACATGTTCACAATTCAAAGCTAGGATTTTCAAAGTTTTGACTTCAAAACACCAGATATTGGAATGTTCACCAAATCAATCCAAATCAAAATCAAATGATCATGAATAAGTGTTAGGAATTCATACCTAACATCAAAGATAGTTATAGACAAAGATGTGAGATAAAAGTCTCACCTTTAAACCCTAAAATGATGAAGGAGAAGCTTGAATGCAAAGGAAGATCAACTCTCTTCAACCTCAACTCTAGAAACTTCAATCTAAGCCCAAACAAAGAACATTTCCTAAGTTAGGTTTAGGAAATTTCTGAAATTAAAGAGAGAATGAGTTGGAGAAGATGAAGAGGATGCTTACCTTGGCTTCTCTTTGAATTTGGAGCTAGAATTTGGTTTTGCAACTGAAAACTAGGGCTTGGAGTTTCTAATTTCTCATTCCTCTCCCCATTTTCAGTTTTGAGCTTGAGAAAAAGAAATGAAATGAATAAGTGGAGAGGAGAGGACTGAGTTTTGGTAATAAGAAGGTTAATGGGCTAAACCCAAACCCAAAAGCTCAAAAAGAAAATGTCAAAATTCAACTTACTCCAAACATATCGATGTTTATACTCAAAAAGGTCGCAAACGCCGTTTTGGACTCAATGAAAGTGGTCTCAAGTCCCAATTCGACTATTTACAAAAAGTAGCTTTTTAGACTTTAACCTGATTAATGATTCTACATTTAAATAAAATATTTAAATATACAATCGTAAAATATGCGGGTTGTTACAGACTCCCCTCCTTAAAGAAATTGCGTCCTCGCAATCTCCAAGAAATAAATAGGAAGTAACAACTTTAAAGCATATCAACACAAAAAGAAGAAATTTGAAATAAAAAAAAAGTTCACCTTAAGGAGCATAAGAGAGCAAGTCTGGATGTGTCCGCTCGATGAATTCTCTGGATTCCCAAGAGCAATCCTTAGGATTTGAGGACCATTGAACTTTCACAAGAGGAACATCTTTATTTCAAAGACGTTTAACCTCCGAAGCAATAATACGAATAGGTTGTTGCTCATAAGTCAAATTAGGCGAAACTTAATTTTCTTCAATATCACCGGGCTCAAGAATAGAATCAGAATCTCGAAGGCATTTTCGTAGTTGAGAGACGTGGAACACATCATGAATAGTAGAAAACTGAGCCGGTAATGAAAGGCGATAAGCCACGGAACCAATGCGTTCGGTGATGGGAAATGAGCCAATATATCGAGGTGCTAATTTTCCCGAACGACTGAAACGCACAACACCCTTCATAGGTGAAACACGAATAAACACAAAATCTCCCACAGAAAATTCTAATTTCCTTCTTCGATTATCGGCATAGGATTTTTGTCTACTTTGAGCTTCTTTCATCCTATGATGAATAAGATCAATCTTTTCTGTGGCATCCCGAATAAAATCTGGACCTAAAACCAGCTTCTCACCAGCTTCAAGCCAACATGAAGGAGATCGGCATGGCCTTCCGTATAGTGCCTCGAAAGGTGCCATACCAATACTAGATTGCAAGCTATTATTATAGGAAAATTCAACAAGAGAAATATGATCTTCCCAACTTCCACCAAAATCAATAACACATGCACGAAGAAGATCTTCAAGAGTTTGATTCACCCGCTCGGTTTGTCCATCGGACTGAGTATGATAAGCGGTGCTAAAATTAAGCTTTGTTCCCAAAGCTTTTTGAAGACCTTTCCAGAATCCACTAGTAAACAATGGATCACGATCGCTAACAATAGAAGTTGGAACTCCATGCAATTTAATAATTTCCTTGACAAAGAGTTTAGCCAAAATAGGTACGGTCTGATTGGATCGAACGACAATAAAATGGGCGGACTTTGTAAGTCTATCAACTATCACCCATAGGCTATCATGACCCGAACGAGAACGGGGAAGACCGTCAACAAAGTCCATGGAAATTTGATCCCACTTCCATATTGGAATTTCCAATGGTTGCAATAACCCACCGGGCCTTTGATGCTCGGCCTTTACAAGTTGGCAAGTCATGCAACGCTTAACAAAGTTAGCAATATCAGATTTCATTCCATCCCAATAATAAAGTCGCTTCATATCCGCGTACATTTTACTACTACCGGGATGAATGGTAAATTTAGAACGATGATAATCTTCTAAAATGTCTTTACGAAGATCAATAATATTTGGCATAATAAGTCTACCAAATTTCCGAATACCGCCACGAGCATCAATATCAAAGTCTTTCAAAACTTCAATATCAATTTTATCCCTACAACTTTGGCCAAGAAGAACCAATTCAGGATCATGCTTTTGAGCTTCAAGAATGCGGTCCAAAAGAGAAGGATGAGCTTCAAGGCTACATAAAACAAGAGATGAACATGAGTTGGATTCACGATCTCGAATCTCACAAGTGGATAAAGTCGTGAGATCATTCCACTTGGATATCATCATAGAAACAACCGCTTGTTGCTTTCGGCTGAGGGCATCGGCAACACGATTTCCCTTTCCGGGAGTATAAAGAATATCAAGATCATAAGATGCAAGGAACTCGAGCCAACATTGTTGACGCAAATTAAGTTCCTTTTGAGAAAATAAATACTTCAACGATTTATGATCGGTGTAGAGAACAAACTTCTCCCCCAAAAGATAATGGTGCCAAATTCTAAGGGCGAAAACAATAGCCGCGAGCTCTAAATCATGAGTGGCATATCTAGTCTCGGCAGGCTTTAATTGTCTAGAAGCATAAGCGATAACACGTTCCCTTTGCATAAGAACGGCTCCCAAACCAACACGACTAGCATCGGTGTAAACAATTAAATCTTGGTTCCCATCGGGAATCACAAGAATAGGAGCATCGGAAAGGAGTTCTTTTAATTTTTGAAATGAAGCTTCACATTTGTCCGACCAAATGTATTTAACTCCCTTCTTTGTCAAACTAGTAAGAGGTACGGAAATCTTAGAAAAGTCTTTTATGAACCGATGGTAATAGCCCGCCAATCCAAGGAAGCTACGAATTTTCGTCACACTCTCCGGTCTCTTCCAATTTTGAATTGCTTCAATTTTTGAAGGATCCACGGAAATTTCGGATTCAGAAATAATATGTCCCAAAAATTTCACACGAGATTGCCAAAAGTGGCATTTAGAAAATTTTGCTTTCAATTGGTTACTCCTAAGAGTTTCCAACACAATCCGAAGATGTTTTTCATGCTCCTCTTTGGTTTTAGAATAAATAAGAATATCATCGATAAAAATGAGAACAAATCGATCGAGGAAATATTTGAAAACTCAATTCATAAGGTCGACGAAATAAGCTGGAGCATTCGTCAAACCAAATGGCATAACAAGCCATTCATAAGATCCATATCGAGTACGGAACGATGTCAAAGGAATGCTATCCTCTGCAATACGGAGCTGATGAAAATCGGTTGCTAAGTCTAACTATGAAAAGACTTTAGTACCACTAAGCTAATCGAATAAATCATCAATCCTAGGCAAGGGATATTTATTCTTGATGGTGAGATCGTTAAGCTTGCGGTAGTCAACGCAAAGTCTAAGTGTACCATCAGATTTCTTCACAAAAATAGCTAAAGCTCCCCAAGGAGAGGAATTAGATTGAATAAATTGCTTCGCTTCCAATTCGGATAATTGTTTACGCATCTCCTCATTTTCTTTATTGGACATACGATAAGGAGGACGAGTAATAGGTAGAGCTCCAGGGATTAGATTAATTCTGAACTCAATTGCTCGCTTAGGTGGTAATCCTAGAACGGGCTCGAATATGTCGGGAAATTCACGAACAATGTGAATGAGAGAAATGACATCTTCCTCATCATCATTATCGTCGTCATGAGGATTTAGAGAATACAAGGATGCTTTCGAATTGGAATCTGAGTCTTTCAGAAGGAGAGAAATCTACTTAACAGATTGAGGATGCCGAAGATATATAGTCCGTTCAGGACATAGAATATGGGCTTCATAACGGTTAAGCCAATCCATCCCCAAAATCATTCCAAAACCTAAATAACGCATAACATGCAAATCGACACGGAAAGAGTAATCACATAAAATAGTTTCGACATCTTTACAAAGTAAACTAAGTGTTGCGGATCCACCAACTGGATTCGCAATCCTTAATGAAGTCATCAAGCCAATAACATCCAAAGATAAAGCATCAACAAGTTCTTTTGATATAAAAGAGTGAGATGCACCCGTATCAAAAAGAACTCGAATAGGAAATTCACGAAATATAATAATGACATCAAGGATAGAATGAGAAATACCTTGACCACGAGAAGTGTTAGCAGGGGCTTGTACAACATTTAGCTTGCCCTCCTTCTTGCCTTGAAGTTTGGGATACGAAGATAAAGTATGACCCGAACTCTTGCAATAGCGGCAGAAAAGAGGCTTCGGGCACTTGTTTGCATAATGGTCCTTAGAACCACAATTGTAACATTCTCCACGACGAGGGTTAGGAGTGTTTGCTACCGGTGTTGTTTGCTTTCCCTTTTTGTTGAGATTAGGCTTGAATTTAAAAGGTCTCTTTTTGTTGATGTTTGGTTTGACCTCAACATCACTATCTTTATCAGCCTCTTCGAGTCGAAGAGCAATATCAACAAGTTGATCAAAAGAAACTTCCAATTTCGGAAGTAATGGCTTTTTGAGGCTCTTGTTCAAGACATAAACAAATCTCTGGTTTTTCTTCAATGGGGTATTAATGTATTCGACCCCATATTTTGAGAGAGATTCGAAAGATGCGACGTAGTCGGTCACGGAAGATTCACCTTGAACAAGGTCTATGAAGCGTCGGGCTAAAGATACTTTTTCAACTTCCGGCACGAATTTCACCTCGAACCTTTCCCGGAATTGCTCCCAAGTAAGGTCCGCTTCAATAATTTTGGAGATCAGAAGTTCGTACCCGTCTAATGCTCTTTCTTGGAGCATGCTAGAAGCCACTTGGACTCGATGAAGATCAATAAGATTCATGCGAGAAAAGATGCGGTCGCATGTTTGAAGCCAAGCCTGAACTTCTATGACGCTCTCGGAACCTTTGAATGGCTTCCCACCCAAATTGGTGTCATCACTGCACAATCGTGCAAACCCAGATTTGGGGTGAGTAGGCTCAGGAATAGGTCCGAAAGCTTGAGCTTTTCTTACAAGATCTAGTAGTTGCTGAGCAGACATAAATACTCCATCCTGGGGAGTAGCACTAGATTGACCGGCGCTGGGACAGCCAGGTCTAACCATTTATTTTCTTTAAGAAAGAAAGAAAAGAGAAAAAAGTTATTCTCAGAATGAATATCAAACAAACTTGATTGATAAAACAAGGAATCACAAAAAGAAATAGGGTAGAACGGTACGAAGACTCGAATTAAATCCTATGGCACGATTCCTAAGAAAGACTTAAGACAATGATCCTTGCTAGATTATTCTACATTGTTCCGAAGTTTGGTTCTGATACCAAGCTGTGACGCCCCACCTCTATGCTCACGCTAGCCAAGAACACTACTGGGTAATGCTGTCGACTAGCGCGAAGAATAAGGCTGTTGAGGAGCGACCATCTGTGTAATTGCTTTAGGCGAGTACCGATATGTCAGATAAAATAACTTACATTTCATTTCAAGAGGAAATCAAACATATCAAATACAAACTCGAAGCTACCACACAGTGGATATGAGGCCCTCGGAAACAAATATAGAAATAAACATAACACAAATCAGTCACATGCATTCATATCACAAAGGCGGAAACAGATATGAATATATAACACAAAAAGGTGTACATCAGAGTAGTGGTCAAATAAGATCCACAATATCACAAAAGAATAGATACAAATGCTAGACAAAAGAATAAGTATACATCATGGAGTCTATATCTCGAATGTATAACAACAAAAACTACAATTGTAATGTAGAAAGACAAAAGCCGGAAGACAATCCCAGATAATGAGTCAAGCAGAAGCACCTGTAACAACTCGGTCTGATCCAAGTATTATTTAATAAGAAAATAATAAACGGATCAGTCTAGCTATAAATATCAGATAAAGGAATGAGATATAAGCAGAGATATAATAAGAACGTATGATGACAATATTGTCATACAAGAACAAATATGAATCAAACAACATCAAAATCATAAAATATCTCAAGAATCTCAAGCACCAAAAAGAATATCATATTCTTTATTTTATTCACCAAACTACAAATATTGAAAAACATATCATTGCCAATCACATAAAGAGGTGAAACACAAATTCTAGAAATCATCAAATAGAAATCCAGAAATCACAAAGGGGGGAGGCCTATCACAAACGGGAGCATGAAAACTCACCAACACGTGTCTCACAAACGAAACGCTATTCCATGGTCGCTAACCATAAATATTGAGCCGAAGCTCCACAAACCGTCCGAAGACCACGGGTCGCTACCCCGCCAAATTGAACCGAAGTTCCACAAAACAGGGTTTAGTCTCCCTCGCAGAGAAATAGACATCGCACATCGCTAGTCTAAATCACAAAATGATCATCAACGATCAATAAAAAGTGTGAATTACACTAAGCCAGTAAATATATGAGTTTAGCTTCATGTCCCATAACCACTAGCTTAACTTAAATATTTATGAACAAATTGTAGATTTCCACTCAAAAATTGTCACAAGATTTTCAATCGAACAAGTCCAAAAATTAACCGACGAAGTAAACGCAAGCATTTCATACCACTTGTTTTGCTAAGCCGTTTAATTATATTTTCTCATACGAATGAGGTAAAGGTTTGTGTATACTAATAGATTGGAAAACGGTTTTGAAAACAAGCTTTATATTTAAAATAGAGTTGAAAACATCTTTGTAAAAGAGTTTGAATATTTACTACTAGTATAGAAAACCTTTATATTTTAAAGTGACAAATCATTGAAATGATTGTAGAAACAATCAATCACCAAAATCCACGTTCGGAGACGTGAATCAAATCCAAAGAAATCGATACCAATTCCATAAAAATGGACATTCTCAAAAATCCCGAAAAAGAAGTCATCAGAGAAGATAATAAATGATAACAATAAATCGGATAGTCACGAATCGATAAAAGTTGGATTCTCAAGCTAATTAGGCAAAATAGGCAAAACGAAGCAGGTCAGTCGACTGATTGCAGGGGGTCAGTCGACCGATCCAGAAACCAGAATGTTTCTTTTCCTACAGTCAGTCGACTGAATGCAGAGGGTCAGTCGACCGACTGCAGAAAACAGAAACTTATGTCCTCTGCAGACAGACCCAGGTTGGCCTGATTTCTACAGCCGGTCGACTGACTACAGGGGGTCAGTCGACTGACTGGAACTGAAGCTATTTTTCAGCTTATTCATATGAAGCACAAACTCTTCCAATTCGCGATCGGACGAGCAATGGACTTGAGGGGCTTTTGCCAATCGACAACCCAGCCCTATAGGCTTTTCGATTCACCACCAAAACATGTTCACAATTCAAAGCTAGGATTTTCAAAGTTTTGACTTCAAAACACCAAATATTGGAATGTTCACCAAATCAATCCAAATCAAAATCAAATGATCATGAACAAGTGTTAGGAATTCATACCTAACATCAAAGATAGTTATAGACAAAGATGTGAGATAAAAGTCTCACCTTTAAACCCAAAAATGATGAAGGAGAAGCTTGAATGCAAAGGAAGATAAACTTCTCTTCAACCTCAACTCTAGAAACTTCAATCTAAGCCCAAACAAAGAACATTTCCTAAGTTAGGTTTAGGAAATTTCTGAAATTAAAGAGAGAATGAGTTGGAGAAGATGAAGAGGATGCTTACCTTGACTTCTCTTTGAATTTGGAGCAAGAATTTGGTTTTGCAAATGAAAACTAGGGCTTGGAGTTTCTAATTTATCATTCCTCTCCCCATTTTCAGTTTTGAGCTTGAGAAAAAGAAATGAAATGAATAAGTGGAGAGGAGAGGACTGAGTTTGGGTAATAAGAAGGTTAATGGGCTGAACCCAAACCCAAAAGCCCAAAAAGAAAATGTCAAAATTCAACTTACTCCAAACATATCGATGTTTATACTCAAAAAGGTCGCAAATACCGTTTTGGACTCAATGAAAGTGGTCTCGAGTCCCAATTCGACTGTTTACAAAAAGTATCTTTTCGGACTTTAACCCGATTAACGATTCTACATTTAAATAAAATATTTAAATATACAATCGTAAAATATGCGGGTTGTTACATTTGCGGTACCACAAAACACAACAACATCAACCTCATCTGACATAACATCTTTTCTACAAACATATTCAGTTACCACATTATCACTCAAGCAATTTTCCTTGACACTACCATCATCCACAATCTGCTAACACATATCTGAATTCGTGCCCATAACATCCAAGATCGTTAAAATATCAAAAGAATTCTTAGTAACTAACTCAAAATTCACCATCTTTTTAGGTTTTGTTTTATATTTTCCATTCTTTATATGCATAGAACCATTATCAAACTCATGATTATCACAGTTTGGAACAGGAATCGAATTGTGTTTCATGATTTCTAGATCTAATAATAATGGATCAGAGTTAGAAAAATCAAAAGAATTCTCACACAACAACTTGGTATCAACAAGACCAACTGAAGCATCTCTACCCTCTAAACTATCATTCGAAACAATACCAATTGAAACATCTCCATCATCTGAAACACCACCATTCAAATCATGAGTTGAAGAATTATCATCAGCAATATCACCATCCGAGCACTAGTCAGGGTCTCCAAACCTTTTTTTATAATTTCGATCGATGTTCCTAGCATTATTCACATCAAAGTGTTTAAACAAGTCCTCCAAGATCTCAATACCTTCATTTCTTTGCAACCACAAATGATCAAGTAAATTCTTTTCAAGTTCATACACTTTATTACGAAGAGAAAACCATGGTCGGTAATTGATAATTCCTTTTGCGCCCGTCTCTGGAATGAATTTCCTCAAACACTTGTCTTTTTTATGACCAAATAAACCACAACCGAAACATCAAATTGGAGCCCAACATTCTTTAGCAAGATGAGAATTAATCCCCGACCCACAACGAAAACAAAAACGCTTCTCCTTTCGGTTATCAATCCAATTCTTGAAAATAGGTTTCTTGTTGAAATTACGAGGAGGTGATACTTACGAATCTTTCACCACTTGAGCACATGAATGATTTCTAAAAGAAATTTGGATTGGATGAGGAAGGACTGAATGTAAATTGGGGAATAGGATGAGCAAAATTTGAGAAAGAAGAAAGAGGAAGAGACGAATACGTAGCTATTGCCGTTTTTTTGCTTTGTCCTATATTTACATAATTAATTATACCCATGCATAATTCAGTTTTCTTAAAAAAAGAAATTATTTTATTCATGGTTTATATATATAAATTAAATTTCATTCTTTAGATTTAAAATTATTCATATATTTATTTTATATAAGGTTTTTTTATAATTAATTTTGTTTCTCGGATTTAAAAAACAAAATTTTTGCTTTGGACTATATATATTTGCGATTTTAAAAATTATTATATATATATGCTTTCGGTTTTGTTTAAAAAAACCAAAAAAATTCATGTCTTTTATAAATGTTTGAATTAGTCAAAATATTGAAATTTCAAACTTTTGAAACAAAACTATCAAAATGCATATATTAAATTATATGTATGTATGTGTATGTGTATGCATATATATATATATATATGTACGTATGTATGTACGTATATATGTAATGTATAATATATAATTTGACATATATTTAATATATAAAATATAAAACCAAAATGATATTTTCTATTAAAGCCAAACACACAGACACATACATTATTTTATAATTAAATATAAATTGAATTAAAATATATTCATTCGCTATTTTTATAGTAGAAAAAATATGTTATATAAACACATGCAGATGTTGAATATGCTAGTATATGATTTTTGTTTGATGATAATAAACATATATATATATATTCATTTAAATGTATTTGTTAATGTACTATTTTATTTTTCACATAATTAAATAAATGTTTGCTGAATAAAATAAATGACACAGAATTTAAATTCAAACAGATATTTTATTTAAACAAATATTTTATTACAATTTTGAATAGTACAAAGTTGAGCTCTCACTATATATACACAATTTCAATTACAATAAAAATTCGATTACATTACAATTTTCAATTTACATTTGCACCTCACTATATATCACTCATTCACTCATATTTATCCTCAACTCTATTCTAGATTGAATCCAGCATCTGAGTTATCTGCAAAATAAACACTGACGCAGTAAAATTGAAAAAGAAATATTTTTGCAGTGTAAAATAAAATGTATTTTGAAAATATTATTTGCCTCAGTTATTTGGGTTGTTCGTAATCATTTAATTTTGAATTCATCATACACGAACAGCTTGTGACATGCACAGTGTATCACTGTACATGCCACAAGGCCGTGCACACCGATATACACTTTATAAAATTACAGAGATAGGTGAGCACAAGGTCAAACCCAATCAAAAGTCGGGTTTAGCTCAAGTGCAATACAAATAAAGTCACGATACGAGCACAAGGTCAAACCCGAGCTATAAGCTGGATTCAACACTGGTGCAAGTTCAATAAAATGGTCAAGAGAAACTAGACCAGACCCAAATCAACATGAAGCACATGTCAACAGTCAATGGTCAAGAGGAAAGAAACATGATGCAGAAAGGACCAGGCTTAGTAAAACAAGACAAGGTGAAACAAGTGTGGAAAAAAGTCAGTAAAAACAAAGGAAAAAAAGAATTAAATTATGAAGTACAAGTTGAAACTGCTATGAAGGAAAAAGGAGAACATGATAAGCTTTCAAATGTTTGTTCTGAAGTCAA
Source organism: Allium fistulosum (assembly GCA_030737815.1). Lineage (NCBI taxonomy): Eukaryota > Viridiplantae > Streptophyta > Magnoliopsida > Asparagales > Amaryllidaceae > Allium > Allium fistulosum. Next base: position 1,329,514,351 of record CM060902.1, on the reverse strand, counting down.
TCCAAAAGCATCAGATATAGCATGTACACCTGCTAGTCAGGATCATATCAATAATGTTTCCATTCATAACAAGTACAACCTGCTCCAAACTGAAGTCATTGAGCAAAATGCTATGGATTTGCATGATGAAGAGGATGGAGGGATAAATGTTCTGATTAATGGTAGTCAAAACCAAAAATCAAACACAAAACCTGCTCCTCCTGTTATTCACAATAAATCAAGTTCTCCTGACAAGTTACCAAATCATGGTTTGCAGGTAAAGGATAAGAATGACTCTATGTCTAGAAAAAGTTCCAAAGAAGTTGGCAAGGAATCATCATTTATGAATGCCAGCTCTAAAACAATTGCAACTGATATTGACACAAGCTGGTGCAAATCGTTTGAAACTGAAATCTCTCAATTAATAATCTCCATGCAAGATCCTGGTGTCATCCCAAATCTAGAAGCTCCACCTTATTACAATTTTACAATTAAGTTACCAGGATGGCCTTCAAATGTTCTTTCCTCTCAATCACATCCTTCCACTTCTATTGATCCTTCTTCCTCCCAAATTAACTCCCATCCTACCTCCCCTCCTAGCATACCAAGAAGAAAAATTGAAACTAGGTCTCTGTCTGCACAGAGAAGGCAAAGCTCCACCCATTCCCAATAATATTTATGAATAAGAAAATAGCATCATGGAACATAAGAGGAGCCCACAGTAATTTGAAACTTGATCAAGTCAAATGCTTTATCTCTGAGTTTAATATCTGTCTTTTTGGAATTCTAGAAACAAAGCTAAACCATTCATTATCCCAAAAAGCCTCCACCTACATTAATCCCCAATGGTCCTTCCACCACAATCTTGAATCTGCTCCTTATGGTAGAATTCTAGTCCTCTTCGATCCTACTTTTTTGTCCCTGACACCCATTCTGTCAACTAGGCAATTTATTCATTTTCATGTTCATGTCTTCCAAAACCAATCCTCTTTCTATCTCACTTTTGTTTATGCTGATAATAGTGTTATTTCCAGGAATGCCTTTCTCAATGCATTGCCTCCCCTAAGACAATCTTCTCATCCCTGGATTGTCCTAGGTGACTTCAATTCCTGCTTTAGCTTTGATGATAAATTTGGTGGCACATCGCTTAATCTGAGAGAAATTGAACCACTTAATATGTCTGTTTATGATTCTGAGTTGATTTTAGTGAATAAAACTGGAGCCAAGTATTCATGGAACAATTGTAGTAGAAGTGGTGTGCGAACATATACTACTATTGATCATGCCTTTTGTAATTTCCAAGCACTCAATCATTGGCCTTCCCTTTCTGTCTACCTTCCTCATCCAATAATGTCAGACCACTCTCCTCAAATTTTATCTCTGGGGAACCACATTAGAAGAGAAAAGTCAAGTTTCAAATTTTTTAATGCTTGGTCTAAGCATGATCAATTTCTTAATATCATCAATCAAGCTATCACTGAATTTACTTGTTATGGTAACCCTATGTTTAAGTTTTGCAGGAAACTAAAACAAATCAAGTTAGCTATCAAGACATGGGCTTCATCAACCTTTGGTACTGGATCCCTTATGTCTACAAAATTAAAGGAACAACTGAAAATAAAGCAGGACAATATGATGGACCATCCTCTTGATATACAAGCTTCTGATGAGGAGAAGAATCTGCACAAGGAACTTAAAATTGCCCTATCTCTGGAAGCAAGTATGAAGATGCAGCAGTTGCATAAAAGATGGCTTGATGAAGGGGATAAGAATACCAAGTTCTTTCATGAATCTATTAAGATTAAGCAAGCTCGTGAAAATATTTTTAGAATCACTAATGAGCAAGGTACCCTATTTTCTACTCCAGACACTGTTGATCATGCTTTTATCCAACACTTCACTAACTTGCTAGGTAGCACTAATGGTTTCTCCTCTGATTTGGACCAAATTTCTTCACTTGCACTTCATAGAATTTCTCCACAAGAAGCTTCTTCTCTAATTATGCCTGTAACTGATGAAGAAATTAAAGCAACCCTCTTCTCCATGAATAAGTTATCTTGTCCGGGTCCTGATGGCCTTAATGTTAATTTTTATATCACCACTTGGAGTGTGTTAGGTGGTGATTTTTGTCAAGCTGTCCACAATTTTTTCAATAAATGTAAGTTGCTTAGGGAAGTGAATAGCACTAACATTGCTCTCATACCCAAAGTGTCCCCTCCAACATGTGTCACCTCCTTCAGGCCCATATCCTGCTGTAATGTCCTCTACAAGTGTATCTCCAAGATTCTAGCTTCTCGCTTAGTCAAAGTTTTGCCCACTATTATATCAATGAACCAATCTGCATTTTTGCCTTCAAGAGACATAATTGACAATGTTCTCCTTGCCCAGGAATTGCTTAAAGGCTATGGTAGAAGTAATTCCACCCCTGCTGCTGCAATTAAAATAGACATCTCTAAGGCGTACGACACCATACACTGGGACTCTATTGTTAGAATAATGGCAGTGATGGGATTTCCTAAAACTTTTGTGTCATGGATTTATGTGTGCATTTCTACTCCCTCTTATTCTCTTGTATTAAATGGCAGACCTGTGGGATATTTCAGAGGGAGTAAAGGTATTCGCCAAGGAGATCCAATTTCATCATATTTATTTCTGATGGTCATGGAGGTCCTAACTGTTGTTTTGCAGACCAGCTACAACCACAAGACAACCAAGTATCACCCAAAGTGCTCTCTTCAACAAATAACTTCTATAATGTTTGCAGATGATGTCATGTTATTTACCAAACCGGAAATATCCTCCTTGGATGGTATCATGATAGCACTGCATGCCTTCCACTGTATGACTGGGCTTACCATTAACCAAGTCAAATCTTCTCTGCTTGTTACTGGAGTCAGTGAACTGCATGCTACTGCTCTCCAATGACACTCTGGCTTCTCTAGTATGGAAAATGACATGAAGTACCTTGGTCTCCCTTTAATTTCCAAAAGGATATCTAAAGCTGACTGTTTACCTCTTTACTTCAAAATTACCTTGCTAATGTCTGCATGGAATAATAGGAACTTAACTCAAAGTGGAAGGCTTGTTATAATAAAATCTGTTGTGTTTCCCTCCATTGTTTACTGGGCTCGCACCCTAATTCTCCCAAAGAAACTATTGCATATGGTAAGGTCTGCCATGATCAGATATTTTTGGACTGGCAGTATTCATAACAGGAAGTTAGTGCCTTGTTCCTTTATTAAAATTGAGTCTCCCATGAGATTGGGAGGGCTGGGAGTTCTTGACGTTAGGAAATGGAACATAGATGCTATGAGTAAACATTTTAATGCTCTTATCAACAAAAGAGGTGGCTTATGGGTTGACTGGTCTTGGCAATATAATATAAAGAACAGGTACTTTTGGAGCATGGATATCCCTTAAGTTTGCAGTTGGACTTGGAGAAGTATACTAAATCTCAGAGTAGTTTTCCTCCCCATGATACTATATCCCATCAATGCTAGCAATGATGTTAGCTTTTGGCATGATCCATGGATTAGTAATGGTCAAATCCTTTCCAAAATTTGTGATCATTATCAAATGACACAATCTGGTATCCACAATCATGCTAAAGTGAAGGACTTTCTGCATCATGATCAAATCCAGTTGCCATATAACAGTAATCAGGTGATAAGGCAACTGTGGACAGAAATTCAGCAAAAAACTTTTAATATTAATCAGGTTGACACTATCACCTGGCTTATGAAGACTCATACAGCTGCTGCAGTTTACAAATTTGTTAGTTCCAGTTTGTCTCTGCCTGCTACCAAATGGATTGCTGTTATTTGGTCAGTTGACTCTTGTCCTAAGGACAATTTAATGATGTGGAAAGTCATCAATCAAGCTTTAGTAACCAGATGCTTGTTGAATAGCTATGGAATGACATGTTATGCTGAGTGTATATTCTGTAACCAACATGATGAAACAACTGAGCATCTGTTTTTTGGATGTCCTGCCCTTCAATTCTTGATGGATAAGATAAGATTCATTCTTGGTTATAATCTGTCTTGTACAACCTCAAGTATACAATGGAGTTTAATCTATAAAGCAACAAAGTGGAGAAATGTGCAAGGCAGAGCTCTTGCAGTATGCTTGAAAGTGTGTATGTCAGTAATTTGGAGAGAGAGAAATGCCATAATCTTTGATAAAGTTAGAAGAAATGATGATCTGATATGGATTGAAGTTAAAACCAGAACTTATAGGCAACTACAGAATAGTCCAAGTGTTTTTCATCAATCCCTGATTGATGCCTGGACTTGATTTTACTGTTCTTTCTTGCTTGTTCTATGTATTATCCTTTCTTTTTTCTGTTGTACCTTTTTATTGTTTGTTGCAATAAAACTGGTAGGGGCCCAGTTAACCCCGCTGGCTTTGCCAAAAAAAAAACAGTCAATGGTGAACCAATGGCCAATATGAACACAAATGAAATAAAATGGTCGGGAGCAACCTAGACTCGAGCACACAAGAAGTTCAACGTCCAACCAGACCAAATTGAAACAACTACCAAATTCTACAAGGCCAAATGAAGATAACAACAATGCAGTTCACATATGTATATAGTGACATGCACAGGTGAAGATATCATGTGCACCAGAACTGGACAGTCCAACTACTAGCATTCTATCAGAGACCAAGAACAAAAATGAAACAGAAGGTGGAAACATGCATATGACACAAGACTGCAAACAAGTCTTGAAATCAGACTCAAGAAAATCACAATGACCAAAGGCAGTAGACAGTGCAATGCAGACTACAACTTAACCAAACTCAAAGTATGCCAGACCTCATATATACTATCAACATGAACCGGCTCACAAATCAGACTCAAGTACAAATATGTACAAAAGACCATAACAAGTTGTTAATGTCAACACAAATGCTCCAAACCAGACTCAAGGAAATGAACAAAGACTATATGCAAAGTGCCTCAAAGCAATTGACTATAATCAATATACATGCAGACAAATGCAAATACAATGCATCAGTGCCCATGAGCAACCTAAAGTAACAACTCAAGTCAGTGCACATCAACCCAATGCAAACCAGACATGAGTTCAAATACAATGCAACATGAAGACACTACATGTACAATAGTGGACAGAGCTCAATGCCACTCATCACAATATCATATATAAAAATGTATTACAACTACCAGATAATCAAAACTGAAGTGCAGCAAGCACTCGAGTTAACAGAGGTGGCTTAAATATCATCATATAAACACATTCCAAAATATACTTAAGGTATAGGCCAAAATCAAAACCGTGGGACAGTTCGAACAAAATTACCATGAAATAGCAGTTATAAAAATAAGGTATAAGTCGAGTATGCTACAGGCAAGAACAATCATGCCGAAGTCAACAAGCACAAAGAAAGGAACCAAAGTTAAGTTTAAATGCAAGAAAATCGAAACTGTAGTGAGCAAGGAAAACATTGTCAAAGCAATTCAAAGCCGTGATATTCAAGGAAGAAAATATACGAATTGAAAAAGTCAGAGAACATCAACGACATTCAAGTTAAATCGAACGGCCGAACTTAAGTAACTAACGAATTCAAACCAGATGTATATGAACGAAGAAATAGGAAATCGAATCCTATATAACCTATACCATCATCGGCATTTGAAAGCATTCGAGTTCAAGAAAAACAGACGAAAAATAAATCATTAACACTCGAATCAAGTCGAGTATAAGCAAATTGGAAAAGTAAAATCACATACCATTCTCAACAATCAAACTCGACTAAATTGAAGCAGCCGTGAATCAACTAATTGATCCAAGAAAGGAATCGGAGCATCAATAATCAAATCGACAAAGCCGACGACTTCATCATGAAGCCCTAATTATTGAAAGAGGAACGAGCGAGCAAAGGAACGAAGCAGTTATTTTTACAGAGCAAAGCATGCCATAGAAATAAAAGAGAAAAAGGGCCGTCAATTTTTTAGTGATAATTTTAATTTGGGCCGGTTTCTTTTATTTTATTATTTGGGCTTTAAAATTAGGGTTTTGTTTTTAAATTGTTGTTTTAATTTGTATTTCTTTTTAAACTATTGTAAAGTCTAGTCGTGTGACTAGGGGACTGTAACAACCCTATATTTTGTGATTATTTTAATTACTTTAATTTAATTTCCTAATTTAAAAACTTTATTTTATTTAATTAAATTAGATAATTTTGTTATTTTAAATATAAATTGTGTTTTGAATGTGAATTATAATTTCAAACATGAATAAATAAGATATTTTCCAGAAATGTGAATCTTGGTCAATATGGTCAAACTTTGACTTTTAATTTAAAATTTTAAAAGTTTAAATTTTTGAATTTTATCTTTTATTATGAAAGTAAATAAAATTTTAAGAATACTGTTTTTCGTTTCGTTGAAATCTGATTTATAATGTGAAAGATATGCCCTTTTTAAATATTGTGTGTAAATTGCTGTATTTAACAAAATTATTTATTTTACATTATGTAAATAATATTTTATCTGGTCATGTAATGTTATAATTTATATTTATATGGGTAAACTAACATGTTATGTATATATTTTGGTTTAAAACATTTTTAAAAAGTGTAATTGACATTTCCAGTGTCAGTTATATTTTGTTTACAATTTTTAATCTCCAGTTTCAATTAATTATAGAAATTCTTTATTTATTCCTCTATTTCCTTAAGACCTTATTTTATTAAATCTCCACTTTATTTTGTTCATCATTTATTTTACTTATTTGACTTTTTATTTGTTTTAAAGTGAAATAGAAATTTTATAAAGCAAGTAATGTTTTATTTGTAATTTTAAGCCTTGTTTTAAATTAAATAAACTATTTCTTTATTCTTTTTCTATTTTCTCTAAATTTAATTATTTATTTCACTTTAGAAATGATAAATGAATTATTTATTTCAAAGTTTTGCTTTAGAATATTTTTAAAATGAAGTAGATATTTTTTCAAAGCCAATGATGATTTAATTGAAATTTTTGAACCCTGTTTTGAATTTTAAGCAATTTCTTTAGTTCTTTTTCCATTTTTTTTAAATTTATTATTTATTTTTATTTTATATTACTTTGTTTCAGTTTTAAAAGTAAATTACTGATTTTATTTTTGTTTTAAATTGAATTAAAGAAAGGAAATATGAAAGGTTTTAAAAGCTGTAGAAACTTAAGTCTTTTCATCTCCAAAACTCTTCATTTGCCATAACCTCCTAATTACTTCTTTTGGCCGTACATTTTTCTTATGATAGCCGTGAGTTTCTCAACTCATATTCACGTGAAAAATTCATCTCAACTTCATTTTTCACGGCTAAGAAAAATAATGGCAATGGCCTCTCTTCTTCCTCTCTTTTCTTCTTCTTTTCACCTTGTTTTGCCTTGCTTCTTCATATATTTGCTCGGCCTAAATCCCACATATCCTCCACCACTTCCTTCCCCTCATAATCCACGGCCTAACCATCATTCTCCTCTGACCTGAAAGTGCCATGACCATCCCATGATGCAAACTCCACAAAACATTGAAGATCACTTCCAAAAAATTGCCTAGTCTACCACTAGTTGCAACATACCTTCATGCATCACCTTAGCCGCCACTATTTGCTCCACCACCACCTTGACACACCCCTAACCACAACCTCTTACCTCTGTCCAGACCTGTACATGCAATGGCCGAACCTAGATAGGACATAGACCGAGCCAAAAGTTGAACAAAAACTCATATATTTGCCTTAACCACTTGTATTCCTCACTTGCAACCCCTCTACACTTCCTATTCCTTGTAGCCATGCCTTTTTAGGTCCAAACCAGACCCGTTACCACCTGAAATAATGATGTGGCTGAATCAATATAGCTTTGTGGCCGAGCATATGTGAGATAGGGTCAAGCAAAAATGGTTTGAAAGCTAGGTGCTGTTATTTGTCTAGCCTAGTTTCCATTTGTTTCAATTATAACTTTGGTATTGTAATTATATTTATATATGGCTTTGTTTTGTTGTTGTATACAAGATTTATATCTTGGTTCTCTCTACTCAAATCAAAGGCCGTGCCATATCGTGCTTTCTGGAATTCGTTGTGTCATTTGATTTGCAAACTTCAGCTTAAAAAGGTGAGTAAATCTCACACGACATTTTATACTTATACAAATGTGAAGCGACAACAATTGAATGTGTAGAATATTATGATATGTTATAACTGCCTGTGATGATTTAATTATATGATGTTAAACCTGTTAATTTACTTGTCATCTCATCTGTTACTGTTATATATTGTATACTGTTCATTTATACCTGCTTATCACACTGCAAATCCCATGTAGATTAGATTCACTATGGGTTGAAATGATACATACCCGAACGGACTTTAGAATAGGGAAAAATCGTTATGGGCTCAAATGATAGGCCTGAACGGTTTTTATTTATTTTATTTTAACTTCGGATTGCGGGTTTGAAATGATAGAACCCGGATTTTGCTTTTTAAACTGCGGATTGAAATGATACATATCCATATCACTTGACCTAGGTTAGAAAACTATACACAGGTCCGTGGTTATTTTCATAAAGTATTTTGAATATTTTAAAAGTGTAAAATTATGAAAATTTTATTTAAATTGGATTTTTAATGTTTAAATAAAGAAATTTGGATTTTTCTACAAGTTAAAAATGTAATTTAAATGAATGGTAAAAGTGAATTTTTGAAATATAACTTAAGTTTGGAAATTTGGAATTTTGGTTTTAAAATGATATTTAAGTTATATAAATAAAATGGAAATTTAATTATATTTGGAAAATGGTAAATATGATAATTTGATTTTAATTTGAATTTAAATGATTTAATAAAGTGTTATTGAGTATTCTATGTATTAAAATGGTTAAATAAATGAATGCTTAAAAGTGTAATTTTAAAATATAACTTGACTTGGAAATGTGAATTTGGTTTTATTAAAGGTTTAAGTTAATTAAATAAAATTGAAAATTTAGTTTAATTTGTGAAATGGAAATAAAATATAAGTGTTAGGTTTATTTGTTAAAATGTGAAGAAAAGAAAATTGTACATTTGATTTGTTAAGTAAAATTATTGGAAATTTGGATTTTACTGTAAATGTTTCTTATAAAAATCATAAATTAAAAGAGTAAATTTAATGAACATTTTTGAATGTCAAAATATGACTTTTATAATGTTTAAAAGGTTTAATATTGAAGGTTATTATTTGCTGGAAATACACTAAAGTTTGGAAATTACTTTTTATAGCATTCAGAAGTGTTATGATTTCTGTAAATGAACTAAAATTTAAATAAGAGGCTATTACAGCAGTTCTGTAATGCTGTAGTTGCTGAAGTAAATTAAAAGGCTAAAAACTTGATAAAGCCTATTACAGCGGTTCTGTAATTGCTGTAGTGGTCTACTGTCTTTGCTGAATTTAATGAAACCCTTTAATTTGAAACCTGAGCTATTACAGCATTTCTGGAAATGCCGTCTTTGCTGTTTTAAACTAAATTTCAACTAAAACTGAGATTTAACAGCATTTTTAAATGCTTTCTTTGCTGAATTAAAATGTTTTCAAGAATAACTTATAACAGCTTTTTCTGAATGCTGTGAAAGGCTGAAATTTTCAATGTTTATGGTTTTTAACTTAGTAAATGAACTCAGAATAGTTTAAAACTTTGGTAATTGAATACTTGATTTGAAAGTATAATAATTACACTTTTAAATGGTTTAAATGAATTATTTTGATTGAAATATAAAGTATTTAAAAGGTGACTTGGAATGATAATAAATGAATGATATCTTTAAATTTAAAAAGTATTTAAAGTTGAATATTTAGATTTGAACTCAAATGATATTTTGATATATTAAAATGATTTGAAATGAAGTTTTGAAAGGATATGATATTTTGATATATTAAAATGATTTAAAATGAAGTTTCGGAAAGATATGATATTTTGATATATTAAAATGATTTGAAATGAAGTTTTGGAAAGATACGATATTTTAATATATTGAAATGATTTGAAATGAAGTTTTGAAATGATATGATATTTTAAATATATTGAAATGGTTTGGAATTGATTTAATCTTTATTTTGATAAATATTTGGATTTGAAATGATATTCTATTTTGAAGTATAAAATATTATTTTAAAATTATAACCATGGGTTATGATAACGATTGGTTGTTAAAGAGACCGAGATCAGATATGGACATACTCTCTGTCGATACTGAAAACCACGTTGACAATTGTGTACGCGGTGGAGTTTCCAGAATGAAGTAGGTTGGTGGCGACGATCCTAAGGTATATACGTGGACCCAACTCCCGTGAGTTGGCATAAGGTGGCTAAAACAGGAGCGATCTCGGACCAGTGAGGTAGCACCTCTTATCGGACGCACTTCTTCGATACCATTCTATTACTTTGTGATTTTTTGGGTGCACCCCTTGATTTGGGAGTGTGGTTCGAGGTGGAGCGGTAGTGGCTGCTATGCGTTTCCATCAGTCCGTGTGCGTAATTGGTATATCTACCGTGGCATTTCCTTGTGTGCCGTGTCACCTACCATATCAAGCTTTACTACGAGTTGTGATTTCTCCCGTAGCTTGTGGAGTATCGAGGGTAGCCCCCATTTTGGGAGTATGCTAATACCGGATAGACTACTGGGACTATTACGTGTTAAGGGGAATATTGGGTCACTCCTTAATGCTATTTAAAAGTATGTTTATTTTATGATTAGACATTATTATAATAGCGAATATTACTACATAGTAGATAGTTTAACGGATCCTTAAAGAATGGGCGATCCCAAGCATTCTTTAAGTTACTTTTACTTTTATTACAGTTCACTTGAGTTGGTTTACATTGTATAAGTATGTATGTCCTGACTCGAGTGTTTTGTGTTTTGCTTTACGCTCGGGTCAGACTGAGTGATACAGCATTAGAGACTCACCTTTGGAGCTGGAGTTTTGCTTTGAAGAACCAGATATCTATTCATTTTGTTATCTAGTTGATTCCAGTTGTATTCTGAGCTGTACCTGATTATCATATTATCACTCCTGTTGTATCTTGGTATTCCTATTGTATCTTACTTATCTCTGATGTATTTATATAGTAGCTTCATGAACTACTATTTCTTTGTTTCCGCTGCATTATATAACTCTGTTCTGTGATCTGTGATTATTTATTTACTGTATATGATGAGTTTGCCAAATTTTTATTTACAACGTGGTATTTTGCGCAATTCAAGTCCGACATGTGCGGATGCGAATGGTCTAAAATATCGGGTCATTACAGGGACGAACTGCGGTGGTGTAGTTCGAGAATTCGCAACTCAGTGGCTGAGTTGTGGCAGGGTTTTGAGCGTAGAGTTAGGTTAGTCGGTAGCGGGTGTCGCGAGTTTATGTGTGTAAGCGTCTGACTATATAATTTCTAGTAGAAACCTTGGGGGCAGCACGCAGGCAGGGTTTTGCCAAAGCTGGGTAAATCTGTGTTGTTCTATTTCTGTTTTTATTATTCTGCTATTATCTGTGCTGCTAGTATTCTGCTATATCTGTGTTGAAATTATTTTATATACTTCCGCATTAAATTTTTATAATTGATAGTATCAACCTATTCACCCCTCCTCTAGGTTGAAATCGATCCTGCAAGTGGTATCAGAGCTAGGAACAAAAGCCATTTTTGTTTTAAAAATTTTCAAAAACCAATTTTTGTTTTCCAACTTTGAATTTTTAAAATGGCTTCTTTTAATAATGCTTTTGCTGAGGGTCAGTCCATAGTTAGACCACCAATGTTCAATGGTGTATATGCTTACTGGAAAATTAGATTGAATTTTTTTCTGAAAACCATTGATGCTTAGAATATTGTTGAGACAGGTTATTGAACGCCAACTATAGTTGTAGGTAATCAGGAAATAGATAAACCGATGGATCAATGGACAGATCTAGAAAATAGACTACAGAATGCTAATGCTAAAGCTATGAATTCTATTATTTGTTAATTGGATAAAATTGAATTTAATCGTGTCTCACATTGTCTAACTACGTAGGAAATATGGCACACACTTGAACTGACTCATGAAGGAACATCTCAAGTCAAGGAATCTCGCCTTGCCATGCTTAGTAGCGAATACGAGAATTTCACAATGGCCAAGGAAGAAAATGTCAAAGAGATGTATGAACGACTTTCAAATATCATATACAAATCAAAAGCTCTTGGAAAATCATACACAAAGTTGGAAATAGTCCGAAAAATCCTCAGAGTCCTTCCACGAAATTTTGAGGCCAAAGTTACAGCCATTCAAGAATCAAAAGATTTGAAACAAATCAAAGTTGAAGAACTCATCGAAAATCTCACCACTTATGAGCTAGAAATGAAATTCAAGGAAGAGCGTGAAAGAGCAGATACTCGAAAGAAATCAATAGCTCTTATAGGAACAATGGAAAGTGATGATGATGATGATGATGGAGCAGCAGAACTGGCGCTGATAATAAAAAAATTCAAAAGGTGGAATCGCAGATACGGAAATCCAGCTCTAAATCAAAAATTGAAAAGAAGAATAGTCAAAGCACTAGACAACCCAGAAGAGCAGGAGATCAACTGCCACAATTGCAATAAACCTGGTCACATCAAGCCCAATTATCCTCAAAATCGACTAGGCCAAGAAAAGAAATAAAAAAGAAGAAGTTTTGCAGCCACGTGGAATACAAGTGATGATGACAATAAAAGTACTAGCAGTGAGAGTGAAAAAGTAGATCTATGCCTTCAAGGTGATATAACTGATAGCGATGATGACGAGCCAAGCGAGGTATCAAAACTTACTCACTCAGAATTACTTATATATTTCCACGAAGTAAATGGCTGTTTTGAAAGACTTAGGGAGAAATATGCTAAAATTGAATCACAAAGAGACACTTTGATAGATTTAAATAAACAACTTGATCAATTGGTTAAAAACTATCAAAGCAAGAGCCCTAAGTGTGATAAGTGTCCATCACTTGGAGAAGAAATTAAAAAAATCAGAAATCACAATTAAATCACTTGAAAATGAGATTCTGATTTTGAAGGAAAATGAAAATACTATGAGAGAAAACTCAATTAAAAAGTGCACACAATTATTGAAGGAAAATAAATCTCTCAAAACACAAGTCCAACATTGTCTACAACTTTAGGAAAATTTTCCAAAGGAGAAAGAACGTTAAATATGCTGTTAGGGAAACAAACCGTCAATCCTGTTAGACAAGGACTTGGGTATAATCACTCTGAACGTATTAGAGGTGAAATTAAACAAGTCAATTCCATGTGTAGAAAATTTGGACACAATCAAAATAATTGTTGGTATAGACCCAAACACGTGAAAACTATTCCAATTTGGGTTCCAAAAGGCACGAATATAAATCCCTTAAAGTTAAACAAATCTGGGTGCCAAATGGAACAAATATAAATAGTTTTGGGTCTCCACAAACATATTTTTCCAAATCATTTGCCACTAACAACCGTGGACCTATAAAAACAAATAGGTCACAAAAATCTTTTCTCGTGTAGATGTGGTGGTAGGCCAAGGAACAACAACAGTGTTATCTGGATTCTGGCTGTTCCAGGCACACAACGAGCGACAAATCAATGTTCCTTAGCCTAGTATAAAGGTGGCAGAATCAGAATGGGCTACAACGAAAAATTATTGGAAAGGTAAAATAGGTAACGGTATATTTATCTTGAACGTTTATTAAAAATGATAATCTGCACCATAATCTGATTTAATTCAACCAGTTATAGTGAATGTTGATTATGATTCTGACTTATGAAAATTGATGGCCAATTACATTTTTAAGCCGAGAATACAATAAGTATTTCTAGAGACTTTGAATTCGTTTATATAGAATTGTTTGGAATAATAATACTGTTTTATTGATTGATGATAATACATTTGGTTATTTTACTACTGACTCTATATTCACGGTTTTGTTTATTGGCACAGCTACAATTCAAATTCAAAAGAATTTCATTTAAAAACTGTAAAAATGATTTCAAGGTATGTGTTGCACACATCATAGTCTGGTCTATAACGATAATTTTGAGTCAAAGGAAAATTCGGATGCAGACTACACTGGTAATCTAGTTGATAGAAAAATTACTAGTGGAACGTGATTTATGTTGAGACATTTATTAGTTGCATCATTTTCAAAGAAAAAATCTGCATATTTTTCATTTCAAATAATTTTCAATTAGCAGACATTTTCTTTATAAAACCCCTTCAGAAAATTATTGACCTTGTTTCAGATTAGTCATTTTAGGAAATTTGATTTTATAATTATTTTTGAATTTGATTTTAAATGACTACATTAACTAATCTGACTCCCTACTGATTATCGAAAAGATAAATAGTGATTGAAAAAGTGATGAGTGTTGATATTAATCATATATTATAACTTGAGACAGTATAATTAGTAAATTTCTTTAGAAATTTAAACAAGAGTTATAAAAACTTTTTGTTGGTAAAAATTCCATGACCATCTCAAATTCTATCATATTTCTATCGACCATCACTCATCAAAATCCAATATAGTATGTCAATATGTGGTATTTTAAATGGGAAATTATTTGTTTTTCATTTCATTATATTTTTAACAAATAAAAACATCCAAAGTATTCACTCTCATTTAAAAGTCCTAACGGTTATGCATGGTTAGTAGATATTCAAATTCCTGATATAAATATACCACAAATAGACACAACTATATGGTTTTATATGATGACATTATCCCTATCATTCTAAAGTGGAATATGCAACAAACAGAGTATTTATGATTTTTGTTTGATTTTTTATTGAAATTTAATATTTATACTCGATTGGGTATTAATGTTGTATTAATGTCTATCACTTTATCTCTATTTTTCTAACACTACTACTCTTTTGCTGATAACAAAAGGGGGAGAGAAAAGTTAAGATTTTGACAAATAAAGGTCAAATATTTTTTCTATTTGATTTGCATATTTTTATTTATTCTCATGCATATATGAAGTGGGAGCTTTATAGTAGAGAGGAGCATTCAAATAGGAGGAGCAAATTGAATGATCAAATATGTGTTTGTTATAATCAAAAGGGAGAGATTGTTGAATATGCTAGTATATGATTTTTGTTTGATGATAATAAACATATATATATTCATTTAAATGTATTTGTTAATGTACTATTTTATTTTTCACATAATTAAATAAATGTTTGCTGAATGAAATAAATGACACAGAATTTAAATTCAAACAGATATTTATTTAAACAAATATTTTATTACAATTTTGAATAGTACAAAGTTGAGCTCTCACTATATATACACAATTTCAATTACAATACAAATTCGATTACATAACAATTTTCAATTTACAATTGCACCTCACTACATATCACTCATTCACTTGTATTTGTTTTCAACTCTATTCCAGATTGAATCCAGCATCTGAGTTATCTGCAAAATAAACACTGATGCGGTAAAATTGAAAAAGAAATATTTTTGCAGTGTAAAATAAAATGTATTTTGAAAATATTATTTGCCTCAGTTATTTGGGTTGTTCGTCATCATTTAATTTTGAATTCATCATACACGAACAACTTGTGACATGCACCGTGTATCACTGTACATGCCACAAGGCCGTGCACACCGATATACACTTGATAAAATTACAGGGACAAGTGATCACAAGGTCAAACCCAATTAAAAGTCGGGTTCACCTCAAGTGCAATACAAATAAAGTCACGATACGAGCACAAGGTCAAACCCGAGCTATAAGCTGGATTCAACACTAGTGCAAGTTCAATAAAATGGTCAAGAGAAACAAGACCAGACCCAAATCAACATGAAGCACATGTCAACAGTCAATGGTGAATCAATGGCCAATATGAACACAAATGCAATAAAATGGTCGGGAGCAACCCAGACTCGAGCACACATGAAGTTCAAAGTCCAACCCGACCAAATTGAAACAGCTACCAAATTCTACAAGGCCAAATGAAGATAACAACAATGCAGTTCACATATGTATATAGTGACATGCACAAGTGAAGATATTATGTGCACCAGAACTGGACAGTCCAACTACTAGCATTCTATCAAAGACCAAGAACAAAAATGAAACAGAAGGTGGCAACATGCATATGATACAAGACTGCAAACAAGTCTTGAAATCAGACTTAAGAAAATCACAATGACCAAAGGCAGTAGACAGTGCAATGCAGACTACAACAACTTAACCAAACTCAAAGTATGCCAGACCTCATATATACTATCAACATGAACCGACGCGCAAATCAGACTCAAGTACACATATGTACAAAAGACCATAACAAGTTGTCAATGTCAACACAAATGCTCCAAACCAGACTCAAGGAAATGAACAAAGACTGTATGCAAACTGCCTCGAAGCAATTGACTATGATCAATATACAT
Organism: Allium fistulosum; assembly: GCA_030737815.1. Classification (NCBI taxonomy): domain Eukaryota; kingdom Viridiplantae; phylum Streptophyta; class Magnoliopsida; order Asparagales; family Amaryllidaceae; genus Allium; species Allium fistulosum. The sequence goes on along the minus strand of CM060902.1, from coordinate 1,329,497,934 downwards.
GAAGACAAATGCAAATACAATGCATCAGTGCACATGAGCAACCTAAAGCAACAACTCAAGTCAGTGCACATCAACCCAATGCAAACAAGACATGAGTTCAAATACAATGCAACATGAAGACACTACATGTACAATAGTGGACAGAGATCAATGCAACTCATCACAATATCATATATACAAATGTACTACAACTACCAGATAAACAAAACTGAAGTGCAGCAAGCACTCGGGTTAACAGAGGTGGCTTAAATATCATTATATAAACAAATTCCAAAATATACTTAAGGTAGAGGCCAAAATCGAAACCGTGGGACGGTTCGAACAAAATTACCATGAAACAACAGTTATAAAAATAAGGTACAAGTCGAGTATGCTACAGGCAAGAACAATCATGCCGAAGTCAACAAGCACAAAGAAAGGAACCAAAGTCAAGTTTAAATGCCAGAAAATCGAAACCGTGGTGAGAACGGAAAACATTGTCAAAGCAATTCAAAGCCGTGATATTCAAGGAAGAAAATATACGAATTGAAAAAGTCAGAGAACATCAACAACATTCAAGTTAAATCGAACGGCTGAACTTAAGTAACCGACGAATTCAAACCAGATGTATACGTACGAAGAAATAGGAATTCGAATCCTATATAACCCATATCATCATCGGCTTTTGAAAGCATTCGAGTTCAAGAAAAACGGACGAACAATAAATCATTAACACTCGAATCAAGTCGAGTATAAGCAAATTAGAAAAGTAAAATCACATACCATTCTCAACAATCAAACACTAAATTGAAGCAGCCGTGAATCAACTAATTGATCGAAGAAAGGAATCGAAGCATCAGCAATCAAATCGATCGAAGAAGGGCCGACAATTTTTTAGTGATAATTTTAATTTGGGCCGGTTTCTTTTATTTTATTATTTGGGCTTTAAAATTAGGGTTTTGTTTTTAAATTGTTGTTTTAATGTGTATTTCTTTTTAACCTATTGTAAAGTCTAGTCGTGTGACTATGGGACGAACTGCGGTGGTGTAGTTCGAGAATTCGCAACTCAGTGGCTGAGTTGTGGTAGGGTTTTGAGCGTAGAGTTAGGTTAGTCGGTAGCGGGTGTCGCGAGTTTACGTGTGTAAGCGTTTGACTACTTAATTTCTAGTAGAAACCTTGGGGGCAGCATGTAGGCAGGGTTTTGCCGAAGCTGGGTAAATCTGTGTTGTTCTATTTCTGTTTTTATTATTCTGCTATTATCTGTGCTGCCAGTATTCTACTATATCTGTGTAGAAATTATTTTATATACTTCCGCATTAAATTTTTATAATTGATCGTATCACCCTATTCACCCCCCTCTAGGGTGAAATCGATCCTACAAGCAGAGAGTGTGTGTGTGTATGTATTTATATGTATGCATGTGTATATGTGATATCACTCATATTAAATTCATTATTGTTTGACATTATTCCCTTAATCATAACCATAGATGCCAATGGTTATTTACACACATTTGACATTTATATATTTATATGTATTAGGTTAGTTTACAATATTTATTTACCATTTTCACAATGTTTGCATTATGAATGGAAATCAAATAAATTAACATTTAAATTATTATTAAAATTTTACCTTAATTACATGTGCATAATATATATAAATTCAAATCTTAATAGAAATATATATATATATGATTTTTTATGAAAAAATTAGTTAAATTAAAATTAAAACAAAACTTTTTCATTAACAGTCACCAAATATGATATTATGTAAACAAATTGTTCATCCAAACAAATAAAAAGATCTAATACAAATTCATAAAAATAATTTATTTTGAAATTTCCCTTTTAACCCGTTGCCTTTACACGTTAATCTAACAATATATATATATATATGCATATAAGTTACTATGCATTTAATACCGTAAAATATATGTGCATATAGTGCTAGTTATCATATATAGATACATAAATACATACATACATGTAGCTATAAATCCCAGTAATTGTGTGTGTATCATACATACATACATACGTACATACGTACATATATATATATATATATATATATATATATATCCAATATCATGTTGTCATGTTCCTATAACATTAAACTCATATAAATGTTTATTATATTGACACTCATATTCAAAAATTAAGTATATTAACAAAAACAATTTTCAAATCAAATTAAAATTGGTTTAATTTGCAAACTGGATCGTTGAACCGGTACATTCCTTAAGTGTAAGGCCCAAATAGTTTTGTGCCTTAGGTTGATTCAGATATGAATTGAATTAAATTAGGATTCATATTTATAAAGTTATAAATATAAATTTAAAATTATTTGAATTTAAATTACAATTAAACGATTAACATTATAATAATTAAATTCAAATTGTTTAAATTTATAATTCAAATTTAAAAGATAAAACAATTCAATTACAAATTATTATAATTAAATTATAACAAATTCAAAATGAATTTGAATCAAAAGAAATAAACTATAATATCGTAAGGGCAATTTCTAAATTGCTTGAAAAAGTTATAAAAGTTATCCCTAATTAATTAAAATAAATAATTTTATTGAGTTAAAATTATATTAAATATTATGAAAAATAAACCCATTGTGATATAAGGGATGTGACCCCGTCTCACCTTGGATATTTTATCTTGCGATAGACATTTTTTATAAAATAATTAAACTAGCGCTTAATAATAACACTATGCGAAGATTAGGGAGAGACATTACCTCTGATGGAGTTTCTACTCTCCAATATGTTGATGGCACCCACTTATTTTGCTCCCATCTACCTCACCATATTGCGTCACTTAAGCTTATTTTATATAAGTTTTAATTACTCTTCGGCCTTCAAATTAACTTTCATAAAAGCTCTATATCAGTCATCAACGACACTTCAAATAACACAAGTGGGGTGGCTAATACATTAAATTGTAAAACCAAGGAGTACCTGTTATCCCGCCTTTTGGCAAGGCCAGGACACTAAGGAGTTGGACTCCAAAAGTCGTTTGTCATGGATATCGTTGAATTTTGACCAAGTCTGGATCAAGCCCCAATCGATGGGACATGATCGGGAAAAATAAAGCAAACCAACGCTCCAAGTTTCAAATCGATCCGAGTTCATATGCTCAAGTTATGATGGATGCAAGGCGAAGGGAAGAGCACATTTTCGTATCCATCAATAAGCAGCAGTTCGTATCGATGGATTTCGTATCCATCGGTGGTCCTCGTTTTCGCATCCATCGATCTCATATCGACCAGAATGATTAAGTCCACACAGTGGTGAGCTTCGTATCCATCATCCAATGTCTATTTCGTATCCATTGGTCAGTGCCCGCTTCGTATCCATTAGTCAGTGCATGCTTCGTATCCATCAGCCAGTGTTTGCCTCGTATCCCTGGATGAAGTCTTATTCGAATCCATCAGGTCAACCAGCTTGGATAACGTGTCATCTCTCTAAGGAAACGAGGTGAAATACATGGAGTCGAAGCAGTCAACACGGAGCAAATATCGGATCGAGGCGAAGCGCACGCACCACGTCATCCCTTGATGCGAATGCGCCGAGATGTATGGAGTCGACGCGGTCGATTTGGAGTGAAGACCAGATCGAGGCGAAGTGTGCGTTCCACGTCTTCACAGAGGCGCGTGATACCATCGATTCGAAGCCCTCAGCTCAGAGAAATGGATTCGAACCAGACAGCCTAGCGAAGAACATCACCTTGTATCGATGATATCTCTCAATCCCCTGATCCAAATACCATGAAATTTTAACTGAAGGTTGCACACATACCGAGGAACATCTCCACCAATTTTGAGCTCAATTGGAAGTAATCTTGATCGATACGAAATGATTTCGTATCGATCACAGATTGACTTGAAACTCTCTGGAAGTGGTCGAATGGGTCCCCTCACGTGTCAGGCCAAGTCTCCCGGAGTTTGAGCGAAATCCAAGCCTCCTACGCCTATAAATAGAGCCCCAGAATCAACGGAAAAAGGATCTTTTTTCTCTGAAGCGTCCAGACTCTGCCGGATTGAGATTTGCATCCTACTTTTGCTGTTAATTTCGAATTCTAAACTGTAATCCGCTGTTCATTGCTGTAAATGCTTGTAATCATTGAAAGAGAATCAATAAAATCATCAAAACTTCATAGTGGACGTAGGCTATACGCCGAACCACTCTAAACTGCTTGTCTGTGCACTTTACATTCCTGTTTGTTGGAGTTTTTGTTAGATAATCTCTGTTTTACATTTATAATCTTCATTTTATCTCTTCAAACAACTCCCGAAGAGTGTTGTGCCCATTTTTGGTACAAACACTTTGGTGCTTTCACTGAGAAAACCAGCTTTTTCTCCTGCTCGTTGGATCTGCCGTCGATACCGGATTGCACAAATCCAAGAGGAAGATCCAGATATTCAGTCCGGAATCCTTCCATTCTATTCAGATTTGCTCAAAATCTAGGAAAGGACTCCACCACCGACAATGGTCAGCACAAGAACTGGTGCCACCGCTGCAGAGCAAGAAGGCAGAGACAGGCAAAATCCCACACAGCCGCCTTCTTCCAATCAAGACAATGCCACTCATTCAGACTCAACGGGGCTAGTCACCCGACAGGAGTTTCAAGCATTGCTCCAGGAGCTGACCCAAAGCCGTCAGCAGTTGGCAGAACAGTTACGCGCCAATATCGAGCTGACCAACCAGCTAAACCGCCGGGGGCACAGAAGGTCCAGGAGAGATGATGTCTCCAGAGCGTCTACCGAAAGCTCAGCTTCATCTGATTACCACCACCGAACTACCCGTCCTCGACTAGAGGGGAGTCGCGCTCAAGCTGCTGAATATCAGCCCGCCTTAACTGTTGGGCAACTGAGGGTAGGACCGTCGACCAGCTTCCAGACGGGTCCCTCAACGCGAGGAGGTACGGCCCCATAGTACACCACGGATAACCGCGCCACAACCGCCGCAGCAGAGACAAGGGTCGATACCCGAAATCAATCAGAGCCGATCAATCAACAGCGAGGACATACTCCTGAACCTTATGTCCCAGAAGACGTTGAGCCAAGGAGGCGAGATACGGATCGTCGACAGCGCCCGATCCCTACTCGCGCCGTGGAACCCGACCACGCCTTAGCTCATCACGCTCTGAATCTGCCCGTTTCGGATATATCAACCATGATACGTCAAATGATCCGCGAGAGTCAGGGGCTCACTAATGATGACTGGGGGATTTCCCGTAGTCATACCCCTTTCACAGACGAAGTGTTACATGCCGAACCCCCTAGGCGATTCAGAATGCCGACTCTCCCGATGTATGAAGGGAATAGTGACCCCAACCAGCATATTCTGAAGTATGAATGGTCGATGAGCGCTGCAAGGGCCGACGATGCAGTGAAGTGTCGGAGTTTCCCCATCTCTCTGGGAGGAATCGCGACAATGTGGTTTACCCACCTACCACCTAGATCAATTTCTTCGTTCGATCAATTGGCCAAGAAGTTTGTGGAGCAATTCCGGATGCATGTTGCTAGGCCAAAAGACGTCAACACCTTGTCCAGCGTCACTCAAGCTCCTGGAGAAACACTCAGGCGTTACTTGGAGAGGTTCCACGCAGCATGCGTCGAGATCACCAATCCCAACGATAATTCAATCTTAATGGCCCTGACCAAGGGGATTGATCCTGATTCCGAATTCGGAAACTGGCTAGCTGGAAAACCGCCCGCGTCGTTGGACCGTTTTTACTCCAAGGCCGCTCAATTCCTGTGGCAGGAGGATGCAAAACAGTCTAGGAAGCAGGACGATGCGAGGCCCAGCATTGAGGGAATACAGAGCAATGTGGCAGTTAAACAGTCCGGCGAGAGTTCCGGGAAAGTTCAGCTGAATATACAAAACAAGCAAACCCAGCAGAGAGGAAACAATGGCCAGAATAAGAAGAGAGACGAAAACCGAGGTCCACGACGTAGAGCTCAGATGTTTGATAGTTATACACCGCTAAACACGTCATTGGAAAACGTATACTTACAGACTTGCAACACTGTACAGTATAAGAAGCCTGCTCCGAAGCCCTCATTGGAGAGACAGATTCAGACAGGGAAATTCTGTAGGTTCCATGAGAGCTATGGACATAATACCAATGAGTGTCAGCACTTACAGGACCTCATCGAGAAGCTGTTAGAGAGAGGAAGCTAGATCAGTTTGTACGGGCGCCGCAGCCTGGCGGAGCGGGCCCCTCGAATCAAAATCGTTCACAAAATCAGGAAAGAGAGGAGGAACCCGCTCGTGCGGGCGGGAGATTAGTAATCAACACAATAAGTGGTGGTCCCCATCCGGCAGACAGAAGCTGGGGGGAAATGGAGTCGTATGCCAGTTCTATCAGGCATGCGGACTTCGAGTGTTATAGTAATTGCGAGGATGGAACCCCAGCAAAGCAGCAAAAGGTAATGTCCGATGATATCGTGTTCAGGAGCCGAGACGCCGATAAAGTCGAAGCCCCTACAATCGACCCACTAGTCATATCTGCCCAGGTAGGTCCTGCTTGGATGAAGAGGATCCTGGTTGACAGTGGGAGCTCTGTGAACATCTTGCTTAAACGGGCTTACGATCTAATGAAGATGGAGACAAAGGATTTGAAACCCTGTCTATCCAGAATCCATGGTTTCAACGGAAGTGCCACGATACCCATCGGAATAACTGAACTCCCAGTCGAGTTAGGCGTTGGAGAACGCCGGAGGGTCCGAATGTTACAATTTGTTGTGCTAGAAATCGATTCGCCATACAATGCGTTTCTGGGTCGACCAGCTTTAGCCGAGTTCAGGGCGGCGATCGCCCCATGGTGTCTGACTCTGAAATTTCCCACTGATTATGGGATTGGAGTTGTTCAAGGAGATCAGGCCTCAGGGAGGGCCTGTTATGTGGCTGAGCTGCGCGGGGCGCAACGTAAAGAGAAGGGAAAGGGCGTAGAGGAATCTCTCTGCGTCCGTTCTATCGATAATTGACAATTGATGCCTGGGCCTCGGCCCGGGCACCACGACCAATTCCTGAAAGACCTGGACCCCAGGGACAACGAGGATAAAGACGAATCAACGGAGAGTCAAGCTTCTCCAGCCGAACTGACTGTGGACGTCCCAATCAGTTAGGATGATGATTCAAAGATGTTGAAAGTTGAGTCCCAACTAAACAAGCAGACACAGCAGGAGTTGGTCGAATTTCTTCGGGCGAATCTCGACGTCTTCGCCTAGACACACTCTGACATGTGCGGGATCTCGCCGAGCATTGCAAGTCACTCCCTGAATATAGATCCGCGACATGTCCCAGTGAAGCAGAAAAGGCGCGGTATGGATCCAGAGAGATCTGCCGCCCTTAAGGAGGAAGTTGATAAACTACAATCGAATGGGTTCATTCGAGATGCCTTGTATCCAGAATGGGTGTCCAACCCCGTACTAGTTCGGAAACCAAACGGGAAGTGGAGAACCTATGTTGATTACTCTGACCTAAACAAGGCCTGTCCGAAATATAGCTTCCCACTTCCACGAATCGATCAACTCGTAGATTCGACGGCCGGACACGAACTACTATCCTTTATGGACGCTTACTCCGGCTACAATCAGATACCCATGCATTTACCTGATCAGGAACATACCAGCTTCGTGACCGACCTGGGACTCTATTGTTACAAAGTCATGCCGTTTGGTCTAAAGAACGCTGGAGCAACATACCAACGCTTGGTCAACCGAATGTTCGCTGATCAGATTGGGAAGACCATGGAGGTCTACGTGGATGACATGCTGGTGAAGTCCCGATTCTCCACCGATCACGTCAGAGATTTGAATTCAATGTTCAGCATCCTCCGGGAGTACGGAATGAAGCTCAACCCACTCAAATGTCACTTTGGCGTTGCATCCGGAAAATTCCTTGGGTTCATTGTCAACGCTCGAGGAATAGAGGCGAATCCTGAGAAGATCCGGGCTATTAGAAATTTGCAAACCCCTAGAACTATAAAACAAGTCCAGAGTCTTAACGGGAAGGTCGCAGCATTGAGCAGATTCATTTCAAAGTCCACCGATAAATGCATTCCTTTCTTCGACCTGATCCGGAAGGGCAAACGAAACTTTGAATGGACCACGGAGTGTGAAGGCGCGTTCCGATCATTAGTTCAACATCTCTCCACACCTCCGATCTTGTCAAAACCGGTTGACCACGAGCAACTATATCTCTACCTGGTAGTATCAGAACATGCGATCAGTGCTGCTCTAGTCCGGGAAGAAGACAAAGTGCAAAACCCGGTCTACTATGTTAGTAAGCGACTAACAGGAGCTGAAAGAAATTATCCGAGGCTGGAGAAACTGGCTTATTGTTTGGTCATTGCCTCAAGGAAGCTTCGTCCTTACTTCCAAGCTCATCCGCTTACTGTGTACACCGACCAGCCGTTACGACAGGTCCTTACGCGGCCTGAGACGTCCGGTAGGTTACTCAAGTGGAACATTGAGCTAAGTCAATTTGATATCGCATACGCTCCGCGGAGGGCCATTCAAGGACAAGTCCTGGCTGATTTCATAGCCAAATTCACCGTTCCAGAAGACTTACCCGAGACCAGTGAATCCCCCGAATACATCTGGAAGCTGTATACTGATGGTGCGTCAAATGACCGGTGTTCGGGCGCTGGGGTTGTACTTGAGACTCCCGAGGGCCGATCCATATGTTATGCCCTTAAATTCGACTTTCGTGCAACTAATAATGAAGCCGAATATGAAGCCCTCCTAACCGGCCTAAGACTTGCCAGAGATTTGAGAATTATCGCTGTAGAAATTTATTGCGATTCGCAGTTAGTGGTATGCCAAGTGCGAGGAGAATACCAGGCAAGAGACCGAAGACTGGCCGCTTACTTGGCACGAGTTCAGGAAATACTAAACCAGTTTGATTATTATGCCATCTATTATGTGCCTCGGGAGCGCAATCAGAAAGCCGATTCATTGGCAAAGTTAGCCAGCACAGGTGAAGCGCAACAAATGGGACTTGTCCCCGTCGAAACTTTGGCCACTCCGAGCATCGATCGGATAGAAATGAACTCTGTATTTGAAACCGCTCCTAGTAGGGAATCTTGGATGACTCCGTATCGGAATTACATTGAGAATGGGGTGCTGCCTGAACCTAGAAATGAGAAGAGACAAATTCAGCGAAAAGCTTCGCGATTCGTCATCCAAAACGGAGTCATGTACAGGAGAGGTTATTCCGTTCCTCTCCTCAGGTGTATTGCCCACGAGGAAATCAAACGAGTGTTACATGACGTGCACGAAGGAGAGTGCGGCGATCATACCGGAGGGCAAGCTCTCGCTAAGAAGATACTCCGATATGGGTACTACTGGCCGACAGTGAACCGAGATGCGGCAAACTATGCCCGGAAGTGCGATAAATGCCAAATACATGCCCGAATTCCGAGAGCTCCGCCAACTGAAATAACCCAAATGGTCAGTCCCTGGCCATTCGCAATGTGGGGCATTGACATCATCGGCGCTTTACCTTTAGCAAAAGGCGGTGCGAAATACGCCATCGTCGCCGTTGATTACTTCACAAAGTGGCCTGAGGCCGAAGCCCTTGCAACCATTACGACAAAGAAAGTGATAAATTTCGTGGTTCGCAACATCATTTGTCGATTTGGACTCCCGCATACTATCATCACTGATAACGGAGCCCAATTCGAGAGTGCGGAATTCAAGGACTTCTGTCAACGGTTTCATATCCGCAAAAAGTTCTCGGCTGTCGCACACCCCCAAGCGAATGGACAGGTTGAAGCTGTCAACAAAGTTATAAAATCGATCCTGAAGAAACGATTGGAGAAGGCTGGGGGCAAGTGGGTCGATGAACTTCCTATGGCATTATGGGCCTATCGAACGACCCACAAAACCGCGACCGGACACACTCCGTTTTCCCTATCTTATGGCTCAGAGGCCGTTATTCCGGTCGAGACAGAAGTGCTCTCTCATCGCGTGACTTATTATGATCCAAAAACAAATGCTACACTCCTAGCCGAGTCTTTGGATCTATTGGATGAGAAACGGGAGGAGGCTAATTTGAGAGCAGCCGCACATCGAAGCTGGGTCGCCCGATTGTACAACACCAGAGTTCGACCTCGAACCTTTGAACTCGGCGACCTCGTGCTCAAGAGAATCTACCCAGTTCCTTCACACATGAAACCGAACTGGGGAGGACCGTATGTAATTACACGAAAGCTCGGAGATGGTACATTCAAGCTGTCGACTGTTGACGGTCTCGATTTACCAAGGGCTTGGAACAGCGAAAGCCTCCGCCGCTACTACATATGACAGGCTTTATTTATTTCATTCTATTTAGCAATTTGTTTCTGCATTTCGAAATTTGAATTTTGTAATAAGGCAACTGACTTTGCCGCATTTTCTTATTTCAGCAATAAAATGCCACTTCTTCGAGCCAGAGCTGTGATTCATTATGTACGATATACAACATCACGACGCACGAAGAGCTGAATCCCATCATGCAATGGGACTTATTCAAATAGAGAGTGGCTGTGATACAACCGGCCACTCACTAGGTGAAACCCGAGCTCGGGGACAAGCCATGACACCGATATTAGTAGGGTTGACACACGACAATCCTACAATTAACTCCACATTCCCAGAGTGCGAAGTGGAGTATAAACATTCAACTCCGCATTCCCAGAGTACGAAGCGGAGTATAAACATTCAACTCCACATTCCCAGAGTGCGAAGCGGAGTATAAACATTCAACTCCATATTCCCAGAGTGCGAAATGGAGTATAAACATTCAACTCCATATTCCCAGAGTGCGAAGTGGAGTATAAACATTCAACTCCGCATTCCCAGAGTGCGAAGCGGAGTATAAACATTCAACTCCACATTCCCAGAGTGCGAAGTGGAGTATAAACATTCAACTCCATATTCCCAGATTGCGAAATGGAGTATAAACATTCAACTCCATATTCCCAGAGTGCGAAATGGAGTATAAACATTCAACTCCGCATTCCCAGAGTGCGAAGCGGAGTATAAACAGTCAACTCCATATTCCCAGAGTGCGAAGCGGAGTATAAACATTTAACTCCACATTCCCAGAGTGCGAAGTGGAGTATAAACATTTAACTCCACATTCCCAGAATGCGAAGCGGAGTATAAACATTCAACTCCATGTTCCCAGAGTGCGAAATGGAGTATAAACATTCAACTCCGCATTCCCAGAGTGTGGTGCAGAGTATAAACGGTCAACTCCATGTTCCCAAAGTGCGAACAACCGCTTACGAGATGACGCCTATCCCCGGAGTGTGGATGGAACGATTCATAAGAGAACAAGCGTAGTTCGACCACTCGGTCCTCGCTTGGTGCCATCACAAGCTGATCATCACAACTTGACCCCGGAACTGGGGGCAGAGGCGAATGTTAGTCATTACCCGAAACTATGCGATGCTCAGCTCCGATACGATCCCCGATCATAACTCAAGTCCGAGATTTCCATACTTAACAAGTAAAATGAGCTATTCTTGAAGCAATCAGATAATGCAAGTACACTGGACCAAAGTCCGAACACTGCAATATTCAAGTATAGAAAGGAACACAAGCTGAAGCCAGAAAACAAAATTTTATTCCAACTAACTCAAGAACAATGGTTCATACATGAGTTTTTTCCAAAATATTCCTACTAGCAGGGGCCGAACCTGCATCTAAACACGACCTACAAAAGGGAAAAAGCAGAAAAAATAATAAAAGTCCCTAACTGCCTATGAAAAGAGTGTCTAATCCTTCTGTTTCATCAGCTTCTTCTTCCTCGAGGAGCTACTGGAGCCACCAGTACCCTTTCGCTTGGAGCCTTTCTCCTTAGGCAAGCTCCCTTCGGGTGGAGGCATAATGTCAACATCCTTGTCTGAGCTGGACTCTATAGGGATACTTCCCGAAGGAGGAGTGGGAGGAACAGACTCGGCAGCTGGAGGAGGGGCTGGCATATTAGTATCAGTAAGTGTGCCCCCAGGAGACACAGACATAAGAGGAGTAGGGCACTGTGCTGCTGCTCCGCCATCTACTTCACCACTGTGCGCCGCGGCCGCCATCTCGGCATTAATCTCGGCCAACATCGCCGCTTCTCGCCGTGCCCTGGCCTCGCTAGGGGCCGTAGTAGTCTGGGACAAGGTGTCGGAAGTAGCCGTGAATCCACCCAAGCCAAATGGCAAGTCCGCAAAAGGATCACTTTGACGGCCAAGGAGCTCGTTTATCATCTGCTCGTCGAAAGAAAGTGAGCTCCCCTGCGTCACTCCAACTGGTGCCATTGCCGCGACGGAGGTCGCCTCAGAGATGATGGCTCCTGGTGCTTGACCTGATTCTTGGATGGTAAGAGGCGCGGCTGGTGCAACTCCTGTCACTAATCAAAGGAAAAGACATGTCATTAGCAACATTTCAACACGGGTTCTTCAATCCAAATATACTAGAAGTTAGTTCAAAGTACCTTCCTCGGTTTGGCTCGAGGTCGTCTGAACTACTTCAGAAGGATGTTCCTTAATAGGAGATAAATGCGGCTGATCTGGGTCATACGCCGGGATAGGCTGGGGGTAGATCATCGGGGTTGGCTCAGACTGAGATGACACGACTATCTCAGAACTCGTAACATGGTGTTCTGCACCAGAGCTCTCTCCGACTTCCTGGATCTGGGCACCAAGCCTCACCTTGTCGTGGGAAATCATGGAGTCATGGAGAACCTTCTTTTCGTCATCATTAAGGATGCGGTTCTCCAGCTCGAACTCGTCAAGGGCTTCATCAGGGTGCCCAGATCTCTCCTCATCAACCAGTAGGTTCCAGGCGTTATAGAGATGTGTAGGGTAATCGTCAAGCCATGTCAAGTCTCGGTGCCTTAGCACATTGGCGTTATAAGTGACGAGTAGCTCCTCCACCTCGGCCTCAATCCTGGCCTCCGCCTGCCGTACCTTCTCGTCAACCCCAGCCTCAGCTTCATGGGCTTGTTGTATAGCTGCTTCCTTCTCCTTTCGGAGTATCATTGCCTGGTCACAGGCCTCCTGCGCAGAGACATTAGCTGCGTCCTTTTCCTTCGCCATCTCTGAAAACTTTGATTTCAGCTCATTAAGCTCCTTCAGAGCGGCATCCCTCTCGGCGGTAATGGAAGTGTTCCTGTGACCCATGTCCTCGATGGCAGTATAATGCTCTTGCTTCATCCTGGCCATGACAGCGTTCACTTCATCAACTTTCTTTAAAGCCTCCATTTCAGACTTACGGGAAGACTCAACCTCCGAGTTGAGCGCTTTTATGACTTGGTCGTTGCGACCCAGCTCCTTCTCGAGCTTCTCAATGGTGACGCCCCGCTCGAATGCCACTTTAGACGCCTTCCTCGTGGCCCGTCCCCACTCCCTGTACTGGAAAAAGATGTCCGCAACATAATCATGGATAGTGGTTTCCGCGGTTGGCGGAATTCTCTTCAGGTGCGGAGGGAAGACATACCCATCAAAACAGATGTCAGGAAATTCCTTCCTCATCTGTGCCAATTTAAGCGCTCCTTCACTAGACGCCTCGGTCGGGACCGGCACAGTAGCCGAAGAGGTGGCTATTTCAGTCCTGCGCGGAGGATCGGACCTCAAAGCTTGAGAAGGCGGCCTAGGCCGTGAAGTTTCGGGAGGACGAGTAACTGCGGCCGTAGGAGGTGCAGAGGTCCTGGGGGGAGGAGAGCGAGATCGGGATCGGCGAACATATCCCCTATCTCTGTCAGACTTCTCCTGACCAGAGTGTCCCGTGTCATAATCCCTCTAGCCCTCTCTCCTGCGTGGCTCATGATAACGGCGCTTATTACGCAAACTACCAAGCACAGAACCTTGCCCAGACATCGTACCTGAAAAGAAAACCACAAAGAATCAGTAACCGTTTGCGATGTGTTGTTTATGGTTAGGAAAGTGTGTTGTGCCGTGAAGAGTGTGTGAATGTGTAACCCCCCGGACCAACCAGAAGTGTCAATCGCACTGGCAAGCTCAGACTCGCTAACATCGACGATATGTCGCGGTCCACCCGACCCAACATCGTGTTGCTCCGGCTCGATGTCCGGGATTGGAGGGTCAGCAGGCCCTTCGAGTTGATCTTCAGCTTGCAGGGAGGATGCCTCCGTAATCTTAACTCCTGGCAAAGGACGGTGCAAAACCACAGACTTCCGCCTCCCAGACTTAGGCTGTTTCGAGGCCACTGCTTTGCCTTTCCTCTTTGCATCGGACTCCGGGGTTGCATTAGCAGGTCCGACCAACGGTTCCTCGTCAGTATGAGTTTTCTCAGAATCGGGTTCCTCGATTATCACAACCCTGGGCTTCATCCGCTTGACCTTTTTCCTGGAGACGGTCTTTAATGCACCATCGAGTCTTATGCTCTGCCTCCGGCCGATCAGCCCAAGGACTCTGAGATTCCGATCTGTCAATAACAGTTCAATATTCCTTTCTTCGCTAGGAATCTCTTGGAGGACCCGAACTATCTCTTTATAGTAGCCACCCTCAGGTCGCTGGATGATAGCTGAAAGAAAAGGAGAAGAAGACGTAAGTTTAATTTCACTCCGAAAATTGCCCTGTCAATTACTTGGAAAAAAAAGACAATACTCACGTCAGAACAGCCATCTTCTGGCAAACCCCGGAGGACATCGGACATAGAACCACTCCGACTTAAAGTAGCTTAGCCTAGTCCACGACCCCGCGACAACTTGGAAGTTCCTTACAGACTCCAAGAACGTGTAAGATGGGCTGTCAGTCCGACTCTTGAAATTAAACAAGTATCTTATGTCGGTCATACGGGGAGGACGATGGAGGTACTCCATGAATACAACGAACAAGCTGTTGAGTGAGGCATATCCGTTTGGATGCAATTGAGACGGAGCGATGTCCAAATAAGCCAACACTTCTCTTATATAGTCATTGAACGGAGGAAGTGTGCCGGCTGCGCACGCATGCCGATTAAAAGCAGTATACCCCTCCGGGGGATTATGTGGCCTGTCATCCGGTCCAGGCAACAATACCTCATCCAAAGATAAGCCATGCCTTAAGCATATTCTCCCTAGCATGTCTTCAGAAATATTGGACGGGACAGAATCAGGTGGACTGTTAATGAAGGACGCATCGGGCAACTCGTCCGGAGCTGGACCAATAGCTTCGGTCTCGATGACCAGAATCTCAATTCTGGGAAGGATAGGGTTCTGAGTTTCTTGCTGCTGCGAGCTTGACGGTTCCATCACTAGCTAACTCACGAGAAACCATCATTAGATGACAAAAAGCCCGTGCATTCCCTAGTGTAAAGTGCATGAATGTGTTGTGTAGTGCAAGTGTTGCGCGTGACTCGAGCAAATTCTGCAGAGTTAAAGAAAACGTGCAAGCGACTAAAATTCTGGAAGTCAGACGGGCGTGACCGTCATCGCTGACCGTCACGGCCACGCTGTTCAGGTGATAGCGATCGATTCAAGATTAAAGAGTTTGTTGTACTTTTCTGTTAAATGGCAGTTCCATCGACGAGCTTCGAGAGGTAGTCAAATATGCAATTTAATTATCGAGTCCAGATATGCAAGGATGAAGCTCATCGGAGTGGTGCTGGAGAATGTCAAAATTTCGCATCCATAATGGGAAGTTCGAATCGATTAAAAAAGGCTAGTTCGAATCCATCGTGATACCGGTTCGAATCGATACCCGTGAGCAGGCTTCGAATCGATCGTCAGGAGTCAAGTTCGAATCCATCAAAGATCAGAGTACTTCGCATCGATGATGTCTGGTTCGTATCGATCAGAAAAGGCTTTAGCTAAACATCGATCGTGAAGGCAAGGTTCGTATCGATCTGAAACTAAGATACATTTTTTAGTTTTTCATATTGATCGTTTCGTGTCGATACGATCCGCCATCACATCCATCGATGCGAACTAGATCTCCCCCATTGACGTATCCCAGGAATCGATACTGGATCTGAGAAAAGATATCTCTGTCTTTGTCGATTCGAACACGGCCTCTAGATCGATTCGCTTGTGCCTTCTCCACTCTTTCTTCCCCAATCTACCAGAGCGCCGCCATGGCCATCTGGACTTCGAACCAGATCTGGTTTTATCAACTGCCTGAGTGGTTGATTGACGAAGAAAGAGCGGATCGAAGGTAGTTTCGTCATTTAGATTCGTGGTGGATTACCTAGTTTAAGATTGATATTTCAAGATCTGGTGGATTGAGGCTGATAGAGTCGAAAGTACAGAGCTGTTATCTCTTTCTAGATTCGTGAATCGATACGAAAATGCAGAAGGCAACAGTAAAAGTAAAAGGTAAAAAAAAGTGAAATCGAGCCAAGTCCCCGGTATTTATATGAGGCCTGGAGGCGAACTGGGTCGATTCACCTCCCAGTCAACATGACCGGTCGCAGCCAGTCAAGCAGCGCATCGATGCGAGCATTCGTATCGAGCCCACTAGCCTTTATCGGTTCGAAGCGCACAGGGAGGCCACGTGAATACGATGGGTAGATGCACACGCTCTCCTCGCATCCATCAAGCTGTGCATTCATAGAGGCGAAATGTTCACCAGACACCATCGTTTCGAAACATCCAAATTATGAGCCATCGATTCGAAACAGAGCAGACCTGTTAATACGAGCGTCCATTTCGTATCCATCAGAATCTACCGATACGAGCGTCCATTTCGTATCCATCAGAATCTACCGATACGAGCATCCATTTCGTATCCACCAGATATCACCAATTCGAATCAGAATTCACCGCGATTTGTGACCATCGATACGAATGATCATTTTCGTATCCATCAAGTCAACCCACATCGATACAAGAGAATGGCTAAAGGGTACGACTTCCAAAGTTATTCAAAGAAGACCTGCAGCTTTTCAAAGCACGTCATGTTTTCACAAGACGTACTTTGGGGGGCAAATGTTATCCCGCCTTTTGGCAAGGCCAGGACACCAAGGAGTTGGACTCCAAAAGTCGTTTGTCATGGATATCGTTGAATTTTGACCAAGTCCGGATCAAGCCCCAATCGATGGGACATGATCGGGAAAAATAAAGCAAACCAACGCTCCAAGTTTCAGATCGATCCGAGTTCATATGCTCAAGTTATGATGGATGCAAGGCGAAGGGAAGAGCACATTTTCGTATCCATCAATAAGCAGCAGTTCGTATCGATGGATTTCGTATCCATCGGTGGTCCTCGTTTTCGCATCCATCGATCTCATATCGACCAGAATGATTAAGTCCACACAGTGGTGAGCTTCGTATCCATCATCCAATGTCTATTTCGTATCCATTGGTCAGTGCCCGCTTCGTATCCATTAGTCAGTGCATGCTTCGTATCCATCAGCCAGTGTTTGCCTCGTATCCCTGGATGAAGTCTTATTCGAATCCATCAGGTCAACCAGCTTGGATAACGTGTCATCTCTCGAAGGAAACGAGGCGAAATACATGGAGTCGAAGCAGTCAACACGGAGCAAATATCGGATCGAGGCGAAGCGCACACACCACGTCATACCTTGATGCGAATGCGCCGAGATGTATGGAGTCGACGCGGTCGATTCGGAGTGAAGACCGGATCGAGGCGAAGTGTGCGTTCCACGTCTTCACAGAGGCGCGTGATACCATCGATTCGAAGCCCTCAGCTCAGAGAAATGGATTCGAACCAGACAGCCTAGCGAAGAACATCACCTTGTATCGATGATATCTCTCAATCCCCTGATCCAAATACCATGAAATTTTAACTGAAGGTTGCACACATACCGAGGAACATCTCCACCAATTTTGAGCTCAATTGGAAGTAATCTTGATCGATACGAAATGATTTCGTATCGATTACAGATTGACTTGAAACTCTCTCGAAGTGGTCGAATGGGTCCCCTCACGTGTCAGGCCAAGTCTCCCGGAGTTTGAGCGAAATCCAAGCCTCCTACGCCTATAAATAGAGCCCTAGAATCAACGGAAAAAGGATCTTTTTTCTCTGAAGCGTCCAGACTCTGCCGGATTGAGATTTGCATCCTACTTTTGCTGTCAATTTCGAATTCTAAACTGTAATCCGCTGTTCATTGCTGTAAACGCTTGTAATCATTGAAAGAGAATCAATAAAATCATCAAAACTTCATAGTGGACGTAGGCTATACGCCGAACCACTCTAAACTGCTTGTCTGTGCACTTTACATTCCTGTTTGTTGGAGTTTTTGTTAGATAATCTCTGTTTTACATTTATAATCTTCATTTTATCTCTTCAAACAACTCCCGAAGAGTGTTGTGCCCATTTTTGGTACAAACAGTACCTATTAATTACCTAGGTATGTACGTACATATCAAACAAACTAAACCACAAAAAGAGAATGGAAAACATTCATTGATAAGGTGAAAAAGACCGCCTTCTTGGAAAGCCAACTGCCTTTTATGGGCAGGTAGGTCAGTTCTTATTAATTTCGTTCTAACAATAATTCTGATGTACTACTTATCCTATTACGGTTTCCCTGCTAGGGTGATTAACAAAATTGATAACATCAAAAGGAACTTCTTAGGGAATCGAGGTTCAAAATGCTCCAAATTAAATTGTCTCATTAAATGTAATATATTGTGCAAGCCTAAAATCCAAGGCAGACTAGGCATTACAAACCTAAAGGTCTTTGACATTTTCCTTTTATGTAAATGAATTTGGAAATTTCTAAATAACGATACATCAACATAGAAAGAAATAATTAGTAAATTATGTTTAAATGGTTCTACAAAATATATTTTAACTTAATACACATCAGCTTTCCACCTTTTGGAAAAATATTTCTAACCTGTTCCACATATTTAAACTAGGCCTCTAATTTAATACCCACTCAGGAAATAAAAAATCCTTTTGGAATGATCCGTGGCCTTCCCTTATCACTTGGAAACATGAATTGCCTAAAATTGGCTTGGCATATAACAATAAGACTGATCTCATTATGGAAGTATTTAGACCCTATGCTATATTTAATTGGAATATCTCTTTTAATCAAAATTTAATCAGGAATGTGTTTAGGCAATACCAAAGACTTATTAATATTATTGATATCATTAATATGGACGATCAACATGATCGTTTAACATAACACCGGGATAAAATGAAAAAACACACTTCAAAAAGAATGTTTAGTGTAACATTTCGTTAATTGAGTAACCATAATAATATTTATTCCGGATTTTTAGATGGAATTTATTTGAAAAACAAAGATTTAAAAATTCAAATTTGGAATTTGAATTGTAATTTTGAAATCCAAAAGATGTTTGTAGATTTGCTTTAGTAAAATAAATCATATGTGAGGAATTTCAGAATTATTTTGAAATTAAAACAATTATTTTAAAATTGTTGAAAATTTAAAGGTAATATTATAATATTTTTTTTTATAAAACTAAAATAAAATTTGAATTAAAATGCCTCGGGCGGAATTTTAATCAGTGATAGAATAATGGTCAGATAATATAGTGGTCATAGAGTGGTTAGGGGTATGAGATTATTAAATTAATAAACAAAAGTTTCATTAGACCTCGTGTTTTATTATTATCCTATTAATCGGTATGTTTTAACATATTGGACAGCTTAATCCATAAGTAACCTAATCCCCAATCAATATAAACACATTCATTCTTCCTCCTTCTCTCGACCTATTCCCTAAATCCAAGGATCACGTTGCCATTCTTCATATTCAGCAACTTAAGTGTTCATTCATTAGCAAGAGCAGGTGAGTATACTCCTTCCCTCCTAGCTTACCTTGCTTAAGTTACGGTAAAACTTATGGATCATCAATTTACTATAAATATGTATTGTTAAACACTGTCCACTTCATGCCTTATAAACACAATCAGTGAGAATAATCTATGCTCTACCTCAGTCATTTTTCAAGCAAGAACTTGAAAAGCATCTTCATCCATAGCTATTGAGAATAATTTAATTTGTTATGGTGGTACTTGTTGCTTATATGAATTAAGAGTAATTTTATCATACACCTTTGTATCATTTGCCATCAAAATTTGATTAATATGTACACATAAAATGAACATAGAAACAACTCGAATATGCACGTACATTTTACATTTATAAACTTACATATAGTCACGCATAACTAGAATAAGGCTAATATGTGCCCAAATGTATACACACCACACACACTCCTCTTCAAGACTTCCCTACAACTCAAAATGTAAGATGAATTCGAGCATGCAGCCGAAAGAGAAATTGTAGAGAAAAGTGGGATGAACAAATCAGCTAGCTGTTTCCTTGTTTTTTAAGATTGCGGTGAAAAGAAATGACATTGTCATGTCCCTGTCCAGAACTGGTGCGCTAGGTTTAGAATTGAAGTGTAACACCCCTAATTTTTGATAACATTATTCAGGAGATTTAATTAGATAAATTAAATAGAATAATGTAAACGTAAGTGATAAGGGGATTGAGACTTGAATTAATTAATTAATTAAGACTGTTCCTAATAAACTAATTAATGGGCTTAAGAATGGGTTTTGGTTAATTAACTCACATAAGGGTATATTGGGAATTACCACCCCTAGCTTCCACCCTTATATATAATTCGTTCCTACCTTCTTACTTCCCATTCACGTCATTTCAAAATGCAAACAAAATTATAGAGAACGGCCGATCATTAAGAGGAAGAGAAAATTCAAATTAAAGCTAGAGATTCAAGCTTAGGGGAAATCAATCTCAGTCCAATCTCCTTATCAAGAGTAAGGTGAATAATAATTCCATCTCTATTTTGGTTTTAAATTATATATTTTCGGATTTAAAGGATAAATTCGTTTTTATGATATATTGGATAATGACATGCTTGATTCATGATTTATTTGATTTAAACAAGTTTGTTTGAAAGGGATTTAGCATGGTTTTAGATCAAAACGGAGATTAAATAATGTTTAAATGCCATGGGAAATTTTATGTTATGAGAAACATGATTTTGAAGTTGGGTTTCAATTTTGAGAATTTTCCAAGCTATGGAATGATTATTATGAATTTTCAAAGGAAAATATGGTTATTTCGGTTTATAATTTATTTTGGAAAATGTTGGGCGTGTTCTCACCCAGAAGAGCTCAAGACCAAGAAGCTTAATTCATTCGCGCTCGCCCAAGTTCCATCCGGTCTCCCACACTACCGGACCATGATACCACCGAATCAACCTCCTTCAACACTGCCGAACCAACCTCCTTCAAACCAATGCCGAACCAACCTCCTTCAAACCAATGCCGAACCAACCTCCTTCAACACTGCCGAACCAACCTCCTTCAAACTGCCGAACCAACCTGCCTCCAAACCAATGCCGGACCAACTCGATGCCATCTCCATGCCGGACCAATCATCGCCGGACCAAATGCTACCGAACCAAGACGTGCCAGGCCAGATCACGTCAGCCCAGGCCCGCCAGCTGCTATATACCTCCAAGACCCCTACCCCCAGCCTGACTCTATAAATAGAGGGGCAGGGTTACAACAATGGGGGACAAGTTTGAGAGCTCAAGCACGGAGAGAACTTTCAAACAACTTTCTTTTAATTGTATCAAAGCTTTGTACTTGTAATCAAGACAAGAGAAGAGAAATAACATATAAAGTGGACGTAGGCACATTCTGGCTGAACCACTATAAATCTGCGTGTCTTTTTTACAGTTTAGCCCCTGCTTTTTATATATTTGCGTAAATCACCCAAATCACTAAGAACAACATAAGATCTACTAAATCATACAACTTTGAGGTGTTTGTCCATTTTTTGTGCAAACATGTTTGGTGCTTTCACTGAGAGGTAGAAGCTCGAAGCTTCAGCTTCATCCACTTAACAGTTTTCCTAACAGCATCGTCCGCCACTTGGAAAACATGCCTCCCAAACAGAGGAAAGATGTTAACAAAGGAAAAAACATCGCATCCAGCAGTCTTCCAGATCCAGCTGTCATGAATCAAGTAAATCGTCCTCCTCCAGCAGCAGTAACAAATGAAGGACATGCTAACCCGACCACTCCTGCCACAGAACAGACTGCAGCAATTACTAGGGCAGATTTGGACAGAGTTGTGGTTGAAGTAACTAACCGCTTCACGTCCCAGCAGGAAGCTTTGGTGGACCATCTCATGTCACGCTTAAGGGATGCTGAAGAATCCAACCGCAACACTGAATCATGGGGCGAGTCCCAGTCTGGAGGATCTCAGAGACAACAAAGATCTTCCTTCTTCGAAGGAGCTAACGGCAGAAGTAGCCATGGTAGGAGCCGAGACCGAGCACAGCCCGAAGTTAGGCCTGAGGAAACGTTTGGTACCGAACCCAACAGGGGAGGTATCGGATGGAAGTCAACTATAGCTGATCCTGTCATACTGCCTAGCCACGGAAATGCCGGTGAACGGGGCCAAGCTAGAGTCCAGCCCGAAGTTGGACCCGAGGAAGTGCTTAGATCAGAACCCAGCAGGGGAAGATCAAGGCAAGGGCCAACTGTAGCTGACCCTAGCATGCTCCCAGAAGATTAAAGGCAGCCGCTGGAAAATATGAGGAACGATAGACGATACCATCCCTACAGGTCATCTGGACGGAATCAATCCCACAGAACAGAACCAAACTCATTTCTATCTGCTCCAAATTCTGATGAAAGGATGGCACGCTTATTCAGAGAGTGTGTCCAACGGGAGCAAAGAGATCGAGGGATAGGCGCTAGGGTAACCAGCCCCTTCGCCCGCAATATCGAAATTGCTATCACCCCTCGAGAATGGAAGATGCCGACAATGGAACCTTACAAAGGAACCTCCGACCCCATTGTACACTTACAGAGGTACACGCAACATATGCTCATGAGTGGAGCAACAGAGGGAGTACTATGCAAATGCTTTCCGCTCTTCTTAGCAGATCTTGCTACCTCCTGGTTCTGTCATCTACCCCAGGGATCCATCAGCTCGTGGGAAATGTTGAAAGAAAAATTTATCAGTCAGTTCCGCATTCATGTGGAGCAACCTAAGGACGCTTATTCCTTATCCAGCGTCAAACAGAAACCTGGAGAGAAGCTGCAGCAATACCTAACCAGATTCAACGCCGCAGCAGCCGCAGTCCAAGATGCCGATGAGAAGCTTATCCTAATGGCCCTCTGTAGTGGTGTGCATCCGGACACTAAATTTGCTAGAAGGTTGACAAAAGAAAAACCAGCTACTTTACCCGATTTCTTCCATGAAGCCGGGAAATACATGAGGCTTGAGGATGCTGCCGTTGAGGGGCAGTTAGGACAGCAAAATAAGTCAACCCATAGCAACGCCCCTGCTGTGGCAAGGGACGTTCGAAGAAATGATTCCAGAGACAATGCTGGGGGCAAGAAGGGTGAAAAGCGCCTATATCGGCCGAGACCGAGATTCGACACTTACACTCCTTTGAACGAGACCGTCGAAAATATCTTCCTTGCCACCCAAGGCGAAGTTAGATACAAACGCCCACCATACAAGAAGGAATCAGATAACGCGCAGAAGTCTGGAAAGTTCTACCGCTTCCACGAATCTCACGGGCATGATACCAATGAATGTCATCATCTCCGGGATCTGATTGATGAACACATCAGAAGGAAGAAACTGGAATGTTATGTAAAAAGTCAGGACAGGACTCCAGCTCCTGCCAACGAAAACCCAAGGCTACCCTCACCGGGGACCGATAGAGGAAATCGCAACGCTAGCAGCTCCAGCCAAGAGAAGATAGTGGTCCTTACCATCTCAGGAGGACCACACATCGCAGACAGAAGCTGGAAAGAGATGGAAAGATATGGAAAGTCGCTTAGAGACAATAAAGACTGTGTCAATTCGGTCATAGAAGAGCGTCACCCGAAGCGGAAAGAAAGTGATGACATCACATTCGGTAAGCGTGACCTAGAAGGAACGCAGTACCCTCACATGGATCCCATGGTTATCTCTGCCAGACTCGGTCCCGCCGAAGTTTACCGAATCCTAGTAGACACTGGAAGCTCAGTAAACATCCTGTTCAAACATGCATTCGACAAAATGAAGCTATCGATGAAGGATGTATCTCCCTGCAATAAACCACTACACGGTTTCACTGGGGAGGAAAAGATGCCCCTCGGGCAACTGGACCTCTTTGTTGAGATTGGAAGCCATCCCCGCTCTATTGTATGGAGGCAGACGTTCGTACTAATAGAAAACCATTCGGCCTACAACGCCTTCTTAGGAAGACCAGCCTTATCTGACTTCCAGATTGTCCTAGCCCCATGGTGCCTAAAAATGAAATTTCCAACGGACAATGGAATAGGGGAAGTAGAAGGAGACCAGGACGTTGCTCGAGACTGCTATATGACTGAACTTCGCAACAACCACAGGAAGGATAAAGGGAAGGGTGTAGAGGTTGCCCTCTGCATGAAAAGTCTAGAAGCATAGCAACTAAAGAAAGCCCCTCCTCTTCGATATACCAGCGACCCTTTCAATGAACTAGACCCTAGGGACAAAGAGGAGGAGGCCACCGCCGAGCCTGCAGAGGCTATGGAGTTTGTATCTGTAGACAAGCAAGACTCAAGCAGGCTATTGAAAATTGGGTCCCAACTAAAAGCAGAGTTGAAGGAACAACTCATCGACTTCCTCCACCACAACCTGGATGTATTCGCATGGTCACACGCTGACATGACCGGAATCTCCCCCGACATAGCATGCCACGTATTAAACATTGATCCTACCAAGGCGCCCGTAAAACAAAGAAAGAGAAGTATGGGGGCAGAACGATCAGCAGCCCTCGATGAAGAAGTAAAGAATCTACTCGCCAATGACTTCATACGAGAAGCTATCTACCCGGAATGGATCACCAACCCGGTGCTGGTAAAGAAGGCTAATGGGAAGTGGCGAACCTGCATTGACTTTTCCAACCTAAACGACGCCTGCCCAAAGGATTGCTTCCCACTTTCCCGAATCGACCAACTTGTAGACAGCACAGCCGGGCACGAGCTCCTATCTTTTATGGACGCATACGCAGGATATAATCAAATTCCTATGCATGCTCATGACCAAGACCACACTAGTTTCATCACCAACCGGGGTTTATACTGCTATAAGGTAATGCCTTTCGGACTTAAAAATGCAGGAGCCACCTACCAACGCCTTATCAACAAGATGTTTGCAGGGCTAATAGGACAAGCTATGGAAGTATATGTGGATGACATGCTGGTAAAGTCAAGGAAACCCAAAGATCACATAAGCCACCTAGGCGAGATGTTCCAGGTACTTCGACAGTATGGAATGAAGTTGAATCCACTAAAGTGCTCCTTCGGAGTGTCGTCAAGGAAGTTCTTAGGATTCATCGTCCATGCCAGAGGGATTGAAGCAAACCTTGAACAAGTCCGAGCGCTAAGGGATATCAAGATACCTTCCACTCGGAAGGAAATGCAAAGTTTGAATGGAAAAGTGGTCGCCCTAAGCCGATTCATCTCCAAGGCAACGGACAAGTGCGTTCCCTTCTTCGAAGCTCTAAAGAAAGACAAAGGAAAGTTCGAATGGACTGACGAATGCTTAACCGCTTTCCTTAACTTAATCGAACACCTCCAGAAATCACCGGTACTCTCGACTCCAAGCGAAGGCGAAGAATTATACCTATACCTTGCTGTGTCATCTCACGCCCTAAGCGCTGCCTTGGTAAGGGAAGACAAACGCACGCAGCGGCCAGTTTACTTCGTCAGCAAAAGATTTACGGGGGCAGAAGTCAGATATCCTAAACTTGAGAAGCTAGCATACTGTTTACTAATCACGTCACGGAAACTGCGTCACTACTTCCAGTCCCATTCCATCAAAGTTCTGACCGATCAACCACTGAGGCAGGTACTCCATCGGCCCGACACTTCTGGACGACTACTTAAATGGTGCATTGAACTAAGTCAGTATGATATCACCTATCACCCTCGCACCTCCATCAAGGGACAAGCTATGGCCGACTTCATTGTAGAATTCACTACCAACGAAGATAAGGAGCAATTGGAAATAGCAGAAGATATCAAGTGGAATCTCTTTGTGGATGGTGCATCGAACGAACAAGGCTCGGGGGCAGGTGTGGTAATAATCACTCCCAGGGGGAACAAACTGCACTATGCTATAAGGTTGGAGTTCGCTGCCACCAACAACGATGCAGAATATGAAGTAGTAATAGCCGGACTAGAACTGGCCATAGAAATCGGAGCCAATTCTTTGTGTCTTCACAGCGATTCTCAACTTATTGTTAATCAAATACTAGGAGAATTCCAACCTCGAGAAGAACGACTCATAGCATATTTAAAGAAGACCAAGTTACTTCTCAGCCGATTGGACCGCTACTTAGTCAAACACATCCCTCGGGAAGAGAACCAAGAGGCCGACGAATTGGCAAAGCAAGCAAGTGTAAGAGACGTCGCCATCTTCGGGGCAGTAACCATCTCAAAGCAACTGACCCCGAGTTTTGAGCAAGTGAATCTGATAGCTGCAACCGAGGAAGTAACTTGGATGACTCCCATCCGAGACTACCTACAAAGCGGCACGCTACCCAACGGGCGTAACGAAGTCAAGAAAATCTTGAGGAAAGCATCCCGCTACACAATACAAGAAGACATCCTCTATCGATGCAGATTCTCTAACCCGTTATTAAGGTGTGTCGCTGGGAGGGAAGCCAAGGAAATCTTATCCAACATCCATCAGGGAAGCCGCGGAGATCACACCGGAGGGCAAACTTTAGCAAAAAAGATACTCCGATATGGATATTTTTGGCCCACCTTAAGCAAGGACGCCTTAGATTTCATCAAAAAGTGTGACAGATGCCAGAAGTTTGCTAAGATTCCGCGGCTACCAACAACTGAGATTACTCAAATGACCAGCCCTTGGCCCTTCGCGATACGGGGAATTGACTTAATCGGCGAGCTACCAATGGGTCGAGGCGGGGCCAAATATGCTATAGTGGCAGTCGACTATTTCACCAAATGGGTGGAAGCGGAACCTCTGAATAAAGTATCTTCAGCAAAAGTTATTAACTTCTTGATCAAAAATGTTCTGTGCAGGTACGGAGTCCCACTCAAAATCATATCAGACAATGGACTTCAGTTTGACAGCAAGGAATTCGCCAACTGGTGCCAAAAGCACGGAATTCACAAGAGCTTCTCATCCGTAGCATACCCCCAAGCAAACGGACAAGTCGAAGCCGTCAACAAAATTCTAAAAACTCTAATAAAAAAGAAGCTCGAAAAGTCAAAGGGCGCTTGGGTGGATGAACTCCCTACGGCACTATGGGCCTATCGCACATCTTTCAGAACATCAACGAGGCACACTCCTTTCTCTTTGGCATACGGATCAGAGGCTATGCTCCCAGTTGAAACCATTGTGCCTTCCCACCGTAGAATCCACTATAACCCAGAAGAGAACGAAGAACTCCTTCACATGTCTTTAGATCTAATTGAGGAGAGAAGAAATGATGCAGTCCTTAAAACAGCAGCCCACAAACAAAAAGTGGCAGCACAATACAACTCCAAAGTCAAGCATCGTACCTTACAAGAAGGGGATCTTGTCCTCAAGCGAATCTTCCCTCGTCCCGGAGCACTAGACCCAATCTGGGATGGACCATATGTAATTCATAAAGATCTCCACAACGGAGCCTATATTTTGTCAACAGTGGACAAAGAGGTGTTCCAGAGGGCATGGAACATCCAACACCTCCGTCGATACTTTTCTTAACTTGTATTGCCCATATGAAGTGAATTAACAAAGAGAATCAGTGGACTTAGGCATTTTCGTGCTGAACCACTTTAAAAAACCTTGTCTCTTTTTTAACTTGTTCCTTTGTATCTTGGCTGCTTGTTAACTTTATCCTTTTCTGTTGAACAAAATCCTAAGCATATAGCATTTCTATTCAAAGCACTTCACAACGCAACTTCACCTGGACAAGACCTAAACAGGTACTATGCGAATCTATGCCCTCGCCAATGAGACACTTTTGCTCCGGCATCCCTCTGCTGCGGGTTAACTCATTGCTCGCGACGGCCCTCAAAGCCAACTGTAATGAGCCGATTATAAGCCACCGAGAAGGCCGACTATAGCCGAGGCAGCTCATTACGGCGTTAGGCTCGCTGGCAACTGTGAACCGACTATAAGCCCCAACATAAGGTGTGGCCAACCAGGGGCAGTTCACAGTTGATGATCGGCACCCACGCTAGCTGGCCATAGTAAATCGAATAATACCCACGATTGCGGGCCATAATGGCCCGGGTAGTTACTGTGCGCGATCTCGGCTCCAATGTGTCTTAAGTGCGGCTGTGGTAAAAAAGAATTAACTCCCCGCGGAGGCGTAAGATGGGTGACAAATGTCTCCAAGACCCACAGCTAGGGAAAGTGACTACAAAACCCGTTTGCCACGAACTTAAGCACATCGAAGGCCTTCCGTGATTGGAAGTTTTACTTTTCCACATATTTCAATTTTACTTAAGAAACTTCCCTCCTATCCTCTATAACAATCCCTAAAGTACAGGATACAGAGTAGGAGATACTCGCCAATGGGTGTAGGGACTCACAATTGGATGGCAGGGCATTCAACTGCGTTCCATGCTCGGTCATATGAGATATTCAAAACTGCCATCTACAATTAGAACATGGAAGGCGGTATTTTCTTCTTTTGTGTACAAATACATGACTATAATTCGTTCACACCACACGCTAACATTGCAAGTCATGAAATTATGTTTTAAACAAGAACCTGACATCAAACACAATTTAGTTACAAAAATATACATAGCTATATTTCTCATACGACATGTCAAAATAGCAACAAACATTCAGAAGACGACAAAATCAGCTTAAGTCAAAGAATTACACGTCAAGAATAGAGCTATTTATTACAAGTAGCAAAATATTACAACCTAAAAGTTACTTTACTGTTTTAAGACTAACATATACAACCCTATCAAATCCACAAAAAGAGTTTTTCCAGGTATAATCAAGGGGCCGGCTGCATTGGAGTTTTATCCTTGTCCTGTTGCCCACCTGTCCAGACAGAGAAAGGATTCATTAGTGAGAAGCAACCAAGTTAATGGGGAAACTAAAAAAGGAAGACTTACCAGCACCTGCTTCTTGTCCATCCTGGTCGTCATCCTCTACTTGCACACCTGCCTCCTCAGCAGCAAGCAACCGCATACCCTCCTTCACCGCCACCTTCTCCTCCTTGGTAAACTGGGCAGTGACCACATCCATGCTAAAGGCCACGCCACCCTCTTTATCCGCATCAGCCTTAGCCTCCTCCAGAGCCCGAAGATAAATCTTAGCCATGACCCTAGGATAATCATCCATCCAGGATAGGTTGACCTGCTTCCAAGTTCGGAAGTACATGTCCTGAAGCATTTCGTCCATCATCCCCTCATTCTCCTCAAAATCCCTCATCCGGGCCTCGGAAGCCGACAACCTTTCAACGACGGCATCGCTCTCCAATTGGTATCTCAAGCAGTCAACCAGAAGGGATTTCCGCATCGCCTCCATCTCCTCCCTCAACTTGGCTTGAGCAACCTCTGCAGCCTCAAGTTTCTCGGATAACTCCTCCACCTGCTCAAGATCCGCTTTCCGAACCTCGTCCACCGTGGCAATGGCCATGTCGATCCGTTCCTTGCAAGTAGCTTCCATTTTCTGTAGTTCGGCCCGGCTGGCCTCCTCCATGGTTTTCTTTAGTCGTCCAGAAGCAGCCTCATGCTGAGAAATCTGAATGGCCTGATCCGCAAGCTGTTTGGCCTAATCCGAAACCACCAATCGTAATCGGATGTTGGCACTCCCAATCTCCTCTCTGGCCTTAACCAGCCGAGCATGATGCCCCATCAGCTTCTTAGTCTCCTCCGCCACCCGATCAATATTAGCCTTGGCCTCGTCTCCCATAGTAATTATCCGAGTAGTGAGTAAATCGAGATCTAAGGATTTATCCTCATCAAGCACCCGTACCATGGGATTGCGGGGAAGAAGGTGCTCACCGGTGACCTCGTCAAAGGTAATATCATGGGAACTTGGATCCAGATCAGGATGACCCGCAAATGGATTTCGAGCTAAGTCCGGACGATCAATCTGAGTAACGGTAGGATTTTCAAACGGGTGCGGAGAGGGTACGAATTCGGTATCCTCCTCCGTGATATCATGAATAGGCTGAGCTGGGGGTTGAGGACCAAGTGAAGGTTCAGATAAGGGATGACCCCTCTTTCTCTTTTGAATACCCTCTTCAATAACCTCGAGAAGAGGACGGTAGCCGACTACATCCCCGGGACGGTGGGTTGAAGGCTTCGGCTTGGCGGAAGCTTTGGAGAGCTTGTATTGTTCAAGCCTGTGCCGAAGATCAGAGGCCTTAGTCATTTCACCTGCTCCTGATATGAAGAAAAAGTGTCACAAACTTACATTGATCCATAATTCGAGAAACGTGGCAAATTAAAAGTTAAAAGAGGAAAGGAAACACATTTGTTATACAAACCCTGGGGAGGAGTAGGATACTGCAATAAGTCCTGGATTTCATTCCAGGACGGGAGCGGATCATAAAATATTCCTAAGTCCCTATCATAAATGGAGCCTGCAGGAGTCAAAAGTTCACCTTGAGTCGTCGGAGCCACCTTGGCTGGAATAGTCTGAGAAGACTTGCCTGCACCGGTCCTGGCCTTGTCAGCTTTCCCGGATTTCTCTACCAAAGCCGTTTCTTCGTCCAGCCCTTCAAAAGCTTGGTGGAATGCATCATCCGTCCACTCCTGAATCTCACCCGCTTGCCCAGGAAGCAAGGCCCCGATACCATCACCACCTTCCCGGTCATCTCCACCCTCACCTCTCTCCTCCTCTACATCTTCCTCCCCCTGGATAAGTGGACAATTGCTGGGGGAAGGACCGTCCGACTTCTTAAGTTTCTTGCCTCCGACAGCTGGAGGTTTTGTGAAAGGTTTTCTCTTGCCACTCTCTACTGTAACACCTCCCTTAGCTTGAGCAGCCGCCCTCTCCTCCACCGTTTCCCTCTGCTTGACTACTGACTGCTATGGAAGGATCAAGTTATACTACAGAAGGGTAGCATTTCTGATCAGGTAGGCAGCTGATCTATCTCTCCCGGGGATAGCTTCTATCTCAGCCGCCGTCTGAACCAGGCGATCAATCTCCACAACCGCAAAGCCACCTGTCGCTAGCAAAAATGGAAACATATGAGAAGAAGCATCGCAACTAGAATGGAAATTATAAATAAAGCATCGACTTACATCCAGAGGTGAAACGCCGAATCGAAACAGAGTCATCCCTGATGAAGAACCACTCCTTCTTGAACACGCTGTACTTAGAATACAGATCCAAGACCGGCTTAAAGGTTACAACTGACTCCAAGCTGATGTATGAGGACCCCTTCTTATAGCCTCTCAGATTATATAAATACCGGATCTCCCGATTGGAAGGAGGACGCCCATATCTCCTCTGGAAGATGACGAAGAGACTCACCAGAATGGCGTAAGAGTTGGGTTGAAGCTGGAATGGGGCCACCTTCAGATATGTAAGAAAGCTGACTGCCCAAGCATTAAGAGGCGGGATGGCACCACACATACAGTGGTATCTGCTGTAGGCAAGGTACCCTTCAGGGGGGTCGTATGGCATAACTTCTCTCCCTGGCAACAACATTCGCACCCTATTAATTCCGAAAGAACGGGAGATGACATCAAGCTGCTCTTCCTTAAGGGAGCTGGGAAAGCAATCGGGCGGGGAGTTCAGAAGCTCCTGAGGGCCGTACTCGTCCACTAGTGATCTCGGGGTAGATCCGTGACGTTCCGGACCTGGCTGAACAGGGGGCACTGAGGAAGATTCTCCTTCGCCCTGGGACTTCTTTTTATCTGATCGAGTTTCTGCTTTTCGAGACATTTATCTACAACATAAAAAGCGTATTGTTAAAACAGAGAATACAAACAAGCAAGTACATATAGCCCGGAATTTCGCTCGTGATGTAAAAAAAAATCAAGTGTATCAAGTTCATTCGGCATTCCCATTACACAAAGGCCCATTCGGCATTCACATCACTCAAGCTCATTCGGCATTCACATTATTCAAGCCCATTCGGCACTCACATCACTCAAGCCCATTTGGCATTCACATTACTCAAAGGCCCATTCGGCAGTCACGTTACTCAAAGGCCTATTCGGCATTCTCGTTACCCAAAGGCCCATTCGACATTCTCATTATCAAGTTTCATTCGGAGAAGGGAAGTCAAATACCTGATTCGGCAGGCTAAAGCGATTCGGAAGTAGGATAAAAACTGATTCGGTTGTTTGAAGCTGTCTCGTTCGGTAGAAGGTACGAAAGCCCTAGGCCCTTATCTATAGGCGAGCATAGACGACCTGACCGGTCGATTCGGCGAAAGCATCCAAGCTAACATCGTTGGTTTTTAAAAAAAGCAAAGCACGGCATATGCCGGCATATGCCCCACTTTGGGGGGCAAATGTTGGGCGTGTTCTCACCCAGAAAAGCTCAAGACCAAGAAGCTTAATTCATTCGCGCTCGCCCAAGTTCCATCCGGTCTCCCACACTACCGGACCATGATACCACCGAATCAACCTCCTTCAACACTGCCGAACCAACCTCCTTCAAACCAATGCTGAACCAACCTCCTTCAAACCAATGCCGAACCAACCTCCTTCAACACTGCCGAACCAACCTCCTTCAAATTGCCGAACCAACCTGCCTCCAAACCAATGCCGGACCAACTCGATGCCATCTCCATGCCGGACCAATCATCGCCGGACCAAATGCTACCGAACCAAGACGTGCCAGGCCAGATCACGTCAGCCCAGGCCCGCCAACTGCTATATACCTCCAAGACCCCTACCCCCAGCCTGACTCTATAAATAGAGGGGCAGGGGTACAACAATGGGGGACAAGTTTGAGAGCTCAAGCACGGAGAGAACTTTCAAACAACTTTCTTTTACTTGTATCAAAGCTTTGTACTTGTAATCAAGACAAGAGAAGAGAAATAACATATAAAGTGGACGTAGGCACATTCTGGCTGAACCACTATAAATCTGCGTGTCTTTTTTACAGTTTAGCCCCTGCTTTTTATATATTTGCATAAATCACCCAAATCACTAAGAACAACATAAGATCTACTAAATCATACAACTTTGAGGTGTTTGTCCATTTTTTGTGCAAACAGAAAATATATCAAGAATTTGGGTCTGGAATTTTGATATGTTAGATAACATGATTAAAGTGAATTTCTAGAATTTTTGGGGATTTTTCCAAAGTGATTTGCTATGCAAAATAATTTTTTTATATGAGGGATTTCTTTGCAAAAATTGGAAGGGCTAGTTTTATAAACTTAACCATGATTTAGATCTGGAATAGCGACAGTTATTTTTCAAAATAAGACTTTGAAAAAGTTAAGGCAACCAATCTGGTGTTGACACGTGGCAGGTTAGTTAGAGAAAAGTTTACATAAACAAGGATTAAACTTGGTTTTGCTCAAAAAAGTGGTTCAGCCTACTTAGGAAAGCACCATTCGACATAGTAGCTTTTGCCTTCATCCTTGTCGAAACCAACTATGCCGAAACCAATACACAAGGTATCACTATAATGGTACGCAGTGGACTGGAGATAGGCGGAAGGTAGAGTGTCGAAAGCATAGCTTCCGAAGGGGTCGAAACCTTAGTTTGTTTTTAAAAGAAAAGCGCCCGCCTATGTTTTGTATTAAGCCTTCGAACGGGTCAAAGCATAAGGTTTCGAAAGAGGTTTTAAAGGGTTTCAAAAGGGGTTGCCATTAACTTATAATTGCTTTTGACTGGGTTCCTTACTTATAACAGAATGTTTTGAAAGAAGGGGTTCCGACCTAGTCGATACCCTGTTGCCGTTTTATAGCCTTTCGATGGTGTTGAAGATATCAACGCTGTCGGAAGGTACTTTGTTTTATAAAGTTTAAGCCACTTCCTAAAGTTTTCGAAAGGGTTTAGGGGTTTCGTAGGTGATGGTTTCGAAAGGGGTTTCGACTCCAACCTTCCAATGTTTTACCCATATGTTTTATGCTTTCGAAAGGGATGGTGCCGATGCCATCAAGTTTTTACCAATATTTTTATAAGATAAGAAATGGTTTTCAAACGGTTGCTTTCGACTATATTTACTTTGACCCAAATAATATTTTAATTATACATTCAATGCTTTCGAAAGGGGTACTTTCAATGGTTTCGGAAGGGTTACTTCCATAAGTGTCAAAAGGGGTACTTTCAACTGGTTTCGAAGCTAAAGCTTCTAAAGTTATATGCTAATACCTTAATATATTCAAAAGGTTTCAAAAGGTATAATTTAAAGTATTATAAGGCAGGAGCCTATGTTTTTAAGAGTTTTCGAAAGAGGTTATCCTACGAAGTCGAAAGCTAGGTTTCGAAGGTATCGAAAGGAGTTTTACAATGATTTTAAGAAGAAGCTATCTTTGATAAAGAAAAAGGTTAAAGGGATTAACCATGTTTTATTTTAAACCTACAGGAGTGGTATTGCTATGTTGATATATATTGCTTCTTCTAATATGAATATATTCACTTTATAATGGACCCATGACTGCATTTTGGGAATAAAGGATAGGAGAACCAGTTAGGTTAACCCAGTAGTGAATATAAAGTGAACAAACTCCTGAATGAGTAGAATTGCATCCAAGAGGTCAGGGAGACCAAAATATAGGATGCTAAAATATAAAGGAAAGATATTGGCAGGGGCCAATAGGTTGTCAATAAGCTCATGAAAACAGTATGATATTGGCAGGGGCCAACAGGTTCATAGTAAGCCCATGAAAACTATGTGTAAAGGAAGATGTCAGATAGACAAGTCCATAGTAAGCCCATGAAAACTATGTGTAAAAGAAGATGTTAGATAGACAGGTTCATAGTAAGCCCATAAAAACTATGATTGGTTACTGGCAGGGCCAGTAGGTTTGTAGTTAGCCCATGAAAACTATATCCAGATGAAATATTGACAGATGTCAATAGGTTCCTAGTCATCCCATGAAAACTAGGGTAAGAAGAAAGGATATTGGGGTTACCAATAGGTTTCTAGTCAACCCATGAAAACTAGGATAAGAGTAATATTGGAGTTACCAATAGGTTCATTGTAATGACTCGAGATTTTCGACTTCTGAAAATCGACATTAATACGTCCACTGTATCAACCGCCGAGCAATCGAATGCCGAAAAACCGAATTGTTATGGTTAAAAAGAAGAGGTAGAAGAAGACAGAAAGAAAGAAATAAGAAACAACAGAAACAATATCAGAATCTCACATATCGCAGCGGAACAACATATAATAGATCAATAATCTTTAAATCAAGAACTATATCAGTTTATACATTACATCACATCAGAGTCAATATTCAACACAACACATCAATGGATAGTTATATAAACTTGTCCTCATACGGAATACACAGCGGAATAAATAATATCATATACAAGTGATACGTCTTGGCGTCCAGCTCGCCACTTGAGCTCCACAACATCTCCTGAATCCAGAATGACCTGATAACCTGACTCTAGGCTGCCCGTGTGAAAAATTATGGGCACCCAGAGTTTAGGAAAGGAACAATAAGCTCCAGGTCAGTCATGGGACTGGTGTGAGAACTTAAAACAGTTATTATCTTTAAAACAACAACAAAGGAAGTAAAAGACATCCGCAATGCTTTTTGGAAAATGAAATTACCATAACACCTCCCGCCACACACACAATGCAAACGCAGAATTGGAGGAGATTTCTTCTTATGATAGTCAAACATGCTTACTACGCAAACAAAACTCTTTTGATATTATTACTAGTGCATAGTGTGGAAAACATTTCGAAAGTATAATATTAATCTTAGCCAACATACAACCATTATTTTATGCCTACTATAGCTACTATGTTCAATAGCAGGTTACCGCCACATTCCATAGTAGGTTATACAACTAAAACCGTACAAGGTTCGTATTGTTTCTTTGGATTTTCCAACAAATGGTCAGGCTAAGGAACTTCCTACTGCCAATGAGTACGCCTATAGCGGGACATCCCGAGAACTAACTAGCTCTCTGCCAACACAAGGCCGGATTACCTCTTACACTAGGTAACTACTACACGAATATGCCACCCCCCGGTCCTTTGGGACCTTTATCAGAGGCGCCTCAACAAAACAACAATCACACAGTAAATGAGATTGGAGTAACCACATAGGTTAAATCCAGGGCTCCATACCTAATACCACCCTTTTCCAGAAGGAAATGACATACCCTAAAGGGAGCGACCCTCATAACCTTGCCACATCATTCCTGTTTCGACCATTTCCGGTTGTGAGGTCCGAAGAGGTCTCGTCCACAAAGCTACGCTTTTTCACAAAGCCACGCTTTGATCAACAAATGATCAATAAATAATCATCACACAGCAACACTCAGCATGCCACATTACCAAATTGGGAATATACCGCTGATAACCTTCAACTACATAACCTCTGAGCTCGTACGTCTCAGAGAAGGGTGTTAAGCTAAGAGAATAAATTCTCCGCCACCAACAGAAATGTATTTGAAAGAAATTAGCTTTATATCTCAAAATGTAATGTCAGACATGTAACCATACAAGTCTGTTCCGGGTTCGAACAGAACCAAAGGCACTTCCGAAGAAGCCCTTGCAATCCGGGTATTCACAATCCCGATCGAACTTCCCATCACAAAGGAAATCTCTATACCGTAGCTAACGGTGCAGAGACAATCGATAGGTCATCTTATCGTTTTCACAAGTACCCGGTCTTCACCACCGGTCATCAAATGTTATCCATATCGTCATATCACTTATTCGGAATGGGTTATATGACACAAAGGTCCTTTCCCGGCTAAACCGAATAGTGAGCACAATATTTAAAAAATATGGATATAGGGATTTCAATTAAGTCACAACTTATTACCCAAACCCTTTCCTTTAAATGGTTTAAACAAATTACCATTCCAAATCTTTAAATAAAAAGATTCACTTCACAAAGTTTACCCAGTTTCACAAAGATTCATTCACAGATTTCCAAATCAATTTCCATTTCAATTGGATTAACCCATTAAATCTTTAAATCAAGATTTAACTTATAACTTTCAAAACTATTCACAATTCAAGTCTTTTATAATATAAAAGATACACCTTTTAAAATCTTCTTTGATTTCAAGATAAAGCTTAATCATCTTCACAAAGGTTAATTAATAGTTTTTCCAAACTATTCACAATTTCATTTCAACTTGAAATGTTTCGATACAAATTGGAAATCTTTTTCACTTTATGAAAGCTATTATTATTTGAAAACAAATAGTTTTCATTTTGGGAAAAACCGGTTACAATTACACAGGTTAAAGCCATCCAAGTATAAAACTTGAATATAAATTTAAATTTCCAAAACCATATTTTAAATGGTAAAAAAACCCATATAAACACCTTTTATACTTGCATAATCTTCTAACCCAAAATTCCCAAATTATTGAATCTAATTTCAAGTATTGAATTCAAAATTTAAATCAAATTATTCAAATTTCAATTTTATTAAGTTATTTAAAATAACTCTTATTTTTGAAACTCATTTTCAAAAACTTTCAATTCCAATTCCAAAACTAATTTGGATTCAAAAATTCAATCTTTAGAATTGTCAAAAATCTGTGACTTAACCGATTTCCACGTGAAATCCACATTGGTGTGTGTATTGTGTAGTCCAAGGGTTTAACACAATAGTGCAACAACATCCAACCATCACAGATCAGAACACAGAAATATAGTTGATAAGCGGTATAAACTATAACGCTTATCTTTAATTCACAGATCACAGATATTCATATCATAGATAAATAGATCACAAATCACAACACAGAATAGGATATATCACAAAGCATCACATATCAGAGATATCAAACAATTCAACATCCAATATAATCCAAACATCCATAAGTATGATTAATTTAATTATCTGATTAATTTAAAGTCAGATAAATTTCTACGTATAAATTTTTGCTAGTTATGGTAAATTAATAATCAATTAATTACCAAAAAATTTAATAAATTATCCTTTAATAGATCATTAATTAACTCTTAATTAATAATTAATACTAAATTAATTATTCTTTATTAATTACCAAAACCGATAAAATTTCCTTATAAATTTCCAAAATTATTTCCTTTTTAAAATAAATTTCTTTATCTCTTCAAATCTATTTAAAAATCCAAATTTTAAATAAATTCTTTAACTTATAAATAATATTATTAAAAATCCCTTTACTAAGCCCTTTTTCCCAAAATTTGGAATTTGATTCAATATGGTTCAGAAATAAATCTTTATCTTTTTAAAACTCATTTTAAATTTATCCAATTCTCAAAAATAAAATTTTCAATAAATTTTCAACTTGAATTTCGAAAATCCAATTTTATTTATTTCTGGTATCCAACGATACCAAAAATATGTTCGGCTAAATTATAGCCTTCAACAATTTCAAATTCACGAATATAATCACACGAAGATTATAAATAATCAACACATAACATATGAAATAAATTCAAATGTTTGAGGAATCCAGTTGGATCCCTCCAACCTGTTTTCCTGCATCCACAGATGTTAGCACAATACCAATTCCACTTCGAGGTGGAATATCGCGGTATATGGGGTTCATAAAATACTATCCACTATTATGCGGCGCAATAGGGTCTCATCCGCTATATAATGCGGGAAATCAACTCCAAATACATATATAATACCAATTCCACTTCAAGGTGGAATATCGCGGTATATGTGTTTAATATAATAACCTCCGCTTAATATGCGGCGAATAGGGTCTATTTCAATACAACAAATAGCAATTATCATTCAAGCACACAATCAACCAATTTTAAATTTAACTATTTAAAATTTAAATCGAAACACAATTCGATTGAGTGAGAAGTTCTCACCTTGAGTTTCCGATATCAGTTGCAGTGTTTTGTTTCAAATAAAATTAAACGCACGTTTAATTTTACTCAAAATTATCACTAGCTCCAATCGACTCCAAACCAGCTCCATTGTGTAGTGCTCGTCGAAACGAACCCAACGTAAGTCGTTTCGTCAATTTTTGACCTCGTATGAAGAAGTTACGACATTTAGAAGTTTATACAATTTTATAATATAATAATTTACAATTTCTTTTTAAATTTTTTTATTTTTATAACCTAGAATTCATCTCGGCCACACATTTCTACATCTACACATCAGGGCCGTGAAATCCATCTTCCCCTTCTTCGTTTCGAAGCCGTGCATAATTAGCCCATAGCCGCCAATTTCCCATCAAATTATACTCCCTCCTCGACCACTTTGATGACGATCAGGAGCCACCGAACGATGCCCCTACGTGAGCTTCACCAACGGCAGGAGGATGGTCAAACTCGGCTCCATCTCGGCCATGAGAAATGTGCCCAAACCCAATACGAACGTGAGCTATTTGTCGTTGATTCGCTTCATTTTAAACGATCTCCACTATTGAGATCGAAGATCTCGTCGCCCTCTACAACATTCCTTTATAAATCGAAGCTTGAAAGTGAAGGGATCGTGAGAAAAATGAGGAGGAACGAGAATGTTTTCTGGCCGTGGAAATGAAAATGGCGGCCATCCCTAGTTTTCTTTAGGGTTTTGCAAATGAAATAAAACTGGTCCTTTTATAGAAAATTCTACGAAACACTATTCACTCGAAATTTTCCGAACTCCAAACGAAGCATGCCGGCTGATGTTTCTAAGGTTTAACCCGCGTTCCAAACACAATGGAATGTATTTCAGAGGCCAATTCAATCATATGCGTGAGTTACGGAAATAAACGATCAGATTTAAATTAAATCGATTAAAACGATTTCTACGCGTTTTGGCTTGCCCCGACAAACCGTAAATCCGATTGACACGAAATTTGAAACCTTAGAATAATTTCACATTACGGATCCGATGAAACAAGTTTCGTCGAAATCCGAGACTGTTTGAAAAAATGACTATTTTTAGTCGTCAATTAAATATTAAAATATTCAATTATCACAGTAACTTTTAATTCAATTTTAAAAGTTTACAAACATCATTCTAACTCCAATATGATTTAATATAACTTTATAAATCATTTTTAATCACATTAAACCCAATTTCCAATTATTTCTGGAATTTCAAATATTAAATTATCGATTTAATTATCCAATTAAATCTCTATATTCGAAATTAAATTTATTCGACTTGCAAATCTTACTTGTTAATATTTAAAATCAATTAAATATACGAATTTCAAATGACAGAAATTCTGGGTCGTTACAGTCATAGTGATCCCATGAAAACTATGTAATTGGACAGGGATTCTTTAAATGTTTAACGAGTTATTTGTCAGCACATGAAAACTAATAGGTTAATAGTAATCCTAGAAAGTATAACTGAGGCAGATAGTCTAAATAGAATGGGGATGGGTAATCAAGAATTGATTTATTTGTTTTGTATATCATCATATTATACTATTTTGAATTGTTTTAACCATTGTAGATGTAGGAAGCACGGTATATGGTTTTGTAAAGGTTTTGAGATATTAGTAAGGGAAACCCGTTCTGCTAAGCGGCATGGTCTCACTAGATATCTAAATAATATGAGATGGTAGATTATTATTCATACCATGCTTTATGTCTGACTCGAAGTTTATGTTTTTCACTTAAACTCTCGGGTACTCAATTGATTTTGAGTAGTTTGAAAGTTGAGGTTTTCAGGTAACTCTAAGACGAATAAGCTTCCGAAGACGTGCAGGAGGCATGCTAGATATTTAGAGTTCTCTTTTCCTTTGATTCCGCTGTGTTGATTATAATGGCAAAGTTGTTATATTGCCTGTATATACTCTGATCATCCCGGGGGCATCTTCATATGTCTCTCTGGGCGTATGTTGTAATAAATATATTTTCTCTGAACGAGATTTGCGAATTTGGGATTATGTAATGAATTGGAAATATTTTGATATGGAAATGTGATTTATTTAATTTTTTTTCATATTCATGTGTTTCTGTGTATCAATGAATCTAACACAGCCGTATTTGGTTGCCGAGGTATAATAACTATGGATGACTGCAACATCCATAACCGTTAGTTTTGGGCCTCCAAGTAGGGGGGTGTTACAAGTTGGTATCAGAGCATAGGTTTATGAAACTTTAAAAGAAAGTTAAACCTAAAAGATTTTCAAACATAATCCAATGAATTTGAAAATATGATCAGGGTTTGGGTTAACGCTATAGTAACGTACTTGTATTTGTTATATATATATATATAAGTACGAGTCCCCCTCTCTCTTAGACTGTTCTTCTATATATTACTAAGGCTCGTATGCAGATTTACGAGAAAGAAGATATGGAAGCAGGAAACAGAAGAGGAAATCTAGGTGGAGGAAAGACCACAACCAACGGAAATACTCGACCTAATACCTGGAGGAATCAAGGTCGACATGCTAATGCTAATCCAAATCCTGATGCCAATGTAGGTGCTGGAATTCCGCCTGTAGATGCAGGGATGGTGTATCAGTTGTTGGCCAATCTTTTTCAAGCTGGAGTTACCGGTAATGTTGGAGGAGCTAATCTTGTGACTCCAATTGGAAAAACTATGCTAAGCTAAGCAGAGACTACACCACTTTGGGTGGAAAGCCGTTTGTTGGAACGAAAGATGTTGTTGAAGTAGAGAATTGGCTAGTGAGTTGTGAAAGGATCTGTACTGATCTAGGCTTGGATGATGGGCAAAAGAAAAGGCTAGCCTCTAGACAGTTGCAAGGGGTAGCGCTTCACTGGTGGAATGGTGTTACTACCGGGGTTCCGGAGGAAGAGCTGACATCGGCTGATTTTAGGAGAAGATTTGAGCAGAGATTTCTGTCTGAAGTTGCTAAGTCTGCATTGATGTGGAAGTTCATGGATCTGGTTCAGGGAGAGATGTCAGTGGTCGAGTATGTTGCTAAGTTTGATGAGCTGCCTCGATATGAATATGCTTTGGTTGACACAGATGTGAGGAGGAATGAAAGGTTCATTCGAAGATTGAGACCTGAGCTTGCTAGGATGACTATGACCCATATCCGAGACCCTTCTAATGTGGTGGTGGAGATGGCCATTCTCCATGAAGAGATGCTTGCTATTTCAGCTAGAGAGAAGCCCGTTGAATCCTAGGGTCCCTCAGGGGAAGAAGAGGAAATTCTTTAAGAAGAAGGGAGCTCAGAAAGGGGATGCTGCCAAGAAGGCAAAGGTTGATTTGTTCTGCTACAAATGTGACAAGAAGGGTCATTATGCTAATAAGTGCCGGTCAGGCAAGGGAAAGAAGGCTATAGATAAGAAAAATGTGAAATACTTTAACTGTGATCAAGTTGGGCATTATAAGAACCAGTGTCCAGATCTAGCTAGGGCAGACAAAGGAATTTTTTTTTCTATTGGATCATCAGCTAAGCCCACTGCAGCTGATAAAGGAAAGACTGTGATGGAAGGTGCATTTTTGATTCAGAATATACCAGTTAGGATACTTTTTTATACCGGTGCATCACATTCATTTATATCCCACTATTTGGTTGATAGGCTATGCTTAGAGCCCACATACCTTGTTACTTCCTTAAGGGTTGCGAATCTAATAGGAGGGTATGCAACTCTAGGGATAAGATGTAACCAGTTAGAACTTGATTTGTTAGGTCATAAGTTTGCATGCAGTTTGTATGTGTACGATTTCGTAGATTTCAGAATCATTTTGGGTATGGATTGGTTGAGGAGGTATGAGGCCAGGATATTCTGCCAGGATGGGAAGATATCTTTGAGACACCCAGATAGTCATAACCGAATTATATTCTTAGTAGAGAATTCTGACCAGAGTTGTTGTGCTCTGTTAAGTGCAATGGAAGTGGGTGAAGAGTTAAGTTAGGTTCGGATTTCAAGAGAGTTTGCAAATGTGTTTGAGCCAGTCACAGGGCTACCACCGAAGTGAGCTATTGAATTTCGGATAGATCTTATGCCAGGAGCTGAACCTGTGAGTAGACCACCTAGCAGGATGACACCG
This sequence comes from Allium fistulosum, assembly GCA_030737815.1. Taxonomy (NCBI): domain Eukaryota; kingdom Viridiplantae; phylum Streptophyta; class Magnoliopsida; order Asparagales; family Amaryllidaceae; genus Allium; species Allium fistulosum. The sequence continues at coordinate 1,329,454,951 of CM060902.1, read as the reverse complement.
ACAAAGATGAGGGAACTGAAGGTGCAGCTAGTGGATCTAGAAGGAAGGAATTTTATTAGACCAAGCAGTTCGCCTAAGGGAGCGGCTGCGGTATTCATAAAGAAACCAGATGGGTAGTTAAGAATGTGTATCGACTATCATAAGTTGAACGAAAGGACGATAAAAAATAAGTATCATTTGCCGAAAATTGATGATCTGTTTGATCAGTTGAGTGGAGCCAAAGTGTTTTCCTGGTTGGATTTGGTGACGGGGTTCCATCAGTTGAGAGTGGCGGAGGATAGTATTCCTTTGAATGCAGTTCAAACAAGGTATGGTTCGTATGAGTGGTTAGTGATGCCATTCGGATTGACAAATGCACCTGCTTTCTTTGAGGATTTTATGAATCGAGTCTTTCGAGAGTATTTGGGTATATTTGTATTGGTGTTTATAGATGACATTTTTGTATACTCTAAGGATAAGAAAGAGCATGAAGATCATCTTAGAGTTGTGTTAGAGACGCTGAGGTTGAATCAGCTAAAGGTGAAATTTTCCAAGTGTCATTTTTGGAAGAAAGAGGTTAAGTTTCTTGGTCATGTAGTTTAAGATAAAGGATTGTCAGTCGATCCAGATAAGATCGAAGCTGTGAACAATTGGAAGAGACCGGAACGGTGACCGAGATCAGAAGTTTTCTTGGACCTACTGGCTATTACCGGGGATTCATCAAGGATTTCTTGCGGATAGCAGCACCTTTGACTAAGCTTAACAGGAAGGAAGTGAAGTTTGTTTGGTCCGACAAATGTGAGGAAGCATTCCTTAAGTTAAATTAAAGCATTTGTTGACCAATGCTCCTATGTTGGTAGTTCCAGATGGTAACCAAGGGTTAGTAGTATACACAGATGCATGTAGGACTAGATTGGGAGCAGTGTTGATGCAGAAGGGCAAAGTTATTGCTTACGCATCTAGACAGCTTAGGCCGCACGAAGTAAGATATCCTACTCATGATTTCGAATTGACAGCGGTGATTTTTGCCTTGAATATTTGGACGCATTATCTTTTGGGGGAGAGATTTGAATTGTATACTGATCATAAGTCTTTAAGATATCTATTCTCTCAGAAGGAGTTGAATATGCGATAACAGAGGTGGTTGGAATTTTTGGCTGCTTATGATTTTGGTATAGAGTATACGCCTGGGAAAGGTAATAAGGTAGCGGATGCTGTTAGCATAATACATCAAAATGTGGTGTTGGCTATGTTGGCATAGTGGAAAGATCTAGAAGCTTCGGCCAGTTGTGGTATGTAGATAAGATCAACTACTAGTTCTAGTCAAAATGCTGCCATGTTGTCCTATTTAGAAGTTCGACCAGTGTTGATCGAGAGAATTTCTTCTAAGCAGGGGGATGATCCATTATTAGCTGAGAGGATCAGAAGGTTTGAGGTTGGAACTGAGGTTGATGATTTGAAAGATTTTAGTCTTGACCAGAGAGGATGGTTGAGAAAGAAGGGATAGTTATGTGTTCCAGATGTGGAGAACTTGAGAAGAGAAGTTCTTGAGGAATGTCATCGATCCAAGTTTATGATTCATCCTGGAGGGACCAAGATGTATCAAGATATGAAGAGGAGCTTCTATTGGGAAGGCATGAAGAGGGATGTTGGCTTGTGGGTTAGGCAGTGTGTAAACTCTCAACAAGTGAAGGCCGAACATTAGAAGCCGAGTGGGTTACTTCAATCTCTAGATATTCCAGTGTGGAAATGGGATTCGATATCCATGGATTTTATTGATGGGTTGCCAAGGTCAAAGAAAGGAAATGAAAGCCTCTGGGTTATTATGGACAGGTTGACCAAAAGTGCCCATTTCATTCCAGTAAAGTCGACCAGGACGACACCAGTTTTGGCGAAGTTTTTCATGAAGAACATAGTTAAACTTCATGGAGTTCCTAGTAGCATAGTCAACGACATAGATGCTTTGTTCACTAGTGAATTCTGGAAGAGTCTACAGGATGTGTTAGGCACTAAGCTCAAGATGAGTACCGAGTATCATCCACAGACGGTTGGGAAGACAGAGAGAGTCAATAAGGTGCTCGAAGATTTGTTGAGAGCTTGTGTGTTGGACTTTGGTGGATCTTGGGAGGATCACCTAAATTTGGTTGAGTTTTCCTATAATAATAGTTATCAGACTAGTATAGGAATGGCGCCTTTTGAAGCTTTGAATGGAAGGCCATGCAAATCCCCCGCATGTTGGTTGGAGACTGGAGACAGATTGGTCTTAGGTCCAGATTTGGTTAGGGAGGTGTCAGAGAAGATTGAGTTAATTCGAGAATGGATGAAGGAAGCTCAATCCAGACAGAAGAGTTACACAGATAAGAGGCGTAAAGACCTAGAGTTCTCAGTGGGAGACAGGATTTTCATCAAGGTACCACCTATGAAGGGTGTGGTACGGTTTGGAAAATCGGGAAAGTTGGCCCCGAGATATGTTGGTCCATTCTAGATTATAGAGATGATTGAAAAGCTTGCGTACAGAGTTGAGTTGCCGAGCAATATGGTAGGTGTCCATAATGTGTTTCATGTGTCTCATCTTCGAAAGTATGTGCATGATACAAAGGCCACCGTTCCTCAGACAGAGGTAGAGGACTTGGTAGTAGAGCCTGATTTGACTTTTGTTAGACAACTAGTTTGGGTTGTTGCGAGAGATGATAAAAGATTGAGGAACAAGACAGTCAAGTTAGTGAAAGTTCAGTGGAGTGATAACGAGAAGGACTATACTTGGGAGACAGAGGATAGGATTTGAGATATTTATACTGATCTGCTTTGAGGGTATACCTATATTAGATTTATATAGATATTTCCTAGCCAGGTAGACTAGTATGGTTGTTAGGAGTCATTGCAGATGATTGCTATGTTTGACATTTAGTCCTTACTGAATTTCGAGGACAAATTCTTTAAGGAGGGGAGCCTGTAACACCCCTAATTTTTGATAACATTATTCAGGAGATTTAATTAGATAAATTAAATAGAATAATGTAAGTGATAAGGGGATTGAGACTTGAATTAATTAATTAAGACCGTGCCTAATAAACTAATTAATTGGCTTAAGAATGGGTTTTGGTTAATTAAGTCACATAAGGGTATATTAGGAATTGCCGCCCCTAGCTTCCACCCTTATATATATTTCGTTCCCACCTTCTTACTTCCCATTCACGTCATTTTAAAATGCAAACAAAATTATAGAGAACGGCCAGCCATTAAGTGGAAGAGAAAATTCAAATTAAAGCTAGAGATTCAAGCTTAGGGGAAATCAATCTCAATCCAATCTCCTTATCAAGAGCAAGGTGAATAATAATTCCATCTCTATTTTGGTTTTAAATCATATATTTTTGGATTTAAGGGATAAATTCGTTTTTATGATATATTGGATGATGATATGCTTGATTCATGATTTATTTGATTTAAACAAGGTTGTTTAAAAGGGATTTAGCACGGTTTTAGATCAAAACCGAGATTAAATGATGTTTAAATGCCATGGGAAATTTTATATTATGAGAAACATGATTTTGGAGTTGGGTTTCAATTTTGAGAATTTTTCAAGCAATGAAAAGATTATTATGAATTTTCAAACGAAAATATAGTTATTTGGGTTTATAATTTATTTTGGAAAATATATTGAGAATTTGGGTCTGGAATTTTGATATGTTAGATAACATGATTAAAGTGAATTTCTGGAATTATTGGGGATTTTTCCAAAGTGATTTGCTATGCAAAATAATTTTTTTTACAAGAGGGACCGCAAAAATTGGAAGGGCTAGTTTGATAAACTTAACCATGGTTTAGATCTGGAATGGCGGCAGTTATTTTTGAAAATAAGAATTTGAAAAAATTAAGGCAACCAATATGGTGTTGACATGTGGCAGGTTAGTTAGAGAAAAGTTTACTTAAACCAGAATTAAACCTGTTTTTGCTCAGAAAAGTGATTCCACTTATTTAGGAAAGCACCTTTCGACACAGTAACTTTCGCCTTCATCTTTATTGAAACCAACTATGTTGAAACCAATACACAATGTATCACTATGATGGTACGCAGTGGATTGGAGATAGGCAGAAGGTAGAGTGTCGAAAGCATAGCTTTCGAAGGGGTCGAAACCTTAGTTTGTTTTTAAAAGAAAATCACCTGCCTATGTTTTGTATTAAGCCTTTGAACGAGTCAAAGGATAAGGTTTTGAAAGAGGTTTTAAAGGGTTTCAAAAGGGGTTGCCATTAACTTATAATTGCTTTCGACTGGGTTCCTTACTTATAACAGAATGTTTTGAAAGAAGGGGTTCCGACCTAGTCGATACCCTGTTGTTGTTTTATAGCCTTTCGATGGTGTTGAAGTTATCAACGCTGTCAGAAGGTACTTTGTTTTATAAATTGAAGCCACTTCCTAAAGCTTTCGAAAGGGGTTAGGGGTTTCAAAGGTGATGGTTTCGAAAGGGGTTTTGACTCCAACCTTCCAATGTTTTACCCAGATGTTTTATGCTTTCGAAAGGGATGGTGCCGATGCCATCAAGTTTTTCCCAATATTTTTTTAAGATAAGAGGTGGTTTTGAAACAGATGCTTTCGACTGTATTCACTTTGACCCCAATAATATTTTAAGTATAAATTCAATTCTTTCGAAAGGGGTACTTTCAATGGTTTCGGAAGGGTTACTTCCTTAAGTGTCGAAAGGGGTACTTTCAACTGGTTTCGAAGCTAAAGTCTCTGAAGTTATATGCTAATACTTTAATATATTCGAAAGGTTTCGAAAGGTATAATTTATAGTATTATAAGGCAGGAGCCGATGTTTTTAAGAGCTTTCGAAGGAGGTTATCCTATGAAGTCGAAAGCTAGGTTTCAAATGCATCGAAAGGTTTTATGACCCAAACTCTACTTTTAAAGGAAAAACCCATGCAATATTAAAGGAGTTTTATAATGATTTTAAGAAGAAGGTATCTTTGATAAAGAAAAAGGTTAAAGGGATTAACCATGTTTTATTTTTTCACAGGAGTGGTATTGCTATGTTGATATATATTGCTTCTTCTAATATGAATATATTCACTTTATAATGGACCCATGACTGCATTTTGGGAATAAAGGGTAAGAGAACCAATTAGGTTAACCCAGTAGTGAATATAAAGTGAACAAACTCCTAAATGAGTAGAATTGCATCAAGGAGGTCAGGGAGACCAAAATATAGGATGCTAAAATATAAAGGAAAGATTCTTAATCGGCTAATTTTCTATCGGTTTAGAAAATAGTCGAGAAATTTCAAATTAAAATAACCGCAAGCGCACGGTTTTCAAAAGTTAGTACGTGGCGAGTATGGGTCGATCTGCAGGGAATTTTTAAGATTTTAAAATTTTCAATTCAATCAAATTAGACCAAAGTGAGATGAAGTTGTTAACTACAAAAAAGAAGCTAAAGCTAGAATTAAAATGTGATTTAAAAACTATTAGCCTAGAGAACAATTTAGGGATAATTCCACTCTCATTTTTTTTGTAAATCAACAAACAATAATTTATGATCTCTAGCTTTGATATTAAGTGAAATAATTATTGTATTTATCATAAGTATTATTTGTTTATGTTATTAATTAACATAACTCAAACCATCAAACTATAATACAATAACTATACCACATAGAAATTCTCATTGAAAATGATGTCAAAGCAAAAGCTATTTTTAGTATGATCTATTTACTATTGTAACTAGTAATATAGATCATCAAATTTCATTTTTACTTTCATTTCAAAATCAAAAACCGATTAGCAAATAATTATGTAAATTGTGTTTATGTTGAATAAGAATAGCTCATTTGCATAAGCAATATAAGCTATCAAACCCACTTGTATAAACTTACATCAAAATTCACTTTCATGAAGCATAAACAAAGAGATCATAAATCATAAAAATGTTGAAATTACATAAAGTTGGAGAGCTTCATTACCCCTAAATTGAAGGCGTTTAGCTACTCATTTGTGTTATCAAATCAACACTTGTAAATTTCAACATTAAAAAGCAAAGGAATTAAAACTAAGCAAGGAAGAAAGAGAGATTAACTACTAACTATTTGCATAAAAATTAAAACTACACTACTTGCATAAATGTAAACTAAGCTATGAACATTAAAAGAAAGAGAGCATAGAAATAAACATTAACATAAAAGCAAAGAAAAGCATGTAGAAAAGAAAAGAAGAAGAGGCTTAGAAGCCATTTTTATTTCATGAAACATTGCCATTACAACTTGCTCTTTTGATTTCCTAACTAATGTGAAAGAGTAGAAGATAGATTCATGTACATAAGAGGGTTATTTATACATGCATAAAACCCTAATTCCATTTTTAGGGAGCTTCCCAAAATACCCTTTAGGAAGTGTGGCCACCAAGTATCCATTAGCCGCTAATTAATCCATCATTTGATGTGCATGAAGCTTTAACCTCCACTTAGTTGTCCATTAGCTCCTAATTGTACATTTAGGTAAGTGGGTGGGGTACTCCATGATCTTGAACTTGAATTATTTCCTCTTCATTCCTTTGTATTTCCTTGTGCATGCATATATCATCATGAATCCCACTTCCATATGCATCAAAATACCCTATAAAAATCATAAAAATTGTCCAAGTAAAAATTCTTAAATTGACACATGCGCATAAATAACCATTTTGCCCCTGAATGAAGATGAACATATGATGGTTTGAAAATAATTGAATTTTGGTTTTAACATGTAAAAATGCCCAAATATGATGTTTATTTAAATAAAAAGAGATAAAATATGGATGTAAATATATGAACATTTACGTGCACATCAAACCCCTCCACACTTATCTTTTTATTCGTCCTCGAATAAAGGAAAACTAAGATAAATCCGTTTTCGTAGGGAGCACGATTGCATTGAGCGTATGCAACAAGCCGTTAAACCTCTGGGTGTCCCCTGTAGGACGAGTGTTGTCTCGTGAGGGTTTTCAGCGGATACTACCCACAAAATCCAAATGCAAAGTGAAAATATTTACAAAGTGCAAGATTTATTTACAATGGGATGAATGCAAGTTTTCGAAAATATTTACAAATGAAGGATTCACTTTCAATTCGACACTCATAAGTTAAATATAGATTTTGGTCATTGTCTTGAAAATTTAAGTCATTTACTCGTCAAAATTTCCAACAAAAGTCAAGTTATCATAGCAAATAGATAATAGTTTAACTCGTTGTTTCGGTTGATAACACAATATAATTATGAAATGGATCCTTAGTTGATTATCAAAGTTTGCCAAAGTGGTATTCTCATTTCTTTTAAATAACAAGTTAAATCAAACAAGTCAAAATGATGCTTGGATTTCAATTGCTTACTCTCTCTTACTCGAAATTGATATTAACAACATTTACATATGCCTAACTCAGGTAAACTGAGGCCAGATATATTGCCCGTGCATTGCCTTGCGGACTAATGTGAGGGGAATACAGAGCGTGGCGAGTGAACACACAAGTGTGAACACTTATCGACTGTAGGCATTATTAAAAAGAATTTTTATATACATACACCTAACTCAGATAAACTGAGGCTAGATATACCGATCATGCACTACCTTTTGGGCTTACATGAGAAGGGTACAGAGCATGGCGAGTGAACACACGAGTGTGAACACATGACTCTAGGTGTTAAAAATATATACATATATACAAAAAAAATTTCTTTAATATTTTTTTTAGAAAGAGAGAGTTTTGCAAAATTATCTTAGCACCATTTAACTTGGAAGATAAAATTGTTATATCCTTTACTTTAAATTTACCACTTTTTAAAACAAAGATTTTCAATTAGAACATACTTCATAATTAACACATATGAACCTTCCTATATACTAGTTAATCCACAGTTATTTGTAATCAAACTTCATTTTTATTTTTGTTAAGACAAATAAATTTTCACAAATTTTAATTTATTAACCAAAACTTATACTTATCCTATAGTGTTTCTTCAAAAATAAATCAAAATGCTAAAAAGAAAATGTTTTTGGGATTTAGAAATTTTTTGATTTTATTTTAGATAAAGGAAAATGAAAATTCAAAAATGCCATGAAACTTAACAAAAAAATGAAAATGAGACTTCCCCCTACACTTAATTTTGACTGTGTCCCTACAGTCGATGCATGATATAATGAGTGTAACGGGGAAAACTATGTACATATTTACAAAAGAGGTTTAACATTCTTACTAGACGTAGCTTGGCTCATGAAGAATCATGAGCTCCTCCTCTTGGTTACCGAGCAATTCCACGAAAGGTTTTAAACGATGACCATTGACTTTGAAAATCGATCCATCCCTGGGGTTTTCTATTTCTACGGCACCATGTGAAAAAATAGTTCGTACCATAAATGGTCCGGTCCATCTTGATTTAAGTTTCCTAGGGAATAAATGAAGTCTTGAGTCATATAAAAGAATTTTTTGGTTAGGAGAAAACGTTTTCCTTAGGATTGACTTGTCATGAAAAACTTTGGTTTTTTCTTTGTAAATTTTCTCGTTTTCATACGCGTCGTTCCTAAGTTCTTCTAGTTCGTTGAGTTGTAGTTTTCGGTTTTCACCAGCTTTCTCAAGATCAAAGTTTAAGTTATTTATTGCCCACAATGCTTTGTGTTCGATCTCAACGGGTAAATGGCAAGCTTTACCGTAAACTAAACGAAATGGGGACATCCCAAGGTTAGTTTTAAAAGCAGTATGGTAAGCCCAAAGTGCGTCGGTCAATTTCTAAGACCAATCTTTTCGATTTTTATTGAAAGTTTTCTCCAAGCTTTGTTTTATTTGTCGATTTGAAACTTCAACTTGGTCACAAGTCTGAGGATGATACGGAGTGGATAGCTTGTGGGTTATCGAGTATTTTTTCATTAAAGTTTCAAAATAACGGTTGCAAAAATGGGTTCCGTTATCACTGATTATTATGCGAGGTGTGCCGAACCTTGAAAAGATGTTTTCTTTGAGAAATTTCACAACAATTCTATGGTCGCTGGTTTTGCAAGGAACGGCTTCGACTCATTTTGAGACGTAATCGACAGCGTGAAGGATATACAAGTTTCCAAAAGAATTGGGAAAAGGTCCCATAAAGTCGATACCCCAAACATCAAAGATTTTGATCGTAAGAATGGGGTTTAGAGGCATCATATCTCGTCGAGAAATTCGTCCAAGCATTTGACATCGATCGCAAGTTTTACAAAATTCAAACGAGTCTTTGAAAAGAGATGGCCAATAGAAACCACACTGTAGCACCATTTCTGCAGTTTTCCGAGGAACGAAATGTCGACCGCACGCTTGATCGTGACAAAATGAAAGAACACTCCTGATCTCATTATCCGGAATGCAACGTCGGATGATTTGGTCGAGACAATATTTGAACAAATATGGATCATCCCAATAGAAATATTTCACTTGGGACATGAATTTGCATTTGTCCTGTTTGGACCAAGATGAGGGAGTTTCTTTAGTGACTAAGTAGTTCACTATATCAGCGACCATGGGTCGATAGAAATTGAAAGGAGTTGTTCATCAGGGTAGTTTTCATTGATTGGCAAAGAAGATGTGCGTTCGGAAGACGAGACAAGTGATCGGCTATGACGTTATCGGATCCTTTTTTGTCTTTAATTGTAAGGTCAAATTCTTGAAGTAAAAGGTTCCAACGAATCAAATAGGATTTAGCATCCTTTTTAACGAAGAGATATCGAAGCGTAGAGTGGTCCGTGTACACAGTAATGTGTGAACCTATCAAGTAAGTTCGAAACTTTTCGAGCGCAAAAATGACAGCTAGAAGCTCTTTTTCGGTTGTTGTGTAGTTGAGTTGAGCGTCGTTCTAAGTCATACTCGCATAGTAAATGACGTGAAGGATCTTGTTGATGCGTTGTCCTAAGACAGCACCAACGACAAAGTTTGAAGCATCACATATTATTTCGAAAGGAAGATCCCAATTGGGTGCACAAATGATTGGAGCATAAATGAGTTCGTTCTTAAGACGTTCAAAAGAAGAGATACAATCAGAGTTAAAATCGAAAGGAACGTCTTTTACAAGAAGAGTCGTCAAAGGACGAGCGATTTTGCTAAAGTCTTTCACAAAGCAACGGTAAAAGCCAGCGTGTCCTAGAAATGATCGAATGTCCTTAACAGATTTGGGAATGGGTAGATATGCAATGACATCGATCTACCTCAATGCCTTTATTTGAGATGATATGTCCAAGGACTATGCCTTGTTTGACCATAAAGTGGCATTTTCCCAATTCAAAGTCAAATGTTTTTCTTTACATTAATTTAAAACCAACTCGAGATGATGTAAACATTTGGAAAAAGAATCGCCAAAGATAGAGAAATCGTCCATAAAAAATTCTAGAAAGCGTTCAATCATGTCGAAAAAGATGCCAACCATGCATCGTTGGAAAGTCGCAGGAGCGTTACAAAGTCCGAATGGCATACATCGATAAGCAAACGTATCGAATGGACACGTGAAAGTCGTTTTCTCTTGATCTTCGGGAGCGATTGGAATTTGGTTATAGCCAGAATAACCATCAAGGAAGCGGTAGAATTCGTGGCCGGCTAAACGTTCGAGCATTTGATCAATGAAGGGAAGAGGAAAGTGATCTTTTCGTGTTGCGGAATTTAGTTTTCGATAGTCAATGCAAACACGCCAACCCGTTTGAGTATGAGTTGGAATAAGTTCGTTTGAAATGTTCTTGTCAACGGTTAGCCCAGACTTTTTCGGTACAACGTGAATTGGGATAACCCATGAAATATCAGAGATTGGGTAAATGATTCCATTGTCGAGAAGTTTAAGAATTTCATCACGCACCGCATCTTTCATTTTTGGATTAAGTCTTCGTTGCGCGTCACAAACAGGCTTGGCATTGTCGATTAAATGGATGCGATGTTGAACAATAACAGGGCTAATTCCCTTTATATCAGAGATTGACCATCCAATCGCTTCCTTGTTTTTCGAAAGAATGGAGAGAAGAGAAGTTTCTTGGTCAAGAGAAAGATCGTTATAAATTATGACAGGACAAGTTTCGTTTTCACCTAAGTATGCATACTTAAGGTGATCGGGAAGTGGTTTGAGGTCCAACTTTGGGGATTTTTCAATCAAAGAGTTTGGTTGAGATTCAGACTCAACTGGAAGCGATTCAGAAGGAAGAGTGTATTCAATCTCATTGGGAATTATGTGAAACAATTTTTCGTATTCGGCCTCGTGTTCATCGTTAAGATCAAGTGTCTCATTTTCAAAGTCTTCGTGAATGACACTAACTTCAAACGTTTGGTCACGAGGTTCGTTCGATTGGCTTTCAAGATTGAAAATGTTAAGATCTAAAGTCATGTTTCCAAAAGAAATTTTCATCGAGCCGTTACGACAATTGATTAAGGCATTTGAGGTAGTTAAGAATGGTCGGCCTAAAATCAATGGTATTTGACTCGTAGGATTTGACACGGATTGTGTTTCAAGAACGATAAAATCAACGGGGAATATGAATTATCCTACTTGAATGAGCACATCCTCGATTTCTCCCACGGGCTTCTTAATGGAACGATTGACGAATTGAAGCGTAACTTTTGTGGGTTTGAGTTCACCTAAGCCCAATTGTTCGTACATGGAATATGGAATCAAATTGACACTCGCGCCTATGTCAATCAAACATTTGTTAATCGTCTTATCTCTAATTGTTCACGAAATCGTAGGGTAGCCAGGATCTTTGTATTTAACGGGCATGGATTGGGACAAGACTTCACTCAAACTGGCGGCTAAGAAGACTTTTTTGGGCACTTAAGTGTGTCGATTTTGGGTGCACAAGTCCTTAAGAAATTTTGCGTACGTGGGGACTTGCTAACGATGTCAAGAAGCGGAATGTTAAGTTTGACTTGTTTAAAAATTTCCAACATCTTTTCCATTTGGTCCGAGTGTTTCTTAGGTCGAAGATGATGTGGAAATGGAACACGATACTTGGTAGGCGGGTCTACTCGAGTGGAAGAAGAAGTGTTTTGATTGGCATTCGATTCAATGTTTGGCTCCACGTTATGTTCTGAGTCGTTCGTTGTTTTAGAAGTGTCGAGAGAAGTTTCCGGTAAATCGTTTGGATTAACGACTTGATTATCGATTTGTTTACCGGAATGGAGAGTTGTGATAGCATTCAATTGGGTGACATTGCTATCTTGAACAACATAGGCTTGATTTGAATTTGCGTTTTGATTTCTGGGATTTGGAAGGGCCTGGCTTGGGAATGTTCCACGTTCACGTTCACTTACCGACATGGCTAATTGACTCATTTACATTTCAAGTTTTGCAATTGATTGGTTTATGTTTTGCATATATGAGGTCAATAAATTTTGCAAATTGCTGTTTGATTGAAGGCTTTGAGTAGTTGCTTTAGCCAACGTTTCAAGAGTTTTCTCCGGTGAACTTAAACGTTTATCATCTTGGGGAGGATGAGCAGAATTTGGTTGAAAATTTGATTGTTGCGGTTGATTATGAGACGGACCTACAAAATTTGGTTGAAAATGATTGGGTTGAAAGGGAGGATTCGAAACATTATTCGGGAATGCTTGAAAATTGAGACGAATCGTATTCGTGTTGGGATTGTTTTGGTTCCATGCAAAATTCGGATGATTTCTCCAACCAGGGTTGTACGTTGGAGAAAAGGGGTCGTTTTTGGCTTCATTGAAAGCATTGATTTGCTCGATAGAATTGGGACACTGATCGGCTATATGATTAGGATCGTTGCATTTATAACACATTGGTTCGGAAGCTTGGTTCATTTGATTCGATGAGAAAACGTCATCGAATTTTTTTATCATTGCGTCGATCTTAGCTTCCAAAGCAAAAGAAGATCCTATCGATTGTGCACTCGATCGTGAGTAAACTGATTTTTCGTTCGAACATTCCTATTGGGATGATTTTTCAGTGAGGTTTTCAAGAAATTTCCAAGCATCATCGTGATGTTGGGCAAGAAAGTTGCCTTGGCACGTTGATTCGAGCATGGTTCGTGAGCTGTTTTCGAGTCCATCGTATAAGATTTGGCAAATCGTCCATTTTTCAAAGTTATGGTATGGACATTTTATCAAAAGCTCTTTGAATCTTTCAAAATATTTTCCGATTGGTTCTCCCTTGAATCGATGAAAATTTACAATTTCGTTCCGGATTCTACTCATTTTTTCCAAAGGGTAGAACTTTTTTAAGAAAGCTTTTACGAATTCTTCCCACGTTTTTGTCGAGTTCGATGGTAAGCTGTACAACCATTTTTCAGCGTAATCCGTAAGAGCGAATGGGATTAATCGAAGTTTGATTCCGTCATCGGAAAGTTGTTGGAGTTTTATGGTTGCACAAATTTTTTCGAATTTAGTCAAGAAAATGTAGGGATCATCGTGCTCGAAATTGCAAAATTTCGGAAGTGTGGCAATATGGTTTGAGTGAATTTCGAAATGGTTACCCGTATGGGTGGGTAACGTGATGAAAGATGGAATAGAAACTCTATCGGGAAAGACTCTATCCATAAGAGTTCGAGGGGCGTTTTCGTTCGCCATTTCAGGAGGATCGTCTGTTCGAGTTAAACGATTAGTTGTTGAGTCACGAGTCCAACGATTTGTTGTTGTGTCACGAGTCCAACGATTTGTTGTTGTGTCACGAGTCCATGTACTCATGCACAAGTGAAATTCGAGTGGAGAAAGAAGTTAGAAACGAGTTTAGAGAATGAAAGAATATTTGAAAAAAACGAAGTAAAAAATTATTATTGTTTTTGTTGTTTTTTTTAAAAAGGAAGAAAACTATTTACCAAGTGAAATTTATTTTCAAAGAGAAGTTTGATTTTTTTTGCTTTTGGTTTTCAAATTTTTTTATATGTTTTTTTTTGTTTTTTGAATTTTCAAATATTTACCAAACGGATTTTTTTTCAAATTTATTTTTTGTTTTTGTTTCTGAATTTTCAAATTTTTTTTGAAAAGATTTTATATTTTTTTTTTGGATTTTTGTTTTTGATTGAAGATTTTCAAAGGAAAGGAAAAAAGGATTTTTTTTGGCTTAAAAACTAAGTTAAGTAAAATTTACAATTTTTTTGGATTTTGGATTTTTTTAATATGCATGGCTAATGCAACTAAATGAATGCAAATGACTTAATTACGGTTTTCTGTCCTTAGTAGCTCCTAACCTAAAATTGTATAATCGCACTTTATTTTAAATCAACAAAAATATTTCTCAGCCAGGTAACGGGCAGGGGTTATCGGTGCACCACGAATCACCGTAGCAATGCAGTCGAAGGTTTAAGTAACTTAAGAGGAACAACCACTATAATATTTACGAATTACCGTAATATTTATAAATGGTTATTATTCTGCCGTAGCCTAGAGACCAAGAAATAAAATTGTTCAAATAAAACAATTGTGAAGATACAATTAAGCCCTAGATGAGCTCGTGACACCCTTAAGTCAAATTCTACGATGAAATACGTTTGTGGGATAAGGAAAGGGTGATGAAATCCCTCACCTTATGTGAATTGGGGTATTGCCCTTAGAAAAGAAAATAAGATGAGATGAATGCAAAATAGAAATAAAACGTGAATTTACTATGCAACTAAAATGAATTTTGTTTTTGTTTTTGGATTTTGAATTTTTTATTATATAAATGCAAATGCAAGCAACCAGCAATGCAATTCAAACAAAAACAAGGGAAAGGGGCACGATACCAGAGCGTGCAGAATTATTAGCAATTTTATTTTTAAGCAGCAATTTTTTTTAAGCAAGCTAAGCAGCGGAGCAAGCAGTTCCTTTTGATTTTCTGCTTTGGCAACCTGAAATTTCAAACAAAATATATACAGGTGTTTTTTTATATCTAAGGATGGAACTTAAAAACAAATTAAAACACAACAAATTTACAACTATTTTTTTTAGAGGGTAAACAAAACAAGTTAAGCAAACCTTTTTTTTTGTTTTAAGGATGAGTCAAAGCAAAACTAAAAGAAAACAAATTAAATAAAACCAATTGAGCAACTTTTTTTTTGAATTATTTTTTTAATATTTTTTTTGATTTTTTTTGAAGAAAAGTATTGAAAAAAACAAAAACAAACTAAAGTCACCTCTTTTTTTAGATAGAACAAAGCAATAACAAATGAAGAAAAAGGAAACCTTTTTTATATATCAAGAGTTAAACAAAATAAAATTTTAAAACATATTTAACTAAAAGAGAATTTTGCAAATACTTTAAAAACATTTCCACAAGCCCACAAGCAAACCCCAAAGCCCACAAAAATTACCACTAACCAAATTTTCAACAAAGTTCTCAACACAATTAAGAATGCAATAGAAATAGAGATCGCAAACACAAATCCTTGCTTCTTCTAAACGTAAATTCAACATCCATTTTTTTTCTTTTCAAAACCAATTAGAGATGATGCAATTTGTGCTCGAGTTATGGTCGAGTTATAGCGAATTGCTGGTTAGATTATTGACGAAGTTTGATTCAGGTGCTTTGTGTTTGCTAATTGTAGAGTTCGCGTGGTGGCTCGATGAGGAATTATGGTTGGAAACGGCAGATGAAACGTTGTATGAATTGGAGAAGTTGTATGCAGTGAGTGTTGGCTGCTGCTCGATGTTGGAGGTGATTTTGGAAGAAGTCGCGAGGTCGCGATTGCCGGTAGAGTTTGGGCGATTGGGTTGTACAGTGGTTTGGAAGTGACACATTTGAGGTGGCGGTTTCAGTTCGCTGCCGTTTCAGGTGTCGAGATGTGGAAGATCGAGGCAGTAATGGTGGTCGCAGTTGTTCGATCAAGTGATTGGGTGGTTGACAGTTTATTATGTGAGATGGGTATGCTTGCAGTTGTAGTTGAAAGTGGTTTGAAAGTGTGGGGGTATTTGATGTTTGAACGGGGGATGGGAGAATGTGAAGCAGGGGTGGTGAGCAGTAGAAGTTGATAGAAAAGCAGGGTTGGGGTTTTGGTCTGGTATGATGGTTTAGAACAAATGAAGATGGAAGTAGAAAATGTAAGGAAGTGGTAGTTCAGATGATAGTGAATATACATGGATGATTGTGTAGAATATTGGTGAATGTTGGCCGAAGTAGTAATGTATTGGCAGTGGAGGAGGAAGGAGCAGATTGATGAATCTGTGGATGGTTTGTAGTGAGAAGAATGTTATGGCAACTGCAGTAAATTGTAGTGTGGTTGTGATGTTTTGGAAGGTGGTGGGGAGGTAGTTTGACAGTGGAGTTTGATTTTGATAGCAGTGGAATGACAGCAGTGGAGGTGGATATGTGGCAGTAGTTGTTGAAGTGATATCTGCAGTGGTGAATGGTGAAGCAAATGATGTTTGTTTTGAGTAATGTCAATAAGGTGATTAAAGTGTGGGGATGGTTGTGGTCAGAGAAGTGTAATAGGTGATGGATTGTTTGCAGGAAGGCAGTGTTATGAAATGTGGCTATGACTTTGGGAGTTTTGGGTGGAAAGGAGGTTGGTGAGCAGTTGCTCAATATTCACAGTGGAAGAGCAGTGACAAGGAAGACAGGGTTGTTGATGATGGTTGGATATTTGTAGGTGTTTGCAGTGGTGTTCTGAATGTGACTATGACTTTGGTTAATGTGATATGAAGTGTGCACTGATGTGCAGAGTTATGTGCACTGCAGTGATGAGTATGGCACAGTTTTGTATGTAAGTAGGGTGTGGTTTGAAGTATATGGTCGAGGGTGGAGTTGTTTGAAACAGAGGGTATTAAAGTGAAGGAGGAAATGGTGAATATGATATCTGGTGAAGTAAAATGCAATGTTTTGTGCAAATTTGCAATGTTTTGTTGGTCTGTAGGGGAATGTGGATGGTTATGGTTTCAGTGTTGTAGAGGAGGGCTGGGTCACTGGTTTTGGAGTGTTGAAGTTAATTGAACTTGGTCAGTGGATATGCATTGATGAAATGGTGCACAAGGTGGATGGCAGAATTGAACAAGGCAGAGGGGGATGATGTGGTATATATAGTGGATAGAGCAATAAATAGAGAGGCAGAGAACAATAAACAAAGAGGCAATGCAGAATTTTTTTTCTTTTTTTTTTATGTAAATTGAAATGTAAATCGTAAAATGCAATGCAAATTGTAAATGAAATGGAAATAAAATATTTTTGTTTTTGTTTTTAAATTGTGTGTGTTTTTCTTAATAATAGAAGAGCAAATGCAAGTGCAAATAAACAACAACAAATAAACAAATGAAAGCAAAACTCACACAACCAATTTTTTTTTAAAAATGCAAGACACATAAAACAAACACACAAAAATAATAATTCGAAGAACAGAAAATTAAAATCAAATCAAATTCCCCGGCAACAGCGCCAAAAACTTGTTAATCGGCTAATTTTCTATCGGTTTAGAAAATAGTCGAGAAATTTCAAATTAAAATAACACCAAGAGCACGACGTACAAAAGTTAGTACGTGGCGAGTACGGGTCGATCCGCAGGGAATTTTTAAGATTTTAAAATTTTCAATTCAATCAAATTAGACCAAAGTGGGTGAAGTTGTTAACTACAAAAAAGAAGCTAAAGCTAGAATTAAAATGTGATTTAAAAACTATTAGACTAGAGAACAATTTAGGAATAATTCCACTCTCATATTTTTTTTGTAAATCAACAAACAATAATTTATGATCTCTAGCTTTGATATTAAGTGAAATAATTGTTGTATTTATTATAAGTATTGTTTGTTTATGTTATTACTTAACATAACTCAAACCATCAAACTATAATACAACAACTATACCACTTAGAAATTCTTATTAAAAATGAAGTAAAAGCAAAAGCTATTTTAAGTATGATCTATTTACTATTGTAACTAGTAATATAGATCATCAAATTTCATTTTTACTTTCATTTCAAAATCAAAAACCGATTAACAAATAATGATGTAAATTGTGTTTATGTTGAATAAGAATAGCTCATTTGCATAAGCAATATCTATCAAACCCACTTGTATAAACTTACATCAAAATTCACTTTCATGAAGCACAAACAAGGAGATCATAAATCATAAAAATATTGAAATTACATAAAGTTAGAGAGCTTCATTACCCCTAAATTGAAGGGGTTTAGCTACTCATTTGTGTTATCAAATCAACACTTGTAAATTTCAACATTAAAAAGCAAAGGAATTAAAACTAAGCAAGGAAGAAAAAGAGATTAACTACTAACTATTTGCATAAAAATTAAAACTACACTACTTGCATAAATGTAAATCTAAGCTATGAACATTAAAAGAATGAGAGCATAGAAATAAACATTAACATAAAAGCAAAGAAAAGCATGTAGAAAAGAAAAGAAGAAGAGGCTTGGAAGCCATTTTTATTTAATAAAACATTGCCAGTACAACTTGCTCTTTTGATTTCCTAACTAATGTGAAAGAGTAGAAGATAGATTCATGTACATAAGAGGGTTATTTATACATGCATAAAACCCTAATTTCATTTTTAAGGAGCTTCCCAAATTACCCTTTAGGAAGTGTGGCCACCAAGTATCCATTAGCCGCTAATTAATCCATCATTTGATGTGCATGAAGCTTTAACCTCCACTTAGTTGTCCATTAGCTCCTAATTGTACATTTAGGTAAGTGGGTGGGGTCCTCCATGATCTTGAACTTGAATTATTTCCTCTTCATTCCTCTATATTTCCTTGTGCATGCATATATCATCACGAATCCCACTTCCATATGCATCAAAATATCCTATAAAAATCATAAAAATTGTCCAAGTAAAAATTCTTCAATTGACACATGCACACAAATGACCATTTTGCCCCTGAATGAAGTTGAAAATATGATGGTTTGAAAATAATTGAATTTTGGTTTTAACATGTAAAAATGCCCAATATGATGTTTATTTAAATAAATAGAGATAAAATATGGATGTAAATATATGCACATTTACGTGCACATCAAAGATATTGGTAGGGGCCAGTAGGTTCTCAGTAAACCCATGAAAACTGTGTGATTGGCAGAGGCCAACAGGTTCATAGCAAGCCCATGAAAATTATGTGTAAAGGAAGATGTCAGATAGACAGGTTCATAGTAAGCCTATGAAAACTATGTGTAATGGAAGATGTCAGATAGACATGTTCATAGTAAGCCCATGAAAACTATGATTGGAAACCGGCAGGGCCAGTAGGTTTGTAGTTTGACAATGAAAACTATATCCGGATGAAATTTTGACAGATGTCAATAGGTTCCTAGTCATCCCATGAAAACTAGGGTAAGAAGAAAGGATATTGGGGTTACTAATAGGTTCCTAGTCAACCCATGAAAACTAGGATAAGAGTAATATTGGAGTTACCAATAGGTTCATAGTGATCCCATGAAAACTATGTAATTGGACAGGGAATCTTTAAAGTTTAACCGGTTATTAGTCAGCCATGAAAACTAATAGGTTAATATTAATCCTAGAACGTATAACTGAGACATATAGTCTAAATAGAATGGGAATGGGTAATTCAGAATTGATTCATTTGTTTTGCATATCATCATATTATACTATTTTGAATTGTTTTAACCATTGTGGATGCAGGAAGCACAGTATATGGTTTTGTAAAGGTTTTGTGATATTAGTGAGGGGAAACCTGTTCCGCTAAGTGGCGTGGTCTCACTAGATATCTAAATAATATGAGATGGTAGATTATTATTCATACCAGACTTTATGTCTGACTCGAAGTTTATGTTTTCCCCTTAAACTCTCGGGTACTCAATTGATTTTGAGTAGTTTGAGAGTTGAGGTTTTCAGGTACCTCTAAGATGAATAAACTTCCGTAGACGTGCATGAGGCATGATAGATATTTTGAGTTCTCTTTTCCTTTGATTCCGCTGTGTTGATTATAATGGCAAAGTTGTTATATTGCCTGTATATACTTTGATCATCCCGGGGGTATCTTCATATGTCGCTTTGGGTGTATATTGTAATAAATATATTTTATCTGAACGTGAGTTGCGAATTTTGGATTATGTAATGAATTGGAAATATTGTGATATGGAAATGTGATTTTATTTAAATTTTTTTCCATATTCATGTGTTTCTGTATATCAATGAATCTAACACCGCCGTATCTGGTTGCCGAAGATTAATAACTATGGATGACTACAACATCCGTAGCCGTTAGTTTTGGGCCTCCAAGTAGGGGGATGTTACAAGAAGGTACCGTAGTATCGTATTGCGAAGCTGAGTGCAACATGGTCTCAGTTTGGTGATTGGTGGCCCGAGCTGGCAGGGCCATAGTTGAACAACCTACGAGGAAGAAAATAAAAAATAATACCAATAAAAAATAAAAATTTTGAAGAGGAGGACACATGAGTAGTGTTGGTGTAGTCATCTGACAGAGGCATGCCTGAAGACAGGGTTGTGGCAAAAAGTGTTGGTGATGAGGTGTGGTCCGAAGCGTTCAGTTCGATGTAGGTTAATTTTTTTCCATGTTATGCATGCATGCTTCATGCATTAAATGAAAAGAAGGGAGTAGGAGAGAAAGGGATATATGGCCAAAAAGAGAAATATTTCCATGCGTATGTAATGAGGTGGCCAACATTTTATTCATGCACGCACACTAAAAAATATAGAAATAAAAAAATATTAATATATATATATATATATATATATGAAACCATAAATGGTACTTCACTTTCATTCTTTGGAAAAGATGTGTACGTGTACATGATAACACCCTGTATACTACACACGATTTAATTTGAAATGTTGTTTGATTTCTTGAATGTATAAAATTATATGTTATGGACGATTTGTGTGTGTTAACGATTGAAATATTAAATTGATTATATTGCAAGTACGCTAACTCTATAACCATATTTTAGGATTTAATTTGAATTTAAAGGAATAAATCCTATTTAAATAATTTAAATTAACTTTGCCATGAATATGACTTATATTGATATGTGCTTGAGTTTACGATGCTATATTATGTATTACATGATTGCAAGTTAAATTCTTTATTTTAGCCCCATTATTCATAATTCAATGTCATGTTTAAAAATTGTTATTGTTGTAAATAATGCTATTGTCTGTAATTTAAACTATATTGCACGAACATGACTAACCCAATGGCTATATGATGGGTTTAAAATGACATTTTATGAATGCATGTCGTTTGGGATGACCAAATGATTTTGAAATTAATAAATTTAACATTTATCAAGTTCAGCATAGGATTTGACTACTAGACTACTAGTATCTATCCAATAGACTTATTTGGGGGTCATAACTCGAATCGTGACGACTTTGTCCCTTGTCACTATGTCCAAATGATCTGTTGCCAGGACATATAAGCCATCAAGGATAATGAAGATTGTTGGAGACATAATGCAAACGAATTGAAGTTGCACTAGATATGATGAAGTTGATGTAGTGGACTATAGCACTAATAAGATTTATCAAGCCTCTAGATACCTAAAGGGATCAGTGAAGTGCACATCGCAAGTGACTGGAAGTATACGGTGAAATAAATCGGGATGACTTATCGGGACAGATTAGTCTATATCGTGGGTGAATCCAAAGATGAGATTTATCAACGTATAATCCTCCCGAGACTCACAAGACGATGAGATGATTTAAGCCTTCTCATAAGTATTAGTACAAATGCCGTTTAACTCATAAAATGACTATTTTCGAATATTGATTTGAATTTATAAAACACAAGGTAAATCATAAGTAAAATGATAGGATATGATATCTCAGTTGATTAGAGTTGCAACTATGTATATTATATTGAATAGTGTCGTGACATGGGTGTTAAAACTTATTTGTGAAAATGGGGATTTTGTAATTTGTTTGGTGTGTGTGACCCTGTGTGTAACTTATTTGCCCTATAGAACCCAACATGACACATTTATTTTGTATTCTACTGCACGGTTATACTCACACCCAGATGTTTAGCCTGACTTGAGGCTTTGTTTTGTGATAACGCCTCGGGTCAGACTAAGGTTGTTCTATAGATTTGATATGATTGTATGTGTTTTGTGAGCTATGATATGGAGTTAGAGCAGAAGACGATGGCGAGTATTCACTTTATCTACAATTATATTGAAATGTCATTGTATTGGATGATGTGATGTGCTGAGTTGTATATATATGTATGAGGTGATGTATTAAACTTTAGATATGATATAAAATTCATTATTTGTATTCACTCCGAGTCTATAAGTTGGGAAATTTTTATTTATGTCTCTAATACTATATTATTCAAGTATATAACTCATGTACGTTACCTTGCATTGAGATGAGATATGTATTATTTCAGATGTATTCAGCTATTTAAACGTATCCGTGTTGACCCAAAGCAGTTATACAAGAGATCACTCCTTCCATGCCGATTCATCCGAGTTATCGGAAAGTAAACTCCTTTTGATATTTCAGTTGCTAGGGCGTCACAACATGGTATCAGAGCTTATGTTGGAATAATACAGAGATAGATATATATTTTGACTTTAGAGGATTGAGACTTAGGTTGTTTACTGATTTTTATACGACTTTCACTTGTGAGGTGCGAGTTGTAAATGAAAAAAAACATCGATAATTGGGGTAGAATACATATGGGAAATTTTGGCATACATCCATATGATTGTAAAAAATTAGCATTAGGTTCCTCTCAATTTTATTTTATATATTACACTCCTATTTTTTTTAAAGGTGAAATTCATAGGGGTATTTGGGTAATTTTACTAACCTTAACATGCACTCTTAGAGTATACCTTCATAGCTTATAACCGCCGTAATACACATCGAAGTGGCTTCTTTTAAATTTGGAAACGAGAGAAGTAAAAAAGAAAGAAATTCATAAAAAAGGGATGTAGAAAATAGTTTCTAAAAGGGGAGGAGGTAAAACAAATAAGTTTAGAAAAGAGGAACGTGTTCTTAATTTCCATATATATATATATATATATACATACATACACACACACACACACACACATATATATATATATGTAAGTATACACACACACATAAGTACTTATGATAAAAATTTAGAAGTTTAAATTATTCTTTAAAATAAATTGATATTATATGAACTTTTGTCAGAGTAGCGCAACGAAATCCTAATAAAGAATGACGAATATGTATATTATATTTGTTATTGGTTATATTGATTACACTTCTCTCTAGTAAATTGCGAGGATGCAATTTCTTTAAGGAGAAGATCCTGTAACATCCTGTTATTTAAGTAATTATAATAATATTTATTTTGGATTTTTAGATGGAATTTATTTGAAAAATAATGATTAAAAAATTCAAATTTGGAATTTTAATTATACTTTTAAAATCAAAATATGTTTGTACATTTGTTTTGGTAAAATAAATCGTATATGTGAAATTTTGAAATTATTTTGAAGTTAAAACAATTATTTTATAATTTTAGAAAATTTAAAGGTAATATTATAATAAAAGAAAATTTGTTATGAGGATAAAATTAAATTTAGATTAAAACGCCTTGAGTAGAATTTTAATCAGTGATAGAATAATGGTTGGATAATATAGTGGTCATAGAGTAGTTAGTGGTACAAGGTTATAAAAATAATAAACTAAATTTTTATTGGACCTCAAGTTTTATTCTTATCCTAGTCATTATGTTTTAACATATTAGACAAGTTAATCCCTAAGTAACCCAATCCCTAATCTATATAAACACATTCATTCTTCCAGCTTTTCATAACATTCTTTGAAGCCAAAGATCACGCTGCTATTCTTCATATTCATTAACCTAAGTTTTCATTTCTGTAACGACCGCCTTTCTTGTACCTAAAGACAAGCCATTAAGGGTAGAATAAAAAGAAAGATAATAAGAAACTACATAATCATAAAATCCCACCACGAATTAGAACAACATATAATAGATAACATAGGATATTACATTGTCATTTCCATAATACTAATATATCAAAGGCAATACATTACAACTTTAACTGGACAGTTATAACTACCTGTCCATCACAAAATATATAGACCATACATAAGCACAGTGGAATAAGATAATAACTAGCTAATGGTGAAGCCAAATGCTCCAGCTCCTTCAAAATGCTTCCGTAAGAAACCTAGATCACTTGGCTACTCATACAAATTTTACTACCCAAGAGTTTTAGAAAAAGTAAATGAAACTTCGGGTCATACATGGGTCTGGTGTGAGTAAACTCAAACATTTTTTTACTTTTATAAAGTACTTTGAAAATCAAAGGTATCTCGTAAGACCACACCGCACATAAACACGGATGGGTTTTTACCTTACGATAACCAAAACATTTTATACAGAAATCCAGTGATATTATCATACCGTCTAGGGTTTTCAAGTAAATAATTCACATAGCCAAATTTGTTACATAATTAAATTCCAGCATAATTGGTATACAACTAAGACCAAAGACACTTATTGGGGTATGGATTCCATACAATGACTGGGCTACTGGGTACCACATATTGTAACGACCCGTATTTTTAGCTATTTTAAATTTTATAAATTTAATGTGATTATTGAATAAAAATGGTTAAATGATTTAGAAGAAAATTAATTATTTGTTGATAACTAAAATTTATTTGAATTATAATGATATGTTAATATGAATTATTGAAAAATTAAATTGTTTGAATTTAATATTAGAAACTGATTAAATAATTGATTTCTGAATTTAATATGAATGAAAATGGTATCGGAGGTTGATTTAAATTTTATTTAAACAACAATGAAGATTGTTAATACTAAAATATCGAATTTAAGCGATTAAATAAATTTCTGGGAATTTCTCGTCTTATTTGACGAGTTAAAATAGCCATTTTGGTCACTGTCTCAGATTTTGACGAGACCAGTTTCATCGGATCCGTAATAGTGAATTATTGCAGGATTTCAAGTTTCGTAGCGATCAGACTTGTCGTTTAGCCATGCAAACTTGAAACGCGTAGAAATTAATTTCAGAATTTAATTAAAATAATTCGATTTGAAAAACTATCTTCCGCATACGATCGAATTAGACCTCGGGACTAGTTCCATTGTGTTTGGAATGGGGGTAAAACATTATAAACGCTAGGCGGCACGCTTCATTTGGAGTTCGAGAATTTTGGACATTAAATGTCAGATATTTTTGAGTAATATATATATATATATATATATATATATATTGATTTTTCCTTCCAATGACTCGTATAAGCCACGCCCTACTTGTCCTTCCCCGTACTCGCTCCCTTCCCCATTCTTCGAATCGAAATCATAGCCTCTTCAGAAAAAATAAATAAGCACAACTGCTCGAGAAAAAAGAAGAAGAGGGCGGTTGAGGAATTGCGAACGATGGAGGCGGTTTGGAAAAGGATTCGAGGCAGAGGCGAGGTTAGCATTTGGAGGTCTTTGTATTAGGGTTTCGCTGCATTGATTTGCACGCTCGAGAGGAAGACGGCCGAGGGCGGTGGCGATTAGAGGCAGGAAAGGCGGCGCGTCATTGCAAGGAGGAGCGATCGTTTTTTTTTAAAAAAAAGGTGAACGGCAGTCGTAGTGTTGATCTAGGAAGAATGAAGAAGGCTGATGAGTACTCGCGTGTGAGGTTTAGGGTAAGTATATTTTATTTATTTATTTATTTAGATATTAGTTTAGTTAATAAAATTTAAAATTATCTCGGATATTAATTATCACGTAACTTCTCCCTATGAGGTTCAATTTGGGGAAACGAGTTGTTGTGAATTCATATCGACGTCGTCTACGATATGGAAGCGGGTTGGAATTAGTTTGAAGCTGAAAATACTTTCAGTTTCAAACGACGCTGAAAATACTTTCAGTTTCAAACAAAGGCGAGTGTTTTATATGCTCATGTTTGACTAATATTATTTTTATGTTAGAAAAATTTATATCGTGAAGTGATTAAAATTTGTTGATTGTTGTTTGATAAGTTTAATTGACATTTAAATTGACATATAATTAATTGATAGAATTTGAATTGAAAGTTAAATTGAATTAGAATTTAATTGCCCGTAAAATACCCGATATTGATAATTATGAAATTGTTGTAAATTTTATTGACTGTTTGGATGATTGGTTGTGATGGATGCTAGTGGTTGATATTTGGATGTTTATTTATTTTGTATATCATGTTATCATCCTGTATATTGTTTACAGTATATAAAAAAGTAAATTGAATTATTTCAAATAAATCAAGAAATAGGTTGAATTGATATATACCTATGACATTTATTTTGGATTGAAATAATACATATCCATCCTTGAATTAAATTGAAATAATTGATTCACTTGGCCATAGGATAGAGAATTATATACGGACACCGGATTGGTTAAATTAAATGATTTTAAAATGTTGTTTTAAAATTATTCAAATTATTTGGGTTCAAGAGATAAAAATCGAATTTATGGAAATCGAATTATTTTCGAATTGGAACTCGGAATGTTGAAATTTAATTTTGAAACAGAAATTGTTTAATTAATCGAAGTTGAGATTTTTAAGTTAAAATCGAAATATGATTTGAATTTCAGAAATTGATTTGTTTAAAGATTGGACTTTTATTCGAACTTTAAATATTGCTAAGTAAACGTGATATTAAACGATATTTTGAAATTGAGCTCGGAATTTAATTATATTTGAAGATTTGGATTTTAAATTGGATATTGAAGGAAAATTTGATTTAAGTGTTTTGAATCGATATTTTGGAAATCGAACTCGAAATTGATAAAATCGAAATGGTTTAAATTTGAAACTGGAATTTAAATTAATTTGGAATTGGAGTTGAAATTAATTTGAAATTGGAATTTAAATTAATTTGGAATTGGAGCTGAAATTAATTTGAAATTGGAATCGAAATTAATTTAAAATTGGAGTTGAAATTAATATGAAATTGGAATTTAAATTAATTTGGAATTGGAGCTGAAATTAATTTGAAATTGAAATTGAAATTAATTTAGAATTGGAGTTGAAATTAATTTGAAATTGGAATTTAAATTAATTTGGAACTGAAGTAAAAAATTCGACTTGAAAACAGAATTGAATCAATTAAATCAAAATGGAAATTGGAACTGATTTGAATTGGAAATTTGGAAAGTGAACTGGTTTGATTTTGAAACTATTTTTAAATGAATTATTTTAGAATCAACGGTTTAAAATCTATATTCCTTAAATATTCTAATTATTTTGATTTTCCAAACTATTTTACTATATAAACCATTTTTAATACTCAAACTATTTTCTATTAAACTATTTTAACTATTTAAATTATTTTAAAACTATTTAAACTATTTTCTAAAATTCAAACTGGTCAAAAGGGTGACATGTTTATATTTAAATCTTGGATTTAAATGCGAATTGGGTTAAAGTGAAGTTATAACCTAAATTGTAATTCGAACCAAATTTTGAAGTGAAATCGATATATCGAACTGAATTGACATTTTGAAGTAAATATGATTTTTGAAGCGAATATGGTAAATTTTGAAATGGATTTGATTTTGAAGCGAATATGATATTTTGATATCAACTATGAATTGTTTTCGAAATGTAAAAGAATCAACCGGTGTGTAAAACGATGTTTGGTTGTTAAAGAGACCGGGGCCTCTTATTGGCATACTCTCTGTCAATATTGAAACCACTTTGACAACCATGTACGCGGCGGATGATATCCAGAATGTAGTGGTTGAATTGGCGATGTTTACTGGAATGAAGTAAGAGAACGATGATGGATAGCTTTGACACTTGTGTCATAATTAAAATGACTAAAACAGGAGCCTATGTCTGGCCATTGAGGTTAGCTACCTCTAGCGACATTTATCCCTCGTATTACTGTTGTGATTTCGTATTCGATGGGTGCACCTTTTTCGTTTGGATTGATTGTCACGATCAGCCACATATGGGTTACGACAAGCCAGAAAGGATAAACTGGTAGAATCCTACCTTGGGCATTGCCTCAAGTTCCTTGTCATACTTATCCTTATACGAGCCCATTACGACTTTGGTTTAGTACTGTACCTATAGGGGACTCACTGGCTACCGACGTTACTGGTTGTGTTACATGACCTGCATAGACTACATGCTATAAAAATGTGTTAAGGGGGATAATGTAAAGCCTTAACGCTATTTTGATATTTATTTTACCGATAGACATTATCTATTATAGCTTACACTATTATATATAGATAGTTTGACGGATCCTTAGGAGATGGAAAAACCCGTAACATCTCTTAAGTTATTGCAATCATAATTCGTGATATTGATTTGACTTACATAAGAGTATATTAGACCTGACTCGAGTGTTTTATTTCCATTACGCTCGGGTCAATCCTGGGTTTTTTTCCAGTGCATTGAAGATCAGTTTCTAGAGGACGAAGACGAAGTTGGTATATTATTACTATTATTATCCTCTGCATCATGTTATTCTGCTGTATTGTTTATTTATCCCTATTGTATATATATCTCTGATAAATGTTGTATAGATTATAATCAAATGTATGATATAAACAGCTTTATGAACTGTTATTTGATTATTATATTTTATAATTTCCGCTGTGAGATTCTGTGTTTGTTTCTTCTTTTCTTATTCTTCTTATTTTACCCCATTGATTATCTACGTTCCGGATTGTTTAAATTGGACATGTGTGGATTATTGTCAATTTAAACCTTCTGAAATGTGGGTTGTCACACCTATCATGGTGCATCTCTAGATAAAATAACACTGAGGTCAAACCTATCGACCCCTGCCAAAACAAGACCGGCCTATCTTTTACTAGATAGTACCGAATAATATTAACCCTCGGTTGGGATTAGCAACCATACCGAAGCATAAATGAGTTAATAGTAGTGACTCTAGATAGGGATGACCTTACTCTCATGGGAGCAATTCACCTAACCTTGCTGCATCACCCTTATTTTAGTCATTCCCGGTTGATGAGGCCTGAGGATACGTTTACCTTTATTTTAGCATTCCCACTTGGAATGTAACATTGCTTTCCATATGTTGACACAATATCAACACTCATCCATATAAGTCGTTTAGGAGACGAATGAACCAAAGACACTACTTCCACTACACATGTTTTGGAATCACCCTCAAGGTTGGTAGCAAATAGCCCTTGCACTTTAAAGTCATCATCTTGGACCTTGCCTTTACTATTTCCAATTCAAAAGTTTACGTTGGTTCGAAGTGGTTTTCGGATAACAACTAATATCTGATCCCGGTCTCTCCAAACCAACGTTCGATAATTTTTAAGGTTATGTTTCTTATAGTGGACTGTGCAACTATCAAGGTGTAAAGATTTACGTATGGACATACGTTCCATATGCTTGGACTATCATGATCCGCTTATCGAAATTAACCCTTTTGTATTCATCACGTTTCTAAAGTGCGTTATTTATGATAAGTACAAGTTGACTTACTTTCAATAAAATGCATCATCTTTTTATTATTACCACTTAATTCATTTGGATACTTAATAGCATGGACAAGAGATCCTTGGTTTTAAAACAATTCACTTAAACAAGAAAATTGGTTAAAAATAAATAACCGATAGGGTTTTAAAAGAAACTTTAAAATAAATAACCTTTGATTAAATCGTAAGTTTAAACTCAATTAGACCTTAATTAAATAAAAATTTAATCATTAATAATCCTAATTTTATCTATAATTAAACCTTAATTAAACTTTAATTAAATAACATTTATTTAAGAAATTAGATCCTAATTAAGTGGATAATTAACCTTTAATTAAATAATAATTAATTAAAATAACTTGATTAAATAAAATTTTATTTTATTTTATCTTGATCCTTATTTAAAACTTATTTAATTAGAAATAATTAACTTAGTTAATAATTTCTTGAACTCTAATTACTTGACCTAATTACTTAATTAATTAATTTAATAATAATTACCCTAATAAATAAATAAATAAAATAAATAATTAAATAATTAAAACTTAAACTTTTGACTTACTTATTTTGAAATGAGTTTTCGAAAACAATCCAAAAGAAAACACTTTAAAACTTGAAATCGTGAAATTTCCCGAACTGGATCCATAACAACTATTGCTATAAGCTCAGTTCCCTAGAATTGATTTCTAAGTGGAAATCTCGCTTAACACTAGCTGCACCATGTTTTGAAGACTTGATTGAAAGGTTTTGAAAACTTTAAACAAAAGTTAAAAAGAAAGCTTTTCTATTTCCATCGAATTTCAAGTCCTTTTTCGACTATTTAAAGTGCTAGTTTCATAACCATTTCACAACATATTTGGTTTTGTTTCACAAACAATACTAGCATCATATCATAAACCAATATCACATAACCATATCAATATACATATCTAAACATACCAACATATTGTCCAAATCACCAATCTATTCCAAACAACCAATTTGCAATCATATATCATCCAAGCAACATGATAATTCAACACAACAAACACTATATTTTCACAACATATAGATCATTAAAACAAGTTGTTTTCTTTTCCAAAAATATTAGTTTTACTCACCGAAAATAACCTATTTCAAACTAACTCTTTCTAGAACTTGAAAGCAACTTAAGAACTTTGCAATATGAAGATTTTTGGATGCTTGGACCTCCAAGATGGTCTCGGCCTGGGCTAATTGGGCTTGACCTGGGCTAGTGGGGGTTCGACCATCATGTTTTTGGGTGGTGGAGAGTTGTAGCTTGGAAGAGCACATGTTGAAGGTTTGTAGAAGTGGTTTTGTGAAATAAAGAAGTGATTTTTAGTGAAACAAGTGATATTTTCTTATTTTAGAAATTATGAAGAGGATCCATGGAAATATATTCTCAAGTTTTTAAGAAATTTGAAGTGGAAAAGGAGCTTTAAAAATGAGAAACATGAGTGGTGAGTGGTATATACAGGCTTAGGAATAAAATAAAATAATATAAAGTGATTCTATTTAAATATACACACATGCATGCACCCCATACCTTCCCCCATGATCCGCCCCCACCTTGTACCACCCCTTCATCATATTCAATTATTCATGCCATGATCCGTGTACCATATATTGACAATGGCATTAAGATATACTAAAATATATACACTTTTATTTAAAAATATCCTCTTTTATCTTATATATACACTTAATAAGAAACATGTACATGTATATGTGTACATGTACACATGTTTAAATGGTTTGTAGTGTGCACATATGTGTTTTAAAATAGTGTTATGACATTTCGAATAACTTTTAACCAATGAAAAATCGATATTTTGGAAAATAATTTCCGTTCACATTTTCTAATTCCTTATAAACTACAGATATTGGTAATCAAATTTTGAAAATGATTTTATTATCATTAGTTATTATTTAAAATAGTTTTATTTGTTAATAAAAATCTATTTAGTAATTATTTAAAAATATAATTAAATATTCACTTAAATAGCGATTAAATTATGTGTCGTTACACTCTCTCCCCTTAGAAGAACTTCGTCCCAAAATTAGCAAACAAGGAGATAATTCAAATTATGCAAAAAGCTATATATTCATATCATAAAACACTATAAGTCATACATTAAGGATCCATATCAAACAAACATATGCTATACATACAAACTACGACTACCTATCCTAACATCAACTCGGGGTAGGCTTCCTTCATACGATCCATCGTCTCCTAAGTGCAGTTCTAGGATCCTCACTCCATTGAATCTTAACTAGTCGCACCACCTTGTTATGCAACCTCTTTTCATCCTAACCCACAACATAAACTGGATGTCTAACTACTGTCAGGTTCGGTTCTATCTCTAATTCCTCTTGAACCGATGGCTCCACAATCAAAGATGGGTCATGAACATATTTTCTCAAATGAGACACGTGGAATACATTATGAACACCCACCAATCTCTTTGGAAACTCGACCCTATAAGCAAGTGATCCGATCCTCTCAAGAATACGAAAGGGTCCAACATACCTAGGAGCTAATTTCCCTGCTTTTCCAAATCAAACAGCTCCTCTTATTGGTGAAATCTTTACGAACACCAAGTCTCCTACCATAAATTCCAAATCCCTTCGCCTCTTATCCGCCTAACTCTTTTGGCGATCTTGGGCCTCCTTCATTCTTTTCTTAATCACTGCAACTTTCTTGTTAGCCTCTCAGATCATGTCCGGTCCAAGAACTAATCTATCTCCCATCTCAACCCAACATGCTGGTGACTTGCACGGTATTCCATACAGGGCTTCAAACGGTGCCATCCCGATGCTTGCTTGGAAACTATTGTTGTAAGAGAACACAACTAAATGCAAATAATCCTCCCATGATCCACCAAAATCCAGATTACATGCCATCAAGATATCCTCTAAAATCTGATTCACTCTCTCTGTCTGTCCTCGGTTTGGGGGTGATATGCTATGCTTAAGCTAAACTTTGTTCCAAAGGTTGTTTGCAAGGCTTCCCAAAATTGATTAGTAAATATGGGGTCCCGATCACTTACTATACTCATAGGGACTCCATGCAACCTAACTATCTCCCTCATAAAAATTTCAGCTAAAGAAGCACCGGTCCTTGTTGGTTTAACTGGTATAAAATGTGCGCTCTTCGTTAGTCGATCCATGATAACCCATATTCCTTCATTTCCTTTTCTGGTTTTGGAAAAACCATCGATAAAATCCATCGATATCATTTCCCATATCCAATTAGGTATTTCCAAGGGTTGTAATAATCCAGCTATCTTCTGATGATCACCTTTGATTTGTCGATAGCACAAACACCTGCTAATGAAGATGGGGATATCTCTCTTCATTCCCTCTCACCAAAACATCCACTTCATATCCCTATGCATCTTTGAGAGACCTGGATGGATACTCAACTTAGAATGATGGAATTCTGACCAAACCTCCTGCCTAAAACCGTTGACATTCAGTACACAGATCCATCCATTCATCCTCAAAACTCCTCGCTTATCAATCTTAAAATTTGTACATTGCCCCTCCTCAACCTTCCTGATGATCGCCACTAAACTTAGGAGAGTCGGGGTAGCTTCCAAAAGAGTCAAAACAACATTCCCGCTTAAGGCATCCGCCACCACATTAGCCTTTCCTAGCGTATAAAGAATATCCAAGTCATAAGCCACCAAAACTCTAACCACCTCTATTGCCTCAGTTTCAGATCCTTCTGAGTAAAAAGATACTTTAGGGATTTATGATCCGTGAAGAGCTCGAATTTTTCACATAATTAAAGAAAGAAAACTTACTCCTAAAATCTCTAAAGATTGGAAAGAAACTAAGAGGAATAGAAGGATCCTTGCCCAGCAAGTAGTATCTCCACATTTTTAATACAAAGACAACAACTAGTAACTCCAATTCATGCGTAGCATAGTTCTTCTCATGAGGCTTCAACTGCCTGCTTGCATATGAATTCTCTCTACCATGCTGCATTAGAACAGTACCAAGTCCCACTCCATAAGCATCTGTGTAAACCGTGAACCCACTATTTCCATCTAGAATAGCCAATACCGATGCACTGGTCAATCTCTTCTTCAATTCCAGAAATGCCTCTTTACACTTTGGAGTCCATACAAACTTCTCCTCCTTCTTAGTCAGCTTAGTCAAATGGAAGGAAATATTGGAATAACCTTAAATAAATCTCCTATAGTATCCGTCCAAACCTAAGAAACTATGAACCCCGATAGGAGTCCACGGTCGCTTCCATTCCTGATTAGCTTCCACCTTTACTGGATCCACTGAAATACCTTCTCCTGTCACAATATGTCCTAAGAATCTTACCTCTGATTTCCAGAAAGGGCACTTAGAAAACTTCTCCTTTAGGACATTCTCCTTAAAGTCTCCAACACCACTTCCCAATGATGTTTATGCTCCTCCTCAGATTTGGATTAGGTAAGGATGTCAATGATGAAAAATAACAAAAAATTGTTAAGAACATCTCGGAAAACATGGTTCATGAGATCTACAGAATATGCAGGTGCATTGGTTAGCCTAAAAGGCATAACCAACCGCTAAAAGAAACAGTCGGGGCTCTAAATGCATTTTAGGGTATACTACCTTCAGCAACCCTCAATTGATAGAATCTAGTAGCTAGATCCATCTGAGAAAATACCGTAGCTCCATGAAGTTGATCAAAAAGATCATCGATGCGGGGTAAGGGATACTTGTTCCTAATGGTCAGCTTATTCAACTCCCTATAATCCACGCACAACCTTAAAAATCAATCAAACTTAGCCACAAACACCACAGTAGATCCCCAACTCGAATGACTGGGTCTAATAAACCCTTTTCTTAATAGGTTCGGGGTTGGCTTTTCTAATTCAATCCATTCTTTCGTGGGCCACCCTTCTCTTGGGTTGAACCATAGTTCTAGCACCAGGGACTAAATCAATATGGAACTCTATCTCTCGATGCAGGGGTAAGCTATTGACTTCTTCAAACACATCGGGAAAATTCTTAACAACTTCCATATAAACTAACTCATCCTGGGATGATTCCAAGGCATACAAGAAACTACACATATTAATAACTGGTTCCCTACATGATACTTTTGCAATTATTCCCAACTTAGCTTCTAATGATACAATCCTTTTAACACAATCTAGAATAGCTTCATATTTTGATAACCAATCCATACCAAGAATAATGTCAAATCCTTTAAAGTCCAAGACCTACAGGTCTCAAGAAAAGGGATGAGAAAGGTAGAAAATTTGCACATTGTCACAAATCATATTCAAATGGATTACACCACTTATGGGGTTAGACACACAGATAGGGTTTTCTACAATACTAGGAATATGATGAAATTTTCCTATTTATTCACAAGAGATAAACTATGAGAGGCACCAGTATGAAATATGCTCGAACAAAAATACCATTAATCAGTAAGGTATCTTCATGGACACCTTTTCTCTTCGCACCCATTGAAGTAGATTATTCATCCTTAATGGCATACGCCTTAGGCTGCTACACCTTCTTCATGAGTGGGTAGTCTTTAATCATATGGCCCGATTGATGACAATTGAAACAAAGCGACTTCAAGACCATTGGAGAGATGGGTCCACTTTGCTACTTCGGAGCTTTACGGTTCAGATAGGACCTTAAAATATGACTACTCTACTTGCAAAGGTAACAACTAATATTCCTGAACAACTTCCTCTTGTTAGAACCATCTCTATTGGTATTTCCACCGATTGGCGCTATTGGAGTAGGCTTCTATTGGATCGATTTCACCCTAGAGGGGGGGGGGGTGAATAGGGTGATACTAATAATTATAAAAATTAATGCACAAATATATAAAATAATTGCAGCATAGACAATAGCAGAATAATAAAAGCAAAAATAGAACAACACATATTTACCCAGCTTCGGCAATACCCTGCCTACGTGCTGCATCCAAGGTTTCTACTAGAAATTAAGTAGTCAGACACTTACACACATAAACTTGCGACACCCGCTATCAACTAACCTAACTCTACGCTCAAAACCCTGCCACTACTCAGCCATTGAGTTGCGAATTCTCGAACTACACCACCGTAGTTCATCCCCTAGTCACATGACTAGAAAATTACACAAGTTAAAAAGAAATTACAAAATAAAAAAAAATTTAAACTACAAAACCCTATATAAAGTTGAAGCCCAAATTTATAAAACAGAAACAACCCATTTAAAAATATGTCTCCCTTTATTTCTTTCTATTCGGCCTGTATCCTTTGTGAAAATGCCTGCCTCTTTTCCTTCCTTTGCTCGAGAACGTTCGTTCCTCTTTCAAAAAATTAGGGCTTTGTGGAAATTGAATCCACTGATTTCATTTGATCGATTGAATAGATATTTTCGCGTTGATTGCTTTGTTGATCGATCGTCTTGCTTTGACTTCAATCGGCTGCTTCAATTTTTCGAGTTCGAATTGAATAATTCTGGTATGTGATTTCCTTTATTACTCTCGTTGATATGCTTGAACTCGATGTTATGATTGCCGATGATGTTAATGGTTTAAATAGGGATCGATTCCCTTAATTTCCATTCGAATATTTCATTTGAATTCGTCAGTTAATTTTGCTATGCCGTTCCATTTTGCTTGAATACATATGATTTGTTTAGACTGGTTCAATTCGAATATTTTATTGATGTGCTTTGCTTGATTACCATGGCTTGTTTGGTTTTCTGATTTGGTTCCGTTCTTTATGCTCCTTTGATTTCGGCCTTTTGAATTTGTGATGAGAATTTTACTTCGATTAACTGCAAGTTTCATTCTTTTATGCTCTGACTTGTTCATCGTGTTAGTGTATAGTTGACCCATATTGATTTTTATCTGTGACTCATCGAACTTTGAGCATATTCCCTGGTTTATAAGTTTAAAGCTGCCGTTGAACTTGGTAGCCTTGCATTCCATTATGTGTAAAGCTGTTGTCCTGTAGTTTTCATTGCTCTTATCTTCATGTTACCTTGATTTAATCTTGAAACTTTTTTCACTTATGTATATATGTATGCTGGTCTACTTCGAGTTATGTTGATCTGCAATGTGTCTTGGCTGAGAACTTGTTTCTACTGTTAGTAATAGTGCACATATAAACATGTATATACATACATATATATGTATGTATATATGTGTATAATTATTGTGCCTATCCACTTGGTCGAGACTTGTTGCAATGTGGTTCCTCCTGGATCACTTGTTGTTTGATGTGTGCTGCACTTGATACTATGTACATATGGTGGTCTGTGTTCAAGTGTACATTGATTTGAAAAACTACCTTGTATTTGCATGCTTGGAGTCTTGATTGATTTGCTAACTGATCTTCACTGTTGAGGCTGCACTTGTGCCATTTGATGTTTGGTTTTGATGTCTTGATACATTTGAGTCTTTGTTTCGGATGTATGCACTGTGTATAGACATGTGTGAACATACATGTATATATCTATGTTGTATATGTGGGTCTGGTCTTGTTTCACTTCACTATTCACTGGTCCTGCTACCTTTTGTTGTTTGCTGGTCTATCCATTTTGTTTCACTTGAATTTATGTTGTATTTGGTCTTTTTATAGCTTGCTTGTGCACACTTGAGTTTGTATTGTCTCATCTGTTTCATTTTGAAGTCATGTTCATGCCTCTTTATTGAAGACTGTTTGCAGTTTTGTTGCTATTTGATGTTGAGGCTTTGCTCAGTTGACTTGTACATGGTTGCATTGTAACTTGCCTTCTCTGTTCTTTGAACTGATATATGTGTATACTCAAATATGTATACATGAGTATGATCTAATGCATATGTTCTGGTCTCTGTTTGAAAGCTTCATTTGTGCATGTCACTTTGCATTTTGTTTTCACTTGAAGTTAACCTGTTTTCATACTCCACCGTGCTAGTTCATTGAGCTAGCTGTTGAGGCTGTGTTCATTTTGGTATTGTTGCATTCATTCTGGACTGGTCTTTGTTGCTCCTTTTGAGTTGCAGTCTTGTTGTTGTTTTTGACTTGCATTCTTATTTGGAGTCTTCCTTTCTAGGTTGAAATGTTAGTTGAACCTGTTGTTGCTGGCTTCATGTGTACATCACTTTATACATGTGTTGTTTACAGTCTGAAGTTTTGTGTACACTTTCATTTGGATTTGTTTTTCATATTACACCTGAGTTGAATCTAGCCTCGGCTCGGGTTTGACCTTGTGCTCACCTGTCCCTGCAGTTTTACCAAGTGTATATCGGTGTGCAAGGCCTTGTGGCATGTACAGTGATACACTGTGCATGTCATAGGTTGTTCGTGTTTGATGAATTCAAAATGAAAATGATGATGAACAACCCAAATAATTGAGGCATATAACATTTTTCAAACACACATTTTATTTTACACTACAAAAATATTTCTTTTTCAATTTTACCATGTCAGTGTTTATTTTGCAGATAATTCAGATGCTGGATATAAATTAGAATATAGTTGAAGAACAAATGTGAGTGAACAAGTGATATGTAGTGAGGTGCAAATGTAAATGACAATTTTATAGTGAAAAATTGTGTTGTGATTTGAAATTGTATTGTAAGTGAAATTTTCTATATATAGTGAGAGCTCAAATTTTGTACTATTCAAAATTATAATAAAATATTTATTTGAACAAAATATCTGTTTGAATTCAAATTCCGTGTTATTTATTTTATTCAGCAAATATTTATTTAATTATGTAAAAATAAAATAGTACAATAACAAATACATTTAAACGAATATATATATATATATATGTTTATTATCATCAAACAAAAATCATATACTAGCATATTCTACAATCTCCCACTTTTGATGATAACAAACATATATTTAAGATTTTGAATTTATTAAATGTATTTGATCATTGGTAGACTCTATT
Organism: Allium fistulosum; assembly: GCA_030737815.1. Lineage (NCBI taxonomy): Eukaryota > Viridiplantae > Streptophyta > Magnoliopsida > Asparagales > Amaryllidaceae > Allium > Allium fistulosum. The sequence continues at coordinate 1,329,416,695 of CM060902.1, read as the reverse complement.
TGCTCCTCTTATTTGAATGCTCCCTCTCTACAACAAAGCTCCCCTTTCATATATGCATGAAAATAAATAAAAATATGCAAATGAACCTAGAATGCAAATAAAAAAAAATATTTGACCTTTATTTGCCAAAATCTTAACTTTTCTCTCCTCCTTTTGTTATCAGCAAAAGAGTAATAGTGTTAAAAAAATAGAGATAAAGTGATAGACATTAATTCAACATTAATACCCAATCGAGTATAAATATTATATTTCAATAAAAAATCAAACAAAAATCATAAATACTATGTTTGATGCATATTCCACTTTAGAATGATAGGGGTGGTGTCGGTATATAAAACGATATAGTTGTTTCTAGTTGTAGTATATTTATATCAGGAATTTGAATATCTACTAACCATGCATAACCGTTAGGACTTTTAATTAGTAGTATTCCCAATTTTTATAAAAAAATGAATTTCAAGCATCTTCTAACCACGCATAACCGTGATGACTTTTAAATGGGATTAGAATCAACTCGTCTATTTAATAACCAATTTTGATATGTGTCCATACATGCATAACCGTGAGGACTTTTAAATGAGCATGAAAGCACATCATCAAATATTCCAAGTAATTCACCCATGCATAACCGTGTGGACTTTTAAATGAGAGTGAATACTTTGGATGTTTTTATTTAAAAAAAAAAAATTAAAAACGAATAATTTCCTATTAAAAATACCACATTTTGACATACTATATTTGATTTTGATGAGTGATGGTCATTAGAAATATGATAGAAATAGAGATGGTCATGGAATTTTTACCAACAAAAGTTATTATAAATCTTGTTTAAATTTTTAAAGAAATTTACTAAATATACTGTCTCAAGTCATAATATATGATTAATATCAACACTCATCACTTTTTTCAATCACTATTTATCTTTTCGATAATCAGTAGGGAGTCAGATTAGTTAATGTAGTCATTTTAGATCAAATCCAAAAATAATTATAAAATCAAATTTTCTAAAACGACTAGTCTGAAACAAGGTCAACAAAAACTATTTTCTGGAAGGGGTTTTATAAGAAAAATGTCTGCTAATTGAAAATCATTTGAAAAATATGCTGATATTTTCTCTGAAAATGTGATGCAACTAATGAATGTCTCTACATAAAACACGTTCCACTAGTAGTTTTTCTATCAACTAGATTACCGGCGCAATCTGCATCCGAATACCGCTTTAACTCAAAGTTATCAGATGGATATCAAAGTCCAAACCGTGAGATGTGCAACAAATCATTTTACAGCTTTTAAATGAAATTCTTTTGGATTTGAATTGAAACAGTGTATACAAGCAAACACAAAATATAATGTCAGGTCAAATATATCCACGTGTATCATCAACCAATAAAACAACATCATTAGTCGAAACAAATCTATATAAACTAGTTCAAAGACTCTAGAGGTACTTATAGTGTTCTCGGCATAAAAATATAATTGGCCAACAATTTTGCAAAAATCAAAATCAACATTCATTTCTTTATCACATAACTGGCTAATTTAACAGATTATGGTGCAGATTTTCAACATATAATATATCGTTCAAGATAAATATACCGTTACCTATTTTACCTTTACCAATAATTTTTCGTTGTTGCCCATTGTGATTCTGCCACCCTTGTACTAGGCTAAGGAACTTTGATTTGTCGCCCGTCGTGTGCCTGGAACAGCTAGAACCGTGGTAACACTGTTGTTGTTCCTTAGCCTACCACCACACCTACACATGGAAAGATTTTTATGACCTATTTGTTTTTATAGGTCCATGATTGTTAGTGGCAAAAGGTTTTGAAAAATATGTTTGTGTAGACCCAAAACAATCTATATTTGTTCCTTTCGGCATCCAAATTTGTTTGACTTTAAGGGATTTTATATTCGTGCCGTTTGGAACCCAAATTGGTATGGTTTACACATGTTTGAGTCTATACTAGCAATTGTGATTGTGTCCAGTTTTTCTACAAATTGTGCACATGGAATTGACTTGATTAATTTCACTTCTAACACGTTCAGATTGATTATACCCAAGTCCTTGTCTAACAGTATTGACTGTTTGTTTCCATAATAACATATTTAGCGATCTTTTTCCTTTGGAAAATTTTCCTAAAGTTGTAGACAATTGTTGGACTTGTGTTTTGAGAGATTCATTTTCATTCAATAACAAAGTGCACTTTTTAATAGAATTTTCTCTCCTAGTGTTTCACTTTCTTTCAAAATCAGAATTTCATTTTCAAGTGATTTAATTTTAATTTCTGATTTTTTAATTTCTTCTTCGAATGATGGACACTTATCACACTTAGGGCTTTTGTTTTGATAGTTTTTAACCAATTGATCAAGCTGTTTATTTAATTCTATCAAACTATCTCTTTGTGATTCAATTTTAGCGTACTTTTCCCTAAGTCGTTCAAAATAGCCATTTACTTCATGAAAATATGTAAGTAATTCCGAAAGAGTATATTTCTATACCTCGCTTGGCTCATCATCATCACTGTCGGTTATTTCTTCTTGAAGACATAGTTTTGCTTTTTAATTTTCACTGCCAGTGCTTTCATCACTTTCATCAGTTTCATCCCAAGTAGCTGCAAAACTTCTCCTTTTCAGTTTCTTTCCTTGGCTAAGTCGATTCTGAGGACAATTGGGCTTGATATGACCAGGTTTGTTGCACTTGTGACATATGATCTCCTTCTCTTCTGAGTTGTCTAGTACTTTGGCTATTCTGCTTTTCAATTGTTGATTTAGAGCTGGATTTCCATATTTGCGGTTCCACTTTTTGAATCTGTTTATTATCAGTGCCAATTCTGCTGCTCCATCATCATCATCATCAATTTATGTTGTTCCTTTGAGAGCTATTGATTTCTTTCGAGTATCACCTACTTCACGTTCTTCCTTGAATTTCATTTCTAGCTCATAAGTGGTGAGATTTCCAATAAGTTCTTCAACTTTAATCTATTTCAAATCCTTTGATTCTTGAATAGCAGTGACTTTGGCTTCAAAATTTCATGGAAGGACTCTGAGGATTTTTCGGACTATTTCCAATTCTGTGTATGGTTTTCCAAGAGCTTTTGATTTGAATACGAGATTAGAAAGTCGTCCATACATCTCTTTGACATTCTCATCCTTAGCCATTGTGAAGTTCTCATATTCGCTACTAAGCATGGCAAGGCGAGATTCTTTGACTTGAGATGTTCCTTCGTGAGTCACTTCAAGTGTGTGCCAAATTCCCTGCGCAGTTATACAATGTGAGACACGATTAAATTCAATTTGATCTAATCAACAGATAATAGAATTCATAGCTTTAGCATTATCATTCTATAGTTTATTTTCAAGATCTGTCCATTGATCCATCGGTTTTTCAATTTCTTGATTATCTACCACTATAGTTGGTGTCCTATATCCTGTCTCAACAATATTCCAAGTCAATGGTTTTCAAAAAAAAATTCATTCTATTTTTCCAGTAAGCATATTCACCATTGAACATTGGTGGTTTAACTATGGACTGTCCTTCAGCAAAGGCATTATTAACGAAGCCATTTAAAAATCAAAATTTTAAAACAAGGATTTGCTTTTGAAAAATAAATTTTTTAAAACAAAAATTGGTTTTTGTTCCTAGCTCTGATACCACTTGTTGGATCGATTTCACCCTAGAGGGGGGTGAATAGGGTGATACTAATAATTATAAAAATTAATGCGGAAATATATAAAATAATTGCAGCACAGACAATAGCAGAATAATAAAAGCAGAAATAGAACAACACAGATTTACCCAGCTTCGGCAAAACCTTGCCTACGTGCTGCCCCCAAGGTTTCTACTAGAAATTAAGTAGTCAAACACTTATACATGTAAACTTGCGACACCCACTATCAACTAACCTAACTCTACGCTCAAAACCCTGCCACAACTCAGCCACTGAGTTGCGAATTCTCGAACTACACCACCGTAGTTCATTCCCTAGTCACACGACTAGACAATTACACAAGTTAAAAAGAAATTACAAAATCAAAAAAAATTTAAAATACAAAACCCTATATAAAGTTGAAGCCCAAATTTATAAAACAGAAACAGCCCATTTAAAAATATGTCTCCCTTTATTTCTTTCTATTCGGCCCGTATCCTTTGTGAAAATGTCTGCCTCTTTTCCTTCCTTTGCTCGAGAACGTTCGTTCCTCTTTCAAAAAATTAGGGCTTTGTGGAAATGGAATCCGCCGATTCCAGTTGATCGATTGAATAGATATTTTCGCGTTGATTGCTTTGTCGATCGATCGTCTTGCTTTGACTTCACTCGACTGCTTCAATTTTTCGAGTTCGAATCGAATAATTCTAGTATGTGATTTCCTTTATTACTCTTGTTGATATGCTTGAACTCGATGTTCTGATTGCCGATGATGTTAATTGTTTAAATAGGGATCAATTCCCTTAATTTCCGTTCGAATATTTCATTTGAATTCGTCAGTTAATTTTGATCTGCCGTTCGATTTTTCTTGAATACATATGATTTGTTTAGACTGGTTCAATTCAAATATTTTATTGATGTGCTTTGCTTGATTACCACAGCTTGTTTGGTTTTCTGATTTGGTTCCGTTCTTTATGCTTCTTTGATTTCGGCCTTTTGAATTTGTGATGAGAATTTAACTTCGATTAACTGCATGTTTTATTCTTTTCTGCTCTGACTTGTTCACCGTGTTAGTGTATAGTTGGCACCTATTTATTTTTATCCGTGAATCATCAAACTTTGAGCATATTCCTTAGTTTATAAGTTTAAAACTGCTGTTGAACTTGGTAGCCTTGCATTCCATTATGTGTAGAGCTGTTGTCCTGTAGTTTTCATTGCTCTTATCTTCATGTTACCTTGATGTAATCTTGAAACTGTTTTCACTTATGTATCTATGTATGCTGGTCTACTTCGAGTTATGTTTGTTACGCCCCACCACTATACTCACACTAGCCAAGGACACTATGGGGTAATGCCGTCAACTAGCACGAAGAAAAAGGATGTTGAGGAGCGACCATCTGTGTAATTGCTTTGTGCGAATACCGATATGTTAGATAGTATGACATGCATTTCATTTCAAGAGGAAATCTGACATATCCAATACAAACTCAAAGCTACTACACAGTGGCTGTGAGGCCTTCGGAAACAAATATAAAATAAGCGTAACACGAATCACTCACAGACATTCATATCACTAAGGCGGAAATATATATGAATATAACACATAGAAGTGAACATTAAAGTAGTGGTCATATAAGATCCACTACATCACAAAAGAATAGGTATAAGTAATAGACAAAAGAATAAGTATACATCAAGGAGTCTCTATCTCGAATGTATAAAAACAAAAACTACTAAGCTAAAGTAGTTAGCCAAAAGTCAGAAGCTAATCCCGGCTAAGAAGTCAAGTGGAAGCACCTGAAACACCTTGGTCTGACCCGAGTATTATTTAAGAAGAAAAATAATAAACAGATCAGTCTAGCTATAATTATCATGTAAGATGAGATAGGATAAGAGATATGACAAATATATATATGATAACAACAAAAATCATACAATACCTCAAATTTTCTCAAAAACCAAAAAGAATATCATATTCTTTATTTTATAAACCAAGTCACAAATATTGATAAAGCTTATCTAAGAAAATCACAAATATTGGTGAAACACAAATTCCAGAAATCATCAATTAGAAATCCAGAAATCACAAAAAGGGGAGGGAGAGGCCTATCATAAATGGGAGCATGAAAACTCACCAACGCGTGTATCACAAACAGGACGTTATCCCATGGGTCGCTAACACATAGAGCTGGCGCAACGACGTAGTACAATGGCACGCCCGAGGAACCTGAAACTCAAAAAAGCCGGAACAACGACGTAGTACAATGATACACCCGATGAATCGAACTCCATAAAACCCGTAGGTCGCTAACCTACAAAAAATGAGACGAAGCTCAACATAACGGGGTATAGTCCCCCACGCGGACAATGAGACATCACATATCGCTAGTCTAAACCTCAAAATGATCGTCATAGATCAATAAGTGTAGATTACATCAAGCTAATAAATAGATGAGTTTAGCTTCATGTCCCATAACCACTGGCTTAACTTAAATATTTACGAACAAATTGTAGATTTCCACTCGAAAATTGTCACAAGATTTCAATCGAACAAGTCTAAGAATTAACCTACGAAGTAAACGCAAGCGTTTCATACCACTTTTTTTGCTAAGTTGTTTAATTGGATTTCTCGTACAAATGAGGTAAAAGTTTGTATATACTAATATATTGGAAAACGGTTTTAAAAATGAGCTTTGTATTAAAAGTAAATGTTGAAATCATTTTTGTGAAGAGTTTGAGTATTTATTACTAGTATAGAAACCTTTGTATTTTAAAGTGACAAATCATAGAAACGATTGTAAAAACAATCTATCACCAAAAATTCACATTCGACGACATGAATTAAAACCGTAAAAATCGATATCAAATCCATCAAATGGATATTCCCAAAAATCCAGAAAAGAAGTCATCAAAGTCGATAATAAATGACAACAACTAAGTAGATCAATAAAAATCGATAAAATGGAAATCTACTCAAAAATAGGCAATTTGGTAGAATTTAACAGCGCCGGACGTCTGGTGGTTTTTCCAGACGTCTAAGCCGAGAGTTTGGAAATTTTCTTTTAGATCGCCCAAATGTCTGGAAATAACCTCAGTCGTTTGAGCTGAAGGTCTGGAATATTTTTATTCCTATGCATCAGACGTCTGAGCATTTTACCAGACGTCTGAGCTGAAGCTCAGGGCAAAATTTGCCTAGGCCATTGATGGCCAAACCAACTCGCAAGCGATCGAATGAGCGACGGTGACTAGGGATTTATGCCCAACGACAACCCAACTGTATAGGCTCTTCAATACACTCCAAACAACATGTCCAAACATCCATAGTAGGATTTTCATAGATTTTGACTTCAAAATACCAAAATTGGAAAATTCATCAAACCAATTCAATTCAAAAGCAATTGAAAATGAAATAGATGTTAGGAATTCATACCTAACAACAATGAAAGCTATATACATAGATGTGAGTTCAAGAACTCACCTTTAAATTCAAAAATAAGGAATGAGAAGCTCTAAAACAAGTAAAGATCAACTCCGCTTCAATCACAACTCTAGAAGCTCCAATCTATGATCATATGCAAATATTTCCTAAGTTAGGTTATAGGAAATTATGAAAATTGGAGAGGGATTGAGATGGAGAAGATGAAGAGAATGCTTACCTAAGCTTCTCTTTGATTTTTAGAACTTGAATTTGAATTTCCTAAGAACCTAGGGCTTAGGAATTTTGATTTCCCTTCTTTTCCCCCATTTTCCCATTAGGGCTTGAGTGTTAGGAATAATGGGATGCATGAATGAAGAGGAGTGGAGTGGGAGATATTAGGCAAAAGAGTTTGGGTTCTCTTATTGGATTAGTGGGCTAGAACACAAACCAAAGCCCAAACAAAATACTAAAATCCTAATCAACTCCAAACATATCGGTGTTTATACTTAAAATAGTTGTAAACATCATTTTGAACTCAATGGAAGTGGTCTCGAGTCCAGATTCGACTGTTTACAACAAGTCACATTTCGGACTTCAAATTCAACAAACGATGCTATATTTAAATAAAACATTTAAATATATAATCGTAAAATATGTGGGTTGTTACAGACTCCCCTCCTTAAAGAAATTGCGTCCTCGCAATACTTTAGAAGAAAATAAAGAGTAACAACCATTCTAAGGCATAACAACACAAAAGAAAAATTTGAAGTGAGAAGTTCACCTTAAGGAGCACGAGAGAGTAAGTCCGGATGTGTTCGCTCGATGAATTCTCTGGATTCCCAAGAACAATCCTTAGGATTTACGGACCACTGAACTTTCACAAGCGGAACATCTTTATTACGAAGGCGTTTAGCCTCCGTAGCAATGATACGAATAGGATGTTGCTCATAAGTCAAATTAAGTGAAACTTCAATTTCTTCAATAACACCGGGCTCAAGAATAGAATCTGAATCTCTAAGACATTTCCGTAGTTGAGAAATGTGGAATACGTCATGAATAGCAGAAAATTGAGCCGGTAATGAAATGTGATATACCATGGAACCAATGCGTTCGGTGATAGCAAATGGGCCAATATATCGAGGTGCTTATTTTCCCGATCGACTGAAACACACAACACCCTTCATAGGTGAAACACGGATGAATACCAAATCTCCCACAGAAAATTCCAACTTCCTTCTTCGGTTATCGGCATAGGATTTTTGTCTACTTTGAGATTCTTTCATCCTATGACGAATAAGGTCAATCTATTCTGTGGCATCATGAATAAAATCTGGACCTAAAACCAGCTTCTCACTGGCTTCAAGCCAACACGAAGAAGATCGGCATGGCCTTCCATAGAGTGCCTCGAAAGGTGTCATACCAATACTAGATTGGAAGCTATTATTATAAGAAAACTCAACAATAGAAATATGATCTTCCCAACTTCCACCAAAATCAAGAACACATGCACGAAGAAGATCTTCAAGAGTTTAATTCACATGCTCTGTTTGTCCATCGGACTGAGGATGATAAGCAGTGCTAAAATTAAGCTTTGTTCCCAAAGCTTTTTGAAGACCTTTCCAGAATCCACTAGTAATTAATGGATCACGATCGCTAACAATAGAAGTTGGAACTCCATGCAATTTAACAATTTCTTTAACATAGAGTTTGGCCAAAAGAGGTACGGTCCGATTGGACCGAACGGGAATAAAATGGGAGGATTTTGTAAGTCTATCTACAATCACCCACAAACTGTCATGACGGAACAAGAACGGGGAAGACCGTCAATAAAGTCGATGGAAATTTGATCCCACTTCCAAATGGGAATGTCTAAAGGTTGCAATAACCCATCGGGCCTTTGATTCTCGGCCTTTACGAGTTAGCAAGTCATGCAATGCTTAATAAAGTTAGCAATATCATATTTCATTCCATCCCAATAATAAAGTCGCTTCATATTCACGTACATTTTACTACTACCGGGATGAATGGTAAATTTAAAACGATGAGAATCTTCTAAAATGTCTTTACGGAGATCACTAATATTAGGCACAATAAGTCTACCAATTTTTCGAATGCCTCCGCGAGCATCAATATCAAAGTCTTTCAAACCATCAACCTTATTTTTATCCTTACAACTTTGGCTAAGAAGAGCCAATTCGAGATCTTGCTTTTGAGCTTCAAGGATGCGGTCTAAAAGAGATGGATGAGCCTCAAGGCTACATAAAACAAGAGATGAACATGAATTGGATTCACGATCTCGAATCTCACAAGTGGACAAAGTCTCGAGATCATTCCATTCGGATATCATCATGGAAACAACTGCTTGTTGCTTTCGGCTAAGGGCATCGGCAACACGATTTCCCTTTCCGAGAGTATAAAGAATATCAAGATCATAATTTGCAAGGAATTCGAGCCAACGTTGTTGACTCAAATTAAGTTCCTTTTGAGAGAATAAATACATCAAAGATTTTTGATCGGTATAGAGAACAAATTTCTCTCCCAAAAGATAATGACGCCAATTTCTAAGAGCGAAAACAATGGCCGCAAGCTCTAAATCATGAGTGGCATATCTAGTCTCGGCAGGCTTTAATTTCCTAAGCGATAACATGTTCCCTTTGCATGAGAACGGCTCCCAAACCAACACGACTAGCATCGGTATAAACAATCAAGTCTTGGTTCCCTTCGGGAATCACAAGAATAGGAGCATCGGAAAGGAGTTCTTTTAATTTCTGAAAAGCAGCTTCACATTTGTCTGACCAAATGTACTTAACTCCTTTATTTGTCAAACTAGTAAGAGGCACGGAAATTTTAGAAAAGTGTTTTATGAAATGACGGTAATAGCCCGCCAATCCAAGAAAACTATGGATTTCAGTCACACTCTCCGGTCTCTTCCAATTTTGAATCGCTTCAATCTTTGAAGGATCTATGGAAATTCCAGATTTAGAAATAATGTGTCCTAAAAATTTCACACGGGATTGCCAAAAGTGGAACTAAGAAAATTTTTCTTTCAATTGATTGCTCCTAAGAGTTTCCAACGCAATCCGAAGATGTTTTTCATGTTCTTCCTCGGTTTTAGAGTAAACAAGAATATCATCAATAAAGATGAGAACAAATCGATCGAGGAAGTCTTTGAAAATTCGGTTCATAAGGTCAACGAAATAAGTTGGAGCATTCGTTAAACCAAATGGCATAACAAGCCATTCATAAGATCCATAACGAGTACAGAACGACGTCAAAGGAATACTATCCTCTGCAATTCGAAGCTAATGAAAACCGGTTGCTAAGTCTAACTGTGAAAAGTCTCTAGCGCCGCAAAGTTGATCGAATAAATCATCAATCCGAGGTAAGGGATATTTATTCTTGATGGTAAGATCATTAAGCTTGCAGTAGTCAATGCAAAGCCTAAGTGTACCATCAGATTTCTTCACAAAGATAGCTGAAGCTCCCCATAGAGAGGAACTAGAATGAATAAACTGCTTTGCTTCCAATTCAGATAATTGTTTACGCATCTCCTCATTTTCCTTATTGGACATACGATAAGGAGGACGAGTAATAGGTAGAGCTCCAAGGATTAGATTAATTCTGAACTCAATGCTTGCTTAGGGGGTAATTCTAAAATGGGCTCAAATATATCGGGAAATTCACAAACAACGTGAATGAGGGAAATGATATCTTCCTCTTCATCATTATCATCATCATGTGGATTTAGAGAATATAAGGATGCTACCGAATTGGAATTCGAATCTTTAAGAACAATAGAAATCTGCTTAACAGATTGAGGATGTCGAAGACGGATAGTCCTCTCAGGACATAGGATGTGGGCTTCATAACGGTTAAGCCAATCCATTCACAAAATCATTCCAAAACCTAGGTAGCGCATAACATGCAAATCGGCTCAGAAAGAATAATCACATAAAATAACCTTGACATCTTTACAAGACAAACTGAGTGTTGCAGATCCACCAACCAGATTCGCAAATCTCAATGACGTCATCAACCCCATAACATTTAAAGACAAAGTATCAACAAGTTCCTTTGATATAAAAGAGTGAGATGCACCCGTATCAAAAAGAACTCGAATAGGATGATCACGAAACATAATAATTCCATCAAGGACAGAATGAGAAATACCTTGACCAAGAGGAGTGTTACTAGGGGCTTGCACAACATTCAGCTTTCCCTCTTTCTTTCTTTGAAGTTCGGGACAGGAAGATATAAGATGACCCGAACCTTTGCAATAGCGACAATAAAGGGGTTTCTGACACCTATTTTCATAATGATCCTTAGAACCACAATTGTTGCATTCTCCACGACTAGAGGTAGGAGTCTTTGCTACCGAAGTTGCTTGCTTCCCTTTCTTGTTGGGATTAGGGCCTTTGAACTTACTGTCGAGTTGCCTCTTCTTGTTGTTGTTGAAGTTATTCTTGGCACCGACAACTTCAACATCACTTTCTTTATCGGCCTCTTCAAGTCGAAGAGCGATATCTACAAGTTGATCGAAAGAAACTTCTAGTTTCCAAAGTAAAGCCTTTTTGAGGTTCTTATTCAACCCACAGATAAACCTTTGATTCTTCTTCAATGGGGTGTTAATATACTCGACCCCATATTTAGAGAGGGATTCAAAATATGCGACATAATCTGTCACATAAGATTCACATTGAACAAGGTCAATGAAGCGTCGAGCTAAAGTTACTTTTATAGCTTCCGGCAAAAACTTTAACTCGAACCTTTCCCAGAATTGCTCCCAAGTAAGATCCGCTTCAACAATTTCCGAAATCAAAAGGTCATACCAATCTAATGCTCTATCCTAGTGCATGCTAGAAGCCACTTGGACTCGATGTAGATCCACAAGATTCATGCGAGAAAAGATGCGGTCGCATGTTCTAAGCCAAGCTTGGACTTCTATAATGCTTTCAGAACCCTTGAATGGCCTTCCACCCAAATTGGTATAATCACAACACAAGCGTGCAAACCCGGATTTAGGATGAGTAGGCTCAGCAATGGGTCCGGCAGCTTGGGCATTCTTTACAAGATCCAAAAGCTGTTGGGCAGACGTGAATATGCCATCCTAAGGAGTAGCACTGGATTGACCGGCGCTAGGACGGCCAGGTCTAACCATTTCTCTTCTTTAAGAAAGAAAGAAAGAAGAGGAAAAAGGTTATTCTCAGAATGAATCCAAATAAACTAGATTAATAAACAAGGCATCATAAAAGGAAATAGGATAGAACAGGTCTTAAGACTCAAAATAAATCCTAAGGCACGATTCCTAAGAGAGACTTAGGACAATGATCCTTGCTAGATTATTCTACATTGTTCTGAAGTTTGTCTCTGATACCAAGCTGTTACACCCCACCTCTATACTTACACTAGCCAAGGACACAACGGGGTAATGCCGTCAACTAGCACGAAGAATAAGGCTGTTGAGGAGCGACCATCTGTGTAATTGCCTTGTGCGAGTACCGATATGTCAGATAGTATGACATGCATTTCATTTTAAGAGGAAATCTGACATATTCAATACAAATTCAAAGCTACTATACAGTGGCTATAAGTGCTTCGGAAAAATATATATAAAATAAGCATAACACAAATCACTCACAGATATTCATATCACTAAGGTGGAAATAGATATGAATATAACACATAGAAGTGAACATCAAAGTAGTGGTCATATAAGATCCACTACATCATAAAAGAATAGGTACAAGTACTAGACAAAAGAATAAGTATACATCAAGGAGTCTCTATCTCGAATGTATAAAAACAAAAACTACTAAGCTAAAGTAGTTAGCCAAAAGTCAGAAGCTAATCCTTGCTAAGAAGTCAAGTGGAAGCACCCGAAACACCTCGGTCTGACCCGATTATTATTTAAGAAAAAAAATAATAAACGGATCAGTCTAGCTATAATTATCATGTAAGATGAGATAGGATAAGAGATATGACAAATATATATATGATAACAACAAAAATCATACAATACCTCAAATTTTCTCAAACACCAAGAAGAATATCATATTCTTTATTTTATTCACCAAGTCACAAATATTGATAAAGCTTATCTAAGTAAATCACAAATATTGGTGAAACACAAATTCCAGAAATCATCAATTAGAAATCCAGAAATCACAAAAGGGGGAGGGGAGAGGCCTATCACAAATGGGAGCAGGAAAACTCACCAACACGTGTATCACAAACCAGACACTATCCCATGGGTCGCTAACCCATAGAGCCGGCGCAACGACGTAGTACAACGGTACGCCCAAGGAACCTAAAACTCAAATAAGCTGGAACAACGACCTAATACAATGATACGCCCGATGAACCGAACTCCATAAAACCCATAGATCGTTAACCTACAAAAAATGAGACGAAGCTCAACAGAACGGGGTACAGTCCCCTCACGCGGACAATGAGACATCGCATATCGCTTGTCTAAACCTCAAAATGATCGTCCTAGATCAATAAGTGTAGATTACATCAAGCTTGTAAATAGATGAGTTTAGCTTCATGTCCCATAACCACTGGCTTAACTTAAATATTTACGAACAAATTGTAGATTTCCACTCGAAAATTGTCATAAGATTTCAATCGAACAAGTCTAAGAATTAACCGATGAAGTAAACGCAAACGCTTCATACCACTTGTTTTGCTAAGTCATTTAATTGGATTTCTTGTACGAATGAGGTAAAGGTTTGTATATACCAATAGATTGGAAAACGGTTTTAAAAACGAGCTTTGTATTAAAAGTAAATGGTGAAATCATTTTTGTGAAAGAGTTTGAGTATTTACTACTAGTATAGAAACCTTTGTATTTTAAAGTGACAAATCATAGAAACGATTGTAAAAACAATCTATCACCAAAAATTCACATTCGACGACGTGAATTAAAACAGTGAAAATCGATATCAAATCCATAAAATGGATATTCCCAAAAATCCAGAAAAGAAGTCATCAAAGTCGATAATAAATGACAACAACTAAGCAGATCAACAAAAATCGATAAAATGGATCCACTCAAAATAGGCAATTTGGCAGAATTTCACAGCGCCGGACGTCTGAGCTGAGAGTCTGGAAATTTTCTTCCAGATCGCCCAGACGTCTGGGGAAAACCTCAGATGTCTGAGCTGAAGGTCTGGAATTTTTTTATTCCTATGCATCAGACGTCTGAGTATTTTACCAGACGTCTGAGCTGAAGCTCAGGGCAAATTTTGCCTAGGCCATTGATGGCCAAATCAACTCACAATCGATCGAATGAGCGACGGTGACTAGGGATTTATGCCAAGCGACAACCCAGCCCTATAGGCTCTTCAATACACTCCGAACAACATGTCCAAACATCCATAGTAGGATTTTCATAGATTTTGACTTCAAAATACCAAAATTGGAAAATTCACCAAACCAATTCAATTCAAAAACCATTGAACATGAAATAGATGTTAGGAATTCATACCTAACAATAATGAAAGCTATAGACATAGATGTGAGTTCAAGAATTCACCTTTAAATTCAAAAACAAGGAATGAGAAGCTCTAAAACAAGTAAAGATCAACTCCGCTTCAATCACAACTCTAGAAGCTCCAATCTATGATCATTTGCAAATATTTCCTAAGTTAGGTTATAGGAAATTATGAAAATTGGAGAGGGATTGAGATGGAGAAGATGAAAAGAATGCTTACCTAATCTTCTCTTTGATTTTTAGAACTTGAATTTGAATTTCTTAAGAACTTAGGGCTTAGAAATTTTGATTTCCCCTCTTTTCCCCCATTTTTCCCTTAGGGCTTGAGTGTTAGGAATAATGGGATGAATGAATGAAGAGGAGTGGAGTGGGAGCTATTAGGTAGAAGAGTTTGGGTTCTCTTATTGGGTTAGTGGGCTAGAACACAAACCAAAGCCCAAACAAAATACTAAAATCCTAATCAACTCCAAACATATCGGTGTTTATACTTAAAAAAGTTGTAAACGTTGTTTTGAACTCAATGGAAGTGGTCTCGAGTCTAGATTCAACTGTTTATAAAAAGTCACATTTCAGACTTTAAATTCAACAAACGATGTTATATTTAAATAAAACATTTAAATATATAATCGTAAAATATGCGGGTTGTTACAATGTTGACTTGCACTGTGTCTTGGCTGAGAATTTGTTTCTACTGTTAGTAATAGTGCACATATAAACATGTATATACATACATATATGTATGTACGTATATATGTGTATAATTATTGTGCCTATCCACTTGGTCGAGACTTGTTGCAATGTGGTTCCTCCTGGATCACTTGTTGTTTGATGCGTGCTGCACTTTATACTATGTACATATGGTGGTTTGTGTTCAAGTGTACATTGATTTGAAAAACTGCCTTGTATTTGCATGCTTGGAGTCTTGATTAATTTGCTCACCCGTCTTCACTGTTGAGGCTGCACTTGTGCCATTTGATGTTTGGTTTTGATGTCTTGATACATTTGAGTCTTTGTTTCGTATGTATGCACTGTGTATAGATATGTGTGAACATACATGTTTATATGTATGTTGTATATGTGGGTCTCCACTGTGTTGGTTCATTGAGCTAGCTGTTGATGCTGTGTTCATTTTGGTTTTGTTGCATTCATTCTGGACTGGTCTTTGTTGCTATTTTTGAGTTGCAGTCTTGTTGTTGTTTTTGACTTGCATTCTTATTTGGAGTTTTCATTTCTAGGTTGAAATGTTAGTTGAACCTGTTGTTGCTGGCTTCATGTGTACATCACTTTATACATGGGTTGTTTACAGTCTAAAGTTTTGTGTACACTTTCATCTGGATTTTTTTTCGTATTGCACCTAAGTTGAATCCAGCCTCGGCTCGGTTTTGACCTTGTGCTCACTGCCCCTGCAGTTTTATCAAGTGTATATCGGTGTGCACAGCCTTCTGGCATGTACAGTGATACACTGTGCATGTCACAGGTTGTTCGTGTTTGATAAATTCAAAACGAAAATGATGACGAACAACCCAAATAACCGAGGCCTATAACATTTTTCAAACACACATTTTATTTTACACTACAAAAATATTTCTTTTTCAATTTTACTGTTTCATAGTTTATTTTGTAGATAATTCAGATGCTGGATATATACAAATTGGAATATAGTTGAAGAACAAATATGAGTGAACGAGTGATATGTAGTGATGTGCAAATGTAAATGACAATTGTATAGTGAAAAATTGTGTTGTGATTTGAAATTGTATTGTAATTGACATTTTGTATATATAGTGAGAGCTCAAATTTTGCACTATTCAAAATTGTAATAAAATATTTGTTTGAATAAAATATCCGTATGAATTTAAATTCTATGTTATTTATTTTATTCGGCAAATATTTATTTAATTATGTGAAAATAAAATAGTATAATAACAAATACATTTAAATGAATATATATATATATATATATATATATATATGTTTATTATCATAAAAAAAAATCATATACTAGCATATTCTACAGCTTCTTCTTTTTCAAGGCGTCGTACCTTAGAGCCATATCAATTAAATCAACAAAAGTACCTTTAACATGAGCGGTCATTTTCTCACGGTAATCTTCCCTCATACCCAAAACAAACATCTCATTTTTCTTTAATGGGGTGTTGACCAATTTCGGTCCAAAACAAGACAACTCGTTAAACTTCGTTTCATACTCTGCTACAGATATATCCCCCTGCTTCAAGTCCATGAAGTTGCGGCACATCCTCGTCCTTCCTGCTATTGGCAAGAATTGGACCCCAAAAATTTCTTTAAATCGGGCCTATGAAAACTCTTCCTTGGGAATATTTGTAGTAAGGGAATTCTACCAAGCTGCTGCTCCCTCTTGCAGTTTCCATGCTGCTAAGAATCTTTTCTGTTCATCGGATAAACCAAGACCTTTAAAATCTTTTCGCAAGATCACAGCCAAGCTTGCACTTCCATAATAGACTCGGTCCCCTTAAATGGTTTCCCTCCTAGATTGGAGTAATCCTTGCATAAGGTCGTGAAATTTACCCTTGGCTGCTATGGTGCTACCTCTTCGACAATCCGAACTCCTCCAGGGTTTGGGGTTCGACCATTTGTAGTTGTAGTGATATCCGCTCCCCTACCTCATTTGCCTCTGTTACTCATGTCTTACTACCTAGACATAGTAAGATAATCTTAGAATACATGATGAGATAAAACTTGGAAGAAGGGTACTAATCAAACCTATCATGCCGATCTATCTATCATATATATATATATATATATATATATATATATATATATATATATGAATAAAAATTACAAATACGCACTATTGAAGTTGACCTTAACCCAAAGCCTAAGTTTTGCTTAACCTAGGCACTGATACCAAAATGTAACTACTGCCTTTCTTTTGCTGAAAGACGAGCCATTAAAGGTAGAAGAAAAAGAAAGATAAGAAGAAACTGCACAATCACAGAATCTCACCACGAATCAGAAAAACATATAATAAATAACATAGGATATTACATTGTCATTTCCATAATAGTAATACATCAGAGTCAATACATTACAACTTCAACTGGACAGTCATAACTACCTGTCCATCACAAAATACGTAGAACATACATAAACACAACGGAATAAGATAATAACTAGCTAACGGTGAAGCCACCTGCTCCAGCTCCTTCAAAATGCTTCCGTAAGAAACCTGGATCACTTGGCTACTCATACAAATTAGAGTACTCAAGAGTTTTAGGGAAAGAAAATAAAATTCCGGATCATACATGGGTCTGGTGTGAGTAAACTCAAACAACTTAATTTTTTTATACTTTTATAAAACACTTTGAAATTCAAAGGTATCTCGTAAGACCATGCCGCACATAAACATGTACGGGGTTTTACCCTTACGATAACCAAAACACTTTATATAGAAATCCAGTGATATTATCATAATGCCTAGGGTTTTCAAGTAAATAATTCATATAGCCCACAATTGTTACATTGATTAAATTCTAGCATAATAGGTATACAACTAAGATCGAAGGCACTTATTAAGAAATGGATTCCATATAATGACTGGGCTACTGGGGTACCGCCCTTCATGGTGCATCTTTAGATAAAATATACCGAGGTTGAACCTATCGACCCTTGCTAGCACAAGACCGGCCTACCCTTTACTGGATACTATCGAATAAGATCACTCCTAGGTTGGGATCAATAACCGTACCGAAGCATAAGTGAGTTAATAGTAGGGACTCTAGATAGGGATGACCTTACCCTTAAGGGAGCGACCCACCTAGCCTTACTGCATCTCCTCTGTTTTAGTCATTCCCAGTTGACGAGGCTTGAGGCTAAGTTTACCATTATTTTAGCATTGCCACTTGGAGTGCAAACATTGCCTTCCATATGTTGATACAATACACTCTCCATATACGTCGTTCAGTAGATGAACGAACCAAAGGAACTACTTCCACTACACCCATTTTGGAATCACCCTCAGAGTTAGTAGCAAATAGCCCTTGCACTTCAAAGTCTTCATCTTGGACCTTGCCTTTACTATTTCCAATTCGAACGTTTACGTTGGTTCGAAGTGGTTTTCGGATAACAACTAATATCCAAACCCGGTCTCCCCAAACCAATGTTCAATAATTTTTAAGGTAAAGTTGTTTATAGTGGACTGTTCCACTATCAGGGTGTAAAGACTTACATATGGACATACGTTCCATATGCTTAGGTTATCATGACCCGCTTATCGAAATTAACCCCCTTGTATTAATCACGTTTCCGAAGTGTGGTATTTGTGATAAGTACAAGTCGACTTACTTTCAATAAAATGCATCATCGTTCTATTACAACCACTTTAATTCATTTGGCTACTTAATAGCATGGACAAGAGATCCTTGGTTTTAAAACAATTCACTTAAACAAGAAAATTGGTTAAAAATAAATAACCGATAGAGTTTTAAAAGAAACTTTAAAATAAATAACCCTTGATTAAATCATAAATTTAAAACTCAATTAAACCTTATTTAATCTTAATTAAATTATAATTAAATCATTAATAATCCTAATTTTATCTATAATTATACTTTAATTAGATAACATTTATCTAAGAAATTAGACCATAATTAAGTGGGTGATTAACCTTAAATTAAATAATAATTAATTAAATAATTAACTCTAATTTAATAATTAATATAAATAACTTGATTGAATGAAAATTAATTTTATTTTATCTTAATTGACCATTATTTAAAACTTATTTAATTAAAAATAATCAACATAGTTAATAATTTCTTGAACTCCAATTACTTAACCTAATTACTTAAAAAAATAATTTAATAATAATTACCCTAATAAATTAATTAATTAAATAATTAAAACTTAAAATTTTGACTTGCTTAATTATTTTGAAATGAGTTTCCAAAAACAATCCAAAAGAAAAGACTTTAAAACTTGAAATCAGGAAATTTCCCGAACTGCATCCATAACGACTATCGTTATAAGCGCAGTTTGCTAGAATTGATTTCTAGGTGGAAATATCACTTAACACTAGCTGTGCCATGTTTTGAAGACTTAATTGAAAGGTTTTGAAAGCTTTAAACAAAAGGTATAAACTTTGAAAACATTTCCAAAAGCCAAGACTAAAAAGAAAACTTTTCTTTTTCCATCAGATCTCAAGTCCTTTTTTCGACCATTTAAAGTGCTAGTTTCATAACCATTTCACAACATACTTGGTTTTGTTTCATAAACAATACTACCATCATGTCTTAAACCAATATCACATAACCATATCGATATACATATCCAAACATATTAACGTATTATCCAAATCACCAATCTATTTCAAACAACCAACTTGCAATAATATATCATCCAAACAACATGATAATTCAACACAACAAACACTATATTTTCACAACGTATAGATCATTAAAACAAGT
The DNA here is from genome assembly GCA_030737815.1 of Allium fistulosum. Lineage (NCBI taxonomy): Eukaryota > Viridiplantae > Streptophyta > Magnoliopsida > Asparagales > Amaryllidaceae > Allium > Allium fistulosum. The sequence goes on along the minus strand of CM060902.1, from coordinate 1,329,396,694 downwards.
TGTTTTCTTTTCTCAAAATATTAGTTTTACTAACCGAAAACTACCAATTTCAAACCAAACTCTTTCTAGAACTTAAAAGCAACTTAGGAACTTTGCAATACAAAATTTTTTGGGTGCTTAGACCTCCAAGATGGGCTTGGCCTAGGCTAATTGGGCTCGGCTTAGGGTAGGGGGTTTAGTGTAACAACCCACCTTTTTGGACGTTTCAAATCGACAACAAACCACACATGTCAGACTCAAACCATTCAAAAGGGAGGATTGTTAATGGGGTAAATAAGAAAAAAAAACAAAACACAAAATCTCGCAGCGAAATAACAAAATATAATAATCAAATAAACAGTTCATGAAGCTGTTTTACAAATAACATTTGATTACACTTTTACAATTCAAATCAGAGTTATACATACATCAGAAATAAACAAATAATGCAACAAAACACAGAATGTAGTGAAATAATAAATAGCAATAATATACTGAATCTTCGTCTTCGTCCTCCAGAAAATAAGTGTCTTCGCTAAACTGAAATACTCGGTCTGACCCGAGCGTAAAGTAAAACAAGAACACTCGAGTCAGGACTAACATTCTTATTTAAGTAAGTCAACTCAAGTGAAATGTACAGATAACTCAATAAGTGAAATGCTTAGGTTTAAATAAACATCATCTTTCACACTATAAATCAGTTCAGTTCAAATACCGACTTTATGTTTGTTTCCAATCGATTCATTATTAAATCCAACTTCAGATTTCAATTTTTCACTTAAAGCTATTAAGTTATAATCAAACAACAAGTTTAAATCTAAAAAATCAAATTAAAACTTTCATTAAATCAATTAAATTTCAATTTCATAATTTCAAGTTCAAGCATAAATTTAAACTTACAATATTCCAATTTTATTTCTAAATCAATTTATTTAAACCCAAAGTGGTTTTATATCGGGTATGTATCATTTCGATCCAAAGTGATTTTGCTAACTATCAGGGAACTTGGAGTGTGAGAACAATACCAACATAAATAACATAACATGTCAATTACCAACATGCGTGCATAATTAACAATTTAATATATACACATGCATAACTAACATATCACATGTGTCACATATCGTAAACAACATAAGTGAATATTTCAAATTCTAACATAACATATAAATATATAACATGACATATATACAAGGAACTTGCAAGGTGATTTACAATAAATTAACATGGCATATCATTTTTCACAAACATAACACATTATTTCCACATAGCATATGTGACATGTTATTAACATAGCATGTGCAACATACGATTTTATTAACTAACACATTTGTTTCAACATAGCATATGTGATGTATTTCAACAAGGCATATACAAATATTTTTTCTAAAATAACACATTTTTTTACATATCATATGTGATGTATTTCAACATGGCATATAAAAATATATTTTTCTAACATAACACATTTTTTTTACATATAATATGTGATGTATTTCACATACATATGTGACAATTAATCAAATCAACATAACATACTACTTGTGACATATAAAACAACATGTGCATGTGAATATCATAACATAAATTCAAGGGAACATAACAACATATATCACATATTCATATCTAAAGCTAACATTTCTTATAACATTTCGATGTTTATTTACCTAACAATAAAAATGTTAATCGTGAGTGATTGCTCACCTTTCGAGGTTAGAGAGTTTTTGACAACACAAATATGTAGATCCTAGTTGAAATCCAAACACGACAAGCTAACCAATCTTATCCATAGCAACAATCTAATAGAAAAGCAAAGCACGACAATGCAGATCGAACAGATTGAGTTTTCTTCTTCTTTTTTAGAGAGATGAAGCAAGGGGAATTTGTGGATTTAGAAATTTTGGAGTTTATGTAGTTTTGAGGATGGAGGAAGTGTGAGCAGAAAGCTTCAGATAGAGGAATGAGAAACAATCTGTATATACTTTGGTTTTGTTCTCTAGTGGGAAATTGAAAAGTCAACAGGTTGGAAAGTGGGAAGGTGATAAAAGAATACAAAAATAAAGTAAGCTTTTCAAAGAAACGACGTGGTTATGTGTTTAATAAATATAAACATGAACAGGCTAGCATGAATGATGCACGTGCATTAAATCTGAATTGTTAATGGACGAATTAGTGCAGGCAGAAGTTATGAAATAGAGTGAATACTAAAAGTTGTAACGTGTAAAAATAAATGCTTAGATGCAAATACAAGAGGTATATAAGAATTAGGTCGAATAAATGTGGGTGAGAGAATGTATAGCTAACAATAAGAATGGAAAATGAATATATAGAGAATAAATGAAAGTTTTATGAAATAAAGAGAGAGATTTTTTTTTAATATGAATAACTGAAATGTGAGAGTAAACAATGCAGAAAAATATGAATGAGATAGTAGTTAGAAAAAGCAATAGAATATGAAATGTGCATGAATATGAATTCATGATGAACATCACCTTTCATACTTCAAAAGGAATTTAATGTCACATTAATTCAATATGGAAATATTTTTCAATTCAATTAATTTCTTTAACTCCAAATCAACTCAACTTTACACCTATCTAAAAGTTTTATTAACATACAGTAAATAAAATTTGAACACACCAATTAAAGTAACGATGACCACCGCTACATAAAAAAAAGGAGAACCATGATTCCAAATTCCAATTCAAAATCGGCGTTTTTTTTCAGTGCACAATAATGAACATAAAATATTTAATTTATTCTAATTTTACGATTAGCATTAAAATCACCTCTATACTGCCAAAGATTACTATTCAACGACCGTAAAATATTGCTTCAAAATTCATTTTTTTTCTTTTTATAAAATTACACTTACTTTAAAAACAACAACGTTTATTTTGTTTTCATTAAAACATACTTTTTTTTTAACAATAACGTACATTTCTTTCATTAAAACCATTAATTACAATTAATGGTTTTTTTTGCCTCTTTAATATTGAAAGATTCCAAATCGACATAATTTTAATTAGTTTCAAAATTACACTTTAAAGCGGATCCTATACATTTCATTCATTAAACGTCATTAAGTTCAATTAAATTATCTTTCCCTTTTATTGAAAGATTTCAAATTAAATCCACGATAATAAATTTCAACATTAAAATTTAAAATGGAAAATAATTAATGGATAGATAATAAAAACAATTGAATTCTTTTTACAGTAACTTAAATACATTTGTAGAATTTTTTTTACACATAAGATAATTAAAACAACGAAAGTCTTTTTACAGTAACTTAAATACATTTATAGAACCGTTGTTTACACATAAGAGTTATAAATTAACTTGCTTAAATAGATTATTTTCCTACTCTTGTAATCCATCTGTATGCTAAAACATAGTTCAAATATACATATATTTCTTCCTTTAAATCAATCATTCTATTCTTTATTTTAATGAAATTAAATCTACATTCACAAATGAAACATTCATTTCATTTGATATAAATGTTCTTTTCATTAAATCAACTTTCCTTATATTTTCATAAAACATAAGCTACGTTTAATTACACCTATTAATTTACAATTTGGTGTCCTCTCTACCATTAATTGAAATTATTCAATTACATTAATTTCAATTGTTTACAAAGGTGAATTTAAAATGAACAAAATAAATGTAATGAGAAATAGAACAATTATTTCCTATCTAATAGTAATTTAAACATAATTACACACTATTGGATACAACAGAAATTATACATTTCTTACCAAATAATAGTTTCTCGTCTCTGCAATCAATCTTTCAGCTACCAAACATTTCAAATAAATAAACATATGATTTCTTATTTAATAAAGAAACATTTATTATTCTTCATTAACATTTATTATTCCAATCAATTGGAAATTTACATTCGGAGAATTGTTAATTTCACTCAAACCAACGCTATTAAAATACACACTAGCATTTGTTATCATCCTTACATTATTGCAAACATGTTTCATTAATAGAATTTTTACTTAAGCTCATACTTGGATTATAATTAAATTTGTATCAGTAAAATCTTACAAAAAAATCCTTACAATTTTATTCAAAAATCTTATTTTTTTTAATATTTTTAAATGTTTAAAAATACGGGTCGTTACAATCTCCCCCACTCAAAAAATTTCGTCCTCGAAAAGAAACAAGAAGGAATTCAAAAATTTGTTATATTTTATTTAAAACCGTCAATTTATTAATCCAAAAACGTACCTATTTGTCGGGCAAACAAACTTTATTTATGAAACCAAAAGCAATAGCTGTTGCTTCTATAACCTGTATTTCACCTATATAATCCAAAGAGTTAAAATTATGTGAAAGAATAATATTTCAGTTTTTTCAAATCAATAGCACAAACAACATACAATATATCACAATCATATGCACACAAAACTATACAACCATCATAAGCAACAAAGAATCCATCACACATCCATAGCAACCAAAACTAATGGTTTGTTCAGGTTCAGAACTTTTAATCGTACAAGGGTGATAAATAAACTAATAAGTGTACTTTATGCTCAACAGCCTTAGATAATCACTTAATGGATTATTCATACAACCTCAAACAATTAGAAGTATTCTTTCCCAAACCTCCCATCAGCCAAACCACAAGAATTTTAAATTTACTTAAATTTATTCTACTAGTTTTTTCTCGTCATTTACCTTTCCATTCATTTATTTATATAAAGATCAATCACTTGCATAATTTGTTTTCCATTAAAGATTTAAGTCATTAATGAATCATTTCATAAAATACTACTTAAGCTCCTACTGCCTTACCTAAGTTTATAACTTAATTCTGTTATAGAATAAAAATTTAAGTTTTTGGTATTCGCTCTTGAAGAGAAAAGAAATATTTCAATATATCTAAAAATTCAATTAAAACCTTTAATCTCATTCACTTAGTAAGAATATAAGATATATTTAAAAAATCCTCATAGCATTTTGCAAGGATTTTCCAAAAAGTTTAAACAATGTTAAAAGTTTATATCAAAACATATGATAAGCTTTTAAAAAAAATAAAGTTCCTTAAATTCGATAATTTATTAGACTCATTATTTTAAAATAAGTATAAACTCTAGATTATTAAACTGAAACTAATAGTATACTCAAATCTTACATTAAATATCCAAATCAAAGTATAAAATTTCATATCTTCATAATTAATTGTACACACTTGTTTTAAAACGAATATTCAAATCATGGAAAAACATTTATTATGGTTTAATACAAAATTCAAATAGTAAATAAACCTATAAATTTACTATTAGTACTTCGAAAGCAAGTAAATATTTCAAACCATACCTCCAAAATAGAGATTCAAATTCATTTGTCAAGTATATTACCATAAATGAACTTCGCAAATCAATTTTTTTTTTCATTTATATAATACCTTTAAATTATACATTCAAAGAAACTTATATAAATTTTACTTGAAATATTCATTTGAAAACTTCATTTGCAAATCAATCATCTTTAATACTTCACGAAAAAAATTCATCTGTAAAATTTCTTGCTTCATATATAAATACCATTTAAAATTTTTAAATAACATCTTTATAAATATAGGTAAACTATTTGAAAACAATTATTTACATCATTACTTATATTTAAAAAGAAGTTATTGAAAACCTTAAATCCATTATTTATAAATTTTATTAGTTTTAAATCTCAAAATACTTTTAAACATCATTAATAAATCAATAATCATTAACTTTAAATACATTTTATTTAATTAATAACTTCCCACAATATTTACAACACTAATAATTTACTATTAAACCATGTTTTACATAAATAAACAATATTTTAAACATTTTAAAGTATTTAGAAATGAAAAAAAAATAACCAAAATATCTTTTATATAATACTTTATCAAAATACTTTTATAACTCAATGTTTTAACAAGTTTATCCTCGTTCTTGCAGACTCTGGTCGTACGTTGATCAAGCGTAAGACTAGAATTCTCCAAGTACTTAGTAGACCTGTTTTAACACCCAGTGAAAAATACTTAAAAACAGGTATGAGAAGTACCGCTCAAAATTTGATGTCAAGTGATGATGTTACGATAACATTGGCCCGCTGCTGATCCAGAATTTACGCAATGGACACAAAACTTTCTAGAAGATCCTTCCACCTTCCGGATTCTAGAAAAATATCGTAGCCATTTTGTAAACAAGGGACCATCGACCCCTGCTGCAGTGGTAACTACTGATTCAATGATTTACGCAACGGATGCACTTCCTTCCCGGAAGATCCATAAACAACAGATCCTAGGATCAAAAGCGCCTCCATTGGGTAAACTAAAGAACCATCTACCTTGGTAAAAAAATCGAGGAACTCATGAGTTTATGTCCGGACAATCATATCGGTTCGAATCCATTTCTGAATTCACCCAAGTATATTAGGGTTTATCGGTCGAATCCATTCTTGGATTCCCCAAGTCCATCTGGGTCGAAGCATATCACACTATACTTCTTCGTGGAGGGTACTTCCCCATACCTTTTACTTCAAAATATAACATACCATATATAGTACCCTTTCAAAATAATAGCTTCAAATATCGCACTTATATAAATTCCATTATATATAAGATTTCATTTTCAAATAAAGTACTTTCCAAAATCAATAATCTCGAATATATCAAATCATTCTTATATAAATTCCTTTATAAGTAAGATTTATCTCTTTAGATCGAATACCTTCTAAAATCAACAGTTTTAAAAATCACCTTATACTTATATAAAGTCCGTCTTATACAAGAATCAAAATTTTTCCAAAATCAATTTCGCTGTATGAAAAGCCATATGGGATTGAACATCTTTGCTTTATAAAAGGTTTTGAATTTAGAATAGTTTTGTACATAAAATCGTTTTGTGAAATAGTTTTGTATATAAAATAGTTTTGTAAAATAGTTTGTAAATAAAATAGTTTGTAAAACAGTTTTGTAAAAATAAAATAGTTTGTAAAACAGTTTTGTAAATAAAATAGTTTGTAAAATAGTTTTGTAAATAAAATAGTTTGTAAAATAGTTTTAAAAGAAAATAGTTTTGTAAAATGGTTTTAAATTAATAGTAGTTTTGCATACAAGAAAAATTCCAATTTAAATTACAAAGATATCCAACCCAACGACTTTCAATTTCAGCATCAAAGCATATCAATAATATTAGAACATAAGAGGTACATATGGCATCATTTCAAAAAATCACATTCGATCGCTCGCTCGAGTACACAAGTTTGTTTTCGAACTAGTATTTTTCATTCGACTTCCCTAATGCAGACTTCGATAAGGTTTCTTGACTAGAAACCAACATTCTCCTTGCATAGCCATATACTATGATAGAGAATTCTAGAATCAAACCAAAAATCCGTATCAAATATTCGCCATCAAGAATCGAATGAAAAATCCTAACACGAAGTGGTGTAATTCACATAGAACTTGTGTACTCAAATCCAGATATTTTTGCGAATAAAACAATATACATACAACATACGTAATTATTCTAATTTGTTTCATCACAATTACATTTCAATTAAATTCATTTTTAATCTCATTGATTAACACAAATATCACTTCATTCTTTAATATTTGTTTTACAGAATTTCTCCAATTAATATAAAACATTAATGTATTCATTCTCATAAAATTGCTTATATTTCTCTTCACTTTAAATTACATTCATTTCACATGTAATATTTCTCATTTAATACAACATTTATTTGCAAATCTTTTCATAAGGAATTTTTCTTAAGTTCATAACCAATTTATAAAACTTAATTCCTTTTTATAATACATTGTTCGAGTTTGAAGTTATCACAACTTTATTTATAACCATTTATTACATCCATTAATTTCATAACAATTTACAAGTCATGGCTTTATTTATAATCATTTCACTTTTAATTCATATTTGTTTATCCCATTTACTTTCACCTTTACCTTTCAATTTATTTATGTTAGTTAAATTTATAAACATATTTTTCTCCAATTTAATCACATTTACAACATTTCCTTAATCACAATTTCAATTTAAACATCCTAAGGCTTAAAGTTCACACTTTTATATTATTACATTACATGCCAAGAATGTATACAACAATTCTATTCATTTACTGGACATAGATATAACAAATTAAACCTTGTTTCACTTGCTTTCAAATTAATGTTATCAAATTCAACTGCATAATTCAACACAATTTCTAAGTTTTAACTCATATATTAATTTAGAAGGTTTCGATTATCCAAAATATCCAGATATTCCATTTTATTTCAATAGTTGAAACTACCGGTCAACAAACAACAAAATTCACAACAATATTTCAGTTTCATAAACAAATATCCTAATTATTCATTTTATTCTCTTTAATACACCATTATTAAACTAGTGTTTAGACCATTATTTCAATTAACAATAATTGCTAATGTTTATAATTTGATTAAATACAACAAATTAACAATAAACGATAATAATTAGATATAACCATTTCATAAAACAAACACATTACAAATAACTATATCGATTATAAAAATTTATTCCTTCATATATATCATATAATATTAGGAAAAATAATTTCATTTCAAAACTTATATAAAACATTTTTATAACACTAACAAATACGCGCTCTCGTATATACATTCAGACAACTCATTCTAGGGTACTACTACCTTATCTCTAATGAGTTAACCCCAACAGGCTAAGGTAAGTCTAAACCAAAGCTCTGATACCAACTGTAACAACCCACCTTTTTGGACGTTTCAAATCGACAACAAACCACACATGTCAGACTCAAACCATTCAAAAGGGAGGATTGTTAATGGGGTAAATAAGAAAAAAAAACAAAACACAAAATCTCGCAGCGAAATAACAAAATATAATAATCAAATAAACAGTTCATGAAGCTGTTTTACAAATAACATTTGATTACACTTTTACAATTCAAATCAGAGTTATACATACATCAGAAATAAACAAATAATGCAGCAAAACACAGAATGTAGTGAAATAATAAATAGCAATAATATACTGAATCTTCGTCTTCGTCCTCCAGAAAATAAGTGTCTTTGCTAAACTGAAATACTCGGTCTGACCCGAGCGTAAAGTAAAACAAGAACACTCGAGTCAGGACTAACATTCTTATTTAAGTAAGTCAACTCAAGTGAAATGTACAGATAACTCAATAAGTGAAATGCTTAGGTTTAAATAAACATCATCTTTCACACTATAAATCAGTTCAGTTCAAATACCGACTTTATGTTTGTTTCCAATCGATTCATTATTAAATCCAACTTCAGATTTCAATTTTTCACTTAAAGCTATTAAGTTATAATCAAACAACAAGTTTAAATCTAAAAAATCAAATTAAAACTTTCATTAAATCAATTAAATTTCAATTTCATAATTTCAAGTTCAAGCATAAATTTAAACTTACAATATTCCAATTTTATTTCTAAATCAATTTATTTAAACCCAAAGTGGTTTTATATCGGGTATGTATCATTTCGATCCAAAGTGATTTTGCTAACTATCAGGGAACTTGGAGTGTGAGAACAATACCAACATAAATAACATAACATGTCAATTACCAACATGCGTGCATAATTAACAATTTAATATATACACATGCATAACTAACATATCACATGTGTCACATATCGTAAACAACATAAGTGAATATTTCAAATTCTAACATAACATATAAATATATAACATGACATATATACAAGGAACTTGCAAGGTGATTTACAATAAATTAACATGGCATATCATTTTTCACAAACATAACACATTATTTCCACATAGCATATGTGACATGTTATTAACATAGCATGTGCAACATACGATTTTATTAACTAACACATTTGTTTCAACATAGCATATGTGATGTATTTCAACAAGGCATATACAAATATTTTTTCTAACATAACACATTTTTTTACATATCATATGTGATGTATTTCAACATGGCATATAAAAATATATTTTTCTAACATAACACATTTTTTTTACATATCATATGTGATGTATTTCACATACATATGTGACAATTAATCAAATCAACATAACATACTACTTGTGACATATAAAACAACATGTGCATGTGAATATCATAACACAAATTCAAGGGAACATAACAAAATATATCACATATTCATATCTAAAGCAAACATTTCTTATAACATTTCGATGTTTATTTACCTAACAATAAAAATGTTAATCGTGAGTGATTGCTCACCTTTCGAGGTTAGAGAGTTTTTGACAACACAAATATGTAGATCCTAGTTGAAATCCAAACACGACAAGCTAACCAATCTTATCCATAGCAACAATCTAATAGAAAAGCAAAGCACGACAATGCAAATCGAACAGATTGAGTTTTCTTCTTCTTCTTTTTTAGAGAGATGAAGCAAGGGGAATTTGTGGATTTAGAAATTTTGGAGTTTATGTAGTTTTGAGGATGGAGGAAGTGTGAGCAGAAAGCTTCAGATAGAGGAATGAGAAACAATCTGTACATACTTTGGTTTTGTTCTCTAGTGGGAAATTGAAAAGTCAACAGGTTGGAAAGTGGGATAAAAGAATACAAAAATAAAGTAAGCTTTTCAAAGAAATGACGTGGTTATGTGTTTAATAAATATAAACATGAACAGGCTAGCATGAATGATGCACGTGCATTAAATCTGAATTGTTAATGGACGAATTAGTGCAGGCAGAAGTTATGAAAAAGAGTGAATACTAAAAGTTGTAACGTGTAAAAATAAATGCTTAGATGCAAATACAAGAGGTATATAAGAATTAGGTCGAATAAATGTGGGTGAGAGAATGTATAGCTAACAATAAGAATGGAAAATGAATATATAGAGAATAAATGAAAGTTTTATGAAATAAAGAGAGAGGTTTTTTTTAATATGAATAGCTGAAATGTGAGAGTAAACAATGCAGAAAAATATGAATGAGATAGTAGTTCGAAAAAGCAATAGAATATGAAATGTGCATGAATATGAATTCATGATGAACATCACCTTTCATACTTCAAAAGGAATTTAATGTCACATTAATTCAATATGGAAATATTTTTCAATTCAATTAATTTCTTTAACTCCAAATCAACTCAACTTTACACCTATCTAAAAGTTTTATTAACATACAGTAAATAAAATTTGAACACACCAATTAAAGTAACGATGACCACCGCTACATAAAAAAAGGAGAACCATGATTCCAAATTCCAATTCAAAATCGGCGTTTTTTTCAGTGCACAATCATGAACATAAAATATTTAATTTTTTCTAAATTTTACGATTAGCATTAAAATCACCTCTATACTGCCAAAGATTACTATTCAACGACCGTAAAATATTGCTTCAAAATTCAATTTTTTTTCTTTTTATAAAATTACACTTACTTTAAAAACAACAATGTTTATTTTGTTTTCATTAAAACATACTTTTTTTAACAATAACGTACATTTCTTTCATTAAAACCATTAATTACAATTAATGGTTTTTTTTGCCTCTTTAATATTGAAAGATTTCAAATCGACATAATTTTAATTAGTTTCAAAATTACACTTTAAAGCGGATCCTATACATTTCATTCATTAAACGTCATTAAGTTCAATTAAATTATCTTTCCCTTTTATTGAAAGATTTCAAATTAAATCCATGACAATAAATTTCAACATTAAAATTTAAAACGGAAAATAATTAATGGATAAATAATAAAAACAATTGAATTCTTTTTACAGTAACTTAAATACATTTGTAGAATTTTTTTTACACATAAGATAATTAAAACAACGAAAGTCTTTTTACAGTAACTTAAATACATTTATAGAACCGTTGTTTACACATAAGAGTTATAAATTAACTTGCTTAAATAAATTATTTTCCTACTCTTGTAATCCATCTGTATGCTAAAACATAGTTCAAATATACATATATTTCTTCCTTTAAATCAATCATTCTATTCTTTATTTTAATGAAATTAAATCTACATTCACAAATGGAACATTCATTTCATTTGATATAAATGTTCTTTTCATTAAATCAACTTTCCTTATATTTTCATAAAACATAAGCTACGTTTAATTACACCTATTAATTTACAATTTGGTGTCCTCTCTACCATTAATTGAAATTATTCAATTACATTAATTTCAATTGTTTACAAAGGTGAATTTAAAATGAACAAAATAAATGTAATGATAAATAGAACAATTATTTCCTATCTAATAGTAATTTAAACATAATTACACACTATTGGATACAACAGAAATTATACATTTCTTACCAAATAATAGTTTCTCGTCTCTGCAATCAATCTTTCGGCTACCAAACATTTCAAATAAATAAACATATGATTTCTTATTTAATAAAGAAACATTTATTATTCTTCATTAACATTTATTATTCCAATCAATTGGAAATTTACATTCGGAGAATTGTTAATTTCACTCAAACCAACGCTATTAAAATACACACTAGCATTTGTTATCATCCTTACATTATTGCAAACATGTTTCATTAATAGAATTTTTACTTAAGCTCATAACTTGGATTATAATTAAATTTGTATCAGTAAAATCTTACAAAAAAAATCCTTACAATTTTATTCAAAAATCTTATTTAATTTAATATTTTTAAATGTTTAAAAATACGGGTCGTTACATTTAGCCATCATGTTTTTTTAGGGTGGTAGAGTGTTTTAGCTTGGAAGAGGAGGTGTTGAATGGTTTGTAGAAGTGGTTTTGTGAAATAAAGAGTAGATTTTTAGTGAAAGAAGTGATATTTTCTTATTTTAGAAATTATGAAGAGGAGCAATGAAAAATTTATTCTCAAGTTTTTAGGAAATTTGAAGTGGAGAAGGAGCTTGAAAAATGAGAAACATGAGTGCTGAGTGGTATATATAGGCGTAGGAATTAAATAAAATAATATAAAGTGATTATATTTAAGTATACACACATGCATGCATCCCATGCCTTCCCCCCATGATCCACCCCATCGTTGTACCCCCCATCATATTCAACTATTCATGCCATGATCCATGTACCATATGTTGACAAAGGCATTAATATATACTAAAATATATACACTTTTATTTAAAAATATCCTCTTTTATCTTATATATACACACACACACACTTAAGATGAAACATGTACATGTATAAATGTGTCCATGTACACATGAAATGGTTTGTAATGTGCAATGTGTTTTAAAATAGTGTTATGACATTTTGAATAACTTTTAACCAATGAAAAATCGATAATTCAAAAAATAATTTCTGGTTACATTTTCTATTTCCCTATAAACTATATATATTGGTAAACAAATTTTGAAAACGATTTTATTATCTTAATTATTATTTAAAATTGTTTTATTTGTTAATAAAAATCCATTTTTTTAAATATAGTTAAATATTCATTTAAATAGCGATTAAATTCTGGGTCGTTACAATTTCTTTAGCAAGAGTAGGTGAGTATACTTCTTCCCTTTTAGCTTTCCTTGCTTAAGTTACTGTAAAACTTGTGGCTCGTCATTTTACTGTAATTATGTATTGTTAAACACTGTCCACTTCATGCCTTATAAGCAAAATCAGTGAGTACAATCTTTGCTCTACCTTAGTTATTTTTAAAGCAAGAACTTTAAAAGCTACTTCTTTCATAGCTACTGAAAATAATTTAATCTATTATGTTGGTACTAGTTGCTCATATGAATTAAGACTAAATATATCATACATCTTTATAACATTTTCCATCAAAATTTGTTTAATATGTACACATGAATTGCACATAAACTCAACTTGAATATGCACGTACATTTAATATTTATAAACTTACAGGTAGGCACGTATGACTAGAATAAAATTATTGTCCAAATATACACACACTCATCTTCAAAACTCCCCTACAACTCAAACTGTAAGATGAATTCGAGCACGCAACCAAAAGTGAAATTGTAAAGAAAAGTGAGACAAACAAATCAACTAGCTTTCACCTTGTTTTTGAAGTTTTGGTGAACAAAAATGACACCATCATGTCGATATCATGAACAGGTGTGATAGGGTTGGAATACAAGGTACCGATGGTATTGTATTGCATAGCTGAGTGCAATGATGGTCTCGGTTCAGTTGTTAGTGGCCTAAGTTGGTAGGGCCATAGTCGAATAGCCGACTAGGAAGGAAATAAAAAATCATACCAATAAAAAATAAAACCTTTTGAAGAAGAGGACATAGAAGTTGTGGCATTAGCACAGTCGTTTAGTAGAGGGATGGTTGAAGATAGGGTCATGGCAACATGTGTTGGCGGTGAGGTTTGGTCCAAAGTGTCTAGTTTGATATGGGTTAATTTTTTTTTTCATGCCATGCATGCATGCTTCATGCAACAAAAGAAAAGAATGGAGTAGCATAGAAAGGGATACGTGGCTAAGAAGAGAAATATTTTCATACATATGTAATGAGGCGGCCCATTTTTTTTCATGCATGCACTATAAAAGAAATATGGAAATAAAATAATAAATATAAAAATATATATGATACTAATGGTACTTCACTTCCTTTCTTTGGATATGTGTATGATAACACACTGTATACTACACATGATTTAATTTGAAATGAAATCTAATTTCATGAATATATATGTTATGGATAATTTATGTGGGTTAACGGTTGAAATATTAAATTGATTACATTGCAAATATGCTAACATTACAACCATATTCTGGGATTTAAATTGAATTTAAAGGAATAAATCCTATTTAATAATTTAGATTAACTTTTCCTTGAATACGACTTATATTGATATGTGCTTGAGTTTAAGATGGTATACCATGTATTACATCATTGCAAGTTAAACACTTTATTATAGCCTCATTATTCAAACTCAATGTCATGGTCAAAAATTGTAATTATTATAAACAATGCTATTGTCTGTGAGTTAAACCATATTGCATGAACACGACTAATCCAATGGGCTATATGATGGATTTAAAATGACATTTCAAGAATGCATGTCATTTGAGATGACTAAATGATTTTGAAAGTAATAAATTTGCATATATCGAATTTGGCATACGATTTGACTGCTAGAATGCGAGTTTCCATCCTAGCGGACTGATTCGAGGGCTGTAATCCGAATCATGACGACTTTGTCCCTCATTGCTATGTCCAAATGATATATTTCTAGAACATATAAAGCTATCAAGGATAATGAAGATTATCGGAGACGTAGTGCAATGCAAATGAAGAGAAGTAACTCCATAAATGAAGATTTGATGCAGTCACTACAAGAAATAATAGTATTTTCAATGGATCTTAACCGTCGGCGGTTGTTGGGCGGTCGTCGAAAACCGTCGGCGGCCTTCGAAAAATAACATCGAAAAGAAGGTCGTCAAAGAATGGTCTTTCCATCACCTTTTCAATGGCTCCATCGATTTATTTTCGTCGTCTTACGATGGCCTTTCCAATGGCTTTCGACAACCTGTCGTGTTCATGTGGGAGAATATGGCTTACCCCAATTGGTATTGCAAGCTATATTGTTAGTTAATTTTTCAGCACCATATTCTTTGGTGTTGAATTTAAATCCATTGACGAAGAATATTGGATATGTCTTGACATTTCTATTTGATCCCAACGCAAGATTTTTCAATCCTTTGTCCACTACACAATTTCACAGATCATAAACGTAGTTTGAAAACCAATTGGTGAATTCTTTATTGAGATCACCACATAGATGTTGTGATTCATAAATACTGCAGATATACATAATATATTGCATTATAATCTATAAGTATAATTGAAATAAATATGAATTTGGAAATTCATATATCCAGAATTATATTTTAATATTTCCTAACAAATGGTGCAACTTCAGCACAATTAAGAAGAGCATATGTGTGTGCTACATGGTAATCTCTATCAGCTAACCATAGTTCCACATATTTTCCAGCAGGTTGGCCATGTTGCCTACAAATAGATAACATTCCTTCAGAAGAGTCTTGTTCAACGCCTTCATCACTACGTGAAACAGTTTCAAATGATAAGTTCATATGGTCATTGAAATAATAAGAGAAAAAGAATGAAGCTTCTTCTTCGATATATGATTTACAAATCAAACCTTCAACTCGTGGCTTTTGTCTAACTTTTTCTTAAGATGATCTAAGTACCTATTAAAAAATTGTTTCAAATTATATTTTACTTATGTAATTAAGTTAATATTTAATATACTAAATATTATTACCTCTCAAATGAATACATCCATTCATATTGCACAGGACCTTGAAGTCGTGCTTTAGATGGAAGATGAATACGTAAATGCTCCATTGTATTAAAGAAACCTGAAAGAAATATTTTCTCCAGTTTGCAGAGCATTATAAGAATATATACTTCAAGTTTACGTAGACGTTCAACTTTTAACGTAGTCGAACAAAGCTCTTAATAAAACAAACTAAGTTCCATTATAATCATCCAAACTTTTACGGGTAACAATTCTTTGAAAACGATGGGTAACATATTTTCCATCATTACGTGGTAATTATGACTGTTCATCCCACTCAGTTTATTATTTTTAAAGTCGACACATCTACGAAGATTAAAAGAAATCCCATCGAGAAATCTTAATCCTTCCACCCATTTTAACACAAGTTTGACTTGGTTATTTTCTAACTCATAGCATGCTTTGAGTTTTTTAGTGTCGTTTAGTTTGATATGAAACTCGGGATGCTTACATAATTCTTTTATATCACGTCCTAATTTCAAAACATCCTTGATCTTCCCCTTAACATTCAAAATTGTATTAAACACGTTATTAAACACGTTTTTTTCATTGTGCATCATGTCAATATTATGACAAAGTAAGAGATCTTTCCAATAAGGTAACTTCCAAAATGTACTTTGTTTGCACCAATTATGAATCATCAATTTACTTGTAATTTCAATTTGTACTCTAGCTTCATGTATCTTTGGACATTCCTTTACAAGATCATATATTTTTATGCTCGACCAACTCGTTGGTGGTTGTCTAGTCTCTACTCTATTAGCTGTAAAGTTTTTTATCTCTTCTAAAGTATGATTAACATGGAGGAAACACCGATGACAATCAAACCATGAAAATTTTCCTCCCATGTAGTAAAGAAAATGCTCGTGTTTCTTCCATGCAGTTAGAACAAGCTAGACGACCGAGCCGTACTCCAACCTAAAAGCATTGCATATGCAAGAAAATCACTAATAGTCCATAACAGAGAAGCAAACATATGAAAATTCTTTTTTTTGAAATGTAATATCTTTCAACTCCTTTATGCCACAGTGTTTTCAACTCTTCAATCAATGATTGTAAATAATCATTGATCCTTGTTTCAGATCATCAGGGCTAGGGGCGATAACAGTGAGAAACATATATGGAGTTTTCATACACATCCCCGAAGATAAATTATAAGGGGTAATGATAATAGGCCAAAATGAATATTTAGAACCAAATTGAGAGAATGGTCAAAATTCATCCGTACACAAACCAAGTCTAACATTACGGCTCTCTGCTACAAAAGCAGGATAACTCTTACCAAAATATTTCCATGATTCTCTATCTGCTGAGTGTGTTAAGGTACCTTCTTCCTGTAACGACCACGACTTTCTCTCCACAGAAAGTCGCATCATTATGAAGAAAGAAAGGGGTAGAAAATAGAAAAGAAGAGAAGAAAGAAAGAAACAACAACAACGATCTCACAGCGGAACGAATAAATTATATTAATAACATAAACTATTACATAGTATACAACAATTTACAGAGTTACACAGCATATACATCACTTACTAGACAGTTATAAACATCTGTCTAGACATTACAACTCAAATACAAGACAAGACACTATCACAGATATCAACACAGCGGAATACTATATCTACGAACGCCGAAGCCTCCTGCTCCATTGCTCCTCCAGAATATTCGTCAAAGCTAAACCTGAATCTCTTGGCTACTCGTAAAAATTTGAGTACCCAAGAGTTTATAAAACAGAAATAAACACTTGGGTCAGACATGGGTCTGGTGTGAGTAACAGGTTAAACTTGCTTAACTTCAAAACCTTTAGAAAGAAAAGGTATCACGTAAGACTCCCCACAAATAAACATGGGTAAGTTTTTACCTTACGCTAACCAAAACATTTGATAGGAAATCTGATTTTATTATAATAGGGTCTAGGGTTTTCAAGTAAAATATAGAAATAGCTGAAATGCTTACATCTCACATTCCAACATAGTTGGGCACATCTAATACGTACGGCACTTATTGGAGTTTGGATTCCATACAATGGCAGGGCTACTGGGGTACCGCCCGTCACAGTACGTGGCCTAGATCACCGTACCGAGGAGTACGCCCGCTCCCCTGCAACACAAAGCCGGAACCATCCCTTACTGGATAATTCCGAACAAGACAATCCCGTAGTTGGCGCGACCAACCACACACTAAGCCGAATAAAAAGAAAAGGGACCTCTAGACAGGGATCTATCTTGCTCTCAGTGGGTGTTACCCACGAAGCCTTGCTGCACCTCCCCTGTTTTAGCCATTCCCGGTTGATGAGGCTTGAGGTTACGATTACCTTTAATCAGAACATATCACTTAGAATGCTCATCGTCCGCCTGACGATGTGCTGAAAGCATTCAATCCATACAAGTTCGTTCCGGGTTCGAACGAAACCGAAGGCATTATCTCGTTACACTCGTTTTGGAATCACCCTCAGAGTTAACGACAATAACCCTTGCACTCTGAATCTTCATCTTCACTTGAGATTCACGATCTATCGTAAATTTGGATCGATGTGGTATTCGGGTCTCCAGACCTGGAATTCCGGTATACGGAAACCCGATCCCGGTCTCATCGAAATCCAAAACGTATCTTTTAAGGGCCAAGTTGTTTTAAGGTTAAAACAATTCAATTCTTATCTATATACACAAAGATAGATAATTCAATAGATAATCTACATTATCATCCCAAACAGATAATTCACATTATCATTATAATTCAACCAAACATCCATATCATATATCAATCATATCTCATTAGAGATATCAAACAATGAAATACATTCAATCTCATTCATCCATCCTTAAGCAATGATTTATCATCTAATTAATTTAAAGTGAATTAAACTAATTACTTCATTCTATAAATCCTGCTTACTTAATTATTAATTAAACCAATTAATTAATCATTACTCTAAGTATCCATCTTAATTAATCATTCCTGATTAATAATCCTTTAATTACTTTAAGTAATTAATTCTTAATTAATTTCACAAATTAATTAACTTAAACCATTACAGTAATTAATCTTTAATTACATCATTAATTAATTAACTATATTTAATTACATTAATCCTTAATTAATTACAATTAATTAATTACTTTAATCACTTATTATTTTTTTAACTAATCTTAATTACATCATTAATTATATTAATTAATGATCCTAGTTACTCTTAATTAATTATCCTATTTAAATTAATTACATTTAATAATTAATCTTTAATTAGTCACATTTATTAATCACCTTTGATTAATCTCATTCAGTAGTTAACTACCCTTAATTACTTAATTACATAAATTAATTACTCCTTAATTAATTATCTTGAATTAATCCCTTGATTAATTACAAAGTAATTTAATCCAAATTACTTTCATTATTAAATCTCCTTTAATTAATTACATCCAGTAATTACCTTTAATTACTTCCCTAAATAATTACACTTCATTAATTATATTTAAATAATTATACTTAATCCATCACCAAATAATTATTTTTAATCAATTAACTAATTAATTAACTTAAATTAACCACATTAACTTAATTAATTACATTAAGTAATTAATTTCTTTAATTACTTCATTAAGTAATTACCCTTAAAAAATCCTTTTTAATATTTAGTAATTAATTTCTAATTACATCCATTAATTAATTATTTCTTAATTAATTAACCTTTGATTACTTAGATTAATCAATCCTAAATTAAGTAATTGTTCCTTAAAATTTTCTTACATTAAATAATTATTTCTAATAACTTAAATTAAGTAATTTATCTATTAATCACTTAAGACTTTAAATTAATTCAAAAGATAACCCTTACCTTAATTAGTTTATCATCAAATTTTATTTGAAAAGCATTTAGAAATTAATCATAGAATTAACCTAGCATATATTACTTTAAGGACAAATTAATATTTTAAACATTTAACTCAAAAATTAAACCTGTTTAAAAATTCATTTTGGCTTTTAAAACATAGTTAATATATCTTGAAACCAGATTAAATTTACCATTTCAATTTAAACTTTGTTTACCTCCAAAAACTTGATTTAAACATTTGTATTGTTTAAACTTTGTTAAATACTCATTTTAAATTTTAATACCCTACTGCAATTCAAATAACCCGAGCCGATGTTCAAAATTCTCGAGTACAAACCCGAGAAACTCGCGAACTCCCTTTACTTCGAGCAAATCACGAATCAACCTCGCGTTTAACCCAAGTGACTTCATCTTCTTCTTCGATCCCCAAAACTACACAGGTAAATGGAGATACTCGTGCACGTGCACAATCTACGTGATCACTTCCAGCCGATGCTCCGATCATATACAGATCACCCATCTTCCTCTGAGTCACCCCAACAACCTAGACACCAGTAACTACTACGAATTCGCAAACAAGCCCTTTGGTCCACACTGAAAAAATTTTGATCGTCATGCAAACGCCTCGCGCCACTGCCCTAAGCGATTAGAGGCCCAGATACCTCGTCCATAGCTGCGCCTCGACATTCTGCTTCTAAACCTCCGCATGCGATCATCTCCGATGATCCACCGACGCCACACGAAGCTCAGCAACCAACACACCCAAATCGAGTCGACGAACCCTAATTCGCCCCATCCTGGCCACCACGATCATCATTAAAAACCCTCACTATTTTTCACGTGACCACCAGATCACCAACCACCTCCAGCTTTGGTCTCGCACCCATCATTTCCTCCGTTCGTCTTAAATTGACGAACATTCGAATTCTGATCCACCCCGAATATCACATCATCCACACACTTTAAAATCATATAACTTATGCTAAAAATCATCATTTCACATCACTAATCTGCTTATGGAATCAAATCACAGAATTTAAAATATTGGTTTTTGATGTATATTTAATTTCTACTGTTATTTCATATTCTGGAGTTGATTACTGGATTAAGAGATTTAAAACTATTTTTAGGATTTGTATAACATTGCTATGAACAAATTTTATTTATAAATCATAGCCTAAAATTATTTATATGAGAAGATAAAGATTTTAAGAAAAATCTGGATCCTGTTAAAAACAACAGAGTCCTATATATATGAATATATATACAGATAATCCTTAGCATAACACAATATATACATACATCTACATTCATATCACACTTGCAAACTTCATTCACTACCTTTTTACAAAGGATCATTTCATTCATCAGATATAAACATAGACAAAACTGTTTTTAAAGAAGGGTTTATTCACCAGTCATGAAGAAACAGAGAACATTGTTATATTTTGTTTAAGTCTTAAATCCAAACCAAGATTAAATCAAGAGATAATGGTTTTTTAAATCAAACAGAAGCTTGAAATCAAAGAAACAGAAATGCTACAAGTAAACAAGCATGCACACATATATATTCATATATATATTCACAACAGATTTCATAATATATTCATTTCAAATTAAATAGCATGCAACCAAATTTACCTACTTAAATTTTTAAAAGTGAAGTTACTCACCAGGAACAGAGCTTCCAGATTTTATTTGAAAAGCTTTTTGAATTTTAAAAACTTGAGTTGCTTGAATCTGTCTTTGATTTTAAAACTTGAATTGCTTGCTGTTATTGGATCTTGCATGCATGCCAATTATCTTGTTGAGATGTTGCTTAGATCAGTTGCTTGCTTTCAGATTTACAAAATTGCAGGCTAGACTTCCAGAATTTAAAAGAATTTGCAGGCGGAACTTAATTTAGATTCTGGAAAATGGGTTACAGAGATTTTGTTTGATTACTGATTTGGTTTTAGAGAAATAGGATTTGAATTGCAGATTGTTTTAGAGAGGAAGATAGATTTGTTATGAGGATTTTGAATTGAGAGGAAGTTAATTTACTGATTTGTTATGAGAGGAATCATATTCAGTTTTTCTTAGTTTTAGGAATGAAGATAAGAAAAGAAATGGAAATAAAGAACAATATTCATATAGGTTGAAAATAATTTCAAACCAAAGTCAATCTATTTATAAATTTTTAAAGGATAACATTCCCTAATTATTATTAACCAATTCAAATTTTTATTATCAAATATTATCAAATCAATTTAATTATTTAAACAGGTTATTAAATTGATATTGCCCCAAA
This sequence comes from Allium fistulosum, assembly GCA_030737815.1. Taxonomy (NCBI): domain Eukaryota; kingdom Viridiplantae; phylum Streptophyta; class Magnoliopsida; order Asparagales; family Amaryllidaceae; genus Allium; species Allium fistulosum. The sequence continues at coordinate 1,329,374,287 of CM060902.1, read as the reverse complement.
TTTCCGGGATATTACACTTCCTATGTTCTCAAACTATGCCATCTCATATGAGATGCGGTTACACAAGTTGCGTATAACATTTGAAGTCTAGGAGCGATGGGTAACTAATTTATTCTCTTATATGGAACTTCCTTTCCCTTCAATTTTTTTGGTTTGTATCTTTCCTTATTACATATTATATACTTCCTAAGATCGATGTCCTCTTTTCAAAACAACATGTAACCATTTAAACATGTATCTATCTTTTGGCATGGCAAACCAAAGCAGACATAAGTTTTTTCACTTCATAATGATTTTCTCGCATTAAACCATCAGGTGGCATATGTCATTTTACAGCTTGTACAACAGCTGTAAATCTGGCTTATGTGAAATTGAATTTAGATCTTATAGCAATGTATTTTACAGTTACTGATAATTGGGTGCCGCTTTTACCACCATCCCAAAGGGTTTTCTTAGCAGCATCCGATAAATCATAGATTTCTTTGCTCTAATATTTGGTTCTTCTTCGACATTTACATTGTCATCATCAGCTTCAGCCATAAGGAACATTGATCGAGCTGCATCTTCAACCATATCTTCTATTGGATTCGCCGTAACAATGTCATTACCCACCTCCTACTTTGACAGTACAAGCTTAGGTGCAACAAGTTCCACATGACGATCCGATACAAAATAATCCGACACGAAACTATTTTGGCACAAATGGACTTTAACCATATTCGGTTTCAAATGCTTTAAATGTTTGAAGTTACTATACGGGCAACAAATTTCTTCGTCATTTCCATCATTACTTAAAACGAATTCAATAGATAAGTGTACACCATTATAAAAACACTCCTTTATTGATCTTCTCATTCCCTTTCGTGGATACATCCAGCTCCTCCGATCAACAAAATAATTGACCATTTTTTTCTATTTCAAAAAATATGATAGAAGTTCAAAAAATTATTGATCATTTTATGGGTTGACATTTGATTTTTCAATTCATTTATATATTTTAAATTTTATTAATGATATAAATGTTCACACTAATTTATTTATATTTTAATGTTTTATTAAATATATAATACGTTATTCTTTTAAATTATTTTATAAAATCTTATATATTTCCAATTTTAATAAATTCTGAATATAATATTATATTTTCACTTTATTATTTTCTACTTTGATGGTTGGTCATCTTACTTCCCATTACAAACACAATAATAATTACATTTCGTAAATCATTTTTTTAAACGATTCAACAAAATTTTGGCAGCACTTCCTATTTGTTCCTTGTATCGTACACAAATGGGTATACACAAGGAACAAAAAAGAAATGTTGTTGAAATTTTATGAACCGTTTAACATGAAATAATTTACAAAATATAATTACTTTATTGTGTTTTTAACGTGTCCAATAAAGGGACACATCCGATAAATATTGTATCACGTGAATGCTGATGTTGTTTTGTAATAAAAACGAATATCTATATAATGATCATATACAATACTTGTTAGGCGGGGCTAAAAATTCTCTAAGGATTTAAAAATAAGTACATTATACACTAATTCGTTTTTATTAGCATTAACACCGATTCATTATTTAAATTTCTTAACGATTAAAAACTAATAAAAACTTGTTTTTTTCAACATATTTTAGCAAACACTAATTTCGATTTATTACACAATAATAAAAAAGTAAATTTCTACACTAATTTGTTTATATTACCATATACACTTAAACTAAATTTATATAATTAAGGATATATAAACTAATAAAGGAATTATTTAAATAAATTAGTTTTGTCGACATTTTAGATAACACATACATTATTTAAGACTAAATTATGTTACATCAATACACATATACACTAATTAATCCAAATTAGCCTTAATTATACATTAATTATCGAATTTAAACACTAATAACCCTAATTAACATTTCTCAGTAAACCAATATACATAATTATAACCAATCAATGGGCTATTATCAACAAATATAAGCACAAATTAACACTAATTTTATCATAATTTGGATTAATTAGTTTAGATGAAGAATATACCTGATTTATGATGAATTGAAGGCGTAGATGGTTGGAGATTGCAAATTGACGAAGAATTTGATGGATTGTGGCAGCTTACGACGGTTAGGGACATATTTGATTTGATTTGGGGGTTTCGGCTTTTTGATTGAGGGTTTAGAGAATGAGAAATTAGGAAGAAACAGGTTCGGCTGTTGTTGTATACGCAATTTATTGACGGTTTTCGATGGCCGTCGATGGCTATATATTCGATGGTTTTTTATGGCAGTTGAATATAATAATTTATCCTTTCTCCCTGTTAAAAATAAATTTATTTTAATTTAATTTATTATCAACATTTAATTTGCTATAAAAAATTTAATTTTTTTACAATAACGTAGTTTTGTTCCTAACTACTAAAAATGTTATTTTTATGCGTTATACAATAATTTTAACGATTTGATAATTAATTGTGAATTTTAAACGCATTTAACATAATAATTTCATATAAAATAAAATATTTAGTAAAAAAATAAATTTGTTTAGTGTTATGTCCATCCAAGGTATTTTGGGTATAAAGTTGAAATATGAAAGGAAAATAAACATGTTTAAGGTACTAAACTTAATTTTTAAAATTTATAGTCGTTCGTCGACATTCAAACTTAAACCATCTGTTAGAAGGTTAAATGATTTTTAAATGAGATGAAATTCAAACAATATATACTATATTATGTATTTATCCAATCCATATGGATGGATTTATAAAAAACATATAGAAAAAAAATTGGACTTTAAACAGGTCATTTTCATAGAAGTTGTCATAACAATATATATCAAGTGTTATACAACTCCTTGGAAAATGATATATTTTGAGACTCGTTTTTTCCTTTTTTTTTATTTTAGCTATACAGATTGGATAAATACATTATAAAGTATACGTGACCCGAATTTCATCTCATTTAAAGAAGATCGTTTGGCCTTCAAACGAAGGTTATTATTCTGAATATAAACGAATAGCTATAAATTTGAGAATCAATGTAGGTACCATAAATTGTTTACTTTTTTTATCATATTTTGAAAGTAGGTCCAAAATACTTTGGATCGAAATAAGATTCAAAAAAATTATTTTCTGCCGAATATTTTATTTTATATGAATTTATAATGTTAATTACATTTAGAAATCCATAATTTCTTATATAATGGTTAAAAAACATATTTAAATTTATAAAACAGTTACACATCATAAATTTCGCTGAAGTTGTATAATGGATGGACTAAAGGTCACATAGATTGGATGTTAGAGTTCGATTTCAATAAAGTTAAATATCGAATTACAGAATAAAAGATTGTTGAAAATACTAATCTAAATAACCACAAACTGTCACAAAATTGCAGAATTGAATAAAAATATCTTATTTAACTTTTAGGAATTAAATTATTTTTAAATAAATTTCAAACTTCTATAAATAGTAAGTTAAAATAATATGATAAACTAATTAATTAAAATAGGCGGCCGTCGAAAGCCACCAAAAACCATATGATGGAGCCATCGGCGACTGTCGGAAGGTTCCATCGGAATTCCTATTGTTCCTTGTAGTGAGTTGATGTAATGGACTATAACACCAATAAGATCTATCACACCTCTAAATACCTGAAGGGTAAGACAACTAAGGATCGTGTGAAGTGCACATCACAACCGACTAAAAGTATATGGTGAAATAAACTAGGATGACTTGCCAGGGTAGATTAGTCTATATAAAGGGTAAATCCACAAATGAAACTTGTTGTGTGTAATCCGCTCGGGATTCATAAAATGAGAAGATGATTTAAGCCTTATCATAAATATTAGTAGAAATGTCGTTTAACTCGTAAAATGACTGTTTTCTAATATTGATTTGAATTTATACAATACTAGGCAACTCATAAGTAAAATGATAGGATATGATATCCCGGTTAATAAGATTTGCAATAGTGTATATTATATTGAATAGCGCGGTGACATGGGTGTTATAACTGACTTGTGAAAATTGGGATTTGTTTGGTGTGTGTGACCATGTATGTAACTTATTTTCCACCTAGAACCCAACATGACACATTCTTATTTTCCTTTATAAATTAGCATTGGGTCCCTCCCAATTTTCTTTAATAAATTACATCCCTGTTTTTTAAAAGGGTAAAATTCATTAGAGTATTTGGGTAATTTTACAAACCTTAACATGCGCTCTTAGATTATATGTCGATAACTCATAACAATCGTAATACATGTAGAAGTGGTCGCTTTTAAATTTGGAAATGAGAGTAGTAAAAAAGAAAGAAATTTAGAAAAGTGGGATGTAGAAAATAGTTTCTAAAAGGGAAGAATGTAAAACAAATAAGTTTAAAAAAGAGGGATGTGTCCCTAATTTCCACATATATATAAGTATATATATACATGCATACTTCTGATGAAAATTTGAAAGTTTAAATTATTTTTCAAAAGGAATTGATACTTATATGAGCTTTTGCCAGAGTAGCGCAGCAAAAGCTCAATAAAGAATGTTGTGTAGGTATATTATATTTGTTATTAAAGTTATTGATCCTATTAATTAAAGTCCTTTCTAGTAAATTGCAAGGACGCAATTTCTTTAAGGAAGGGGTCTGTAACATCCCGTTATTTGAGTAATTATAATTATATTTATTTTGGATTTTTAGACGAAACTTGTTTGAAAAACAATGATTTAAAAATTCAAAGTTGGAATTTGAATTGTATTTATGAAATCCGAAAGATGTTTGTAAATTTGTTTTGGTAAAATAAATCATATGTGTGGAATTTTGGAATTATTTTAAAATTAAAACAATTATTTTTTAATTGTTGAAAATTTAAAGGTAATATTATAATAAAAGAAAAATTGTTATAAAATAAAATAAAATTTTGATTAAAATGCCTTAAGTGGAATATTAATCAGTGATAGAATAACTGTCGGATAATATAGTGATCATAGAGTGGTTAGGGGATATGCGGTTAGTAAAATAATAAACTAAAGTTTCATTGAACCTCTAGTTTTATTCTTATCCTAATTATCATTATGTTTTATTGTATTAGGCAGCTTAATCCTTAGGTAATCCAATCCCTAATCTATATAAACACATTCATTCTTCCTCTTTTCTTGACCTATTCCCTGAAGCCGGAGACCACACTGCCATTCTTTATATTCATCAACCTAAATTTTTATTTCATTAGCAAGAGAAGGTGAGTATACTCCTTTCCTCCTAGCTTAGCTTGCTTAAGTTAATGTAAAACTTATGGCTCATCATTTTAAAGTAAATATGTATTGTTAAACACTATCCACTTCATGCTTATAAACACAATCGGTGAGTACAGTCTCTGCTCTACTCTAATCATTTTTAAAGCTAGAAGTTGAAAAGTTGCTTCCTCCATAGCTATTGAAAATAATTTAATCTATTATGCTTGTACTAGTTGCTCACATGAATTAAGAATGACTATACATACATATTTATATTATTTGCCATCAAATTTGATTAATATGTACACATGACATGAACATAGGCACAACTTAAATATGCACATACATTTAACATTTATAAACTTACATGTAGGCATGAATAACTAGAATAAGATTAATATGTGTCCAAATTTACGGACACACTCCTCTTCAAAACCTCCCTATAACTCAAAATGTAAGATGAATTCGAGTATGCGACCAAACATTATAGATAAAAGTGAGACAAAAAAATTGACTAGCTTTCGCCTTGATTTTGAAGTTTGTGGTGAACAGAAATGACACCGCCATGTCCATGTCCGTATTGTGAATGGGTGTGCTAGGGTTGGAATAGAAGGCACTGGTAATATAGTATTGAGTAGCCGAATGCAACATGGTCTCGTTTCGATGGTTGGTGGCATGAGTTGGTAGGGCCATAGTCAAACACCCGACGAGGAAGAAAATGAAAAATAACACCAATAACAAAATAAAACTTGTTGAAGAGAAGGATGCGGGAGTCATGGCGTTGGCGTAGTTGTCTGGCAGAGGCGTGGCTGAAGACAGGGTCGTGGCAACATGTGTTAGTGGTGAGGTGTGGTTCGAAGTGTTTAGTTTTGTATGGGTTAAATTATTTTCATGCATTGCATGCATGCTTCATGCAGCAAATAAAAGGAAGGGAGCAAGAGAGAAAGGGATATGTGGCAAGAAGAGAAATATTTCCATGCATATATAATGAGGTGGCCAATATTTTATTTCATGCATGCACACTAAAACAAAAATAGAAATAAAAAAATATTGATAAAAAAATAAATATGAAACCATAAATGGTACTTCACTTCCTTTCATTGGAAAAGGTCTATACTGTACATGAAAACACACCGTATACTACACACGATTTAATTTGAATTGTTGTTTAATTTCTTGAATATATGAAATTATATGTTATGGATGATTTGTGTGTTAACGGTTGAAATATTAAATTGATTATATTGCAAGTATGCTCACATTATAACCATATTTTGGGATTTAAATTGAATTTAAAGGAATAGATCCTATTTAAATAATTTAAATTAACTTTGCCTTGTATATAACTTATATAAATATGTGCTTGAGTTTACAATGCTATATTATGTATTACATTATTGTAACTTAAGCACTTTATATTAGCCCCGTTATTCATATTCAATGTCGTGCTTAAGAATTGTTATTATTGTGAACAATGCTATTGTCTGTAAGTTAAACCATATTGCACGAACAAAGGCTAATCCAATGGGTTATATGATGGATTTAAAACGACATTTTGGGTATGAATGTCGTTTGGGATGAACAAATGATTTTGAAGGTAATAAATTTAATATTTACTGAGTTTGGCATAGGATTGGACTATTAAACTGCTAGTATCCATCCCAGCGGACTGATTCGAGGGTCGCAACCCGAATCTTGATGACGTTGTCCTTTGTCACTATGTCTAAACAATATATCGCTAGGACATATAAAGCTATCGAAGATAATGAAGACTGTCGGGGATGTAGTGCAAATGAAGAGAAGTAACACCATTGATGGAGATATAATGTAGTGGACTTGCCTCCAGATACCTAAAGGGTACAACAACTAAGTAACCATGTGAAGTGCACATCATAACTGTATGGAAGTATACGGTGAAATAAACCAGGATGACTTGCTTAGAAAGAATGGTCTGTGCAAAGGGTAAATCCACATATGAGATTTATCAACGTGTCATCCTCCTGGGATTCTTAAGACAAGAAGATGATTTAAGCCTTCTCATAAGTATTAGTATAAATGTCGTTTAACTTGTAAAATTTCAATTTTCTAATATTGATTTGAATTTATACAACATAAGGCAAATCATAAGAAAATGATAGGATATGATATTTTGGTTGCTTAGAGCTGCAATTATGTATATTATATTGAATAGTGCCATGATATGGGTGTTATAACCGATTTGTGAAAAATGGGATTTGGGAATTTGTTTGGTGTGTGTGACCCAGTGTGTAACTTATTTTCCCCATATAACCTAACATGACACATTGATTTATATTACATTGCACGATTATACTCACAGTTAGAAGTCTAGCCTGACTCGAGGTTTTTGTTTTGTGACAATGCCTCGGGTCAAACTGAGGTTGTTCTACAGGTTTGATATGACCGTGTGTGCTTTGTGAGCTGCAACATGGAGTTAGAGTAGATGATGATAGTGAGTATTTATTTCGTCTACAATTATATTGAAATGTCATTGTATTGGACGATGTGATGAGTCGTATATATATGTATGAGATGATATATTAAACTTTAGATATGATATAAAATTCATTATTTTTATTCACACCGAGTCTGTTTGTTGGGAAATTTTTATTTATATCTCTAATACTGTATTATTCAAGTCTATAATGCGTGTGCATTACCTTGTGTCGAGATGAGATACGTATTATTTCATATGTATTCAGGTATTGAAATGTAATCGCTTTAACCCAAAGCAGTTATACGATAGATCGCTTCTTCTGTGCCTATTGATTCGAGTTATCGAACAGTAAACTACCTTGGATATTTCGGTCGCTGGAGCCAGGGCATCACATTTAGGTTCTTAATTTTTTTTGAAAACTCAACCTTATGGTATTTCAAACCTATTTGGAAAATTAATGCTCCAGCTAAAGTTAAAATTCATATGCGGATTGTATTACATGACAAACTTAATACTGCTACTAGACTGAACACCAAACTAACAAATAACCCTAATAATAACGCTTCCTATTTTTGCAACATAGCACCCAAAATCACCACACATTTGATTTTACAATGTCAGTTCACTCAACATATAGTCAGTAATGTGTTTTTTATTTTTGACCTTGACATTGACATTATTATCATATCCACATAGGAATATTGGACCTATTTCAGAGTTAACTATAATAATTCGTTTAGGAAAATTTTATACACAATTTTTTCTACAATATGCTAGGGTCTTTGGAATGAAAGTAACCAAAGACTACTAAACAATTCGTATAGAAATCCTTCTGCTAATTTATATTTTATTGCATGGCATATATCGCCTTGGATAAGGATTGGTAGAAGACAAATATATTGGACTTCTTCTAGATCGGATCACGTGCAACAGTCGAGATTACAATGGTCTTCCTCCACTCTTACTTGAAAACCAAATGAGAGACTAGTGGACATTTTCCTCATTTCATGCTCACCTAGGAGGCTTTTTGTTATTTTTTGGTGCTCTTGCTTTTCTCCTCGTCCAGCAGCCCGCAACTTCAGTAGTTATTGGCTCTTCCCAGTTCTATTTCACAATTGGAAGTGCACTTTTTAGCCTATGTTTCCTTTTATCTCAACTCAAACATTTCACTACTACGGTTCATTTTCATGCTATGATTTACAATAATTACTCAAACGGTACACATTACTTACATCTACAATATTGTATGTTATGAATTTTGCTTATGTACCACGTCGATCATCTAAGTGATGATCTCTTGTTTCCTTACAATCTATCCTTATTATATATACTTATCAGACTTGCTAATGGTTTTGGTTGTTCATTTTATAATAAATAATAGTAATAATAATAATAAGAAGAATAAAAAAACAATAAGTGCTCTCCTCAATTTGTGGCCACTCTTTCATAAAAAAGATATAAAGGATGTATATGGTATATCAAGTTATGACATGTCATAATATGCTACATACTCATCATCCCTTATTATTTATGACACTCAAATTCACTTCAAGAAATTATGAATTTTATAGGTATAGGTTGCTCTGTATTATTGACACACAAATTAATGTACTAGCACATATGGTGGTAAAGTTTAGAGTATTTTTAGAGGTAATTATGTAATTTTGATTAAATGATTGTATACTTAACTCTTATGCATGAACCTTATTCGAAATTAGAGTATTTTTTTCTTTGGTTTCTGTTCTATTGTATTTGCGCACACATACACACACACATTAAATGTTGATGATTACATTTAAACATACAATATGAAATCGCTATGAATAAGTATTGAACATATTACAATTACGAACGTGTTCGCAATCATGAGAATTGATTCATGTTTATATAACTAAATACTTATCCCTAAATGCTTATAATAAAGGTAATTTGAGAAATGGATATCGATTCACCGAGGAGATTAATGTACATGATCCTTTCCATATGATGGGTCGGTTACTCATGATTGTTATTGACACCAAGAGGTTACATATTTTTAGTTGTTGTAGAGCAGCTATAGAACAATTTACCGAGAATTTTTTTAATTGGGTACTTAGGTGGTAATGCATAGTTGTACTACAAGTCTTAGTTAATATATTACAAATTACAAGTCAGCACATGTCCACTTGTTAATACCATGTTATGTCGAAACCTGTGACCTCACATACCCTTAATAAGAATTTTCTATAAGTTAGCTATATCAAAATAAAAAAGTGAATCTTATATGATGATGTGCACCGTTATTTTTAATTGAGAGTACTTTTGATCTTGTTTATCGAGGTCGTTCTTTGATGACGATTAATCACATAATAAGTGTTAGTGTTAATATAATGGTTGGTTATGGGATTAGATACTCAAAGTGAAATGCTACTCAAGAAAGAATTCATCACCTTCAACATAGAAGGTTAGTGTCATCATAATTGGTTTTTGACTTGAAGTTAGAAATCTCTGGCCATTGTAAATTTGGTTAATCAATAGTTGTTAACGATTGAACCAAGTAACTTTGGAGCTCAACTTCACAGCTAAATAAGGACATTATTAGGGTTTTAACCAATGACCCAACCCTTTATGTTTAAGTGGCATAGTTTTTATAAAGAGGCAAACATGCACAAATATCATTACATAGAGGTGTGCCTTTAAAATGAATTTAAAGTAGGTCTTTTCCTGGATGATCAATAATCATGTGACTTAAGGATCTTTACATTGCTTCACCAAAGTCCATACAAGGTTTGGAATTTAAATATTTTAAATATTAACCAAGGACCGAAGTCACACGCATAGCTACCCCATACTAAATTGTAGCGCTAGACCTAGAAGTTATAATACTAAATTATTACAAAGATGATATATATATAATTGTTATATATATGTGTATATGTAATTATTTTAACTTTTTAAATTACCAAAATTAATTGAGTTAAATATGTATAATTGTTATATATATTTAACTTAATTTAAATGGATAATTTACCGAAAGGAATAATACAGAATTTATATTGTATATAACTTTAAGCCATTAATTAAATAATTAATAAATATTAATCGTGTATTCATGGTTGGTCCTATAAGGGAAGAGAAGAGGTCAAAGTGTTTGTTGTAGGTGGAGAAATAAAAGGAAATCTAATACATTTATTTTCCACCATAACTTAACATTTATAATATATGTTAATAGCCGAATAAAATACAAATGAAATTGGAATTTAGTTACATACTTTGTTGGGCTATGCAGAGTTGATAGGAAGGGTCAAATATGGAGAAATAAACATAAATTTATAATATTTATTTTACACCATAAATAACCCATAAGATCTCATTTTCTTTTTATAGAAAATCCTAGTTAGATAAAAAATAGAAGTTCTCTCCTTCATCTCCTATGTAAGAGAAAAGTACTCTCTTTATTCTCTTCCATTAGGGAAAAGTTCTTGTTTTCAACTTCGCAATTAAAGGGAAAGTTGTCTTCTTTATATTATTCATTAAAGCAATTCATGTTAGGCCTTGCAAACAATTATTAGAATCGCATAAGAGTTTTCGAAGGTCGATCTACAATTTCCACATGTATGAATTAGGCAACTTCATCGAGGTAATTATAATCATAGTTTTAAATATGTCACCCAATCTCTATTATATGTCTATTTTTTTAAGTGATAGAAAAAAAAATTCACATAAGAGAGAGTGTACGTATATGAGTACCATGGCATGCCTGATGGACGTGCACATAGAAAAATATGCATTAATTTTTTTATGCAAAAATGAGAAACACACAAAATTCACTTCAATATTATTTCTGTAATACCTAACACCTCATACTTAAATATAAAGATATCAAGATAATCGAACTACATTGCATGGTATAATTTTCTGAAAATGATAATAATAATAATAACCACCATTGTTATCAACTATAATGACCACTTTAACAAAAAATTAATTTTTTTAAAGGGACAAAGAACATTTAAGAACTCAAAATTGAAAATGGAAGTGCACTTATGGTGCATTTGTAGGCAATCGTGGATAAAAAGAGGTTGATGCCATTTTTGGATAACAGTTTGATTAATGGTTAGTTAAAGATTAGATAGTAACAAAGACTGTTGTGTATTTCAAGTAACAATTTGATATTTTATATTTAATAATCCATATTTAATATTTAATAGTGAGTATTTAACATATTTCGTCCTATTTCACTACAAATTTTAACTTTCATTCACTGAAGGTTAAACTGTTGACGTAAATGATACATCAAATGTAACTTTTTTTACGTCGAGAATATTTTTTGGTTACCGTTTTCTCTAGAGCGGAAATTTGGTTTGCAAACTATAACGACCCGTACTTTATGTATTAAAGAAAAAATATTATTTTTAAATCCATATTGAACCATAATATATCTTTGGGTGATGTTGAATTCTTGCATTTTTGTCTCTTGCTAATTTCATTAGAATTTTTTTTACCCTAGATTTATTTTCTGACATTTTTTATGGTCATACATATTGCACCAATATACGTGCATCGGCGCATCAGAGGATTTGAACGATTGGAGCAAATCTTTGGGTCAAGAAGAAGTGTACGAGCCACGTAGTCAACTAATTTTCCAAATCAGATCCAACAGCCCATATAACTTAAAAACGCCTAGAAATATCGTCTTGAGGAAAAATCTCGAATTTTGATGGAACTTGTACTATTGGAATGGGAAATATAAGATGAGTCACGCCATCGAAGAGTCGTCACAATCTGACATTTCTAGAAGTTGTACGACCATAAAATGTGCATTGAAAATTTGAAAATAATAGAAAAAAGGGTGAATTCAAACTCTAACCCTACCCATTACCCTATGAATATTCCTCTTCTTCCTAGCCTCACACTTTGTTTTCTCCTTCCCGTACCTCCTTCTACTCCATAAAATCCATCTTCCTATCTTCCTTCTCCTCCTCTTTCTAGAGTAAACAATCACCGTTTTGGGAAAAATAAAAGTCCCCTCTCTCTATATTTCCAAGGGCTACACAACCATTGCCTTGGATCAATCCAACCACGATAGTAGCCGGAAATAATGAATCTAGTGAAGAGGTGATTTTTGGAGGAGGACCTAAATGGGTTTTGATAATATGAGTTTGTTTGCCTTGGCGAGGGGATAACGATGATGTAGATGACCAAAGGCATAGGTGAATGTAGCGGCGGTAGCAAGCTTAGAAAGCTACGGAAGAAGATGGGTGCTATGTTTTTATTTTCATGGCCAAAAGTTGTTCACGTGAGGCCAAAGCGGTGGTCGAAGTTAGAGTGGTGTGGCGGTAGCCGGTAGCCGATGGTGGCACGGATGCTATGCAGTTAAAATGTGAGCAGAAAAGGAAAAAAAGAAATCAATGCATCAAGTCATGGCCATGGGTTGATTTCTAGTAGGCCGAAGGGTTGTCGTGGATGGCGGCATCGATATCAACAATGCGACGGCTGTAGGGGGTTTATATGGATATGTCGGTGGTAGACTCGCAATGGTGATGAAGTGATATGCGCATAGGTTTGGTTTGAGAAGGCTACAAGTTAAGTGGAAGGAAAGAGAAGCTATTACAAAAGTGCATTAGGAGGTAATTTGCGTTAATTAACTTTTAATTAGTGAACAAATTAATTAATTAATTATATATACATATATATATACATATATATACATATAAGATATATATATATAGCTTATGTCGTTCATGTTTTTTTGCATACGAGGTTCGATTTGGACGTGTTTTCCTGCGTTGCACTTGAATTGGAGTCCTCTATGACTTAGCATAGGGGTTGGTCACTTTTGTTGAGGTAAGTGATATTATCTCTCATCATACTATGATTGATAGTATAATATAAAAGTGATGTTTTGAACCGATTTCCAACTATAAAACATTATTTTTAATAAATTTAAATCCGCAACTGATTTTATAAATGAATGTTAAAGTATCATAAAATGGTTTTAAATTGGACATCACATATGTTTTATGTATGAACTATTTGATGGAGTTATGGATATGCCTTAGGGGCTATTCTGTAATTTATTGTAAATTAATTAACTTTGTAATCAATTCTCATTCGTAATAAAGGTATATTTTTTTCTTTCTGTTATATATTTGTTATAATGTGATATAAATAATTAAATGTTTAATTATAATATATTTAACAGAAAATACCTAAATAATGTGTTTGTGATAGTAGTTACAAATAGTTGCAATCATGAGTATTGTATTACAATATTATAAAAACACAGTATTTTAAATGTTCCTTGTAAAGATGCATCGAGACTGGATATCGATGTATCAGTTGAGACCATGCGCTCTTCAAATGTTGGGCAATGTAATAATCATGACTGCTGGGGGCACCTAGCGGTTATGTACTAATAGTTATTGGATAAATATAGAATGACTCACTCGATAGTTTTCTACTGGTTAGTATAAATAAAGGCAAACATTGAATGTAACATCCCGTATCTGGAGGCCAAAAGTTAAGCGCTATGGATGCCGCAATCATCCATAGTATTAACTTCTGGTGACGAAATATGGTAATGTTAATGATATCCATAATATCAGAAGCACTTGAATATGAACAAAGTCACAAATTTCCAAAAGCAATAATTTGTGTGGTTACATTTCAAACGAATCATATCCAAGTTAGAAAAATCCCAACGTATTCCCAAGCAAAGATCAAATATAATTACAACAATACGCCAAGTGCGACATATGAAGATGCCCCCTTGGATGATCAAAGCAAAATATACATAATTGTCCTAATATACAGCGGAAACAAATTTAAAACATTATTCCTAAATTTAGCTATCCGTCAGCCACCTGCTCGTCTTCGAAAGCTTATTCGCCAAGGTTTGCTAAAACCTGGAAACCTAAACCCTCAACCTACTCAAATCAATTTTGAGCTCCCGAATGTTTAAGGGGAAACAAAAACTTTGAGTCAGACATAAAGCCTAGTATGAATAATTTCTGTTACATCTATGTTTACTGATATATAGTGAGACCACGCCGCTTAGCGGAACGGGTTTCCCCTACTAATGTCTCTTTTTAAAACATATATTTTGCAAATCCTTTCCTGCAACCAAACTGGTTAATCAATTGATTATAATAATAATAATATAGCAGTATCCATTATGCTAAAACAGGAAATAAATGGACCATCTGTCCTAAATCTTAGCTGACTGCTCCTTTCTAGACTAACTGTCCTGAATCCGATTATATCAAAATAGCAATATCCTTTATGCTAAATAATGGACTATCTGTCCATAAAATATGTTAAAAAGGGTGGACTAACTATCCTTAAGAAGTAGCATGCCCATTATGACAAATGAACTAACTGTTCATATCTGGGCTAACTGCCCTTATCTGGACTAATTGTCCTCTGGGCTGATTGCCTTCAAAATAGACCGACTGTCCGAATTTAAATGAGCTGACTGCCCGAATTTTCTTTTGGGTTAACTACCATTCAAATTTTCCTTGAAAACCTTTTCAAAATGATTTAGTCCGTCAAATCATATATATATATATATACACAAGGAAAGTATATCTTTAGCTTTACTCTAAGCTATTTTTGCCATGTTATATATATACTTTACTCGAAATAATGTTGATGATGTTCAATAAGGATTGTCTATCCTTTTAAAATAAGTTAAAGTCCTTTATAACCTAAAACACTCAGGCTATCTGCCTAATCATATTATTCGAATCCTTTGTTTGAAACATTTAAACAACCTTTTGAAAACAATGAAGGTAACCCCTTCAAAACCATTAATAAAACCCTTCGAAATATGTAACAACTCGCATATTTTACGATTATATATTTAAATGTTTAGTTTAAATATAGCATCGTTTGTTGAATTTAATGTCTGAAATGTTACCTTTTGTAAACAGTCGAATCCGAACTCGAGACCACTTCCATTGAGTTCAAAACGATGTTTACAACTTTTTTGAGTATAAACATCGATATGTTTGGAGTTGATTAGGATTTTGGTATTTTCATTTGGGCTTTGGGTTGTGTTCTAGCCCACTAACCCAACAAGGTAACCCAACTCCTCTACCAAATACCCTAGCTTCTCTACTCTTCATTCATTCTACTCCTCATTTTCTAACACTCAAGCTAAAGAGAAAAATGGGGGAAAAAAGGGGAAATTAAAATTCCTAAGCCCTAGATTCTTAGGAAATTCAAATTCAAGTTCTAAAATCAAGAGAAGCTTATGTAAGCATCCTCATCATCTTCTCCATCTCAATCTCTCTTCAATTTTCAGAAATTCCTATAATCTAACTTAGGAAATTCATTTTATTTGATAATAGATTGAAGATTCTAGAGGTGTTGTTGAAGAGAAATCAATCTTAGCTTGTTTTAGAGCTTCTCATTTCTATATTTCGGTTTAAAGGTGAGTTCTTGAACTCACATCTATGTCTATATCTTTGATAGTTGTTAGGTATGAATTCCTAACATCTATTTTATGTTCATTTGCTTTTGATTTGAATTGGTTTGGTGAATTTTCCAAATTTTGGTATTTTGAAGTCAAAATCTATGAAAATCCTACTATGGATGTTTGGACATGTTGTTTGGAGTGTATTGAAGAGCCTATAGGGCTGGGTTGTCGCTTGGCATAAATCCCTAGCCACCATCGCTCATCCGATCACTTCCGAACGGATTTGGCAATTAATGGCCTAGGCTGATTTTTGCCCTGAGCTTCAGCTCAAACGTCTGGTAAAACACTCAGACGTTTGGGCCATCGAAATAAAAATTCCAGATGTACAGCTCAGACATCTGAGGTTATTCCCAGACATCTGGGTGATCTGGAAGAAAATTTCCAGATTCTCAGCTCAGACGTATGGGAAAACCACCAGACGTCTGGTGCTGTTGAATTCAGCCAATTTGCCTGTTTTGAGTGGATTTTCAAATTTTATCGATTTTTGTTGATTCGGTTGGTTGTTGTCATTTATTATCGACTTTGATGACTTCTTTTCTGGATTCTTGGGAATATCCATTTGATGGATTTGATATCGATTTTTATCGTTTTAATTCACGTCATCGAATGTGAATTTTTGGTGGTAGATTGTTTTTACAATCGTTTCTATGGTTTGTCACTTTAAAATACAAAGGTTTCTACACTAGTAGTAAATACTCAAACTCTTTCAAAAAAACGATTTCAACACTACTTTTAAATACAAAGCTCGTTTTTAAAACCATTTTCCAATCTATTATTATATACAAACCTTTACCTCATTCGTACGAGAAATCCAATTAAACGACATAGCAAAACAAGTGATATGAAACGCTTGCGTTTACTTCGTCGGTTAATTCTTAGACTTGTTCGATTGAAATCTTGTGACAATTTTCGAGTGGAAATCTACAATTTGTTCATAAATATTTAAGTTAAGCCAATGGTTATGGGACATGAAGCTAAACTCATTTATTTACTAGCTTGGTGTAATTTACACTTTTATTGATCTATGACGATCATTTTATGGTTTAGACTAGCGATATGCAATGTCTCTTTGTCCGCGTGGGGGACTGTACCCCGTTCTGTTGAGCTTCGTCTCATTTTTTATAGGCTAGCGACCTACGGTCTTTATTGAGTTCGGTTCATCGAGTGTACCGTTGTACTACGTCGTTGTTCCGGCTTATTTGAGTTTCAGGTTCCTCGGGCATACCATTGTACTACGTCGTTGCACCGGCTCTATGGGTTAGCGACCCATGGGATAGCGTCCCATTTGTGATACACGTGTTGGTGAGTTTTCATAGTCCCGTTTGTGATAGGCCACACCCTTTTTGTGATTTCTGGATTTCTAGTTGATGATTTTTGTAATTTGTGTTTCACCAATATTTGTGTTTTGCTTAGATAAGCTTTATTAATATTTTTGATTTGGTGAATAAAAATAAAGAATATGACATTCTTTTTGGTGTACGAGAAAATTTGAGATATTGTATGATTTTTGTGGTTATTATACATATTTGGCATATCTCTTATCCTATCTCATCTTATATGATATTTATAGCTAGACTGGTCCGTTTATTATTTTTCTTCTTAAATAATACTCGTGTCAGACCAAGGCGTTTCAGGTGTTTCCACTTGACTTCTTATCAGGGATCGTTATCTGACTTTTGGCTAACTACTTTAGCTTAGTAGTTTTTTTGTTTTTATACATTCGAGATAGAGACTCCTTGATGTATACATATTCTTTTTTCTAGCACTTATACCTATTCTTTTGTGATGTAGTGGATCTTGTATGACCACTACTTTGATGTACACTTCTATGTGTTATATTCATATCTGTTTCCGCCTTAGTGATATGAATATCTGTGACTGATTTGTGTTATGCTAATTTTATATTTGTTTTCGAAGGCCTCATAGCCACTGTGTAGTAGCTTTGAGTTTGTATTGGATATGTCAGATTTCCTCTTGAAATGAAATGCATGTCATACTATCTGACATATCGGTACTCGCACAAAGCAATTACACAGATGGTTGCTCCTCAACAGCTTTATTCTTCGTTCTAGTCGACGGCATTACCCCATAGTGTCCTTGGCTAGTGTGAGTATAGAGGTGGGGCGTCACAAAATCATTGAAGGTAACTCCTTCAAAACCATTAAATAGCCTTTCCTTTATAAGCTTTAAAACATATGACATCCACCTTTAAACCCCTTTAGCCTCTGCCTTTGAAAAACATTGAAAAACCATACCTTTTGACCTTGTCGAAAGGTCTCACCTTTCAACCTTGTCGGAAGGTTTCTTTCCGACCTAGTCGAAAGCCTGAGGAACCACCCCTATGAAATCATTGAAAACCTTTCAACAGCATTGAAACTTAAAACCTTTCAAAGTCATTGGGTTCAATTTAAAAACAAGTGGAAACCTTTCGAAACCTTTAGAACGTTTCGGCTTAAAACATTTGGATTATGCCTTCAAGTAGAGCAAAAGGATCGGAAAAACATTGGAGTCGAAAGCAACTACTTTGAAACCTTTAACAAAACCTTTCAAAAACAATTAAGTGTTGGTATTGGAACCAAACCTTCGAAATCAATGGAGAGGCGGCAATTTTAGAAAACAAAAGATTACCATCGACTCTATCTGGGTCGAAAGGTTTGGAAGTGGCAACTATGCTTTCGACCTTGTCGAAAGCTATACCTTTCGACTTTGTCCAAAGGTTTCAATTAAAAGAAGAAAGCAGACCAATCGAAACCCTTTTCTTTTAAACCATTTGACATTGTCGAAAGCTAGCAGGTGTATTTTCCTTTAAACCAAAACAAAGTTTCATCTCCTTCGAAAGCTCTTACCTTTCGACTCCTTTCAATTCACTACGTACCAGTTGCCTGATAGGTTATTTGACCTAGTCGGAAGGTTTGAGACCTTTCGACTTTGTCGGAAGGTTTAGAATGGAGGCGGAACCTCTTGCCAAAAGAGTTGAAATAGTAGAAAAACTATTTATTTGTACTTTAAAATAGTTCTTTTGTACCCAACCTGCCTTATTTGTCTAAATCTGATTGGTTGCCAGATTTTTATATTCAAAAATGCTGCCGACTTACCTTATTTAGAAATTTAAACAATTTTGAAAAAGCCCCTTTCTCCTTTATAATTATATAAAACATTTAAGTCTCATACCTTAAATAATTTTATATAACTTTTAAATTATCTTAGAAAATTCTGGAAAAATTCCAGAAAATCAATTAATACGTTCTTTTCAACATATAAAATTTTCGAATCTAAACAATAATTATTTTCCTATAAATAATTTTATAATCAAAAATACCATTTTTCGTCCTTAGAAAAATCATAATAATTCCACAAAAATTCAAAAAAATCTGAAAATTGAAACCCATCTCTAAAATATCATTTTAGATCACCATAAAATTCGCAAGGCTAACGGATGTCATTTAATAAGGTTTTCATCTGAAAACATGTCATAAAAATCTATATGAACATTCATAAATCATCAACGTATATATATAGTCATTTTATCATTCAAAAACATGGCAAATCTTTGCAAAATCATTTAGATTTAATCTTAAATCAAAACCATAAAAAATTTGAGATGTAAACATTATTCCCCTAAGCTTTTCCTTAGTTTCCTCTTCTTCTTTCCTTGTTAATGGTGGTCGGCCTTGATTGTAATGAATGTGTACATATACACAGCCTAAGGAAGGAGATATAGGAATGGCCTCTTTCCCATAATACCCCTCCTCTTATTCATTTTAAACCCTTTTTAATTCATTAATTTAAAAAGCATGGCTACCTTAAATAATTCAAATCTCAATTCCCTAATCAACACATTATTTTATTCAGTTTATCCATTAAATCTTCTAAATAATGTTATAAAAAATCTGAGGTGTTACATAAAATATCGACGCGACTGATTTACACAGTTCTCTCGACTTTAGAATGTTAGTCCATGAGTTGATGGTTTTGATGACAACAACCTTAGGATAAGATTATACAATATAAATACTAACATTATAGTTTAGATATATATATATATATGTATATGCAGGATTTAACCATGTAGGTACCAAGAATGAAGACTGTACAATATAGAGATTCAAGATATCAAGATTGAAGACCCATGAGTATCAAGATTATCAAGAGTTCAAGATTTCAAGATAAGTATTGAGTCTAGAATTATGTTAAAACATCACAATAGCACTGAAATCTTCACTCCATTTTTCTTTTGGGATGGAACCCATTTCTACCTTTTTAGTGGCTTACAAACCCACGACAAGTAGCTTACAAACCTACGACAAGTGGCTTACAAACCCACGAACATCCTGGTTTTGTACAAGTTCTCGAGTCCTGGTATGATGAGATATTCTACAGGAAGAAGCTTGCAAAACTACTTCAAAATGATTTTCAAAACTACTTCAGAATGATTTTCAAAACTGCTTTTCAAAATGTTTTAGCCTTAAAAATTATATTTTCAAATGATTTTCAAAAAAATATTTTAGCCTTAAAATATTCTTTGTCTTTGTTTTTAATAAACTCGTGTTTTTAAACTTTGTTTGTTTTAAACTATCTTTATACTTAGATTTAAATATAAAATTATAGTAAAATTTTATATATATTATTCTCTATATTTATCTATGTATTTTATCTATAGTCAAGTATATTTATAAAGTTTAAAATAGTTTTAATATAAGATAAAGGTTATTTTCAAAGAAAAACAAAACATCAAAATTTCCTTTGGGATGTCGACATGCCCTAGTACCCCATGTCGACATAGTGTCAGTTAGATTCAAAAATTTGAATTTCAAAAGAAGTGTTATTCACCATAACCTTTAACGAATGGACATGACTGTTGTTCTTCTATAAATAGGGGTTAGTTTCAACGAATTTTATATCAGATTTTCTGGTTTTTCACTTATTTTCTTCTTCCACATTTTCTTATTCATAATCCTATCATCACTCTGCCGAAATCAACATTGAATCTAACTAGATTATCTCTGGTTGGATTCTCTATCACTTTCTCAACAAGATCCAAGTGCTATTCAGAGTTATAGGCTTCTTTGTAATCTATCTAGCGAGAAAAGGTGTGATTGTAGCCTTGGAAATCAATCAAGCGAGAAAAGGTGTGATTGTAGCCTTGGAAATCAATTGGGTGAACTTGTTGCCCCGGAAATCAAGTATCTCTACCCAGAGGATTGTGATTCTGGAGGGTGTACCTCGTAGCCTTGAAACCGAGGGTTGTAATTGTTGAATTACTTTTGAAAGGAAATTTGTACTTAGTTGTGCGGGACTGGATGTAGGGTAACTCCGAACCAGTATAAAATCCGTTGTGTTCTTTCCTTTACTGCATTTACTTTATTTCTGCATCTGTGTTTGTTTCTGTGATTATATTTGTGTCTGAATATTACATACATTTGTGTTCAAATTAACATAAACTCAAAAGGATTTAGTAATTTCTTATAAACACTATTTAGCCCCCTCTAGTGTTATTCCTAGCCTTAAGATCCATATTCTGTATTCCTCGCATTTGGTATCAGAGCAAGGTTTTCAAATGTTTCATAATCTGAATTTTGAAAAGTTTTCTAAATGGCTACCAACACTGGTACTGTTTCTAACAGTAGTTCATTTGTAGAAGGTCAGTCTACTGCCAGACCACCACTTTTTAATGGCAGTAACTATGCATATTGGGCATGTCGGATGAAAATATATTTACAATCTGTAGGATTAGATACTTGGAATATCACACAAACTGAATATTCTGAACCCACAACTAATTTTACACATTGGACCACTGAGCAAAAGACTATTGCACAGAATAATTCTAAAGCAATGAATATTCTGTTTTTTTCACTTGATAGGAATGAATTTAATAGAGTGTCAGTTTGTAAGTCTACATATGAAATCTGGAAAACTTTTCAAGTTACTCACGAAGGAACAAGCAAAGTTAAATAGACCAAAATTTCCATGCTCACAAATCAGTTTCAGTTATTTAAAATGAATACTAATGAGTCTATTTCAGATATGTATAGTCGATTTCAAGATATTGTGCATTCTTTAATATCCTTGGGAAAGGAATTTTCGGAAGAAGATCAAGTCAGAAAAATTTTAAATTCTCTCACTCCAGAATGGGATCAAAAGACACTTGCAATTGAAGAGACAAATGACATCAGTACCTTAAAGATAGAAGAATTGATTAGAAATCTAATGTTGTTTGAAGTCCAAATGATCGAGAGAAGAGAAAGCAAAGCATCTGAAAAGAAATCAATGGCATTCAATGCATTAACCGATGGATCAGACTCAAACAGTGATAATGATGAAGAGATAGCATTTATGACCAGGAATTTTCGGAAATTTCTGAAATACAGAAAGATGAATAATCTCAAGAGAAACAACTATAAGAATTCTAGAAATCAGAATGCAGTGCCAAACAATGTCAAATGTTTCAACTGTGATGAACCAGGCCATATCAAAAGAGACTGTCCGTATCCAGAAAGGCAGAATCCTCCTATAAACAATGATTCAGTAAAGAAACGGAAGCGTGCATTTACTGCTACTCTAGATGACTCAGACTCGGCCTCAAGCGATGATGATTAGAAGACAGATAACTCAAATTTGTGTTTCACGGCAGTTTACGACTTCAACAAATTCAAGGAAACAGACTCAGAAAAAGGTACACATTTACAATACAATTGATTGAAATTACATGCTTAGAATTAGATGATTGATTGCTTGATTGATTGATTTTGAATTGGTGTGTTGATTGAATTTTAAATTTATTTTTTATTTTTATTGTTATTATTTTTTAATAATATAATAATATTTTCTAGAATATACTATAATAATACTCCAGAAAGATATATATATATATATATATAGACATTAAAATAATAAGTATATATATATATTAGAATTCTTAGGAAAAATAAATCATAGAAATTCACAGGCATATGTCGACATGGTCCCTACCCTGATGTCGACATAGGTACTAGAATTTGAAATTCAAAATTTGAATTCAAATGGTTGAATTTCCCTCCACCTTTTCACTTCATTCAATACTCTGAAAAGGCATCTTTTGACCAGAGAACATGTCTTTCAAAAATCTATTTATTCACTCTCTTTTATCACAACTTTTCACTTTCATTTTCAAATTCAAACTCTCTCTTCAAAACTCCAAGCTCTCTACTCTCTACTTTAATGGCTTCTTCAAGCAACCCCTCCACCATGAGACTTTCCAGAAACTTGAAAGAGCAACTCCTCAATAATCCGGAGGCAATAAAAGAATACATCAATTATGCTAATTATGGAAAAGTCCATCCCGAAAAGTTTGCTATTTTTCAAGATTTTGCTTCTTATGAAATTGATACTCTTCTTGCAAACAATCAAATTCTTAGTCTTGTTGATTCTTCTCAAAATGATTTTGTTTGTTACCCAAATCTTGTTAAAATTTTCTATGCAAATCTCAATCGAGAATTTTATGAAGGAAATGATAATGAAATTTGGAGTAGTGTCAAAGGCACTAGAATTGTTTTAAATTGTGATCTTTTGGGTACCATTCTCAATTGCAAGAATACGGGAATGGATCTTTCTAGTTTTCAAATCTATGAACATGATCGTGAGGCATTTCATCATATTTTTGAAGGAGATGGAAACTTTGAATTCAAAAACCGAAACTTTCGTCCTAAAGCAA
The DNA here is from genome assembly GCA_030737815.1 of Allium fistulosum. NCBI lineage: Eukaryota > Viridiplantae > Streptophyta > Magnoliopsida > Asparagales > Amaryllidaceae > Allium > Allium fistulosum. Next base: position 1,329,350,451 of record CM060902.1, on the reverse strand, counting down.
GAACTGTCAATCTTCTTTTACAACATACTTTGACCCCAAGATCGGGAAATTTTAACAATCCTACTTCAAAAGTGTGCAAAGCACTTTTTGCTATTTTCGGAAATTATGATATCAATTGGGCGCAAGTTATTTTGGATGAACTTCATCCTAAAAATTTTGAAATGGGAGAAAACACATTATATCATGGAATTTACCTTAATCGAATTTTTAACTATTTTGGAGTAAATTTCAAAGGAGAAGAATTTATTTCAAGAAAAGTTTTTAATATCTCAAACATTTCTCTCATGAAAATCCCATATGTTTTTCAACCTTATGAAACTCTTGCCGAAAAGGAAGAGCGTTTGGCTCATGAAGAAATGGAAGAGGAAGAAGAAGAAGAAAGGGATGAAATGGAAATAGAAGAAGAAGAAGAAGGGGAAACATCCCTAGAAAGTGTTGAATATCCCTCCAATCCTACCAACAAAACCCTTCTCAAAAACCAAAAGATTATTGTTGAGAATCAATGGGTTCTTAAAAGATCCGTTAGTAAGAAGTTGGACAAAATATCATCCAAGATGAACAAGTTTTTCTCCAAAGTCAGCAAGAAACTTGGATTATCTTCATCTTCATCATCCTCTAACTAGTTCTATATTTTCATATCACGTCGAATTAGTTTAAGTTTGTTTTAATTTGAGTGTTTATGTAGTTCTTTATGATTAATCATTGTATCACTCTTTTATGCAATGAAATTGAATTTCCTTTCTGTTCTCTAGCTTATCTTATCTCTTGAATAAATGTTAGTATATTATATATATATACACAATTATTCACAAAATCAAAATTACCATCAAATTTCACTGCCTTATGTCGACATACCCCCCTTGACCATGTCGACATATACTGGTCAGAAATGACACTTCATTTTGAATTTGAAATTTGAATAACTACCATGTCTATTCATTTCAAACGAATTTCTACATCTATATATACCCATTTCTTCCATAATTCATTACTGAATATTATTTCTTATCTATTCTATCTCTCATTCTTCTCACAATTTCAAAAATGGCTAATCCAATTCATAACTTATCCGAGAATCTTGAAGAAACTCTTAATTCATTCAAGAATATTCTCTCGTTCATTCTTCGTAACCAGCGACACTTAGAATTGAGTCAAATGCAGACGATCAAGGAGCAAGAAAGGCATTACGAGGCAATTCGATGGATGATTTCTTCCCTGCACAAGGATGATAACGAAGCACATCCTCCTGTCTCTCTCACAAATGACAATGAAAATTGGGATGCCATCAAAGCAGACCCTATTTTCAAAGAAGAAGGATGGGTGGAAGTTCCTCGTAACGTTTAATTTGTTTGCCTTATTACTTTGTTTGAATTGATTGCTTTGATTGAAATTGGTTGTTTTGATTGATTTGATTTATACTTGGTGTGGTTTGATGATTGTATAAATATACATTGATATATTTATAATCGTTGATTGAATATCATGTCTATAAGTATAGTTATTTCTTAATATACTCTATTATATAGTTTATTAATGCAAGTACTTCAGTACAAGAATGAGGGGGAGTTATATAGTTTGGAGTTAGTTTGTTTTTGTTGATGACAAAGGGGGAGAAATATAAAATAGGGTAGTTAGGCATAGATTAAGGGGGAGTTATTAGATTTAGGGGGAGTTATTAGGATAGAAGTAATATTTTATAAACAAAGGTTGTCATCATCAAAAAGGGGGAGATTGTTAGTCCATGAGTTGATGGTTTTGATGACAACAACCTTAGAATAAGATTATAAAATATAAATACTAACATTATAGTTTAGATATATATGTATATGCAGGATTTAATCATGTAGGTACCAAGAATGAAGACTGTACAATATAGAGATTCAAGATATCAAGATTGATGACTCATGAGTATCAAGATTATCAAGAGTTCAAGATTTCAAGATAAGTATTGAGTCTAGAATTATGTTAAAACATCACAATAGCACTGAAATCTTCACTGCATATTTCTTTTGGGATGGAACCCATTTCTACCTTTTTAGTGGCTTACAAACCCATGACAAGTAGCTTACAAACCTACGTCAAGTGGCTTACAAACCCACGAACATCCTGGTTTTGTACAAGTTCTCGAGTCCTGATATGATGAGATATTATGCAGGAAGAAGCTTGCAAAACTACTTGAAAATGATTTTCAAAACTACTTCAGAATGATTTTCAAAACTGCTTTTCAAAATGTTTTAGGCTTAAAAATTATATTTTCAAAAAGATGTTTTAGCCTTAAAATATTCTTTGTCTTTGTTTTTAATAAACTCGTGTTTTTAAACTTCGTTTGTTTTAAACTATCTTTATACTTAGATTTAAATATAAAATTATAGTAAAATTTTATATATATTATTCTCTATATTTATCTATGTATTTTATCTATAGTCAAGTATATTTATAAAGATTAAAATAGTTTTAATATAAGATAAAGGTTATTTTCAAAGAAAAACAAAACATCAAAATTTCCTTTGGGATGTCGACATGCCCTAGTACCCCATGTCGACATAGTGTCAGTTAGATTCAAAAATTTGAATTTCAAAAGAAGTGTCTATTCGCCATAACCTCTCACGAATGGACATGACTGTTGTTCTTCTATAAATAAAGGTTAGTTCAACGAATTTTATATCAGATTTTCTGCTTTTTCACTTCTCTTCTTCTTCCACATTTTCTTATTCAAAATCCTATCATCACTCTGCCGAAATCAACATTGAATCTAACTAGATTATCTCTGGTTTGATTCTCTATCACTATCTTAACAAGATCCAAGTGCTATTCAGAGTTATAGGCTTCTTTGTAATCTATCTAGCGAGAAAAGGTGTGATTGTAGCCTTGGAAATCAATCAAGCGAGAAAAGGTGTGATTGTAGCCTTGGAAATCATTTGGGTGAACTTGTTGCCCCGAAAATCAAGTATCTTTACCCAGAGGATTGTGATTCTGGAGGGTGTACCTCATAGCCTTGAAACCGAGGGCTGTAATTGTTGAATTGCTTTTGAAAGGAAATTCGTACTTAGTTGTGCGGGACTGGATGTAGGGTAACTCCAAACCAGTATAAAATCCGGTGTGTTCTTTCCTTTACTGCATTTACTTTATTTTTGCATCTGTGTTTGTTTCTGTGATTATATCTGGGTCTGAATATTACATACATTTGTGTTCAAATTAACATAAACTCAAAAAGATTTAGTAATTTCTTATAAACACTATTCACTCCTCCTCTAGTGTTATTCCTAGCCTTAAGATCCATATTCCGCATTCCTCACATAGAATACTATCAATCTTCAATATGAAAGCTCTGCTTTGATTATAGTCAAATCATGACTTGTCATCCATCGAGTGACTATAGTTAGGTCGAGTGGATGTAAGTGAAGCACTATTCAAGAGATGGTTCTTCTCCTCAGTTATGGGGTTAGTATCACGATCAACTTAAGTCAACTAAAAGTGAAAATCTCCCGCTAGGGTAGTACGGTTAATAATTTTTATTATTGAACCAAGGACTTTGTGTTTAGACTATTGAGTTAAATATGGATGATATTGGGATTTTGACTAGTACCAAATTCCATAAGTCTAAAGTGATATAGTTTTCACGAAGAAAATTGGTGTAAATAAATGTCATAACCGGGTAACGCTTAACAAAGTAAAATTGGATTTTATTGAAACTAAGTAAGCGATAAATTTAGGCAAAATGTCACATCACCTGCTAAGTGAGGTGTGAACATTAATATTCAAATAGTTCGATATTAATTACTGACCAAATTTACACCTAACGCGTTAAACAACTGAACTGATGTATTCTCTTTTGACCAAACAATTTAATTAGTTTATAATTGTTATAAATAAATTAAACTTACTACTATTCATGAAATATTAATTATAAAATTTTGAATATGATTTGAGGAATAAATATTATTGAATATATTTAAAATAGTTATAAATATATCGATCGATATACAATATTGATAAGCAATTAAATTAGATTTAATTAAATGATATTCCTTTGGGCTTAAATAGGATATTAGCCCATGATGATGGATTGGTATTTTCAGCTGTAATGAGGGATTTAGAGGGCGGCTCAAATAGGATAGAGATGTTAGAATTGGATGGCCGAGATTTTGTGAGAATTGGTATGAGAAATGATCCATTACTTTCTCTCTTCCATCCACTATTTAAACACCTCTGACCCTAATTAAAAATGATCTTTTGGCTTTCATTATTCCCATCCATTACTGGACGACTTGATTCCTTAGGAGCTCAAGTAAATCAAACTCAAATCAATTCAAAAGACAAGTATAATTTGATAGTCAAAGGTATACGGTTAAAGAATTAGCAGTGTGATGAATAAAAAAGCTTTCAAAAGAGAGAGTTCATCATTACAAGGTGTAACAACCCTAAATTTATATCGAATAAATTAATTAAAAGGCCAGGGCGGCCCAAATAAGAGAAGTAAGTGGGAAATGAATTAACGAAAAAGGGGTAGGAGGGCCTAAGCCCAAATTATTGTGGGACAATAAACAATACTCCTCTCCATTCATTTATTTCGTCCTACATAAAATAAAATAAAAGCTAGAGAGAAAATTTAATGGTGGTGGCTTAGAGAGGGCAAATAGAGGGAAAACTCAAGCTAAAGGTGATTAAAAAGACTAAAGCTAGACGTCTTAAAGATCTAGATGAGTAATACATAACCTATCTACACCGATCTCTAGTATATGGTTTCGATTTAGATTTGTATGTTTTAAGTATGATGGAGTTCATACTGATTTTTATTAACAAATATAAAAGCTTAATGAATGTTATGGGGAAGGATAGGTAAACATGGGATGTTTAGATGTGTTTCCCCTACTTTAATTGTTTATAAAGTTAATGGAAATTTTATATCATGTTTTAATCATGGTTTTAGAGAAAGGTTTTTAGTTTGAGAAGTTTCTTAAGCTTATACGATTTTACATGATCTATTGAAGGAGCACAAATAGAAAATAAGCAAGGCAAATACCCTTAAAATTCCGAATAAAGATTAAATATGTTAGAACAAGTGTTCACATATTTTCTTGGATTTTATTAGAAATTTATATAAGGGAAATAAGGGCTTTGTACTATGTTGGGGCAAGTGGGGAAATTCGGGGGTGCATGAAAATAAATTTAGATGGAAAAATATTTTAATCGGTTGGAGAAAAGAGAAACCAGATCCAAATCATTTGTTGAAAACTAGGAGAAATGAAACTACAGTAAAATAAGGCGAATGTAATAACGACGTGTAAAGATGTTGTCAGAGATATTAGGGTTTGTTTGAAAAAGGCGTTGGGGTGGTGGCTCTATATTTATAAGAAGTACTGTGCACAGTATGAAGGGATCTTGCTGCACCAAAATTTTGAAGGGAACACTTAGTAAGAAAAGTGAGAAGCACTCAGCATTGGAGCAGGGTAGTACTGTGGCAAGAAAACAAGTAGACTTAACCTAATAAAAGATAAGTGGGTGGGACTCAAGAAGAGGCCAAGTCATTATGGAGAAGGAATCATACGCTAGAAATAAGGATGGAAGGGCTATTGATGTCGGGCGTGGACAATCACTCGAATGCTCACCTTGAGAAGGTGAGGTTAGGCATTCAACTTATAGGAATTGCGGGGTGGTTCCACAAGTTGAGAAAATGTTTAAAGTTGATGCACACGTTGGAAAGGTGAGGAGAGGCATTCATGAATGCATACATAGAGAAGGTGAGGCATTCAACTAAATGGGGTGTAGTATTAAATTGTTAAAGAAAAATAAATCAGAACTACACGGGGCGTAGTATTTAATTGTAAAGAGAAATGAATAAGAACTGCATAGGTGAAGTATCAAGTCATTAAAGAAAATTAGGAAGGCCTGCGTGGGATGCAGCAATCAACAGTTAAAGGAAAACAAGTAAGTCCTGCACGGGGCGCAATATTAAACAGCAAAAGAGGAATAAGTAAGACTTGCGCGGGGCGCGGTATTATGCAGCTAAAGGATATATAAGAGGATGCGTGTGGTGTTGTATTATGGCAGACTAAATAATAATCTAAGTTGGGAACAAGGTAGGGACTAGTCAAGGAGCGTAGTAGTAAAGTAGTGCAATGAATTATAAGGATGAAATGAATTGAGAATTGTGTGGGGCCTACGTTGGGGGTGCAAAAGTAAATGGAGACTGCTTAGGGAAGCATAGAAGGCATACATAGTTAAGAAGCAACCGCGTCGGTATTTTGAATATTCCACTCTTTATGTTTAAATAGTGAGGGGAAACCCAACCTATGCAATATAGTTTAGTCTCACTATATGATTGTTTTTTAGGTAAGTATTATTCACACCAGACATTTGTCTGACCCATATTTTTATTATTGTTTTCCCATAAACTCTCGGGTTCTCATTTGAGTAGGCTAATTTTATGGGGTTAGAGAGGTAAAGAATAAGGGCTGCAGTAGTAGATCAAAGACGAAGCAGGAGGCTTGGTAGCTAATAAAGTTTTTTGTTTCCGCTATGTTAAGGAGCGTGGGCCGCATCATTATATGTTGAGACTCTTTCTATGTTATTTTCTATTATATTTGACCTCACATGGGCACGTTTAGAGTTTAACTCTAATCGAAGTATATGTCAAGAATGTTTAAGAAAATTTTAACGTAATGAAAAATATTTAGCTGCTCTGTTTATTTTATCCATGTTTAATTAATAAGCTGAACTCACTTTCATGGCTGGAAGATAATTTTAGTGATGACTACAGCATCATTGGCATTCATCTTTGAGCCTCAAGTGGGGATGTTACAGTTTGGTATCAGAGCATATGTTAGGGACACTTAAATAAAACAGAGCTAAGAAAAGATGAGGGATGTACTTAGGATAAATTAAAACACTCTGGGGAGGGAATGAGTTATTTATATATATATATATATAACATACTTATATGTTGATATATAGATATATAGGAAGATATATGTATCTTTCTATTGTTGCTTCACTTCTTATCTTTTCATTTCTGTTAAAGACTTGCTTAATAGAAAAGCAAGATGGATGTGAGAAGTGGATGAGTTATGATAGGAGGATCAAGTGTAAGAAGAGAGGCTGAAAGTACATGGACTAATGGAAGGAATGAGGGAGAAATTCCAACGGTAGTTGGAGAGGACCCACATAGCCATCAGATGAGGCAGGATGTAAATGTCTTGTTTAGGTAGTTATTGGCTCAGATGATAAGGGAAGCTGCACCAGATGCTGTTCAGCTAAGGTCAACAGGAGTGAGAGAGGACTTCCCAAAGATGAACAAAGATTTTAGAAATATAGGAGGAAAGACATTACAGGGAAGGAGCCTGCAGTAGAAGTGCTGAATTGGATAAGGAGTTGTAAGCACATATTTGGAGACTTAGGATTGAATGATGTATAGAAGAGGAGGTTGGCATCTAGACAACTGTAGGAAGATGCATTGGACTGGTGAGAGACGGTAGTTTCTAAGACCTCGAAGGAGGGGATCACTTGGGAGCAGTTCAAAGAGAGGTTGGAGGCTCAGTTTATATCAGAATCTCAGTAGATTGTCCTACCAGAGAGTATATTGATCTGAAGAAAGGTGACTTTATAGTGGAAGGGTACATCCAAAAGTTCAACTCATTGGCTAAGTATGGTATGGAGATAGCCAATACCCCATGAAGAAGAATGAGAAGTTTATCAAGGGCATGAAGTAAGGTCTCAAGGTGATGGCTCATCTAGCATCTCCTTTTGAGTTTGTAGTTCACATGGATAGAGGGTATGATGGGATGTACCAAGAGCAGAAAAGGGTGGAGGTGAGGCACAAAGCAGAGCAGAAGAAGAAGTTTACCCCGTATGTGAAAAGCAAGAAAGGAGTGCAGAAGGGGAAGGGGAATGCAGTTGCTAACATAGAGGTTGCATGCATCAACTACGGACAGAATGGGCATTATGCTTTGAGGTCCCCTATGCTAAAGGAAACTTGGAAGATGAAGTGTTTCAAGTGTGCAAAAGTAGGATATTTGAAGGACTACCCAGAGCTTAAAGCGTAGGTTTATGCTTTGGAGGGACCAAGGGAAGGACCATCTGTCGAGGAAAGAGGCAAGAGGAAATTCGTAGAAGGTATGGGTTTGATTTATGGTATCTCAGTTAGAGTACTGTTTGATACTGGAGCTACACATCTTTTATAGTTAAAGAGTTGGTTGATAGACTACGGTTAAAAGTTACCCATTTACTTACTTCCATATGTGTAGCAAATCCGACAGAAGGGTACGCCACCCCCGGATTAAAATGCTATGACCTAGATATTGAGTTAGGTGGGTGTAAATTTCAATGTGATCCCCACGTGTTTGACTTCATAGGCTTTAAAGTTATTTTAGGAATGGACTAGTTGGAGAAATATAGTGTAAAGGGGCACTGCACAGAGAGGAGGATAATTACGCCGAGTCATCCGGACCTTAGAGATAGAGTATATGTTGTCTTGAAAGAATGTGGAGAACCGTGCACTGATTTTTTATTTGTTTTAGCTATGGAAGAAGAAGTTCTTGGAGCAACATGAGTAGTGAAGGAGTTTTGAGACATATTTGAATCAATTTCGGGGTTGCCACTTTCGAATGTGGTAGAGTTTCGAATAGATTTACTACTGGGGACCGAACTGTTTAGTGAACCACCAAGTAGAATGCCTCCAAAGAAGATGGAGGAGTTGAAGAAGCAATTGACAGAGTTAAAAGGAAAGAGCTTTATAAGGCCAAGCAGTTCAACTTGAGTAGTAGTATCAGTATTTGTAAGGAAGTCTGATGGTCATTAAGACTGTGCATTGACTATCAAAAACTAAATGAAAGGGCGGTGAAGAATAGGTATTCTTTGCCTAGAACCGATGATCTATTTGATCAGTTAAGTGGAGCTAAGGTGTTTTCACAGTTGTACTTAGCTACATGGTTCCATCAGTTAAGGGCTGCGGAGGAAATCATTCCTTTGACATTGTTCAGAATAAGGTATGGTTCATACGAGCGGTTGGTTATGCCATTTGGGCTGACCAATGGGCATGCATGCTTTGTGGATTTGAAGAATAGGATCTTAAGCTGGATAGATATGTGTTTGTGTTCATAGACGACACCTGGTGTACTCTAAGGATGAGGAGGAACACGCAATTTACCTTAGCCTTGTGCTAGAGACATTGAGACGGCATAAGTTAAAGGTGAAATTTTCTAGTTGTCATTTTTGAAGAAGGGAAGTGAAGTTCTTAGGCCATGTGATTTTAAAAGAATGGTTAGCAGTAGATCCTACGAAGTTTGATGCGGTAAATGGATGGAAGAGACCCGAGACTGTGACCGAAGTGTGAATTTTCTTAGGATTGGTTGACTATTACTGGAGAATTATCAAAGACTTCTCTCGTATAGCTGCGCCGATGATGAAGCTGACAAGGTGAGAAGTTTGTTTGGGTGTAGGATTATGAGAAGGCATTTCAAGATTTAAAGTATAAATTGACGAATGCACATGTGCTGGTAATATCTGAATGGAATGAAGGTATGACCCTATACACCAATGCGTCAGGTTTGGGGTTAGGTGCAGTATTGGTGCAGAAGGGCAATGTAATTGCTTATGCATCTCGGCAGTTGCAAACCCACGAAGTTCGGTATCCAATGCATGATTTGGAGTTTGCAGCATATGTCTTCGCATTGAAGATTTGGAGACATTATATGTTGGCAGAGAGGTTTGAATCGTTTACTGACCACAAGTCATTGAGATATTTATTCTCTTAGAAGGAGATGAACAAGAGGCAGAAGAGATGGTTAGATTTTCTAACGTCATACGATTTTAGGATAGAGTATACCCCAGGAAAAGGCAAGAAAGCAGCTGATGCCTTAAGCCGAAAACAACAAAGTTTTGTTTTGGCTATGATGGAGGAATGAACCATGCTAAAAACAATGTCTGCATGTAATGTGCAGTTTCGGTCTAGTGTAGGTTCGAGTAGCGCATCTAAAACGCTGCCATGCTTAAAGTCAGGCCTGCGCTAGTAGAATGGATAGCTGAACTACAGAAGAGAGATGAGTTCTATGCAGACACAGTAAGGAATTTGTACTTAGAAGTTGAAGCAGTAAAACTAAATAGATTCAATGCTAATAAAGAAGGCAGACTACAAAGGAATGGTATGTTGTATGTTCCGGGTGTAGAAGGACTCAGAAGGAAGTATTAGATGAATACCATCGTTCAAAATCTACTATACATCCTGGAGGTACAAAGATATATAAAGATATGAAGAGAAGTTTCTTCTAGGAAGGAATTAAGGAAGATGTTGGAGAATATGCAAGAAGATGTCTTTCATGCCAGCAGGTGAAGTCAGAACATCAAAAGCCAAGTAGGCTCCTGCAGCCTTTAGAGGTTCCAATGTGGAAATGTGATTTAGTATCTATGGACTTCGTAGATGGGTTGCTAAGGATAAGGGAAAGGAATGAAGGCATATGGATCATAATTGATAGACTAACTAAGAGTGCCCATTTCATTCTAGTGAAGGGTAAGATAACTGCTTCGAAGTTAGCCAAAATATATATGAAGATAGTAGTAAGACTGCATGGGGTGCACAGTACTATTATTAGTGACAAACATTTGCTGTTCACTGGCTCAATTTGGCGAAGTTTGCAGAAGGTATTAGACACAAAACTGCGCATGAGTACTACATACCATCCATAGACAGATGGGTGGACCGAGAGGATCAACAGGGTCCTAGAAGACTTGCCGATAGCATGCATTTTGGAAGTCGATAGATCTTGGGAGGCTTACTTACATCTGGTAGAGTGCTCATACAAAAATAGCTACCATAACGGTATTAGGATGAATCCATTGGAGGCATTGTATGGAAGGCCATGTAAGTCGCCTACATGTTGGTTGGAGGCAAGGGATAGGATTGTGTTAGGATCAGATATGGTGAATGATGCTACGGAGAAGGTGGAACGGGCCTGAGTTAGAATAAGAGCAACACAATCTAGGCAGAAGAGCTATGTCGACACGAGAATAAAGGAACTATAGTTCATGGTAGGCGATCAAGTGTTCGTGAAGGTTTCTCCGATGAGTGGTGTAATGCGCTTTGGAAAAGCTGGGAAATTAGCACCCAAATATATAGGACCATTTTCGATCATAGAGAAGATTGGGAAGGTTCCGTATAAGGTGGATTTACCTAGTGTTTTTGTATGGATTCATAATATGTTTCACATATCATGTTTTGGGAAATGCATTAGAGATCCAGATGTGGTAGTTAATCAGAGCACAGTAGAAGACCTCGTAATAAAACCGGATATGACATATGTGCATAGACTGGTTCGAATAGTGGATCAGGATGAGAAGCAGCTTCAAAACAAGGTATTGAAGCTAACGTGTGTCTAGTGGAGCACAGATCAAGATGACCCATGGGAAATGGAGGATAAGATTAAGAAGACCTATCCAGGGCTTTTCATTTTAGATTAGCGTACGAACTATATATTGAGCTGTACTATTCATATATATGTATGTATGAATATTATGGATGTTTACCGTATAGATAGCACTAGTACGTTTTATATGTATGGATTGAGAATTCATGGGTATGCTTAGGGTAAGCATGGAATAGAGGACGAATCTCTACCGAACCTTAACTGAATTTCTAGGACGAAATTCCTTTAAGGAGGGAAGACTGTAACATCCCTAAATTTATAATCAATCGAATAAATTGAATAAAATGCCAGGGTGGGCAAAATAAGAGAAGTAATGGGGAAATACATTAATGGAAAGGGGTAGGATGGCCAAAGCCCAAATTATTGTGGGACAATAAACGTTACTTCTCTTTATTCATTCATTTCTTCTATTTGAACAAAAAATGGCACAAACATATAGAAATTATAGAAGAGAATAAAACATAGAAGAGACCCAAAAATGGCACAAAGCTTGGCCTACATCTACTTTAATATTTTATCGCTGATTTATGACTTGGGGGTAAGTTTTTGAGACTTGGTACAACTCCAACACTAAGAATTTCAAAAATACAAGAATATATGAAATACAAGAGCCAGAGCTAAAAGATCCTGAAAAATGAGCCCTACCTTGAGGTAGAAAGTCTAAAATCTCGTCTAACATATCATCAAGCCGTTGTGCATGAATTTGACAAATTCTCCCAAAATAATAGGCCCACCTCGGAGTCGGTACTAATCCCCCAGTGGGAGTCAGTATCGATCTCCAAATTCAGCATTTTTAATATCTTCGACTTCTTGCTTTGGATCATCTTGTAGTTAGCTTTGTGATTCCATAGTTGTTTGGACCAATATTAGCTTGCCTCCGAGTCCAAATGATGGAGTTGAAGGAGAACAAAGTTGTAGTTTTAACTGTTCATGAAGATCGATGAAGAATTGCATTGATTTACTAAAATGAATTTGGAAATAGGGCCTTGGCATCAAGATCGACATGTGGGAAGAAGATGGGGTCCACTCAAGCCAAATCTGGTAGTCGGTACCGATCCTCGAGTAGGAGTTTGTTTCGTACCCCAACTTGGGGGATCCCATTGTCTGTTTGCCTTGGGTTGTCTTGGCTATGATTTTGTAACTCAGTCTGTGATTGGTTTCTAGACTCCTAGGCTATCTCGCCGAGCTTCCTGCCTTGATAACTCCAAGTTCTATCTGTCTAGTCTATCCAGATTCTGCCTGGTTAAAAGGCTGGATAACACTTGCCTCCCAAAGTACATCTTGTTTCCAACTTGATGTGCTTTGAATCGAGACAACTTCAGATTCCTTTGAAGGGTTCCACTCTATGCTATGAATGGATGTCATCCTTTCGTCAATCAATTCCGTGAATTTTCATGTCCAAAGTGATCCGTTGTGACATTTTGCCAACATCTGGGATTATAAATTGGAAATGTGATCTCGTGACCTGCTATTCCACGCCTAATGGTTTTAGATTGATTCCACCAATGAGTTCCTTAGGTATAAATCTGATTTTTCTTTTAACTTTAGTTAACAAGTACTGAGCACTTATATGCACACATGTCTACGTGCTCGTTCTTGGGTTAGGGGAGTATATGTACATGGTGAGTCACACGTACATGACTTCGCATATATGTAGATCCATGCATATGTTCATAAGTTTTTCTTTTTTCTTTTTTTAAAATTCAGAACTCAGTACCAATCCCCAATTTGGGAGTCGGTTTCGAATACTTACTTGGAATAATCTCCAAGTTTTGGCCTGATACGGGTTTGAGAGGTTATATAAGTCCATCCCCTTTCTTAATTTTTCTCCCTTGCTCATTTGTTTTGACCAACCCGAATTCTTTTAGCTCCTGCCATTGATTCTTCCTCGCTTCCAAATCAAGACCCGCCGCCATCTACCCTTCTTGACATCGCCGTTGTTCACCACCTTTGTCAGATCTGCCTCCATTGACCCGAACCTTATCTTGAGGACCCGCTTTCACCTGAACTGATCCACTCTTTGAACCGTGATTTCGCACCAATAAGTAGGTAGGATGATGAACGTGGATAAGAGGGCGGTGATGGCCGTGGTTGAACGAATGGAGATGGCTATGGGTTGGCCATGACATTGGATTCGGTGGAGATGGGAGAAGAAGGCGAAAAGGGAAAAAGATTTCCTTGGTTGTGGGGGTCGGTGAGACTCCCACACTTAGGCAAAATTTTGGCCTACTCTAAGTATTCTATCAAACTTAGTCTCACCGATGCGTATCAAATTACTCCTCCATCTTCAAATATCTCCAAGGTGTGGTTAATAACATAAAGCTTGTCGTGACGATCCGTGATGACGGTCACGTCGAGTGGTATCAAGACTTTAAAATGAACTGCTAAAATAAACAGTTATATAATATCGGAAGTCTGAGCTACATGGCATTGCACTACACTACATTAGAATCCACTTTAGCACGGGGGTACGGTTTGTAGTTAACCTTCTAATGTTGATTATCTATTGAGTTTTTTTTATAAAAATGGACCAAAGAAGTACTAAACATCTGGCTGCTCAGGCCACAGGTACATCAACTTCCAAATACATCGAATCTGACGTTGAGTGAAGCTCAGCCACAACTTCAAAGGTGTAGCAAACTCCTATCCAACAGGGGCAGCAACCATAAATTCCACATGTTGATCAACAAAATCTTGAGAATCTCGAAGTAGAGTAGCAGATTCCTGAAAATCCAGTTGAACTGGTAGATGGGCCTCAAATAGATCCAGCACCCGATACTCTTAAGGACGAAATAATACTGAATGACCCGGTTGATTCCATTCCCTCCAAAATCAATGAAGGATCTCTTCGGATGATATGCAATAAGAACGGAATTCCATTTGACGACGTTCTGGCACCGTCTTACAACTAGAGAGCTCATGATCCTCCAGAAGGCTATATAGCTTGCAATAGATACATGTGCCTGGTAGTTTGTGTCCTGACATTTAATCAATTCGACCATCGAGTCTTGAACTTTATGAGACTGGATCCTATACAGCTGCATCCAAATAGCTATGTTTTTCTTCTTAGCACTTATATGTTCTTCTCTGAGCATTTGAATCGAGTGCATAGCCACGAGGAAATCTGATACACCTATAGCTTTAAGAGCCCCAAAGAAAACACATCTCTTATTTACTTGGAGTCGATGAGGGGTTGCAGAATAGTTATTGGGGCTTGGAACATGCTGAGTTATTTTAAGGTTGAATGGTTTTATATACGCCATCCGTGTACATCTTCCATCCAATTTCTTTTTCTCCACTGCTCTTTGAAGGATCATCTCGTGTAGTGAATTCAGCTATGAAATCTGCCAGAGATGACCATGAATTGCTCTTCGAGGGTGACAGGTGATATCATATTGACTCAATTCAATTTTCTACTACAAAAGTATTCCAGAAGTCTCAGGTCACTGCATGACTTATCGTAATGGCTGGTCAATAAGGACATTGATCGGATGAGCCTGGAAATAGCGGTGGAGTTTTCTAGAAGCGATCTACAGGCAATAAGCAAGCTTTTCCAGTCTTAGATAGTTTCTTTATGCTCATGTCAACCGCTTGCTGATAAAGTAGATTGGGCGCTGGATGCGGGATTCCTCGCGTACAAGTGTGGAGCTTAGGGCATGCACCGACACTGGTAGACATAAGAACAAATCCTCATCATCCACCGGTTTCGAGTGAACGGGAGGTCTCTTAAAGTAATTCACCAGAGCCTGGAATGCATCTTTACAGTCTTGGTTTCACTCAAAGTTTCTCTTTACCTTCTTGATCACCTCGAAGAAAGAGATGCATTTGTCAGTGGCCCTAGAAATGAATCGACTCAAGGCAGCTACCTTCCCATTCAAGCTTTGAACCTCCTTCATCATCTTTGGGGATTTGATTTCTCTCAAAGCCCTGATCTTCTCCGTATTGGCTTCAATCCAACAGGAATGAACAATGAAGCAAAAGAATTTTCTCGACGCAACACCAAAAGAGAATTTCAAGGGATTAAGCTTCATCCCGTATTGTTGAAAGACACCAAACATCTTTACCAAATCGTCAATGTGGTTTCTTGAGCGCCGTGACTTCACAAGCATGTCCTCCACATTAACTTCCATCGACCATCCAATCTAGTCTTTAAACATCCAGTTCACGAGCCTCAAGTAAGTCACTCCTGCATTCTTTAAACCAAAGGGCATGACCATATAGCAATAGAGTCCGAGATCAGTAATAAAGCTAGTGTATTCTTGATCCGAGATGTGGATCTGGATTTGATTGTATCCTAAGTACTTATCCATGAATGAAAGTAGCTCGTGTCCAGCAGCTGATTCCACCAACCGATCTATCCTTGGAAGAGGGAAGTTGTCCTCCTGGTATGCCTTATTCAAGTCAGAATAATCGATGCATGTTCTCCACTTCCCATTTTCTTTCACCAAAACATGGTTAGATATCCAATCCGGGTATAGAGCATCATCGGATACAGCCATTGTCCTTCATCTTACCCACTTCCTCTTTCAGTGCAGGGGATCTCTCTAGACCCAGGCCGTGGTGTTTTTGTTTCACATGAACACATTTGGGACTGCTGTTTAATGCATGGCTCGCTATCTCGGGTGAGATCTGACACATACCCGAGTGTGTCCAGGCAAACACATTCAGATTTGCCCGGAGAAAACCAACCAACTCCCTCATCACATTAGTACCAAGATGTGATCTAGCCTTCATAACTTTACTTAGGTCATCCCTACCGACTGGAATAGCGATTGTCAACTCGATGGGAGCTGCTCATCTACCCTCCGGCTCTTTTCGTTAGTCCATGTCATCGTATAGACGATTAGTTTTCTCGAGCCAGGGCTCAGGCAATAGTTGCTATGCATCCAAAGCCTTTATGCAGAGGACACCCTCTATACTCTTCCTTTTCTCCTTACACCTTACTTCCTTCAGTTCAGCGACATAGCACTCGCAACCAGCCACCTGATCTCCATGCACGATCCCCACTCCATTGTCTGTGGGGAATTTTATAGTTAAACACCAGGCAGCGATTACTCTAAATTCATCCAGGGCTGGTTGGCCTAAGATGTGTTATAAGGAGAATAAATATCCAACACTAGAAACAGAACGACCCGTACTCACCTGTAGTCGCCTTCACCAAGTTCTACCAGTAATTGGACAAATCCTATGGCTTCAGTAGCCATTCCATTGAAGCCCTGTATATGTGATCTACAAGGCTTCAAATCTTTCTCCTCCAACATAATTTGATCGTAAGATTTCTGAACAAAACATTGACTAAATTCCCACAGTCAACAAGCATCTTTCATACAACAACAAGACCAACCGTGGCTGAGATCATGAGTGGGTCAATTGTTATAGCCTTCACTCCATCAGCATCTCTATTCTGGAAAACAACATCATCGGTCATGGTTCGAGATTGTTTTGCCAGAGCTCCATCCTTGATCACATAGCAACTTTCATTCTCAGCATGCTTTAAGGCTCCAACGTAGCTGTCCATTTCCAAAAAACTCTTATCGGCATGTTGAGGCCCACCATGATTGTGTTAATCACTAATCATTTTTCTGGCTGCCAGAATGCATCTGCACCAAGATCAGATTGCCCCCGCTACAGATGCTGCAGTCATTCATAGTATTAACTTCTGGTGACAAAATACGGTAATGCTAATGGTATAAAAAATATCAGAAGCACTTGAATATGAACAAATTTGCAGATTTCCAAAAACAACATTTTACTGATTACATTTCAAAAGAAAGTCATATCGAAATTACATAATCCCATATCGTTTTCTAGGTAAAGGTCAAATATAATCACTACAAAGTACAACAAGAGTGACATATGACGATGCCTCCTTGGTTGATCAGAGTCAATATAGTCATATCTGACTTAATTTACATAGCGAAATCAAAACAAAATAAAACTACAACTTCCAATTAGCTATCCGTCAGCCACCTGCTCGTCTCCGAAAGCTTTATTCGCCAAAATTTCTAAAACCTGAAAACCTTGACCCTCAGCCTACTCAAACCAATTTTTGAGTACCCGAGAGTTTAAGGGGAAAACAAAAACTTCGAGTCATACATAAAGCCTGGTATGAATAATATTGTTACATCTCTGTTTACTTATATTAAGTGAGACCATGCCGCTTAGCGGAACGTGTTTCCCCTCACTAATATCCTTTTCAAAACATATATTTTGCAAATCTTTTCCTACAACCAAAATGGTTAATACAACTGATCATAATAATAATAACAATAATAATATCAATATCTGTTATCCTAAAAACAGGTAATAAATGGACTATCTGTCCGAAATCTATGCTAACTGCCCGCAAACTGGACTAACTGTCCCTTTAGATGACTCTGGCCTACTAGATAAAATATCAAATGGTCTAAACATCTGTTAGAGAAAACTTCTGGACGGTCTGTCCTTAACCTACTTCTACGAGAGTCAACTGACCCTAATGGTTTTGCGGGCTAACCAATAACCTATCTCTGTACATAAATATTTCTTTATGTGTGTAACCAATATTTTAGTCTCACTTATGTCTAAGCCCTACACACTGAAATTCTTGACTAAATTAGCTAGGGGATAATAGCTAATGAGCATAGGGCACGACCCTACACAAGTCCTATCTCGTCTTCTAATCTGAGTCATTTACATAGGGTTAACTACCCTTCATCTTTTCCTTGAAAACCTTTTCAAAATGATTTAACCTTTTAAATCATACTTATACAAGGAAAATACATTCTTAGCTTTACTCTAAGCTATTTTCCATGTTATATATACTTTACTCAAAATAATGTTGATGAATTTAAATAAGGATTGGCTATCCTTTCTAAACAAGTTAAAACCCTTTTTAACTTGAAAATACTTAGGCTATATTGCCTATTTAATACATTCGAAACCTTTGTTTAAAACCTTTAAACAACCCTTTCGAAAACCTTGAAAGTAACCCTTTCGAAACCATTGAAAGTAACCCTTTCGAAACCATTAAAAGCCTTTACTTCGAAAGCTTCAAAACATTAGACATCCTTCTTTAAAACCTTTAAATATTGCCTTTCGAAAACATAGGAAAAACCTTTCCTTTCAACCCTTTCGAACCCCTGGGGAACCACTCCTTCGAAACTATTCATTACTAAAGCATTAAAATACTAAACCTTCCGAAAGCTTTTGGGTTCAATTTAATACACGAGGAAACCTTTCAAATCCATTCAAAAATTTACCCCTTCGAAACCCTTGAAAACTGCTTCGGTCGAAACCTTTTGGATTATGCCTTCAAGTAGAGCAAAAGGATCAGAAACCCGTTAAAGTCGAAAGCATTCCTTTTGAGATCATTCCTAAGTAAAGAAGTGATGGTGTCGAAACCATCCCTTCGAAAGTTTGGAGAAGTGGCTATATTTTAAAAACAAAGCAACCCCTTCAAAATCATCTGGGTTGAAAGGTAGAAAGCGGCATCATAAGGTTTCATCTTAGTCGAAAGCGGTCATTTAAAACAAAGGCGCAACCCAAATGAAACCATTTCTTTAAATCCATTTGACCTAGTCGAAAGCTAACCAAGTTGAAAGCTACTTAGTCGAAAGCAAGCATGCGCATTTTCTCTTTAAAGCAAAGTAATGCCTCAACCCCTGGTTTCGACTCCATACCTTCCGCCTATATGCAATTCACTTCTACTAGTTCCCTGATACCATGTGCATTGGTTTCGATCATGTCAGAAGCGAAGCTAAGGAGGCGGAACCTAGTGCCAAAAGCATCAAAACAGTGAAAAACATGTAGATTAGTCCTTTTAAACTATTTCTTTGTACCTAACATGCCTTATTTTTCAAATTGTGATTGGTTCCAAGTTTCTCTTTTCTAAAAGTACTGTCGACTTTCTAGAATTAACAATTTAAATTTATTTACAAAAACCAACTTCTCCTTTCATAAATATATAAAACATTTAAGTCCCATACCTTAAATACATTTATATGCCCATTAAAACACTTAGGAAAATTCTAAAAAAATTCCAGAAAATCACTTTTAATATGTTTTCCAACATATAATAATTTCAGACCCAATCCTTTTATTATTTAACCGTAAATAATTATAATCCAATTTAACATTTTCTTTACTAGAAAATTCACATAAATTCCACAGAAATTCTGAAAATTCTGAAAATTAAAACCCATTTCCAAAATAATTTTTCTGGTCTATATAAAAATGCGCAAGGCATCTGGATGTCATTTAATAGGGCTTTCTTATCAAAACATGTCATAAAGTCTATATGAACAACAATAAATCATCAACAAGTATATATAATCATTCCATTATTCAAAAACATGGCAAATCAATGAAAAATATTTTGGATTTCATCCTAAAACCGAAAACAAAAGAATAATGAGATGTAAACGTTATTCACCTTGGCTTTAGAGATTAAGGATGTGAGATTTGAATGAATTTGATGTTGATTAAGCTTCCCCTTTATCTTTCTTCCACTTACTCTTGTTAATGGTGGTCGTCCTTGAGTTTTAAATTTTTTTCAAATGAAATGAACGTGTATAGGATACATGGCCAAGGGTTTTAGGATATCGGAATGGCCTCTTTCCTATTTTACCCCTCCTCTATTTCATTTTAACTCTTATTTTAATTCATTGTTTAAATGGCACGGCTACCCCTTAATTTAAATCAAATCTTAGTCCCCTTATCAACACATTATTTTATTTAATTTAACTAATTAAATATCCTAAATAATATTACCAAAAGTTTGGGGTGTTACAAACTCTCCTCCTTAAAGAATTTCGTCCTCGAAATTTTGATAAGGTATACAACACATCAATCAAAAAGGTAAAACATACCATCAAACAAGTCAGGATAGGTACCTTTAATCCTGCTTTCAGTCTCCCAAGTACAGTCTCTCTCATCGTCGCTCCACTGGACTTTCACTACTTTGACTGTCTCGTTTCTAAGCCTCTTCTCATCTCTCGCAACAATACGAATCGGCTTTCTCACTATAGTCAAGTCCGGTTCTACGACTAAGTCATCTAGCACAGCCGGTGCAATAGTAGTCTCCGGGTCTCTAACAAACTTTCTAAGATGAGAAATATAGAAAACATCATGGACTCCTGTCAAACTGCTTAGTAACTCGACTCTGTATGTGAGTTTCCCGATCCTCTCAACAATAGGAAAAGGTCCAACGAATCTTGGTGCCAACTTCCCCAATTTCCCAAATCTAATCACACCCTTCATTGGTGATACTTTAACAAAAACCTGATCTACAACTGAGAATTCTAAATCTTTCCATATTTTATCTGCATAACTCTTCTGCCTAGACCGAGCCTCCTTCATTCTAGCCCGAATGACCTCAATCTTTCTTACAGCTTTCCTGACCAAATCTGGACCAAGAACCAACCTATCCCCAATCTCTGACCAACATACGGAAGATTTGCATGGCCTTCCATACAAAGCTTCAAACGGTTCCATCCCAATACTAGTCTGATAACTGTTGTTATACGAAAACTAGACTAAATGCAGATGGTCTTCCCATGATCCCCAGAAATCTAGAACACAAGCTCTTAACAACTCTTCCTAAACTTTGTTAACTCTTTCCGTTTTCCCATCTACTTGAGGATGGTAAGCGGTACTCATCTTGAGCTTTGTTCCCAAAACTTCCTATAGACTCTTCCAGAACTCACTAGTGAATAAGGAATCTCTATCACTAACTATACTACTAGGAATTCTGTGCAGTCTAACTACATTCTTCATAAACAACTTCGCTAATACATGTGCCGTTATGGTTGACTTAAATGGAATGAAATGGGCACTCTTGGTCAATTTGTCCACCATAACCCATATACTTTCATTTCCTATGTTCGACCTGTTAGAATGGGGATTAAGGATCTTAAGGCTAGAATTAACACTAGAGGGGGGTGAATAGTGTTTTAAGAAATTTGTTAATCTTTTTGAGTTTATCTTAATTTGTTAACAATGTATACACTAATCAGACACAGATATGAACACAGAATCAAACACAGATGCAAATATAAAGTAAAAGCAGTAAAGGAAAGAACACACCGGATTTTATACTGGTTCGGAGTTACCCTACATCCAATCCCGCAACACAAGTACGAATTTCCTTTCAAAAACAATTCTTACAAATACAACCCTCGATTTCAAGGCCACGAGGTACACCGCTCCAGATTCACAATCCTCTGGGTAGAGATACTTGATTTCCGAGGCAACAAGTTCACCTAATTGATTTCCAAGGCTACAATCCCACCTTTTCTCGCTTGATTGATTACAAAAAGTCTATAACTCAGATTAGCACTTGGATCTTGTAGAGATAGTGGAGAGAATCAAAACCAGAAATTATCTAGTAGATTCGATATTGATTTCGGCAGAGTAATGGTGTAATTTGTAAATAAGAAAGTGGAGAAGAAGAAGAGAAGTTGAATCAGAGAAAAAAATGATTAAAATTCGTTGAAAACACCCTTTATTTATAGTAGATCAATAGCCATGTCCATTGGTGAAGGGATGTGGCGAATAGACACTTCTTTTAAAAAACAATTTAACTGTCACCATGTCGACAGGGGTACATGTGACCATGTCGACATGCCCTTGTATTTTTTGGTGATTTGTTTTTCTTTGAAAATAATTTCTATATTATATTATACTTATATTTAAACTTTAAAATATACTTATATATAGTTATAATACATAAATAACTACAGAGAATAATATTAAAATATATATAATAATTTTCTATACTTTTATATTTAAATCTTAAGTATAAATATATAAAATAGCTAAATATATTAATATCAAAATTGTAGTTTAAAAACTTAGGATAATAATTTAAAATCAAAGATATTTAAAACTAAGGATATTTAAAACTAAGGATGTTTTTTAGGCTAAAATATATTGAAAAACCAGGACAGATGATTTTGGTTTTTAAACAGGAATATTTAAAATCATTTTGAAAAACAAGCTATATATTTTGAAAATCATTTTGAAATAAAAGTAAGTGGATACAAAAAGATGTTCCACTAGATTTTTCGTAGGTTCCATCCTACTTAGGGTTCCATCCTTTTAACGAGCACGAAGTGGATTCCATTCCACGAATAAAATAGATTTTAAGATGTCAGTGCCTTTCTATGAGTTTTAACAATATTCCTAACTATATAGCTAATCTTGGAAACTTGAACTCTTGAAATTCTTGATACTCATGAGTCTTGAATCTTGATATCTTCAATCTTTGATCTTGAATCTTTATACTGTACAGTTCTTCATTCTTTAGTACCTGCAAACATATCTATATATATCTACACAATAATGTTAGTATTATATATTTTATAATCTAATTCTAAGTAAGGTTGTTGTCATCAAAACCAACTCCTCAGGGACTAACACGACCTTGGCAACCCATCTATAAAATCCATAGAAATAGAATCCCATTTCATACTGGAATGTCTAATGGCTGAAGCAATCCACTTGGCTTCTAGTGTTCGGCCTTTGCCTGTTGGTAGTTCAAGCACTGCTTTACCCATAAGCCAATATCCCGCTTCATACCTTCCCAGAAGAAACTTCTCTTCATATCCTGATACATCTTAATTCCTCCTAGATGAATAGAGAATTTCGAACGATGGCATTCCTCCAAGACTTGTTTCCTTATGTTTCCTACACTCGAAACACATAATCTTTCTTTCTTTTTCAACCATCCATTCTGATCAAGACTGAAATCTTTCAAGTCATCGCTCTTGGTTCCATATCTTAACTTCCTGATCCGTTCAGCTAATACCGGATCTTACTCCTGTTTAGAAGCAATCATTTCAATAATCTCTGGTCGAACGTCCAAACAAGATAACACTATGGTTTCTCTGCTAGACCCAGCCTCAGATCTCCACCGCACTCTACAATCTGCCAGTGCTTCCAAATCTTTCCACTCAGCTATCATCACCAACACTACATTATGATGTTTCCTGCTAAGTGCATATGCAATCTTGTTGCCTTCCCCCGGTGTGTACTCAATTCCAAAATCATAAGTGGCAATAAACTTTAATCACCTCTGCTGTCTCATGTTCAGCTCTTTCTGAGAGAACAAATTCTTCAACGACTTATGATCTGTATATAATTCAAACCTCTCACCCAAAAGGTAATGTCTCCACACCTTCAATGCAAAAATTACTGCAGTCAATTCTAAATCATGTGTCGGATATATGACCTCATACGGTCTAAGCTGTCTAGAAGCATATGCAACCACTTTACCTCTCTGCATTAGCACAGCTCCTAATCCTGTTCAACACGCATTTGTATAACCACCAAATCCTGATTCCCTTCGGGAACAACCAAAACTGGTGCACGGGTCAATAAGTGTTTCAAACTCTAGAATGCTTCCTCAAACTTATCGGTCCACACAAACTTCACATCCTTTCTCCTTAGCTTGGTCATCGGTGCCGCTATCCGCGAAAAACCTTTAATGAACCTTCGATAATAACCAGCCAACCTAAGGAAACTCTTTATCTCCATCATTGTCTTGGGTCTCTTTTAACTATTCACCGCTTCAATCATGGTCGGATCTACTGACAACCCTTTCTCTAAGACTATATGGCTAAGAAACTTCACTTCCTTCTTCTAGAAGTGACACTTTGAAAACTTCGCCTTTAGCTGATGCTGCCTCGGCGTCTTAAGCACTACTCTAAGATGAATTTCATGCTCTCTTTCATCCTTAGAGTATATCAATATATCATCTATAAAAACCAATACGAACCTATCCAAGTGCTTTCGAAAAACTCGGTTCATCAAATCCACAAAGAAAGCCAGCGCATTAGTCAATCCGAACGGCATAACTAACCATTCGTACGACCCATATCTGGTCCTAGACGCCGTCAAAGGTATATTATCCTTTGCTACTCTGAGCTGATGGAAATCTGTCGCCAAATCTAACTGGGAAAATATCTTGGCTCCACTTAACTGATCAAACAATTCGTCAATCCTCGGCAATGGATATTGATTCTTTATCGTCCTCTCATTCAACTTACGATAATCGATACATAGCCTCAACGATCCGTATGGCTTCTTAGTAAACACCGCGGCTGCTCCCCAAGGCGAACTACTCGGCCTGATAAAACTCTTGCCTCCAAAATCCACCAATTGCACCTTCAACTCCCTTATCTCTGTTGGGGTCATCTTGCTCGGTGGCCTACTCTCTGGTTCTGCCCTCGGAACCAAATCTATCCAAAACTCAATGGATCGTTTCGGTGGCAATCCAACTACAGGCTCAAAAACATCTGCGAAATGTCTAACCACGAAAACTCGATTCAGCTCATCTTCCAACTCTATAACACCCAATAAAGCGTTCACCTCACTGCTAAAATCTTCTATGGTATAAACTATCCGATCACTGCAATCAGGTTGTTTAAGTGATATTTTCCTATCTTGGAAAAATATCCTAGCATCGTACTCACTTAACCAATCCATCCCAAGAATAATCCCAAACCCGACGAAATCAAACATATGCGAACCGCAAACAAAGGCGTGACCTAACAATTCAAACTCTAACTGGTCACATCTCAACCCTAGAGTTGCATACCCTCCTATTGGATTCGCAACCCATAAGGAAGTAACTAAATATGTGGGTTCTAGGTTAAGCTTATCTATCAAACATCTAGATATAAAAGAATGCGATGCACCAGTATCAAATAGAACGCTAACAGACATACCATGAATCTGAAGCGTACCTCCTAAAACTGCCTTTCCCTTCTCCTGAGCTGTTGGCTTCGAAGTAGCAGGCTCCAATGCATACACTTTGCCATTTCCATCCTTAGCGGGATCCTTGCACTAGTTCTTATAGTGGCCAATCTGGTCGCAGTTGAAGCACCTGACATTCTTCTTTCCAGGCACTTCCTTTTCCTTTCCAGCACGACACTCATTAGCAAAATTCCCCTTCTTGTCGCACTTGAAGCAAACAATCTCAGACTTCCCCTTCTTAGCTGCTCCACCCTTCTGAGCACCTTACTTAAGAAACAACTTCCTCTTCTGATTCTGCCCAACCTGGACCTCCTTAGCCTTACTCTTCTCTAGAGAATCAAGAATTTCCTCATGTCTTAAGGCCATCTCCACTACAACATCAGACGGATCTCTAATATGAGGTAATGTAACCCTAGCTAACTCAGGCTTCAACCCCCTGATGAACTTCTCATTCCTCATCATCACTGTTTCCACTGAAGCATAATCATACCTGGCCAACTCCTCGAACCTTCTGGCATACTCCAAAACAGACATCTCCCCTGCTCTAACTCAGTAAACTTTCTTATCAAAATAGACTGTGCCATCACAGATATGAACCTCTCCTGGAACGTCCTCTTGAAATCTTTCCAAGTCATTGTCTCCTTATCCACTTCCATAGTTACACTATTCTACCAAAATAAAGCTGCTCCCTGAAGCTGTCTCGAAGCAAGCCTCCTCTTCTGCTCATCATTTAGCCCCAAATCTACAAAGATCCTTTAACAATGCAACAACCAATTTTCTACCTCAATGGCATCTTCCATTCCAATAAATGGCTTCCCTCCAAGCTTAGTACAATCTTCGCACAACTTAGCATACTGGTTAACCACCGGAACTTCTAGAACCCCTACTCCTATAGCATTTCCTCCTAACACTCCAGCTGTAACTCCCGCTTTCATCATATTCATGAAAAACTGATACATAGCTCCCATGTCCACAGGGAGAACTCCATCACCTACATTCTCTGCTTGTGCCCGACCTTTGGTCCTCCTCGCATTAGGTCTGGCATTTCCATCTGTGCCCTCCCCTCCTGGGTTAACTCTTCCTCTTCTACCATCCATATCTGTATTCAAACCTCATGAGATACAGAAAAATAACCTAACAGAGATAGGAGACTAGAGATAAAGCGTGTACTTATATATAGCAAATACAAGTACGTTACTATAGCGTTATCCCATACCCCAATCTTACTCTAATTCCTAAGGATTATGTTTTAAAAAAGTTTTCATAAACCTATGCTCTGATACCAAGTTGTAACATCCATATCTAGAGGCCAAAAGCTAAGCGCTACATATGCTGCAGTCATCCATATTATTAACTTCCGGTGACAAAATACGGTAATGCTAATGGTATCCATAATATCAAAAGCACTTGAATATGAACAAATTCACAGATTTCCAAAAACAACATTTTACTAATTACATGTCAAAACAAATTCATATCCAAATTACATAATCCCATATCGTTTCCCAGGTAAGGATCAAATATAGTCACTACAAAGTACGATAAGAGCGACATATGACGATGCCCTCTTGGTTGATCAGAGTCAATATAGTCATATCTGACTTAATATACACAGCGGAATAAAATAAAAATAAAACTATAACTCATAATTAGCTATCCGTCAACCACCTGCTCGTCTCCGGAAGATTTATTCACCAAAATTTCTAAAACCTGAAAACCTTAACCCTCAGCCATCTCAAATCAATTTTTAAGCAACCGAGAGTAAAAGGGGAAAACAAAAACATCGAGTCAGACATAAAGCCTAGTGTGAATAATGTGTTACATCTCTGTTTCTTGATATTAAGTGAGACCACGTCGCTTAGCGGAACGGGTTTCCCCTCACTAGTATCCTTTTCAAAACATATATTTTGCAAATCTTTTCCTGCAACCAAACTGGTTAATCCAACTGATCATAATAATAATAACAATAATAATAGCAATATCCGTTATGCTAAAAACAGGTAATAAATGTACTATCTGTCTGAAATCTGGGCTAATTGCCCGCAAACTAGACTAACCGTCCCTTTGGCTGACTCTGGCCTACCAGATAAAATATAAAATTGTCTAAACATCTGTTAGACAAAACTTTTGGATGGTCTGTCCTTAACTTACTTCTCCAAGGGTCAACTGATCTAAATGGTTTTGCGGGCTAACCAATAACCCATCTCTGTACATAAATATTCCTTTCTGTATGTAACCAACATTTTAGTCTCACCTGTGACCAAGCCCTACACAATGGAATTCTAGACTGAATTAGCTAGGGGCTAATAGCTAATGAGCATAGGGTGCGACCCTACACAAGTCCTATCTCGTCTTCTAATCTGAGTCATTTACATAGGGTTAACTACCCTTCATCTTTTCCTTGAAAACCTTTTCAAAATGATTTAACCTTTTAAATCATACTTATACAAGGAAAATACATTCTTAGCTTTACTCTAAGCTATTTTTCCATGTGATATATACTTTACTCAAAATAATGTTGATGAATTTAAATAAGGATTGGCTATCCTTTTTAACTTGAAAATACTTAAGCTATATTGCCTATTTAATACATTTGAAAACTTTGTTTAAAACCTTTAAACAACCCTTTCGAAACCCTTGAATGTAACCCTTTCGATACCATTGAAAGTAACCCTTTCAAAACCATTAAAAGCCTTTCCTTCAAAAGCTTCAAAAAATTAGACATCCTTTTTTAAAACCTATAAATATTGCCTTTCGAAAACATAGGAAAAACCTTTCCTTTCAACCCTTTCGAAACCCTGGGGAACCACCCCTTCAAAACCATTCATTAAAACCCTTTTGGAAGCATTAAAATACTAAACCTTTCGAAAGCCTTTGGGTTCAATTTAAAACATGAGGATACCTTACGAAACCATTCAAAAATTTACCCCTTCGAAACCTTTGAAAACCGTTTCGGTCGAAACCCTTTGGATTGTGCCTTCAAGTAGAGCAAAAGGATCAGAAACCCATTAAAGTCCAAAGCATTCCTTTCGAAATCATTCCTAAGTAAAGAAGTGATGGTGTCGAAACCATCCCTTCGAAAGCTTTGGAGAAGTGGCTATATTTCAGAAACAAAGCAACCCCTTCGAAACCATCTGGGTCGAAAGGTATAAAGCGGTAGCATAAGGTTTCGACTTAGTCGAAAGCGGTCATTTAAAACACCGGCGGAACCCAATCGAAACCATTTCTTTAAATCCATTTGACCTAGTCGAAAGCTAACCAAGTCGAAAGCTACTTAGTCAAAAGCAAGCAGGCGCATTTTCTTTTTAAAGCAAATTAATGTCTCAACCCCTTTGGAACCCCTAGGTTCGACTCCATACCTTCCGCCTACATCCAATTCACTACGTACCAGTTCCGTGATACCATGTGCATTGGTTTCGACTGTGTCGGAAATGAAGCTAAGGAGGTGGAACTTGGTGCCGAAAGCATCGAAACAGTGAAAAACATGTAGATTAGTCCTTTTAAACTATTTATTTGTACCTAACCTGCCTTATTTGTCAAATTGTGCTTTGTTGCAAGTTTCTTATTTTTAAACGTACTGTCGACTTTCCCGAATTAACAATTTAAGTTTATTTACAAAAAGCCCCTTCTCCTTTCATAAATATATAAAACATTTAAGTCCCATACCTTAAATAATTTTTATATATCCATTAAAACACTTAGGAAAATTCTACAAAAATTCCAGAAAATCACTTTTAATATATTTTCCAACATATAAAATTTTCAGACCCAATCCTTTTATTCTTTAACCGTAAATAATTTATAATCCAATTTAACATTTTCTTTATTAGATAATTCATATAAATTCCACAAAAATTCAGAAAATTCTGAAAATTGAAACCCATCTCCAAAATAATATTTCTGGTCTATATAAAATTTCGCAAGGCATTTGGATGTCATTTAATAGAACTTTCATATCAAAACATGTCATAAAGTCTATATGAACAACCATAAATCATCAACAAGTATATATAATCATTCCATCATTCAAAAACATGGCAAATCAATGCAAATTTTTTTGGATTTCATCTTAATACTGAAAACAAAATAATTATGAGATGTAAACACTATTCACCTTAGCTTTAGAGATTAAGGATGTGAGATTTGAATGAATTTGATGTTGATTAAGCTTCCCCTTTATCTTTCTTCCTCTTACTCTTATTAATGGTGGCCGGCCTTGAGTTTTAAATTTTTTTCAAATGAAATGAACGTGTATAGGATACACAACCAAGGGTATAAGGATACAAGAATGGCCTCTTTCTTATTTTACCCCTCCTTTATTTCATTTTAACTCTTAACTCGATGTTTAAATGGCATGGCTACCCCTTAATTAAAATCAAATCTCAATCCCCTAATCAACACATTTTTTTATTTAATTTAACTAATTAAATATCCTAAATAATGTTACCAAAAATATGGGGTGTTACACCAGGGGTGCTAGAATTTCCTTGCCCACCATCCTACGGGCTTTCACATATTGTTGCAATTTCATTTTCCTTATTAAATCTTCAATCATATCATGCAAGTGCATGCACTTAGTAGTATTATGGTTGTGAGCCTCATGGAATCTGCAAAACTTGCTTGATTTCTTCTCCTCCTTAGTTGACTCCCTAGGAGTCTGTTTCCTATACGGTTCGGTATTCTGAGCAGTCAGATAGACGTTCTCTATCGAGTTGTTTAATTCAATGTAATTGTAATACTTGGGACCTCTAAAACAACTCTTGTTATCTGGCTATCACTTCTTTGCCCCATCATTGTTTTGCTTTTCTTCTTTGTTCTGATTCAGAACTTTCGCATCAACATTCCTAGAGCTTCCTCCAGATTGCTTTACAGCAATATTACTTTGAATCGGCTCATTCGAACTTCCAGCATAAGTCCTCCATTGATTCTTATGCGCGTCCTTTCGACGCAAATACTCATTAGCTTTCCTATAAAAAAACGTCCACTGTCGATGGTTGCTTTCTTTCTATCCAATCCCCAAAATCCGAGTCGGGATGACCTCCTCTACAGAGCGCCATCAATAACATATCTTCCTTTGGATCCATTATTTCCGTTACAACCATGTGGAATTGATTCAAATAGTCCCTCAACAACTCTCCTTCTGCTTGATAAACATTAGACAATGACATCACGTGTTCCGGACGTGGGGTGTGCAAACCGAATTACTCCATGAATTTCCATGACAATTCAGCAAAAGATGATATGGACCTCGACAGAAGCTGAGTAGACCACATTATAGTCACCTTTTCTAACAAAATTAGGAAACAACGGCACTTCACAGCATTCGAAGCCCTGGCTGAATTAATGTACCATTCATATCTCAATAAGTGGTGCCTAGGATCCATCTTTCCTCCTACAACGACATCATTGGCATGTTAAATCTTCAAGGATATCTCGCATGAAGGATGTCCTCTTTCGGGTTCTGACTAGCCTAATTTCCCCAATCAACATTAGTTCGGGATCTGTTTTCACTAACCAACCTCCTAACCATATCCTCCAAATAGTCTAAATCAACAGGTTCGATTGAACGATGGTAATAGAGTCATGCCCTAAGTGTTCGATCCAACGAAGGCTCTTTGGAGGGTGCTCGATACCTAGGCTCCCCAAACTCTGAGGGACCCATTCATCCAGCATTCTTCTTGTTTGATTGCTATGAGCAGCATCATCATCAAAATTGTGATTTTCCAGATTTAGACCTTCAACAGCACATCCAAGGATGGCATCCACACCGCCTTCCAGAGGATGGGCCATGGGCACACCATTTTGGGGGTCGGTATCGAGTCCCAAGTTGGGGTCGGTACCGATCCCTGAATTTGAGCCTGGGGCTCGTCGTCTTCCTTGTAAATTTGTTCCAACAACGTATTGAGTTTTCTTTTGCCTTCCTTCCCTCCATCTTCGCTCGGATGAAGAAGATCTCTTTGATTCTGGGTCGGAATCCCTTCTACTCCGTCTGTGGCTATTTTGAGTCAGCTCATTCAGCAGCCTCAAGCATTGTTGCATCCTGTGTAGTTAATGCCCCGCTATTACCCCGCTATAACCCCGCTATATCTCATAGCAGATTTCCACCGCTACGATATTTCCATATAGCCCCAAAATATAGCCTTTCCGCTTTAATCCCCGCTATTTACGATATATCCCGTTATTCCCGCTATATTCCGCTATTTCCGCTATATCTTCTTTAATAAAATGAATTGAAAAATTGCATTTATACATTATAAAAATTATGAAACTAATTTTTTTGATTTAATTTTTAATATATTTTCAGAAATGAAAATACTCTAATATTCTACTAAATTCAATTATGTTATATAACAGTTTTACGTTTATTTAAAGTATATTCACACAAGTTTTTATTTAAAATTATTAATGTATTAATTATAATTCAATTGAATGATAATTTTTCATTTAATTACCATTTATATATTTGTGAAAACATTAAGTACGAGTTTTATATGCTATTTTAGAGCCATCCGCTATATCCTCGCTGTATCCCCCCTATGACTTTTTGCACCTCCACCGCTTTGAATCTGCTGAGCGCTTTACCTGCACAGGTTGCATCATATTGTTCATCTTCCATTGGCTAGCTTGGAATCTGTCTTTCATCTGCTTTATCATTCTATCCATCTCCACTCTAGTATTGTTAGTTGGAGTTTGAATCTCTGTTTTCTCTGGCTAGTTAGTTTCATTCCCATGTTGAGGATTCTGATTCTTAGCATCACTAGTGGTAGCTCTGATTGTTTTGGTTCGAGATTGGAGTTCCTTCCTTGATGGGGCCATGGCGGAAAGCTTCTTGTAGATTTGTTGGAAATTCGAGTTGTAGAATTAAAGGTAGGAAAATCGGATCTATCTCTTGGATATAGCGAAATCCAATAGTAGACGATGGATCCAAATGTCCTAAAAATATCGTTCTCAGTGAAAGTACCAAAATGTTTGAAACAATAATGGCACAAACACCTAGAAGTTATATAAGAGAATAAAATATGAAGAAATTTAAATGAAAACGAGAAACTAACAAGACACAATATTTTACAGTGGTTTGGCAAAGCTTGGTCTACATCCAGTTTAATATTTTATTACTGATTTATGACTTAGTGGAAGAAGTTCTTGAGACTCGGTACAACTCAACCACTTAGAATTTCTAAAAGGGTAAGTTTGGCTCACATCCCTAATAAGTTTCAAAATAGAGAAAACATCCTTCCCAAACTAAACCTACATTTCCGGTCCCTATATTCAAATTCGCGCATGCAAAAAGACCCAAATACCCTTTTATGTTTTTAACATTTCAAACGCGTATCACTTTATGTAGAAAAAGCGGATCAACATACCGTTTTCACCAAAAAATCACAAATTTTATGATCTTTAAAATGAGATCCATTGTTGATACCAAAATTCAAATTTGTAGTAAAGGTGCAATTATTTCATATATTTGTAGACAATTCAGCAAATTTTGAACACTTTCAATTTTTTTTCAAATTTACAACATTTGCAAATAATTGCAGACATTTCTGCAACTATATGCTATAGTTGCAGAAACGTCTACAACTATTGCATATAGTTGCAGAAATTTCTGCAACTATATGGTATAGTTGCAGAAACGTTTGCAACTATTGCATATAGTTGCAGACATTTCTGCAACTATTGCATATTTGCAGAAATGCAACTAAATGCTATAGTTGCAGAATTGTCTGCAACTATTGCAAATAGTTGCAGAAATTTCTGCAACTATATGGTATAGTTGCAGAAATGTCTACAACTATTGCATATAGTTGCAGACATTTCTTCAACTATTGCATATTTGCATAAATGCAACTATTGCATATAGTTGCAGAAATTTCTGTAACTATATGGTATAGTTGCAGAAATGTCTACAACTATTGCATATAATTGCAGACATTTCTGCAACTACTGTGTATAATTGCAGTTTTTTATTGAAATTGAGAAAGCTAAGCTCGCCATTGAAGAAGAAGATGAAATCAAGAAACATAAGTTCGCCAATAAAGAAGAAGATGAAATCAAGAAAGATAAACTCGTTATTAAAATCAATCGTGCAAGAAGCGGAGGGGTATTTTAGGGAAAAAAACAGCCGAAATGAAAAACAAGGACCTACAAAGTATGTTTTCTTGCGGGAGGAGTTTTAGTGAATTAAGTTTGCATTTAAGGATGCGTGCCTAATATTCACTTTCTGAAATATAAGAATATATGAAATACAAGAGCTAGAGCTAAAAGATCCTAAAAAATAAGCTCTACTTTCCTATTTATATAGGTAGGGAGCCTAAAATCTCGTAAAAAATGCAACATCCCCCATTTGGAGGCCCAATACTAACCTCTACGGATGCCGTAGTCATTCATAGTTATTAATTCTCGGTGACCAAATGAAGTAACGTTAGCTACATTAATATACCAGAAACACATGAATATGAAATATTTTTAAACTCAATTTAAAACAAATTTCTCATTTCATTACAGATAGTATTTTAGATTCATTACATAATCCCATACGTAAGCCACGTTCAGAGAAATTATAATTTATAACAAAATACGCCAAGAGCGACATATGAAGGTGCCCTTTTGGTTGATTAGAGTCTAAATATAGGCACTAAACAACTTTGCTATTAGATCCAAGACACAGTGGAATCAAACAAAAAGAAATCCTAATAGCTAGCTTGCCTCCTGCACGTCTCTGGAAGCTTATTCATTTAAAGGAGAAAATGAAAACCTTAGCTCTCAAACTACTCAAAATTAATTGAGCACCTGAGAGTTTAACAGAAAAACATAAAATTCAAGTCAGACAAAAAGTCTGGTGTGAATAATAACCTATAATCTTGAACCATATAGATATCAAGTGAGACGACACCGCTTAGCAAAACGGGTTTTCACCTTACTGGTATTTTAACCAATTTATAATAACCATATACTATGCACCTACATCCACAATGGTTAAGACAACATAATAAAATGTATCTTGGTGATATGCAAACATGCAATATGCTCTAGATTTCCCTTCCCCATTTACCTAACTATATGCCTCAAGTTATAGTTTCTAAGTCACTATTAACCTATTAGTTTTCATGGGCTGACTAATAACTAGTTCCAAACTTACGGACTATCTGTCCGATTTCATAGTTTTCATGGGATCACTAAAAATCTATTGGTATCTACCAATAACATCCTCAAATCATAGTTTTCATAGGGCCACTATGAAGCTATTGGATTCTCCAATAACATCTCTCATGTCATAGTTTTTATTGGATCATTAAGAAACTGTTGATCTCTTTCAATAACTTATTCCGGACATAGTTTTCATGGGATCACTAAGAACCTATTGGCCCCTTCCAATAACAATTTCCATACATAGTTTTCATGGGCTTACTAAGAACCGGTCTAAACCACTAATCCTTTGATCAGTCTTTGGGCATCCTATATTCTGGTCTGTCTGACCTCCTGGATGCAATTCTACTCACACAGGTGTTAACTCAATGTATATTCTAACTCAATGTATATTCATAATTAGGTCAACCTAACTGGTTATTCTGCCCTTAACACCCCAAAATGATTTATGGGTTAATTACGAAGTGAATATGTTTACAAAACTATACATGATAACTGATCAAAACATAATAATATAAACATCTATGATTTAATTACTTGTAATCATTATTCTAAGAAAACATGGTTAAAACCCTTAATCCACTATTTTAACAAGGAAAAATTCTTTAAAGATTTCCAAAGTTAAATGGCATTTCAAAATGCTTTCATATCGCCGTGGGTTTACCTTTAAAAATAGGATTGGGTTCCTTATTTGAAAACCAAGGCTTTCACTAGATCCTTCAGATCAATGTGACATCTTGAGTTACCCTCTGTCACTTTCCCTCTCGAAAGCACTATTTAAAATCTTAGACCTTCTCTTACGAAACCAATAAAAACATACCTTTCTAAAACATTGAAACCTTCCTTTCGAAACACTTAAAGATACACCTTTCGAAGCATTTAAATATTACCTTTCGAAGGCATTTGTTCAAGTAGAATTTATGGAACCATAGCTTTGAAACCATTCGAAAGTATCTCTTTCGAGATCACTGGGTTTAACATTAGTCATAGCTTCTGGGCCAAAAAGAACAAAAGCGAAAGCTTTGCTATTGATGGTATAAATCTTAAGAAAAAGAATTGGGGAAGAGGTTAGGTTTGAAACCCACCCTTTCGAAACCATTGCTTCCGAAACCATTTATAAAAGCGGCTAAAAGGACCCTTTCAAAAGCTTTGGGAAGGCGGCTTTATAATTAAAAGATGAAAGTACCCCTTTTGAGTACATTATTTTAGGCCTATTAGGAAAAGCGTCCTTTAACAAATTCGAAAGATATGAATGCGGTAACTACATATCGAATGACTTCATAATGCGGTAACTCTTTTGAAAGCAAAAAATGGCAAGTAATGGATTCGAAAGCTTATAAGAATGTCTTCAACCCCTTTGAAAGCATGCTTTCGACAAAGTCCCTTCCGCCTTTCTCCAATACACTTTGTATCAATGGCTTGAAACCATGTGCATTGGTTTCGAGTAGGTGCAAAAGGTCATTGGCGGAAGTATGGTGACAGAAGAAAACAAGTGGCAGCGGCGAAGTTGTAATTCCAAACAAAACTGATTTTTATGCCTTTCATAGTGATTCCTTTTTACCTAACTTGCCTAATTTATCAAAATATGATTGGTTTCCAATTCTTTATCAAAATTCTTTTCTACAAGGCTGTCGAATGCAACAATTAACAAATAAAATCATTTTAACAAATAAGCCCTTCCCCTTAACAAAACTTTTAAAACATTTAATTCAATAATTTAATAACCATAGAAAAACTCTTAAGAAAAATCCCTAAAAATCACCATTATTCACTTTTAATATGTTTTCTAACATATACAAATTTTTGACCCGAAAACGATACTTGATTGCCTAAAATAATTTAAACCCAAAATTATCTATTTCTTCCATTCAAAATTCATAATAAATTGTCCATAGCTTGGAATATTATGAAAATTTAAACCCATCTCCAAAATAATGTTTTACATAATATATTCAAACATCATGGCATTCGAAACTCAATTTGCATAATTTTAATCTAAAAATCGAATTATATCATCCCATGAAATCCTTGTTTAACTTATAACATGCATATAATCAAAGCATATCATCATTCATCCATCCAAACGGTTTTAAACCTTAAAAACCGAATTTAAACGTTCGAGATGACATATATGAGATGGTTTAGATTATTATTCACCTTGTTTGGATAAGGAACATGAGATTTGTTGTTGTTCTAATCTTCCTAGCTTGAATCTTAGCCTCTAATTGATTTTGAGTTCCTCTTCTCCGAGGGTTATGGTCGGCCTTGTTTCTACTCTGTTTTTGTTTTTGATTTATGAAAATGTGAATGAGAATGAGGTAAGGGGTTTAGGGGTTATGGGGTTATAGTATACGACTATTTCCGTATTTCCCTTGCCTTATTCTCTTAAGTATTTAACTTATAAACCATTCTTATAAATCCATTTAGTTAAGGCACAACCCTAATTAGTTCTCAAATCTTAGTTCCCTTGTCTCACTAGTTTCTACATTATTCTACTTAATTTTATCTAATTAAGTCCCCTGAATAATGCTATATAAAATTAGGAGTGTTACAGGCTCCCTCCTTAAAGAATTTCGTCCTCGAAATTCATTAAGGACGAAATACTAATCATAACAATCATCTGTAACATATCCTAACTACCACACTAGCCTACCTGACTAGGAAACAGTCTGTAAAAAATAAATATAGAACATACCCTTAAAGCAGATCAGGATAAGTATCTCTAATCTTGTCTTCTGTCTCCCAAGTATAGTCCCTTTCGTTGTCGCTCGATTGAACTTTCATCAACTTGATTGTCTTATTTCTTAACCTCTTATCATATCTCACTACAACCCGAACTGGTTGCCTAACAAAGGTCAGATTTGGTTCTACTATTAAGTCTTGCAATACAATCGGAGGAATAGTGGTCTCTGGATTATGCACATACTTACGAAGATGAGACATATGAAATACATTATCGACACCTGCCAAACTGCTCGGTAACTCTACTCTGTATGCAAGCGTTCCGATCCTCTCTATAACTAGGAACGGTCCAACATATCTTGGTGCAGTTTCCCTAAATTTCCAAATCATACCACATCCTTCATCGTTGATACTTTAATGAAAAATCTATCTCCAACTGAGAACTGTGGATCTTTACGCCTCTTATCTATGTAACTATTTTGACTAGACTGAGCTTCCTTCATGCTACCTTGGATCAACTCAATCTTCTTTGTTGCCTCTCTTGCCAAATCCGGACCTAAGACTATCTGTCTCCAGTTTCCAACCAATATGCTGGTGACTTGCATGGCCTTCCATAAAAGCTTCGAAAGGTGCCATTCCTATACTAGTCTAATAGCTGTTATTGTACGATAACTCAACCAAGTGTAGGTGATCTTCCCAAGATCCACCAAAATCTAGCACACAAGCTCTTAACAAATCCTCGTGTACTTTTTTGAATCTCTCTGTCTGCCCATCTGTCTGAGGGTAATAAGCAGTACACACCTTGAGCTTGGTACCTGACACATCCTGTAGAATCTTTCATAACTTGCTAGTGAATAAAGTATCTCTATCACTTACTATACTATTAAGAATCCATGTAGTCTAATTATGTTCTTTATAAACAACTTAGCTAAAACAGGTGTCGTCCTGGTTGACTTGACCGGAATGAAATGGGAACTCTTGGTCAACCTGTGCAAAAAGACCCATATACTTTCATTTCCTCGATTCGACCTTGGTAACCCGTCTATAAAATCCATGAGTATCGAATCCCATTTCCAAACTGGTATCTATAAAGGTGAAGTAACCCACTCGGCTTCTAATGTTTGACGTTCACTTATTGACAGTTCACACACTGCTTTACCTACATGATAACATCCTTCTTCATACCTTACCAGTAGAAACTCATTTTCATGTCTTGGTACATCTTTGTTCCACCAAGATGAATCGTAAATTTTGAACGATGACATTCTCTAAGGACCTCCATCCTTTTGTTTTCTACATTCGGGAAACACAACCATCCTTTCTTTCTCAACCATCCCCTCTGGTCAATACTAAAATCCTTCAAGTCATCAATCTTGGTCCCGACCTTTAGCCTTCTAATCTTCTCAACTAACATTGGGTCATTTTTATGCTTAGATGCAATCCTTTAGACCAATCTCGGTTGAACTTCCTGCAGAATAACATGGTAGTGCTCCGACTAGACCTGGCAGTCGATCTTAACTGCAAACTACAAGTAGTTAAATCCTCCAGTCCTTCCACTCTGCTAACATAACTAACACCACATTCTGATGTTTTCTGCTAAGAGCATTTGCTACTTTATTTCCTTTTCCAGGTGTGTATTCTATACCAAAATCATAAGCTGTTAAAAATTCCAACCACCTCTACTGTCTCATATTCAACTCCTTCTAAGAGAATAAATACCTTAAGGACTTATATGATCTGTGTATAACTCAAATCTCTCCCCTAAGAGATAATGCCTTCATACTTTCAACGCGAAGATCACCTCAGCCAACTCTAGATAATGTGTAGGATATCTCACTTCATGCGGTCTAAGCTGTCGTGAAGCATAGGCAATAACTTTACCTTTCTACATCAACATAGCCCCTAATCCAGTTCCATATGCATCAGTATACACTACTAATCCTTGATTCTTGTCTGGAACTAATAACACATGCGCGTTGGTCAACGGATTCTTTAATTTAAGGAATGCCTATGCACTTTTGTCTGACCAAATAAGCTTCACCTCCTTCCTGGTTAGCTTAGTCAAAGGCGCTGCTATCGTCGAGAAATCCTTAATGAATTTCCGGTAATAGCCGGCGAGTCCAAGAAAACTTCTAATCTTAGTCACCATCTCTGGTCTCTTCCAGTTGTTAACAGCTTCAATCTTATCTGAATCAACTGACAAATCCTTCTCTGAAACCATGTGACCAAGGAACTTAACTTCTTTCATTCAGAAATGACACTTTGAAAACTTCGCTTTCAATTGATGCTGCCTCGGCTTCTGAAGTACTACTCTAAGATGAACTTCATGCTCTCTTTCATCCTTAGAGTATATTAAAATGTCATCTATGAATACCAATACGAACCTATCCATATGCTCTCGGAAGACTCAGTTCATCAAATCCACGAAGAAAACCGGTGCATTCGTTAACCCGAATGGCATTACTAACCATTCGTACGAACCATAACCAGTACGAAATGTCGTCAATGGAATACGGTCCTTTGCCACACTTAGCTGATGGAAACCTATCGCCGAATTTAATTGGGAAAATACTCTGGCTCCACTTAATTGATCAAATAAATCATCGATTCTCGGCAAAGGATACTTATTCTTGATCGTTTTCTCGTTCAGCTTACGATAGTCGATACACATCCTTAACGTCCCATCCGGCTTCTTCACAAACACCGTGGCCGCTTCCAAGGCGAATTGCTTGTCTAATGAAATTCTTTCTTTCTAAATCCACTAGATGCACCTTCAATTCCTACATCTCGATAGGTGTCATCCTGCTAGGTGGTCTACTTACGGGTTCTGCTTTTGGCACAAGATCTATCCAAAACTCAATGACTCGCTTCGGTGGTAGTCTTGTGACTGGCTCAAAAACATCTGCAATCTCTTTTGCTACCAAGGCCTGATTTAACTTTTCTTCTACTTCCATTGCATTCAGCAAAGCACCCACACTTGAGTCTAACTTCTCCACCGAGTATATGATTTGGTTATGGCTATTGGGGTGTCTTAGGTTATTTCTCTATCTTTGCAAAATATCCTAGCATCATATTATCTAAAGAATCCATACCCAAAATGATCCCGAAGCCTACGAAATCAAAAATGTACAAACTGCATGCAAACTTATGACCTAACAATTCAAGTTTTAACTAGTCACATTTCATCTCCAAATTTGCATACCCTCCTATCAGATTTGCAACCCTTAAGGAAGTCATAAGGTATGAGGGTTCTAAACTAAACTTATCTACTAAACACTGAGATATAAACGAATGCGATGTACCGGTATCAAATAGTACCCTAACTAGTATACTATGAATCAAAAGCGTACCTTCCATCATAGTCTTTCTCTTCCCAGCAGCTGTTGATCTAGAAGAAGATGGTCCCAAAGCAAAAACCTTTCCCCTATCTGCTCTGACTGGTTCTGGACACTGGTTCTTGTAATTTCCAATCTGGTCACAGTTGAAGCACTTCACTCCTTTCTTATCTGCAACCTTTTTCCCTTTTCCAGTTCGACATTCATGAGCATAATGTCCTTCCTTGTCACACTTATAGCAAACTACATAGGCCTTCCCTTTCTTGGAAGCTCCTCCTTTCTGAGCTCCTTTCTTCTTAAAGAATTTCCTCTTCTTGCCTTGAGAATCCTAGGTTCCAACCTGCTTCTCCTTCCCATAAGTAGAAAGCATCTCATCATTCCAGATTGCCATCTCCACTACAGTTGTACTTTCTCGTTCCTTTAAATGACAATGTCAATGGTAGCATATCCGTACTTGGACAACTCATCAAACTTCGTAGATACTCAATCACCGACATCTCACCTTACACTAAGTCCATGAAATTTCTCAGCAATACTAACTTGGAAACTTCAGACAAGAACCTCTCTTCAAATCTCCTTCAAAATTCTGCCCAAGTAAACTCTTCCTCGGGAACTCCTATGGTAACACTATTCCGCCAATAAAGTGTTGCTCACTGCAATTGTCGTGAAGCAAGTCTTCTTTTCTGCTCACCATCTAATCCCAAGTCCGCGGAAATTCTTTCACAGTGCAATAACCAGTTTTCTACTTTGATAGCATCCTCTGTTCCCAAAAACGGCTTCCCACCCAGACTAGTGTAATCCCTGCTCAGCT
The DNA here is from genome assembly GCA_030737815.1 of Allium fistulosum. Taxonomy (NCBI): domain Eukaryota; kingdom Viridiplantae; phylum Streptophyta; class Magnoliopsida; order Asparagales; family Amaryllidaceae; genus Allium; species Allium fistulosum. Next base: position 1,329,309,322 of record CM060902.1, on the reverse strand, counting down.
TGGCATAGTTATTGCCAACCGGGGCTACCGGATTAGCTCCTCCAACATTTATAGCATTACCCCCGACTAATCATGCAACTTCTTCAGCTTGCATTAGATTGACAAAGAACTGATACATCATTCCCATATCTACTAGCGCGGTTCCAGCACCTACGTTGGCATTCGCATTTGGATTAGCATTTACCTGTCGACCTGGATTCCTCCTGATGTTGGGTCGAACATTTCCATTAGTTGTGGTGCTGCCTCCACCTAGATCTCCTCTTTTGTTTCCTGCCTCCATATCTTCCTTTCTCGTAAATCTACATGCGAGCACTAGTACGATATAGAAGAATGGTCTAAGAGATAGGGGAATACGTACTTATATATATATATAACAAATGCAAGTACGTTACTATAACGTTAACCCAAACCCCGATCTCATTTTCTGATTGTTTGGATTATGTTTTGAAAATCTCTTAGATTCAAATTTCTTTTTAATTTACATAAACCTATGCTCTGATACCAACTTGTAACATCCCCCATTTGGAGGCCCAAAACTAACTGCTACAGATGCAGTCATCCATAGTTATTAATTCTTATTTCTTGGTCACCAAATGCAGTAATGTTAGATATATTAATATATCGGAAGTACATGAATATGAAAAAAAATTAGACTCAATTTAAAACAAATTTCTCATTTCATTACAGATAGTATTTCAGATGCATTACATAATCCCATATGTAAGCCATGTTCGAAGAAATTACAATTTATAATAAAATACGCCAAGAGCGACATATGAAGATGCTCTCTTGGTTGATTAGATCTAAATATAGGCACTAAACAAATTTTCCATTACATCCAAGACATAGTGGAATCAAACAAAAAGAATTCCAAATAGCTAGCTTGCCTCCTAAACGTTCCTGAAGCTTATTCGTCAAAAGGAGAACCTGAAAACCTTAACTCTCAAACTAATCAAAATTAATTGAGCACTCGAGAGTTTAATGGGAAAACATAAACTTTGAGTCAGACAAAAAGTTGGGTGTGAAAAATAACCTACCATCTCGAACCATATAGATATCTAGTGGGACTACGTCGCTTAGCGGGGGTTTTCTCCTCACTAGTATTTTAACCCAATTTATAATAACTGTATATTGTGCACCTGCATACAAAATGGTTAAGACATAACATAATAAAATGTATCTTCATAATATGTAAACATGCAATATGCTCTGGATATCCCTTCCCCATTTACCTGACTATCTATCTCAAGTTATAGTTTCTAGGTCACTATTAACCTATTAGTTTTCATGGGCTGACTAATAACCTGTTCCAAACTTACGGACTATCTGTCCGGTTTCATAGTTTTCATGGGATCACTAAGAACCTATTGGTATCTACTAATAACATCCTCAAATCATATTTTTCATGGGGTCACTATGAACCTATTGGATTCTCCAATAACGTCTCTCATATCATAATTTTAATGGGATCACTAAGAACCTATTGATCTCTTTTAATAACTTATTTCCGACATAGTTTTCATGGAATCACTAAGAACCTATTGGTCACTGCCAATAACAATTTCCATACATAGTTTACATGGGCTTACTAAGAACCGGTCTAAACCACTAATCCTTTGATCAGTCTTTGAGCATCCTATATTCCGGTCTGTTTGACCTCCTAGATGTAATTCTACTCACACAAGAGTTATTTCGATGTATATTCATAACTAGGTCAACCTAGCTTGTTACTCTGCCCTTAACACCTCAAAATGCAGATATAGGTTAATTACGAAGTGAATATATTTACAGAAGCATACATGATCAAAACATAATAATATAAATATCTATGATTTAATTCCTTGTAATCATTATTATAAGAAAACATGGTTAAAACCCTTAACTCGCTATTTTAACAAGGAAAGCTTCTTCAAAGATTCCAAAGTTAATGTCATTTCAAAACTCTTTCATATTACCATGGATTTTACCTTTAAAAATGGGATTGGGTTCCTTATTTGAAAAATAAGGCTTTGACTAGATCCTTTGGATCATTGTGACATCATGAGTTACCCTCCGTCACTCTCTCTCTCTCAAGCATTATTTAAAATCTTAGACCTTCTCTTACGAAACCAATAAAAACATACCTTTCTAAAGCATTGGAACCTTCCTTTCAAAACACTTAAAGATATACCTTTTGAAACATTTAAATCTTACCTTTTGAAGGCATTTAGTTCAAGTAGAATTTAGGGAAGCACAGCTTCGAAACCATTCGAAAGTATCTCTTTTGAGTTCATTGGGTTTAACATTAATCATAACTTCTGGGTCAAAAAGAACTAAAGCGAAAGCTTTGCTTTCAAAGGCATAAATCTTAAGAAAAAGAATTGGGAAGAGGATAGCTTCAAAACCCACCCTTCTGAAACCATTGCCTCTGAAAGAATTTATAAAAGCGGCTAAAAGAACCCTTTCGAAAGCATTGGGAAGGCGGCTTTCAAAATTAAAAGATGAAAGCACCCCTTTTGAGTACATTGTTTTAAGGCTATAAGGAAAAGCGGCCTTTAACCAATTCGAAAGGTGTGAATGTGGTAGCTAGGTATCGAATGAGTACATAATGCAGTATCTCTTTTGAAAGCAACAAAAACAAAGGCAAGTAATGGATTCAAAAGCTTATAAGAATGTTTTTAACCCCTTCGAAAGCATGCTTTTGACACAATCCCTTTCGCCTTTCTCCAATACACTTCGTATCTGTTGCTTGATACCATGTGCATTGGTTTCGAGTAGGTGCGAAATGTCAATCATGGAAGTACGATAACTGAAGCAAGCAAGTAGTAGTGGTGAAATTGTAATTCCAAACAAAACTGATTTTTATGCCTTTCATAATAATTCCTTTTACCTAACTTTCCTAATTTGTCAAAATATAATTGGTTTGCATTTCTTTATCAAAATTCTTTTCTAAAAGGCTGCCAAATTCAACAATTAACAAATGAAACCATTTTAACAAATAAGCCCTTCCCCTTAACAGAACATTTAAAACATTTAAGTCCTTTATCTTAAATAATTTAATAACCATAGAAAAATTCCTAGGAAAATCTCCAAAAGTTACAATTATTCATTATTAATATGTTTTCTAACATATATAAATTTTTGACCTTAAAACGATACTTGATTGCCTTAAATAATTTAAACCCAAAATTATCTATTTCTTTCATTCAAAATTCATAATAAATTTAAGGTAGTTTGGAATATTATGAAAATTTAAACCCATCTCCAAAATAATGTTTTGCATTACATATTCAAACATCATGGCATTCGAAACTCAATTTGCATGATTTTAACCTAAAAATCGAATTATATCATCCTACAAAATCCTTTTTTAACTTATAACATGAAATATAATCAAAGCATATCATCATCCATCCATCCAAACGGTTTTAAACCTTAAAAGTCGAATTTAAACGTTCGAGAACACATATATGAGACGGTTTAGATTATTTTTTACCATTTTTCGATTAGGAACTTGGGATTTGTTGTTGCTTTAATCTTCCTAGCTTGAATCTTAGCCTCTAATTGATTTTGAGCTCCTCTTATCGTAAGGTTATGGTCGGCCTTATTTCTCCTCTGTTAATTTTTTTTTTTTGAAAATGTGAATGAGAATGAGATAAGGGGTTTAGGGGTTATGAGGTTACGATATACGGCTATTCTCATATTACCATTGCCTTATTCTCTTAAGTATAACTTATAAACCATTCTTATAAATCCATTTAGTTAAGGCACGACCCTAATTAGTTATCAAATCTCAATTCCCTTGTCACTCTAGTCTCTACATTATCCTATATAATTTTATCTCATTATGTCTCTTGATTAATGCTATATAAAATCAGGGTTGTTACAAAAATATCTCCAAGCCGTTGTGCATGAATTTGACCAACTCTTCCAAAATAATAGGTGCCACCATAGTAATATATGGGTGTCGGTACTGATCCCCAAGCGGGGTCAGTACTGATCCCCTAGTTCACTATTTTTAGTGTCTTCGACTTCTTGCTTTGGATCATCTTATTGTTAGCTTTGTGATTCCATTGTTGTTTACACCAATATTAGCTTGCTTTTGAGTCCAAATGATGGAGTTGAAGGAGAACAAAGTTGTAGTTTTAAGAGTACATGAAGACGATGAAGAATTGCATTAATTACTGAAACAACTTTGGAAAAGGGCCTTGGCATCAAGATAGACATGTGGGAAGAAGATGGGGTCCACCCAAGCCATATTTGGGAGTCGGTATTGATCTCCGAGTAGGAGTCAGTTCTGACCCCCAACTTGGGGGATCCCATTGTCTTATTGCCTTGGGTTGTCTTGGCTCTGATTTTGTGACCCTGTCTGTGTTTGGTTTTTGGACTTCTGGGCTATCTCTCCAAGCTTCCTTACTTGATAACTCAAAGTTCTATTTGTCTAGTCTAACCGGTTTCTGCCTAAAGATCTAGCGAGTAATACTTAACCTATCTACATCGATCTCTAATATATGGTTTCAGTTTAGATTTGTATGTTTTTAAGTATTATGGCGAGTTTTTATTGACAAATTGTTATCCCGCCTTTTGGCAAGGCCGTGACACCAAGAACTTGACCAGAAACCAATGACGGTTCGTCTTGGAGATCGGTTATGCGCAGGCTCACTATGGATATCGTCGAATTTCGCCCGAGTCCGGATCAAGCTACAATTGACAAGACACGACGAGCAAAGCCATGGAAGCCAGCACTCCAAATTTCAAGTCAATCCGAGTTCATATGCTCAAGTTATGATCGATGCAAGTTGGATGAAAACAGCCTCAACTTCGTATCCATCGACGAGCCACTGTTCGAATCCATCGACTTTGTATCCATCGTCTAGCCACTGTTCGAATCGATCGACTTCATATCCATCGACAAGCCACTGTTCGAATCGATCGACTTCGTATCCATCGTCAAGCCCCTGTTCGAATCGATCGACTTCGTATCCATCGACAAGCCACTGTTCGAATCCATCGACTCACACTGTTCGTATCCATCAGTGGATCAATGTTTGTATCCTTCAAGTCCAGTTGCTTCGTATCCATCGAGAAGTCCTCGTTCGTATCGATCCATATCATGGTTATTCGTATCGATCGGGATACCAGTGTTCGAGTCCATCTAGCCACTTCAACTTCGTATCGATCGACTGGAGTCATTTCCAATCGATGCGAACAAGGCCACGCAGTTGACTTATTCCACGTGTTTTCCATCGATACGAATAGAGCTCTTGGCATCAATGCGAACGAGAGTCACCTTCCATCGATTCGAACAAGACAAATATTTCGATACAAACAAGGCGAAAATCCTGGAACGACTCGATCAACTCGGCATAAAAAGTGGATCGATCCGAAGAGTGCTCGCCACATCATCACCTGGGCACGTGCTGCCATCGATTCGAATAAGATCGAGTCGAAATGATCGAGTCGAACCAAACAGCCTGCCGAAAGTCTCCATTTCGTATCGATCATATCTCGCGATCCACAAGTCCAAATGCTATGAAATTTTCATAGGAGCTTACGTATAAGATGAAGAATGTCCACACCAAGTTTCGACTCCATTGGATGAAATCCTGATCGATACGAAATTCGTTCGTATCGATCACGGATCGAGCCAAAACTTCACGGGCTTGGTCGCGTGGGCCCACTCACATGCCAGAAGAAGTCTCCCGAGATCTGAGGGAAATATCAGCTTCCTACGCCTATAAATAGACCCCCAGGGCCTACAGAAAAAAGGATCTGGGGAATTCTCTAACGCCCAGACTCTGCCGGATTCAGTTCTAAAGTCCATTACTACTGCTGCTAACGAATTTTACTACTGTAATCCATTAGTATCCGCTGTAACCCACTGCAATCAATTGTAATCATCAAAGAAACATCAATAAAGCGATCAATTTCGTAGTGGACGTAGGAAATACGCCGGACCACTCTAAATTCCTGTGTTTCTGTGCATTTTATATCATTTACATATCTGTTTTTTGGAGTTTTAGTTAGATAATCCTCTTTTTCCATTTAGTTTCTTCAAAACCTTCCGAAGAGTGTTGTGCCCATTTTTGGTACAAACACAAATATAACAGCTTAATTATTGTTTTGGGCAAGGATAGGTAAACGTGGGATTTTTATATGCATTTCCCCTCCCCTCTTTTAATCTTTTCGAAAGTTAATGGAAATTTTATATCATGTTTTAATCATGGTTTTAGAGATAGGTTTTTGGTATGAGAAGTTTCTTAAGCTTATATGATTGTATACGATCTATTGAAGGTGCACAACTAGAAAACATGTAGAGAAATCACCCTTAAATGTCTGAATAAAGATTAAATATGTTAGAACAAGTGTTCATAAAATTTCTATGATTTTATTATAATTTTTTATAAGGGAAATAAACCAAAAAGGGCTAAGTACTGCGCTGAATGGGGGAATTGCAAGGGTATATGAAAATAAGTTTATATAGGAAAATATTTTAATCAGTAATGAAAAAGAGAAACCATATCTAAATCATTTGCTAAAAAAAGAAAAAGGACACTGTTTAAAATAAGGACAAAGGAAATAACGACACATGTAAAGACATTGTCAGAGATGTCAGAGTTTGTTTAAAAATGACATTTGGGCGGCGGCTCTATATAAGTAAGCACAGCACATAGCATGAAGGAGGCATGCTACGCCAAAATTTGAATAGGAACACTTTGTAAGAAAAGTGGGAAGAACTTGGTGTTGGGACAGGGTGGTACTGCGCCACGAAAATTAGTAAACTTAACGTAATAAAAGATAAGTGGGTGGGACCCAGGGAGAGGCCAGTTAATTATGAGGAAGGGTTCTTGTGCTAGAAATAAGGATGGTAGGGCTATTGATGTCGGGTGGGGACACTCACTCAAATGCACACCTTGAGAAGGTGAGGATAAGCATTTATCTTCCCGAGACCGCGGGGTGGTTCCATAAATTAAACAAATTTAAAGTGGATGCATACCTTGGGAAGATGTGGAGAGGTATTCACGAATGCACACCTGGGGAAGGTGGGGCATTCAACTATGCAGGGCATAGTATTAATTTGTTAAAGAAAAGTAAATGATAATGCACGGGGCGTAGTATTTAACTGTAAAGCAAAATTCATAAGAACTGCACGAGGGCAGTATCAAATCATTTAAAAAAAGTTGGAAGACCTGTGTGGGATGCAGTAGTCAACAGTTAAAGAAAAACAAGTAAGTCATGTGCTAACAAATATATACACTCAAACTCGTTCTATGGTGTCACTTACCCTATCTCTAATGAGTTTATCCCACCAAAGCCTAGGTGTTCGCTCAACCTAAGCTTTGATACCATGCTGTAATAACCCGCCTTTTCAACCCCAAAAAGTGAACACTGATACATCCACTATATTCACGTGCCAAGCATCCAAGTGCCGAAAAGATAGATTGTTGGGGTGAAAGAAAGAAAAGACAGAACATAATCTCACATCGTGACGAATAATATATAATATAAGACAGATCTTTACAAAAGAAAGCTGTAATGTACATACATCCATCAAAGTAAACTAACCTATCATTAGCTTGGACAATTATAACAACCTCTCCTTACAAATGCTAATAGATACAAATATGAAATGCAGTGGAAAATAAAATAAAATATGCGAATATGTCTTGGTGGCATCCAACTCGTCTCCTAAAGCACCAAAACATCCAAAACTAAATTTAACTATGCTCGGGCTGATCCAAGCATTATAAGAAAATAATGCCAGTATCAATCTAGTAAACCAGCATGAGAAACACAACTCAAATGGATTTTAATGTTATAAAACATGTCCAAAATAAAGGTATCTGATAAGACCATGCCGCACGTAAACACGGATGGGTTTTTACCTTACGATAACCAAACCATTTCATAAGAAAATTTGTGCTATTATAATAATGTCTAGGGTTTGAAATAAATATTTAATCATAGCTGAAATGGTTACATTAATTACATTCCAGCGTATTAGGATACAATTAAGTTTATAAAGGCATGTATTGGAGAATGGATTCCTTACAATGACAAGGCTACTGGGGTACCGCCTACCACAGTATACCTTTAGAAAAATGTACCGAAGGCCACACGTGGACCCCTTGCGAGTTAGGACCGACCTAAACCTTATTGGATGATACCAAATTTGTCACCACCCCGGTTGCCTGCCAACAACCGTACCGAGTCACTATCTAAAATAAATAAGTCAATATGGATCTAGACCGGGTGATGACCATACACTAATGGTAGCAAACCACATAGCCCTGAAGTATATCCCATGTTTTTGTCATTACCAGATGTGAGGCTTGAGGCTACGTTTTACTTTTTATATAGCAATCCCACTTGGAATGTTAACACTGCCTCCAAGCAATAATGTAATGCCATCATTCATCCATATAACTTGTTCAAGATACGAACAAACCAAAGGCACTACTTCCACTACGTCCTCAGGATTAGTAGCAAGTAGCCCTTGCACTTCAAAGAACTCCAGCGTCGATTTCATCATCTTCAAGATGTCTTCTATCCGAACGCTTATGCCGGTTCGAAGTGGTTTTCGGATAATAGATCCAATCCCGGTCTCTTCGAACCGACAAACGATGGTTTTCAAAACTGGTCAACATTTGATAGTCATTTATTTAACTCTCAAATAAACAAACAAGCAAATCCGAGATTTAATTTCACATGGAAACCAAGCATGTTAAGCACATAAGAAACTACTAAGCCTCTTTAATTAATTCTTTCATTAATTAAAATCTCCTTATAAATACTTCAATCAAAATACTTTTACAAAAAGATTCACAAATCTTCTTTACTCTTTCAATACTTACAAAAACATTTAACTTTCAAAACAAAGAAAACTTTTCATGTACTTATATCAATAGTATAAGTATATTCACAAAACATTATATTTCCAATACTTAGAAAATGTATCCATATACTTATCTTAATGGTATAAGTATATTCACAAATCTTAAGAAATATTTCATTTCCAAAACCATACTTAATTGGGTTGAAAACAAATGTCATTTAAAATTTAAGTAACAATAAAAATCAAACCACTTTTCCCCTTTTGATGTTAAGTATGAAAAAATACTTCCCATACCACCATATTTTAAAATGATAATTAACGAAAATCAGGTCTCATTCTTTTTAATAAAATTCTTTTTATAAATCCCTTTTATAAAGTCCTTTCTATTTATAAAACTCCTTTATATTTACAACTCCTTTTATAAAATATAATTTATAAACTCCTTTTATAAATCTCCAAATTTATTTATGACTCTTTTTATAAAACCCCAAATTAATTTATAAAACTCCTTTTATAAAACTCATTTATATTTATAATCTCCAAATTCATTTATAAAATTCTTTTATAAAACTCATTTCTATTTATAAAACTTCTTTCATATATCTCCAAATATAATTATAAAACTCCTTTTATAAATCTCTTCTCTTTTAAATCTCATATACTTATTACATATCTTTGGTCCTAAAATCGGACTAAACACTTTCCATAAAGTGGAAATTAGCCACAAGGGCCTCTTTAGCAACTGAAATTAGTTTCTAAGACACACAACTGAAATAATTACTTTCAAGGACAACACGTAAAATAATTAGTTTCTAGGGCCTAAAAACCTATGAAATTATGTCCTTAAAAGTAATTGGACTGCTGACTTTGTCTTTGAAAGTAATTATTCTGCTGACTTTGGCCTTGAAAGTAATTTCTTTGAATGTGTGTCCTGAAAACTAATTGGACTGCAAAGTTTGTCCTTCTGGTGAAATGCCCCTTCCATAAAATGATCATTCCATATATCACTATAAATTCACAAATGTGATTTATTATTCCAAATTCATCAGAATGGAATCATTTCCCTTTTATAAAATACCATCCATATCTTTTTTATAAAAACCCATTTAAAAATCTCTCTTTTATTTATAAAATCCCATTTATAGATCTATCTTTCTATTCAGTATTTTATATTAAACGTTTTACAAATATTTATTCCAAATATTTCTATCTTCTTTTAAAAAACAAAATCATTTTATAATAAAAGATAAATTCTCTTTTTTCTTTAAATAAACATTTGTTATTATATTAACTTTTCTGTAAAATAAGTACTTTCCAAAATACTTTTAAAACATTTCCATATATATAAGAAAAGATGAATAAAAATGTTGAAGTAAAATAGAGAAGTTTGAAAACCATTTCTAAACAAAATACCATCAAAAACTACAAAATCACATTTAAAAATCATTCTCTGATTCAAAACCATTTCGAAATCAAAATAGCAATTAATATTATTTCAAAATACTATAAGGAGACCAATAGCTACCATAACACTTAACTAATGCTACCACTACCTTTATCACTAAAAAGGATCAACTTTTAACATCTATCAATATCATATTCAATATGGCCAACTACCAAGTTTTAGCATTCAACAATTTATACAAATGGAATTAAAATCAACAAATATATAAATGAAAGTAAAAATCACAACAGCAAGAAATTTGAATTTCTCTACTAAATTCCCTATATTTCATTTTAAGCGTTATTTGCTTTTTAAAGCGGAAATTCAACCAAACTATACCAATAAATCATTCAAACACAAAATTACAAAAACAATAATATATCTATTATATATCATTATAGTATTCATTCATAGGTGAGATAACTCACTAAAATTCTAGTGGATACTTCAGCGTTGCAGTTTAATTTAAAATCGAATGGCGTTCCATTTTAGCTTAAAATCTACTTGCTCCAAACTCTACGAAACCAATTCCAATGCGTAGATAATGCTATTAAGAGCGCAACACAAAAGACTTTGTCTTGATTGGATCTTATATAAGAGAGATATTCATATGCATATACGAACCACAAATAATAAAACAAAAATACGATCGTGCAAAAAATGCAACTGCTTTTAAAACAACACTAAAATACACTGGTTATCTTATTTTATGAAATTTCAAAAATAACATCGTTTGCTAAAAAATATATCAAACGATAATTTAAATATTCAAATTAATTTTTTTGGAAAAATCCTATTAAATTAAATTAAAAATATTGCAATAAAAATCGTGTCTTTTTATCAACGATTGATTTTCTTATTATTTATTAATTTCAAATCAAATTTGAATATTTAGATAAATTAAATATTCACATTCGAAACGATATAAATTCCAAGTCATTATAATTGTATTGCACTGAAATGAATTTGAAACTGAAACTTATTAAATGTTAATTAGGTAAAGCTCAAGGAGCTTAAGATGACTAAGTTAAAGAATTACCGACACAAGAAACTGGTTTGGAAGAGCTATTGATGTCGAGTGGGGATGCTCAGTCAAATGCACACATTGGGAAGGTAAGGAAGACATTTAACTTCCAAAGGCATGGAACATCCAGTAAGGTTGTACACTCTCAAAATTACATGTGGCCAATTCTTTAAAGTATAAATTAAAGACAGCTGAAATTGCATTGGCTGATTCTTTGTAGTACATACTAAAGAAAGATGAAACTACATGTGGCTGATTCTTTGTAGTGTAAATTAAAGGAAAATTCAAAACCGCACGTGGTAGATTCTTTGTAATATAAATGAAAGAAAGATGAACTGCTTATAGATGTACATTGAATTCAAGATAAGGTGAAACCAAACTACGCCCGGGATGCATTTCAGGATAATGAGTTTGGAATGACGAACTATGCCAGGGGTGCATTATGGGATAATGAGTTTGGAATGCCAAACTGTGCAAGGATGGATTGTGCATTTCAAATGTAAGATATACATTCGGTGCACTTGAAAATCGAATTGAAATGGGAAATACCTTTGATGGTTAGGTTCTCATGCGTAGTTTCATAGAGACGATTTGTTTAGGGGTCGGCCAAGATCGAAATTATATAGGGGTTTTTGAAATAGTCTAAATTTGACCTATGTATTGCAAATGTTGATTTATGTTTTATATCTATGCTAGTAAGGGAAGAGCCATTCTGTATTTGATAGAGTGGCCCCACTTTATGTCACCTTTGGATAAGGTATTATTCCCACTAGGTTTTATGTCCGATCCATATTTTAATTATTGTTTTCCGCATAAACTCATGGTACTCGTTTGAGTAGGTTGAACTGTGGATATAGGAAGGCTATGTTAGAGTTGAAGGACGAAGACCAAAGAAGAAGCAAGAGGCTTTTTTTAGATAATAAAGAATGTCTGCTTCTGCCATTTAAAGAGTTCGGGACGACATCATCATATATCAGTTTGACACACTACTATGTTATTTTCTATTGTAATTTGGCCCAAGGTACGACTTTGGGGTTAAATTTGAAACATGTATGAAATGAATATTAAGATAATTTATGTAATGTAAATATCTTAACTACTCTGTTTACTTAGATTATTATGTGTATATATATAACAAATATTAAGATAATTTGTGTAATGTAAATATCTGAACTGCTTTGTTTACTTGGACTGTTATATATATGTATGTATGTATTGAACTGACTTTTCTCTCTTGAAAATAATTCTAGTGATGGCTACAACATCATCGGCGTTCATTTTTAGGTCTCAAAATGGAGGATGTTACATAGTGTCCATTGGTGTAACGATTGCGATCTTTCGACGCTCGAAAGTCAACATTAATACGTCCACTGTATCAACTGCCGAGCAATCGAATGCCGGAAAACCGAATTGTTATAGAGAAAAAGAAGAGGTAGAAGAAGACATAAGAAAAGGAAAGAAGAAACAACAGAAAAACACAGAACAATATCAGAATCTCACATTCGCAGCGGAACAACATATAATAGATAAATGAATAATCTTTAAATCAAAGAACTATACATTTTATACATTACATCATCATCAGAGTTTACAACAACAATACAACACAATATATCAATGGACAGTTATACAAACTTGTCCTTATACAAAATACACAGCGGAATAATAATATCATATACAAGTGATACGTCTCGCCATCCAGCGTGCCACTGAGCTCCACAGCATCTCCTGAATCCAGAATGACCTGATAACCTGACTCTAGACTGCCCGTGTGGAAATTGGTGGGCACCCAGAGTTTAGGAAGGAAACAATAAACTCTAGGTCAGTCATGGTGACTGGTGTGAGAACTAAAACAGTTATTATCTTTAAAACAACAACAACAAAGGAAGTAAAGACATTCGCAATGCTTTTGGAAAATGAAACTACCATAAAACCTCCCGCCACACACACAATGCAAACGCAGAATTGGAGGAGATTTCTTCTTATGATAGTCAAACATGCTTACTACGCAAATCATTGGATTATAATCATTAGTGCATAGTGGAAAACATTTCAAAAGTATAATATTAATCTTAGCCAACATACAACCATTATTGTATGCCTACTATAGCTACTATGTTCAATAGCAGGTCACCGCCACATTCCATAGCAGGTTATACAACTAAAACCGTACAAGGTTCGTATTGTTTCTTTGGGTTTCCAACAAATGGTCAGGCTAAGGAACTTCCTACTGTCACATGGGATCGCCTCTGGATGGACGTCCCGAGAAACCAACCTGGCTCTCTGCCAACACAAGGCCGGGTTACCTCTAGAAATAGGTAACTACTACACGAATATGCCATTCCCCGGTCCTTTGGGACCTTTATCCGAGCGCTCGATAACCAACATCACACATAATAAATAAAGTGTATCCACATGAGTAAGTATCTGGGCTCCATACCATGATACCACCCTTTTCCGGAAGGAAATGACATACCCTAAAGGGCGCGACCCTCATAACCTTGCCGCATCATTCCTGTTTTGACCATTTCCGAGTTGTGAGGTCCTGACGAAGTCTCGTCCACAAAGCTACGCTTTTTCACAAAGCCACGCTTTGATCACAAATGATCAATAAATGATCATCACACAGCAACACTCAGCATGCCACACTACCAAATTGGGAGTATATCACTGATAAATTTCAACCACATAACCTCTGAGCTCGTACATCTCAGAGAAGGGTGTTAAGCTAAGAGAATAAATTCTCCGCCACCAATAGAAATGTATTTGAAAGAAATCAGCTTTATATCTCAAAATGTAATGTCAGACATGTAACCATACAAGTCTGTTCCGGGTCGAACAGAACCGAAGGCACTTCCGAAGAAGACCTTGCAATCCGGGTATTCACGATCCCGATCGAACTTCCCATCACAAAGGAAATCTCTATACCGTAGCTAACGGTGCAGAGACAATCGATAGGTCATCCTATCATTTTCACAAATACCCGGTCTTTACCACCGGTCTTCAATACGATCCATATCGTCGTATCACTAATTTGGAATAGGTTATATGACACAAAGGTCTTTTCCCGGCTAACCCTAATAGTGAGCACAATATTAAAAAACATATGAATATTGGGATTCCAATTAAGTCACAACTTATTACCCAAATCCTTTTCTTTAAATGGTTTAAACAAATTACCATTTCAAATCTTTAAACAAAAAGATTTACTTCACAAAGTTTACCCAGTTTCACAAAGACTCATTCACAGATTTCCAAATCAATTTCCATTTCAATTTGATTAACCCATTAAATCTTTAAATCAAGATTTAATTTATAGCTTTCAAAACTATTCACAATTCAAGTCTTTTATAATATAAAAGATACACCTTTTGAAATACTCTTTTATTTCAAAATAAAATATAATCATCGTCACAAAGGTTAATTCATAGTTTTTTCCAAACTATTTACAATTTCATTTCAACTTGAATTGTTTCGATACAAATTGGAAATCTTTTTACTTTATGAAAGCTATTATTATTTGAAAACAAATAGTTTTCGTTTTTGGGAAAAACTGGTTTCATTTATACAGGTTAAAGCCATTCAAGTATAAAACTTGAATTTAAATTTAAAATTTCGAAAACCATATTTTAAGTCGTCAATTAAAAACCCATATAAACACCTTTTTTACTTATAAAAATCTTTTAAACCAAAATTCCCAATTCATTGAATTCAATTTCAAAATATTGAATTCAAACTTAAATCAAATGATTTAAATTCCAATTCTATTAAGTTATTTAAAATAACTTTTTTTTTGAAATTCACTTTCAAAAGCTTTCAATTCCAATTCCAAAACCATTTTGGATTCAAAAACTCAATTTTCCAAAATTGATAAAAATCTGTGACTTAACCGATTTCCACGTGAAATCCACATTCGTGTGTGTATTGTGTAGTCCAAGGGTATAACACAATAGTGCAACAACATTCAACCATCACAGATCAAATATAACAATATAATTGATAAGCGGTATTCACTGTAATGCTTATCTTTCATTCACAGATCATAGATATATATATCACAGATAAATAAATCACAAATCACAACACAGAACAGGATATATCACAAAACATCACACATCAAAGATGTCAAACAATTCAACATTCAATATAATCCAAACATCTATAAGTAGGATTAATTTTGATTATCTGATTAATTCAAATCAGATAAATTTCTATAAATCAATTTTACTAGTTATAATAAATTAATAATCAATTAATTTCAAATTTATTTCAAAACACCAAATCAAATTTCCAAACATTTCCAAAAGATTTCCCTTTTTAAATAAATTTCTTTATCTCTTCAAATCTATTTAAAAATCCCAAATTTAGATAAATTCTTCAGTTTATAGAAAATATTTCCAAAATCCATTTATTAAGCCCTTTATCCCAAATTTGAAATTAAATCCAATATAATTCAAAAATAAAACTTTTATCTTATAAAACTCCTTTTAAATTTATCCAATTATCAAAAACAAATTTTTCGATAAATTTTCAACTTATATTTTCAAAAATCCAATTTTACTTATTTCTGGTATCCATCGATACCAAAAATATATTCGGCTAAATTATAGCCGATAAAAATTTCAATCACAATATAATCACACGGCGATTATAAATAAATCAACACACAACATTGAAATAAATTCAATTGTTTGAGGAATCCAGTTAGATCCCTCCAACCTGTTTCCCTGCATCCACAGATGTTAGCACAATACCAATTTCACTTCAATGTGGAATATCGCGGTATATGGGATTTATAAATATTATCCGCTATTATGCGGCGCAATAGGGTCTCATCCGCTATATAATGTGGGAAATCAACTCTAATTACATATATAATACCAATTCCATTTCAATGTGGAATTATCGCGGTATATGTTTTTAATAAATAACATCCGCTTAATATACGGCGTATAGGGTCTATTTAACACAATAGATAACAATTTATCGTCCAATCATTACAATCAACACTATCAACAATTTTAAATCTAACTATTTAAAATTTAAATCGAAATACAATATTCGATTGAGTGAGAAGTTCTCACCTTGCTTTCAATAACGGTTGCAGCGTTTTATTTCGAATAAAATTAAACGACCGTTTAACTTTACCCAAAATTTTCACTGTGTCCAATCAACTCCAATCCAATTCCATTGCGAAGAGCTCGACAAAACGATTCCAACACAAAAAATTTCATCGAAAACGGACTTGGTATGAAGAAGTTACACTATTTTAAAGATTGAACGGATTATAATATAAAAATTTACAATTTTCTTTTATATTTTATACCCTAAATCAATCTGGGCCGTTCATTTTCTTCCATTACAGATCTGGCCGCACCCCCCTCTTTCTTCCACAATGTGAAAATCACGTACAACTCCAACCCACAACCGCCGTTCTAACCCTAATTGCTCCGGCCTCCTCGATGCACGAGACCCCATCACTCCACCACCATTCGAAAGCCCTTGCTTCACTCCACCTTCACCATGAACATTGATGAACTTGGCCCTCCCCCTTGCGTTGAAATGCGTGCCCAAACGCAGCCAAACACGAGCAATTTTCTTCCTCTACGTTGCGTTTTACGACAACCCATCTGTATGGATCTGAAGATCTCGTGAAGCTTTTCATCTTTCGTGTTGGTAGTATTTGCTAATTCTTTATGGATTGAGAGAGATTAAGGGAAGAATGAGGAGAATTTCTGGCCATAGAATAGATAAGTGGCGGCTGGAAGGAGATACCCTAGTGTCTTTGCAAATGTGAAAAAGTTAGGTCCTTTTATAGAAAATTTGCAAAACACTATTCATCCAAAATTTTCCGAACTCGAAATCAAGCGTGCCGGCTGGCGTTTCTAAGGTTTTACCCGCATTCCGGACACAATGGAACGTGTTTCAGGAGCTAATTCGATCGTATGTGTGAGTTACGGAAATAAACGATCAAATTTAAATCAAATCGATTTAAACCGATTTCGATGCGTTTTGGCTTGCCCCGGACAAACCGTACATCCGATTGACACGAAATATGAAATCTTACAATAATATCACATTACGGATCCAATGAAACTAGTTTCGTCGAAATCCGAGACTGTTTGAAAAATGACTATTTTCAGTCGTCAATTAAATATTAAAATATTCAATTTTCACAATTTAACTTTTAATTCAATTTTAAAAGTTCTATTACATCATTCTAACCCCAATATGATTTAATATAACTTTATAAATCATTTTTATACACATTAAACCCAATTATCAATTATTTCTGGAATTTCAAATATTAAATTAATAATTTAATTGTCCGATTAAATCACTATATTCGAAATTAAATTATTCGATTTACAAATCTCACTTATTAATATTTAAAATCAATTAAATATTTGAATTTCAAATGACAGAAATTCTGGGTCGTTACAATCTTTCCCCCTTAAAAGAATTTCGTCCTCGAAATTGCAAAGTAAGAAAAATGCCCCAAATTCATTAACTTTTCAAACAATTCGTTCAAATTAGATTTGAAAATCACATAAGTGTACAACTTTCCCAAAATCCAATAGTTAAACTCTTTCAAAACTTTACTAAGTTTTTCAAATCTATTCTTAGTTATACTTTTCAAAACCAACCAATATCGTTTAACTTTTAACTCAAAATCAAATTTTAGTTTTCACAAAATTTCCAAAATTTCCCAAAAATTTTCTAACGCCTTAAATTTTCTGAAAAATTCTCCATAGCCTCCTTTGCGCGGTTCGATCGTAGTAGGATCACAACAGACATAAATATATATACATCGACCCACACGGTCGGAAAAGCAGAAAAACAGTTCATATTTCCTATTTTTATTGCGTAGGCGTACCTTTTAGCATTTTTAAGCAAAGAAGTTATTTATTAAGCATTTTAGCGCAACCCAACCAACCGAACGGCAACCACGGCACCTGTACTTACTCAATTTAAATATGTAAGTGACATATATAGGAAATTATTAACAATTTACTCTTTTAAACAACTACAACACATGCATATTAAAAGAAATGCATACTAAACAAGGTTTATCGGCAACTTATAAAATTCCAACATTACTTGTAAT
The DNA here is from genome assembly GCA_030737815.1 of Allium fistulosum. Taxonomy (NCBI): domain Eukaryota; kingdom Viridiplantae; phylum Streptophyta; class Magnoliopsida; order Asparagales; family Amaryllidaceae; genus Allium; species Allium fistulosum. Next base: position 1,329,290,931 of record CM060902.1, on the reverse strand, counting down.
TATTTACAACCAATTCATATACAACGACATTCAATTATTCATTTTCAATTAGTTTACATTCATTAATTTACATTCAAGTTGGTTCACTTCCAATTTAAATTCCAATTACATAGCTTTCATTTATCAATTCAATTTCATTAACACTTAATGAATTATATACAATCAACCAACAATCATATAACAACCAACGTATAATCAACACAACCAAATTTATTCACTTTACTTTACATTCAATTTGGTTCAACACTTTTAATTAGCTTTAATGAATTAACACTTACATCCATTATTCCATATCAATTCATTTACATTCGATTGATTAACATTCAATCCATTTATTTCAATTCAATTGCTAATTCATTATACAAATAAAATTGAATTTCATTTAAAACTCAAGTTCACATCTATTTAATAAATTCACTTTATTATTTCACTTTGATACCAAAATCAAATTCATTCATCATTACTTAAGTTATATTCCAATTAAACATCATTTGTTTAACTTAACCTAAATTTCCACTTATAAATCCAATTCAGATTCCAATTCTAAAGTAAATTCTACTTAACTTTTACCAAAGTCAAATTTCATCAATTATTCAAATTCATATCTCATTTTGCTTAACACAATTGTTTAACCACTTTAAAAATTGGTTTCACTTACATCTTCTCATTTTATAAGTTGTACAACTTATTTATTTAAACTTCCAAATCATATTATAATCACTTATCAAATCCAATTCAAATCTGATTAAATTTAACTTTACCAAAGCTAAAATCTTTTATTTCATATTATAAGTTCAAAACTCATTTTACTTATATTCATCAATTACAACTTGGATTTTAATTTCAAATCTGTTTATCACAACAAAACTTCAATTTTTCAATTTATTATAGTAGCAAATCCATCACACAGAAACTCGAAAATGATACTGATGATGCTGCAGTCATCACCCTTATTATTTCCCAGCAACACTAGTGAATTCAATGCTTAATATTCTTTCAAAAATTTCCTTTTATTTATAAATCACATTTATAAATCTTTCACCGATATAATTTCACCATTTAATTTTACTTATACAAGATTATTTCACAATTGCAAATCATTTTAATTAGGATTCCATACTTATACAATTGTTGCTTTTATTTAGATTATTCAAACAACTTTCATAAATTTATATATATTCACATTTTCAACAACCAAACAATTCAATTTATATACACTTTAATAATTTCTAAAAAATTATTTCTTTTATATACAAAATAGAATCGAGGTAAAATTATTGCATTTACCAAATTTAAAATGATACTATGTCGACTTGCCTCGTTTAAGTGTTTAGAAACCCCTATCAATAATATGGCGTCCCACATACCGACCAGAATTCATAAACAGCTCAACGGATAAGCAAACACAATATAAAACAATTTCATATTCACGAACAAATACGCACTCGTATCTATTATTACACTCACACTCATTCTAGAGTACTACTGACTCTATCTCTAATGAGTAACACCCAACAGAACCAAGGTTATTGCTTAACCATATGCTCTGATACCAAATGTAACGATTGCGATCTTTCGATGCTCGAAATTCGACATTAATACGTCCACTGAATCAACTGCCGAGCAATCGAATGCCGGAAAACCGAATTGTTATGGAGAAAAAGAAGAGGTAGAAGAAGACAGAAGAAAAAGAAAGAAGAAATAACAGAAAAACACAGAACAATATCAGAATCTCACATTCACAGCGGAACAACATATAATAGATAAATGAATAATCTTTAAATCAAAGAACTATACATTTTATACATTACATCATCATCGGAGTTTACAACAACAATACAACACAATATATCAATGGACAGTTATACAAACTTGTCCTTATACAGAATACACAGCGGAATAATAATATCATATACAAGTGATACGTCTCACCATCCAGCTCGCCACTGAGCTCCACAGCATCTCCTGAATCCAGAATGACCTGATAACCTGACTCTAGACTACCCGTGTGGAAATTGGTGGGCACCCAGAGTTTAGGAAGGAAACAATAAACTCCAGGTCAGTCATGGTGACTGGTGTGAGAACTAAAACAGTTATTATCTTTAAAATAACAACAACAAAGGAAGTAAAGACATTCGCAATGCTTTTGGAAAATGAAACTACCATAAGACCTCCCGCCACACACACAATGCAAACGCAGAATTGGAGGAGATTTCTTCTTATGATAGTCAAACATGCTTACTACGCAAATCATTGGATTATTATCATTAGTGCATAGTGGAAAACATTTCAAAAGTATAATATTAATCTTAGCCAACATACAACCATTATTGTATGCCTACTATAGCTACTATGTTCAATAGCAGGTTACCGCCACATTCCATAGCAGGTTATACAACTAAAACCGTACAAGGTTCGTATTGTTTCTTTGGATTTCCAACAAATTGTCAAGCTAAGGAACTTCCTACTGTCACATGGGATCGCCTCTGGATGGACGTCCCGAGAAACCAACCTGGCTCTCTGCCAACACAAGGCCGGGTTACCTCTGGAAATAGGTAACTACTACACGAATATGCCATTCCCCGGTCCTTTGGGACCTTTATCCGAGCGCTCGATAACCAACATCACACATAATAAATAAAGTGTATCCACATGAGTAAGTATATGGGCTCCATACCATGATACCACCCTTTTCCAAAAGGAAATGACATACCCTAAAGGGCGCGACCCTCATAACCTTGCCGCGTCATTCCTGTTTTGACCATTTCCGGGTTGTGAGGTCCTGACGAATTCTCGTCCACAAAGCTACGCTTTTTCACAAAGACACGCTTTGATCGCAAATGATCAATAAATGATCATCACACAGCAACACTCAGCATGCAACACTACCAAATTGGGAGTATATCACTGATAAATTTCAACTACATAACCTCTGAGCTCGTACGTCTCAGAGAAGGGTGTTAAGCTAAGAGAATAAATTCTCCGCCACCAACAGAAATGTATTTGAAAGAAATCAGCTTTATATCTCAAAATGTAATGTCAGACATGTAACCATACAAGTCTGTTCCGGGTTCGAACAGAACCGAAGGCACTTCTGAAGAAGCCCTTGCAATCCGGGTATTCACAATCCCGATCGAACTTCCCATCACAAAGGAAATCTCTATACCGTAGCTAACGAGCAAAGACAATCGATAGGTCATCCTATCATTTTCACAAATACCCGGTCTTCACCACCGGTCTTTAATACGATCCATATCATCGTATCACTAATTCGGAATGGGTTATATGACACAAAGGTCTTTTCCCGGCTAACCCGAATAGTGAGCACAATATTAAAAAAACATATGAATATTGGGATTCCAATTAAGTCACAACTTATTACCCAAATCCTTTTCTTTAAATGGTTTAAACAAATTACCATTTCAAATCTTTAAACAAAAAGATTTACTTCACAAAGTTTACCCAGTTTCACAAAGACTCATTCACAGATTTCCAAATCAATTTCCATTTCAATTTGATTAACCCATTAAATCTTTAAATCAAGATTTAATTTATAGCTTTCAAAACTATTCACAATTCAAGTCTTTTAAAATATAAAAGATACACCTTTTGAAATACTCTTTTATTTCAAAATAAAATTTAATCATCGTCACAAAGGTTAATTCATAGTTTTTTCCAAACTATTTACAATTTCATTTCAACTTGAATTGTTTCGATACAAATTGGAAATCTTTTTACTTTATGAAAGCTATTATTATTTGAAAACAAATAGTTTTCGTTTTTGGGAAAAATTGGTTTCATTTATACAGGTTAAAGCCATTCAAGTATAAAACTTGAATTTAAATTTAAAATTTCCAAAACCATATTTTAAGTCGTCAATTAAAAACCTATATAAACACCTTTTATACTTATAAAATCTTTTAAACCAAAATTCCCAATTCATTGAATTCAATTTAAAAATATTGAATTCAAACTTAAATCAAATGATTTAAATTCCAATTCTATTAAGTTATTTAAAATAACTTTTTTTTGAAATTCACTTTCAAAAGCTTTCAATTCCAATTCCAAAACCATTTTGGATTCAAAAACTCAATTTTCCAAAATTGATAAAAATCCGTGACTTAACCGATTTCCACGTGAAATCCACATTTGTGTGTGTATTGTGTAGTCCAAGGGTTTAACACAATAGTGCAACAACATTCAACCATCACAGATCAAATATAACAATATAATTGATAAGCGGTATTCACTGTAACGCTTATCTTTCATTCACAGATCACAGATATATATATCACAGATAAATAAATCACAAATCACAACACAGAACATGATATATCACAAAACATCACACATCAAAGATGTCAAACAATTCAACATTCAATATAATCCAAACATCTATAAGTAGGATTAATTTTGATTATTTGATTAATTCAAATCAGATAAATTTCTATAAATCAATTTTACTAGTTATAGTAAATTAATAATCAATTAATTTCAAATTGATTTTCAAATTTATTTCAAAACACCAAATCAAATTTCCAAACATTTCCAAAAGATTTCCCTTTTTAAATAAATTTCTTTATCTCTTCAAATCTATTTAAAAATCCCAAATTTAGATAAATTCTTCAGTTTATAGAAAATATTTCCAAAATCCATTTATTAAGCCCTTTATCCCAAATTTGAAATTAAATCCAATATAATTCAAAAATAAAACTTTTATCTTATAAAACTCCTTTTAAATTTATCCAATTATCAAAAACAAATTTTTCGATAAATTTTCAACTTATGTTTTCAAAAATCCAATTTTACTTATTTCTGGTATCCATCGATACCAAAAATATATTCGGCTAAACTATAGCCGACAACAATTTCAATCACAATATAATCACACGGCGATTATAAATAAATCAACACACAACATTGAAATAAATTCAATTGTTTGAGGAATCCAGTTAGATCCCTCCAACCTATTTCCCTGCATCCACAGATGTTAGCACAATACCAATTCCACTTCAATGTGGAATATCGCGGTATATAGGATTTATAAATATTATCCGCTATTATGCGGTGCAATAGGGTCTCATCCGCTATATAATGCGGGAAATCAACTCCAATTACATATATAATACCAATTCCATTTCAATGTGGAATTATCGCGGTATATGTTTTTAATAAATAGCATCCGCTTAATATACGGCGTATAGGGTCTATTTAACACAATAGATAACAATTTATCGTCCAATCATCACAATCAACACTATCAATAATTTTAAATCTAACTATTTAAAATTTAAATTGAAATACAATATTCGATTGAGTGAGAAGTTCTCACCTTGCTTTCAATAACGGTTGCGGCGTTTTATTTCGAATAAAATTAAACGACCGTTTAACTTTACCCAAAATTTTCACTATCTCCAATCAACTCCAATCCAGCACCATTGCGAAGAGCTCGACAAAAAGATTCCAATGCAAAAAATTTCGTCGAAAACGGACCTTGTATGAAGAAGTTACACTATTTTAAAGATTGAACGGATTATAATATAAAAATTTACAATTTTCTTTTATATTTTATACCCTAAATCAATCTGGGCCGTTCATTTTCTTCCATTACAGATCTGGCCGCACCCCCCTCTTTCTTCCACAATGTGAAAGTCACGTACAACTCCAACCCATAGCCACCGTTCTAACCCTAATTGCTCCGGCCTCCTCGATGCACGAGACCCCATCACTCCACCACCATTCGAAAGCCCTTGCTTCACTCCACCTTCACCATGAACATTGATGAACTCCGCCCTCCCCCTTGCATTGAAATGCGTGCGCAAACGCAACCAAACACGAGCAATTTTCTTCCTCTACGTTGCGTTTTACGATATCCGTATGGATCTGAAGATCTCGTGAAGCTCTTCATCTTTCGTGTTGGAAGTATTTGCTAATTCTTTACGGATTGAGAGAGATTAAGGGAAGAAGGAGGAGAATTTCTGGCCATAGAATAGATAAGTGGCGGCTGGAAGGAGAAACCCTAGTGTCTTTGCAAATGTGAAAAAGTTAGGTCCTTTTATAGAAAATTTGCAAAACACTATTCATCGAAAATTTTCCAAACTCGAAATCAAGCGTGCCGGCTGGCGTTTCTAAGGTTTTACCCGCGTTTCGGACACAATGGAACGTGTTTCGGGAGCTAATTCGATCGTAGGTGCGAGTTACGGAAATAAACGATCAAATTTAAATCAAATCGATTTAAACCGATTTCGATGCGTTTTGGCTTTCCCCGGACAAACCGTACATCCGATTGACACGAAATTTGAAATCTTACAATAATATCACATTACGGATCCGATGAAACTAGTTTCGTCGAAATCCGAGACTGTTTGAAAAATGACTATTTTCGGTCGTCAATTAAATATTAAAATATTCAATTTTCACAATTTAACTTTTAATTCAATTTTAAAAGTTCTATAACATCATTCTAACCCCAATATTATTTAATATAACTTTATAAATCATTTTTATACACATTAAACCCAATTATCAATTATTTCTGGAATTTCAAATATTAAATTAATAATTTAATTGTCCGATTAAATCACTATATTCGAAATTAAATTATTCGACTTACAAATCTCACTTATTAATATTTAAAATCAATTAAATATTTGAATTTCAAATGACAGAAATTCTGGGTCGTTACAATTGGAACTTGAATGGACTTCATGGATGTTAAATATTATGCGTAAGCAAACATTGGCATGGAGCTGGTTAATAGAGTAGTGGATATAATGTAGATTTGTTCTATCAATGGGTAATCTGCACGACCAATGGTTTTGTGCTAAAAACATCTATATGTAGAGTACTTAGTGATATCTGTTGGTGAATCACTTAAGAATGTGGTACAAGCATGGGTACAAGCATGTATATTTTCATACTACATTAATTATGGAAATATTACTTAACTATACTATTATATGAATTCATTAGTAGTTGGATAAGAATACCGTTGTAGGTTAAGGAAGTCATGAACCTCGTGCCAGTTTGTGCACGAGCGCATGCATAATATTAAAAGTACGTTTGACCCGAGCTTCAAATAATCACTAGAACTTACTAATATTATTGAAATTTCAGTGCGAAATATTTTATTAAGTTGGTCAAACATACTAAATTTGTTAAGGTATTTATTGCACGTATAATTATAGTTATAGAGCTAATGGCTAATTAAAAAAATTACTTACTTTATAAATGGATTATTTTAGTCTCAGTTTGTTAAACTTACATTTCTTTCCAAAAGTAATTGGGAAACTTATTAAGTAAAATTATAATATTTTAGCATTATTTTCATAATTAATGGAGTAACTTCGAAGATGTATGGACTCATTGATCTAAATACTCATTTATAAGCCAAAATTGAAGCATTAAGAAATGAAGGTAGCAAAATAAAGAGTAATAATCTAAGAAGGATTATATGGCATATATTAGGGAATAAAATTAGGTAAATGAAGAAATTTGATGAAGGTTCATTGTACTGTGAAAATGAAACTATAGTTACACATTTTGGTGGTATAGATATTTTTTTGAAGTCATGGGATATGGTAATTGGACATTAATTCAGGAACATAAATAAATGATGAATAAGTATCTATAATGAGCTCATGTTTGTGATCAATTATTTTGTTTGTTTTTCATATAATTTTAATGTTTTTAAATTTGCGAACAGTTTTTAATGCTCCCTTACCAAAATTGAAAACCGTACTATTGACTAGATATCTACCAACCTTGAAATTATGGTTAAAGGTGTATTTTAACAAAGGTTTTACTAAAACCATGTTTTAAAATGTGACATGTGGAATAATTAAGAGAACTATAAGAAATTCTATTAAAGTAAATGACACAAGATGTAGAGTATTTCGACCTTAGCAAAGATCCACACCACCTTGAATATGGTCAGAACCTCCAACTTATGTATCAATGATAAAAACTATACAATCATATACATAGATAAACTTTATCAAAATTGTAGGTATATACTACAAGCAGACACCGTGATCGAAGGTATTATCAAAGATATTTTCAAAGATATCGAAGACTCGAAGAGAGGCGAAGATTCATTGACCATACTAAGGTTATTTTATTATAAAAGCGTCCTAGATACAATATTGTTAAGGTCACCTTGAGTATATATGTGTACCCAATTTTATGTACATCATAAACAAGTAGAAAAATGCATTTTCACCTCACAAACGTCTCAGGTATACTCACAGACGTCTGTGACAAGTTTCAGGCTAAAAATTAAAATAGTCAAAGAAGTCTGTCATTATACCACAAACGTCTGTCAAGGCTAAAACTGTCATATTTGAAAAGCCACTTCTTTTGAATCCAATGTATACCACCTTCCATGAAGAGTTGCTGCCATTAAAAACAAAGGGTTTTCTTCAGAGAGCAACAACTCTTCATCTGCACCTCTCTAACTCTATAAATAGCCTCTTGATTGAGAAGTAAACTAACTAACTTAACTTGATTCTATCTATTCTATATTCTCTTGAGTTCTAAAGCTTTCTCTTGCATATTAACCATTTACAAACTCTCAATCTAGTATAACCTTTTGGTTAAATCACTTCCTACTCAAAGCAATCATATCTATATACTCAAAGGAGATCATAGGAAGTTTTGTACTTCAAGTCAAAAACTGTGTTATTAGAACACAAGGTTGTCAAAAACACTTTTGTATTAAAGCCTATTCCTTCGGGTAAAGTGAGGATAGTTTGTTTAAAGGAAATACCGAAGGGGAGCTTTAGGACTGGACGTAGGACGGGAGGTCCGAACCAATATAAAAACTCTGGTTTGCACGCTTTTTATGTTTTACTATTTATTATCTACCATTGCATTATATACTTGCATATTATACACAAGCTAGATAGTATACGATCCACTAGACTTTCAATTGGTATTAGAGCACGACTATTTCAAGTTACCGTAACATGTAATTGAAACATTTTAATAAGGCAAGTACATTTCAAGAAGGACAATCCACTGCACATCCTCCACTATTTACTGGATCTAATTATGCTTACTAGTCTACATGTATGCGTAATTTTATGGAAGCTAATGGTCTAGAAATTTGGTTAGCAACTCAAAATAAATATGAAGCATCTAACACTAATATAGGCACATGGACCGATGCACAAAAAGCAGAGCCATCTAACAATGCTAAAGCTATGAATGTTCTATTTTGCTCACTCGATAAAAATGAACTTTCACGAGTCATGTTGTGCACAACTGCTTATGGTATATGGCGTACATTAAAAATTACCCATGAAGACACAAATAAAGTCAAGCAAACAAAAATTTATATCCTATAAAATCAATTTTCATCCTTTAAAATAAAATCAAATGAATCTATTATTGACATGTATGCTAGATTTCAGACTATACAACACGATCTTATGGCACTAGGAGTTAAATTTACTGATTTTGATTTAGTCACTCGAATTTTAAACTCTTTGACAAACGAATGGGAAAGAAAAGTCTTAGCCATCGAAGAAGCTAACGGTCTTTCCTAACTCAAAGTCGAAGAGTTAATATGAAATCTGATGTCATATGAAGCAAATTTACAAGCAAGAAAAGAACAGAATCAAGAAAGGAAAACATCGCATTTCAAGAAAACAACGACAACTCTGACTTGGAAGAAGACGAGATTGTTTTCATCGCCATAAATTACAACAAATTCAAGAAGTTCAAAAAGATGATGAAATTTCAAAACAACAGCAGTACTAATTCCTCAAATCAAACATCAATAAAATGCTTTAGGTGTGAGCAATTTGGCCATATGAAGAAAGACTTTCCACTACTCAACAATGATAAAAAGAAAAAGAAATTTGAAAATTTCAAGAAAAAGAGAAGAGCATTTCAAGTAACTTGGGATGACTCCGACTCTTCTTCTTCATCCGATAGTGATAGTGACTCTAAACAAGCAAATGTCTGCTTTATGACTAACACATATGAGGTACGTCCTGAATTAACATATGATGAACTTCTTGAAATTAGTATGGAATTAGATGACAAATGTAGAGAATTAAAGAAATTAAAAAAAGAAAATATAGGAAAATTAAACAGGGCTGAATTAGAAATTGGAATGTTAAAAGGTAAGAAAACCATTTTGGAAGAAGAATTAGAAACTAGACAAGAAAAATTTAAGAATCTATATATTCAAAATGATTCATTATTGTGTGAAATAGGAAAAGTTAAATTAGAATATGATGATATTAGAAAAGAAAACGTTGTATTAAAGGATGATCTAGAAGCATCAAAATCCGAAATTTCTTATCTTAAAGATAAGTTAGATAAGATTATAAACAATGTTTCAAAATTCAATAAAGGAAAGCAGAATTTGGATAATTTGGTCAAACTTTCTAAACCTTCTGGAAATCGGAATGGATTAGGATTCAAGAAAACTTCAAAACATAGAAATTATAGCTCACTATATAAAAGGTTCAAGAAGCCAGATACTAAAGAAAAGGCTTCTAACTCTAAAATAATAAAAATATGGATTCCAAAATCTGGTAACAAACTAATTAGACAAAACACATAGATAATTATTTAAAAAGTATTATTCATAACAAAAATTACATTTCTAAAGGTTTCAAAACGTCATGGGTATGGCTACCTTCTCCTAACCCATAGGACCCTAAAAAAGGATATGGGTACCAATTAAAACTTTTTTATTTTACAGGTACCCAAAAACAAAAATAAGGAGAAATGGATACTCGATAGTGGATGTTCCAAACAAATGACAGGAAATGCACACATGCTATCAAATATCACTTACATGGACGGTGGCACGATCATTTTTGGGGATAATTCCAAAGGATATGTTATTGGAATTTGAAACATCATCAATATCAGTACATCTACTTCTCCAATTATTTCTATTGTTTTGTTAGTTAAAAATTTAGAACATAATTTACTTGGTATAAGCCAATTATGCGATAAGGAATTTAGAATCGATTTTGAAAAGGATAAATGCAATATCTTTGATCAAAATAAAATTTTAATTTTTGAAGGAACAAGAAATCAAAATATTTATATTCTAAATATGAATATTAATCACAATAATAATTTATGTTTAACCGCAAATCATGATGATCCATGGATATGGCATAAAAGATTTTGTCATATAAATTTCAAATATATAAACAAATTGGCTAAAAACAATTTGGTAAGAGGATTACTTGAAATAAATTTTGAAGTTAAAAATCTATGTGATGCATGTCAACTTGGAAATTAAAGAAAAGCTCGTTTAAATCTAAAATGGAAATCTCTACTAAACAACCTCTTGAATTACTTCATTTGGATTTCTTTGGTCCAACTCAAGTACGTTCAATAAATCAGAATAAATATGTTTTTGTAATTGTAGACGATTTTTCAAGATATACTTGGACACTATTTTTAAAACATAAAAGTGATACATTCGAAATGTTTAACATTTTTGCTAAACGAATTAAGGTTTTAATGGATTTAAAAACAAAAGGTATAAGAAGTGATTACGGTGGAGAATTTAAAAATGAATTATTTACTAATTTTTGTAATAAAAAAGGGATTACTCATAATTTTTCATTTCCACGAACACCACAGCGAACCGGGGTAGTCGAAAGAGAAAATCGCACCTTGCAAGAGTGTGCTGGAACTCTCCTAAATGGCAGTAACTTACCAAAGAATTTTTAGACCGAAGAAGTTGCTACTGCTTTTTACGTATTAAATCGAGTAACTCTTAGACCTATGACTAACAATACATGTTATGAAATGTTCTACAAAAAGAAACCAAAATGATCATATTTCGGATATTTGGATAAAAATGCTTTATTCTAAATACAAAAAATAATCTTGGTAAATTTGATTCAAAAGCCGATGAAGGAATTTTTATTGGATATTCTGATCAAAGTAAAGCTTACAGAATTTTTAACAAACGAACAAATGTTATAGAAGAAAGTCTTCATGTCTCGTTTGATGAAAAATTCAATAATATAAATAAAGATGACGAAGAAATGTTTGACTCTAATCAAAATAGAATCATTGAAAATAATAACAATAAAAATAATACGGTTGAAAATAATAATAATCATCAAAATAATATGATTGAAAATGATAATCAAAATAACAATGGGTTAGAATCATCACCCCGTATTTTAAAAGATCATCCAATTGATAACATAATTGGAAATCTAGATAATAGAGTTTCACTAGAAGGCAAATAAACCAAATGAGTAATGTAGCATTTATATCTAATTTTGAACCAAAAAATTATATGGAAGCATCAAATGATGATTTCTAGATTTTAGCTATGCAAGAAGAACTTAATCAATTTGAACGTAATAATGTATGGGAATTAGTACCAAGGCCAACCGATCAATCAGTAATTGGAACAAAATGGGTTTTTAAAAATAATGCCGACGAAAATGGGACGTAATAAAGCTAGATTAGTGGCATGGGGATATAATCAAGAAGAAGGGATTGAAGAGACTTTTTCTCCTGTTGCACGTCCTGAAGCCATAATAATATTACTTGCTTTTGCATGTCATCATAACTTTAAGCTTTTTCAAATGGATGTTAAAAGTGCTTTCTTAAACGGTTGTATAAAAGAAAATGTTTATGTAGAACAACCACCACAATTTGCTTATGAAAATATCCGGATCATGTTTTTAAACTTAAAAAGGCATTATATGGTTTAAAACAAGCACCTCGAGCTTGGTACGATTGATTAAAATCACATTTAATTAATTCCGGTTTTCAGATTGGTAAAATAGATACAACATTATTTATTAAAAGAGAATAGAAGGATATATTAATTGTTCAAATTTATGTTGATGACATTATTTTTGGATCTACTAACGAAAACTTATGTAATGAATTTTCTACAATAATGACAAACGAATTTGAAATATCTCACATGAGTGAATTAAATTTCCTTTTAGGATTACAAATAAAACAATTAAACAATGAAATTTTTATAAATCAAGAAAAATACTGTAAAGAACTATTAAAACATTTTGGAATGGATAATAGATCAAGTAAGCCCACACCAATGAGTACTACTAATCATCTAGACAAAGATGAACACGGAAAAGAGTTTGATCAAAAACTGTATCGAAGCATGATAGGATCCTTACTATACTTAACCGCCAGTAGGCTAGATATTATGATGAGTGTTTGCTTGTGCGCAAGATTTTAAGCACAACCTAAAGAATCACATCATCATGCAGTTAAACGAATTTTATTATATTTAACCAACACTAAAGATTATGGTTTATTTTATTCAAAAGGCAGTATGTTTGAACTCGTTTCTTACAGTGATGTGGATTTTGGAGGATGTAAATCTGATAGAAAAGGTACAAGTGGCACATGTCACTTTATTGGCAATCGTTAGTTTCTTGGTTTAGTAAAAAGCAAAATTGTGTTTCTCTTTCAACGTGTGAAGCCGAATATATTTCTACTACCTTAGCTTGCGCTCTAGTGATATACATGCAACCAACACTTAAAGACTTTGGAAAAATAATAAACAAATCTCCAATATACTGCGATAATACTGGTGCTATAAACTTATCAAAAAATTCAATTAATCATTCTCAGACAAAACATATAGATATTCGTCACCATTTTTTAAGAGATAATGTTGAAAAAGAAATAATAGCTCTAGAATTTGAAAATACCGAAAATTAAATAGCAGATATTTTTACAAAACCATTAAGTGAACAAACCTTTATTAAGTTAAGACGGGATCTAGGAATTTGTTCGTACAGTGATTTGATTCACTAAAGTTATAGTTCACTTAAGTCTATGATAGTCTATATTAAATTTCAACTAAAAATTAATTTTATTACTCTGAATTAATTACTACCACACAAATTGTTTTTAATAATAACCATTAAAAAAATAAGCATTTAAATAATAACCATTAAAATTATATGGTTTGAAGTAATTGTCTCAACCGCTTTTCTAAATATAACTATATTTTATATTATAAATTTGGTTGTGTGTTATTTTGAAATAAATAAACACAGATAAATTTTATAAAAGAAAATAAAAACGATGTCTTCCGATCATGACTACACCTACTCACCTATTGACTACAAATCTCCCCCTTCCAGCAACACTTACGTATCTCCAACAAAAACCACCCCTACTTCGTCTCCTTCTATGAACATCATCGCTTCACCGGCATACCATATTGGCTTCTCTTCGAAAGGAAAGAAAGCTAAACATTCAATCGATCTGAAATCATCATCTCCATCGGAAAAAGTCGATGAGATTCACACTATCAACAAGAGATGATAGGGGTTCAACGAAAAATGTATTATGAGCAACGCCATCAAGGATCACATTTAAACTTTCTCGAAAAATGTATTCTCACAATTTGTGGTCATTCACAAATGAAAGACTGCATACATCAAAAATCTCCACGATTATGAGAAACTCCTCCAAGAGCACACAACATCACTCCAAGAAACCTATGCAAACCTGCACCCTCAAACCAACCTTAGATTGACTCCCCGGCTCGTCCAAGTTGGTCTCCACTCAAACCGTTACTTGATGATACTAAAGTCAAACCGAATTCATGGGAAAATCAACAAAACAACGATTCTGATTACTCTGACAAAAATTAAGATTTTCTATCATATATTCATTTATTAATAAGTTGACATGTGTTCTGTTTAATGTAAACGGTATATTTTAATAAATTTTCTTCATTCTTGAAAATTTTCCAATATATCACATATATACATGTCACAGACGTCTGTGACTAGACCATTGACATCTGTCAGCACTTTCGGGAAAGATTTCCCTATAGTCACAGACATATGTTGGCACATGACAGACGTCTGTGAGAACGCTCTGATTAAACATATTTCAGCAACATACGTCTGATTATCCAACATAGACGTCTATCAATTCTTTCGGCCTAAAAAATACCGAGGCCACAGACGTCTGTGCCATATTGACAACCGTTGTCGCACTTCGGAACACAGCCTTATATAAAGACTTAGCCCTATTTCATTCTTTTCTTCATTTCAACTTCCAAATATAAAACCCTAATTCTCAATAAACTACCAAATCGTTTAATCAATGGCTCCCAAAAAGGTTTCTGTCTCCAAGAAACATAAACAAGGCCAATCATCTTCTTCTGCTCAAGCCCTGGTCACCCAAACTCATATTAATCAATGGCTTCAAAATCATCCAAAGGCAATAGATGATTTGAAACTCTTACCCAAAAGAAGATACACTGTGGACCTTTTTATCGCCTTGAAAATGTTATGGAGTATGAAATTCTTGCCATTACAACGTCTGCCGACTGCTGCAATTTAATTATCTACCATTCCAATAAGTTAACCATTGAGCCCCTTGCTATTTATCTCTTCTACTCAAATTTATGTAGTTTAGAGATTTAGAATCCTGAGAACGATGAGGGTTGGTTATGGTTTAGTGTATATGGAAAATTAATTAAGATAGATGTATACACTCTTAGTCGAATTTTGGGTTATTGCTACGAAGGGATTGATTTAACAAACATACCGGATCATAGTCTATTACCTAAGGATGAAATTACACATCTGATATGGGAGGATAATATTGCCACGATGGAAATCTATCTATCATCGACCTTGTGCAAGACTTTTAAATCGAATGATAATTAATACCATTATTCCTCGTTTAGGAGGTCATGAGCAAATTTATCCCAATGATCATAGAGCTTTATATGTCATATATTCTCAACGACGGGTTAATTGGGCAAAATTTATTCATGACCAAATTAAAGGATTTTGGTCGCAGCATCGGCGCTCCATTGTTTATGCTCCTTATATCATGCACATCCTGCAAGATCTTAACGTTCCTTCGTATATATCACAATACGAAGAAATTCCCACTAAAGATAGCGGTCTGCAATATTTGTCGCTAATGCATTTACCAAAAAGCCCTCCTCGTATTATCCCTCTTAGTCAATGGAATCAACGGCATCAACAAGAAGAAGAACACCATGACCCTTCTCCACCTAGCGCTCCTCGACAAAGCTACTCTCATACTTCCCGACAACCACCTTCATCCAGTCATCATGCCGAATATTTTTCAGACTACAAGAAGCTCATCTTAAACCAACGCTGGAGGAATCTCTTTCTGATTGGCCATCAAAAATCAAAGAATAATCACGGCAAATCAGAGAGTTTAAATAGAAAGATGACAGGATTTAGAACGTTCGTTTTCCATTAGAATGACAAAGACGGAGAAGACAGTGGATAAAGTGGTCTCCACTTTAGGGAAAGTAATGTGCAAGGTCTGTGGTCGCTCTTCCTCGCGATCATCATCCTCACCTTCCCCAACACCTCCACCTCGGCAACAAACACCTATCTATCATGCACAACCATCTCCCGTAGGTACATCGCATGCTGTGAAGTGCTCGAGGGAAGACTCCTATACACCCTGAGGAAGAGGAAGAAGACAGTGATGAGATGTATGTGTCCGATACTCCACATTTTCAACAACCATGCATGGCATATCAAGGTCTTTCTATCCAAGAGGATGAGGAGTACAACGATCAGGCACGGTGGCCAGGTTCATATGAGCAGGATCCATCTTCCTACTGGGAATATTATGAGAATTACGGTGGATTATCCTACTCGCACAATCAATATAATTAGACTTTATTGTATGTCATTTTAAACTCCTATGCTTATTTGGTCCTACAACTTCTGTCTTTTATTTTTGTATTGAACATTGCTATTTGATGGTTACATGCTTTGGTTATTTAATATTTGATGGTAATATTATATATCATTTTTCGTTCCCCTCCATTTTGGTAATGACAAAGGGGGAGAAAACCATGCATATACATAGGGGGAGAAGCATATACATAGCGGGGGGTAAATTTATCAAAATTTATTATTGATATCTGCTATTGATATCTATTTATATGAATGAATAGTTGATTTATGGTTTGTATAGTTGTCATCATCAAAAATGGGGAGACTGTTAGAACCTCCAACTTATTTTCAATTATAACAACTATACAATCATATACATAGATAGACTTTATAAAAATTGCAGGTATATACTACAAGCAGACACTGTGATCGAATATATTATCAAAGATGTTATTGAAGATATCAAAGACTCGAAGAGAGACAAATATTCATTGATCATACTAAGGTTATTCTATTGGTAAAGAGTCCTAGATACAATATTGTTAAGGTCACCTTGAGTATATACGCATACACAATTTTATATACATCATAAACAAGTAGAAAACTGCATTTTCATCTCACAAACGTCTGAGGTATACTCACAGATGGCTGTGACAAGTTTCGAGTTAAAAATTAAAATAGTCATAGACGTTTGTCATTATACCACAAACGTCTGTCAAGGCTA
Source organism: Allium fistulosum (assembly GCA_030737815.1). Taxonomy (NCBI): domain Eukaryota; kingdom Viridiplantae; phylum Streptophyta; class Magnoliopsida; order Asparagales; family Amaryllidaceae; genus Allium; species Allium fistulosum. The sequence continues at coordinate 1,329,273,531 of CM060902.1, read as the reverse complement.
AAACTGTCATATTTGAAAAGTTTCTTCTTTTGAATTCAATGGATATCATCTTCCACGAAGAGTTTCTACCATTAAAAATGAAAGGTTTTCTTCAGAGAGCAACAACTCTTCATCTGCACCTCTCTAACTCTATAAATAGCCTCTTCATTGAGAAGTAAACTAACTAACTTAACTTGATTCTATCTATTCTATATTCTCTTGAGTTCTAAAGCTTTCTCTTGCATATTCACTGTTTACAAACTCTCAATCCAGTATAACCTTATGGTTAAATCACTTCCTACTCAAGGCAATCATATCCATATACTCAAAGGAGATCATAGGAAGTTTTGTACTACAAGTCAAATACTGTGTTATTAGAACACAAGATTGTCAAAAACACTTTTGTTTTATAGTCTATTCCTTCGGGCAAAGTGAGGGTAGTTTGTTTAAAGGAAATACCGAAGGGGAGCTTCAGGGCTGGATGTAGGATGGGAGGTCCGAACCAGTATAAAAACTCTGGTTTGCACGCTTTTTATATTTTACTATTTATTATCTATCATTGCATTGGTTTATATACTTGCATATTATACACAAGTTAGATAGTATATGATCCACCAAACTTTCAAATATGGTTAGTGTTATACTACCTAAAGATTTTGGTTACCAAATTAATAATGGCTATCATAAAAGCATCGATCTAGCAAAATATGCTTTGAGAGCATAAAATTCAGACCTTGTAGAAGTGCATGGGATCCCTTATTTATGGCTGAAGACATCTTGCCTTGAAAGGGTTAGAATGGTGCCCTGAGTGCTATGTTTCTTTATGACCTTTGATTGAGAACTACAATCTGGATGAAGGACGACTTAGATTCTAGATGAAAAACAGTTTAGATGTGTACCAACTAGTGAGCCATACCATGGCATGCTTGTATCAAAAGGATAACATGGACCAAGGAGTGGTTGATGTATAGTGGCTTTTTTGCTAGGTAGGTAATGAAGTACAAAGAGTGATTGTTGTATGTTGGCGCCTAGTGTCGTTATGCTGCCTTTTTAAAGGAATAATCCTGGTTTGCCACCTCTATTTGTATGGGTGGCTAGAGACTTTTGTCAAAAGTCTACTGTATCATGACAAAAAGGAGCGCATAAAGGCTCTTTTTTGAGGAATCTGCGGTGACCAGAATGATAAACGTATGGGACCCGTGGGTAGTCAAGGGGTCTCTGGTAGGGGTGAGCAATATTCGGTTAGAACCGAATTAACCGACCAAACTAGTACATTTCAGTCGGTTTGGTTCGGTTTTGAAATTATATCGGTTTGAATTTGGTTTGCAAAATAATTTTATTCTGGTTATTGGTTTAACCAAATTAACAGAACTTTTATTATATTATCCAAATTCATGCCATTGTAATACTCTTGATGATTGGTTTAGTAATGAAAAAAATTTATCTATTGAAAATATGTTAAATTTTCTTATAAACTTAAAAAAGTACTCAAAATAGTTTCTCTAAATAGAAATTTATGTTTTCCTTTAATTAAATAAATCATTTCAATAATAACATATGGTAATTTCTCTTACTTACCATTTTAGTTCGGTTAAATCGGCTACCAACCAAATTAACTGAAAGTGATTCGGTTCGGTTCGGTTATGAAATTTTCCTATTTCAATTCAGTTTAATATTTTTTACCTCAAAACCGACCGAACTAACCAAACGCTCACCCCCTAGTCTCTGGATGTGATGTTGTCTTGTTGAGACTTAGTCGTTAAGTGGCAGGGCAAGAAGTGCTATTTTTGAGTCTTAAAGCTTTTCATTGATCCAGAGGACATAACAGGCAAGGTCCTAGATTTAAGAAAACGAGGCAATCAACTCTTTATGGTTTGGCATCTTTGAACCCAAACATGCCATTGGGTGGGAGATGATACTGGTTGACACATGTTATGCATGTATATGTTGCTGGGCTTTGACCTGATGGGTCCATTTATACTTTTGCAAGTAAAACAAGCAGCATTTTTCCTTTAAGTTCACTTTTATGGTCAGAGGAAGAATTATATCGTTCATAATTAATTCTAATGGCACTTGTCATACTTCAGTTGACTATAGCGATTCATTACTCGAGAAGGTTTCAAAGATATCATGCTTGATGTAATGGTGCACTTGATTAGGATTCAATGTCCTAGGTCGCTTCCCAGTTGTTTCATCCAACAGTTGAGATTGAAGACCTAAATCTATAAAAGGACAGGGATATCTGTTTCTTCTTTATTGAAATTTTGCATTTGAAACCTCCATTAAATGTTCATGAGTTTCTAGCACATAAAAGCTTATCTAGTCCCTTTTCCAACCTTAATCCACGGCGACAATAAATACTTCTTCCTCCTTTTCTCTCTCTTCCATCTTTCCATTGCTTTGTTGAGTTTTTTCATTCCAAGATTGAGTTTTTTCCTTTTCTATTTTTTACTTGCTTCTCCTTGACCCTTTAGGTCTAGAATAGTAGTTAATTAGAAGTCGGATGTATACCTACTGACGTTGATCAGCCTTAAGTTAAGGGTGTGCCCTAAGGGAAATTATGTAAACGGTTATATAATTTAACTCTTGTAAATAATCTCATTCAGAATAAAGAATGCCTTTGGTTTTATGTTCTTTCATATGTGTTGTTATACAGAGATATAAATAATGATAATACACCAAACGTATATAAGTAGAAAATTCATAGGAGAAAATATCTTATTAATTATAGTTGTGAATGAGTTAATAGCCATGCATATAGAATTGATATCTAAATACTTATTTTATTCAAGAAAAGAGTCACAAGTCCCTGTTTTTGATGTTGTTATACAAAAAGTCTCTGCAGAAATGAATATGTAAATTTGGTCCCTATTTTTCAAAATAAAAAAACGCAAAGTGTCTTGCACTTTTCTGACAGAAAATGCAAGATAACTTGCACATTTTTAATTTTGAAATATTTTTCGAAATTTTCAAAATTTTCGAAAATTTTGAAAAGCGCAAGTTAACTTGCACTTTCTATCAGAAAAGCGCAAGCTAATTTGCGCTTTCTAATTTTGAAATTTTTTTTGAAAATTTTAGATTTTTTTTTGAAAATTTTAAAATTTTTGAAAAGCGCAAGGTAACTTGCGTTTTCTATCAGGAAAGCGCAAGCAAGTTTGCGCTTTCTGATTTTGAAAATTTTGAAATTTTAAATAGCGCAAGCTAACTTGCGTTTTATGATTTAGAAAAGCAAGGACTTAATTTACATACTTATTTCTACAGGGACTTTTCTTGTAACACCATAAAAAACAGGGACCTTTCGTGCAAATGATATCTAAATATTTACTTATTAAATGTCCATCGACAAGATGTATTGAGAAACAGATATTGATTCATCGGTTGGGACTCTATTTCTTAAACCTCTTCATGGTGGATGTTGAATTACTCATGAATGTTGGGGGTATCATGGGGTTGCATACTTATGGGTGTTTGGAACAGCCATATAATGACTTAACAAGAGTCTTCTATAGGTTAATAAAACTAAGTCAAAATAGAAGGTCTCATTGCAATGATGTGCAATAATCTTCATACTTGAGGGTGCTACCGATTTTAAGTATCTAGACTATAATTTGATTATGGTCATGCACTTGGCATGGCGAACATGTTATTCCCATTATTGGGTACATGTTGAACTACTTGAAGTGAAACACTACTCAGTAGAGGTTTCGCCTCCATTGTTGTAGAAGGTTTGTATCATCATAATATGTAGTTAATTCGAAGTCAAAATCTCTGGCTGAGTAAATTGATTAATCGATAAATGTTATCAAATTGAACCAAGGACTTTAAGGTAGTCTATGCAATTAACTATCGATATTAATAGAGTTTTGAATTTAGACCAAATTCTAGATATCATAGTGATACAGTGATGATGGAAAAAATGTGCATAAAATATCATCACAAGGTGCAGCTTAATAAAGGTTAGATCTGGATTTCACCAAAATGATCTATGAGTGAGTGAACTATTGTTTGATGCTATAATTCGACAAATTCCGTACGGGCTTCAATATTTAAATTATTTAAATATTGATAGAGGACCAAGTTCACATCAGAGAGTCAATAACCGTGTAGGTAGTTAATTTTGAATTCACCAATCAAAAATTAATTTATAAATGTTATAAATTACTAATAAATTTAATATAAATATTGTGTTGAATTTTTATGGCATTTTAATTATTTAATTGAAGCTTAAAAATTAATCAAAAATATGTATAAATTTATATATGTAACACCATGTTTGAAAAAAATTAATTAAACAGAAATAAATAAATAATTATCAAAGCCCGAAAATGGAATTTTCACAACATCATAATTTAACTATGTGATTCTTTATGTTCATAGGGTTTTTCGACCATATTTCATATATAAATTTGACGATCGAGTTCAAACTAAAAGCTATTAACCTTTGAAGATTTCAGATCAGAAATAATTATATCTATAACTAAGGAACCAAATGTTATTAATTAACATTAATGAATGCTTAACATCTAAGAATGTTAAATGTTAAACTGACCAGATCAAATTGTTTCAAAAAAAATTTAAAGGAAAGGAAAGAACAATTAACAAAACAACATAACCGATCGACACCCAAGTTCAACTGGTCGAGCGATAGAGGTAGAGCGGTCGACTGGTAGTATGCCGGCGGCTATTATTAAACCTAGACTGAACGACCTGGATTTAAGAAAACTTAATCTAACAGCTGGAATTCATTCTAACCCCTATAAATACAGGCTTAGCCACTCACTTTTCTTCTGAAATCTTCTAAATCAATGGCAAAGCTCTACCATTTTCTTTTCTCTCAAATTTTAAAAATTGTACAAACTACACACACACACACACACACACACACACATATATATATATATATATATAAGTGGAGAATATCAGATAATAATAGAGAAGAAGAACATGGTCGAATGGAATCGCCAAAGCCAAGGTATTTTGTAATCTTAAAATCCAAATCTATATTAAATTCAAATATCTTCTAGGATCTAAAATTCTAATAAATACATATATGCTTTCGATACATATTTTGGTAGAAAGAAAGCGAATCAATCAAGAATAGTAGATTCAAATATGGAGACTTGAAAGCTTAACGGTGAGTGAGAAATTATATATTTTTATATAATATTGGATTTACATCTTTATAAATCTGTTCCTTGTATGCCTAAATGTAAATTTTGGTGTTGTAGGCTTAAATATACATATGTAATGAATTTGAGAACCTTTCCTACATATTTTATGAATTGTTAACTTTGGTTAAATGATGTATATACCTGAATCTTGGAAGTAAGGGTGAAATTAGTCCTTAAGTGGTATGAATAATCCATTGAAGATACTTTATGTAAATTCTAGATTTTTTAAATAAATGCTATATGTTATTAAACATGAACTGAAAGTTGTTACAAATTAGATCGAGATTTGAGTAATATTTTAATTCATTGGAAAGAAGTATGTTGCAATGTAAATTCTGTAAATTACCCAACTTTATAATTATGTATGAAGGTGTATTGTTTGAAATAACAAGGACTATGACTAAAAGAAAGAAACGTACAAAATAGGGATGTATTTTGTACCATATATTTCAATAATAATAGAAAGAGAATTCGTTCTAGTTCCAAATTAACACAAATACTCTTTTAGGTAATTTATAGAAAACTATAGTGCTAATGTTACCTTTGTGGTAGACATAGTTCTAATGTATTAAAATATAGAAATCCCTATAGGTTAAACCAAGATACGATAAATAGAGATAATAACAATAATTCCTTTGTCAATTTCATATACATGTTTAACAGTAAGTTAGCATATAAACAATAAACGATGAAAGTAGTAATAAGAAAATGGAAAAAGAAAATAGAAAAGTTATAATAATCAAAGAAGTATAGCTATTAGATAGAAGGAAAAATAGAGCATATCTAATTATACTGATTGGAAATCGAGCGATAATAAGTACTTAATCGATTAAATTGGAAACAAGATGTAAATGACTTTTAATAGTATTAAAGAAGTATGAAGTAAATTATGTAGAAGTGTTTGTATACTAATAATTGAACTTAAGAGGCACGGTAATTATACAATAAAACTATATAACCTTAAGTATATGTTTATGACGGGTGTGAATTATTAGATAATAAATAATTTAAATTAACTATGAATGACATAGTCATTAGTAAGGGTTGGAATGCAAGGTAAGTAATGTTGCACATTAGAATTCTACCCTCCAAAAGGGGTTACCAGCACTTGTGTATACATTGTACTGATGTGGGACATTTCTAACTGTAAGATCTATGGGAATATACATTGCGTATAGGTAAAGGGAATATACCAAAGTGAGGTTTTCCTTGGTTTAAAGTCTTAAACAACCAAGCATGGTCTACTTCAATCCTTATAAGGGTTATAAATAACCAAGTAAGCATTTCCTTGATTGTATTTGACGATCTAAATAGGACCGTGAGCGTAGGCTCGGTGCTATGTCAACAAGGTTCATACCATATATATGAGGAGTAGGGTCGTATATATAAGTCGAGATAGTCATCAGTCCTGGAACGATCATTGAAAAGGTTCGGGTTTTCGCCTAGATAGACTACACCTCCTACCAGTGTAGGTTCCGTACGGAACATGCACCGCCTTAAAGTTGTTAGTTAGTTTGTTTATTATAAGGCAATGCTAGATAACCCCTAGATGAGTCTTTAAGATAAATTAGAATATGACTAAATAATTGTGATGCCGTTATTAAGAAAAAACGGGAGGTTACTTTGTGTACGCCGATGATTCAGCCTAGGCGTTGACAGTGGATGCCCGACATAGTGTAGAATTATGGATACTAACGGAGAATGTAACTTGATCCATGTGCGGACTATGGTACTTATATATATAGACACACACACACACTTACGTATACCTCGAGTGGGTTGGGCGTATCGTACACAAGCATGAAGTCGAAATGACTAAACTTACATAATAAACATAACAATGGAAAACAAGTAGCATAAACTAGCGTTATGGATAAACTATGTAATTTACCAGTCAATAGAACGTTGCTCTGACCCTCACCTTATTACAACCTACATGATAGATTTAGAAGGACATGTACTAGTACAAGGAACGATGGAAGGGCATATTTTCTTATGCATGCAGGGCACCGATAAGGGTACTAGATACCAGAATTATCAGCCTTGGTCGGTGTATGTATATCATTTATTATGTTTATCTATTTAGTTATGAGTTCTTATTGGTAGTCTTTGATATGCTATTGTTTATTACAAGATACCAACACCAACAATTAGCACTCTAATGAATTTGGGTTTTTGATTTAATAAAAATTTGGATCCATAAAGGTATGGGTTGTTACAATATACTATTTTATTAAGGAATGGGCTTAAATAAATTAATTAGACAATTAATTTAATTTTTTAATTAATTAAGCCCAAAGTTTGGACGCCCATATCTAAGAGGGCAGGTGTAACAACCTATCATCGAGAAGTAACAAATTAATAATTTAAAAATAAATATTAAATTAATTAAAAGAGTTTTGAATTAATAAATATAAAATTATGGGAATATGGAAATTTAATGAAGAGTATGTGTCAAAATAATAAGAATTAAATATGAAAGGAGTATTGATTTACTAATTTATTTGGTCATTTTTAAATAAGAAATAAAATTAATTATTTGGAATGAAATGTTAAATTAAATTTTTATAAGTTTTAAACTTATTTTGATGATAGGTAGTATTTTATTAAAGAAGTTTGAATTTAATTAATAATTGAATTTAAATAAAATGATTAATTAAACAAACAAAATAATAGAAAAATAATTTTTATAAAATACTTAATCATATGATTTTGTTAGTAAGAAATCTAATGTAGAAATATGGATGTGATTAGTGGCCTTAAGATGTAAGTTTAATATGGATGTGTTTATATATTTATTTAAATGTTAATACATACATACATATATACATTTATACATATATACATTTATATATACATACATACACACATATATATATACACACAGATATATATATATATATTAGTGAATACAGTATTTTGTAAAAAGGAAATATTGTCTATGCTTTCGAGATACATACATAGATACATATATTTATGTATATCTATATTATTATTTTTATGTGTGTTGACAATTCTATGTTGCGAGGAACTTGAATAAACGAATTAGTAATACCATCTGGTATGCTACTTTTGGTAATACTTTTCCAATTATTCATTGGACTTATTGCATAGAACTATGTAGTATGGATTGAGCGTATTTTATGAGCATTAAATAAACATTTGAATAACGCATGGTGGTATGGGACTCCATAGTGCTATTTTTTGGTTATTCATTGTCAGTAAATGTTACTCAAATGGGGATTTATTATATATGACAGGGCTCGCTGCAGTGAGTCACATGTATAGCCGTGTGTCGGCAATCATACAAAGCCGTGTGTCGAGCAATATATAAAGCCATGTGTCAATATATATGTAGAGCTATGTGTCAGCTATTAAGTATAGATACTATATGTCTATCTATCTTTGTCCAGCTCCCTTTCTGATTCAGGAGTGAGCCAAATTAGATCAATATCCACCTTGACGGCCTAATTGCGGGGTCGCGCCCCTAATCCATGACACCTTATACACACACACAGAAATATATATATATATATATATATATATATATATATATATATATATAGCTATGTGCTATCATTGTGTGCATTCGCCCCTGTGTCACCTAGGCAATCGGTCTGTTACCATAGGGGCATGTGTTGGGTCATGCTCGAGTTGTGTCCTCGTGTAAACGAGCACATAGGTGGATCTTCACATGATACCGTGGGGAGGTAACCAAAGACTATAGAAGCCACATCAGGATACACATGTGGCTCCTAGAGCAAGTAAACGTGCTATCATTCTCCCGTTTGGTTCTAATGTGTGTGGTAGATAGACATATACTATTTATATTCCTATGATACTGAGCATGAATATGCTAAAGATTTTGAGTCTAAAGAGTAGTCAGTACCCATATTATCCATACTTGTCCTTTGGGATGATATCTTCTATAGTATGAAAGCATGGATCGACATTATGAATATGTGTAGTAATGGTGTTATTTATATATCACTTTAGAATATATTATAGTCATTATATCAAAGTTAATTTGGATTCAGACATAGTCTGACCAGTGTGTTATTATACTCGGGTTAGTCTGAGATGTTGTAGGAACAGGTACCATGTAGATAACTTGTCTCGCTTAGGCATTTTAGGAAGCTAGTAGTAGTCATAGGATGATAAATTCCCTATACATTTTTGTAGCCTCATTGATCTATATAGTAGTTGTATCCGATGATGCATTTTATATTGGGCTAGAGGCTATCATTTTGTAGCCTTCGAGATTATGTATTGTGTTGTATATTCAATTTTATTTACCGTGTCCTGACTCTGTATACTCTGATTCATTATACGTGATTGTTTATTATTCTGCCTTGGAGGCATACGTGTTTACTGCTTTGTACCAAGACGTTGTACATTATGGTGAGTAGTATATGATATACGATATGTTAGTCTAAGGGAATATTCACAAGTGTACCCCATAATGCCTCATTCTTCATACTATCCAATAGTAATACTCAGTAATACTCTTCAGTAGTATATGTATATGTGGGAGTGTTTCAATTTGGTATCAGAGTAGGTTAGAACAATACATTTCACAAAGAGACACGAGTCATTGTCCTAGATGGACTTAAGATTACCTATTCCTTAGGTGTTGGGTAGATTACTTATATATAACTTTGGCATATATGATGATTATAGGGTGTAGTCATTTGGGAGCATATTTTTTTATTTATATGATATATATATATATATATATATATATATTAAAGTCATATTTTGATTATATTTTAATCTGAATCTCACCTCCATGTAGTAATGAGAATGACCGGTCCTAGCACTGGTCGTGCAGACCCGGGTCAGTATAGTGGATCTGGAGGAGTTTACATGGCCACTGAGTAGTTAATGGAGCTTGCGAGGAGCATTCAACAGTCCAGTGCTTCCATAGCTCCCAATCCTTCAACTCCTAGATTTTATTTTTCTAGGCTATGTGGCAACTATGCCAGCCTTAGAGGAAATACCTTTAAGGGTATAGAGGTAGTGATAGGAGTACATGCATGGCTTAATACATGTGAGTGCATCTTCAAATGTATGGGCATTAATAATCAGTAGAAAGTTCAGATTGCTTCAAACCAGCTTCAAGAAAGAGCACTGGATTGGTATGAGCTATTGGCTACTGAGATCGATGAGGAATAATTAACTTTGGACGAATTCAAGGGTCGCTTTAAGTAGAAATTTCTTCCAGAAGCTGAGAAGACGGCTATGTCCAGGAAGTTCATAGATCTCAAACAAGGACGTATGGTTGTAGCAGAGTATGTTACCATTTTCAAGACATTGTCCAAGTATGGAATGGAAACTTATCAACACATCGTTGAAGAAAAATCAAAAATTTATGTATGGACCGAATAAATCTTTAAGGAAGCCTCTATTACCTCCATTGGTGGATACTGTTGAGAAGCTTGTGAACACAGTACTGAGACTGGAGGAAGAAGAGAAAGAAAGAAGTGAGGATGAACCAAAGAGCAAAGAAGTTATTGGACATAAGCGAAGGTTCCCTTTAAGGAGGCAGAAGAATGGATTTTAGGGCAAGAGGCATTTGAAAGTCAGCATGCCTGAGTACAAGGTCCGAGGAAGAGATGCAATCAAGTGCTTCAACTATAGTGAGAAAGGTCATTGTTCAAGAGATGTACCAAGCCGCGCGCACTTCCATTTTATAAGAAGTGGATGATCTGTGATAAGGAGGGACATCTTAGCTACACTTGTCCAATTGTTGATAGGAAGAGTGGAAAGTTGAATGTTGTGGAGGTGACCGATAGCACTTCTCATGTAAATGGGAAAGATCCTACTTTCTTGGAAGGTATGATCTTATTCAAAGGAATTCCTATTAGAGTTCTTTTTGACATGGAACATCTCCTTCTTCCATATCAAAGGAACTAGTTAATAAATTTATTTGGAGGTGATATGCTTAGCTACATCTCTAAGGATTGTCAATCGTATCAGAGGATACACAACCCTTGTGTTGATGTGTAAGGATGTTGCATTAGTATTATGTGACTTGTCATTCTACCATGATTTGCATGTTTTTGACTACTTGGGACTTGGAATTATGGATTGGCTCAAATGTTATGAGGACATCTCTATTTTCCTAAGAGAGTCATTACATTAAGCCATATAGATTCCACTAATCAATTCAGTTTGATGCTTAAGGAAATTGATCAATGTTTAAATGGATCATTATTTTCTCTTAAGGTGAGAGATGAAGAAGACATTACTAGGATCCCTGTAGTTAGAGAATACCCAATGTATTCGAGTCGATTATGGAACTTCCTCCTAAGCGGCAATTGAGTTCCAAATCGATCTTATTCCTGGAGCTCAACCTGTGAGCCGACCTTCGACTAGAATGTCCATAAAGGAAAATGTGAAACATAAGAAGCAATTACCAAAATTTGAATCTAAGCATTTCATTAGGTTAAGTAGTACAACCTATGGTATCATAGCAGTATTTGTGAAGAAGTCGGAAGGATCCCTCAAGTTGTGCATCGAGTATAGGAAGTTGAATGAGTTGACTATTAAGAATAAGTATCCCCTTCCTAGGATCAATTACATCTTCAGTTAACTAAGTGGAGATTGGATCTTTTCATAACTGGACCTAGCTACGGGATTCCATCAGCTCATAATTGCTGAAGATAGTATTCCATTAATTGCATTCAGTACCATATATGGATCATATAAATGGCCGGTGATACCATTTGGTTTGACAAACGCTTCATCTTACTTTGTGGATTCGATGAACAATCTTCAGAGACTATTTGGATAAGTTCGTCTTAGTCTTCCTTGATGATATTCCTATGTACTCAAAATCTGAAGGCATGAGAAGAACCTCAAAACCATGTTGAGACTTTGAGGTAGAATAAGTTGAAGGCCAAACGTTCTAAGTGTCACTTTTGGCAGAGGCAGGTTAAGTTCATAGGTCACTTCATTTCAGAAGAGGGTATTTCTATAGACTAAGCTATGGTAGAAGTTATTCAGAACTGGAAGCAGCCTAAGACGATTTTGGAGGTTCGTTGTTTCTTAGGGTTAGCTAGATATTACTGATGATTTATTAAGGATTTTTCCAAAATTGTACAACCTCTTTCTAACCTCACTAGGAAAGGAGTTAAGTTACAATAGATAGCTAAGTGTGAGGAACAATATTAGAAGCTAAAGGAGTTGCTCACAAATGCACCTATGCTGATAGTACTTAAAGGTAACCAGAAGCTGGAAGTTTGTACAGATGCATATGGTTTTGGATTGGGGCTAATGTTAATGCATAAGGGAAAAGTGGTGGCGTATGCATCAAGGCAACTAAGGCACAATTAGATTAGATATGTCACTCATGACTTGGAACTAGCAGTTATATTCTTTGCATTGAAAATGCGATTTGTGTTATACATAGATCATAAGTCACAGAAGTATCTATTTACCTAAAAGGATCTCAATAAGGGACAACGGCGATGGTTAGAACTCCTAGTAGTATATGACTTTGAGATCCAATACAAACCTGGGAATGTCAATCGAATTGCGAATGCTTTGAGCTGGAAGACCAAGCATTTGAGATCCTCTATGATGATTTTATAATGGAAGAACCTCGAGACACTATCTATGTGCGAGATTTGAGATAGAGATTTTGTGACAAGTTCAGGAGCAATGCTAGCTAGCCTCGTAGCTAGACAATCTCTAATAGATTGGATTGTAGAAATTCAGAAGAAAGATCTAACTACTTTAGTTCTTATTCAGAGATAGGAATTTGGAGATGAAGACAAAAATATGGTTAACTATTCTCTTGCTTCTTATGGATGCTTCCGCAGAAAGAATAAGTTAGTAAAACCATATGGTGATGATCTCTATAAAGAAATAATGAAAGGCTATCATCGATCACGATACACCATTCGCCCAGGTGGTAGTAAGATGTATATGGACATGAAACGTCTCTACTAGTGGGAAGGAAACATGATATTGACAAGTTCGTAAAGGAGTGTGTGACATGCCAGCTAGTAAAGGCTGAACACCAAAAGCCCAATTGTTTTCTCCAACCATTGGAAATCCCTCAATGGAAATGGGATTAGGTATAAGTGTAATTGTATGTTAAAAATTCACTTGCATAAATCTCATCAGAATAGTTTTAATTTTGTATTGTTACAGGTGTCGATGGACTTTATAGATGGATTACCACAGTCAAGAAGTGGCCATGACAACATATGGGTAGTGGTAGATCGGTTGACTAAGTCATCACATTTCATTTCAGTAAATTCAAACTGAACCACACTATACCTGGATAAGCTATATATAAAGGAAGTGATTAGATTTAATGGAGTCCTCAGTTATATAGTGTGCGATAGTGATATCTTGTTTACTAGTAGATTCTACAGGAGTCTTCAGGTAACTTTGGGAATAAAGATAAATTTTAGCACAACTTATCATTCACAGACCAATGGTCAAACAGAGGGGGTGAATCAAATTATTGAAGATTTGCTTCGTATTTGTGTGCTTTATTTTGGTGGAAGTTAGGAAGATTACCTTCATTTAGTCTAGTTTGCTTATTGTTAATTAGAAAAATGGATCAACACCCTGGATTGAGTGTGAAAGCACCAGCCCTATTTATCATGCAAATAAAATAGAGACAAAGAATAATAACTTGTAGATAAAGTAAAAAGATAAGAGATTTTTATAGTGGTTCGGCTTTTAGCGAAGCCTACGTCCACTATATAACTTTTGTTATTGACTAACTGCAATTACAAGTTGAATCTGGTTACAATTTGATTGGATCTTGTAAGTTAGATCAAGTCACACGAGTTAGAGTTCACTGGAGAATCATAGTGAACCCTTTAGATGACTGTTGCGTAGGAAGAGAAGAGTGAAGAATAGTTTCTGCAGGGTTTCAGCAGCTAGTCCAGAAGATCCCCTTTATGTTGTAGATGGATCAGTATTTATAGGGATTGGAGAGCTATTGGGCCAGGACGCCTTGCCAGAAGCTTGCATTTGAAGGTACGAAGGTGCTCAAGAAATTTGGTAGTGAGCCGAGCTAAAATGATGGATCACTAGCGATCCATGGAGTTAGAGTGTTTTTGGCTCCTTTCAATTGGATAATGTTTCCTGCCCTGTGTAGATGCTCTCCATGTAATTTCATGACTAGATGCTTTTGTTTTGATGATGATTCATGCACAGGTTGTATTGAACTATTACTAGAATCAGATGAATGCCCACTTCTCGAACTAGCTCGCTTGGAATATCATGAAACTTGGAAGACATCCCTAGAAAACATATAAGATCATGATGTAAGAGGATATGAGGATCCACGAGCAGCCCTTATGGATCGCTAGTGATCCATCATCTTGGCTGATTTTTGGTTTCTTTCTCGTGAGTCTTTCTTAATTCCTTCTTTTAGTCCTTTTGGTTGATTCTTAAGCTGTCTTGACTTGATGTAGATGTTCTAACCTCCTTTGAATTCCGTTGGGTCAAAAGCTCGGATAATATTTGCCCTTTGGATTATTCTTTTGTTGGAAATAAGGCATGCTCAAGAAGTTACTGCTTTTGAGTTCCCGTTAGGTGAGGTTCAAATGATCGTGTTGAGGCCATCATGCGAAGTTGGCTTTGGTTATTAAGCCGTCTATTGAATTATGATGGGAATCATCATAGCTCATAACAATAAACAACTTCAATCCCATAACTTTCAAGATGCTTACAAAAGATACTTAGATCATGCTTGCTGAGTTTGGAAAAGTTTTGTTGCAATTCTATGGGTCGTTGGCGATCCAAGGACTTAGCGATTTTTTTTCTATGCAATGTCTTATTTAGTTCATTTGAGCCGACCTTCTTCCATCCCATATTTTTGTTTGCGAGCCGATCTTTTTGCCTTGCGACCCGATCCAACATCTACAAACACTAAATTTTTCTCCACCATTGTCGTCGTTGATCTCCACCACCAAAGCTTCTTGCCTCCGATACCACCTTACGTTGCCATCTCTTCGAGCTAATTTCCACCACCTGAAACACCTCTTGCCTGAATCGCGACTGACCTTGTCCTCTTGGACCGCTGTCGATGTAGAGTTTGATCATATTTGCCTTTCAATTTTTGACTTGAGGTGGGTGATGTGGATTTTGGCGTTTGTTTTAGCGGTTTGGTGATGAAGTTGTATTGATGATGGATGTAGTGGAGAATACGAGTTGATTGCGATTTTCTCAAAGAAGATAGTAAATTGAGTCTTGAGTTCTTCGTAGAACGAAATCCAGGCTTTGCCCTGGTGCTTAACATGTTTTGCAATCTTCGTCCACAGAATCAGAAATAACTTGCACCGAGTTACTTTGTTAATCCGGCACGACGTCTTGCGGATTGGTTTTCGTTTTTCTAGGAGGTGATAATAGCTTAGGGTAGCGTCTCGTGTGTAGCTTTTGCTGTTATCTTCTTCTGGAGAGCTGAAACCGACTTATGCTGAGAATCCTCTACTTCATTCAAACCTATCAATCTATAGTTGCTCACTTCGGATTGGTCTCGTTATTGCACACTCGGTGTACCTCGAATGGGAAGAGCTTCCCGCATCGCTTCAAATAGTGGATCCGTTATCGACCGTTAATCGATAACTAGTAAGTGTAGGAGAAATAATTTTAATAAACGATACGAGAAGCTCTTTTCTTTCTTCACCGCGAATGAACTATCTACACAGGATAGAGCGTTTGTAGTGTTCAGGACACCGAGCCCATCTCACATAGATAACACACTGGACTTGTAACGACCCTGAATTTCCGACCCAATTTAAAAAAATTTAATCCATTATTTTATTATATAGTGTGAAATTTATATACGATCTCGATTAACTCCCAAACTTTGTTTATAAAATGCGCCTAGTTAGTTATAGATATGGGTAAAGTTTCGCCGTAAAACATCGTAGTAAATTTCGTTCGCGTTTTATCGTATATCAGTTCATTTAAAGTGTGAAATCTTTTATCTTCCGAACCTGAATATTTTTACATAGAAAAATTCTAAACCATCTTCTGGTAGAGACATCATCTTTCGTTTTTCAAAATTCGGACTTCTTTAGCTCCGTCGATCTTATTTTTCTGCGTTTTTCCTGCATCTTCCCGCTAGTATAAAATTCAAATTTTTATAATTCAATCGTACCACAATTATCTGTGTACCGTTGGAAGTGCCTCGTCGCGCTGATCAAAACGGTATATTTATTCATGCGAATCGGAGTCCGACGGAAATCGTCACGTTAATTTAACTATTTCGAAAGGACCGGTTAAACCATATTTAGCCCAAATTTGCATCCCGTATCCATTTAAATTTGAAAATAAGATGTAGCTGGGTGCATTTATTTGAGTAGTTGGCTGATAACAGTTGTAGCTTGGGAAAATGGGTTGGCGTTTGGAAATCCAAAGTGGCAATTAAATGCAACCAGTTTGAAATTTAAAAAGAAACAAACGTAACTATTCATTCCATTTGCAGGTAAATATCACTGTCCCTTTCCTCTTTTCTCTCACTCCTTTTTTCTATTTTGTTCCTTTTATTTTCGTTCACTATACAAAAGAATGAAAGCGAGCAACAACCCAGCTCCGCATGTACACACGCGCCACCCGAAACGCACGCTCCACCTCCCCAGCCCACTTTCCTCCAATCCCTTCCAGCCACGCCTTCCACCACCCTCGGCCACAAGCGCCTCCGGCCTCCATCTCCTCCACCTGACACGTCCACGCAATCCAACACAACTCCGCCTCCTCCCGCACCACCTCTCTGACCGGACCCTCGCCTGCGCCCGCTCCAGCGTGCACCGCATCCCTCCGACCGCCTACTTCGTCCAGTTCCCCCGAGCCACCGCCTAGCTCATCCTCGCCCTCCCCCTTCCCACTGGCCGAACAACCCACAGCTTCAACAGCCGCCAACCCCACGGCTCGATCACTGTCCGGTCCCACTTCCTCAATGCCGACACTGTCCACCACTCGCCGCCTCTCCCCACACACGCGCCGACCAAGCCCCGACCACTGCAGCGCCATTCACCGCCCCACTTGAATCCCTCCACTAAGCGCTCCATCCGCGCCACTACCCAGTCCCTAACCTCGCCCGCGTGCATGCCTATGTGTGCGTGCTATGTGTACAAATGTGTGTGTGCGTGTATGGAGGTAGTGCTGTGTGCATCAAGGGTAAGGAAAGTTGGGTTCTGTTCTAAAAAAAAGAATGGAAGGGTGAATATAAGTTTAGACAGTGAGAAGTTGGGTTCTGTTCTAATAAAAAGAATTGAAGTGAACAGTCTTGCTTTTAGTAGTAGAAGTGTTACTGCGCTTTGTTTGCAAGAGTGAATTTGTGCACAGTATAAATCTTGTTGCCGAACTTTTTCCCTGTTGTGTGCAGCAGCAACCGGTTGAAGTCCCATTTGCAGCAACATTAAAATTTTCAGCTTTCTTCTCTCTTCGTCGTGGTAAGCACATATATGATTTTATAAATTATATATGAACGTTCATTGAATTAATATCGTCTTTCTTTTGTCGATATTTGCAGTGTCCGTTGTCCGTACTGTACCGACTCTATTCGTGCTTCTTTTCGCTTCGCCGTCAATTTCTTTAGCCACGAAAGGTGAATTAATTCTCACGACTTATATTCTTATAAAAGTTGGTTGATGAATGATTGTTATGTGATATTGAAATTGGATGTTAATCATTATTATTTTAGTGATAAATAATATGTAATTGAATTTGATATAGGATAGTTAACAATTTAAAATGGATTATTTATGTTGAATATTGATTAGTAAAACTTGACCCCTTCATATGTTGAATATTGATTAGTTAAATTTGACCCCTTTAACGTCAAATAAATCGACACGTAGAAGTAGTGTTAGTTACACATTGAACCATTGAATGTATGATTGACGTAGTAAAATTTGAATAATGGTCATCAAGTGAAAAACCATAATGTAATAATCTTTAATCTACATAAAATGATAGTGTAGATTCTAGGAATAATTATATTAATTTGCATTAATAACAAATATAAATCAATACGATTATTTCAGGATTATTTAAATAAATTGTTGAATTGTTATGTATGGTTGCTATTGCTTGTTTATTTACTTTGACACCATCCCAGTTATCACACTGCAAGTTCCCTTTGCTATGCTTTGATTTTTGAATTGAAATGGAATCGGGTTGAAATGATAAATACCCAAATAAACTTGACTTTGGATAGAAATTTAATAAAACCGATTGGTAAAAAATTTGATTTGAAATAAAATAAGGATTTTATTTGAATGAAAATAAAGTTTGGAAATAAAACTGAAATTTAAATTTTGATGAAAGAACGTTGTGTAAAATTTATTAATTAATAATTAAATTTGGAATCATTAATAATTAAATTTGGAATTGCTAATAATTAAGTTTTGAAATTATTAATAATTAAGTTTTGAAATTACTTGATAATTGAATAAGATTGAATTATTTGATAAATTAAACTAAATTGAATTCTTTAATAAGTGAAATTAAACTTCTTAAATAAGTGGAATTAAGTTCCTTTATTAATTGAGTTTTTTGTGTAAATTTGTAATTAAGAAAATGAATAAGTGGAATTAAATTTCTTTAACAAGAAATAAAAATGTGTTTTATTGAAACAAATGTAAGACTTGTAACCTAAAAATTTGATTTGTCAAATTTAACTTAATTGAATTTGTAGGCTTCGATATAATAAGTTGAACGTAAGTAATTGATTTAATGAATTAGGGGTGAAATGGAAATTAATTTAGAAGATAAATTAACTTAACGAGCATTGAACGTAAATGATAAACGAGTTAAATTTATTTTAAATAATTATGGAATGAAACTTGTATTCGAATTCATATGAATATTTTGAATTTTTTTAAAACAAATTTTGAAATTGAATTATAGAGTTTTGAAATGGATTTTGAAGTTATGGAACGTAAAATTTTGGAAATTGTTTGGAAGGGCAAATGAAATGTTGATTTCCAAATTCTTATTGAAATTAAATTTGATTTGGTTTTGAAATTTATTAAACGACCAATCGGTGAAATAATTACGAAAGTTATTAAGGAGACCGGAATCGGTTAAGGACATACTCTCTGTCTAAACCGAAAACCACTTTAATAACTATACGCGAAGAGTGATCCAGAATGAAGAGGTTGGAATGACGAACGTTGATGACTGAAGAAAGAGAACGATAATGGATGACCTTGACACTTGTGTCAAATTGTAAATGACTAAAACAGGAGCCGTGCCGGGCCAAATGAGGTTAGCTACCACGAGCGGACACACTTCTTCGTAAACTACTCATTACTTGTTTTGATTGGTGCGCACCCTTGATTTGGGAGTGTTGTTTCGCGGTGTTGCGATCGTTGCGACGATGCGTTCTCACCAGTCCGGATCAGGCAAACGGTAGTTTCACTACCTTGGGTATAGCCTCATGTGCCTTGTCATACTTATATCCCTACACGCGACCACTACGAATTTGTTTCGTATTATACCTATGGAGTACTCCCTGATATCCCACTAGTTTACGGTGGAGTTTACAATGCTGTATATACTATGATGCTTATATAAAATGTGTTAAGGGGAATAATGGTGACGCCTTAACACTATCTGGATATTTTACTTTACTGTTAGACATTATCTATTTATCGTACAATATTATGTATAAATAATTTAACGGATCCTGAAAGATGTTTATTCCATTCATCTTTGAGTTATTGTTATTTCCAATTCTGAATCATATTATCTGTATAAGAATATATGTCCTGATTCGAGTGTTTGTTTGTGCTTATGCTCGGATCAGACTGAGGATTGCTGTTGCCGTTCTATTTGGAGCTGAAGACCGAAGACTATCATCATATTTATCTTATCAGTATTGTTCTTTCTACTTGGACACTATTGGTCATCTATGTTGTTCTATTTCATTTTTATTTGAGACATTGTTGTATTTATGGGTAGCTTCATGAACTACTCTTATGACTATGTTGTAATTCCGCTGCACTATTCTGTTATGTTGTATTTCATGTGATTCTGTGATGATTCTCATTTATATACATATACTCCATTAATGATTCGTGTTTTGTACTATTTAAGTTGACATGTGTGGATTATTGTCAATTAAATGGTCCAAATATACGGGTTGTTACAGTTGGTATCAGAGCTTTGGTTCCCGAAAACCTTAGCCTATGGAGTTTTAAGCTCATTAGAGATAGGGTAACCAAACCCTAGAATGAGGAGAATCATTGTAGAATCCATATCCTTTGATTCCATCCTTCTCATTGAATTCGTTTGATTTGAATTTCCTTAAGTTCTATAAAATTTCTATCTTTGATTCTAAATCACTTTTGGTATTCCAGGATGAGTACCAAAAGGAACGCTAGAGGTGGGGGTAGAGGAAATGCTCCCGAACCACGTGCCCCAGCTCATGCAGTCAAGTTCTCTACTCTTAGCAAAGAATACACCCAGCTTGGCGGCATCAAATTCTCTGGTTCTGAGAGCATCATTGGAGCGCAACAGTGGCTGAAGAGCCTGGAAAGGATCTTCACTGGTCTTGAGATTACTGACGCGCAGAAGCGTCAATTGGCCGCTTGGCAGCTTCAGGATGCGGCACAGGATTGGTGGGAGTCAGTCACCTCCCGTACTGACGAGGAAACTATCACCTGGGCTCAGTTTAGGTAGAAATCTATCTGAATTACATCCCAATTTATTCCTTTTATCTCGTCAAAATTTTGACCCATCTTGTATCGCTTGTAAATAGGGATTCCTTTATGGCTCAATGGATGCCAGCTGCCGGAAAGGCTCAGCTTTATCGATCATTTATGGACCTCAAGCAGGGTAACATGACTTTCTCCGAGTATGAAAGAAAGTTTAACGAACTCTCTAAGTTCGGACCTGGCTTGATTGATACACCACTGCTGAAAAATGAGAAGTTCATCCATGGAGCACGTCCAGAGTATTACGATCTCCTCACAGCTCATGTCCATGGCACTTTCACCGAGTTGATGGATTTTGCTCTTAGGTATGAGGGAAAGCCGAAGGGAACATCAGCCACCAAGGCTCCAGTTACTCAACCATCTTCTAGTCTGGCTGGGAAGAGGAAGCCAAACTTTGAGCAACAGAAGAAGAACTGGCAGAAGACAACCGGGCTTGGCTATTCTCAGAAGAAGCCCATTGACTTATCCTCCATCACCTGTTTCAAGTGCGACCAAAAGGGTCACTATGCCAACAATTGTCCAACACCTGCCAGTGCCGCCATCCCTCCACCTTAGGATACCATAAACAACCTCTGCCATGTCTGTTTGCAGCCTGGCCATTTAAAGAAGGATTGTCCCATGCATCAAAAGGGAAAGACATCTGGAGTATTTGCTCTGACTTCTTCCACCCGTGATCCACCTACCCCACCTGCTCCTAGTGATAACCAAGGTACATTACAGAGTACTTTTATGTTGCATACTTTACCCGTTAAAGTTCTATTTGATATCGGAGCAACATATAGTTTCATATCTATTGATTTGTGCAATAAACTTGGATTGGAACCCATCCTTGCATCTACTTTCTTATGTGTATCAAATCTCATTGGAGGACCCGCTAACCTCAAAAGGGTATGCAAATATGTCACGCTTATGTATGGCATGCACCGTTTCACTTGGGATTTCTATGTCCTTGGATTCGAGGCATTCGATATCCTATTAGGTGTTGATTGGCTACGAAAATTTGAAGCCGTTATCTCTTGCAAAGCTCGAACCGTCTCTCTAATTGGTGACAAGAGTATACCTTTAGTTATTAAAGGTAAAGCACCTCAAGAATGTGCTGGGAGTTTTATATTCTCTCTTGACTCTCATCCAAATGAACTAAGCTCTACTCCAGTTGTTCAATTCTTTTCTGATGTGTTTGGAGAAGTCAATTCTCTACCACCTCCGTGGGAAATCGAATTCCGCATTGATCTTATTCCTGGTGCTCGACTAGTAGTTCTCCTTCCCAGGAGAATGGCTCCTAAAGAATAGGCAGAATTGAATGTTCAAATTGAAGATTTATTTGCCAAAGGCTTGATTCGGCGAAGTCATTCAGAATGGGGAGCTGCAGTTGTATTCGTCACCAAGTCTGATGGTTCTCTCAGAATGTATGTGGACTATAGAGAGCTAAACAAGCTCACACACAAGAACAGATATCCGATGCCCCACATCAACGATCTATTCGACCAACTCCATGGAGCTAAAGTTTTCTCTCAACTCGATCTGGCTACCGGCTTTCACCAACTCAAAATTGCTGAGGAGAGTATTCCTAAAACAGCTTTCCGCACTGAAAATGGTTTCTTTGAATGGCTGGTTATGCCGTTCGGTCTTACTAATGCTCCAGCTTATTTCGTTGAATTGATGAATAGAGTTTTCCGGGATGTTCTTAACAAGTTCGTTCTTGTTTTCATCGATGATATTCTCGTTTTCTCTAAGGATGAGAAAGAGCATAGGACGCATTTGGCTTTTGTTCTTGAAACTCTTCGCAGTCATCAGCTTAAAGCCATGTTTTCGAAATGCCACTTTTGGAAAGATGAAGTTTAGTTTCTTGGCCATATTTTCTCGGAGAATGGGATTTCGATCGATCCAGCTAAGATCGCCGTAATCAATGTAAGTCTATCCTTACTTGCCAATTCTATCTAAACATCTCATCACTATCTAAATTCGAATCCCTTGAATTTGCAGGATTGGGAGACTCCCAAAACTCCTACAGATATTCGCAGTTTCTTGGGCTTGGCCGGCTATTATTGCAGATTTATAGAAAACTTTGCGCGTATTGCCACACCACTTACCGCACTGACCAGAAAGAATGAAAAATTTATTTGGAGTGAAAAGTGTGAAGCAGCTTTCAATGAAATGAAGCGAAAGTTGACCTCTGCCCCAGTTCTTACAGTTATTGATGGAAGCGAAGGATCGACCGTCTATACTGATGCATGCCGTGATGGATTAGGAGCAGTTCTAATGCAGAAATGAAAGGTTATTGCATATGCAGGTCGCCAGTTAAAAACCCATGAAGCAAATTATGCAACACACGATTTAGAGCTTCTTGCGGTTGTATTTGCTCTTAAGCTATGGAGGCACTATCTACTGGGAACCAAATTCGAGTTATTCACTGACCATAAGTCATTGAGATATATTTTCTCACAAAAGGATTTGAACCAGAGACAAGTCCGATGGCTCGAATTCTTAGCTGCATATGATCTTGATATTAACTACACCCCAGGAAAAGCAAACGCCATAGCCGATGCTTTGAGCAGAAACCAAGCTATGGTATGTTGTAATCTTGTCGAGGGAATGTTATTCCAGCTCGTCGTCTTCCCAGCTCTTATGGATCGCATTATCGCCAAGCAATATGAGGACACGTTGCTCTATCGCATTAAAGAAATGGTTCTCGGAAGAGTTGGAAATGCTGATGATAAATTGGGTGCACAAGTTGATAGTAATGGAGTCTTGAGAATTGACAATCGTATTTGTGTTCATAATGTTGATGGTCTAAGACAGGAAGTGCTGAGAGAAAACGATCAATCGTCGTTTTCATTTCATCCAGGAGTCACCAAGATGTACCAAAATATGAAGAAATTATATTGGTGGAGTGGGATGAAGCGCGATATTTCTACCAATGTTAGCAGGTGCACAACTTGCCAACAAGTTAAATATGATCACAGGAAGACGGCAGGTTTGCTTCAACCACTAGAGATTCCAAGGTGGAAGTGGGAGCAGATTTCTATGGACTTTATTGATGGGCTACCAAGGACTAGAAAGGGTAACGAGAGCATTTGGGTGATTGTTGATAGACTGACAAAATCCGCCCACTTTATTCCAGTCAAGACCACTCGTACTGCTTCGAGTTTGGCTGAGATATACATGAGAGAAGTTGTTAAACTTCATGGTGTACCATCTAGTATCGTATGCGATAGAGATCCTATTTTCACTAGTAAATTCTGGAAGGCGTTTCAGGATACTTTGGGCACTAAGCTGAATCTGAGCATAGCTTATCATCCTCAGACGGATGGCCAAACTGAGAGGGTGAATCAGATTTTGGAAGACCTGCTCCGAGCTTGTATTATAGACTTTGGTGGATCTTGGGAAGACCATCTCCGTTTGGTTGAATTCACTTATAATAATAGTTATCAGGTAAAGAAATCGAATTTCAAATTTGAATAAGTATATTTAAATTGGAATTAATTATCTTAAATTAATCAGGCAAGCATTGGTATGGCACCGTTCGAAGCCTTATATGGACGGCCGTGTAAATTGCTAGCTTGTTGGATTGAGTCTGGAGACCGATTGGTGCTTGGTCCAGAAATGATTATGGAAGCTTCCGAGAAAGTTGAAGAAATCAGGAAGAAGATAAAGACGGCACAGGATAGACAGAAGAGCTACGCTGACAAAAGGAGAAGAGAGCTCGAATTTAGTGTAGGGGACAAAGTATTTCTGAAAGTGTCGCCTCTGAAGAATATTGTTCGTTTTGGAAGGAAAGGGAAGCTAGCTCCTAGATTTATTGGTCCGTTTGAGATTACGGAAAGAGTTGGAACCTTGGCCTACGCCGGTGTACACAATGTGTTCCACATCTCACATCTTTGCAAAGTTGCACACGATCCATCTATGACCATTCCCACTGTTTAGTTGGAAGAGTTAGTTATTGAGCCTAACTTGACTATTGAGCGAAAGCCACTTCGGATTGTCGATCGTGAGACAAAGCAACTTAGAAGGAAGTCTGTAAATCTCGTCAAAGTCCAGTGGAGTGCAGATGAGCGAGATTGCACATGGAAAACTGAGGATAGTATCCGGGATTCAAACCCCGAATTACTGATTTCAGGTATAATTAAAATCTTCTTGATATCTATCTTGACTTTTCTGCTTACTTCTTTCCTACTTCTTCCGTCTCGTTCCTTTTCGAGGACGAAAAGTTTTGGGTGGGGGAGATTGTAACGACCCTGAATTTCCGACCCAATTTAAAAAAATTTAATCCATTATTTTATTATAAAATGTGAAATTATATACGATCTCGATTAACTCCCAAACTTTGTTTATAAAATGCGCCTAGTTAGTTATAGATATGGGTAAAGTTTCGTCGTAAAATATCGCAGTATTTTCGTTCGCGTTTTATCGTATATCAGTTCATTTTAAAGTGTGAAAATTTTTATCTTCCGAACCTGAATATTTTTACATAGAAAAATTCTAAACCATCTTTTGGCAGAGACGTCATCTTTCGTTTTTCAAAATTCGGACTTCTTTAGCTCCATCGATCTTATTTTTCTGCGTTTTTCCTGCATCTTCCCGCTAGTATAAAATTCGAATTTTTATAATTCAATCGTACCACAATTATCTGTGTACCGTTGGAAGTGCCTCGTCGCGCTGATCAAAACGGTATACTTATTCGTGCGAATCGGAGTCCGACGGAAATCGTCACGTTAATTTAACTGTTCCGAAAGGACCGATTAAACCATATTCAGCCCAAATTTGCAGCCCGTATCCATTTAAATTTGAAAATAAGATATTAGCTGGGTGCATTTATTTGAGTAGTTGGCTGATAACAGTTGTAGCTTGGGAAATTGGGTTGGCGTTTGGAAATCCAAAGTGGCAATTAAATGCAACCAGTTTGAAATTTAAAAAGAAACAAACGTAACTATTCATTCCATTCATAGGTAAATATCACTGTCCCTTTCCTCTTTTCTCTCACTCCTTCTTTTTTCTATTTTGTTCCTTTTATTTTCATTCACTATACAAAAGAATGAAAGCGAGCAACAACCCAGCTCCACATGTACACACGCACCACCCGAAACGCACGCACCACCTCCCCAGCCCACTTTCCTCCAATCCCTTCCAGCCACGCCTTCCACCACCCTCGGCCACAAGCGCCTCCGGCCTCCATCTCCTCCACCTGACACGTCCACGCAAGCCAACACAACTCCGCCTCCTCCCGCACCACCTCTCTGACCGGACCCTCGCCTGCGCCCGCTCCAGCGTGCACCGCATCCCTCCGACCGCTCACTTCGTCCAGTTCCTCCAAGCCACCACCTAGCTCAGCCTCGCCCTCCCCCTTCCCACTGGCCGAACAACCCAAAACTTCAACAGCCGCCAACCCCACGGCTCGATCACTGTCCGGTCCCACTTCCTCAACGCCGACACTGTCCACCACTCGCCGCCTCTCCCCACACGCGCGCCGACCAAGCCCCGACCACTGCAGCGCCATTCACCGCCCCACTTGAATCCCTCCACTAAGCGCACCATCCGCGCCACTACCCAGTCCCTAACCTCGCCCGCGTGCATGCCTATGTGTGCGTGTTATGTGTACAAATGTGTTTGTGCGTGTGTGGAGGTAGTGCTGTGTGCATCAAGGGTAAGGAAAGTTGGGTTCTGTTCTAAAAAAAAGAATGGAAGGGTGAATATAAGTTTAGACAGTGAGAAGTTGGGTTCTGTTCTAATAAAAAGAATTGAAGTGAACAATCTTGCTTTTAGTAGTAGAAGTATTACTGCGCTTTGTTTGCAAGAGTGAATTTGTGCACAGTATAAATCTTGTTGCCGAACTTTTTTCCTGTTGTGTGCAGCAGCAACCGATTGATGTCCCATTTGCAGCAACATTAAAATTTTCAGCTTTCTTCTCTCTTCGTCGTGGTAAGTACATATATGATTTTATAAATTATATATGAACGTTCATTGAATTAATATCGTCTTTCTTTTGTCGATATTTGCAGTGTCCGTTGTCCGTACTGTACCGACTCTATTCGTGCTTCTTTTCGCTTCACCATCAATTTCTTTAGCCACGAAAGGTGAATTAATTCTCACGACTTATATTCTTATACAAGTTGGTTGATGAATGATTGTTATGTGATGTTGAAATTGGATGTTAATCATTATTATTTTAGTGATAAATAATATGTAATTGAATTTGATATAGGATAGTTAACAATTTAAAATGGATTATTTATGTTGAATATTGATTAGTAAAACTTGACCCCTTCATATGTTGAATATTGATTAGTTAAATTTGACCCCTTTAACGTCAAATAAATCGACATGTAGAAGTAGTGTTAGTTACACCTTGAACCATTGAATGTATGATTGATGTAGTAAAATTTGAATAATAATCATCAAGTGAAAAACCATAATGTAATAATCTTTAATCTACATAAATGATAGTGTAGATTATAGGAATAATTATATTAATTTGCATTAATAACAAATGTAAATCAATACGATTATTTTGGGATTATTTAAATAAATTGTTGAATTGTTATGTATGGTTGCTATTGCTTGTTTATTTACTTTGACACCATTTGCAAGTTTTCTTTGCTATGCTTTGATTTTTGAATTGAAATGGAATCGGGTTGAAATGATAAATACCCAAATAAACTTGACTTTGGATAGAAATTTAATAAAACCGATTGGTCAAAAATTTAATTTGAAATAAAATAAGGATTTTATTTGAATGAAAATAAAGTTTTGAAATAAAACTGGAATTTAAGTTTTGATGAAAGAACATTGTGTAAAATTTATTAATTAATAATTAAATTTGGAATCATTAATAATTAAATTTGGAATTGTTAATAATTAAGTTTTGAAATTATTAATAATTAAGTTTTGAAATTACTTGATAATGGAATAAGATTGAATTATTGGATAAATTAAACTAAATTGAATTCTTTAATAAGTGAAATTGAACTTCTTAAATAAGTGGAATTAAGTTCCTTTATTAATTGAGTTTTTTGTGTAAATTTGTAATTAAGAAAATGAATAAGTGGAATTAAATTTCTTTAACAAGAAATAAAAATGTGTTTTATTGAAACAAATGTAAGACTTGTAACCTAAAAATTTGATTTGTCAAATTTAACTTAATTGAATTTGTAAGCTTCGATATAATAAGTTGAACGTAAGTAATTGATTTAATGAATTAGGGGTGAAATGGAAATTGATTTAGAAGATAAATTAACTTAACGAGCATTGAACGTAAATGATAAACGAGTTAAATTTATTTTAAATAATTATGGAATGAAACTTGTATTCTAATTCATATGAATATTTTGAATTGTTTTAAAACAAATTTTGAAATTGAATTATAGAGTTTTGAAATGGATTTTGAAGTTATGAAACGTAAAATTTTGGAAATTGTTTGGAAGGGCAAATGAAATGTTGATTTCCAAATTCTTATTGAAATTAAATTTGATTTGGTTTTGAAATTTATTAAACGACCAATCGGTGAAATAATTACGAAAGTTATTAAGGAGACCGGAATCGGTTAAGGACATACTCTCTGTCTAAACCGAAAACCACTTTAATAACTGTACGCGGAGAGTGATCCAGAATGAAGAGGTTCGAACGACGAACGTTGATGATTGAAGAAAGAGAACGATAATGGATGACCTTGACACTTGTGTCAAATTGGAAATGACTAAAACAGGAGTCGTGCCGGGCCAAATGAGGTTAGCTACCTCGAGCGGACACACTTCTTCGTAAACTACTCATTACTTGTTTTGATTGGTGCGCACCCTTGATTTGGGAGTGTTGTTTCACGGTGTTGCGATCGTTGCGACGATGCGTTCTCACCAGTCCGGATCAGGCAAACGGTAGTTTCAATACCTTGGGTATAGCCTCATATGCCTTGTCATACTTATATCCCTACACGCGACCGCTACGAATTTGTTTCGTATTATACCTATGGAGTACTCCCTGATATCCCACTAGTTTACGGTGGAGTTTACAGTGCTGTATAGACTATGATGCTTATATAAAATGTGTTAAGGGTAATAATGGTGACGCCTTAACACTATCTGGATATTTTACTTTACTGTTAGACATTATCTATTTATCGTACAATATTATGTATAAATAATTTAACGGATCCTGAAAGATGTTTATTCCATTCATCTTTGAGTTATTGTTATTTCCAATTCTGAATCATATTATCTGTATAAGAATATATGTCCTGATTCGAGTGTTTGTTTGTTCTTATGCTCGGATCAGACTGAGGATTGCTGTTGTTGTTCTATTTGGAGCTAAAGACCGAAGACTATCATCATATTTATCTTATCAGTATTTTTCTTTCTATTTGGACACTATTGGTCATCTATGTTGTTCTATTTCATTTTTATTTGAGACATTGTTGTATTTATAGGTAGCTTCATGAACTACTCTTATGACTATGTTGTAATTCCGCTGCACTATTCTGTTATGTCGTATTTCCTGTGATTCTGTGATGATTCTCTTTTATATACATATACTCCATTAATGATTCGTGTTTTGTACTATTTAAGTTGACATGTGTGCATTATTGCCAATTTAAATGGTCCAAATATACGGGTTGTTACAGCACTTGCCCCAGTCAACACTTGGAACCAGATGTGTCGGCATAAATCGTTACGTTTTTGGAGTTCAAGTGTCATAGAGGGACTTTTAGTTAAAGATAGAATTACCTCACCACATTAGATGCGAGTTCTGTTGTATAGAATGAAGCACCCATCATCTCATCGTAAGTCCGGTGGAGGAAGTCTGGCACTTTTAGAAGCTGAGCCATCATCAGTTGCGCCTTCACAAACGGTTTCAGTAGTGCCTACCTCTTCAGTACCACAAGATGAATACGGTCAACTGGTTTCGGTTGGTCCGGTTGTAGACCGGACTCCTCCAAATTTTAGAGCTCTACTAAATCCTCTGGAGAGAGCTTCTTCCATAATCTCTGCTAAAGTTCTATATAACGTTCGCTTACAACACAGCATTCCGGACGATGACATGCACCTTCCATCGAAGAATGAGTTTGCACATATGCCGCCTTCAGGGTATGCTGCTTGTCACTGGTATATCTGCTTAAATGGAGCAGTGCCCCCATTCAATCACTTCTTGAAAGAAACTCTTCTGAACTTGGGAATTGCTCCGTTTCAAATTCATCCTAATGGGTACGTGATTTTGACCTACCTTCACATCTTGTTTATGCGGACATTTAATCATGCCCCGAGTTTCGAGGAGTTGAGATATTTTCTCTCATTCAAGAAGAGAGACGAATGTCTGTCCCCGTCATCAGCAAGGCCCAAAGAAACCGCATGATCATGCTGCACCTTTAGAGCAACCTGTCTCAATTCAAGACCCAATATTTCTTCGTTAGGTGTCCTGAAGGATGTAATCGTCTTTGGACGACAGGGAGTTAGTTCCCTCCTTTACTTATTGAGATTTAATACGCCACTCTGGGATTTTTGATAGATTGAATACTTTTTGCAGTTATTCTGAGACCAAACAAAAATCCATCACTCGATCTGATTTTCCATATCCTAAAGTCCGTAGACGCCAAGGAGAGATCGGTCAAGTTTTTGCTAATGGACGAGAATTTGCTCCGGTATGGGCTGTTGCATCCCGGGAGGTCTGCCATGGCCGTTGAAGTTCCATCTCCATCCCGTTCCAGAATTCGAACATGTTCCACTTCTTCATCATGCGGCTCCGAAGAAGGTGATCTCCCAGAAGGAGAAGGTCTGTCTAGTAGGTCGACCGAAGAAATTCATTAAGGAAGGAGTGTTACAACTGAAGCCAGCTGCCAAGCCAGAATGCCCCCGATTCCAGAGGAGGAACAAGAATTCAAGCAGTGTGAGCGCAAGGCTGAGGTGACAATAGAAAAGGAGGAGGTGAAGTTGAAGGCAGCAGCAGTTATGATTCCTCCTTTAGTGACGATGAATTAAATGCAAGTTTCGGTAATGGAAACTTCGAATCATGCGATGAAACTCCAGGAATGAGTCATGTTCTCCCAGATTTGCCTCCCTAAGAGATTCGTGATAAAGATGCTCCCCCAACATCCAAGCCTTCAGGATTCCCCACTTAAGGAAACCGATATCGACTTTGGGGATTTGAGCAACTTTTACATAGATATCAATGAACTCATGGGAGACAATTTCGAATTCGAGGGACCGTCTCCTCATCCCGGTCATATTGTGTCTAGAGTCAGCCATACTTCTTCCACGCTGGCTTCCCGATCCAGTTTGTAACGTCCTTTTAGGTCGCCTCTGACATGTTACACATTTCACAAGGGTCACGTTCACTTACACACCCATTATTTAGGTCCATTTTTTGTCGTTAAAGCTCTTTATTTATTCTTTATATTAGGTACTATGAGAGGCCGTGGACTTTTCGAGGATCTTGAACAATTCAATGATTCACAACGTTGGTCAAGGCGGTCTTCAAGCCGCCACCAGCCCCGTGAAATCGAGGAAGAGTGCAGAAGGCGGAAAGACTTGGAAGTCGAAGCACGTCGTCGGGACCATGGAGAACGAGGTAGGATTTACAAGAGTGGTTATGAGAAGAGAAAAACTCCCGACGATCGAGAAGAGCCACTGAAAAAGCCAAAGGTAGATCATAGTTCTCATCCCTCTAAGCATCAAGCTTTTGCCCCGGCCCCAATCTCTGTCGGACTTGAAGTTTCGGCTTCCACTGTTTAAGTTTCATCTTCATCTCAAGCTCCATCGACTCACGTGGTGCCTGCTTCTGGTCCTTCACGTCATTGTAGGAAGCCGACTTATTTTCTTCCATTCGGTCCCCCTAGACTCGAAGCTGGGCTCCCCGGGTGGTTTCTAAAGGGAGTTAAATTTGACCGTGACTTGCGCCCAGTCCGTAAAGATTCTTGTATGCCCATCTCCAGACTATTCAAAGTGATTTGGATCAAGCTGAGAGATGGGAAAAGTTATGCAAGCAGTTGGCAGACACGGACCACAACAATTATCAAGATATACTTTCCTTTGAATCAGAAAAGGACGATTATGGGAAGGTGTTAACGTGATGCTAGAATTGAGCGACTAACAAAAGAGAGGGGCGCTGCACTCCGAGAGAGTAATAACAACGCTAGCTTGCTTAAGGAACTAAAAGAGGCCCACGCAAAAATAGAGATCGTATTCCGAGACAAAATCAAGAAGGCCCAAGCAGATGAACTTAAGCTGAAAGAGGAGCTTGAAGCCAATGACGTGATCATTGAAGCTCAGAATAAAACTATCACTGATCATAACGAAGTTATTGAAACCTATAAAAAGAAAATTGTTGATTACGCGAGAATTGTGGAATCCCATGACAAGACCGTTTCTGATCAGACTCAAATGATTGCTTCGCTCCAGGAGACAGTCACGCAGGTTAATGCTAAGAAGGCCCGAGTTGAAGTTGAGAATACCGCCATGATAGTGGACTACTTTGTGTTGCAGGATACTTTTGAAAAGAAGATGGATGATACCATCTTAAATTTCAATGTAAACTTCTTGCTGCATCAGGGGAGCCTCGGCTATCTGGGCCCCAAATTCCCGCGTACTCTTGTTGTGGTGTGGGAAGAAGTTCTGGCCAGTTTTTAGAAGAACGGGGATGTATACACCGAGCAAGAGATGAAGGCTGCCTATTTCAATGAAGAATCGAAGAAAGCTTTGATAGCGGGTCGGGAGATCATTCGAATTGAGAGGGAACAGGAGGTCGCTGATGCTACAACTGCAACTGCTAAAACGTTACCACGGACTTTTATTTTTGGGCCTGGCGAATCATCAAAACAACCTAGTGATCAGTTAGCGAGCTTAGCGGGCACTGCCTTGTTGTTTGCCCTTCTAGAAGCTATATTAGAAGCCTCGGGTGGTCCTGAAACTTCTCCAAAGATCGTGCAGCCATTGAAAGAAGGAGAAGGTGGGGAGTATGAAGTTGAAATTCTCGACCATACTTTTGATGCAGGTAACTTTCTTGTTTCCCCCGAGTTTGAGAATTTTCAGTTCATGATGCAAGAACAGGATGAACTAAATGCTTTCATTTTTGATCTTATAGGTCCGTCTTATTTATCTATCGACCCGTTGATTTCTTCGATCGCTGGGCTTGCTACTACTTCAACTGCCTCGATGCTTGTTCCCATAGCCACTTCGATTGTTGCACCTGTATCTGGCTCACAACCAGGGCGGGAATCCAAGAAGATTGCTGCATTACACGGTTTGTACGACCCTTCCATATCTTTGGAGGGCGATCTCATGGTAGGTGAAGTTCGAGAGCAGGAAGACCAAACTGGCCAGCTAAATAAATCTGAATAGCAGATGGTAGCCGTTAAGAAGGAAAAGATCGATGAGAGAAAATCTTCAAGGAGCTCCCGCAGGTCCCTTAAGTGCAGGACCAAGGGGGAGTCTTCCAAGAAGTTGAGAAATAGGGAGGAAATGCTGGCACAGAGGAGATAGTTGATATTTCAGGTAGCGACACTATTCCTGGCAAGGATTCTGAGAGGAAGAAGAAACTTCTGACTAAAGGTGGGGAGGGGAGCAGTGGAAAGAAGCATTGACATGCTCGAGCGATAGTAGAGCTAGATTTGGGGACATTTTGTTTTATTTGATACATGTTTTGTACAAATGCAGAATCTACACTTATTGCTTTTGTTGTTGCAGCATCTGTATTTTCCTTTTTTTGTTGGTCGATATTATGTTGGTACGTCCCCCACATTTTGACTTTGTATCGAAAATGCTATAAGTAATACAATGTTGACATTTTGATTGTAACTTTATCCATCTGCTTATCTATCATGCAATTATGCCAATTTTATTTACTGCCATTTTGTATTATCTAGTCCTGTAATTACCTCCAAAATTCTTTGTTTGGAGTAAAAGAACTGTGAAGTACTTGGTTATTTTTGTTTTTGAGTACTGGTGTGCCTCCCCATTTCATGGGACTGTTTATTTCAAACACTTTACAAACGACCAGTTGATCCAAGTGAATTTTCGGATGTCTGTAATCGGACCCGTTTTGCAGTATCTATCTTTGAGAACTTGTGATTTGAATGCCTTGATTCCAGAAATATTGTCGGTCAACAATCGGTATTTTATGCCGATTCGTAGTCATTTGACATTGCTGGATTCATACCCATTACTCCTGATAGTAGGAGTTGATTGGTTCTTATTAGTCCTGCAATATTCGAGTTTCCCGGCATTGCCAGGATAATACCGATACTGAAGATTGTGCACGACCTATGAGATGCACGGCTTTTGGGAGTGGCGTGGCTTATGGGATGCGTGGCTTTTAAGGTCGATATAACCCATCAATACAGAACTGTTTGGAATTTCTCGACATTACCAATCTTCGGGCAACGTGAGGAGTTCATGTTTCGAGAGTATGATTCCACGGCTCAAAAGGTAACGCGCGGCTTAAGGGGGTGCGCGGCTTTAAAGGTTGTTCTTGCTTGGATGTGATTCCACAATTCAAGAAGCGGTGCACGGCTTACGAAATGCGCGGCTTTTATTTGGGCCTTCCCGGCGTTGTTGGAGCAAACTGGTTTTTAGAAGGCGGGGATCAGGTTCCGCTGACCTAACAGTTTGAGTCAATTTGTTTCGGTCAACCCGGTGGGTAAGTAGGGTGCACTTGATCATGGTTCCACTATCTCAACCAGCGATCAAATGATTTTGAGTCGATTAGACCCTGTCAGCTCGGCAAGTTACTTTTGTGAACATAGTTTTATTTGTTCAGAAAGCAAAGCAATTTCATTAATGAAAGTTGGGCAAGTTTTGCCTATTTACAATGCCTCCGATATTCCGGGATGTCTTATTTGCTGGAAATAGGAAATACATAAGATAATCTTAGATAAAGTAACGACGCAGCGATTCGTTGTTCCATAATCGGGCAATTTGGATTCCATCAACGGTTGCTTGAATGTACCATCCCCTAGCTTCTGACCGATCACATAGGGTCCCTCCCAGTTTGGTATGAATACTCCTGGTACTGGGTAGACCCTCTTGAAGAGAAGGTCTCCCACCTCGAAGGTGCAGTTATGAACTTTGGAGTTGAAGTACCGAATGACTCTTTTTTGATGAGCGGTGGTTCTTAATTCGGCTTCTTTCCTCTTCTCATCGACCATATCGGGTGACTCGAGTAAGAGTTGTTCGTTCTGCCTTTGATTGAAGTTTCGCCTCCGATGAGAAGGGACTTCTTGGTCAACCGGGATCATTGCTTTTGAACCATATGCTAGGGCGAATGGAGAATGCCCAGTTGCATATTTGTGCGTTGTCCTATAGGCCTATAGTGCAAGTGGAAGTTCATCAACCCAATTACCTTTTCCTTTAGTTAGTCGTTTTTTGATGGTGAACTTGATGACCTTATTTATTGCTTCCACTTGCCCGTTTTGCCTATGGATGTGCGACAATGGAAAAGCTTTTCTCGATTCGGAAGCGTTTGAAAAAGTTGTTGAACCCGGCACTTTCGAATTGAGTCCCGTTATTCGTGATGATTTTCTGTGGCACCCCAAATCTGCAAATAATATTTTTAGTAACAAAGTTAACGATTTCTTTGTGGTAATAGTGGCCAGTGGTTCCGCTTCGGCCCATTTTGTGGAATAGTCAACAGCAACGATAACATATTTGGCTACCCCGTTAGCCATTAGTAATGCGCCAATCAAATCGATTCCCTAGATTGCGAACGACCATGGGCTGACCATCGGTATTAGCTCCGTTGAAGGGGTTCTTTTGATCTTGCTGAATCTTTGGCATTGATCGCACCGTTTGGTGTAATCTACTGCATCGCGGTTCACTGTTAGCCAGAAGTACCCATACTAGAGAACTTTCTTTGCAAGGGTTTGTCCCCCGGTATGAACTCCACAGTCGCCTTGATGAAATTCTTTTAGGATCCTTCAAGCTTCGTCGTTGGTCATATATCTAAGGAAGGGGGTAAAGAATCCCCTTTGTTAGAGTATCCCGTCCTGCATTACAAATCACGGTGTCTTTCGAAAAAGTTTTTTTCGTAGGTTCCTATCTAAGGGGAGAACTCCTATGAGAAGGTAGTCTTTAATCGGCGTCATCCAGGTCTCTGGTTCCTTGTTTGTCTCAAAATCCAGTCGATATCCATTTCGCTTATGCTCGGAGTGGTCAATGTTTCAACTGGGACTAGCCCCAATGACTGAGCTTCTCTGGAACTGTCCAGTTTGGCTAGATAATCCACCTTTGTGTTTCGTTCCCTTGGGATATTAGTTATGGTGTAATGCTCAATGTCTTTCAGTAGTTCCTTCACTTTAGATAGATACGAGGTGAGGTTCTCCCCTCAAGCCTGGTAATCGCCTTTCACTTGATAGACGACTAGCTAAGAGTCGCTATAGATGTGTACGGATTTGTCTCGAATTCCCTCACAATCTTTAGCCAATCTATCAATGCTTCGTATTCTTCCATGTTACTTGTTGTAGGGAATTCCAAGTGCAAGGCATAGCAAACAGATTGTCCTTTGGAAGTCTAGAGCACTACCCCTGCTCCCAAGAAGAAGTTGTTAGACGCACCATCGACGAACAACTTCCAACATGTCTCCACTCTTGGAGTCATTCCTTCCTCGTTATCTCGTATTGTAAATTCAGCAATGAAATATGCCAGCACCTTCCTGTAGATCACTTTTTGAGGATGGTATGTGATTTCGTACTGATTTAATTCGATGTTCCATTTGATAAGCCATCCAGAGGTCTTAGAGCGGTATAACACTTGCTTCAAAGGTTGATCTGTCAGCACTCTGATAGGGTGTGCCTGGAAGTACGGCCATAACTTTCTGGATGCGATCAAGAGGCAACATGCCAGTTTTTCCAATTCTGGGTAGTTCTTTTCTACTCCAGTGAACCATTTATTGATGTAATATACGGGTCGCTAGATCTTAGCTTCTTCTCGTACGAGCGCAGCACTCAATGCATGTGGCGAGACTGCTAAGTAGATGTACAAATTTTCTTTGTCTACCGGCTTTGACAAGATTGGTGGGGTTTCCATATGTCGCAGTAGCTCTTCGAACACAATTTGAGAAGCTTGATTCCTTTCGAAGTTTTCTTTCCCTTCTTTAGCGCGTCAAAGGATGGTATACATTTGTCGGTTGCTTTTGAGATAAACCGGCTCAGTGCTCCAACCTTTCCATTCAGGCTTTGTTACTCTTTCCTGTTCCTCGAAGTCCCGACTTCCCATAAAGCGGTTATTTGCTTGGGATTTGCTTCGATGCCTCTGGCGCTTACGATAAATTCCAAGAACATTCCCGAGGCTACCCCGAAATGACACTTAAGTGGATCGAGCTTCATTCCATATTTGCTAAGTATTTTGAACATTTCAGCAAGGTTATCCAAGTGATTTGCAGTTATGCGTGATTTAACCAACATATGGTTCACATAATCTTCCATTGTCTTCCCAATCTAACGTTTAAACATGGCGTTCACTAGTCGCTGGTAGCTGGTAAGTTGCCACAGCATTCTTTAATCCAAATGGCATTACTTTGTAGTAATATAGTCCTGAATCAGTAATGAAACTGGTATTTCTTGATCTGGTTCATGCATCATGATTTAGTTGTACCTCAAGTATGCATTCATAAATGATAGCAGTTCATGTCTAGCCATCCCATCCATAAGCTGATCGATTCTAGGCAGAGGAAAGCTGTCTTTCGGGCAAGCTTTGTTCAGATCTAAGTAGTCGACATAGGTTCTCC
This sequence comes from Allium fistulosum, assembly GCA_030737815.1. Taxonomy (NCBI): domain Eukaryota; kingdom Viridiplantae; phylum Streptophyta; class Magnoliopsida; order Asparagales; family Amaryllidaceae; genus Allium; species Allium fistulosum. The sequence continues at coordinate 1,329,235,985 of CM060902.1, read as the reverse complement.
ATTTCCTATTGGAATTCTTGACAAAAACAGGGATAGATACCCATTCAGGGTAAGTTGCATCGTGGATAAAGTCATTCGCTATCTATTTGTCCACTTCTTCTCTTAGTGCTTTGGACCGCTCGGGCCCTAGGCTGTGCCTTTTCTGCTTCATCGGCGTATACTTGGGATAAATGTTAAGTGCGTGGCAGGCTATCTCCGGCAATACCCCACACATATCAGAATGCTTCCAAGCGAATACATCTAGATTGGCGTGAAGAAATTTGATGAGTTCTAGTCGCATCCTGTTTCCAAGATGCGATCCAATTTTGAGGACTCGTGTTGGGTCATCCATGTCGACTGGGATAGACACCGTCAATTTTGCCAGTGCTTCCCGTTCCTCTCTTAAACTCTTCTTTCTAGGGTCCAAAGCCTTATCGAATTGGCTATGGTCCCCAAGCCAGGGGCGGCTCTGTAGTTGCTATTCGGCAGGTTCACGAATGTGGAGAGTTCTCCCCACATTCTTCCCCTTTTCTTTTCTTTTAGACTCGTGTAGTTCCATGATATAACATTCCCTAGCGGCACTTTGGTCTCCCTTGGTCACCCCGACTCCATTTTTCATTGGAAATTTCATAGTTAGACACCATTGAGCTAAAGCAATCCGGAAATATGCCAAGGCGGGTCGCCCTAGGAAGGCATTGTAGGTGGAAATTTCATCTACGATCACAAAGGTTTGGATGAGGGTGACTCTTCAGTCGCCTACTCCGAGTTCTACGGGTAAGCCAATCATTCCGATAGGTTGTTTGGGTTCACAAGTGAATTCCTGAATCTTTGTTTAGCAGGCAAAAACATCTTTTATACTGATCTTCATCTGATCAAAGTTGTGTTTGAAAAGAATATTCACAGAACTGCGCTGTCTACCAATACTTCGGGCCGCAACCTTTGAGTCGCCTGCTACTTTTGTTTCGCTTGTTAGAATTCTAGTTCTTCCTGTTCTGATTCCCATTTTTTCCCGTGTTCCCTTCAGCGGTCCGTAGGTGCTTATATCTTGGTTCATCGCCATACCACTCTGTCCAATATTGGTCGGATGTAAATTAGCAGATTTTCTTTTTAATTCATGTTCCTGTTCCAATCTCAAGTACTGACTCGCCTTTCGATTGAAGTCCTTTCTAGTGGTGGGTTGTTTTATTTTGATCCATTTCCCAAATTCAGTCTCAGGGTGAATTGCACGGACTAAGGCCATGAAAACCATATCCTCGTTCGGATTACTTATTTCAGTTACCGTAGTGTTGAACCGATTCATGAAAGACTTCAGAGATTCATTGCGTCCTTGGAATAGGCCGTACAAGGAAATCATATCTTTTGGCTGTGCCATGTGAAGTCAAAATTGATAAAGGAATCTCGTTGCTAGTTGATTGAAGGTAGAGATGGATCTTGGCGGAAGCTTGGTGAACCACACGTAAGTAATTCCCTCCAGAAAAATTAGGAAACATCTACATCGAACGGCATCTGAAGCATTCGCTATATCCATGTATCCACTATACTTATATAAGTGCGGTTTTGGGTCTCTCATTCCATCGTAAGACAGAGTAGTTGGCATAGTGAACTTTTTGGGGTATTTCTCATTCCGAATGTCATCAGTGAAAGGAGTCCGACTTGAAGCGGATCCCCATTCATCATCCCTTTTACCCTTACTTTCATCCATTAGTCACTGGACCATGTCCAAGATATAGGCCTCAGATGTCAGGTAATCGGGGGTCGACTATCAATGACTACACCAAGTGTTCGGTTTTGCAAACGATCTTGGTGAGTGGGCTGAAGCTTAGGCTCTCCTGTCTTCGGGAGAGCCACTCCCTTAGGGTTTCATTGGTTTGCGGTTGGTCTTATGGGGGCAGTTTGGATCTCCCTGGAATCATTGAATGCGTTGGTGTTTCCTTCCAACTTGTCGTCGTCAAGTCGCTCACCATCTTCTGAGTTGGAGAGATCTACGACTATATCTTCTCGTGGGGTTTCGCTCCTAGATTTAAGTTTGTAGCTGGTTGCCTTGCAGTTGGTGGAGTGTTTTTGTTTCCCTTCATATTGATTCATACGGTTCCACCTATCACTCATTTCTGTGGCTGCTTCTCGTTTCTCTTGTTTAGGCCAGAAACAGAAGAATTTTCTTGTTCCATGGTGACCACGGGCTCAGTCATGGTTCTTGGAGAAGCATGCGACTGCAAGGCCAATAGGGCATTCAATTGTCCATGAGAGCCCTTTGGCTGTTTTCCATCTTCTGATTAATTTCGTCAACCATTTTATTTTATTCATCTCTAGTGATAACTTCACGCTGAATAGAGGATCCTAAACCTGATCTTCGGATTTAGCTCCTAACTGTAGATTGTTGGGATTGTTGACTTCAACTTGCTGAGGGTTTGTATCTTCTCTAGCAATGGTAGCTCCTATGGATCTTCCGAAAGTTGTTTTCCTTCTTCCCGGTGCCATTGATTCTCTATAGAAAATCTTCTAAGCAAAGATTGAGGATTTAACTTCTGAACGTATTTGATCCAAAGTAGATAGCCAGATCTAAGCCTGAGTTGGGTTCTCAGTAAAAGCACCAAAATGTTAACCCAAAAAATGGATCAACACCCTGAATTTAGTGTGAAAGAACCAACCCTGTGTTATCAAGGCAAATAAAATAGAGATAAGGTATAATGACTCGCAGATAAAGTAAAAAGACAAGAGATTTTCATAGTGGTTCGACTGTTAGCGAAGCCAACGTCCACTTTATAAATTTTGTTATCGACTGACTGCAAGTACAAGTTGAATCTGATTACAATTTGATTAAATTTTACAAGTTAGATCAAGTCACCAGTTTTAGAGTTCACTGGAGAATGACAGTGAACCCTTTAGATGACTGTTGTGTGGGAGGAGAAGAGTGAAGAATAGTTTCTGTAGAGTTTCAGCAGCTAATCCAGAAGATCCCCTTTATGTTGCAGATGGGTAAGTATTTATAGGGATTGGAGAGCTATTGGGCCAGGCCGCCTTGCTAGAAGCTTGCATTTGAAGGTCCGAAGGCGCTCTAAAAATTTGGTAGCAAGCCGAGCTAAAATGGTGGATCGCTAGTGATCCATAGGGCATGGATCGCTAGCGATCCATGGAGTTAGAGTGTTTTTAGCTCCTTTCAATAAGATCATGTTGCTTGCTCTGTGTAGATGCTCTCAATATAATTTCATGACTATATGCTTTTGTTTTGATGATGATTTATGAATAGGTTGTATTGAACTATTACTGGAATCAGATGAATGCCCACTTCTTGATCTAGCTCACTTGTTCTTGATCTAGCTCACTTGGAATATCATGAAACTTGGAAGACATCCCTAGAATACATATTAGATCATGGTGTAAGAGGGTAGGATGATCCATGAGCAACCCTTATGGATCGCTAGCGATCCATAGGTGATGGATCGCTAGCGATCCATCATCTTGGCCGATTTTTGGTTTCTTCCTCTTGACTCTTTATAAGTTCCTTCTTTTAGTCCTATTGGTTGATTCTTAAGTTGTCTTGACTTGACGTAGATGTTCTAGCCTCTTTTGACTTACGTTGGGTCAAAAACTCGGATAACACTTATAACAACAGTTATCAAGCTAGCATTAGCATGCCACTATACGAAGCTCTATATGGTAGACCATGTCGATCATCCTCTTGTTGGTTAGAGATTGGAGATAAATTTATACTGGGTCGAGATTCTAACAGGGAAGCATTAGAGATGATTGTGTTAATCAGATGGAGAATGAAGGAAGCCTAGGATCAACAAAAATCATATGTAGATTGTAGGAGGAAACCGATAGAATTTGTAGTTGGAGATCTAGTTTATGTGAATATATCTTCATTGAAGGGAGTTATGAGATCTAGTAAATCGGGAAGGTAGCACCTCACCATGTGGGACCGTACCAGATTACTGGATATATTGGAAGAGTTGCATATAGAGATACGTTGCATGATCACTTTTCAGAGATTCATACCGTCTTTCATTAACAACTGAGAAAGAGCTTCAGGATACAAAGATTCTTGTCGTGCCTAGAGATATTTAGGAGCTTGAGTTATCCCCTGATCTGACTTATGTGTAGCATCCTGCTTGAATAGTTACTCTAAGATCTAATAACTCAGAAGCAAGAGAATTCCATTGGTGAAGATAAAGTGGTCCGACAATCCGTTGGATTGTACCTGGGAGTCTCAGGAGCTTATGGAACAATCTTACCCTAAGTTATTCAATGATGCACATGAGCCAGGTACGTTTTATTTCTTTCATTTTATTAATTAGTGGTGTATATGAGCTAGAGTTTATCTAGCTAGTTATAGATTTTCCCTGAAAAGGAATTATGAGTACACAATTTTCTTAAGGGTGAGTCTTTAACAACCTATCGCCAAGAAGTAATGAACTAATCATTTAAAAATAAAGATTAAATTAATTAAAAGTGTTTTTAATTAATAAATATAGAATTATGGGAATAATTTTGAAATTTGATTAAGAGTATGTGTTAAAATAATAAGAATTAAATATGAAAGAAATATTGATTTACTAATTTATTCGATTATTTTGAAAAAAGAAATATAAATTAGTTATCTGGAATAAAATGTTAAACTAATTTCGTTTAAATTTTAAAATTTATTTCGATAATAGGATGTATTTTATTAAAAAAATTTAAATTTACTTAATAAATGAATAAAATAAAATAATTAAATTAAACAAATAAATTATAGAAAAATAATTAAAATAGTTAATCATATGATTGGTTAGTAAGAAATTTAATGTAGTAATATGGATGTGATTGGTGGGCTTGAAGATGTAAGTTAATTTTATAAACTAGACAAGAAGAGAAGAAGAAAGAACTTGAGTTAGTTAGTAAATCCAAGGCCAAATACTTGCTAATCCCATAACCCAATTACTTTATTTCATGATTTTGCCAAGTCCAGAGATTTCCATCTCCAGACATTTCATCTAGAATTATAAATATAACCTAAATATATACTTCTTTGACTTTTAAAAATCAAAACCCTACTTATATTCCACCACCTTGAAAATTAAAATAAAATCTAAATAAAATTCAGTTCCCTATATTCTAATTTAAGCTTCTTGACACTCCTCTACACCGCATTAGCAAGATAGAATTTAAGTTTGCATCATCAAATTGAAAAGGGAAAATTTAGAGTAGAAGCAAGAAGAGAAGTGAGAAGAGGGCTAGAAGAGGTTAGTAATCTTTTGGGTATTCTTCAACTCAAGGAGAGTATTTTACTCACATATCTATGTCAGTAATGGTGTTATGACATATGAATGTTGATATAATGGTTGTGCATCCCCTTACTGTAACATAGCTTTCCACCTCTTCTAATCTTGTTTTCATAGATATTGGATAAATGATGAATGTGTGGACACGTAGAATCATATAATGGTGGAGCAAGTTATCTGCACTTAATTATAGAAGAAAATGGATGTGTAGGAGAAGATGAGGCCCGAATTGATGGTAATAGGCAGAAGAAAATCATGACACCGGTTGCCCGATCGATCGACCTCCAATCGGTCGAACCATGACCGGTCGACCAGTAAGTCTGACCAGTGTGCACAACCATTTAATAGAAAAAAGGTATAATAAAAAAAATATAGAAAATTAAAAAAAAACTTAAAATCTAAATAAACAAAGATAAACATATTATATCATAATAACCTTATATATATATATATATATATATATATGCTATCTTGCCTTTTGGTCAAGGCTGGGATATCAACAAATAGGCTAAAGAGGATGAAGATCAGTGTTAGAGATCGATTGGAAACAAGGCTACGATCGATACCGTCAGAACTTGACCGAACTCCAATCAAGACGAGATCGATTGGGAATGATGAACAAAGCTAAGAAAGGCTACGTTTCAAATTTTAAGTCAATCGGAGTTTATATGCTCAAGATATGATCGATGCAAACCAAGGAAATCAACGCATTCACATCGCTTTAGTTCGTATCCATCAGGTAAGTGGCGGATTGAATCCATGAAAGGAAGTCTCGTTTGTATCCATCAAATACTTTTTACTTCATATCCATCGGCTGAGCACCACTTCGTATCGGTCAAGTGAACACTGGTTCGTGTCCATGGGGAAACCATCTCGTCTACCCCAATTTTGTATCCATCACCTAAGAACATATCGTATCGCTTTGCCCAATTCATAACGGTCATCGTCCGCACAATTCGTATCGATCGTTTAAACGATCATACGAAATGTGCCACCAACGCTGCAGAACGCATCGTCCCAGACTGATATGAAAGAGCATACAACACATGGACACAAATAAGTTTACATTCGATCGATACGATAGCAATAACAGATGATCGATAAGAAGCCGATAGCCATGTATCGATACGAAGGATACATGCCGGCATCGATACGAAGAACATAGCACTCAATGGATACGAAGGAGGAAGCAGTCAACTCGGCCCTAAAAGTGGATCGATCTAGGAATTTAGCACCACATCAATTAGCAGGCACGTGCTCGAAGCGATACGAACAGAGCGATGCGAAGAAGGATCGTTGCGAACTCAGCAGCATTCCATAAACCGAAACTTGCATCAATCATATCTCAACATCTACTACTCCAAATGCTACCAAATTTTCACAGGAGCTAACGCACAACCACATGAATATTCATGATTGATATCAACTCGATTGGGCAAGATTTTGATCGATACGAATCTCGTTCGTATCGATCATGGATCGAGTCGAAATCACTCGGGATCGATCACATGGTCCCACCCACATGGGAGAAGGAGTCTTCCGAGATCTGGGCGGGATATTTGCAGCCTACACCTATAAATAGCGGCCCAGGACCTTCAGAAAAGGGGACTTTTGGCTCTTCTACGTCCAGACTCTATCAAAATCACCATTGTACTCGACTTCTGCTATTGTAGCACGTTGTAATCAGCAAGCAAAAATCAATAAAGTCAAATTCTTCAAAGTGGACGTAGGCTAGAACGCCGAACCACTATAAATTTGTGTGTATCTACTGTTTTTCTTTTAAAAATTGAGTGTTCTTCACATTTATATTCTCTACATACCCGCTATCTGTGATCTGTGATTGTAAACGGGTGCTTTCATCAACAATTGGTGTTTGTGACCAATTTTGGCGCGAACACTTTGGTGCTTTCATTGAGAGTTGAATGCAGGGATTCCAAGGCTTGGATTTCGGATTTGAAAGCTAAAGGATTTGGATCTGGAAAGCTATGACAAGGCAATCAACAAGAAGACAAAGAATGGAAAGGAGTCGGCATGAAGGAAGTCAGGAGGCTTCCTCGGGAGCTAACCATGCCACAATCTTCATCACCAGGGATGATATGGAGACGATGTTGAAAAGACAAGAGAAGATGATCCATAATTTGTTCCGACAAGTTGGGCAATTTGGAGCGCAAAGTCAGGGTAACTCAACCGCAAGAGATGCTGGAGATAGGGATCGGGAGCACGGAGCAACCAGAATTCAAAATAGAGCAGGGCCATCAAGAGCAGCGCCAGGACTAGGGGGCACTCCCTCGGAGCATGTTGATCCAATCCCGGACGGAGTACAAGGTGGAGCTGTACAACATGGTGTCGATAGAGGAATGGATGCTCATCTAGGAGATCAGGTCCTAGGATTCCCTCGTGAAATCGGGGGCGGAATGGAGGCAACGGATAAGGACTGCAGCTTGGCAACAGAGATAGATTGGCAGAGATGGTTAGGCGAGCCATGAGAGGCGGATTGGTGAATAGAGACTTGGAGGATGTGAATAGGAGTCCCTTTGCCCCTGCAATCAGGCAAGCTAGAAACCCGCCAGGTTTCAAACTACCAACACTGGAGATGTATAACGGAAGAACGGATCCCACTGTTCACTTGACGAGGTACATGAGGCATATGGAAGTGCTGGGGGCATTGGAGGAGGTCATGGCACGATGCTTCCCTTTGTATTTGATGCATATAGTGGCATTATGGTTCAGACAGCTGGAGAGTGGCTCTATTGGCGCATGGATGAAGCTGATTGAAAGGTTTATGAGGAAGTTTTGGGTCCACATAGTCCGGCCCAAAAATGTGATGACTTTGACATCGATGAAACAATGGAAAGGAGAGTCGCTCAGGGATTTCTTAACCAAATTCAATGCGGCGGTGGCTTCGGTGGATCGACCCAATCCATCGATGGTTTTGATGGCGGTAGTTTCAGGAATTGCAGATAATTCGGATTTCATGATATCGTTGGAATGGGACCCACCGAGGGATCTCGGGGAGTTCTACCATGAGGCGGAAAGGTTCCTGTTTCTTGGGGAATTGACCAGGCAACTTAGTACTCGGCCTCCCCATCGATCAGTTAAACAATGAGCGTTCGGCATGTTAAGACCGTTCGGCACGAGCACAGCGTTCGGCATCTAAAGGGCGTTCGGTATGGGATAGTGTTCGGCATCTAGGAGCGTCCGGCATCGAGAAACGTTCGGTAGTGAATACCGTTCGGCCAAGGAAGAACGCTCGGCATAAAATCGTTCGGCATCCATGAACGTTCGGCCTACAAGGTACGCTCGGCATTCCCGGACTGTTCGGCATTCCAGCCTCATTCGACCTGCATCCCTCACTCAACACCACATCTCTTCTGATACGTATCTCGTTCGGCAATCACCTGCAGCTCGTCATCCAAGGTCATTCAGTACAAATGGATGTTCGGCATTCAGAGTGTCCGGCCTCACCTCGTTCGGCATAAAGGGGGAGGCTCGGCATTCTATCGTTCAGCCTATCTGGTTCGGCATACGACGACCACTCTATTTGGGCCAAGGTGTTCGGTTGCCAAGCCCACTTGGGAAGTCCAACCCATCTTTGTCTATAAATAGAGGGGCAGGGGCACAGTGAAAGGGACCTTTTTTGGGAGAAGAATGGGGAGACTCTGCCACTTTCAAGACTTACTATTTTCGGTTCAAACTTGTATTCAAGTCATTAATATATGGATTGTATCTGTATTCAACTACTTTTGAAAGAAATAAAGATCAAAACTCAAAGTGGATGTAGGCAGTTACGCTGAACCACTATAAATCCGGTGTTCTTACTTTCTGCATTTAAATTAGCATATTCTTCCTTGTTTAATTTAACTTCATCACTTACATCTCTACACAATCTTTCTCAACGAGGTTAGTGACCAATTTTGGTGCTAACACTTTGGTGCTTTCACTGAGAATTGAATTCTCAGCCTGATCGGATCTCATCGTCTACTAGTGGATTTTCATATTCGCGAGATAGATCCAGTTGTTTACTAGGAAACTTCCTATTCTACTCAAATTTGAAAGAAATCTAAAGGAAGCTGATAGCCGTATTCATATAAACCAAGTCTATGTAAGATATGGGGACTGGGCGTTGAAGTTTACAGTCATGTTGAATAGAGGCCGACCCCCCCTCTGAAGCCAACTTAGCCGATCGCCCCAGAAAAGGAGTATGCCGACCGCTCCAGAAAAGGTGTATGCCCATCGCTCCAGAGAATTCCCCATGCCGAGCAGAATTCCCATGCCGAGCAGAATTCCCATGCCGAGCAGAGCTCCCATGCCGAACAGAATTCCCATGCCGAACAGCCTTGGCCGAACAGCTTTGGCCGAACTACTCTAGACCGATCCACTTTGGCCGAACAGCTTTGGTTGAACCACTCCACGCCGATCCATTCTACCGAACAGCCTTGGCCGAACAGCTTTGGCCGAACCACTCCAGACCGATCCACTTTGGCCGAACAGCTTTGGCCGAACCACTCCACGCCGATCCATTCTACCGAACAGCCTTGGCCGAACAGCTTTGGTCGAACATACCTCTAGGCCGAACGCCATTCCAGGCCGACCATAACTCTAGGCCGAACGTCCTTCCAGGCCGACCATACCTCTAGGCCGAACGCTCTTCCAGGCCGAACCATACCTCTATGCCGAACACCTCTGTAATGCCGAACGACTCGGTTGTGCCGAACAAGGATGAATGTCGAGCACCTCTGTAATGCCGAACGGTATTGTATGCCGAACGACTCGGTTGTGTCGAACGAGAACGAATGCCGAACACCTCTGGAATTAAGTTACACCGGTCCCTTATACGACCCCTATTTTCAAAAAAAAAAATCGGGTACGACCCAAATTTTCAAAAAAGAGGCTAGTGCCTCTGGATAGTGAATTCAAAACTCAACTTAATAAAGGAACATTCTATCCACTTCCTTGACATCCCATGATCGACCAGGGCATAGAGGATCTAGCAGCAGCTTATGAACGGCATCAAGGGAACAGACAAGCAACCGCTATTCAAGCGGTACTCCCAAAGGTTGGAGAACATAGATGATATGACTCTAGCAAACGCCAAGATGACTCCAAGCAAACCAATGCTCTAAGCAATTTATTCCAAATACTAACAAGGGTATCATACTGATCACGTTTGAGGAAAGTCGACCTCCAGATATATTTTGGCAGCTAGTTAGCTAAAGAGCCTCCTACGACTATGGATCGTTTCTTTTACAAAATGAATCAGAACTAAAGTGAGGAGGAGTGGAGCAGACTAAGAAAAATTACAATGAAGGCCCGTTGGCTAAGGATGTAGATCCCAGTAGCCGAAACAAGACTTCAAAATTCAACTCATATGCTCTTTAAAAGATTCAATTGACAACCTCTACTTGAAGACTCACGACTCGGAGTGGTACTGGAAACCAACCTCGAGAGAGTACACCAAAGTCTAAAGAAAATCAGGGGAATGTTGTATATTCCCGGATGCTCGCTGATCCTAACACGGGCGATTACAAACACCTCCGAGGTGTGAACGAAAAGATGTGACCAGGTACTTAGATTTGGTTGCCAACCAATCTACGCAGACCATGATCGGACGTGTGGAGTTACATCTGGACGAGCATAATTCTATCGCTCATCATCAACCATATGCCTTTGATTTGGGGCTATGGGTTAAATACAATGTACAACATCATGATGCACGGAGAGCTGAATTCCATCCTGCAAGTGGAATTTATTCAAGTAGAGAGTGGCTGCGATACGGCCGGCTACTCGCTAAGTGAAACTCGAGCTCGGGGGCATGCCATCACATCAAGGCTAAAAATGGGTTGATACACGACGATCCTTCGCACAACTCCGTACTCCCAAACTGCGAGACGGAGTATAAACATTTACTTAACTCCGTACTCCCAGAGTGCGAGACGGAGTATAAACATTAATCAACTCCGTACTCCCAGAGTGCGAGATGGAGTATAAACATTAATCAACTCCGTACTCCCGGAGTGCGAGACGGAGTATAAACATTAATCAACTCCGTACTCCCAAAGTGCGAGACGGAGTATAAACATCTACTTAACTCCGTACTCCCAAAGTGCGAGACGGAGTATAAACATCTACTTAACTCCGTACTCCCAGAGTGCGAGACGGAGTATAAACATCTACTTAACTCCGTACTCCCAGAGTGCGAGACGGAGTATAAACGTTAATCAACTCCGTACTCCCAGAGTGCGAGACGGAGTATAAACGTTAATCAACTCCGTACTCCCAGAGTGCGAGACGGAGTATAAACATTAATTAACTCCGTACTCCCAGAGTGCGAGACGGAGTATAAACATCTACTTAACTCCGTACTCCCAGAGTGCGAGACGGAGTATAAACGTTAATCAACTCCATACTCCCAGAGTGCGAGACGGAGTATAAACGTTAATCAACTCCGTACTCCCAGAGTGCGAGACGGAGTATAAACATCTACTTAACTCCGTACTCCCAGAGTGCGAGACGGAGTATAAACATTAATCAACTCCGTACTCCTAGAGTGCGAGACGGAGTATAAACATTAATCAACTCCGTACTCCCAGAGTGCGAGACGGAGTATAAACATCTACTGAACTCCGTACTCCCAGAGTGCGAGACGGAGTATAAACGTTAATCAACTCCGTACTCCCAAAGTGCGAGATGGAGTATAAACGTTAATCAACTCCGTACTCCCAGAGTGTGAGACGGAGTATAAACATCTACTTAACTCCGTACTCCCAGAGTGCGAGACGGGGTATAAACGTTAATCAACTCCGTACTCCCAGAGTGCGAGACGGAGTATAAACGTTAATCAACTCCGTACTCCCAGAGTGCGAGACGGAGTTTAAACATTAATCAACCCCGTACTCCCAGAGTGCAAGACGGAGTATAAACATTAATCAACTCCATATTTCCAGAGTGCGAGACGGAGTATAAACATCTACTCAACTTCGTACTCCCAGAGTGCGAGACGGAGTATAAACATACATCAACTCCATACTCATCCCCAAAACTGGGGGCAGAACCAAAGCAAAGCATGCTAGTTGAACATTTGTCTAAAAGAAGATTGCAACGAAACGATTAAAAAAGGGCTGTCAAGCAATCAACTGAACGGAAATATTCAGCATGAAAGATTGCGGTTTTTCAAAGCACGTCATGTTTACACAAGACGTCCTTTGGGGGGCAAATGTTATCCCGCCTTTTGGCAAGGCCGTGACACCAAGAACTTGATTAGAAACCAGTGATAGTTCGTCTTGGAGATCGGTTACACAAAGGCTCACTATGGATATCGATGGATTTTGTCCGAGTCTGGATCGAGCCACGATTAACAAGACATAACAATCAAAGCCAGGGAAGCCAATGTTCCAAGTTTCAAGACGATCCGAGTTCGTATGCTCAACTTATGATCGATTCGAACAACCGACCATCCATCCATCAACCTCCACATTTGACTTGGAGACCTAAACTACTTGGAATGAATATGGCCCGATCATCCACTCCAATCGAGTCATAGAACAAAGTTCGACAAAATACAGATACCCCTCATGAAGCTCAGTGACGCCAGGATCCGTCTAAAGTGGACGTGATTTGATCATCTACACATCAAATCCTACCTTGAACACGAAAGGTTGTTCGAAAGCCCAATGTTTGTACCAAAAATGGGCACAACACTCTTCGGGAGTTATTTGAAGAGATAAAGTGAAGATAGTAAATGTAAAACAGAGGTTATCTAACAAAAACTCCAACAAACAGAGATGTAAAATGCACAGACAAGCAATTTAGAGTGGTTCGGCGTAACGCCTACATCCACTATGAAGTTTTGATGATTTTATTGATTCTCTTTCAATGATTACAAGCGATTACAGTAAACAACAGCGGATTACAGATTAGAGTTCGAAGTTAATAGCAAAGGTAGGATGCAAATCTTAATCCGGCAGAGTCTGGACGCTTCAGAATCAAAAGATCCCTTTTCTGTTGGCTTTGGGGCTCTATTTATAGGCGTAGGAGGCTCAGATTTTGCCCAAACTCCGGGAGACTTGGTCCGGCACGTGAGGGGACCCATTCGACCGTTTCCAGAGAGTTTTGCCTCGATCTGCAATCGATACGAATCCATTTCGTATCGATCAAGATGATGTCCAAATGAGCTGAAATTTGGTGGAGACGTTCCTCAGTGTTTACGCAAGCAATCCTGGAAATTTCGTTGTATTTGGATCAGTGGATCTCAAGATATGGTCGATACAAAACGAGATCTCTCGAAGGCTGTTTGGTTCATCCCCATGGCTTCGACTCGATCCCCCCCGCATCGATTGCTGCACGTGCTTCTGAGATGAGGTGGCGCGCGCACTTCGTTTCGATTCAGTATTCGCTCCGCATTGACCATTTCGATTCCATGGATCTCGCCTCGTTTGTTTCGATGAATGGCACGTCATCCTAGTTTATAGACTCGTTGAATATGAATGGCACGTCATCCTAGTTTATAGACTCGTTGAATATGAATGGCACGTCACCTGTTAATGGATACGAGTCTAGACCGATGCGAACTCGATGGGTTCGAATGAAGGAGGTCCGATGGATGCGAAGCAAACGTTGGCTGATGGATACGAAGCGCTTCAACCGTTGATGTGTACGAAGTCTATCGATACGAGCTCGGTGGATTCGAACATGGCCGCTCCTGATTGATACGAACTCATGGGAGGTGATCGATACGAAGTAGGTGATCTGCCGATGGACTCGAATGAAACCGAGTCGAACCTGGGTACTTCGATGGATTCAAAGTTGATCGACACGAATCTTGATCGATTCGAACTAGAGCTTCGGTGATGGATACGAATGCGCCCAGAGTGATGGAAACGAAAGAGCCCAGAGTGATGGAAACGAAAGAGCCCAGAGTGATGGATACGAAATCTGGGCTTCTCCCTTCAACTTGAATCGATCATAACTTGAGCATGTGAACCCGGATTGATCCGAAATTTGAGATGTTGACTTCTATGATATTTCTTGTCATGTTCTATCAATTGTAGCTCAATCTGGCATCAAACAAAATTCAGCGATATCCATGGCGAGCTATCCATGTCCTCTAGTCGATTCCTTGGTGTCCTGGCCTTGCCAAAAGGCGGGATAACATTTGCCCCCCAAAGTACGTCTTATGAAAACATGGCGTGCTTTGAAAAGCCACAAGTTTGCGAGTCGTCATCAGCATTTTTCGTCATTGAACCTCGCATTGATTCCTTCTTGAACTGGTTTGAAACTTGAGTTGAAACGATGTCTGATGATCGCCTTTTACCACCTTCTTGTATTGATCCCCTCATGAATCGATGTTAAAAGTTGGGAAACCTTTCTTCGTATCGATGCGGGCTGATTCGATGGATACGAAACGATTATTCGTATTGATGGATTATAACAGATACGAATTTTGTGATCGTATCGATAAGCCTGCATCGTTGAGATTGATGGTTCACAAAACGTGTGCTTCGAATCGATGGGGTCCATTGTCTTCAGGTGGCTTCTCTGCGCATCTCGAATCAGTGAAGTCTGGTGGGTTCGAAACGGGCCTTCGCTTCGACGCGCCGTTTGACTGGTTGCGACCGGTCAGGTTGACTGGGAGTCGAATCGACTCGGTTCCACCCTAGACTCCATATCAATACCTGGGACTTAGCCCATTTTCCACTTTTACTTTTTACTGTTGCCTCATACTTTCTGCGTTTTCGTATCGATCTACGAACTCTGAGAGAACAAACTGTTCTTACTTTCGAGTCGATCCCATCCTTCAATCCTTCAAGCCTAAACATTAAACTCGGGTAATTAAATGATAAAATCGTGTTAAGAACGGCGAGATCTGAAATCTTAGCCATCCTTCTTGCTTTGGCAACCGATTTAAAGGAATCTGAGATCTGGACGCGAGGGAGCAAGATCGTGGATGGAGCGTGGCCATGGAGTTGAGGCCCTTTGGAGAAGAAGGAGATGCGGAGAAATTACTTCAGCTTCGTTTTGTATCGACCTGGAATGGGAGCATTCGAATCGATCTGAAGGATGTGATTTCGCACTGGTACAGAGATGGGAGCGGCGAATGATGCGAAGCCACCGTTTTCAGATTGGTTCGAGATCGGGGAACCTGATCGAAGCGAATTGGTCTGCCCTTGATCGATACGACACGTATCGATTCGAACCTGATCGATACGAAACATCCTGATCCCAGCCTGATCGATACGAACGTATCGATTCGCACCAGGTCAATACGAAACACTCCTGTCCCAAGACGAACGATTCGAATGTATCTATTCGAACGCTCCCGGTTTTGAAAATGCATGGTCCAGCTATCTCGATACGAAATAGAGATGCAGCGATCGATTCCATCTTAAATTTTGCCAGACTTAGGGAAATTTTGCATACTTGAACATTTGACTCCGACAAGCTTCCACCTTGCATAATCAGACTTAATAGTAGAACTGCTTATTTGACTGACTTTCGAAGCTTGTCGATGAAACTGCTATCTAACCAGAAATTGAAGTATGGTGAACTTTAACTTGAATCGATCGTTAGCATCCAGATGGCGCGGTTGTGACGGTCAGCAATGACAGTCATTTCCAGCCCGACCCTCATAGTTTTGTACTTTGCATATTTTAATTCTGCAGAATTCGCTCAACTCATGCACGACACTTGCACTGCACGACTCATTCATACACTTTACACTGGGGAATGCACGGGCTTTTTATCGTCTAATGATAGTTTCTCGTGAGTTAGCCAGTTATGGAACCATCAAGTTCGCAGCAACAAGAAACTCAGAATCCAACCCCTTCCAGACTTGAGATTCCGGATATCGAGGCCGAAGTTATCGGTCCAGCTCCGGACGAGTTGCTTGACGCATCCTTCATCAATAGTCCACCTGATTCTGTTCCGTCCAATATCTCCGAAGATACGTTAGGGATAATATGCTTAAGGCATGGCCTGTCGTTGGACGACGTAATGTTGCCGGGGCCGGACGACAGACCGCATAATCCCCCAGAGGGATATACTGCTTTTAATCGGCATGCATGCGCAGCCGGTACACTTCCCCCGTTCAACGATTATATAAGAGAGGTGTTGGCTTACCTGGATATTACTCCGTCTCAGCTACATCCGAATGGATATGCTTCACTCAATGGCCTGTTCATCGCATTTATGGAATACCTCTACCGACCTCCCCGCCCGACCGAGATAAGATACCTCTTCAACTTTAAAATTCGAACTGACAGCCCATCTTTTACATTCTTGGAGTCTGTAAGAAACTGCCAAGTTGTCACGGGGTCGTGGACTAGGCTGGGCTACTTCAAGTCAGAGTGGTTCTATGTCCGATGTCCACCGGGGTTTGCCAGAAGATGGCTGTTTAGACGTAAGCATTGTCTTTTTCCTAAGTAATTGACGGGGCAATTTTTGAATGAAACTATACTCATATCTCCTATTCCTTTTCTTTCAATAATAATCCAGCGAACTGAAGGTGGCTACTATAAAGAGATAGTTCGTGTCCTTCAAGAAGTCCCTGGCGAAGAAAGGAATATCGAATTGCTACTGACGGACCAGAACCTTAGAGTTCTTGGGTTGATCGGGCGGAGGCAGAGCATAAGGCTCGATGGTGCACTAAAGACCGTCTCCAGAGAAAAGGTCAAGCGGAAGAAACCCAGGGTTGTGATAATTGAGGAACCCGATTCCGAAAGAACTCATACCGACAAGGAACCGTTGGTCGGACCTGCTAATACAATCCCAGATTCTGATGAAAAGAGAAAAGGCAAAGCGGTGGCCTCCAAACAGCCTAAATCCGGAAGGCGGAAGTCGATGGTTTTACACCGCCCCCTGTCAGGAGTTAGAATTGCGGAGGCACCCTCCCTGCAAGCTGAAAATCAATTCGAAGGGCCTGCTGACCCTCCAATCCTGGACATCGAGCCCGAGCAACACGACATCGAATTGGGTGGACCGCGACATATCGTCGATGTTAGCAAGTCTCTTCCTGCCAGTGCGATTGACACTTCTGGTTGGTCGGGGGGGTTACACATTCACACACTCTTCACAGCACAACACATTTTCCAAACCGTAAACAACATATTGCAAATGGCTACTGACTTTTCGTGGTTTGCTTTTCAGGTACGATGTCTGGGCAAAGTTCTGTGCTTGGTAGTTTGTGCAACAAGCGCCGTTATCATGAGCCACGCAGGAGAGAGGGCGAGAGAGATTACGACTCAGGTCACTCTGGTCAGGAGAAGTCTGACAGAGACAGGGGATACGTTCACCGATCCCGATCTCGCTCTCCTCCTCCTAGGACATCCGCACCTCCTACGGTAGCAGTTACTCGTCCTCTTGAAATTTCACGGCCCAGGCCACCTTCTCAAACTTCGAGGCCCGATCCTCCGCGCAGGACTGAAATAGTTACCTCTTCGGCTACCACACCGGTCCCGACTGATGCATCCAGTGAAGGAGCACTTAAATTGGCACAGAAGAGGAAGGAATTTCCCGACATCTGCTTTGATGGTTATGTCTTCCCTCCGCACTTGAGGAGAATTCCGCCAACCGCTGAAACCACTATCCATGATTATGTTGCGGACATCTTCTTCCAGTACAGGGAATGGGGACGGGCCGCGAGGAAAGCGTCCAAAGTGGCATTCGATCAGGGCATCACCATTGAGAAGCTTGAGAAGGAGTTGGGTCACAATGACCGAATCATAAAAGCGCTCAACGCGGAGGCTGAGTCTTCTCGTAAATCTGAAATGGAGGCCCTAAAAAAGGTTGATGAAGTAAATGCTGCCATGACCAGGATGAAGCAAGAGCATTATACCGCCATCGAGGACATGGGTCATAGGAACACCACCATTACCGCCGAGAGGGATGCCGCTCTTAAGGAGCTTAATGAGCTGAAATCAAAGTTCTCCGAGATGGCGAAGGAGAAAGACGCAGCTAATGTCTCTGCGCAGGAGGCCTGTGATCAGGCAGTGACGCTCCGAAAGGAGAAGGAAGCGGCTATGCAACAAGCTCGCGAAGCTGAAGCTGGGGTTGACGAGAAGGTAAGGCAGGCGGAGGCCAGGATTGAGGCCGAGGTAGAAGAGCTCGTCACTTACAATGCCAATGTGCTAAGGCACCGAGATTTGACATGGCTTGACGATTACCCCACGCATCTCTATAACGCCTGGAACTTACTGGTTGATGAGGAGAAGTCTGGGCACCCTGATGAAGCCCTTGATGAATTCGAGCTGGAGAACCGCATTCTCAATGATGACGAAAAGAAGGTTCTCCATGACTCCATGATTTCCCACGATAAGGAGAGGCTTGGTGCCCAGACTCAGGAAGTCGGAGAGAGCTCTGGTGTAGAGCACCATGTTATGAGTTCTGAGATAATCGTGTCATCTCAATCTGAGCCAACTCCGATGATCGACTCCCAGCCTATTAGGGCATATGACCCAGACCGACCGCATCTATCTCCTATTAAGGAGCATCCTTCCGAAGTCGTTCAGACGACCCCGAGCCAAACCGAGGAAGGTACTCTGAACTAACTTCTTGTATATTTGGATTGCAGAGTCTGTGTCGAAGTGTACATTAACGACGTGTTCTTTTTCTTTGATCAGTGACGGAAGTTGCACCAGCTGCGCCTCTCACCGCCCAAGAATCAGGCCAAATGCCAGAAGCCATCATTTCTGAGGCGACCTCCGTCGCGGCAATGGCACCAGTCGGAGTAACGCAGGGGAGCTCACTTTCTTTTGATGAACAGATGATAAACGAGCTCCTCGGCCGTCAGAGTGATCCTTTTGCGGACCTGCCGTTTGGCCTGGGTGGATTCTCGTCTACTTCTGACACTTCAACTCAGACTATCACAGCTCATAGCGAGGCCAGAGCACAACGGAAAGCGGCGATGTTGGCCGAGATTAATGCCAAGATGGCGGCCGCGGCGCATGGCGGCAGTGTAGACAGCGGAGCAGCAGCACAGAGCCCCACTCCTCTTATGATTGTGTCTCCTGGGGGCACGCTTATTGATACTAGTGTACCAGTCCCTCCTCCGGCTGCTGATTCTGTTCCCCCAACTCCTCCTGTGGGAAGCATTCCCATAGAGTCCAGCTCGGACGAGGATGTCGACATTATGCCTTCACCCGAGGGGAGCCTGCCTAAGGAGAAAGGTTCCAAGCGAAAGAGTACCGGTGGCTCCAGTATCTCCTCGAGGAAGAAGAAGTTGAGGAAGCAGAAGGATTAGACACTCCTGTTAGGCATATTTTCCCTTTTTGGCAGTTAGGGATTTTGTCACTTTCCCTTTTTTTTATATATAGGCCGTGTTTAGATGCGGGTTCGGCCCCTGCAAGTAGGAGTATTTTGGAAAGGCTCATGTATGAACCGTTGCCTTTGATTTAGTTGAAAATAAAATTTTGTCTTCTAGTTTCAGCTTATGTTCCTTTCTATGCTTGAATATTGCAGTGTTCGAACTTCGGTCCGGTATACTTGCATTATTTTATTGTTTCAAGAATAGCTCATTTTGCTTGTTAAGTATGGAAATCTCGGACTTGAGTTGTGATAGGGGATCGCATCGGAGCTGAGCATCGCACAGTTTCGGGTAATGATTAACATTTGCCTCTGCCCCCAGTTCCAGGGTTAAGTTGTGATGATCAGCTTGTGATTGCATCAAGCGAGGACCGAGTGGTCGAACTACACTTGTTCTCTTATGAATCGTTTCATCCACACTCCGGGGATATAAGTCATCTCGTAAGCGGTTGTTCGTACTTTGGGAACACGGAGTTGACTGATGTTTGTACTCCGTCTCGCACTCTGGGAGCACGGAGTTGGTCGTTTATACTCCGCTTCGCACTCTGGGAACACGGAGTTAGTTGTTTTATACTCCGTTTCGCACTCCGGGAACACGGAGTTGATTGTTTATACTCCGTTTCGCACTCTAGGAATACGGAGTTGCATGTTTATACTTCGTCTCGCACTCTGGGAGCACGGAGTTGGTTGTTTTATACTCCGCTTCGCACTCCGGGAACACGGAGTTGATTGTTTATACTCCGTCTCGCACTCTGGGAGCACGGAGTTGGTTGTTTATACTCCGCTTCGCACTCTGGGAACACGGAGTTGATTGATGTTTATACTCCGTCTCGCACTTTGGGAGCACGGAGTTGGTTGTTTATACTCCGCTTCGCACTCTGGGAATACGGAGTTGAATGTTTATACTCCGTCTCGCACTCTGGGAATACGGAGTTGCATGTTTATACTCCATCTCGCACTCTGGGAGCACGGAGTTGGTTGTTTATACTCCGCTTCGCACTCTGGGAATACGGAGTTGGTCGTAGGATTGTCGTGTGTCAATCCTATTAATATTGGTGTAATGGCTTGCCCCCGAGCTCGGGTTTCACTTAGCGAGTGGCCGGTTGTATCACAGCCACTCTCCATTTGAATAAGTCCCATTGCGTGACGGGATTTAGCTCTTCGTGCATCGTGATGTCGTATATCATATTTAATGAATCACAGCTCTGGCTCGAAGAAGTGGCATTTTATTGCTGAAATAAGAAAATGCGGCAAAGTCAGTTGCCTTATTACAAAATTCAAATTTCGAAATGCAGAAACAAATTGCTAAGTAGAATGAAATAAATAAAGCCTGTCATATGTAATAGCGACGGAGACTTTCGCTGTTCCAAGCCCTCGGCAAATCGAGACCGTCAACGGTCGACAGCTTGAATGTGCCATCTCCGAGTCTTCGTGTAATCACATACGGCCCTCCCCAGTTCGGCTTCATGTGTGAAGGAACGGGGTAGACTCTCTTGAGCACGAGGTCGCCGAGTTCAAAGGTTCGAGGTCGAACTTTGGTGTTGTATAGTCGGGCGACCCGACTTCGATGTGCGGCTGCTCTCAAATCAGCCTCTTCCCGTTTTTCATCCAATAGATCCAAAGATTCGGCTAGAAGTATAGCGTTCGTTTTCGGATCATAGTAAGTCACGCGATGAGAGAACACTTCCGTTTCGACCAGAATAACAGCCTCTGAGCCATAAGATAGGGAAAACGGAGTGTGTCCGGTCGCGGTTTTATGAGTCGTTCGATAGGCCCATAACGCCATAGGAAGTTCATCGACCCACTTGCCCCCAGCCTTTTCCAATCGTTTCTTCAGGATTGATTTTATAACTTTATTGACAGCTTCAACCTGTCCATTTGCTTGGGGTGTGCGACAGCCGAGAACTTTTTGTGGATATGAAACCGTTGACAGAAATTCTTGAATTCCGCACTCTCGAATTGGGCTCCGTTATCAGTGATGATGGTATGCGGGAGTCCGAATCGACAGATGATGTTGCGAACCACGAAATTTATCACTTTCTTTGTCGTAATGGTTGCAAGGGCTTCGGCCTCAGCCCACTTTGTAAAGTAGTCAATGGCAACGATGGCGTATTTCGCACCGCCTTTCGCCAAAGGTAAAGCGCCGATGATATCGATGCCCCACATTGCGAATGGCCAGGGACTGACCATTTGGGTTATTTCAGTAGGCGGGGCTCTTGGAATTTGGACATGTATCTGGCATTTATCGCACTTCCGGGCATAGTTCGCTGCATCTCGGTTCACTGTCGGCCAGTAGTACCCATATCAGAGTATCTTCTTAGCGAGAGCTTGTCCTCCGGTATGATCGCCACACTCTCCTTCGTGTACGTCATGTAACACTCGTTTGATTTCCTCGTGGGCGATACATCTGAGGAGAGGAACAGAATAACCTCTCCTGTACATGACTCCGTTTTGGATGACGAACCGCGAAGCTTTCCGCTGGATTTGTCTCTTCTCATTTCTAGGTTCAGGCAACGTCCCATTCTCAATGTAATTCCGATACGGAGTCATCCAAGATTCTCTACTGGGAGCGGTTTCAAACACAGAGTTCATTTCTATCTGATCGATGCTCGGGGAGGCCAACGTTTCAACAGGGACAAGTCCCATTTGCTGCGCTTCACCTGTGCTGGCTAACTTTGCCAGTGAATCGGCTTTCTGATTGTGCTCCCGAGGCACATAATAGATGGCATAATAATCAAACTGGTTTAGTATTTCTTGAACTCGGGCCAGGTAAGCAGCCAGTCTTCGGTCTCTTTCCTGATATTCTCCTTGTACTTGACATACCACTAACTATGAATCGCATGCAATAAATTTCCACAGCGATAATTCTCAAGTCTCTGGCAAGTTTTAGGCCGGTTAGGAGGGCTTCATATTCAGCTTCATTATTAGTTGCATGAAAGTCGAACTTCAAAGCATAACATATGGATCGGCCCTCGGGAGTCTCAAGTACAACCCCAGCGCCCGAACACCGGTCATTTGACGCACCGTCAGTATACAGCTTCCAGATGTATTCGGGGGATTCACTGGTCTCGGGCAAGTTTTCTGGAACGGTGAATTCAGCTATGAAATCTGCCAGGACTTGTCCTTGAATGGCTCTCCGTGGAGCGTATGCGATATCAAATTGGCTTAGCTCAATGTTCCACTTGAGTAACCTACCGGACGTCTCAGGCCATGTGAGGACCTGTCGTAACGGCTGATCGGTGTACACAGTAAGCGGATGAGCTTGGAAGTAAGGGCGGAGCTTTCTTGAGGCAATGACCAAGCAATAGGCCAGTTTCTCCAGTCTCGGATAATTTCTTTCAGCTCCTGTTAGCCGCTTACTAACATAGTAGACCGGATTTTGCACTTTGTCTTCCTCCCGAACTAGCGCAGCACTAATCGCATGTTCTGATACTGCCAGGTAGAGATATAATTGCTCGTGGTCAACTGGTTTTGACAAGATCGGAGGTGTTGAAAGATGTTGAACTAGTGATCGGAACGCGCCTTCACATTCCGTGGTCCATTCAAAATTTTGTTTTCCCTTCCGGATCAGATCGAAGAAAGGAATGCATTTATCGGTGGACTTTGAAATGAACCTGCTCAATGCTGCGACCTTTCCGTTAAGACTCTGGACTTGCTTTATGGTTCTAGGGGTTTGCAAATTTCTTATAGCCCAGATCTTCTCAGGATTTGCTTCTATCCCTCGAGCATTGACGATGAACCCAAGGAACTTGCCGGATGCGACGCCGAAGTGACACTTGAGCGGGTTGAGCTTCATTCCGTATTCCCGGAGGATGCTGAACATTGAATTCAAATCTCTTACGTGATCCGTGGAGAATCGAGTCTTCACCAGCATGTCATCCACGTAAACCTCCATGGTCTTCCCGATTTGATCGGCGAACATCCGGTTGACTAAGCGTTGGTATGTCGCTCCAGCGTTCTTTAGACCAAATGGCATGACTTTGCAACAGTAGAGTCCCAGATCGGTCACGAAGCTGGTATGTTCCTGATCAGGTAAATGCATGGGTATTTGATTGTAACCGGAATAAGCATCCATAAAAGATAGTAGCTCATGTCCGGCCGTTGAATCTACGAGCTGATCAATTCGCGGAAGTGGGAAGCTATCTTTTGGACAGGCCTTGTTCAGATCAGAGTAATCAACGCAGGTCCTCCATTTCCCGTTTGGCTTTCGAACCAGTACAGGGTTGGATACCCATTCTGGATACAAGGCATCTCGAATAAACCCGTTTGATTGCAGTTTATCAACTTCCTCCTTAAGGGCGGCAGATCTCTCTGGATCCATACCACTCCTTTTCTGCTTGACTAGGACATGTCGCGGATCTATGTTCAGGGATTGACTTGCGATGCTCGGCGAGATTCCGCACATGTCAGAGTGTGTCCAGGCGAAGACGTCGAGATTCGCCCGAAGAAACTCGACCAATTCCTGCTGTGTCTGCTTGTTTAGTTGAGACCCGACTTTCAGCATCTTCGAATCATCATCCTCACTGATTGGGACGTCCACAGTCAGGCCCAGGCATCAATTGTCAATTATCAATGGAACGGACGCAGAGAGATTCCTCTACGCCCTTTCCCTTCTCTTTGCATTGCGCCCCGCGCAGCTCAGCAATATAATAGGCCCTTCCCGTGGCCTGATCTCCTTGAACAACTCCAATCCCATGATCGGTGGGGAACTTCAGAGTTAAGCACCATGGGGCGATGGCCGCCCTGAACTCGGCTAGGGCTGGTCGACCCAGAAATGCATTATATGGCGAATCAATTTCTAGCACAACAAACTGTAACATTCAGACCCTCCGGCGTTCTCCAACGCCCAACTCAACTGGGAGTTCAGTTATTCCGATGGGTATCGTGGCACTTCCGTTGAAACCGTGGATTCTGGATAAACAGGGTTTCAAATCCTTTGTCTCCATTTTCATTAAGTCGTAAGCCCGTTTAAGCAAGATATTCACAGAGCTTCCACTGTCAACCAGGATCCTCTTCATCCAAGCAGGACCTACCTGGGCAGATATGACTAGTGGGTCGATTGTAGGGGCTTCGACCTTATCAGCGTCTCGGCTCCTGAACACGATATCATCAGATATTATCTTTTGTTGTTTCACCGGGGTTCCGTCTTTGCAATTACTACAACATTCGAAGTCCGCATGCCTGATAGAACTAGCATACGACTCCATTTCCCCCCAGCTTCTGTTTGCCGGATGGGGACCACCACTTATTGTGTTAATAACCAATCTCCCGCCCGCACGGGCGGGTTCCTCCTCTCTTTCCTGATTTTGTGAACGATTTTGATTCGAAGGGCCCGCTCCGCCAGACTGCGGTGCCCGTACAAACTGATCTAGCTTCCTCTCTCTAATCAACTTCTCGATGAGGTCCTGCAAATGCCGACACTCATTGGTATTGTGACCGTAGCTTTCATGGAATCTACAGAACTTTCCTGTTTGAACCTGTCTATCCGATGAGGGCTTCGGAGCAGGTTTCTTATACTGTACAGTGTTACAATTCTGTAAGTATACGTTTTCCAATGACGTGTTTAACGGCGTATAACTGTCAAACATCTGAGCTCTACGTCGTGGACCTTGGTTCTCATCTCTCTTCTTATTCTGGCCATTGTTTCCTCTCTGCTGGGTTTGCTTGTTTTGTATATTCAGTTGAACTTTCCCGGAACTCTCACCGGACTGTTTAACTGCTACATTGCTCTATATTCCCTCAATGCTGGGCCTCGCATCGTCCTGCTTCCTAGACTGTTTTTCGTCCTCTTGCCGTAAGAATTGAGCGGCCTTGGAGTAAAAATGGTCCAACGATGCGGGCGGTTTTCCAGCTAGCCAGTTCCCGAATTCGGAATCAGGATCAATCCCCTTGGTCAGAGCCATCAAGATTGAATTATCGTTAGGATTGGTGATCTCAACGCATGCTGCGTGGAACCTCTCCAGGTAACGCCTGAGCGTTTCTCCATGAGCTTGAGTGACGCTGGATAGGGTATTAACGTCTTTTGGCCTAGCAACATGCATACGAAACTGTTCCACAAACCTCTTGGCCAATTGATCAAACGAAGAAATTGATCTAGGTGGTAGGCGTGTAAACCACATCGTCGCGATTCCCTCCAAAAAGATGGGGAAGCTTCGACACTTCACTGCATCGTCAGCCCTTGCAGCGCTCATCGACCATTCATATTTCAGAATATGCTGGTTGGGGTCACTATTTCCCTCATACATCGGGTGAGTCGGCATTCTGAATCGTCGAGGGGGTTCAGCATGTAACACTTCGTCCGTGAAAGGAGTATGACTACGAGAGATCCCCCAATCATCATTAGTGAGCCCCTGGCTCTCGCGTATCATCTGTCGTATCATGGTCGATATATCCGATACTGGCAAATTCTGAGGCTGCTGAGCTAAGGTGTGGTCGGGTTCCACAGTGCGAGTCTAGACCAGGCGCTGTCGACGGTCCGTGTCTCGCCTCCTTGGCTCAGCGTCTTCTGGGACATATGGTTCAGGAGTATGTCCATGCTGTTGATTGATCGGCTCTGATTGATTTCGGGTATCAACCCTCGTTTCTGCTGCGGCGGTTGTGGCGCGGTTATCCGTGGTGTACTGTGGGGCAGTGCCTCCTCGTGTCGAGGGTCCTGTTTGGAAGCTGGTCGATGGTCCTACCCTCAGTTGCCCAACAGTTAAGGCGGGTTGATATTCAGCAGCTTGAGCGCGACTTCCCTCTAACCGAGGACGGGTAGTCCGGTGGTGATAGTCAGATGAAGCTGAACTTTCGGTAGATGCTCTGGAGGCATCATCTCTCCTGGACCTTCTGTGGCCCCGGCGGTTTAGCTGGTTGGTCAACTCGATATTGGCGTGCAACTATTCCGCCAACTGCTGACGGCTTTGGGTCAGCTCCTGGAGCAATACTTGAAACTCCTGTCGGGTGACTAGCCCCGTCGAATCCGAGTGAGCGGTATTGTCTTGATTAGAAGAAGGCTGCTGTGTGGGATTCTGCCTATCTCGGCCTTCTTGCTCTGTAGCGGTAGCGCTAGTTCTTGTGCTGACCATTCTCGTTGGCGGAGTCCTCTCCTAGATTTTGAGCAAATCTGAATGGAATGGAAGGATTCCGGACTGGATATCTGGATCTTCCACTTGGATTTGTGCAATCCGGTATCGATGGCAGATCCAAAGAGCAGGAGAAAAACTGGTTCTCTCAGTGAAAGCACCAAAGTGTTTGTACCAAAAATGGGCACAACACTCTTCGGGAGTTATTTGAAGAGATAAAGTGAAGATAGTAAATGTAAAACAGAGGTTATCTAACAAAAACTCCAACAAACAGAGATGTAAAATGCACAGACAAGCAATTTAGAGTGGTTCGGCGTAACGCCTACATCCACTATGAAGTTTTGATGATTTTATTGATTCTCTTTCAATGATTACAAGCGATTACAGCAAACAACAGCGGATTACAGATTAGAGTTCGAAGTTAATAGCAAAGGTAGGATGCAAATCTTAATCCGATAGAGTCTGGACGCTTCAGAATCAAAAGATCCCTTTTCTATTGGCTTTGGGGCTCTATTTATAGGCGTAGGAGGCTCAGATTTCGCCCAAACTCCGGGAGACTTGGTCCGGCACGTGAGGGGACCCATTCGACCGTTTCCAGAGAGTTTTTCCTCGATCTGCGATCGATACGAATCCATTTCGTATCGATCAAGATGATGTCCAAATGAGCTGAAATTTGGTGGAGACGTTCCTCAGTGTTTACGCAAGCAATCCTGGAAATTTCGTTGTATTTGGATCAGTGGATCTCAAGATATGGTCGATACAAAACGAGATCTCTCGAAGGCTGTTTGGTTTGTCCCCACGGCTTCGACTCAATCCCCCCCGCATCGACTGCTGCACGTGCTTCTGAGATGAGGTGGCGCGTGCACTTCGTTTCGATCCAGTATTCGCTCCGCATTGACCGTTTCGATTCCATGGATCTCGCCTCGTTTGTTTCGATAAATGGCACGTCATCATAGTTTATAGACTCGTTGAATATGAATGGCACGTCATCCTAGTTTATAGACTCGTTGAATATGAATGGCACGTCACCTGTTAATGGATACGAGTCTAGACCGATGCGAACTCGATGGGTTCGAATGAAGGAGGTCCGATGGATGCGAAGCAAACATTGGCTGATGGATACGAAGCGCTTCAACCGTTGATGTGTACGAAGTCTATCGATACGAGCTCGATGGATTCGAACATGGCCGCTCCTGATTGATACGAACTCATGGGAGGTGATCGATACGAAGTAGGTGATCTGCCGATGGACTCGAATGAAACCGAGTCGAACCTGGGTACTTCGATGGATTCGAAGTTGATCGACACGAATCTTGATCGATTCGAACTAGAGCTTCGGTGATGGATACGAATGCGCCCAGAGTGATGGAAATGAAAGAGCCCAGAGTGATGGAAACGAAAGAGCCCAGAGTGATGGATACGAAATCTGGGCTTCTCCCTTCAACTTGAATCGATCATAACTTGAGCATGTGAACCCGGATTGATCCGAAATTTGAGATGTTGACTTCTATGATATTTCTTGTCATGTCCTATCAATTGTAGCTCAATCTGGCATCAAACAAAATTCAGCGATATCCATGGCGAGCTATCCCTGTCCTCTAGTCGATTCCTTGGTGTCCTGGCCTTGCCAAAAGGCGGGATAACACCCAACTTGAAGTAGCTATGGTAGACTGCGTACTCGCTAACCATCGCTGTCAATATATGGACACAACTGCACCTTGGAACATATGCAACTTACTTTGTCTACTCAACAATCTATTATCCTTATTTTCTAGAAGGAGATACGGAGCAAATTGTAAGAGATTTGGCTATCTAACCCAACATGGATGTGATTCAACCATCTGTCATATACCTCCTTCCTTGACTTGATTGGAAGAGCTATAATCACCAAGCGGACGAGAATCGATCGTCCATTTTTCAAATTCCGTCCCTCATCCTGGGGGGCAGAATCCCATTTCGTGAGCAAACGTGGTTCGATTGTTCATTCGATGACATTAGCCTCGATACAGTAGATGAATACAAATTAAGAGTGGAAATACGACTGCTCTCAACTTAAACCTCCAAGTCCCCAGAGTGCGGACTGGAGTACTCTAAGTCCCCAGAGCGCGGACTAGAGTATAAACGACTTAAACCTCCAAGTCCCCATAGTGCGGACTGGAGTACTCTAAGTCCCCAGAGCGCGGACTAGAGTATAAACGACTTAAACCTCCAAGTCCCTAGAGTGCGGACTGGAGTACTCTAAGTCCCCAGAGCACGGACTAGAGTATAAACGACTTAAACCTCCAAGTCCCCATAGTGCGGACTGGAGTACTCTAAGTCCCCAGAGCGCGGACTAGAGTATAAACGACTTAAACCTCCAAGTCCTCAGAGTGCGGACTGGAGTACTCTAAGTCCCCAGAGCGCGGACTAGAGTATAAATGACTAAAACCTCCAAGTCCCCAGAGTGTGGACTGGAGTACTCTAAGTCCCCAGAGCGCGGACTAGAGTATAAACGACTTAAACCTCCAAGTCCCCAGAGTGCGAACTGGAGTACTCTAAGTCCCCAGAGCGCGGACTAGAGTATAAATGACTAAAACCTCCAAGTCCCCAGAGTGCGGACTGGAGTACTCTAAGTCCCCAGAGCGCGGACTGGAGTATAAACGACTTAAACCTCCAAGTCCCCATAGTGCGGACTGGAGTACTCTAAGTCCCCATAGCGCGGACTAGAGTATAAACGACTTAAACCTCCAAGTCCCCAGAGTGCGGACTGGAGTACTCTAAGTCCCCAGAGCGCGGACTAGAGTATGAATGACTAAAACCTCCAAGTCCCTAGAGTGCGGACTGGAGTACTCTAAGTCCCCAGAGCGTGGACTAGAGTATAAACGACTTAAACCTCCAAGTCCCCAGATTGCGGACTGGAGTACTCTAAGTCCCCAGAGCGCGGACTAGAGTATAAATGACTTAAACCTCCAAGTCCCCAGAGTGCGGACTAGAGTACTCTAACTCCCCAGAGTGCAGACTCGAATATAAGCGAATCGGATCTCCAAGTTCCATGAATATGAACTATGACACAAATGACTTGAATTTGTCAAATCCCTGACATACGGGCTAGAAAGTATTCTAAGTGCTCGAAGCATAGAATGTAAGTTCAACGACTCCCGAAGAGTTTCCGAGTTATATGAAGATGGACTGAGAAGTCTATGTTACTCACAACTGCTTGGATTAAAATCACAATCACAAAGAAAACTGAACAATAAGAGTCTTTTGTAAGACAGGAAAAGGAACTAAACCTTATTCAGAAATGAGTTTCTATTACAACCCCTCCAAAGTTCAGAGTCGACATTCTATCTACAAGGACTAAGGAAATAGATGAAAATAATTACATGACTTAAACTAACCCTCGTTGAACGAGGATAGTAATCACTTCTTGTGCTTCTTCAACTTCTTTCCAGACGGCTCCTCTCCAGAGCATTTACCCTTGGTACTCTTCTTTGATAGAGGGGTAGCAACTGAAGGAGTACGGAGGCCTTCCATGGGCTTGGACCCGCCAGGAAGGATGACCTTCAACGGCTTGTTCAAAGGATCGTCCAAGTCCACAACTCGGGGATCTACTATGACCTTGACCGTCTCCTCCCTCTCTTTCTCGAGCCGCTCCTCCATGCTCAATTCGGATGTATGCTCAGAGGCGCCTGTAATTTCTACTTCATAACCCCCGTCGGTAGGAGAGGAGGTTTCAGACTTGTCTTCGTCAAGCGCTCCGATCACCTGAGCGTCTGGACCAGAAGCCTCCCCTGCGTGAGTGGCTTCACTTATTTTCTCCCCCACTTCCTTGGCGACATCGCTCCTCGGAGTGGGCTCGGGGTCAGAACGGCCTGCACAAAATCGTGGAAAACAAGAATGCAATAGTCCTGCATAAAGAATAACGACTTTCGAAATCTTAAAGAGAACCTTAAAGAGAAGGAGTATCTACCAGGTTCGGGCAAACTCTCAGCCATCCGAGAGGTCTCACCCTCTGGAATAGGAGACAGAATGCGGACTAAAGTACTCTAAGTCCCTGAGTGCGGACTAGAGTATAAATGACTCAAAAACCTCTACGTCCCCAGAGTGCGGACTACAGTACTCTCAGTCCCCAGAGCATGGACTAGATTATAGACGACTTCAGAAAAATCCCTAAATCCCAGAAGCGGACCAAATTACTCTAAGTTCCCAGAGTGCGAACTAGAGTATAAACGAGTTGACGAAAATCTCTGCATCTCGAACTGTGGACTAAAGCGTAAACCGTTCGACAAATCTCTAAGTCCCCGGAGCGTGGACCGAAGCATGAACACAAATTGGGCGCGAGTCAACCGGGGGGAGAATAACACTAAGTCACCAGAATACAGAGTGGTGTATAAACATCGATAAATAGACGAGTGGATTCCGACCATTTTCTATTCCGCAAACTTCAACCTGGAATCGATAGGAGGATTATTAACCCGCTGAGGATGGAGTTCGACCATCCAACCAGTGACCTGACCAAATCAATACTGGGGGCAGGGGTACAAAACACTAAAAAGCTGAATACGACAGCTTATTGTAGCTCTAGCGTGGCGTTCTTTATAACTTGAGGCGGCGACTACAGGGAGGTCTCAATACAGAGCCAATCGAAACGGCATCCAAAGCTACGAGCAACCTACTATATCATACCTCAGACCAAGGGTCAATGCCGATCCGCACCAAGCACATACGAATGTGACTCGAATGTTTTTTGAAAAACTATGACCCCCCAGAGTATGGAAAATAGGGTAAACCACGAATACTTGGTCAAAAATTCTCCAGCACCCTCGTTCGATTCGTCAGGAGGAGTATGAAACTGGATGAGCATAACCCGACTGCATTTGTAGCCAACTTTACCCCGAGATCTGATTACAGAGCATGAACCAAAGTGGACGTGGATGACCATCCACTGTCCAAATTACGCCCTGAAACTTACGTGGCATCGAAGTATTCCTCTTGGAATGGAAAACCATGATAAAATCCAAGATAGGCGAGACCTAGTCTCCCATCGACTGACATGATCCCACGATCCAACGGGAAAGAGAGTAAAGCTAAAGTGGGCGTGGCTGGCTTTCCTAGTTATCGGTATATGCCCCAGACCTGGGGACACGAGCGAGAAGCAAGATGAATGTGAACCGACTATTCACCAATCACCTCTATGTCTTTGGAGTGTAGGTGAAAACATAAACATAGCTAGGACGAGACTCAACCGCCCATGCAGTACATTTATCAACCCGAGACTGGGAGAAGACGCATGGTCATCCAAAAACTGGCTACGATAGCTCAGTATTAAAACTTATATATAGTGCTTACAGCTACTCAAGGCAACGACCGAAAGGATGCCTAGAGATAGAATCGTTAAATCGATACCTTAGCTCATGGGCAATTGACTTTCACTCCAACCCGAAGGACGGGTAAAGAATCATGAATGCATTAAATAGAAAGTGCGTTACTCGAATGCACAAGAAAATTCAAACTCATAGCAAGATCCAGATATACAGTTGCGTGCCACTCGAGGCTGACCCCCACTCGACATTTCCTTTAATGCGCTTTTAAGCCTGATTTTTGGCCATTTGCTGATAATCTATTAGAGCATTCAGAGCCCTTCACTATTAGACTCAATAACTCATGACAAGACTCTAGGATTCGACTAGAGTAACCATCAACATTGGCCGTCCCAACCATATTTCACATTGAATGTTATGCAAAATAGTTACACCTTTACTCAAAGAATCTAGGATGGCACCTGCTAAGCTTACGGTCGACATTACAGCCAGCCATGGCGACCCTTTCCGGGTGCTGAATATCGGATCACAGCTCAGTGCAATGATGATAAAAGAATTAGTTGGATTTTTCTGAATAAATGATGATATGTTCCCTTGGACCCATTCTGACATGCATATGTGATTTCATTAACTATCGCGAGCCATGCATTGGATATGAACCTGAAGCTACAAAAGCTAGCACAATCTCTATTGATTTCATCATGAAAGCTCCACTCTTACTTTTAGGCTCACCCCATCAACGTCTATGCCTACCAGCCGTTGCGACAAGGCATACAATGACCTAAGACGTCTGAAAGACTACTTAAATAGAATATCAAACTAAGCTAATTCGATATCACTTATTTTCCACGAAGGGCTATCCAAGGACGGAAATTAGCAGACCTCACACCCAAATTCACTACCTCAGATGACTACTCGAAGAGTAGCAGAGAACCAACCATAGGATGGAAAATGTACACGGATGGAGCATCCAATGATCAGTGTTATGGCTTGATAATGACTCCTGAGGAACGATCAATCTGCTACATCCTAAAACTCGATTTACCTGTAACAAACAACGATGCTTAGTATGAAGCCTTAACTACCAGCCTCAAACTTGCTAGAGGATTTGAAGTGAAAACTTTACATATCTTTTGTGATTCTTGATTGGTAGTATACAAATTTAAGGAAGTTGATCTTGCTAGGGGGCATTGTCTTGCTCCTTTTCTCGGCCAAGTCCAAGAGCTACTAACTGACTTCACGTATTACATCATTACACACGTACTTAGCGAACAAAATGAAAAGGTGTCATGGTTGACTCCTATCAAAGACTATCTAAAATGAGGAATTCTTACTGAACGGAGGAATGGAAAACGACGGATCCTCCTCAAAGCTTCACGCCAAATCATCTAAGAATAATTCATGTGTCAAAAGGAGTTTATCCATCCCCATGCTTCGGCATATCGCCCATGATGATATCTTGAGCAAAATCTATGAAGAAGAATGCGGTAATAACATCAGGGGGAAAACCATGATAAAGAAGATACTGTGCTACAAGTATTACTGGCCAACCATCAACCCAGATGCGGTTGATCATGCTAGACAATGTGACGAGTGCAAGATGTTTGCAAAGAATCCGGGAACCCCACCGATGGAAATTATTCAAATGGCTAGTTCATAGCCGTTTGCCACTTGGGGGCATTGAAATCATCTTCTTGTCGATCCTAAAGGTGATGCGAAATACACCATCATAGCAGTTGATTACGTCACCAAATGGGCAGATGAAGAACTCTTAACCCCGACCAAGATGAAGAAAATAATCAACTTCTTTATCTGTAACGTCATCTGTCCTTATGACCTTCCATGATCCATTATAACTGCAAATGGACAGGTTGAAGCTGTGAACAAAATCATAGAGTCTGTACTGAAAAGAGGTTTGGAAAACGCCTTGTTTCCTGGAGATTTGACCAGGCAACTAGTGCTCGGCATCAGGCAGCACTCGGCGTCAGAGAGTGTCCGGCATCTAGGAGTTCTCGGCGAAGTACTCATCATCCAGACTGCTCGGCGTCAGACAGTACTCGGCATACAAGACTATACAAGACTGCTCGGCATATAAGACTGCTCGGCGTCAGCTAGCGCTCGGCATCAGACAGTACTCGGCATACAAGACTGCTCGGCATACAAGACTGCTCGGCGTCAGCTAGCGCTCGGCGTCTCATAGTACTCGGCGTAACACACGGCATCTAGGAGTACTCGGAGAAGTACTCGGCAGCCATAGTGCTCGGCATCCGTAGTGCTCGGCATCCGGAAGACTCGGCGTCAGATAGTATTCGGCGTTCGGCGTAGTACTCGGCATCAATTAGTGTTCGGCACAAAGTAGAACCCGGCAACAGGGATACTCGACATCCCATGGTACTCGGCGAAGCACACAGCGCCCAGTAGAGCTCGGCGATAGGAGTACTCGGTATCCAGAAGACGTTCGGTGCACACGAACACTCAACACGACTGTATCGTTCGGCCATAATGCGTCGTCCGGTAGGAGAGCATTGTTCGGTTTAGAGCTTCAGACAGAGGCACGTTCGGCTGGAACTAAAACCACCCATCACTTCCCACACATCAAACGAACCATTCAGCATGGAAGGGGCTGTTCGGCACGGAAAGGACTGTTCGACATCATAGCGTTCGGCATACTTGGTTCGGCAAGCAGAGACCACTACACCTGGGCTAGAGCGTTCGGCTATCAAGCCCACTTGGGAAGTCCAGCCCATATTTGCCTATAAATAGAGGGGCAGGGTCACAGTGAAGAGGATCCTTTTTTGGGAGAGAGAACACTGGGGAAACTCTGCCATTTTTGAGACTCATCTTCTCTACTTAACAACTTCATTCAAGCATTTGATTCATGAATTGTATTTGTAATCATCAACTAAGAAGATCAATAAAGTTTAACCTCAAAGTGGACGTAGGCAATTACGCTGAACCACTATAAATTTGGTGTTCTTACTTTTTGCAATTAAATTAGCATTGTCTTCTCTGTTTAATTTACTTTCATCACTTATATCTCTACACAGTCTTTCTCTACGAGGTTAGTGACCAATTTTGGTGTTAACACTTTGGTGCTTTCACTGAGAATTGAATTCTCAGACCTCAAGGATCTGCTTTGAAGCTACTGGATTGAACAAATCCCCCAAGGAAGATCCGACTCACTGATAGAACATCCATTGATTCTACTCAGAGTTCATACCGATAACTCTACAATGGCAGGACCACGTACCAGGTCAGCTTCTCATAATGTGGATGCCCGCGAGACTGCTAGGGTGCAACAAGCAGGACCTAGCAATCAACCAGCGATTCCGAGTGCAGGAATTGCCGCTCAAGAACAAACTCCAGTTGTCACCAGAATAGAGTTCAATGACTTGATGAGAGAACTCAGGGAAAGCAGGAGACAACTAGGAGAGCAGATGCAAGCTAACGCCAACCTGATGGCACAACTCACTCAACAGCAGCAACAGAATGCTGGGGGCAATCCCGCTCCTTACTCTTCATCTGACAGCTCAACGTCCTCTGATGAACCTCCCAGGCGCAGACGACGTAAGACTGAAGTTGCACGAGCAGAAGCTGATGTTCAAACAGCTGGAGACCGTAACCAAGCAAGAGCTGGAAACTTCAGGACCGGAGTGCAAACGGAGGATGGAGGCCCAGGCCATCAAAACGCTAACGATGTCGAACCCCAAGACGCGCGACTGTCAGATCACCAGGAGAGAAGGCATCAGCATGGACAGGCACGTAGAACAGACCTTAACCTCCCGCCTTCCATACAGACACCAGATCTGACAGCCATGATCAGGCAATTGATGAAAGAAAATCAGGGCTTATCGAATGATGACTGGGGAGTGTCAAGAAGTCATACTCCATTCACGGATGTTGTGTTGCAGGCAGCGTACCCCAGGAAGTTTAGTATGCCTACTATCCCTACATATGAAGGGAAGACTGACCCAGACAGCATGTCATGAGGTACGAATGGATGATGGATTCAGCTAGAGCAAATGATGCCACCAAATGTAGATGCTTTCCGATTACTCTCTCTAGGATCGCTACTATGTGGTTCACCCGACTTCCTCCGCGGTCCGTATCGAATTTCGAAGAATTGGCAAGGAAGTTTATTGAGAAGTTCAGAATACACACTACACACCCAAAAGACGTAATGTCTCTGTCAAGTGTAATCCAAAATCCCGGGGAGTCATTGAAGGAATATTTACAGAGGTTCCATGTTGCGGCAACTGAAGTCAGTAATCCCAATGACCATGCAATTCTGATGGCTGTAATGAGAGGAGTGGATCCAGATTCTGAGTTTGGAGACTGGTTGGCAGGAAAACCCCCGGCTACGCTAGAGCGTTTCTACTCAAAGGCACACCAGTTCATAAGAAGAGAGGAAGCTAGGTGGGTACGACGAGACAAGGCGCCAGGACCCGTCCAAGAATCTGTGAAGAGCAACATTGCTGTGAAGCAGTCCGGAGACAGCTCGGGAAAGGTCCAACTCAATGTCCAGAATAAGCCTGGGCAGTCTAAGGAGTCCGGAGGAAGGAATCAAGGGAAGAAGAGAGAAGCGGGGAAGTGGAAGTCGAGAATTCCAAGCTACAGCGAGTATACTCCGCTGAACGCGCCACTTGAGAACATCTACCTATCCACCTGCAATACTTTTCAATACAGAAAGCCACGTCCGAAAGAATCAACCGAGGAACAGAAGCGGACCGGGAAGTATTGTCGCTTCCATGAGACTTATGGGCACAATACGGAAGAGTGCAGACACCTGCACGACGCTATCGAGAAGTTGATCAGGCAAAAGAAGTTGCAGGAATTTGTGAAGGATCCACAGGAAGGAGGACAGGGACCGTCCAACCCAGGTCGTGCACCAGCTCCGCGTCATCCTGAGGAGCCTGCCCGAACCGTAGGCAGACTGGTCATAAATACAATTATCGGCGGACCTCACCCCGCAGACAAGAATTGGCAGGAGATGGAGCGATATGCAAGTTCCCTGAAGCATGCCGATTTTGAGTGTTGTTCGAACGCGGAGGACGGGACCCCTGCTAAGCAGCAGCGCGTAATGACAGACGATATTGTGTTCAGAAATAGGGACGCTGATCAGGTAGAGGCTCCGACCATCGACCCGATGGTCATATCTGCAACGATCGAACCAGCTTATGTAAAGAGAATTCTGATTGATTGCGGAAGTTCAGTCAACATCATCTTCAAGAAGGCTTACGACCAAATGAAACTGGAAACAAAAGACCTGGAACCGTCCAAGGCTCGTATACACGGCTTTAACGGCGCGGCGACCGACGCCGTGGGGTACGTTGAGTTACCAGTTGAACTGGGACAAGGCGAGCGTCAGAGGGTGCGAATTCTACCCTTTGTAGTTTTGGATGTGGATTCTCCATATAACGTTTTCTTGGGCCGGCCGGCCCTGGCTGAGTTTAGGGCAGCGTTAGCCCCGTGGTGTTTAACTTTGAAGTTCCCAACGGACAAAGGAGTAGGTATTGTTCATGGCGACCAAGCAGCTGGTCGTTCCTATTATGTGGCTGAGCTCCGAGAGGCCCATCGGAGGGATAAGGGAAAGGTTGCGGACAATCTCGTCCGCATCCTTAATGCGAATAATTGACAAGTAGTGCCCGAGCCCTGGCTCGGGCATAGTTCTCGGATCTTTGGAGATATAGATCGGAGAGACGACAATGAGAAACCCAGGGAAGAGAAGGCGGCACCGGCTGAATTAACGATTGACATTTCAGTTAGCCGTGACGACCCTTCGCGAATACTAAAGATCGGATCACAGCTTGGCCTCGAGATGACTGAAGACCTTAGCGACTTCCTCCGGGCGAATCTTGATGTTTTCGCCTGGACGCATTCTGATATGTGTGGGATTTCCCCCGCCATCACGAGTCATATGTTGAACATAGACCCGAAGCACGTTCCAGTTAAACAAAAAAAGGAGAGGAATGGATCCGGAGAGGTCCGCCGCTCTCGGAGAGGAGGTGGACAAACTCAAAGCAAATGGATTCGTCCGCGACGCCCTCTACCCTGAGTGGGTATCCAACCCCATGCTGGTAAAAAAGGCGAATGGGAAATGGAGGACTTGTGTAGATTATTCCGACTTGAACAAAGCATGCCCTAAGGATAGTTTCCCGTTGCCTAGGATCGATCAGTTGATCGATTCCACCGCAAGACACGAGCTGTTATCATTCATGGATGCATACTCTGGGTACAACCAAATCCTGATGCATATTCCAGACCAAGAACACACCAGTTTCGTTACGAATGTCGGGCTTTATTGCTATGTAGTGATGCCCTTCGGATTGAAGAATGTGGGAGCAACTTACCAGCGTTTAGTGAATCGAATGTTCAAGGACCAGCTGGGTAGAACGATGGAAGTCTATGTGGATGACATGCTCGTGAAGTCACGACGGTCAAACGACCACATTCGAGACTTGGCTGAAATGTTCGACATACTCAGGTTTTATGGGATGAAGATCAACCCTCTGAAGTGTTCCTTCGGCGTTGCATCGGGGAAGTTTTTGGGATTCATCGTCAATGCTAGGGGAATTGAAGCCAACCCAGAAAAGATCCAAGCTGTTCGAGATGTGCAAGCGCCCAGGACTATAAAGCAAGTACAGAGCTTAAATGGAAAAGTAGCTGCACTAAGTCGGTTTATATCCAGGGCAACTGACAAGTGCATCCCATTCTTTGATATAATAAAGAAAGGGAAAAGAAATTTTGAATGGACGTCTAGTTGTGAGGAAGCATTCCAGAATCTGGTGAGGCATCTGGAGAGTCCACCAATGCTGTCAAAACCAGTTGACCACAAAATGTTATATGTATACTTGGCTGTATCCCCACATGCGATAAGTGCGGCTCTGGTTCGTGAGGAGGATCGAGTCCAAAAGCCGGTGTATTATGTTAGCAAGCGTTTAACAGGGGCAGAGAGGAATTACCCTAAAATCGAGAAATTGGCTTGGTGATTGCATCATGCAAGCTGCGCCCATACTTTCAAGCGCATTCAATCAGTGTTTATACCGATCAACCCCTGAAGCAGGTACTCCGAATCCCCAGAGCGCGGAGCGGAGTACTCTAAGTCCCCGGAGCGCGGACTAGAGTATAAACAATTTCAAATCTCCGAATCCCCAGAGCGCGGAGCGGAGTACTCTAATTCCCCGGAGCGCGGACTAGAGTATAAACGATTCCAAATCTCCGAATCCCCAGAGCACGGAGCGGAGTACTCTAAGTCCCCGGAGCGCGGACTAGAGTATAAACGATTTCAAATCTCCGAATCCCCAGAGCGCGGAGCGGAGTACTCTAAGTCCCCGGAGCGTGGACTAGAGTATAAACGATTCCAAATCTCCGAATCCCCAGAGCGCGGAGCGGAGTACTCTAAGTCCCCGGAGCGCGGACTAGAGTATAAACGATTCCAAATCTCTGAATCCCCAGAGCACGGAGCGGAGTACTCTAAGTCCCCGGAGCACGGACTAGAGTATAAATGATTTCAAATCTCCGAATTCCCCAGAGCGCGGAGCGGAGTACTCTAAGTCCCCGAAGCGCGGACTAGAGTATAAACGATTCCAAATCTCCGAATCCCCAGAGCGCGGAGCGGAGTACTCTAAGTCCCCGGAGCGCGGACTAGAGTATAAACGATTCCAAATCTCCGAATCCCTAGAGCGCGGAGCGGAGTACTCTAAGTCCCCGGAGCACGGACTAGAGTATAAACGATTTCAAATCTCCGAATCCCCAAAGCGCGGATCGGAGTACTCTAAGTCCCCGGAGCGCGGACTAGAATATAAACGATTCCAAATCTCCGAATCCCCAGAGCGCGGATCAGAGTACTCTAAGTCCCCAGAGCATGGACTAGAGTATAAACGATTCCAAATCTCTGAATCGCCAGAGCGCGGATCAGAGTACTCTAAGTCCCCAGAGCACGGACTAGAGTATAAACGATTCCAAATCTCCGAATCCCAAGAGCGCGGATCGGAGTACTCTAAGTCCCCGGAGCGCGGACTAGAGTATAAACGATTCCAAATCTCCGAATCCCCAGAGCGTGGATCGGAGTACTCTAAGTCCCCGGAGCGCGGACTAGAGTATAAACGATTCCAAATCTCCGAATCCCCAGAGCGCGGATCGGAGTACTCTAAGTCCCCAGAGCACGGACTAGAGTATAAACGATTCCAAATCTCTGAATCCCCAGAGCGCGGATCGGAGTACTCTAAGTCCCCGGAGCGCGGACTAGAGTATAAACGATTCCAAATCTTCGAATCCCCAGAGCGCGGATCGGAGTACTCTAAGTCCCCAGAGCGTGGACTAGAGTATAAATGATTTCGAACCTCCGAATCCCCTGAACGCGGATCAACTTCACTTAAAATCCCTGGAGCGTAGATTTAGAAAAAAGGTCCAAGTACTCGAGAAATGTGGAATAAGGAATATGCCACGTTCGGAGATGTTTGAACAACATGAAAATGGAATGGGAGATAAGGCAACTCATAAGAACTTGAGTTATGGCTACAATTAGTCATCAAACCAAAGAAAAGCAAGAGAATCATTCGAACGAAAAAGAAACTAAAAACTTTATTCGATCAGTCCAAAATGGGGTTACATGATCACTCCTACAAAATTCAGACCTATCTATACAAACTACAAGCTACGGAAGATAAAAGCAATTACAAGACTTAAGCAAGAAGCTCGTTGAACGAGTTTATCGATTATTTCTTCGATTTCTTCTTCTTGTCTTCCTTTTTCTTTTCCGATGACTCCTCTCCCTCACGCTTTTTCTTGGACTTCTAGCTTGCTACGGAAGCGGAGTCAGGAGTAGGAGACGGAACATCTAGTGGTTTGGACCTGCCCAGGAGGATGATTTTCAAAGGTTTGTTCCGCGGGTCGTTAAGTTCCAGGATTCCAGGTT
Source organism: Allium fistulosum (assembly GCA_030737815.1). Lineage (NCBI taxonomy): Eukaryota > Viridiplantae > Streptophyta > Magnoliopsida > Asparagales > Amaryllidaceae > Allium > Allium fistulosum. Next base: position 1,329,195,166 of record CM060902.1, on the reverse strand, counting down.
CAACTTTGACCTAGGCCTTTTTCTTCTCCTCTTCGGCAAGGCGGTCCTTCATGCTCATCTGCGAGGTATGCTCAGAGGCGCCGGTGATTTCAATTTCATCATTCCCTTCGGCAGGAGATGAAGTGTCGAGCTTATCATCATCCAGCGCCCCGATCACCTGAGCATTGGGACCAGGGAGTACTCCCGCGTGGACAGCATCGCTTGTTTTCCCTGCCTCCTCCCTGGCGTCATCGCTCCTCGGAGTTGGCTTGGCGTCAGAACAACCTGCACGAAAACATAAAGAATGAGCGTTAGAACGAGTAGCCACTGTTGAAAAATGACGGGATCTTTCAACTTTTAGAGAAAGGAGAATTTCCTACCAGGTTCCGGTTGGCTATCGGTGGCGCGTGGGGTTTCACCCTCCAGGATAGGGGATAGCACATGAGCACCAAGCCCGGGATCTTCGGGGTCATAACCAGCATGCTGCTCGAATGGATCAAGTGTCGGCCGACCGACCGATTGAGCAGCGGGAGGAGCAGCAATATGAGGAGCAGAAGTATTGACCCCGGACGGGCCAGCTTCATCATTTTTCTCTTGTGGAAGGGGAGAGCCTTTGCTGTAAAGTGCCAATGCTGCGGATAAATCCGATGGCTCATTCCCCCTAAGGAACTCCTTCACCAAGGCCTCCTCATCGACCTCTTCGGAGCCCGACTCGATCTTCCTGATCCTTATCAAAGTTTCCCAGGCCTCAACTAGGGATTCGAGATAGCCGTCGCCCAAGAACGTTATGTCGCGATGCATGAGGACGCGGGCTCCGTATTCAGCAATCAACGGGTCAAACATGCATTTGACCTCTTCCCTGCCGGCTTCTGCGGCCGCCTCGAGGCGAGAATCAATCTCCTCTGCAGCCACTCTTTTACCCTCCTCACGGGCCTCAACCTTCATTTTCTCAACCCCGGCAAGTTCGTCATCGAGCTTCATTTTCAGGAGACGAGTAGCGACGATTTCATCACAGTATCGCTGCGATTCTTCTTGAGCAGCTACCTTGTCCTCCTTCTCCTTGGAGAGTAATTCTTTCAGCTCTCTGACTTGCACGACGAGCACATCCCTCTCTTTTTGGACAGAGTCTTTCTCTAGGGCAAGGGCACCGCTGCGCTGGACTGCTTCGTCAAGCTCTTTTTTGTGAACCGCCTCTAAACGAGTAACTGCCTCAGCAGTATCTTTTGCGTTTTGTTCAGCGGCTTCCAGCTTCGACTTATACGAAGCGAGCTCTACGTCTTGGTGCTCGATGATGTTTTTGTCGCAGCCAGCCTCCAGTTTCAGGCGATCAATCTCATGTTGACGCTCAATGGATACCTCTGAGATCTTCTCCACCAAGTGCACAAACGCGTCATGTTGAACATAGACGTCGTTATTGCAGGCAATGGCACTCTGCTTCACATGCCCGGGAATATGATGAATGGCCGGGAGGAACTTCAGACCGTCGAAGCAAATTTTTGGAAACTTGGCCTTAAGATCGACCATCTTTTCCGCAACAGTGGGGTCCACCGCAGGAGCAGGAGGAGGAGGCTTTGAAAGTTCCGCTCTTTTTCGTTGCTCTCGAACTTGCCTTGTACTCGATGAACTGGAGTGTTGTTCTCGAGGAGCATTAGAGTGGTAACCCTTCTGTGAAGTTTTCTCTTTATCCGGCACAGTTGGAGGAAGAGGATCACGGGACTGCGAAGATTGAGAATATGCCTTCTTGCGGTGAGATGACTCACGGGGACGATTGTCTCTATCTTCATAATCGTCTATGCCCCTACGTCTGCCTGAACCAGAGTCCTGTCCAGAGTGATGAAATATGGAAGAGCCATGAAGGCGATCGAGTCCGTGAGAACGCCCCATATCACCTGCAAAGAATGGAAATAGCAACGAATTAAGAAAAATCCGTGAGATAGGAAAAAACTTGAAGTGTATGATGGGATGCGTATGTGCGTGTGTGTCCCAGTGTCTCCCCCGACGGACCAGTTCTTTTGTCTTTGCTAATTGGAGTATTGTCTCCTTGGATCGGGAGTTGAACTCCCGCGTTGCCTTTAGCGGGCGCAGAAAACTTGAGGGCTTCAGGATCGTCAAACCCGTAATTAAGAATATCATCGGGAATAGACAGGTTCGACAGGCCCCTCAGGGAACTTTCCAGGTGCTGCGAGGAAGCCTCTTTCTCAGGCGGGATTGGCATGACTTTTGAAGTGCCACCGATTTTCTCCTTCTGCACTTTATATTTTAACTTCTTCTTTCCCTTCGAAGGGGAGGATGACGTCTCGATATCTTGAACTTCGATTGCCGGATTCCAGGCGGGACCCACATTCTCGCCTTGAGTCTCAAGAGCTTCGTCTTCTTTGCGCTCACCCTCTTCATGTGTATCGGGAGTGAGGCGCGACGACGATCTGGCCTGTTTTTTCCCTTTACCGGACGGAGGTTTGGGAATTGTGGCACCTTCTGGAAGGCTAATCCGACGACCAGGGGCTAGCAAGCCAAACCCCGACAGTGATTCATTTGAAATGATAGTCCGGATGTCTCGTTCCTCGGCAGGAAGAGCTCTAATGGCTTCAACGGCCTCAGAATATCCTCGGCCTTCCGGACGCGGGTTGATACCTAAAAAGGCGAAATAAGGAGTTAGGAAAAGCATGACTCCGGTTAAATGCGAATAGTGACTCGGCAGAGAGACTTACTGCCTTCAAACCATCTCCTCGCGAAACCAGGAGGGCAGCGCAAATAGAACCATTCCTGTTTGTACAGGGCAAATTTACTGCATGCCCCTGTCAAGATTTGGCATTTGTGGTACGGCTCGAGGAACATAAAGGAAGGACTGTCTTTCCATCTCTTGATCATATAGATGTATCTGATATCGCCAGCGGTTGGAGGTCTGGAGAAGACGGCCATGAAAAGTAAGTAGGTCCCGTATAGAAATGCGTGGCCGTTCGGGTGCAGCTGCGACGGAGCTATGTCAACATACTGCAATACATCCCAGAGAAACAAATTGAACGGAGGCACGCTGCCCATCCAACACATGAACTTGTTATAGGCGGTATACCCGACTGGTGGCAGATGAGGGCGATCGTGTCGCGAAGGGACCAACACATCGGCGAAAGGGATCCCATGAATGGAGCATATCCGTCGAAGAGCGACTTCGTTGATCTTTGAAGCTTGTGAATCGATCGGATTGTCTAGAAGAATTGCTGCCTCCAGGGCATCAGGTGCTAAATTATGAGCAAGAGAAGTCGACGGATTAGAAGTATCAGCGGCTTCTCGCCTTGATGACGGCCCAGGCCTATCAGATATAGTAGCGGAGCTAGACTTTCTCGACATTCCCGATAAATAACGAACCTGGCTAAGTGCTTGAGAGAACTATACTTAAAAAACGTTGAACGTTAGAATTAGCAACACGAGTTTTCCCCCCACGTGGTGTGTGAACTAGTGCAAGCATTCGTGTACAAGCAATAAGAATCTAAAGATTTCAAAGATATAAGAAAGAACTTCGAATCGTCGCCTTCGAAGACCGTCATCGCTGACCGTCTCAAAGAGCCCGCCTGGTGGTGATTACAGTTCCAGATTCAGAAAACATATGATTTATAGAGTGACCGGCCTAAGTGTAGTTTCACATTTATACTGTTCGGCATTTAAATGGTGTTCGGCAATTGTATTGTTCGGCCTAAGTATTGGTCAGCGTGTATGTTCGTTCGGCGTGTCAAGTGTTTGGTTAGGTCCTGTTCGGCATTCAGACTGTTCGGCCTAGGTATAGTGTTCGACTTTGTTTGGCTCGGTCTAAGTTCTATTCGGCAATCGTATTGTTCGGCCTCGATACTGTTCGGCATCTAAGAGTGTTCGGCTTGGGTTTTGTTCAGCTAAGTTATTGTTCGACATTTTAATGAGTGTTCGACTTGGGTTTTGTTCGGCATTCTAGTGAGTGTGCGGCCTTAGTTTATTCAGATGAAATACTGTTCGGCAGCCTCCGCCATTCGGCGCATGACAACACACGCCGAACCAGAGCTGTGCCATCCAACACCCTTAACACCTCCAACGTTTTCCTTTTCCTTTTTTAACTTTGGTTCGGCGAGATGAAGCTAAATACAATAGCCTTATGTGCAAACACCCCAAATCCTTCCTCCTCGCCTCGCATTATCGTTCGGCAATAAGGACGACCTACTTGAAAGCTTTCTACATGACACACTTGATCATCTCGCTTGAAACCTATTCGAGTTATACGAGGAACAGTACCTAGTTTGCAGTTAGGAGATTAAGAAGGAATGGTCAAGTTGTAAATCTGCTCGGCTAGCGAGAATTGAAAATCTTTGAAGAGTGACAGAAGTGAAAAGGTAAAAGAGAGGAGACGGGAAGGACCTGGTTATATAGGGGGAAGGTAGAAGTTGAAAAGGCTATACCCGGTAGAACCGGTCAATGCCACAGTGTTCGACATTAGAGCAAAGTGTCGTTCGGCACATGAGGATTGTTCGGCTTCGAATGTATAGTTCGGCATCCAGGCCACGCTCGTCACACACCTCCCTCACGGGCATTCTCGAGAAAGCATTACCAAGGAAAGTTGAGCTAGATTCAAAGCGCATCACGTTCGGCCACGCGATACACTTTGGGGGGCAAGTGTTTCCTGGAGATTTGACCAGACAACTAGTGCTCGGCATCAGGCAGCACTCGACGTCAGAGAGTGTCCGGCATCTAGGAGTGCTCGGCGAAGTACTCATCATCCAGACTGCTCGGCGTCAGACAGTACTCGGCATACAAGACTATACAAGACTGCTCGGTATATAAGACTGCTCGGCGTCAGCTAGCGCTCGGCGTCAGACAGTACTCGGCATACAAGACTGCTCGGCATACAAGACTGCTCGGCGTCAGCTAGCGCTCGGCGTCTCATAGTACTCGGCGTAACACACGGCATCTAGGAGTACTCGGAGAAGTACTCGGCAGCCATAGTGCTCGGCATCCGTAGTGCTCGACATCCGGAAGACTCGGCGTCAGATAGTATTCGGCGTTCGGCGTAGTACTCGGCATCAATTAGTGTTCGGCACAAAGTAGAACCCGGCAACAGGGATACTCGACATCCCATGGTACTCGGCGAAGCACACAGCGCCCAGTAGAGCTCGGCGATAGGAGTACTCGGTATCCAGAAGACGTTCGATGCACACGAACACTCAACACGACTGTATCGTTCGGCCAGAATGCGTCGTCCGGCCAGAGAGCACTGTTCGGTTTAGAGCTTCAGACAGAGGCACGTTCGGCTGGAACTGAAACCATCCATCACTTCCCACACATCAAACGAACCATTCAGCATGGAAGGGGCCATTCGGCACGGAAAGGACTGTTCGGCATCATAGCGTTCGGCATACTTGGTTCGGCATGCAGCGACCACTACACCTGGGCTAGAGCGTTCGGCTATCAAGCCCACTTGGGAAGTCCAGCCCATATTTGCCTATAAATAGAGGGGCAGGGTCACAGTGAAGAGGATCCTTTTTTGGGAGAGAGAACACTGGGGAAACTCTGCCATTTTTGAGACTCATCTTCTCTACTTAACAACTTCATTCAAGCATTTGATTCACGAATTGTATTTGTAATCATCAACTAAGAATATCAATAAAGTTTAACCTCAACGTGGACGTAGGCAATTACGCTGAACCACTATAAATTTGGTGTTCTTACTTTCTACAATTAAATTAGCATTGTCTTCTCTGTTTAATTTACTTTCATCACTTATATCTCTACACAGTCTTTCTCTACGAGGTTAGTGACCAATTTTGGTGCTAACACGCCTCAAGTGGCTGATTGCAACCCTTATTTCACAGAAAATACAAACAAGGAATCACGATTGAGTTGCAATTAAACTAGATGGAGTTAGCGATGACTTATGAGCATATAAAATGCATCCGAGAGCCAATGGCAAGAACATGTATCCGAACGTGCATGTGTACATCTGAAAAAGTTTGACTTCTTGAGATCAACAGAAATTGAATTCTCACTAAGGGTTATTAAGAGAAGACTAGATCAGATAGCCAAAGCTTATTAGCTCTGCAGAATCATACACGAATGGCTACTGATATTCTCAAGAAGGCATCTCCAAGAGGATTTAACCAAGGTTCGAAGCGGAGCATGGAGGATACGTAATTCAAAGCGTATCACGTTCGGTCACGTAATACACTTTGGGGGGCAAGTGTTTCCTGGGGAATTGACCAGGCAACTTAGTACTCGGCCTCCCCATCGATTAGTTAAACAATGAGCGTTCGGCATGTTAAGACCGTTCGGCACGAGCACAGCGTTCGGCATCTAAAGGGCGTTCGGTATGGGATAGCGTTCGGCATCTAGGAGCGTCCGACATTGAGAAACGTTCGGTAGTGAATACCGTTCGGCCAAGGAAGAACGCTCGGCATAAAATCGTTCGGCATCCATGAACGTTCGGCCTACAAGGTACGCTTGGCATTCCCGGACTGTTAGGCATTCCAGCCTCATTCGACCTGCATCCCTCACTCAACACCACATCTCTTCTGATACGTATCTCGTTCGGCAATCACCTGCAGCTCGTCATCCAAGGTCATTCAGTACAAATGGATGTTCGGCATTCAGAGTGTCCGGCCTCACCTCGTTCGGCATAAAGGGGGAGGCTCGGCATTCTGTCGTTCAGCCTATCTGGTTCGGCATACGACGACCACTCTATTTTGGCCAAGGTGTTCGGTTGCCAAGCCCACCTGGGAAGTCCAACCCATCTTTGTCTATAAATAGAGGGGCAGGGGCACAGTGAAAGGGACCTTTTTTGGGAGAACAATGGGGAGACTCTGCCACTTTCAAGACTTACTATTTTCGGTTCAAACTTGTATTCAAGTCATTAATATATGGATTGTATCTGTATTCAACTACTTTTGAAAGAAATAAAGATCAAAACTCAAAGTGGATGTAGGCAGTTACGCTGAACCACTATAAATCCGGTGTTCTTACTTTCTGCATTTAAATTAGCATATTCTTCCTTGTTTAATTTAACTTCATCACTTACATCTCTACACAATCTTTCTCAACAAGGTTAGTGACCAATTTTGGTGCTAACAGTTCCTAAGACAGGAAGATGCACAGGTTGAGAGAGAAGGGAGAGAGGCTGAAGCTTATGCAGTAAGGGGTGGAGGTCCACCCAGGGAGGATCCAAATAAACATGATAAAGGGAAAAGGAAAATGGATGACAACGGTAACACTTCAAAAAAGCCACGGAGGAATTCAATGTTTACTTCCTACATGGATTTGACTAAGACTCTGGAGAGGATTTACTTGGATACTCGAGGGCACCTCCAGTATCGAAGGCCGGCAAGAAGGGAACCTTCTAAATACGAGCGGGCATCGAGAAAGCATTGTCTATTCCATGAGCTGGATGGGCACAACACGAATGACTGCAGGAATTTGAAGGATATCATTGAGGAGCATGTAAGGAATGGTCATCTACAACAATATGTAAGGAATCGAGCTGTGGCAACGGAGCAGGAGCGGCCACCGCCCATCTCAAGCGAAGATGGTACTGGGTCTAGGCAATGTCATCAGCTTGTTATCAACTAAATAGATTTATGGCTTTGAATAAGTAATAGAGGTCGAAGTAATACGGCTAAGTCACTTACACATGTACGGGATCGAGGACAGACCCTAGGCATGCTCTGAGACGATGAAAAACCGTGTTGCTCGAGTCTATGAAATCCTATTTTTCTTTTCATTTTCCTGAAAACTTTGGTTTCTCGCTTGGATGTACATGCGTTTATTTTATTTTCCTGGGATGTAAAAACTTTTATTTTGATGATTGGATTAAGATTAATGTAATAGATAATACATGTCACGCTATTACGGTCCCGGCCGGAGAGATGGGGCAGTAATCGCGAGTTATGAGTCCCTTGCCAGAGAGCGATGGAATAGACTCGAACACAATATAAAAGTCCTTGGCCGGAGAGCCGAGGCCGGAGAATATAAAAGTCCTCAGTCGAAAAGCCAAGGCCAGAGAATATAAAAGTCCTTGGTCGGAGAGCCGAGGCCGGAGAATATAAAAGTCCTCGACCGGAAAGCCAAGGCCGGAGAATATAAAAGTCCTTGGCCGGAGAGCCGAGGCCGGAGAATATAAAAGTCCTCGACCAGAGAGCCGAGATCGGAGAACATGAAAGCGCTTGGCCGGAGAGTCGAGACCGGAGAACATGAAAGCCCTTGGCCGGAGAGTCGGGGTCGAAACAGGATATCGCAACCCGGAAAGGTCATGGATTCAGACCTTGGCTTGGGATAAATGGACCCGGAGTGGTCCTTGATTTGGCAAAGGGCCCGGTGTGGTCTCGGATTTGGATATCAACCCAGAAAGATTATCGATTTGGTTATTGGTCATTGGATACTGACGGATTACGACTCGGTTGATGAGTTCAGATAGCTATGGAATTGGCTAAGGATTCGGTTATTGGGCTTTGAATCGGACATCGACTCAGAGCAGTCGCAGACTTGGATATGGCTATGGCACCTGGATAGGATGGCTTGGTAATAGAGTGGATTATGGATCAAATGGTATGGCAATGAATGGAATATGTACCATGGATGTTGGACTCGGAGCTATTCAAAACACGCCTTCTTACCACAAGACATGTTTTGGGGGGCAGATGTTATCCTGCCTTTTGGTCAAGGCTGGGATATCAACAAATAGGCTAAAGAGGATGGAGATCAGTGTTAGAGATCGATTGGAAACAAGGCTACGATCGATACCGTCAGAACTTGACCGAAATCCAATCAAGACAGGATCAATTGGGAATGATGAACAAAGCAAAGAAAGGCTACGTTTCAAATTTTAAGTCAATCGGAGTTCATATGCTCAAGATATGATCGATGCAAACCAAGGAAATCAACGCATTCGCATCGCTTTAGTTCGTATCCGTCAGATAAGTGGCAGATCGAATCCATGAAAGGAAGTCTCGTTCGTATCCATCGAATACTTCTTACTTCGTATCCATCGGCTGAGCACCACTTCGTATCGGTCAAGTGAACATAGGTTCGTGTCCATGGGGAAACCATCTCGTCTACCCCATTTCGTATCCATCACCTAAGAACATATCGTATCGCTTTGCCCAATTCATATTGTTCATCGTCCGCACAATTCGTATCGATCGTTTAAACGATCGATACGAAATGTGCCACCAACGCTACAGAACGCATCGTCCTAGACTGATACGAAATAGCATACAACACATGGACACGAATAAGTTTACATTCGATCGATACGATAGCAACAACACATGATCGATACGAAGCCGATAACCATGCATTGATACGAAGAACATAGCACTCAATGGATACGAAGGAGGAAGCAGTCAACTTGGCCCGAAAAGTGGATTGATCCAGGAATTTAGCGCCACGTCAATTAGCAGGCACGTGCTTGGAGCGATACGAATAGAGCGATGCGAAGAAGGATCGATGGGAACTCAGCAACATTCCATAAATCGAAACTTGCATCGATCATAGCTCAACATCTACAACTCCAAATGCTACCAAATTTTCACAGGAGCTTACGCACAACCACAGGAATATTCATGATCGATATCGACTCGATTGGGCAAGATTTTGATCGATACGAATCTCATTTGTATCGATCATGGATCGAGTCGAAATCACTCGGGATCGATCACGTGGGCCCACCCACGTGAGAGAAGGAGTCTTCCGAGATCTGGGCGGGATATTTGCAGCCTACATCTATAAATAGCGGCCGAGGACCTTTAGAAAAGGGGATTTTTGGCTCTTCTACGTCCAGACTCTGTCAAAATCACCATTGTACTCGACTTCTGCTGTTGTAGCACATTGTAATCAGCAAGCAAAAATCAATAAAGTCAAATTCTTCAAGGTGGACGTAGGCTAGAACGCCGAACCACTATAAATTTGTGTGTTTCTACTATTTTTCTTTTAAAAGTTGAGTGTTCTTCACATTTATATTCTCTACATACTCGCTATCTGTGATATGTGATTGTAAACGGGTGCTTTCATCAACAATTGGGTGTTTGTGACCAATTTTGACGCGAACAATATATATATTTCAAATATAAATTTTTGGTATTTATATATTAATTTGAATGTTAATAAATATTTTTTTAGTTAATATGTATTTTGTAAAAAGGAGATATTATCAATGCTTTCGAGACATACATATTTATGTATTTCTATATTATTATTTTATATGTGTTTAAATTTCTGTGTAGCTAATTATGTTTATAATTCCGCTGCGGTGCTACTAACCACTTCACCTCGACCTGTCGAGACCCAATTAGATGCTTCTTTTATGTCAAGCTAGGCCATATACATTTTGTTTGTGCCTTGCGTAACCTCCACAATGCACGACAGTGATTCATCGAAATGCTCCAGTGGTTCTTTTGTGCCCGGATTGCTAAATATTTATAGTTCGACTTTTATATAGATTTCCTGTAGCTTTAATTGCATATCTATTCCATTGTATCACCTTCTCCTCCATAAAACAAAATTGCTTCTCGTGGCATTCAAGAAATATGCTTCTACCACCACCCGGATCTAGGTGAACAAGGAAACAAGAATTTTACCACACAGTAAACAACCATTCGACGAGAATCTATGGGCTTAAGCAGTGGCTAAATCCACTCCTTAACCTTTTCTAGACACCATGATACCGGATTCAGATGTGCTCTCTTGTCGGGGTTAGTAAACAAAGAGCGCTCTAAAGAGTAAGTCACTGGCTTATTCCCTCCTATTCCTCCTCCATCAGATTCTTTCAATAGTGTAGATATTGCAGCTGAAATCGAGTGGTCTCTACTTAAGCCTGTCAATAAGTAGCTTGCCTACTCAAAATCAGTTAAGTGCTTTGAGATACAAACAGAAAGCATGTTTGCGGTATTGGGAGATGGCAATGTAGGCTTTGAGAATATTGCAATTATCTTTGATGTAATTCCAAACAAAGCAATAATCTCTTTGGATAGTTTGGCTGGAGATAGACATATATAATGCATATGCAGGATTTGTTGAGACTGAAAATGCTGAGGGCAGGGCATGGTTTGTAGTTTGGTAGCGGGTAAGGTGGTGCTAGAGGAGGAAGGTGGTCTAGTTGCCAAACCTAGAACGATGGTTCAGTGTATGGAAGAATATGATGGGGAGGTGGGGTTTGATGAATCCTAGGCTGATAAGGATGTAGCTGAACCTTGTGCAGTATTTGTTGCTGATACAGGGAATGCGGCTGGAGTCATGAACTTTGAAAATGGTTCGTTGATTGATGTATAACCTAGTGTAGCGCCTTGTGAGTAGGAATGTGGTCTGGTACTTCATGTTGAACCTATTGTTGAAATAGAGAGTGAACATGTTGGGAGTGAAAAAGTTAAGGAAAGTGTGCAAGTAAAACCGTGTATGCATGACAAACATTTATCACGTGTGCACGATTCAGGATGTAAACATGTTTGGAATGAGGGAGAGTTTAGGGCTAGTATCAATAATGCCTTGGTGAAAGATTTAGTTTGTCTTGATGTCAACGTAGAAGTTGTGAATGAGAATAATAATGCAGGTCCAATTCTAGAAAAAGTGGTCAAACATTATGGTGATGGAGATACGGGTTTGTATATTTTTTCGAATAAGGGTTGTGATGAGATTAGCTGCAAAACAGATAATGTGCAAAAGTCATTGCTACAAAGGGAATGGTGTTAGGGATTATTGCGTGAATAAAAAATATACGGTGAATGAAAAATGCACGGTGGAGAATCATAATATAAATATGACCACTTGTCATGGAGCAACTTCTTTTTGAATAAGTGCTCTATCAACGGAGAGGATGTAGGTTTGCACAAGGGTAAACTTTTGATGAAACTTTTGGGTCTGACTTTGTGAACAAACGCGATCATGTTTATAGTGTGCCATAAGTGGAGAGATGTCAACCATAACTGGTAAGCTCAGATCGAAGCTCTATTTAGATTTTATAGCAATTGACTCACTTAGCTCGGTACATATGGGGGACGCTCGTGAGGGTTTAAATCGCTCTTCTAGGAAAGGGTCTACTCATCTTGATGGAGGGGTAAGGAGGTGCGCACGATTTCTTGGGAGCCTTGCGACTACAGATACTAGAGCATCAGGCTCTAGCTCAAGTTTGATTGTTCACCTAGGTAGCACTTATAGTCCTATTGTGTTAAATGAACTTCCTACTTCTTCTATGTTAGATCTAGCTAGGAAGACGTGTTTCATTTTAGAATTGGATAAGTCTATATAGAATTATTAAAAATAAGGAACTTAAAAGAGTTAGATCACTTAGATCATGAGATTTATTAGTTGGAATGTTAGGGGTCTACAAAACCCAGATAAGCATAATAAAGTTAGATCTTTTCTAAAGGATAATCGTATTGATATAGCTCTACTACAAGAAACCAAAATATATTGTCTCGATTTCCGTTTTTAAAAAGTTTAGGAGGGCTTTCTCTTCATAACTGGGTTCACCTTCGGCTAAGGTACTAAGGGTGCTTTAATGGTGAGCTGGAATCACAACTGTGTTAAAATTTTGCAATTTTTTACTAATTCATTCGATACACCTTATTTTCTCGGACTTATAAACGTCACCAATGTTTATGAACCTCACAAAAGACTGTTAGAATGGCCCTTTGGAGTAGATGCCTAGAATTTAAATCCCTGACTGTCAGGCCATGGGTAGTAGGAGGTGACTTTAACGTGACTAGATATATGGGAGAACGCTTTCCCAGAGAAGGAGACATCTCGGCTATGGAATAGTTTGACCAATCTACTATGAATGGTAACTTGATTGATCTACCAATCTGTAATAGGTAATTCACTTGGTCAAATTCAAGAGAAACTCCTTCGATGGTGCTATTATGCCATTTTTTCGCTACTGGGGAAATGGAAGACAAGATCCCAGTATTGTGGTGAATGTGTAACCTATAGTATTATTGGATCATTGTCCCATTATTCTCCACTATGAGAATCACCACCTTCTTTTTTCCATTTTTAGATTTGAAAAGATATGGCTATTAGAGAACAATTATACATATATAGTTACAAATAAATGGTTTTATATGAGTTGTGATAGTAACGAATATTCCGAAAATATCGCTAAAGTTTTCGTAAGTAAACCTAGAGACTTAAAAAAAAATTAAATGGAATAAGGATGTTTATAGAAGCATTAAAAATTAAAAGGAACTTTACTTTCTGAAATATTAATATTAAATAAATTGGAAGAAACAAGAATTTTAAACTTATCCGAACAAAATGTCTGTTCGAACCTAAAAGAAGAGCTTAATAAAGTCATTAAATAGGAAGAAATAACGTGAAAACAAGGGTCAAGGGTCCAATGGATGTACGAGGAGGAAAAAAATACCAATTTATTCCATAAGATAACCAATGGTCGTAAGCGTAGTAACACAATAAGCTCCTTACTCGTTAACTTTGTGGAAATTTCGGACCAAAATGAACTTGATAACGCATTTACAAACAAATATAAAGACATTTTTGGTACCGTCATAGGGCAGAGTAGTAGTGCTAGGTAGACTGATTTATACCCCAAAAAAATTACTAGGATTGCTTTGGACGATCTGGATCTTCCGTTCACAGAAGAAGAGATCTTCAAATCCATAAGTGATATGCCTAGTGATAATCGCCGGGCCCAGATGGTTTTCCCATCTTGTTTTATAAACGTTTTGGTACATCTTAAAATATGTCCTAATTAAAATATTTGATGAGTTTTACAATGACAACCTGCAAGTAGGAAGATTTAACTTCCCTAACGTCATTTTGCTCCATAAGAAAGTGGGAGCGATAGAGCTCAAAGATTTTAGACTAATTTCGTTAATGAACCATTATCTTAAGATTATTAAAGGTTCCAGTGAATAGGCTAGGTGCTAAAATGAACAGTCTAATTGACACCACTTAATATGCTTTTACCAAAGGCAGAAATATCACGGATGGGGTCGCAGTAGGCCAAGAATTTATTAATTATTGTTACAAGAATAATATCACTTGTACCCTCTTTAAACTTGATTTCGCTAAAGCTTTTGATTCAATAGACTGGTTTTTCCTTAAAGATTTGCTGTTGGCTAGGGGTTCCAGCTCTAGATGGGTTAGCTTAATTATGACTTTACTCAAAACTGGAAATTAGAGCAGAATGGTCAACAATATCCCAGTAAATAAAACTCAATCGAAGTACTATATTAGAAAAGGCAATCCTTTATCGTCTTTTCTATTCAATTTAGCTGCGGATGTTTTACTAGGATCGCTAAGCTTTCGATTATAATTGGGATTCAAGGAAAGCGTAGGAAATGATATTACTAATGAAGGGTTTTGGTCCTTCAGTTCGCTGACGATACCATGCTGTTTAATTCACACTTACCTCACCGCATCACGACTCTTAAATTTATTTTATACTGTTTCTAAATGCTTTCGGGTCTAAGAATTAATTATGATAAAAGTTTAATTTTGAAAATCTTGTTGCTAGTATCCTCAACTATAAAACCATGAAATTCCCTTTAGAACGGTTAGGATTTTTAATTAGGCCAACCAAATTAAAAAAGGAGGATTGAAAAATGATAATTGATAGGATTAATAGTAAACTTACGAATTAGAATAATAGATTTTTTTCTAGAGCTGGCAGAATCATCTTAATTAACTCTGTCCTATCAGCTCTACCGACTTATTTGATGTCTTACTATTTTTCCCAAAGTGGGTAATTTATAAAATACATAAAATTCAAAGATATTTCCACTGGTCTGGAGACTAGTCCTATTATAGTATTAACTGTCTAATTAATTGGGAAACAGTCTGCAAATCCAAAGAGGAGGGAGGCTTAGGAATCATAAATCTATATAACCTTAATGTTGCTTTACTGGATAAATGGTTTTAGAAATTTAATAATAGTAATGAAAAATTATTTGGAAGGAAATGATCTCCATTCAATTTTATGATAGAACCTACAATCTTCATCATACTTCATTTGACTTCAGTAACATATCACCCTTTTGGAAACCCATTTTGAAAATTTCCAATGTTTTTAACTTGGGTATTAATAGTATCATACATTCTGGAAATAACACTGTCTTTTGGCATGATAGCTGGACTTTGTTATTCCTTTAAAAGTTGAATTCAAGGATCTTTTTGATATTTTTGACTTCAAAAATGCATTAATTGATGAACTTTCTTGTCCGAAAAATGAGTTTCCATGGAAATTTAGTTTCAACCATGCCATAGAAGGTCGTACCTTGGCTCTAATTCTAACAGTTTGTTCCAAGCTCTAGTTATATAATCTTGATGACGAAAACGATACTAAAAGTTGGTGTTGGGAAAATAACAAAATTTACTCACCATCCTCGGTTTACAAAATTTTAAATTTCTCCGGGACTAAGCAAAAGATATTTAAATTGATTGGGAAGGTCAATGCTCCCTCTAAAGCAATGTTACATATGTAGCTAATTCTACGCAACAAATAATATTCAATCGAATTCTTAAAGAAAAAACATTTGCTAATAGATAATTAAATGTGTTTTTTGTAACTTAATGTTAGAAGACATAACACACATATACTACGGTTATCTAATGACAAATTCAATTCTCATAAATAATCTTCGTATTTTGACATTAATATGAACACCTCCGACCTTAATTGTGATTGTTACTAAACCGTACTTAGACTTCAATATACTAAGTGTTATAGAATCATATTTGATACAATCTTCATAATCACCTGTTGTTACCTATGGTTTGAAAGGAATCAAAGAATGTTTAATAGCATTAACACTCCTTCTGATAACCTAACATATGATATTGCGATACTTTGTTACAACTGGATTGCAAATCCTAGATACAAACTGGCCAAAAACATATTCTTTAAAGAATTACTTAAAAGGCAAAAAGTAACATCCAAAACTTAAAGTTAAAAACAGAGTATAGTAGTGGGAGACAAAACATGGCCTTAAGTAATGTTGTAACCAATTCATTTTAAGAGGATAACTTGCCAAACTTTTCTAATACACTGGATAATTGAGTTAAAACTCAATACCTTTTAAAGTTTCTTCTACCACATATATATGTATATAAACCTTTTATATACATATATGTGATGGTCTTATGTCTTTCATTGAGTGCCTGCAGGTCTAGTAGGTCATCATTTCTTGGACAGACTATGTTATGAATATAGCGATTAAGACGAGGATGCAGGGCTGATGTCGAAGGTTCTTCTCTTTAGTTCAGACTAGCTCTCTTATAGTTTGTTCGATTGATGCATGAGCGGGCTTTTTTCTGACCCTAGTTTCTATTACATTCAAAATCACTATTCTATTCTATTTTATTTTTCTTCTATTTTCTAGGAAGGGATTTCATCCTTTTCTTTTTATTAAGGGGGTTTTTGCTACCTGTCAGGTTTGTTGGTAGCACCTCTTTAAGTGTAGAATAAAATTACATGAGTACTCTCCTCCTTGAAAGAATCACCCATTTTAGTCAAAAAATTTGTGTAGCGAGGAATTTGAATAAAATGATTAGTAATACTATTTGATATAGGACTTTCTATAATACTTTTTCAGTTATTCATCGGATTTGCTGCATAGAATAAACATTCGAATAACGGACAGTGGTATGGGATGCTGTAGTGTTATTTTTTTGTTATTCGTTGTAAGTAAACGTCACTCAAATGGAGATTTTGTTATCCATGATGGGGTTAGCTGCGGTTATTTAGGTGTATAGCTATTGTTGAGTCAAGATTTTTATAGAGTTTTGATTTCTGACAAAGGGATAAGCCGTGATCGACAAAAAGAAGTTATTCATTGTTTTAAAGAGACACAAAGAGCTCCATACATTAGAGGTTGATTATTTGGTATGTTAGTAGTGTTATTTATGTTAAAATCTATCCTCAAATAATCTCATAACTTCAATCTTTGAATATAAATGAATATATGTATGAGTGCACATTAACTGTGCAGTCTGGGCTAAACCGGTCGACCGGTTTAAAATAAGGCGGTCGACCGTTTCTGCCCAGAATGCACAGATAACGTGCACAAGTGTACATAACGTATATATATTCAAATTCCTGTCTACTGGTCCATTTTGACCTGTCGACCGTTTTCAAACAGAAAGCAACCTTTCGTACAGACACTTCCTTTTCTTCAACGGTTGCTTCTCTTTCTCTTCACCAATGATCATGACCTTTGTTTGTATCTTTTCACAAAGGGTTACAACTGTTTATTTCTTATATAAACATCATGAAATCATTATTCCAGATAAGGATAACCAATTCTATTATTCTAATCTCTATTCTATTGATCTCTGTCTTGAACTCTCAAACATTTCAATTGCTTATTGAATCATTGAAATTATTTCATATCTTTTGATTCAATTAAGTAATATACTTCCTTCAATCTTCACAAACATCATTCACATACTTTGAGGATAAGATTATAGGAAGGGTGTACTACAAGTGACAAATCAGTGTTATCAAGAGCACAAGTTGTCAACGACAATTGTATTTGTTTTTTGTTGAAGTCCTCGGTGTTGTAAGAGGCACGAAATCCCGTTCGGCTGTTCGGGTATTGTAAACCTGTTCCTCCGGGTGAAGCGAGGTAGTTGGTTGTGAAAATCCAGATAGGAGTCTGGGACTGGACGTAGGACGGGAGGTCCGAACCAGTATAAAAATCCCTGGTGTGATTTTTACAGTTTATTGCATTTACTATTCTATATCTGAGAATTGCTATATAGTTAGTTTATTGAATATTTACTTGTATAGCAATTGTAAATAACATTCCGCATATATTGTTAGTCCATATTACACGATCCACAATTAGTGTGCACAAGCGTACACACTTTCATTTGGTATCAGAGCATACACACTTACATTTGGTATCAGAGCATACATACTTTCATTTGGTATCAGAGCACGGTCATCATATAACCGTAACACCGTTATTTGATATATTCTTGTAATATGGCAAATAACGCAAGCACTAGCACTAACACTTACACGGAAGGTCAATCAACACAAAGACCTCCATTCTTTAATGGTCTCAACTATAGCTATTGGGCTACACGTATGTCATTTTTTATGCAATCAAATAGCTATGATGCTTGGAATGCTACTCAAAAAGAAATAGTGAATCCAACAACTGAATATTCAGAATGGACAACGGCTGAGAAAACGGCAGCAGCCGTAAATGCAAAGGCAATAAATATGTTGTTTTGTGCATTAGACCAAAATGAATATAACCGTGTTAGTATCTGCACTACTGCATATCAAATTTGGCAAACGCTGAAAACCACTCATGAAGGTACTAACAAGGTTAAACAAGCCAAAATAGCCATGCTGAAAAGTCAGTTTCAAAATTTCAAAATGAAACCGAATGAGACAATCAATGATATGTATTCAAGGTTTCAAACTATTCATCATGCACTTATCGGATTAGGACAAAAATATTTAGATTTTGATGTTGTTTCAACAGTCCTACATTCTCTGACTAGTGAATGGGAAGGAAAAGTATTAGCAATTGAAGAAGCTAATGACCTTTCCATCATGAAGCCAGATGAATTGATAGGAAATTTAATGTCCTATGAAGCAAATTTGCAGGCTAGAAAAGAACAGAAAGAAGAAAAGAAAAATGTAGCATTTCATGCTGAGAAAGATGAAAATGAATCAGATTCTGAAGATGAAGATTTGGCATTCATTGCAAAAGGATTCAAAAAATTCCTAAAATATCGAAAAGCCAGTCGTTACAACAAAAGGAAATCTGGATCAAACAAACCATCTTCATCAACTATAGAATGTTTCAACTGTCACAAAAAGGGGCACATGCAGAAGGATTGTCCAGAACAAAAGAAGAAGTCAGAAAATGATAAATTCAAACATAAGAAGGACAAGTCAAAGAAACGAGCCTTCTCAGTAACATGGGATGATTCAGACTCATCCTCATCTGAAAGTGAAAGTGATCAGGAGAATGAACAAGCTAATGTTTGTTTTATGGCAACAGAAGATGAGGTACAAATTCCTACATTTGATGAATTACTTGATATAAATTCTGAATTGATAGTCAAATATAAAGACATAAAACGTCAATTAAAAGTAGCCAAAGCAGATTTGAGTAGAGCAGAGTTTGAACGAGATATGCTAAAAGACGAGAAAAAAATATTAGAAGAAGAACTTGAAAAACTTCAAGAATCATCATCTAATGTTGACTCTCAATTATCTCTTTTGAGTCAAGAAATTGAAACTCAAAAAGAGAAAAATGATGCTCTCACTATTGAAAATCATGAGCTTAAGGCAAAAGTCAAAAATCTGGACCTAGAAAAGGCGAGCTTACAAACTAAGTTAGATGACATAACTCAAAATGTTTCTAACTTTAACAAAGGTCGAGAAAATTTGACAAAAATCATTGAAAGTTCACAATCTGTTTCAAATAAACAAGGTTTGGGATATAGGAAACAAGAAACCAAGAAACATCTTGGTAATGAAAGGAAAAAGAAAGTACAAAATACTGGAGCTAAGAAAAATCTTAGTTTATTATATTCCAAACCAAAACCAGTTGTGAAATTTCAAAAGAAAAATGTCAAGACTATCAAAATATGGGTTCCTAAAACAAATAACAATTTGATTAGGAACAAATATATTCAGAATTTCATGAATACTGTGCATTATAATTCTAATTATGTATATAAAGGGGATACCGGACCCGTATGGGTTTGGATTCCTAAGATCTAACTCTTAGGACCCTATAAAAAGTGGGTACCATGGTCTTAATTATATTTTTTGCAGGTACCACTTAAGAAAAGAGGAAAATGGATATTCTGGTTGATACATTCCTATATTATTCCATTATCGATTACTCCTTTTTGTCGATGACAAAGGGGGAGAAAGAGCTAACAATTATTTGCAGGAATATATATATATATATATATAAAATACAGACAAAATCTCAGGGAGATCACATATTCAGGGGGAGATTCAGAACTTCAGATATATGTTGTCATCAATCAAAAAGGGGGAGAATGTTGAGTCAAGATTTTTATAGAGTTTTGATTTCTGACAAAGGGATAAGCCGTGATCGACAAAAAGAAGTTATTCATTGTTTTAAAGAGACACAAAGAGCTCCATACATTAGAGGTTGATTATTTGGTATGTTAGTAGTGTTATTTATGTTAAAATCTATCCTCAAATAATCTCATAACTTCAATCTTTGAATATAAATGAATATATGTATGAGTGCACATTAACTGTGCAGTCTGGGCTAAACCGGTCGACCGGTTTAAAATAAGGCGGTCGACCGTTTCTGCCCAGAATGCACAGATAACGTGCACAAGTGTACATAACGTATATATATTCAAATTCCTGTCTACTGGTCCATTTTGACCTGTCGACCGTTTTCAAACAGAAAGCAACCTTTCGTACAGACACTTCCTTTTCTTCAACGGTTGCTTCTCTTTCTCTTCACCAATGATCATGACCTTTGTTTGTATCTTTTCACAAAGGGTTACAACTGTTTATTTCTTATATAAACATCATGAAATCATTATTCCAGATAAGGATAACCAATTCTATTATTCTAATCTCTATTCTATTGATCTCTGTCTTGAACTCTCAAACATTTCAATTGCTTATTGAATCATTGAAATTATTTCATATCTTTTGATTCAATTAAGTAATATACTTCCTTCAATCTTCACAAACATCATTCACATACTTTGAGGATAAGATTATAGGAAGGGTGTACTACAAGTGACAAATCAGTGTTATCAAGAGCACAAGTTGTCAACGACAATTGTATTTGTTTTTTGTTGAAGTCCTCGGTGTTGTAAGAGGCACGAAATCCCGTTCGGCTGTTCGGGTATTGTAAACCTGTTCCTCCGGGTGAAGCGAGGTAGTTGGTTGTGAAAATCCAGATAGGAGTCTGGGACTGGACGTAGGACGGGAGGTCCGAACCAGTATAAAAATCCCTGGTGTGATTTTTACAGTTTATTGCATTTACTATTCTATATCTGAGAATTGCTATATAGTTAGTTTATTGAATATTTACTTGTATAGCAATTGTAAATAACATTCCGCATATATTGTTAGTCCATATTACACGATCCACAATTAGTGTGCACAAGCGTACACACTTTCATTTGGTATCAGAGCATACACACTTACATTTGGTATCAGAGCATACATACTTTCAGCTATGTGTCGGCAATTCTACAAAGACGTCTGTTGGCCAATATATACAGCCATGTGCCAGCATATATGTAGAGCTATGTTTCCTTTATGATTCAGGAGTGAACCAGATTAGACCAGTATCCACCCTGACGGCCTAACTGCAGGATCGTGCGTCAAATCCATGACACTTTACACACACACACACACACACACATATATATATATATACATACATATATATATATATATGCACGTGTGCGCTACACTGTATGCATTCACCCTTGTATAACCTAGGCTAGTAGTCTGTTACAATAAGGGCATGTGTCGGGTCTTAATCGAGTTTAGTCCTCACATAGACAAGCATATATGTGGATCTTGTCACGATAATGATGGGAGGTAAGCAAAGACTATAGGAGTCATATTAGATGGACATGCATGTGGCTCCTAGAGCTAGTAGACATGCTGTTAGTCTTCCATCTAGTACCGATGTGCAGGATAGATAGATATTTATATTCTTATGATGACGAGCATAACTATGCTAAAGATTGTGAGTCTATAGTGTAGTCAGTCCCCGTATTATCCAAACCAGTCCTTTGGAATGATATCTTCTATAGTATGAAAGCATGGATTGATGTCATGGATATTTATAGTATATATTTTATTTATACATCAACTTGGAATATATTATATCCATTATATCACACTTAAATTGATTTTGGACATAGTCTAACCTGTGTGTTATTATACGCGGGTCAGTCCAAGATGTTGTAGGAGCGGTACCATATAGATAGCTGGACTCACTTGGGCATTTTAGGGAGGCAAGTAATAGTTATAGATGATGCATTCTCTATACACTTTTGTAGCCTCATTGATGTATTTAGTAGTTATCCGATGATGTACTATATATTGGGCTAGAGACTATCATTTTGTAGCTATATGGACTATGTATTGTGTTCCTTAATCTATTTTATCTACTGCTTTCTAACACTATGTACTCTGATTTATTATATATGATTATGTATTGTTCTGCCCTAGAGGCATACGTGGTCATTACTTTTTATGGAGACATTGTAAATTTATAGTGATTAGTGTACGTTATATGATATGTAATGGTATTAGTTTAAAGGAATATTCATGTGTGTACCCATATCCCCTATTATCCATATTATCCACAATTTTTTAATGATCCGCTTTTCGAACCCAAAATGTCGACACTAATACATCTATGGTATTCACATGCTGAGCACCCAAGTGTTGGAATGACAGAATGTTAGGGTAAAGAAAAGAAGAAAAGAAAAGGAAATAAGAAAGGGGAGAACAAAAAAAAATAGAATCTCACATGCAGAAGGATAACATATAATATCAAAAGATGGTACACAGTATTACATTAATAAACATGGCATTTGAGAGTTACTAATTAAAGTACTATCATCATCCTGGATAATTATAAAAGCCTATCCTTACAATTGCCAATATGTATATATGCATAAAGTAATGCAGTGGAAATAAGTACTATGGTAGGTAAAACATCCAGCTTCTCTCTAAAAGCCTAATGAACATCAATGAATACATTCCTTTCTCAAACTACTCAAAAGAGCAACTATGGAAATAAGGGAAAAATAAAACCACGGGTTAGACATAAGTTGATGTGAGAAGCTTAAGAAATATGTGTACAACATATAATAGCACCTTTTGAGACCGTACGAATCACCAAAACGGTTTTCCCCTCAAAAGAGCGGAACCGTCTAATAAGCACATATTGTGATATAATAGATAATGTCTAGGGTAAAGAATATAAATCAGAAAATAGTTGTGCCACTTGCATCTCATGACATAACAATATTGAAGTATAATATAAATCGCTAAGGTACATTCACATATGAACTTTCCATAGAGACCACCTTAGTAAACTGAAACCAATCTCCGTGACAAGGATTAGAAACTACCTTTCAAGCATCATATATCTCTAGATAAAATATACCATAAGATAAATTCGACAGACCCACGCTTTAACAAGTGAACCAAGTGTCATCAACTCCCATGCGCAACATCAATAAACATACTCTATATATGGAGTTGATGTACCCTCCATGGGTTAGCTAAACCCTTGGATTGTGCATCCTACTCTGTCTTTAGTCCTTTTATGATTTTGAAGTCATGTTCAGCATCCCAGCACAAGAGCCATCATCACTCGAAAAGATCGCGAATCCCCAAACGGATTCCAACCTTTCGAATAGATCTCGAAACCACAAATGGATTCTAGCATATTGAACAGATCCACTTCCAAAAGATGGAGCATGTATCTCAGTCTTGAAGTGGTTTTCGATAAATAAAACACTTACCAAACCCGGTCTCTTCAAGACTGAATCAACGAATTTCTAGTTAACTTAACTACGGTTCTTTTAGAAATAAAAAGATAACGATAAGGTGGAGATCATCTCTTATCCGGATAGATTTCCATATCACGTGTCCTACAAAAGCGAGACAAGTTTATACAAAAGTTATATCATTACTGAATGAATAACTGTACCGTATAATTTCCATGTTTCTTCTAGATATTTCCCATATTAATTTGGTTAAATTCAACAGTGAAACAATCGCATATAGAAACAAAGTCTCGTATACTTATCACGTTTTTGACATTTTTAACTTCTACTATCCCTCGGTCAAGAGGGAAGCCCGGTAGGTTTGAGCATTATTGCTCTTACACCTTACTTGAAACACCCTTAATAGATCTCACATATAGGATCAAGTCTACTTCATTGGCTTTTAGTGTTAAGCACACGACTAAATACATTCTAGAGAAAAGTAACACACAAAGCATGATCAAGTCGCATAAACAACTTTTAATCCCCTTTTTATTTAATCAATGCTTTATTATTTAAAACTACTTTTATCTAATAAAACTTCTTTCATTAATTAAAACTTCCTTATTTAATTAAACTCCATTATTAATTAAACTCTTTCATTAATTAAATATCTTAATTAAAATTTCACTTAATTAATTTAATAAAATATTAATTGAAACTTCACTTGTTTAATCAAACTTCTTATTAATTAAAACTTCACTTATTTAACTAAACTTCTTATTAAGTAAACTTTCCTTATTATCTAAACTTTCCTTTATTACTTAAACTTTCCTTATTAAACTTGTATATAGATTTAATTTCTCTTTATAAAAGATATATACTTGTATTCTACTATTCATGTATTTTACTATTCACTCATTTTACTATTCATGTATTTTACAATTCACTTATTTTACTATTCACTTACACTCTTTTTTATACTTTAAAAGTATTCGTATATTTATCTCAAATGGTACAAGTATATTCGCAAATCATTAATGAGATTTACCTACTTTATAATATAATCGTAGAGGTTACAAACAAATGTTACTTTAACATAGTTACTAGAAACCCCTTCTCTTTTATAAGTTAAACTTTTACTTTTTCTGTCCTTTTATAAAAGATTCCATACTTGTTAATATTTTTAAAATATCCGTTATTAAATATCTAAGTATATTCTTAAGGGTTAAAGACAACTGTTACTTAAACATTTATCACTACAAACCAAAACCCATATCACACTTAACCATTTCCTTTAAAACTTGCTTTTAATGATTTAATTACACTTACAAAGGTTAAACACAATTGTTGCTTAAACATTTTTCACTAGAAACCCAAACCATTCACTTATAATTATTCATTATTAAAATACTAATTTATTCCAAAGTACGATTAATAAGCGTTAAAAATAGATGTTACTAAAGCATTTTTTACTAAAACCCAAAACCATTTACATATAATCATCTCTAACATATTCATTTTAGAGATCAATGCATGTCCACACTTATTATTTAAGGTAATATGCTTTTATTTAAAATTCCCAAAACTATTTATTCAACTTAAGAGTTAAAAATCCAAAACTTCCTTACTACTTTTATAAAATACTTAACTTATTTTCAAAACTTATACACACAAACACACACTTTTAAAACACTTAAAATTATGTTAAAACACTTTTATACCACTTAAAAATATATTATAATCATTTGTGTAAAATATTGTGTAAAAACAACAAATTTTGAAATACATGGGAAAACAAAAAATAAACATGTTTTATTTAAAAGACTTATTTAAAATTTTATAGTTAATTATTAAAAATATATTTATATATGAAACTAATTTTAGAACACTCTAATATAAGTTAGAAAACAACCCTAAAAAGATTAGGGAAAAAATACTTAATTTAATAATCATTTTTACACAATTTAAAGTTTCAAATGAAAAGGATAGCATTTCTGGAATGGCTATCTAAAGTATTTGCAATTGGTAAAGTGAGTTTCAGAAGCAAAGACAACATTTTGCAAATGCATCTAAAGTTCTAGCCTGTTTTTAACATGATTTTGCAACAACTTTGAAGCTAGTTTTCAATGCTGAAACAATTGATTTTTTATCCGATTTTTGTATAGTAGTTAGTATACTTAGATTATTTAAAAACTTTGAAGAGAAATCCCTAAATAAATCTTCTAATTAATTTAAAAAATTCCCCAAAAAAGGAATTTTTCCAGTGTGCTCGTACAATGATTATTTCGCTATAACTTTTTCCATTTCGTTCAACTAGTTTAAGACCTTTATAAGACTTGATATTTTTATAGACGTAATTATATTTTAATTATTAAAACCACAAAGAAACCCCTAAGGGTGTCTTCGAAAGTTGACTTTAGAATTGCAGAACTCAGAGCGATTTCAAAGTGCATCCATAGCGACCTTTTCGCTTCAACCATTCACAACTTTGTTTTATTATTGCCACAACTTTGCAAACAAATTCCTTTATATCAAACACACCAAAACATGTGTAGATAACAACCAAATATATACTTTCACAATATATTCATATTTTAAAAAATTAACACATGTTAAATAATAGGGATATCATAGTGCGTTTATAGCGACCATTGCGCTTCAAACATTCACAACACACTTCAACTTTATACACAACATTATCAAACATGTAAACAACAAGTCATGACCAAGTTACATGTCTTAGAGGGTTATAAAAGATATTATATTACACATAATGTTGTTACTTGCTTTCCAAAGCAAGGAGGGTTCCAAAAGTTATAACTTGCATTGTTCTCTGTTTTAACTTATATTTTCAAAAACAACAAATATATACACAACATTATACAGTTGAACGGTGAGTAAATTCATGTATTTTCATGACAAAATCAAGCCTAAGCACACTAGAACAAGATACCACTTCCTACCATCACCCACACTTCACATGATCCAACCTTTGGCTTATTAAAGCCAAGTCAAGCTCTCCCCTAGAAAAGAATTGCTCATGACCTATCAAAGATCTCCTCGTTTCTTCTTTATTTTTTCTCTTCTAAAGACATCTGCTACAACTTGAAAGAGAAAGGAGTTGATTTGGATTTGTTTTGAAGAATTAAAGAGGAAAAAGAAGTGTAAAATGAAGCCATTTCTTTAATCAAAACTTGCGAAATGAATTTTATGAGACAAATGAGGTGTTTTTGGAGAGATAACAAATGAGAAAAGATCCTCCCCATCCTCTTTTTTGGCCGGCTATAAGGATCCCCCACCATCCCATGCTTTGGCCCATGCTCTTCTTAAATCACTCTACGGTTCCCTCCTTAATTCACTCCTTTGTGTCTCTTTCTAAAAGCTTGCTTATTCTAATTAATTTTCTTATGAACTTAGTGAATTAAAATCTTGATAATGTCTTTATAGCTATTATACAAGTGCCAAAGAGTTTGAACAACTTTTATTTAGTAAAAAGTCGTTTATCGATAAAATAATTTTCGGCCAGATTATCGATATTTCTTTGAACTATTTATTTTTCTAAACAAATTTCAAAATCAAGTTTCTTACCATTAATTATTATTTAAAAAGGGGTTAATAAGGTTATAAAATCACATTTATTTCCATTTAATCCAAGATTTAAATATTTAAATATGAAGTGTTCGAAATTCCAAGTTGTAACATTCTCCCCCACTTAGAATATCTCATCCTCGAAATTCCAACACAAGCAGTAAAAGAAACAATCACACTCAATACTTAACAACATTACAGATCATTAGCAAGCATATCATACAAATATACTAAAGCCTATATGATGCACATGGACCATCCGTACTCAATATCAATTCTGATCATTTACTCGATCATGTAAATTCCAATTCCAAACTAATATAGTGATGTGAACGTAAATGTGCATATTTTTACTTCCATATTTAATCTAATTTAATTAAATAAATAAGAATATAGGATATTTTATCATGTTTAAACTGAAATTTCAATTATTTTCAAATCATTATTTATTCATCTTCATATAGGGGCAAAATGGTCATTTTATGCATGTATTAATTTTGAGAATATTTATTTGTGCATTTTATTTTTATTTGTAGGAATTTGGATGGAAATATGAAGAAGTCTTCATGAAAATATGGATGCACAAGTGAAGAAGGAAAAATGAAGATGGAAATAAATCATTTCATGCAATATGGAGGACCCCACCTACCCACTTACCATGATCCCCTATTAAGAGATAATGCACATGATTAAAGCTATATGCTGATTTAAATGGAGGATTATGCTCATGCTAATGATTACTTGAAGGTTACATTTCCTAAGAGGGTATTTTGGGTAGTCTCCATAAATATGGATTAGGGTTTCAAACATATATAAATACCCCTTATGTTTCATGTAATGGGCTCTTAGCCTCCTCTTTAGTTAGTTTAGTTTTAGACTCAAAAATAAACAAAAACTCTCTTTTCTTTCTAATGGCTTCTTAGCCTTCTTTCATGTAATTTTCTTATATGCAATTTTAACTCATGTTTTTTTCTTTTATATTAGTAGCTTAGATTTATTTATGCAAGTAGATTAATTCCCTTTTCATTTTAATTAGCTCTCCTTTTGTCTTTGTTCTATGTTGCAATCTACATTTGTTGACATGATAACAAATATGAGAAGCTAAACCCCTTCAATTTAGGGATAATGAAGCTCTCTTAATCATGTAGATTCAACATTTTGCTAAATTTTGATCTCTTTTTGTGCTTAATGGAAATGTTTGATGTGGTTAAACTTTGTTATTTTAGCTTTGAATTTAATAGCCTATGTTGTTGACATCAAATAGGCTTTGCTTAAACGAACATAAACACAAATTACCTCTTCATCTACATATGATTATGGTAATGAAGTTGATTTCATAATCAAAATTTGGTGGTCTATATTACTAATCAATAGTAAATGGATCATGCTTAGAATATATTTTATTTTCAAGTTCATTAACATTTTCATGAGAGTTACAAGTGGTTTGGAGGGTGTGTTAAATTTTGATGGTTTATGTTGGGCTAATTAATAGCACAAATAGGTCATACTTATGATAAACACATCAACTAAATTCACTAATGACCAAAAAGAGAGATCATAATTTCATTGTGCTGATTTATGGAATCATGAGAAGTGATTTGCTTCTATATTGCCTTCAAACTCTCATATTTTTATCCATTTTCTTTTGCTAATTTATTTACATTTTTAGCTTAAAACAAATTCAAATCTTGGTTTAATTTGATTGAGTAGAATTTTTAATCAATTCAATTCCCTGTGGATCAACCCGTACTCGCCACGTACTAAAATTGTACGATGTACGCTCGTGGTTATTTTTAATTTAATTTTTTCAGCTATTTTCTAATTCGATGGAAATTTAGTCGAATCAACAAGTTTTTGGCGCCGTTGCCGAAGAATTAATTTGATTTTATTTCTATTCTTCGAATTATTTGTTGTTTGATTTTATTGTGTGTTAATTTGCATTTAAAAAAAATTATTGTTGTGTGAATTTTTCTTTCATTTTGATTTGTGTGATTGTTGTTGTTCTATTTGCATTTGCATTTTCATTTACATTTGCATTCCTATTTTTATAAACACACACACACACATATATATATATATATATATCATTCCACATTTGCATTTATATATTTTTACAAATTCATACTCCTGCATCTTTTATATCAATACTGCACATCAAAAATGTGCATATTGCAAATACTTCTCTGCCACTTACATTTCCAAACGGCTCCCCTACAAACCTCTTCCAACTTGCAATATCACCATCAACTGCTACCACTTGCATCTTCACATATCAAACCCACCACAATCAGCTACCACCTCTGTCATCCCTGCACACACACAGTGCATCAACCCCATACATCTTCCCTGATCATCCTTTCACACAAACTTCCACCAACATACTCTCTGCCTACAACCTCCACAACACAATCACTGTCATATATATATATGCATATCTAACTGTGCACACTTCACTCTGCAACTGTGTACTTCCATCAAATTCCCTTCACACTACTGCAAAACAATCTCCATCACTATACTGCTCTGTCAACAACCACAAAACAACTGTTGTTGCTCATCTCTGTTAACCACAAACAAGCATAATCATTCCCCAACTGTCAGTGCAAATTCATCTCCATTTCTGCCAACTGTCACCACTCCAGTGCACATAACAACCCAGTGCACAAAATACCAACCCTCTACAGCAGTTCAAAATTTCAGTGCACAAACATACTATCTCCACTTCCCTGTCTTCATATACAATAGAGCACACATACCTGACCACTTCCAGACCACATTCAAACCATACAACCCAACTTTTCCACCATACAACATTCAGAAACTCCACTGATCATTCTCCACAAACATCAGTGTAACATCACAGGAGAAGCAACATCTTCCACATCACACCATACTCACAGCCTTACCATCATTCCCCCGCTTCATACAACTTAACGACCTTCAACATTCACTGCTTGCCTTCAAAATTTCATTACTTCAACAACCTCCATTGTTGGCTACTACACCCATACCTGCTGCTTGTTACACTACTACCCTGCCACTGGCTGCAGACTACTCCTCTCCACCACCAACAAATACTGTCTACCACACCAGCAACTTACAACTCTTCAACATCATCACCTCAACTGCTTTCACCTTCCATTGCTGCAATCACCTTACTTCTCTGGCAATGCAACAACTCACTCCATAACTAATAGCTCATAAATATTGCATCCAAATACTTCCACCATTCGACCTGTTACCCACTGTCTCTTCTACTGTTACCCACTGTTACCTAACACACCTATTACATACAAACAGCAGCTCCACTATTTCCCACTGTCTCTACAACATATATCACTCTGCCAAAACCACCCATATACACACTGCCCCTATCAATTGAGCTGCATCCTCGTACCCCAACCTCACTTCCACTTCAGTTCAACAACAACATCACCTCTTCACCTCTTCCACTCTGTGTACAAACACCACTACATCGTCTGCTTGGTCCTTCATAACAGACATCACCACCACTCTCCACTGCATCAAACTTCACCTTGCCGATCATACTTCACTACATACCAAAGCAAACACCACTCTGTCTCGCAACCTCCTACATTCAATCCACCATCTTTCGGCCTCACTCTAAACAACAGTGAATCAAGAACAAACCAATTTATAAAATCACCAAACTCCATCGCGAATCAACTCCTCTCCTCAAACTCCTTTCGAACCCGAAACAACAGCTCTGAAGCAATTTCCCTGATTTACGAATTTGGAAAAACAAAACCATTTGAACTTGTTGAGAACGAGATTGGAATTGATTTTGGGAAAATTTTGTTACACGAGATTGGAATTGATTGGAGAATTTTGGAATTGATTTGAACAATTTTTTTTAACGGGTTTGTTTTAGAAACGAGAAGACTTTGGTTTGGGTTAGTATCGGGTTTGGGCCGGGCTTGTAGGCTTGAATACAAGTGTTTCTTTAGTTTTCTTTGTTAAAAAAAAGTTTGTTTTGGATTTCCTTTGTTTTCCCAATTTGTTTAGTTTTGTTTTTCCTTTGTTTTAAGTTTTCTTTTTTATATTCTTTTTTGTTTAAAATATAAAAAAAAACAAGTGTTTGCAATTGTTTTAGTTTCAATTGTTTTGATTTTCCTTTTCTTAGTTTATTCTTTGATATATATATAAAATAAAACTGTATATATATTTTGTTTTTAACTTCTTTTCAGGTTTCAAAAGTAGAAGGAGAAAGCCTACTTGCTAAAAGTAATTGTGTTGCTTGCTTATATAAAAAAAATCGCTGCTTTTAAAATAAATTGCTAATAATTTTGCACGCTCTGGTATCATGCCCTTGTCCCTAATTTTTATTTGCTTTGCATTATTGGTTGCTTGCATTTTAAAAAAATTCAAAAATAAAAACAAATTTCATTCGTAGTTGCATTGTTAATTCATGTTTAATTTCCGCTTTGCATTCATCTTATCTTATTTTCTTTTCTAAGAGCATCACCCAAATCCACATAAGATGGGGGATTTCATCAGCTCTTCCTTGTCCCACAAATTGCATTTCATTCTAGAAATTGACTAATAATAACGATTAGACTTCAGACTTAAGGGAGTCACGAGCTCACCTAGGGCTTAATTGTATATTGACAAGTTGTATTCTTTGAACAATTTTTATTCTTGGTGTCTAGGCTACGACAAAGCAATAATCAGTTATAAATATTATGGTGATTCATAAATATTATACTAATTGTTTCTCTGAAGGTACTTAATCCTTCGGTTGCATTGCTGCGGTGATTCGTCACCGATAACTCCTGTCCGTTACCTGGCTAAGAAATATCTTGTTGATTTAAGACAAAGTGTGATTATACAATTCTAGGTTAGGAGCTATTAAGGACAACAAAATTATAATTAAGTCCTTTGCATTCATTATGTTGCATTAGTTCATGCATATTTAAAAAAAATTCAAAAGCCAAAACTAAAAAAAATTGTAAATATTTCTTAACTTAGTTTATAAATCCTTTGAAATTTTTCAATCAAAATTCAAAAAAAAATTAAGTTAGCTTTTTTTACAAAAGCAAAAATCCAAAAAAAATTAATAATCTTTTCAAAAACAAAAATTTGAAAATCCAAAAGAAAAAACAAAACAAAAATCAAATCTCTCTTTTGAAAAATGAATTCTCCTTTTTAAATACTTTTCCTTTTATAAAAAATAGAAAAAACATTCTTGAAACTGTCCGAGTTTCCCTACTCGCAAGAATTTTACAATAGTTTATGAAAATTAATATAATCCATATAGTTTCACATCAAATTCTTATGGATATTTTAACGACAACTCGTGTACAAACAATTCGAATTTTGAACAACAAAATTTTCAAAATAATGAACCACCCTCAAATCTTGAAAAAAGTATGGAAACAATTTTGTCTTTACCTGAACTCTCTACACAAAAAAATCAAATGATAAATGATTTGTGTAATTCATATCTATGCAATAACTCAAGTCAAGGATTTTAAAATAATAAAAATTCACTTCAAAATTTAAATGATTTCGATTATAACTCATGCCAATTCAATATCGAACTCCAAAATGAATTTCAAAATCAAAATGAAAATGGAAACAACTGTTTAAATGATTTTGGCAATGGGACTTGTTTCAATTATGGTGCAATGGACAATTTTTGTTTTCAACAATTTCAAATCAAAAATTCTCAAATTAATAGTTATAAATTTTATTTTGTTGAGCAAATGGACGAAATTCATAAAGATCACATGGATTTGTTGTTTGAAACCTATATGAAACAATGTGAGCAACATAATCAAATCCCAACGTGTGACGAGTCAAATAATAACCTATCTTTTACCAAAATTGACGAGTTTCAAATAACAACTTTTGAAATGAAAATGATAATCATAATGAAGTTGTTGAAAATATGGTAATTGAGTTGGATTTCAAATCTTTTGAGAGTGAGGAGTCAAATTTTAAATTCGATCTTCCTTTTTCCGATTTTGAAAATTTGAATACCGCAACTTTGGATTTCGAACATGATACATGCAATAAAGTTGTGAATAATTCAGCTAAGGAATATGAATTTAGTGAACATAATTTTTTTGGACTTTTCAAAAATGAGTTGTTGAATTCCGAAGGGGTAGATTTAAATCACCATTTTGATTTTGAAATCAATAATTCTGAAGAAGTTTTCAATGATATGTTTGAATTTCAATTTGGTGAAAATAAACTTGAATTGCAACCAATTGTTTTATCAAACCCGAAAGTCATCAAAAATAAAACAACCCACGCGATTTTTAATAAAACGACATTCGTTTTTCCAAATCAACATTCAACTTTGAAATCTTTTATGGTTTGGTTTTCTGTGCTTAAGCTGTGTCTCTCACACTTGACAAGACAAATGAATTGGTCTTTGAAAGACCGTTTCATTTACTCTTTGATAGTATATTTTCTGATGTCGTGTAAATAATAATCCTTTCATTTTCATGTAAATATAGGTCATATTTTTATTTTTATTTTCTCCTTTCACTTGGGTTGACTGTGGGGACACAGTCAAAACCAAGTGTGGGGGGAGTCTCGTCTTCATTTTCTATTTTTCATGGTTTATTTTTTGCATTTTCTTTCCAAAACTCAAAAAATCCCAAAAACAATCTTTTTTTGGCATTTTGATTTATTTTTGAAGAAACACCATAAGATAAGTATAAGTTTTGGTTATTAAATTGAAATTGTTGAAAATTTATTTGTCTCAACAAAAATAAAAATAAAGTTTGATTACAAGTAACTATGGTTTAACTAGTATATAGGAAGACTCATGGGTGATAATTATGAAGTATATCCTAATTGAAAATCTTTGTTTAAAAAAGTGATGAATTTAAAGTAAAGGATATAACATTTTTGATCTTCTAAGTTAAATGGTGCTAAGATGATTTTGTAAAACTCTCTCCTTAAAAAAAAGAAAAAAAGAAAAAACAAAAAGAATATATATATATATATAATGTGTATATATATATAATATAAAGGAAATGGTTTTTATAAAAATAAGAAACACCTAGATTCATGTGTTCACATGCAAGTGCGTACACTTACCATGCTCTGTACCCTTCTCACGTAAGCCCGAAAGGCAATGCATGATCGGTATATTTGGCATCAGTTTATCTGAGTTAGGTGTATGTATATAAAAATTCTTTCATTAATAATGCCTACAGTCGATAGGTGTATAAACTTGTGTGTACACTCGCCATGCTCTGTATTCCCCTCACGTAAGCCCGCAAGGCAGTGCATGGGTGGTATATCCGGTCTCAGTTTTCTGAGTTAGGCATATGTTAATATTGTTAATATCAATAAAATTTTCAAATAAGAGGGAGCAAGCAATTGAAATCCAAACACTATTTTAACTTATGCGATTTGACTTGTTATTCAAAATAAATGAAAATACCACTTTGAAAAACTTTGATAATCTAAGGATCCATTTCATAGTTACACTATGTTATCAACCGAAACAACTAGCCAAACTAGAGTCTATTTGTGATGATAACTTAATTTTTGTTGGAAATTTTGACAAGCAAAAGGACTTAAATTTCTTGATAATGACCAGAACTTATATTTAACTTATTCATGTTAATTTAAAAGTAAATTCTTCATTTGTAAATATTTTTAGAAACTTGGATCCATATCTTTGTAAATAAATCTTGCATTTAGGAATTTTTCAAGTTGCATTTGGATTTTGTGGGTAGTATCCGCTGAAAACCCTCACAAGACAACACTCGTCCTACTAGGGACAACTAGAGGTTTAACGGCTTGTTGATTACGCTTAATGCAATCGTGTTTCCTACGAAAACGAGTTTATCTTAGTTTTAGTTTATTCGAGGACAAATAAAAAGATAAGTGTGGAGGTATTTGATGTGCACGTAAATGTGCATATTTTTACTTTCATATTTAATCTAATTTAATTAAATAAATGAGCATATAGGGTATTTTAACATGTTTAAACCCAAATTTCAATTATTTTCAATCATCATTTATTCATCTTCATATAGGGGCAAAATGGTCATTTTGTGCATGTATTAATTTTGAAATATTTATTTATGCATTTTATTTTTGTTTGTAGGAATTTGAATGGAAATATAAAGAAGTCTTCATGAAAATATGCATGCATAAGTGAAGAAGGCAAAATGAAGATGGAAATAAATCATTTCATGCAACATGGAGGACCCCACCTACCTACTTACCATGATCCTCTATTAAGAGCTAATGCATATGATTAAAGGTACGTTCACATTTAAATGGAGGATTATGCTCATGATAATGATTACTTAAAGGTTACATTTCCTAAGAGGGTATTTTGGGTAGTCCCCAAAAAAATGGATTAGGGTTTCAAACATGTATAAATACCCCTTATGTTTCATGTAATGGGCTCTTAGCCTTTTCTTTAGTTAGTTTAGTTTTAGGCTTAAAAATAAACAAAAACTGCCTTTTCTTTTTAATGGCTTCTTAGCCTTCTTTTATGTAATTTTCTTATATGCAATTTTAATTCATGTTCTTTTCTTTTATGTTAGTAGCTTAGGTTTATTTGTGCAAGTAGATTAATTCTCTTTTCATTTTAATTAGCTCTCCTTTTACTTTTGTTTTTGTTCTATGTTGAAATCTACATTTGTTTACATGATAACAAATATGAGAAGCTAAACCCTTTTGATTGAGGGGTAATGAAGCTCTCTTAATCATGTAGATTCAACATTTTGCTAATTTTTGATCTCTTTTGGTGCTTAATGGACATGTTTAATGTGGTTAAACTTTGTTGTTTTAGTTTTGAATTTGATAGCCTATGTTGTTGGCACCAAATAGGCTATGCTTAAACAAACATAAACACAAATTACCTCGTCATTTACATATGATTATGGTAATGAAGTGGATTTTAAAATCAAAATTCGATGGTCTATATTACTAATCAATAGTAAATAGATCATGCTTAAATATATTTTGTTTTCAAGTTCATTAACATTTTCATGAGAGTTAACAAGTGGTTTGGAAGGTGTGTTAAAGTTTGATGGTTTATGTTGGGCTAATTAATAGCACAAATATGTCATACTTATGATAAACATATCAACTAAATTTACTAATGACCAAAAAGAGAGATCATAATTTCATTGTGTTGATTTATGTGATCATAAGAAGGGATTTGCCTCTAAATTGCCTTCAGACTCTCATATTTTTATCCATTTTCTTTTGCTAGTTTATTTATATTTTTAGCTTAAAACAACTTAAAATATTGGTTTAATTTGATTGAGTAGAATTTTTAATCAATTCAATTTCCTGTGGATTGACCCATACTCGCCATGTACTAAAATTGTACGCCGTGCGCTTGCGGTTATTTATAATTTAAAATTTTCGGCTATATTCTAATTCGATGGAAATTTAATCAAATCAACATATATATCACTTGGCCTCTCTAGCGCAGACTCCGATCAGGTTCCTTGATTAAAAATCTTCATTTTCCTTACATTGTTGTATACTATGATAGAAAACCTATGGTTCATTTCAAGAATCTGTATCAAGGGTTCGCCTTTAAGAATCTACTGTAAAATCCTCGTTCGGACCGGTGTAAATCTCCTTGAAACCATATACTCGAATCGTAGATTAAGAGTTGTCATGCGAATAAAATGATCGACATTCAACTTGCGTACTTTATTCCATTGGTTTTTTATCTGCACCAATTACTTTACATTTTAAGTCCCATTCATTTTCTCATATAGTATTTCTCATTTTAACACTAAAATCATTTATGAATTGCAGTTTAAGTCACATTCATTTCCTCATATTGTATTTCTCATTTTAATACTAAAATCATTTATGAATCATTTCAAAAAACATTCCTTAAGTTTATAAACATTTAATAAAGAATTATCTTATTTATAAAACATTTCATTATAAAATAATTTCATGTTTAAAATATTTCAAAACTTAAGTTCTTTACTCGTATAATTATCCACTAAATCCTAAAAGTATATACAAAACATTCATCTTTATTTTATTTTTCAAGGTTGTTCAATAAATTTTAAACCTGTTTTAACTTACTATCTTTTCAAATTAAGATTCATGAAAATTCAACTTTTATTTCGATATCAAGTTTTTTTAAAGAAAACTTTAGACCCGATTTCATTTCAAATCATTGAATTATATATTCTTTTGTAAATCATACTTACATAAATTCACCTTCTTATATAAAATCTTTTCACAAACATTTATTTCAAAATATCTTATCTTTCTTTTACATTATAATAAAAAATAATTATTAAAATTAACTTTTAACCCTACATTGTCACCGAATGCCTTGTAGTCAAACCGTGAAACTTAGTTCATAAGGTGTTCATTTCAATGTTCCTACAATTATTATCTACCCAACCCATATACTAAAAAGGTAAATTGCTTAGAAACTGGTTAAGTAGAAAACAACAATCAATGCTCATCAACTTGTCGAACATGATTAAGCTAATAAATGAAGAATAGATGGACATCATTAATCCCTACATTAATCAACTACACTATCAACCTACATTTAAATATTACTAATATATAACTAATACATATACGCTCTCATATATATATAATACACTCAAGTCATGGTAGAGTAATCCATACCCTCTCAC
This sequence comes from Allium fistulosum, assembly GCA_030737815.1. Taxonomy (NCBI): domain Eukaryota; kingdom Viridiplantae; phylum Streptophyta; class Magnoliopsida; order Asparagales; family Amaryllidaceae; genus Allium; species Allium fistulosum. The sequence continues at coordinate 1,329,157,517 of CM060902.1, read as the reverse complement.
TTAATGAGTTATACCTAACCAAAGCTAAGGTTCTCGCTTAACCTTCAACTATGATACCACGTTGTAACGATCCGCTTTTTGACCATCAAATGTTGACACTAATTCATTTGTGGTATTCATGTATCGAGCACCCAAGTGTTGCAAAGACAAAATTCTAGGCTAAAGAAAAATAAGAAAAGAAAAGGAAACAAGAAAGAGGAGAACAAAAACATCAAAATCTCACATGCGTACTGATAAGACATTACATAGTGTTACTCTAATATACATAGCATTTTGTTGTTACTAATAAAAGTACCATCATCAACCTAGACAGTATTAACAATCTGTCTTTACAATTGCTAATATATACATAAAGTAATGTAGTGAAAATAAATACTATGGTAGGTAAAAAATCCAGCTCCTCTCCAAGAGCCCAACGAATATCAATGAAAACTGCCCTTTCTCAGATTACTCGAAAGAGCACCCATGGAAATAAGGGGAAAATAAAACCACTGGTTAGACATAAATCTAGCGTGAGAAACTCCAGAAATATGTTTATAGCATATAAAAACACATTTTGAGACCATATGAATCGCCGTAACAGTTTTCCCCTAAAAAGAGACGAACCATCTAATAATGTAGCAACCCACAGTTCCATACCCTTTGAGTTGATAATAAATCACTCATGTTCAACCCAAATTGTACGAAAGAGTGAATAACTAGGGTAAAGAAGAAGAAAGAGATAGAAGAAAATAGGACAACAAACACAGAATCTCACAATCGTAGTGGAACAAAATATAATATATAATAGCAGATTTTTATACAAGGGAAACTGTATCTGTTAATAGACATACAATCATCTGAGTACAACAATTCAATACATCAAAATGGACAGTTATAATACTTGTCCACATACAGTGGAAATATAAACTAAATACGGAGATACGTCTCTATCATCTGGCTCGTCTCCTGAGCTCCATAGCATTCTAACCTGAATCTGTAATACTCGGTTTGACCCGAGCATTATAATAAAATAACACCCGAGTCTGTCTGGAAAACCAGCGTGAGAAAGCACAATCAATTTGAATTATTAACTTTTCTCAAAATCCTTTGAAAACAAAGGTATCTCGTATGACCACGTCACACATAAACACGACGGGTTTTTACCTTACGATAGCCAAAACGATTTTTATCAAAATCATCTGATATTATAATAGTGTCTATATAAAGTAAATAGAAAGTAGCTGAAATGCTTGCATCTCACGTTTCAGCATAGCTGGGCACAATCAAAACCGTACGGCGTTTATTGGAGAATGGATCCCATACAATGATTAGGCCACTGGGGTACCGCCCATCACAGTACACCTCTAGAACAATGTACCGAGGACCTCGCCGGGATCCCCTGCTACACAATACCGGCCTACCCCTAACCTGGATAGACCGAATATGTTATCACCTTGAGTGTTCCCACCCTCAAAAATCGAGCGCTCCTTCTTTCATGCACACCCATATCCATAATATATAAGTTTCCGAGGATATCTAGAAAAGTGATAACATACCCTAATTGGGTGCGACCCACTTAGCCTTGCTGCATCTCCCCTGTTTTAGTCATTCCCGGTTGATGAGGCTTGAGGCTAAACATTGCCTTTCAAGAAACAATTCCACTTAGAATGCTCATCGTCCTCCAATGACGATGTTCTGATAGCATTCATCCATACAAGTTGTTCTGGGTCTGAACAAACCGAATCATCATCTTCATCATCTCCACGGTATTCATTCGTTACGTTCAATACGGATCGAAGTAGTTTTCGGATAATAAATCTGATCCCGGTCTCTTCGGAATGATTAACGAAATTGGCCAATATTGATAGTCGGTTGTTGAACTATCAATAAAACATCCATCAGCAGTCACTAGGCCTTATTATAAATTTTTCCCAAAATATTTATCTTCAAAATATCTTTATAACATATATCAATCCCTTCCAACAATTGAAAACAATTTCAAATACTTAAATCCATAACAAGATATTTTCAAACCGTCTCAACACTTAGAAATATTTCCAAATTTCCATTTTTATACTTAGGAAAATATTATAAGTCTTATTTTCCAAAATCTTTTCAACTATCAATACTTAAGAGAATATTTCGCAACTTATCTCATAAGTCTTCAGAATCACTAATAAATTTCCTTTTTCAATTTCCAAAACCCAGTATACTTATTTATAACCCCATTCAACAATTTATAACTTCTTTTATGAATTCAGCTTTCATTTTCAAAAGCCCTATATTCAACATTTTGAAATTTCATTTCCTCCAAATCCCTTATAAAATTCCTCCCCTCAAAATCATATCCATTTAAAAACCACATTTACGAATCTCGAGAGAATTTATAAATAAAAAATTTCAATCACTTCAAAACTCTCTATATATATAATAAGTATTTAAAAAGGATAATAATTTATCTTTAAAACATGTTCAAATAATTATTTAAAATATCGAAAACACTTTTATAAACATCAATAACTCATTTTTAGATAAACAAATAAATTTTCAAAGCTGATTTTAAAAGTTAGGATTTTACTAAAATAAATACTTAATATTTGAAAATCTACTTACCGAAATATTTAAATCCTAACTAGTTTAAAATTTCATAGTTTTAAATAATAAAATTTTCTTTTAAAAAAATGAACTTCTTAGAATTAATTTTTTTTTAAAACCTCAATAACCAATTCAATTTTATAAATTCCTCTCGAATCACATCACATCACTTCCATTCCGATCTCCTTAACCATTTTCTCTTTTCAAAAATAGTATCCACTATATTTCTCACCCTATTTTCATATTCTAATATAAATTCTCCTTGTAATTTTATATTCCCAATCTATCATCTAATATCGATTTCCCTTATTTATAAACATTGTTTATAAATTTTATAACCCTCTTTGAGTTTCACTTTTTATAAAACTAATCTCGTTTATAAAATTCCTTTTTTATAAATCCATTCCCTTATAAATCCCATTTATAAATTCTAGTCTATTTTTGATATCGACTTCAACTCTTTTTTTTATTTCCAGAATATCATTTATAAATTCTTTTTATATAATTAATTTTTAAAAATCTCCATTTATTAATTCACAATAGTTAAGTATAACCAAAATAAAATATATTCTTTCTAACTCAATTTCTTTAAAAAGACCCTCAATTCCAATATAATTATTTTTATATCAAAAATTCCCTTCAATTCCTTCAATTTTAAAAATATAGTTGTGGTATTTAAAATATCAAAATTCAGGCCAGTGCTACAATAGCATCCAATAATTCCAATCAGTACAATAATCTATAATAGATTTTTCTACACAATCCATATATCACAATATATGAAATTAAATTCAACATTTTTGAGGAATCCAGTTGGATCCCTCCAACCTGTTTTCCTGCATCCACAGGTGTTAATACAACATAAAAATACCAATCCCACTTCGAGGGGGATATCGCGGTATATAGGGTCATCCGCTATTATGCGGGGTGCATAGGGTCCCATCCGCTATAATGTGCTAGAATATCACTCCAACTACTAATATATATACTACTATATATAATATATCATTCAACAGATAATAATTTCTAAATTCAACCAAGCAACTAATAATTAATTTTAACTATTTAAAATTAAATTAGTAATCCAAATGAGTGAGAATTTTCTCACCTTGATTTTTTTACTTGCAATCCGTTCCAATTTTAAATTAAATCGAACAACATTCGATTTAATCTAGAAATTCCTGCTATCCATATTAATTCCAAATTAATTCCAGGTGATCCATTTCGCAGCTACGAATCCATCGTGATCAACTTTGTGATTTTTGGACCTCGAAATAAATAGGTAAAAATATTTCTTAGTTATCTAATTTTTTTAAAATCCTTAATTAAATAACTAATTATATACTATAACTTTAATTACAGAAATTAACCTAAGAAATTACCTTAATCCTTCCACAAATTCAGGTCGAACACACACGTTTAGGTGATCGAAGTAAGGCTGAGACAACTGTGCCAGCACCTCCTTCAACCGCTTGTCGTGGCCTTCCACGTCTCAACTACGATGAAAAACAGACCACACAACCCTAGCTTCCCTGTTCGTTCAAACCCCTACCCACGATATGAACAGTCACTTCCCCCTTCCATCGTGACCCAGTCCGTACACGACTGTCGTGGCCACCTCCTCGAACTCCAAGCACACGCACCCACACACCATCGACGACTCGCGCCTCCAAGCTCATGCGACTCAACCCTAAACAACTCCATCGACCATGAATCCCCCAATGTGCGCTTCTTCCCTCTAATCGCGACTTTATTTCGATCGTGGTTCCATTATCTTTTTTTTCATAAAACGATTTATATCGAACTGTTTCTTTTTTTTCTTTCGATTTGAGGTAATTTTTGATCTATTGAAAGAGGAGAAACATTTTGATTTCGGTTTTGAACAAGAGGAAGGAGATACGAATTTAAATGAGTATAAACGTGGGTAGGGGCGGTTTCATTTTTTTCTTTCTTCGTGGATTTAATAAAAAAGAAGGGGAGAGGACGTGATTTAAATGAACCGAAGGAAAGGATGGTGGCATGTTTGAATGGAGAAGGGGGTTGATTTGATTTTAATCTGATTTTATAAATATATATATATATATATATATATAATTTTATTCCAATATCTCACATTACATGCCTCGAAATTTTGAAACCCTATGGAGGCATGCTACTAGGCGTTCATAATGTTATACCCCTATTCCGAACGCAATGGAAAAGGTTTCGAGTCCTAATTCGACCGTATGGAGAAGATAGCTTTTTGGACTCAATTATTATATTGAATTTTCGCTATAAATTTCAACGCGTTTCTATCCCGTACGATCAAATGATAACTCCAAACACTACGAAATTTGAAATCTGATAATAATACACTATTACGGATTAAGTGGAACTAGTTTCATCGAACTCCGAGATTGTTCCCCGGATCGCTATTTTAATGCGTCAATTTAAATTGACGATTTCAAAAATTGGCAAAATCGCTTGAAATTTCAGTTTTAAAAACTTTCTAACTCAATTATGATTTCAAATTCAATATTTAAAACCATTTAAATATTCACAATTAACCGTCGAAAAATCCGGGTTGTTACAAATAAGTACATATTGCAATATAATAGATAATGTCTAGGTGGAGAATATGAATCAAAAAATAGCCGTGGCACTTACATCTTACAACAAAACAATATTGAAGTACAATCAAAATAGCTAAGGTATGCTCACATATGGATTTTCCGCGTAGACCTCCAAGTAAATTGAGACCAATCTCCATAAAAAGGATCAGAAATGACCTTCAAAGCGTCGTATATCTCTAAAATATATAGTAAGGTAAACACAACAGATCTGCACCCTAACACGTGAACCAAGTATCATCAACTCCTGAGTGCAACATCGATAAGCAAACTCTAGATATGGAGTTGATGTACCCCTATGGGTTAGGTAATCCCTCGGATTGTGCATCCTACTCTATCTTTAGTCATTATCCAATGGTGTAGTCATGTTCACCATCTCAACACGCAAGCCATCATCACTTGCACAGATCACAAATCCCCAAATGGATTCCCACCTCTCGAACAGATTTCAAAACTACCCATAGATTCCAGTATGTCAAACAAACCCACTTCCAATAGATAGAACACATATTTCAGTTTTAAAGTGATTTTCGATAAGTAAAACACTTACCGATCTCAGTCTCTTCAAGATTGAATCGATGAATCTAGTTAACTTAACTCTAGTTCTTTCGAAAATAAATAGACAACGATAAAGGTGGAGGTCATCACCTATCTGGACAGATTTCCTTATCGCCTGTCCTAGAAGAGCGAGACTAGTTTATACGTAGGTTGTAACATCACCGAGTGAATAGCCGTACCAAATAATTCTCGTGTTTCTTTTAGATATTTCCCAAGTAAATTTGGTCGGATTCAACAACAATGAAACGATTGCATATGGAAACCAAGTCTCGTATACTTATAATATTTTCGACCTTTCCAACTTCTATTATCCCTCTGTCAAGAGTGAAGCTCGGTAGATCATAGCATTATTGCTTCTAACCCTACTTGAATCATCGTTCTTAACTCTCATAGATAGAATCAAGTCTACTTTGTTGGCTTTTAATGCTTAGCACACAACTAAATACTTTCCACGGACAAGAAACGCATATAGCACGATTAAGTGACATAAAACACTTTTAATCCCCATTTTATTTAATTAATCCTTATTAATTAAAACTTCTTTTAATAATAAAACTCCTTTTATCTAATATAACTTCTTTCATTAATTAAAACTTCCTTATTTAATTAATCTCCTTTATTTATTAAACTCCTTTTTTAATTAAATTTCTTACTTAATTAAAACTTCGCTTATTTAATTAAACTTCTTATTGACTAAAATTTACTTATTTAGTTAAACTTCTGATTAATTAAAACTTCATTTAATTAATTAAACCTTTTATAAATTAAACATTCCTTATTAGTTATACTTTCCTTTATTAATTAAACTTTCCTTATTAAACTTGTATATAGATCTAATTTCCTTTATAAAAGATATATACCTGTATTCTACTATTCATGTATTTTACTATTCACATATTTTATTATTCAGGTATTTTGCTATTCACATATTTTACTATTCACGTATACTCTTTTCTATACTTCACAAGTATTCATAAACTTATGTCAAATGTAAAAAGTATATTCACAAATAATTAACAAAATTTACTTGCTTTATAATAAATCAAAGAGGTTAAAAACAAATGTTACTTAAACATTTTCACTATAAACACGTTCTGTAACGACCCAGTGTTTTGGACCATTCAAATCGACAATAAATCCACACATGTCGGACTTGAATAATTCAAAACAATGGATTGTAAATAAAATTTGGCAAAACGCAGCATATACAGTAAATAAAATAATTACAGATCACAGACACAGAGTAATATAACAATAATGCAGCGGAAACAAAAGGATAGTAGTTCATGAAGCTACTATATAAATATAACAGAGTTAAACAAAATACAATAGAAGTCTCGAATACAATAGATGTCTCAATACAATAATCAAATACGAGATCTGAATACATCACTGGAATCAACTGAATAACTGAAAGCAGGATCGATAGATAGCTGGATATCCAAGCGAAGCTCCAACTCCAAAGGTGAGCCTCAAATGCTGTATCACTCAGTCTGACCCGAGCGTAAAGCAAAACACAAAACACTCGAGTCAGGATTAACATTCTTATATTCAATAAATCCAACTCAAGTGAAATATCAACTGAAATACAAGTAACTTAAAGGATGTTTGGGATAACCATCCTCTAAGGGTCCGTTAAACTATTTACTATGTAGTAATATACGCTATATACAGTAGTGTCTAATTAGTAAAGTATAATCATATAGAAAATAGCGTTAAGGGGATGGAGAACCTTAACGCGTCGGATCTTAAAATCATAATCGTAGTAAAGCTCGATATGGTAGGTGACACGGCACAACTAGGCAATGCCAGGGTAGATATACCAATTACGCACACGGACTGATGGATACGCATAGCAGCCACTACCGTTCCACCTCGAACAACATTCCCAAATCGGAGGATGGCCATCTAGTCAAATCACAAGTAAGAGTATAATATCGAAGAAATGTGTCCGAGAAGAGGTGCTACCTCACTGGTCCGAGATCGCTCCTGTTTTAGCCACCTTATGTCAACTCTTGGGAGTTGGGTCCACGTAACATACCTTAAGAACGTCGCCACCATCCTACTTCATTCTGGAATCTCCACCGCGTACACGGTTGTCAAAGTGGTTTTCGGTATCGACAAAGAGTATGTCCATATCCGATCCCGGTCTCTTTAACAACCAATCGTTATTATAACACCGTGGTCATTTCAAAATAGTTTATACTTCAAAACCAAAATATCATTATCATTTCAAAACCCAATTTAATACGATATCATTTTCACTTCAAATATATCCATTTTCAAAATCATATCACTTTCCAAAGTTACAACGCTTTCGAAATCATAGTCTTTTTACAAATCAAAACACATTGGAAATCACAGCTTTGAAATCATAGTATTTTGGAAATCATAACACTTTCCTTTTTAAACAGTTTAGATATTAAAATTCCTTTATAAAATAAAATAGTTTCCTCAAATTTCACAAACCGATTCAAATTAACTCGACTTCCAAAAATTTAATTTAATCAAATCTCAAATCATCAGTTTCAACTCGATTCAGCTTCTAAATAAACCATTTCAAATTATCGATTTCAAATACATATCTGAACCATAAAATAAGCCATTTCAATTTTAATATATTTCAAAGCTTTAAATATTCAATATTTCAAACTAAATTCGATAAATTTATATACATATCAGATTCACTTTACAATTATTTCGTTTTGAAATATTAACTTAATCATTTCCATAACATTTAAATACAATTTCAATTTACAAATTTAAATAAACAAAATATCCCATTTATATACATATAAGTTTGAAATATCCATTTAAGTCACCTTTCAAATTTCAAGTTGTAAAACACTTCTTTAAATTTCAAAGTCAATACATTTCTAATCAAACTTATTTAAGTATAATTCTTAAATAAATATAATTTCAATCAATTTCAAATCATTATAAATTCTATATTTGAAGATATAGATATTAAATAAATACTTAAACATATTATTTATCAACTTTATTAAATCAACTTTGATGAATCTTTAAAAATCAATATTTATCAAAACCATATATTTCTTTTCAAAACCAAAGAAATCATTTTTCAAAACATTTATATATAGACCAACGGTGCCTGTATATAATTTTTCTATCTTATGGTCAAGTGATACGAATATTTATCATTTCAATCTGCAATTTAAATTATATATACGGGTATATATCTTTTCAACCCGCAATCCCAAATTCAATTCAATGAAAATCGCTTGGGTTTATCATTTCAACCCATAACGATTTTCTCCTATTCTACAGATCGTTCGGGCATGTATCATTTCAACCCATAGTGATTCTATACTAACAGGGAACTTGCAGAGTGATAACAGATATGATAATAAAAATAACAACAGCAACAGGCATATATCAACAATATAAATAACAGATAATGATGTCAGATGTCACAGGTGAACAAATACAGATAATGACATATATAACCATGTAAATAACTAACAGTAGCATATTTCAATTGACATTTCAATTGAAATCAAATTTAATAAATACAAGAACGTTAATCAGAGTGATTGCTCACCTTTCGAGGCTAGAGAGATTTGACAAAGAATGGGTTATGAATTCCAAAGCAACGCTAGATGGACACGATTCGATGAAGAAAACAGGCACGACGGACAAAACTGATAATGGAAAATCGATGAGAACAATTAGAATCAGTTGATATAAGCAACAATGATATATATTTATTATTATTATTATTTTCATGAAATCAATATTTAATTTAAAACAAATATTAAAATAACATGTACAAAAATAAAATCATTGTTTTAAATTAAACACATATATCAAGTCAAACATATATACATTAAATTGAAATAAATACTCACATATTAAATTAACCCATACTATATACCAAACTCGACTATATTTATAACTTAATATATTATACTTAAAGATTCATTCTTATTATAAAACCAATATTAATTTAAAACACAACACACACATATATATATATAGCAAAACCAAATTCACTTTATTTTATAGTATATATATTAATTATATAACAGAATATGTACCAGTAACTAATATACTATTTATATAACTGTACAAAGCTGCACAGTAGAAACTGTATATATAATTTAACAACTTAAAATATAAAATCAACAAACTATGTACACATGTAGAATCAATACTTCGTAAAACTAATATAAACTTATACGTCACACAACAAATATCAATTATGAAATATATAAGTATAATACATATACAGTTATACATTTATATATATATAACAGAGCATATTCTTTTAAAAGTCTAATTGTCAAAGCTTTATAAAATACAGACCAGGTAGTAATGTATATAAACTTGAAATATAAACCTTTACATATTATAACTAAATATATATACTTTCTAACAAATCCTACTATATAGCATAAAATATATATATATTGTAAAATACTATATAGCATCAAATATTTTATAGAATACTGGATAATACACATATGTGTGACTGTAAACATACATACTGCAATTGTGCCTTATATACAATCTACAACTTATAAAATCCAAAACTAATATATATAATTATACGTAAAAATCAAATAGAAATAACTTTTATAAACTACTATTATTAAAACAAGTATACATAGACTAGCATATATATATATATATATATATTTAGAACATATAAACCGACCTATGTCTGTAAACTTGCCCTTATATAAAATATATATAAAACATGTAAATAACAGATTATAACCTATATGACTATACATACAATACTAAACTGATTATATTAATATATTTAAGCTTTAACAGTTAAAAATACAAGTTATACAAACATATACTGACCATTTGAAAACTTAGCATGATATGAATTTATATAAGATATCAGAAACGTACATATATATATGCACGAAAGCTTTGAACAGAACAAACAACTTTATAATAATAATACACGCGCATACTACTCAAAGGCACACTTACCTTAAACCGAAAGAGCCAAGGCCATAAGGCGGACAGAGGGGAGTTGATCGCCAGGCTGCGGAGGAGAGGTGTGTTCGGAGGTGAAGCTCGGTGGGAAAAGGATGGGAAGAAGTGGCAGACTGGTTGGAAATAGGAGGCAGCTCGGGTTGGAGGGGACGGGTAAAGCAAAGATGGCAGAGGTGGGCTTTGGCGGAGGGCTACTGATTTGGGGGGGGGGAAGGGGTGCTCGGTGCTGCTGCATCAGGGAGGGAAGGGTGGAGACGTGTCGGCAACAGGGGTGGCAAGCGGAGGGGAAAATGGAGGAAGAGAGGTCGAGTTGAGTTGTTCGCGTCCGGGTCTGCGAGGCTTGGGGTTGCGTGATGAAGGTGGAAGTCGGTGACGTGGGGAGGAGGCAGCTACTGCTCACAGTGGTTGCAGCGGGAGGAAGGGCGATGGTGGTCTCGGGTTTTGAATTGATTGAAGAAAGACAGTGGAAAAATCTTCAAGCAGGAAGTAGAATAAATTAAAGGTAGAGGACAAGGTTTCAGAGAGAATAAGAAATGGAACAGGTTGCAAATAATAGTTTTCTCATCTTTAAAGCAACAGTGAATGGGAATAGACAACGAAAGAACAGGTGCACAAATACTGAACAGTAGGAATAGAATTGGTCACACCTTGATTTCTGGAAAATTATTAAACCAATTAATTGTTGTTGGGCTACACGTTATAGATTTGAAGTCTAAGGGAAAATGTAAAGTCAAAATTCGGTACCGTTACGGTGAACTGTTTATTCTTTTCGATGCGTACCGGATCTCAAATTGCAGAGTTGAATATACCGTGGAGATCAGCATGACGAGACAATCAAAACGGTACACAGATATTAGTGGCACGATCATCCGGTCAAAAGTTGATAATCGGTACCGAAAATGCTGCTATTTTGCCAGAATTAAGATAAACGGAGTAATAGACATCCAAATTTAGAAAAACGAAAGATGACGACTCACTCAGAAGATGATTTACAATTTTTCTATAGAAAAATATTCAGGTTTGGAAAACATTTTATTACCATCAATTTTTAACTGATATAAATTGGAATAAAATTACACTAGAAAATAAACTTCCAAATTATCTGATGAAAATTTACCCATTGCTATGTTTAAACAGACGTATTCCAAATATTAAATTTATATTTCAAAATTTTATTGTTTAAAATTTCACACAAATTCAATTAATTAAATAAATAAAACCACTGAAATTTACGGGTCGTTACACTCTCCCCCACTCAAAACTTTTCGTCCCCGAAAAGGGAGGAAGTAGGAGAATGGAAACAACCAGAAAGAAAAATAGATTTGAAATACAAAATAAACAGTCAATTTAAAACCATATAAATTTTCAATTTAAATTAATTAATACCCAATAATTGATTTCAATCCATTTGATTTCACTTAAGTTAAATCAATCTTAACTATATCTAAATTGATTATCTTATTATCCAATTATCTTAAATAAACGATTTCTAAAATCATAAATTTGAATAGTCATTTATTATAATTATATTTTATTCGACAAATTTAATTCTTTTCTATTCCAAATTATTATTAGGTTTATTCCACTTAATATATCTTATCACATATATTTAAACCATATAAATTACTTTAAACCTTATAAATTTTGATTTAAATTAATTTATATTCAATAGTTGCTTTTAAATTCAAGGTATTTCCATAAGTTAATCAAATTTCAATTTATTAGTTCCTTCAAAACAATTTATTTGTCTCATCTATTATTTAATTAACTTATTATTCTGCTTATCTCTATTAACATCTTTATAATAAAATTTAAGTGTATAACATTTATTATAACACTCAAATCTTTCCTTATAAAGTCATTTTATATTGTATAAATTACATTTTTAACTTCTGAAAATTTTAGGTAAGTTATGTTGAGATGTAATTGAGTATTATACAAATAAGTTTTTCCAATTTAACTATTCCAATTTAAATATTTATTCAAGAATTTAAGATTTAAATTTCCGATTTCAATTTAAACCATTTAGATATAAGTATATATACTATATATATCAAATTAAATATATGATCATATACCAATATATATATATATATATATATATATATTATAAATCAAGTCATACTTCGGAAATTCAAATCAAATAAATTTTTCAAAACAAAAATGTAGCAAAGCTACAGAATGGTCTCTCCACTTCGAAACTCGAAAATGAATGTCGATGATGCGGCCGCCATCACCGAAATTATTTTCCAGCGACAAAGAGAAGAGCACTGATTTCAGCATTTAAAATTCTTTAAAAACCATTTTATTCGAAAATACTGTAAATAATATACATTTTAAGACTTTAAAACAAAGTTTGAAATCACCAGAAATTTAATTCTTAATTTCTCAATTTAAATTCATTTCAATTCCAAATAAATTTATAAACAATAGTCATTTTGCAATAGTCAATGACTTGCAAAACAATAAAATGAAAATCAAATATTATCATTTTCACCAACCAAATCATTTAACTTTTAATTCCAGAAAAATTTTCTTATATATTTATAATATAATCATACAAATTTATTTCATTTATCAAATTTGAAAATTATATTGTGTCAGTTTGCTCTGTTCAAGTGTTTTGGAAATCCTATCGATAGCGTTGATCAGACGAATCGATCGAAAATCCAAACCAACATCAACAACTCAAACAACACATTATAAACATAAACTATTTTATATTAATTACAAATACACTCCCTCACATGATGATTCCAGAATTGGATTCTAACACAAGGATAGAGATCCAAATATAGAGGGACTCTAATCAAAGAGAATTCTAATCTAAAATAGATAGGCTCGAAACGAAGGTTAGATGATTGCATTTCAAACAGGATGGTGGATAAAGTTGTATAAATCGTGGGCAACCTTAACCGGGTCAACCGTGTAGATAAGATCGATGTAGAATTCTGAAGTAAATCGACATTCGATTACCAGAGGTAGAATTCGGGTATAGCATAAGATAGCAGCATCGTAAACCGAGGATACAGAAATCTCCGGTAAATCAATACCGATTGTAAAGGAGTTTCACCCCTGTACAATTTATTCAAAGATTGGCGAGACCGCCGATTTATTATAAAGATCCTTCGAAGTGGAGTTATGGGATACTCCAGAATCAAAAGACACGAATGGGGAGACACGAATGGACTTGGAACCGAAGTGAACGTTCCAAAATTCAAAGGAACCGAGTCAAAGAAGAAGGAATTCAAGCTCGAACGAAAGTGATTCTGTAATTGAATTTACTACATATGCTGAGTTTTGCCTAAAACCAGAGCTCTGATACCACATGTAACGACCCAGTGTTTTGGACCATTCAAATCGACAATAAATCCACACATGCCGGACTTGAATAATTCAAAACAATGGATTGTAAATAAAATTTGGCAAAACTCAGCATATACAGTAAATAAAATAATTACAGATCACAGACACAGAGTAATATAACAATAATGCAGCGGAAACAAAAGGATAGTAGTTCATGAAGCTACTATATAAATATAACAGAGTTAAACAAAATACAACAGAAGTCTCGAATACAATAGATGTCTCAATACAATAATCAAATACGAGATCTGAATACATCACTGGAATCAACTGAATAACTGAAAGCAGGATCGATAGATAGCTGGATCTTCAAGCGAAGCTCCAACTCCAAAGGTGAGTCTCAAATGCTGTATCACTCAGTCTGACCCGAGCGTAAAGCAAAACACAAAACACTCGAGTTAGGATTAACATTCTTATATTCAATAAATCCAACTCAAGTGAAATATCAACTGAAATACAAGTAACTTAAAGGATGTTTGGGATAACCATCCTCTAAGGGTCCGTTAAACTATTTACTATGTAGTAATATACGCTATATACAGTAGTGTCTAATTAGTAAAGTATAATCATATAGAAAATAGCGTTAAGGGGATGGAGAACCTTAATGCGGTCGGATCTTAAAATCATAATCGTAGGAAAGCTCGATATGGTAGGTGACACGGCACAACTAGGCAATGCCAGGGTAGATATACCAATTACGCACACGGACTGATGGATACGCATAGCAGCCACTACCGTTCCACCTCGAACAACATTCCCAAATCGGAGGATGGCCATCTAGTCAAATCACAAGTAAGAGTATAATATCGAAGAAATGTGTCCGAGAAGAAGTGCTACCTCACTGGTCCGAGATCGCTCCTGTTTTAGCCACCTTATGCCAACCCAGGGGAGTAGGGTCCACGTAACATACCTTAAGAACGTCGCCACCATCCTACTTCATTCTGGAATCTCCACCGCGTACACGGTTGTCAAAGTGGTTTTCGGTATCGACAGAGAGTATGTCCATATCCGATCCCGGTCTCTTTAACAACCAATCGTTATTATAACACCGTGGTCATTTCAAAATAGTTTATACTTCAAAACCAAAATATCATTATCATTTCAAAACCCAATTTAATACGATATCATTTTCACTTCAAATATATCCATTTTCAAAATCATATCACTTTCCAAAGTTACAACGCTTTCGAAATCATAGTCTTTTTACAAATCAAAACACATTGGAAATCACAGCTTTGAAATCATAGTATTTTGGAAATCATAACACTTTCCTTTTTAAACAGTTTAGATATTAAAATTCCTTTATAAAATAAAATAGTTTCCTCAAATTTCACAAACCGATTCAAATTAACTCGACTTCCAAAAATTTAATTTAATCAAATCTCAAATCATCAGTTTCAACTCGATTCAGCTTCTAAATAAACCATTTCAAATTATCGATTTCAAATACATATATGAACCATAAAATAAGCCATTTCAATTTTAATATATTTCAAAGCTTTAAATATTCAATATTTCAAACTAAATTCGATAAATTTATATACATATCAGATTCACTTTACAATTATTTCGTTTTGAAATATTAACTTAATCATTTCCATAACATTTAAATACAATTTCAATTTACAAATTTAAATAAACAAAATATCCCATTTATATACATATAAGTTTGAAATATCCATTTAAGTCACCTTTCAAATTTCAAGTTGTAAAACACTTCTTTAAATTTCAAAGTCAATACATTTCAAATCAAACTTATTTAAGTATAATTCTTAAATAAATATAATTTCAATCAATTTCAAATCATTATAAATTCTATATTTGAAGATATAGATATTAAATAAATACTTAAACATATTATTTATCAACTTTATTAAATCAACTTTGATGAATCTTTAAAAATCAATATTTATCAAAACCATATATTTCTTTTTAAAACCAAAGAAATCATTTTTCAAAACATTTATATATAGACCAACGGTGCATGTATATAATTTTTCTATCCTATGGTCAAGTGATACGGATATTTATCATTTCAATCCGCAATTTAAATTATATATACGGGTATATATCTTTTCAACCCGCAATCCCAAATTCAATTCAATGAAAATCGCTTGGGTTTATCATTTCAACACATAACGATTTTCTCCTATTCTACAGATCGTTCGGGTATGTATCATTTCAACCCATAGTGATTCTATACTAACAGGGAACTTGCAGAGTGATAACAGATATGATAATAAAAATAACAACAGCAACAGGCATATATCAACAATATAAATAACAGATAATGGTGTCAGATGTCACAGGTGAACAGATACAGATAATGACATATATAACCATGTAAATAACTAACAGTAGCATATTTCAATTGAAATCAAATTTAATAAATACAAGAACGTTAATCAGAGTGATTGCTCACCTTTCGAGGCTAGAGAGGTTTGACAAAGAATGGGTTACGAATTCCAAAGCAACGCTAGATGGACACGAATCGATGAAGAAAACAGGCACGACGGAAAAAACTGATAATGGAAAATCGATGAGAACAATTAGAATCAGTTGATATAAGCAACAATGATATATATTTATTATTATTATTATTTTCATGAAATCAATATTTAATTTAAAACAAATATTAAAATAACATGTACAAAAATAAAATCATTGTTTTAAATTAAACACATATATCAAGTCAAACATATATACATTAAACTGAAATAAATACTCACATATTAAATTAACCCATACTATATACCAAACTCGACTATATTTATAACTTAATATATTATACTTAAAGATTCATTCTTATTATAAAACCAATATTAATTTAAAACACAACACACACACACACATATATATATAGAAAAACCAAATTCACTTTATTTTATAGTATATATATTATTTATATAACAGAATATGTACCAGTAACTAATATACTATTTATATAACTGTACAAAGCTGCACAGTAGAAACTGTATATATATAATTTAACAACTTAAAATATAAAATCAACAAACTATGTACACATGTAGAATCAATACTTCGTAAAACTAAAATAAACTTATACGTCACACAACAAATATCAATTATGAAATATATAAGTATAATACATATACAGTTATACATTTATATATATATAACAGAGCATATTCTTTTAAAAGTCTAATTGTCAAAGCTTTATAAAATACAGACCAAGTAGTAATGTATATAAACTTGAAATATAAACCTTTACATATTATAACTAAATATATATACTTTCTAACAAATCCTACTATATACCATAATATATATATATATATATATTGTAAAATACTATATAGCATCAAATATTTTATAGAATACTGGATAATACACATATGTGTGACTGTAAACATACATACAACAATTGTGCCTTACATACAATCTACAACTTATAAAATCCAAAACTAATATATATAATTATACGTAAAAATCAAATAGAAATAACTTTTATAAACTACTATTATTAAAACAAGTATACATAGACTAGCATATATATATATTTAGAACATATAAACAGACCTATGTCTGTAAACTTGCCCCTATATAAAATATATATAAAACATGTAAATAACAGATTATAACCTATTTAACTATACATACAATACTAAACTGATATATTAATATATTTAAGCTTTAACAGTTAAAAATACAAGTTATACAAACATATACTGACCATTTGAAAACTTAGCATGATATGAATTTATATAAGATATCAGAAACGTACATATATATATATATATATATGCACGAAAGCTTTGAACAGAACAAACAACTTTATAATAATAATACACGCGCATACTACTCAAAGGCACACTTACCTTAAACCAAAAGAGCCAAGGCCATAAGGCGGACAAAGGGGAGTTGATCGCCAGGCTGCGGAGGAGAGGTGTGTTCGGAGGTGAAGCTCGGTGGGAAAAGGATGGGGAGAAGTGGCAGACTGGTTGGAAATAGGAGGCAGCTCGGGTTGGAGGGGACGGGTAAAGCAAAGGTGGCAGAGGTGGGCTTTGGCGGAGGGCAACTGATTTTGGGGGGGAAGGGGTGCTCGGTGCTGCTGCGTCAGGGAGGGAAGGGTGGAGACGTGTCGGCAACAGGAGTGGCAAGCGGAGGGGAAAATGGAGGAAGAGAGGTCGAGTTGAGTTGTTCGCATCCGGGTCTGCGAGGCTTGGGGTTGCGTGATGAAGGTGGAAGTCGGTGACGTGGGGAGGAGGCAGCTACTGCTCACAGTGGTTGCAGCGGGAGGAAGGGCGATGGTGGTCTCGGGTTTTGAATTGATTGAAGAAAGACAGTGGAAAAATCTTCAAGCAGGTAGAAGAATAAATTAAAGGAAGAGGACAAGGTTTCAGAGAGAATAAGAAATGGAACAGGTTGCAAATAATAGTTTTCTCATCTTTAAAGCAACAGTGAATGGGAATAGACAACAAAAGAACAGGTCCACAAATACTGAACAGTAGGAATAGAATTGGTCACCCCTTGATTTCTGGAAAATTATTAAACCAATTAATTGTTGTTGGGCTGCACGTTATAGATTTGAAGTCTAAGGGAAAATGTAAAGTCAAAATTCGGTACCGTTACGGTGAACTGTTTATTCTTTTCGACGCGTACCGGATCTCAAATTGCAGAGTTGAATATACCGTGGAGATCAGCACGACGAGACGATTAAAACGGTACACAGATATTAGTGGCATGATCATCCGGTCAAAAGTCGATAATCGGTACCGAAAATGCTGCTATTTTGCCAGAATTAAGATAAACGGAGTAATAGACATCCAAATTTAGAAAAACGAAAGATGACGACTCACTCAGAAGATGATTTACAATTTTTCTATAGAAAAATATTCAGGTTTGGAAAACATTTTATTACCATCAATTTTTAACTGATATAAATTGGAATAAAATTACACTAGAAAATAAACTTCCAAATTATCTGATGAAAATTTACCCATTGCTATGTTTAAATAGACGTATTCCAAATATTAAATTTATATTTCAAAATTTTATTGTTTAAAATTTCACACAAATTCAATTAATTAAATAAATAAAACCACTGAAATTTACGGGTCGTTACACGTTCTCTTTTATAAGTTAAAAGTTTACCTTTTCTATTTCTTTATAAAAGATTCAAATACTTGTTATTATCTTTAAAATATCCATTACTAAATATCTTGATATATTCTTAAGGATTAAAAACAATTTTTACTTAAACATTTGTCACTACAAACCCAAATGCATTTTACACTTAACCATTTCCTTTAAAAATTGCTTTTAAAGATTTAATTACACTTACAAAGGTAAAAGAAATTGTTACTTAAACATTCGTCAATACAAACCCAAAACCATTCACTTATAATTATCCTTAAGGTATTCATTATTAAAGTACTAATTATATTCCTAAGTATAATTAATAAGGGTTAAAAACAAATATTACTAAAAATCATTTACTACAACCCAAAACCATTTACATATAGTTATCTTAAAAATATTCGTTTTAAAGATAAAAAAAATACCCACAGTTATTAATTATGGTAATACATTTTATTTATCTTCTCAAAACTATTTATTGAACTTAAGAGATAAAAATCCAAAACTTCTTTTACTACTTTTATAAAATACTTAACTTACTTTTTAAAACTTATTTATATATTAAAATACTTTCAAAAAGACATATAATTATGCTAAAACACTTTTAGACTGCCTAAATATACTGTAATTATCTATATAAAATATTATGCAAAAATAACAAAATTTGGAAATAAATGGAAAAACAAAATATAAATGTGTTTTATTTTAAAAGCCTATTACTTTAAAATTTATAATTAATTGTTAAAAATATATTTAAACATGAAACTAATTTTTAAACACTCTAATATAAGTTAGAGAACAATCCTAAAAAGATTAGAAAAAATAATTAATTTAAGTACCATTTTTACACAATTTCAAGTTTTAAACAGAAAATATAGGATTTCAGGAAATGCTGTCTAAATTATTTGCAACAGGTAAAAGTGTTTCAAAAGAAAAGACAGCATTTTCCAAATGCTACTAAGTTCTAGGCATGTTTTTAACATGATTTTGCAACAACTTCGAGGCTAGTTTCGACGCATAAATAATTAATTTTTTACCTTATTTTTCTTTACAGTAGTTAGTATACTTATAGTACTTAAAAATCATAAATAGAAACCCTTATGGATATCTTTCGATTAATTTATAAATATTCCCGAAAACAAGGTATTTTTCCGCAGTGCTCATATAGTCACTATTTCACTATAACTTTTGCCACTTCGTTCAAGTAATTTAAGACCTTTTTAAGGCTTTGATATTTTTGCAGAAGTATGTAAACATATTTTACTTATTTAAACCACAAAAAAAAACCCTAAGGATGTCTTCCAAAGTTGACTTTAAAATCGTCGAACACAAAGGGATTTCTAAGTGCGCTCATAGCGACCTTTTCGCTTCAACCATTCACAACTTTGTTCAGTTATTTCCACAACTTTCCAAACCAATTCCTTTTCAAACAAACCAAAACATGTTTAGATAACAAACAAATATATACTTTAATAATATATTAACAATTTAACCAATTTAATGTATAATAAATACAAGGGATTTCAAAGCGCGTTTATAGCGAACATTTCGCTTTAAACATTCACAACACACTTCAACTTTATACACAACATTATCAAACATGTAAACAAAAATTCATGACCATGTTACATGTCTTAGATGGCTATAAGAGAGATTATAATACATATAATTTTGTCACTTGCTTTTTAAAGCAAGGAGGGGTCCAAAAGTTATAACTTGCATTGTTTTCTATTTTAACTTCTTATTTCAACAATAATAAATATATATACAACATTATACAATTTAATGGTGAGTAAACTCACGTATATTCATGACAAATCAAAGACTAAGCATAGCGGAACGAGATACCACTTCCTGCCATCACCCAAACTTCACAAGATCCAACCTTTGGCTCATCAAAGCCAAGCCAAGCTCTCCCATAGCCAACCTTTGTAATAGAAAGGAGTTGATTTAGATTTGTTTTGAAGAATTAAATAGGAGAAAGAAGTGTAAAAGAAAGCCATTTTTATCAAAAATTGTGAAATAAATTTTGTGAGATAAATATAGTGGTTTTAGAGAGTTGACAAATGAGAAAAGAGCCTCCTCATCCTCCCTTTTGGCCGACCATAAGGCTTCCCCACCATCCCATGCTTAAGCCCATGCTCTCCTTAAATCACTCCATGATACCCTCCTTAATTCACTCCTTTGTGTCCCGTTCTAGAAGCTTGCCTATTCTAATTAATTTGCTTATGAACATAGGTGAATTAAACTCTTGAAAATGTCATAATATTTTATTATAAAAGTGCTAGATAATTTGAACAAATTTTATTTTGTAAAAAGTTGTTTATCGTTAAAACAATTTTTGGTCACATTATCGATATTTCTTTGAAATATTTATTTTTTTAAACAAATTTCAAAAACAAGTTTCTTATCATTAGTTATTATTTAAAAAGGGGTTTACAAGGTTATAAAATCACATTTATTCACATTAAATCTAAGATTCAATTTTTTAAATAATTCAGATATTTAAATATGAGGTGTTCGAAATTCCGGATCGTAACATTCTCTCCTA
Source organism: Allium fistulosum (assembly GCA_030737815.1). Classification (NCBI taxonomy): domain Eukaryota; kingdom Viridiplantae; phylum Streptophyta; class Magnoliopsida; order Asparagales; family Amaryllidaceae; genus Allium; species Allium fistulosum. The sequence continues at coordinate 1,329,135,779 of CM060902.1, read as the reverse complement.
CTTAGAATATGTCGTCCTCAAAATTACCACACAAGCAACAAAAAACCAATCACATTGTAACACCCCGATATTTTACGGGAAATATAATTAAAAAGAAATTAAACGCGCATTTGGTACAGTGGTAAAGGCGCATGTTGACTTCCTTAGTGACCAGGGATCAAGTCTCGTTATCGCCCAAATTTGGAGCGATGTTTTTTTTAGCTGGTTTGTTTCCAGCGATTTTCCTACATATTTCAGCGTTACTTCTGACATGTGGCGGCTTCCCATTCGCTCTAGTGGTGTAATAGGATAAGATGGCTAAATTTTATTGGTTGAGTGATGTGTATGGGCTAGAATGGATAACCATTAAGTGTATGAAAGCACCAGATTTAATCTAAAATAATCTAATGGATTATAATCACTCATACAATCTATAAATAAACCATCTAACCTAAACCTAATCTCTTATTCAGTCATCGCCAATTCTACAGCAAAATTAGTATGTATTATTCTTCCTCCTTTTCTCTACTAAATAAACTCTCTACCAAATTAAATTATCTATATATATTCAAGCAAATTGGGGAATTTAGAAGAATCAAAGGGAGAAAGATTAAAGCAAAGATTTTTTCAAATTTATGCAAGCTCAAGTGCCAGGTGAGTGGGAATTAATATGAAATAGAAAAATAAAGTAGTTCAATTTCGGTTCTTTTCTGGCACGTTAATTAATTTATGTTATTAATTGAGAATAGATGTAAATTAGTGCAACTTCTTCTTCTTCTTTCACTTCTCAAATCTAATTCATGTTTGGTTTAAAATATGGGACATATAAATTGTCTATTCACGTTTTATGGCATAAATAAGATTGAAATTTGTAAATTATTGTATCTTCTCCTTCTACCCTTCTCAATTCTAATTCATGTTTGGGTTGAAATTTGGAACAAAAAAATTGTTATTCACGTTTCATGACGTAAATAAGATTGGTTTAATTAAATTGAATTAGAATTGTTATTCAATTTATAATGGTAGAACAGGTTAGTTGAATAAATTCAGAATATGTTACTTGAATAAAATTGTGGTTTTGATTGATATAATTACATAATTTTGAATATGGTTTTGGAACAAAATTGGGAAGTCTAATTGGCATAATTGTTTGTTTCATATGTCGCCTAAAAATGTAAAAGTGGAATTTTGTGTAATTAAATGGTTTGTGGCTATTAGATAAAAAATTTGTACATATTAAATCTCTAAAAGGAAAATGTAAATTAGGGTAGAAAAATATGTAAATTAAATGGACCCTAAAGGCTAGTGTAAACCTGTATCAAAATGGTATAAAAATTACAGATAAACCATACGGATTGAACGGACGTGAAATTGAAACACCATTTATGTAAGAAAAAGGGAAATTGTGAAATAACTAAATCGGATGTAAAAATGGCCTAAAGCAGATTAATGGAAATAAACAATAAATAAACTGTAACGGTAAAATTAATTAATCTGGAAGCGATTTGGTAGGCAGACGTTGTAAAGGTCTGGATAGGTGTTCCATGCAGTTAAGACCAAAATATAGTTTTGGCTGTACGTACTAGGAGCGGGCAAGTAGGTTCACAAGGATGTATGTTACCTTTCATAGGTTGCTAGTACGTAGGATAGATAGCATCCGCAATCGTAGGCTTCTACAGGCAGATCGATGCGGACGGAACAGGGCAAGTGTGCTCCAACGTAGGCTCCTTTAGGTAGATCGTTGGAGGATTTTGCATAGCCGACCCAGCTGAGAGCGCTCTTTCGGAGGACCGAAACTTTGATAGGGGCAAGTCCACGTTGGTGACCGAGGAGATAGGAGGATATGAGTCCAGTTTGGCGGAGCCTGAGCGCAACTTCGGGGTCCTGTGAGGTTGTTTGAGTCAGCGCCGGTCAGACATAAGAGGCATTTAGTCACAGTGCATGGGTGAAGAGCATGACTTTCACGCTGTAGCACGTGGATAGGTAAGGACAGCAGGTCCGACAAGCCGATTGACGTTTAGTATTACTGCATGGTTGACTTCCCTAGAGTGACCATGGACTTTGGCTTCTTTGGAACTGTATCTAAGAAGGATTCACTGCATTATATTATTCACCCTTTGCGATATCTGGGGAAGACCTGGAATTAAACTATTCTATTCTTTCTGCTTCATCTTATTTCTCATTCACCAGACTTTATGTCTGACCCATTCCTATTTTCCTTATTTTCCCCAAATCATAGGAGGGCAGGTCTAGGTTGCAGTTCTTTGCAGCTTGGAGGGTCATTGGAGTAGTTGTTATCTTCAGCTTTTGTTTCATGTATTTCGTTTCTCTTTTCCGTACTTTGCTTTATATATAGGGACCTATATTGTGAACTTTGTTATGGTTTATGTTTTAGTGGAGACTACTTGGTACTTTTGGTTTCAAAAATAAATTTGGGATGATGTTGTTTTTAATGAAACGGTTTTGCTATTAATTTATAATTAGTGAAAGTTTTCTTCCGCTGTAATATTTTAATCATTTTATGTTGTTGCCTTAGTCTCTGTGCTATGTTATGGATTTTTATTTCACCCGACAACCCGTGCTTCTAGTCATTTCCGATTTTCGGGGTGCCTAGAGGTGCGGGGTGTCACACACACTCAATACTTAATAGCATCACAAATCATTAGTAAACATAGCATACAAATATACTAAAGCCCATACGATGAGGACCATCCGTACTCAATATCAATTCTGATCACTTAGTCAATTACATAAATTCCACTTCCAAACTATTATAAATCACTTGACCTCTTTAATGCGGATTTCGATCAAGTTCCTTGATTAGAAACCATCGTTTTTCTTACATGGCCATATTCTATGATGAAAATCTAGGGATCATATCAAGAATCCAAATCAACCGTTCGCCTTCAAGGATCCAGTGAAAAATCCTCGTTCGGACTAGTGTAAATCACCTCTAAACCATGTACTCGAATCCTAGATCAAGAGCTATCATGCGAACAAAATGAGCTATGTACAACTTTCGTACTTTATTCCACTGTTTTTTAACTACACCAATTACTTTACATTTTAAATTACATCCATTTTCTCATATAGTATTTCTCATTTTAATACTAAAATCATTTATGAAGCATTTCATAAAACATTCCTTAAGTTTATAAACATTTTACAAAGACTTATCTTTATTTATACAACATTTCATTAAAATATAATTTCATTTTTAAAACATTTTAAGACTTATGTGCTTTACTCATGTAATATTCTACTACATCCTAAGTGTATATACAAAACATTCATCTTTATTTTATTTTTCAAGGACGTTTAATAAATCTTTTCAAATTAAGAGTTATAAAAATTCAACTTTTATTTCAATATCAAGTTTTTTAAAGGAAACTTTAGAACTAAATGCTGGGTTTCATTTCAAATCATTTGAAACACATATATTCTTTTGTATATCAAATCATTCTTATATCAATTCACCTTCTTATATAAAATCCTTTCATAAACATTCATTCTTAAAAATCTTATCTTTCTTTTAAATTATAATAAACAACTTTTATTAAAGTTAACTTTTAACCCTACATTGTCACTGAATGGCTTATAGTCAAACCATGAAACTTAATTCACAAGGTATTCGTTTTAATGTTCCTCCAATTATTATCTACCCAACCCATGTGCTAAAAAGGTAAATTACTTACAAATTGGTTAAGCAGAAAACAACAATCAATGCTTATAAACTGGCCGAACATGATTAAGCTAATAAACGAGGAATAAATGGACATTATTACTCCTTACATTAATCAACTGCATTATCAACCTATACTTATATATTACTAATATATAACAAATACATATACGCTCTCATATATGTGTGTGTATATATATATAATACACTCAACTCGTGCTAGGGCGTTCCATACCTTATCTCTCAATGAGTTATTACCCAACCAAAGCCAAGGTTCTCACTAAACCTTCAACTATGATACTACGATGTAACGATCCACTTTTCGACCCTCGAATGTCGACACTAATACATCCATGGTATTCATGTGCTGAGCACCTAAGTGCTAGAAAGACAAAATGTTAGGGTAAGGAAAAATAAGAAAAGAAATAAGAAATTAGAAAGAGGAGAACAAAACATCAGAATCTAACTAGCAGAATGATAACATATCTTTGTCCAGCCTTTTGACCAGACTGTACTTGAATGAATCTAACTAGTAGAACTTGGAAGTTATTGAGGCAGAGAACCTAGAGTGATAACTCATGAAACCAGATGCCAAGTACGACTAGCATCACAAACCCAAAATAGTAGCAACCAGATTTCAAGTGTAGGCTAATGCCATGTGCATCAACGAGCCAAAGTCAAAGAGCCATGAACATGAGAAATCAAGGATCGGTACAGAACCTATTCGAGGGTTGGTACAATCCCCACATCTTTACCAGTATCACCCATCACCCCATCTATCTCCAAACCATGGTGATTACAACATATTGCAATCTTCATTGGATTAGATTACAATCAAACACATGAAACCAAAAACTCCATTCCACTATCGATCCAACTAATTCACCTTGAATCAAGTTTCAAGGAAAGCAATCAAGGTGGAAAACATGAAGTCACAAGCAACTTGCGTCCACCTAAGACCAGAAAGAAGATCCATGGAATGACCTTGTGGATCTCAAGTAGTCCTTGACCATGGATTAGGACTGATCCCCAAAAATGTAAAATGTGGCCAGATCTCTCAGACATCTCTCTTTCTAAAAGTGGGCAACGTGGATATGAATGTGGTGGAGGGATTCTCTATGACCTTCAACCATAAATAGAGGTAGGGGCAACATTTTGAGGGATCCTTTAGAGTTGTTTATGAATCACTCTATAATTCTTCTAATCCCGAGGATCATTGCGATCCATATGAACATCTCTTATAATCAGCAATCAAATCTACAACAAAGTTAATTCGACATAGGCAACGATCAGTCGAACCACTTTAAAGTTTGTTTGTCTTATTATTTATCATTTTCATTTATTTTCTTCACATATTTCTCTATCTTAATTTTTTGGATGTTTGTGCCAATTTTTGGTATAAACATTTTGATGCTTTCACCGAGAAACATTATTCTCAGGATATCTGGATCAATCATCTATTGTTGGATTTCTTTAATCCATGAGATTGATCCATTTTCTTTGTTTTTGCTATTAGAACTACTTAAATCTCCACAAAATACAGAAAGCTATTTTGAACAATGGCCCCATGAAAAGACTGATCCACTACTTCAAGAGCTACAGATGATGTTGGGAACGTTGACTCTCAACATGTTGAGGAAGTTCCACAACCAACCACTGATGAAGCCCAAAACCTATCGGAGGTGATAACGAGGGTTGAGATGGACCATGTGATTAAATAGAAGGAGGATAAGCTACATGAGAACCACAATGAAATGAAGCAATAGATGCATGAGAGTATCAACATACTGAATCAACTTACCCATAACTGTAGAAGAAGTAGGAAGGAGTTAAGCCTTCCAATTTAGAGGATGATAGTTCTTCATCATCCGGAAAAAGGCATAGAAAAGGAAACCAAAAGATGATTAGAAAGGACACCATCGTTTCAAGACGAAAGATGGCGTTTAGTCGTGGCTAGAGTCTGGGGATCGGTACCAAATCCCAAGCAGGGATCGAAACCAAACCACCAATTCTCAACTTGGTGGATAAGAAAGTTAACGTCTTAGATGATAATGTTGGAGCTATGTCTGGTCATGTTGTTAATGGCTAAATGCTAGAGATCTGGTGGCCGATGTTGATCCGTCGCATAGAAACCAAACTAGCAGAGCTACCGGATGAAAGGTTCTCTCAGAGTAAAGAGAACCTACATATCGTGCACCTAACCGAGAGCGTTTGCAAAGCCAAACACTCAAGGTAGACCATGATTACCACCATCAAGTGGACCATATAGAGTCGGAGTACTTGACTAAGATGATGAGAAAGTTTGTGAATGAAACTTAGCACTGAAGTAACAAATGAAAGTGGTTCTACTCCTAGCCAGAACCAATTTACCAAACAAACACTGTGCCAAGACTACCCCAGAAGGTTTGTGCTACCAACGATGTCGTCGTATAATTGAAGGACAGATCCAGGAAGTAGTTAATGAAGTATGAATGGCATATGGATTTGGCCGGAGTGATCGATGCTTTCAAATGTCGTTTTTTCTCGATTTTCCTCAAATGTGCTTTGATAATTTTGGTCACCTAACTTCCACCAAGATCCATATAGTCTTTTGATCGATTAGCATTAAAGTTACTGAGAAATTCTATTTACACACCACTCGTCCTAAGGATGTAATGTCACTATCAAACCTCTTCCAGGAAATGGGAGAGTCGTTGAATGATTTCCTGAACAGATTTCACATGGTTGTAACTACAGTTAGTAATGCTTAGGAAGATATTATTTTGATGGCTTTGATGAAGGGGATTCATTCTAATACTGGTTTCGAGCGATGGATGAAAATGAAACCCCGGCCAATGATGGACGTGTTTTATTGAAAGGCAAATCGGTTCATGCACTTGGAAGAGGCAAGAACTACCATTAGGAAAGTCAGTGCTGAGTAGTCAGTCGTGGTGATTTAGAGTAATATTGCGGTAAAGCAGTTCGAAGGGAATACCGGGAATGTTGATGTGAATGTTGAGAATAAGAGCGGTGGTCAGGGAAGAAATGGTCAAGGGTCCAAAGATAAAAAGTCTAATTCAAAGAGACGCCCTAGATTCCCGAAATATGATAGTTACACTCAGCTGAACAATTCGATCGAAAACATATACCTTTCTACCCGAGGTACAGAGTAATATAAGAAGCTGGCTCTGAAGGAGTCGACTAAAAAGAAAAAGGAGTCTAGGAAGTGTTGCAGATTTAATGAGATCCATGGTCATAACACAAATGGGTGCAGGCATTTACGTGATGTGATCAAAGGTCATATAAGGAAGAAGAAATTATAGCGGTTTGTCAAAGTCCCATTGGATGGTGGCTAAGGAATTTCTAACCCCCAAGGACCGTTGGAGGCAAGCAAGGCCTAGTGGGGAAAAGTCAATGCGGATTAAACAAAGATTGATTATCAATATAATTTCTGGAGGACCACATCCAGCTGAGAAGAGATGGAGCGAAACAGAAAGATATGCAAGCCCTATGAAGCATGATGTGGGCGAGAGTTGCTCCGCCAAAGACGAAGCTTTGGCAAGCAACTCAAGACCATGATCGATGATATTTTTTTAGGAACAGGGATGTTGATGGGGTTGAAGCCCCGACAATAGACCCTTTACTGATACCGGCCATGATTGGGCCGATGACTACGAGGAAGGTGTTAGTTGACTGTGGCAGTCAGTCAATATTCTATTTAAGAAGGCCTATAATCAGATGTTATTCTATGGCAGGGATCTGAAACCACGTGAATCTCAAATCTAGGGACTTAATAGTACAATAATAGAACCTGTTGGTTACATAGAACTACCGATGGCATTATGGGAAGGTGACCGCAAGAGAGTGCGGGTTGTAACCTTCGTTGTGTTTGATATTTTCTCAACTTATAATGCTTTTTTGGGTCGGCTGTCCCTAGCTAGTTTCTGAGCAGCTATTGCCCCGTAGTGCTTGATAATGAAGTTTCCTATTAATAATGGACTAGGATTCATCTAGGAAAACCAAGGGCTCGGACGTAAGTGCTATGTCATGGAGCTGAAAGAGGCGAAACAACATTAGAAGGGAAAAGGTGTGGAGAAGACTCTCTGCATCAAGTCGTTGGATGCATAAAAACTATCGCTTAAGCCCTAGCTCGGGTAGCAGAGCAAGTTTCAAAAGGATATGAACCCAAGGAAGAAGTTAGAGGATGCGAGGCCGACCCCTGTGGAGTGATAATCAACAACCCAGTCAGTCGGGATGATCCTACATGGGCCTTGAAGATCGGCATGAGGATGATGAAAGAGTTAACGGGTTTTCTCTAGGCAAACCTGGATGTGTTAGCTTGGATACATTTCGACATGTGTGGAATGTCGACGGAGATAGCATGCCATGCATTGAATGTGAATCCTAAATGTATTCCTTTGAAACAGAAATGCCATAGCCTGGGTTCGGAGCGATCCGCTGCACTAAAAGAGGAGGTGGATAAGCTAAAAGACAATGGCTTCATCCGCGACATTCTATACCCGGAGTGGGTATCCAATCCAGTCTTGGTAAAGAAGTCCAGTAGGAAGTGGAGAATGTGCATTAACTATTCTGATCTGAATAAAGCATGCCTGAAGGACGGATTTCCACTCCCGAAGATTGATCAATCTGAAGATTCAACCATTGGGCATAAACTGTTATCATTCATAGATTCCTACTCTGGCTACAATCAGATTCCAATGCATTTCCTAGACTAGGAGCACACCGGTTTCAGAACCAATCTTGGACTACATTGTTATCTTGTCAATTCCCTTTGGTTTGAAGAATGCAGGAGCGACCTACCAAAGGCTGGTGAACTCGATATTCAAGGAGAAAATAAAACGTTCGATGGAAGTGTACATCGATGGTGTGCTGGTAAAGTCACAACGGTCGACTAATTATATAGAGGACTCGGTGAAGATGTTCAGTGTACTCCAGAAATACAGAAAGATGCTCAACCATTTGAAATGCTCATTTGGAGTTGCGTTAGGGAGGTTCTTAGGGTTCATAGTGAATTTAAGAGGAATAGAAACTAACATGGAGAAGATAGCAGCATTGTGGAACATTGAAGCACCGAAGTCGATAAGAGAAGTTCAGAGCCTGAATGGAAAGGTTGCAGCTCTGAGCCGATTTATTTCAAGAGCCACATATAAGTGCATCCCTTTCTTCAACACCCTTAAGAGGAGAAAAAGAACCTTTGCTGAGACACAGGAGTGCAAAGATGCTTTTCAAGCTTTGGTGGATCACTTGGAGGGACCTTCTATCCTGCCAAAGCCACTTGAAGACGTGGACTTTTTGTTTACTTGGCAGTGTAGATGCACGCTTGGAGCACCGCACTTGTGCGTGAGGAGTCCCATATCCAAAGACCAGTGTACTACATTCGGAAACGATTGACAGGTTCAGAAACAAACTACCCAAAGTTGGAAAAGCTAGCCAACTATTGTAGAATACAATAGCCTATGATTTTTTTAATGATAACAAACATATATATATATCTGTTTAAATGTATTTGTTATTATACAATTTTATTTTTCACATGATTAAATAAATATTTGTTGAATAAAATAAATAACAAAGGATTCATATTCAAACAAATATTTTATTACAAATTCAAATAGTACAAATTTGAGCTCTCGCTACATTTCAATTACAATTTCAATTACAAAACAATTTTCACTTTACAATTTTCATACATGGTTCACCTCACTACATAATTCACTCAACACTCGTATTTGATCTTCAACTCTAATCCAGCTTGTATTCCGTATCTGAATTATCTACAAAATAAACACTAACGCAGTAAAATTGAAAAAGAAATATTTTGCAGTTCAAAATGAAGTTGGTGTTTTGAAAATATTATTTGCCTCGGTTATTTGGGTTGTTCGTCATAATTTCTTTTGAATTCATCTACACGAACAACTTGTAACATGCAGAGTGTATCACTGTACATGTCACAAGGCCGTGCACACCGATATACACTTGTGTGTTAGAACTGCAGGGACATGTGAGCACAAGGTCAAACCCAACCAAATGGTGGATTCAACTCAGGTGACTCAAAGAAATCAGACTAATACAACCAGAGTCAATATCAAACCACCATACATATATATACATATGTATACACACATGTATACATATATATGCAGTGACACACAACTAAACAATAAGGCAACCATGTACAAAGCAACTGAAAACAAGTGCACAACAACTAAACATGAAGACCACCAGTATAATACAATGATCAAAAGCAATACAAAGACCAGACTCCAAAATACAAATGGGATGCAACACAAACCTGACAATGTTCAAGACCACATGAACATAACTAGATCAAATAATACATGGTGTAGACCATCATACATGCAGATGAAGCCTCAACCAACACACCAGGCATCACCACCAACATAATGTATACTTATGATGACCAGACCACTATAAAATCAAGTGCACATATGAAGTGCAGCAAATAAATTAGTTCACAATAATATGCAGGAAGTTTCAAAAGAACAAGACCACACAAGGGCTGCAACAAGGATGGAACCAGATGCATGGAGACCATTCAAACTCCAAACAAGAATCAAGCTACAACATACATATATACATGCATGTTCACACGTGTATATACATAGTGCATACATACGAAACAGAGACTCGAATAAACATGAAGACTCAACCCAGATCAGTCACAGTGCAACATGAACCAGAACCAAACAGTAATGAACAAAATTGTACCCTACTTCAAGAGCTATAGAGAACACAAAATGTACAAGGCAACAAGACTTCGAATGAAAACAAAATCCAGAAAAGTGATCAAGTAGCAGTAATGCAACAAGCTCAGTTTAACAATGCAACATGAAAACTATACATGTTCAAAGGCTAACAAGGACTGCACCAAGACAGACTTAAGTGGAACAAGTCCAGTTACGACATGAAGTAAACTGACCATAGTATGGATGTGTACGAGCATAACAAAGACAACAATTTCAACTCGACAGTATTAGAAGCATTATATCAATATTAACATAAGCAGTTTCAAAAAGGATATTATCAATTGAAACTGTGATGAAGGGTTCTCAAACAAAGTCAATGTATTTCAAAATGAACATGTCATGCCAAAGCCAAAGCCAGCAAGAATGGAATAAGGGTAACAAGTTCGAACTTAACAAGTCAAGGTTCAAGTCCAGAGTATCTCAAATATTTAAATGCCGAAGTCAATTGTTATCTCGCAGTAGATAATATGATGAACACGAATTAACCAAGTCAATTATCTCAAGAATTCAAAGTGCCGAAGTCATAAAAGACATGAATGAGAAACAAATTCAAATGCTAGAAAAGAACGGAACCAAATCCAACCGAGTATGACATGAACAAGTCAAAAATAAATACCATCATTCGATTAAAAAATCACGGCCAAGTAAAATCACGAAGAATTCAAATGAGAAATATACGAACATAATTTTAGGGATTCAATCCCTATAATTACCCAATAATCATAGGCAGAAAGGCATTCGAGTTCAAGCAAAACCAGAGTAAGATACAAATTCAGTCACAAATCAATAACTCAAATCGAGTTCGAATACAAGTAACTACAACAGAGAAATTATATGGCAAAAATCACATACCAAATTCACAGTTTCGAACTCAATCCTGAAAGCGACCGCGAGCCAAATCAAAGAAGCATTGAAGCCAATGATGGAACGACCAACAATCAATTTAAATTTTTGTTTCAAGCGGCGCTAAATTTCAAAACCATAGATTTTGAAGAGGAAGAAACAAGGTGACCACGAATACAAAAGGGGACGGCCAGCATATACGAATAAAGGAGAAGACGTCTATTTATCCTTAAGTGATTTGGGCTGGCCTCTATATAAAAATTGGGCTTGAATTATTGTAAACTAGGGTTTTAGTTTGTATTTTTTTTTAGTTTTTATTTTGAATTTTCTTTTAAAATTGTGTAACTCTCTAGTCGTGTGACTAGGTTACGAACTACGGTGGTGTAGTTCGAGAATTCGCAACGCAAAGGCTGAGTTGTGGCAGGGTTTTGAGCGTAGAGTTAGGTTAGTCATTAGCCGGTGTCGCAAGTTTACATGTGTAAGCGTCTGACTACTTAATTTCTAGTAGAAACCTTGGGCGCAGCACGTAGGCAGAGTTTTGCCGAAGCTGGGTAAATTTGTGTGTGATCTCTACTGCATTATTATATGCGGTTGTTTTTATTTCCGCATTAATTTTTATTATTATGAGTATCACCCTATTCACCCCTCCCCTCCCCCAGGGTGAAAACGATCCTACAACTGTCAGTTAATTGCTTCGAGAAAACTCCATCCATATTTCTAGGCTCACCCGATCAAAGTTATAACCGATCAGTCCTTGGGACAGGTCTTGCAACGACGTAGGACCTCTGAAAGACTGTTGAAATGCAACATTGAGCTGAGCGAATATGATATCATCTATAATCCTCGAAGAGCATTCCAAGGCCAAGCGCTAGCAGATTTTAAGGCCGAGTACACTACACAAGATGATACTCTAGAGAGCAGTAGAGAGCGGAATGCTGGATGGAAGATGTATAAAGATGGATCATCCAACGATCGTTTTCCTGGGGCAGGTGTAATAGCCCACAGCTCAAGCGGCGTGGTATCCAGCAAATAAAGCAAAAGAATGCATATCAGAGCTCTAACGATGTAATTTATAGGGGAATAATAAAATATAATAGATCACATAAATTACTAGCCAAGGTTTGACACTTCCAAAGTCAAGTGCCTTGTCAACACCGAACACGCCAAGCACCAGTACCTATCCTTCTAACTACCATGTGGTTTGTAATGAGGAGGGGGTCAAAAAAATGTTCTATTGGCTGGTAAAATTATATATTTCGTATATAACACTAGTTTATGCTGATTATCTTCTATCTTATATTATGTCTGTTTACATTTTTAATTAGTCGTCTCGACTCCTAGTCTGCGTACGAATAGTTCCCATCTACCTTTTGTTGAATCTTAGCTATATGTGTGTGTATATCCATTGTCCTCCAATTGGAGCTAGATACTGTCCCCTCTAGTATCTCTCTATTAGCACCCCATCGGGATCCCTTGCTCCCATCATATCATGGTCTCATCGCTATGCATATCGAGGGACCTCCATTTGAGTTATTTACATACTTATGTAATTCACACCCATCATAAACACCTTATATATAATTATGTCTCTACCGTTCACTGTTGACCCTAGTTCCTTTTATTTCATTATTTATTTACCACTTTCCTCTTATCAAGTTCATAATGTCATTCGTCATCCTTTTTTATCCATTTTCTATTTTCTATTTCTCTCCCCATATTATCTCTTTATTTCTTCTTTTCTATTTCTTTCATCTTTTCATTTACTTCCAAATATTTTTGCCATTTTTCATCTTAACTTTTTAGGATCATTTTACTTCGTTCATATTTTACCGTTTAATTTTTCAAGTTTATTGCATTTTAGTGCATTGGAACTATGTTTCTATCATAAAAATGTTAACATAGTAAATCTCCATATTATATTTAAGAAGAGGAGATATTCGTGCCGTGTTCGTAATTACAAGGAATTTTTTAAATTCTTGAAATAGATGGTACAAAATATGATAATTATCCCTATTTTGCACATCTCTTTCTATTAGGTATATTCCTTGTCATTTTAAACATCACACATTCAATTATTTAAACTTGATAATACATTGAAATCCACTTGCAACATTCCAAATTCCAATGAATTAAAATATCACTAAAACCCTAAAAATATTAATAAGCTTTTCTTTAACCCAATTCATATAAGTCGCATAAATACCAATTTTTAACCATTACGTAATACATTAAAATTTATTCAATTCATATTCGTCACATAAATACAAATTTATACTCATTGCATAATCATTACGTAATACATTAAATTTTATTCAATTCATACCCGTCGCATAAATACCAATTTCTAGTCATTACATAATACATTGAAATTTATTCAATTCATATCTGTTGCATAAATACCAATTCATTATTTTCGTTTTTATAACGTTATTGGGACAACATATGTAGGCAATTTTTTCGAATTTTATTAAATCCCTACTATAATAAATTCTGTAATCCTTTTCATTAGATCTATGTCATTAAATTCATTACATGTAAATAATAAATTTTTATCTAATCATTATGCACTTATTGATTTATATCTAATCATTATACACTTATATATTTATATCCAAATCGATTAAAAATTGGCATAATTGAAATAGATTACAATGAAATAAATCTAATCTTATTACATAACATGTAACTTTCCCACCTACCTTTTTAAGCATTCTCAGATCTCCAGATCTAATCCATGTTATCTATATTTCCACTTTTGACTCCCTATTTGGATTCTCATATATCATATACATATAGATATATTAGAATTTGGATTAGAAAGGAGAGATTTAGGTTGATTATTATTTTAAATCTGGGTTTACAGTTTACCTTGGTTGTAGCGACTTGATTTGGACCTATTCTCTATCTCTATCATCTTCAAAAATCCTCCAATGGTGTATACATGCAAACTATACTTTTTCTAGTAATTTAGAGTTGTGGAGGAGAAGAGAAAATGGAAGAGCTTCCACGCCTATTAGTAAATTATGAGTTGAAAGTGAAGACCTAAGTCTATATTTATAGAGATTCAAACCAATGCTAACCGCTCGATTATACCAAGTTAAATCTAGGCCGTTAAGAATGTTCCAAAATCCACTATTTACGAATCTCGAGTCGACCGCCTATTTCTCTAGGTCAACCACTATCGGTCGACCTAATCAATTCTTGGGTCGACCCGAGTAGTGTAAGATCGAAAAATTATGTACGTTAATAGATTTCGTTAATTACTTTTCCTTTTTATCATATTAACGTTATCTCATACCATAGTTTGTTTGCTTAACGTTTAAGTCATAGTTAAGTGAAACGGTTTTTTAATTAACGTTAATTAATTATTGATTATTTCCTTAATTACGTATATAGTTATTTCTAATTTTAAAATTTCAAAAGTCAATAATTTCTTCATTTGAACTCCGATCAGAAAAGTTTATATATGAAAATTCATCAAAAAACTACCATAAATCTAATAGTGCAAGTTTCACGGCTAATTTTCGACGTTTGCAAAAATTCTATTTTCAGCATTATTTCTTATTTATTAAATCCTTTTTAATTAATTAGCGTTAAAATCGCTAGGTGTTACATTTTTCTATCTAAAAGAATTTCGTCCCCGAAATTCCCCAAGGACTGAACAATGTAACATAACGTACGACCATTCTAAACTAATAACCAATTAGTGTACAAACAATTTTGTAACCCATCATGTACAAGTGCATGGTGTACTACAATATATGTGATATGCATACCGAGCAATTCTATTTCGGTGCCTCCTACATGAATGCCTTATTTTAAAACAATTTTTGAAAATATGGTGCAAACATCCTAAATATACTGGTAGTTCTATATGCATGAAACTTTTATAAATCAAAAACTTGCTTTTTTATCTAATTTTTCCCACACTTCTACGAGTAGAAGTATAGTTCAACCAATTTTGCATCCAATCCCTACCATCCAAAAATCATAGCACACCATTCTTAATATCTAAATTTAGAAAAATCTAGTTTTCCTAACATATTTCTTATGCTTGAAAAGGGTCCAGATGGAAAATTCCATATTTTCATTCCTTTTTTATGTACCCTTTTTCTATTGTACCTTGGAACCTTCTCTTTTGCCCCTAATTCTTTTCAACTTTTCTAGGTACAGTTTGCATAGTCTGTTTTTATCTTAAAGTTTTTAAAACAAGGTTCGTTTCAAAAATCAACTTTTTGTTACAAATGAGATATGGAGAAAGTGATTTCCTAGCTATAACAGCTGTCTCCTTTATTTCTTATCATATTTTATTTCATTGCAAATTCTACTGCATAGTAAAATCCATACTAACAAATATATCAAATGCTCCCTAATGTCAAGTATATGACATTTCTAAAATTTGAAAATTCGTTCCCTTTTTTCTCAACATATTTCTAAATTAATTTTTAAAATATAGGTAAAAATTTTAGGCTTTAAAAAATTTCATCACAAAATTTTCAGAAACTTTTCATAAAGGTATTTTATTTTTCAAAACCAAGAATTTTGAACAAAATTTCTACAAAGTGTACATATTATTTATTTTCTATAAAATAATTTACGCCACATCTCATGATATCGGGGTTTAGTCAATAGTCTAACCTTCATAGTGGACTTCACCTATTTACATGGTAGATTTTTATTTTTAAAACTTTTCTTTTATTTATAATAGCAACCAGCAAAAGTTCAGTTATGCACCCCATCGGTCCCTAATTGGACATAAATACTATCCCTGTTAGTATCTCTCTATTAGAACCTCGTCAGGATCCCTTGCTATCATTGTATCATGGTCTCATTGCTATGCATATTAAAGGACTCTCGTAGTGCTTAATGATGGCTTTTCATACATTTTTCCGTAGCCTATCTCGCTTTAAGGATTTACTACTTCATCTGCTTTCTATTGTGGACTCGGCTTCTTGAACCACCCAAACCATTTTGAAGGTACTCCTGTATGGGTTAACTAGTCTTGCCCTAACAAGCAACAAGCAGATAACTATGACAGTGCATAACCCAATGTGGTCTACCGTAGTAGGCGGGCGAAGACTAGCTAGGTGTAACCATGTCCTTCCCATTAACAGCTAAGGCCTGATGATGTTTGTTAACCAATTTCTTCGTTAACTCCAAAAGTGTGAGGAGAAGTGGATTCAGTTAGGAGATGGCTAATGCAATCCTAGGCTAAGTCGCTAGGATGAAATATGTTGGAAATCAAATCCATAACATCCCCAAGTGCATTCATTATCAGGGTAGAAATCATGTAAAACATCATACAAGAATTAAGTTGGTATACAAGTTACAAGTCAAAGGTCATCTCGTCAAATATGTTATACAATTGTTTGACATTCAATTACTTATGTGTACAAAGTTTGAGTGCTACAATCGGAAAAAATCCTCAAATTGATTTAGGATTACAAAGTATAAGATATAAGAAGAGAGACAAGAATGATTCGCCCTATCCTTCAACCCCTAGGTCCATATTATAGGGGTAGTTAAGCGACACAGCAACTTGGCCTTGGTATTCTAAGGCTTCGGCATCATCAATGCTACACAATGACTTTCAACGCCTTTAGTGTAGGGGGAAGCTTCGGCATTGTTCCATTGGTGGAGATATGAGGCATCAATGACTACGGCACTGATAACTTCTATGGGAATTGACGACGTTCACCATCAACATCGCATATATAGCTTCTATAGACGTTGATGACGTTGCCATCATCATTGTAGAATGGTGAAACATTGATCATTGGCAATATCAAGGATGGGTGGTTCTATTTGAAAGACGAATCTAAGGAGCGATGGTGTTGGAATGGAATCAACATCCAAGAGATATGACAACATTACTTAACAGCTTTGATTGCAGGTGGTATCAACGATGAGCGACATTGATATAAAGCGGTATCTATGAATTACCTCCATAGGTGAAAGTCTACATCAATAGGACATACCATCCATGAAGTGTGATGTAGATTATGCTATTATAACACTGATGGCTAACGATCATGCTCGATATCATTACTTTCCCTGATAAGTTACGACATTGTTTGGCATCGTGAAAGACTCAGTATTAAAAATTTATCTGTATAGTTGGTGTGCAATGTTGTCAACCGTTTGGCATCATGGGCTTTATTAGTGACATACAACACTGGACTCGTCCCTTTATTGATGAAATGCGGCATATTAATCTATCCTCGTACTTTCGGCGTTGATGGAAGATGAATGATATGTGATGCCAATATTGGTGAGCTGTGGTATCCGGTTTACCTTACGATACTAATCACATTCGATACCATTGCTTCTTTAATGTTGAAAGGAGATAAAGATGAGAGGCGACATCATGGCTACACTGTCATGCCATATGTCTTCGACATAAACATTAGTAGTAACAATGTTCTCGACGTATGATAGCTCTACATTCCTTGGTCCCAACACATGCTGCATAGTGGCCGATCCCACTGGCCATCCTATTTAGATTGCCTAGTGCAATCAAGGCAATACCCTCCTCTAATACATATTTGAAGCAGACCAAAATTTCTATTGGGGTATTCCTCTGTCTATACTTAAGTGTATACTCGCCACGGGTCCTAATGTTGAATATATCTCATACTAGTATAATGTACACACAACTGCAGGTAGCCACTTTCGATGGGCAGGCTTCTATTATGTAACACTACTGACCTCGCATCCCAACCCATACTAATGGCTAATGTCATTCTTATCCATTTAAGTTATTTACATATATGTAATTCATACCTGTCCTAAACGCATACTTGAGGCAAAGTATATATCTTATTTATATATACATCTTTATTCATTCTTGTTTAATTACCGTGCCTCTACCGTTCATGTTGAACCTATGTCTTTATTTAATTATTATTTACCACTTTCCTCTTATCAAGTTCATAATATCATTACTTATCCTTTTTATATGTTTTCCATTTTCTATTTCTATTCTCATATTACCTCTTTATTTCTTCTTTCATTTTATTTTCATTTACTTCCAAATTTTATTGGAATTTCACATCTTCACTTTTTAGGATCTTTTTACTTCATTCATGTTTTACTGTTTAACTTTTCGGGTTTATTGCATTTTAATGTGTTGGAACTATGTTTCTATCATATAAATATTAACATGGTAAATTTCCATATCTTATCTAAAAAGAGAAGATATTCGTGCATTGTTTGTAATTACAAGGAACTATTTTTTTATTTCTTGAAATAGACGGTACAAAATATGGTAATTATCCCTATTTTGTATATCTCTTTCTTTTTAGGTGTATTCCTTGTTATTTCAAACATCACACTTTCGATTATTTAAACTTGATAATACATAGAAATTCAGTTGCAACATTCCAAAATCCTATGAATTAAAATATCACTAAAACCCCTAAAAATCTCAATAAAATTATCTTTAACCCAATTCATATCCTTCACATAAATACCAATTTCTAATCATTACGTAATACATTAAAATTTATTCTACTAACATCCGTTGTATAAATACCAATTTCTAATCATTTTGTAATACATTAAAATTTATTAAATTCATAACCGTCGCATAAATACCAATTCCTTATTTCCATTTTTATAACTTGTTATTGGGACAACATATGTAGGCAAGTTTTCCGAATTTTATTAAATCCCCACTACAATCAATTCCATAATCTTTTTCATTAGATATATTTCATTAAATTCATTACATGTAAACAATAAAGTTCTATCGAATTATTACGTACTCATAGATTTATATGTAATCATTACGCACTTAACGATTTATATCCAAATCGATAACAAATTGGCATAATTTAAATAGATTACAACGAAATAAATCTAATCTTATTACAAAACATGTAATTTTCCCACTTACATTTTTAAGCATTCCCAAATCTCTAGATCTAATCATTGTTATTGTATTTCCACTTCTGACTCTCTATTTGGATTCTCATATAACATATACATACATATCTATTAGAATTCAAATTAGAAAGGAGAGATTTAGGTTGATTATTATTTTAAATCCGGGTTTACAGTTTACCTTGGTTGTAGTGACTTGATTTGAACCTATCTCTATCATCTTCTAAAATCATCCATTGGTGCATATGTGCAAACTAGACTGCTTCTACTAATTTAGAGTTATAGAGGAGAAGAGAAAGTGACATAGCTTCTATGCCCATTAACAAACTATGAGTTGGAAGTGAAGGCCTAGGTCTATATTTATAAAGGTTCAAACCAATGCCAACCGCTCGAATAAACCAATCCGTTTACAAATCTTGGGTCGACTGCCTATTGGTCTAGGTCGACAACTACCGGTCAACCTAAGCAAATCTAAGGTCAACCTAAGTAGCGTATATTAGTACCTTAGGTATTGGTTTGATGATAACAACCATAACATATTATATAAAAATAGATACTTATGGTTTATCAAGATATATATAGCATATAGTGCAGGATATTAGACATGTATTGATTAGAAGGTTGTAGAGTATCAAGATGCTGATATATCATGATGCCGATATATCAAGATGCTGATATTAAGAGTAGATTGAAGATGATGACAATCGAAGACTCATGAGTATTGAAGAGTTCAAGATTTTAAGATATTCCAGATAAGTTATAGAGTCATAGAATTTATGTTAAAACTGAGATAGCACTTTCTTGATCTCTCTTGCCTTCGCTAATTTTGTTTTAAATTGTTTTTCAAATATTCTAGTTTTCTTTTCAAAATATTTCCCAAAATGATTTTCAATTTCTTATACATATAAAATATTATTTTAGTGTTTTTAAGTTTATATATATATAATTTGTTTATAATTTAATAAATCATAACTATATTGATTTGTATATATATTATTGAATACTCTTATTTAATCTTTTAAAATTATTTCATAAAGTTTATTAAGTTATATTTTGATTAAAATATGTCTAAACTATATTTAAATGATTCCACAAAGTATCAAATTATTTTACAAAGCAATAGATTTTCAAAATAATATTTTGAAGTTTTTTTCAAATTTGTGAAGAGTATGTCAACATAGTGGCCGTAAAATTCAAAATTCAAATTTGAATGGAACTGTCTTTTCGTCCTATCTCTTTGCGAATGGACATGGATATTGTTTCCCTATATGTACCAGACTTCCAAACGAATTTTTAATATCTACTTTCTTATTCTTCTCTCCTCTTTTCACTCTCTTGATTTTTAAATCAATTTTTAACCAAAATGTAACGAACCTGATTTTCGACCCTCGAAAATTGACACTAATACGTCCACTGTATCACATGCCGAACATTCAGGTGCTAGAAATACCGATTTGTTAGGGTGAAAGAAGAAGGTAGAAGATTGAAGAAAACTAAACAACATAGAATCTCACAACATAGCGAATAATATATAGTACAACAGTGATCTTTACAAAAAGAAAACATCTTTATTCATATAACATCAGAGTACACTAGACTTATCCTAAATTTGGACAGATATAGGAACCTGCCCTTACATTGACAAACATACAAACTCTATAATACAGTGAAAGAAAAATATACATGAATATGTCTTGACCATCCAGCTCCTCTTCAACTCCAAAGTATCCCGCTAAACTTGGGAAAACATGCTCAGTCTGATCCGAGCATTACATGGAATAACGCCCGGGTCAGTTTGGTAAACCAGCGTGAGTAAAACTATATAACAACTAACAACTAAACTGATTTCTAAATTTGAAAACTTTTCAAACAAAAGGTATCTCGTAAGACCACACCGCACATAAAAACAGATGGTTTTTACCTTACGATAACCAAAACATTTTATATAAAAATCCAGTGATATTATCATAGTGTCTAGGTTTAAAGTAAATAGATAAAATAGCTGAAATGCTTGCATCTCACATTCCAACATACTAGGCTCTACAATCAAAACTGTAAGGCACGTATTGGAGATTGGATCCCAACAATGCCAAGGTAAGGGACTACCTTCTGATGATACACCTATAGAAAATGCATTGATGCTAACACAGAGCCGGCTGCGCCTTTAACATGGCAGGCCAGATTACCTCACCCCCTTGACACCGAGGCCTTATACTATCAGGGTGTTTGCATGAAAACCAACTCTAAAAGGGACATCTAGAATGGGGCGACCGCTCCTAATGGTAGCTAACCATATAACTCTACTACATGCCATGGTTTTGTCATTCCTCCCGGTAGTGAGGCTTGAGGCTATGTTTTACCTTTCTGAATAGCAATCCATCTTGGAATGCTAACACTGACCTCTAGGCGTCAATACAATGCCAACATTCATCCATATAAGTTCGTTCTGGATCTGAACGAAACCGAAGGCACTAACTCTACTACATCCATTTTGGAATCACCCTTAGGATTAGTAGCAGTAGCCATTGCACTTCAAAGAGCACCATCTTAAATCATCATCAAGACATCTTCCACTCGAACGTACTGTTGGTTCAGAGTGGTTTTCGGATAATGATTTGATCCCGGTCTCTCCGTACCAACAATCGATAATTCTCGGTTGACTCATTCCCGATTCTTTTGGAAGTAAGTATTCGAGTCCTTATCAAACACTAGAATTTTACATTCATACTTCCTAAGTAAAATTAAGCCAAACTTGGTAGTTGGTTATTTAACTATCAAATAACAACAACAAAATCTAGAGATTTAATCATCCAAAGTAATCACTAAGCCTCAAAACTATTTTCATTTATAAATCTCCTTTCCCAAACATTTATCAACATTCATATATTTATCTCCTTTACATAAGTATATTCACAAAACATTTATATGATTTCCCATTTCCAAATCTCTTAAACAGATTTAACTACATTATTTAAATTGGAGAAAAGGATAAATCTAAGCACTATTTCTTTGGTGTTAAGTGTGGAACGGACATTACATACCACCATTTTTAAAAGGTCAACCTCGAGAAACTCAAACCTCGAAATCCTATTGTAATTATCTTTAATAAATTCTTTTCTGAATTTCCTTTACCCATGAAATCCTTTTTGCTTTGACCTAAACCCATTTACAAAACATTTATCAACCTCCATACTCATTTATGAGACTCTTTATAAATATTCATACCCGGTTATATAAACTTCTTTATAAACTTTCAAACCTTGTATAAAACTTCCCTTTATAGACATCCAAACCTATTTATAAAATCTTTTTATAAACATTCGAAACTATTTCTAAACTCCTTTTATGAATACCTCAAAATTATTCATGAACTTCTTTATATAATATTCAAAACAATTATCAAATCATTCTTCAAATATCTTATTTAAAATAGAATAACCTTGAAGACCATTTTAAAAGAAAATGAAATATTAACTTTCAAAAACTAAACAGAGGCTTAATGACTACAATGGATCATTAAATTTGGGTTTACTTATCCAAGTTATATCATGGGTATTGCCTAACATTAGATATGTAATGGATTCACACATAATAAATAATCAACCATAAGTAGATGTCCAAGTTACAAATATAGATACCTCCATTATCGGTGAAAAATATAAATATAGAAGTATATTCTACATGCTTAAGTTATCATGACCAGCTTATTGAAATTAACTTCCTTATATTTATCACGTTATCGATATTCAACATTTGTGCTAAACACAAGTCAACTTACTTCCCATAAAAAGTGTCAGCGTTTTATAATCACTACTTTAATTCATTTGGCTACTTAATAGTCTAGACGAGATATCCTTTGATTTGAAATCAATTAACCTTAAAAAGAAAACTGATTTAAGACATAACCGGTTAAGTTTGAAAATAACTTTGAAAATATTAAAGTATATCGAATTAGCTTAAACCCTAATTATATCTTGATTAAATTCAGGTTAATTCACAATAAAACTTTAATTAACTTAATGAACTTGGTCAAGTCCTAATTAACTTCCTAATGTATCTTTGTTAAGGTTTAAACAATTCATTATTAGCTAAATCCTAATTAGTTAAAAAATTAATTAAATAATATTTAATTAAATAATAATTAATTAACTAATTAACATAATTAAATTGTAATTAATAATTAAATTACTTGTTAAATTCATTAATTACTAATTAAAACTTTATTAATCACTAATTAGTCATTAACCTTCTTTAGGTGTTACTTAACCCTTGATCGTTTACTTAATTATCAACTAAGTACTAATTACTTTTAATTAATTTATTAAATAATAAAATATTAATATAACTAAACTTAATCTTTTTTTAAATTACTGATTAAGTTTGAAAAACTTTTGCAAAACCATTTCCAAAGAAATCGCTTTAAAACGAAAATCGGAAATTTTGTCGAACTGCGTCCATAGCGACTATCGCTATGAGCGTAGTTCGCTTAAACATAATTTAAATGAAAACACTTGCTTGTTATTTCCTATTTCATGTTTAGAAACATAAGATTTAAAGTTTTTGAGACTTAGAAACAAAGATAGAAACTTTGAAACCATTTCCAAACTTTAAAACGAGAAAACATAGTTTTTGACTTCGAATCGGATCTCACGTCCGTCGCAACACACGAAGTTGTTAACTTTATTTCAACTCAACATACTTTGTTCTTAGATCACAACCATACATCCATACTACCGTAATTTTAACATCACAAATAAACACATATATAAATAGAAGGTTATACGATTACTAACTCGACAACATCACATTCAAATTTCAAATTCAACAGCAAACGCAAACATCCATCAAATCACCATCGACCAACATAATAACCATTCAATTTTCTCATCATTTTATCACCACAATATCACATCAAAGTAAAGTCAAAAAACTTTCCAAAATAAAGTAGTTTACTCACCTTTATGCGAACTAACTTCACCCGAACTTCGACTATAACTCAGCAACGCCTCTACGCTCGACTCTAGCTTAAAATTTTGAAACTTTGAAGGGGCTAAGGCCTTAGAATGGGTTCGGCCAGAGGTGTTTGGCTTGGCTAGGGATTTGTGGGGGTAGTGATGGCCTTGGTTTTTGGAAGAGAGGATGTTGAAATGAAAGTATAATAAGTATGGAAGTATGGAAGCAAGTTACAACACAAAAAGCTAACTTTTTCTAATTTTTTTGAACTATGAAAGCCATGGAATTTTTAGAGAAGAAGGTTTAGGAAAAATGAAGTTGGAATTTAAATGGAAACATGTGTGTGAGGGGGTGTATTTATAGATAAAAGAAAGTAGGAAAATTACCATTTTGCCCTTAGTGTTAAAATATCCAAACATGTCATTATTTTGACAAGTCACATCACCACCATCCTTTCCCTTATATGTCACATCCCCCCTCTCTAGTCACATCCTCTAGGTGATGATGGATAATGATGATAATGCTAAAATATGACAAGAGATAATGTACTTTTATATATATATAAGTTATTATTTTTAAAACCATGACTTGTCACATCACTTGCTAAACATAATTAACATAAGATAATATACTGTTAGTGTATTATTATTATTTGGTTAATTAACTCTTATATATGTGTGTATATAGTGCACAAAGATGAACAACGTTTCCGACAACTTTTCGGTGTCGAAAAGTCGAAATTCCGGAAAACGTTCTTCAGTCACATTTTCAATTTTTCTACGAACTATCTATTTTGGTAATCAAAATTTAAAAACTATTTAACCATCGGTATTAAATAACTAAAATAGGTTTATTTGTAAATAAAAACACATTTATTTAATATTTAAACTTAATTTGAATTTCCGATGAAATATATAAAACCGATGATATCAACTATCGATGTCATAAATACATTTTATTTTCCAAAATTAAAATAAATTATTTTATTTCATAATATTTTTTGAATACATATATTAGTGTAGATATCCAGAGCCGTGCATGATCCTTATTGTTTAAAAGCAGTTTTAATGATAAAACGATTTCTGGTTGTTTTATCGATATTTTACCTAGGACGATATCTACAAATTTTCAATATTTTACCTAGGTAATTTGTTCACAAATATTTTTCCCAAACAAAATTACTATTATTATTTACCACTTGAAACATGATTATTTCTTACTTTAAACCCATATCTAAATATTTTAAAAATAAATATAATTTATCTAAGTGTTAAATTTGCTGGTCGTTACACAAAATCTACCGAAATTCAATCAGAATCAAATCCAATCATTACTAGTTTGATTCTCTTTCATATACTCTATGATTTCTCTTATGTCTCTCACTCAAACGAAGATCAAAGTAATATTAAAGAGTTATATGATCAATTGTAATCAAGATCGAAGATCTGAGTTTGTAAACTCTATCAAATCATACTCATACTTTATGGCGTGCTTGGTATCCCTGAAATCCAAGTAAGTGTGATTGTAGCCTGTAAAATCAATTGGGTGTGCTTTGTAGACCGTAAATCTAGTGGGTGTGCTTGTAGCCCGGAAATCAAGCAACTCTACTCAAAGGTCGGGATTCTGGAGGGTGTGTCTCATAGCCTTGAAATCGAGATTGTATTTGCATTTACTAGTTGAAAAGAAATACGTATAAGGAATTATGCGAGAATGGATGTAGGTAACTCCGAACCAGTATAAAATCCTGGTGTGTCCTTTCCTTTTTTACTTTTATTGTATTTACTTTTATCTGTACTTTGATTCCGTGATTGTTAATTACATCATTCCAAGTAAAACCTTAAAGAATTAGAAAAATATTCATATAATCATTTAAGCACTATTCACCCCCCTCTAGTGTTAATTTTGCCTTAAGATCCCTATTATGCTGACTAACATTTGGTATCGGAGCATTGGTTTTCAAGGTATTCATCATCTGATTCTTGAAAAACATTAAATGGCTACCAATAACGATAATAGTAATGTTAGTAACACAATCAACACACTTGTTAGTAACTAATTTGTCGAAGGACAATCTACTGCCAGACCTCTAATTTTTAATGGTTGTAATTACACATATTAGTCATGTAGAATGAAAATTTATTTACAGTTAATTGGTTTAGGCATTTGGAATATCACACAAACTAAGTACACCGAACCCGAGACTAATTTTGCATAGTGGACTGCTGACCAAAAAGTAATTGCACAAAGTAACTCTAAGGCTATGAATATATTATTTTGTTCACTAGATAGAAATTAATTTAATAGAGTATCCATACGTAAGTCTGCATTTGAAATTTGGAGAACTTTGCAAGTTACACATGACGGCACAAGTAAAGATAAACAGACTAAAATCTCCATGTTAACAAACTAGTTTCAATTATTCAAAAAGAGTCCAAATGAGTCAATATCTGATATGTATAGTAGATTTCAATATATAGCACACTCACTTATTGCACTGAGTAAAAGTTTTTCTAAGGAGGATCAAGTTAGAAAAATCCTTGATTCACTTACTCCAGAATCAGATCAAAAGACTCTTACAATCGAAGAGGCTAATGACAATAGCACTCTAAAAGTGTAAGAGTTAATTAGCAATTTAATATCTTTTGAATCAAAAATGCAGGTTAGGAGAGAAATCAAAGCAATAGAGAAGAAATCTATAGCTTCTAATGCAATGGCGGATAATTTGGATTCAGACAGTGATAACTATGAAGAAATTGCTCCCATGGTAAGGAATTTAATAATTTTTTTAAAATATAGGAAGATGAACAATTTCAAAAGAATGTAACATACCCTATCTTGAGGCCCAAAGCAAAGTGCTACAGATGCTGCAGTATCTATAGTATTAACTTTTGGCGACAAAATACGGCTATGTTAATGGTATCCATAATATCAGAAGCACATGAATATGAAATAAAATCGCAGATTTCAAAAACAACATTTTTGATTACATTTCCATAACATGTTTCATATCCATATTACATAATCCCAATGTTTCCCAGGTTCATGAACAAAAATAATTATTACATAAATACACCAAAAGCGACATATGATGATGTCCCGTTGGTTGACTAGAGTACTATATAGTCATATATGACTTAATACAACACAGCGGAATAAAACAAAAATAGCAACTCCTAAATAGCTATCCATTAGCCTCATGCTCGTCTCTAGAAGCTTTATTCATCATCCTACTAAAAACCTGTAACCTCAACCATCAGCCTACATAAATCAATTTTGAGCACCCGAGAGTTTAAAGGGAAAAACATAAACTTCGAGTCAGACATAAAGTCTGGTGTGAATAATACTATACATCTCGGTTATTTGATATTAAGTGAGACAACGCCGCTTGGCAGAACGAGTTTCCCCTCACTAATATCCTTTTAAAACATATCTTTTGCAAATCATAATCCTGCAACCAAAACTGGTTAAAACAATAAAGCAATATCATTTATACAAACAAATCAGGTAAAAAATGGACTATCTGTCAGAACACTATAGTTTTGTTTGGCTAACTACTAACCTTTGGTTGACTCGGGCCTACCAGACAAAATATACAAATAATCTAACTTCTATTAGATACTCCTCTTCATGACGGTCTGTCCCTAACTTAATTCTTCCAGGGTCAATTGATCGTAATAGTTTTGCGGGCTCACCAATAACCTATCTCTTCTCTGTAGATTCCTTTATGTGTGTAACATCATTTTAGTCTTACCTGTGACAAAGCCCAACATACTGGAATTTTGGACTTATATTAGCTAGGGGCTACTAGCTAAAGTATAAGGCGCGACCCCATACCAGTCCCATCTGGTAATCTAATATCTGAGTCATTTTACTTAGGGTAATCTTCCCTTAAAATTTTCCTTGAAAAACCTTTTCTCTCAAATTAGTTTAAACCTTTAAATCATAGTTAAACAAGGAAAATAAACTCTATGCTTTTCTCAAATCAACTTGCCATGTTTTATACACTTTACACAAATCTTTGTTGATGAAAACATTTAAACCATTGAAAGTGCATCTTTCGAAACCATTGAAAGTACCCCTTTCGAATCCAAGTACCCCACTTTGATTTATAACCTTAGACAGAAAGCCAAAACACACCCTTTCAAAACCATTCATAATAAACCTTTGGAAAATGTTGAAAAACTTCTCCTTCGAAAATTTTAAAAGCTTAGACATCCTATCTTTAAAATACTTAAACATTGCCTTCTGAAAAAATTTAAAACCTTCCATTTAAACCTTTTGAAACCATTAGGGAACCAACCCTTCGAAACCTTTATCATAAACCTTTCAAAAGCAATAAAATTCTTTACAAACGTCAAAACTTTTGAAAGCATTTGGGTTCAAGTAAAACATGTGGAAACCTCTCGAAACCTTTTAAAAACTATACCTTTCGAAATCTTTAGGTTCTACCTTCAACAGAACAAAAGGGTCATAAAATAACTAAGTCAAAAGCAATCTTTCGAAAGCAATTCCTAAGTAAAGAAGTGATGGTATCGAAACCAACCCTTCGAAGGCATTGGAGAAGCGGCTTGGATTTTTAAAAACAAAGTAACCCTTTCGAAACCATTTGCTTCGAAAGGTAGAAATCATCAGCTAGGGGTTTCGACACCTTCAAAAGCATTTACTTAAAACAAAAGGCGCAACCTCTTTCGAAACCATTCCTTTAAAACATTTTGACCCATTCAAAAGCCAACCAAGTCGAAAGCATTCCTTTCGAAAGCAAAGCAGCTGCATTTTCATTTAAAAGCAAAGTCACGCTTCGACCCTTTCGGAACTCATTGTTTCGACCCAGTAACATTCGCCTAAGTCCAATTCATTACGTACCAATATTTGATACTATGTGTAATGACCCCACCTCGATGCCCAGATTAGCAAAGAACATTATAAGTAATGTTATCTACTAATCCGGAGAATACGGCTTGTTAAGGGCGATCGAATGTGAATATATGTTTATACTAACACTGACACGTCATTTATACCTTTTTGCTTAATATCTGAATTGAATTTGACGTGTATAGTATTAATATAAAGTAATAGACACACCGATTTATCAGAATCAGAACAATATATCATATAAATAACAGTCACAACGGAATAAATCTGAACTTACACATATACAAATTTTGAGTTTACAAAATGAAATACTAAACTTGATTGTTATACAAGTTTAACAATTCTCTAATCTCTAATCTCAATTGTACATATTATAAACATATTCATAAATTTCCTAAATGGGATAAACTAAAAACTCAAAAGTGTTTATCTCCTTGCTAGCCCAAACATCTAAAGTTCAACTTGTCCTGTAACCTGAAAAGTCTGGGCTGACCCGAGCAAAATAACACCTAGGTCAGACTATCTCTAAATATCCAATAGGGTGAGAACATAATATAGCACAAGAATAAAAACATATAATTAAGTACAGATGTCCAAGATATAACGAGTCACGAGAATTAATTTAACTTAGAGTTTATCACAAGGCACATGATTATACATTTAAGTCATGAACAAATATTAGTCACTAAACACTGAATTCACAGAACAAAACAAATATCTCTAAGCACGCAAATATCAATGATTAACTCAGAACAGGGTTATAAGTTTAAGTCACAAACACGAACTAGTCACTAAACACAAAATAACAGAATTAACTTAACATCCATCACAAGACACAAAAATATATATTTATTTTACGAACACACGACACAAGAATATATATTTATTTCACAAACGCAGAATAGTCAAAGAATCCAAATATCCAGAGTCCAAGAGATCTTAATCCAAATAGATCGTAATGATCGTTCAAAACAATTGCAATGATTGTACTCAAAACCCATGGCAAACAAACAAAAAAATTGGTATCACTCAAACCGATCTGATACCAAGGATTGTATTCAGACTGGGAATACAGAATCACAGAATGATCTCAAGGATATTCCATACCAATCAAGGCGATCGTAGAAACCATGACCTGATAACTCTACATTTATTTAATATTATTATATTATCATGTTCGAAAAGAAATCCAGAAATAAACTTCTTAAGGATCTCGCAGCCACTTACCGCACACCAAAAGAGAGTAAACTCTAAAGTGCCAAATACTATCACCTTTAGTAATCACAAGAACTTAACCAATACGTCCCATATTGTATGGTGAAATCCAAGTATTTACTAAAAGCTAGTAAATATCACTTATTACGGATACCACCGGAAAACTTGAACTACATTCTCTTAAGGATCTAGCAACCTCTTGTCCCACACCAGAAGAGAATACAACTCTAAAGTGTAAAATACTTCCTAATAGCAATCACACGAATTTGACCAAGGCATCCCATACTACCCGGTGAAATTTGAGTATTCGCTAACGGGCTAGTAAGTTCCACTCAAACATTCTATTCAATGAGTTATGCCATATTCGACGAAGCGTTATTCGAAAGAATTTAAACTAATCGATGACACTAGTCGATTATTAGTACTCCTCAAATTACAGAATTAAGGTTCTCAAAACATTTTTTTCTTTTGAGTTTATTGTTTAAAAAACTTAATATAAATTTCTATAAATCCATTCATTATTTAACTTTATAAAAATATTCACAGATTTGATAAAATATTCCATAACTTTGAATTGTTCCAAGGTTTTACTTATATACACAAAGTTGTCTCAAATTTCCATTTTTTATATTATTCACAAAACCATATTTAATTACTCTTCTAAATCCATATTAAAATATAACCATTTTATTTAGAAATAAACTAAGTTTATACTTTTAAAAATTACATTTCCTAATTCCATGAATCCTATATTATTTATTTAATAAAACCATAATATTTATATTTCAAATCCATAATCACTTTTATGTAAAAATAGATTAGATTTGTATTTCCAAAGTCATATTTCCAAATCCATAAATATTTTACTAACATGCTTAATATATAAAATAACTTGCAAAGAAAATTATTTTTAATATTTATTAACTTAATTTAGAAATAATTCTAAGATTTATAAATTAAAATTAACTCTCATTCGTAAAATTACTTGTATATGAAGCTTATCTATTTACTTCATTTAACTCAAATTTATTATTTAAAGATCTGCAATTTCGAACACCTAAATCTCATAATTTTATAGAACTTAAAACATGAAAGTTATAGACAAAAGTCTTAGTCTTCAAATAAGGAAAAGATCATCCAATTTGGATTTATGATTTAAAAGTTATGACCGAAATAATTTTTAGAATTTAATTTATTAACTCTGTCTTCCATCGACAGAGCAGCGACAAAGAAGCAAATTTTTGACCATTTAAACTTCAAAATTATGCAAAACTCAAAACATTAAGGTTGTAGAAAAAAGTTTATGCTTTCCAAAACTTCAAAAATTATCAAATTCCAATATCTTAGGAAAAAGTTATGACTAAAACAATTCTCAAATTTTAACTTCCTTATTGCTGTCGTTTAATATCGGGACAGCAACATTAAAACTTATTTTCGAGCATGTAAACAACAAAATATTACAAAACTCAGAACATTAAAGTTATAGCACATATTCTATGGTTTCCATAACATCAAGAATCATTGAATTTCGATAAGTAATGAAAAAGTTATGGCAATTTTAGTTTCAAGTTTCAACTTAGTAAATACATAGGAACAGAGCAACACTACCCGATCCAAACTCAATTTCGACCCATTAAATTGCAGAATTTTGAAAAGTGATCAACAAAGAAGTTGTAACTTAGTGAAAGTTATTTCTACCACAAAACGATTGGGTCATTTTGGTTTATTTTACACTGAAATATCACTGTTTTACTGCAGCAAATTTTTGTACTAAATTTTCAGCAAACAACAAAACAACAATCACCTAAGTTTTCAACCAAATTACAAACCATTCAATCAAAATATTAATTCATCAAATCTAAACAGCAAATAACAATTACACACATGTATTAGAGATAATAGGTTGAGTGTTCAACTCACCTGTATAAGCTTGGATTGATGCTAAAAACCTAAATTCTCCTATGCTAGCATCTCTCATCAATTAAACCTAGGTTAAACTCAGAAATTGAAAGAGAAAAGATCATAACCCTAGACCAAAACTGGAATTAACCAACGAATTAAAACCATTATAGGATAGAGAAGATTACCTAAGATTGATTTCTATATTTATGGAGCAAAAGCCCTATGATTTGCATTAGATTCGGGATGATTTAGGAGCCATGGTTTGATAATTAGAATATTTTAGTTTTCTGGTTCTTGAGCTAAGAATAGAATGAGAAGAAATTGAACGCAAGTTTTATTTTCTTCCTACACTAGCTTCTATTTGGGCCAAATAGGGTTTGGTTAGGATCCACTAAGCAAGGTGTTGCAAATTCTTTTATAAGAAAAGTGTTACTAATCCTATTATGTTTTATTACTTCTTTAACACTATATTACACTAAACCAAAATAAAAATTGATTTCTCAATTTTATTTAAACCAAATCTCAAATTTAAAATTCTCATTTTAATAATGAATCACAATATCGACATTTTACTCCAACTACAAAAATTAAATAATTCATTTAGTAATATTTCAAAATTTTAAATTGAAATCCTAATTAAGAAATGAAACTCATTTCTTAATTATATCTAACCATTTATTCTCAATGCCGAATTTAATTCCACAATTTAATTTCACAAATTACAATTATAAATAATTTATTCTTAATTAAATTTGATTAATTAGGTAATTAATAACAGGGTTGTTATATCATGCGCACTGGTTTTGATGGAGACGGAGGCAGAAGTACTAAGTCTGAACCTTGGGACTGAAAGTGGCAAAACATGTAAAAAGCATGTAAAATCTGATCTTTAGCTTTTTAAAGTAATCTTTTCAACTAACATGCCTGCTTGTCAAAATATGATTGGTTGCAAATTTTCTTTTCTAAAAGTACTGCCGAGATTTCAAAATAAATAATTTAAATTATTTACAAAATACCCCTTCTCCTTTTATAAATACATAAAACATTTAAGTCTCATACCTTAAATAATTTTATATATTCATTAAAACACTTAGGAAGATTCTACAAAAATTCCTATAAATCATTTTTAATATGTTTTCTAACATATAATAATTTCGGACCCAAAACATATATTATTTAGCCATAAATAATTTTAAACCCAAATAATCATTTTCTTCACTAGAAAATTAATATTAAATTCAAATAAAATCAGAAAATTATGAAAATTGGGAACTGTCTCTAAAATATTATTTCTGGCTTTAGTCTAAAATCACAAGGCATTTGGATGTCAATTGATACATTTTTCACATTAAAAATTATCATGAAATCTATATGTATTAGCATAAATCATCAACAAGCATATATATCCATTTTAACATTCAAAAACATGGCAAAACTTTGCAAAATAGTTCGGATTCAATCCAAAACCGAAAAAATATAATAAAAACATGAGATGTAGTCATTATTCACCTTAGCTTTGTGATTAAGGAGTTGAGATTTGAGAATGGATTAAGTTGATTTGCTTCTTCCTTTAGCTTATCTTCCTCTAGCTTTGTCTAATGGTGGTCGGCCTCTATTTTTTTGTTTTTGGTTATGAAATGAATGTGTAAAATGAATGGCCTAAGGGTTTAGGGTATAAGAATGTTCTTATTCCAACTTTGCCCTTACCTATTACCCTTATCTATTTTATTTTCATTCCTTCTTTTAGTTCATTTGTTATTAGGCACGGCTACATCTATTAATCACAAATCTCAATACTCTAATCATTACATTATTTTATCTAATTTAGCTAATTAAATATCCTAAATAATGTTACTAAAAATTAGGGTCGTTACAGACTCCCCTCCTTAAAGAATTTCGTCCTCGAAATTACGATAAGGTACACAAAAAATCAATTAAAAAGGTAAAGCTTGCCATCTAACAAATTAGGATATGCATCTCTAATCCTACTCTCAGTCTCCCAAGTACATTCTCTCTCATCGTCGCTCCACTGGACTTTAACTAATCCGACTGCCTTATTCCTTAGCCTCATCTCATCTCTCGCAACTATACGAACTGGCTTTCTAACTATAGTCAAATTCGGCTCTACCGCTAAGTCCTCTAACACGGTTGGTGCTATAGTAGTCTCCGGGTCTCTAATACACTTGCTTAGATGAGAAACATAGAGAACATCGTGGACTCCTACGAAACTACTCGGTAACTCTACTCTATATGTGAGTTTCCTGATCCTCTCTATAATAGGAAATGGTCCTACGAATCTCGGTGCCAACTTCCCTGATTTCTCGAATCAAATCACACCCTTCATCAGAGATACCTTAATGAAAACATGATCTCCAACAAAGATCTCTAAGTCTTTCTGTCTTCTATCTGCATAACTCTTCTGCCTAGACTGAGCTTCCTTCATCCTAGCCCGAATTAACTCAATCTTCTCTGCAGCTTCTCTAACCAAATGTGGACCAAGAACCAACCTATCCCCGATCTCTGACCAAAAAACGTGATATTTTCATGGCCTTCCATACAAAGCTTCAAACGGTGCCATCCCTATACTAGCCTAAAAACTTTTGTTATACGAAAACTCGATTAAGTGTAGATGGTCTTTCCATGTTCCCTCAAAATCTAACACACAAGCTCGTAACAAATCTTCCAAGACTGTTAACTCTTTCTGTTTGCCCATCAGTTTGTGGATGGTAAGCGGTACTCATCTTGAGCTTGGTTCCTAAAATCCCCTGTATGAAATTCGCTATGTACTGGATCGATGATGGCCAAATATATAGATCGGAGTTGACGTGCAGTAATCACAGCAGCAATAATATAAATATAATAACAGCGGGAATAAATAGAAAAGTAAAGCAAGAAGCACTCACAGCAA
The DNA here is from genome assembly GCA_030737815.1 of Allium fistulosum. Classification (NCBI taxonomy): domain Eukaryota; kingdom Viridiplantae; phylum Streptophyta; class Magnoliopsida; order Asparagales; family Amaryllidaceae; genus Allium; species Allium fistulosum. Next base: position 1,329,100,774 of record CM060902.1, on the reverse strand, counting down.
AGTTTTTATACTGGTTCGAACTTCTCGTTCTACGTCCAGTCCCAAACTCCTTCTAGAATTCAACTATCAACCCTCTCTTAACCTGGACGAACATGTATTACACCGCGTGAGCAACCGAACAGGACTTCAACAATACAGAAACAAGTAGTGTAACAAATGTTACTTTCTGACACAGCGTATCTTGATATACAGAATGTCAATTTGATGTACAATAACTCCTATAACCAAACCAAATGGTATTGAGTGGAGGTGTAGAGGCTAAGGAGTTTATTCGACTAGAATATGGGATGTAGAAATGAAGCACACTAGTCGAAATATTTGAATCACATGAATTTCTTGGAATTAGGTGTATTGCTTAGGAATTGAGAGTTTAAGGTCTAGAATTCAAAGCATAGATTTGTTTTCAATGTGTTATGATTCAGGAATGGTTAGGTGATTAGATAGTTGTTGTAGGGATGCCAATGTAGGGGTGCAACCTTCCAAATTCACCATTGATGAAGAGAAGTGACTGCAGGAGCGAAGAGATGCAACTTTCGGAGCGAAAAGACATGAAGGCACCAATTCAAAAAAATAGCCGTTTTTGTACTAGCTCGGTCAACCGAGGATCAAATTCAATCGACTGAAAGTGGCCAATCTTGGTCCAGAACTCCGGGCTTGATTCATTCGGCTGTTTTTTATAAGTTAGTCAACTTAGACTAGTTTAGTCGGCTGACCAAGAATCTCATTCGACTGAATAAGCAAAATTTCCAAAAGCTTACTTAGTTCAGTGGTAAAGGTATGCACATATCTCTTAGCCCACCCGGGTTCGAGTCCTAGCTTTGCATATTTTTAGCCAATTTATTTTTCACCTTTTCCATCATCGTTTTGACCTGAAATAACTTAATAAACATATTAGTAGCATTGTTGTATGGTTATTATCATCAAAACACCATATATATGGTTCTAACACTGTAGACTCTTCCAGAACTCACTAGTGAATAATGAGTCTCTATCGCTTACGATACTACTAGGAATCCCGTGCAGTCTAACTACATTCTTCATAAATAACTTAGCTAGAACATGTGTCGTCCTAGTTGACTTAACTGGATGAAATGGGCACTCTTGGTCAGCCTATCCACTATGACCCATATACTTTCATTTCCACTATTAGATCTCGACAACCCATCTATAAAATCCATAGAAATAGAATCCCACTTCCATACCGGAATATCCAATGGCTGAAGTAACCCACTTGGCTTCTGATGTTCGGCTTTTACCTATTGACGGTTTAAATACTGCTTCACCCATAAGCCTACATCCCTCTTCATACCTTCCCAGAAGAAACTTCTCTTCATGTCCTGATACATCGTAGTTCCTCCCGGATGAACAGTGAACTTCGAACGATGGCATTCCTCCAAAACTTCCTTCCTAATGTCTCCTACATTTGGAACACATAACCTCACTTTCTTCCTCAACCACCCATTCTGGTTGAAACTGAAATCCTTTAAGTCATCGTCCTCTGTTCCATACCTTAACTTCTTGATCCGTTCAACCAATACTGGATCCTCCTCCTGTTTAGAAGCAATCTTTTCAATCATCATAGGTCGAACTTCTAAACATGACAACACAATAGTTTCCTTACTATACCCAGCTTCAGATCTCCATTGTAATCTACACGTTGTCAACGCTTCCAAATCCTTCCACTCAGCTATCATAGCCAACACTGCACTAATGCTTTCTGCTAGTGCATCTACCACCTTATTTTTATTACCTTTCCCCTGTGTGTACTTAATTCCAAAGTCATAAGCAGCAATAAACTCTAACCATCTTCACTGTCTCATATTCAGCTCCTTGTGAGAGAACAATACTTCAACGACATATGATCCGTATATAGCCCAAACCTCTCTCCCAAATGGTCATGTCTCCACATCTTCAATGCAAAAATCACTACAGCCAATTCCAAATCATGCGTTGGATATCTCACCTCATGCGGTTTAAGCTGTCGAGAAGCATAGGCAATCACTTTACCCTTTTGCATTAACACGGCTCCTAATCCAATTCCACACACATCTGTATATACTACCAAATCTTGATTCCCTTTTGGCACAACCAATACATGTACATTAGTGTAACGACCCAGAAATTTATAAATATAAACTAGAGATATAATTGAATAGAATATTCAATTATTGAATTTATTGGAATATATTATTCAGTTAATTTCATAGTGAATTAAATAAATGTTTAATTAATATAAAATAATGGAAATATTATTTATAAACTTAGGTTACATAATTATATTGAGAAAAATATAATAAGAAATATAACCGATTTACGAAATTTAAATACACTACAGAATACCGTGTAGAAGTTGTTGAATGTGATCGGAATGTTGTGTGTAACATGTATATAGACATGAGACATGTGTATGTAATCATATGTATATATATGTGTATAATGTAGAGTATAGATGCATATGAATACATATATATTATATATACATAAGAAAAGAATAAACAAAAGAGTATGGAAAACATCACATCAACTCACCCTCTCATTTAATGCAAGCATGGCAAGGACAAGGAGTGGGGGTACACATGCATGGAATGGTGGGTGGGGGAGGCTACACGCATGGCAAATGGGGGTGTAGGTAGGTACATGAGGGTATGGTATGAAGGGATGTGGTATGGTGTGGATTTGATGATAAGAAGTGACATATACCTATATTTTATTCCTAAGACTAATCCTATATAAACCCTCCCTCCCATTCTCTTCTCTCCTTTATCATTATTTCATCTTCTTCTTCATAAATCCTCTCACGCTCAAGAAACCATTAATGGCTTACATGGTGAGAAACCATAGCTAAAAAACTCAAAACTCTTTGATATATACATCAATCTTTCTCCTCTCTTCATTCTAAGAACAACCATCCAATAATTATCCACTCAAACTCACTCTAGCTCCAAATACCACCATGGGCCGAACAATTTGGGAGTTAGGAAGTTCATTTCACTTGCTTCGAGACATCAGACGGAGGAGCTTTGACCATTGGAACATCCGGTGAAAGTTAGGAAAGCTTTTGGTGAGAAAACCCCGCGAAATATAACTTTAAATAGCTTTGTACGCTAATGAATGTTAGACATGTATTATTAAGTTAAAAACATGTTTGGAAGGTTGAGTATGATGATTTGTTAAAGATTTGGATAGTTAATTAACATACATGAAAAGTTAGTTAAGAAAAAGTTAGTAAACAAGTATATATAAGTTCATATTCATTTACAAGTTAGTTAATAATGGTTAATGATATATGATATGCCTGAATGACTTGTTTGGATGTGATGATGTGTTATAAAAGTATATTGAAAAGTCACGACACACTTACCCTTACATGTGTATACGGAAAAGTTAAGTCTCGTATAAAAGAAATCGGTGGGGAAATAGTAACTAAAAGTTATGAAATTTTGATAAGTGTTTATAATAACTTGTATTCACTTATAAGTGTTTTGGAAGTGTTCTGGGGAAAGTCCGGAACAATTTATCAAATGGTCAAATTTGGGCATTTTCCGGAGTCACAGTTCGCGGATATGCGACCTTTAATTTTGAACGGAAGTGTAAAATGCGTTTCAAGTTGGAATTACTTGAAACGGGACTTGAAATGGGAAACGTTTTGTCCGTAAAGTTAATAGCTTTTGAATGGATCCAAAAAGTTAAGTTTTCGATTTGAAAATCTCAAGTTATGAGTAAAACAGTTTTCAAAAACGTCGATGTAAGAGCGGTTAAATCCAGATTTTTTATAAGTAGAGTTTTATAATTCTAAAAATTATGAAATAAATTTCTAAATTCATTATTAATATAATATTGAGGTTTTGGAAGATAAAAATGAGTTTATGCTTCATCAAAAGTATAAGTATGGAAAATGATCTAGTTAATCGCTATTCACCAACGATTAATGAATTGGATTTTTAAATTAAGGAACCGGATGGAGTTTTTGACCCAAATCTTTTATGAATGATTTCGTAATAATTAATTTTGATTTTTAAGATTTATTTGGGAATTTTCTAAAGACTTAGACAAATGGCCAAACTCTATAGTCAAATGAGTTGTTTAAATAATAAACAATATTCGAAAATAAGCTCGGAAGTGGCATTAGACTTTAAGGTATGGAAGCGACTGTTATTAAAGGATAAAGAATGTGATCAAACCAAGGTCTGAGAGGAAATTGTTCCCCAACTTGGAAGGCCTCATTGTTTGCTGATAAATAACTGAGTTTGAAATCGAAGACTTAAGTTATGAATGAGGTATTATCTCTAATTGAGAATTAAAGTAAATAAAAGAAAGGGGTATGAGGTAATACCTAAGAGTACATCTTGTCTAGCTTGTGAGATCGGAGAAAACAAATAAGGTAGTTAACAGGATGGGAAATCCATCTGACCTTGTTTATTTCTTAGACAAGGGGTGGAACGGATCGAAAGGTATATTCGGGTACTTGTCAAAGATCATGTAAAAGTTTTGACAAGATAAAGAAAAGGGAACTGGATAAGCGAAAAAGAATTGGAAGTCGATTGTTGTGATTTTAAGTTGGGTAGTTTTCTAGGTGTCGATCTGATGTTGGTTTAGGCCTTCGGGGTTTGCACTTGGGAAATTATTCTCTTAATGTTTTACAAGCAGGAACTGATTCTAATTGGGAAAACGGGGTTAAGCAATTAAATTAAATGAGGCTTAATGATTCTGTATACACATATACACATTTTATTTCGATAATTGATATCGAAGGAACCGGGGTCGGATTTAGGGTAAAGTCCCGATACGAAGACCACTTTGAACCAATGAACGACGTTCAAGAAATGAACAAATGATTGAAGAAACCGAGATGGAAAATTTCTATGATGTTGAAGACCAGAGATCTTCTACGGCAAGCGGGTTGCTTATTGATAACCTCGGAGTTGCTCCCGAGGTAAATGAATACAAGTGATTCCTTGTTGTGGGATCTACGATGATGCAATGGCCGCGGCTACTGCGATTAGGGATGCAATAGGGTGGTGCCTTCGGTTCATCCTTTACCTGGATGACTTGCATGGGAGAATGTCTAACAAAGCATTTCCAATGATTACGAACGTTGACTTTTACAAACGTACATCTGTTTGGTGGTGGAGAAGGCAACTTCTCTTAGCTTAACACCCTTCTCTGAGACGTACGAGCTTGGAGATTGTATTTTTGTGGGAGTCAATTAGTAATTGGCGGATTTGGCAATGTGGCATTAAGAGTGAATGAGCTGGAATGAAAAGGTAATGCGTTACCTCGAGCCTCATCAAATGGGGAGTGACTGAAATATGGCGTGCGGCAAGATGAGTAATGCTTTAGCACCTATGAGAATGCTCGCATTTTCCTTTTTGGATATAACTGATCTACCGCTATATTTTGGGTCTAAAGGTTGTGATGAGAGCGCTCTCGGAAGGTCGAAAACGACCGGGGGAAATGGCGTATTCGGTCTATCGGTTGGGTAGACAGTCTTGTTTAGGCATTGGGTGGGGAACTCACATCCAGGTGCATCCCTCTAGAGGTGTACTGAATGGAAGGCAGTCCCTTACCTTGGTTGCTAGTATGGAATCTAATATCAAATAAGAACCCATAAGAGTTTGATTGTAGACCAAGATGCTGGAATTTAATGAATGTAACAATTTCGGCTAAGATTCATAAGTTAACTTGAAAAGCATTTTCAAAAAGCACAATGTCATTAAAAATAATATCTCGTTATTTTGGCGTAATCACTTTTGGTTATCATAAGGTAAAAACCTGTTCCGTGTTTTTAAACGGCGTGGTCTTATGAGACACCCTTCGTTTTCAAAAGCGTATTTTGAGTTCCTCACACCAGTTCCATGACTGACCCGGAGTGTTTTCCCTTTCCTTAAACTCTGTGTGCCGTATTTTTCCCGGCAGCCGGGTATTTAGATTAGTATAGAGCATTTTGGAAGCTGGAGCTATGAAGCTGAAGCCATGGAAAATGGAGGTTTGAGATGGATCGTTAGAAGATATTATCTACAGTTATTTCCGCTACAGCGTTTATGTGTTATTGATTTATGTATTTTGTACCGGCACATGTGGGGGCAGGTAGTTATAACTATCCCTGGCTAGGTTAGTATCTATCTTATTTCATGTGGAACACTATTTAAGTTAACTCTGATATATAATTATACTTGATCCATGCGTATGTGAGAATCTGTTGTTTCTATTGTCTATCTTTATTTCTTTGAACCATGATTATTCAATTTACTGGCACTCGAATTTGTGACGTGGTTGTTTTAATGTCAATTCTCGGAAGTTAGAATTTTGGGTCGTCAAAGCTTGGTATCAGAGCTTAGGTTAGCGAATACCTAAAAGTCTAGCTGGGTTAAACTCATCAGAGATAGGATCGGTAATATCCTAGGATGAGTATCTCGTTAGAGATAGGGTTAGTAACACCCTAGAACGAGTATGAGTGTATAAACGAGTGCGTATTTGTAAATTTTATTCAAATAATAATAATAATACTCGGATTAAATCCTCCTTATTGTTTGCCCATAGGTAATCTCACTTCTATGTATTCTATATAGATCTTGCTATATTCAGGTGGCAGGTATGGATACTAGAAGAACCCAACGAACCATGGCAGGCAGTGGCAGTGATCAGACGAATGGGCGAATCCGAAATGAAAACATTCGAACTCCGAATGCAAATGTGGGGACACAGAATGCTAATGATCATGTTCAAGAAGAAGCAGTTGTACAAGAGGTAGTGGCTGCAGTTCAGCCGGTATTCGACTTTGCTATGCTTTACAAGAAGTATACCGAACTAGGGGGTAAACCTTTCCAAGGGACAGAGTCGATATCAGAAGTACAAGCCTGGCTGAAAATGTGCGAAAAGATCTTCAGGGGATTAGGTTTGGAGGATGACCAAAAGCGATTTCAAGCAACCTAGCAACTACAAGGTGAAGCGTCAGCCAGGTGGGAATCAAGGACTTCAGTTGAGGCTGAGGATGCTTCTCTTGGGCGAGGTTCAAGGAAGTTTTCGAGGAACAGTATATACAGGAAGCGGGGAAAGCCCGAATGTACCAGAGCTTCATCGATATTACTCAGGGAGAACTGTCAGTTGAGGAATACACCACCAAGTTTAATGAACTTTCCCATTTTGGTCCTGAACTGATAGGAACACTGCTGATAAAGAATGCAAAATACATTAAAGGGATGAAAAGGCAATACCAAAGCCGAATGATTGGGCATATCAAGGAAACCTTTGTAGAGTTAGTCGATTTGGCCTACCAATATGAGACCTTAGACAAGGAAGTTGCCACAACGGTGCAGAAGAACATTGACTACAAGGGTCCGAATAAAAAGAAAAGACAATTAGTTGCACAAGAAAGGAAGAAGGGTGGAGAATGCTATAGTTGTGGAGAAAAGGGTCACTATGCAAGGAGTTGTAAAAGGCCGAAGGTGCCAAAGCAACAACATGGCCAAACTACATGAGTGGTCAAATAGAATCTCTGCTACAACTGCCATCAACCAGGACATTTTAAGGACAAGTGCCCACTGTTGCAGAGAGGAGAGCAGATAAAGATGTACGCGATTGAAGACAAACCTTCTACACCCAGGGAGGACAAAGGCAAAGGCATTCTAAAAGGTAAAATTCTCATTAACAATGAACTAGTAAGAGTTTTATTTGATACGGGAGCCTCCCATAATTTCATTTCTGAAGCTTTAGTAGAAAGATTAAATATGACCCCAACGCAAATAGATATCCATGCTAGAGTATCTAACCCGATAGGAGGACCGACTGATATTTGTTTGATATGTGAGAAAGTCCGAATTTCCTATCTTTCCCAAACCTTTCCATGCGATCTTATGGTTTTAAATTTTATTGGATTTGAGATGATACTTGGTATGGAGTGGTTTACCAAGTATAAAGAAAATCTAAATTGCACAGAGAGAATAGTGGAATTCGAGAGTAAGCTGGGAAAGAAGTATAAACTGTTTTGTAAGAGATCCAACCCAATAAGAGATAGTTTCTTATATGTGCTAAATCTATTTCAAAAGAGCCAAGAAGAGATACTGATGGTGAAAGAATTTTTAGATGTGTTTGAAGAGGTGTAAACTCTACCACCACATCGGCAGATCGAGTTTCAAATTGATTTGATTCAGGGAGCAAGAGCAGTTGTGCACCGTATGCGAAAGATGGCTCTTAGGGAGAAAGAAGAACTGAGAATTCAAACCAATTGAGCTATTAAGAAAGGACAGATAAGACCGAGTCGTTCACAGTGTGGAGTGGAAGTAGTTTTGTTAAGAAATCAGATGATTCTTATAGACTTTGTGTAGATTATCGAGACCTAAACAAACAAACGATAAAGAACAAGTATCCTCGGCCTCGGATAGATGACTTGTTCGATCAATTGCATGGTGCTCCGGTATTTTCGAAGATGGATCTGGTTACTGGATTTAATCAATCAAGGATAGTAGAAGACTGCATTCATTTTACTGCTTTTAGATGTGCAGATGGATTCTTTAATGGTTGGTTATGCCCTTCGGACTGACCAATGCACCCGCATATTTTGTAGATTTGATGAATCTAGTGTTTAGAGACGTGCTCGACAAATTCATACTAACTTTTATAGATGACATTCTTATATATTCAAGAATAGAAGAAGAACACGCTGAACATCTAGAAATTGTTCTAGAAATATTAAGAAGGAATGTTCTCAAGGCTAAGTTTTCCAAATGCCACTTTTGGGAAATGGAAGTAAGATTCCTTAGACATGTTGTTTCCATGGAGGGAGTTTCAGTGGATCCGGATAAGATCATGACTATTCTAGATTGGAGGCAACCGCAAACTCCAAGGGACGTCCGAAGTTTCTTAGGTTTGGCAGGATATTATAGGAGATTCATATAAGACTTCTCAAAGGTTGCCTCACACTTAGCAAAGCTGACCAGAAAGGATGTGAAATTCGAGTGGATGCCGAAGTGCGAGGAAGTATTCAAGACATTGAAAGAAAAGTTGACAACAGCTCCAGTGTTGACGATAGCAGGTAATAACAGTGGAATGGCAGTATACATCGATGCTTGTATAGAAGGCATAGGAGCGGTACTTATGCAACATGGTAAGGTAATCACCTATGCAAGCAGGAAATTAAAGACCCACGAGAGGAATTATGCAACCCATGACTTGGAACTACTAGCAATGGTGTTCGCATTGAAGATGTGGAGAGACTATCTCTTAGGAGAAAAATTTGACCTATACACGGATCATAAATCTCTGAAATACCTTTTTACTCAAAGAGATCTGAACATGGGCAACAGGGTTGGCTGCAATTTTTGGCATCATATGATCAGGATATTTTATATACGCCAGGAAAGGCCAATGTAGTGGTAGATGCATTGAGCAGGAAGCACGCTATAATAGCATGCCTAGTTATAACTCCGACTCTCTTAGAGAGGATAGCCAATGAACAGAAGAATGATCCATTTTTGTTAAGACTTACTAAAGGGGTAGAAAATGGAGAAAATAAAAGCTTCAGGGTAGACAAGCATGGAATATTGAGGGTGAACGGAAGAATATGTGTTCCAGAAGTGGATGACTTGAGACGAAAAGTGTTGATCGAATGCCATCATGCTAAGCTTACTATCCATCCCGGAATCCACAAGACGTACAAGGACAGGAAACACACGTTTTGGTGGAAAGGTATGAAACGAGCTGTATCTATTTTTGTAAGCAGATGCGCTAATTGTCAACAGGTTAAAAGCGATCAACAGGAGGTTGCTGGATTACTTAGGCCACTAGAAATTCCATGTTGGAAATGGGATCAGGTATCCATGGACTTCATAGATGGACTACCAAGATCAAGGAGAGGCAATGAAGGGATCTTGGTTGTTATAGACCGCTTAACCAAAAACGCGCATTTAATCCCAGTTAAGCCCACAAGAACAGCTGCAACTCTGGAAGAAATTTATATGAAGGAAATTTTCAGATTGTGTGGAGTCCCAACTAGAATCGTAAGTGATTCAGACCCATTGTTTACCAGTCATTTTTGGGTAGCTTTGCAAGCAGCTTTAGGAACAAAGCTGAATATAAGCACTGCATATCATCCGCAGACGGATGGGCAGACAGAAAGAGTGAATCGAGTACTAGAGGATCTTTTGAGAGCTTGTGTTCTAGACTTCAGAGAATCTTGGGAAGACTATTTACACCTAGTTGAATTTTCATACAACAACATTTATCAGGCAATTATAGGGATGGCACCGTACGAAGCACTATATGGTCGCCCATGTAGATCTCCAGTGTGTTGGATAGAAACTGGTGATCGATTGATACTTGGCCTTGACATGGTAAGAGAAGCAACAGAGAAAGTTGATATGATTCGAAAGAAATTAAAAGTAGTGCAGAGCAAGCAAAAGAGCTATGCGGATCAGAGACGAAGGAATTTGGAATATGCTGTGGGGGATCACGTATTCCTGAAAGTATCTCCTTTGATGGGAGTAGTCTGAGTCGGTAAAATCGGTAAGTTGGCGCCAAGATATATTGGACCTTTTCCTGTTCTTGGGAGAATTTTCCCATTGGCATACAAAGTTAATTTACCAGAACTATTGGCGGGTGTGCATGATGTATTCCACGTATCTCAGTTGAGGAAGTATGTACATGATCCGGGATCTGTGATTGAAGAAGCGGCATAAGAAGATTTGGAGGTACAGCCAAACTTAACGATTGTCAGAGAACCTCTTCGTATCATCGATAAAGATGAGAAACGGTTAAGAAGGATGGTCGGGAAACTGGTTTTGGTTCAGTGGAGTGGAGATCCTGTAGATTGCACATGGGAAACTGAAGACCGGGTGCGGAAGACATATCTGGAATTTAGACTAGAAGGGTAATAGATCCATGAGTAATGGAACGATTGTAAGTGTACTCACCGCCTGTGGTTTAGTCACTAGTTATGTATCCTTTTGTATTCAAACCAGTATGAATATATATATATATATATATATATATATATATATATCTTTATTTGAAGTTATCTTCGTATGGAAATTTCAAGGACGAAATTCTTTTAAGGAGGGGAGAATGCAACAACTCAGAAATTTATAAATATAAAGTAGTGATATAATTGAAAAGAATATTCAATTATTGAATTTATTGGAATATATTAATCAGTTAATTTCATACTGAATTAAATAAATGTTTATTTAATATAAAATAATGGAAATATTATTTATAAACTCAGGTTACATAATTATATTGAGAAAAATATATTAAGAAATATGACCAATTTATGAAATTTAAATACACTACAGAATATCGTGTAGAAGTTGTTGAACGTCATCGGAACGTTGTGCGTAACTGGTATACATACATGAGACATATGTATGTAATCACACACAATTAAACAAATAATAAAACACGTATATATGTGTATAAAGTAGAGTATAGATGCATATGAATACATCCATATATATATATATCTATGTATGTATTCATATACATAAGAAAAGAATAAACAAAAGAGTATGGAAAACATCACATCAACTCACTCTATCATTTAATGCAAGCATGGCAAGGACAAGGAGGTGGGTACACACGCATGGAAATGTGGGTGGGCGAGGCTACACGCACGACAAAGGGAGGGTGTAGGCAAGTACATGAAGGTATGGAGTGAAGGGATGTGGTATGGTGTTGACTTGAAGATAAGAAGTGACATATACCTATAGTTTATTCCTAAGAATAATCCAATAAAAACCCTCCCTCTCATTCTCTTCTCTCCTTTATCATTTTTTCATCATCTTCTTCATAAATCCTCCCAAGCTCGAGAAACCATTGATGGCTTCTATGGTGAGAAACCATAGCTAAACAACTCAAAAATCTTCGATATATACATCAATATTTCTTCTCTCTTCATTCTAAGAACAACCATCCAAGAATCATCCACTCAAACTCACTCTAGCTCCAAATACCACCCTGTGCCGAACCATTTGGGAGTTAGGAAAGTCATTACACTTGCTTCGAGACGTCGGACGGTGAAGCTTTGACCGTATGAACATCCGGTGAAAGTTAGGAAAGCTTCTAGTGAGAATACTCCGTGAAATATAACTTTAAATAGCTTTGTATGCTAATGAATGTTAGACATGTATTATTAAGTTAAAAACATGTTTGAATGGTTGAGTATGATGATTGGTTAATGATTTGGATGGTTAATTAACATACATGAAAGTTAGTTAAGAAAAAGTTAGTAAACAAGTATATATAAGTTCATATTCATTTACAAGTTAGTTAATGATGGTTAATGATATATGATATGCTTGAATGATTTGTTGGATGTGATGATGTGTTATAAAAGTATATTGACAAGTCACGACACACTTACCCTTACATGTGTATACAGAAAAGTTAAGTCTCGTATAAAAGAAATCGGTGGGGAAATAGTAACTAAAAGTTATGAAAATTTTGATAAGTGTTTATAATAACTTGTATTCACTTATAAGTGTTTTGGAAGTGTTCCGGGGAAAGTCCGGAACAATTTACCAAATGGTCATATTTGGGCATTTTCCGGGGTGATAGTTCGCGGCTATGCCACCTAATTTCAAACGGAAGTGTAAAATGCGTTTCAAGTCCGAATGACTTGAAACGGGAAACGTTTTGTCCATAAAGTTAATAGCTTTCAAATGGATCTGAAAAGTTAAGTTTTTGATTTGAAAATCTCAAGTTATAAGTAAAAAAAGTTTTCATAAAGGTCGCTTTAAGAGCGATTAAATCCAAATTTTTTGTATGCAGAGTTTTATAATTCTGAAAAATATGAGATAAATTTATAAATTCATTATTAATATAATAATGAGGTTTTGGAAGATAAAAATGAGTTTATACTTAATCAAATGTATAATTATGGAAAATGACCTAGTTAATTACTATTCACTAGCGATTAAGGAATTGGATTTATAAATTAAGGAACTGGAAGGAGTTTTTGACCTAAATATTTTATGAATGATTTCATAATAATTAATTATGATTTTTAAGATTTATTTGGGAATTTTCTAAAGAGTTAGAAAAATGGTCAAATTCTATAGTCAAATGAATTGTTTAAATAATAAACAATATTTGGAAATAAGCTCGGAAGTGGCATTAGATTTCAAGGTGTGGAAGAGACTGTTATTTAAAGGGACAAGAATGTGATCGAACCAAGGTTTGAGAGGAAATAGTTCCCCTACTTGGAAGGCCTCATTATTTGCTGATAAATAACTGAGTGTGAAATCAAAGACTTAAGTTATGAATGAGGTATTATCTCTGAATGAGAATTAAAGTAAATAATAGAAAGGGGTATGCGGTAATACCTAAGAGTACATCTTGTCCTGCCTGTGAGATCTAAGAAAGAAAACAAGGTAGTTGACAGGATGGGAAATCCATTTGACCTTGTTTATTTCTTAGACGATGGGGGATGGATCGAAAGGTATATCCCGGTACTTGTCAAAAATCATGTAAAAGTTTTGACAAGAGAAAGAAAAGAGAACTGGATAAGCGAAAAGGAATTGGAACTCGATTGTTGTGATGTTAAGTTGGGTAGTTTTCTGGGTGTCGATCTGATGTTGGTTTAGGCCTTCGGGGTTTGCACTTGGGAAATTATTCTCTTAATGTTTTACAATCAGGAACTGATTATAATTGGGAAAAAGGGGTTAAGCAATTAAATTAAATGAGGCTTAACGATTCTGTATACACATATACACATTTTATTTCGATAATTGATATCGAAGGAACAGGGGTTGGATTTAGGGTAAAGTCCCAATCCGAAGACCACTTCGAATCAATGAACGGCGTTCCAGAAATGAACAAACGATTAAAGAAACCGAGATGGAAAATCTCTATGACATTGAAGACCAGAGATCTTATACGGTAAGCAGGTTGCTTTTTGATAACCTCGGAGTTGCTCCCGAGGTAAATGAATAGCAGTGATTCCTTATTGTGGTATCTACGATGATGCAAGGGCTGCGACTACTACGATTAGGGATGTAGTAGGGCGGTGCCTTCGGTTCATCCTTTACCTCGATGGCTTGCATGGGAGAATGTCTGACAAATCATTTCCAATGATTACGAACGTTGACTTTTACAAATGTACATCTATTTGGTGGCGGAGAAGGCAACTTCTCTTAGCTTAACACCCTTCTTTGAGACGTACGAGCTCGAAGGTTGTATTTTTGTGGGAGTCAATTAGTAATTGGCAAATCTATCAATGTGGCATTCAGAGCGAATGAGCTAGAATGAAAAGGTAATGCATTACCTTGAGCCTCATCAAATGTGGAGTGACTGAAACAGGGCGTGCGACAAGATGAGTCACGGTTTAGCACCATGAGAATGCCGGCATTTTCCTTTCTCTATATAACAGTTCCCCCGCTGATGTGCACGTAAATGTGTATATTTTTACCACCATATTTAATCTATTTAAATTAAATAAATGATCATATCGGGTATTTTCACCTGTTTAAACCAAAATTCATATTATTTTCATATCGTCACATATTCATCTTCATCCAAGGGCAAAATGGTCATTTTTGTGCATATATTAATTTGAGAAAATTTAATTAGAAATTTCTGTATTTTTTATAGGAATTTGGCTTCATATTCAAGTGGTTACATGATGATATATGCATGCACAAGAGTGAAGAGAACAAATGAAGATGGAAATAATTCAAAGTGAAGATAATGGAGGACCCCACCTACCCACCTACCTTAATGTACAAATTAGAGGCTAATGCACATGCTTATGGAATTAATGGCTTCATGTACATTTAAGTGAGGGATTATTGAAGCTAATGATAACTTGGCCACCACACTTCCTACAAGGGTATTTTGGGCATTCCCAAAAAATATGAATTAGGGTTTAACACTTGTATAAATACCCCATATCTTCATGTAACCCTCCTCTCTTCTTGGCCTCTCTTAGTTAGTTTTAGATCAAATAAAAGAAAGCTCTCTTCTCTTTTCCATGGCTACTTAGCCATTTTTATTTTCATGTAACTTCCATTTTTTATGCAATGTTAATTAGTGCTCTCTTCTTTTACATGCTTCTTTTGTTTATTTACTTTCATGTTTGTAGTGTAGATCTCTCTTATTTTATGCAAGTAGATTAATTTTTCCTTTCTTTTTTCTCTCTTTTTCCTCTTGTTTGTTTAATGTTGCTTTCTACATTTGTTGATTTGATAACAAAAATGAGAAGCTAATCCCTTCAATTTAGGGGTAATGAAGCTCTCTTGAATCATGTAGATGCAACATAATTTCTTTTGTCTCTTTTGTGCTTAATGGAAAGTAGATGTTTGTATGGTTTTGTGTTTAATATTGAGTTTGATAGCTTATATTGTTCAAAACAAATAGGCTATGCTTAGTCATATGAATCATTAATTACCTCTTCATCTACATATGATCATGGTAATGGAAGTGGATTTAGAATCAAAATTTGATGGTTTATGTTTCTAATTCATAGTTAATAAACCATGCTTAAAATAGATTCTACTTTTGATTTCATATCATTTTCATTGAAGTTAGTAAGTGGGTTAGAGGGTGCATTAAAGTTTGATGGTTTAAGTGTGTTAATTAATAACACAATTAGGCCATGCTTATGATAAATGCATCAACTAAACTCACACATGACCAGAAAGAGATCATAATGTCATTATGTTGATTTATATGATCATGAGAGGGGATTTGTCTCTAAATTGCTCTTTAATCTCATCTTTTTTATTCTCCTTAGTTTTAGTTTTTTTTACTTTCTTTTAGTTAGTTAACAATCACTCGACTTCGGTATAATTTGATTGACTAGATTTTTAAAATCATCAATTCCCTGCGGATCGACTCGTACTCGCCACGTACTTCAATAGTACGTCGTGCGCTTGCGGTTATTTTTAATTTAAATTCGTTCGAAGGTTTTCTAAACCGATAGACATTTCGTCGACGAACACCCGCTATATTTTGGGTCTGAAGGTTGTGATTAGAGCGCTCTCGGAAGGTCGAAAACGACCAGGGGAAATAGTGTATTCGGTCTATCGGTTGGGTAGACGGCCTTGTTTAGGCATTGGGTGGGGAACTCACACCCAGGTTCATCACTCTAGAGGTGTACTGTACGGAAATTAGTCCCTTACCTTGGTTTCTACTATGGAATCCAATATCCAATAAGAACCCGTAAGAGTTTGATTGTATACCAAGATGCTGGAATTTAATGAATGTACAATTTCGGCTAAGATTCATAAGTTTACTTGAAAAGAATTTTCAAAAAGCATAATGTCATTAAAAATAATATCCCGTTATTTTGGCGTTATCACTTTTTGTTATCATAAGGTAAAAACCCGTTCCGTGTTTTTATCCGGTGTGGTCTTATGAGACAATCTTTGTTTTCAAAAGCGTATTTTGAGTTTCTTACACCAGTCCCATGACTGACACGGAGTGTTTTACCTTTCCTTAAACTCTGCCCTATTTTTTCGAGCAGCCTAGTATTTAGATTAGTATGGAGCATTTTGGAAACTGGAGCTATGAAGCCGAAGCCATGGCAAATGCAGGTTGGAGCTGGATCGTTAGAGGATATTATCTACTGTTATTTCCGCTGCAGTGTTTATGTGTTATTGATTTATGTATTTTGCACCGGCACATGTAGAGGCAGGTAGTTATAACTGTCCCTGGCTGGGTTATTATCTATCTTTTTTCATGTGGAACACTATTTAAGTTAACTCTGATGTATAATTATATTTGATCCATGCGTAATTGAGAATTTTCTGTTTCTATTATCTATCTTTATTTCTTTAAACAATGATTATTCAATTTTTTGGCACTCGAATTTGTGACATGGTTATGTTAATGTCAATTCTCGGAAGTCATAATTTTGGGTCGTCACAATTAATCAATAAGTGCTTCAATCTCTGAAATACTTCTTCACACTTATCGGTCCAAACAAACTTCACATCCTTTCGCGTTAGCTTAGTCATCGGTGCTGCTATCCACGAAAAATCATTTATATAACTTTGATAATATCTAGATAATCCAAGAAAAATCTTTATCTCGGTCACTGTCTCGGGTCTCCTCCAATTATTCACTGCTTCAACCTTAGTCAGATCTATAGACAACCCTTTCTCTGATACTGCATGACCAAGAAACTTCACTTCCTTCTTCCAAAAATGACACTTCGAAAACTTCGCCTTCAACTTATTCTACCTCAACGTCTCAAGCATAATTCTAAGATGAACTTCATGCTCCTTTTCATATCTAGAGTATATCAAAATATCATCTATGAAAACCAACATGAACCTATCCAATTTCTCTCGGAAAACTCGGTTTATCAAATCCACAAAGAATGCCTACGCATTAGTTAGTCCGAACGGCATTACTAACCATTCGTACGATCCATATCTGGTTCCAAACGCCATCAAAGGAATATTATCCTCTACTTCTCTAAGCTAGTGGAAACCTGTTCCTAAATCCAACTAAGAAAATATCTTGGCTCCACTCAACAGATCGAACAAATCATCAATTCAAGGCAATGGATATCGATTCTTTATCGTCTTCTCATTCAACTTACGATAATCGATACACAACCTTCGCGATCTGTCCGACTTCTTAGCAAACACTATGGTGCTCTCCAGGGTGAACTACTAGGTCTAATAAAATTCTTGCCTTCCAAATCCACCAACTGCACCTTTATCTCCCTCATCTTAGTAGGTGTCATCCTGCTTGGCGGTCTACTCACTGGTTTTGCTCTAGGCACTAAATCTATCTGAAACTCAATGGCTCGTTTCGATGGCAATCCTACTACAGGTTCAAAAACATCCGTGAATTCTCTAACCATGAAAACTCTATTCAACTCGTCTTCTAACTCCACAACACCCAATAAAGTATTCACCTCACAACTAGGGTTTTCTATGATATATACAATCTGATCACTACAGTCTGGGTGTCTAAGTGATATTTTCCTATCATGGTAAAATATCCTAGCATCGTACTTACTTAACCAATCCATACCCAATATAACTCCAAACCCTACGAAATTAAACACATGCAAACTGCAAACAAAGGCATGACCTAACAAATAGAACTCTAGGTGGTCATAATTCATCCCATGTGTCGCATACCCTCCTATCGGATTTGCAACCCTTAAGGAAGTAACTAAGAACGAGGGCTCTAGGTTAAGCTTATCTACAAAACAACAAGATACAAAAGAATGCGATGCACCAGTATCAAATAGAACGCTAACTGACATACCATGAATCAGAAGCGTACCTCGACACTGCTTTCCCATTTTCCTCCGCCGTTGGCCTCGAGGTAGCTGGCTACAATGCAAATACTTTGCCCCTTCCATCCTTAGCAGGCACTTTGCATTGGTTCTTGTAATGGCCAATTTAATCACAGTTGAAGCATCTGATATTCTTCTTCCCGATCACTTTCTTCACATCTCCAGAACGACATTCATTCGCAAAATGCCTTTTCTTATCACAATTAAAGTAGACAACCTCCAACTTTCCTTTCTTAATAGCTCCGCCCTTCTGAGCTCCTTTCTTATGGAAGAACTTTCTTTTCTGACATGCCCCACCTGGACTTCCTTCGCCTTGTTTCTCTCCAAAAAAGCAAGCATTTCCTCATGTCTTAAAGCCATCTCAACCATAACATCACAAGGATCTCTGATATGCGGTAATGTAGCCTTTGCCAACTCAGGCTTCAACCCCATAATGAACTTCTCGTTCCTCTTTATCACAGTATCCATGGTTGCATAACCATACCTTTCTAACTCCTCAAACCTTGTAGCATACTCCAACACAGTCATCTCCCCCGCTCCAACTCAGCAAACTTTCTGAGCAAGAAAGGCTTTGCAATCACAGACATGAACCTCTCCTCGAACCTCCTCTTAAACTCAGCCCATGTCATCGTCTCTTCATTCACTCCAATCGTCACACTATTCCACCAATATAATGCTGCTTCCTGAAGCTGTCTCGAAGCAAGCCTTCTCTTCCGCTCATCATTGAGCCCCAAGTCTGCAAAGGTCCCCACATAATGCAGCAACCAGTTCTCCACTTTAATAGCGTCTTCGGTTCCGAGGAATGGCTTTCCTCCCAGAATAGCATAGTCCTTACTCAAAATAGCATAATTGTTGACCACCGGAGCTTCCTGATTCCCTACTCCAACATTTCCTCCAACCACTCTAGCAGTAACACCCGCCTGCATCATGTTAACAATGAACTGATACATGGCTCCGATGTCTACTTGCGAGACTCCAGCATCCACATTTCCAGCTTGTGCCTGACCTTCTCGTATTTGGTTTGGCATTTCCATTGTTGTGGTGCTTCCCCCAAGGTTAACTCTTCCACTTTTAGCGTCCATATCTGTATTCAAGCCTCATGAGATACAAAAGAATAGTCTACGATATATAGGAGAATAGAGATATAGCGTATACTTATATATAGCAAATACAATTACGTTACTATAGCGTTATCCCATACCTCGATCTTATCCCTAATTCCATAGGATTATGTTTTCTAAAATCATTTTAGTTTAAAGTTTTTCATAAACCTATGCTTTGATACCAAGTTTTGACATCCCCAATCTTGAGGCCCAAAGCTAAGAGCTACAGATGCTACAACCATCTATAGTATTAACTTCCAGTGACAAAATATGGCTATGTTAATGGTATCCATAATACCAGAAGCACATGAATATGAAACAAAATCATAGATTTCAAAAACAATATTTCTGATTACATTTCCAAAACATATTTCATGTCCATATTACATAATCCCAACGTTTTCCAGGTTCAGATCAAATATAATTATTACATAAAACGACAAAAGTGACATATGATGATGCCCCCTTGGTTGACCAGAGTACTATATAGTCATAAATGACTTAATACAACATAGTGGAATAAAAAAAACAGCAACTCCTAAATAACTATCTATCTGCCTCCTGCTCGTCTTGGAAACTTTATTCGTCAACCTACTAAAAACCTATAAACCTCAACCCTCAGCCTAATCAAATCAATTTTGAGCACCCGAGTGCTTAAGGGAAAAAATATAAAATTCGGGTCAGACAAAAAGCCTGGTTTGAATAA
This sequence comes from Allium fistulosum, assembly GCA_030737815.1. NCBI lineage: Eukaryota > Viridiplantae > Streptophyta > Magnoliopsida > Asparagales > Amaryllidaceae > Allium > Allium fistulosum. The sequence goes on along the minus strand of CM060902.1, from coordinate 1,329,080,715 downwards.
TACTATACATCTCGGTTATATGATATTAAGTGAGACCACGCGGCTTAGCGGAACGGGTTTCCCATCACTAATATCCTTTTAAAACATATCTTTTGCAAATCATAATCCTACAACCAAAACAGGTTAAAGAAATATCATTTATACATACAAATCAAGTAATAATTGGACTATCTGTCCGAACACTATAGTTTTGTTTGGCTAACTACTAACCTTTGGCTGACTTGGGCCTAATAAACTAACAATCTAACTTCTGTTAGATACTCCTCTTCTGGATGGTATGTCCCTAACTTAATTCTCCCAGGGTCAACTGATCCTAATGGTTTTGCGGGCTCACTAATAACCTATCTCTTCTCGATAGATTCCTTTTTGTGTGTAACATCATTTTAGTCTTACTTGTGACAAACCCTACACACTAGAATTTTGGACTTATATTAGCTAGGGGCTACTAGCTAAAGTATAGGGCGCGACCCCATACCAGCCCTATTAGGTATTCTAATATCTGAGTCATTTTACTTAGGTAATCTTCCCTAAAAATTTTCCTTGAAAAACATTCTCTCAAATTGATTTAAACCTTTAAATCATACTTAAACAAGAAAATAAACTCTATGCTTTACTCAAATCACCTTGCCATGTTATATACACTTTACACAAATCTTTGTTGATGAAAACATTTAAACCTTTGAAAGTACCCCTTTTGAAACCATTGAAAGTACCATGTTTGAAACCAAGTAACCCACTTTGATCTATAACCTTAGACCGAAAGCCAAAACATGCCCTTTGGAAACCATTCATAATAAACCTTTCGAAACCATTGAAAAACTTATCCTTCAAAAGTTTTAAAATCTTAGACATCCTATCTTTAAAACACTTAAACATTGCCTTTCGAAAACATTGGAAACCTTCCTTTTAAACCTTTCGAAACCATTGGGGAGCGACCCCTTAGAAACCTTTACCATAAACCTTTCGAAAGCAATGAAATCCTTTACAAACGTCAAACCTTTCAAAAGCATTTGGGTTCAAGTAAAACATATGGAAACCTCTCGAAACCTTTTAAAAACTATACCATCCGAAACCTTTGGGTTCTACCTTCAATAGAACAATAGGGTCATAAAATAACTAAGTTGAGAGCACTCTTTCGAAAGCAATTCCTAACTAAAGAAGTAATGGTGTCGAAACCAATCCTTTGAAAGCATTGGAGAAGCGGCTTGGATGTTTAAAAACACAGTAACCCTTTCAAAACCATTTGCTTCGAAAGGTAGAAAGCGGCGGCTAGGGGTTCGACCACTTCGAAAGCATTTATTTAAAACAAAAGGCGCAACCTCTTTCAAAACCATTCCTTTAAAACATTTTGACCTAGTCGAAAGCCAACCAAGTTGAAAGCATTCCTTTCAAAAGCAAACCAACCGCATTTTCATTTAAAAGCAAAGTCACGCTTCGACCCCATCGGAACCCGTTGTTTCGACCCAGTACCATTCGCCTAAGTCCAATTCGCTACATACCAATTATTTGATACCATGTGCACTGGTTTCAATGGAGACGGAGGCAGAAGTACTAAGTCGGAACCTAGGTGCCGAAAGTGGCGAAACATGTAAAAAACATGTAAAATCTGATTTTTAGCTTTTTAAAGTAATCTTTTCAACTAACCTGCCTTTTTTTATCAAAATATGATCGGTTGCAAATTTTCTTTTCTAAAAGTACTACCAAGGTTTCAGAAATAAACAATTTAAATTATTTACACATACCCCTTCTCCTTTTATAAATATATAAAATATTTAAGTCCCATACCTTAAATAATTTTATATATTCAGTAAAACACTTAGGAAGATTCTACAAAAATTCGTATAAATCATTTTTAATATGTTTTCTAATATATAATAATTTTGGACCCAAAACATATATTATTTAGCCGTAAATAATTTTAAACCCAAATAATCATTTTCTTCACTAGAAAATTAATATTAAATCCACATGATATCATAAAATTATGGAAAATGAAACCCATCTCTAAAATATCATTTCTGACCTTAGTCAAAAACCGCAAGGCATTTGGATGTCAATTAATAGAGTTCACATTAAACTTATCATGAAATCTATATGAATTAGCATAAATCATCAATAAGCATATATATCCATTTTAACATTCAAAAACATGGCAAAACTTTGCAAAATAGTTCGGATTCAAACTAAAACCAAAAAAAATAAAAACATGAGATGTAATCATTATTCACCTTAGCTTTGTGATTAAGGAGTTAAGATTTGAGAATGAATTAAGTTGGTTTGCTTCTTCCTTTAGCTTATCTTCCTCTAGCTTTGTCTATTGGTGATCGGCCTCTATTGTTTTATTTTTGATTATGAAATGAACGTGTAAAATGAATGGCCTAAGGGTTTAGGGTATAAGAATGTTCTTATTCCAACTTTGCTCTTACCTATTACCCTTATCTATTTTATTTTAATTCTTTCTTTTAGTTCATTTGTTATTAGGCATGGCTACCTCTATTAATCACAAATCTCAATCCCATTATCATTACATTTTTTATTTAATTTAGCTAATTAAATATCCTTAATAATGTTACTAAAAATTAGGGTCGTTACAAGAAATGACAACAAAAATCCAGGAAGCGGAAGTGGAGACAAAAATGCATTAGATGATATAACTACGATGACCCTGGTTGTTTAAAACGAGACTGTCCACATCCTGATAAACACTGATTCATCCAGAAAACGAATAAGAGCCTATACTGCAACATTAGACGATTCCGACACATCCTCAAGTGCTAATGAATCAGATATAGAAATTGCTAGCATGTGCTTCATAGTAACACAATATTCAGAACAAAATGGTGAAATGGATCAGAAAAAGGTACACTTTTAATATATCAAAAGTTAGTTAATTTCTTGAATGACTTTTATAGTTGCTTAATTGGTTGTTAGGAATATCCTATAGATTAATAATAATATTGGTTGAATATTACTTGATTGTATTTTAAATTTAAATAATTTATATATTTTAATAATAAAAAAATAATATAAAATATATTGTAAATTATTTTTAAAATTATTTTCTAAAAATAAAATAACTATAAATATATATATATATATATATAAGAAAATATGATAAAGTTAAACAAAAATCTTTTTTCAAAATTTCGACCTATATGTCAACACAACCCACGTGCATATATCGACATATGTAGACAAATTTTTAATTGGCAATTCAAACTAAAAATTTGAGTTTCCCTCCACCTTTTCACCAACTCCTATGTTCTGAAAAGTTATCTATTGACAAGAGAACATGTCCTTTTGATTCTCTATTTACTTACTCTATCCATCCATTTTTCACTTTCATTTTCAAATTCAAAAATCATAAACTCTCTTATATCTTCAAACTACTCTTTAATGGCATCCTCAAGCAATACTAAGGCAACGATGAGGCTTAAAAAGAAAATAAAAGAACATCTTTTTAATGATCAAGAATCCATTCAACCCTATATTGAGTGTTTATCTTTCGGGAAAGTCTTTCCCATAAGATTTGTTATTTTTGAAGATTTTCCTACTTATGATCTTTTCAGTCTTTGTTTGTAAAATGAAATTCTTGGTTTAATCGATGCTTCTCAAAATGATTTCATTTGTTATCCAAAATTAGAAAAGTTGTTTTATTTAAATTTAAAAGGAAAGTTTTATGATGGAAGAGAAGGAGAAGTTTGGAGTAGTGTCAAAGGGACACAAATTGTTTTAAATTGTGAAATTTTGGGTCACATTATTAGAAGCAAATCTAGTGGAATGGACCTTTCATCTTTTCAAATTGATTATCAAAACTGAGAAGTAATTCATGACATTTTTGGAAGTGATGACGATTTTGAATTTAAAAACAAAAATTGCATCCAAAAGCAAGAATTTTTAGCCTTCTTTTGCAGTAAAGTATCACTCCTAAACCGAGTATTTATAATAACCCGACATAAAATGTTTTCAAAGCTCTTTTCACCATTTATGATCAATACAACATAAATTGGTCTCAAGTCATTTTGGATGAACTTTTTTCTAAGAATCTTTCTAAACAAGAAAATGCACTATTTCATGGCGTGTATCTTACTCGTGTTTTTAATTATTTTGGTGTTCACCTTAAAGGAGATGAAACAATTCCTTGAAAAATATTTGACAAGGACAACATTTCACTTATACATATTTCACCCTTTTTTAGCCTTATAAAACGCTTGTGGAGAAGGAGTAAAGGTTGGCTTGGGAAGAGGAGCAAGAAATAAGAGAAGAGGAGGAAGGGGAAGGAGAGGAAATGGAAGTCGAGGAGGAAGAACAAAAAGAGGAGGAGGATACTTCTTTGGAACGTATCAATATGCTACCGAATCCATCCAACAAAGATCTTCTCAAAAATCAATAGAAGATCATTCATAACCAAAGGAAGCTTAAGAAATCATTTCGAAGAGATTTATCTCGATTTTGAAAAAAAAATGGATAAATTCTTTGGAAAGATCATACGCAATTTGGTGGTTCTTCTTCATCTTCATCCATATATTTCTAGTTGTTTGTTTAAACTATCTTTGTATTTAGATTTTCTAGTTTTAGTTTACGTTAAATCTCTTGTATCTTCCTTTTATTTCTCATACTCTTCCTTATTATCAATGAAAATTCTATTTCTTACTATTATACATTGTAAACTATCTCTGGAAAGTCATACAAATGTAATCGTATAAGCCAAATATAATAGAAAAGTAAAATAAAGAGATTTTGAAAATTATGCTGCATATGCCGACATATGCCGAGCAAGTATGTCGACATATAGTGCCATCTTCAAAAAAAATGAAAATTATAAATTAATAACTACCAAACACCAATTCATTTCAAATGACTTCTTAACCCTATATATACATATTCACTCCAGTGAATCATTATTTTTAGTTTCTATATTCACTCCTTTTTCATTCCTAAACTCTAATAAGAATCAATGGCTTCTCCTATCCAAAAACTAAATGAAAACCTTGAACAAACTCTTGAATCATTCAAGGATATTCTTTCTTTCATCCTAAGAAGCCAAAGGAACTTAGAATTGAGTCAAATGTAGATGATTAAGGAGCAAGAAAGTCATTTCGATGCAATTCGACGGATGGTTTCTGCCTTAAACAAAGAATAACCAACCACCAATCCGGAGTGTACCATCAACAAAGATGATGAAGACTGGGATGCTATCAAAGTGGATCCAATCTTTAGCACTGATGGATGGGTTAAATTTCCTCGAAATGTCTAGTTTAAATAGGCTTGATTGTATATAAATAATAATACTTGATTTGGTTTGGATTTGATTAGTTTGATTTGTGTGGATTTGTTTGAATAATGTGTGACATTAACTTTTTTAGATTGAATGAATATTTGGATTGATTATGGTTATTTCATGATTATCTAATTTTACATATCACTTATTGTTTTTATACAATCTTTCTCATCATCATTATATATATTCTGATATATATTAATTAGTATTTTCTTTATAGGGAGTCAGCGTTTGAATTAAAGCAAGAGTTAGAGTTATAGTTTTAGTTGGTTATTTCTGTTAATGACAAAGGGGGGATATATAAAATCTAGGCATAGATTAAGGGGGAGTTTCGTAACTCAAGAGGAATTATATTATATTTTATATATAGAGTTATCATCATCAAAAAGGGGGAGATTGTTAGTATCTTAGGTATTGGTTTTCATGATAACAACTATAGGACATTAAATAAAATATAGATATTAATGGTTTATCAAGATATATATATATATATACACACACATATATATATATTGTAGGATATTAGACAGGTATTGATTAAGAAGACTGTACTGTATCAAGATGCCAATATATCAAGATGTTGATATCAAGAGTAGATTCAAGATGATGAAAATACGAAGACTCATGAGTATTAAAGAGTTCAAGATTTCAAGATATTATAGACATTAGAGTCATTAAATTTATGTTAAAACCTTGATAGTACTTTCCTGATCTCTCTCCCCTTCTCTAATTTTGTTTTAAATTGTTTTTCAAATATTCTGGTTTTCTTTTCAAAATATTTCCTAAAATGTTATTCAATCCCTTATACTTATAAAAATATCATTTTAGTGTTTCTAAGTTTATATATATATTGAATTATTTTTACACTTTAATAAATCATAACTATATTGATTTATATACATATTATTGAATACTCTTATTAAATCTTTCAAAATTATTTTATAAAGTTTTATTAAGTTATATTTTGATTAAAATATGTAAAACTATATTTAAATGATTTTACAAAGTACCAAATTATTTTACAAAGCAATGGATTTTCAAAATAATATTTTAAAGTCTTTCTCAAATTTGTAAAGAGTATGTCAACATACTCAATAGACATATGTCGATATATTGGCCGTAAAATTCAAAATTCAAATTTGAATGGAAGCGTCTTTTCATCATATCTCTTTGCGAATCGACATGACCGTTGTTTCCCTATATATACCAGACTTCCAAATGAATTTGTAACATCTACTTTCTTATTCTTCTCTCCTCTTTTCACTCTCTTGATTTCTAAATCAATTTTTACCCAAATTCTGCCGAAATTCAACCAAAATCAAATTCAATCATTACTAGTTTAATCCCCTTTCATATACTCTCTGATTTCTCTCGTCTCTCTCATTCAAACCAAGATCAAAGTGCTATTCAACAGTTATAAGATCAATTGTAATCAAGATCAAAGATCTGAGACTGTAAACTTTATCAAATCATACTCTATACTTTGTAGTGTGGTTGGTATGCCTGAAATCTAAGTAGGTGTGATTATAGCTTGTAAAATCAATTGGGTGTGCTTGGTAGCCCGTAAATCTAGGGGGTGTGTTTGTAGCGCAGAAATCAAGTGACTCTACCTAGAGGTCGGGATTCTAAAGGGTGTGTCTTGTAGCCTTGAAATCGAAATGGTATTTGCATTTACTAGCTGAAAAGAAATCCGTACAAAGAATTGTGCGAGACCTGATGTAGGGTAACTCCGAACTAGTATAAAATCCTGATGTGTTCTTTCCTTTTTACTTTTAATGCATTTACTTTTATCTGTACTTGAATTCTGTGATTGTTAATTACACCATTTTAATTAAAATCTTAATGAATTTGAAAAATATTTATATAATCATTTAAACACTATCACCCCTCCTCTACTGTTAATTTAGCCTTAAGATTCCTATTCCGTTGAATTATAGTGTAAAATCAGAAAATTATGTAAATTAATAGATTTCGTTGGTTACTTTCCCCTTATATCATATTCATGTTATCTCATACCATAGTTTGTTTGCTTAACGTTTAACCCACATCTAAGTTTAATAGTTTTTCGATTAACATTGATTAATCATTGATTATTCCTTAATTACATACATAATTATTTTCGACTCTAAAATTTCAAACGTCAATAACTTCTTCGTTTGAACTCTGATCATAAAAGTTTATACATAGAAATTCATAAAAAAATCGCCACAAATCCAATGGTGCAAGTTTTGCAACCAAATTATTACTTTTGCAAAAATTCATTTTTCAGCATTATTACTTATTTATTAATTCCTTTTCAATTAATTAGCTTTAAAATCATGGGGTGCTACAACAAGTGTTGTGTTGATGACCCCCGAGGAGCGTTCAATTTATTATGCCTTGAAACATGATTTTCCCCTAACAAACAATGAGGCGGAATACGAAGCTTTGATCTTTGATTGCAAGACTTAAAAAAGTGTGAAAGAGTTGGAAGTCAAAAAAATTACACATCTTTTGCGACTCCCAATTGGTGGTGTGCCAGGTGAGAAAAGAGTTTCAGGCAAAGGGGAAAGGCTAGCTCCGTATCTAAATAGAGCCCATGAGTTGCTTAATGATATCGAGTACAACACAATAATGCATATTCCTAAAAAGGAGAATGCGAAGGTTGATTCGTTGGATAAGATAGCTAGCTCGGGAGAAGCGCAACTTATGGGCCTGGTCCCGATGGAAGTATTATCACCTCCGAGCATAACCAGATGGATGTAGGTTAGACCTTTGTGGCTGAACATGAGAAGGAGTCATGGATGACTCCAATCAAGAATTATTTACAAAGACGAATCATTCCTGACAAGAAGAACGAGCGACGGCAGCTCCTTCGCAAAGCATCAAGATTCATCATGCAAGAAGGAGTGCTATATAGGAAATGATTCTTAGTCCCATTGCTTCAATGTGTTGCCAATGATGAAGCCAAGCGGGGGCAGACTTAGTGAAAAAGATTCTTTGCTACAGATACTTCTGGTCGACCATCAACTGAGATGCAGCTAATTATACCAAAAGTTGCGATAGATGCTAGAGGATCACAAAAATTCCTAGAGCCTCGCCGGTAGAGTTTACAAAGATGGTCAGTCCCGAGCCGTTTGTAGTTTGGGGAATCGATATCATTGGTGTGCTACCAATGTCCAAGCGTGGTGCAAAGTACGCTATCGTTGCTGTCGACTTTTTTTATGAAGTTGGCTAAAGTAGAGCTGCTAGCCATGATCACTACTAAGAAGGTGATTAAATTCTTTGTCAGAAACATCATTTATTACTTTGGGGTCCCAAAAACTATCATCTACGATGACTATACCTAGTTCGAATGTTCCAAGTTCAATGACTTCTACCACATGCATCACATTGAGAAGAGATTTCCAACGGTTGCACACCCATAAGCAAATGGACAGGTAGAAGTCATGAACAAAATAATTAAATCCATTCTCAACAAGCGATCGAAGAAGGCCAAGGGCAAGTGGATCGATGAGCTACCATTGGCACTTTGGGCTTATAGGATGACCCATAAGTCCACCATCGATCATTCTCTGTTTTCATTACCCTACAGATCGGAGGCTATGATTCCAATTGAACTCAAATTACCTTCTTATCGAGAAATTCATTGCAACTCTCAAACGAACGAGGAACTCCTACTGGAGTCTCTCGGCATGGTCGATGAGAAGCATGATGAAGCTAACTTAAGAGCAACCGCATATTGTAAAATGAGTCGCCCTATATTTCAACACCAAGGTCAGGAGCTGGACCTTTGAAATTGACGATCTCGTTCTCAAACGAATCTTCCCAAGCCCCATGAATGTGGGCCAAAACTGGGAAGGTCAGTATGTAGTCAAACACAAGCTTGGAGATGGAACATTCAAGCTGGCAACCATAGATAAGATCTCACTCCCATGGGCATGGAACGAGGAACACTTATGATGCTATTGTTTGCTCAAAAGTTGGACAAACACCTCTAAATTTTATTTTTTAGTTAAGTCTCATTTGATTTGATTGATTTGGGGTTTTTAAATGTTCCAACACGTAATGGAATGAATTTCAGCAAGTGCAGAGACATTTCAAAAGTTCAAAGTTCGGAAAGTAGATAAGGAAAGTAAATAACACAGAGTTTTATAGTGGTTCAATCCGAATGTGCCTACATCCACTTTCCATCTTATTATTCTCTCTTTGATTTGATTACAAGTACAAGATTATCTAAAAAGAGTAAAAACTATAAGTAGCCGAAATGATGGATTTTCAGCAGAGTTTTCTCTCTTTTTTCTCCAAAAATCTGTCCCCATTGTTGTTGAAAAGCTCCGATATTTATAGAGTGGAGTTGTGAAGGTGGAGGAGAAGTTATAGCTTCCTGAGTTTGGTTCGGCATTTAGGTTAGGAAGTTTTCCTGGTTAGATGGTCCATTTATGCTTTGGTTCGATGATCCTGCCTCGGAGTACTTTACTTGCCGGTCCAAACATTTGATTCGGCATGTTTGTCATACCAGACCAAATGTTTGGTCCAACAATTGATGTGTTGTGCCAGACCAAATACTTGGTCCGGCATATCAGAGAATGTCGGACCAAATGTTTGGTCCGACATCTCTAAGGATACTGGACCAGATACTTGGTCCGGTATACCATAGGATGCCGGACCAAATATCAGGTCTGGCATGCCGGTCCATATGTTTGGTTCGGCATTTTTGCAAATGCCGAACCAAGCATCTGGTGTGGTAACTCTATTTCCTATACCCCTACTTTGCTTAGCCTCCTTCTTCCTTCGCTTGCCAGAAAACCGAGCCAACACTTTCCCCCCAAAGTATGTTGTGTAACTGCACAACATGCTTTGTTTTTTGTTCGGCGTTGAGATTCCACCACCGAATGAGACTAGTGATCGTTCGTCTTCCCCTCCTTTTTCTTTAAATATGCCTTCTTCCCTTCACTCTTTTACTTTCACTTTCTCTTAACAAAATTTCTTCAACTCTACTAGGTCGACTGCAACCGATTTAAGCTCATTTTCTTCTTGTTCGAATTCGGCTTTTCTCGTGCCAGCGTAGCTTGAGGTAAGTCTGTTTTAATTCGATTACCTTCTATTAGAGCTCTAGGGTTTTTATGTGTAGGAGAGTTATAGAGCAGGGATGGGTGACTTCGATCTTGAATTGGTGAGGAGGTACTTCGTTTGAACGAGCGCGCGAATGATTATAGCATTTTGATGGTCGTGAGGAATGGAAGATTGAGAGATGTTATTTGGTTGATAGAACGTGAGAGGTTGTGACCGATTTCATGCAGGGCCATTTGCCCACCAGGTGTTCGATAGATTGTTTGACCGGCTAATGGTTATTACTTGGGTGTTGAAAGCATAGGTTAGTTATATCAGTCTCATTTACAATTCGAACCCATATTGTGTATTGTCTGGGTATAATGTTAAAACTGAGAATAGGTAAGGCCGTAGGGGGTGTGCCTTGGGTCGGCAGTTGAGGATTTTGGTTTGGTTAGTAGTTGAGGATTTTGGTTCGGCATTCGTCATTGGATAATACCGAACCAGATTTGCCAAGCGCATTGTTTTTGAGTTTGCCGAGCTAAAGGCAAGTCTTCCCACAAGATGGTTAGGCTAGGGGTATGGATTCAATTGGGCTAGACGATAGGAGATTTCCATGCATGTTTTAACTTTTTTTTATGATTTGGACCTTCGCTTGACTTTCATTTTCTTGCATAGAAAATATGTCTTCTAGACGTGAGCTTCGTTCCAAGTTTGCTGCTCTACAGCCTGTCGGGGCTGGTCCTTCTTCTTCTGATGCTCCAGCCAATCCTCCCAAGCAACCCAGTTCTGCATACTTTTGTGGAAGGCTATGCTCCTAATCAAATGTTGGTTAGGCCTTCAGAGTGTTATCTTAGCGTGTTGACGATAGAGATGTTGAACTCTATAGCTACTACACTTGGGATAGATCGTCGGGACATGATATTACCTAGTCCAGATGATAAAGCACGTTTTGCCCCATGCGGTTATATGGCATATAGCAAGTATCATTGTATGTGCGGCGCGATTCCTTCGCTTACCAACTGGATTGCTAGCTTCATGATCTATGTGAAGGTCAATCCCATGCAACTTCAGCCGAATTCTTATGCTATCCTGACATGTTTATACATGATATTCATGAAGCAGTATCGGAGACCCACCACCCATAGAGAGATCAGATATCCATATAATGTGAGGAGTAATCGGAAGGGGAGTCCTTTTATCAGTTTAGAGTCCGCCCAAAAATTCAAACCCGTCCTGGATCTATATTCTAAGTTTAGTATGTTCAAAAGGGAATATTTCTTTATACGCGACGATATCGTGGCCCAACGTGCTTTTACTTCTGGCTGTAAGTTATCATATTATCTTTTCTAAGCTTTCTGTCGACTTGGCTTCTTATTTCTCCATAATTTCAGGTTGTGTGAACACGGGGCAAGATGACGGCTTGAATAAGATGGCCAAGGAAATATTGGCTATCCCAGAGGCTGAGCGGGAAGCGTCATTCCTACTCCATGATGCAGCCCTCCGAGTCTACAACTTGATCCGCCCTAGACAGTCCGTGTACAATATTAGGCCAAGTTCGGCTGAGAGAGCAGTGGGAGCCAGAGCAGATGGGGGTGACGGAGAAAAAGGAAGGGCCCAGATGAAAAGGGTGGTGTGGTTGAAGCCCCGAAGAAACTGAGACATAAGAAGAGCGTAGTTCGTCCTCCCCGCTCGAGGAAATCTCTGTGTATTCGAGATGCTCCTTCCCCTGGCGACGAGGGAGGTTCTCATTTGGGAGGAGAAAGTGAAGAGGAGGAAGGATCGGAGAGCAACCCTGAAGCAATGGAAGGGGATGTTCATGCATTTCCAGACGTGGATATTATAAGCAGTGAGGGATTGGGTGTGGTTCCTTTAAAGAATGCCGAGGCTATGCGAGAGTAGCCTGAACAGTTGGAACAATCCGAGCCAATCCTAGGGCCGACTCCTGTTGCTGATTTTTCCCAGGAAAATGTGGCTCCGGGTGATTTTAGCGGAATACCGCCTCTTCCAGTACAAGGTGGAGTAGGAATCAACGAGGAATTCGGGCTTTCCCCAGGTATTTTTGATTATTGTATGGATTTTGTGATACTTCTTGAGAAATTTTTATTTTTTGACGGGTCCCAGCGTCCACCTGTTCCTCAATCCAATGAAGTCTAGTCGCCGTGTGTTCTCCTTCCTTCGAGTTGAATCCCGTCCCAGTGTATTCCCTTCTTGAGTGAGACCCTGCCCCGGTCATAGGATCTAGTTTATCCTAAGGGTTTGTAGTAGCTTGTACTGTCTTGAGTGTTTTCATTTTTATGCTCTCTCCACTTCTTGGTTCTAATGTTATTACTTGTATTCCAGGGAAAGAGGAATCCAAGGAGGAATGAAGTGTCCAAGCGGCTTGAGCAGTTCAAAGGGATGAAAATGGCTTCCGTTTCTTCCAAGACGACTTTTCAGGAGGAAAAAACTGTGCAAGAGAATATTAGGGAGACCCCGTCAGGCCCGGATAATGGAGAGAGCCGTGAGTCATCCTAGAAACATGCGAGGTCCACAGATAAGGAAGCCACCTACCCTAGTTCCCAAACTTCCTCCCGCCATCGCCGTCAGTATCCGATGGGTTCTGAAGTGCACGAAGTGCCTGATGAGTTGGGAGAAGGCAATGTTGATCTTTATTTCTCGGATTATCAGCAACTGCTGCGGAATCTCTTTGAGAGTCATCCTGATATAAATCCCGATTATGCGGGTCGTCGTGTGGCAGATCCTAACATCGAGTTCCTTTTACCTTGAAATCCCTTTGTCCGGATCCTAGATGAGGTGAAGACACTTGATTTTGCTAACTTGACAACGAGGATGGTCTAGATTACAGATGAGACCAGAAACATTGTTGATTATCAATCCCGTTTCGCAAAAGCTAGTGAAGAAGTTGGGAGCGCCAACGTGTAGTTGCGTCTAGAAATGGAGGATCTTCGCAAGGCACTCAGGGAGAAAGAGGCTAGGTTAGAGGAAGTCGAAGCATCCCGCGCCTCCGAGATAACGAAGGCCAAGGAAAAGGCAAGGAAAGAGGCTGCCGACCTTTACAAGACACATATTGACATGGAAATCGGTTCAGTGGATAAGGCTCGGTAGAAGGATCTGGAGCGAATCCGCTCCCTTAAGGACAAAGTGAAGAAATCGGAAGAGGCCTTAGCTAAGCTGAAGGAGTCTCGGGGCAATTGGAAATAGGAGAAGGACTCATATCAGGCTGAGATCGATAGGTTGAAAGTGGAGCGTGCTTAGTTGAAAAGGGATAAGGAGCGGTACATGAATAAGGTGGTGGCCCTCTAGACCAAAGTCGATAAATCTAGCGATTTTTGTAACACAGTCAACCATATGATGAAGGATACTTATTATATGTTCTGGAAACAAAGGAACTTTCAGTGGATGGACGACTACCCTCGGGTGATTGCAGGAATCCATACTCGGCTCGTCAAGAAGACCAAGGCCATAGTCGCGCAGGAGGAAGGGGCTGTGTACGATGTTGGGATGGTGAGCAGCCAGTTCACAACGGAGGAAACCAAAGCCATTGCAAAGGGGTATGAGCTATTGGCGGAGGATGAAGACGATGAGGATGGCTCAGATCTTGATGGACTTGGTGATCCGCGCCACACCACCGCATGTATCATGTCTTTTTTGTTTCATTTCCGCTGTTACCTATTCCAGATTGCAAAATTTATGATCTTGCATGCTTGCATTGTGCAGAGATGTCTTCGGGGCAAGCTAGGCCTTCGCAAAGGGAAAATGAGCCTTCGAAAGATATAGTTGGAGGGAGCGGGATGGGCGGCAAAGATGTTCCCCCGTCTTGAAGAGATTTCCATTTTGTTTTCTGTATGTGGTTGAGAAGGATGTATGGTTATTTAGTAGTTGTATATGTGGACAAAAAGTTGTGTATGTAAAGATTTCTAATGTGTAATGTTTAATTTATGTCTTTCGTTTACTTATCTAGAATGACTTTTGTGATGTACGATTTTTATAGCCTGTTTGTGAACTGTTTACGACTTGGTTAATCGTGATTGTGTTCAAAAAAGAAACGCTGAAAACCATAACCGTGTTGTTATTCAAGGTCAATCGCTTACAATAACTACTCAGGTTGGTACCCGTGTTATGAGCATTATTCGATTTATCGCTACCGGCGTGTGTAATGCTGATCGTCAAGTGTGAACTACCCCTGGCTGCAGTCATGCCTTAATCGTGGGGCTTATAATCGGTTCGCAGTTGCCGGCAAGCCGAACGCTAATGATGAACTGCCTAGGCTATAAATTCTGCCTAATTTGTGGCTAGCCGGTTCATCATTGCGGGCATGGGGGTGCCGATCGTCAGTGGTGAATTGCCAAGGCTTGTTTCGTGCCCTTTATCGTGGCTATCTTACTTCCACTGCTGCCGGTGAGTGTCTGCGATTGCTCGCAGTAGGAATAGTCAATAGATAAAATAATTAAACGAAAGAACATTTAAATAACATAAGTAATGTAAAACACAAGATTTTTATAATGGTTCGGCCGAAGTATGCCTACATCCACTGTCTTTCTTTTTTTTGCCTTAGTACATGTTTCTTTACAACTCAAGAGATGTAGCGGAGAAGGTGTTGGAGATTCCATGCTTTCCCAAACACCTCTCCATCTACCATTGACAAGATGTTAGCTCCATTGTGAAGATCCTTATAAATAACAAACGGTCCTTCCCAAATTAGATCTAGTGCACCGAGTCATGGAAAGACTCGTTTGAGTACCAAGTCTCCTTCCTGCAGTATTCGAGGGTTCAACTTAGAGTTGTACTGCCTTGCCACTTTCTGCCTATGGGTGGCGGCTTTGAGGGCGGCATCGTTTCTTTTTTCTCGATCAGGTCAAGTGACATGTTCAAGAGCTCCTTGTTTTCTTCCGGATTGTAATGTATCCTACGGTGCGATGGGACGACTATTTCGACGAGGAGCATGGCCTCGGTTCCGTATGCCAATGCGAATGGCGTGTGCCCTGTCGCGGCCTTATAAGAAGTTCGGTAGGCCCATAAGGCAGTATGTAGTTCATTGATCCATGCCCCCTTGGACTTTTCTATCTTCTTCTTGCTTAGTGTCTTCAACACCTTGTTCACTGCTTCGACTTGTCCATTTGCCTAGGGATATGCTACAGCCAAAAAGCTTCGGGCAATCCCATGTTCATGGCACCAATTGGAGAATTCTTCACTGTCAAATTGAAGTCCATTATCCGATATGATTTTCTGCGGCACCCCATACCTACATAGGATGTTACGTATTAGGAAGTTTATCAGTTTGGTAGATGAAATTTTCTTTAAGAGCTCTGCTTCCACCCATTTGGTGAAATAATCCACTGCCACTATAGCATATTTTGCTTCTCCTCGACCCATGGGGAGTTCCCCGATCAGATCAATTCCCCAAACGGCAAAGGGCCAGGGGTTGACCATTTGGATTAAACCGGAAGGTGGAAATCTCGGGATTTTGGCAAATCTTTGGCATTTATCACATTTCCTAGCAAACTCGGCCGCGTCCTTGTTCAGTGTGGGCCAAAAGTATCCATAACGCAGGATCTTTCTGGCTAGAGTTTGCCCTCTGGTGTGGTAGCGGCAACTTCCTTGATGTATGTTGTTAAGGATATCTTTTGCTTCGTTCCCGGTGACACACCTTAGTAGCGGATTGGAAAAGCCACGATGGTACAACATGTCGTTCTGGATGGTGTAGTGGGATGCCCTCCTCAAGATTCCCCTAACTTCGTTTCGATCTGCTAGTAAGGTTCCTTCTTGTAAGTACCTGATGATAGGGGTCATCCATGTCTCTTCCTTGTCTATGATTGCTGTGATTTGCAAACACTCGAAATTCGGTGCGGATTGTCTCATGACGGGGGTTGCCCCCGGCATTGGTTCGGTTCTTATGCTAGCCCCTTTGGCGAGGGCATCCGCCTCTTGATTTTCTCCTCGCGGGATGTGTTTTATTACATAGTAGTCCAGCTCATCAAGGAGGGTTTTCCCTTTTTGAGGTAGGATGCAAGCTTTTGTCCGCGAGTTTGGAATTTTCCAAGGATCTAATTAACAATTAGTTGTGAATCGTTGTGCACACATATTGATTTAACTCGTATTTCTTTAATGATTTCTAAGCCAGCTATTATTGCCTCGTATTCAGCTTTGGTATTGGTTGCAGCGAACTCTAGTCTCAGTGCATAGCTTAATTTCCTTCCCCGACATGTGACTATTATGACACCTGCCCCCGAGCCGAGCTCATTCGATGCTCCATCAGCTAACATATTCAATTTGACAGCTTCCTCAACCCTTGCCACAGCCTCCTCGTCTCGCATTGTAAACTTAGCTATGAAATCAGGCTTATCCCTTAATTTCGGTGCGCGGGTGGTAGGTAATGTCGTACTGGCTCAACTCAATGCACCATTTTAACAGTCGCCCTGACGTGTTCGGTTTATGTAGGACTTGCCTCAAAGGTTGATCCGTTAGAACTTTAATGGAGTGCGATTAAAAGTAGTGTCGTAATTTCCTGGATGCTATCAGCAAACAGTAAGCCAATTTTTCAACCTTTGGGTATCTAGCTTCTGCCCCCGTGAATCTCTTGCTAATGAAGTATACCCGTCTTTGGATACGATCATCTTCTCACACAAATGCGACACTTAGTGCGTGGGAGGATACAACTAGGTATAGGTAGAGGCTTTCTCCATTTAGCGGAGTGGAGAGTACTGGAGGCTTCTGTAGGTGTTCTAGCAGACTCCGAAAGGCTGAGTAGCATTCATCGATCCATTCAAATTTTCCTTTGTCCTTTTTGAGGGCTTCGAAGAATGGGACGCACTTGTCTGTGGCCTTGGATATAAACCTACTCAGAGTAGCTACCATCCCGTTTAGGCTCTGCATTTCCCTCCGCGTGGCTGGGATTTTGACGTTTTTCAAAGCTTGTACCATTTCAAGATTCGCCTCTATTCCTCTAGCGTGCATAATGAAACCTAAGAATTTACCCGAAAACACCCCAAAAGAGCATTTCAGAGGATTCAACTTCATTTGGTATTTGCGTAATATTTGGAACATCTCATCTAGGTGGCTCAAATGATCCTTTGCTCATCTTGATTTGACAAGCATGTCGTTGACATAAACTTCCATGGAGCGACCAATTTGCTGCTCAAACATCTTATTAACTAGATCTTGATAGGTAGCACCGGCGTTCTTAAGCCCGAGAGGGCATGACCTTGTAGCAATATAGGCCTAGATCCATAATGAAGCTAGTATGTTCTTGATCCGACACATGCATGGGGATCTGGTTGTGTCCTGAATATGCGTCCATGAATGAAAATAACACATGTCCTACGGTTCCTACGGTTCCGTCTACTAGTCGGTCGATTCGGGGCAAAGGAAAATAGTCTTTGGGGGCAAGCATCATTGACGTCGGAGAAGTCAATGTAGGTCCGCCATTTCCCATTAGGATTTTTCACTAAAACCGGGTTGGAGATCCATTTTGGGTAAATGGCTTCATGGATAAAACAGTTGGCGAGCAGGTTCTTCACCTCTTTGTTAAAAGCAGTCGATCGTTCTATCCCTATGCCTCTTTTCTTTTGTTTGATCGGGATCTTAGCTGGGTCAATATTGAGGGAATGACAAGCTGCTTCTGGGGATATTCCCACCATGTCTTTGTGGGTCCATGCAAATACATACAAGTTCTTGCGTAGAAATCCTATTAGCTGGATTTTTAGGTTCTGGTTCAACTGAGAACCTATATTTAAAAGCCTTGTTTTGTCGTGTTCGTCTACCATCACATGTTCCATAACCTCCACGGGCTCGGCGTTGACCTCCTCCTCTCTATCTCTGGGGTCCAACTTATTATAAGGGTCACTAGTATATTTGAGAGGACGAGCCTTCTTTGATTGCTATGCTTCTGCAGTTTTGGCGCAGAGGGCGACCCCTACGCTCTTTCCTTTTTCCTTCTTTTTGTTTTGGCGGAGTTCTGTCACGTAGCAATCGCGAGCTGCATCTTGGTCGCATTCTACCTCTCCTATTCCGTTATCAGTTGGGAATTTCATATTAAGGCACCATGGAGTCAAGATTATCTAGAAATCTGACAATGCAGGCATCCTTAAAAATGCGTTATAGGCAGAGTGTCCATCTACCAACACGAATGTTTGCTTTCGGATTATGGATCGGGGGTGACTTCCTAGCTCAACAAACAAGTCTAACTATCCAAGTGGCATCGTGGCCTCCCCTGTGAACCCGTGTAAGGGCTTATTGCATGAGGATACATCTTTCATTGATAACTTCATTTTGTTGAAGGCATATTTGAACAAAATATTCATTGATCTTCCTTTATCAATTAAGATGTGGAACACCTCTACCGGGCCGATCCAGGCGGAGACAACCATGGGATCGGTATGCGGATACTGCTTTCCAACCAAATCTTCATCGTTGAAGGTTATGTTGGCTCTTTCTCTCTGTTTTGCGATGCATCCTTCAGTAACAAAATTAACATATCCTTCCTTATCTTTCAAAGACTTTTCATCCTCTTCATCTCGGCGCAACTTCCATCCTCCGCATGCGAGCTTCCAGATATGGTATGGACAACTATCTTCTCCTGGTTGGAGTGGCTTGTTCCTACTCCTTTGTTGTTTCCTTGTGGGTGCGGCCTAGGTCCCTCGTGGACTAGAGCGGGAGAGTTGTGTCTTTGCTACACATATCATTCCAGTTTCTTTTTTGGATGTACTCCTCAATGAGATCCCGCAAATGCTGACATTCGTCGGTGTTATGCCCGTGAGACTTGTGGAAGCGACAATATTTTCTTGTTCTAATTGCGGCTTCTGACTCTTTTTTATATGGAGGGCATTTGTATTTTAATTCGTGTTAAGTAGCCAGGCAAATGTCCTCTACGGTGTCATTCAAAGGAGTGTATGAACCGAATCTCGGTCCAGGTCTGTATCGTCGCTTATTGCCCTTTTCATCTCCCGAGTTGCCTTGATGGTTACTCTTTCCTTCGTTGTTTGGCTTACTCCCCTCTCCTCGGGGTGGGACACTCATGTTTCCTTGGACACGAGAACCCCCTGTTGGTTGCTCGCTATGTCGGTGAGCCACCGCGTCTTCCAATCTAATGTATTTTCTAGCTTCATGAAAGAATTCTTGAAGAGTTAAAGGCTTTTCCTTTGTCAACCTTCTTGCAAGCTTTGAATCAGGGTGGACGCCTCCGCATAGTCCCATCAGTTTAAGCCTTTCATCCGTGTTTTTTACTGCTGCTGCGGCAGCATTGAAACGGGTGAGATATTGCTGTAGCGGTTCTCCAGCTTTCTATTTTATGTCTGACAAGGAATAAGCATCTCTGGCTGTTCCATATGGATTACGAATTGACTTATGAATTTTCCTTCAACATTTCTCAAGAGCTAATGGAGCCATGAAGCAGGCAACAAAACCATGTGGTTGCTAAGTCTGACAGGAACAGTGGAAAACATTTACACAGCACACCCTCTGTTGCTATATTCATGAGCATGTGCTGGGTGTAGCACTGCAAGTGGATGATTGGGTCGGATGTGCCTTTGTAGGGATCCTTGGTGGGCATCTTCCATTCTCGAGGAGTGGCTATCGCTTCTATACCCCTAGTGAAGGGGCTGGACACCCTTGCCCCTATTCCTTTTTGGGGTTATTCGCGTCTGAGATATTCCTTGAAGAGGTGTGTCATCCTCTCCTTGGATTTTGGGGTAGCCCTAGGAGAAGTGGGGGCTTCCCTTTGATGGCGTTTGGAACCTTGGTTGTGGCTGGATTGGCGATGTTTGGCTCGAAGCATGATAGGGTCGGCCACAGTCGGTCCTTACCTTGTGCCCCCTTGATGGACCTAGCTCTTGATGCTCTTTCAGGACCGGCTTCAGGCTGAGTCCTGGCTCTTCTTCAAGTTCTTGTATCTTATTGATTGAGTTCTTCATTTGCAGGGGATTTGTTCCGTCTACGCGACTCTCCAGATTGAGACTCACCTCGAGATTCTATGTTGTGAGTGGATTCCTCCGTGCCTCTCAAGCGTGTCATGAGTTGGTCCACTAAAGCTTTTTACTGGGCGGCGAAGCGGTCGGTCATTTCATTCACAACCCTATCTAAATCTTCTCGGGTGACAACTGAGTCTGGAGGTTAAGAATTGGTATCCGGGTTTTCTTGATCTTCTTGGATGGGGCTGAGTGTATTAGCAATGGCCGCGCTTTTACCCTTATCGGTGTTGCGCCTAGAGGGAGCCATGTTCTAATGTTGAGTTAAGGTTTGGAAGGATGGTGGACAGAAAAGTTCGGTTCTCCTTCTTAGTGAAAGCACCAAAAATGTTTGCTCAAAAGTTGGACAAACACCTCTAAATTTGATTTTTTTAGTTAAGTCTCGTTTGATTTGATTGATTTGGGGTTTTTAAATATTCCAACACATAATGGAATGAATTTCAGCAAGTGCAGAGACAGTTCACAAGTTCAAAGTTCGGAAAGAAGATAAGGAAAGTAAATAACACAGAGTTTTATAGTGGTTCAGCCCGAATGTGCCTACATCCACTTTCCATCTTATTACTCTCTCTTTGTTTGATTACAAGTACAAGATTATTCGAAAAGAGTAAAAAATTTAAGTAGTCGAAGTGACGGATTTTCAATAGAGTTTTCTCTCTTTTTTCTCCAAAAATCTATCCCCATTGTTGTTGAGAAGCTCCGGTAATTATAGAGTGGAGTTGTGAAGTGTGAAGGAGAAGTTATAGCTTCCTGAGTTTGGTTTGGCATTTGAGTCAGGGACAGTTGGATCGGCATTTAGGTTTGGAAGTTTGCCTGGTTTGGTGGTCCTTTTTTGCTTTGGTTCGGTGATCTTGCCTCGGAGTACCTTACTAGCCGGTCCAAACATTTGATTCGGCATGTTTGTCATACCGGACCAAATTGTTGGTCCAACAATTGATGTGTTGTGCCGGACCAAATACTTGGTCCGGCATATCAGAGAATGCCGGACCAAATGTTTGGTCCGGCATCTCTAAGGATAGCGGACCAGATACTTGGTCCGGTATACCATAGGATGCCGGACCAAATATCTGGTCTGGCATGCCGGTCCATATGTTTGGTTCGGCATTTTTTGCAAATGCCGAACCAAGCATCTGGTCCAGTAATTCTGTTTCCTATACCCCTGCTTGCCTTTGCCTCCTTCTTCCTTCGCTTGCCAGAAAACCGAGCCAACAGCTATTTCACTTGAGATTTGACTTTGTAAATATTTAGTCAAACATGATGTAACAAGACAGAATCTATCATTTCCTACGAATATAAAATGAAATGACTTCTTGAATATATGAATTTGTCTTCGCCTAACCACAAACTACGAATCATGTTGAACATGAATGGATCTGCATAAGTATAATGCAAGCATGTAGGTACCCAGAGATAGGAGCCAGCCGAACTTCTATGTTCCATTATCGGAACCTTGAAGTAAAATCATCCTTGACGTTCGAAGATAGATGCCTATTAACTCCATCAACTTTGATTTAGGGGGCAGGTGTATGAACATTCAAGGGAAGAACAAGACAGTTTGCTCTAAAAGCTCATGCCAGAGTCTGGCAAAGCCCTAAAACCTTGACCGGAGGATGGCATGATGAATGGCCAGTGCCCGGAATCAGGTGATGCTAAAGGTCATCGCCCAGAGTTAGGCGAGATCTCATTCGAACCCCAATCAATACCTAGAGTTAGGCACAGTTGAAGACCGAATCCTTAAGAGGGATGACTAAACCACCAACCTGCGTGGTCAACTCTAATCGATGATCAGAGCCTGGCATGGTTGGGTGTGAATATCCTAAAGATGGATATCTAAACTGCCATTTCGGCAACCAACTCTGATCGATTCCTAGAGTTAGGCACGATCGAGGAAAACACTATAGAGAAGAATGCTTTAGACCACTGTTTTAGAGGATCAAAATTCGATCGGACCTAGAATCGGACACGGTCGAAGAAAAATACCAAGAGATGGGCACTTGAGTTGTTAAGCTCCTGATGACCTATTTAACGTAATGCAAATCACTATTGCAATTTAAATAGTTATAGAAGTTAAATGGGACATGCTAATGGTTTGGTTAGGTGACATAGAGGAATGGTTCGTGCGTTTATAAACAAGAATACTAAGAGCATTTCTCATAACTCGAACAAGTCAACACAGAGCCTGAAAGGAAAACCAAGTTTTTATTCACAAAGCATCAAAAACAAAAGCGGGGGTTGAACCGGCACAAAACCAATTTGTGCAAAAGAAAATCGTAATGCTATACAATAAAGCAAGTGAACAATAACTTTTGGTGCTTATGTCTTTTTTTCCTTTTCTCTTCATCGGAGGAGTGTGCACTAGGCTCCTCTGGTTTCTTCCTACTCCTACCTCTGCTTTCTCGGCCCTTTGATGGGGTACTTTATGAAGATCCGACGAGTGCACTTTGAGTGCTTCCGGGCATGGGAAGAGTGACCAGAGAAAAAAAGACCTAGTTAAGAAAAGCTATGGATAGAGGAGGAGGAATGAATTCAACTGGCTTTTTCTTAATCTCCTTGGCCAATAAAACTTGAATTTGGAGCAACTCCTACACGTTGGACCCTAAATAAGGCTCAAAAGACCTAGTAATGAGAACGTCCTCCTTAGTCTGAGTTCCTTGGAGATCACCAGTCATCTCCTTTTCCAGGGCATGAATCATTTGCGCACCACGTTCAGGGGCCATGCTAGTTGGAATATTCGAAGTAGTCTGAGAGTCAGACACAACCACTGACTCAATCATTGATGCTTGCTGTCCTAGCTAGGTACCTTCCTCAGGGAGGGTAACGGTGGCAAGCTGACCTAAAATTTGAGAAACATAAAAGAAGAGATTAGCTGCATCAACCGGTGTCATGTGAAACTTCTCAAATGTGGGTGAGGTCAGTGAGATACCACCACCAAACTTAGATTTAGTGTGAGCTGGATTGCCATCAGAATTCTCTTCCAAGGTAGGGGTCGTTTTCTTTTGCAGATGAGGTTTATCCAAATTGCAATGGGGATCCTATGGAGAGGCAGTTGGAAGCCCGAAGGTAAGACTTATGGTAGAATTTTAAGGAGTAGACCCAAAGCCTTCACCTTAGTCATTCTGGGTCCCGATAGCCCGCTTCGGGTGCAGAATAAGTTAACCAGTCCTGAGTGCTCCAATCTTATGTGCGCTCAAAATTTCACGCTCCAATTCTTCCACGTTTACCTTTCCTCCCTCCGCAAACTCCCACTCTTCTTCCACAATCTGCTCCCACGCCCAGGCCAGAGCTTTGGGATAATCATTATCAAGCCATTCCAGATTTCTAAACTTGATTACATTGGCATTATAATTGATGATATCGACTCAAATTTCTCCTTAATCTTCATTTTCACGGCTTTAATATGTTTCTCTTCATCTTTGGCATGAGACTCTACCTTCTCTCTCGCTTGGCAAGCATCCACCAACTCTTCACAGTATTTATGAGCTTCCATAAAAGCATCATCTTTTTCTTTCTTCTCTTTATTTAGCTGTCTCTTCATCTCATCTACTTCTTTGATTAGACGCTTATTTTCTAATGATAGAGTGTGATTCCTTTGATGAGAGTCTCAATTTGCGTCTTGTAGCTCTGTTTCTCTTGCTTGAATGACTCGATCAGATCTGTGACCTTCTTCTCCACCTATGTCAATGAATTTTTCAGCACTGCGACTTCCACATTGAGATAAGCTATAGTCTCCTTGTCTTTCTCAGCCTCAGCTTTAGTCCTGCGACCTCTACATTTTTTCTTTCAGCAAATTCGAAGACCAGCTTAGCCAGCTTTTCCATTTAAATTATCGATCATAATTGTCGTTAACGCAAGCCATGGATTGACCTTGAATGTGTTGAGGAATGTCTTTTAGGTCTATAGCAAATTTAACTCCATCAAAGCAAATTTTTGAGAATCAACACTTCTAGTCTGCTAGATGAGGGTTAGAAGCAATTTGTTTCTCCATCATGAGGATGAGTGGTTCAATGGATGTCTTATCAGCATCATGGCAAGAAGTGTCTAGGGCAGCAAGTTAGGACGACTTCTCAAAGTGTTGATAGGAAGGAGGTGGCATCATTTGCTTTGCGGAGAGGGAAGCTGAAGGAGGGATACGAGAAACATCCGTAGAAGGAATGTCATTGGGTCTAGTGGAGAACCTATCCAGACTTTTGGGTGGAGGATATCTGGATCGAGATTTGTGCCTTGAGGATGAGTCATGAGAATGATACCTCTTGTCTCAGCCCTTTCGATCTAGACTTGATCGCCTACTAGTGCCCGTTTCATGGCCAGTGTCGTGTGAGTGTGCGCGCAAGTTCCATCTCTTATGCTTACCTACCTGATCCTGAAGGTAATCGAACATAAACCTTTGCTCCATTGAATCTGCAAGTAAAACAAAGACAAGTTAATCCTGGCAAGATATGACATAACGCAAAATAACCAAGGTGTGGTGTGTGTGCACGTATGCCCTAGTGTCCCCCAAACGGACCATGAGTCTGAATTTTACCGACAGGGGTAGTCTTCCGCATGTAGGTAGTTGGAAATTCACCGTATAGACGGATAGGAGAGTCGATATCCCTAAGACTCACGTTGCCTAGATTGAAAGAATCAAACTTATTCGAAATCGGACCAAGGCCCTTGTAGACATCATCGGAAGGAAGGATAGGATTCTCCTCTATCACAGTGGCTGGTGGAGGTTGTGTCAAAGACTGCATTGGAAGGATCCTTATCTTAGGTTGTTGTTTAAAAAGGAAACCCTGGTCACCATCGCCCTGGTCATCGAAATACTCATGATCCATGCCAACAGCACCATGATCTGCTCCACTACCTTCGCCTTCCTCAGCGTGTTTGAGTACATCCTTAGTTTTAGCCATAGGAATCTGGACTGGGGGCATATTTGGATTCTCACCATCACTCTTGGACAATGAGTCATCCTCATCGATGTAACTAGTAATAGGTATATAGCTGACGCTGCAGTCCTATTTTAGTAAGTTGTAAGCCAGTAGATTTTCATCAATGAGAAGCGATCTCACCCCTTTTCTTTGGTAGGAACATGAAGGAGAGTCCTGAGGGTGTCAGCTAAAACTTGAAGGACACACTACTAGGTCTTCTCGACACTGAGTGAACAAAAAGTTAAAACTTGAGCCAGTGAAATAACAGGCATGCTCGAAAGAAAAGGAACGAGAACGAGACTTAAGTTAGGATAACCACCTCTGCCAAATTAGGGTGGGCAATGAACAAAGAAGAACTCGTCCTTGAAATAGCTTAATTTATTCCAAGTGTCCATTACTATCCTACAAACTCTAGAATGTTCCAAGTATGTGAGAGAAGGACTAAATTTTTGATGTTAGAAGCTGTAGAAGTATCAAATCTTTTCATTACTTGGGATACGGTCCAAGTGTTGGGCAAAGATGATGTATGGACTACGTAGAAAGGCAGAGCTATTAGGATGCAGTTGGGTTGGAACCAGCTGCATGAATTGTAGAACTCGACGAATGAATTGGTTGAATGGTGGGATGCACCCCGCCAAGCAAATGTATCGATACATGTTGTGTACCCTACTAGGGGATGATGGGCCTACTGGTGGTGTGTGGGAACCAACACATCCTCGAACGGGATGCTACATTTTTCATATATTCTTCTATGGGACCATTCATCAATCTTCAAAGTAGTAGAATCCAGAGGGTCATCCAATATAATCGCATCATCGAGACTATCCGGAGCAGTTTCTACTTCGGGACCTTCTACCGACTTAGGAGGAATCTCTTGGAAAGGTTGTTCGGCTTGATGACTAGTACTCTGAGATCTGGGTGATGTCAGAGTATGTCTCACAATAGTATTAGTGGTTGAGTTGGATTCATGTCGGACTTGGCGTACCTAGAGAATGAAGGACCCACAACTACTGTAGAGAGAAGCTTGGAACGTTTGGTATCCATAGCTATAAAAACTCAACATACAAATAATATCAGAAGTATTAAAAGTTATGTACCTCTGCCGAAGTGAAAGCCCAGTAATGTGTAATATGATTTACTGTGTTGCGTAGTATGTGCATTCATGAGTATGCAATGTTAGCGTCAAATATCATGCAACACTTTACTCAAAACCTAGTTTATTGTCTGAAGTGACCATCATCGCTGATCGTCCTAATGGACTTTACAACATCGACCACACATTGGTAATCCCACAACAGCATTTGGAAAATTTTACTCGAAGAAACCTAATTTCTCATTCAAGTTACTTAAAGAAATTCGAGTCGTTTAAATTTACAAGTAAAATTCAACAAATGCAGGATCGATACCAATCCTCGAGATGTGGATGTGGCTGCCCATCTTCTTTCTCCTCATCGCTATCCCAAGCATGGCCGTGATGTAAGCTACAACCAACTTCATTTTTCAATGTCGTCGCCTACCTAGAAAGATGAAACTTAAGGACGGTGAAGGATTTTGGGTGGTGGTTCGAGATCCTTCCTACTTAGATGAACAATGTGGATAGCTTAAATCTAAGGCAATGGACGACAACGACAATGGAAAAACATTGAAATTGAATGTTTTGATTTGGGGGAAGAAATTTTTTAATGGCGACTTAGACCTTGAATTCTCCAAAGAAAAACAGATAAATTATAAAGAAGAAGTGTTGGTTCGGGTTTTATAACCCATGAATCCAGAAATTAGGCTATAAAATAGCCTAAAACTAAGAAGTCTAGGATCGGTACCTATCTCTGGCCACGGATCGGTACTAAACCTAAATATATATATATATATGTGTGTGTGTGTGTGTGTGTGTATGTATATATGTATGTATATGCATGTATGTGTATATCCATGAGTGTATACAAGTTTGTGTATTTGTGCCTAAGTGAAGCACATAAAATAACTAACATATGTGAGCACAGGCATATACAACACTTGATAACTAGAATCATAAGGCAACTAGTTTAAACCTACGGTATCCGAGAAGAAAGTCTATTGAAGGCTTCTGAATTTGGAGTGACAAACTGTAGGAGCATGCTCCAGTTTTACAGTACTAGATATCGACAAGTATGAGCCGAGCAAAGAGTCGCAACGAATGGTCAAAGTTGCTACATTTCACCGAAATAGTCCCAAAGAAAGGTGAAAACCATTCAAAGTGTAAATCAAAAACGGATACAATAATTCTAACGCGTCTCGATTCAAAGCATATTATGTTGGAAACAAGATGTACATTGAGGGGCAAGTGTTATCCAGCCTTTTGACCAGGCCGTATTTGGATGAATTAGACTAGTCGCACTTGGAAGTTATCGAGGCAGAGAACCCAGAGTGATAACTAATGAAACCAGATGCCAAGTATAACTAGGATCACAAAACCCAAAATAATAGCAACCAGCTTCCAAGTGAAGGCCAATGGCAAGTGCATCGACGAGCCAAAGTCCAAGAGCCATAAATAGGAGAAATCAAGGATCGGTATCGATCCTTGTTCGTGAGTCGGTACCGATCCCTAGTCTTTACCAATATCATCCATTACCCTATCTATCTCCAAACCATGATGATTACCACCAATTTCAATCTTCATTTGATTGTTCGCAGTCAATTAGCATCAAAGATCTCGTGTACACGAAACAAGGAAATCCATTCCACCACTGATTCAACTAATTCAGCAATAAATAAGCTTGTAGCAAAGTAATCAAGATGGAAAATATGAATTAACAAGCAAATCGCATCCACCCAAGACCACAAGAAGATCCAAGGAGCGATCTTGTGGATCGGTACCAATACCCCAAAATTTATGACGTGGCCATGATCTCCCAGGCATCTCTCTTCCTGAATGAAGGAACATGGCTATGAACATGGTGGAGGGATTCTTGGGGACCTTTAGCTATAAATTAAGATGGAGGTGACATTTTTAGGGATCCATTTGAGTTGTTTACGAATCTCTCTATAGTTTTTGTAATCTCGAGGACCGTTATTATAACATACCCCATTTTGAGACCTGAGACTAAGTGCTATGGATGCTGCAGCAATCCATAGTATTAATTTTTGGTGACAAAATGAGATTAATTAATTGTATCTATAACATCAAGAGCACATGAATATGAAAATTTTCGAAACACATTTCATTAATAAACTTTTTCATTCATTACAAAATCCTATTACATAATCCCATCGATTTCACGTTTAGAGAAAATATAATAACTATAAATATATTCCAAGGGTGACATATGAAGATGCCCCATGATCAGAGTCTAACTGCTTTAAAGTTACAAATCCTATCATTGCATCCAATTAAAAAACCATAGACTTTAGACAACATAGTGGAAATAAACTTCTAATATTAGCTTGCCTCCTGCACGTCTCCAGAAGCTTATTCATCTAACCAGAAAACCCTATTCTCGAACTACTCAAATGAGTACCTATTAGTTTAAGGGGATGAAAAAAAACTTCAGGTTAGATAAAAAGTCTGGTGTGAATAATATTATACCATCTCGAACCAAAAATAGATATCTAGTGAGACCACGCCGCAGAATGGAATGGGTTATCCTCTCACTGGTATCTTATCAAATATGTCAATCTCGGCATAAATCATGCAACTACATCCACAATGGTTAAAATAAACATAATATGATCATATGCATGCAATATGGGTAAACTGACTTTCTTGTCGTTAAGAGTTATGCATTTCCCAAAGTTCATCCATCCCATAAAATACACTGGCTGTCTAAAATCATAGTTTTCCTAGGGTCACAATGAACCTATTAGTTTTAACAGGCCAACTAATAAGCTATCAAGCTGATTTGGGACAAACCATAATAAGATGTCCATAAATCTCCAAATATGCTTAGCAGTGTCAAAATACGGTTAGGAGTAAAACAACTTAAATAATCTTGTGACCATATAGAGCTACAAGTTCCTTTCTTTGCGTAAACATTCTTTTAGTCTCACTACTAACAAAGCCCTAAGCATTGGAATCGCGGACATTTACCAACGGGGGGCTAAAGCCTGAAGCATAGGGCTCGAACCTACACCACTCCCACCTACAATCTTATTTGGTTTTAAATCCATGAGTCATATCTTTTGATCAGTTCAAGGCATCTAACAAAATTGATCTATCCGATCTCCTGGATGCAATTTTACTCACTTGGGAGTTTAATCAGACCATAATCATTGCTAGAACAACCAAACTGGTAATTCTACTCCCAGCTCCCAAGATGCACTGTTGGGCAATGAAAAAGTGAGTATACAAATGATAAAACATGTAAATTTAACTAATCAAATAATAACAAGAACATGAAACATCATTCATCAAAATATGTTTAATCAATTGTCACATCCATCATAAAATTATATAGGTTTTAAGTAATAATTCCCTTGGAAAAATCCATATAAAATTAGGCTAAAACACTATTTCACTTCCTTGAAAACATTTAACTTTAGAAATGATAAACCACTTGAAACTATTCTTAAAAAAAGGAAAACATAGCCCATATATTTAGCTAAAAGCTTGTGCCATAGCATTATCTTCTTTACATAGGTTTTGAAATTTATTTCTGTAAAAACATGGATGTTGAACCTTTAGGAAACATGAGCTTTCGAGCCTCTAAACATTGCTTTTAAGTTTGCAAAACTTAAGGCTAATCGTGTCTTTAGAAAACATGGCTATCGAGCTTGTAAACATAGATATTATATTTGTAAGACATAGGCTATCCAGCATCTAAAACATAGCTTTCAAGTTTATAAACATAAGGCTAATGAGCCTTTAAAACATAGATTTCATGTCTGCAAAGTCTAATGCTACCGAGCCTTTAAAAATACTATCGAGTTTGTAAAATACACGGCTATCAAGTTGCTAAAATATAGTTATCGAGCAGCTACCAAGAAGCAATTGAATCACTATTTGACAAGGGGTTTTGAGCATTTAAAAATGAGGTGCCAAACCTCTAAAACATACAGGGTTATAATCCCACTATGCCTGAGGGTGTTGAGCCTATAAAACTTTATGGGCGTTGAGTTCCTAAAACACATAAGCAATTTAGAGGTGTTGAGCCTTTAAAACAGTTAGGCAAATATAAGGTATCGAATCTCCTAAAACGGAAGGTGTTGAATTCATCATCTAGCTATCATGTAGTTATCACATGCATCCGCCTTTATAGTTATTGTATATCTATGATATTAGGGGTATCGAGCTTTAGGGCCATTGAGCCAATGGCGTTTCTATAAATACTTTTAACACTAGTTTATTTCCTTTTTAAGCTAAAGCTTCTTATTGACTCTTGCCCCATGTCAAATTATTATTGGATAACAAATTACTTTTCATTTTTGTTTTCAAAAATTGCTAGTAAATTACATTCTTCCTTCTCAAATATACTTACAAACCCTTATAATTAATATATTTTACTTTTATTAATTAAACACTTTTCTAGAATAATAAATTCATATAAAATCATAACCATTAGGGAAAAATCCCCAAAAATTACCAAAAATCAGAATTCCCTTCTTCCTTCACGTACAAAATTTTTGGGACTAATACATTAATTTAGTTATTTTTAATAACTAAAAATCCAAAATAAACACCTTTTTCCCTAGGGGAAATCATAAAATATTCATACAAACTTGGAAAATTATGAAATTGAAAACCCATCTTCAAAATAATGTTTTACACAACATATTCAAATTTTAAGTCAATTAGAGATCAAAAACTAGGTCTTTACCTTTAAAACTAATTAAAACAGCTTCCATCTAATTCCATTAATCTATCATTCAATCCAATAATGATATCATCAAGCCAAGCATGACATATCATCATAAATTAATTCGGAAATCAAAGATA
The DNA here is from genome assembly GCA_030737815.1 of Allium fistulosum. Lineage (NCBI taxonomy): Eukaryota > Viridiplantae > Streptophyta > Magnoliopsida > Asparagales > Amaryllidaceae > Allium > Allium fistulosum. Next base: position 1,329,049,626 of record CM060902.1, on the reverse strand, counting down.
GATCTGAAAACAAACATAAACAAATGAGATGGATACTATTATTCACCTTAGATTGGATAGGAGAGATTAAGATTTGATGTAGATTAGTTTCCATAAGCTTTTCCCTATGAATCCCTTAGTTTTCCCCTTCTTTTCTTTTATGTAATGGCTAGCCTCCCTTTAGGTTTAGTTCGGATTTTTTTAGAAAATGAAAATGAGAATGAACGAGAGAGGAAGGGTTTAGGGAATGAAATAAGAAGTTATCCCCGTTATGCCCCTCTCATTAATTCTATTCTATGTTTAAAACATTCTTATTAATGGATTACTTAAGGCATGACCTAATTAGTTAACAAATCTCATTCTCCTTATCACCACACATTATTCTATATAATTTATCTAATTAAATTTCTTGAATAATGTTAGACAACAATTATGCATGTTACAGGATCCCCTTAAAGAATTTAATCCTCGAAATTATGATAAGGAAAACAAGTGTAACAATCATGCAAACATGTGTGATAAACACATAACAACAATACTAGCATTTCCTGCTAGCTAAAAGTCTATAAGAAATATGTTAGTGCAAATTTTCTTCTACACTAACACCCCGAGGTCCAAAGGTACATCTCCAAAAGTAGAATTGAATATTGGACCTGGTAGAGAGGCTGCCAAAACATGATGTAGTCAAGATAGGGGCACGAAGTGTTGTACCGTATAATAACAATAGTTCATGTAGAGAAAATAAAGTGCGGAAGGTAAATACACCGAGACTTTTATAGTGGTTTGGGCCGAAAGTCCCTACGTTCACTGTCCTTTCCTTCTTTAGTCACTCTTATATAGCCGAGAGGCTTATTACAGGCATTTTCGCCATTAATGAGTTTTGAATAAAACTCTAATATAGGAAAGTACTATATAATTTTATGGTAGCTCTTTATGTGTGCAAAAGCCCCCTTTTCTGTAGCAGATAGTCCTCTATTTATAGCAAGTGTATGGTCCTTCTATTGGTGCAAGGGTTTTAACTTTGATTGATGACCTGGCTTGGTATAGGTGGCTCTGATCCATGCACTTATCATTATCTGGTTGAAAGTTCTTTGACATGGATTCCTGATGTGGAGCTTTTATATATAGCTTCTTGGACTCTTTTGTTTATTTAGACCATTGATCTTGGCTTGGGCTACCTAAACCATTGATTGCTAAGACTTGTTGATATGCATATGGTTTTGGTAGTTGCTGCTCTTGGTTAAGCTTCTTGCTCTATTCTTGACAATAGTTTTGGTCTTTGTTGTTACTTTATTCGTGTTCTCGGCCGATATGCTCTTGGGTACTGGGTTTGATGCCTAGCTCACGATGGAAGATAAACGATGGGTCTTAGAATTATTTTCGCAATTTGAACTTCATGGAAATTATGGTGTAACATGCCTTCCAAAGTTCATCTTATATGGTTGATATGAGGTGGACTTTGGAAAAGATAGAGTTATATCATGTTTTTTACTTAGCTTATTTGTTCCGTTCCCATGGTAAAGTCGATCCTGAGCTGTTGGGCAGAGTAGCATTCTAAGAACACTCTTGAGTATTACATTACCAAGATGACTTTGTGACGATCTTACCATGTTTCGACAATAATTTAAAAACCAGCCCCATCTATAGGGTTTTGAAAATAATTTGAAATATAACCTCATCTAGAGAGTTTTGAAAATAATTTGAAATCTAATCCTCATGTAGAGGGTTTCAAAAATAATTTAAAATCTAACCTCATCTAGAGGGTTTCAAAAATAATTTGAAATGAGTGCTTAGAGGCGAAAATACTCCTATACTCTGCTCCGGCCATCTGAACTTGGTCTCACATAGGTATCGGGTTTTAGAAAACTACTGTGGCAGTATAACGCCTACATCGTGCATGCGACTAACGTGACTCACTATACAACACCGTGCATGGTACTTTTGACCATGGCTCACTCTTTGCATGACACTATTTGGTCATGGCTCACTCTTTGCCCAATGCCATGGTTGTGACTCACTTGGTGCGTTTGGAACGGTTGACTTCCCATGATTCACTCTTTACAAAACACGATCGACCGTGGCTCGCTAGTTGCACGATAATTTTTGGCCATGACTCACTCTTTACAAGACATTATTGGTCGTGGCTCACTATCATTGGGAATCTCCCTAACGCATGATTTTTCATAATGATGATTTACTATTATTGGGGATCTACCCACTTTTCTAATCTTCTCGGAATCTATCCACTATTCTAATCTTTTGGGAATCTACCCAATGCATGGTAGTACTTGGCCATGGTTCACTCTATTGGGAATCTACCCAATTTTCTTGTCTTTTCTGGAATCTAACCAATGCATAGTACTACTTGACCACGTCTCACTATATTGTATTTTAGTTTAGAGAGGAAAAATCTAATTTGAGTCCATGAGGTTAAAACTTGAAAAATTATGCTTGACACTTGAAGTCATCTAGACTAAGTGACAAGTGAAACTATTTTGATGCCGAGATGAAAAATTTAATTTGAGACCGTGAGGTCAAAACTTTGGGAAATTATGCTTGACACTTGAAGCCATCTAGACTAAGACAAGCGAAACTAGTTTGATGTCGAGAGGCAAAATCTACTTTAAGATCGTGAGGTCAAAACTTTTGAAAATTATGCTTGAAACTTGAAGCCATCTAGACTAAGCAACAAGCGAAACTATTCTGATGCCGAATGGTAAAATTTAATTTGAGACTGTGAGGTAAAAACTTTTGAAATTATGCTTGAAACTTAAAGCTATCAAGACTAAGTGACGAGCAAAACCTTTTTGATGCCGAGAGGCAAAATGTAGTTTGAGACTGTGAGGTCAAAACTTTTGAAAATTATGCTTGACACTTGAAGCCATCTAGACTAAGTGAAAAGCGAAAATGTTTTGATGCTGAGAGGAAAAATATAATTTCAGACCGTGAGGTCAAAACTTTTGAAAATTATGCTTGACACTTGAAGCCATCTAGATTAAGTGACACACGAAACTATTTTGATGTCGAAAGGAAAAATCTAATTTGAGGCCGTGAGGTCAAAGCTTTTGAAAATTATGCTCGACACTTGAAGCCATCTAGACTAAGTGACAAGCGAAATTGTTTTGATGCCAAGAGGAAAAATCTAATTTGAGATCGTAAGGTCAAACCATTTGAAAATTATGCTTGATACTTGAAGCCATCTGGACTAAGTGACAAGTGAAACTATTTTGATGCCGAGACACAAAATTTAATTTGAGACCGTGAGGTCAAAACTTTTGAAAATTATGCTTGACGCTTGAAGCCGTCTAGACTAAGTGTGTTTGATGATGGAAATTTTTGTCGATTAGAAATCCGTCGTAAATATATCGTTATAAAAACCGCAAGCGCACGGCGTATAATCGTAGTACATATGTGAGTACGGGTCGATCCATAGGGAAAGAACTAAATACTAATATTACTCAATCAAATTAGCCCAAAGTTTTGAAGTTTTTTTAAACTAAGAAAATTGTAGAAAATAAACTAGAGCAAAAGCAAATAAAATTATGAGATTAAGGAGCAATTTAGAGGCAAATCCACTTTCAATAGTTCATATAAATCAACACAATATTAATTTATAATCTCTCCTTTTGATTTTAAGTAGAAATGAAAGATATGTTTATTATAATTATGATTTATTTATGCTATTATTTAGCACAACTTAAACCATCAACCTCTAACACATCATTCAAACCCACTTATAAATTCTCATGAAAATGACATGAAATTAAAAACAAAATCTATTTTAAGCATGATCTACTTACTATGAACTAGTAACATAAATCATCAAATTTTTATTCTAGTTTGACTTTCATCATCAAAACCACTTAGGAAAATGTTCAAGAAGTTTATGTTTATATTGGATTAAGCATAGCCTATTTGAGATATCAAATATAGACTATCAAATTCACTAAAAAGAAACATAAATTACCATCATTCATAATTTCCATTAAGCATAAAAGAGAGATCATAAATGAAATCATTATTTTAATTTAATATGTTCCATGAGAGCTTCATTACCCCTAAATTGAAGGCGTTTATCTTTTCATATTTGAATAGATCTTAACATAAAGTGATTTCAACATAAAAAACTAGGAAAATGAGAGCTAATTAAAAGAAAAAAGAGCTAACTACTTCCATGAAATAAAACTAAACTAATTGCAAGAATTAAATCTATGCTACTAACATGAAATAGGAGAGCATAAACTAAATAAGAGAGCATAAAATAAAATAGCAATAAAAGAAAATATGAACTAAAAATTGCACGAAAGTAAAGAACAGGTCTAAAAAGCCATTAAAGAGATATTTTATTTATCATTAATTTTATGCTACAACTTTGCATAAAAAAGAAGAAGATGGTTACATGGAACATAAGGGGTATTTATACATGCTTAAAACCCTAATTCATTTTTAAGGGACTATAAATAGTGCCCTTGAGATATTGTAACCTCCAAGTAATCGTTAGGGAATTAATTAATCCCCACTAACATGCTTTTAAGTCTCCATTAACATGTGCATGTGCTTTTAATTATGGACCATTAGTTAGTGGATATACCATGCTGCATGTATTCTTCTATTTCCTTTCTTCATTTGCTTTCAATACATGTGCATGCATACATCCATGAAGCTCCATACTCTTTGCACTCAATTTCCTACAAACAAAAATATAAATGTGCAAATAAATTTTCTCAAAATTAATTCATACACAAAATTACCATTTTCCCCTAAATGAAGATGAATAAATGATGATTTGAAAATAATTTAGATTTTGGGCTAAACATGTAAAATACCCTAATATGCTCATTTATTTTAATAAAGGAAGATTAAATATGGGAGTAAAAATATACACTTTTACGTGCACATCAAATACCCCCACACTTCTCTTTTTATTTGTCCTCGAATAAACTAGAACTACGATAAATCCGTTTTCGTAGGAAACACGATTGCATTGAGCGTATGCAATGAATCATTAAACCTCTAGGTGTCCATAGTAGGACGAGTGTTGTCTTGTGATGGTTTTCACGTTTTCAGCGGATACTACCCACAAAATCCAAATTCGATATGCAAATTCTAATGCGACTACGTGATGCAAGTTTTCAAAAATATTTACAATGAATATTTACTTTTAAATTAACACGAGTAAGTTAAATATAATTTTTGGTTATTGTCAAGAAATTTTAGTCGTTTTACTCATCAAAACTTCCAACAAAAATTAAGTTATCATCACAATTAGACTCTAGCTTGGCTAGTTTTTTCGATTGACAACATAGTGCAACTATGAAATGAATGCTTTAGTTGATTATCAAAGTTTTGCAAAGTGGCATTTGTATTTCTTTTGAAGTCAAACCAAATAAGTGAAGGTAGTGCTTGGGTTTCAATTGCTTGATCTCTTTATTTTGAGAAATATTAACATTATTATTTACACACCTAACTCAGATATACCGATCATGAACTGCCTTTCGAACTTATGTGAGAAGAGTATAGAGCGTGGCAAGTGTACACACTTGCGTATGAACACATGACTCTAGGTGTATACTAGTATTATTTTAAATTTATATACACCTAACTCAGATAAACTAAGGCCAGATATACCGATCATGCACTGCCTTTCGAGCTTACATGAGAAGGATACAAAGTGTGGCGAGTGTACACACTTGTGTATGAACACATGACTCTAGGTGTTTCTTATTTTAATGAAATATTATTTTTTTTAAGAAAAGAGAGAGTTATGCAAAATCATCTTGACACCACTTAACTTAGAAGATCAAAAATGTTATCGCCTTTACTTAAACCACTCTTTTAAACAAAGATTACAATTGGGATACACTTCATAATTATCACTTATGATCCTTCCTATATACTAGTTACACCATAGCTACTTGTAATCAAACTTTTCTTTTTATTTTTGTTAAGATAAGAAAATTTTCAATTTAATAACCAAAAACGTATACTTATCCTATCGTGTTTTTTTTCAAAAGTAAATCAATATGCTAAAAAGAAAATTTTGTTTTGGATTTTTTTAGGAATGAAAGTGTAGAAAAAGTAAAAAATAAAAAATAAACATGAGACTCCCTCCACACTTAATTTTGACTGTGTCCCTACAGTCAATGCATGATATAATGAGTGTAACAAAGAAAAATATGTACATATTTACAAGAGAGGGTTAAAATTTATTACTAGACGTAGTGTGGCTCATGAAGAATCATGAGCTCCTCCTCTCGATCACTCGCCAACTCCAAGTAAGGTTTTAAATGGTGACCATTGACTTTAAAAATGATCCATCCCTAGGGTTTTCTAATTCTATGGCACCGTGTGGAAAAGCAGTATGTACGACATATGGTCCTGTCAATCTTAATTTTAACCCCGGGGAACAAATGAAGTCGAGAGTCATATAAAAGAACTTTTGGATTTGGCGAAAATGTTTACTTAGGATTGAATTGTCATAAAAAACTATTTTACTTCCTTTGTAAATTTTCTCATTTTCAAACGCGTCGTTCCTAATCTCCTCAAATTCATTAAGTTGCAATTTTCTGTTTTTGCCAGCGTTTTCAAGGTCAAAGTTTATGTTCTTAATTGCCTACAATGCTTTATGTCCAATTTTGACAGGTAAATGGAACACTTTACTATAAATTAACTTAAAAGGAGACATCCTTATATTGGTTTTATATGCAGTTCTATAAGCCTAAAGCGCATCTGTCGATTTTTGTGACCAATCTTTTCGATTTTTATTTACAGTTTTCTCCATTTACTTGATTTTGCGATTTAAAACTTCAGCTTGACCACAAGTTTAGGGATGATAAGGAGTGGATAACTTGTGAGTTATCAAGTACTTCTTCATTAAAATTTCAAATGATCGATTGCAGAAATGGTATCCATTATCGCTTATTATTGTGCAAGGTGTTCCAAACCTTGAAAAAATGTTTTCTTTTATGAATTTTACAACAACTTTGTGGTCACTTATTTTACAAGGAATGGCTTCAACCCATTTAGAGATGTAATCCACAACAAGAAGAATGTACAGATTTCTGAAAGTGTTGGGAAACGTTCCCATAAAGTCAATACCCCAAACGTCAAAGATTTCGATCGTGAGAATAGGGTCCAAAGGCATCATTTTCGTTGAGAGATTTTTCCTAACATTTGGTAGCGATCACAACTTTTACAAAACTCGAATGCATCTTTGAAAAGCATAGGCCAGTGAAAATCACAATAACCACCTTTTCTGCCGTTTTCTTAGCACCGAAGTGACCACCACAAGCTTTGTCATGCCAAAACGAAAGAACACTCCTAATTTCGCAATCTAGGATGCAATGTCGAATGATTTGATCAAAACGATAATTAAACTAGTATAGATCATCCCAATAGAAGTACTTCATTTGGGAAAGAAATTTGTATTTATCTTGTTTCGACCAAAATGAAGGCATTTCCTTAGTGACTAAATAGTTCACTGTATTGGCATACTGTTAACCCACCTTTTGGAAAGGCCGCATACAGGCGGATTTAACCCAATCAACTGCGCGGTTATCGAGGCTGGAATACTATGGGTTTGGTTCGACTGGATGGATAGACGATTAATCATGGATATAAACATGATTATGAGGCTGGGATTCGGCATAGTCGATGGATGAAAAGCGTAGGATACTTGAAATATGGGTTTCGAAAAAAGTCGAGTTGATTTGGGTTGCTTGGAGTTTGCTTCGAGTCACACTTGGATTTACTTCGGGTTTTCATGATGGTTACTTCGAATCAGGCCAAGGCGTGCTTTGGGTCACTTGGGATCCGCATGTTTTCATGGAGTCGGCATCAACTTCTGGTCGGCGTAGCTCCATCTTCAGGTCGGCATTCGGGATGACTTCGGGTCGGCGATTGGATGGGGTCGACATTGAGCACCGGGTTGGCATAACACTTGGGATCGGCGTGTTGCTTCGGGTCGGCACTCCTATGGCTTTGGGTTGGCAAGCAAGGCATGGGATCAGCATATGGTGAAGCTTCTAGGGATTGGCATATTTGAAATACTTCGAGTCAGAGAGCGCCTTGCTTCGGGTCGGCATAAAGCAAGGGGTTGACATCAGGATGGGATCGACATATGGAGAGAGGTCGGCATCACATGGGGTCGGTGTTGAAGCTACTTTGGGTCGGCATTGCATCAACTGCGGGTCGGTGCTTAGGAAACGTCGAGTCGGCGTTCTTAGGGTCGGCATTAAGGAAGACACAAGCTACTTCGAGTCATCATGCACTTTGCTTCGGTCAATGATGGATCTGCTTAGGGTCATCCTCGAGACACTTTCAGGTTGGCATATATACTACTTGGGATCGGTCGTGATAAAGGGTATGGGTTCGGCTATGGTTTTGGTGGGGTCGTATCACTCGGGAAGCCCAGTAACCAGGATTTTGCTTATAAATACGGTAGGTGGGGCTTCGGAAAAGGGATTCTCATTCAGTTTCCCTTCATCTTCTACCTAAAGGCTACTCTGCCATTATTGTTTCAAAAACTCTGGATTATAATTGTAATCAATTCTCTAGCAATAAAAAGGAAATTTATGGAGTGAACGTAGGCCAGAGTCAGCCGAACCACTATAAATCTCATCTTTTTACTGCTTTCTTTTTAATTTTTGTTGTTCTTTATATTAATATCTTCTTCATATATTCTATCTGTGTTATGTGACTGTGAATTGGTGCTTTCATCTGCGATTGGGTGTTTGTGACCAATTTTGGCGCAAACATTTTGGTGCTTTCACTGAGAAAGCTAGCACTCAGGGATTCTGAAGCTTGGATTTTGGATTTAAAGGCATAGGAACTCGGATTCTGGGAAGCAATGGCTATGCAATTAATAAGGAGACAAAGAATGGAAAGGAGTCAGCATGAAGGAAGTCAGGAGGCTTCCTCAGGAGATAATCAGGCCTCAATCTATATTACTAGAGACAAGATGGAAATGATGCTGAAAAGGCAAGAGGACATGATACAGAACCTACTCCAACAGGTTGGACAAGCTGGAGTGCAAAACCAAAGGAATGGAATGGTAGGAGATGCTGGAAATTAGAATCACGAAGCTGGAGCAGCAGGAACAGAGGCAATTCAGAATCAGGACGAAGGAAACGGAGCAACCAGAATACATGATAGAGTGGGACCATCGAGAATGGCCCCTGAACTAGGGGGCACGCTCCCAAATCATGTTGGCTCAATTCCAGGAAAGACACCAGGCGGAGCTATGCAATTTGCCCTTAATAGGGAAGCAAATGCTCGTCCAGAAGAGCAGATTTCAGGATTCCCTCGTGAACTTGGGGTGCAAGTTGGAAACAGCAGACAGAGGCTAGCACTTGATGATAATGACAGGTCATCGGACATGATCGGACGGGCCATGAGGGGAGGATTGGTGAATAGAGATTTGGAGGATGTGAATAGGAGCCCCTTCACTCCTATGATCAGGAAAGCAAGGAATTCGCCGGATTTCAAACTACCATCGCTGGAGATGTATGATGGGAGAACGAATCCCGCTGTTCACTTGATAAGGTACATGAGGCACATGGAAGTACTAGGGGCATCGGAGGAGGTCATGGCGCGATGCTTCCCTTTGTATTTGATGATATAGCAGCACTATGGTTCAGACAACTGGAAAGCGGCTCAATTGGCACTTGGATGGAGTTGACTGAGAGATTTATGAGGAAATTTCAGGTCCACATCATGAGACCCAAGAATGTGATGACTTTAACATCGATGAAACAGTGGAAGGGAGAATCACTTAGGGATTTCTTAACCAGATTCAATGCGGTAGTGGTTTCGGTGGATCGACCCAATCCATTGATGGTTTTGATGGCAGCGGTCTCAAGGATTGCAGATAATTCGAATTTCAAGATATCGTTGGAGCGAGATCCACCGATGGATCTCAGGGAGTTTTACCATGAAGCAAAAAGGTTCCTACGATAGGAAGATGCGAAGGCTGAGAGAGAGGGGAGAGAGGTTGAAGTTTATGCAGTAAAAGGTGGAGGTCCACCCAAGGAGGATTCAAACAAGAACGATAGAGGCAAAAGGAAAATGAATGACAGCGGTATCACATCGAAAAGGAAATAGAGGGAATCAAAATTCTCTTCTTACTTGGATTTGACTGAAACTCTGGAAAGGATTTATTTGGATACTCGAGGACGCCTGCAGTATCGAAGGCCGGCAAAAATGGAACCCTCCAAATACGAGCGAGCATCGGGAAAGTATTGCCTATTCCATGAGCTGGATGGGCACAACATGAACGACTACAGGCATTTGAAGGATATCATTGAAGAGAATGTGAGGAATGGTCATTTGCAGCAATATGTAAGGAATCGAGCCGTGGAAGTGGAATAGGAGCAGCCACCGCCCACCTCAGATGAAGATGGCACTGGATCTAGGAATTTTTATTATCTTATTATCAGTTGATTGGATTTATGGCATGGAATAAGTAATAAACCCTGAAGTAATGTGGCTAAGTCACTTACACATGTATGGGGTCGAGGACGTTCCATAGGCATGCTCTCGGATGATGATAAACCGTGTTGCTCGGGTTTATGAAATCTTGTTTTTTCTGTTTTTTGCAAACTCTGATTTCTTTCTTGGTACTATGGATATTTGATTTTCTTGATTTTACGAACTTTTATTTTATCAATTGAACTTTGTGATGATTGGATTTGGATTAATGTAATAAATAATACAGGTCACACGGTTACGGTCCCGACCGGAGAGACGGAGCAGTAATCGCAAGTTACGAGTCCCTTCGTTGGAGAGCGATGGAATGGACTCGAATGTAGAATAAGTCCTCGATCGGAGAGTCGAGGTCGAAGAATAAAAAGTCCTCCATCAGAGAGTCGAGGCTGGAGAATAAAAATTCCTCCACCGAAGAGTCAAGGCTAGAGAATAAAAGTCCTCTACCAGAGAGTTGAGGCCGGAGAATAAAAGCCCTCGACTAGAGAGTTGGGCCGTAGAATATAAGTCCTCGACTGGAGATCGAGGCCGGAGAAGGATACCCCACGGATTAAGTCCTTGACTGGAGAGTCGAGGCCGGAGAAGAAAAACCATGGACAAGCCCTCGACCGGAGAGTCTAGGCCGAAGAAGGGTAAAACGACCTTACAAGGTTCCGAACCAATATTACAGGACCCAGAGAGGTCCTGGACTTGGATTTGGACCCGAAGAGGTCCCGACTTTGGATTTGGACCCAGTGAGGTCCTAGATTTGGATTACAGAACCCCGGGAGGTTCCCGACTTGGATAAAATGATCACGAGACATCGTGGATTTGGTTAATGGATTTAGAATGAATTCGAAATTGGATATTGACTCAGAGCAGTCTGGGATATTGTTAATGATCCGGAGAGATCAAGGAATTGGTTTGGAAATGGACTGGATTCAAGGTTGGATATGGCGATCAATGGATTATGGACTTCAAGTTTTTGGTTTATGGCAATACAAAACACGCCTTCCGTTCGCAAGGCATGTTTTAGGGGGCAAAGTGTTAACCCGCCTTTTGGCAAGGCCGCATACATGCGGATTTAATCCAATCGAATGCACGATTATCGAGGCTGGAATACTATGGGTTTGGTTCAACTGGATGGATAGACGATTAATCATGGATAATAAACATGATTATGAGGCCGGGATTCGGCATAGTCGATGGACGAAAAGCGCAGGATACTTAAAATATGGGTTTCGACAAAAGTCGAGTTGATTCGGGTTGGTTGGAGTTTGCTTCGAGTCACACTTGGATTTACTTCGGGTTTTCATGATGGTTACTTTGAATCAGGCCAAGGCGTGCTTTGGGTCACTTGGGATCCGCATGTTTTCATGGAGTCGGCATCAACTTCTGGTCGGCGTAGCTCCATCTTCAGGTCGGCATCCGGGATGACTTCGGGTCGGCGATTGGATGGGGTCGGCATTGAGCACCGGGTCGGCATAACACTTGGGGTCGGCATGTTGCTTCGGGTTGGCACTCCTATGGCTTCGGGTCGGCAAGCAAGGCATGGGATCGGCTTATGGTGAAGCTTCTAGGGATCGACATATTTGAAATACTTCGGGTCAAAGAGCGCCTTGCTTCGGGTCGGCATAAAGCAAGGGGTCGGCATCAGGATGCGGTCGGCATATGGAGAGAGGTCGGCATCACATGGTGTCGGTATTGAAGCTACTTCGGGTCGGCATTGCATGAGCTCCGGGTTGGTGCTTAGGAAACTTCGGGTTGGCATTTTTGTGGTCGGCATTGAGGAAGACACAAGCTACTTTGAGTCATCATGCACTTTGCTTCGGGTCAATGATGGATCTGCTTCAGGTCATCCTCGAGGCACTTTTAGGTCGGCGTATATACTACATGGGATCGGTCGTGATGAAGGGTATGGGTTCGGCTATGGTTTTGGTGGGCCCGTATCACTCGGGAAACCTAGTAACCAGGATTTTGCCTATAAATACGGTAGGCGAGGCTTCGGAAAAGGGATTCTCATTATGTTTCCCTTCATCTTCTACCTAAAGGCTACTCTACCGTTATTGTTTTAGAAACTCTGGATTATAATTGTAATCAATTCTCTAGCAATAAAAAGGAAATTTCTGGAGTGGACGTAGGCCAGAGTCAGCCGAACCACTATAAATCTCGTCTTTTTACTGCTTTCTTTTTAATTTTTGTTGTTCTTCATATTTATATCCTCTTCATATATTATATCTGTGTTCTATGACTGTGAATTGGTGCTTTCATTTGCGATTGGGTGTTTGTGACCAATTTTGGCGCAAACATATACCATGGATTGACGCAAACAGAAGAAGTTGTTCATTAGGAGAGTACTAGTTGATCGAAAAAGAAGGTGGTGCGTTTGGAAGATGCGACAGATGATTAGCAATAACGTTGTCAGATCCTTTCTTGTCTTTGATCGTAAGGTCAAATTCTTGGAGGAAAAGGATCCAACGGATCAAACGAGACTTAGCATCCTTTTTCGCGAAAAGGTACCTAAGAGCAGAACGGTCAGTGTAAATCATAATGTGTGAGCCAATCAAATAAGATCGGAATTTTTCGTGCACAAAGACTACCACTAGAAGCACTTTTTCAGTGTCATGTAATCAAGTTGAGCATCGTTTAGAGTCATACTAGCATATTAAATAACATAAAGAATTTTGCTGGTGCGTTGTCCTAAGACAGCACCAATCGCAAAGTTAGAAGCGTCACATATTATTTCGAAAGGAAGATCCCAATTGGGTGAGCAAATGATGGGAGCGGAAATGAGTTCATTTTTGAGACGTTCGAAAGTAGAACACGGTCAGAATTAAATTCAAATGGAACATATTTTCCAAGAAGAGTCGTCAGAGATCGGGCAATTTTACTAAAGTCTTTCACAAAGTGGCGATAAAAACCAATGTGTCCTAGAAATGAAAAAATGTCCTTGACAGATTTGGGAATGGGTAGATTCACAATTACGTCAACTTTCAGTTTGTCTAACTCAATGCCTTTGCTTGAAATGGCATGCTCAAGAACAATGTCATGTTTGATCATAAAATGACATTTTCCCCAATTTAACGTTAAATGTTTGTCCTTGCATCGAATTAGAACCAACTCAAGACGGTGTAAGCACTCGGAAAAAGAGTTTTCGAAGATGGAAAAATCATCCATAAACACTTCTAGAAAGCGTTCGATCATGTCTGAGAAGATATTGACCATGCATCTTTGAAAAGTAGGAGTGTTGCAAATGCCAAATGGCATACGTCGTTACAAAAAGGTGCCAAAGGGACACGTGAAAGTCGTTTTCTCTTGATCTTTGGGAGCGATCGAAATTTGGTTATAACCAGAATAACCATCAAGAAAGCAATAGAATTCGTGGTCGACTAATCGTTCTAGTATTTGGTCAATGAAAAGAAGAGGGAAGTGATCTTTACATGTTGCAGCATTTAATTTTCGATATTCAATGCAAACACGCTAACCCGTTTGAGTACGAGTTGGAATGAGTTCGTTAGCATCATTCATGAAAATAGTAAGTCCGAAGCTTTTAGGCACAACACAAATTGGGCTAACCCACGAACTATCTAAAATGGGGTATATAATTCTGTTATCGAGGAGTTTAAGAATTTCATCTCGAACTGCATCCTTCATTTTTGGGTTAAGCCTTTGTTGCATGTCACGAACTGGCTTGGCTGTCAACTAAATGGATACGATGTTGAACAAGAGTGGGACTAATTACCTTTATATCGGTAATCGACCATTCGATTGCCTCTTTGTTTTTCGACAGAATTGAAAGAAGGGAAGCTTCTTGATCAAGAGAAAGATTTGAAGAGATTATGACAGGAAACATTTTGTTTTCACATAAGTATGCGTACTTAAGGTGATCAGGTAGATGTTTGAGTTCCAACCTAGGAGGTTGCTTAATTAAAGAATTTGGTTGGAATTCTGACTCAACCATGAGGGGTTCAAACAGAAGCGCATTTTCAATCTTATTAGACTCATCTTGAAATAGTTGTTCGTATTCGGTCTAACGTTCGCAGTTAAGGTCAACTGTTTCGTTGTCAAAATTTTCTTGAATGGAGCTGACTTCCAATGTTTGGTCAAGTGGTTTGTTTAATTGATTTTCGAGATTCAAGATGTTAAGATCCAAATTCATGTTTCCAAAAGAAATTTTCATCGAACTATTTCGAAAATTGATTAGGGCATTCGAAGTGGCTAAGAAAGGTCGTCCTAAAATCAATGGAATTTGACTCATCGGATTATTCACAGGTTGTGTCTCTAAGACGATGAAATCGAAGGGGATTATGAATTGACCGATTTTGATGAGTACGTCCTCGATTTATTCCCACGGGTTTGTTTATCAAACGATCGGCAAATTGAAGAGTTACTTTCGTCGGTTTTAGTTCACCCAAACCAAGTTGCTGGTAAACTGAATGAGGAATCAAAATAACACTCGCACCCAAGTCTAGTAAGCACTTATTAATCATCTTATCTCCTATTATGCATGAGATAGTCGGACATCCAGGATCTTTATATTTTATGGGGATTGATTGAGACAAAACTTTCTTGGGTACGTGAGTGTGTCATTTTTGAGTACATAAGTCTTTTAAGAATTTAGCGTAAGTTGGCACTTGTTGAATGATACCAAGAAGAGGGTTATTTACTTTGGCTTGTTTGAAAATTTATAACACCTTTTCCATTTGATCGAAATGTTTCTTAGGTCGAAGTCAATGTGGAAATGGAATTTGATACTCAGTAAGTCAGTCTACTTGAGTAGAAGAAGAATTTGGATTGGAATTTGATTCGATATTTGGCTCGATGTTTTGTTCAAAATTGCTTGCCGCATTCGAAGTGTAAAGAGGAGCTTTCGATAAATCTTTTGGACTAACAGCTTGATTATCGATTTGTTTACTAGAGCGCAAAGTCGTTATAGCATTCATTTGGTTCACATTGCTATCTTAAACAATATGGGCTTGATTCGAGTTCATGTTTTGATTTCTAGGATTCGGAACTAGCTAAATTAAGAATGTGCCTCGTTCACGGTCACTCGTAGAAGTGGCTAATTGACTCATTTGCATTTCAAGTTTAGCAATTGATTGACTCATATTCTGCATGTACGTGGTTAACAAGTTTTGTGAATTTCTATTTGATTGGAAGTTTTGAGTGGTTGTTTAGCCAAAGTTTTAGGGCTTTTCTCAAGCGAAGTCAATCATTTATCGTCTTGGGGAGCAAAAGATTATTGCGGTTAATTTTGAGATAGACCCGCAAAATTTTGTTGAATGTGGTTGGGCTGAAAGTGAGGATTCGAAACATTGTTCGGAGATGCTTGAAAATTGGGACAAACCAAATTCTTTTAGAATTATTTTGGTTCCACGCAAATTTAGGATGATTTCTCCAACCGGGATTGTACGTTGGAGAAAATGGGTCATTCTTAACATTGTTAAAAACATTGAGTTATTCTACCGAATGAGGGAACTGATCGGCAATGTAATTTGGATCGTTACATTTATAACACAATGGTTGGGAAGCGTTGTTCATTTGATTGGATGACAAACATTATCGAATTTATTGATCATCGAATCGATTTTCGCTTCTGAAGCCAATGATGATCCTATTGAGTGCGCGCTCGATCGTGAATAAATGGATTTTTCGTTAGAATGTTCGCATTGGGATGATTTTTTGTCCAAGTTTCTCAAGGAATTACCAAGCATCGTCGTGATGTTGGGCAAGAAAATTGCCTTGGCACATTGATTCAAGCATTGTTCATGAACTTTTTTCAAGTACATCGTATAAGATTTGGCAAAGAGTCCATTTTTCAAAATTATGGTGTGGACATTTTATCAAAAGTTCTTTAAATCTTTCAAAGTATTTTCCAAAAGGTCCACCCCTAAATTGATGAAAATTCACAATTTCTTTTCAGATTTTGGTTTTTTTCCAAAGGGTAGAATTTTTTTAAGAAAACTTTAACGAATTCATCCCAAGTTTTGATCGAGTTCAACGGTAAGCTATACAACCATTTTTCAGCATAATCGGTAAGGGCGAATGGAATTAACCGAAGTTTGGTTCCATCATCACATAATTGTTGGAGTTTAATTGTTGCAAATACTTGTTCGAATGTCGTTAAGAAGATGGGTCATCATGTTCAAAATTGCCAAATTTTGGGAGTGTGGCAATATGATTTGAATGAATTTCGAAGTGATTACCCGTTGGGGCGGGTAATGTGATACAAGAAGGAATACAAACTTTATCGAGAAAGATTCAATCCAGGAGAGTTCGAGGGGCGTTTTCATTAGCCATCGTTGGAAGATTGTTTGTTCGACTTAAACGATTTGTTGTGGTGTCACGCTAAGTACTCATGCATAAGTGAAAAGATCAAGGAGAGAAAGACATGAAAATCAAGGTTAAGAGAATGAAACAAGGTTTAGATAATGAAATGAAGTGAAAAATTCTTTTGTTTTTTTCTTTAAAAGAAAAGTATTTACCAAAAAGAACTTATTTTTCAAAAGGGAGGTTTATTTTTTTGTTTTTTTTAAAAATAAAAGTATGTACCAAAAAGAATTTATTTTTCAAAAGGGAGATTTATTTTTGTTTTGTTTTTTTCTTTTTTCCTTTCTTTTGGATTAATTTTTTTAAAATTATTTTGTTTTGTTTTTTCGTTTTTGTTTCTAAAAGTTTCTTTCTTTTTTTTATTTTTTTTCCTTTGGATTTTTGTTTTTTAGAAAAAACTAAATTAAGTAAAATGCTTGTTTTTTGGATTTTTGATTTAGGGTGAAACTATTCAAAAAAGAAAATTCAATGGAAAAGACTTGAAAGATTTTTTGTTGGATTTTTGTTTAAAAAACTAAGTTAAGGAAAATGTGATTTTTTTACATTTGGATTTTTTTGTTTTTTATATATGCATGAACTAATGCAACTAAATGAATGCGGGGACTTAATTAGAAATTTTCTATCCTTAGTTGCTCCTAACCCAAAATTGTATAATCACACTTTGACTTAATTCAACAAAGTAGTTCTTAGCCAGGTAACGGAAAGGGGTCATCGGTGCATCATGAATTACCGTAGCAATGCAGCAGAAGGTTTAAGTGCCTTCATAGAAATAATCACTATAATATTTACGAATCACCGTAATATTTATAAATAGTTATTACTCTACCATAGCCTAGACACCAAAAAATTAGATTATTGAAAGAAGAAAATTTGTCAAGATACATTAAGCCCTTGATGAACTTCCGACTCACTTAAGTCCAATGTATAACCTTTATTATTAATCAAATTCTAATATGAAATGAAATTTATGGGCCAAGGAATAGGTGATGAAATCTCCCACCTTATGTGGATTTGGGTGTTGCCTTTAGAAAATAAAACAAGATGAAATGAATGCGAAATAGAATTTAAACGTGTATTAACAATGCAACTACAAATGAGATTTTTTTTTTGTTTCTTATAAATTGCAAGCAACCAACAATGTAAGAAAAATAGAAATAAGAGTCAAGAACACGATACTAGAGTGGGTAAAATTATTAGCAATTTATTTAAAAGCAAAAAAAAATTAGTGTAATTTTTGGCAGGCAAAGCAAGCAGTTTATTGGCAAGCGCTTCTCTTTCCTTTTTGCAACCTACAAATTTGAATAATATATATATATATATATATATATATATATATATATATATATATATATACACACACACACACACACACACACACACATATGTGTGTGTTTGTGTGTTTTTTGGTTTTTTTTTTGGTTTTTTTAAAGGC
Source organism: Allium fistulosum (assembly GCA_030737815.1). Taxonomy (NCBI): domain Eukaryota; kingdom Viridiplantae; phylum Streptophyta; class Magnoliopsida; order Asparagales; family Amaryllidaceae; genus Allium; species Allium fistulosum. The sequence continues at coordinate 1,329,031,424 of CM060902.1, read as the reverse complement.
AAGTGATTTTTTATAAAGGAGATAAAACTAAAACTAAAGATTAAAAATTTATTGATTCCCTAACGAAAACAAAAGCAAAAGCAAAATCTTCTTCTTTTTTTTTTCTTTTTTAGTAATACCCAATCCCCTTCAACACTAAACACTCACACTTCAAAAAAATTAAATAACAATATACTTCAACAGTTCAGGCCTAGTACCGAAGCCCACCGCAAAATAAACAACTACACACAACTACAAATAACTTTCAACCCCCATTCTCCCTGTTTAAAAACAAAACCACACAACTAAAATAAATTAAAAGAAAATGAGGGGAAAAACGTGATTTTGAAACCGCGAATTGTTGATTCGAGTTTCTTGAAGTCGGGTTTGTTTGGGATTGGAATGGTAACAGTTACATGTGTGGGTGTACTTGGTCGATTTGAGGGAAGAGCTGTTTGTCTGGCAATTCATGGGATTTGGTTGAAGTTGCGATCGCAAGTTGTAAATGGAAAAGAGGGATGGAAGTTGGATTAGGTGGTGGACCAGTGGATGTTCTGGGTTTGAGTTGATGTTAGTTGAAAATTACAATTTGGTTGAAGTGTTTCAGAGAGGAGATGGTAGCAATTTGAATGTTTTGAGAAATATGAGGTGGTTCTTTTTGGTTGTGATGAATGTTGAGGTCAAGTGAAGGCAGTATGGTGGGGTTTTGGTGAGGAGTAAGTAGGAAGTTGCGTAGATTTTGCGGAGGAGGCAATTGAGAGCAGGTGAAAGAGAGAGGAAGTTTGTATGGTTTGGTTGTGAGTTGAGGCTGAAGTGTGGTAGATTTGTTATGACAGTGAGGTGTAAGAAGTGTTCAGGCATGAAAGCGAGATGTATAGGAGATTGATGTGGTGGAGTAGTTATGATGTCGTGGGGCTACAAAGGAGGAGGAATGGTTTGTGGGGTGTATGTTGGTAGAGCAGCTTGAAGTGTAGTTTGTGCAGGTGGTTGGAGTTTGATTACGACAGGAAGGTCAGTTGTGATGCTGTTTGGTGATGTGCAAGTGAAGGTTATGTATGTGGTGTTGGGCGAAGGAAGTTTGGTTGGTGGAGTTGCTATTGGAGTATGGTGTTTTTTGAGTTGTGATTGAGGGTTCTGGCAGATTGCTGAAAAAGGTTGTAGAGGTGGGTGATTGTTGGAGGAGGTTTGGGTGGTTATAGTTGTTTGTGAGGAGGTTGCTGGTTGAGGAAGTTGAAGGATGTAGTGGTTTGCTTTGGCAAAAGGTTTGTTAAGGAGATGTGAGTTGGTTTAGGCTGTAGTGGTTTACTGTTTTGTATGTGTGAAAGTATGGTTGGTAATGGTGATGGAGTTGTATTTGAAGTGGATTGTGGAGTGAAGTGATTCGGTTGCTACTTGTTGTTGTCTTGTGATGTGGGTAGGTGCATGTATGTTATAGGAGGGATTGTGGGATTGTTTCGTTGAATGAAGTAGGTTGAAGTTGTTGTGTAGGTTGGCGAGGCAATGGAGTTTGTTAGTTACAGAGGTTCTAAGAGGCTCTGAGATGGTTGATGATTGTAGATAGAGGTAGTGTTAGGAACTTGGTAGTTTGGCAGTGTTTAAGTGTGGGGTATTGATGACTGGTGAAGCAATTGACTTGGTGAAGTGCTTTTGAACTTGGTGAAGTGGTGAAGGAAGTTAGAGTAAGAAATGTACAAAAACAGAGAAGAAACTAAATGCACTAAATGGATCGACAGATGGAAATGCAATAAGAAAAGGAGTTGTATTGCTCATAATGTATTTTTGTATAAAAGAAATTAAGATAGTTGTAACAGAGAGCAATATGCAGAATTGTAACAGTTTTTAACAAATGCAAAGTAATTTTTTTTAAGAATGCAGAGAAACATGGAGATGTGTGCTGCAATGTAGCAAACCGAAAATGCAATGTAATGAAAATTGAAAATGCTAATGCGATATAAATTGAAATGTAATGTAGCAAATGCAATGTTTTTATAAATAAAATGCAAATCAACACATAAAATGAAAACACAATAAAATCATACAAAAGTAATTCGAAGAGTAGAATTAAAATCAAATTGCAATTTCCTGGCAACGGCGCCAAAAACTTGTTTGACGATGGAAATTTCGATCGATTAGAAATTCGTCGTAAATATATCGTTATAAAAGCCGCAAGCACACGACTTACAATCGTAGCAGGTATGCGAGTACGGGTCGATCCATTGGGAAAGAATTAAATTTTAATATTACTCAATCAAATTAGCCCAAAGTTTTGAAGTTGTTTTAAACTAAGAAAATTGTAGAAAATAACTAGAGCAAAAGTGAATAAAACTATGAGATTAAGGAGCAATTTAGAGAAAAATCCACTTCCAATCTTTCATATAAATCAACACAAAAATAATTTATAATCTCTTCTTTTAATTTTAAGTAGAAATGATAGATGTGTTTATTATAAGTATGATTTATTTGTGTCATTGATTAGCACAACTTAAACCATCAAACTCTAACACATCATTCAAACCCACTTATAAATTCTCATGAAAATGACATGAAATTAAAAACAAATTCCATTTTAAGCATGACCTATTTACTTTGAACTAATAACATAGATCATCAAATTTTGATTCAAGTTTGACTTTCTTCATCAAAATCACTTAGGCAAATGATCAAATAGTTTATGCTTATATTGGATTAAGCATAGCCTATTTGAGATGTCAACATAGTCTATCATATTCACTAAAAAAGAAACATAAACTACCACCATTCATAATTTCTATTAAGCGCAAATGAGAGATCATAAATGAAATCATTATGTTAATTTAATATGTTTCATGAGAGCTTCATTATCCCTAAATTGAAGGGGTTTAGCTTCTCATATTGGAATACATCTTAACATAAAGTGATTTCAGCATTAAAAACAAGGAAAATGAGAGCTAATAGAAAGAAAAGAGAGCTAACTACTTGCACAAAATAAAACTAAACTAATTGCAAGAATTAAATTTATGCTACTAACATGAAATAAGAGAGCATAAACTAAATGAGAGAGCATAAAATAAAATAGCAATAAAAGAAAACATGAAATATAAATTGCATGAAAGTAAAGAACAAGGCTAAGAAGCCATTAAAGAGATATTATAGTTATCATTAATTTTGTGCTACTTAAAAAAGAATAAGATGGTTACATGAAACATAAGGGGTATTTAAACATACTTAAAACCCTAATTCATTTTTAAGGCACTACAAAAAATGCACTTGAGATATTGTAACCTCCAAGTAATCATTAGGGAATTAATTAATCCCCACTAACATTGTAACAACCCGAAATTTAACCCATAATAATTAATCCGTTAATTAAGTAATAAAATAACTTTGTGAAATTATCAGAATTGAGCCATGAGAGTTGCACCATTGTGTCCGTGGTAATTTTCTGGTCAAAACGTCAAAAACCGAGCTAATATAAACAAGATAGGAATTAAACCAAATAAGCAGAAATAAAAGAAGAAGAAAAAAACAAAAAATATAGCAGGTCGACTAGCCGGTCGACCTGGGTACCAGCGGTCGACCGCCCGGTCGACCCGCCTGCTCTTTTGGTGGCGAGCGAATAATCATTCGTGCGAATGATGGCACGATTTTTTTTAACGGACTATGACGTGTTTTGCATTCTTCAAACCAATCTAGTCCCTCCATTCTTGCATCCGATGGCTCCTATTCAGCCTATGACATGGTTGCATCCCATTCAATCTTCAAAATCCAACGGTCCGAGATCCACTTCTACCCCTATAAATAGACCCCTAGACCTAACACTTTTTCTCATTCAAGGTTTTCTCCAATTGAGTTCACCTTTCTAAGAAGGACCCTAAACGGAATAATTTTTCCAAGGAGAAAATCATTGTAAATTAAATTATTTTACAACTCGAAGTGGATCCGGGAAGACCAAAGGAAGAGCTTAGGATCGGAGGTGAGTGATTGTAATTATTTTAGATTTCTTCAAATAATCTAAAATAATAGGGTTTCCAATAGTTGTAGTTTTACTATGATTTTTGGAATAGCCTTATCAGTAGTTTATTTACAGTTTTTAGAATTATTTTCAGTCTATTACCTTTCAGCTATTCTTTTCAGTATTTTTAGTTTATTTCTGTTAATTATAGCTTTTCCATTTATTTACAGGTTATTTACAGTATTTTAGTTTATTTACTAGTATTTATACGTTATTTACATCTTCTTTCTACGCTTTGGATTTTCTTCTATTTTCAGTTTTCTTTTATTCCTCCTTCTTCTTCGCGTATGGATTAGAATAGTATTAACGCGAATATGGATTAAATTTTAAGAAAACTGAAATAATGGAATATAAGATGTAAATTACAAAGACTGTAACATAAATGGAATTGGACTGAAATTATGCCTAATTGGACCAAAATTATGCCTAATAATGACATTAATTGGACTGAATTAAAAAGATTGGCCTAGTTATAACTTAGAATTATAACTAAAAAAGTAAAAGATGAAAGAGGTTTATTTTCACAAGTAGACCTTGGGTTAAATAATAAGCATGATTATAACATCGGTTATAATAAGAAAAAGAACATGATAAGGCTTATTTTAAGACCTAGGATAAATTAATAAGCACAGATAGTAGAGAAAAGTGTAAAGGCTTATTTAAATAATTTATCTAAGTTAATAAGAAAGATGAAAGTAGGACCTGTACCAAATAGCATTCCTTATTAGACATAACGGCGGTCCCACATTAGCCTGAAGTGAGGCGAGGGCATGCTTATGCTAAGAATGGTAGTAATTGGTTAAATAGAAGTCCAAATCACAGGGGATTTGTATAAGGGGTGCAGCTAGATATTTTTGGATGACGGGCCAGTACCAACAGCATTTCCCCTATAGTTTCTATGGACACACGGTGATCTCACATTAGCCTAAAGTGAGATGAGGGCATGCTTATGCTGGAGTTTGAGGTAATAAGAAGATCCAATAGGTGGAGCAAAAGGTAGCATGGGCATGGTGGCAGTTACGCGTGCGACTTCCATTCTGGTGCTCAGTAATCGCTATGAGTTCCAAGCGCTTAGTATGGGTGTCTTTCGTGGACACCATTGCCTTATGTGTAAGGAGCTATATATGTCGTCCGGATCCACAGTGGGTGCTTTGTGCCCGGCCGACCCGTCTGCTGTTTTGGAGGCGAATGAACAATCGTTCGTTAGTTCGAATGATGGCACGATTTTTTTTAACCGACTATAACGTGTTTTGCACTCTTCAAACCAATTTGGTCCCTCCATTCTTGCATCTGATGGCTCCTATTCAGCCTATGACGTGGTTGCATCCCATTCAATCTTCAAAATCCAACAGTTTGAGATCCACTTCTACCCCTATAAATAGACCCCTAAACCTAACACTTTTTCTCATTCTAGGTTTTCTCCAATTGAGTTCACCTTTCTAGGAAGGACCCTAAACAAAATAATTTTTTCTAGGAGAAAATCGTTATAAATTAAATTATTTTACAACTCGAAGTGGATCTGGGAAGACCAAAGGAAGAGCTTAGGACCGGAGGTGAGTGATTGTAATTATTTTAGATTTATTTAAGTAATTTAAAATAATAGGGTTTCCAATAGTTGTAGTTTTACTATGATTTTTGGAATAGCCTTTTCGGTGGTTTATTTACAGTTTTTAGAATTATTTTCAGTCTATTTCCTTTCAGCTATTCTTTTCAGTAATTTTAGTTTATTTCTGTTAATTATAGCTTTTCCGTTTATTTACAGTTTATTTACAGTATTTTAGTTTATTTACTGTTATTTATACGTTATTTACATCTTCTTTCTACGCTTTGGATTTTCTTCTATTTTCAGTTTTCTTTTATTCCTCCTTCTTCGTGTATGGATTAGAATAGGATTAACGCGAATATGGACTAAATTGTTAGAAAACTGAAATGATGGAATATAAGATGTAAATTACAAAGACTGTAGCATAAATGGAATTGGACTAAAATTATGCCTAATTGGACTGAAATTATGCCTAATTATGACATTAATTGGACTGAATTAAAAAGATTGGCCTAGTTATAACTTAGAATTATAACTAAAAGAGAAAAAGATGAAAGAGGCTTATTTTTACACTTAGACCTTGGGTTAAGTAATAAACATGGTTATAACGTAGGTTATAATAAGAAAAAGAACACGATAAGGCTTATTTTAAGACTTAGGATAAATTAATAAGCACAGATAGTAGAGAAAAGTGTAAAGGCTTATTTAAATAATTTATCTAAGTTAATAAGCAAAGATGAAAGTAGGACATATACCAAATAGCATTCCCTATTAGACGTAACGGTGGTCCCACATTAGCCTGAAGTGAGACGAGGGCACGCTTATGCTAAGAATGGTAGTAATTGGTCAAATAGAATTCCAAATCACAGGGGATTTGTATAAAGGGTGCAACTAGATATTTTTGGATGACGGGCCAGTACCAACAGCATTTCCCCTATAGTTTCTATGGACACACGGTGATCTCACATTAGCCTGAAGTGAGATGAGGGCACGCTTATGCTGGAGTTTGAGGTAATAAGAAGACCCAATAGATGGAGCAAAAGGTAGCATGGGCATGGTGGCAGGTATGCGTGTGGCTTCCATTCTGGTGCTCAGTAATCGCTATGAGTTCCAAGCGCTTAGTATGGGTGTCTTTCGTGGACACCATTGCCTTCTGTGTAAGGAGCTATATATGTCATCCGGATCTACAGTGGGTGCTTTGTGCATCTTTCGTAGATACCATTGGCTGCTGTGTAGGGAGTTATATAGCGTCTGGTCCGCGGTAAGGTCTGTGGAGTAGCATGCCGATCAAAAAGGGTAGATTTAGGATTACATCCTAATTACAAGATTAGGAATTCAGCCTAATCGAGGTAGAAATCAAGGACAAGTGAAAACAATCAAAGTTAATGTGTCTTATAGTTAATCGTATTTATTTCCAGTTTATCCCTTTCCTATTTCCTTTGTTTCCTCTTATATATACTAGAACTGTTATGGAGTGTATTACTTTTACTTTGCTTAAAAACCCTAGTAATTACTATCATTCACCAGACTTTTAGTTTGACCCACTCCTCTATTTTCCCTTCCCCCCCACCCTTAGGCAATCATGGGAGAGACAGTAGATTTCTGTTGCTCGGAGATTTCTTGTAGGATTTTGCTACCATGTATTTCTTTTCTTTCAGCTTTTGTTCTTTCAATGTACCGGCTTATTATGAGGGATATTATGTACTCTGATTTTTGAGACTATGAGTTTTTGTTTCATGAGACATATTGGATTTTTAGACATGTATGTGGTATTTGGTATTTGACTTATTTATGAAGCAATTATGAAGTTTTGTTTTAATTAAGTTATTATTTTAAGTTTCCGCTTTTTTAATCTATTTTGTCTTATGAATCTTAGTCTCTGGTAGCTTTAGTTATACGTACAATGCACCACGCCTTTTAATGTGTCATTTTTGGTATATTAAGGGGTGTGGGGTGTTTCACTTGGTATCAGAACCTAAGGTTACAAGATTCCTAAAAATATATTTTAAAAGTAAAGTACTTTCCGAGATAACTTGTTTTAAAAGTATTTTTCAGAAAAGAACTCTTAGAAATAGTTTTTAAGTATAAAAGAGTTTTTATAAAAATCCCCTCAAAGTCCAGTTCAACCTTCTTTTGATTCTTTCGTGCCTAAGTTTCCTTTTCTTTGCATAGTATGGCTGACTGGTTCCGTAGAGCTACAGTACCAGAGGTGCAAGGGCAAGCGCCCAATACAACACCGATAGGTGGAAATCCCTTTAATCCACCTACACCAGTCGATTTTTCTAAGCTATGCAAGGACTTCACAAGCATAGGGGGCGGAACGTTTTCTGGCACGAAGGATTTCAAGGAGACATAAGCTAGGTTGGAAGATATGGAGCGAAAGTTTAGGCGGTTAGGCTTGGAGGACCGGCAACGAATTCAACCTACTTATTGGAAGCTGAAGGGAGAACTTAATAAGGTTCCTACAAGCTCTAAGAAACAGTGGTGGAAGGAAAAGAAGTATAAGAGGAAAGAAAGGGGACCTCAGAAGCGAATCAAGGAAAATGGAAAATGTAAGCGCTGTAGAATGAATGGTCATTACGCAAAAGACTGTAAGAAGGTAGGAATGGAGGGAAGGTGTTTCAATTGTGGACAACTTGGTCACTTTAGTAAAGTATGTCCTCGGAAAGCGGGGCAGGTAGCAAGCGCACCTGGAGCACAGATTCAGACTTTGGATACAGCACCTTCCAGTAGTAGACCAAATCAAGGTAGGAAAGTTTGATTTCTATTTCTGATTTTTTTCCCATTTGGACTATATTCGATTCTAGAGCATCACACCCTTTTCATCTCTAGTTCTTTAATAGATTGTTTGTACTTAGACATTTCTTTAGTAGACCCCATTGTTGTTTCAAACCCCATAAGAGGATCGACACACTTGACTATGGTTTGTAGGGGTTTGAAAATTTTTATCCTAGACGTAGAATTTGATTGTGACGCCAATATATTGGATTTTCGGGGTATGGGATGATTTTGGGAATGGATTGGCTATCCACATATGGAGCTATATTAGACTGCAAGAGGAGAGTTGTTAGATTAGAGACTTGTAGTGGTAGGACTCTCGAGGTATCTTGTGACCCGCAAGGGTCAGTCATGTTTATTTTTCTCTATTCCCTCAATTCATCTTCATCAGAGTTGCATTCGGTTCCTGTTGTTGGAGATTTTGCAGACGTCTTTGAGGAGGTTAGGGGACTGCACCCTAAGATAGAGATTCACTTCAGGATTTATTTGATCGAGAATGCCAAGCCAGTAGCATTACCTATGAGGCACATGGAACCTAGGGAGACGAAAGAATTGAGCAAGCAGATCCGTGAGCTTTTGGGGAAGGGATTCATAAGAAGGAGCATATCAGAGTGAGGAGCACCACTCATCTTCGCTAATAAGGTGGATGGTTCTCTCTGAGTTTGCATGGACTATAGGGAATTAAATAAGCTCACCAAGAAGAACCGATATCCACTCCCTAGGATTGATGATCTTTTTGACCAGTTAGTAGGCTCTTCAGTTTTCTCTCAGCTTGATTTAGCCACGGGATTCCATCAGCTTAGGGTGGCGGAGGACAGTATAGACAAGACTGCGTTTAGGACACCCGACGGACTCTTTGACTGGTTGGTTATGCCTTTTGGACTAACCAATGCCCTAGCTTATTTTGTAGATTTGTTGAGCTATATTTTTAGAGATGTCCTAAGTAAGTTCACGGTGGTATTCGTGGACAACATTTTGGTGTTTTCCAAGAAGTATGGAGGAGCGTGTTATCATCTTAAGGAGGTTCTTCGTACAGTTGAAGGTAGAACTCTTGAAGTGACACTTTAGGCATAAGGAGATGTGTTTTTGGGGCATAGAGAAGGTCTACACATGGTAGGAATGATTTTGTACACTTAAGATTCGGATTTTGGAAATCCAAAGAAAGGTAGGCTAAGGTTAGAGACATATAATAAAATTCAGTAGATAAGAAAGCCGATGTGTAGATAATTGCAGAAATTATAATTGTCTCAGACAAGTGGATTTGACGGTAATGCCTTAGAATAAATATGAGTATACAAGAGGAATAGGAGTAAAAGCCTTCAGTTTAGAAGAAATATTCCGAGGATAGTAAGTAGGAAATTCCACTTTATATATAACCCAATAAAATGAAATTATTAGAATAAAAAAATTGTCAATATTTTGAAAGTAAATATTGGGTTTTTGGAAATATGGTAAGAAATTTAAATTTGTTTTTATAAGATGAAAATTTCGTTAAAAAGAAATTCTTTTTGAAAAAAATTTATAGAGCATAATAACTCACTAGTTTCTTTATAAGTAAACAAAGATCTTAAATATAAAAACATAGAGTCTATTAAGTATCAAAAAACATATGTTACAACATTTATTGCTGTAATAGATGTTTTCGTGAAAAATAAAAGAGCATAGACTATAACCCTATTGTTATAGTAAGTAACTCCTAAGAGAAATGTTTTTATATAGTATATGAGATTTATTAATATTTATTAAATTCTTACACTGGTACTTTTGGGTTGTAGTAATGGTGTTTTACGCAACATCTGTTTTAAACCCAAATAAAAATGTATTTTTAAAGATAATTTCTAAGAATAGAAATTAAAGTGATTTATGAATATACTTATTATTAAAATGTATAAGGAATTTTTTTCTGGTTATGGATACATTAAAACAGTTTTGAAGATGAGTTTTTTTTAAAACGGTACAATTCTCTATGAAAATGTTTTGTGTAAGTCACAAGGAATACATGATAGAGATGTACAAGATATGGGAAGTGCCATATTTTGTAAAGCCTATTTCGAAAATATAGAAAAAATTCCTTGTAACTTAACAAAAACATGAAGTCCTCTTTTAAAAGGTTCATAGAAGATTTTAGCGTTAATAACTTCTCTTAAGAGAAAGTAGTTCCAATACATTAAGATATGAGACTGTTAGGTGTAATAAGAAGCTATTTTGAAAACACATAAAGGATATTTTAAAGATATTTTAAAAGAAAATAGTTTGGTGAAAAAGTAAATATGTTTTTGAAATGAAAAACTTAATAAAAGTAAAATCTGAAAATTCAAATTTTTGTAGAAAACTGTAAAAGTCTTTAAAAGAAAGAGAGATATAAGTTTTAGACATAAAAATTTGGAAGTTTTTCCCTCTAGGTTGGGAAATGATATTAGGTGACCAAGTATTTTTGAAACTAATAGAAACTGGAAAAAATAACACTTTTAAAGACAGAGATTTTGGTATTTGATGTTTTAAATTTTTAGAAACCTTAGTTTTTAAAACAAGGTGATAAATACCAAACCAAACTCTTAAATGTGGAGTAGATAAGAATCATTTCCTAGGAGTAACGGAAAAGGTGTAAGGAGATATCAGTAATTACTTTTAGAAGTAATACTGGGAGTTTCCGTAAAGTGTATAGGACACTAGTAAGAACCTAGGAATGTTGATTCATGAAGAACAGTAAAATAAATTTACCAGGATAGTAAGACAAGCATGGTTGAGAATGAATATTATTGATTTTGGAAGAACTTGGGAAAAGCATCTTTCTTTAGTGGAATTCATATGGTATTAGTTTTCAAGCTAGCATTGGAATGACACATTTTGAAGCTCTTTTTGGAAGGCTGTGTAAGAAGTCTTCATGTTGGTTGAAGTCTACGGAAAGGTTGCTTCTTGGTTCCGACATGGTTAGAGAGATTTTGGAGAAGACTAATTTGATTAGGAGAAAATTCGTATCTCATATCCATGTCTCTTTGATAATAGGTTTTAGAATTTCCTTTTTTCATCTTTAGTTTTGAATAGGTTCTTTCCTTTATTATCCTTTGGGAGGGTAGAACTTAGGATTTAACCTATGGATGGTAGGATTTGATGCAAATATGTTAATAGAACATGTTATGAATAATGTATGCTAGTGATTGCAAGTGTTTGCTAGTGGATGCTAATGGACGCATATAGGTACACTAGGCACTATTATTCTTTAGGGATCGGCCTAACTAGGACACTAGAGCATATGCATATAGATGTGTGCGCATTTTTATTATTTCCCTGGTTGCTATAAATGGATGTTTATCACATGATTGTTGCATTTGGATGATGTTTGTAGCACGCATATAGAATTATTAGTTATCATTAGGAAATTTTTGTATTCATTTGGATACATGGCACAGACATGATTTCATAAGAGGAGGTCAATTGAATCAGTGGACCGCCTAATCCTTTGCACTAGTTAGGAACATTTACACTACACTAATTGCATAAGTATCATAAATTGCATTAAAAAAACTTAAGGATGATGGATGAATGGTTGATGATTGGGTAGTTGATTGTAGAATTGGATGAAAAGATTTAGTACATTCTTTTATCCTTAGAGATTTCAGGGATGAAATCCCTTAAGGAGGGGAGAATGTAACAACCCGAAATTTAACCCATAATAATTAATCCGTTAATTAATCAAATAATAAAATAACTTTGTTAAATTATCAGAATTGAGCCATGAGAGTTGCACCATTGTGTCCGTGGTAATTTTCTAGTCAATTTCCATATATAGAATGTCAGAAATCGAGCTAATATAAATAAGATAGGAATTAAACAAAATAAGCAGAAATAAAAGAAGAAGAAAAAACAAAAAATATGGCAGGTCGACCGGCCGGTCGACCTGGGCACCAGGCGGTCGACTGCCCGGTCGACCCGTCTGATGTTTTGGAGGCGAAGGAACAATCGTTTGTTCGTTCGAATGATGGAACGATTTTTTTAACCGACTATAATGTGTTTTGCATTCTTCAAACCAATTTGGTCCCTCCATTCTTGCATGCGATGGCTCCTATTCAGCCTATGACGTGGTTGCATCCCATTCAATCTTCAAAATCCAACAGTTTGAGATTCACTTTTACCCCTATAAATAGACCCCTAAACCTAACACTTTTTCTCATTCTAGGTTTTTTCCAATTGAGTTCACCTTTCTAGGAAGGACCCTAAACAAAATATATTTTCCAAGGAGAAAATCGTTATAAATTAAATTATTTTACAACTCGAAGTGGATCCGGGAAGACCAAAGGAAGAGCTTAGGACCGGAGTTGAGTGATTGTAATTATTTTAGATTTCTTTAAGTAATTTAAAATAATAGGGTTTCCAATAGTTGTAGTTTTACTACGATTTTTGGAATAGCCTTTTCAGTGGTTTATTTACAGTTTTTAGAATTCTTTTTAGTCTATTTCCTTTATGCTATTATTTTCAGTAATTTTAGTTTATTTTTGTTAATTATAGCTTTTCCGTTTATTTACAGTTTATTTACAGTATTTTAGTTTATTTACTGTTATTTATACGTTATTTACATCTTCTTTCTACACTTTGGATTTTCTTCTATTTATAGTTTTCTTTTATTTCTCCTTCTTCGTGTATGGATTAGAATAGGATTAACGCGAATATGGACTAAATTGTAAGAAAACTGAAATAATGGAATATAAGATGTAAATTACAAAGACTGTAGCATAAATGGAATTGGACTGAAATTTTGCCTAATTATGACATTAATTGGACTGAATTAAAAAGATTGGCTTAGTTATAACTTAGAATTATAACTAAAAGAAGATGAAAGAGGATTATTTCACACATAGACCTTGGGTTAAGTAATAAGCATGGTTATAACGTAGGTTATAATAAGAAAAAGAACATGATAAGGCTTATTTTAAGACTTAGGATAAATTAATAAGCACAGGTAGTAGAGAAAAGTGTAAAGGCTTATTTAAATAATTTATCTACATTAATAAGCAAAGTTGAAAGTAGGATCTGTACCAAATAGCATTCCCTATTAGACAAAACGGTGGTCCCACATTAGCCTGAAGTGAGACGAGGGCACGCTTATGCTAAGAATGGTAGTAATTGGTCAAATAGAAGTCCAAATCACGGGGGATTTGGATAAGGGATGCAACTGGATATTGTTTGAATGACGGGCTAGTACCAACAGCATTTCCCCTATAGTTTCTATGGACACACGGTGATCTCACATTAGCCTGAAGTGAGATAAGGGGCACGCTTATGTTGGAGTTTGACGTAATAAAAAGACCCAATAGGTGGAGCAGAAGGCAGCATGGGCATGGTGGCAGTTACACGTGGGACTTCCATTCTGGTGCTCAGTAATCGCTATGAGTTCCAAGCGCTTAGTATGGGTGTCTTTCGTGGACACCATTGCCTTCTGTGTAGAGAGCTATATATGTCGTCTAGATCTACAGTGGGTGCTTTGTGCATCTTTCGTAGATACCATTGGCTGCTGTGTAGGGAGTTATATAGCATCTTGTCCGCAGTAAGGTCTATGGAGTAGCAGGCCGATCAAAAAGGGTAGAATTAGGATTACATCCTAATTACAGGATTAGGAATTCAGCCTAATCAAGGTAGAAATCAAGGACAAGTGAAAACAATCAAAGTTAACCTGTCTTATAGTTAATCATATTTATTTCCAGTTTATCCCTTTCCTATTTCCTTTGTTTCCTCTTATATATACTAGAACTGTTTTAGAGTCTATTACTTTTACTTTGCTTAAAGACCCTAGTAATTACTATATTCACCAGACTTTTAGTCTGACCCACTCCTCTATTTTCCCTTCCCCCCACCCTTAGGCAATCATGGGAGAGGACACTAGATTGCTGTTGCTCGGAGATTTCTTGTAGGAGTTTGCTACCATGTATTTCTTTTCTTTCAGCTTTTGTTCTTTCTATGTACTGGCTTATTTTGAGGGATATTATGTACTCTGATTTTTGAGACTATGAGTTTTTGTTTCATGAGACATATTGGATGTTTAGACATGTATGTGGTATTTTGTATTTGACTTATTTATGGGGCAGGCAGCAAGCGCACCTGGAGCACAGATTCAGACTTTGGATACATCACCTTCCAGCAGTAGACCAAATCAAGGTAGGAAAGTTTGATTTCTATTTCTAATTTTTTTCCCATTCAGACTATATTCGATTCTAAAGCATCACACCCTTTTCATCTCTAGTTCTTTAATAGATTGTTTGTACTTAGACATTTCTTTAGTAGACCTCATTGTTGTTTCAAACCCCATAGGAAGATCGACACACTTGACTATGGTTTGTAGGGGTTTGAAAATTTTTATCCTAGACGTTGAATTTGACTGTGATGCCAATATATTGGATTTTCGAGGTATGGGATGATTTTGGGAATGGACTGGCTATCCCTATATGGAGCTATATTAGACTGCGAGAGGAAAGTCGTTTTGATTGTTTGAAGATTGTGTGATATTGCTTAATCACGGCAATAATCATGACTATTTTTTTGATGCAATGTTTGAAAGTTGCGTGATATTGCTTGATCACGGTAGTAATCATGACTAAAGTGTTTTTTATGCAATATTTGAAAGTGCTTAAGCCTTAAGAAAATTGAAGTCTCATGTGAAACACCTGAGGCATGGCTAAGACACTGATTGTTGTCCCAAACGAGAAAAACTTTTATTCTATAATAGTTCTGTACTGTGGTAATGTCTCGGATGCTCGGCATTCCAAGTCAAGGGTATTGTGCTGCTTTTTGTTATCTTTAATCTATATATATTCCTGGGGGAATGAGGTTTTTAATTATCAAGGATCTTTGTATCAGGCGTTATCTTTCGAAGGATGAGGTCTCCTTTCTCAATATTCCTGGTTTAAACTCATAGGTTATAGTATTGTATCATCCTTTGATTATATTCTGCTGTTCTTGAACCGGCCTGGTCTCGAAGCTCGGGTAATAGATCAAATGACTCCACTAGAGTTCTATGTGTATTGTGTATTATTGTTAACCAGCCTTTTGGCAAAGCAGCATACAGGCGGATTTAACCCAATCGACTTCACGATTGTCGAGGTTGGAATACTATGGGTTCGACTTGACTGGATGGACAAACGATCAATCACGGATGATAAACATGATTATGAAGCCGGGATCTGGCATAATCGATGAACAAAAGACGCGGGATACTTGAAATACGAGTTTCGACAAAAGTTGAGTTGTCGCGAGTTGCCTAGACTTTGCTTCAAGTCATGCTTGGTGTTGCTTCGGGTTTTCAAGTTGCCTGCTTTGAGTCATTTGCAAGCCTGCTCCGAGTCACTCGGGTCGGCACAATTTCTTGGATTTCACAACTTACTTCGGGTCAGCGTCCTCCAGTCTTCGGGTCGGCGTGTGTAAGTCTTCGGGTTGGTACGAATGAAGGGGTCGGCATTGAATGAGTGGATGGGATCAGCATGTTGGAGTCTGGAGTGGATCGGCATGTTGGAGTCTGGAGTGGACCGGCATTTTGGAGTCTGGAGTGGATCGGCATGTTGGGGTCTGGAGTGGATTGGCATGTTAGGGTCTGGAGTGGGTCGGCATTTTGGGGTCTGGAGTGGGTCGGCGTTTTTTCCCTTTGCTTAGGGTCGGCAGTACATGTTCCCCGGGTCGGCTACGTGTGAGCTTCGGGTCGGCTATAGGAAACAAAAGTGGTTCGGCCACAGGGACTATGCCTCGAGTCATGGACGATCGTGCTTCGGGCCAATGCTATGTTTACTTTGAGTCGGCAAAACTCCAATAGGGGATCGATCGTAGTGATGGGTTTTTGATCGGCTATGGTATTGATGGGCCCAGACCACTCAGGAAGCCTAGTAACTCGGGTTTTGTCTATAAATACAACAGGCGGGGCCTCGGAAAAAGGGATCTTCATTCTGTTTTCCTTCATCTTCTTCATTAAGGCTACTCTGCCATTATTGTTTTAAAAACTTTGGATTGTAACTGTAATTGATTCTCATATGAATAAAAAGAAATTTCTGGAGTGGACGTAGGCCAAAGTTAGCCAAACCACTATAAATCCTCTGTTATTATTGCTTTCTTTTTTATTTTGATTGTTCTTTATATTTATACTCTCTACATACACTATATCTGTAATCTGTGATTGTTAGTTGGTGCTTTCATCGACGATTGGGTGTTAGTGACCAGTTTTGGCGTAACATTTTGGTGCTTTCACTGAGAAAGCTTGCACTCAGGGATTCTAAAGCTTAGATTTTGGATTTAAAGACTTAGGGACACAGGTTCTGGAGATTATGGCAAAGCAATCAACAAGGAGACAGAGGACGAAGAGGAGTCAGCAAGAGGGAAGTCAGGAGGCTTCCTCTGGAGCTAATCAAGCCTCAATCTACATCACTAGGGACGAGATGGAAACAATTCTGAAAAGGCAGGAGGACATGATACAGAGTCTACTCCGGCAGATTGGACAAGTTGGAGCACAAAGTCAAGGGAATGGACCAACCGCGGCTGTTGGCAATGTAGAACAAGGAACCGGAGCTGTAGAAGTTCTGGAGGTCAAAACCAGAACCAAACATGAGAGATTGAAGGAAATCAGCAAAGGCCTGAGGTAGACCCTCAGGATTGGATACTGGAAGAGCTGTGAATGAAGCTCAGCGAGCAGGGACCAACGTGAACATGAATGACCAACATGAACAAAAATATTCTTGAAAATGTCCGAGTTTCCCCACTCACTTGAATTTTACAATAGTTGTGAAAATCAATATAATCCATATGGTTTCACTCCAAATTCGTATGGATATTTTAACAACTATTGTTTAAATGATTCAAATTTTAAACCATAAAATTTTCCAAATGATGACCAACCCTCAAATCTTGAAAAGAGTATTTCGTCTTTACTTGAAATCTCTACACAACAAAATCAAATGATAAATGATTTGTGTAATTCATATTTGGGCAATGATTCAAATCAAAGTTTTCAAAATAATCAAAATTTTAATTCACTTCAAAATTCAAACGATTTCGAGTATAACCCATGCCAATTCAATTTTAAACTCCTAAATGAATTTCAAACTCAAAATGAAAATGGAAACAACTTTTCAAACGACTTTGGCAATGGGAATAATCTTAACCATGTTACGACTGAAAATCTTTGTTCTCAACAAATCCAAATCGAAAATTCTCAAGTTAATAACTATAAATTGGATTTTGTTGAGCAAATGAATGAAATATACGATGATCACATGGATTCGTTGTTTGAAACATATATGAAACAACGTGATAAACAAGATCAAATCTCAATGTGTGACGAATCAAGTGATAATCCATCTTTTACCCAAATCAATGATTTTCAAATAACAACTTTTGAAATTGAAAATGATGATCTTAGTAAAGTTGTTGAAAATTTGGTAATTGAGTTGGATTTCAATTCTTTTGAGGGTGAGAAACTCGATTTAAATTTCGATCTTCCTTTTTCTGAAAATTTGAATACAACAACTTTGAATTTTGAACTTGATTTATGCAATAAATTTGTTGATAATCCAAATAAGGAAGACAAATTCAATGAACGTTATTTCTTTGGACTTTCGAAAATGAGTTGTCGAATTCTGAAGGGGACGATTTGAATCATCATTTTGATTTTGAAATCGATGATAAGCTTGAATTTGGTGAAAATAAACTTGAACTTCAATCATTTGTTTTATCGACCCCAAAAATCATCGACAATAAAACAGCTCATTCGATTTTCAATAAAACGACATTCGTTTTTCCAAATCAACATTCAACTTTGAAATCTTTTACGATTTGATTTTTCGAGCTTAAGCTGTGTCTCGCATACTTAACGAGACAAATGAATCGGTCTTTGGAAGACCGTTTCATTTGCGCTTTAATGATATACTTTCTGATCTCGTGTAAATACCGTTCACCTTCATGTAAATATAGGTCATCTTTTTATTTTTATTTTATTTTTCTCCTTCCACTTAGGTTGACTGTGGGGACATAGTCAAAATCAAGTGTGAGGGAGAGACTCATCTTCATTTTTAATTTTAATTTTTCATGGTTTATTTTTGCTTTTTCTTTTAAAAACTCAAAAAAAAATTAAAAGCATTTTGATTTATTTTTAAAGAAACACTATAGGATAAATATATGGTTTTGGTTTATTAAATTGAAATTTTTGAAATTTAGTTTGTCTTAACAAAAATAAAAATGAAGTTTGATTACAAATAAAAATGGTTTAACTAGTATATAAGAAGATTCATACGTGATATTTATGAAGTATATCGTAATTGAAAATCTTTGTTTTAAAAAGTGGTTGATTTAAAGTAAAGGATATAACATTTTTTTTTGTCTTCTAAGTTAAATGATGCTAAGATGATTTTGCGAAACTCTCTCTCTAAAAAAAACAAAAAAAAATATAAAATAAATATTTCTTGTATATATTTATATATTTTCTTAATAAACACCTAGAGTCATGTGTTCACTCGCCATGCTCTATACCCTTCTCACGTAAGCCCGAAAAGCAGTGCACGATCGGTATATCTGGCCTTAGTTTATCTGAGTCAGGTGTGTGTATATAAAAATTATTTTACTGATAACGCCTACAATCGATAAGTGTTCACACTTGTGTGTTCACTCGCCATGCTCTGTACCCTTCTCACGTAAGCCCGAAAAGCAGTGCACGATCGGTATATCTGGCCTCAGTTTATCTTAGTTAGGTGTGTGTATATAAAAATTATTTTACTAATAATGCCTACAGTCGATAAGTGTTCACACTTGTGTGTTCACTTGCCACGCTCTGTATTCATCTCACATCAGTCCGTAAGGCAGTGCATGGGTAATATATCTGGCCTCAGTTTATCTGAGTTAGGCATATGTAAATATTGCTAATATCAACAAAATTTTCAAAAGAAAAAATGGAGAGAGTAAGCAATTGAAATCCAAGCACTATTTTAACTTATTTAATTTGACTTGTTATTGAAAAGAAATAAAATTACCACTTTGATAATCTTGTTAATCAACTAAGGATCCATTTTATAATTACACTGTGTTATCAACCAAAACAACGAGTTAAACTATTGTCTATTTGTTATAATAACTTGATTTTTATTGGAAATTTTGATAAGTAAATTACTTAAATTTTCAAGATAATAACCAAACCTATATTTAACTTATTTGTGTTAATTTAAAAGTAAATCCTTCATTCGTAAATATTTCCAAAAACTCGCATTCATCTCTTTGTGAATAAATCTTACATTTTGTAAATATTTTCATCCTGCATTTGGATTTTGTGCGTAATATCCGCTGAAAACCCTCACGAGACAACACTCATCCTACTGGGGACACCCAGAGGTTTAATGGCTTGTTGCATACGCTCAATGCAATTGTGCTCCCTACGAAAATAGATTTATCTTAGTTTTAGTTTATTCGAGGACGAATAAAAAGATAAGTGTGGGGGTATTTGATGTGCATGTAAATGTGTATATTTTTGCCACTATATTTAATCTATTTAAATTAAATAAATGATCATATTGGGTATTTTAACTTGTTTAAACCAAAATTCAAATTATTTCAAATTGTCACATATTCATCTTCATCCAAAGGCAAAATGGTCATTTTTGTGCATATATTAATTTTCTAAAATTTAATTGAAAATTTCTATATTATTTTGTAGGAATTTGAATTTATATACAAGTGGTTTTATGATGATATATGCATGCACAAGAGTGAAGAGAACAAATGAAGATGGAAATAATTCAAAGTGAAGATAATGGAGGACCCCACCTACACACCTACCTTAATGTACAAATTAGAGGCTAATGCACATGCTTATGGAATTAATGGCTTCATGTACACTTAAATGATGATTAGTATAAGCTAATGATTACTTGGCCTCCACACTTTCTCAAGGGTATTTTGGGCATTCCCCAAAAATATGAATTAGGGTTTAACACTTGTATAAGTACCTCATATCTACATGTAACCCCTTCCCTTAGTCTCTCTTTTAGGCTCTCTTCTCTTAGTCTCCTATCTTAGGAAAATAAAAAGAAAGCTCTCTTTCTCTTTTCATGGCTACTTAGCCATTTTTATTTTATGTAATCTTCTTTTCTTTTTATGCAATGTTAATTATTGTTTCCTTTTACTTACATGTTCATTTCCTTTCATGCTAGTAGTGTAAATTTTCTTTTATGCAAGTAGATTAGTTTTTTCTTTCATTTAGCTCTCTTTTTCTCTTTGTTTTGTTCTATGTTGCAAGCTATATTTGTTGATATGATAACAAATATGAGAAGCTAAACCCCTTCAATTTAGGGGTAATGAAGCTCTCTAATTATATAGCTTCAACATTTTGATAAATGTTATGCTCTCTTTTTGTGCTTCATGGAAAATGATGTTTATGTAATTTTGTGCTTATTATTGAGTTTGATAGCTTATGTTGTTCAAAACAAATAGGCTATGCTTAGTCATATGAATCACAAATTGCCTCTTCATATATATATATGATTATGGCAAAGAAGTGAATGTTTAAATCAAAATTTGATGGCCTATATTTCTAAACAATAGTTAATAGGCCATGCTCAAAATAGATTTTCATTTTCAACTTTGTTGTCATTTTCATGAGAATTAAAAGTGGTTTAAAGGTTGTGTTATAATTTGATGGCTTATGTTGAGCTAGTTAATAGCACAAAAGAGCCATACTTATGATAAGCACATCAATTAAGCTAACTAATGACAAAGAAAATAGAGATCATAGCTTGATTTTGTTGATTTATGTGATCTAGAGAGAGGAAGTTGCCTATAAATTGCCGTATCACTCTCATATTTTTATCTATTTTCTTTTAGGTTGTTTTTACTTTCTTTTAGTTAATTAACAATCACTCGACTTTGGTTTAATTTATTTGAACAGATTTTTAAAATCATCAATTCCCTGTGGATCGACCTGTATTCGCCACGTACTACAAGTGTACGCCGTGCGCTTGCGGTTATATTATAATTTAAATTCGTTCGACGGTTTTCTTAACCGATAGAATTTCAATCGACGAACAAGAGTACTACACAGAGTACCCTCCAGGACATGAGGGGCAAGGTGGAGATGCAAATAGGGGACCACCCTCGGATGGAAATGAGCGGATGGCTGGATTAATAAGAAGGATTATGAGAGGAGGACTACCGAGCAGAGGCATGGAGGAAGTCAGTCGAAGTCCGTTCACTCCGAATATCAGAAATGCAAGGAACCCTCCAGAAGTCAAACTGCTAACACTGGAGGCCTATGATGGAAAATCAGATCCAACTATACATGTAACTAGATACATCAGACATATGGAAGTGCTAGGGGCATCTGAGGAGGTAATGGCAAGATGTTTCCCTTTATACTTGATAGATTTGGCTGCGCTCTGGTTTAGGCAACTGGAGAATGGATCAATCAAGACATGGGGCGAGCTAGTGGAACGCTTTATGAGATAGTTCAGGGTCCACGTGACGCGACCCAAGAATGTAATGACACTGGCATCAATGAAACAGAGGACAAGAGAGTCCGTGAGAGGTTTTTTAATGCGATTTAATGTAGCTGTGGCTTCGGTAGATCGCCCGAATCCATCAATGATTTTGATGGAAGTGGTAGCAAGGATTGCGGAAGGCACGGAGTTCAAGGATTCATTGGCACGGGATCCACCATAGGATCTTTGAGAGTTCTATCATGAGGTGGAAAGATTCATTCGGTTAGAGGATTCACGCGCCGAAAGGCAGGAGATAAATGACGTGCAAGGTGAAGGAAAGTCTGATGAAGGACGAGGAATGGATAAAGGAAAGCGCAAGCTAGACGATGGATATGGTGGTTCAGACAAATGGAGGAGAGGTCGGGAACCCAAATTCGTGACGTTCGCGGACTTGACAGATAATCTGGAACGGATGTACTTGGACACTCTGCTCCCTTATCGGAAACCACCCAGGAGGCATCCCACAAAACGGGAACGCGTGAGCGGGAAGTATTGCATATTCCATGAGCTGGAAGGGCATACCACGGATGAATGGCGCCACTTGAATGACGTGGTGGAGGAGCATGTCAGAAGTGGTAAATTTCCACAGTAAGTGAGGGACCGGGCGAGAGCGGTAGAACACGAGCAACTACCGCTTGGATCAAACAGGAACGACCCTGGATTGGGGTCATGACTTGTCATCCGCTGATCGTGATGGAAAGGGCCGAGTTCGGGATTTGTACTCTGGTCATCGAATAATCTTTTCTGATTTTGTTTTAAAAAATAAAAAGAAACTATGCCACTTACACATGTAAGGAAACCAGAGCGATTCCCAGGCATGCTCTGAGATGGTAATAGGCCGCTCTGCCTGGAGAGCCAGCACTTAGTTTTTTCTGTTTTTTTTATTGGACATTTGGAACTTGGATTTAATAAATGAATTTGGACTTTATGAAACAAATCCCTATCCGGGGAGTTAAGGGACGGATATTGGAAGTCAGTTGGAAATTAATCGCTTTATGTTCAGGGACACTGAACTGAAGTGCAGGGAGCGACACTGCTTCGTCGGAGAGCGACATGATCGGCTCGCTCATTGTTTTTCCCCTTCACTGGAGAGTGACAAGATGGGATCCAGCAAGAGCCCAGAGAGGCTGCAATCGGTCTAGGACTTAGGCCATGGCATCGCTTAATGTTCAGGGGTACTAAACCGGAGTGCAGTGAGTGGCGCTGCTTCGTCGGAGAGCGACATGATCGACTCGCTCAACGCTGTTTCCCCTTCACCGGAGAATGACAGGATGGGATCCAGTAAGAACTCGGAAAGGCTGATATTGGTCTAGGAGGATCAGGGAATCATTTAATGTTCAGGGACGCTGAACTGGAGTGCAAGGGATAGTTTGCTTCGTCGGAGCACGACAGGATCTACCTATTCAATCGTTAAGTTTGGATCGAGCTTAACAAGGGTCCGGAGAGGTCATCAACGATCCAGATGTTAGTCCGTGAGATGACAGTTTTGATGACAACAACCTTAGAATAGATTATAAAATATAAATACTAACATTATAAGTTTAGATATATATGTATATGCAGGATTTAACCATGAAGGTACCAAGAATGAAGACTGTACAATATAGAGATTCAAGATATCGGAGATTGAAGACTCATGAGTATCAAGATTATCAAGAGTTCAAGATTTCAAGATAAGTATTGAGTCTAGAATTATGTTAAAACTTCACAATAGCACTGAAATCTTCACTCCATTTTTCTTTTGGGATGGCACCCATTTCTACCTTTTTAGTGGCTTACAAACCCACGACAAGTAGCTTACAAACCTACGACAAGTGGCTTACAAACCCACGAACATCCTGGTTTTGTACAAGTTCTCGAGTCCTGACATGATGAGATATTCTGCAGGAAGAAGCTTGCAAAACTACTTCAAAATGTTTTTTCAAAACAACTTCGGAATGATTTTCAAAATTGTTTTTCAAAATGTTTTAGCCTTAAAAATTATCTTTTCAAATGATTTTTCAAAAAGATGTTTTAGCCTTAAATATTCTTGTTTTTAAACTTCGTCTGTTTTAAACTATCTTTTAATATAATATATTTATACTTAGAATTAAATATAAAATTATAGTAAAATTATATATATAGTGTTCTCTATATTTATCTATATATTTTATCTATAGTCAAGTATATTTATAAAGTTTAAAATAGTTTTAATATAAGATAAAGGTTATTTTCAAAGAAAATCAAACTATCAAAAATTGCTTTGGGATGTCGACATGCCTATGGTGACCATGTCGACATGGTGACAGTTGAGTTCAAAATTTAAATTTCAAAAGAAGTGTCTATTCGTCATAACCTTTCACGAATCGACATGACTGTTGTTCTTCTATAAATAGGGGTTAGTTTCAATGAATTTTTAGTCAGTTTTTCTGGTTTTTCACTTCTCTTCTTCTTCCACATTTTCTTAATCAAAATCCTATCATCACTCTGCCGAAATCAACATTGAATCTAACTAGATCATCTCTGGTTTGATTCTCTATCACTATCTCAACAAGATCTAAGTGCTATTCAGAGTTATAGGCTTCTTCGTAATTTATCTAGTGAGAAAAGGTGTGATTGTAGCCTTGGAAACCAATCAAGCGAGAAAAGGTGTGATTGTAGCCTTGGAAATCAATTGGGTGAACTTGTTGCCCCGGAAATCAAGTATCTCTACCCAGAGGATTGTGATTCTGGAGGGTGTACCTCGTAGCCTTAAAACCGAGGGTTGTAATTGTTGAATTGATTTTGAAAGGAAATCTGTACTTAGTTGTGCGAGACTGGATGTAGGGTAACCCCAAACCAGTATAAAATCCGGTGTGTTCTTTCCTTTATTGCATTTACTTTATTTCTACATCTGTGATTATATCTGTGTCTGAATATTGCATACATTTGTGTACAAATCAACAATAACTGAAAAAGATTTAGTAATTTCCTAAAAATACTATTCACCACCACCCCCCTCTAGTGTTATTTCTAGCCTTAAGATCCGTAATCCGCATTCCTCTCACCAGAGAGATCATAGGATTCGATTACTGACTTCTAAGGTGTGAAATGGATTTGGATAGCGGCTTCGAACAGCTACAGATTTGGCTAAGGACTCGGAGTGGTCCCGGATTTGGATTTGGACCCGGTGAGGTCCCGGATATGGATTTTAGGACCAGAGAGGTCCCGGCTTTAGATCTAGACCCGGTGAGGTCTCGAATTTGGATTACAGGACCCAGATAGGTCCCGGACTTGAACAAAATGGTCCAAAGAGATCATGGATTTGATTAATGGATTTGTAAATAGATAACGAATCGAAACAGTCGTGGACTTTCGATATCGGATTTGAAGCTATTCAAAACACGCCTTCCGATCGTAAGGCATGTTTTGAGGGGCAAAGTGTTAACCCGCCTTTTGGCAAAGCAGCGTACAGGTGGATTTAACCCAATCGACTTCACGGTTGTCGAGGTTGGAATACTATGGGTTCGACTTGACTGGATGGACAAATGATCAGTCACGGATGATAAACATGATTACAAAGCCGGGATCCGACGTAATCGATGAACAAAAGACGTAGGATACTTGTAATACGAGTTTCGACAAAAGTTGAGTTATCGCGAGTAGCCTAGAGTTTGCTTGGAGTCATGCTTAGTCTTGCTTTAGGTTTTCAAGCTGCTTGCTTCGAGTCATTTGCAAGCCTGCTCCGAGTCACTCGGGCCGGCACAATTTCTTGGGTTTCACAACTTACTTCGGGTCGGCATCCTCCAATTTTCGGGTCGATGTGTGTAAGTCTTCGGGTCGGCACGAATGGAGGGGTCGGCATTGAATGAGTGGATGGGATCAACATGTTGGAGTCTGGAGCGGATCGGCATGTTGGAGTCTGGAGTGGATCGGCATGTTGGAGTCTGGAGGATCGGCATGTTGGGATATGGAGTGGATCGGCATGTTAGGGTCTGGAGTGGGTCGGCATGTTGGGGTCTGAAGTGGGTCGGCATGTTTTCCCTTTGCTTCAGGTCGGCAATACATGTTCCCCGGGTCGGCTACGTGTGAGCTTTGGGTCAGCTATAGGAAACAAAATGGGTTCGGCCACAGGGACTATGCCTCGAGTCATGGACGATTGTGCTTCGGGCCAATGCTATGTTTACTTCGAGTCGGCAAAACTCCAACAGGGGATCGGTCGTAGTGATGGGTTTTGGATTGGCTATGGTATTGATGGGCCCGGACAACTCAAGAAGCCCATTAACTCGGGTTTTGTCTATAAATACAACTGGCGGGGCCTCTGAAAAAGGGATCTTCATTCTGTTTCCCTTCATCTTCTTCATTAAGGCTACTTTGCCATTATTGTTTTAAAAACTCCGGATTGTAACTGTAATTGATTCTCATATCAATAAAAAGAAATTTCTGGAGTGGACGTAGGCCGGAGTCAGCCGAACCACTATAATCCTCTGTTATTACTACTTTCTTTTTAATTTTGATTGTTCTTCATATTTATACTCTCTACATACACTCTATCTGTAATCTGTGATTGTTAGTTGGTGCTTTCATCGACGATTGGGTGTTAGCGACCAATTTTGGCGTTAACAATTATAATAATGCCTTTAATGGGAGACGATTTCTAATTTAACTAGGTGCATGGATTCAAAGGGATTGAAAGGAGAAAGGAGTATGTCCCGTTGAAGTCTTGGAACTCATTCTATAAGTCCATAGAACGAAAGGTAATTTATCCACCTAATTACCCTTCGCTTTGTTTATTCTCTTCTTCAAACAAGCTATAATAGCCTTGTTGGATGTTCCTACTGTACAATTAGCTTATAGGTAAGCCTTCATGGAAAAATCTTGATGATACCGTGATCTTAGCAATATTCTAATGAGAGGTAGCTAAGGGTTCGAATTCGACCCACATTGTGAAGTAGTCAATTGTTACTATGGCATATTGCACCCCTTTTATTACAGTAGGAAGGAGTCCAATAAGATCAATGCCCTAGATATTGAATGGTCAAGGGCTCATCATTTGGATGAGCTCCCTAAGGGGGAGGGGGCTCTCGGCATCTCTGTGTGAAACTGGCATTTGTCTCATGTTCTTGCACACCTTACTTTAGTCCTGGCCAATGAACCATGTCTACGTGTTTTCTTTGCCAATTTTGGTTACAACAATGATCTTCGTAAGTTCCATCGTGAGCTTCTTTTAACTATGGTTGACCTTCCGAGGTCGTTACACATCGGGGGCATGGAGTGGTCCATATCAATGCTGAACCTTGGAGCATTATATTTGATTCACCTTGCTCGGCAGCCACCACTGGTAGAATATCCATAGTCGGATTTTTAATATATGGTGACATCCAAAATTTTTCAATTATTACTGTTGTTGTAGCTTCATTTCGGGCAGCTTAAGCCCATGTTTTAACTAACACTTTCTCTGATACCTATATGCTAGGCTTCTTTTGGAACTTGACTAGAATGGAATGAAATTCTCTTACATCCCTTGAGCTTGCATATTTTGCTAAGACATCGTCCCTAGTATTTTGATCTCTAGGAATACTTTCCATATGATAACTCTCGAGAGCTCCAAGTGGTCGCTTTACCTGCTTAACATAAAGGGCTAACCTCGGGGATCGGATCTGATAATGTTCGAGAATTTGATCAACGACTATTTAGGAGTCACTGTATATCCAAATCTCTAAGACCTTGATAAAAATAGCCCTTCTTAAGCTAGCTATTAGGAGTTCATACTCGGTTGCATTTTTGGTGGCAGAGAAGGCAAACTTGACTGCTCAATAAATCTGATGATTGTCCAAAGTTACCTAGATATAGCCAGTACCTGCTCCGTGTTCATTTAAGGTTCCACCATTAACAAATTTACCAAGAGAATAGTTTATTTTTACCGCTTCCCTTTTCAGCTTTGGTTACACAACCAGTGCATTCGATGATGAACTCAGCCAGTTCTTGACCTTTAATTGCTATCATTGGTTCATACAATATCTCATAAAGGCTAATCTCTATAACCTACCTAATTAACCTCCCCGCAGCCTCGGGTTTACTAAAAACTTGTTGAAGTCATTGATCCGTAAGGGCCTGAAAATATAGCTAAAGCTTCCTGGTCTTGAACATCAAGCTATAAGCAAGCTTTTCCATTACTGGGTAATTTTCTTGGATGGACCTAGCCTTTTCCTTATATAATATACTAGTCTTTAGATTCTATTATCATTTCTTACTAAGGCTGAACTAAAAGGTGGCCAAATAAAGGAACAAGGTTTCTCCATCTATTAGTTTAGATAAAACTGAGGGAGAACTTAAATGTTTTTTAGATTTTCAAATGCTTTCTATTATTCATCTATTCATCTGAAAGTAACATGTTTCTTTAAGTGGTTGAGGAAGGGAACACACTTGTCAGTTGATCAGCTTATGAAAATGTCCAAAGCAGTAACCTTTCTATTTACGCTCATCTACTTCTTCCCATTGGCTAGAGCCTTTATGTCCGTTATGGCTTTTATCTTATCCGTATTCATCTCTATTCCTCTAATACTAACTATAAAACTTCTCTGATTGTATGCCAAAAGCATGCTTTCGAGTATTTGGTTTTACTTTATACTTTTCGTACAATATTAAACACCTCGGTTAGATCCGAAACATGACCTTCTAACTTTGATATGATTCCCTTGCATTTTTAAGAAAAAAGGACATTAAATGGAATAAGCATCCATAAATGAAAGTAGTGGGTGCCCACTGATTAAACTTCCAGAGATCCAAGACTATAAGGTGCCACTCTTGGAGTAGAAACTTTCAAGGTCATAACCGAGATAAAGACTTTAATAAAACTAGGGTCCTTTTTTTGTATGTGGGGATCTGACTTAGGTAGAGGATTCTTCTTGCAACTTCATCTTTGTAAAGGGAAATACCTTATGCATTCATTTGACAAAGGTCACATGGAGTTATCGAAAAGGGAGACCATGAATGCCAAGGCTTGGATGCACCCCACGAGTAAAGAGTCGATAGACAGGGTTATGCTGAAGAGGAAA
The DNA here is from genome assembly GCA_030737815.1 of Allium fistulosum. Taxonomy (NCBI): domain Eukaryota; kingdom Viridiplantae; phylum Streptophyta; class Magnoliopsida; order Asparagales; family Amaryllidaceae; genus Allium; species Allium fistulosum. Next base: position 1,329,002,627 of record CM060902.1, on the reverse strand, counting down.
GTACCAAGAAGGAGCCGAGACTTGCTGATTAGATTTTAAGAAACCGATGACCATAAGGTGCCCCTTTGAGTTGGAACTGATTTATAAGAAGTATTCCTCTTGCAACTTCTCCTTTGTTGAACATCAATACATGCATTTATTTGGCAAGAGTTACATGGAATTATTCCTTTGGGGCTTCTCTTTTCAATGGGGTTTGGTTCAGGCAAGAAAAGTCTACATGAGTCCCCAGGAATATTCCAATCAGCCTTTAGTTAGGTAGAGTAAGGTCCTCATTCTGTTTCGATTCCTTTGGGTACTTGTCACTTGAAGTGTTCGAGAGGGCTCTCTTGTTGAGAGCAACCAAACTATCATATTTCGATAATTCAGTGGAAAGATTCTAACTTCACTACTTTGGATCCTAACCATTTTTCTAATTGGATTGATTTCTAGAAGGATCTCTAAATATGTTTCAGGAGCTCCCTTATCTGAAAGGCTTGAGGCTTACAATTGGGATCATATTCTCTGTAATTTTAGAATGTCTAACTTTTCATTGTCTTCTTCATTAATAGTTGAGGAGTGTTTTCGAAATGTCTTCTTCGGAACCAAACAAGGTTAACTAAAATGTTCTGTTGGATCTCCAAGAGGAATCAAGGTGTAGTGGCTCAAGGCTTCCAATTTGAAATTGAACATTTTTCTTTTACGTAGGCCTCGATCTAGGATATCTCTCTAATAAGGATATCATTTTTTTCAGGGAGAAAGGTATGGACATTTTGAACATCACTATCCAGATTCGATGGTAGAGGAATGTCTTTTGGTGTGCCCTTCATTCTATTATCAGTGGTAGCATCAATTAACACTTCCATTTTTCAAAATGAATGTGAAAACATCTTCACCATTATGGTCATGGTATGGGAGTCCTTCTCTTAAACTTTTGGTAAAATATTCGATGATTTCTTTATAGAACTAGCCACTCTGGTCGAACGTGAAGATCTCGTGGATGGATCCTTTAACCTTCGGGCGGGAAGAGTGGAGGCTCTCATCAACCTGATTGTAGTAGCCTTCTTTCTGATCCCTTCATTCCTTCATCGGAGCCATGCCCGATCACTAACACATCTCCAACTCTTGGGTGGTCGCTATGTGGTAATGGAGGAGGGATGGAAGAGGAAGAGACGGTGATTACGGAAGATGAAAAGTTTGAACGCGTTGAGAATCTACCGCCAATAGGGTTATTCTTTCCTCTCTGTGGAAAATTGGTTGAGTCGGTCCATCCAGTAGTGGGTAGTTGGCTTCATCGCCTTCATTTTTGAGGGCTACATAATCATTTATTTGATTGGGAGATGTAGAGCAGAGGGACAGAAAGACGAAGGTTCGGGCTCTCCTTCTAGCGTTAAAAATGTTAGTGCAAATTTTCTTCTACACTAACACCCCAAGGTCAAGAGGCATGTCTCCGAAAGCAGAATGGAATATTGGACCCGACAGAGAGGCTCCCAAAATGTGATGTAGTCAAGCCTAGGGTACGAGGTGTTGTATTGTATAATAACAATAGTTTATGCAGAGAAAGTAATGTGCATAAGGTAAATACAGTTAGACTTTTATAGTGGTTCGGGCCGAAAGTCCCTATGTCCACTATCTTTTCCTTCTTTAGTACTCTTATATAGCCGAGAGGCTTATTACATTGAACTAGGCGTTTTCGCCATTTATGAGTTTTGAATAGAGCTCTAATATAGGAAAGCACTATATAATTTTATGGCAGCTTTTTATGTGCTCAAAAGCCCCCTTTTCTATAGCAGACAGTCCTCTATTTATAACAAATGTAAGGTCCTCTATTTATAGCAAATGTAAGGTCCTTCTATTGATGCAGGGTAATAACTTGGATTGATGACCTAGCTTGCTATAGGCGACTTTGATTCACGCACTTTTAATCATCTAGTTGAAAGTTCTTTGATGTGGATTGTTGACGTGGAGCTTTTATATATAGCTTCTTGGACTCTTTTGTTTATTCTGACCGTTGAACTCGGGTTGGGCAATTTAAGCCATTGATTGTTAAGACTTGTTGCGATGCATTTGGTTTCGGTAGTTTCTGCTCTCGGTTAAGCTTCTTGCTCGATTTTGGATAATAGTTTCGGTCTTTTTATTGCTTTATTTCATGTTCTCAGCCTATATGCTCTCGGGTACTGGGTTTGATGCCTGAGCTCGTGATGGAAGCTAAACGATGGGTCTTACAACTACAAGCCAGGGACTTTTTTTGTAATTTGTACATCGTGGAAATTATGGTGTAACAACATATATAGAATATACTATCAAAACAACTTGGGATAAGTATCTCTAATTTTGTCTTTGTGTCCTAAGTATAGTCTTTCTCATTGTCACTCCACTAGGCTTTCACTAACTTGACCGTCTTGTTTCTTAATCTCTTCTCATCTCTTGCTACAACTCAAACTGGTAGTCTAACAAAAGTCATATCCGGTTTCACTACTAAATCTTCCAATACGGTTGGTGTAAAAGTAGTCTCTGGATCATGCACACGCTTTCTAAAATGAGAAATATGAAAAAAATTATGAACTTCTACCAAACTATTTGGTAACTCTACCCGATAAGCAACTTTCCCGATCCTTTCTATAATAGGAAACATGTCAACATACCTCATTGCTAATTTTTCTGACTTTCCAAACCGTACCACACCTTTCGTCAATGATACTTTAACAAAAGCATAGTCTCCAACTGAGAACTCTAAATCCTTATGCCTATTATCTACGTAACTTTTATGCCTAGACTAAGCTTCCATCATCCTTGCTCAGATCAACTCAATCTTTTTAGTAGCTTCCCTTACCATATCTGGACCAAGAATCAATTTGTCTTTGGTCATTAACCAACATGCTGATGATTTGCACGGCCTTCAATAAAGAACTTCGAAAGGCACCATTCCTATACTAGTTTGATAAGTATTATTATAGAAAACCAAACTATGTGCAAATGTTCCTCCCATAGCCCTTCAAAGTCTAGTATGCAAGCCCTTGACAAATCTTCAAGAACTTTGTTAACTCTTTCCATTTGCCCATCCGTTTGTGAATGGTAAGCGGTTCTCATCTTCAGCTTGGTACTTAATACTTCTTGCAGACTCTTTCAGAATTCACTAGTGAACAATGTATCTCAGTCACTGACTATACTACTAGGAATCCCATGCAGTCTTACAATATTATTTACAAATGACTTTAGTAGGTGCCATTCTTGTCAACTTAATGAGAATAAAATGTGCACTCTTGGTCAGTCCATCTACCATGACCCAAATACTTTCCTTTCCCTTGTTCGCCTTGGCAGCCCATCGATAAAATCTATGGATATAGAATCTCATTTCCAAAGTAACACTTCTAAGGATTGAAGGAATCCACTTGGTTTCTGATGTTCGGCTTTTACTTGCTAGTAATTCAAACATTGTTTGACCGATGAGCCTACATCTCTTTTCATCCCTTCCCAAAAAAACTCCTCTTCATATTTGGATATATTTTAGTTCCTTCATGATGAATAGTATACTTCAATCAATGACACTCCCTAAGAACTTCCTTCCTTAGGTTACCAACATCTAGAATGCACAGCCATCCCTTCTTCCTTAACCATCTGTTCTAGTCAAGACTAAAATACTTTAAATCATCAATCTTAGGTCCATCTTCAAGTCTTCTAATTCATTCAACCAGTAATGGGTCTTCTCTCTACTTAGAAGCAATTCTTTCGATCATTACTGGTCAAGCTTCCAAATTTAAAACATTGTGGTATTTCGACTAGAACTAGCCGTTGACCTTAACCGTATACCACAAGTAGTTAATGCCTCTAGATCTTTCCATTCTACGAACATAGCTAACACCACATTCTGATGTTTCCTAGTAAGTGCCTTCGCAAGTTTATTTCCTTTCCTTGGCGTATACTCAATACTAAATTCATAAGCTTCTAAAAACTCTAGCCATCTTTCCTACCTCATATTCAATTCCTTCTGAGAGAATAAATAGACTTATGATCCCTAAATGTTAGTGCCTACACTTGTACTTATGGCTGATTCTCTTCTAAATCTCTTGTAATCTCAAGCAAAGAACAACAAATCTATAAGCAGTAAAGCTATAAAGTGAATGTAGACCAAAGATTGTCGAACCAGTATAAAATCTTGTGTTTCTCTTTCTTATTTCTGTTATCTTCTTTCTTATTTCTATTATTGCCTGCTAGATCTAGGCCTTACAGATTCTATATAGCATATCTTTTGGCGTTGATACATTTTTTGCATTAACAATAAGTAACTCGGATCATTCTACCAAAAGATAGCGTCTCCACACTTTTAGAGCAAAGATCACCACTATCAACTCTGAATCATGAGTGAGATATCTAACTTCATATGGTCAAAACTGTCGAGAAGCGAAGGCAATAACTTTACCTTTGTGCATTAACACAACTCCTAACCCTATCCCACATGCATCAGTATGCACCCCTAAATCTTTATTTCCTTTTGGAACAACTAACATGGGTGCGTTGGTCAATAAATATTTCAGCTTTAGGAATGCTTCTTAACATTTATCGGTCCAAACAAACTTCATGTCCTTCCTTGTTAGTTCAGGCATAGGTGCCGCTATACGATAGAATTATTGACGAGTCTCCAATAATAGCCAGGTAACCCTAGAAAACTTCTTATCTCGGTCATAGTCTCGGGTCATTTTCAATTATTAACAACTTCAACCTTAGTTGGATCTACTAATAACCCTATCTCTAAAACTACATGTCCGATGAACTTCACTTCTTACTTTCAAAAATGACATTTTGAAAACTTTGATTTTAGTTGATGCTGCCTCGACGTTTCTAGCACTATTCTAAGATGAATCTCATGATCTAGTTCATTATTAGAATACTATTATGGTGTCTTACTGATATCTCCCTATCCTGGCAAAATATTCTAGTATCATATCTGCTTAGCCAATCATACCCAGAATAATCCAAAACCCACAAAATCAAACACATGCAAATTGCAGGTAAATGCATGACCTAATAGCTCAAATTCTAAATAGGCACATTTCATCCCAAGAGTAGCATAACCTCTTATTGGATTCGCAACCCTTAAGGAGTCATAAGGTATGATGGTTCTATATTTAACTTACCTAGCAAACATTGCGATATAAAAGAATGTGATGCGCTAGTATTAAATATTACTTTAACATGTGTGCCATGAATAAAAAGCGTACCTCATATCATAGACTTTCCTTTCTCTTCTGCAATCAGTCCAAAAGCTAATGGCTCCAAAGCAAAAACATTCCCTTTATCAGCTTGGCTGTTTTTGGACATTTATTCTTGTAATACCTAATATGGTTGTAGTTGTAACACTTCACACCCTTCTTTCCCATAACCTTCTTTCTATCACTAGATCGACACTATAACATCCCGTAGATTTACGATTAATGATTATAATTAATTAGGCTCTAAAAATGAAATTTGAGAAAATGATGGAATTTGACTACGAAACATGCACCATTCCAATCATGGCAATTTCTAAGCAACTTTCATACTTGGAGTTTCATCAACGAATTTCAAACGATGAAGTTATAGACGTTTAAAGAAATCAGAATGGAAATAATTAAAAATAAAAATAGTAATAAATACTTATTTATTCCAGACCTCATCGATCGACCCCTAATATGGGATGGTTGACTCTAGTGGTCTACCTCTCATAGAAGGGCGGTCGGTCAAAGTCGAAAAGGCTGAGGTCGAACCTCGGCTAACGGCCTAGATTTTAAAATTCTCAATTCGAAGGATATGGTTAATCCAAGCTTCCATAAATACAGGTCCAAACCCTCCTTCTCTTCTCATATCTTCTAATACAGGCAGTGAAGCTCTGCCATTTTCTCTTCTCTACTTTTTGCCTAAATATAAAATCGATTGTATTTATACAAATACGAGAAGAGCAAAAATAAGGAGAAGAAAGGAGAGTATGAATTAGCGTTGCGCAATAAGAAAGTAAAATTTCAATATTATAAACCTATATTTTCTCTTAAAATCCAATCATCTTCTCAGATTTATGACTCTAATATTATGTATATTCCTTTATACATACTTCCTGAAATGAAAATGGAAAGCAGTTGAATCAAAAAGATGAAGGTTGGGAAGCTTAAAATAGTGAGTGGGAAAATTATGTAAATTATTTATAACTTTGCAATTTATTTCATTGGATTTTTGTTTGATTATTATGCCTAATTGAAATATATAGAGTTGTAGGCTTAATTTCACTGTATAAAGCACTGCCTACATATTTTGTAAGTTAGAAAAGATTGATTAGAAATGTTTATCACCCTTAGATTTGGAGATCATTCCCCCAAGTTGTTGGTAGTTGTTTATAGGGTTTTAACCCTACAAAATTCAATAACAATTAGAACATTCAGACTATGCCAAAATAACTTAAGAATCAACCAAAAGGACCAAAAAAAGAAGAAGAGACCCAAGAGGAAAGAAGCCAAAATAAGCTAAGGTGATGAATTGCTAGCGATCCATAAGGCTTGCTCATAGACCCTCAATACCTCTTGCATCATGAATCATTACCATTTCTAAGTATGCTTGCCAAGTTTCATAGCACGCCAAACAATCTAGATCGAGAATTGAAGACTCATCTGATTCAAGCTGTTTGGCCAAAACTAGCTAATTTAAAATGGACCTATAGAACTCATACGAAGTTGGATTGACCTAAAATTTTGGAAGAATATTTAGAAAACATAGGAGAAGGCTCACAAAAAAATTAAGTCATTTAGAGTTGATTTTATGGATCGCTAGCGACCCATCTAGAGTGGGCCCACCACCTCAAATTTTTATGGTGGGTCCCTAACACCTTCTTGAGTGTTCCTGCAAAGTTTCGATCGATTCTTTAAGATTTGAGCGAGTTATGGATGATTCTTGTAGACCAGATCACCCATGAAGATGGATGATCAAACTAACTCCAATTGATATTTCGACAAGGCACTTAAATAGAAGATAGGAAGACAACCAAACAAAGATCACTCAAAAATATACTAAGTGGATGGATAGCTAGCGTTCCATCCTCTATAGATAATTAGCGATCCATTCCCTATGGATAGCTAGCGATCCATTAAGATAGGCCAGATCGCCCTCCAACTTTCCGAGCTCCTTCGCAGCACTAAGTAAAGGCTTTTGGTAGAAAAATATGCTAAGTTGATGGATAGCTAGCGACCCATCCCCTATGGATAGCTAGCGATCCATCCCACATGGATAGCTAGCGATCCATAGAAATGACTCAAATTGGTTTGAGAGTTTTGGTGATGACTTGGCATAACAACTAGACACTTCTGCACCTGGATTTCTGGCCCAATACTTACTGAACTTCCCTATAAATACTCACCTACCTGCCACTAGAGATGAATCTTTTTCGGATAGAGAGTTGCCAGGGTTACTGTGATTTTCCAGTCAATCCTTGAACTTGTGACTTATTCTAACTCATTGTAACTTAGATCTAAGGACTAAATAGTTGATATGCAAAGAGATTCAACTAGTATAATCATAATAAAAATTGATTAAAGTGGACGTAGGCCAGAGTCAGCCGAACCACTATAAAAATTCTGCATCTCTTTTCTTACTTCTTCTCTTTATTTGTTGTTTATCTGAGATTTGTGCTACTGATTATCTACATTGGTGCTTTCACACTTGATCCAAGGCATTGATCCATTTTTTGGGTTAACATTTTGTTGCTTTCACAGAGAACCTTGAATGAGATTTAAAGAGTTGGAAGTTTGAATCTAAGATTTAGAGAAGATGAATAGGCCTAATACTAGATCTAGAGCTGTTGCAAGTCAACCGGAGCCTGGGGGCAGCCAGGAGGTGTCCTCAAATTCTCATCAACCTAACTATGTGATTAGAGAGGAGATGGAAAAGATGATGAAGAAGATGCAGGATGGAATCTTAGCTAGACAACTAGAGATGATGGATGGCTTCTTATAGAGGATGGAGCAGCAAAGGATGGCAAGATCTGCAGGGAATATGAATCAAACTTTAGGGGGCAACGTTGGACTCAACATGGGAATCAATCCTAATGCCGGAGTGACTGTTGGAACACCAGGAACTGGTGGTACTGGAGCTAATGCAAATACTAGGATGCAATCGATAGAAGAATATTTACCAGAACTTCCTCAAAGGTACGTAGGTTTGAATGAAGCTAGAGTTATAAATCAGAACACAGGCATGCGGCCGGAAGAGTGCATCCCAGGATACCCCCACCGGAATAGGGGCAAAGTATTGCTTTAGGACGAAGACCTTCATTGGATGGTGAGAACCGAATTTCTAAATTGGTACAAAGGTTTATTAGAGGAGGAGCCCCAGATCAGGGTTTGGAAGACATGAACAGGAATCCGTTTACTGCTAATATCTAGAATGTGAGAAATCCTCCAGATTTCAAGCTTCCAACATTGAAAATGTACGACGGGAAGACAGATCTAATGATTCATATGATGAGATACATCCAACATATAGGGGTGTTAGGTGCTTCTGAGGAGGTAATGGCGTGGTGCTTCCCATTATACTTAATGGATTTAGCTACAATGTGGTTCCGGCAGTGGGAAAATGGGTCCATAAGCACATGGACCGACTTGGTGAGCAAGTTCTTGATATAGTTTAGAGTTCATGTCTCATAATCGAGGAATGTACTTACGCTCTCAAATGTAAAACAAAAGCCTAGAGAGTCCTTAAGAAGTTTTTAACAAGATTCAATGTAGCTGCAGCTACGGTTGGCAAGCCAGATCCATCATTTATCCTAATGGCAACAGTATCTAGGGTCGCGAGTAAGACTGATATCAAAGCTGCATTGAAAAGGGATCCACCGAGGGATCTTGCAGAATTCTACCATGAAGCTGAGAGATATTGCATCAGGAAGACATTGAAGCTGAAGATGAGTATGTGGATGTGAAAAATAAACGCCGTGGAGGATAGGGGACCACCCAGAGATGGAATTGGAAAAGAAAAAGGGAAAAGGAAAACTGATGACAACTTTGGGGAACCGAAATGACAAATGAAGGAGCCGAGATTCTCTTCATACATTGACTTAACTGAAACCCCGAAGAGGATATACTTGGATGCTAGGGGCAGAACCTCTACCGAAGGCCACCTAGGAAGGAGCCCACTGATCGAGAGAAAAGATCTGGAAAGTTTTGCATCTTCCATGAGCTGAATGGGCATGAAACGAACGAGTGCCGACACCTTCGTGATCCGATAGAAGAACTGGTTCGGAACAACTAACTACCACAGTACGCGAGGAACAAAACTATGGTAGAATTGCAAGAACAACCACCATCCTTAGCAAATGCATTAAAAAACGCATAGGGATTTGAGCTAAGACAAATTATCCCATGGCTCCTTTGCTTTGCTATTTCGTTTATTTTTCCGCACTTTTCTTTTGGTACTTAGACAATAATAACCTCAGGCCGCTTACTCGTGTACATAATCCTAAGCGGTTCATAGGCACGCTTTGAGTCGGATGCCTGAGATGACTATTTTAGGACAATAATGACCTCGGATCGCTTATACGAGACCCAGATTGGTCTCTAGGCACGCTCTAAGTTGGATCTTCGAGGTGAAGATTTAGGATTTTAGCTTGTTTTGATTCCTGCTTATTTGATTTCTACTTGTTTGTTTTGATTTGAACATTTGAATTTTGAAAAATTCATACTGATTATGATTAATGATATTGATCGCCTTAGAGTCCCGACTGGAGAGCGAGCGAGCGGATGGACTTGTACAATATTGATCGCCTTAGAGTCCCGACCGGAGAGACGGGACCGGAGTGCAAGAAGTAAGTCCCCTCAAAGGAGAGTGAGCGAATGGGCTTACTTAATCCCCCTTAACACAACAAACAAATGATCTGGAGAGATCATCCCCTTAACTTAAAACATTAAACGACCCGGGGAGATTGCACATTAAACTTAAACGATCAGGAGAGATCGAGCCTTAAAATAAATTTGATTTAGTAAAAGGATTTGAATGCCTTATAAATAGAATAAAACTGATAAATCCTGGATGAACACAGGATGACCTCGATATATGACGCGATTCTGATATATGATGTGATTTTTAATATATAGTGTGATTTTGATATATGATATGACAACTCTGAATGAGAAGCAAAATGATAATGATATAAATTCCGAATGAACATAGGACAATTAGAGATATATGATGTAAATGGAGATATGTGATGTAATTGGAAATATGCGATGTAATTGGAAGCATGTGATTTAATTAGAGATATGTGATGTAATAACTCCGAATGAAATCGAAATGATTGTGATGTATATATTACACTTGGGTAGAGTCTATAGTCTTAGGACGTAATTGGTTTGGAACAACTTGTGATTGGCAAGATAATCCAAAGGAACTAGATGATTCACTAAGGCTAAAGCAGCTAAAAAGCTCAATTATCGAAGACTGGAGACATGAACTTGTTCTTAAATAAAGCACACCTTCAATTCAAAAGGCATACTTTTGGGGGAAAGTGTTGTCTAGGTTTTTAACCCATCAAAATTCAATAAGAATTATAACATTCAAACAACGCCAAAATAACTCAAGAATCAACAAAAAGGACCATAAAAAGAAGAAGAGAAAGACCCAAGAGGAAAGATGCTAAAATAAGTTAAGGTGATGGATCGCTAGCGATCCATCACCTATGGATCGCTAGCGATCCATAAGACTTGCTCATGGACCCTTCAAACCTCTTGGATCATGATTCATTACCATTTCTAGGCACGCTTGCCAAGTTTCATAGCATGCCAAACAATCTAGCTCGAGAAGTAAAGACTCATCTGGTTCAAGCTATTTGGCTAAAACTAGTTAACTTAAAATGGATCTATAGAACTCATACGAAGTCGGATTGACTTGTAATTTTTGGAGAATATTTATAAAACATAGGAGAAGGCTCACAAAAAAATGAAGCCATTTAGAGTTGATTGATGGATATCTAGCGATCTATCTAGATGGATCGCTAGCGACCCATCAACAGTGGGCCCCACCACCTCAAAATTTTATAGTAGGTCCCTAACACCCTCTAGAGCATTGCTGTAAAGTTTCGTTTGATTTCTTTAAGATTTGAGCAAGTTATGGATGATTCTTCTGGACCAGATGACCCATGAAGACGGATGATCAAACTAACTCCAAACGACTTGATATTTGGACAAGGCACTTAAATAGAAGATAGGAAGACAACCAAACAAATATCACTCAAAAATATACTATGTGGATGGATAGCTAGCTATCCATCCCCTGTGGATAGCTAGTGATCCATCAAGATAGGTCGGATCGCCCTCAAACTTTCCGAGCTCCTTTGTAGCACTAAGTAAATGCTTCTGGTAGAAAAATACGCTAAGTTGATAGATAGCTAGCGATCCATCCCTTATGGATAGCTAGCGATCCATCCCATATGGATAGCTAGTGATCCATGGAAATGACTTAGATTGATTTGAGATTTTTGGTGATGACTTAGCATAACAACTGGACTCTTCTGCACCTGGACTTCTGGCCCAACACTCATTGAACTTCCATATAAATACTCAACTACCTGCAACTAGAGATGGATCTTTTCTGGATAGAGAGCTGCCATTACTCTACTGGAATTCTTTCACTTCTTCAACTTTCTTCTCCCTCACAATAGTCATCAAGGGGGGTTCCGTGATTCTCCTGTCAACCCTTGAATTTGTGACTTATTCTAACTCATTGTAACTTAGATCTAAGGACCAACTAGTTGATATCAAGAGAGATTCAACTAGTATAATCATAATAAAGATTGATTAAAGTGGATGTAGGCCAGATTTAGCTGAACCACTATAAAAATTCTACATCTCTTTTCTTACTTCTGCTCTTTATTTTTTGTTTATCTGAGATTTGTGCTGCTGATTATCTGCACTGGTGCTTTCACACTTGATCTAGGGCGTTGATCAATTTTTTGGGTTAACAGTAGTTGAGTATGAATTGAGTGTGAAATTGTTTCAGATCTACCACTTGATTGAATGTAGAATTTATTTCAGATCTATATTTGGATTAAAGGGTGTGTGAACTAAATTTTTCCTAGTTCCATTGAAAAGCAAAATTTTTTGTATTCCAATCTGTTGGGTATGTAATCCATTCAAATTCCATAGATTTGTCTAACATTTTATTTATATTAAAAAGTGTGATGTTTTATTTAACAAGGAATATAATTAGAAAGAAAAGGGAAGAAATGTATAAGGTATGGAATTTCACTTCGTAGTTTACACTGTCTATTTCAATAAAACGGGAGATGAATAATTCCTTGTAATTTCAAATAAAGAAAATCACTTATTTAGGTGAATTTATGGAAAAGTATAACGGGAAAACTTTTTAAGAAGGAAGGTTTACCCCTAAAAATATTCACAGATTAAAATACAAAGAAATATTCAATTTAAGAATGAATAACTAAAAAGATAAAAGTATTGAATGCATAAACATATACAACAGAGCTAACCCCTAAAAGGAAATTATAATTAATACGGCACAATACATATCATCAGTATTCACATTAAGAGAAATTAGAAAATTAAAGTAAAAAAGCACAATGAATGGTAATAATTGGAAATAAAAGTGGAAAGGTTATAACTCCAGAAATAAATGGGTTTTAAATGTGCAATGAATGAAATGAGAGTTATAAGAATTCAAATAGTCACAAAAAAATTAGTGGAACTAATTTATGAAATATATTGAAGAAATTAAGAGGGAATAAGAAAGAAATAACAGTGTATAAGTCATATAGAATAAAAAGAAATACGTAAGTGAATAGCATTAATTTTGTAGGAAAATAGTAAATGTTAACTATGGAGTTAATCCCTAATTAGTGGTGTACCTTATATGGCCTAAACTTTTAATTTTGTAGGATGGTATATGTATAAAATTGGTATACATATGAAGAATGACTAAGTTATAGGGATGCTAGGCAAGTCTAAAGTTACATAGAAGTCTGTCCAGTTAAATCTGGCTACCAGCAGTTCAACTTTGGAGACTGATGTGGGACATCGCCTATAATAAATAACCCAGTTGACATGAGCTTAGTCCCAATTATGTGAGGTAAATCTGCTCAGTCAATCTGGCTACCAGTACGTACAAGTAGTTGGATTAATCTGAGATGTCACTATTTGGGTTATGGGTCATAATCACGCTATTGGTACGATGAGAGAAATCTTTAAAAGGGGTCTGCTTTGGGTTAGAGGTATTAAGTGGCTATTGTAAGGGTATTTCTGTTTCCTTTATGAGAAGTATTAAGTGACCTAATGGGATTTCTTATGATGTCAGTTCATAAGAATACATAGGGACCAGCCTCGGGATAAGTATTAAATGATGGGGCCTACCTATTTTATAAGTATTAAATGGTCAGAGTCTACCTAATTCCCAATAAAGAGGTATTAAGTGGTTTAGGTTCTTTCCCTTATATCATAAATGATAGTGCATTAGAATTCCGTAATTGGACTAGAATAGCCTTCGGACTTACAATGGAAATATTCAAAGGGTGTAGTTGGAAGAGCGGTAGAAGTATGACGATTAAATTATATATTATAAAGTTGTATGTAGGAGTTAAATAGTCTCTGTAGCTAAGACCGATTAACTAAACATTACATTTGGTATCAGAGCTGACCCGCTTTGGGATTGAGGAATTAAATGGCCATTGGATCTACCCCTTTCCTATTTAAGAAGAAATAAGTGGTCGGAAATCTTTGGGTAGTGAAACGTATATATATATATATATATATATATATAGGCATATGTATGTAGTTATACTTCGGATGAGGATAGTCACATCATACACACATATATTAAACTTAAATAACAGACATAACAGTTAATTGGAAGCCAATCTGTATGAGTTTATGTAATGAGTAAAGTATATATAACTTTTCCAGTCACTAGAATGTTGTTCTGACCCTCCTCATTAAAACCCACAAGATTGATTTAGAGGGACAGTTCACTAGAGCTTGATGGAATGATTGATGGAGAGATCTTCTTTTTCATGCTCAATATTGATGAGGCAGTTGATGTCCAAGGAATGCGATTGATTTCGAGGTAGTAGCCTCAGTTGGTATTTTATCCTATTATATTTTCTTTCCACTTTTAGTTTAATTTGATCGATCTTTTATATATTTATATTTATTACAAATTACCAAAACCAAAAATCCATGCCCTAGTGGACTTGGGTTTTGATTCTATTAAAATTCGGAGCCACTAGGCTGTGGGTTGTTACAGAAAAACATTAGCAAAGTGTCATTTCTTATCACACTTGTAACAAATAACATTAGCTTTCCCTTTCTTGGTAGCTCCACCCTTCTAAGCTCCCTTGTTATTAAAGAACTTCCTCTTCTTGCCGTGAAAACCTTTAGTCTCCATCGGCTTGTCACTTCCAAATGTCGAAAGCATTTCCTCATTCCTTAATGCCATCTCCACCACCAAATCACATAGATATCTGAGATGCGATATTGTTGCCCTGGCAATCTCGGGCTTCAATTCACGAATGAACTTCTCATTTCTTTTAGTCACAATATCAACAGTAGCATATCCACATCTGGAAAACTTATCAAACATGGTTGCATGCTCCAATACAGACATCTCTCCTTGCTCCAATTTCATGAACTTCTAGAGCAAAGTTGACTTAGCTATCTCGAATAAAAACCTTTCCTCAAATCTCCTTCTAAAATTGAGCCCAAATCATTTTCTGTTACTCCTACGGTCCACCGTTCCTCGAATACAAAGAAACTCCTTGAAACAATCTAGATGCCAACCTTCTCTTCTGCACATATTCAATCCTAAATCAGCAAAGATCCTTTCATAGTGCAACAGCCAATTCTCAACTTCAATAGCACATTCTGTTCCATGAAAAGGCTTTCCTCCAAGACTAGCCTCATCATGGCTCAACTTGGCATAATTTATGCTAGCGGGTACCTCGGGATAAGCACCTCCCACATTACCACTATTTCCTCCAGCCAAACCCGCAGCAGCTCCCTCTTGGATCATATTCACGAAGAAGAACTGATGCATAGAACCCATATCTACTAGTGGGGTTTTAGCACTCACATTATCATTTGCATTTGGATTAGCATTTTCCGATCGACCATGATTCCTTCTAGTATAGATTCGAACATTTTCATTCGTTATGGTGCTTCCTCCACCTAGATTCGCTCTTTCGTTTCCTGCTTTCATATCTTGCTTTCTCGTCATCTGCATACGAGCCTTAGTAAAATATAAAAGAACGATTTAAGAGAGATAAGAGAATAGAGATAGAACACATACTCTTATATATCTGTTAACCCAAATAATGGAACAACACCCTGGAGTATGATGTGAAAGCACCAACCCTGTTTAGAACAAATGAAATATAATAGAAAATAGTAAAAAGGTAAATGAAAGATATAGATTTTTATAGTGGTTCGGCTGTTGGTTAAGCCTACATCCACTTTATAGCTTGAAATTACAAGATGATTGAGAAATAATTAGTGACAAGGATACGGGTAAGACTGATTCTAAGTCCTAGGATTGCCTAGAGTAGCGGCCTTGGTAAATATGATGTAGAGGAAACAGTTAAAGAATAGATAGAGATCCTGCACAGTAATAGTATAATCCAAATCCTTTCTTGGTTGCTCCATGGTTTTTATTTATAGGGGTAGCGGTCATATTAGGTCAGAAGCCTACTACCAGAGAAGTCCAGAGACTAGTCCAAGATAACATAAAAAATTCTAAGATGACCAGAATTAACAGCTAAACTCGATACAGAGTTAAGGCGTTAACTCGGGGCCGAGTTTAACCCTTAGCCAATCATTGGCTGAAACTTCCTATCGTATACCCCTTTGTTAGTTTAGATGTCCTTCATGTAATTTCGTAGATTGTTGATGAGTTTTGATTATCGTTCTTCCACGACTTGTATTTTATTCCCATTTGAACCGTCACGTCTTCATTCTTGATGATAGACTCCCCAACATTCTATGAAATTTTAGGAATATGTATTGAAAGAATAAGGGAACACTTGGCAAAAGTATTAAGATTCCAAGCCTTGGCATTTAGAGTCGGTACCTAGTCAAGTGGGTTGGTTCAGGCCGAGTTTAGGACTTAATCTATTTTGGGTTCTGTATTTTCTTGACCTCTTCCTTTAGTCTTCCATAGTGACTTTGTCAAATTTTAGGTCCTTCTGTCTTTGTATCGACATTCTAACTCCTATTGATTTCTACTTAGTTAAAAATCCAGTTAACAATTGCCCCAGAGTATCCTTTTATTGGAAACAAAGTGTGCTTTGGAACAAGGTAAGTCTTGAACTGCTATCTTACGAGTTTCAGTTGATTGTTGGATTCCGTCTCGAGGCATTATCTTCGATTGGTTGACTTTTGACCAACTATTTGCTCTAATTTCGATTCGAATTCCCACTCTCTGTACTAACAATGCAATCTTCACTCTGAAATTTACGTAAGGCTTTAAGTCGGCATGTACGTCTATTGTGGTGAGTTAGAGCTAGCCTGGGTTGAGTAAGTAAACTCGGTGTCGAATCAAGTCTTAACTCGTCCCGAGTTAAGAACTTATAAAGTTTTCTAAAAAAATTCCTTTACTTATACAACTCCACTTAACCATTCTTCCTACCTGCATCATTTCCAACTCAAGTTTGCATTTCCTCCGGCGATTCAAGCTTTAATTCTACCGTTGTTCATCCTCCAGCCTCACTACCGAGCTTCGCCACCTCCTAGCTACTCTCGCCATCACCTGAGCCAGCCTTCATCACTGAAGGCCACATCGTGTAGTCTTGGATCTAGGTTGTCGAAACCTTTAGTTGATCTTTGCTTCTACCTTAGAATTTATAGGTTGGCGACGGTGAATTCATGCTTGAACAGTAATGACAATGAAAAATTGCTCTAGTCAATTGCAATTTTGAAACGGAGATGGTTGAAATTAAACAAAATTTGTTAGCATTGTGCTTGGGGTTTGACCTCATGTTGAGTGCGTACGACTTGGGAGACAGATTATAATCCCTAGTTTTAGCTATCTCTTTTTCATGGAATTGACTAAAGGTAGATTATAAAATTGATTTCGATACGGCGGTTCACTTTAGATTTGGATGTATCGGATGGCTCCATTTCCTTACATTTCTACATATCCAGTGCTCTTGAAAAGCAAGAGCTTTGCACGTTGCTATGGACAACGGATCCATTATCGATCGTTGATCGATAACAGGTAAGTACAAAAAAGTAATTTCAAAGGTCTATGCCGGTCATTTTTCCAACACGAGCGAGCGATCTACATAGGATGGTATGTTCATGATGTTCAGGAAATTGGACTCATCCTATATAGATAACACACTATACCTACCCCGGTTAATACTTGGAATCCAATTGATTAGCATGCGCCGAATTCCTTTGGATTTTAATCGTTAACTGCACAGGAATTCTTATTAGAAATAAAGCGTACCTGACCATGATCAACGAGTTTTATTGTCTAGAATGATGTCCCAGTCAACACATTACAAGTCTATTGATGGAGTGTCCACACCTTTAGAAGCTAAATCATCAATTGCCCAAGTTTCGCTATCCATTCCCATGGGGCCGAGTCAAACCGCAACTTCTAATTTCTATGGCCTGCTAGTTCCTATAGGGCAGGTACTCGACCAGTTGCCTCCCAGGCTGAGAATTTTGACCAACCCTCTGGAACAAATGCCTTCAATCTTGACAGTTAAAATGCTTGGAAATATATGCGTGCAACACGGTATACTCGATGGTGATATTCATCCGCCAGCTCGAGCCGAATTTGCAAATAATCCTCCCAAAGGCTTTATTGCTTGCAACTGATACATGTGCTTAAGTGGTGCCATGCCACCATTCAATCGGTTCTTATCTGTGGTGCTTTAAAACATAGGATTGGTGTCGTTTCAAATCCATCCCAACGGTTACACGCTCTTTAGTTCCATGTACATCTTATTCATGACCAGGCTTAGGCGTCCCCCAATGCTAAATGAACTCGTGTATTTCCTACACTTCAAGAGGAGATAAGATTGCCTATCCTTTTAATTAGTGAAGCTTGGAGGGGATGTAAGTTGATAAGGGGTCTTCAAAACAAATGTTCAGCCTTCAAGAACGAGTTCTTCTTCGTCCGACATCTAAAGGGCTTCAATCGCTTCTGGTTATCTGGAAGCAAGTCCTTATTCCTTAGCTCTTTCCATTCAAAGTGATTTTCCAATTTCATAACCTATCATATGTCTTACTGCAGTCACCCTGAGGAGGGAAAATAATGATGAGCTCAAAGCAATGCTTGAAATCTTAAGAGTGGGAGAGCTTTCGAGCAAACAATGGAGTTCCTTTTGACAAATGAGAACCTTCGACGGTTCGACTTACTTCATCTTGATAGATTCGCTATGGATGTCAAGCCATCAATATCAAGTGGCCCTAGGAGACATACTCGTTTCTTACCATGCTAGTGACTCTATCGAAGAGGCTCAAAAAGAAGTGGATGGTCCTTCAAAGGAAGCATAGCCCGAAGAGATTCCTAAAGGGATATAGACTTACCCTCCAGAGAGGAAATTATGGGGGATAGGGATGAGACCCACAGGTTGTCTTCGATCCTCAAAGAAGAAGATGAAATGTTTCAAAGGAGAGATGGGAAGCAGCCTGTGGTTAAGGAAGGAGAGGATGAGGGCTTGGACAGTGATAATAGCGACTTTCGCATCTCCGCAAAAAGAGATGAATCTTTCGGCAAGTCGTTGGAAATGAGTACTAGTCTTCCTAAACTGCCTTCTCCTGACTTGTTAACTACTGAAGCATTAAGCCTTGAACTCCCGATTTCTTCTCCTCAAGAACAACCTGCCATCAAGACTCCACAGTCTATCGGAGGTCAAGCTACCAGGACCTCCACTGGAGGTTCCTCTACTTTTGATTTCATAAGAGATGTCACCATCTATGTAGATGAACATGGGGATATCTCCATTAGTGAAATGATAGCTGAGATCGGCATAAACATGAACATTTCCTCAAGCGCATTTGTAAGTAGCGGTGAAAAGACTCAGATTCGCAAACCCTACTATATGGTTTGTAGAGCATATAAGGGGTTTCATCAGCACTACACACTTCACTTTAAGATCACAAACAAACACTCTACATCGCGTTAAGTTCCTAAGTTAAAGTATTAACTTCATTCTTATTTTCATTTCAAGTACCATGGGACGTGGGTTAAACCACCAGTTATGTCGAGTCACCAGCTCCTATAAGAGTAAAACTTCTGATTTGGTTTATTACCCTTCCTATGCAATGGATGAGGAGAGAAGGAAATGGAAAGAGGACAAGGCTCATCACTTGGATCGAGAGCACGAGAGGGGAGAGAAAAGGAGGTAATGAGCGTAGTGTCATCAACGATGCATACAAGCACCAGAGAAATTTTCATAACCGCAGTGGGCTCTCACTAATGATTACTCCTCCTCGCACTAATGCTCGGATCGCTGAAATGCCAACTATTATATACTCTCAGACGACAACTGTTGCAATGGCCCCTACTTCTTCTAGACAAACTGAAAGGTTTGTGCTTCTACCAGGTCCACCATGGTTCAAAATACCTTTCCAAATCTATTCTTAAAAGGAGTCAAGTTTGACAGAAAATAAAGCCCCTTAACGGGGCCACTTCCTTCAGCAATCTAGAGCCAGTCCGTGAGGACTTGAAAGCCGGGTCTGACATGCAGCATTTAGTGAAAGCCCTACGAATGTCGATCGCATTAAATATCAGGAGATCCTCTCGTTTGAGGCCAAAAGGGAAGACCATGCTAAGGCGATCAAAGATCATGACGATAAGATAGTCTAGTTGAAGACTCAGAGGGACACATTCCTAAAAGGAAAGGCTGTCGGTGACAAGTTGATGACTGAGGCAAACCGGGCTCACGATAGACCATTATCGTAATAAAGGATCAACTCAAAGATTCTCATACTGAATCAGGGAAACTAAAAGAGTAGCTTATCGAACCAGAAAACACCATTAAATCTTGAAACCAAACTATCACTGGTTATGCTAATGTCATTGTTGAGCAGGCCATTGAGCTCACTCGTCTTTGTGAGGAGAATGTGTAGCGAGTGAAAGAGAAGGAAGAGCCTACATCTAGCAAACTGGCTGAGGAAATCGAGCATCTAAGCACCACGTCAAAGCTTACATAGCTGTGATCAAAATACAATTATGCTATAAACCAAATATACCCTAGTGTGCTTTATCTTTATAATAGCTGCGTGATGAATAAAGGCAGCTTGAAATGGCTTGGCAATAACTATCCTCGGACTGTTGCCATGGTTTGGGAAGAGGTATTGGTCAGGTCTGAGGAGGCCAAGGATACGCACTCCGAGGAGGAACAAAGGACTACTTAACTCAGTCCTGAAGATATAGATTTCTTGGCTACCGACAGAGAGATCCTTAGAGAAGAGATGGAGAAGGAAGCCATGATGCTGCAGCCAAAGCTCTTGCTGGCTCAAGCTTTTCGGGTCAGCACCAAACACTTGATCATACTTCTCAAGAGCAAACGACCACCATCCCCATATCCACAACTATTATTTCTAAAGCCACTCATGCCCAAGCAACTTCCATAGCCTTGGGTGAGCCACGACCTTTTCTAGCTATAGTATGACCTTTAGAAATGGGGACTGGTGGTAAAGCCTTCAAGATTGAATTCATGACCAAACCCCTGGCTCAAATATTTTTCTCGTCTCTCCAGTGCTCTAGACACTTCGATTTACTCCGAAATCATTTTATAAACTGCGTACCTCTCTTTCCCAATTTGTAGGTCAGCAAACTCTCCCACCTCTTCCTCTTGCTATTCAGGGTTTAGGACCTACTGCTATTTTCACTGCTAACACCATCGTCTCTGCAGTTGCTTCTGGCATAGTTCCTGTCTCCAATGTTGGGCTCGGGCCCGATTCCAAATAGATAGAGGAACTACAAAACTTGGAAGATGTCTCAGCATCTGTAGATGAAGAGGTGGTGATTATCAGTGAGTCGGGACCGATAGACAAGATGACCATAATAGAGAGATTAGAGGAGGAAAAGAAGGAGCTACAGGCGAAGAAGGAAAAGGAGGAGTGGAAGCACATGACTCCCACTACGATCACGTTAAGGTGTCAAAGGAGGGGAGTTCAGCTTGCGAAGGGTCAGAGGGGTCCAACCCCTTGTAGTAGGAGACACCGACAAGGATAGCAGGAAGAAGCTCCGAATTCACCTTGGTAGGGGCAGTAAAGGTGGAGGAGAAGGCGGAAAGAAGTTGGGATGAGCTCAAGCACCGGTGGAGCAGGGTCGTCATTGTCTTTTTCTTAGTTGTTGTGGTGTCAAAGTATGTACAAGTATAGATTCTATGCTAAGCATCTTTTTCCTTTTGTTGTAGCATCAGTAACATTTGTACTTTTGCTTTTTGACGACCGAAATAGGCCGGTATTGTGCAGGTATGACCCCCGCTGTTTGTTATTGTACAAAAAATGATACGAGTAATGAAAAAGATTAGCATTTCCACTTTAACCTTTTCTGTGTACTTTTCTATATTCTATGTATTGTTCCTGTTTATATACCATTGTGTATGTACATAATATGATTGCTTGTCTTGCAATTGCCATATAATATACTAGTGTACTATGTGATGTGATGTGATGTGTTTATAAACCGCAATTCCATGCATGTAAATGATGTAAGTAGTGTAACTTGCAGTTGTTATGTGTACTACTTTACTTAGCTATATTATGGTTGCCAAGGTTTTTTGTTTGGTGAAATAGAATTGTGGAGTAATTTTTATCCTACCCAAGTGTTAGAGTGTTGTGTGCCCCCAAGTCCATGGGGCTGGTTACTCCGAACACTTGATATGAGACCGGATGCTCTAGGCAGCTCTTTGGTTGCCTCCAGTCCATGATGTATTGTAGCTCCTATGTCTAGGAACTTGTAATTTAAATGCTTGATTCTTAGAACCTTTTACTTTGATTACGATTGCTTCTCTCCAAGCTCGGTACTGAACTTCTACCTGCTTAAAAATCTCTATTTCCATAGACCAATGGATAGCTCAATCCCTTAGATTCTCTTTTCACTTCACCTATCTCCGAGCGATGTTCGAGTTTTGGGAGGTAGGGATTAATTTCTACCAATCCTGTAAAATGATGAATTTCCCGATGCTGCCGGAGCAACGTCGGTACTTAAGATATTTTGATAGACTAACGATGTTAACAGGGCAACACCGATGATTCAGAGCGTACTAGAATGTGATTCCATCGGTTCAAGCGGCAATAGAATGAAGGCTTACTTGGACATAATTCCATCGATCCAAGAAGCAAAAAATAGCATGCGCTTGAACGCTATTCCATAAGTTCAAGCGACAAAGGAATGAATGCTTACTTGGACATGGTTCCATCAGTCCAAGGAGCAAAGAAATGGAGCGCACTTGAACGTAGCTCCGTCGGTTCAAGTGACAAAAGAATGAATGCTTACTTGGACGCGGTTCCATTGGTCCGAGAAGCAGGGCATGGCTTATGGGTGCATGTGTGGGCTGGGCCTTCCCGATTTTGTCGAAGAAACACCGGTTCTTAGAAGGCTAGGATCGATTTTCCCCATTGATCCGGGGGTTTGAGTCGATTTGATACCATCGACTTAGTGGGTTGCTTACATGAACGCAGTTCCATTGTTTCAAGAAGCGAAATGACTTTACTGATAAAATAAAGAGAAAGGTAAAACCTGCCTATTTACAACGCTCCTAGTATCCTTGGGTGGCTTATTTGTGGAAATAGGAAATACGTAGATAAGTACTAAATAAAATAGCACCGCAGCAAGTCACTATTCCAAGCATGGGGAATTGGAATTCTATCGACCATTGTGAGCTTGAATGTTCCGTCTCTAATTTTCTGGCCGATAACGCAGGGCCCTTCCCAGTTTGGGTCAAGTGCTCACATACCCTAGAAGATCTGTTTTAGGATGATATCTCCCACTTCGAAAGTGTGGTTGCAAACTTTGGTGTTGAAGTGTCTCGCTACCCTCTTCTGGTGAGCAGCGGTCCTTAGTTTTACTTCTTCCCGCTTCTCATCGCTCTGGTCAAGCGACTCGAGCAGGAGATGCTCGTTTTTGTTTTGATTGAAGTGTCATCCGATGAGAGGGGACTTCCAGTTACACTAGGATCATTTCTTCTTAACTATATGCTAAGACAAACGGTGAGTGCTCGGTCGCAGATTTATATGTTATTTTATAAGCCCATAGCACAAGTGAAATTTCACCTACCTAGTTTCTTTTAGCTTTTGTTAGTCACTTCTTGATGTTGGATTTAATTATTTTGTTCACTGCTTCTACTTGCCTGTTTTCCTATGGGTGCGCTATCACCGAAAAACTATTCTCGATATGATAACGCTTGCAGAAGTCCTTGAATTCACCACTCTCAAACCGAGTTTCGTTGTCCATGATGATTTTCTATGGTACTCTATTCTAAAAATAATGTTTTTTGTTACAAAGTTAATCACCTTTTTAGTGGTAACAGTGACGAGAGGTTCCGCTTCAACTCACTTGGTAAAGTAATAAACTGCAGTGATAGCATATTTGGCTCCTCCTTTGGCTATTGGTAATACACCAATTAGATCGAATTCCCAGATTGCAAACGGTCATGGGCTAACCATTTGCGTAAGTTCTAAGGATGGGGTTCTCGGGATCTTTGAAAATCCCTGGCACTGATTATAGCACTTTGTGTAGTCTGGTGCATCTCGATTGATTGTGGGCTAGAAATGTCCATAACGTAAAACCTTTTTTGCCAGTATCAACCCCCAGTGTGGTTGCCACAAGTGCCTTCATGGACTTCCATTGGAATCTTCTTCGCTTCGTCTTTGATTACACACCTTAGTAGAGGCTGGAGAAGCATCTCCTATATAGCACTCCATCTTGTAGCAGAAATCGCGGTGTCTTTCGAAGTAGCTTCTTTCCTTCATTTGGGTTTTTTGGGAGTATTCCTTTGAGCAGATAATCATTGATTAGTGTCCTTCACGATTATTTCTCTTTCATGGTTTCCAGAACCCATCTATATCTATTTGATCTATGCTTGGAGCTATTAACACTTCAACTAGAACCAATCCAATTGATTGCCTCTTCGAAACTGGCTAGTTTGGCTAACTAATTGGCCTTCGCGTTTTGCTCCCTAAGAATATGGGTTATCGTGTGATGTTCAATGTCGTTGAGCAGTTCCCATGCTTTTGAAAAGTAGGGAGCAAGATTTGCCCCTTTAGCTTAATACTTCCTCTTTATCTGACAAATGACTAACTGAGAGTCGCTATAGATAAGCACGGCTTTATTCCCAGTTCCTTCACAATCTTCAACCTTGCTATCAATGCCTTGTACTTTGCCCCATTGTTACTAGCAGGGAACTCCAATCTTAAGGCATAGTAGATTGATCGTCCTTCGGCAGTCTAAAGCGCTACTCTTTCTCCTGAGCAGAATTCTTTGGCATGCCATCGACGAACAGCTTCCATTGTGATACCACTTATTTGCACCACAAATTGGCACAAACACCCAATAGAAATTTTTGAAGAGAAATAAATGATGAATAAAATGGAAATATTGGATAATAACTAAGAAAAGCAATTAATTAAAAGAATAACACACACACAACGATTTATAATGGTTCGGTGTTGTTTGCCTACGTCCACTTTGAATAGAATGCTTTATTAAGTACTTTATTATCTGAGTACAAAAGGGCTCAGATCAAAATCCTTAGTTACAAAAGAGTATAAAGTAACTAGCAAAATAAATCCCAAAAATGAACCACCAAGCTGGTATTTATAGATGAAGATGGCCAAGTATCTCTTTGAAAACTCGATAGAAAGACCCTCAAAACCATATGGGCCCATAAGAGGGGTCACATGGCCCAATAACCAAAGAAGAGGGATCGGTACCGATCCCTTCTTTGGTTGGATTTTAGGGTGCGATCCCTATGGCGCCTTCCACATACTAAATTATGCCTAACCTCCAAATTTCATGCCAATTGGATAAGTGGAGCTTGAGGTATTGTTTGATCTTTGCTTCAATATGGTTTGCATGCTGCTTTCTGCCGATCCCTTCCAATGGAAGTATACCGATCCCTCCAACTTCATCCCCTTGAGGTGTGATCCCTAGGGTATGCTCCTTAGGATCTCCATGTCTTGCTCATAAAATTTCATATGCGTTGGACCTGTGGATCTTGAGATATTAATTATTTCCTATAGGAATGCTCTCACACCCTAGAACATGCTGATCCCTATCATTGAAGCCAATTTATGCCGATCACTCCTAGGAGTTGAACCATATTTCATATTTTGAGTACTCTTCCTTGCATATCCATCAAGTTCCTTCTACACTGACTTCATGTTACCTTCTATACCTGACTTCTGGGCCCCATAATAATCACTCTTGAGTCATTGGCATAGATGGCTGTCCAATCTGACTTGTGCAATCGGATTAATATATCCAAGTTAAAATGTCGGATAACACTTCCCCTCCAAAGTACGTATTGTGATGAACATGACGTGCTTTGAATCAAAGCAAGTTAGAGTTGTCAAAAAGAAATCCGTCCAGTTTCCTGAGTAGTTGATATCCACCTATCGAATTATTTTTCAAGGTGTTGCATTTCTCATTAGTCGTCATGACGCTTGGTCGATTTCAAATAGTTTAAATCTGGGGTTATACTCCATCGGTTGATATATATAAACCTAGTTCTATAAGACTAACAAGCTTTGGTTATCTGGTCCAGCCTCGAACTTGAAGGCTTCAGGTTCGATTTCAATTTCTGTCGATTTCAAAAATTGAACTTTTTGGGTCATGCATGTTCATATACACATTCTTTGTTGTTGTCTCCCGGGCGTGTTCGTACGTTCACGGGTTGTTGCTAATTTTCATTGTATTTTGTATGTACGTGCTTTTAATAATTCGCATGCTCATGCTGGTTTGCATACATGCTCATAGCTGATCCTTAATTTCATCATTTTTTTTGAATGTTTGTAGGGATCAGCATGCCGATCCCTTCTTTCCATTCCTTATGTTTACAGAGATTGGTATATTGCTAGCCAATCCCTCCCTCTTTTTTTATGTTTGTAGGGATTGGCACCTTTTATGTCGATCCCTCTTCTCTTGCTTAAAACCGTGGGCCGACCCCTTTGTTCCTTTATATAAACTAATATCCCTTCTTCCCAACCTTCACGTATCCAACATTTCTACTTTCTTCCTATTCATATCCTTAAGACCGAACCATCTTTTACCACAAAAAATCGAAACCCTTCCTTCCCTACTCAAACATTGCCTTCGTCCAAACATTAACCTTATGACTTAGCATTAGATTGTCATCTCACCTTTCATTTGATCCATACTTCATTCTTTCTCCTCGAATCACCCGTCTCTAGCGCATTTAGGTAGGTTATTCGCCTTTAAATTTTGATTTTATGACAAGGTGATGGATTCTATTCTATTAGCGACAATATGGAGTTCGACGCGATGGAAAATTGAAGGCCGAAACTACTTAGAAAAGAGGAGAAGTTGAATGCAGTAAGGTTTAGCTATAAGGTTGGAAGGATTGCACGAGAAGGTGGAAGGAGAGTGATTGGTTTCTTTCGATTCACAGGGAGGGTTCGGTGGTCTTAATGGATTTAGGAGGGATTGGATTGGTATCCTTGCTGAACAAAGTGTTGAATATACTAGTATATGATTTTTGTTTGATGATAATAAACATATATATATATATTCATTTAAATGTATTTGTTATTGTACTATCTTATTTTTCACATAATTAAATAAATATTTATTGAATAAAATAAATAACAGAAAATTTAAAATTCAAACAAATATTTTATTCAAACAAATATTTTATTACAATTTTGAATAGTACAAATTTGAGCTCTCACTACATATATACATTTTCAATTACAACACAATTTCGATTACATCACAAAATTCACTTTACAATGTTCACCTCACTACATATCACTCATTCACTTGTATTTTATCTTCAACTTTATTCCAGATAGAAACCAACACCTGAATTATCTGCAAAATAAACACTGACGCAGTAAAATTGAAAAAGAAATATTTTTGCTGTGTAAAATAAAATGTGTGTTTTTGAAAATATTATTTGCCTCAGTTATTTGGGTTGTTCGTCATCATTTCTTTTGAATTCATTATACACGAACAACTTGTGACATGCACAGTGTATCACTATACATACCACAAGGTCGTGCACACCGATATACACTTGATAAAACTGCAGGGACAGGTGAGCACAAGGTCAAACCTGAGCCGAGGCTGGATTCAACTCAGGTGCAATACGAAAACAAGTCACAAAGTTTCAAATACTTTAGAGCCTGCATATACACATGTGTACACGTACACATGTGCACTGCCTCAGCATCTCGAACTTCAGCCAAGAGACATAAATACACATGAACTAATATGAACCAGACCATTCTAACTCGAGGCAAATCATTTCAAGTGACAACCAGGTGAAGATTGAATCAGTGATCAAGTGAAACTATGAACACACACACACATCGAACCAGTCAATACAAGCAACTGGACATGGAAGGGATGCAACCTAGACCAGACTACAAAAATGCAAGGCTAACAAGAACTAAACAAAACTCAAATGCATATGACCTATCTACATGAAAACACTAGAAGAAAATGCAAAAGTGACTCGAAGAAGATGAAGCAATGCAAAACTTTCAGCATGAACACATAAAAATGAATGCAACCATAAGTGCACAAGAAAGCAATGAAGCATAAACCAGACTAGCATGGATGTGAAATCACTCATGTACATATACAAGGCAGTGAATGAATTAACTCAACTACATGAGCATCAACACAG
This sequence comes from Allium fistulosum, assembly GCA_030737815.1. Lineage (NCBI taxonomy): Eukaryota > Viridiplantae > Streptophyta > Magnoliopsida > Asparagales > Amaryllidaceae > Allium > Allium fistulosum. The sequence continues at coordinate 1,328,974,801 of CM060902.1, read as the reverse complement.
TAATTAGACATAACATACATATGTATGTATATACATAGATGACAACAGTTTCAAACATGCTCAGAGGCACCAGAGACCACAATGCACCAGATCAATGAAACTGCCTCAACCAGACCATGGTGCATACATACAAAACAAAGACTCAAATGTATCAAGACCTCATAACCAAACCAGACCAAGAGTTTACAAATAAAGCAGTGGAACAGTACTGGTCACATGACAACAATGCATAACATCTACCAAAATGAAATACACAGCATACATGGATGCATGTGTGAACATATATATACATGTGTAGTGAAAACCAGAGATTCAGGCATGTGCACCGGAACTGGAAACAAAGCAAACCAGCACACATGAAAACACAACTAATTAACCACATAACAACATCAAAACAACAATACAGACTCCAACTCGAACCAACTGCAACATGACACCAACATACAATATATATTCAGACTTAAAGTGCAACCTTCATTCAATATGGAACCAGAAAAACATGGAACAAGACTGCAATACAAAGTGCTCACACATGAAGACTGCTAGAACCAGGTCAGTCAAAAGTATATATGAATGACCACAAATTGATACATATGCAACATGAAGACATTCGAAAGAAAGCTAGCAGTCTATATGAAGAAGAGTTTACAAAAAATCAATGAAGCAGTTTACAGTTTTACAAAAATCAGGGTAGCGGTTTTCAAACAAAGTCAATGATCATGTCATGCCAGAAACAAAGCCGCGGTGACCAAGATAATAGCAACTATATATCGCAAGTACAATGAACAAATCAGTGCTGAAATCATAGAAGTCAAAAGAGAAAAGAACGGACCTAAATTCAAATTCATGAAGTATACGTATGATATGAACAAGTCAAGATTAATCACATCGTTCGATCAAAAATCAATGGCAGAGCAAATCATGTGTATAATTCAAACCGAAATTATACGAACGTAAACTAAGGGGTTCGAACCCTATAAATAACCAGTAACATCATTGGCAATTAAGTATTCGAGTTCAAGCAAAAAATCATAGAGCCAATTTTCAAATTATATCCCAAATCAATAGCTCGAATCGAGTTCGAATCAAAGCAAAACAACAGAGCAGTTAAACGACAAAATTTACATACCAGATTCACAGTTTCGGACTCAATTCTAGGAGCAGCCGCAAGCATTTTAAAGCCAGCAATCGATTGACAAAGTCAAAGCAAGGGGGATCGATCGACGAAGCCGTTCAAGTGAAAGTACACTTTCAATCGATCAATGTTCAAGCGGCGGCTCGAATAATCAAAGCCTTAATTTTAGATCGCAAGTGAAAAAGGAACAGCATGAACTAAAAGAGAACACGACCGAAAATTCTACTGAGAAGGATAAGGAGATATATTTTGTTGGGTTATCAAGTGGGCCGGTTTTATATTATACTGTGCTTAAATTATATGGGTTTTTTTTGTTTAGTTTTATTTTGTAATTTTCTTTTAAAAATCTTGTAAAATTTTAGTCGTGTGACTAGGGACGAACTACGATGGTGTATTTCGAGAATTCGCAACTCAGCGGCTGAGTTATGGCAGGGTTTTGAGCATAGACTTAGGTTAGTCGATAGCGGGTGTCGCAAGTTTACGTGTGTAAGCGTCTGACTACTTAATTTCTAGTAGAAACCTTGGGGGCAGCACGTAGGCAGGGTTTTGCCGAAGCTGGGTAAATCTGTGTTGTTCTATTTCTGCTTTTATTATTCTGCTATTATCTGTGCTGCAATTATTATATATATTTCCGCATAAATTTTTATTGTTATTAGTATCACCTTATTCACCCCCCTCCACTAGGGTGAAATCGATCCTACAAGTGGTATCAGAGCTAGGAACAAAAACCAATTTTTCGATTAAAAATTTGATTTTTTAAATGGCTTCTTTTAATAATGCTTTTGCTGAGGGTCGGTCCATAGTTAGACCTGTGCAGTTAATGCCACGCTATTACCCCGCTATAACCCCGCTATATCTCGTAGCGGGTTTCTGCCGCTACGATTTTTCCATATAGCCCCACAATATAGCCTTTCCGCTTTAATCCCCGCTATTTCCGCTATATCCCGTTATTTCCGCTATATTCCGCTATTCCCGCTATATCTTCTTTAATAAAATGAATTGAAAATTTCAATTTATACATTATAAAAATTATGAAACTAATTTATTTGATTTAATTTTTAATATATTTTCAGAAATGAAAATACTCTAATATTCTACTAAATTCAATTATGTTATATAACAGTTTTACGTTTATTTAAAGTATATCCGCACATGTTTTTATTTAAAAATTATTTATGTATTAGTTACAATTCAATTGAATGATAATTTTTCATTTAGTTACCATTTATATATTCGTAAAAACATTAAGTACGAGTTTTATATGCTATTTTAAAGCCATCCTCTATATCCCGCTATATCCTCGCTGTATCCCCGCTATGACTTTTTGCACCTCCACCGCTTTGAATCTGCCGAGCGCTTTAACTGCACAGAGTTAGACCACCCATGTTCAATGGTGAATATACTTATTGGAAAAATAGAATGAAATTTTTTCTGAAAACCTTGGAATATTGTTGAGACAGGATATATGACACCAACTATAGTGGTAGATAATCAAGAAATTGAAAAACCGATGGATCAATTGACAGATCTTGAAAATAAACTATAGAATGCTAATGCTAAAGCTATGAATTCTATTATATGTTCATTGGATCAAATTGAATTTAATCGTGTCTCACATTGTCTAACTGCGCAGGAAATTTGGCACACACTTGAAGTGACTCCCGAAGGAACTTCCCAAGTCAAAGAATCTCGCCTTTCCATGCTTAGTAGCAAATACGAAAACTTCACAATGTCAAAGGATGAAAGTGTCAAAGAAATGTATAAACAACTTTCTAATCTAGTATACAAATCAAAATCACTTGGAAAGCCATACATAGTGCTGGAAATAGTTCAAAAAATCCTCAGAATTCTTCCACGAAATTTTGAAGCGAAAGTTACTGCCATTCAAGAATCAAAGAATCTGAAACAAATCAAAGTTGAAGAACTCATCGGAAATCTCACCACTTATGAGCTAGAAATAAAATTCAAGGAAGAACGTGAAGGAGGTGGTACTCGAAAGAAATCAGTAGCTCTCAAAGGAATGGCTGAAAGTGAAGATGATGATAATGATAATTGTGCAGCAGAACTGGCGCTGATAATAAAGAAATTCAAAAGGTAGAATCACAAAAATGGAAATCTAGCTCTAAATCAACAATGAAAAGTAGAATAGTCAAAGTTCTAGACAACCGAGAAGGGCAAGAGATCATTTGTCACAAGTGCAATAAACCTGGTCACATCAAGCCCAATTGTCCTCAAAATCGACTCGGCCAAGGAAAGAAATCAAAAAGGAGAAGTTTTGCAGCCACGTGGAATAAAAGTGATGACGATAATAAAAGCACTAGCAGTGAGAGTGAAAAAGCGGATCTGTGTCTTCGAGGTGATATTACTGATAGCGATGATGACGAGCCAAGCGAGGTATCAAAACTCACTCACTCATAATTACTTATATATTTTCACAAAGTAAATGGCTGCTTTGAACGACTTAGGGAGAAGTACGCTAAAATATAATCACAAAGAGATAGTTTGATAGAACTAAATAAACAGCTTGATCAATTGGTTAAAAACTATCGAAACAAAAGCCCTAAGTGTGACAAGTGTCCATCATTTGAAGAGGAAATGAAAAAAATCAGAAACTAGAATCAAATCACTTGAAAATGAAATTCTGATTTTGAAAGAAAGTGAAAATACTAGGAGTGAAAATTCTATCCAAAAGTGCACTTTGTTATTGAATGAAAATGAATCTCTCAAAACACAAGTCCAACAATTGTCTACAACTTTAGGGAAATTCTCCAAAGGAGAAAAATCACTAAATATGTTATTAGGGAAACAAACTATCAATACTGTTAGACAAGGACTTGGATATACTCAAACTAAACGTGTTAGAAATGAAATTAATCAAGTCAATTCCAAGTGCACGATTTGTGGAAAGATTGGACACAATCACAATCATTGCTGGTATAGACCCAAACACGTGAAAACCATACCAATTTGGGTTCCAAAAGGCACTAATATAAAATCCCTTAAAGTCAAACAGATCTAGGTGCCAAAAGGAACAAATATAAACTATTTTGGTTCTACGCAAACTTGTTTTTCAAAATCTTTTGCCACTAACAATCATGGACCTATAAAAACAAATAGGTCACAAAAATCTTCTCTCGTGTAGGTGAGGTGGCAGGCTAAGGAACAACAAGAGTGATACCTGGATTCTGGCTGTTCCAGGCACACGACGGGTGACAAATCAAAGTTCCTTAGCCTAGTACAAAGGTGGCAGAATCACAATGGGTAACAACGAAAAAATTATCGTAAAAGTAAAATAGGTAATGGTAAATTCATCTTGAACGATATATTAAATGTGAAAATATGCACCATAATCTGATTTAATTCAGCCAGTTATGTGATAATGAAATAAATGTTGATTTTGATTCAATAATGTTGACCAATCATTTTTTCATCCATGAACTAGTTCATATAGATTTGCTTAGACTAACTATATTGCAAGTTTAGGTGATAAGAGATGTTGTTTTGTATTGATGATTACTCTAGATACACATGGATATATTTGTTGATCTTACTGCTTCTAGATCTGACACTATGTTCACTAGTTGTTTATGTGCACATTTTCAATCAAATCCTTAAGGAATCACATTTTAAAAGTTGTAAAATGATTATAAGGTATTTATTGCACATCTCACGGTTTGGTCTTTGATATCCATCTGATAACTTTGAGTTAAAGCGGTATTCAGATGCAGATTATGTCGGTAGCCTAGTTGAGAGAAAAATTACTAGTGGAATGTGTTTTATGTAGAGACATTCATAAGTTGCATCACATTTCCAAATAAAATATCTGCATAATTTTCATTTTAACTGATTTTCGATTGGTAGACATTTTTTCATAAAACCCCTTTTCGAAAATAGTTTGTGTTGACTTCATTTCAGATTAGTCATTTTAGAAAATTTGATTTTATAATTATCTTTGGATTTGATCTTAAATGACTACGTTAACTAATCTGACTCCCCACTAATTATCAAAAAGATAAATAGTGATTGAAAAAGTGATGAGTGTTGATATTAATCATATATTATGACTTGAGAAATTATATTTAGTAAATTTCTTTAAAAATTTAAACAAGAGTTATAATAACTTTTGATGGTAAAAATTCCATAACCATCTCTATTTCTATCATATGTCTAACGACCATCACTCGTTAAAATTCAATGTGGTATGTCAAAATGTGGTATTTTAAACAGGAAATTATTCGCTTTTATTTTATTTTTATTTTTTAATAAAAACATCCAAAGTATTCACTCTCATTTAAAAGTCCTCACGGTTATGCATGAGTGAATTACTTGGAATATTTGTTTATGTACTTTCATGCTCATTTAAAAGTCCTCACGGTTATGCATGTATGGAACACATATCAAAATTGGTTATTAAATAGACGAGTTGATTCTAATCCCATTTAAAAGTCCTCACGGTTATGCGTGGTTAGAAGATGCTTGAAATTTATTTATTTTTATATAATAAATGGGAATACTACTAATCTCATTTAAAAGTCCTAACGGTTATGCATGGTTAGTAGATATTCAAATTCTTGATATAAATATACCACAAATAGACACAACTATATGGTTTTATATACCGACATCACCTCTATCATTCTAAAGTGGAATATGCGCCTAATAGAGTATTTATGATTTTTGTTTGATTTTTTATTGAAATTTAATATTTATACTCTATTGGGTATTAATGGTGTATTAATGTTTATCACTTTATCTCTATTTTTCTAACACTGTTACTCTTTTGCTTATAACAAAAGGGGGAGAGAGAAGTTAAGATTTTGGCAAATAAGTCAAGTCATATTTTTTAATTTGCATATTCCCATCTAGGTTCATTTGCATATTTTTTATTTATTTTCAAGCATATATGAAGGGGGAGCCTTGACGTAGGAGGAGCATTCAAATAGGGGGAGCAAATGGAATTCATCAAGGTCAAATACATTTAATAAATTCAAAACCTTAATATATGTTTGTTATCATCAAAAGGGGGAGATTGTTGAATATACTAGTATATGATTTTTGTTTGATGATAATAAACACACACACACACACACACACACACACACACATATATATATATATATTCATTTAAATGTATTATTGTACTATTTTATTTTTCACATAATTAAATAAATATTTGCTGAATAAAATAAATAACGTAGAATTTAAAATTCAAACAAATATTTAATTCAAACAAATATTTTATTACAATTTTGAATAGTACAAATTTGAGCTCTCACTACATATATACATTTTCAATTACAATACAATTTCGATTACATCACAAAATTCACTTTAAAATGTCCACCTTACTACATATCACTCATTCACTCATATTTTATCTTTAACTTTATTCCAGATTGAATCTAGCACCTGAATTATCTGCAAAATAAACACCGACGTAGTAAAATTGAAAAAGAAATATTTTTGCAGTGTAAAATAAAATATGTGTTTTTGAAAATATTATTTGCCTCAGTTATTTGGGTTGTTCGTCGTCATTTCTTTTGAATTCATCATACACGAACAACTTGTGACATGCACAGTGTATCAATGTACATGCCACAAGGCCGTGCACACCGATATACACTTGATAAAACTGCAGGGACAGGTGAGCACAAGGTCAAACCCGAGCCGAGGCTGGATTCAACTCAGGTGCAATACAAAAACAAGTCACAAAGTTTCAAATACACTAGAGCCTGCATATACACATGTTCACATGTACACATGTGCACTACCTCAGCTTCTCGAACTTCAGCCAAGAGACATAAGTACACATGAACTAATATGAACCAGACCATTCTAACTCGAGGCAGATCATTTCAATTGACAACCAGGTGAAGATTGAATCGATGATCAAGTGAAACTATGAACACACACATCAAACCCGTCAATACAAGAAACTGGACATGGAAGGGATGCAACCTAGACCAGACTACAAAAATGCAAGGCTAACAAGAACCAAACAAAACTCAAATGCATATGACCAGTCTATATGAAAACACTAGAAGAAAATGCACAAGTGACTCGAAGCAGATGAAGCAATGCAAAACTTTCAGCATGAACACACAAAAATGAATGCAACCATAAGTGCACAAGAAAGCAATGAAACATAAACCAGACTAGCATGGATGTGCAATCAATCATGTACATATACAAGGTAATGAATGAATTAACTCAACTGCATGAGCATCAACACGTCAATCAGACATAACATACATATGTATGTATATACATATATGACAACAATTTCAAACATGCTCAGAGGCACCAGAGACCACAACGCACCAGATTAATGAAACTGCCTCAACCAGACCACAGTGCATACATACGAAACAAAGACTCAAATGTATCAAGACCTCATAACCAAACTAGACCAAGAGTTTACAAATAAAGCAGTGAAACAGTACCGGTCACATGACAACAATGCAAAACAGCTACCAAAATGAAGTACACAGCATACATGGATGCATGTGTGAACATATATATAATTGTGCAGCGAAAACCAGAGATTCAGGCATGTGCACCAGAACTGGAAACAAAGCAAACCAGCACACATGAAAACACAACTGAACAACCACATAAAAATATCAAAACAACAATACAGACTCCAACTCGAACCAACTGCAACATGACACCAACATACAACATGCATTCAGACTTCAAGTGCAACCTTCATTCAATATGGAACCAGAAAAACATGGAACAAGACTGCAATAACAAAGTGCTCACACATAAAGACTGCTAGAACCAGATCAGTCAAAAGTATATATGAATGACCACAAATTGATACATATTCAACATGAAGACATTCGAAAGAAAGCTAGCAGTCTATATGAAGAAGAGTTTACAAAACATTAATGAAGCAGTTTACAGTTTTACAAAAATCAGGGTAGCGATTTTCAAACAAATTCAATGACCATGTCATGCCAGAATCAAAGCTGTGGTGACCAAGATAATAGCAACAACATATCGCAAGTACAATGAACAAGTCAGTGCCGAAATCATAGAAGTCAAAAGAGAAAAGAACGAACCTAAATTCAAATTCACGAAGTATACGTATGATATGAACAATTCAAGATTAATCACATCGTTCGATCAAAAATCAATGGCAGAGCAAATCATGTGAAGAATTCAAACCAAAATTATACGAACGTAAACTAAGGGATTCGAACCCTATAAATAACCAGTAACATCATCGGCAATTAAGTATTCGAGTTCAAGCAAAAAATCACAGATCCAATTTCCAAATTATATCCCAAATCAATAACTCGAATCGAGTTCGAATCAAAGCAAAACAACAGAGCAGTTAAACGGCAAAATTTACATACTAGATTCACAGTTTCGAACTCAATTCTAGGAGCAGCCGCATGCATTTCAAAGCCAGCAATCGATTGAGAAAGTCAAAGCAAGTGGGATCGATCGATGAAGTCGTTCAAGTGAAAGTACACTTTAAATCGATAAATGTTCAAGCGGCGGCTCGAATAATCAAAGCCCTAATTTCAGATCGCAGGTGAAAAAGGAACAACATGAACTAAAAGAGAACACAGCCGAAAATTCTACTGAGAAGGATAAGGAGATATATTTTTGTTGGGTTATCAAGTGGGCCGGTTATATATTATATTGGGCTTAAATTATATAAAAGGTGTTTTGTTTTTTTTGTTTAGTTTTATTTTGTAATTTTCTTTTAAAACTTTTGTAAAATTCTAGTCGTGTGACTAGGGAAGAACTACGGTGGTGTAGTTCGAGAATTCGCAACTCAATGGCTGAGTTGTTGCAGAGTTTTGAGCGTAGAGTTAGGTTAGTCGATAGCGGGTGTCGCAAGTTTACGTGTGTAAGCGTCTGACTACTTAATTTCTAGTAGAAACCTTGGGGGCAGCACGTAGGCAGGGTTTTGCCGAAGCTGGGTAAATCTGTGTTGTTCTATTTCTGCTATTATCTGTGCTGCAATTATTATATCTATGTCTGCATAAATTTTTATTGTTATTAGTATCACCCTATTCACCCACCCCCCTTCTAGGGTGAAATCGATCCTATACAAAGGAGTGGTCCTGCATGGAAGGTTCGATATTGGAAGTTAGGAAAGAAGGGATCAGTGGAAATGGGTAGCATGGTTGGATCGACATATTTTGTTAAAGGAAAGGGGTCGGCAACATTTGTTTAAAGAGAAGAATCGGTTCCAATTTGGGATAGGAATTAGCAGATATGGGTTGGCATATAAAGGCCCGACATATAGGGGTCAGCATATAGGGGCCGACATATAGGGGGTCAGCATATAGGTATCGGAATTTATTTACTTGGCTAATCCTTAGGCTTTGAATTGAACTCGAAACCTATTCCATAATCACTTGTGTGAGCAATTACAACCAGTCTCATTTCAATGAACTTGAAAATATGTTGGCAATGAACAACGGGACTTGCATATTCATTATTGTACTCAAAACTGAATGATCAAATCCTAGGGACTTAGAACATGAAGTAGAACTGAGCATATGGACTTGAATAACAGATCTCACACTCTGATATGTCGATAGTCGATCCTAAAGCTTACACAACCGATCAATCTCTTCACTAATTGAGAAAGTCAGTGATGATGGTCACTCTGGTCGGAATCCAAAGCCTCATCATTTCACTTTGCTTTTTTTATTTTAAGCTGCTTATTTCTGTAATACACCATATTGTACTGCACTAGCTCACACTTAGCACGGGGGGACATGTAAACTTTTCTAATCTCGATTATCTACTGAGTGTAGTTGACATGGACTTCAGATGTTCAGAGCGTATGCAATATTTTCTGGACCATCCTCGAAACATAGCAATCCCGAAGCTGAGTCGAGTTCCACGACCATATCTGGCAAGCTTTCCCCTGGTCATTCAACTGAACAAACGAAAGTTTCTGGCCCGCCAGCCAGCATTTTTCTGATGTTCCCGTCCTCTCGACAGAAGATATAAGTCATGCACCCAACGTTATAGAAGGAACTACACTCTTAGATAACCCAACAGATTCTCAAGCCTTCGGAATTGGTGAGGCTGCCTTTCGCAGACTATGTTCCAGACATGGAATTCCATTCGAAGACGTCCTGGCTCCTTCGATAAATGACAGTGCTTACCTGGCCCCGGTGGAGTACACAACATGCAACAAATTCATGTGCTGGGCCAGATGCATGCCGCCCTTTAATTCTTTTATTCAGGAAATGTTAAGATATCTTGGAATAGCTCCCATGTAACAACCCTGTATTTTATGATTATTTTAATTGTATATTTTGGTTATTTTAATTAATTTCCTGATTTAAATACTTTATTTTATTTATTAAAATGAATAAATTTTGTTATTTTAAATATAAATTTTGATTTTGATGTGAATTAGAATTCCAAACATGACTAAAAAGAATATTTTCCAGAAAAGTGAATTTTGGTCAATATGGTCAAACTTTGACTTTTAATTTAGAAATTTGAAAGTTTGAAAATTTGAATTTTATCTTTTATTTTGAAAGTAAATAAAATTTTAAGAATAATGCTTTTCGTTTCGTTGAAATCTGATTTATAATGTGAAAGTTATGCCTTTTTCAATATTGTGTGTAATTTGCTGTATTTAACAAATTGTTTATTTTAAATTGTATAAATAATATTTTATTTGGTCATGTAATGTTCTAATTTATATTTATTTGGGTAAAATAACATGTTGTGCATATATTTTGATTTTAAAACATTTTTTAAAAGTATAATTGACATTTTCCAGTGTAAGTTGTATTTTGCTTACAATTTCTAATTTCCAGTTTCAATTAATTAAAGAAATTCTTTATTTATTTTTCTATTTTTTTTCTTAAAATCTTATTTGATTCTCATTCCCACTTTATTTTGTTCCTCATTTATTTTATTTATTTGACCTTTTATTTGTTTTAAAGTGAAATAGAAATTTTCTAAAACTAGTGATATTCTATTTGTAAATTTTAAGTCCTGTTTTGAATTTTTAAGCAATTTCTTTAGTTCTTTTTCTAATTTCTCTAAATTTAATTATTTATTTCATTTTGAAAATATAAATGAATTATTTTACTTCACATTTTTTTTTAAAATATTTTTAAAATGAAGTTGTTAATTTTCCAAAGTAAATAGTGATTTATTTGTAATTTCTGGACCCTGTTTTCAATTTTTAAGCAATTTCTTATATTCTTTTTCCATTTTCTTTAAAATTAATTAATTATTTTTATTTTATATTACTTTGTTTCGGTTTTAAAGTCAATTTACTGATTTTATTTTTGTTTTATTTGAATATAAAGAAAAAGAAATATGAAGAGTTTTAAAAGCTTATTTACCTTAAGTCCTTTCATCTCCTTTGTCCTTTCATTTGCCATAACTCCTCAATTACTATCTTGGCTGTGCATTTTTGGTTTGTAGCCGTGAGTTTTCAGCCTCCATTCACCCAAAAACATTTTACCTTCTCATTCATTCATGGCTTCAAGAAAAATCTATGGGTAATGGCTACTTTTTACACTTTTCTTCTCATTTTTCATGTATTTTGCCTTGTTTTCTTTGCTTCTTTGAATGGCCTCCACTCCATATCCACGGCCACCACCCCCTACATCTCTTCCCTGCCATCACCACCAGCTACTCCTCTGGTCTTGACCAAGGCCGAGCCACCATGATGCCAAAACTCCACAAAAATTGCAAAACAAGCCATAAAAACATGATTGTTTACCACTATTGCTTCACCACTCCATTTTCCACCACCACCACCACCTTAGGCCGCCTCCACCATCTTTGTCCAGACCACCACACACCTTTCCTTCCACTGACCTGTTCCATACCCCTCTGACCTGACCACACAAGCCCATGGCCGAGCCATTTTTGTGAACAAAACCCACCTATTTTGCCTTAAAATCTTCATATTCCCTTGTATAAACTTCCTCCTCATATTCTACTACCTAGGCCATGCATACACATGACCAAACCTGAGCCAAACTTGTTCAAACCAGAGCCAAAACCATCCCTATGCCATGACAAAAGAATAGAGAAAGCAAGGCAAAAGATTTGGCATTCGTATCTCTTTTTATTTAAAAGTTATTTCATTTCTAGTGTATTGAAACTTATGGTTTGCTTTGATTTTTGTTTGGGTTGTAACACAAGATCTATATCATTGGATTTTCTCTCCACACTCAAATTGTATTAGAGTTGTCATGCCTTCGTAATCTTTGTGTTGTGAGCTTTGTTGGCAAATCTCCAGCTTAACAGGTGAGTTATTCTCACCAGACAATATGTACATATATAACTAGTGAATTGACCCCTTTTGAATCTGTAAAATGCATTATCATGTTACAGTTGCTATGTTATGATTTTATGATGTTCACCCATGCTTAAACGCCTATTATATTATATGTTACTGTTATATTATGCTGTTCTATTATTTTTATCAGTTTATCACACTGCAAGTTCCCTTTAGATTAAAATCACTATGGGTTGAAATGATACATACCCGAACGGACTTTAGAATAGGAGAAAATCATTATGGGTTGAAATGATAGGCCTGAATGATTTTCAATTATTTTTTCATTTCCTTGGGATTGCGGGTTTGAAATGATCAAACCCGGGTTTTCTTTGTAAATTACAGGTTGAAATGATATATTACCCGTATCACTTTACCTAGACTAGAAATGAAATACAGACCCGTAGTTAAAATATGTTTTATAATATTTTTTTAAATTTTTTTAAAAATGTAAATATTATGATATTTTGATTTAAACTAAATAAAAATGATTTTTGTAAAGCATTATTGATTTTCTGAAAATTTATAAGTGAAATAAATTAATGGTAAAATTTGAAAATTTGAAATGTAAGTTATTTTGGGAAATTTTAATTTGGTGATAATTGGAATTTAAATTAAATGTGAAATGTGATAAATTCATGATAATTTGGATTAAAGTGAATTTAAATGATTTTTATATTATATTAATGATTTTGAATAAAGTTAAAATGTGAAATGAATGAATATTTAAGTTGAAATTTTGAAATATAACTAAAATTGGAATTTTGTGAATTTGGCTTAAAAGTGAATTTTAAGTTAAGTAAATAAAAAATGGAATTAAGTTATATTTGAAAATTTAAACTTAAGTGTTAAGTTAATTTAATTTAATGAATTTATAATTTAATATTGGAATTTAATAAGTGAATTATTATTAAATTTTGATTTTTGAATGGAGGTTTAACTTTATAAAATCATGAATATAAGGGTATTTGAATGATTGTTTTAAAAGTGAAATTATATGATTTTTAAAGTTAAAAATGATTTATATAAAAATATAATTGTTTGTGAAATTATACTGAATATTTGAAGTTAATTAACTGCATTTCTGAAATGCTATTAATTCTAATGTAAATGATAATACAACATTTGTAAATGCTGTAGTTGATAATAATGAACAAAATGGCTAAATTTAATTAAAGGCTATTATAGCATTTTTGTAAATGTTATAATGGTTGAATTTAACTAAGTTTATTTGAAACTAATGTAACCCTATTACAGCATTTTAAATGATGTCTTTTGTTAAATTGAACTGTTTTAAATGTGACTTTCCGTAGCATTTTTTAAATGCTGCGAAAGTTGAATTTTCATTATTTTAATTAATTTAAGTGAACGAATGAACTTTGAAAGATTAAAATTTTGGAAATTTAATAATTTAATTATTAAATATAATAACTTCATTTTTATGATTTAAAATAAAGTAAATTTGTTTCGAAATATAAACTATTTTGAAATATGATATTTTGATATTTTGAAATGGATATTTGAAGGATATTGAATTTTGAAATGATATTTGATTTCGAAGTATAAAATACCATTTTGAACTTTTAACCACGGGATGTATTTAATTTATAGTTTAACTGATCCTTAAAGGATGGGCGATCCCAAGCATCCTTTGAGTTATTATGCATTTCTACTACAGTTCACTTGAGTTGGTTTACATTATATAAGTATATATTGTCCTGACTCGAGTGTTTTGTATTTTACTTTACGCTCGGGTCAGCCTAAGTATTTACAGCTTAGCTTTGGATTTCTTTCTGGAGCTAGGAATCGCTGGAGATTCTGCTTGTCTAGTTATCTGTTCCTTTCAGTTCAGTTGTTCTATTTCAGTTCTGGTATTCATAAACTTCTATTTATTTGAGATTTCTATTGTATATGTTTTCAAACAAATATTATGTATTTTGTTTTGAGAGTTTGTTATAGTAGCTTCATGAACTACTATGGTATTTTTAATTTCCGCTGCGAGTTATTCTGATATGTTCTGTGTCTGTGATTCTGTGTATTTGATTTCATTTGCTCCAAATTTATTTACAATCTGTTATTTTGAATTATTCAAGTCAGACATGTGTGGATTATTGTCGATTTGAATGGTCTAAAATAGTGGGTCGTTACATCCCACTTATCTTCACCCGAACAGCTGTGCCTTTCTCCATGGAACTTTTATACTATTCATGAGCGTTCTGTTCTACCCACCAACTCCTGAGGACATAAGGTTCATTTATAACTTTAAATGACGATCAAGAAGTCCTTCTTATGTTTTTCTTGAGCCTTTGCCTCACTGTCAAGTCTTAATGGATGCTTGGAACAAATTTACCCTTTTCAAACACGAATGGCTCTACGTTCGATGTCCACCTGGCTTTGCAAGTCAATGGTTGGAAGGACATAAGTATCATCTTCGCTTTATTTTCAAATTCTCTAATCCGAGTCATATTTTGGGTCAACTAACATTCTGAATATCTACAGGTGTCCGCCAATGTTCGAAGGGCAATAGTTTTTCAAGAGCGATCTCCGCAATTCGTGCGACCCCTGTCGAAGACAAGGACATCAAACTCCTCATAACCGACAAGTTGTTATCTCTATTTGGGTTATTGGAAGAAGGCCGCAGCATTGGGCTTCCAAGAAGTGCTGCATTACCAAGAAGCGTTGTTGAACAGGAAGGGTATATCAATAACCTTGTCTTGGCCCCAGTCAAGGGGACTCGAGATGACGTCGAAGAAGGCGAAATTAGGGGTACCCAGATCAATGAGCCTAGCGACGCTGATGCAGACCCATGCAAGGTGCCTGTGGTCGAACTATCATAGGGTGCGCAACCCCATATGCCCGCTAAGAGAAGAAAGAAGCTTGCATATAAGCTTTGCAGGAGAAAAACTGCTAAGGATCCAGAGTTCGTTATGTCTTCTATCGATGAAGAGTCATCTTCCCAACATTTAGAAAGTTCGATGAAAGGGTTTTTAACCAAATTTCTGATGACATTATGACTTATGAATTCCCTAACACAAACATCAATGAGCTCAATTCTCTCGCCAGAAGTGGTGATGGCATTCTTCCTACTAGCAAAGGAGTGAAAACTCCCATGAGCAAGGCTGCAGCAACCGGTCCATCGGGGGTGACACTAGGACACTCACAATCACGTGCACTTCACCACACGATTTCCATCTATCTTTTATGCAATGGTCACTTATACTCTGGTATTTGGTTTTTTGCAGGTTCGAGGTCTCAATCCCGAGCTTTTGATTGCTTGAGGGCTCCTCGATGCAATATGGATCCTGATGTGATTCAAAATCGGGTAGGCGTAGAGAGCGAGACGACGACCAAGAAAGAAGTCATCGCTCGAGGGAATCTTCATCTTTAAAACATAAATCCCAATCTCGGTCGTCCCATCAGGAAGTGCAACCTAATCTTCCTATGCATAGTGGCGATAAGACCTCTTTTCATGGTTCTCCATCTCCCGTACCGCTTAAGCAATATTCTGGTTCATCCAGCTCCATGCAGTCCCTTGACCGCAAGTCAAGCAAATGTCCAATCGTTGCTTCTGATCCATCCTTACCAACCGTTGCTCCTGTAGCTTCCCCAGTAGAGAAATTGGCCAAAATTAAGGTAATTTTCCCAAAGATTTGATTTGACGGGCTTAAGTTCCTTCCCTCCATTCATATAATCCCAGGGAATGTCAAAGCAAGCTCTTTCGCATGCGTCAATGATGTTTTCGTGCAACATGAATCATTTCATCACTTAGCAGAAAAAATCTTCAAGGTGTCTATCGAGCAACAACATGAGATAGATTGTACCAAGCTAGAGGCGTTCCATGATAAAGATATAATTAGGCACCAAGATAATGAGATCTTGGATTTGACGATAAAACTACCTGTTTGTACCAAAATTGGGCACAACACCCTTCAGATGTGTTTGAAGAGATATAATGAAGAATATAAATGAAAAAGGAGGCAGACCTAACAAACACACCAAAAATAAACAAGAAAAACGCACAGAAACACACAGATTTAGAGTGGTTCGGCGTATGGCCTACGTCCACTATGAAATGATTGACTTTTATTAACTTTTGCTTGCTGGTTACAATGAATTACAATAGCAAAACTTGAATACAACAATGATTTCGGTAGAGTCTGGACGTAGAAGAGCCAAAAGTCCCTTTTCTGTAGGTTCAGGGTCACTACTTAAAGGCGTAGGCAGCAAATATCTCGCTCAAATCTCGAAAGACCTCTTCTCCTACGTGGGTGGGCCCACGCGATCGATCCCATGCTATTTGCACTTGATCCGTGATCGATACGAACCAAATTCGCATCGATCAAGATTTTGTCCGATCGAGTCGAGATCGATCATGAACATTCCCAAGGTGGTACGCAAGCTCCTGTGAAAATTTGGTGGCATTTGGACTTGTAGATCTCGAGTTATGATCGATGCAAGTTTGGATTTGTATGACATTATCGTCTTCGTATCGATACTATTTCGCATCGATCATGCGTGGCTCTATTCATATCGATGCTTGCATGCTACTTCGTATCGATGGTTGGAGGCTACCTTCGTATCGATGCTTCATGTTTCTTTCTTCGTATCGATTGGTGGTTTTTGCTTTTCGTATCGATGGTGAGAGATCGATACGAGATGGATGGAGGGAGACCGATACAAAATGAGCATTTGTTGATGGATACGAAGTGCTGTTAACATGATGGATACGAAGTAGCTTCATTTTATGGATGCGAAGGAAGTTAGTAGGCGATGGATACGAACTGAATCTCTCTTGGGGAATGGATATGAAATTGGATGGATACGAATAGAGTTGGATTTCTCAACCGTGATCGATCAATATCTTGAGCATACGAACTCCGATTGACTTGAAATTTGGAACGTTGGCTTTCATAGCTCTGCTTGTCGTGTCATATCAATTGTAGCTCGATCCGAACTCGTGCAAAATTTACTAGTACCCATAGTGAACCTATGTATAACCGATCTCCAGGATGAACTGTCCTTGGTTTCTAGCCAAGTTCTTGGTGTCACGGCCTTGCCAAAAGGCGGGATAACATTTGCCCTCCAAAGTACGTCTTGTGTGAACATGACATGCTTTGAAAAGCTGCATCCTTCATTCTGAAGAAGTTCTATTTGATTCGTTTAGTAGTTGCTATCTTTTCATCAAAAGATGTAACCTTCGATTGATTTCCAGTAATATAAATGTTGATTTGTCGACTGCTAATGATTATGCAGTGCATTGTTGTAATTGAGTGTCGAGTGCTAGCGATTTGTTGTTCATTGTTGTAATTGTCATTAGGTGAGCATTCAACTCATGTGAATTTTGAAAATTGAATGTTAGTCCATCATACATGCATGTATGTTAACCCGACTCCCGTCAATGTTTGCACGTTCAAGGGTCGTTGTCAAGTTTTTGTTTTGTATCGAGTTTCGTATCAATCCTCTCCTGGATCGATGTGAAATTCGAGTGGTAACAACGTTCGATGGTTTTTTAAGTCCTTCCTTTGTATCGATCCTCTCCTGGATCGATCTGGGATGTTGGAATGCATGCTTCGTATCGATGGCTATCGACCACGAAATGGACAGTCCCTAGGAATGCTTCGTATCGGTGGAGTTGAGTGGCTTAAATTTGATAATGTAGTGACTTTCGTATCAATGGGCTTCACATCGATGGATACGAAGTTGATGGCTGGTCACTGATGGACACAAAATGTACAAGTGTTAACTCATGGGACAGCTTCGCGAAGGATATGGCATTTCTCATTTCCTGGCTCCATTTCTAAGATCCAGTCAATCTGCATCTGTCAATGCTTGGAATAATAAGTATTTCCACTGGGACAAAGTCTACTTGTTGCACATCCCCAGAACTGGCTAGCTTGGCCAGTGACTCAGCTTTTTCATTTTGTTCTCCGAGGATGTGTGTAATGGTGTATTACTCAAAATCGGCTAGTAGCTCTTGGACCTAGCTAGGATAAGGAGCAAGATGTTTCCCCCTAGTCAAATAATCTTCCCTGACTTAGTATACTACTAACCAGTAATCACATAAGATATGTAAAGTTTCCACTCCTAGTTTTCTTGCAAGTTTGAGCGTGGCGATTAAGGCTTCATACTTAGCTTCGTTATTTGTTGCAGGGAAGTTGAGTTCCAAGGCATAGCAGATCGATTGATCTTCTGGAGTCATTAACGCAACTTCGATGTTAGAAAGCCGATTATTGGAAGTTCTATCTATATAGGTTCTCCATTGGTTGGACGGTTCTCTACTGCTTTTCGGATAGTCATCTAATGCAGTGAATTCGGATATGAAGTATGCTAATGATTGACCATGGATATCTCTCTGAGGGAAATAAGTGATATCAAATTGGCTTAGCTTGATATTCTAATTGAGTAACCTTCCAAACATTTAAGGTTGCTATAGGACCTATTGATACTGGTCGATATAGACCTAACGGGGTGAGCCTGTCAATAACTAGCTTTCATTATATTCCGATCTTTGGATTCATTTCTCTATATATAGCATTACGATGCTCATGGCGTGTGTTGACACGGCTCAATTGATGTATAAATCTTCGCAATCCAAAGGTTTGGGTAAAATGGGAGGTCTCTTCAAGCGATTTATCAAAGCTGGAATTGCATCGACGTAGTTGTTAGTTCATTCAAAAGTTGTCTTCCCTCTCTTGGTCAGTTTGAAGAAGAGAATTCACTTGTAGATGGTCCTAGAGTTGAATCAACTTAGGACGGTAATCTTCCAACTTGGGCTCCGTACCTGCTTTGTTGTCCTTGGTACATGGGTGTCTCTAATTGTCGAAATTTTCTGGAAATTATCCTTGATTCCACGAGAATTGATGATGGAAACAAAGAATCTTTCTGATGTAATGGTGAAAGAGCATTTCAAAGGATCGAGTTTCATCCTGCATTTTTTGGAGAGCATAGAATATCTCTACCAAGTCATTGATGTGGTCATTTGATAGTCGTGATCTCACGAGCATATTAACCACATCTACTTTCATCGATCAGCCGATCTGATTTTTGAATGATCTATTAATCGTCCTTTGGTAAGTAGCATAAGCATTCTTAAGTTTGAATCTGGGGGTTGCAACATAGCACTATATGCCCAGTTCAGTAACGAAACTGTTGTATTCCTAGTCTGGGACATGCTTCAGTATCTGATTGTATCTGGAGTTTCGTGTCCATGGAAGTGAGCAATTCATGTCCGATGGTCGAGTCTACCAGTTGGTTGATCCTTGGAAGTGGAAGGTAGTGCTTTGTCGTGCCTTGTCCAAATCTGAGTAGTCGGCGTACGTCCGCCACTCTCCGTTTGTTTTTCTTATAAGTAAAGGATTGGATACTCATTTTAGGTAGAGGAATCCATCGGTTTTGAGTAAATTCACCTCCTCTTTAAGTGCAGCAGATCTCTCCGAATCCACGTCGTATCATTTTTGTTCACCGAGACATGCCTCGGGTCAATATTTAACGCAGGGTTCTCAATAGTTGGTGAGATTCCATATGTATATATGAGGTTGAGTCCAAGCGAACACATCAAGATTCAGCCGGAGCAATACAGTTTACTCTTTCGTCATCATTGCGCTGAGTTGTGATCTAATCTTTAGTACTCGTGATGGGTTGTAGGCGCTTTATATGCTTATTTGCAATGGTAAATGATCAGGCTTGTAGGGACGTTGAATCAAAAGGCTTAGTAGAGTTTAGCCTTGTATCACGTGCTGCAGCATAGCTGGCTCCAGCTATGAGTTTGAATCTACTTGTGTTTCTGAGCAATGTGCTTTCCATTCAATGTACCCGCGATCCATTACTCATCGAAAGGGTCAGAATGATGATCAGTTGCCCATAAGTCTGGCCGTCGATCTAATGATTCTGTCTCTAAGCATCCTCTCGGTCGTAACTTCAAGTTGTTATAAATACTAGACATGGGCTATAGGATTGAGTAGTCGTATCCAACTCTTGGATGATCACACTCGTGCCCCCAGTCTTGGGTTGATGGACGTATTGTGCAAATGATCAAGCCTAGCTTCTGATGTGTTTATACTGTAGTCCAAGCTGTAAGAACCATAGTTGTTTGATGAACGATCAAATTACATTCATCTTATTTCTCGCGCGTGCCCCCAAGTCCAGGGAATATCTCGATAAGTAGCAAGGTAGATAATGTTCGCTTCAATTTTGCATTCTATCCCGTTGAACCATGGGATCAAGTTAACTGATGGAAGGCTAAGTTGTGCCTTATCCTGCATTCTGTCCTAGTTCTTTCCTCTAGGAAGAATACTTCATTGCCTCACCGACATTCAAACATGAGCTAAGTTCTGGACGGTCAATGACATTCACTTCGCTGCTTATGTCGCCATACTCTGGGCAGAAACTGAAGAGTGAATCGTCCAGTCCGATCTAATGCGGGATTGATGCTTCCCTTGTCGAATCTAGGGAAAGAATTGGTGTGCAAATGTTTAGGTTGCACTTGTTTTGAAGTGCTCTTTTAATCAAATCATGGTAAAAGTCAAAGAATGAATGGTCACATTGCATTCTTTTGAAGTTAGGCAATTAACTACATCCATTTCGGTTTACATTCTCCCATCGAGACTAGGGATAATGTCAGCTCAAATGCAGTCAGGTCATGCCCATCCAGTTTCACGCTTTTCCGAACGGATCGAAGGAAGGCGACGGAGGATGAATTGTTATGTCACACTCATTCATGGTTTATTCTTCTATCTATGCTCTATTGGTCAAAGGTATTCAATGGACGTTCAGGTCACATCGATTTGTAGTCGAAGAGGATCGGTATTGACCGTCGATTCAATGGTACGATGTAGAATGCTCGGACCTCATTTCCTGTCGATCCAATGGTATGATACGAAAGGAGCAGATCGATATTGCCCGTCGATCCAGCGGTACGATATAATTGGTCGCCCAGAACTTCGGGCGTCATTCTGATTGGTTAGCATTAAGGCCTCCTTGTAGTCATTGCCTTAAGTTGTAAAGGATGCTAAGCTAGAGACATAGCGAGTCACCTTTCTCTTTTTTCAGCGATTTGTGCCTCTGCCCCCAGTCTTGGGTTAGCAGAGTGAGTTTGTGGATGGTTTAAATGCATCTATAGTGAGTATATACTCCTCCTGTCGAGTTTAGTTCAAAGTTGGCAAATGAATGGTCGAATCACATTCATTCGTATGTCTATGCTCGTAGTCGCACTTTGGGGATGAGAGTCAGCTGAAGGGCCATTCATCACACCTATTTGATGTTTATACCCCTGTCCACACTCTGGGGACAAAGATTTTAGCAGATAATGGTCGGCCCGCATTTTCCTCGATTAATTCCTTTGGCACTAGTCAATGGTGAAAGTCGAAGTATGGTCGGTCACACTATGACAACTTTAATTTGATGTTTATCCTATTAAATTATAGGAAGGAATTGATTGGTGGTTGGTTGGGTCACACCCGTCCATGTTGCGCGCACAATCCGTCGGAACACAGGTGAGAGTTAACAGATGAGCAGTCATGCCATGTTCATTTGCGGTTGGATGGTAGTAATATCAATTCAAAATAGGACATCCAGCTAGGTCCGTTTTGCGAATCTGCATATCCCTGTCGAATCAAGGAAGAAATTTTGTCTTGTAGGGTTGGAGTGCGTCTCTATAAATTTATGTTACGGGTCCTATGATGAGGACAAAAGTTGATGCATGGACAGTCGTGTCGTGCCCGCTTAGTGCTGGATGATCGGATCGCATCCGATTTTGTGTGATAAGTGTGCCCCAAGTGAGGGTAGAGTTGGAAAGCGGATGGTTGAACCACATCCACTTTTTATACTACAAGACTTGCTGAGGAATCAGAGTTGATAGATGGACAATCGAATTGCATCCCTTCTGGTATTTATATTCCAATCCTAGCTTTGAGGACTGGAGTTGGTTGATGGTTGGTCTGTCACACCCATTTGGTCTTTATACCGCAGTCTGCGCTCTTGGGACCAAAGTTAGTTGATGGGTGGTCAGTCACACCCGGTTGGTGTTTATACTCCAGTCCGCACTCTAGGGACTTAGAGTTAGTTGATGTTTATACTCCAGTTCGCACTCTGGGAATTTGGAGTTAGTTAACATTTATACTCCAGTTCACACTCTGGGAATCTGGAGTTAGTTGATGTTTATACTCTAATTCGCACTCTGGGAATCTAGAGTTAGATGATGGGTGGTCAGTCACACCCATTTGGCATTTGGATCCCATTCGCACTCTGGGAACAGGAGGTCGATTAAGGTTATGCATGGTCGGATCACACCCACCTTGATTTGGCAAGTGAAGTCCTAGATGGACGGGTCCATCCCCCTCGAGTTTGGATTTGGAATTTTGTACTCCATCTCGCACTCTGGGAACTGGAGTTTTTTCGAGGATTGTCATGTTTTAATCCCTTTTGATTTAAGTGTGTCGACCACCGAGCTCGGGTTTCACTTAATAAGTGATTAGTCGGATCTCGATCACTTTCCACTTATCCGCCCTCAACGAAGGGTAAGATTTAGTTGATGGATGGTCGAATCACGTCGATGTTCATTTGGATTCCACTTTTGCTAAGCCTAACGAGTAAAATTATTGTTCTAGCAAGCTTTGAGCTCGAGTAGAGGAGAGGATGGTCGAACTACATCCACTTTGAGCTGTGTATTTTCCCTTAAGTCAGGGGCAAGAGTTGGAGAGCAGACGGTCGAGTCACGTCCACTTTATACTTTGCACTCTTCCGGTCGAGTTGAGGAAGAGAGTCGAAATGATGAATCATGATGGTTAGCGAGTAGGCAGTTAGTCATGGAAGACTTTAAGTTGAGGCTTGGGCCCTGACGAAGTTGGTTTAAGGCATGATTGTTTTTGTCGAATCATAGACGCAAGCTGGAGAGTGAATGGTCAAACCATATCCACTTGAAACATATGTTCTCAAATTACCCCAAGTTCTAATGTAGGATTGGATGCATAGACGGTCATGTCACATCCACCCTTGGTGTGATTCCAATTTTACTGGGCATCAGAAGAAGCATAAGTATTTTAGCGAGCTTCAAGTACGAGATGGAGAGTACATTGTTGGGACATATCACTCCAAGTCTTTCCCAGATCTCCAATTAAATTGCATAGGCGAATGAGTGGATGGTCGGTTGCATCCACTTTGTACTAGAGTCCTGATCTTGTCGGTCTCTTCCGCGTTGATGCCTTGCCCCCAGTCAGCGGCATATAGTAGCCAATGAGTGGTTGAATCATGCTCGTCATGATGATACCTCAATGATTTGATCATAGTCTGTGGAGGTTGTTTTGCACCCAACCTTAAGTACTCGGTTACCTGCATCATTTGCAAGTAGTTTAATTCAAGTCGGTCATATTTCGCAACATAAACGAAATTGAAATAGAAATAATTCAAAAGAGATCGGATTAAATCTCATTGATAAGTGAAGCGACATCGTATGCTCGCTATTGCACTTCGGTCCAGCCCTTCACAGTTGGAAGTGTAATGCAAATTGTTCAATTTGATCAAAGTTCTTGATCGATAAGGGTCAGGCGTTCCTGCTCCTTCGTTTATGGGGCTTGCACATATTGTCGGAGCTATCCTTTCCGAAGCAGCCTTATGGCGTTGGTGTCCATAGTAGCCATCTAAAGAAGAGGATTTTTCCGATCTAGAGTATGGAGTAGGTTCCCTCCTTATCTCGCCATGTTGATCCTTCATCTGATTCATCAACTCAATATTGGCCTAGACATGTTGGTGTAGTTGTTGGCGGCTATCCACCAGTTCTCTTATCAAAGTCTGGAAATAAGCTCTAGTGATGAATTCATTTATGGGTATTGGCAGCAACTGGCTGTGGGCTTTGGATAAATTCATTGGGTGCCAGCTTCTTCATTCCCTTCAACAATATGAGAAGTAGAACTGGTATGTCTAACCACGATTGACAGTGTTCTTAGAGGAATGGGGGAAGACATTTGCATTTGATGGCAGTCATCACTCTTGGTGGAAGCCATGCGCAATTCTCACTTCATGAGGTAGTGCCGAGGGTTATTTCCAAAGTACACTAACGTAGTCAGCATGTTGAATTTTCGCTAGAAAATCTGCATGTAGGATGGTTTCAATAAATAGGTCTCGACTGGGAAAGATACTTCTATTAACATTATCAGGTCCATTTTATGGCTACAGGGTCTTGTAATACTGGTGAATGATGTATGCACGATTGCCCAACGTTCGGGTGGTTGGTAATGCCGATTGGATGGTGAGTTGGTTAATATGGGCTCATAGATTGGTGATTATTTCTAATTTTCACCCATGTAGGAGGCCCATATAAGGTAGTAATGGAGTCCTCTTAAGGTTGTATGTCATGCTTCTAGTCATATGGACACGGTATGATTAAGATGCGGGTTTGCAGATGGTTCGGCAGTGACCAACTATGTTTTGAGTTGGTAGAGTAGACAGTGTAGGGCAGTCGTCATATTAGCCATCGTACCATAGCTGTCAATTCAGGAGTTTAAAAGATGGTCAATTGGGGGAAGTTGCAGTCCACCTTAGAAGCATGATATACTAACCAACTATAGTTCTTGGCGTATTAGCTATGTTCTCCAGCCTCTTGGAGCACCGGTTGAGTAGTATTTCTTTACCCATTCCTTGATTGCAATTCAGCATTTGTTGTTGTGACCCCTATGTCTTGTTCAGTCATGGAACAATCAGAAGCGTGGATGGAACATTCCTTCATTACATTGAGCTTTGAATTCACTATGTGGCCTCTTTTTTAGAAATTTGGGTCGTACCCGATTTTTTTTAATTTCGTATCGTTCTCAGCAATGTTTGAAAGATACAAACGTTGGTGAAAATGAATGATCTGAAAAGTGGACACTTGGATCGATATGAAAGGCACACAGCCGGATCGATACGAAGTGGTATCTGATGATCGATACGAATTGGACGTAGATGGATCGATATGAACTGCGTGTGAGTATCGATACGAATTGGACGCAGCTGGATCGATACGAACTGCGTGTGAGTATCGATACGAATTGGATGCAGATGGATCGATACGAACTGTGTGTGAGTATCGATACGAATTGGACGCAGATGGATCGATACGAACTGCGTATGAGTATCGATATGAATTGGACGCAGCTGGATCGATACGAACTGCGTGTGAGTATCGATACGAATTGGACGCAGATGGATCGATACGAACTGCGTGTGAGTATCGATATGAATTGGACGCAAATGGATCGATACGAACTGCGTGTGAGTATCGATACGAATTGGACGCAGATGGATCGATACGAAAGTTGATCGATACGAATGCTGATCGATACGAAAACTGATCGATACAAAATGTGATCGATACGAAAGTCATTATATTTTCTGGATGTGAAAATAAGGGTACGAAAATCACCATATTTTCTGGATACGAAAACATGGATACGAAAACATGGATACGAAAATCACCATATTCTCTAGATTCGAGAACATGGATACGAAAATCACCATATTTTCGTGGATACGAAAATCACCATATTTTCTAGATATGAAAACATAGATACGAAAATCTTTATATTTTCATGGATACGAAAATATGGATATGATAATCACCATATTTTCATGGATACGAAAATCTAGAAGAATGCAGTTCCTCTTAGATCATGAGCAATCTGAATAGAATAGAAGGAACCACTTGACGATAGGTCTGGATCTCCTCCTTAGATTTTTGCAATCTAACGACGGTAGTAGATCCGCAGAGCAGGAGAAAAGTTGGGTTTTCCCAGTGGAAGCACCAAAGTGTTTGTACCAAAATTGGGCACAACACCCTTCGGATGTGTTTGAAGAGATAAAATGAAGAATATAAATGAAAATGGAGGCAGATCTAACAAACACACCAAAAATAAACAAGAAAAACGCACAGAAACACACAGATTTAGAGTGATTCGGCATATGGCCTACGTCCACTATGAAATGATTGACTTTTATTAACTTTTGCTTGCTGGTTACAACGAATTACAACAGCAAAAATTGAATACAACAGTGATTTCGGCAGAGTCTGGATGTAGAAGAGCCAAAAGTCCCTTTTCTGTAGGTTTAGGGTCACTATTTATAGGCGTAGGCAGCAAACCAACTAGCATTCAAATTTTAAGATTCATAGGAGTTGAATGTTCACCTGGTGACAATTACAACAACGGACGACAGTTTGCTATCATTCGATACTTAGTTACAACAATGCACAATACAACAATTGGCAGTCAACAATTCATATTATTGAAGATCAGTCAAAGGTTATATCTTTCGACGAAAAGACAACAACCATTCAACAAGTCAAATAGAAATGTTCATAATGAAGATTGCAACTTTTCAAAGCACGTCATATTCTCACAAGACGTACTTTGGGGGGAAAATGTTATCCTGCCTTTTGGCAAGGCCGTGACACCAAGGAATTGACTGAAAATCCAAGACAGTCCGTCCCGAAGATCGGTTATACGCAGGTTCGCTATGGATACTGGTAAATCTGGTCTGAGTCCGGATCGAGCTATAATTGATGTGGCATGAAAAACAAAGCTATGAAAGCCAACACTTCTATAATATACTGATTGAATGAAGGAAGTGTTCCAGCTGTGCATGAATATTGATTGAAAGCCATGAATCCTTCTGGGGGAGCGTGCGGCCTGTCATTCGGTCTGGGTAGCAATATGTCGTCTAATGATAAACCATGCCTTAATCATATCTGCCCTAGCATATCTTCGAAGACATTGGACGGCATAGAATCTTGTGGATTCGCGATAAAAGTTACTCCTGGCAGTTCGTCCAGAGCTGGACCTATTACCTCGGCTGCAACGGCTGGCATCTCTATTATCAGAGAAGACGAGCTTTGAAGCTCTGGCTGCTGTGAACTTGTAGATTCCATAGCTAATCAACTCATCAAAAATAATAAGCCCGTGTGTTCCCCAGTGTGAAGTCCATGAATGTGTTGTGCAGTTCAGTGCTACATGATACTTAAGAAATTCTACAAAATTTAAGGAATGTTTGAACGACAAGACTTAGAATTCGATTGGAATGACCGTCATCGCTGACCGTCACAACCATGCCATCAAGACTTAAGAGACCGATCTGAGTTAAAGTTCGCTAAATTTTTGTCAGGTTATAGTCCCATCGACGAGCTTCGAAGGGCGGTCAAATGTGCGGTTTAATAGTTAAGTCCAGGTATGCAAGGTAGAAGCTCGTCGGAGTCAAGTGTTGGAACGTACATGAAATTTCGTATCCATCAAAGTTAAAACCTAGATCATTCATGGCCAAAAATAAATTGATATCGTATCGATCGTTACAATCATTTCGTATCCATCGAGATTAATCACTTCGTATCGATCAAGATATTCAATATCGATCGAGGCCAACCACTTCGTATCGATCGAGGTCAGTCACTTCGTATCGATCCAACCCAGTCATTTCATATCGATCAAAAAGTATTAATTTTGTACCCATCTAACAACTTAGTTTCGTATCGATCAGGAAGGCATCAGCTTGTTTTAATTCGAAGTGACCATTACGAAGTTGGAGGACCCTTTATCGATACGAAATCAGGAGGTGGAGATTAATACGAAAATTTACATTATAATCGATACGAAGTTAAGCATCTTCTTCTCCAATCCATCAATACGAAATGAAGGCCGAACTACCTTCTACCAATCTTTCACATCCCTCCAAACACCTTCTTCTCCAATCAAACACAAAAACATCCCAGACCTTCCTCAACCTTGCATTCAACCATCTCCTCTACACAACGTTCTGCCACGAATTCGAATGGATTGACACGAGAATTCAAGTCTCATCGGTTTTAGATGGGTTTAATTAGTTGATTACCTAGTTCGAATGGATTGGATTAAGGATTAAACAAGTTGAATGATTTGGAGATGAAGGCGGTTTTCTCTTCTTCCAGTTCTATCGATACGAAGGCAAAGTGTGGAGATAAAAGCAAGTGAAATTTTTTCTAAGTCCCAAAGGTATTTATATTAATTCATACCCAAGAAAAAAACGCTTCGTATCCCAGTTTTTGTACCGAGATAACCGGTAGCCCCATCGATACAAAAGTGGATCTTCGTATCCGACTAGATCGTATCCATCCATGCATCGATACAAAAAATGTTATCTTGCTTTTTGGCAAGGCCGTGACACCAAGAACTTGGCTACAAACCAAGGACGGTTCATCCTGGAGATCGGTTATACATAGGTTCACTATGGGTACTGGTAAATTTTTCCCGAGTCCAGATCAAGCTACTATTGATATGACACGACAAGCAGAGCAATGAAAGCCAACATTCCAAATTTCAAGTCAATCGGAGTTCGTATGATTAAGATATTGATCGATCACGATTGAGAAATCCAACTCTATTCGTATCCATCCAATTTTGTATCCATTCCCTAAGAGAGATTCAGTTCGTATCCATCGCCTACTAACTTCCTTCGCATCCATAAAATGAAGCTACTTCGTATCCATCATGTTAACAACACTTCATATCCATCAACAAATGCTCATTTCGTATCGCCCTCCGTCCATCCATCTCGTATCAATCTCTCACCATCGATACGAACAGCAACAACCACCGATCGATACGAAGAAAGCAACATGAAGCATCGATACGAAGGCGGCATCCAACCATTGATACGAAGTAGCATGCAAGCATCGATATGAATAGAGCCACGCATGATCGATGCGAAATAGTATCGATACGAAGACAACAATGTCATACCAATACAAACTTGCATCGATCATAACTCGATATCTACAAGTCCAAATGCCACCAAATTTCATAGGAGCTTGCGTACCACCTTGGGAATGTTCATGATCGAGCTCAACTCGATCAGACAAAATCTCGATCGATGCGAATTTGGTTTGTATCGATCACGGATCAAGTGCAAATAGCATGGGATCGATCGCGTGGGCCTACCCAAATGGGAGAAGAGGCCTTCTGAGATTTGAGCGAGATATTTGCCGCCTACGTCTATAAATAGTGACCCTGAACCTACAGAAAATGGATTTTTGGCTTCTCTATGCTGATACACTGCCGAAATCACCATTAAATTTTAGTTGTACTGTTGTAACCTTTTGTAATCATCGAGTAAAGATCAATAAACATCAGTCATTTCATAGTGGATGTTGGCAATTCGCCGAACCACTCTAAATCCGTGTGTTTCTATGCATTTTCTTATCTAGTTATTGGTGTGTTTGTTAGATCTACTTCATTTTACATTTATTTTCTTCATTTTATCTCTTCAAAACACATCCGAAGAGTGTTGTGCCCAATTTTGGTACAAACACTACATGAAGCGGAAAAAGAGTTCCAAGGAAACATCTGAGTAGTGAGTCATCTAGAAGCTGCCAATAAAAGGAACTTGACGATGTCCTTAACCGCAACGGTGCAGTCGTCTTGGAAAAAGATTCTTGTAAAAGGAGAAAAATATCTTGACCCACCACATTGAGGAGCTTGAAGAGCTTCTTAAAAAAGAGAGGGAAGAGAAGATCGAAGCTCAAGAAGAATCGTAGAGATATTACGAAGAAGTAGTTGAGGCCCGGACTTTAAAGATTAAACTTGATGAGCAACTTGCTTAGATTGAAGTCCTTAAAGAAAAGGGCTGCAATGAGATGAGAGAACAGCTCGAGACCTAAGTAGAGGATGCCAAGGAAGCCGGTCGGAATGAAATCAAGGACATGTTCGATCCCATGATCATCTAATACAATGCTAAAGTCCTTCTCCGGTGTGATCTGAGCTTTCTTGGTGAGGGTTATCTTGAGTCGCTTGCC
Source organism: Allium fistulosum (assembly GCA_030737815.1). Lineage (NCBI taxonomy): Eukaryota > Viridiplantae > Streptophyta > Magnoliopsida > Asparagales > Amaryllidaceae > Allium > Allium fistulosum. The sequence continues at coordinate 1,328,944,588 of CM060902.1, read as the reverse complement.
GAGACCTGGGAGTATGTTGTTGAAATGAAACAGAGAGACCTTGGCGAACCCGATTTAGATGAAGAGAAATTAGTGTAGGAGATCCTTCATGGAAATGAACCCCTAGACCTTGCCGCTGCGAGACTCCGATATTTCGACATTCTAGCACCTTCCGGCAATGGGAAAAATTCGCCGAGTCTTTGGAGTCTGATCCTAAGGGCCCCACTTCTTTTCAACCAGCCGGAGCATCAGTTTCTTTCGGCTCGGAGCAGGATCTGAGCTACGATCTAGACAAACCCGGTTATCAATTTAAGGCATTGACCCCTGTTCTGGAAGGGAGCATTCCAGCGACAACTGAGAGTCAGCCGGACGCAGGTATTCCGCTTTACTCTCCACTTTTTGAGAGGTTTCATTCTCCATGCCCAATAGTAATGGCTTATCTTCTTGTTTCCACAAATTCGTAGGTCTTTCGAGTCCTAGCCAAACTCCAAAATGTGATGCCGCCGTGGAGCAACAATCGACATCTACTGAGATTCCAACGGCCATCGATGCCCCAGGGCCCAATGCTCAAGTTATCGGAGCACTTGATGATGATAAAGCTGAGATATGTTGTCGCTGGATGAATCTGATGATGTTGTGATCACCGGAGCCACTAAACACACCTATGAGCTCAGCTTAAAGGAGCGCATCGAGTGAGAGGAGTTGTTGAAGAAACAAGCCAAGACTGAACTCGTCGATGTGGATATTGATGATCCAAATCTCATCCCATTATAAGTCATCCCACCTGGCGGGTCGATTCCCAAAAAAACTCCCTCCTACTTTTGAAAGCTCTCCCGCCAACGACGATAAAGGATCGAGGAAACAAACAGGTGGAAGCTCGGGTAGTGCCACTCCCAAAAAATCCAAAAAGGAGAGAAGACAAAAGAAAGTAATCGTTTTGGCTGTTTGCACATAGCTTGTATAACTGTTTTTCTTTTTGTTGGCCATGGTTGTAGGGGTACGACCCTCGTTTTTTGATTAAACTCGTATCACAATTTTGAAGCTTATTATGTGAATAATTTTTTTTTGTTGAACCCTCATGTGAATTGTTACCTAAGTAGTTGAGCTATTACTTTCCATTCAGTGTACTTGTAATTTAGATAAAAATCCACTAACTCTATTCAAGGCCTCCATGCGGTCGTGGTCTTGAGTCGTACCAAACGCGGGGCTCAAGCCTAAATGTTACGTTGTTGGATTCAGCGGTTTGAGTGATTATGCTCCTACCCCCAGTCTCGGGCTGGTGGAGTTAGATGGTGGATGGTTTGGTTCCATCCCTAATGAGTTTATACTCCTCCTATCAGTTTTTGGCCAGAGTTCATAGAATAGCGAGTGGTTGGACCACACTCATCTATTTTTTTATACTCATATCCATGCTCTGAGGATAATAGTTGGAAGAAGGTGGTCGATTCACACCTGATTTATGTTTATACTCCGGTCTGCACTCTACGGACTTAGAGTTAGTTCGTGGGTGGTTGATTCACACCCGACTTTTGTTTATACTCCAGTCTGCACTATGGGGACGTAGAGTTAGTTCGAAGAATAGTAGGATCATACTATTCTTAATTGATCAATCTATTCCCGAGGCGCGGGGTTTGATTTAGCAAGTGATCCGTCATGTCATAATCTCTTTTGATTTATTTCAGTCCCAACACTCGGTAGGATTTATTCGATCATTAGTTGGTCAAGTCACATCAATTGCTCGTTATGTATTCCGTCCATCGGGTTATGAATGAGAGTTATCTCGGACCATGCTTATTTTGTTTAGTTCAATCTGGAACTAGCATAATTGGTTAGTTCCAAACTCTAGGAACCTGTTCGGATGTATCGACATCAGTCAGTTTCATAATGTAACTAACATGTAATGCTACAGCAAACACAGATATAAAGAAAGTTCAATACTTTATTTGCTAAACGTAAGGAAATGACATAATTTGTCTTATTACATATCTGGAAAATCAAATGCTAAAGCAAATTCTTAAAGTAAATACGACCGAATGAAAAAAATAAATTGATGTGCACGTAAATGTGCATATTTTTACCACCATATTTAATCTATTTAAATTAAATAAATGATCATATTGGGTGTTTTAACTTGTTTAAACTAAAATTCAAATTACTTCCAAATGGTCATATATTCATCTTCATATAGGGGCAAAATAGTCATTTTTGTAAATTTATTAATTTGTGAAAATTTACTTGGAATTTTATATGTTGTTTTGTAGGAATTTTAGTGAATTTTAGAAGTGGCTTCATGAGGATATGCATGCACAAGAGTGAATACAAAGGAATGGAGATGGAAATAATCCAAAGTGATGATCATGGAGGACCCCACTTACCCACCTACCTTAATGTACACTTAGGAGCTAATGCACATGCTAAAAGGCCATTAAATCTTCATGCACACTTAATGGATGATTATATGATGCCAATGATTACTTGGCCACCACACTTCCTAAGGGGGTATTTTGGGCATTCCCCAAAAAAGTGAATTAGGGTTTTAAACTTGTATAAATACCCCTTATGCTTCATGTAACCCTCTTCCTCTTAGTTAGTTTTTAGCTTGGAAATAAAAGAAAGCTTCTCTTTTCTTTTCATGGCTACTTAGCCATTTCTTTCATGTAATTTATTTTTTATGAAACTTTAATACATTGCTCTTTTCTTTTCTTGTTTACTTCCTTTCATGCTAGTAGTTTAGTTTGATTTTAATGCAAGTAGATTAGTTTTATTTCTTGTTCATTTAGCTCTTTTTCCTCTTCTTTTTGTTTCACGTTGCAAGCTACATTTGTTGATTTGATAACAAATATGAGAGGCTAAACCCCTTCAATTTAGGGGTAATGAAGCTCTCTAATTATGTAGCTTCAACATACTTGTTAATTTTGATCTCTTTTATGCTTAAATGAATGTTGATGTGATTTATTGTTTCATGTTGAATTTGATAGTCTATGTTGTTCATAACAAATAGGCTATGCTTAAACAATCACAAACAATAATTACCTCTTCATCTACTTGTGATAATGGTAATGAAGTGAATGTTGAAATTAATATTTGATGGCCTATATTTCTAAACAATAGTTAATAGGTCATGCTTAAAATAGATTTCATTTTCAACTTGTTGTCATTTTTCATGAGACCTTGAATAGTGGATTAGAGGTTGTGTTAAAGTTTGATGGCTTATGTTGGGCTAATTAATAGTACAAATATGCCATACTTATGATAAGCACATCATTTAAATTCACTAATGACCAAAAAAAGAGAGATCATAATTTCATAATTTGTTGAACTATATGATCTAGAGAGTGGAATTATCTCAAAATTGTCATTTAACTTTCATATTTTTATCTATTTTTCTTTTGCTAGTTTTTGTTAGTTTTCTTACATTTCTAGTTTAATTCACTCTCGACTTTGGTATAATTTGATTGAATAGAGATTTAAAATCAACAATTCTCTGTGGATCGACCTATACTCGCCACGTACTAGAATTGTACGCCGTGCGCTTGCTGTATAACTTTAATTCAAAATTTATCGGCGATTTTCTAACTCATAGAAAAAACGTCGTTAAACATAAACTAAGTGAAATAGCATCGTAAATGCTTGTTATTCCACGCCCTTGGGAATCTGATGCCATGAACAGTCGCTAGCTTGAAAGTTCCCTCTACAAGCCTCTGCTCAATGACATACGTCCTTCCCAAGTAAGATTCATATGCGATGGGGCAAGAAAACTCGTTTTAAAACAAGATCGCCGATTTGAATGGTTCTAGGTCGGACTTTAGTGTTATAGTATTGGGCAACTTAGTGTCGATGTGCAGCTTCCCTCAAATCAGCTCCCTCACACTTCTCATTTGTAAAGTCGAGAGATTCCAAGAGGAGATCTTTATTTTCTCTGGGATTATAGTAAGTCACTCGATGGGAAGGAACTTCAAGCTTAATAGAAATAACAGCTTCGGAAACGTAAGCGAGAGCGAATGGAGTATGGCCGGTCGTGGACTTGTGGGTGGTCCTATAAGCCCATAGTGCTATTAGGAGTTCATCCACCCACTTGCCTCTAGCCTTTTCCAAATGCTTCTTCAGAATGGATTTTATGATTTTGTTCACAGCTTCAACTTGCCCATTTGCTTGAGGGTGAGGGACTGCCGCGTATCTTTTTTCAATACGATGTCGACGGTAGAAGTCTTTGAACTCAACACTGTTGAATTATGTCCTATTGTTTGTTACAATAGTTTGTGGAAGACCAAAACGACAAATGATGTTCTGGAAAATGTAATTGATTACTTTCTTCGTTGTAATCGTAGCTAATGGTTCTACTATGGCCCATTTGGTGAAGTAATCAACTGCGACGATGGCGTACTTCGCACCACTTTTAGAGATCGGTAAAGAACCAATAATATCTATGCCCCATATGGCAAATGGCCATGGACTAACCATTTGTGTTATTTCCATCGGTGGAGCTCTTGGGACTTTTGCATATATCTGACACTTGTCGCATCATCTTACATAATCAGCAGCATCTCGATTGCTGGTTGGCCAATAATACCCGTAATGGAGTATTTTCTTTACTAGAGTTGGCCCCTAGTGTGATCGCAATATTCTCTTTCATGAACTTCTTTTAGGACTCGTTTTATCTTATCATGAGCAATACACTAGAGCAGGGGAACGAAAAAACCATTTTTGTACATAACTCCTTCCTTTATGATATATCGTAAAGCTTTATGAAGGACTTGTCACTTTTCATTCCTTTTTTCAGTAAGGACTCCCTGTAGCAACTAGTTCTTAATCGGTGTCATCCACGATTCCCTCTCAAGCTCCATCTCTTACACCTGGTCGATTTCCATCAGGTTTATACTCGGGGAATTTAATACATCGACTAGAACCAAGCCCGTCTATTGTGCGTCCCCGGTGCAAGCAAACTTTACCGGTGAATCGGCCTCTCTGTTTTGATCCCGAGGAATGTGCGTAATGTCGTAGTACTCAAAGTCAGCCAACAACTCATGGACTTGGGTAAGGTATGCAGCAAGCCATTGTCCTTTAGCTTGGTAATCTCCCTTAACTTGGTATACTACCAATTGTGAGTCGCAAAAGATTTCAAGAGACTTTATTCGTAGTTCTTTGGCGAGTTTAAGCCCAGCAATCAGAGCCTCATACTCGGCCTCTTTGTTTGTTCTGGGGAAATCAAGCTTTAATGCATAGCAAATTGATCGATCTTCGATAGTTACAAACACAATCCCAGCTCTAGAACAATAATAATTAGATGCTCCATCTATATACAACTTCTACTATATGGTAGGAGTTTCACCACTCTCCGGGAAATTATCTTGCGTAGTAAATTCTGCTACAAAATCCACCAGTCTCTGTCCTAGATAGCCCTCCGGGGAAGATAAGTGATGTCGAATTTCCTAAGCTCGATATTCCGCTTGAGTAACCTACCAGATGTCTCAAGTTGCTGCAGGACCTGTCGTAACGGCTAATCGATATAATCACTGATAGGGTGCGCCTGGAAGCAAGGGTGGAGCTTTCGTGATACAGTCAGTAAACAATATGCCAGTTTTCTATCTTTGGAAAGTTCGTTTCAGCTCTTGTCAATCGCTTGCTAACGTAATAGACCGGTCTCTGGATTCTATTCTCATCGTGAAGCAATGCGGCACTTACAGCGTGTACCGACATGGCTAAGTAGTATATAAATCTTCGTGATCTATTGGCTTTAATAAGATGGGGGTTTCTCTAAGTGGTTCACTAAAGCTTGGAATGCGTCTTTACAATCTGTGCCCATTCGAAATTTCTTTTTCCTCTCCTAATCAAGTCAAAGAAAGGAATGCATTTATCGGTAGCTCTGGAAATGAATCGGCTTAAGGCAGCAACCTTCCCATTAAGGCTCTGTACTTGTTTGATAGTCGTTGGTGCATGGATATTGCGAATAGCTTGGATCTTCTTAGGATTAACTTCGATCCCGCGGGCATTAATGATGAAACCCAAGAACTTTCCTAGTGCAATGCCAAAGGAGCATTTTAGAAGATTAATCTTCATTTTATAATGTCGGAGGATGTCGAACATTTCTTCCAAGTCTCTAATGTGGTCACTAGACTGTCGTGACTTCACGAGCATATAATCCATATATACCTCCATCGTTTTTCTGATTTGATCTTTAAAAGTTTTGTTAACTAGGCGTTGGTAGGTCGCTCCTGCATTCTTTAGTCCAAACGGCATCACTACATAGCAATATAATCCATCATCGGTAATGAAGCTGGTGTGCTCTTGATCGGGAATGTGCTTTGGGGTTTGGTTATATCCTTAGTATGCATCCATCAAAGATAGCAATTCGTGTCCCGCGGTTGAGTCTACCAACTGGTCGATCCTACGAAGGGAAAAACTGTATTTCTGGCATGCCTGGTTCAAGTCCGAGTAATCAACGCATGTCCGCCATTTTCCATTCGTCTTTCCCATAAGTAAAGGATTAGATACCCACTTGGGGTAGAGGGCATCACGGTAAACCCATTGTCTTTGGGTCTATCCACCTCCTCTTTAAGGGCAGCAGATCTATCCGGATCCATGCCATGTCTTTTTTGTTTCAGTAGGACATGCCTCGGGTCGATATTCAATGCGTGGCTCGCAATGGTAGGCTAGATCCCACACATGTCAGAGTGAGTCCAAGCGAACGTGTTGAGATTCGCTCGGAGAAATCCAACAAGTTCTTTAATATCGGGGGGCTGAGCTGCGATCCGATCTTTAGGACCTGTAACGACCCGTAAAATTTCAACTATTTTAATAACGTAATTAGTCGAAATTTTGTGAAATTTTAAACGATAAAATTTTGAAATAAAAAATTAATATTTGGAATACGTCTAGTTAAACATAGCGACTGGTAAATTTTCGTCCGAAAATATGAAAGTTTATTTCGCGCGTAAATTCACTTCAAATTAACCAGTTAAAAAGCGATGAAAATAAAATGTTACTGAAACCTAAATATTTTTACATAGAAAAATTCTAAATCATCTTCTGAGCAAGATGTCAGTTTATCGTTTTTCCAAATTCGGACATCTTTAGCTCCGTCGATCTTATTCTTTTGCGTTTTTCTTGCATTTTCCGTAGTACAAAATTTCGAATTTTTATAATTCAATCGTACCATTGATATCTGTATACCGTTTTGATCATCTCATCGTGCTGATTTCTACAGTATATTCATTTCTGTATTTTGATGTCCGATGTACGACGAAAACGATGGAACGGTAAGTCGTATCGGTACCACAAGATGTTACCATTAGATTTCCTTTGCGTTTCAAATTTTAACCGTGATTGACACAGATAGCTTTAAATTATTTTCAGCTAAATCTAAGGAACTATTTCTTTTATTTTTGAATGGTTCATATTGCCTTGGAAACCGGCTTTGGCATTTAATTGATTTCAGTTTTTAACTTTTGCTTTTCCACTGGTATCAATGTTCTCTGGTCCGTTTCTTTTCTATGCGTTCCAACTTCTTCCCTAATGCAGGTAATATTATTTAACTTTTGCTGTAGCTTTTTATATATTTTTCCTTTTGCTCTTCCTTTCTTTCATCTCCCCTCCTATTCTTTTTCTCTTTTCTTCTCCTCTGCCATTTCATCCTCTCCAAAGTTTTGCCGACCACCATATCCTACCACCGCTCCTGCTCCTCCACGCCTCCGCCCAGACCTGGCTGAACACCCCCATGACCGAGCCTCATCCACCACAGCCAACCCTAACTACCCCTGACCTCGCCCATATCTTGAATAGCCGACTTCCCATCAGGCTCACCTACCCACTGAAGCACAAAAACAGACCCGCCTTCGTAACCCGACCACCATGAGCCACGCCCTTCCACCGAACTTCAGCCACCACTATGCGACACCGCCATCCACCGCTTTCTTCCCCTCCGGCCTTACCCTACCTCAGTGCAAACCCTCACCAGCCACGCCATATGAACGCGCGTCTCCAGCCGAGCTCCTCCCCATTGCAGCCCCTCTCCGGCCTCGAAACCCTGCCACCCATCCTCCTCGTTGAACGACCTCGGCCATCTACCCTATACGGTGAATGCAACTTTGGTTTTGTTTATATTGATATAATGTTCTGTTAGTAATTTAAATGAATATGCATATTATGTTAAAAATATCGTTATGTATATGTCATACTATAAGCTTTGCTGTTCAATTGGTTTTGTTTTGCTTATATATATATATATAGATTCTTAAATATAGTTTTGTATATAAGTCAGGATACGGTTGAGTGTATATATTTGTCATTTATTTCAAGTTTTATTATATATTGGTTAACTTGTTTAAATAAGTAATGTATAATAGTTTTGTTATATTTTAAGTATAGATAGTTATAAAATAAGTGTTATAAGTAACGTCTGTATATATATGTGGCATGCTTATTGTTTATTGGCTTTGTGAAATGATTTTTCTTTGTTTATGATCTAGGTTCATATATATAGAGTTATAAAGTTATATTAAGCAAGTTTATATGTATATTTTTATCTGTAGTACATATATTTAAGTATATTAGTTATATATGATATATACTTGTTTGGTCTTTCGTACGTTCTTATATATAAAGGGTTATGTGGTGTCTATATAAGTAGGGTAGGCTGTACTATAATTTACATTGACTTTGAAATGTTTATAATATATATAAAAGATAACGTATATAATGTGGGAAAATATATATTTGAAAACTTTGAAATGTTGCTTTACAGCTGTTCATGTGCGTGAGATAAGGATTTAAATGAGTTGTTTAAATTGATTTTGAAAATATATATAAATATATAGATATTTTAAATTGAACACACATAAAATACGTGAAGAATTTGCGTTTTATAAGTATATATGTATTTATTTAAAATATACCATATAGATGTTTATTTTAACACGTGTGTTTTATTTTAAAGCAATGATTTTGAAATATATAAATAGACATATATATTAAATTTAGTATATATTTGAATATGACTATATATATAGTTTTATATAAGTTCACCTATATATCAATTATCTTCATCGATCCAATTCTAATTTGATTTCGTCAATTCCTATCTGTCAGCTTGTACGTCAAATTCGAGTCCATCGTGCTTGGCTTCGAAATTTGTGTCTGGATCCGTAACTCATTCCATTGTCTATAATTCTCTAGCCTCGAAAGGTGAGCACTCACTCACGATTAACGTTCTTTTATTTATTAGATTTGATTTCAATTGAAACGACAATTGAAATATGCTGCTATTAGTTAATTACACTGTTATATATGCTAGTGCATGTATCAGTTCACCTGTGACATCTGACACCATTATCTATTAATTATTTATGCGATGATAATACAGTTTGGCTGATAATTGATTGATTGTTGAATTTATTGGACGTTAAATTGTTAATGTTAAAATGATAAACAGTATGAAATTGAACTTGATATAGGATAATTAAATGTTAAATTTGATTAACTTACATTTGTATAATATGACCCCTTTAATTGTTGATTTTATTGACACGTAGGATTTGTTTAATTACGTTTTGAACCACTGAATGTATGTTGTTAAATTGATGATATATGAAAATTGAAATTGAATGACAAGTGAAAACCGTAATGTAATAATCTTTAATCTACATGAAATGATAGTGTAGATTCTAGAAATAATTATATTAATTCGTACAAATAACAATGCGAATTAATACGGTTATTTCGGGATTATTTGAATTGATTATTGGATTGTTATTGATTGTTGTTATTGCTTGTTTATTTACTTTGACACCATCCCTGTTATCACACTGCAAGTTCCCTTTACTATGCTTTGTTTTTGAATTGAATTGGAATCGGGTTGAAATGATAAATACCCAAATTGAACTTTGACCTAGGATAGGAAATTAAATAAAAACCCGATTGGTCAATAATTTGATTTGAAAATAAATTGAAGATTTTATGTGAATAAATAATATGGTTTTGAAATGAAGTTGAAATTTGAATTTTTAATGAAAGGAAAATGTTAATATTTAATAATCTGAAACAAAATATTAACAAATGTAATTGATGAAAGAACGTTGTTAAATTTGAGAAATGATTGAATTAACTTTGAAATGATTTTATAATTAAGTTTGAAATTATAATTAAGTTTGAAATTTATTAAACTTTGAAATGATTTAATAATTAAGTTTGAAATTAAAATTAAGTTTGAAATTATTAAACTTTGAAATTATTTAATAATTAAGTTTTGAATTATTTAATAATGAATTATTAAATGATTAAATTGAATTGAAATTCTTTCATAAGAAAAATTGAACTTTTGAATAAGTGGATTTTACTTCGTAATAATTGAAATTGAGTTTTCTTTATTAAGTGGGTTATGGAAAATTATTTAAGTAAGTAAATAAATAATTGAAATTGAATTTTCTTTAACAAGAAATGGAAATGTGATATTTTGGAATTAATGTAAGACTTGAAATGTAAAGAATTGATTTGACGAATTTAATTTAATTCAAAATGGTAAGTTTGATTTAATGAAGTTGAACTTAAGAAATTGATTTAATGAATTGAAAATTTAATAGAAATTGTTTTGAATGACAAATTGCTTAACGAATATTAAATGGAATCGATAAATGAATTTAAATTGATTTGAATGTTAAATTAAATTAATTTAAATGATTTCGGAATGAAATTTATATACGAACTTGAATCAATATTTGGATTGTTTTAAATAGAAATTGAATTTGAATTATAAGATTTTGAAATGGTAATTTGGAAGTTTTGAAACGAAAATTTGGAAATTGTTTTAGAAAGACAAATGAAATGTTGATTTACGAATTCTATTTGAAATTGAAATTGATTTGGTTTTTGAAATATATAAACGACCAATCGGTGTAATAATTTCGAAAGTTATTAAAGAGACCGGAATTCGGTTATGGATATACTCTCTATCTAAACCGAAAACCACTTTAATAACTATACACGGAGTGATGATCCAGAATGAAGTGGATGGAATGATGTACGCGTTGACTGAAGAAAGAGAACGATTTTGGATGACCCCTGACATGACTAAAACAGGAGCCGCGCCGGGCCATTGAGGATCGCCATCTCTAGCGGACACACTTCTTCGATACCATATCTATTACTATTGTGATTCGATTTGGGTGTACCCCTCGATTTGGGAGTGTTGTTTCGCGGTGTTGGGGTAGTAGCTGCTATGCCCAACATCAGTCCGGATCAGGCAACTACTAGTATCCTAGTTGGTATCGCCTCATGTACCTTGTCATACTGATTATCCTATTCGCGACCACTACGATTTTGATTTGTACCTTTAGTATATGGATTGCCCTCTGGTGACTTCCGGTTTTGGGGAAACTACGGTCTTGTATATGCTTTTGGGAATAAAAATGTGTTAAGGGTGGAATGGGCCATGACTTAATGCTATTTTGATATCTTTTTATATTACTGATAGACATTATCTACTTAGCGTACATTACTACATAGTAGATAGTTTAACGGATCCTTAAAGGATGGTTATTCCAAACATCCTTTGAGTTACTTGTATTTCAATTGCTATTTCACTTGAGTTGGATTTATTAATATAAGAATGTTAATCCTGACTCGAGTGTCTTGTGTTTTTGCTTTACGCTCGGGTCAGACTGAGTGATCCAGTATTCGAGACTCACCATTGGAGTTGGAGCTTTGCTTGAAGATCCAGCCATCTATTCTGCTTTCAGTATTCGATGATTCCAGTGATGTATTCTGATTCGTATCTGATGTATCGTATTACTCTTCTGTTGTAAACTCTGATGTATTTTATATATTCATATAGTAGCTTCATGAACTACTATCTCTTTTATTTCCGCTGCATTTATTACTCTGTGTCTGTGATCTGTGATTATATCTATTTACTGTATATGTTCAGTTTTGCCAAATTTAAATTAACAACGCGGTATTTTGAGCAATTCAACTCCGGCATGAGTGTCTACCTATACACTTATAATGGACGCGAATGGTCCAAAATATCGGGTCGTTACAGTTGGTATCAGAGCTTTGGTAGCTCTAGGCAAAACTCAACATATAGGGTAAATGTATTTACAGAATCACTCTCACTCGAGTTTCAATCTCTTCCTTTGGACTCAATTCCTTTGAATTTTGGAACGTTCCCCTCGGTTTCGAAATTCATTCGTGTCCTTCACTATTCGTCTTCTTCAATTCTGGAGCACCCCATAACTCCATTTTGGATGATATCTATAATAGATCGGCAGTCTCGCCAATCTTAGAATGATTCGTAAAGGAGTAAACTCCTTTATAATAGGCATTGATTTACCGGAGATTTCTGTATCCTTGGTTTACGATGCTATCTATCTCCTGCTATACCTGAATTCTATTTCTTGAGATCGAATGTCGATTTACCTCAGAATTCTACATCGATCTTATTTTGAAGTTACGGTCGACCCGGTTAAGGTTGCCCGTAAATTAAATAAACTCATCCATCTTCCGATGGTGGTAATTGCATTATCTTTTCTTCTGTTTCGAATTTATTTTCGAATCAAAATGTTCTTCGATTTGAGTCAACAAAATTTGAATTCCTATCCTTATTTTGAAAACCCATTTCTATATCGTCGAGCAAAGAAATGTATTTGTAAATTAATATTTAAAATGTTTTAAAATATATTGTGTTGTTTGAGTTGTTGATGTTGATTTGGGTTTCCGATCGATTCGTCTGATCAACGCTATCGATAGGATTTCCAAAACACTTGAGCAGAGCAAACTGACACAATATCGTTTTCAAAATTTGATAAATAAAATAAAAAGTTTTGTATGATTATATTATATATAAATATAAGTTTTCTGAAATTAAATTGTTAATAAACTGTCTGAAATAATAAAATTTGATTTTCATATATTGTTTTGTAAATCATTGACTATTGCATAACATAAATAAATGAATTTATAAACTTGGTTATAAATTGATTGGAATTTGAAATGAATTTAATTTAGAAATTTAAGAATTTATTAGTTTTCGGTGATTTCGAACTTTGGTTTTTAAAATTTTAAAGTATATATTATTGAAAATATTTTCGAATAGAAATCGTTTTCAAAGAATTTTAAATATTGAAAATAGTGCTCTTCTCTTTGTCGCTGGAAAATAATTTCGGTGATGGCGGCCGCATCATCGACTTTCATTTTCGAGTTTCGAAGTGGAGAAACCATTCTGTAGCTTTGCTACGGTTTTGTTTTGAGAAATTTTTTTTTTTTGATTTGATTTCTTCAGTATATTTTGATTTACATATATATAGGTATCTTATTTTAAAATATAATTTGATTTGATATAATATATTATACATATCTCTAAATTGTTTAAAGTTAATCGGAAATCTAAATCTTAAATTTTGTTAAAGGATGATTTTAATTAAAAATAAAACCAAAATTTGGAATAAATATTGGAACTTGAAAAATTGAATTGGGAAAATTTTATTTGTATATATTACTAAATTGCATTTCAATATAACTTACCTAAATTATTCATAAGTTAAAAAGTAATTGGATAATATACAATATGAAATGATTTTTATAAATTTGAGTGTTTATAATAAATGTTATACACTGAATTTTGATTATAAAGATGTTGATAGAGTTAGATAGGATAATAAGTAATTGAATAATAGATAAGACCAATAAATGTGTTTTGAAAGAATTAATAAATTGAAATTTGATCAACATATGAAAATATCTTGAATTTAAAAAAAATAAAATTAATAGATGTAAATTAATTTAAATCGAAGCTTTTATGGTTTAAATTTATTTATATGGGTTAAATATATGTGAGTAGATATATTAAGTAGAATAAATTTAACAGTAATTTGGGAAAAAGAAGAATTTAAAATTGTTGAAGAAAATATGATTATAATAAAAGACTATTCAAATTTATGGTTTTAAAAATTGTAAATTGAAGAAATGGGATAATAAGATAATGAATTTAGAAATAGTTGAGATTGATTTTAGTGAAATCAAATTGATTAAATCAATTATTGAATATCAATTAATTTAAATTTGAATTTACATGGTTTAAATTAATTGTTATTTTGTATTTCAAATCTGTTTTCTTTCTGGTTGTTTCTATTCTCCTACCTCGTTCCTTTTCGAGGACGAAAAGTTTTGAGTGGGGGAGAGTGTAACGACCCGTAAAATTTCAACTATTTTAATAACGTAATTAGTCGAAATTTTGTGAAATTTTAAACGATAAAATTTTGAAATAAAAATTTAATATTTGGAATACGTCTAGTTAAACATAGCGACTGGTAAATTTTCGTCCGAAAATATGAAAGTTTATTTCGCGCGTAAATTCACTTCAAATTAACCAGTTAAAAAGCGATGAAAATAAAATGTTTCTGAAACCTAAATATTTTTACATAGAAAAATTCTAAATCATCTTCTGAGCAAGATGTCAGTTTATCGTTTTTCCAAATTCGGACATCTTTAGCTCCGTCGATCTTATTCTTTTGCGTTTTTCTTGCATTTTCCGTAGTACAAAATTTCGAATTTTTATAATTCAATCGTACCATTGATATCTGTATACCGTTTTGATCGTCTCATCGTGCTGATTTCTACAGTATATTCATTTCTGTATTTTGATGTCCGATGTACGACGAAAACGATGGAACGGTAAGTCGTATCGGTACCACAAGATGTTACCATTAGATTTCCTTTGCGTTTCAAATTTTAACCGTGATTGACACAGATAGCTTTAAATTATTTTCAGCTAAATCTAGGGAACTATTTCTTTTATTTTTGAATGGTTCATATTGCCTTGGAAACCGGCTTTGGCATTTAATTGATTTCAGTTTTTAACTTTTGCTTTTCCACTGGTATCAATGTTCTCTGGTCCGTTTCTTTTCTATGCGTTCCAACTTCTTCCCTAATGCAGGTAATATTATTTAACTTTTGCTGTAGCTTTTTATATATTTTTCCTTTTGCTCTTCCTTTCTTTCATCTCCCCTCCTATTCTTTTTCTCTTTTCTTCTCCTCTGCCATTTCATCCTCTCCAAAGTTTTGCCGACCACCATATCCTACCACCGCTCCTGCTCCTCCACGCCTCCGCCCAGACCTGGCTGAACACCCCCATGACCGAGCCTCATCCACCACAGCCAACCCGAACTACCCCTGACCTCGCCCATATCTTGAATAGCCGACTTCCCATCAGGCTCACCTACCCACTGAAGCACAAAAACAGACCCGCCTTCGTAACCCGACCACCATGAGCCACGCCCTTCCACCGAACTCCAGCCACCACTATGCGACACCGCCATCCACCGCTTTCTTCCCCTCCGGCCTTACCCTACCTCAGTGCAAACCCTCACCAGCCACGCCATATGAACGCGCGTCTCCAGCCGAGCTCCTCCCCATTGCAGCCCCTCTCCGGCCTCGAAACCCTACCACCCATCCTCCTCGTTGAACGACCTCGGCCATCTACCCTATACGGTGAATGCAACTTTGGTTTTGTTTATATTGATATAATGTTCTGTTAGTAATTTAAATGAATATGCATATTATGTTAAAAATATCGTTATGTATATGTCATACTATAAGCTTTGCTGTTCAATTGGTTTTGTTTTGCTTATATATATATATATATATAGATTCTTAAATATAGTTTTGTATATAAGTCAGGATACGGTTGAGTGTATATATTTGTCATTTATTTCAAGTTTTATTATATATTGGTTAACTTGTTTAAATAAGTAATGTATAATAGTTTTGTTATATTTTAAGTATAGATAGTTATAAAATAAGTGTTATAAGTAACGTCTGTATATATATGTGGCATGCTTATTGTTTATTGGCTTTGTGAAATGATTTTTCTTTGTTTATGATCTAGGTTCATATATATAGAGTTATAAAGTTATATTAAGCAAGTTTATATGTGTATTTTTATCTGTAGTACATATATTTAAGTATATTAGTTATATATGATATATACTTGTTTGGTCTTTCGTACATTCTTATATATAAAGGGTTATGTGGTGTCTATATAAGTAGGGTAGGCTGTACTATAATTTACATTGACTTTGAAATGTTTATAATATATATAAAAGATAACGTATATAATGTGGGAAAAATATATATTTGAAAACTTTGAAATGTTGCTTTACAGCTGTTCATGTGCGTGAGATAAGGATTTAAATGAGTTGTTTAAATTGATTTTGAAAATATATATAAATATATAGATATTTTAAATTGAACACACATAAAATACGTGAAGAATTTGCGTTTTATAAGTATATATGTATTTATTTAAAATATACCATATAGATGTTTATTTTAACACGTGTGTTTTATTTTAAAGCAATGATTTTGAAATATATAAATAGACATATATATTAAATTTAGTATATATTTGAATATGACTATATATATAGTTTTATATAAGTTCACCTATATATCAATTATCTTCATCGATCCAATTCTAATTTGATTTCGTCAATTCCTATCTGTCAGCTTGTACGTCAAATTCGAGTCCATCGTGCTTGGCTTCGAAATTTGTGTCTGGATCCGTAACTCATTCCATTGTCTATAATTCTCTAGCCTCGAAAGGTGAGCACTCACTCACGATTAACGTTCTTTTATTTATTAGATTTGATTTCAATTGAAACGACAATTGAAATATGCTGCTATTAGTTAATTACACTGTTATATATGCTAGTGCCTGTATCAGTTCACCTGTGACATCTGACACCATTATCTGTTAATTATTTATGCGATGATAATACAGTTTGGCTGATAATTGATTGATTGTTGAATTTATTGGACGTTAAATTGTTAATGTTAAAATGATAAACAGTATGAAATTGAACTTGATATAGGATAATTAAATGTTAAATTTGATTAACTGACATTTGTATAATATGACCCCTTTAACTATTGATTTTATTGACACGTAGGATTTGTTTAATTACATTTTGAACCACTGAATGTATGTTGTTAAATTGATGATATATGAAAATTGAAATTGAATGACAAGTGAAAACCGTAATGTAATAATCTTTAATCTACATGAAATGATAGTGTAGATTCTAGAAATAATTATATTAATTCGTACAAATAACAATGCGAATTAATACGGTTATTTCGGGATTATTTGAATTGATTATTGGATTGTTATTGATTGTTGTTATTGCTTGTTTATTTACTTTGACACCATCCCTGTTATCACACTGCAAGTTCCCTTTACTATGCTTTGTTTTTGAATTGAATTGGAATCGGGTTGAAATGATAAATACCCAAATTGAACTTTGACCTAGGATAGGAAATTAAATAAAAACCCGATTGGTCAATAATTTGATTTGAAAATAAATTGAAGATTTTATGTGAATAAATAATATGGTTTTGAAATGAAGTTGAAATTTGAATTTTTAATGAAAGGAAAATGTTAATATTTAATAATCTGAAACAAAATATTAACAAATGTAATTGATGAAAGAACGTTGTTAAATTTGAGAAATGATTGAATTAACTTTGAAATGATTTTATAATTAAGTTTGAAATTATAATTAAGTTTGAAATTTATTAAACTTTGAAATGATTTAATAATTAAGTTTGAAATTATAATTAAGTTTGAAATTATTAAACTTTGAAATTATTTAATAATTAAGTTTTGAATTATTTAATAATGAATTATTAAATGATTAAATTGAATTGAAATTCTTTCATAAGAAAAATTGAACTTTTGAATAAGTGGATTTTACTTCGTAATAATTGAAATTGAGTTTTCTTTATTAAGTGGGTTATGGAAAATTATTTAAGTAAGTAAATAAATAATTGAAATTGAATTTTCTTTAACAAGAAATGGAAATGTGATATTTTGGAATTAATGTAAGACTTGAAATGTAAAGAATTGATTTGACGAATTTAATTTAATTCAAAATGGTAAGTTTGATTTAATGAAGTTGAACTTAAGAAATTGATTTAATGAATTGAAAATTTAATAGAAATTGTTTTGAATGACAAATTGCTTAACGAATATTAAATGGAATCGATAAATGAATTTAAATTGATTTGAATGTTAAATTAAATTAATTTAAATGATTTCGGAATGAAATTTATATATGAACTTGAATCAATATTTGGATTGTTTTAAATAGAAATTGAATTTGAATTATAAGATTTTGAAATGGTAATTTGGAAGTTTTGAAACGAAAATTTGGAAATTGTTTTAGAAAGACAAATGAAATGTTGATTTACGAATTCTATTTGAAATTGAAATTGATTTGGTTTTTGAAATATATAAACGACCAATCGGTGTAATAATTTCGAAAGTTATTAAAGAGACCGGAATTCGGTTATGGATATACTCTCTATCTAAACCGAAAACCACTTTAATAACTATACGCGGAGTGATGATCCAGAATGAAGTGGATGGAATGATGTACGCGTTGACTGAAGAAAGAGAACGATTTTGGATGACCCCTGACATGACTAAAACAGGAGCCGCGCCGGGCCATTGAGGATCGCCATCTCTAGCGGACACACTTCTTCGATACCATATCTATTACTATTGTGATTCGATTTGGGTGCACCCCTCGATTTGGGAGTGTTGTTTCGCGGTGTTGGGGTAGTAGCTGCTATGCCCAACATCAGTCCGGATCAGGCAACTACTAGTATCCTAGTTGGTATCGCCTCATGTACCTTGTCATACTGATTATCCTATTCGCGACCACTACGATTTTGATTTGTACCTTTAGTATATGGATTGCCCTCTGGTGACTTCCGGTTTTGGGGAAACTACGGTCTTGTATATGCTTTTGGGAATAAAAATGTGTTAAGGGTGGAATGGGCCATGACTTAACGCTATTTTGATATCTTTTTATATTACTGATAGACATTATCTACTTAGCGTACATTACTACATAGTAGATAGTTTAACGGATCCTTAAAGGATGGTTATTCCAAACATCCTTTGAGTTACTTGTATTTCAATTGCTATTTCACTTGAGTTGGATTTATTAATATAAGAATGTTAATCCTGACTCGAGTGTCTTGTGTTTTTGCTTTACGCTCGGGTCAGACTGAGTGATCCAGTATTCGAGACTCACCATTGGAGTTGGAGCTTTGCTTGAAGATCCAGCCATCTATTCTGCTTTCAGTATTCGATGATTCCAGTGATGTATTCTGATTCGTATCTGATGTATCGTATTACTCTTCTGTTGTAAACTCTGATGTATTTTATATATTCATATAGTAGCTTCATGAACTACTATCTCTTTTATTTCCGCTGCATTTATTACTCTGTGTCTGTGATCTGTGATTATATCTATTTACTGTATATGTTCAGTTTTGCCAAATTTAAATTAACAACGCGGTATTTTGAGCAATTCAACTCCGGCATGAGTGTCTACCTATACACTTATAATGGACGCGAATGGTCCAAAATATCGGGTCGTTACAGGACCCGTGATGGGTCGTCGTGGCTGACTGTGATGTCAATCGTCAACTCAACTAGTGCAGCCTTGGTCTCTTCATGCTACTCCTCATCATCTCTTGGATCTATATCTCTATAGTGCCGACTGTGGCGCTCGAGCCAAGTCTCAAGCTAGTGGTCAACATTCGGTGGCTTGGATGCAGACTGACTTATCCACATCCTTACATTTCTCCTTCCATTGAGCATCCCACAATTCAGCTACATAATAGGCACGTCCAGCCGCCTGATCACCATGAACAACTCCGACACCATTATCTGCCATAACTTCAAAGTTAAGCACCATGGGGCAAGAGCTGGCTGGAATTCAGCTAAGGCTGGTTGGCCCATAAACGCGTTGTATGAAGAGTCAACATCCAAAATAAAAAACGGCAGAATCTGCATTCTCCTATGGTCACCTTCTGCCAACTGTACAGGTAATTCAACATAACCAATGGCTATAGTTGCAGCACCATTGAAGCCGTTGATTCGGACTTTAGACGTTTTCAAGTCCTTGGCTTCCATCCTCATCTGATCATAAGCTTTTTGAAAATTATATTTATAATACTTCCATAGTCAACCAATATCCTTCTCACTAAAGCGGGGTAGATCATGGCTGAAATGACCATTGGATCGATCATTGGAGCCTCCACCTTGTCAACATCTCTATTTCTGAACATGATATCATCTACCATTGTACGTTGCTGTTTTGCCAGAGCTCCATCTTCCATATTTGAATAGCATTCAAAATCCATGTGCTTAATCGCGCTAGCATAGCGCTCCATTTCATGCCAACTCTTATCAGCCAGATGCGGTCCTCTGACTATTGTGTTGATCACCTATCTTCCACCAATCCACGCATGCGTGCTTGTCCTCGGTTGGGGTCCGATGTCCCTTGCCCGCCATCTTATGGGGTTTTCACAAATTGCAGTAACCTTCTTTCTTGAATTAGTTTTTCGATAATATCCTGGAGATGCCTGCATTAATTTGTGTTAAGCCCATGGCATTCATGAAACCGACAATATTTCCCGGTTTGTTTCTTCTTCTTTATTGATTCTTTTGGAGGCAGCTTCTTGTACTGCATTATGTTGCAGGTAGGCAAATAGATATTCTCTAGGGACGTATTCAGTGGCGCTAAGTATTGTACATCAGAATCCTAGGAATCCCTCTTCCAGAATCCCTCTTTCGTTCTCGGCTCCTATCTCCGCCTTTATTTTGTTCATTCGGTTTGTCCTGAACATTCACTTAAACTTTTCCAAAGCTATCGTCAGACTACTTTATAGCAATATTACTCTATACTCCCTCTCCACTCGGTTCCACAACATTCTTCTTCCTGGAGAATCTGGCTTCCTCCTTCCTGAAACACTGAGCCGCTTTTGCAAAAAAGCGTTCCAATGTTGCGGGTGGCTTGCTAGTTAACCAATCACCAAAATTAGATTATGGATCAATTCCTCTGGTTATGGCACGGTCATTCGGATTATTGATTTCTATAACAACTGTATGGAATCTCTCCAAATAATCTTTCAATGATTCTCTCGGAGCCTAGATCACACTGGACAGGGACATCACATCTTTGGGGCGAGTTGCATACATTCGGCAGTGCTCTACAAACCTTATTGCCAAGTCATCAAATCTAGAGATCGACCGAGGGTAACCTTGTAAACCACATCGTTGCTAGAGACGGTTATTGGAAATCATCTACACTTGGATGCATCATCTGCTCATGTAGAATCCATCAGCCATTCATATCTCATAATGTGCTGCCTGGGGTCGATTTTTCCCTCGTAGATAGGCATCGATGGCATGTTAAACCTCCTTGGATACATTGCATGTAGGACATTATCAGTGAATGGGGTATGGCTTCTTGAGATTCCCCAATCATCATTGGTAAATCCTTGGCTCTCTCTTACTAACTATCTGACCACAACCGACAAGTCTGGCATTTGGATAGTTGGTGCCAAGCAGTGGTCATGTTCCACCTCACGTGAATGGTCCGATCGGTGTCTACGGGCCATTCCACTCCTTCTTGGTTCAACATCTTCCCGATATGTATCTCATAAATTCACTTCATCGTTATTCCGAGGAAGCACTTGGTCGACATTTAACTAAATTCCATCATCCAAATAAGTCGTAGCAGCTCTAGCTTGAATCCCAGTGAGCATAGGTAAGTTCCCTTCTCTAGAAAAGGGATCGGTACCGACCCCTATGGAGGGATCGGCACCGATCGGTCCAGGCGGACCACGATGGTCTGCCTATGGATGCCCTAAAGTTTCTATGGAATATCCGTCTGTTCTACGACATCTATGTCTGTGATACTCATCCGATGAACTAGAACTCTCTGATGTTGAGTAAGGGGTAGGGTCCCTCCTAGCTTTTCCTTGTTGTTGCTGACTGAGTTGGTTCATTAGGTTGATATTGGTCTGAATCTACTGATTTAATTGTTGATTGCGATATATTAGCTCTCTCATCAGATTTGGAATCAGCTCCTGTAATAGAATCAGATGGATTCTGGACTTCAACTGGTTCGACACTCATATCCATTGGTTGACTACTCGGGCCTCCTTGCTGGACACTAATGTTCTTGTTTCCTTCCACGTTTTGAGAGGTAGATCTAGTTTTCCTTACCATTGTTGATAGCTTTGCTTAGCTTTTTGCAAGTTTGAACGAGCAAACTTCCTGAAGATAACTATGGATCTCCTTCGGGGGATTTATGCAATCCAGTAGCAACAAAGGGATCCTTATAAGCTGAAAATCAAGGTTCCCAATGAAAGCGCCACAATGTTTGCATCAAAAATTGACAAACACCCAATAGAAACTTTTTGAAGAGAAATAAATGAAGAATAAAATTGAAACAGTGGATAATAATAATAAAGAAACAACAATTAATTGAAAGAATAACATGCACACAATGATTTAGTGGTTCGGCGTTGTTTGCCTACGTCCACTTTGAATAGATTGCTTTATTGATTACTTTGTAATCTGAGTACAAAAGAGATTGGATTAAAATCCTTAGTTACAAAAGAGTATAAAGCAACTAGCAGCGTAAAGTCCCGAAAATGAACAACCAAGCCGGTATTTATAAATGAATAAGGCCAAACATCTCTTTGAAAACTCGGTAGAAAGACCCTCAAAACCATATGGGCCCACAATAGGGGTCGCATGGCCGTATAACCAAAGAAGAGTGATCGGTACCGATCCCTTCTGTGGTTGAATTTTGGGGAGCGATCCCTATGGTGGCTTCCTCGTGCTAAAATATGCGTAGCCTCCAAATTTCATGCCAATTGGATCAGTGGAGCTCGAGTTATTGCTTGATCTTTGCTTCAATATGGTTTGCATGCTGCTTTCTGCTGATCCCTTCCAAGGGTAGTATACCGATCCCTCCAACTTCTTCCCCTTGAGGTGCAATCCCTAGGGTAGGCTCCCTAGGATCCCCATGTCTTGTTCCCAAAATTTCATATGCATTGGACTTGTGGATCTTGAAATATTAATACTTTCCTCTAGGAATGCTATCACACCCCAGAACATGCCGGATCCTATCATTGAAGACAATTTATGTCGATACCTCCTAGGAGTTGAACCATATTTCATATTTTGAACACTCTGCCTTGCATATCCATCAAGTTCCTTCAACATTGACTTCATGTTACCTTCTGTACTTTACTTCTAGGCCCCACAATCATCACTCTAGAGTCATTGGCCATGATGGTAGTCCAATCTGACTTGTGCAATCAATTCAATATAGTCGGGTTAAAATGTTGGATAACACCACTTCCTCTGTCTCCTGCTCTTCTCCATCTCGAATGATGAATTCCGCAATGAAATCAGCCAACGCCTGTCCATTAATTGACCTCCGGGGAGGTTCCACTTCAAAAGTTGCCCAGAAGTCTCAGGTCGATAAAGTACCTATTTCAAAGGTTGATCTGTCAATACTTTAAATGGATGAGCTTAAAAGTATGGTGGCACTTCCTCGTCGCTATCGGTAGGAAATACGACAATTTTCTAACTTTGGATAGTTCCGTTCAGCTCTAGTGAAACGTTTGCTGATGTAGTAGACATGTCGTCAGATCCTGGCTTCCTCTCGTACAAGCACTGCACTTAGAGCATGATGGGACACTGCCATGTAGATGAATAAGTCTTCCCCTTCCACCGGCATGGATAGGACCGAGGCAATCTCCAAATGTCATAATAATTTCTCAAAAGCAGTTTAACAGGCCTGATTCCGTTCGAAATTTTTCATACCGTTCTTCAATATATCAAAGAATTGTATACACTAGTCTGTTGCTTTAGAAATGAATCGGCTTAACGTTGTTGTCTTTCCGCTTACAACTTCTTTTTTGTTATAGAGGCCGTGACACTCCACAAGGTAGTAATTTGCATGGGGTTAGCTTCAATGCCCTTAGAATTCATGATGAAACCTAGAAATTTCCAAAAGCTACACTGAAAGAGCATTTCAGTGGGTTAAGCTTCATTTCATACTTTCGAAAAATCTCAAACATTTCTGAAAGGTTATCCAAATGATTTCCATATACACGTGACTTGACTAGCATGTCGTCCATGTAGACTTTCATTGTTTTTCCAAACTTATCCTTGAACGTCTGTTTACTAATCGTTGATAAGTTACCCCGGCGTTCTTCAAGCTGAACGGCATTACTCTGTAACAGTACAATCCGAGGTTGGTGATGAAGCTGGTGTTCTCTTGATCGGGTTCGTGTATCATAATCCGGTCATATCCTAAGTAGGCATCCATGAAAGAGAGTAGTTCATGCCCTGTAGTTTCGTCTATAAGCTGGTCAATTCTAGGTAGTGTTAAGCCGTCCTTCGGGCAAGATTTGTTCAGGTTTGAGTAATCAACACAGGTTCACTACATTCCATATGACTTTTTAACTAAAACTGGATTTGATACTCATTCAGGATAAGTTGCATCGTGGATGAAGCCATTAGCCAATAGCTTATCCACTCTCTCCTTCAGTGCAGCGTATTGCTCCAGACCTAGACTGCGTCTCTTCTGCTTCACTGGAGTGAACTTGGGATCAATACTAAGTGTGTGACATGTAACTTCGATGATATCCCATGCATATCGAAATACGTCCAAGCAAACACGTCCAGGTTTGCACAAAGAAATTTGATCAACTCTTCTTGAATTTTGACTCAAGACTCGAGTTAGGTCATCCATATTGACAGGAATTGACATCATAATCTCTGCCGGTGCTACCCATTCCTTCCCTGAACTCTTTTTCCTATGGTTCAAAGCCTTGTCAAAATGGCTATGGTCCCGGAGCCAGAGGTGTTCTATAATTACTATGCTGACAGTTTGTGAATGTGGAGAGACTTTCCTGCATTCTTTCGCTTTTCCATACGTTTCAATTCAAGTAACCAACGACATAACATTCTCTAGCAACACTTTGATATTCTTTTAAACTCCAATCCCATTTTCCATCAAGAATATCATGGTAAAGCACCATGGAGCCAAAGAAATCCTGAAATCAGCAAGGGTCGATCGATCCAAGAAAGCGTCGCAAGTTGACATTTCATCCATGATCATAAAGGTTTGTATAAGGATTACCCTTCGTTCTCCTTTTTTTGAGCTCCATAGGCAAGTAAATTGTCTTGATTGGCTATCTTGGTTCACCCATAAAGCCCTGGATTTTCATTCGACAAGCAGACACATCCTTCACACTGATCTTCATTTGATCAAATGTATGTCAAAACAAGATGTTAACTGAACTTCCATTATCCATCAGGATTTGGCATACAACTACTAGTATAAATTCCAACTATCACTACCATTAGGTTGAGAGTCGGTGTTTCTACTCCTTCAGTGCCTTGGTTCCAAAACACTATATCCTCATCGAGTGTCCTTTGCTGCTTGGCAAAAGCGCCATCCTCAATTACAAAACAAGTTTCTTTCGAAGCATGCTTCAGTGAACTCGCGTATCGCTCCATCTCCCCCAAACTCTTCTATACTGGTTGAGGTCCTCCAGAAATAGTGCCAATAACAAGACTTTGTTCTATTCGCTTGGATCCTTCTCCGCTGGTTTCAGATTGGTTTTCTTGAGTACTTGGAACTTGGGGTCCATCAGGCTAGTTAGAATTTTGCGGTTTGTTTACGTACTTCAAGAGCCTGTTACTCCTAATAAATTCCTCAATCGAATCTTTTTGATGCTCATAAGTCTCGTGAAAGTGACAGAACTTCCCTAATTGCTTTTTCTATTCAAATTCTTCTTTCCTAGGAGGCTTGTTGTATCATTATGTTCCTTGAGTTTCAAGGTAAATGTTCTCCAAGCTGTCATTCAATGGCATATACTCCTCGGGTTTCAGGTTCCTGATCACTTTCCATTCCCATCATGCCTACTAGTGTTTTGGTTCTTCCTTTTCTGATTTCCATCTTTCCCTACATTTCCTGTCATAGCTCCAGAATTATTTCATCCTGGTTGACCGCCACATTGCTCTGAACTATCTCCTTTGTTTGCACATTGGCTATCTTGCCCTCTAATTTGTCTACTTCTACCAATCTCAGAAACTGACTTGCCTTTCGGTTGAAATCCTTCATGGTGGTGGGTTTTTTAATCTTAATCCGTCTTCCAAAATCTATGTCCAGATGTATAGCTCGGATTAAAGCCATGAATATCGTATCTTTGCTAGGATTGCTCACATTAGTAACCACAGTATTGAACCAGTTCATAAAGGTTTTTAATGGCTCATACGGTCCTTGTAAAAGGCTACATAGAGACATCACGTCCCTTGGTTGTGCCCTATGAAGTCTAAACTATTCCAAGAATTTCCTTGCCAACTCTTCGAGGTAGAATGGATCTTGGTGGGAGTCTGGTAAACCATAGAAGCAATACGTTCCAAGAAGATCGGGAAACATCTATAGCGAACAACATCCATTGCCTTAGCTCCGTCCATATGCCAATTGTACTTGTTAAGTGTTGTTTGGCATCCATTATCCCATTGTAATATAACATAGTGGGCATTGTAAACTTCTGGAGGAACTTTTCCCTTAGAATGTTTTTGGTAAATGCAGTTCGTCATGGTGCAGAACCCTAATCATCATCCTTCCTGCTCTTAATTTCTTCCATTAAGCATTTGACCATGTCCGCAATGAATGCCTCACTAGTCCGATAGTCCACAGGTCGACTGTCAGGAGCTACGCCAAGCGTTTGACTCTGCAAAAATGGCCTTGATTTTCCAACTGAAGTCTAGGTTCTCTATTCTCCAAGAGAACCACTCCTGCATAATTCCATTGACGTGTGGTTGGTCTTATAATGGAAGTTTGAACATATTTTCCAACATTTCACCTGTCTATGTCAGCATTCGGTCCCATCCCTTTAGCATCAAGTTGCATGTCGTCTTCAGAATCGGATAGAAGCATAGCAATATCCCCTTATGGAGCCTTCACTCCAAGGTTAGGGGTACTTCCATTACCTTCAATAACCATTCCAGTAGCCCCACCAACTATTTCCTTTTTCTTTTGCTTGCCCTTCTATACAAGCCTGAGACAGAAGAATTCTCCTATTCCATAGACTCTGCAGTTCCCAACTTAGTCCTTGGGGTAGTTGGTGGTTGTAGCACTAGCAAAGCATCAATCTTGTCCATAAGAGCCTCATGACTATCAGCCATCTTCTAGTTAAGTTGATTAACCATCTGGTTAAGCTCTCCCCTGGTTACAACCTCCTATTGAGCAGAAGCACCTGGTGCTAAGTTCCCAATATTAACCTCTGTTCAATGATTGCAAGCATTGTTTACTTCTATTTGCTGGAGATTGGTTTCATCAACACAAAGTGTTTTCCCAATAAATTTTCCAAACATTATTTTCCTCCTAGGAGCTATTAGAATAGCAAATCTCTAACCTTCTTCGAGCAAACTTTCCTGATCTAACCTCTGAATCTGTACAATCCAAAGTAGATAGCTAGATCTAACATGTTTTCTTCATTCTCAGTTAAAGTACCAAAATATTATCCCAAAAAATGGATCAACACCCCGGAATATGATGTGAAAGCACCAGCCCTATTAGCACAGAGAAAATATAATAGAAAATAATAGAGAAGTAAATGAGATACAGAGATATTTATAGTTGTTCTACTGTTGATTAAGCCTACGTCCACTTTATAGCTTTGATTGTTGGTTTGATCTAGCTTGAATGAAATTACAAGATGATTGATAAAGAATTAGTCACAAGTATAGGGGTTAGACTAATTCTAAGTCCTATAATTGCCTAGAGTAGCTGCCTTGGTGACTATAATGTAGAGGAAAGAGTTGAAGAATAGAAAGAGATCCCGCGTAGTGATAGCAGAATCCAGATCCTTTCTTGGTTGCACCATGATTTGTATTTATAGAGGTAGTAGTCATATTAGGTCAGAAGCATACTACTGGAGAAGTCTAGAGACTAGTCCAAGATAACACAAAAAATACTAAGATGACCCGTGTTAACAGCTAAACTTGGTACCGAGTTAAGGCCCTAACTCGAGGCCTTGTTTAACCCTTAGCCAATCATTGGTTGAAACTTCTTATCTTGTACTCCTTTGTTACTTTAGATGTCCTTCATGTAACTTGGTAGGTTGTTGATGAGTTTTGATTGTCGTTCTTTCATGACTTGGATTATCCTGCCGTTTGGACCATCCCATCTTCATTCTTGATGATAGATTCTCGTGAACTCTATAAAACTTCATGAATATGTATAGGAAGACTAGGGGAACACTTGGAAAAAATATAAAGATGCCATGTCTTGGCATTTAGAGTCGGTACCGAGTCAAGCCGGTTGAATCGGGCCGAGTTAAGGACTTAACCCATTTTGGGTTTATATTTTCTTGAGCTCTTCCTTTAGTCTTCCTTTGTGTCTTTATCAAATTTCAGGTCGCTCTGTCTTCATACTGATGTTCTAACTCCTATTGATGTCTGCTTGGTTAAAAACCCAGTTAACGATATCAAATACAAGTACATTACTATAGCATTATCCAATACCCCAATCTTATTCTCTAATTTATTTAGATTGTGTTTTCAAATTTCTTTTTGAAGTTTTCATAAACCTATGCTCTAATACCAAGCTAAATCCCTCATTTTGAGGCTTAAAGCTAAGCGCTAAGGAGGCGTAGTCATCCATAGTATTAATTTCCAGTGACAAAATGAGATCATTTAATTGTATCTGTAACATCAAGAGCACATAAATGTAAAAACCTTCAAAACACATTTCATTAATAAACTTTTCCATTCATTATAAAATCCCATTATATAATCCCAGCGATTCATGTTCAAAACAAATATAATAATTATAAATATATTCCAAGAGCGACATATGAAGATGCCACCTTGGATGATCAGAGTCTAACTAAATGACAGTTATAAATCATGTCATTACATCCAATTAAACAAGACATAGACTTTAGACGGCACAAATAGAAATAACTTTTAATATTAGCTTCCCTCCTGCATGTGTCTAGAAGCTTATTCATCTAACCTGAAAACCCTACTCCTGAACTACTCAAATGGGTACCCGAGAGTTTAAGGGGAAGAACAAAACTTCGGGTCAGACAAAATGTATGGTCTGAATAATATTATATCATCTTGAACTAGAAATAGATAACTAATGAGACCAAGCCGTAAAATGGAATGGGTTTTCCCTACTGGTATTTAATCAAATGAGTCAATCTCAACATAAATCATGCACCTGCAACCACAATGGTTAAAATAATCACGATATGATCATATGTATGCAATATAGGTAAATTGACTTTCCTGTTGTTATCTGGCATTTTGACTCAGCTATATCTGAAATGATGGGACAAGTTAGACTCGGTTGTCATCAAGGCCAGTAAGCCCAGTGTGATGATTATAAGGTCTAGAAATCAAGTACATATGATAATATGAAGCCGTGATCAAACGAAATTAAGGGATATGCTATATGGAACATTCTAAGTATGGAATGTAGTCTAATCTAGAAAAGGGATCAGGTATGATCCCTCTCCACCAAAGGGATCAGATTACATTAGTTAAACAAGTGCAACTCAATGGAAAACATTCGATATCTCAAAATCGAGTAGTCCAATACATATGAAACTTTAGGAATAAGATGTGGAGATCCTTGAGAGTTCACCCTAGGGACAACATCCCAAAAGGAGAAAGCAAGTGGGATTGGCCCTCTTCCATCCGTAGGGATTGGCTAGAAATAGGCAACATCACACATTGCAGCAATGATCGATCAATAACTCAAGATCTATATGTCCAATTGACATGAAACTTTGAGGCTAAGCATAATACAACATGGAGAAGCTCCCATAAGGATCGCACTCCTAAAATCATCAATCATAGGGATTGGCCCCCATCCCTATTTCTTGGGATTTGACCCATGCGATCTCTCATGTGGGCCCCCATGGTATTGGAGATCCTTCTGTCGAATTTTCAAGGAGATATTTCACCGTCTTCCTCTATAAATACAAGCTTTATTATTCATTTTCGAGATCTTGAAGCTGCCGGTTGCATTGTATTCTTTTGAAACTAAGAACTTTCATCTGATCCCTCTTATACTCAGTTTACAAAGTGATTAATAATGCTATCTCTTCAAAGTGGACGTTGGCAAACAACGCTGAACCACTAAAAATTGTCGTGTCTCTACTATTAGCTTATTTTTTTATTACTATACTACTATATTCTCTCTGTTTACATTTATTATTCTTCATTTATTCCTCTACAAAATCTCTATTGGTTGTCTGTGCCAATTTTTGGTACAAACATTTTGGTGCTTTTATTGAGGGCCAAGATTCTCAGCTCTCTTAGGATCCCTTTACTACTATCGGATTGCATAAATCCAAGGAAGAGATCCGAAACTATTCTCAAATAGTTTTTTCATTCTATTCAGATTTGCAAAAGTCTAAGTAAAATTAATAACAATAGTTAGGAGCACCGGATCTACCTCTCAAAATGCAGAAGGAAACGAGAATGCCAACGTCCAACAAGGAAACCAGAGCAATTTACCAATAGATGTAAATGCTACCAATCCCGTTGATATCTGGAATCCAGCTGATTCCATCACAAGGGCTGATTTCTAGAATCTGATGAGAGAGCTCATGGATAGCCGCCAACAGTTGAACTAGTAGATTCAAGCTAATATCGATCTAATGAATCAACTCAGGGAGAAACAGCATGGGAAAACTAGGAGAGAGCCAACTCCCTATTCTACATCGGAGAGCTCAACTTCGTTAGGTGACCATCAAAGGCATAGACGCTGCAGAACCAACGGATATCATGCAAAAGCATTTGGACATCACCACACAACAATCCTCGAGTAGCCTGGAGCGATTGGACCCGATCCCACTATAGGGACCCAGGTTTATCCCTCCTCCAGGTGAGGAACCTTACCTTTTTCTGATGGAATTTGGACTAAAGCTTCCACTGTTGATCTAGATGTTGGAGTTCAAGTTAATACAGATTAGTTACCTCTCCGGAATGACGATGATGCGAATGCACATCAAGAGGATGTTGAACCAAGAAGGCATGGAACGGCCCACAAACATCGACCAGACCATTCACGTGAGGTAGAGTATGACTACTGCTTGGCTCCAACTATTCAAATGTTGGACTTAACGGCTATGATCAGATAGCTAGTAAGGGAGAGCCAAGGTTGACCAACGATGATCGGGGGATCTCGAGAAGCCATACCCTGTTCACCAGTAATATCCTGCACGCGGAGTCCTTTCTAAGGATCGACTAGCTGGTGGACTCAACCGCAGGACACGAGTTGCTAATTTTCATGGATGCATACTCCGGATATAATCAAATCCCAATGTGCATCCCCGACCAGGAGCACACCAGCTTTATTATCGAAGTGGGATTGTATTGCTATGTGGTATTGCCGATTGGATTGAAGAATGCTGGGGAAACTTATCAGTGCCTGGTCAACTTAATGTTTAAAGATCAGAATCTAAAGATGATGGAGGTTTGTGTGGATGATATGCTCGTGTAGTCATGACAATCAAGCGACCACATTGGACACTAAGCAAAAATTTTCGATATCCTCCGATATTACAAAATGAAGACCAATTCTCTAAAATGTTTCTTTGGTGTTGCATCAGGAAAATTCTTAGGTTTCATTGTTAATGATTGCGAAATCGAAGCTAATCCCAAGAAGATTCAAGCAATTTGCAACATCTAGGCGCCAAAGACTATCAAACAAGTACAGAGCCTAAATGGGAAGGTTGTCGCCCTAAGCCGGTTTATTTCCAAAGCCATTTATAAAAAGCATTCCTTTCTTCGACTAGATTAGAAGAGGGAAAAGGATCTTTGAATGGATACAGGACTATGAAGATGCTTTGTAAGCTTTGGTGAACCACTTAGAGAGGCCTCTCGTCTTGTCAACACTGGTGGATCACGAAGACTTGTATATCTACTTGGCAGTTTTGGTACACGCTATAAGTGCCGATTGGTTCATGAGGAGAATCGAATCCAGAGACCGGTCTATTATGTTAGTAAGAAATTAACAGAAGCTAAAAGGAACTATCCGAAGATAGAGAAAGTGGCGTACTGCTTGTTGATTGCTTCACGGAATCTCCGCCTCTATTTTCGGGCTTATCCCATCAAATTTACACTAATTAGCCATTACGATAAGTCTTATAGTGACCTGAGACATCTAGAAGGTTACTCAAGTGGAACATCAAGCTGAGCTAATTTGACATTACCTATCTCCCTCGAAGAGCAATCCAGAGACAAGCACTGGTGGACTTTAAAGTTGAGTTCACTACACAGGATGATCTCCCAGAGAGTAGTGAAGCCCCTACCATCCGATGGAAAATGTATACAGATGAGCCTTCAGCGATCATTGTTCTGGAGCCGGAGTCGTACTAGTAACTTCAAAGGATCGATTAATTTGCTAAGCTTTGAAGCTTGACTTCTCTACAACGAATAACAAAGCCAAATATGAAACTTTAATTGTTGGACTCAAACTTGCCAGAGAACTGGGAATAAAATCCCTTGAAATCCTTTTCAATTCCCAGTTGGAGCAATACCTAGTCCGGGGAGATTACTAGGCTAAAGGACAGCGACTCGCTCCGTACCATATCCGAGTCCAAGAGCTATTGACTGACTTTGAGTATTATAACATCACGCACATTCCCTAGGATCAAAACAAAGAGGTCGACTCATTAGCAAAGTTTGCTAACATCGGGGATGCATAACATATGGGCTTGGTTCCAGTTAAAGTACTTGGCGGTTAGAGGATAAACCAGATGAAAATCGACTGGGTACTAGAGACGGAGCTTAAGAAGGAGTTATGGATGACTCTGATTAAAGATTATTTGCTATAGCGAGTCCATCCCGAACCGAGGAATGAAAGATGACAAATCCTCCACAAAGCTTCATGATATATCATTCAGGAAGGAGTAATGTATAGAAACGATTTTTCCATTCCTCTAATCTGATGTGTCGCTCATAATGAAATAAAATGAGTCCTAAAGGAATTTCATGAAGGGGAATGTGGCGATCACACTTGAGGGCAAATCCTAGCAAAGAAAATACTCTAGTATGGGTATTACTGGCCAACTGCCAACCGAGATGCTGCTGATTATGCTAAGCGATGTGACAAGTGCCAGATGTATGAAAAAGTTCCGAGAGCCCCGTCAATGGAAATTACGCAAATGTTTAGTCCATGGCCGTTTGCCACAGAGGGCATAGATATTATCGGTTCCTTACCAATCTTTAAAGGTGGTGTGAAGTATGCCATCGTAGTAGTTGTTTACTTCAACCAATGGGCCGAAGCAGAATTTTAACCATGATTACGACAAAGAAAATAATCAACTTCGTTGTCTGGAACATCATCTGTCATTTTGGCCTTCCATGAACCATTGTAATTGATAATTGAACCCAATTCGACAGCACTGAATTCAAAGACTTTTGCCTCGGCATCATATTGAAAAGAGATTTGCGGCAGTTGCTCACCCTCAAGCAAACGGGCAAGTTGAAGCTGTGAACAAAATCATAAAGTCCATTCTGAAGAAATTTTCGGAAAAGGCTAGAGCCAAGTGGGTGGATGAACTCCCAATAGCATTATGGGCTTACAGAACCACCTACAAGTCTGCGACTGGCCATATTCTATTCTCCCTTGCGTACGGCTCCGATGTCGTCATTCCTACTAAACTCAAAGTCCCTTCTCATCGAGTGTCCTACTATGACCTTAGAAGGAATAGAGATCTCCTCTTAGAATCCCTAGACTTGACAGATGATAAGTGCGAAGAAGTTGATTTGAGGGCAGGTGCACATCGACATTGAGTCGCCCGATACTACAACACTAAAGTCCGACCTAGGACTTTTGAAATCGGCGATCTCATTTAAAACGGGTTTTCCCTATCCCGTCACACATGAATCCTACTCGGGAGGGAGAATACATCATTGAACAGAGGCTTAGAGAAGGAACATTCAAGCTAGCGACTATTGATGAAGTCACACTCCCAAGGGAGTGGAATAGCAAGCATTTACGATGCTATTTCACTTAGTTTATTCATTTTCATTTAGTTGTATTTAATTTTCGAATTTTCTTTAGCATTTGATTTTCCAGATATGTAGTAAGATAAATTATGTCATTTCATTCCATTTGGCAAATAAAGTTTGAAATTTCCTTCATATCTGTGATTGATGTAGCATTACATATTAGTTATGATACTCAACTAATTAATATTGACATGTTCGAGCCGATTCGCAAAGTTTGGAGCCAGCCGATTACACAAGTTCATGACTGGACTAAACAAAATGAACGTGGTCTGACCGTTCATTCGATGGTTCTCGTTCATAGCCCGATGGGCGGAGTACCTAATGAGAAATGGATGTGAATTAACCATCCGATAATCGAATTAATCCCACCAAGCAATGGGACAACATGAATCAAAAAGCGATCGTAATACGACTAATCGCTCTGTAAGTTAAACCCCAGGCTTGGGAGCAAATCAATCAATTAAGGAAAGTACGGTCCAACAATT
This sequence comes from Allium fistulosum, assembly GCA_030737815.1. Lineage (NCBI taxonomy): Eukaryota > Viridiplantae > Streptophyta > Magnoliopsida > Asparagales > Amaryllidaceae > Allium > Allium fistulosum. The sequence continues at coordinate 1,328,910,202 of CM060902.1, read as the reverse complement.
TTCCGAAATAGCTCTAAGTCCTTAGAGTGTGGACTAGAGTATGAATACATATTGGGTGCGATTCGACTACCCGCCAACCAACTCTTATCCCAAGAGTGCGGATATGAGTATAAACAAATAGATGAGTACGGTTCGACTACCCACTATTCTATAAACTTCGACCTGAAATCGACAAGAGGAGTATAAATTCGGTAAGGATAGAACTCGATCATCCACTATCTAACTCCTTTGACCCGAGATTGGGGGCAGGAGTATAACCACTTAAGCCACTGAATCTGACAGCGTAACATAGGGCTCGAGCCTAGTGTTTTGTATGACTTAAGTCCACGGCTGCATGAAGGCCTTAGGATAAAATTAACGGATTATCATCTAAATCAATGAGCAACGGATTACAATTACATTGAATGGAAAAGTAATATCTCGCCTTCTCAAACAAAATTCACATAAGAGTTCAACAGAAAATAAAGAACTTTTAATTGCACATTAAACTTAGAAATAGTGCAAGTTTACCGAAAAGTAGGGGCCTTACCCACACTAACACAGCCAACAAAAAGAAAAATAGTTGCATAAGCTATATACAAACTAAGCTGATGTGACGACTATTTCCTTTGCTTCTTCTCCCTTTTGAGTTTCTTGGGAGTGGACCCACCCGAGCCTTTACATGTTCGTCTCTTTGATCCTTTACCACTGCCTTTACCACCTTTGGTAGGAGAGCTTTCAGATGTATGAGGGGGTCCTTCAAGAACCGACCGACCAGGTGGAATGACTTGCAGTAGGATGAGGTTTGGATCATTGACATTCACAACAATGGATTCAGTTTTAGCTTTTTTCTTCAATGACTCCTCCCTCTCAACGCGCTCTTTCAAGCTAACCTATCAGTTTGTTCGAAGGCACCCATGATCATAATATCATCAGGTTCATCTTGCAGCGGCTGATTATCTGCCTTTTCTTCAACAAGAGTTCCAATAACTTGAGCATCGGGCCCTGGAATGTCGGTAGCCACTGGAATTTCAGTAAGTGTCGGTTGTTGCTCTACAGTAGCACCACTTCCTAGAGTTTGAATGGGAGTCGAAAGACCTACAGGTTCGTGGGAACAAGCGAATAAGCCCAAAACTATTGGATAAAGAACAAAACCTTTCGAGTAGTGGAGAATAGAGCAAGATACCTGCATTCGGTTGACTTTCAGTTGTTTCCGGAGTGCTCCCTTCTTGAATAGGAGTCAGCACCTTTGATTTGTAGCCAGGTCTATCTGGATCATAGCCCGGGTCTTGTTCCAGGCCAATAGAAACTGATGCACTGGCTGGTTGAAATGAAGAGGAAACTTTGGGAGTGGAACCCGAAGCTTCAGCAATGTATTTCCCTTTGCCAGAGGGTGAAAAAATATCAAAATATCGGAGCCTTGCACCAGCAAGATATAAAGGTTCATTCTCATAAAGGATCTCCCACATCAGTTTCTCCTTATCCAATTTGCTTCGTCGAGGCTTTCTTCTTCATTTCAATGGTATATTCCCAAGCCTCGACGTTCGATTTGAGGTAGCCCTCTCTAAGAAAACTCAAGTCATGGTGGATTAGGACCTTGGAATTATATTCAACAATCAGAGGATTAAACATGTCCTTAATCACATTTCGGCTAGCCTCTTTAGCATCCTCCAACTGGGCCTCAATTTGCCCTCTAACTTTATTATGGCTAGCTTTCCTTGCCTCTTCCTTAAGGGCTTCGATTTGAGCGAGATGCTCGTTAAGTTTAATTTTCAGCTCCCGAGCCTCGACGGCTTCTTCACAATACTTTTGAGACTCCTCTTGGGCCTTATGTTTTTCTTCCTTCTCGTTCTTAAGAAGCTCTTCGAGTTCCACAATGCGGCAGGCTAAAGTGTCTTTCTCTTTTTGCAACGTGTCTTTCTCCAAAGCAAGCACACCGCTATAGCTAAAGGCAGCATCCAGCTCCTTTATGTGAGCTATTTCCAAAAGATTAACCACTTCGGAAGTTTCTTTAGCACTCTTTTCTTTCGCGGATAACTTCATGGTCAACTTTGTGATCTCATCATCTTGGTGTTTGATTATATCTTTATCATCGATCGCCTCTAGCTTAAGGTAATCAATTTTATGTTGACTTTCAGTAGACACCTCAGAGATTTTCTCAGCTAAGTGCTAGAATGATTCATGCTGCACCAAAACATCGTTGACGCACGTAAGCGAACTCGCTTTAATATTTCCTAGGATTGTGTGGATAGAAGGAAGAAACTTTAGTCCATCAAAGATGATTTTATGCAATTTGACCTTAATTTCAGCCAGTTGTTATACCATTGAGACCTTAGCAGGTGCAGTAGTCAAAGCTAGATTAGAAGTAATAATAGGACCTTTCCTCGACCAGCGATTGCGAGGCTGTCGAGAACCAGATGAACCCGAATGATGCTTGGGTGGCACAGCAGTTTGGGTAACATGAGAAGAGGTCTGATCACCAGTGTATACAGAAGGATGGGGTTGAATTTCTCGGCGATGAGATGATTGAGATTTTTGACTTGTGCTTAGAGGATGAAGATTCCCTTGAATGATGGCTCCTTTCCCGGCTGTCACCCCTTTCTCCACGCCTGCCCGAGTCCGGACCACGTCTGGATCCTTACCGTGTTGAGGAGACCCTCAAGCAATCAAAGGCACGAGAATGAGACATAGCACCTGCAAACCAAACAAAAGCGTATAAGTGACAATCAAATAAAGGATAAACAAAAATCGTGCAGCAAAGTGCGCATGACTATGAGTGTCCTAATATGACCAGTTACTGTGGCTTTGCTCATAGGAGTGATTTCCCCTTTGCTAGTGGGAGGAATGTCATCACCAGTCTAGGCAGTAGAATTAAGCCCTCCAACTTTTAAATTAGGAAAGTCAAAGGTCATGATGTTGTCAAGGATCGGGAGACTTGAAAATCCTTCAATCGAATCATCTAGAGGTTAGGAGGAAAACTCTTCTTCAACAGAGGTGATAGTGAAATTGGGCTATTTAGCAGTTATTCTCCTATAAAGTTTGTAAGTGAGCTTTTACCCTTTTCTTGTTGGCGCATTACATCCCTTGTGATGATTCGACCATAGGCCCATTGCCCGAGCCAACATCATCATTGCTAGGCTCATTACCGTCATCATCTCTAATTTCACCTTCTTTTGCATCATCCTGAGCCTCCTCGATTAGGAGCACGACATGGCTATCAGTGTCGCCTTCCTATTCGACCACATTTCTTCATGTGCAATGCTTCCTAGAAGCCCAATGTTGCGATCTTCTTCTAGCAACCCAAAAGGAGATAACCACTCATAGGTTACACGGGATATGATGTCCCTGTCCTCGACTAGGGTAGCGCGGACTGCAGAAACCACCCTTGCATAATTATCTCTTTCGAGTCGTAGATGGACACCTGTAAATTTTCAAAGCATTTGTTAGTTCAGGATACAACTTAGACTTAAGAATTTGAAAATAAAGTGAAGGCAACACTTACGTCCTTCCAACCATAGCCTCACGAAGCCGGGCGGACAACAAACGTAGAACCATTCATGCTTAAAGACATGGAGCTTGTTCCAAGCACTAGTCAGAACTTGACAGTTGGGCGTGGGCTTGGGGAAAGTATAAGAAAGGCTTCTCGTCCATTGCTTAAATTGTAGATGAACCTGATGTCTTCAGGAGATGGCTGGCAGAACATAACATCCATAAATAGCAAGAAAGTGCCATGAAGAAAAGCATAGTTGTTCGGATGTAGCTGAGCAGAAGCTATTCCCAGATAATTTAGCATCTCTTGGATAAATGAATTAAAAGGCAACACACATCCGGCCCAGCATATAAATTTATTACAAGCCGTATACCCCTCCGGGGGCAAGTGGGCCTCGTCATTCCTTGAAGGGATTATAACATCTCCAAACGGGATCTCATGTTTAGAGCATAACTTATAAGAAGTGGCCTCGCTAATTCTGGAGGCTTGGGAATCCACCGGGTTATCCAGAAATATAGCACCCTCTAAAGTTCTGGGGCAGGATTTATCTCTTCTACCAAAAGGATGGGAATGTCTGAGAAAAGGTCAACCAATGAACCAAAACTCTTTGGTTGCACAGTGTTATGTTCAGGAGAAAGTCTATTGGATACAGTCACAGAACTTGACTCGTTACCTGGATTGCTGTGCTGTGAAGGTTGTCCAGAAGACATTAACTCCCTGAACATCTAGAGCCCATGTTAACTAAACTCAATCGATAATCAAGGTTAGAAAATTTTACCTATCGTCCCGTGTTAAGTGTAAACTAGTGTGGTGCAGTGTCGTGTAGTGCAGAGATAAACGATTCAAAATTAAAAGCAAAAGTAGTGATGAGACTTTATATTCCAACTAGAGTGACCGTCATCGCTGACCATCTCAACTGGCATTTTCATTGGTCGGTTGTGTAAGCTTTAAGATCGACCATCGACTTGTTGAAGTATAAATTCATTATCGAAGTACTTATGCTAAGTTGCACCATATCTAGGTCCTAGAAGTTTAATCGTTCAGTTTCCCAGTTCAATGTTGGATTTGCAAGTCCCGTTGTCCGTTACAGTTATATGTTCAAGTTCATAAAGATGGAATTGGTCCTAATTATTCATAAAAGTATACATGGATTTCTTTTTTATTTGTTCAAGCTCGATTCAAGGTCCTAAAATTGACTAAGTCCCCAAGCCGATCCCTCTTATAAAGCAAATAACTGATCCCTCTTAACCAACATGACTGATCCCTATTCCCATATCTCAACATAGCGGATCCCTATGCCAAAGCCAACTTAACCGATGCCTTTATGCTACAACAATGTCGATCCCCCTCAAACACTCCACTACAGATCCCTATGTCATGAATGAAAAATGACTGATCCCTTCATACTCCACAAACAACCGATCCCTCATTCACCAATGTGACCGATCCCTTCTTTCTAATATTCACACTGATCCCTATAATTGAATCCCTTCTTCTCTCCATTCACCCCTCCCTCCAATCCCAATTTGAATAAGAAAACCACTGATCCCTTCCTTCCCCCTTTAAACCATCAATACGATCCCTTACTCCTTTCCTTCTCCTGTTTTACCACCTTACCGAACCTAATGCCACCGCCGTTCTCCTCTTCTTTACCTGATTCCACCCCTCATCCATGCAAATTAACATAAACAAATCCATCATCTCGTCACAAAATAGGATCATATGCAAATCAAACCTACCTATATGTATATGAGAATGGATTGTCATGCACGAGATGGGTTGAAATTCAATTCAACTTGAGGGCTAGGAGATGTTCTTGAATTCAAAGGGGTGGTAGATTAAATAATGGAGATGGTGATAGTTTGAAGGAAAGGAGAAATGGTTAGGCTCTAAGGTAGGGGAAAAGGGTTCGGTTTTGAAGGAGATAAAAGCAAGTGAAACATAAAATGAATGAGTGAAGAGATGGAGGGGTGGAGTATCGGTTTGTATATAAATAGGGATCGGTTTGCTTTAGCTTCTCCATGAAGCAGAAAATATTAAGTCCCCAACGTTAAAAGGGATCAGATACGATCCTTATCCAAGGAGGATCCATCTGATCCCTGTTAACATAAAAAAGAGAGAGAAGATGAAGAGAAAGGGATCGGCTAGAGGAATTCCAATCCCTATAAACATAAAAAAAGGGATCGGTACGGCCCCTAAATAAGAAGAGAATTCTGACCCCTATGTGCATGCAAACATATATATATATAAAAATATATAAAGTAAATAAATATATAAATGAAATGAAATTGCAACTAATTCAACAAAAATTGGTGACAACCTGTGAGCGTGCAAATGCATCCGGGAGCCAACGACAAGAACGTGTACCTGAACGTGCACATGTATATTCTAAAAATTCAAAATTTGAAATTGATGGAAATTGAATTCTTACCTGAAGCTTTCAAAGACAAAACTGGATTAGATAACCAAAGCTTACTGACCTCATAGAACCACACAGACAGCAACTGACGGAATACAATACTGAATTTATACTATAGGAAATCGACCAAGTGTCATGACGATCAAAGAGAGATGCTACACTTTGGGAAAATAATTCAACGGAAGGATAGCGACTATTCAGAAAACTGGATGGATTTCTTTCCTATGACTCTAACTTGCTTCAATTCAAAGCACGTCATGTTCGATATAAGACATACTTTGGGGGGGGCAATGTTATCCGACATTTTTACCCGACTGTATCCAAACTGATTGGACAAGTTAGACTCGGTTGTCATCGAGGCTAATAAGCCCAGAGCAATGATTGTTGGGTCTAGAAATCAAGTACAGATGATAATATGAAGCCATGATCGAATAGAATTGAGGAATATGCTATACAGAACGTTCTAAGTTTGGAATATAGTCTAATCTAAAAAAGGGATCGGGCATGATCCCTCTCAACCAAAGGGATCAGATATTTCAGTTAAACAAGTGCAACTCAATGGAAAATAGTCGATGTCTCAAAATCCAAACGTCCAATACATATGAAACTTTGGGAACAATATATGGGGGCCCTAGGGAGTCTACCCTAGGAATCACACCCAAAAGGAGTGAGCAATTGGGATCTGCCCTCTTCCCTCCAAAGGGATCGGCCAGAATCAGGCAACATCACACATTGTAGCAATAATCGATCAATAACTAACATCTACAAGTCTAATTGATATGAAAATTGATGGCTAAGCATAATACAACATAGTGAAGCTCGCACCTCCAAAATCACCAATCATAGAGATCGGCCCAAATCCCTATTTCTTGGGATTTGGGCCATGCGATCCCTCCTGTGGGCCCCAATGGTATTGAAGATCCTTCGACCGAATTTTCAGGGAGATATTTCACCGTCTTCTCTATAAATATAGGTTTGATTGTTCATTTTCAGGATCTTGACGTTGCTAGTTGCTTTGTATTTTTTTGTAAACAAGGTTTTCATCTAATCCCTCTTTGTACTTAGTTTACAAAGTGATTAATAAAGCTATCTCTTCAAAGTGGATGTAGGCAAACAACGCCAAACCACTATAAGTTGCTATGTCTCTGCTATTAGCTTGTTTCATACTACTTTACTGCTATATTTTCTCTGTTTACATTTATTGTTCTTCATTTATTCCTCTACAAAATCTTTATTGGGTGTTTGTGTCAATTTTTGGTGCAAACACCTGTCATTAAGGGTTATGCATTCTCGAAGTTTACCCATCCCATAAAATAAACTAGCTATCTCAAATCATAGTTTTCCTAGGGGCACTATGAACGTATTAGATTTCAAATGCCAACTAATAATATATCAAGCTGACTTGGGCCAAAACATAACCAGATGTCCATGAATCTCCAAATACGGTTAAGGGTCTCCAAATACGGTCAGGAGTAAAACAACTTAAATAATCCGGTGAGCATAAAGAGCTATGAGTTCCTTTATGTGTGTAACATCCCTTTTGTCTTACAACTCACAAAACCCTATGCACTGGAATCGCGGACCTTTACCAACCGGGAACTTACAACTGAAGCATGTTAGAACTGGTCCAGCCCGCAGCGGAAGAAATGGGTGAATTTCAAAAAATTTACCATTTTTGGATCATCAATGGGCCTATAAAGTCTAAATGTATTTAGATCTTATCTAAATTTCTTTTAAATAAAATCAGTATTTTATTTAATACCATATTTTATTTTATTAATTTGATTCTTAAACAATAAAGAATGGGATATAAAAATAAGTTTTGAATATATCAAATATATTCATTCCTTAATTGTGTAACAGAATAGTTAAACATAAGGCAAGTATGATCAATTGATAACATGATGTATATGAATAAATAAGAATAAGTTTAAAGGCAATCACATAAGGGACAAAAAGGAAAGAAAAGATGACAAAGATGAATTATTCATCTTCCCCTTTTTGACAAACTTGATTTATGCAGCATTCAATTAGCAATCAATGAATCATTATGACATAAGGATAAGAATAGCCAACAATAATTCAAATGCATAAGCTACTACATCATTTAAAATCGTTTGATATTAATAAAGCATTTAAACTGTACAATTTGAAATATAAACATTAAGTTTTATATGTACATATATATATAATTATTTCTATATAAAGATTGACCCAAAACTTCTTAATTAATTCAAAATAAACCATATAACATTTAAATTTTCTGATGTATTTATGAACTTATATAAACTTAAATTAATTAACAAAATATATATGTATACAATTAAATCAAGAGACCCAACCTATATTTTTTTTTCAAAAGTGAAACATACTAAACTGTGCAATATATTAACAATCCTTTGAATACTTACAAAGTATTAGTCATGTCAAATAGAGTAACAAATTTATAAGTTTATTGTAATCAATTTATTATTAAAACATCCTTTAATCATGTATGGGATTTAATTACAATAAAATGCAGATAATAAGAACAAATAAACTTTCAAATCTAAAGAGATTCAACCTATCTGAATAAAAAAAAATTCAACAAAAGTGAAACACGCTAAACTGAGCAATATATTAACAATCCTTTGAATAAATAAAGAAAGATATTAGTCATGTCAAATAGGGTAACAAATTAATAAATTTATTGTAATCAAATTATTATCCAAACATCCTTTAATCATGTGTGGGTTTCAATTACAATAAAATGCAGATAATAAAAACAAATAAACTTTCAAATCTAAGGAGATTCAACCTATATGAATAAATAATTATTAAACAAAAGGTGATACATACTGAACTAAGCAATATGTTAAAATCCTTTGAATAGTTAAAAAAGGATAATTGTTATGTCAAATAGGGTAACAAATTTAGAAATTAATTATAATCAATTTATTATCAAAACATCGTTTAATCATATGTAAGTTTCTATTACAGTAAAAATGCAAACAATAAGAACATGTAAACATTCAAATCAAAAAATTATGCTTTGATTTGAATATTTAAACATAGATCTAAAATTAAAATATTATTCAATCATGTACAAGTTTCATTTTTTATTTATCTACATAAAAAAACCAATCAATTCATATAATAAATAATTTGAAATACATAAACCATTTTCAAATCAAATGAGGCAATATTATACACATATAAATTAAGATATTCAATTTTGTTCATTAAAACATTTTATCAAAATTATTAGAATAAAAAGATCATACCTTAATTCTAAAGCCTTGAAGTACACCTTGAAACATTGAATTTTTTCTCTAGATATAGCCAATGAATCGTACCTTGAATGATGAATCGGATCTCTTAGATTCAGAAATCAGCCACCAGATGTTGCAAGGATCAAGAGGAATAAACCACTTTTCATAATTGATTTTATTTGTATTTGATTTTAGGAATAATTGAAGCCATGGAAGATCTCATATTTTCAGCCATTAAAGAAGGAGAGAATTAGAAAAGTTACAGAAAGGAGAATAAAAAATGAGAAACTCGATTGTACGTACAGAATGAATTAGAGAATATGATTTATTTGAAAGAAGGAAACATTTCCCACTTTTTAATTAAAAATTCTCTAATTAGTTTCCTTGGTTAACTTTCTCTTTTCACTCCTATTTCTTTACATGGTATGGCTGAAAATTACGTGCCATCAAATGACATAAGATTCCATAAATTAACGCATGTAATTACCTTTTATTTAATTACAATGATATCATATCTCAATGAGTGCAAATATAACTTTTATAAATGCATTCAAATAATTACAAATAACTTCCAAACATCAAATAAAATAAATAATAATTAATATTTCTCAAATACTAATTGATTTAATTAATTCACAACTTTATATAATTAATTAAATCATGTGTTTTTTCGAAGAATTCATCACTATGGTTGTGCGACTCAAAGGTGTAAATTCAGTCAGCAATTAATATTGAACAATTCAAATATTAACGTTCACACATCACTTAGCAGGTGGTATTGACATTTTGGCTAAATTCATCGCTTACACATCTTTTGGTAAAATCCAATTTTACTTATTATAAGCAGTACCTAATAGTGACAATTATTTACACCAATTCTCTTCATCAATATTATATCACTTTGGATTTATGGAAGTTGGTAATGGTCAAAATTCCAACACCATCTACATTCAACTTTATAGTCCAAACACAAAGTCCTTGGTTCAACAATAACAATTATTATTAACCGAAATGCTTTGGCCGAAGACTTTGACTTTGAGTTTACTTCAGTTGACCATGATACTAACCCAATATAACTGAGAAGACGAATCCTCTCTTGAATAGTGGTTCACTTCCAATACTTCCACTTGACCCAACTATAGTCACTCGATTGAATGCCATGCTATGATTTGACTATAATCAAAGCGGAGCTTTCATATTGAAGATCCACAGTATTCTCAAGTCGAGAGAACTGTGTAAATCAGCCACATCGATATTTTCTGTTTGACCTTAGTTATATTAACCAACAGAAAACTATCAAGTGAGTCGTTCCATAGTTATCCAATAACTATCAGCACGTAATCCCTGGGTTCCCCCAGTAGTCATGAGTAATACACTGCCCAACATTTGGAGAGCGTTACATACTCTACTCTCAACGGATACATCAATATCCAGTCTTGATACATCTTGACTAGAAATATTTAAAATGGTATATTTGTTTAATTGTGATAAATTACTCACGGCTACAACACTTTGTAACTACTATCACAAAATATACCATTTATGCATTTTCTATTAAATATACTTTTAATTAAATTGATTCATTAATATAACCACATTATACCAAGTATATAATAGAAAGAAAATACCTTTATTTTGAACAAGATTGGTCAATGAGTTAGATATATGTAAAAAATTACATAATTGCCCCTAGGGCATACCCTTAACTCTATCAAAGTATAGGAAGCGCCCTACACCAGCCCCACCTACAATCTTATCTGGTTGTAAATCCATAAGTAATATCTTTCGATCAATTTAGGCCATCCTAACACAATTGATCTATATGATCTCTTGGATGCAATTCTACCCACTTAGAAGTTTTATCTGACCATACTCACAACTAGAACAACCTAACTGGTAATTTTGTTCCCAATTCCCAAGATGCAATGTTGGGTAATGCAAATGTGAGTATGACAAATGATAAAACATGTAAATTTAACTGATTAAATAATAACAAGGGCATATAACATCATTAATCAAAATATGTTCAACCCATTGTCACATCCATCACAAAATTACTTAGGTTTTAAGTCAAAATTCCCTTTGGAAAAATCTATATAAAATTCAGATAAAACATTATTTAATTTCTTTGAAAATGTTTAAACTTTGGAAATGATAAACCACTTGAAATCATTCTTAAAAATAAGGAAAACATAGCCCATATATTTAGCTAAAATCTTGTGCCAAAGCACTATCTTCTTTATATAAGTTTTGAAACTTTTGCTTTCAAAACATGGTTGTCAAACCTTTAGAAAACACAGGCTTTTGAGCCTCTAAACATTGCTTTTAAGTTTTCAAAACATAAGGCTATCATGCCTTTAGAAAACATGGCTATCGAACCTATAAACATAGCTATTATATTTGTAAAACATATGCTATCGAGCCTTCAAAACATAGCTTTCGAGTTTATAAACATAAGGCTAATGAGCCTTTAGAACATAGCTTTCATGTTTGCAAAGTTTAAGGCTATCGAGCCTCTAAAACATAGTATCGAGTTTGTAAAACACACGACTATCAAAACGCTAAAATATACTTATCGAGTAGCTACCAGGAAGCTATCTAATCACTATTTGACAAGGGTTTCGAGCCATTATTAATTAGGTGTCGAACCTCTAAACAGTACAGGGTTATGGCCCTTTTTGCTTTAGGAGCCGAGCCCATAAAACAATAAGGGTGTCGAGTTTCTAAAACACATAAGCAAATAAGAGGTGTCGGTCCTCTAAAACACTTAGGAAAATATAAGGTATCGAATTTGCTAAAACATAAGGTGTTGAATTCATCACATAGCTATCGTATAGCTATCACATGCATCTGCTTTTATAGTTATCGTATATCTATGATATTAGGGGAATCGAGCCTCTAGGCTACCGAGCCAATGTCATTTCTGTAAATACTTTAAAAATTGGTTTATTTTCTTTTTAAGTTAAATCTTTTTACTAACTCTTGCCCTATGTCAAATTATTATTGTATAACAAATTACTTCTCATTTTCATTTCAGAAATTGAAGGTTGATCACATTCTTCTTCTCAAATATCCTTACGAACTCCTATAATTTTCACTTATATTAATTAAACACTTTTCTAGAATAATAAATTCATGGAAAATCATAACCATTGGGGAAAAATCCCTGAAAATCACCAAAAAGCTGAATTTCCTTCTTCTTTCATATACAAAAAATTCGAGGCTAAAATATTAATTTAATTATTTTTAATAATTAAAATCCCTAAATAAACACATTTTCCCGCTTAGAAAATTCATAACATATTCGTACAAACTTGGAAAATTACGAAATTGAAAACCCATCTTCAAAATAATGTTTACATAATATATTCAAATTTTAAGTCAACTGGAGATCAAAAACTAGGTCTTTACCTTTAAAACCCGCTAAAATAATTTCTATAAAATTCCAATAATCCATCATTCAATCCAATAATGATTATCATTAAACAAAGTATGACATATTATCACAATCAATTTGGAAATCAAACATAGATCCGAAAACAAACATAAACAAATGAGATGGATACTATTATTCATCTTAGATTGGATAAGAGAGATTGAGATTTGATGTAGATTAGTTTCCCTAAGCTTTTCCCTTCGAGTCTCTTAGTTTTCCTCTATGTAATGGCTGACCTCCCTTTAGATCTAGTTTTGAGTTTTAAAAAAAATGAGAATGAATGAGAGAGTAAGGGTTTAGGGAATGAAATAAGGAGTTATCCCCATTATTCCCTTCTAATTAATTCTGTTCTATTCTATATTTAAAACATTCTTATTAACGGATTACTTAAGGCACGACCTAAATAGTTAACAACTCTCATTCTCCTTATCACCACACATTATTCTATTTAATTTATCCAATTAAATTTCCTGAATAATGTTAGAAAAAATTAGGGGTGTTATAATTACCGATCCATAAGAACATCTCTTGTAATTAGCAATCAAATCGGCAACAAAGTTAAGTGGACGTATGCAATAATTAGCCAAACCACTATAAACTTTGTTTGTCTTATTATTTCTCATTTTCATTTACTTTCTTCACTTATTTCTCTACTTTAATTCTTTGGGTACTTTTGCCACTTTTTGGTAAAACATATATGATATGCAAAGAAGGTAAATGGTGTTACTCTAATATACATAGCATTTCAGAGTTACTAACCAAAGTACTATCATCAGCCTGGACCATTATAATAGCATGTCCTTACAATTGCTGATGTATATACATAAAGTAATGCAATGGAAATAAATACTACGGTATATAAAACATCCAGCTCCTCCCAAGAGCTCAATGAACATCAAACCCTTTCTCCTCTCTCTCTTACACTTGACCACCCTGGGCAGAGAAACATCGGGAAAGGGAACACCTTAGTTATTACTAGGAGGTACGCGGGAGGGGGGGACGCCAGAACGAATAACGAGCCTGCCTTGCTTAGACTACTCGAAAGAGCAACCATGGAATAAAGGAAAAAATAAAACTGTGGGTCAGACATAAGATCGACGTGAAGGACTCAAGAAATATATGTACAACATATAACAACACCTTTTGAGACTGTATAAATCACTGTAATAGTTTTTCCCTCAAAAAGGACGAACCATCTAATAAGTACATATTGCAATATAACAGATAATATCTAGGGTAAAAAATATAAGTCAGAAAATAGCTCTTCTGGTTACATCTCACGACACAACAATATTGAAGTATAATCAAAACCGCTAAGGTACGTTCATATACGGATTTTCCATGCAGACATTCCCAGTAAACTGAGACCAATCTTCATGACAAGGATCAGAAACTACCTTCTGAGCATTGTATATCTCTAGATAAAATATACCATAAGGTAAATACAATAGACCCACTCCTTAACACGTAATCAACTCTCGTGCACAACGTTGATAAGCGTACTCTAGGTATGGAGTTGATGTACCCGCCATGTGTTAGCTAAACCCCTGAATTGTGCAACCTACTATGTCTTTAGTCATTTCACGATAGTGAAGTTACGTTCAGCATCTCAACACATGAGCCATCATCACTCGAACAGACCATGAACCCCCAAATGGATTCCCACCTCACGAACAGATCTCAAAACCATATAGGGATTCCAACATCCCAAACAAATCCGCTTCCAAAAGATCGAACACGTTCTTAGTCTTGAAGTGATTTTCGATAAGTAAAACACTTACCGATCCCAGTCTCTTCAAGATTGAATTGATGAATTTTCTGTTAACTTAACTTTGGTTCTTTCAGAAATAAACAGATAATGTTGACGTCAAAAATAGATCAACATCCAAGATTGAGTTATAGGGAACATACAAGACCTAGACCAAGCAAATAGTATTGAAAATAAAAAAATAGAACAGGGAGACATAGGATTTTTATAGTGTTGGCCAACTCTGACCTATGTCCACTTTATAGTTTTATTTATAGAGAATTAGAAAGAACAAGTCACCAGTACAAAAGCTTGACAGGTTCTATAGCCCTGAACTGCCAAGAGTAGCTGCCTAGGTGACTATTATGAAGAAGGTAGGAGATGAAGAAGAGAAGCAAGGTTTAGATCCAGAGTTCAGGAAAAAGATCTCCCTTTTGTTGAAGTTAGACTGGTATTTATAAGGAAATGAGTTAATTGTTTCAGAAGCTCGCTTGCAATGAAGTCCAAAAGCTAATCTAATGTTGTACAAGTGAGCACGGAGGCCCACGAACCAAGAAACAATACGATACCGATCAAAATGGATCGGTACCGACCAATTTTACTTGTTGCAAGTTGAATTCCATCACTTGTTCTGCCCTTTAATCTTCTACTTGATTTGTTCCGAGCCCTTTTCTGTCGACTTTTAGTTTATTTTGGCAATTTTCCTAATAACACTTGTATTATCCTGTTTTATTTGCTTTCTTATCAATAATCCTTGGAATTGCTCATCCAAACTTTGGGAAAACCATTTGACCATGAGTGGTTAGAGTAGTAATAAGGTATATGGAGTTTTGGAGGTAGAATGAAGAGGAAAAATACTCATCACAACCTAAATGGATCGGCATCGAGTTATACCCTTAACCTCATTTCCATTGAAATTTGTCTTAGTTGTTTCTCTATTTCTTCTAAGCGTACTTAAAAGTTTTCAAGTCATTTCATCTTCACCTTGATAGTCCAACTTCCATTGACTTCCACTTGGTTATAAACCTAATTAACACTTGCACCACCAAAGTATCCTCTCGTTGAAAACATAGTATGCTCTTGATCAAGACAAGTCCTAGACTGCTATCCTGCAAGTTCCAACTAATTTCTCAAATGTTGTCTCGAAACGTTGCTTCCGCTTGGTGGATTTTCCTTTAACTATTTTGCTTAGTTATAATTGGAATTCCATTCCACTGTACTGGGGACGTGTTCTACACTTCAAAGACCACTTCATGCCCTATATGAGCATAACTTCTCTCTGACGTGCTTTTGGAGATTTCAAGGGAGAAAAAAACACTTTGTTTCAAGTTTTTTTACTCGGTACCGAGTTGTTTTACTCGGTACCAAGTTGTTTGACTTTCCACGGAATTCCCATTTAAAGTTCTAAGACTTAGAAATTTTTTAGTTATCATCATTCTTTGCTTTTGCCTTGCATCGAGAAATTTTTACCATCACCCAATTCTACCTGCCACCAATTGATTCTCTCCAATTTAACCTGTCGCCACTCCACCTTCGTATGCCAACCTTGCCACTGCCAACTCATTACTACGGTCGCTGCCTTCTACCACTGCCTAGGACTAGTCACCGCCGTTTGAATTGTCACTTGGGGACGAGATTAAAAACCCTAATTCCAATTGAACTTGAGATTTGATTGAGGTGAGGAATTAATACTTGAGATGGTGATGCAACCAAGCACCATTAAAAGGAGATGGTCCGATTTTGGTTTGTACTCGATTTAGGGTTTCGCCTCGGTCGCATGAACGCCAATTTGGAGATAAGTCTAACTCTATGACTTTGGCTATCTCTTGTCAGGACTCGACTATGCCTTCATTATCATTTGAATTCTATTACGATACTTTATTCCAAAACAGTCATGCTGGAAAATCCCTTTACAACGCTTTTTCTTCTTGCTGCACTTCCTGTGTTCCTGAAAAGAAAAGATTACGCCTAACTCTAGACGGCGGTTCCATTATTGATTGTTCGTCGATAATGGAAAAGTTTTGATATATAATTCCAATGTATGATGCGGCTTGTTTTTATAGCATAAGCGAGCTATCTACATAGGATGGTATGTTCGCCACATTCAGGATGCAGGAGTTATACTACAAGCTTAACACTTCTCGCTAGTGTTGTAAAAATCCTTCTAGGCTCTCGCCTAAGCCCCGCCTATGCGCTAGGCTAGCCTTACCGCCTTCGATTTTGACTAATCCTCCTAAATGAGACTTACTGCATTATCATAGCATATAAACCGGTTTATAAGCACCGTTTATACACTAATTTAGGTTTGATGCCTCTTATAAGCATCAAAATGTTTGTTTCAAGGAATTTTATCTCCATGGTTGCTTCCAAAACCATCTAAATCCATGATATTACATTATGGATCAATTAATACTAAACAAAATACTGATATTTTATCCAAAATCCATGGGTTTATCCAAAAAGCCTAGCTTCGATTAATCCCCACCTAGACGATTAATCCCTATCCATGATTACCGCCTAGCATCCGCCTAGCGATTTTTACAACATTGCTTCTCACTTGTCCCGACCAATGCTAATAATCTGATTGGTCAAAACACATTGACATCCTTTAGATTTCGAGCGTTGGTCACATAGGTTTACTATTCAAAGTAAAACATACTTGATTGTGTTGAATGCCAAGTTTTATTATTTAGAACGACTCAGCGATCACCGCATCTCAAGTCTGGCGAGGGCACGCCCACTCCTTATGAAGCTGGATTTTCTACAGCTCAGGCTTCACCAACCATCCCTACTGGGTTAAGCCATTATGTGACTTCTAAATTCCAGGGCCCAATAGTTCCAGTTGAGCCGGTAATGGGTCAACTACCTCCTGGTCTTAGGTTTTTGGATAATCCTCCAGAGCAAATGCCCACAATCTTGTCTGCCAGGGTTCTCCGGAATACATGCCTCCAATATAGTATCCTTAAGGAGATCATTTGACTACCAATGAGGGTTGATTTTGCATACGACCCCTTGCCATAGTTTACAATGTGTAACCGGTACATGTGCCAAGACGGTGTCATCCTGCCATTAAGTCCTTTCCTCGTGATGGTGCTACAAGAACTCAAACTGGCTCCATTCCAAGTCCATCCAAACAGGTATTCTCTTTTGAGTTTGCTTTACGTCCTCTTTATGAATTGGTTCAACCGACCCCTAAGGTTCAATGAGCTTACACATCTACTTCAATTCAAGTGAAGGCGGGATTCCCCATCCTACATGATAATCGAAGCCTGGAATGGATGTGTTGATACTAAAAATGGATCGACACCTAAGATTGAGTTCTAGGGAACTTGTAGGACCAAGATCTAATAGAAAATATTGAAAATAACAGAAATAAATTAGAGATGTAAAAACAATTTAGTGGTTTAGTAATTTTTTGCCTACGTCTACTTTACAACTTTGTTGATTATAGATTTGATAGAGATTGTATGAGATTACACAGGATTAGAGAGAGAATAAGTCACTAGTATAGGGTTTTGACAAGTTCTAAATCCTAGAACTACCAAGAGTAGCTACCTTGGTGACTATTGTAAGGGAGGAAGAAGGTAAAAAGCAATGGAGTCCCAGATCCAAAGTGAAGAAGAAAGAGCAGGGAGAAGATCCAATTTTGGCTGCTCTATGGTTTTTATTTAAAGAGAAACGGAGGTAGTGGGTCAGAAGCATGCTTGAATCGGAGTCTAGATGAAGGCTCGAAGTTGTACAAAAGAAATCTGAGCCCTACAACCTAAGGAGATAGGTCGGTACCAAGCTATAAACATTGGTGCAAGTTGAGTTTTTCTTCTTGCTTGGCTCTTTTATCTCCTAATTGATGTGTTTTATCCCATTTTCCATTGATGTTGAGTTGGTTCAAATAATCTTCTCTATATCACTCGAGTTACCATGCTTTCTTGGCTTTCTTCTCATCAATCTTGGAATTGGTCGTCCATACTCTGGAAAAACCACTCAATTAAGAGCTATTGGAGATGTGTATGAGAAGTATAGAGTTTAGGAGATGAACATAGAGAGAGATATAGGTCGGTACTGACCTATCATATCTAGGTACCGAGCTATGCTCTTAGCTCCAAATCGTGTGAAACTTTCTCGAGTTATTTCTCCAATCCATTTAGGTGCGCTTGCCAGCTTTCAAGTCATTTTATCTTCATCTCGACGTTCTAACTTCCGTTGACTTCTGCTTGGTTGAAAATCCGGTTAATGTTTGCCCCTTAGAGTATGATGTCATTGAAAACAAAGCATTCTTTGGATCGAGACAAGTTCCAGACTGTTATCCTATAAACTCCAGTTGATTGTTCAAGTGCTGTCTCAAGACGTGGTTATCACTTGACTGTTTTCCATTTATAGTTATAGTTGGAATTCCATTCCTTTGCATTGAGATCGTGATCTACACTCCAGAGATAGTTTTACGTTAGCATATCTTCTCTTCATAGTGCATTTTGAATAATGTGTTGTGGAGAAAAACAACAATGTACCGAGCTAAATAGCTCGGCACCGAGCTAGTAGCTTTCCCCACTGACCTATATATATCTCAACACTTAGCAAATTTTTCAAGTTTTCTCATTTTCTTTTACACCCGATCTATTTGCTTCTCATGAGTTTCCAGTACCGACTCAACTCCCACCGACCTATCCAATCCAATCATTATTGCCGCCAACCATCTCCCATGCCATTGCGACCTTGCTGCCATCATCGTCAATTGCTTGCTGTCGCTAACCTGCAATACCGTCGTCGCTTGATTTCATGCATAATTAACTCGAACTCGATCTAAACCCTAGATCAAAGTCGACTTGAATTTTGAGGTTGGTAGTGATTGGTCTTGGCATAGTAGGGATGGCGATGGAGGTGGAGGTTGGATTTTGTTGATGGCAATCTTGAAAGGAGATGGTAGAAATTTGGATTGGATTTGATCGGTGGTAACGCTAAATTTTACCCCGGTCGAATGCACGCTGTTGTGGACACAAGTCCTGTTCTCCAGCTTTAACTATTTGTTCTCAAAATTCGACTAAATCCCAATCGTCAAATGAATACTAATGTGATGATTTATCCTGAAATTGGACGTAGTAGATGAACCCTTCGTATCGCTTTTCCTGTTTCCGCACTTTCAGCGATCCTGAAAAGAAAAGCTTTCCACATCGCTCCGGAAAGCCGCTCCGTTATCGTTTACTCGTCGATAACGGGTAAGTTCCAAAGTATAATTTCAAAGTATGACGTGGCTTAATTTTCTAGCACGAGCAAGCTACCTACACAGGATTGTCCATTCATAGTGTACGGGGCACTAGACTCACACTGCATAGATTAACACATTGCACTTTCCATGGTTAATGTTCAAAATCCGATTGGTCAACATACGTCGATATCTTTTGGATTCCAAGCATTGGTCACACTGGTTTATTACTCAAAGTAAAACACACCTGACTGTGTTGAACACAAAGTTTTATTGTTTAGAATGACTCGCCGATCACCTTGTTTTAAGCATGGTGAAGTAGTGTCCACTCTACCCGAAGCTGGATGTTTGACAGCCCCGGCTTCGCCATCAATTGTTGTCGGGCCAAGTCGGCCTATAACTTCTAGGTCTAGTGGTCCATTAGTGTTGATCGAGCTAGTAAATAGGTCAACTACCTCTACGACTAAGAATCTTGAATAATCCACCAGATCAGGCGCACTTGAGTCTATATGCCAAGTCGCTTCAAAAAATATGTCTTCAACACGGCATCCTTAAGGATGATGTTCATCTACCAACAAGGGCTGAATTCGCTCACAATCTCTCGCTAGACATCACGACATGCAATCGATACATGTGCTTAAGCGACGCTGTCCCACCATTCAATCCTTTCGTTATGATCGTGTTGCAAGAACTTGGACTGGCTTCATTCCAAGTTCATCCAAATGGCTATTCAATTTAGAGCTTGTTGTATGTCCTCTTCATGAGGAGATTCAACCGGCCCTCAACATTCAATCAGCTAACGTATCTTCTTCGATTTACTAAAAGACAGGATTACCCCTCATTTGATAATTGAAACCCGAAGGGGATGCAAAGTGATTGAGAAGCTCCATAATAAACATTCTTATTTCAAGAATGAGTTTATATGATCTTCGTTCGGATTCAATCAGCTCTCGCTATCTAAATGTATGTTTCTTTTTCCCAGTCTCCCCCGTGTCAGATCTCTAAGTTCCTAACTTAATATGTGTTTCCTCGTAGGAATCCTGGCCTGAGGCCAGAGTGATGAGCATGAGGGTACACTTAATGCTTTGAAGGCAGTTAGACCCCAAAGGTGCACCATTACTTTCCTTCTTACAAATGAAAATATATGGTAGTATGGTCTCCTTCACCGGGATAGATTCACTATTGTCGAGTCTCCAACGCAAAGTGGCTCTAGGGCTCGCACCCATCCTCTACCCCAACTCATAGCTCTAATGAGAATGTTCAAGGAGAAGTAGAGGGTCCCTCTGAGAAGGCACACGCAGAAGAGGCCCCTGATAGAGTGACCGAAGAACTTAAAGGAGGATATGCTCCCAGAGATGGCGGTGAAGCAGCCAAAATGCCTCTAATTCCAGAGGAAGATGAACCGGCAATGAGAAGAGAAGGCAAAGAGCCAATGGTGGGCGAAGATGAGGAAGCAGAGGACGTTGTTGATGATGATGGTGATAGGGAACACCATGCTAGCGAGGAAGGGGACGAATCATTTGGTAAATCGCCTGGAATGAGTCTTGATCTCCCCAGCTTGCCTCCTCTGAAACCATTGAAACTTTCAAAGTGGCCAGTGACCAAGTCATGGTGACTATTAAAGAGAATGCAACCGAACTCATCCTCTTAGCGATGCTTTTTTCGTCTTTGGTGACCTTAGCGAGAACAATTTTACAATTAGTGACATTTTGGGAGACATGGGTTCTGACGTCAACTTTTCTCCCAGAATTAGTATTAACGAAGGTGGAGAAACTCTGTCCCTGCATCCATGGGAACACTGTTGGTAGAGTACTTAGGGGGTCATTGGCAGCATACACGCTTCACTTAGGATCACAGACACACATCCCCGCATAAACTAGACTTCTGTGATTCCAATATTCACATGATCCTTCTTCTTGTTTCAGGTTTGATGGGATGTAGTTTCTATGACAAGCTTTCCTGACAGGATGACAAATCAAGAGCTCAAACTCCAGTTCCGCAATCGCCTTGCTGCTTTGGAACTGAGGAAGAGAGATGAAGGAGAAAATATCATGAGGCTAATGAGGCTCGCAAGGCTGAGAGGGATATAGATAGAGAGAGAGAAGAGAAAGAGTGAGTCCAAGATTGGTCAGGCCGTGATTCCTCCAAGTGCCGAAGAGATTCCTGTGAGAGGTCCGACCTTACTTCCAGTGTTGTTCATTGCGCAATGCCAACTACTTCTCTTCAACATGCTCCTTCTTCCCTATGATAACTGCTGATATTCCACCTACATCCAAAGGAGTTTCTGCTCCTATAACGCCCCACCTCTATACCCATACTACTAAAGAGAATTACTAGGTAATCATGTCTGATAATACGGAGAATGAGGCTTGTTAGCAGCGACCATGCGTAAAAATTCCAATAGGCTAAAACTAGTACATATCTCACCTCAGATATATCAATAATATACGTACACAGTATTGACACAAAATAATAAATTCATCGGCTTACCAGGAAAGAATAATATACAACATATATAAATGAACACAATCCCAAATCGCAGCAAAAAAATATAATACATAACAAACTATAATGTCTGTCTCACTACGATAGTATATACAAGTCAAGTTCACAATACAACACTTGGCCATCTGATTAAAATAAATATCAGGAGACACACAAATAGAATAGATGCGGTCACCATCTCAAAGTACAATATACAAATATATAATGTCTCCTCTAAAGCCCAATCACCCCAAAATTGATAATGTCCCAGTATTTGAAAAGTCCCGGAATGACTCGAGTATTATATAAATAATAAACGGGTCGGACTATATCTAAATCTAGTGTGGATACATAACAATAAGTATGATAATAACAGGCAAAGCACAAATATGACACAACGTAACATCTATCTACCATAACATCATAAGAATATACCATGCCTCAAATCTCAATATCATCCATGAAATAAGCATAAGTAAGAATCATGACAATATAAATTGGGTGATAACAGTCAAACACGTCAAAAACTCAAAATATAATGGATAAGCACACGGCATATCCATAAATCCATAATAAAATAATAAACGGGAGTTAAACCAAATCTAAGGGTCAACAACCTTAAAATATCAGTCTTGATCTTTAATTCTAATGGAAGTGAAGACTTCCGACTGACAAGTCTTGAAAATATAAATCAAGAAGGCATTATTCCAAATAACGATCAAAACATCAAATCTCAACTTACAGTCCTAATGGAAGTAATAACTTCTGACTACTAAGCCATAACAGATAAATCAAGAAATATGAAACCCAAATAGAACAAAATCTAAACCAAATATAGAAATCAATATCCAAGAATACAATCTCGACTTATGGTCCTGATGGAAGTAAAAAATTCCAATCGTTAGTTCTAGGAAATAGTAAGAAGTACAAATCTCAATAAAAGCTCAACCCATAAAAAACATCAAAAGCAATATCCACATAATTATCTCGACCTATAGTCCTAACAGTAGTGATAACTTCCGACTGTTAGGCCCTCGGAGATATTAAGAAATATAAACTCAAATCAATATCAAAGCCAAAAAAACTATAACGACCGCAATACACCACCGGCACCCAATATACATAAGATAGTGTGCTTCTGTCATGTCGATCGATGTAAGACGATCATCAAGGTTTAGAAATGAAACAAACATCACAGAACCTATCGTATATCTCAAAGGGCAAGGAATAAAATATAATATCATAGACATAAGGTAGAAGAGATAGTAGTAATAGAGTGATCCAAATATCAGAGTACTGATATACAAAGTTATACATCATGAAATAAAGGTTATATAACAGAAGCAACTCATAAGACTATCTCATACTAATACTAATACTAATACTAATAAGCAGTACTTCTAAGGCTCCACAGTGTTGCACAACAGAATAAGCATAGAACCCAATATGTAATACATGATAGCTCCCTCCAACTCGTCCTCTCGCGACTACTGCGTCGCACCTAGACCTGTTATGAAGTATACTCATTTAAGAGTACCTGAGACAATAAGAAGAAAAGCATAAAACCTCGAATCAGACAACAGTTAGGTATGAGCAGTAAACGAATCTCAAAATACTATACAAGTCGATATAGTAAGGAACAAAGGTATACAAATCATACCCGACATGTCCCTGCAACCAAAGATTTAGCACATAATAACATAATATGCAACTCTAAGTGTCATAAAGGTGTAATACAACTAAGTTTGATAACGGATGTTAATTCTCATGAAAATGAAGCCAAAGCAAAAGCTATTTTAAGTATGATCTATTTACTATTGTAACTAGTAATATAGATCATCAAATTTCATTTTTACTTTAATTTCACAATCAAAAATGGATTAGCAAATGATGATCCAAACTGTGATTATGTTGAATAAGAATAGCTCATTTGCATAAACAATATAAGTTATCAAACTCAGTTGTATAAATTTGCATCAAAATTAACTTTCATGAAGCGCAAACAAAGAGATCATAAATCATAAAAAATGTTGAATTTACATAATATTTTAGAGCTTCTTTACCCCTAAATTGAAGAGGTTTGGCTACTCATTTGTGTTATCAAATCAACACATGTAAGTTTCAACATTGAAAATGAAGCAAAGTAGAGAATAAAAAAAAGATTAACTACTAGAAGAAAATTGATTAGACTAGTGCATAAATGTAAATACAAGCTATGAACATTAAGAGAAAGAGAGCATAGAAATAAGCATTAACATAAAAACAAATAAAAGCATGTAGACAAGAGAAGAAAAAGAGGCTTGGAAGCCATTTTTATTTCATATAACATTAAGCTTACAATTTGATCTCTTAATTTCCTAAGTAAAACGAAAGAGTAGATGAAAGTTTCATGTACATAAGAGGGTTATTTATACATGCATAAAACCCTAATTCTATTTTTAGGGGGGTTCCCAAAATACCCCTTAGGAAGTGTGGAGGCCAAGTAATCATTAGCTTCTACTAATCATCATTTAAGTGTACATGAAGCCATTAATTTCATAAGCATGTTCATTAGCCTCTAATTTGTACATTAAGGTAGGTGGGTAGGTGGGGTCCTCCATGATCTTCACTTTGAATTATTTCCCTCTTCTTTCCTTTGTATTCATTTGTGCATGCATGTATCTTCATATAAGCCTCTTCCATATGCATCCAAATTCGTATAAAAATCATCAAAAATGTCCAAGTAAAAATTCTCAAAAATACACATGCACAAAAATGACCATTTTGCCCCTGAATGAAGATGAAAATACGATGGTTTGAAAATAATTGAATTTTGGTTTTAACGTGTACAAATGCCCAAATATGATGTTCATTTAAATAAAAATAGATAAAATATGGATGTGAATATATGCACATTTACGTGCACATCAAATACCCCCACACTTATCTTTTTATTCGTCCTCGAATAAAGGAAAACTAAGATAAATCCCTTTTCGTAGGGAGCACGATTGCATTGAGCGTATGCAACAAGCCGTTAAACCTATGGGTGTCCCCAATAGGACGAGTGTTGTATCGTAAGGGTTTTCAGCGAATACTACCCACAAAATCCAGATGCAAAGTGAAAATATTTACAAAATGCAAGATTTATTTACAATGGGATGAATGCAACTTCTTGAAAATATTTACAAATGATGGATTTACTCTTAAATCGACACAAAGAAGTTAAACCATTGTTATTTGTAATCAAACTTCATTTTTATTTTTGTTAAGACAAATAAATTTTCAACATTTTCAATTTATTAACCAAAACTTATACTTATCCCATAGTGTTTCCTCAAAAATAAATCAAAATGCTAAAAAGAAAATGTTTTTGAGAATTTGAAATTTTGAGATTTTTTTAAAGTTAAAAGAAAAATGAAAATTCAAAAATGCCATGAAACTAAAAAAAATGAAAATGAGACTCCCCCCACACTTAATTTTGACTGTGTCCCCACAGTCAATGCATGATATAATGAGTGTAACGTGGAAAACTATGTACATATTTACAAAAGAGGGTTAACATTCTTACTAGACGTAGCTTGGCTCATGAAGGATCATGAGCTCCTCCTCTTGGTTATTTGGCAATTCCAAGAAAGGTTTCAGACGATGACCGTTGACTTTGAAAACCGATCCATCCTTAGGGTTTTCTATTTCTACGGCACCATGTGGAAAAACAGTTTGTACCATAAATGGTCCAGTTCATCTCGATTTAAGTTTCCCAGGGAATAAATAAAGTCTTGAGTCATATAAAAGAACTTTTTGGTTAGGCGAAAACGTTTTCCTTAGGATTGACTTGTCATGAAAAATTTTGGTTTTTTCTTTGTAAATTTTATCATTTTCATATGCGTCGTTCCTAAGTTCTTCTAGTTCGTTGAGTTGTAGTTTTCGGTTTTCGCCGGCTTTCTCAAGATCAAAGTTTAAGTTCTTAATTACCCACAGCGCTTTGTGTTCGATTTCAACGGGTAAATGACAAGCTTTACCGTAAACTAAACGAAATGGGGACATCCCAAGGTTAGTTTTAAAAGCAGTATGGTAAGCCCAAAGCGTGTCGGTCAATTTCTAAGACCAATCTTTTCGATTTTTATTGAAAGTTTTCTCTAAGATTTGTTTTATTTGTCGATTTGAAACTTCAACTTGGCCACAAGTCTGAGGATGGTACGGAGTGGATAACTTGTGGGTTATCGAGTATTTTTTCATTAAAGTTTCAAAAGAACGGTTACAAAAATGGGTTCCATTATCACTGATTATTGTGCGAGGTGTGACGAACCTCGAAAAGATGTTTTCTTTGAGAAATTTCACCATAATTTTATGGTCGTTGGTTTTGCAAGGAATGGCTTCGACCCATTTTGAAACGTAATCGACATCGAGAAGGATATACAAGTCACAGAAACAAAACAACATAAGCTCATTTGCAACTTGTGTTTATGTTGAATAAGAATAGCTCATTTGCAAAAGCAACATAAGCTATCAAACCCACTTGTATAAACTTGCATCAAAATTTACTTTCATGAAGCATAGACAAAGAGATCATAAATCATAGAAATGTTGAAATTACATAATATTTGAGAGCTTCATTACCCCTAAATTGAAGGGTTTAGCTACTCATTTGTGACATTAAAGCAACACTTGTAAATTTCAACATAAAAGAGCAAAGAAATGAAAACTAAGCAAAGGAAGAAAGAGAGATTAACTAGTAACTAATTGCATAAAAATTAAAGCTACACCACTTGCATAAATGTAAATCTAAGCTATGAAAATTAAAGGAAAGAGAGCATAGAAATAAACATTAACAATAAAACAAAGAAAAGCATGTAGAAAAGAGAGAAGAAAGAGGCTTGGAAGCCATTTTTATTTCATAGAACATTGAGCTTGCAATTTGATCTCTTAATTTCCTAAGTAAAATGAAAGAGTAGGAGATGTTTTACATGTACATAAGAGGGCTATTTATACATGCATAAAATCCTAATTCTATTTTTAGGGGGCTTCCCAAAATACCCCTTAGGGAGTGTGGAGGCCAAGTAATCATTAGCTTCTACTAATCATCATTTAAGTGTACATGAAGCCATTAATTCCATAAGCATGTTCATTAGCCTCTAATTTGTACATTAAGGTAGGTGGGTAGGTGGGGTCCTCCATGATCTTCACTTTGAATTATTTCCCTCTTCTTTCCTTTGTATTCATTTGTGCATGCATGTATCTTCATATAAGCCTCTTCCATATGCATCCAAATTCCTATAAAAATCATCAAAAATGTCCAAGTAAAAATTCTCAAATTTACACATGCAAAAAAATAACCATTTTTCCCCTGAATGAAGATGAAAATATGATGGTTTGAAAAATAATTGAATTTTGGTTTTAACATGTACAAATGCCCAAATATGATGTTTATTTAAATAAAAGAGATAAAATATGGATGTAAATATATGCACATTTACGGGCACATCAAAAAGTTTCCAAAAGAATTGGGAAAAGGTCCCATAAAGTCGATACCCCAAACATCAAAGATTTTGATCGTAAGAATGGGGTTTAGAGGCATCATATCTCGTCGAGAAATTCGTCCAAGCATTTGACATCGATCGCATGTTTTACAAAATTCAAACGAGTTAAGGCCAATAGAAACCACACTGAAGCACTTTTCTGCAGTTTTTCAAGGACCGAAATGTCCACCGCATGCTTGATCATGGCAAAACGAAAGAACACTCCTAATCTCATTATCCGGAATGCAACGTCGAATGATTTGGTCGGGACAATATTTGAACAAGTATGGATCGTCCCAATAGAAATACTTCACTTGGGACATGAATTTGCATTTGTCCTGTTTGGACCACGATGAGGGAGTTTCTTTAGTGACTAAGTAGTTCACTATATTAGCGTACCATGGATCGATAGAAATTGAAAGGAGTTGTTCATCGGGAAAGTTTTCATTGATTGGCAAAGAAGATGGTGCGTTCCGAAGACGAGATAAGTGATCGGCTATGACGTTATCGGATCCTTTTTGTCTTTAATTGTAAGGTCAAAATCTTGAAGTAAAAGGATCCAATGAATCAAGCGGGATTTGGCATCCTTTTTAGCGAAGAGATATCGAAGAGCAGAGTGGTCTGTGTACACAGTAATGTGTGACCCTATCAAGTATTGTCGGAATTTTTCAAGAGCAAAAACGATAGCTAGAAGCTCTTTTTCGATTGTTGTGTAGTTAAGTTGAGCGTCATTCAAAGTCATACTCGCGTAGTAAATGACGTGAAGGATCTTGTTGATGCGTTGTCCTAAGACAGCACCAATGGCAAAGTTCGAAGCACCACACATTATTTCGAAAGGAAGATCCCAATTGGGCGCACAAATGATTGGAGTAGAAATGAGTTCGTTCTTAAGACGTTCAAAAGAAGAGATACAATCAGAGTTAAAATCGAAAGGAATGTCTTTTCCAAGAAGAGTCATCAACGGACGAGCAATTTTGCTAAAGTCTTTCACAAAGCGTCGGTAAAAGCCAACGTGTCCTAGAAATGATCGAATGTCCTTAACAGTTTGGGAATGGGTAGATTTGCAATGACAACGATTTACGCTTTATCTACCTCAATGCCTTTATTTGAGATGATATGTCCAAGGACTATGCCTTGTTTGACCATAAAGTGGCATTTTTCCCAATTCGAAGTCAAATGTTTTTCTTTACATCGATTTAGAACCAATTCGAGATGATGTAAACATTGGGAAAAAGAATCGCCAAAGATTGAGAAATCGTCCATAAAAACTTCTAGAAAGCATTCAATAATGTCAGAAAAGATTCCAACCATGCATCGTTGGAAAGTCGCAGGTGCGTTACAAAGTCCAAATGGCATACGTCGATAAGCAAAGGTAC
Organism: Allium fistulosum; assembly: GCA_030737815.1. NCBI lineage: Eukaryota > Viridiplantae > Streptophyta > Magnoliopsida > Asparagales > Amaryllidaceae > Allium > Allium fistulosum. The sequence continues at coordinate 1,328,881,328 of CM060902.1, read as the reverse complement.
CGAATGGACACGTGAAAGTCGTTTTCTCTTGATCGTCGGGAGCGATGGGAATTTGGTTATAGCCGGAATATCCATCAAGAAAGCAGTAGAATTCGTGATCGGCTAGACGTTCGAGCATTTGGTCAACGAAAGGAAGAGGGGAGTGGTCTTTACGTGTTGCGGCATTTAGTTTTCGATAGTCAATGCAAACACGCCAACCCGTTTGAGTACGAGTTGGAATAAGTTTGTTTGAATCGTTCTTGACAACGGTTAGCCCAGACTTTTTCGGTACAACGTGAATTGGGCTAACCCATGAACTATCGAAGATTGGGTAAATGATTTCGTTGTCGAGAAGTTTAAGAATTTCATCACGCACCGCATCTTTCATTTTTGGATTAAGCCTTCGTTGCGCGTCACGAACAGGCTTGGCATCGTCGATTAAATGGATGTGATGTTGGACAAGAGCAGGACTAATTCCCTTTATATCAGAGATGGACCATCCCATTACTTCCTTGTTTTTCGAAAGAATAGAAAGTAAGGAAGTTTCTTGATCAAGAGAGAGAGTCGCGGAAATTATGACAGGCAACGTTTCGTTATCACCTAAGTATGCGTACTTAAGGTGATTGGGAAGTGGTTTGAGGTCCAACTTTGGGAGTTTTTCGATCGAAGAGTTAGGTTGAGATTCGGACTCAACTGGAAGCGATTCAAAAGGAAGAGTATATTCAATCTCGTTGGGAATTTCGTGAAACAATTTTTCGTACTCGGCCTCGCGTTCATCGTTAAGGTCAAGTGTTTCATTTTCAAAGCTTTCGTGAATGGCACTAACTTCCAACGTTTGGTCATAAGGTTCGTTTGATTGGCTTTAGAGATTGAAAATATTAAGATCCTAAGTCATGTTTCCAAAAGAGATTTTCATCGATCCGTTATGACAATTGATTAAGGCATTTGAGGTGGCTAAGAATGGTCAGCCTAAAATAAATGGAATTTGACTCGAGGGATTCGTCACGGGTTGTGTTTCGAGAATGATAAAATCAATGGGGAATATGAATTGCCCTACTCGAATGAGCACGTCCTCGATTTCTCCCACGGGCTTCTTAGTGGAGCGATCGACGAATTGAAGCGTGACTTTTGTGGGTTTGAGCTCACCTAAGCCTAATTGTTCGTACACGGGGTATGGCATAAAATTGACACTCGCGCCTAAGCCTATCAAACATTTGTTAATCGTCTTGTCTCTAATTGTACATGAAATCGTAGGGCAGCCAGGATCTTTGTATTTTACGGGCATGGATTGAGACAAGACTTCACTCAAACTGGCAGCTAAGAAGACTTTTTTGGGCACTTGAGTGTGTCGTTTTTGGGTACACAAGTCCTTAAGAAATTTCGCGTAAGTGGGGACTTGTTGAACAATGTCAAGAAGCGGGATGTTAACTTTCACTTGTTTAAAAATTTCCAACATCTTTTCCATTTGGTCCGAGGGTTTCTTTGGTTGAAGATGATGTGGAAATTGAACACGATACTCGGTAGGCGGGTCTACTCGAGTAGAAGAAGAATTTTGGTTGGCATTCGATTCAACGTTTGGCTCCACGTTCTGTTCTGATTCGTTCGTTGTTTTAGAAGTGTCGAGAGAGATTTCATGTAAATCGTTTGGGTTAACGACTTGATTATCGATTTGTTTATCGGAACGTAAAGTTGTGATAGCATTCAATTGGGTGACGTTGCTATATTGAACAGCATGGGCTTGATTTGAATTTACGTTTTGATTTCTGGGATTTGGAAGGGTCTGGCTTGGGAATGTTCCTCGTTCACGTTCGCTTACAGACGTGGCTAATTGACTCATTTGCATTTTGAGTTTTGCAATCGATTGGTTTGTGTTTAGCATATATGAGGTCAATAAATTTTGCAAATTGCTGTTTGATTGAAGGCTTTAAGTAGTTGCCTTAGCCAACGTTTCAAGAGTTTTCTCAAGCAAAGTTAAACATTTATGGTCTTGGGGAGGATGAGCAGAATCTGGTTGAAAATTTGATTGTTGCGGTTGATTATTGGCCGGGCCCGCAAAGTTTGGTTGAAAATTGTTGGGTTGAAAGGAAGGATTCGAAGCATTATTCGAAAACGCTTGAAAATTGGGATGAATCGTATTCGTGTTGGGATTGTTTTGGTTCCACGCAAAATTCGAATGATTTCTCCAACCAGGGTTGTACGTTGGAGAAAACGGGTCGTTTTTGGCTTTGTTGAAAGCATTGATTTGTTCGATAGAATTGGGACATTGATCGGCTATATGATTAGGATCAGTGCATTTATACCACATTGGTTGGTAAGCTTGGTTCATTTGATTCGATGAGAAAACATTATCGAATTTTTTAATCATTGCGTCGATCTTAGCTTCCAAAGCAAAAGAAGATCCTATCGAGTTTGCACTCGATCGTGAGTAAATTTATTTTTCGTTCGAACGTTCCCATTGGGACGACTTTTCAGCGAGGTTTTCAAGAAATTGCCAAGCATCGTCGTGATGTTGGGCAAGAAAGTTGCCTTGGCATATTGAATCGAGCATGGTTCATGAGCTATTTTCGAGTCCATCGTCTAAAATTTGGTAAATCGTCCATTTTTTTAAGTTATGTTATGGACATTTTATCAAAAGCTCTTTGAATCTTTCAAAATATTTTCCGAATGGTTCTCCCTTGAATTGATGAAAATTTACAATTTCGTTTCGGATTCTACTTGTTTTTTCCAAGGGGTAGAATTTTTTTAAGAAAGCTTTAACAAATTCTTCCCACGTTTTAATCGAGTTTGATGGTAAGCTGTACAACCATTTTTCAGCGTAATCTGTAAGAGCGAATGGGATTAATTGAAGTTTGATTCCGTCATCGGAAAGTCATTGGAGTTTTATGGTTGCACAAACTTGTTCGAATTTAGTCAAGAAAATGTAGGGATCATCGTGCTCGAAATTGCCAAATTTCGGAAGTGTGGCAATATGGTTTGAGTGAATTTCGAAGTGGTTACCCGTATGGGCGGGTAACGTGATGCAAGAAGAAATATAAACTCTATCAAAAAAGATTCTATCCATAAGAGTTCGAGGGGCGTTCTCGTTCGCCATTTCGGGAGTGTCGTTCGTTCGAGTTAAACGGTTAGTTGTTGAGTCGCGAGTCCAACGATTTGTTGTTGTGTCACGAGTCAAGTACTTATGCACAAGTGGAAGTCGAGAAGAGAAAGAAGTTAGTCGAGAAGAGAAGATTTGAAAAACGAAGTGAAAAATTGTTTTTGTTTTTGTTTTTTTTTAAGGAAGAAAATATTTACCAAGTGAAATTTATTTTCAAAAGAGAAGTTTGATTTTTTTTTGGCTTTTCAAATTTTTATATGGTTTTTTTTTATTTTCGAATTTTCAAATTTTCAAATATTTACCAAAAGGATTTTTGTTTTTAGAAAATGGAAATTTGATTTTTGTTTTTTTTTTGAAATTTTTTTTTGTTTTTGAATTTTTGAATTTTTTTTCTTTTTGAAAAGATTTTATATAATTTTTTTGGATTTTTGTTTCTGATTGAAAATTTTCAAAGAAAAGAAAAGAAAAGGATTTTTTTGAATTAAAAACTAAGTTAAGTAAAATTTACAAATTTTTTTTTTTGGATTTTGATATTTTTGTTTTTTTAAATATGCATGAACTAATGCAATTGAATGAATGCAAAGAACTTAATTACAATTTTCTGTCCTTGGTGGCTCCTAACCCAAAATTGTATAATCACACTTTGTCTTAAAACAACAAAAATATTTCTCAGCCAGGTAATGGGCAGGGGTTATCAGTGCACCACGAATCACCGTAGCAATGCAGCCGAAGGTTTAAGTACCTTCAAAGGAACAACCAGTATAATATTTACGTATCACCGTAATTTTTATAACTAGTTATTACTCTACCGTAGCCTAGACACCAAGAAATAAAATTGTTCAAAGAAAACAATTGTGAAGATACAATTAAGCCCTAAGTGAGCTCGTGACACCCTTAAGTCCAACGTCTAACATTTATTATTAGTCAAATTATACGATGAAATTCTTTTGTGGGCTAAGGAAAGGGTGATGAAATCCCTCACTTTATGTGAATTGGGTATTGCCCTTAAAAAAGAAAATAAGATGAGATGAATGCAAAGTAGAAATTAAACGTGGATTTACAATGCAACTAAAATGAAGTTTGTTTTTTTTTTGTTTTTTTTTCTTTTTAAATGCAAATGCAAGCAACCAACAATGCAATTCAAATAAAAACAAGGGAAAATGGCACGATACCAGAGCGGGCAGAATTATTAGCAAATTTTTTTTAGCGGCGATTTTTATAAGCAAGCAATTATTTTTGGCAAGCACTTCTTTCTTTTGCGAATTTCTGCTTTGGCAATCTGCAAGTAAAAATAAAATATATATACATTTTTTTTAGAAAAGCAATGGAAAAGAAAAATTCACAACTCAAAGACCCTTTTTTTCTTTAGAGGCAATAGAAAAACAATGGAAAATTTAGAAACAAAGACCCTCTTTTTCTTTATTAAAAAAAAATTCAAACAAACTCAATTTATACTTACAAAAGACAAAGATTCACTAAAAAATTAAAGCTTCCACAAAACAATTGATAACTATGCAAATAACACCCCGCCCTCAAACTTCCACAGCCTATTTGCCTTTTTTTATACGAAAATCCACAACTCCCAATTAATCAATTCTACATTCCGATAATTCGCTATTTCAATTCTCAAAATACGATTTCACTTCGACTTCACGAAATCAAAATTCAAGTCGATACTTGCGAACGTGGTTGGTTTTGGGAACTAGAGGGGTTGCATGATTGTTTGAGGTCGTGAATGGTTGCAGGCTGCGTGTTCGATAAGGTTGGGTTGCTTTGGTGGCAGAGGAGAAGTAGTGAGTTTCTGGACTTCGAATTGAAGGCTGCGGTGGTGGTTGTTTCGTTGAAGTGGGTTCGCGACTTGTTCTGGATTGGGTTGATTGGAGCACAGGGTTTGCTAATGGATGTTGAGGCAGAGGTAATTGGTGATGATGGAAATATAGATGAGGTAGAATGTAGTGTTGAGGTAGGTGGTTGGCTTGCAGTTGAGAAGTGGTGGTGATTGAGTGTTTGTCGTAAGTAGTGGGGTGTATAGTTGAGATGTGGGATGAGTAGCTAGTGGTTTGGCTGCTTTGTGCAGTGATTGGTCGCAACTGTTGTTTGGAGTTGCTGGTTGATGGTCTATGGTTACTGCAAGACTGTTGTAGGAAGGTGATGATGGTTATGCAGTTTTTATACAAGGGTGGTCTTGAGTTTACTGGAGGAAGGGGGATTGTTGTTCGGTGGAAAGGCAGTAATGAGGCAGATGTATTTGGAGGTAGTGAGTTGTAGAATGACGAGGTGAAGGTACGTGTAGGTTTTTGGAATGGTTGGGTATGTGGTGAAGACTGGAGGAAGCAAATGGGGTGACAGTGATGGATGTTTTGTTGTCTGGTGATGGTTAGTGCTTGCTATGTGGTTTAGAGGAGTGACAGTGAAAGGTTGATGACATGCAGAGGATGAAACAGTGGTGTGTGCAAGCTGTTTAGTGATTGCACAGTATGTAGATATAGAAGTTTATGTAAAATGCAGAGGTTGTATATGTTTGATGGTCAGTGTGGTTGGTTATGGTGGTGATTTGAAGGGGAGGGAAGTAGTTGATGAAGTTGGAAAGATGTATGTATGGTGGTAGTGGAAGATTTTGGTATGCTGTATGTTTGGTCGATGAGAAAGTGGCAGAGTTGGCAGTAGTGTCGATATAATTGCTGTCAGTTAGTGGAATTCGACAGTCGGTAGCAGTATCGATGATGTTTGGTGGAGTTTCAGGGGGTTCGGGAGTAATTGTGGTGTTGGCGAATTGATGGATGTGATGGAGTGGTTCAGGGTTTTCTGGAGGTGGTTCTGATGGTCGCGACAGGCAGGTAGATATACAGGCAGTTGAATGTGAGGAGCAAAAGTTGCTATTTTGAAGAAGGTTGAAGAATTTGATATGAAAGCAGTAGAGTTTGATGTGTGGAGCAAGGCAGAGGATATGATGGTTTGTTTGAAGGTCAGTGGTAGTTTTGGAGTGAAGCAACAGTTGTAACATAAGTTTGTAAATGAAGGAGGTGATTGTGAGTTGTGAAGGGCAGCGATGGATGTTTGAAGTAGTAACAAAATTTGCACTGAAACGTGCACTGAAACAGTGAACTGTAATGAAACAGTTTTTTCTAATGTATGCAAAAGACATCAGCAGTGAACAGTAAACAGAGAAGGTTAAATGTAGAGTGCACTGTTTTGTAAATGTAAATAAAAATAAAAAGGATGAAAATTTAAATGCAATGCAATAAAATATTGTTTGTTGAAATGAACTTGTGTATGTATAATTTTTTTTAATGAAATGCAAATAGAAAAGCAAACTAGAACAAAAAGCAACAAATCAAATGCTAACAAAAATCACACAATTTTTTTTAAATGCAAACTAACACACAATACAAATACAAACACACAATAAAAGCACACAAAAATAATCCGAAGAATAGAAAATTAAAATCAAAACGAATTCCCCGGCAACGGCGCAAAAAACTTGTTAATCGGCTAATTTTCTATCAATTAGAAAATAGTCAAAAAAATTTGAAATAAAATTTTACCGCAAGCGCACGGCGTACACTTTGTAGTACGTGGCGAATACGGGTTGATCCGCATGGAATTGTTAGAATTTAAAAATCTATTCAATCAAATTGGACAAATGTAGGAGAAATTGTTAACTAGAAATAAAATGAAGCTAAACTAGAATAAAAATTTGATTTAAAAACTATTGAAGTAGAGAACAATTTGTTGAGTCACAGATTCTATGAAGTTTTGATTTCTGACAAAGAAATAAAGGCGATCGACAAAAAGAAGACATCATGGCTATAAAGAGGCACAAAAGAGCTAAATATGGTACTCTAGATTATAGGTTGATTATTTGATGTTGTAATAGTGTTAAACTTGTTAAAATCTATCCTCAAATAATCATGCATCTCAATATAATCGAAATATATACGTTATAATATGCATTGCACATTCATTGTGCAAGTTATCAGTGACCGGTCGACCGGTAAGTTTTTGGGCGGTCGACCGTTACTGTCCAAGTTGCACAATCAACGTGCACACATGCACATAACGTCTATATATTTGAAATCCTGTCTACCGGCCATTTTTGACCTGTCGACCGTTTTCAAACAGAGAGCAACCTTTTGTATAGACACTTCCTTTTTCTTCAACGGTTGCTTCTCTTTCTCTTCACCATTGATCATGACCTTTGTTTGTACCTTTTCACAAAGGGTTACAACTGTTTATTTCTTATATAAACATCATGAAATCATTATTCCACATAACTAATTCTATTATTCTAATCTCTATTCTATTAATCTCTGTCTTGAACTCTCAAACATTTCAATTGCTTATTGAATCATTGAAATTATTTCATATCTTTTGATTCAATAAGTAATATACTTCCTTCAATCTTCACAAACATCATTCACATATTTTGAGGATAAGATTATAGGAAGGGTGTACTACAAGTGACAAATCCGTGTTATCAAGAGCACAAGTTGTCAACGGCAATTGTATTTGTTTTTTGTTGAAGTCCTTGGTGTTGTAAGAGGCACGAAATCCCGTTCGGCTGTTCGGGTGTTGTAAACCTGTTCCTCCGGGTGAAGCGAGGTAGTTGGTAGTGAAAATTCAGATAGAAGTCTGGGACTGGACGTAGGACGGGAGGTCCGAACCAGTATAAAAATCCCTGGTGTGATTTTTCCAGTTTACTGCATTTACTATTCTATATTTGTGAATTGCTATATAGTTAGTTTATTGAATATTTACTTGTATAGCAATTGTAAATAACATTCCGCATATATTGTTAGTCCATATTACACGATCCACAATTAGTGTGCACAAGCATACATACTCTCACAATTTAGAGGCAAATCCACTCTCATGTTTTTGTAAATCAACAAACAAATAATTTGTGATCTCTAGTTTTGATATTAAGTGAATATTGTTGTATTTATCATAAGTATGGTTTGTTTATGTTATTAATTAACATTACTCAAACCATGAAACTATAATACAACAAATTAACCACTTATAATTCTCATGAAAATAAGAAGAAAAGCATAAAACCTCGAATCAGACAACAGTTAGGTATGAGCAGTAAATGAATCTCAAAATACTATACGAGCCAACATCTCCAGTACAACCTCTCGAACCCTATATCAACCCCTAACAGTTCCATCCCTATAGGACCAAGAAGGAGAGCTCGGTACCGGCCTCTAAACTCGGTACTGGCCTTTGTACTTGGCCAACTAGTCAATTCTATTTCCATCCCATTCCTTGCTTCTAGTGCTTCTTGCCCAAATGCTTTGACCACTAACACTCTGCTCTAAATCAAGTCACCGTGTCTTCAAATCACCCTACTTCGAATCCTAGAAACAAGTCATCATAGCCTCAAGTAGTTAGCCAATATCCAATTCATCACATTAGGCAACCTCTACTAGCTAACATCTCCCTCTCTCCCAAGTCGCTGCCAACATGAACCAACATAGAGATCTCGGTTCCGACCTCTCAAGTCGGTATCGACCTTTATGTCTAGAGAATTTGTAGTTGCAAATAGGGCCACGAGTTCTTCCCATTCTCCAGAATCTGCCTCCCAAGTTTCATTCAATTCCGACCAGTTTTGCTTTCGATTTGCCTAATTTCCCAACCTATCTACCTAACATCTAAAACACTAGCAAACAACATCAAAGCACAACATGCAATCATTGAATAGCATGCGTATACATCCATTCATACAATCAATACATGAGAATGTGATAATTAAACTGGTTTTACTCTAAATCTAAGTTTTATGTTAGCATATGCATATGAATGATGGAAATTCACTAGCATATGGACATAGGTTATTAGATTACAAAACCCATTTTAAAAACCATTTCAAAATCTCGAATTGATGGTCATAAGCATATATGGACAAGTGGTTAAATTTATAAAATCCTTTTAAGATCAAAGTCATGTTAAAAACAAGTCTTTATAACTATATAAAGAAGTATTATGAGTGAGAGGCCATGAACTACTCACCAAACACCAAAAATACCAAATTTTCCTCTCGAATCTAAAGTAGATAGCAAAGGAGATGAACCCAAAATAGCCAAAACGATAATCTAAGGTTCCCTATGCTAATCACCACTCTACTACATGATTTGGCTAAGATTAGTAAGGAAAATGTGTGGTTTTTGATGGGATTAGGGCTAACGGAGGTTTAAATCTATTTTAAAGAAGAAGGAAATGACTTAGGTCAGTTTCTATAGCCTTATATTAGCACAAATGTCAAAGTGGGTTAGTAGGCCTAAGCATAGGCTTAGTTAATTACCCACTAAAACTAGTCAGCAATAGCCAAATCTTAAAATTGCAATAACTTTCAAAATTCAAACGACGAGTCTTTTTTTTATGACCACTCTACGGAACAGAAAACCATCATCCTAAAGCAATGGAAGTGGTTTGAGATAATTCGGCTCCTATCAAAAATTAGATTCCAAACAAGATTTCCAAGGTCAAAATGGTCACATAGAAATTCGACAAAAATCATAGATGTGGAAAATGTCCCTAAGAGTCACATTCCAAAATCTTAGAGTCACACGGCCTAATATGAATAAAATAAGAATAATTTATAATCATCTGATACGTAAAACACGGGTTGTTATAGTCTCCCCCTTTAGGAATTTCGCCCCTGAAATCCCCAAAGAAACGTAGAAAATCAATCATAGTTACCATGCATGCCTAATAATCATGTATATCATCAAACATGTCAAACACGCAACCATGCAATTAATAATATAGGTAAACTAATCCTAGCATGCGTGATACTGAACTATCCTATCTGATATCAAAAGTGAAAGTAAATACGATAAAAAAATGGGCCTTACCATGTGAAGAGCTCCGGATGTGTGGCCATCATACTCTCCTTGATTTTCCATGTGCAATCGCCTTCACTTTCGCCCTATTGAACCTTAACTAGCTCCACCGTCTTCCTCCAAAGCTGCTTCATATCGCGTCCGACAATACGAACCGGCCTATGAGGCCTTGAAGCTTCTAGTTCGATCTTGATATCATCAAGCTAATCCAGTGCAATCATCACGCTTGAGTTGTGCACAAACTTCTGCAGATGAGAAACATGAAAGATGTTGTGCACACTTGCCATTTTTGGAGGTAAGTTAACCCTATATGCTAGGTTTCCAATCCTCTTTGATATCGGAAAAGGAGCTACAAATCTTGGTGCCAATTTCTCCTTGCTACCGAATCGAATAACATTTTTTAAAGGAGAAATTTTCACGAATACCATATTTCCGGTAGAAAATTCTAAATCCTACGCCTTCTATCAACGTAAATCTTCTACCTATCATGTGTAGCTCTCATTCGTTGACAAAGGATCTCAATCTGCTCCGAGGTTTCTCTAATCATATCTCGCCCAAGTATTAGCTTCTCCCCCACTTCCCACCAACATGAAGGGGGCATTACACGATCTGCCGTACAATGCTTCATATAGTGTCATATCGATACTAGACTGATAGCTGTATCGTATGCGAACTATACCAAATGCAAGTAATCATCCCACGAGCCTCCGAAATCAAGAATACAAGCCCACAAGAGATCCTCTATTATACAATTTACACTTCCGGTCTGCCCATCCATTTGTGGGTGATAAGATGTACAAAGATGTAGCTTGGTACCCAATGCCTCCTGTAAGCTCTTCCAAAAACCACTAATGAACAACGTGTCTCGATTGCTCACAACGCTCCTTGGCACACCATAAAATCATACAATCCATCTCACATAAAGCTCCGCCAGTTTGGCTGCCATTCGACTAGACTTGATGGGTATAAATCTGGCGCTCTTTATCACTCGATCGACTATGACCAAGATGCTGCCGTACCCTGCTCGATTCCTCAGCAGTCCATTAATAAATCCATCGATACTTGGTCCCACTTCCACTTAGGAACTTCAAGTGGTTGCAATATGCTAATAGGTTTATTTTGCCCTGCCTTCACCAACTGGCAGTTCATACACTTCGAGATGAATGTCCCGACCTCCTTCTTCATCCCCTCCCAATAGTAAGTCAGCCTCATATCACAGTACATCTTGTAACTGCCAGGATGTATGGTCAACCTAGAATGGTGGCACTCTCATAGCACCTTATCACGCAGTTCGTCAACATCGGGAATAACCAATACCCTATCCTTACGGAGCCAACCTTCTCGGTCGAGTCCGTATTATTTCATATCCTCAGACTCTACTCCTTCTATTTTTGCCATGATCTCTGTCAATCTAGATCTTGCTTCTGACTGGTACCGATCCGCTAAATCAAAGTAGGGTCGATTGTCAAGCTTGCCAACGTCTCTGACTAACTCGCAATGAGGTCTAAAGTCATAACCAGCAATATATTCTAACTGTTTCCACTCTAGGAACATCGCCCCCAAACTAGCATGCCTTCTACTAAATGCGTCAGCGACCACATTTCCCTTACCGGGCGTATAAGACATGCTAAAGCCGTAGGAGGCTAAGAATTCCAACCATCGCTCCTGTCGAAAGTTGAGATCCTTTTGGGAGAAAAGGTATGTTAAGGATTGGTGGTCCGTGAGTAGCTCAAACCTTTCCTCCATTAAATAGTACCTCCAAATCTTCAAAGCAAACATTATCACCACCAACTTCAAATCATGGTTTGGATACTTCCTATCGTTTCGGCTTTAGTTGTCGACTAACGTAGGTGACAACTTTTCCATTCTACATCAATACCGCACCTAATCCACTACCATAGGCATCTATGTGTACTACCGGCTCCTCATTCCTGCTTGGAATGGTTAGTACATGCGCGCTCGTCAACCTCTCCTTCAGACTCATAAATGCTTGCTTACATCTCGCATCCCAAGTAAAAGTCAGATTTTTCTTTGTTAAATTAGTTAACGGCATGGCTATCTTTGAGGGGTTCTTAATAAAGCGTCTATAATGTCCCATTAGTCCTAAGAAACTTCTCATATCAGTAGCATTCTTGAGTTGGCTTCAATCCTGAACCGCTACCACCTTGGTAGGATCTACTGCAATGCCCCGCTCAAAGATGACATGTCCCAGAATCTCACTTCCTTTCTATAGAAGTGACATTTCAAAAACATTGCTTTCAACTTGTGCTTCCGTAATACTTCGAGCACTATCCTCAAATGCGCCTTGTGTTCCTCCTCTATCCTAGAATAGATTAGGATGTCATCCAGGAACACAAGTATGAACTTATTGAGCTAATCCCTTAAGACGTGGTTTATGAGGTCAACCAAGTACGTTGAAGCATTGGTTAGCCCGAACGACAGAACCAAACACTCATAGAAACCAGACAACATATGAAACGCATTGATTGGCACACTCTTCTTCGCTACTCTCAACTAGTGAAATCCCTTCACCAAATCTAATTGGGAGAACACCTTCAACCGTGGAGCTGATCGAACAAGTCATCAATACACGAAAGTGAGTACTTGTTCTTCTTCGTCGCTTTATTCAGCTCATGATTACACAATCTCAGAAAGCCATCACCTTAGTGGCGCATACTACTAGTGCACCCCACTCAGATATGCTCCTATAGATGAACCTTCTTTTCAACAAGTCATTTACTTGCACCTCTAACTCCTTCTGCTCTCTAGGTGCCATACGCCTTAAAGACATAACTATAGGTCCGGCATCCTTCGTCAAGTCTATACGGAACTCAATCACCCTATGTGGCGGTAATTTGGACACCTCTTCAAATACGTTTGGATACTCCCTAACGATGGGCATAGATGAAAACTCATCATGTCGAATCTCAAGCTAGTATAGAAAGTTGACCATAACCCCATCCTCTGGTAGGTAGCCAATCACTACCGTTCGCCTTTTCATAGCCCCAATTATCACAAACAGCTTCTCACAATCCACTACTCTCGCATACTTCCTTAGCCAGTTCATTCCTAAGATAATCCCAAACCCGAAGAAATTCAGAGCAAAACAATCACAAACAAAAGAGCATCCATGACTCGATAAGTCCAAACCACGACAAACCATACACAGACTAGTGGAGCCTCTAATAGGGTTCGTCATAATCAACGGTCAGTCAACTATTATGGGTTTCAATCCCAGTCTATCTACTAGGTCTCTAGATATGAAGGATTGTGAAGCCCCAGTGTCGAATAAAATACATATGGGAACATCATAAATGGAAAGCATACCTTGAATAACAATGCCCTTCCCCGTCTCTTTCGCCTACGGAGCACTCGACGAAGTCGGGACAACGCCTAACATATGTCTTCACAACCTGTTTATGCTGCAATGGTTCCAGACAATTCTTCAATTATATGCCCAAGATTTCTGCAATTGTAACACTTCTTCTTACCATCGATTTTGCAATCTCTGATCAAGTGACCCTTATCTCCAAAACCATAGCAAATAGGATCCCACCTAACCTTCTTCTGAGCATTCTTCTCCTCATTCTTTCCTCGAGATTGCTTCCTCTTTCCAAAACACTTCTTCTTTCCTCCGCTGCTTTGTTATGGTTTCGGCTCTTCCTTAACAATAACAGCTAATTTGGACTTGAGTATAAACTCTCCCGGCGAAAGCTTTCTCGACGAGTCTCTCAAATAGCTCATTGATATGACTCATAACTTCTCCACTAAATAGTCATCCAAACCCATAATAAACTTCTCGTTCCTCCTTAATAGAGTGTCGATAAAAGTCATCCCATACTTTGACAAAGCATCGAACTCAGTAATGTATTCAAAAATAGACATATCTCCCAGCTTTAAATCAACGAATCTCCTGAATAGTACCGACTTTTGAGCAGTCGAAATGAATTTCTCCTCAAAACTGTCCTTAAACTGGTCCTAAGTGAACCGATGCTTAGGTGTAGCAATAGTGATGGCATTCCACCAGTTCATGTCCCGCCTTTGAAGCTGTCTAGAGGCCAGCTTCCTCTTCATGGCATCATCAAAGATACGTTCGCAGGTGTCCAACCAATCCGACAATTCGATAGCAGACTACGTTCCAAGAAATGACTTGCCTCCAAAATTAAAGTAATCTTTGCATAGCTTGGCAAAGTCAGCCCTCGACCTTGCACTTGAGTACCACCACCAACAGCAACATTCCGAGCGGCCGCTTAGGCATTTTGAAGCACGTTCGCCATCATCGCATTGAACATAGCTTGCAAGTCAGGATTTGCAGCCGCCGAACCGGCTCCTTTTCAACTCCAGAGATGGAGTTCCTCACTATGTTTCTTGTTTGTCGTCTCATTCTTGATCTATAACAAGAATGATCAGTCTCTCAAAAAAGAAAACTGTGCTAATGATACTCGTGTTTGCATGCGACTTATATACTATACATACTACTATATAATTTTGAAAATCAAAATATATAACAAGTACACACTCTCCCTTAAATACATACTCTATCGATTCAGTCTAGGGTGAGAACTCCTTCCCTATCTCTACTGAATCATTGTATCCCTTAGGTTAAACAACGCAACCTAAGAACTGATACCAAATGTGATGACCGCCTTACACCATTAGCACCAAATATACATAAGATAGTGTGCTTTCGTCATGCCGATTGATATAGGATGATAATCTAGGTTTAAAAATGAAACAAAAATCACAATTGTTGCCGTATATCTCATAACCCATGGAATAAAATATAATATCATGGATATAAGGTAGAAGAGATAGTAATAACTAAGTGTAATGACCCTGAATTTTTGACATTTGAAATGTGAATATTTAATTGATTTTAAATATTTGAATGTTAGTTTAATTTGAATTTCAAATATCAGAGTTTGTTTGGTAATTAAATTAGTGAATTTAATTGTTAAAATTTGAGTAAAATTTTGAATTTGGAGTTTTAAGCTGATTAAAAATAATTCCAAGGCTTAGAAAATTCATATTAATAATACTGAAGATAATAGAAGTTTCAGAATTGAATTTCGAATTGTTTTGTTCAGTTTTGAAATTTTATTGTTTAAATCGATATTTAAAAATAGCATTCCGGGGCACAGTCTTGGAATTTGACAAAACCAGTTCCATTGGATCCGTAATGTTGTATTGTTGTCGGATTTTAATTTTTGTAGCATTTGGAGATGTTGTGGGGGCGTACGATCAGCAAATGCGCTGAAATTAAATCGAAAATTTAATATTATAACTGGTCCAAAAAGCTATCTTCTCCATACAATCGAATTTGGACTCGAAACCTTTTCCATTGTGTTCGGAATAGGCGTATAACATTACGAACGCCTGGCGGCACGCCCTGATAGGAAGTCGAAATTTTTGACTTCGTTTTCGAGTTGATTTGAATTTGAATTTAAATCTATAATATATATACTAATTAACCAGTCAAATTTCTCTTCACATCAATACGTTTCTTTCACTTCATCATCACTTTAGCAAGCTTATTCGTACACGCAACTGGACTCAAACACGCTACCTCTTGTACGAAGCCGTTCCTCTCGTTTAAATAAAAAAAAGAAAACGAAAACATTTCGTTCGATTCAAAAAAAAAATCATGGTCGAAGCCTCGTTTAAATTTCGTTCTCCTCAAATCGAATTGAGGGCGAAATCAAATTCTTCTCGTTCAAATTAAAAAATGGGCGAAGCTCGAAGATGAGGCGGAAGAGCTGGCATAAGCGTACACGCAGAGGGGATTGGGTCGCAATGGCCAGGCTCAAGTGCGATGGCGGCGACGTGACTAGGGTTTCGCGATGGCGTTCGTGTTCGAAGTCAAAGCCTGTACACGTGGGCAAGGCACGTGGGAATTCGACAGTGGAGTTCCTCGAGCTGCGGCAGGTCGGCGTTGTTTGGGAAGAATGAGGCCGACGAAGGCAGCAGGTTGCGTACGTGATGGAGCTTGGAACCGCTAGGGTTTGGAAGCATTGTCTTAGAAGCTAGGTGGTCGATCTCAGGCAGAGCAGAGCTGTTTGATTGAGGTAGTTTTATTTATTAATTTATAGATTTGTATATAAATGAAAAAAAAATATTTAATACAGTAAACAGGAAAAAAAATTCTGAAGGTATTAAGTGAATCTATTTTAAATATATATATATATCCTTATACAAAAAATTTACAATAAGATGTTTAATTTATGTAATTAAACTTGTTTAACAATGTTAGAATTTATTAAAAGGAATTTGTCTTAAGAGATAATAAATTTTAAAATTGAAATTTCTAATATATAAAAGTTTATATAAATTAGATTTTGGGAAAATCTATGTAGATTATTTTATAATTAATATATACATATTTTTAACCTACTAGTCTAAATTCTAAAATATAAAAAAATTGGGGATTAATTGGGTTAATAAACCTATTTAATTATTTTTAGTTACTAGAAATAATTTATTTATAAGGAAGAATAGTTTAAAAATGAAATCATTAGTTTGAAATTAAATTTTTAGTTAAATAAATTTATTAAAGGAAACTAGTTTAAATTAAATTTATTAGTTTAAAATGAAATCATCAGTCAATTAAATTAATACAACGGTAATTGATTGTTTGATTTATTTCGAATATTAATAAACTGTAATTGTTTATACAAGGTCTAAAATCATCATGAAAACAAAACTGGAATTGGAAAATGGATTGCAAAATAAAAGCAAAGGTGAGATCTTCTCACTCAAATTAAATTTGAATTGCAGTTATTGATTGACTGTTTGGATTGTGATAGTATATATATATATTAGTATATAGCAATATATATATATTGGCATATATATATATATATATATTGGAATTGTGATTTCCCGCATTATATAGCGGATGAGACCCTATTGCGCCGCATAATAGCGGATGATATTTTTATAAATCCCATATACCGTGATATTCCACCTCGAAGTGGAATTAGTAGTGTGCTAACATTTGTGGATGTAGGGAAACAGGTTGGAGGGATCCAACTGGATTCCTCAAATTATATGAATTTATTTCATATACTGTGTGATGATTATTGATAATATGTGAATGATTATATTGATGATTGAATGTGTTGAAGGCTAAAATTTAGCCGAATGTATTTTTGGTATCGTTGGATACCAGAAATGAAAAATAAATTGGATTTTGAAATTAAAGTGGAAAACTTTAAGTGAATTTATTTTTAAAAGTTGAATAAATTTAAAAGAAAGTAATTAACGGTGTAAATTTTATTTTTGTAATCTTATCGAATAAATTCCAAAATATGGCAAAGGATTTTAAATAAAAGGGTTTGGAGTAATATTGTTTAAAAGTTGAAGAATTTATTGAAAATGGAATTTTGAATAATTTGGAAAGAATAAAGGAATTTATTTAAAAGGCGATAAATTTGTTGAAATCAATTTGATATTTGACTTAGTGTTTAAAAATAAATCCTGCGAAATCCATTCTAAAATCAATTTGGAATTTGAAATAAATTATAAATCAATTTGAAATTGATTTGGTGTTGAAAGTGAATATTTGGGAATGTAAATTCAAATTGGAATTTATAAAGGAAAGGGAAATGTTTTAAAAGTAAATGCTGATTTATTTTTAAAGTTTGGAAAAGTAAATTTACAGATTTGAATGTAAATTTAAAATAAATCGATAAGGATTTATTTAAATTGGTTTAAATGGACCATTTTGAAGTGAAAGTGTATTTTCACTATAAAGCCGAGTATATTTCCAAAGTAGCTTTTAAAAATATAAATTAAAAGTTCTAAAGTGGTTTTTTTAAAAGATATATTTGGAAATATATTCCGTGTAAGGAAATTGATTTGAAATTTATTTTCAAAAGTTGAAAGGTGAAAAATGATTTGAAATTTGTTTTCAAAGTTTTGAAGTGTGGAAATATATATACCTTGTGAAGATATTTTGAAAATAAATAATTTGGGAAAATTATTTACATCTGATGATTGTTGTGAATGTTGTTGATAGTTAAATCACCGACTATCAATATTGCCTTTGAAATGGCACTTGAATTTGTTTTTAAAAACAAACGCTTATTATTCAGGTTAGCCGGGAAAAGACCTTTGTGTTAGATAACCCATTCCGAATAATGATTTGACGTGTATGAATTGAAATTGAAGACCGGTGTGAAGACCGGGTATTTTCGAAAATGAAAGGACAACCTGTCGAATGTCTCTGCACCAAGTTGCTCCGGTATAGAGATTTATATCACTCTTTTTGTGATGGGAAGTCCGATCGGGATTGTGAATACCCGGATTGCAAGGGCTTCTTTGGAAGTTCCTTCGGTTCTGTTCGAACCCGGAACAGACTTGTATGGTTACATGTCTGACATTACATTTTGAGATATAAAGCTGATTTCTTTCAAATACATTTCTGTTGGTGGCGGGGAATTTATTCTCTTAGCTTAACACCCTTCTCTGAAACGTACGAGCTCAGAGGTTATGTAGTTGAAGGTTATCAGCAATATATTCCCAATTTGGTAATGTGGCATGCTGAGTGTTGCTGTGTGTTGGTCATTTATTGATCATTTGTGATCAAAGCATGGCTTTGTGAAAAAAGCGTAGATTTATGGACGAGACTTCATCAGACCTCACACCCCGGAAATGGTCGAAACAGGAATATGCGGCAAGGTTATGAGGGTCGCGCCCTTTAGGGTATGTCATTTCCTTCTGGAAAAGGGTGGTATCACGTATGGAGCCCTGATATTTAACCTATGTGGTTGCTCCAATCTCATTTCTTTGTGGTTGTTGCTTTGTGATCGAGGCGCCTCGGATAAAGGTCCCAAAGGACCAGGGAATGGCATATTCGTGAGTTACCTAGTTACAGGGGTAACCCGGCCTTGTGTTGGCAGGGAGCAGTTGTCTCTCGGGACGTCCAGCCAGAGGCGTACCCATATGGCAGTAGGAAGTTCCTTAGCCTGACCATTTGTTGGAAATCCAAAGAAACAATACGAGCCTTGTACGGTTTTAGTTGTATAACCTGCTATGGAATGTGGCGGTAACCTGCTATTGAACATAGTAGCTATAGTAGGCATACAATAATGGTTGTATGCTGGCTAAGACTAATATTATACTTTCGAAATGTTTTCCACACTAGACATTAATAATAATATCAACTGATTTTTCGTAGTAAGCATCTTTGACTATCATAAGAAGAAATCTCCTCCAATTCTGCGTTTGCATTGTGTGTGTAGCGGGAGGTCTTATGGTAGTTTCATTTTCCAAAAGCATTGCGAATTAATTTTATTTTCTTTGTGAAAATAACTGTTTTACATTCTCAAACCAGTCACCATGACTGACTCGGAGTTTATTGTTTCCTTTCTAAACTCTGGGTGCCCATAATTTTCCAGACGGCAGCCAAGAGTTATGTTACCAGGATATTCTGGAGCTTTGGAAGCAAGCTGGATGGCGAGACGTACTTCCGTACTTGTTTATTTATTCCGCTGTGTATTCTGTATGAGGACAAGTTATATAACTGTCCATTGTTGTATTGAGTTGTATATTGACTCTGATTGATGTATGTATAAACTGATATAGTCTTTTGTTTTAAAGATTATTGATTTATCTATTGTATATTGTTCCGCTGCGAATGTGAGATTCTGATATTTTTTCCGTTTCTGTTTTTCTGTTCTTTCTTTTCTTCTGTCTTCTTCTACCTCTTCTTTTAACCCTAATGGTTCGGTTTTCCGGCATTCGATTGCGCGGCATTTGATACAGTGGACGTATTAATGTCGACTTTCGAGCGTCGAAAGATCGCAACCGTTACATGTGGTATCAGAGCCGTTGGTTAAGCGACAACCCTGGCTCTGTTGGGAATTACTCATTATAGATGGAGTCAGTAGTACTCTAGAATGAGTGTGAGTGTAATAATAGATATGAGCGCGTATTTGTTAGTGAATACAAAAATTTGTTTTATATTGTGTTGACTTATCGGTTGATTGTTTATAGATTCTGGTCGGTGCAGTCTGGCCAACTGTAATTGATAGGGGTTTCTAAACTCTTAAACAAGATAAACTGACACAGTATTGTTTTAAAAATAGGGTAAATGAAATAATTTTACCCAAAACTATTTTTGTATAGAAAAGAAATCATTTTCTATGAATTATTATTGTATATGGATGCTTGGTTGTTAGGAAGTAATAACATTAAATTATCATCATTGTTATATGGAAATTGAATAAGAAATAATGGTATAACCAAAGATTTGGAGATAAATTCATTTAACAAATGAAATTTATAAATATGAATTAAAAATATAAGGAAATGAATTCATATACAAATGGGATTTGTAAAATAAATTGTGAATGTGATTTATAAATTGGAATAGAATTCCAGAAGAATATTTGAGAAAATAAATTCATTAATCTAATGAAATGGTAAAGTGAATTTATAAATTAGTTCTATAAATTGAAATGAGTTTGGGAACTTAGAAAAAAAATCAAATTAGAATTGAATTTAACTTGGATTAATTTGAATAAAAGTAAATTTGAGAATTTAATCTAGTGGACTAAATAATTTGGAATAAAATTTATTGAGATGGAATAAAAATGGTGAATGAACAAATGAGGTACATTTGTAAATAAATGAATTGGAAATTGAAAAATAGAAGGAGATTGGATTTGAATCAAGTGAATAAGATTCCAAACTTGGAAAAATAAAATAAAATGGATTGAATTCAAGTAAACTAACTTGATAATTTATTAATTCATGAAATAATGAATTGGAAGTTGAATTGGTTAAATTAAAGTTGAGTTGTGAGCTAAATTTAAGAATGGTTTGAATTTGTATATAAATTCAAGTAGTAGAAATAAATTGGAAATTTCCTTGTTATTAATTAAGTAAATTCGAGATGAATTGAATATGGAAATTTGAAATTTAAAATGAATAAGTGAATGTACTAATTGAATTAAATTAGTAAATGGAATAGATTTGATAAATGAAAACCAATCAAAGAAAAAAATAAATGATAAACTTGAGTTTTGAAGTGAAATAGCTTAAGTAAATATTGAGTAAATGCTCGACTTAAGAAAAAAAATTGTGAAATGGTTTTAAATGAAATGAATGTGAATATGAAATGCAGATTGAATCGAATGGAATTAAAACCAATTGAAATAGATATGAGTTCATTTCATTTAAAAATAAATTGAATGGAATCAATTGCAAATGAAGTCGAATTAAAATAAATTGAATTGGTATCAATTTAAATTGGTTATAAACTAGAATGGATATTCTATTAAGTGAATATCGTTGAATTTGCATAATAATGATTGTCGTTTGACGCAAACGAGATTGTATAAAATTATATGAGTTAATGAAAGCAAATAAATTTGTATTGAAACCATATAAATTGCTAATGGAATTTATTTTGAATGTATTTCTTATGAAATCTATGTATTTGCTGTTGAAGATAAGTGAAATGTTAATAGATTTCCTATATATGTCACTTACATATTTGAATTGAGTAAGTACAGGTTTTTGGAAGCCGTTTGGCTGCATTTTGGGTTGCGCAAATAGCTAAATAAATAAACCGCTTTGCTTAAAATGCTAAAAAGGTACGCCTACGCAATAAAAATAGGAAATATGAACTGTTTTTCTGATTTTCCGACTGAGTGGTCGATGTATATATATTTATATCTTTTGTCAAATTGCAAAAGCTCTTCCGTACAAAGGAGACTCCGCCAAAATTTTCTGAAAATTTTGGGAGTTAGAAATTTTTTGAAAATTTGGAAAATTTTGTTAACGAAAAAATTGATTTTCAAATTGTAATGGAAACGTAGGAATTGAACTAGAAAATGAAAACCATTGTTTTGGTTGAAGTTAAAAGCTTTAGAAAAAGTGAATATTGAGTTTTCACTAAGTGAATTTTTGAAGATAAAATGAATTCAAATAGAATTGAAATTGTAATTGAATTCAAGTGGAATCGAAAATGCAAAGTTGAATGGAAATGAATATATAACTTTGTTTGTGAAGTGAAAATAAAAATAAGTATGTAAATACTTATATTGAACTTAAGAAATGAAAGGTAAAATTCTTAAGTAAAATGGGTATTTGGAATCCAATAAGTAAAATTGGACATTGTTGTTAAGTAAAGTATACAGGGTATTTGGAATTGGATTTTGATTTTGAAGATAATTTGAATTTGTTCGACAAGAGGTATGTATTTAAATTTCAGTATGAAATTTGATGGGTTTCTGATTTTGCTACTTGGCATTTTGTTTTCTATTGGAATTTGGAAGTCCGTAGGGACATTTTGTAGTTGTACTGAGTTAGCCGCGCAAAGGAGATGCTGGCGAAATTTTTCGGAAATTTAGAAAGTTAGAAAATTTTTGAGAAATTTTGGGATAA
Source organism: Allium fistulosum (assembly GCA_030737815.1). Lineage (NCBI taxonomy): Eukaryota > Viridiplantae > Streptophyta > Magnoliopsida > Asparagales > Amaryllidaceae > Allium > Allium fistulosum. Next base: position 1,328,859,017 of record CM060902.1, on the reverse strand, counting down.
TTTACAATTTGAATTTGAATTGTGAAGTAAAATAAAGTTGTTTGAACTTATGAATAGTTTGATAAGTTAGAAAAAGATTAGTGTGTCTTAATAAAAGATTATTTTGGCAAGTTGTTTAAAACTATTTGGATTTGAGAAAATAGTTAACGTGGATTGAATCATCCTTCTTAACTTGTAATTTCGGGACGAAATTCTTTTAAGGGGGGAAGATTGTAACGACCTTGAATTTTTGACATTTGAAATGTGAATATTTAATTGATTTTAAATATTTGAATGTTAGTTTAATTTGAATTTCAAATATCAGAGTTTGTTTGGTAATTAAATTAGTGGATTTAATTGTTAAAATTTGAGTAAAATTTTGAATTTGGAGTTTTAAGCTGATTAAAAATAATTCCAAGGCTTTGAAAATTCATATTAATAATACTGAAGATAATAGAAGTTTCAGAATTGAATTTGGAATTGTTTTGTTCAGTTTTGAAATTTTATTGTTTAAATCGATATTTAAAAATAGCGTTCCAGGGCATAGTCTCGGAATTTGACGAAACCAGTTCCATTGGATCCGTAATGTTGTATTGGTATCGGATTTTAATTTTCGTAGCATTTGGAGATGTTGTGTGGGCGTACGATAAGCAAAGGCGCTGAAATTAAATCGAAAATTTAATATTATAACTGGTCCAAAAAGCTATCTTCTCCATACGATCGAATTTGAACTCGAAACCTTTTCCATTGTGTTCGGAATAGGCGTATAACATTACGAACGCCTGGTGGCACGCCCTGATAGGAAGTCGAAATTTTTGACTTCGTTTTCGAGTTGATTTAAATTTGAATTTAAATCTATAATATATATACTAATTAACCAGTCAAATTTCTCTTCACATCAATACGTTTCTTTCACTTCATCATCACTTTAGCAAGCTTATTCGTACACGCAACTGGACTCAAACACGCTACCTCTTGTACGAAGCCGTTCCTCTCGTTTAAATAAAAAAACGAAACATTTCGTTCGATTCAAAAAAAAATCATGGTCGAAGCCTCATTTAAATTTCGTTCTCCTCAAATCGAATTGAGGGCGAAATTGAATTCTTCTCGTTCAAATTAAAAATTGGGCAAAGCTCGAAGACAAGGCGGAAGAGCTGGCATACGCGTACGCGTGGAGGGGATTGGGTCGCGATGGCCAGGCTCAAGTGCGATGGCGGCGACGTGACTAGGGTTTCGCGATGGCGTTCGTGTTCGAAGTCAAAGCATGTACACGTGGGCAAGGCACGTGGGAATTCGACAGTGGAGTTCGTCGAGCTGCGACAGGTCGGCGTTGTTTGGGAAGAACGAGGCCGACGAAGGCAGCAGGTCGCGTACGTGATGGAGCTTGGAACTGCTATGGTTTGGAAGCGTTGTCTTAGAAGCTAGGTAGTCGATCTCAGGCAGAACAGAGCTGTTTGATTGAGGTAATTTTATTTATTAATTTATAGATTTGTAAATAAATGAAAAAAAAAATATTTAATACGGTAAACAAGAAAAAAAAATTTGAAGGTATTAAGTGATTCTATTTTAAATATATATATATATATCCTTATACAAAAAATTTATAATAAGATGTTTAATTTATGTAATTAAACTTGTTTAACAATGTTAGAATTTATTAAAAGGAATTTGTCTTAAGAGATAATAAATTTTAAAATGGAAGTTTCTAATATATAAAAGTTTATATAAATTAGATTTTTGGGAAATCTATGTAGATTATTTTATAATTAATATATATATACATATTTTTCACCTACTAGTCTAAATTCTAAAATATAAAAAATATTTTGGGGATTAATTGGGTTAATAAACCTATTTAATTATTTTTAGTTACTAAAAATAATTTATTTATAAGGAAGAATAGTTTAAAAATGAAATCATTAGTTTAAAATTAAATTTTTAGTTAAATAAATTTATTAAAGGAAATTAGTTTAAATTAAATTTATTAGTTTAAAATGAAATCATTAGTCAATTAAATTAATACAGCGGTAATTGATTGTTTGATTTATTTCGAATATTAATAAACTATAATTGTTTATACAAGGTCTAAAATCATCGTGAAAACAAAACTGGAATTGGAAAATGGATTGCAAAATAAAAGCAAAGGTGAGATCTTCTCACTCAAATTAAATTTGAATTGCAGTTATTGATTGACTGTTTGGATTGTGATAGTATATATATATATTAGTATACTGCAATATATATATATATATTGGCATATATATATATATATATTGGCATATATATATATATTGGAATTGTGATTTCCCGCATTATATAGCGGATGAGACCCTATTGCGCCGCATAATAGCGGATGATATTTTTATAAATTCCATATACCGCGATATTCCACCTCGAAGTGGAATTGGTATTGTGCTAACATCTGTGGATGCAGGGAAACAGGTTGGAGGGATCCAACTGGGTTCCTCAAATTGTATGAATTTATTTCATATACTGTGTGATGATTATTGATAATCTGTGAATGATTATATTGACGATTGAATGTGTTGAAGGCTAAAATTAAGCCGAATGTATTTTTGGTATCGTTGGATACCAAAAATGAAAAATAAATTGGATTTTGAAATTAAAGTGGAAAACTTTAAGTGAATTTATTTTTAAAAGTTGAATAAATTTAAAAGAAAGTAATTAACGGTGTAAAATTGATTTTTGTAATCTTATCGAATAAATTCCAAAATATGGCAAAGGATTTTAAATAAAAGGGTTTGGAGTAATATTGTTTAAAAGTTGAAGAATTTATTGAAAATGGAATTTTGAATAATTTGTAAAGAATAAAGGAATTTATTTAAAAGGCGATAAATTTGTTGAAATCAATTTGATATTTGACTTGGTGTTTAAAAATAAATCCTGGGAAATCCATTCTAAAATCAATTTGGAATTTGAAATAAATTAGAAATCAATTTGAAATTGATTTGGTGTTGAAAGTGAATATTTGGGAATGTAAATTCAAATTGGAATTTATAAAGGAAAGGGAAATTTGTTTTAAAAGTAAACACTGATTTATTTTTAAAGTTTGGAAAAGTAAATTTATAGATTTGAATGTAAATTTAAAATAAATCGATAAGGATTTATTTAAATTGGTTTAAATGGACCATTTTGAAGTGAAAGTGTATTTTCACTATAAAGCCGAGTATATTTCCAAAGTAGCTTTTAAAAATATAAATTAAAAGTTCTAAAGTGGTTTTTTTTAAAAGATATATTTGGAAATATATTCCATGTAAGGAAATTGATTTGAAATTTATTTTCAAAAGTTGAAAGGTGAAAAATGATTTGAAATTTGTTTTCAAAGTTTTGAAGTGTGGAAATATATATATATATATATATATATATATCTTGTGAAGATATTTTGAAAATAAATAATTTGGGAAAATTATTTACATCTAATGATTGTTGTGAATGTTGTTGATAGTTAAATCACCGACTATCAATATTGCCTTTGAAATGGCACTTGAATTTGTTTTTAAAAACAAATGCTTATTATTCGGGTTAGCCGGGAAAAGACCTTTGTGTCAGATAACCCATTCCGAATAATGATACGACGTGTATGAATTGAAATTGAAGACCGGTGTGAAGACCGGGTATTTTCGAAAATGAAAGGACAACTTGTCGAATGTCTCTGCACCGAGTTGCTCCGGTATAGAGATTTATATCACTCTTTTTGTGATGGGAAGTCCGATCGGGATTGTGAATACCCAGATTGCAAGGGCTTCTTTGGAAGTGCCTTCGGTTCTATTCGAACCCGGAACATACTTGTATGGTTACATGTCTGACATTACATTTTGAGATATAAAGCTGATTTCTTTCAAATACATTTTTGTTGGTGGCGGAGAATTTATTCTCTTAGCTTAACACCCTTCTCTGAGACGTACGAGCTCAGAGGTTATGTAGTTGAAGGTTATCTACGATATATTCCCAATTTGGTAATGTGGCATGCTGAGTGTTGTTGTGTGTTGATCATTTATTGATCATTTGTGATCAAAGCATGGCTTTGTGAAAAAAGCGTAGCTTTGTGGGCGAGACTTCGTCAGACCTCACACCCCGGAAATGGTCGAAACAGGAATATGCGGCAAGGTTATGAGGGTCGCGCCCTTTAGGGTATGTCATTTCCTTTTGGAAAAGGGTGGTATCACGTATGGAGCCCTGATATTTAACCTATGTGGTTGCTCCAATCTCATTTCTTTGTGGTTGTTGCTTTGTGATCGAGGCGCCTTGGATAAAGGTCCCAAAGGACCGAGGAATGGCATATTCGTGAGTTACCTAGTTACAGGGGTAACCCGGCCTTGTGTTGGCAAAGAGCAGTTGTCTCTCGGGACGTCCAGCCAAAGGCGTACCCATGTGGCTGTAGGAAGTTCCTTAGCCTGACCATTTGTTGGAAATCCAAAGAAACAATACGAGCCTTGTACGGTTTTAGTTGTATAACCTGCTATGGAATGTGGCGGTAACCTGCTATTGAACATAGTAGCTATAGTAGGCATACAATAATGGTTGTATGCTGGCTAAGATTAATATTATACTTTCGAAATGTTTTCCACACTAGACATTAATAATAATATCAACTGATTTTTCGTAGTAAGCATCTTTGACTATCATAAGAAGAAATCTCCTCCAATTCTGCGTTTGCATTGTGTGTATGGCGGGAGGTCTTATGGTAGTTTCATTTTCCAAAAGCATTGCGAATTAATTTTATTTTCTTTGTGAAAATAACTGTTTTACGATCTCACACCAGTCACCATGACTGACTCGGAGTTTATTTTTTCCTTTCTAAACTCTGTGCCCATAATTTTCCACACGGGAAGCCTAGAGTTATGTTATCAGGATATTCTAGATATTCTGGAGCTTTGGAAGCAAGCTGGATGGCGAGACGTACTTCTGTACTTGTTTATTTATTCCGCTGTGTATTTTGTATTAGGACAAGTTATATAACTGTCCATTGTTGTATTGAGTTGTATATTGACTCTGATTGATGTATGTATAAACTGATATAGTCTTTTGTTTTAAAGATTATTAATTTATCTATTGTATATTGTTCCGCTGCGAATGTGAGATTCTGATATTGTTTTCGTTTTTGTTTTTCTGTTCTTTCTTTTCTTCTGTCTTCTTCTACCTCTTCTTTTAACCCTAATGGTTCAGTTTTCCGGCATTCGATTGCGCGGCATTTGATACAGTGGACGTATTAATGTCGACTTTCGAGCGTTGAAAGATCGCAACCGTTACACTAAGTGATCCAAATATCAAAGTACAGATACACAAATTATATATCATGAAATATAGTTTATACAATAGAAGCAATACATAAGACTGTCTCATACTAATACTCATAAGCAGCACTACCAAGGCTCTATGGGGTTACACAGCGGAATAAGCATAGAAATCCATATATAATAGGAAATCGCATCCTCCAGCTCATCCTCTACACAGCTACTGCATCGCACCTAGATCTGCTATTTAGTCTACTCATTTAAGAGCACTAGAGTAATAAGAAGCAAAGCATAAAACCTCAAGTCAGACAATAGTCTGGTGTGAGCGGTGAATGAATCCTAAAATACTACACTAGTCGATATAGCAAGGAACAAAGGTATACAAATCATACCTGACCTGTCTCTACAACCAAATAGTTAGCACATAATAACATAATATGCTACTCTAAGTGTCATAGTGGTGTAATACAACTAAATATGGTAATGGGTGTCCAGGTACCCCTATCTCCAATACCTATCTCCAATGACTACCATAGAATGATAAACCGCGGGGAAGGAAATCGAAGCAACAACAACATCCATCAAATAATCCTCACTATCACTCGATGTACTTTAGATATATGATAACTCATATGACTTTTCTACTACCAGGGGTTAACTGAAATCCCGGTTTTCAATGTACTCTCTTTAACCTGAAGCTGATACTAGACCCATTCAACTGGTCCAAGGTACATGGATCTATTCAACCGATCCGGGGAAACTTTCAACACACCCTTGAGCGTCCTCATGATACCCCTACTTTGAGTACAATAGAAAATGCTCTGAGTATCGACGGTCCATTAATACGCGTATCCAAGCCCTTTCCTTTGCTCCAACTAGCTTCCATTATCCTGGAGGAACCATTCTACACTCCCCCACTCAAAAACTCCCTTCAGCATGGAGCTATCATCTTCGAGAAACCATTTTACATTCCTCAATCTATGACTCCTTTCTACATCGAGCCATTTACTTCAGAATCTAACTCCATTCATCATGTTGTTACGTCGCCATCAGTCACCACGTTAACGAGCCAACATTTCCAGCATGACCTCTCGAACCTCTATACCAACCCTTAGAAGTTCCATCCTCACAGGACCAAGCAAGTGAGTTTGGTACAGACCTCTGAACTCGTTATCGACCTCTGTACTTAGCCAACTAGTGGCTAAGTCTCTTCCCATCCCATTCCTTGCTTCTAGTGCTTCTCGCCCATATGCTATGACCACGACCTCTCTGCTCTAATCAAGTTGTCATGTCTTCAAAGCACCCTACTTCGAGTCCTAGAAAGAAATCATCATAGCCTCAAGAACTTAACCAATCTCCAATCCATCACATTGGGCAACCTCTACTAGCTATCATCTCCTCCTCTCCTAAATCCTTGCTGACATGGACCAACACAGAAAGCTCAGTACCGACCTCCCAACTCAATACCGACCTCTATTCTTAGAGAAATTGGAGTTGTGATTTAGACAATGAGCTCTTCCCATGCTCCAGAATCTACCTCCCAAGTTTCGTCCAATTTCGACCAGTTTTGCCTTCAATTTTCCCAAATTCCCAACCTATCTACCTAACATCCAAAACACTAGCAAACAACATTAAGCATAACATACAATGATAGAATAGCATGCATATACATCCATTCATAACCAATACATGAGAATGTGATAATTAAATTAGTTTTACTCTAAATCCAAGTTTTACATTAGCATATGCATATGAATGATGGAAATTACACTAGCATTGGACATGCATTATGTAACATCCCCTATCTTGAGGCCCAAAGCTAAGCGCTACAGATGCTGCAGTCATCTATAGTATTAACTTCCAGCAATAAAATACGGTAACGCTAATGGCATCTATAATATCAGAAGTACATGAATATGAAACAAAATCACAGTTTTAAAACAACTTTTCTGATTACATTTCACAAAACATGTTTCATATCCACTTACATAATCCCAATTATTTCCCAGGTTTAGACCAAATATAATTATTACATAAATATGCCAAGAGTGATATAAGAAGATGCCCCCTTGGATGACCAGAGTACTATATAAACATAAATTGTCTTAATACATCACAGCGGAATAAAACAAAAACAACAACTCCTAATTATAGCTAACATCAGCCTCCTACTTGTCTATGGAAGCTTTATTCGTCCACCTACTAAAACCTGTAAACCCAAACTCTAAATCTACTCAAATCAATTTTGAGCACCCGAGAGTTTAAGGGGAAAAACATAAACTTCGAGTCAAACATAAAGCCTGGTGTGAATAATACTATTACATCTCGGTTTACTGATATTTAAGTGAGACCACGCCGCTTAGCGGAATGGGTTTCCCCTCTCTAATATTCTTTAAAACATATCTTTTTGCAAATCATAATCCTGCAACCAAACTAGTTAATCAAACTGATTATATATAAATAGCAAATATCATATATGCTCAAAATAGGTAATAAATGGACCAGCCGTCCTAACAAAATGTAGTTTTGTGTGGCTAACTACTAACCTTTGGCTGACTCGGGCCTACCCGACAAACTAAAAAAATTATCTAACAACTGTTAGACATACTCCTGGATGGTCTGTCCTTAACTTACTTCTGAGGGTCACCTGATCCTAATGGTTTTGCGGGCTCGCCAATAACATATCTTCCTTCTCTGTACATACATTCCTTTCTGTGTGTAACCATCATTTAAGTCTTACCTATGACTAAGCACTACACAATGGAATTTTAGACTAAATTAGCTTGGGGCTAATAGCTAATGTATAGAGCGTGACCCTATACCAGTCCTATCTGGTATACAAATATATAAGTCATTTTACTTAGGGTTAACTACCCTTTAAATTTTCCTTGAAAACCATTTCAAAATGATTTAACCCTTTAAATAATACTTATACAAGGAAAACATACTATTTGCTTTACTCAAATCTCTTTGCTATGATATATGCTTTACTCAAAACATTGTTGATGAAAACATTCGAAACTTTTGTTTAAAACCTTTAAACAATCTCATTCGAAACCAATGAAAATACCCCTTTCGAAACTATTTATAGTACCCCTTTCGATATAAGTAAACTATTTTACTTTATAACCTCACCTAAAAACCAAACATACCTTTCAAAACCGTTGACAATAGTCCTTCCGAAAACATTAAAAACATTTTCTTCGAAAGCTTTATAAACCTTAGACATCCTCTTTTAAAACATTTTAAACATGCCTTTCGAAACCATTGGAAACCTTCCATTTAAACACTAAGGTAAACCTTTCGAAATCACTGGGGAATCACCCCTTCGAAACCTCATATACATACCTTTCGAAAATACTGGGAACCTTCCCTTCGAAACCTTTACTTATTACCTTTCGAAAGCACTAAAGTATACTACTTAAACAAACCTTTCGAAAGCATTGGATTCAAGTTAAAATATGTGGAACAACCTTTCGAAACCATTCGAAACCATTCCTTTCGAAACATTTGGGTTTAAGTTTCATAATATAAAAGGGGTCTTAAAACAACTAAGTCGAAAGCAACTCTTTCGAAAGCAATTTCCTAAGTAAAGAAGTGGATGGTGTCGAAACCAATCTATTCGAAAGCATTGGAGAAGCGGCACTACATTTAAAACAAGGAACCCTTTTGAAACCAAACTGGGTTGAAAGGTACAAGGCGGCAGCAAGGGTTTCGACCCTATCGAAAGCATTTACTTTAATACAAAGGCGCAACCTCATTCGAAAGCATTATTTCTTTCAAACCACTGACCAAGTCGAAAGCTTTCTTATTTGAAACTATTCTTTTCAAAAGCAAAGCAGGCGCATTTCCATTTAAAAGCCATAAAAGGTTTCGACCCCTTCGGAACCCTTTGTTTCAACCCTATACCTTTTACCTATGTCCAATTCACTACGTATCAAGTCTTTGATAACATGTGTGTTGGTTTTGATCAGGTTGGAGGCGGAGGTACTAAGTTGAAAGGTGGCTACCGAAGATGGTGAAACAACGGAACCTTAGAAAATCTGGATTTTAACATAAAAAGGTAATTCTTTTCAACTAACCTTCTTATTTGTCATCTTATAACAGTTGCCTTTACTTTTCAGAATCTTTTCTGAAAGGTGCTGCCGAATTTCAGAGATTATCATTTTAAAACATTTGCAAATAGCCCCTTCTCCTTTTATAAACATATAAAACATTTAAGTCCCATACCTTAAACAATTTTATATATTTATTAAAACACTTAGGAAAATTCTATAAAGATTCAGATAAATCGCTTTTAATATGTTTTCTAACATATTTAAATTTCTGACCCAAAACATATATATAATTGCCATAATTAATCTTAAACCCAAATAACCATTTTCTTCACTAGAAAATTAATAATAAATCCACATTAATTCAGAAAATAAAGAAACTTGAAACTCATCTCTAAAATATTATTTCTGACCATATATTAAAATCGCAAGGTATTTGGATGTCATTTGATAGGTTTTTCAATCCAAAACATGTCATAAATCAATACGGATAAGCATAATTCATCAACAAGCATACACACACACACACATCATTCAAAACATGGCAACATACTTGCAAAAACATTCGGGTCTAATTTTAGAAACTGAAATATCAAAAAATATGAGATGTTACTATTATACACCTTTAGCTTTGTTAAGGAGTTGAGATTTCTCCAACGATGCTTAAATGATTTAATGGTTGAAATCGCCCTATCTTCTCTCCCCAACTTCTCTCAATCCACTCGATGAAATCAAATAATTCCAAAAGCAAAAATGGGGAGCTCGATCTCCTCTACACATCCAGTGGTCAGATCGTGTCGAAAGTTTGTAAATTCACTTGGATTTGGGTTTGAACTCACGATAGTTTTTTGGGTTTACACGCGTGCTCGCGTGCTCGCATGCGCGCATGAGGGGAAGGTGCTGGAGGCAGCAGTGCGTGCAGAGGGCGGCGACATGGCTGACTCTGATCAAACTCCGGTGGCTTAGGGAGGCGTGCACGTGGATGAAATCGATCGTGTGAGTGGTTCTCGACCATGCGCTTGCCTGGGAACGAAGAGAGGGGGATTAGAGATAGGTTAGTTTAATGTTTAATGTTTAATTAAGTATGTTAGTTAAATTTTAATTATTCATTTTGCTAATTCATCCGTATATCGTTCGTACGAGGTCGGATTCGTGTGTCGTATTTTGCGTTGGATTCTTATCGACGAAGTCTACGACATGGAATCGAATTGGAATTTATTTGAAGCTGAAAATTTTCATTCAAATAAAGGTGAGTGTTTTAAAACACTCACGAATTACTAAAATATTTTTATGTTAGTTAAATTGAAATCGTGAAGTTATTTATTTTTATTGACTGTTGTTTGGTAATTTAATTGACATTTCAATTGACATATGAGTTGATTGTTATGAATTAAATTTGACAGTTAAATTGAAATTGGAATTAAATTGCTAGTTAAACTTCTAATTTTTGATAACTAGTTAATTACCATGATTTATTGGCTGATTTGGATGTTGTTTGTGATAGATGCCTATTGGTTGATATTTTGGATAATTTGGGTGTTTATTTATTTATATATCATGTTATCACCCTGTATATTATTGACAGTATATAAAACTATTACTTGAATTATTTCGAATAAATTAAGAAATAGATTGAAATGATATATACCTATGACATTTATTTTGGATTGAAATGATATATAACCATCCCTGAAATTAAAATTAAAATAAATGATCACTTGGTCATAGGATAGAAAATTATATACAGACACTGAATTGGTTAAATTAAATGATTTTAAATTCTCGGATTGAACTTATTCAAATGATTTTTGTTGGGCGTATTCTCACCACCGAACCAAGGCCCTACCGGACCACTCCCTACCGAGTCAATCACCTACTCCCTACTGGACCAGTCCCTGCCGAGTCAATCACCTACTCCCTACCGGACCACTCCCTGCCGAGTCAATCACCTACTCCCTACCGGATCACTCCCTACCGAGTCAATCGCCTACTCCCTACCGGACCACTCCCTGCCGAGTCAATCACCTACTCCCACCACCGGACCAACCCATTTCTCCACTCACCACCGGACCAGGGCATCGCCGGACCAACTCGCTTCCAAAGCACTACCAAACCAACATTGCTGGGCCAGATTGCATCAGCCCAGGCCCACCAGTAGCTACATACATCCAAGACCCCTACCCCCAACCTCACTCTATAAATAGAGGGGCAAGGGTACAACAATGGGGGACAAGTTGGAGAGCTCAAGAACAGACCGAACTTTCAAACAACTTTCATACACTTGTAATCAAAGCTTTGTACTTGTAATCTGAACGGTAAAGGAGAATAAAATATAAAGTGGACGTAGGCACATTCTGGCCGAACCACTATAAACCTGTGTGTCTTTTATAGCTTAGTCCCTGCTTTTTACATATTTGCATAAAGTACCCAGATCACTAAAAACAATAGAAAATCGACTAAATCATACGACTTGGAGGTGTTTGCCCACTTTTTGTGCAAACATTTTTGGTGCTTTCATTGAGAGCTGAACTCCGAACTTCAGCTTCTCCCACTTAACCTTCTTCCTAACAGCATCGCTCATTGCTTGGAAGACATGCCTCCCAAGCAGAAGAAAGATGTTAACAAAGGAAAAAACATCGCAACCAGCAGTATTCCAGATCCAGTGGTCACAAATCAAGTAAATCATTCCATTCCAACAGCAGTACCAAATGGAGGTCAGGCAAATCCGACAACCCCTGCCACGGGACAGCCGACAGCAATTACTAGGGCAGATCTAGACAGGGTTGTGGCTGAAGTGACTAACCGCTTCACATCCCAACAGGAAGCCTTGGTGAACCAACTCATGTCACGCTTAAGGGATGCTGAAGAGTCCAACCGCAACACTGAATCGTGGGGTGAGTCCCAATCTGTAGGATCTCGGAGGCGACAAAGATCTTCCTTCTTTGAAGAAGCTAACGACAGAAGCAGCCATGGTAGGAGCCAAGATCGAACTCAGCCCGGAGTTGGACCCGAGGAAACGCTTGGAACCGAACCCAACGAGGGAGGTACCAGGCGGAGGTCAACTGTAGCTGAGCCTGTCATGCTGCCTAACCACAGAAACACCAATGAACGGGGCCGAGCTAGAGTCCAACCCGAAGTTGGACCCAAGGAAGTGCTTAGAACAGAACCTAGCAGGGGAAGATCAAGGCAAGGGCCAACTATAGCTGACCCTTGCATGCTCCCAGAAGACCAAAGACGGCCATTGGAAAATATTAGGAATGATAGACGATACCATTCCTATAGGTCATCTGGACGGAATCAATCCCACAAAGAAGAACCGAACTTGTTTCTATCTGCTCCAAATTCTGATGAAAGGATGGCACGCTTGTTTAGAGAGTGCGTCTAACGGGATCAAAGAGATCGAGGGATATGCGCTAGGGTAACCAGCCCTTTCGCCCGCAATATCGAAATTGCCATCACCCCCCGAGAATGGAAAATGCCAACAATGCAATAGGGGAAGTAGAGGGAGACCAGGACATCGCTCGAGATTGCTATGTAGCTGAACTTCGCAATAACCGCAGGAAGGATAAAGGGAAAAGTGCAAAGACTACCCTCTGCACGAAAAATTTGGAAGCATAGCAACTAAAGAAAGCCCCTCCTCTTCGATATACCAGTGACCCTTTCAATGAATTAGACCCCAGGGACAAAGAGGAGGAGGCCACCGCCGAGCCTGCAGAGGCTATGGAATTTGTATCTGTGGACAGACACGACTCGAGTAGACTATTGAAAGTCGGGTCCCAACTAAAAGTAGAATTGAAGGAACAACTCATTGATTTTCTCCGCCACAACTTGGATGTATTTGCATGGACGCACGCTGACATGACTGGAGTCTCCCCAGACATAGCATGCCACGTACTAAACATCGATCCTACCAAGGCGCCAGTAAAACAGAAAAAGAGAAGTATGGGGGCAGAACGATCAGCAGCCCTCGATGAAGAAGTAAAGAACCTACTTGCCAATGACTTCATACGAGAAGCCATCTACCCAGAGTGGATCGCTAACCTGGTACTAGTAAAGAAGGCTAATGGGAAGTGGCGAACATGCATTGACTTCTCCAACTTAAATGAAGCCTGCCCGAAGGATTGCTTCCCACTTCCCCGAATCGATCTGCTTGTGGACAGCACAGCCGGGCACGAACTCTTATCTTTTATGGACGCATACTCAGGATATAACCAAATTCCTATGCATGCTCCCGATCAAGACCACACTAGTTTCATCACTGACCGGGGATTGTACTGCTACAAAGTAATGCCTTTTGGACTTAAAAACACAGGAGCCACCTATCAACGCCTTGTCAACAAGATGTTTGCGGGGCTAATAGGACAAACTATGGAAGTTTATGTGGACGACATGCTAGTAAAGTCAAGGAAAGCCGACGATCACGTAAGCCACCTGAGTGAGATGTTTCAAGTACTTCGCCAATATGGAATGAAGCTAAATCCTCTAAAGTGCTCCTTCGGAGTATCATCAGGAAAGTTCCTGGGATTCATCGTCCATGCCAGAGGAATTGAAGCAAACCCTGAACAAGTCCGAGCTCTGAAAGATATCAGGATACCTTCTACCCAAAAAGAAATGCAAAGCCTAAATGGGAAGGTGGCCCCCCTGAGCAGATTTATCTCTAAAGCAACTGACAAATGCATCCCCTTCTTCGAAGCTCTAAAGAAGGACAAAGGAAAGTTCGAATGGACTGACGAATGCTTAATAGCTTTCCTTAACTTAATCGAACACCTCCAGAGACCACCAGTACTCTCAACTCCGAACAAAGGAGAAGAGCTATACCTATACCTTGCCGTGTCATCTCATTCTCTAAGCACCGCCTTGGTGAGAGAAGACAAATGCACGCAGCGGCCAGTATACTTTGTAAGCAAGAGGTTTACAGGGGCGGAAGCCAGATATCCTAAACTTGAGAAACTAGCGTACTGTTAACTAATCACATCACGGAAACTGCGCCACTATTTCCAATCTCATTCCATCAAAGTTCTGACTGATCAACCACTAAGGCAGGTACTCCATCGTCCCGACACTTCTGGGCGACTACTTAAATGGTGCATTGAACTAAGTCAATATGATATCACCTACCATCCTCGCACCGCCATCAAGGGACAAGCCATGGCCGATTTCATTGCCGAATTCACTACCAACGAAGGTAAGGAGCAATCGGAAATAGCAGAAGACATCAAGTGGAATCTCTTTGTGGACGGAGCGTCAAACGAACAAGGCTCGGGGGCAGGTGTGGTAATAATCACTCCCAGGGGAAATAAGCTACACTATGCTCTAAAGTTGGAATTCGCTGCCACCAACAACGATGCAGAGTATGAAGCAGTGATAGCTGGATTAGAACTTGCCTTAGAGATTGGAGCAAATTCTTTATGGCTTCATAGCGATTCTCAACTTATTGTAAATCAAATACTAGGAGAATTTCAGGCTCGAGAAGAACGACTCAAAGCATATATAAAGAAGACCAAGCTGCTTCTCGATCAATTGAATCACTATTTAATCAAACACATCCCTCGGGAAGAAAACCAAGAGGCCAACGAATTGGCAAAGCAAGCTAGCATGAGAGACGGCACTATTTCCGGAGCAGTGGCCATCTCAAAGCAACTGACCCCGAGTTTCGAGCAGGTGAATCTGATAGCTGCAATCAAAGAGGAAACTTGGATGACTCCCATCCAAAAATACTTACAAGACGGCACACTGCCCGACAAGCGTAACGAAGTCAAGAAAATCTTGAGGAGAGCTTCCCGCTACACAATACAAGAAGGCACCCTTTATCGGCGCGGCTTCTCTAACCCCTTATTAAGGTGTGTTGCTGGAAGGGAAGCAAAGGAAATCTTAACCAACATCCATCAAGGAAGCTGCGGAGATCACACTAGAGGGCAGACTCTGGCAAAGAAGATACTCCGATATGGATATTTCTAGCCCACCTTAAACAAAGACGCCTTAGACTTCATCAAAAAATGTGACAGATGTCAGAAATTTGCTAAGATTCCGTGGCTACCAACAACTGAGATTACTCAAATGACCAGCCCTTGGCCCTTTGCAGTATGGGGAATTGACTTGATTGGCGAACTGCCAATGGGTCGAGGCGGAGCCAAATATGCTATAGTGGCAGTCGACTATTTCACCAAATGGGTGGAAGCAGAACCCCTAAATAAAGTATCTTCAGCAAAAGTTATTAACTTCTTGATCAAAAATGTTCTATGCAGGTACGGAGTCCCACTTAAAATCATATCGGACAATGGACTTCAGTTTGACAGCGAGGAGTTCGCTAACTGGTGCCAAGAGCACGGAATTCACAAAAGCTTCTCATCTGTAGCTTATCCCCAGGCAAATGGACAAGTTGAAGCTATCAATAAAATTCTCAAAACTCTAATAAAAAAGAAACTTGAAAAGTCAAAAGGTGCTTGGGTGGATGAACTTCCTACGGCACTGTGGGCCTATCGCACATATTTCAGAACATCAATGGGGCATACTCCTTTCTCTTTGGCATACGGATCAGAGGCTATGCTCCCAGTTGAAACTATAGTGCCTTCCCACCGTAGGATCCACTATAACCCAGAAGAGAACGAAGAACTCCTTCACATGTCTTTGGATCTAATTGAGGAAAGAAGAAATGATGCAGCCCTCAAAGCAGCAGCTCACAAACAAAAAGTGGCAACGCAATACAACTCCAAAGTCAAGCATCGTAGCTTACAAAAAGGAGATCTTGTCCTCAAGCGAATCTTCCCACGCCCCGGAGCACTAGATCCAATCTGGGATGGACCATATGTAATTCATAAAGATCTCCACAACGAAACTTATATTTTGTTAACAGTGGACGGAGAGGTGTTCCAGATGGCATGGAACATCCAACACCTTCGTCGATACTTTTCTTAACTTGTACTGCCCATATGAAGTGAATTAACAAAGAGAATCAGTGGACGTAGGCATTTTCGTGCCGAACCACTTTAAAAACTTGTCTCTTTTTAACTTGTCCCTTTGTACCTTAGCTGCTTGTTAACCTTATCCTTTTCTGTTGAACGAAATCCTCTGTAATGGAATTTCCACTCAAGACACATCACAGCGCGACTTCATCTGGACAAGACCTAACAGGTACTATGCGAATCTATGCCCTCGCCAATGAGACACTTTTGCTCCAACATCCCTCTGTTGCGGGTTAACTCATTACTCGCGATCGGCCCTTAAAGCCAACTGTAATGAGCCGATTATAAGCCACCGAGTAGGCCGACCATAGCCTAGGCAGCTCATTACGGCGTTCGGCTCGCCGGCAACCGTGAACCTACTTTAAGCCCCAACATAAGGTGTGGCCAGCCAGGGGTAGTTCACGGTTGACGATCGGCACCCACGCTAGCCAGCCACGGTAAATCGAATAATACCCACGATTATGGGCCATAATGGCCCGGGTAGTTACTGTGCGCGATCTCGGCTCTCGAGTGTCTTAAGTACGGCTGTGGTAAAAAAGATAAACTCTCCGCGGAGGCGTAAGATGGGTGACAAATGTCTCCAAGACCCACAGCTAGGGAAAGTGACTACAAAACCCGTTTGCCTCGAACTTAAGCACATCGCAGGCCTTCCGTGATTGGAAGTTTTACTTTTCCTTATGTTTCTATCTTATTTAAAAACTTTCCTCCTATCCTCTATAACGATCCCTAAAGTACAAGACACAAAGTAGGAGACGCTCACCGATGGGGATAAGAACTCATGACAGGTCAATTAACTACATTCCATACTCAGTCATATAAGATATTCAAAGCTACCATCTACAACTAAGACATGAAGGGCGGTATTTTCTTCCCTTGTAAATAAATACATAGCTATAATTTATTCGCACATCACATTAACTTTGCAAGGTATGAAATTATATCTTAAGCAAGAAACTGGAATCAAACACGATGAAATCACAGGCATGTGCACAGTTGTATTTCTTATGCAACACATCAAAATAACTAAGGCAGTCAAATATGATAGAATCAGCTTAAGTTAAAAATTACAGGCTAAGAATAAAGTCGTTTGTTACTAATAACATAGTTACAGCCTAAAAGTTACATTAATGTTTTAGAGCTAGCGTAGACAGCCATGTCAAACAAACCAAAAAGACATCCAGGTCAAGTCAGGGAGTTAGCTGCATCGGTGCTTCACCTCTATCCTGCCGCCCTCCAAGATCTACTTAGCCACGGGATCGGAACTCTCAGCATGCTGGCCGGAGGTAGTCGGTACCTCGGAGGTCTCGCCTGTCCAATCCAGAAGAAGAATCCATTAGATAAGCGATAAGCAGTCCGGTTACAAAAAGATAAAAGAGAAGACTTACCAGCCTCTGCTCCTTGATCATCATCCTCCAACTACACACCAACCTCCTCAGTAGCAAGCAGCCGCATACCCTCTTTCACCGCCACCTTCTCCTCCTTGGTGAATTGAGCCGTAACCACATCCATTCTAAAGGCCACGCCGCCCTCTTTATCTGCATCGGACTTAGCCTCCTCCAGGGCCCTGAGATAAATCCTGGCCATGACTCGGGGGTAATCATCCATCCAAGATAAGCTGCCCTGTTTCCAAGTGCGAAAGTATATATCTTGAAGCATCTCATCCATTATCCCCTCATTCTCCTCGAACTCCCTTATACGGTCCTCAGAAGCCAACAGCTTTGCAATGGTGGCGTCCCTCTCCGATTGGTATCGTGAGCAGTCAGCCTGAAAGGTTTTTCTCATCGCCTCCATCTCCTCCTTCAGCTTGGTTTGAGCAAGCTCCGCAGCCTCAAGTTTCCCGGACAACTCCTGTACCCGCTCGAGATCCGCTTTCCGAACCTCATCCACCGTTGCGATAGCCATATCAATCCGTTCCTTACAAATGGCCTCCATTTTCCGCATCTCTGCCCTGCTGACCTCTTCCATGGTCTTCTTTAATTGCCTAGATGCGATCTCATATTGAGAGATCTGGATGGCTTGATCAGCGAGTTGTTTGGCCTGGTCGGAAACCATTAAACGCAGTCGAATGTTAGCACTGCCGATTTCTTCTCCAGCCTTAACCAGTCGAGCATGATGCCCCATCAGCTTCCTGGTTTCCTCAGCAACCCGGTCAATGTTTGCCTTAGCTTTGTCCCCCAAGGTTACAACCCGAGTGGTAAGCAAATCAAGGTCCAGGGACTTGGCCTCGTCAAGCACCCTTACCATGGGATTACGAGGGAGAAGGTGCTCACCAGTAGCCTCATCAAAGGAAATATCGAGAGAACCCGGATCCAGGTCCGGGTGACCCGCAAACGGATTACGAGCCAAGCCAGGATGGTCTATTGGGGTAACGGTAGGATTTTCAGACGGATGTGGGGAAGGAATAAGCTTAGTATTCTCCTCCGTGGTGTCCTGAAGAGGCTGAGTCGGGGGCTGAGGGTCAGGTGGAGATTCCAACAAGGAGCGACTCCTCTTCTTCCTTTGGATATCCTCTTCGATAACTCCAAGAAGAGGACGGTAGCCGACTACATCTCCAGGGCGGTTAGTCGAAGACTTTGGCTTAGTGGAAACCCTTAGAAGCTTATATTATTCGAGACGGTGTCGAACGCCCGATGTCTTGGCCACTTTACCCGATCCTGGGACAAAAACCAAGTGTTACAAGCAGACGTTGAACTATAATTCAAGAAATATGTCAAGTTAGGAAAAGTAAGGAGACACTTTAGTTATACAAAACCTGGGGAGGAGTGGGATACTGCAATAAGTCCTGGATCTCGTTCTAGGACGGGAGCTGACCATAAAATATTCCTAAGTCCTTATCATAAATGGAGTCTGCAGAAGTCAAAAATTCACCTTGAGTCGTAGGGGCTGCCTCAACTAGAACACTTTTGGAAGATGAGTCGACGCTGACTCCGGCCTTGTCAGCTTTCTTAGGCTCCTCTACCAGAGCCATTTCTTCCTCCAGTCCTTCGAAAGCTAAGCGGAAAGCATCATCCGTCCACTCCTGGATCACACCCGCTTGCTTAGAAGACAAAGCCCCAGCACCATCACCACTCCGTCCATCGCCACCATCATCACCACTCTGTCCATCACCTTCTCCACCACTTCCACTCTCCGCCTCACCTCCTTCACCCTCACCTCTTTCCTCCTCCTCATATTCCTCCTCCGGAACGTCTGGACATGTGCTGGGGGAGGGTCCATCGGATTTCTTAAGTTTCTTCCCCCCGGCAGTTGGATGCTTTGAGAAGGGTTTCCTTTTACTGCTCTTCGCCGTAGCCCCTCCTTTAGCTTTGGCGGCCCTCTCCTCAGCTGTGTCTCTCTGCTTGACCACAGACTTACGTGGCAGAATCAGGTTGAGCCCCAGAAGAGTAGCGTTCCTGATCAAATAAGAAGCCGCCCTCTCCCCTTTCGGAATGGCTTCTATTTCCTCAGCCATCCAAACCAGACGATCGTTCTCTACAACCGCAAAGCCACCTATCGCTAGCAAGAAATAAAGAACGTAAGGAGGAGTATTGCAGTCAGAACAAAAATCATAAATGAGATTCAACTTACAGCCAGAGGTGAAGCGGCGGAAGGAAACGGAGTCATCTTTGACAAAAAAATCATTCCTTCTTGAACATGCTGAATTTCGAATATAAATCCAGGACTGGCTTAAAGGACACAGCCGACTCTAAGCTAACATACAGAGACCCCTTCTTGTAGCCTCTCAAGTTGTACAAGTACCGGATTTCCCGATTGGAAGGAGGACGCCCGTATCTCCTCTGGAAGATAATAAACAAACTCACCAAGATAGCATAGGAATTAGGCTGAAGCTGGAAAGGAGCCACCTTCAAGTATGTGATGAAGCTGACTATCCAGACGTTAATCGGAGGAATGGCACCGCACATGCAATGATACTTGCTGTAAGCAAAATATCCTTCTGGGGGGTTATACGACATCACTCCGTTCCCCGGCAACCTCATCTGCGCTCTATCAATCCCAAAAGATCTAGATATAGCGTCAAGTTGCTCATCTTTGAGGGAACTGGGAAAGCAGTCAGGCGGTGAGTTCAAGAGCTCTTGCGGACCATACCCATCCACTAACGATCTCGGAGTAGGTCCATGTCGTCCCGGTTCTGCCTGGACTGGGGTCATGATGGAGGACTCTCCTTTATCCTTAGATTTCTTTTTATCAGAACGGGTTTCTACTTTATGAGACATTATCTGCAAACACGAGAAAATGTATCGTTAGAACAAGGAGTATAGTAATATAAACAAGCAAATACCTAACAGTTTGAAGTCCCATTTATAGTTCAATACATAAAAGTACCGTTCGGTAATTTGAGACTTGAAGTTCATTCGGAACTTACGCTCCTTAGGAGATCATTTGGTAATTCAAGCATAAAAGTTTATTCGACGGAAGAAAAGCTCACCTGGTCCGGCAATCAAACTGGTTCGGTGAAATGACTGATTCGGCAGGAAAGAATTTGGTTCGGCTATTTCGGATGGTAATGAATAACGAGAGCGTAAGGCCCTTACTTATAGGCAAGCATAGGATAACCGGACCAGCTGGTTCAACACTTGGGCCGAATGGGAGAATCCAAACTGAAAAAAAAAACCGAGGAAAACAAAGCGCGACATATGCTGGCATATGCCCCACTTTGGGGGGCAAATGTTGGGCGTATTCTCACCACCGAACCAAGGCCCTACCGAACCACTCCCTACCGGACCACTCCCTACCGAGTCAATCACCTACTCCCTACCGGACCACTCCCTGCCGAGTCAATCACCTACTCCCTACCGGACCACTCCCTGTCGAGTCAATCACCTACTCCCTACCGGACCACTCCCTGCCGAGTCAATCGCCTACTCCCTACCGGACCACTCCCTGCCGAGTCAATCACCTACTCTCACCACCAGACCAACCCATTTCTCCACTCACCACCGGACCAGGGCATCGCCGGACCAACTCGCTTCCAAAGCACTACCGAACCAAAGTTGTTGGGCCAGATTGCATCAGCCCAGGCCCACCAGCAGCTACATACATCCAAGACCCCTACCCCCAACCTCACTCTATAAATAGAGGGGCAAGGGTACAACAATGGGGGACAAGTTGGAGAGCTCAAGAACGGACAGAACTTTCAAACAACTTTCATACACTTGTAATCAAAGCTTTGTACTTGTAATCTGAACGGTAAAGGAGAATAAAATATAAAGTGGACGTAGGCACATTCTGGCCGAACCATTATAAACCTATGTGTCTTTTACAGCTTAGTCCCTGCTTTTTACATATTTGCATAAAGTACCTAGATCACTAAAAACAACAGAAAATCGACTAAATCATACGACTTGGAGGTGTTTGCCCATTTTTTGTGCAAACAATTTTGTTTTATAAAAATATTATTGAATTGAAATATGAGAATTGAATTAATTTCAAATTAGAGTTTTGAAATGTTGAATTTAAAATTGGTTAAAAGAAATTGTTTAAAGAATTTTATTTAAAATCTTGAAGTTATAATTGAAATATGACAGGGATTATAGAAACTAAATTACTTTAAAGTTTTGAACTTTTATTCGAACTTTGAAATACTGCTAAGTGAAGGAAATTTAAATGGATATTTCAAAATTTGAGCTCGGAATGGAATTAATTTAAAGATTTGAATCTAAATTCGAACATTGAAGTTTAATTTGATTTAAGTGATTTAAATCAATATTCTAAAATTGAACTTAAACTTAATATAAATTGAAATGGTTTAAAATTAAGTTGAATTGAAACTTAAACCATTTAATTCGAATTGAAATCGAAATTGGGTTGATTTGAATTTAAATCAAAATTGAGTCGATTTGAATTGATTTGAGATTTAAGATGATCTGAATTGGAAGATTTGAAATTGAATCAGTTTAATATAAATTTGGACCCGAATCCAGATTTATTGGAAATGGGAAGAAACAGTTTTGAATTTGAAATTATTTCCACTATAAACTATTTTCCTATAAACTGTTTTAAAATTCATCTTTATTTAAATTTTCAAATTATTTAAATTTTCAAATCATTTAATATATAACATATTTTAATATTTTAACTATTTTAACTTTTTAAACTATATAAAATTATTCAAACTATTTTCTAAAAATTAGAACTGTGCAAGGGTGGAATGTTCATATTTAAATCATGGATTTAAATACGAATGTGGTTAAATGAAGTTATAACCTAAGTTGAAATTAGAAATGATTTTGAAATGAAATTGACTTCAAAAGTGAATATAATGATTTGAAGTGGAATTGATTTTGTAGTGAATAAAATGATATTTTGGAGTAAATATGACATATTGAAATAAAATGATATTTTTGAAGCGAGCATGATATTTTGATATCAAGTATGAATCGTTTTGAAATGTAAAAGTACAAACCGGTGTGTAAAACAAAGTTTGGTTGTTAAAGGGACTATGGCCTCTTATTGGCATACTCTTTGTCAATATTGGACCACTTTAACAACTGTGTACGCGGAGGAGACTCCAGAATGAAGTGGTTGGATTTGGTGTACGTTTGCTAGATTTGAAGAAAGAGAATGATGATGGATAGACCCTGGCACTTGTGCCAATTTGAAATGACTAAAATAGGACGACTTGACAGGGCCAATGAGGGTAGCTCCTCTAGCGGACATATGTTCTTTGATTTTCTTCTTGGACTTGGTCCATACTATTACTTTTGATGTTTGTTTCAATTGGTGCACCTTGATTTTGGGATGACCTCCCTTTGACTCGATATGGGATATATATACGCGGTGGGCGGTCGTGGCTACGATGCGTTACCTCCAACCCTGCGACCCAAACTGGTAGTATCCTACCTTGGGCATTGCCTCACGTGCCTTGTCATACTCTTATCATTATATGAGACCACTACGAGTTTGGTTTGCTATTGTCGTATCACGGCGCATCCCTATTCCCCGACGTGCTACTGGGGCATTATATGCAAATTGTATGACAATGCTTAAAAACGCGTTAAGGGGGATTAATGTAAAGCCTTAACGCTAAGAAAAATATTTATTTTATTGATTAAATATTACATATATAGCATATTCTACTATATATAGATATTTTGACGGATCCTTAAGAGATGGAAAATCCTGTAACATCTCTTGAGTTATTGCACGCACATTATACGCTGGATAGAAGATGTGAAACCCCATAAACATCTCGGATGCTTTTACACTCATGTTATATGTGACATTGATTTGACTCGCATAAGGATATTTTAGTCTTGACTCGAGTGTTTTGTCTTTTCATAACGCTCGGGTTAGCCCTGATTTTTCAGATCATTGAAGATCATATTTTCTGGAGGACGAAGATGAAGATTGGTGTATTATTATTAATAGTATTATTTCACCACATTATTTGTTCCGTTGCATTATTCTATTGTTCTGTTGTACATATAACTCTGATAGATTTTGTAAAATTATAATCAAATGTATAGTACAAACAGCTTCATGAACTGTTTATTTGATTATTATATTTTGTCATTCCGCTACGAGATTTTGTATTTGTTTCCTTCTTTTCTTATTTTTCTTAATTAACCCCATTGGTTATTTGTGTTTTGGATTGTTTGAGTTGGACATGTGCGGATTATTGTTTATTTAAACCTTCCGAAATGTGGGTCATCACAATACATCTCATTCTACATGTTCTTTTGCTAAAATTAATCAAAATAGAGTTCGGCCACTATTAAATGAAAAAGAAGAAGAAGAAGAAGAAGATAAAGAAATCAAAGGAAGGAAGATTAATAAATTCAAATCCATTTACATCTCGACTCCTTAATCACAAAGCTAAGGTGAATAATGACTACATCTCATGTTTTTTATGTTTTCGGTTTTAAGGTGAATTTGAACTATTTTGCAAGGTTTTGCCATGCTTTTGAATGTTGAAATGATTATATAAGCTTGTTGATGATTTATGCTAATTCATATAGATTTCATAATAAGTTTTAATGTGAAAACCCTATTTAGTGACATCTAAATGCCTTGTGATTTTAGACTAAGATCAAAAATGATATTTTAGAGATGGGTTTCAATTTTCATAATTTTCTGATTTTTGTGGATTTAATATTAATTTTCTAGTGAAGAAAATGATTACTTGGGTTTAAAATTATTTACGGCTAAATAATATATGTTTTAGATCCGAAATTAATATATGTTAGAAAACATATTAAAAATGATTTACAGGAATTTTTGTAGAGTTTTCCTAAGTGTTTAAATGGATATATAAAATTATTTAAGGTATGGGACTTAAATGTTTTATATATTTATAAAAGGAGAAGGGGCATTTTGTAAATTATTTAAATTCTTTACTTCTGAAATTTTGGTAGCACTTTTAGAAAAGAAATTAGCAACCAATCAGATTTTGATAAATAAGGCAGGTCAGTTGAAAAGAATTACTTTAAGAAGATAAAAATCAATTTAAACATGCTTTTTACATGTTTCGCCAATTTCGGCACCCTCCTTTCGACGCCTTACTTTCGCCTCCATCACCATCGAAACCAATGCGCATGGTATCAAATACTTAGTACGTAGTGAATTGGATATAGGCGAAAGGTGCTGGTCGAAACAATGGGTTCCGATGGGGTTGAAGCGTTACTTTGCTTTCAAATGAAAATGCACCTGCTTTGCTTTCGAAGGGAATGCTTTCGACTTGGTTAGCTTTCGACTGGGGCAAATTGTTTTAAAGGAATGGTTTCAATAGAGGTTGTGCCTTTTGTTTTAAGTAAATGCTTTCGAAGGGGTCAAAAACCCTAGTTGCCACTTTCTACCTTTCAAAGCAAATGGTTTCGAAAGGGTTACTTTGTTTTTAAAATCCAAGCCACTTCTCCAATGCTTTCGTAGGGTTGGTTCCGACACCATCACTTCTTTACTTAGGAATTGCTTTCGAAAGAGTACTTTTGACTTGGTTATTTATGACCCTTTTATTCTGTTAAAGGTAGACCCCAAAGGTTTCCAAAGGTTTAGTTTTTAATGGTTTCGAAAGGTTTTCCACATGTTTTACTTAAGCCCAAATGCTTTCGAAAGGTTTAATGTTTGAAAAGGATTTTGATGCTTTCGAAAGGTTTAAGAAGAAGGTTTCGAAGGGGTGGTTCCCCAATGTTTTTGAAAGGTTTTAAAGGAAGGTTTCCAATGGTTTCAAAAGGCTGGTTTAAAGTGTTTTGAAAAGAGGATGTCTAAGGATTTAAAGCTTTCGAAGGTAATGTTTTTCAATGTTTTCGAAAGGATTATTATGAATGGTTTCGAAAGGGTTTGTTTTGGCCTATGACCTAAGGTTATAAAGCAAAGTAGTTTACTTGGTTTCGAAAGTGGTACTTTCAATGGATTTGAAAGGGGTACTTTCCAAGGTTTAAATGTTTTCATCAACAAAGAGTTATGTAAAGTATATATAACATGGCAAGGTGATTTGGGTAAAGCATATAATATATTTTCCTTGTTTAAAGTATGATTTAAAGCTTTAAATCAGTTTGAGAGAAAAGGTTTTTAAGGAAAATTTTAAGGGAAGATTACCCTAAGTAAAATGACTCAGATATTAGAATAACAGATGGGACTGGTATGGGGTCGCACCCTATACTTTAGCTAGTAGCCCATAGCTAATTTAAGTCCAAAATTCCAATGTGTAGGGCTTTGTAACAGGTAAGACTAAAATGATGTTACACACAGAAAGGAATCTATAAAGAAGAGATAGGTTATATCGCGTGTTACACCAGACCTCAAGGCCAGCAGCAAAGGAAAAAGGAAAAGCAATGTTGGGAGGTACGCTTCAGATTCATGGTATGTCAGTTAACGTTCTGTTTGATACTGGTGCATCGCATTCTTTTGTATCTCGTTGTTTGGTAGATAAGCTTAACCTAGAACCCTCATACATAGTTACTTCCTTAAAGGTTTCAAATCTGATAGGAGGGTATGCAACACTTGGGATGAAGTGTGACCACCTAGGTTTGATTTGTTAGGTCATACCTTCGTTTGCAGTTTGCATGTGTTCGACTTTGTAGGGTTCAGAATTATTTTGGGCATGGATTGATTAAGTAAGTACGATTCTAGGATATTATGTCATGATAGGAAAATATCGCGTAGACACCCTAACTATAGTGATCGATTGTATATACTATAGAAAACCCTAGTTGTGATGTGAATGCTTTATTGGGTGTTGTGGAGGTAGAAGACGAGTTGAATCGAGCTTTTGTGGTTAGAGAATTCGTAGATGTCTTTGAACCAGTAGTAGGATTGCCACCGAAACGAGCCATTGAGTTTCAGATAGATTTGGTGCCTGGAGCAGAACCAGCGAGTAGACCGCCAAGTAGGATGACACCTACCGAGATGAGGGAACTAAAGGTGCAGTTGGTGGATTTGGGAAGCAAGAATTTTATCAGACCAAGTAGTTCACTTGGGCAGCAGCCGCAGTATTCGCTAAAAAGCCGGACGGATCGTTGAAGTTATGTATTGATTATCGTAAGTTGAATGAGAAATGATAAAGAAATGATATATGTTGCCTGGAATTGACGATTTGTTCGATCATTTGAGTGGAGCCAAGATATTTTCTCGGTTGGATTTAGCAACAGGTTTCCATTAGCTTAGAGTAGCAGAGGATATATTCCTTTGATGGCGTTTAGGACCAGATATGGATTGTACGAATGGTTAGTTATGTTGTTCGGACTAACTAATGCACCGACATTCTTTGTAGATTTGATGAACCGAGTTTTTCAAGAGCGCTAGGATATGTTGGTTTTCATAGATGATATTTTGATATACTCTAGAGATGAAAGGGAGCATGAAGTTCATCTTAGAGTTGTGCTTGAGATACTGAGGCAGCATCAATTGAAGGTGAAGTTTTCGAAGTGTCATATTTGGAAGAAGAAAGTGAAGTTTCTTGGTCATGTAGTCTCATAGAAAGGGTTGTTTGTAGATCCAACTAAGATTGAAGTGGTGAATAATTGGAAGAGAACCGAGACAACCGAGACAGTGACTGAGATAAAGAGTTTTATTGGATTGGATGGATATTATAGGAGGTCCATTAAGGATTTTTCGCGGATAGCAGCACCGATAACCAAGCTAAAGTGAAAGGATGTGAAGTTTTTTAAAGTATGATTTAAAGGTTTAAATCAGTTGGAGAGAATAGGTTTTTAAGGAAAATTTTAAGAGAGGATTACCCTAAGTAAAACGACTCGGATATTAGAATACCAAATGGGACTGGTATGTGATCGCGCCCTATACTTTAGCTAGTAGCCCCTAGCTTATATAAGTCCAAAATTCCAGTGTGTAGGGCTTTGTCACAGGTAAGACTAAAATGATGTTACACCCGTAAAGGAATCTATAAAGAAGAGATAGGTTATCTGTGAGTCCGCAAAACCATGAGGATCAGTTGACCCTGGAGAAGATAAGTTAGGGACAGACAGTCCAAAAGAGGAGTATCCAACAAAAGTTAGATTATTTATATGTATTGTCTGGTAGGCCCGAGTCAGCCAAAGGTTAGTAGTTAGCCAAACAAAACTATAGTGTTCAGACAGATAGTCCATTTGTTACCTGATTTGTATGTATACATGATATTGCTCTATTGTTTTAACCATTTTTGGTTACAGGATTATGATTTGCAAAAGATATGTTTTTGAAAGGATATTAGTGAGCGGAAACCCATTCCGCTAAGTGGCATGGTCTCACTTAATATCAAATAATCGAGATGAATAATATTATTCACACCATGTTTTATGTCTCACTCAAAGTTTATGTTTTCCCTTTAAACTCTCGGGTGCTCAAAATTGATTTGAGTAGGCTGAGGGTTGAGGATTTTTAGGTTTTAGTAGGTTGGCGAATAAAGCTTTCAAAGACGAGCAGAAGGCTGACGGATAGCTATTTAGGAGTAGTTGTTTATTTTGTTTATTCCATTGTGTTGTATTAAGTCAGATATGACTATATAGTACTCTGGTCAACCAAGGGGGCATCATCATATGTCGCTCTTGGTATATTTAGTTAATAATTATATTTGGTCTAAACCTGTGAAACGATACGGGATTATGTAATCTGGATATGAAACTTGTTTTATGAAATGTAATCAGAAGTATTGTTGTTGAAATCTGTGATATTGTTTCATATTCATGTGCTTCTGATATTATGTATACCATTAACATAGTCGTATTTTGTTGTCGGAAGTTAATATTATAGATGACTGCAACATCTGTAGTGCTTAGCTTTAGGCCTCAAGATAGGGGATGTTACAGTCTTCCCATGATCCCCCAAAATCTAGCACACAAGCTTGTAATAAATCTTCCAAGACTTTGTTAACTCTTTCTGGTTTTCCATCTGTCTGCGGATGGTAAGCGGTACTCATCTTGAGCTTGGTACCTACAATCTCCTGTAGACTCTTCCAGAACTCGCTAGTGAATAAGGAATCTCTATCACTTACTATGCTACTAGGAATTCCATGCAGTCTAACCACATTCTTCATAAATAACTTATCCAAAACAGGTGACGTCCTAGTTGACTTAACTGGAATGAAATGGGCACTCTTGTTCAACCTGTCCACTATAACCCATATGCTTTCATTTCCTCCGTTTGACCTTGGCAACTTGTCTATAAAATCAATTGAAATAAAATCCCATTTCCAAACTGGAACATCTAAAGGATGGAGTAACCCACTTGGTTTCTGATGTTTGCCTTTTGCCTGTTGACAGTTCAGACACTGCTTCACCCATAAGCCTACATCCCTCTTCATACCTTCCCAGAAGAAACTCCTCTTCATGTCCTGATACATCTTAGTTCCTCCAGGATGAATAGTGAACTTCGAACGATGGCATTCTTTAAGGACTTCTTTCCTAATGCTTCCTACATTCGGAACACATAATCTTCCTTTCTTCCTTAACCACCCATTCTGGTCAAAGCTGAAATCTTTTAAGCCATCGCTCTCTATTCCATCCCTTAACTTTCTGACCCGTTCAACTAACACTGGGTCCTCATTCTGCTTAGAAGCAATCTTTTCGATCATCATTGGTTGAATTTCTAAACATTATATCATAGCGGTTTTTGTACTAGACCCACCCTAAGGTCTCCATCGTACTCTGCAAATAGTCAACGCTTCCAAATCTTTCCACTCAGCTATCATCGCCAACACTGCATTCTGATGTTTTCTGCTAAGCGCATCTACAACCTTGTTGTCTTTCCCTGGTGTGTACTCAATACCAAAATCATAAGCGGCTATAAACTCTAACCACCTTGGTGCTTCATATTCAACTCCTTTTGAGAGAATAAATATTATAGCGACTTATGATCCGTATACAGCTCAAATATTTCTCCCAAAAGATAATGTCTCCACACCTTCAATGTAAAAATCACTGCAGCCATGTCCAAATCATGCGTTGGATATCTAATCTCATGCGACCTAAGATGTCGGGATGCATAGGCAATTACTTTACCTCTTTGCATTAACACGGCTCCTAACCCAGTTCCATGTGCATATGTATATACAACTAAATCCTGATTCCCCTCTGGAATGACCAACACAGGTGCATGATTCAATAAGTGTTTCAATCTCTGGAATGCTTCCTCACACTAATCGATCCACACGAACTTCACATTATTTCGTGTTAGCTTGGTCATCGATGTTTCTATCCACGAAAAATCCTTTATAAACCTTCGATAATACCCAGCTAATCCAAGAAAACTCTTTATCTCAGTCACTGTCTCGGGTCTCTTCCAATTATTCACCGCTTCAATCTTAGTCGGATCTACTTACAACCCTTTCTCTGAGACTACATAACCAAGAAACTTCACTTCCTTCTTCCAGAAATGACACTTCGAAAACTTTGCTTTTAGCTGATGCTACATCAGCGTCTCAAGCACCACTCTAAGATGAACTTCATGCTCTCTTTCATCTCTAGAGTATATCAAAATATCATCTATAAATACCAATACGAACCTATCCAAGTGCCCTCGAAAAACTCAGTTCATCAAATCTAAAAAGAATGATAGCGCATTAGTTAGTCTAAATGGCATAACTAACCATTCGTACGATCCATATCTGGTTCTAAACTCCATCAAAGGAATGCTATCCTCTGCCACTCTAAGCTGATGGAACCCTGTCGCTAAATCCAATTGCGAAAATACCTCGACTCCACTCAACTGATCGAACAAATCGTCAATTCCAGGCAATGGATATCGATTCTCTATCGTTTTCTCATTCAACTTACAATAATCGATACATAACTTCAACGATCCATTCGGCTTCTTAGCAAACACTACGGCTGTTCTCCATGGCGAACTGCTTGGTCTGATAAAATTCTTGCCTTCCAAATCCACCAAGTGCACCTTCAACTCCCTCATCTCAATAGGTGTCATCCTGCTTGGCGGTCTACTCACTGGTTCTGCTCCCGGTACCAAATCTATTCGAAACTCAATAGCTCATTTCAGCGGCAATCCTATCACAGGTTCAAAGACATCTGCGAATTCTCTAACCACGAAAACTCGATTCAACTCGTCCTCTACTTCCACAACATCCAACAATGCATTCACCTCAAGCTAGGGTTTTCTATGGAATATACAATTCGATCACTAGAGCCAAGGTGTATAAGCAATATTTCCCTATCATGGAAAAATATCCTAGCATCGTATTTACTTAACCAATCCATGCCCAAAATAATTCCGAACCCTACGAAATCAAACATATGCAAATTGCAAGAAAAGGTATGACCTAACAAATCAAACTCTAGGTGGTCACACTTCATCCCAAGTGTCGCATACCCTCCTATCAAATTTGCAACCCTTAAGGAAGTAACTTGGTCTGAGGGTTCTAGGTTAAGCTTATCTACTAAACAATGAGATATAAAAGAATGCGATGCACCAGTATCAAACAGTACTCTAACTAACATACCATGAATCAAAAGCGTACCTCCCAACACTGCTTTTCCTTTCTCCTGCGTTGTTGGTCTAGAGGTAGTGGGTTCCAATACAAACACTTTGCCTTTCCCATCCTTGGAAGGCTCCTTGCACTGGTTCTTATAGTGCCCAACTTGATCATAGTTGAAACATCTCACTTCTTTCTTCTCGCCGGCTTTCTTTCCTTTGCATGTCCAACACTCATGGGCATAGTGTCCCTTCTTGTCACAATTGTAGCAGACAACTTCTGCCTTTCCCTTCTTTACGGCTCCACCCTTCTGAGACCTTTTCTTGTAGAAAAATTTCCTTTTCGGACTCTGCCCTCCTTGAGCTTCCTTCGCTTTATTTCCTTCCAGACAAGCATGCATCTCTTCATGCCTCAAAGCCATTTCAACTACAACATCACGCGGGTCTCTGATATGCGATAACATGGCCTTAGCAAGCTCAAGCTTCAACCCACGAATGAACTTTTCATTCTTCTTAATCACGGTGTCAATAGTAGTATAGCCATATCTCTCTAACTCCTCAAACCTCGTCGCATACTCCAACACCGTCATTTCCCCTTGCTCCAACTCGGTGAACTTTCTGAGCAGAGCGGATTTAGCAACCTCATACATAAACCTCTCCTCGAACCTTCTCCTGAACTCAGCTCATGTCATAGTTTCTTCATTAACTCCAACAGTAACATTGTTCCACCAATACAGTGCTGCTCCCTTTAGTTGTCTCGAAGCGAGCCTTCTCTTCTTCGCATCATTGAGCCCCATATTAGCAAATATCCTTTTGCAATGAAGTAGCCAATTCTCTACTTCAATTGCGTCTTTAGTACCAATGAACGGCTTTCCTCTCAACCGAGCATAATCTCTACTCAGAATAGCATAGTTGTTCACCACTGGAATTTCTTGGTTACCTCCTCTAGCATTTCCTCCAACTACTCCAGCATCAATTCCCGCTTGCATCATGTTGACAAAGAACTGATACATGGCTCCCATGTCTACTTGCGGGACTCCAGCACCCATATTTCTAGCTTGTGCCTGACCTAGGTTCCTTGTCATATTTGGTCTGGCATTTCCATTAGTTGTGGTGCTTTTCCCACCAAGGTTAACTCTTCCTATTTTGGCATCCATATTTGCATTCGAGTCTCATAAGATACTGGAGAATAGCTTATGAGAGATAGGAGAATAGAGTTAAAGCGTATACTTATATATAGCAAATAGAAGTACGTTACTATAGCGTTATCCCATACCTCGATCTTTTCTCTAATTCCTTAGGATTATGTTTTCGAAAATCATTTCGGTTTAAATTTTTTCATAAACCTAATCTCTGATACCAAGTTGTAACATCCCTTATCTTGAGGCCCAAACCTAAGCGCTACAGATGCTGTAGTCATCTATAGTATTAGCTTTCGGCTACAAAATACGGTAATGCTAATGGTATCCATAATATCAGAAGCACATGAAGATGAAACAAAATCATAGATTTCAAAACAACTTTTCTGATTACATTTCACAAAACATGTTTCATATCTAATTACATAATCACAATCGTTTCCCAGGTTCAAATCAAATATAATTATTATATAAATACGCCAGGAGCGACATATGGAGATGCCCCCTTGGATAACCAGAGTACAAAACCCATTTTTAATGTTACTCAAAATTAGGGTCGTTATAGGTTATTAGATTACAAAACCCATTCTTAAAACCATTTCAAAATCTTTAATTTTTAGTCATAATCATATATGGATAAGTGGTTAAAGTTAGAAAATTCTTTTTAAATCAAAGTCATGTTAAAAACCAGCCTTTCAACTATATAAACAAGTATAGATGAGTAAGAGGCCAAGAACCAATTACCAAACACCTAAAATATGAATTTTTCCCTCAAATCTGAAGTAGACAGCAAAGGGGATGAGCCCAAATCAACCAAAATGATAATCCAAGGTTTCCCTATACTAATCACTCCTCTAATCAATGATTTGGCTAAGATTAGTAAGGAAAAGGTGTGATTTTTGCCAAGATTAGGGCTAATGGAGATTTAGATCTATTTTGGTAAAGAAGGAAATGACTTACGTCAGTTTCTCCAGCCTCTTATTAGCACAAATTTCGAAGTGAGTTAGTGGGCCTAAGCACGGGCTAAGATAATTAACCACTAAAACTGGCCAGTAACAGCCAAAACTTAAAACTACAATAAATTTAAAATGGCAATTTCATTTTTCTGTTATGACCACTCTGAGGAATGGGAAACCATCATCTTGAAGCAATGTAAGTGGTTTAATACTCAAATTCAACTCCGATCAATAGTTAGAGTCCAAACAAGATTTTCATGATCAAAATGGTCACATAGAAATTTGAAAAAAATTATAGATGTAGAAAATGTCTCTAAGAGTCACTTTCCAAAATCATAGAGTCATACAACCTCATATGAATAAAATAAAAATATTTTATGGTCGTCTGATACGTAAAATACAGATCGTTACAAAAACTCAATATACAAAATCATATATCTTGAACCTCATCCTTAGAGAGACAAAACTCTCGACTGAATGATCCTACGAGATAGAAACAACAAATCAAACAAAAAGGATATCTCTCAGCATATGCTCTTATGAGAGGATGACAGACAAGCACACAGCAAGTCCTTAATGTCACTGATAGACAACACGCAGCTGTCTCGGGTTAGGGTATCTCAAATGATAGACTAACACATAGCCAATCTCTAATGTCAATGATCATTGTCTTTAATGAGGTGATAATATTAACTATCTCGAGAGTAATGTACCGCAGCACTGCTCTAGGAAACGCTAATAACGACAGCCCGTTTCCTACAGTCCCTAAGTTACTCCCGAAATCGTAACACTCATATCCATCGCATTCATAAACACATTGCCGGACTATGCCAAGCATTGGCCACGATTCCTACTTACCTTTGGTAATGGATTGTTGGTCCTTAAGTGACGTTGGGGCGTTGACTCTAATGAGAGAAATAACTATCTACCTACAAACTTAACAAGATGACATCACAGATTCATGCCACGACCCTGCAATCAGGACCGCTGGGATGGATAACTAGCCTATCTGGTCGGTCTAATTCATGCACTCTCTATAGTGGCGCAAACCGTATGACGTAGATTCCCAATAAATATTCTCGACTATATAAGTCCTAATGAGGGTGATAACCGGTACTCTAGACTCTAGAAGTTCTAATGAAAACAACTCCTCTCAAATATATGAATCCTGATGAGAGCGACAACAAATGCTCTCGACTATATGAGTCCTGATTAGAGCATATCACATAACAAATCCTCGACTAATAGTCCTAAGAGTAGATAATGATACTCGACTAGTTAGTCCTTAGAAGATGTAACAAAATATACTCTCGATGAGATGAGTCCTAATGAGAGTAATAATAATAAGTACACTCGACTCCATACGTCCTAATGAAAGCACTGCATTATAATAATTCCTCGACTACTAGTCATAAGAGAAAATAATAATATACTTGACTAGTTAATCCTAAGAGGATAAATCTGTAAATTCCAACATATCCCCAATATATAGCCCTTAGAGAGCAATAAAACTCTCAACTATTAAGCTCTAAGGAGTCACCTCTAGACGACAACACAAATTACTAACCCATCTCCAGAATATAAGTGACATCTACTCACCAATAGTAATCGAACACGTATTACTTTAACGTCCCATACCTGGACCTTTTACTAGAAGTTAGTAAACTACATTCATCAAACAACAAATATTCTATAATATGTGTTTGTACCAAAATTGGGCACAACACTCTTCGGACATATTTAAAGAGATTAGACTGAAGAATATAAATGTAAAAAGAGGCTAATCTAACAAACACGCCAAAATAGACAAACAAAAATGCAAGAGCACAGGAATTTATAGTGGTGCGGCGTTGTAGCCTACGTCCACTTTGGAAAGTTTGTTGTTTTATTGATGTCTACTAACTGATTACAATAGAGAATACTCAAGCACTCGAGTTACAATGGGTTCCCGGTAGAGTATCGACGTAGCAGAATCAAAAGTCCCTTTTCTGAAGGCATAGGGATGCTATTTATAGGTGCAGTCTGAAGATATCTGGCTTAGATCTCAGAATACCCCTTTTCACACGTGGATGGGCCCACCAGATCGTTCCAAGGTCATTTGAGATCAATCCATGTACATTTCGTATCGATCTATACTTGCTCCTTTTGGGTTGAGATCGATCAAGGACATTGTTGAGGTGGTAAGCAAGCTCATGTGAAAATTTGGTGGCATTGGACTTGTAAATTTTGAGTTATGATTGATCCAAGTTCGTATTTGCAGTTGGCTGTCAAGTTCGTATCGATCTATGCTCGAATCGATCACTTCGTATCGATGCTTGTGCGCATCGATCAGGTGACGTGGAGCGATAGTCCAGGTGAGATCCACATTTCATGCCACACGACTACTTCTTCCACTTGATCATGTTTTCTTCTCATCGATGCTTGAAGCCGCTTCGTATCGATGATTCTCATTCTAGTTCGCATCGATACATACTTATGCTTTTCGTATCGACCTTCGCTTATACTCTTCGTATCGATCTTTCATGACTCCTCTTGTATTGATGCTTTAGGAGTTGTTTCGTATCGATAATTTCATTGGCTTCTCCGTACCGATGGAAGATGCTGATTTCGTATCGATGGAAGGTGTTGATTTCATATCGATCTGTTGGCTGATCGATACGAAATGTACAAGGTGGTTGATCAATACGAATTGGACATAGGAGTAATTTCCGATGGATACGAAGGAGGTTGACTTTGATGGGTATGAATCCGCATTGATACGAAGGGATTTGATGGATACGAAGGAGAATGGAAGGTGATGGATACGAATTGAGGCTATCTCTCTTGATTTTGATCGATCCATATCTCGAGCATACGAACTCTGATTGACCTGAA
The DNA here is from genome assembly GCA_030737815.1 of Allium fistulosum. Classification (NCBI taxonomy): domain Eukaryota; kingdom Viridiplantae; phylum Streptophyta; class Magnoliopsida; order Asparagales; family Amaryllidaceae; genus Allium; species Allium fistulosum. The sequence continues at coordinate 1,328,822,941 of CM060902.1, read as the reverse complement.
ATTTGGAACATTGGCCTTCAAAGCTTTGCTTGTCATATCGTATTAATTGTAGTTCGATCCAGACTCGGACCAAATTTTCCGGTATCCATAGTAGACCTGTGTATAACCGATCTTCGAGTGGAATTGTCTTTGGTTTCCAGTTAAGTTCTTGGTGTCACGGCCTTACCAAAAGGCGGGATGACATTTTTCCCCCAAAGTATGTCTTGTGTGAACATGACGTGCTTTGAAAGGTGCAATCTCCATTCTGAAGAGTCCTATCTGGTTTGTTGAATAGTTGTTGTCTTTTCATCAAAAGACGTAACCTTTGATTGATTTCCAGTTAAATAAATGCTGAATTGTTGACTGCCAACGATCATGCGGTGTTTTGTTGTAATTGAGTGTCGAGTGTTAGCGGTTTGTCGTTCACTGTTTTGATTGTCATCAGGTGAGCATTCAATTCCTGTCAATTTTGGAAATTGAATGTTAGTCCATCATACATGCATGTATGTCAACCTGACTCATGTTCATGCTTGCACGTTCATGGGTCGTTATCAAGTTTTTTTAGTTTTTTTTAGTTTTTTGTTTGGATCGAGTTTCGCATCGATCCTCTCCTAGATCTATGTGGAATTCGAATTGTAACAACGTTCAACGGTTGTTTTAGGTTACCCTTCACATCGATCCTCTCCTGGATCGATATGAGAAGCTAAAGAACATCCTTCGTATCGATGGATTCGAATAGGTCAAATAAGTTTTTGTTGCATCTTTCGCATCGATGGGTCACCGATGGATACAAACAACCATGCTCTGGATCGATCTGAATTGATGGTTATGAACAAGTGCACCCCTGGTTGATATGGGTGGATGGATACGAAGATGGCTCTTCGTATCAATGATGTTGGTGACCGTTTCTACTGGTTTTTAGCACTGGGAGACGAATCGCTCCCTCATGAGTTTCGTATCCATATAAATACATTTTGGACTTAGCCTAATTTTCACTTGCTTTCATTTTCATTCCCAGCCTTCGTATCGATAGAGTACTTGAGAACAAAAACTATCCTCATCTTCCAATTTAAACAACTCGTTTATCTCTCGAACCAATTCTCTAATCTAGGTAATTAGTTGAAATAATCCATTTTAGAATGATGAGACTCGAGATTAAAGCCAATTCGTTCGAAACTGTGGCCGATTCAGGCAGTGTTGTTGCTGGAGTTGGTCAGAGTGAGGTCGATGAAGGAGCAATGGCATGCTATCTGTCTGGGGAAGAAGAAATGATGATTGAATGAGGGACGTGCTCGTATCGAATGAATTTAAATTAAAAATAACCGCAAGCCCACGGTGTACAATTCTAGTACGTGGCGAGTATGGGTCGATCCGTAGGGAATTGTTAGATTTTAAATTTCTATTCAATCAAATAAAACCAAGAATTTGAAGAGTGTGAACTAAAAATGTAAATAAACTAACTAACTAACAAAAGAAATTTGATAAAAATATGAGAGTTAAATGTCAATTTAGAGATAATTCCACTCACTAGATCATATAGTTCAACAAACATGAAATTTTGATCTCTCTTTTTTGGTCATTAGTTAGTTTAATTAATGTATTTATCATAAGTATGGCCTATTTGTGCTATTAATTAGCTCAACATAAGCCATCAAACTATAACACACCCCTTAAACAACTTTTAACTCTCATGAAAAATGACGACAAGTTGAAAATGAAATCTATTTTAAACATGGCCTATTAACTATTGTTTAGAAATATAAGCCATCAAAATTTAATTTCAACATTCACTTCATTACCATCATCATATGTAGATGAATAGGTAATTATTGTTTGTGATTGTTTAAGCATAACCTATTTTTTATGAACAACATAGACTATCAAATTCAATATGAAACAATAAATCACATCAACATTCATTTAAGCGCAAAAGAGATCAAAATTAACAAGTTATGTTGAAGCTATATAATTAGAGAGCTTCATTACCCCTAAATTGAAGGGGTTTAGCCTAGGGTTGTCAATTTCCTACACGACCCGAGACATGACCCGAAACCCGCACGGAAATTAGCAGGTTAACCCGACCCGTTAATTTGGCGGGTCATTTTCGGGTCAACCCGAATTTGACCCGTTTATAAACGGGTGGGTTTCGGGTTGACCCGCTAACCCGAAATTGACCTGTTAAGAACCCGTTTATACTTATATAGGTTGACCCAACCCGTATACGACCCGACCCGTTTATGACCCGTTTGTACCTTATACGGGTTATATGGGTGGACCCGACCCGTTTATGACCCAATTATACATTATACGGGTTGACCCGACCTGTTTACGACCCGTGTACACCTTATACGGGTTGACCCGACCCATTTACGGCCCGACCCGACCCAATCCGACCCGATCTGACCCGTTTATAATCGGGTTACACGGGTCGGGTCGGGTCAACCCGTTTATAAATGGGTCGGGTTCGGGTTGAGCTTTTCTGACCCGTTTAATAAACGGGTTGACCCGACCCATTTAAAATCAACCAGAACCCGACTTGACCCGACCCAAACCCGACCTGACCCGACCCATTTACAGCCCTAGTTTAGCCTCTCATTTTTGTTATCAAATCAACAATTGTAGCATGCAACATTAAACAAATAAGAAGAAGAAGAGAGCAAAATGAAAAGCAAAACTAATCTACTTGCATAAAATAAAATCTACTCTACTTGCATGAAAAATAAACTAACTACTGACAAGAAAGGAAAAGAAGCATGTAAAAGCAGGCTTTTAAATCTCCCCGAGATGGCCGAGATGAAAAATCCGAGATATCAGCCAAAATCCGAGATTTGGCAGCCTATTTAGTTATAAGTGTTTTAAATATCGCCCGAGATAGCCGAGATATTTTCCCGAGATATTGGCCAAAATCCGAGATTTAAAACACTGTGTAAAAGAAAAGAGCATGTATTAAATTGCATAAGAAAGAAAAGAAAAATTACATGAAATAAAAATGGCTAAGTAGCAATCAAAAGAAAGAGAGCTCTCATTTTATTTTCCTAAACTAAGAGAAGAGAGCCTAAAAGAGAGACTAAAGAAGAGGAGAGGGTTACATGAAACATAAGGGGGATTTATACAAGTTTAAAACCCTAATTCACTTTTTTGGGAACTACCCAAAATACCCTCTTAGGAAGTGTGGTGGCCAAGTTATCATTAACTTCAAATAATCATCCATTAAGTGTGCATGAAGATTTAATGTTCTTTTAGCATGTGCATTAGCTCCTAAGTGTACATTAAGGTAGGTGGGTAAGTAGGGTCCTCCATGATCATCACTTTGAATTATTCCATCTCCATTCCTTTGTATTCACTCTTGTGCATGCATATCTTTATGAAGCCACTTGTAAAATTCACTAAAATTCCTACAAAACAACATAGAAAATTCCAAGTAAATTTTCACAAATTAATAAATGCACAAAAATGACCATTTTGCCCCTATATGAAGATGAATATGTAACAATTTGAAAATAATTTGAATTTTGGTTTAAACAAGTTAAAACACCCAATATGATCATTTATTTAATTTAAATAGGTTAAATATGGTGGTAAAAATATGCACATTTACATCCACATCAATGGTGGATGGAGAAGGAGTTCGTATCGATCTGGGCATAATGGAACTTTGTATCGATGAAGTAAGTAGCTTCATATCGACTGATGATGGGAGTTCGTATCGATCCAGAGTGATCGATACGAAGACTTGGATCTGGCGATCGATGCGAAGATACTGTTCTTGATCGATATGAAATGGAGGGTTCAGGGTCGATACAAATTGACCTTTTGGCGATCGATACAAACTGTACTGCTGGTGATCGATCCAAGTTTAAACTTTGATGGATACTAAATCTTGCATAATCGAACATTTGACTCCAGCAAGCTTCAGCCTTGCATAATTGGACTCAACTGTTTGATTGCATATCTGACTACCCTTCGAAGCTCATTGATGGAACTGTAACTCGATGAATTTTATGAACTCTAACTTGGATTGTTCTCCGAAGTCCTGATGGCATAGTCGTGACGGTTGGCGATGACGGTCACTCCGGTTGAATCTCGAAGTCTTCTCGTTTTAACGCCTTCCGAATTTGTAGAAATCCTAAGTATTATGTAGCACTGCACTGCACAACAACACATTCACGCACTTCACAATCACAGTGGAACACAGGTTTATTGCCATCTAACGATGATTTTACCGAGTTCAATAGCTATAGAACCTGGAAGTTCTGAGCCGCAGGATGTCCAAAGTCCTCCTCTTCCCGTAATTGAAATGTCGGGTATCGCAGCTGAAGTAATTAGCCCCGCTCTGGATGAGCTACCGAGAGCAGTATTTATTGCAAACCCAGAAGATTCCGTTTGATCGAAGATTTCTGACGACATGTTCGGAAGGATCTTCCTTAGGCACAGATTATCTCTTGATGACGTCTTATTACCGGGTTCGGAAGATAGAGCCCACAACCCCTCGGAGGGGTACACATCTTGCAACAGATTCATGTGTTTAGCCGGGATGCTTCCTCCCTTCAATCAGTTTATCCGGGAAGTGTTACTTTTCAGAATTGCTCCGTCCCAATTGCACCTGAATGGGTACGCTTTGCTCAACAGTTTGTTCGTCATCTTCATGGAGCATCTCTTCCGACCTTCGACTGTAGAAGAAATCAGATATCTATTCAACATAAAAAGTCGTGGGGACAAACCTTCCTTCAATTTTCTAGAAGCGGTTAGAAATTGCCAAGTAGTCGCGGGAGCTTGGAGCAGACTAAGCTACTTTCAAACCGAATGGTTCTTCGTTCGGTGTCCACCGGGATTTGCCAAATAGTGGCTAGTTAGACGTAAGTGCTCCAAACTTTCGTTGATTATCTAGATAACATAAGTTGATATTAAATCTAATACTTGGCTACCTTCGCAGCTTCGATTCCACGGCCCGAAGGAGTTCAATTTAAAGAAGTAGTTAGGGCCCTCCAAGCAGTACCAACCGAGCTTAGAGAAATTGATGGAGTTCTGACTGACGAAAACTTGGTCACCGTTGGACTTATAGAAAGAGGTCAAAGTATTGGATCAGCAGGGGTTCTTAGAACGGCTCCGGCGAGGCATGGAGGAAGGAGAGCTCCTAGAGTTGTAGTCGTTGAATGGGATGATGATGAGAACATGCCCGTTGTGGATGAGCCCGCAGCTGCACCTTCGTACAATCTTCAATCTTCAAAATTGAAAAGAAAAGGCAAGGCCGTCGCTTACAAATCTACGAGACGCAAACTATCGTGCTATCTCCGCCCGTTATAACTGGTGTAAGCGCGGAGACTTCTCCTCCAAGAACGGAGAGTTCTTTTGTGGAACTGGCTGACATTCCCATTCCGGATGACTTTTCTTTACATCAAGATATCGGGCTAGAAGGTCTTCAAAGTGCCTTAGATATAGGGGAGCCAACTTCTATGAGTACGGCTGCCACAACCGGTTGGTTGGGGGTTGCACATACATGCACACACTTCACGGCACCATACAATTTCTAATCACATGCTTCTCAATCTCTGGAGATAACTAACTTTGTTTCTCTTTTCATTTTTATAGATACAATGATGAAGCGGGGATCTATGCTTGGTAGAATTCGTGCTGCGCGCCATTCTTCAAGTTCTTACTCTGAGTCTCACAGGCGTGAGCTTGAAAGGGATTATGATCGTCGCCATTCTAGTCAGGAGCGTGAGCATCGAGAAAGGGAGAGGGAAAGGGATTACAGATGCCGCTCACGGTCTCGGTCTCCACCACCTAGAATTCCTTCCAAACCTTCTGGTTTTGATAGACAGCCTTTAGAAATTCCTCATCAAGTACCGCCTTCTCAGACTTCAAGGCCCGATGAGCAATGTCGGAGGATCGAGACTGAGACCCCCGTTACTACTGATCAAGTCGCTATAGACCCCACCAGGGAAGGAGCGATTAGAATCGCTATGTTGAAGAAGGATTTCCTAACTGTCTGCTTCGACGGCTTCATATTTCCTCCGCACTTAAGTGAATTCCCAATGAGGCAGAACAGACGATACATGACTACGTACATGATGTTTATAGTCAGTATCGAGAATGGATGAAGACTGCAGAGAAAGTTTCAGTTGTGGCCTTTACACGGGCAAAGACAATCGAGAAACTAGAAACTGGTCTCGCTCAGAAGGACCGCATAATTCAGGTGCTCAACAACGAGAATGAATCTTTGAGAAATTTGAAAACGGAGGCTAATAAGAGAGCCGACGAGGCAACCCATAAGATGGAGAGGATGAGAAAAACACATTTAGCCTTGGTCGAGGAAATGGGACACCGGACCACTACGGTCATGGCAGAGAGAGACGCGGCGCTCAAAGAGCTTGAGGAGCTAAAAGCTAAATTTCTAAAGTTGTCAAGGAAAAAGATGATGCTAACAAAGCCGCCCAAGAGGCATGTGAGCAGACCGTAGTACTCAGGGATGAGCGGGATGCGGCCAAGCTAAAGGTCCAAGAAACTGATGCCAAAATTGAGACTGAGGTTAGAGCGGCAGACACTAGGTTGGAAGGTGATATCGAAGACCTCCTGGTCACTTATAATGTCAATGTCTTGAAACATCGCAACCTAGGCTGGCTTGAAGACTACCCGCTACATCTGTACAATGCCTGGTGCCGCTTAGTAGAAGATGAGAAAGTGGACCGCAACACTACATCTATTGACGACTTAAAGCTAGAGAACCAGATATTAACCGAAGATGAGAGAAAAGCTCTTCACAATGCCATCGTCACTTTTGAAAAGGAAAGACTATCCGCTAAGTTCCCGGACGTCGGAGAGGGGTCTGGAGTTGAACACCACAAAGTTAGCTCTGAAATGACTGTAGCAACCCAGCCTGAGCTTACTTCTGCAGTTGATCCTCCGGCTATTCCGGCGTACAACCTTGACAGGCCGCATATATCTCCGGTACTTGAACATGCTTCTAAAGGCACGTCGGCTCATCATGTGAGCCAATCTGAGGAAGGTGCTCTAAACACTTTGTCCATTCGCTTAAATGTAGGAGCATTGTCGGAAGATGTCACTAATATCTTCTCTTATCTTTATCCAGTTATAGATGTCACACCAGTCGTTTCTCCTACAACCCAAGAATTGCATCATGAGCATGAGGCCATTATGATGGAGGCAATGACCACAATGGCTGCTACATCAACCGGGGAGGTTCATGAGAGCAATTTCGTTCTTAACGAACAAATGATGGAAGAACTCCTCAGCCACCAAAGCAACCCAATCACTGATTTGCCTTTCGATATAGGTGAAGATGTGTTTATAACTAGCTCCTCGGGCTTGACTAGCAGCATTCCAGCGGGCATTAGCCTGTGCAGTTAAAGCGCTCGGTAGATTCATTGCGGAGGAGGTGCAAAAAGTCATAGCGGGGATACAGCGAGGATATAGTGGGATATAGCGGATGACTCTAAAATAGCACATAAAACTCATACTTAATGTTTTTACAAATATATAAATGGTAATTAAATGAAAAATAAACATTCAATTGAATTATAATTAATACATAAATAATTTTAAATAAAAACATGTGCGAATATACTGTAAATAAACGTAAAACTGTTATATAACATAATTGAATTTAGTAGAATATTAGATTAATTTCATTTCTAAAAATATATTAAAAATTCAATTAAATTAATTAATTTCATAATTTTTATAATGTATAAATTTAATTTTTCAATTCATTTCTTTTAAGGAAGATATAGCGCAAATAGCGGAATATAGTGGGAATAACGGTATATAGCGAAAATAGCGGGGTTTAAAGCGGAAGGCTATATTTGAGGCTATATAGAAAAATTGTAGTGGTAGAAATCCACTATGAGATATAGCATGGTTATATGGGTAATAGGGGGCATTAACTGCACATGCGTTAGCGCACAAAGGGCTGATGAGATAATGGCAGAAATCATAGCCGAAATAGAGCAGGACCAGCGGGTCAGTAGTGTTGGAGGTGGCATGGCAGGTCCCAGCCCGGTCACTATGCGTATGATTTCTCCTGGTGGCACAATCGTTGATACTAGTGTGCCTCCTTCGTCTTCCTATATTGAAAGTGCCACTGTTCCTCCGGCTCCGCATTCAGAAAGTATCCTGATCCCCATGAGTTCGGAGGAAGAGACCACTATAATTCCCCCGGCCGAAGACCAACCATTAAAAGGAGGCCGGGAAGGCAAAGGCTCGAAGAGGCATCCGAGCGGCAGTTCTAGTGGGTCAACACCAAGGAAGAAGAAGAAGAAGTCGAAGGAGTAGATGTGTCCTTCTATTCCCTCTTTTGGTAGATAGGCAGGATAGGATTTCATCTTGCTTTTTGCGGGCCGTGTATAGATGCGGGTTCGGCCCCCACTTATAGGAATTCTCAAAATAAGTTTTTGTACTTGTCATTTTTCCAAAGAATAGTAGGAATAAAATTTCCCTTTGTCTTCACTATAACTCTATGTTTATTTGCTTAAGTATTTTAGCACTTGTATTTCCATTCAATGTACTTATGAGGCTTTTAGTTTTTAAGTCGAACTTGAGTTCGGTCGTTAAGTCCCGAAGTCGTGGCTTCGGGTCATAACCAAACGTCGAGTCAAGCTTTAAGGTTGCGTTATCTCGGTCAGCGGCTGATATTTGAGTTGTGCCCCTAGTTCTGGGGAAAATTGAAGTAATCGGTCGGTAGTCGTTTTCCGCCTCTGTTGACTTTTATTTAACTAAGTAGGAACAAAGTTAAAGTGAGATACTTTAAGTGTTCGATCACACACGTTCGCCGGTAAGTACTTGCATCCGCACTCTGGGGATCGAGCTTGAGTGTTGGTGGTCGGTTACGCCTACCCATCATTTAGAATCACATCCACACTCCGGGGACATAGGATAATTCATGGGTGGTCGGTCACACCCGTTTAGTACTTGGAGTCATATCCACGCTCCGAGGATAAGAGTTGTTTTATGGGCGGTTATTCACGCCCATTTAATGATTTATACTCCAGTTTGCACTCCAGGAATGTAGAGTTGGTTGATGGGAGGTCAGTCACACCCATTTAGTGTTTAGAATTAGGTCCGCGCTTCGGGGACTTAAGTTGTTTTACAGGCGGTCAGTCACACCCGTTTAATGTTTATACTCCGGTCTGCGCTCTCGGGATCGGAGTTAGTTAATGTTTATACTCCAGTTCGCACTCCGAGAATCTGGAGTTGGTTGATGGGTGGTCAGTCACACCCATTTTGGTGTTTATACTCCAGTCCATGCTCTCAGGACTAGAGTGAGTCGGTGGGTGGTCAGTCACACCCGATTGTGGTTATACTCTGATTCACGCTCTGGGAATCCAGAGTTGGTCGACAAATAGTCAGTCACATCTGTTTAGGCATTAGGATCCTGTTCGCACTCTAGGAACAAGGAGTTGATCAAGGTTGTGGACGGTCGGATCACATCCACCTTGATTTGACAAGCGAAGTCGTAGATGGATAGGTCCATCCTCCTCGAGCTTGGATTTGGAATTTGCACTCCAGCTCACACTGTGGGAACTGGAATTTGTTAGAAGTTTATTGTAATTCAATTCTTTTTTATTTAAGTGTGTCGGTCTTCGAGCTCGGGTTTCACTTACCGAGTGATCGGTTGGATCACGATCACTCCCTATTTGAATGAGTCCCACCGGGAGATGGAACTTAGCTCTTTGTGCATAGTGATGATCGCATGACGCACTTTAAGAATCGTCACTTTGGCTTGACGAGTTTGCATTTTATTGTTGAAATAAGAAAGTATGGCAAAGTCAGTTGCCTCATTACAAGTTCAAATTTCGAAATGCATAAACAAATTTCAAAGGAAAAGAAGACTAAATAAATAAATAAAGCATGTTATGTGTAATTGCGACGGAGACTCTTGCTGTTCCATGCTCTTGGTAAAATGAGACTATCAACAGTTGATAATTTGAATGTGCCGTCTCCAAGTCTTCGTTTAATGACATACGGTCCTTCCCACGTTGGTTTCATATGTGAAGGGATCAGATAGATTCTCTTGAGTACGAGATTGCCAAGTTCAAAGGTTCTGGGTCGGACCTTAGCATTGTATAATCGGGCGACTCAACTCTAGTGTGCGGCTGCCCTCAAATCAGCCTCTTCAGGCCTCTCATCCAATAAATCCAGAGATTCAGCAAGTAGTATGGCGTTTGTCTTTGGATCATAATATGTCACACGATGAGAAGCTACTTCCAACTCAACTGGAATAACGGCTTCAGAGCCGTAGGAAAGTGAAAATAGAGCGTGGCCGGTTGCGGACTTATGGGTAGTTCGATATGCCCATAGGGGCCTAGGAAGTTCATCGACCCATTTGCCTCCAGCCTTCTCCAGTCATTTCTTCAGAATGGACTTGATAACTTTGTTAACAGCGTCGACTTGTCCATTTGCTAGAGGGTGAGAAACCGCTAAGAACTTCTTTTGGATGTGGAAACGTTGACAGAAATTCTTGAACTCGACACTATCGAATTGGTCTCCGTTGTCAGTGATAATGGTATGCGGGAGGCTAAAATGACAGATAATGTTGCGTACAACAAAGTTGATTACTTTCTTCATCGTGATAGTAGCAAAGGGCTCGGCTTCCTCCCATTTAGTAAAGTAGTCAACTGCAACGATGGCGTACTTCACGCCACCTTTAGCCAGAGGTAAAGATCCGATTATATTGATGCCCCATGTGGCGAACGACCATGGACTGACCATCTAAGTGATTTCGGTAGGTGGGGCTTTGGGAATTCGGGTATGCTTCTGGCATCTATCACATTTCTTGGCATAGTCCGATGCGTCTCGGTTCACTGTCGACCAGTAATATCTGCATCAAAGTATCTTCTTAAAAAAGGCTTGCCCCCTAGTGTGACCGCTACATTCCCCCTCGTGCACATCAAGTAGCACTCGTTTGATCTCGTCGCGGGTGATACACCAGAGTAAACGAACAGAGTATCCCCTCCTGCACATGACTCCATTCTGGATAATGAACCGCGAAGCTTTTCGGAGAACTTGTCTTTTCTCACTTCTGCGCTTAGGTAAGCTCCATGCTCAAGGTAATTTCTGAATGGGGTCATCCACGACTCCTTCTCGGGCATTGCCTCATGCACCCAGTCTGTTTCTACTTGATCGATACTCGGAGTGGTGAGTGTCTCAATGGGGACGAGTCCCATCTGATGTGCTTCACCGGTGCTGGCCAGCTTTGCTAATGAATCAGCTTTCTGATTGTGCTCTCGGGGTATGTAGTAGACGGCATAGTAGTCGAACTGATTCAACACTTCCTGAACCCAAGCAAGATAAGCAGCCAACCTCCGGTCTCTAGCTTGATATTCTCCCCGAACTTGGCATACGACCAATTGTGAGTCGCAGTAGATCTCCACAACAATAATTCCCAAATCTCTGGCAAGTCTGAGTCCCACGAGTAAAGCTTCGTACTCTGCCTTGTTATTAGTTGCACGGAAGTCAAACTTCAAAGCATAGCATATGGATCGACCTTCTAGAGTTTCAAGAGGTACTCCAGCGCCTGAGCAGCGGTCGTTTGATGCACCATCGGTGTATAGCTTCCATATGTACTTGGGAGATTCACTAGTTTCAGGCAAGTCCTTCGGTATAGTGAATTCAGCTATAAAGTCCGTGAAAACTTGTCCTTGAATGGTTCGCCTTAGTGTATAAGCAATGTCAAATTGACTCAACTCGATGTTCCACTTAAGCAACCTACCAGACGTCTCAGGCCGCGTAAGGACCTGTCGTAACGGCTGGTCGGTGTAGACTGTGATCGGATAAGACTGGAAATAAGGACGGAGCTTTCTTGAGGCAATGACGAGGCAGTAAGCTAGCTTTTCCAACTTCGGGTAATTTCTCTCTGCCCCAGTTAATCGCTTGCTGATATAATAGACCGGTCGTTGGATCCGGTTTTCTTCCTAAATCAATGCAGCACTGATCGCATTTGCCGAAACTGCCAGATAGATATATAGTCTTTCATGATCGACTGGCTTTGACAGAATAGGTGGCGTCGCCAGATGTTGAACCAGTGCTTGGAATGCGCCTTCACACTCCTCAGTCCATTCGAAATTCCGCTTTCCTTTCCTGATCAGACCGAAGAAGGGAATGCACTTGTCTGTGGATTTGGAGATGAATCTGCTTAAGGTTGCCACCTTCCCATTGAGGCTTTGTACTTGCTTTATGGCTTTGGGAGTCTTGATATTTCGAATCGCCTAGATTTTCTCAGGATTGGCTTCAACTCCTCGAGCATTGACAATGAATCCAATGAACTTTCCAGATGCGACTCTGAAATGACACTTCAACGAGTTGAGCTTCATTTAGTATTGTCGGAGGATGTTAAACATCGTTTCCAAGTCTTTAACGTGATTGATGCACAGCCATGACTTTACAAGCATATCGTCCACGTACACCTCCATGGTTTTCCCAATATGGTTAGCGAACATTCGGTTCACAAGCCTTTAGTAAGTTGCCCCATCGTTCTTGAGTCCGAACGGCATCACTTTATAGCAATAGAGTCCTAGATCAGTGACAAGGCTGGTATGCTCCTGATCAGGTAGGTGCATCGGTATTTGATTGTAGCCGGAATATGCGTCCATGAAAGATAAGAGTTCATGTCCGGCCATTGAATCTACAAGTTGATCAATTCCGGGAAGTGGAAAACTGTCTTTAGGGCAGGCTTTATTCAGATCTGAGTAGTCCACACAAGTTCTCAATTTCCCGTTGGATTTCATGATAAGCACTGGGTTGGATACCCACTCCAGGTATAATGCATCTCGAATAAACCCGTTCGACTCGAGTTTATTTACCTCTTCCTTCAGGGCGGAAGGTCTCTCTGGATCCATACCGCGCCTTTTCTGTTTGACCGGGACATGCCGCGGGTCAATATTCAATGCATGGCTCGCGATGTCCGGCGAGATCCCACACATATCAAAGTGAATCCATGCAAACATGTCAAGGTTTGCCCGGAGAGGTTTGCCCGAAGAAATTCAACCAATTCCTCTCTCATCTGGTGGCTAAGTTGAGATCTGACCTTTACCATTCTGGAGTCATCATTATCATCGATCGGAACATCGATCGTCAACTCCACCGAGGAAACCTGACTGTCTTTGACTTCCTCTACATTATCATTATCTCGTGGATCAAGATCTTTCAGGAACTGGTTGTGGTGCCCGGGCCTAGGCCCAGGCGTTAACTATCAATTTTCAGAAAAACAGACGCAGAGAGAATCCTCTATGTCCTTGCCCTTCTCTTTACGCTGTGCCTCCCACAGCTCAGCAACATAACAGGCGCGTCCAGCCGCTCGATCTCCTTGAACAACTCCAACCCCATTATTTGTAGGGAACATAAGAGTCAAACACCATGGGGCAATAGCTGCCCTGAATTAAGCGTGGGACGGTCGGCCCAAGAAAGCATTATATGGAGAATTAATGTCTAACATCATAAACTGTAGCATCCGGACTCTCCGGCGATCTCCGATTCCCAACTTGACTGGCAACTCCACCATCCCAGCGGGTATTGTTGCACTTCCATTAAAGCCATGTATGCGAGATTGACACGACTTTAGGTCCTTCGCCTCTATTCTCATCTGATCATAAGCTCGTTTAAAAAGAATATTCACGGAGCTTCCACTATCTACCAAGACCCTCTTCATCCAAGCAGGACCTACTTGAGCTGATATGACTGGTGGATCGATATGGGGGCTTCGACTATATCATCATCTCTATTCCGGAAAACGATGTCGTCTATCATCATTTTCTATTGTTTCGCCGAAGCCCCGTCATCACATTACTACAACACTCGAAGTCAGCATGCCTAATCGAACTGGCATATGACTCCATTTCCTTCCAGCTCCGATCAACTGGATGAGGACCACCACTAATTGTATTTATTACCAACCTCCCGCCAGGACGCGCGGGTTCCTCTGGTCTAGCCTGGTTTTGACCTTGATTCGGGTTTGATGGGCCCGCACCTCTAGCCTGCGGCGCCCGAAAGAACTATTCCAACTTCCTCTCTCTAATTAACTTCTCAATGATGTCTTGTAAATGACGACACTCATTAGTATTATGGTCATAGCAGTTGTGGAATCTGCAGAACTTTCCAGTTTGAATCTACTTCTCAGATGACTGTTTCGGAGCTGGTTTATTATACTGGCCAGTATTACAAGTCTGCAAATAAACATTCTCCAGGGATGTATTCAAAGGGGTATATCGGTCAAACATGGGAGCTCTAGGCCTCTGTCCACGATTTTGGTCTCGCTTCTTACCCCGACGTCCATTGCCTTTCTGCTGGCTCTGCTTGTTCTGTTTATTCAATTGCACTTTATCGGAACTCTCACCCATCTATTTCACAGCAACATTGCTTTGAATACCTTCACCACTGGGTCTCGCATCATCCTGCTTCCTAGATCGTTAGCATCTTCACTCCTTAAAAACTAGGCTGCCTTAGCATAGAAACACTCCAACAACACGGCGGGTTTCCCAGCCAACCAATTGCCGAACTCGGAATCGGGATCAATTCCTTTACTCAATGCCATTAAGATAGAATTGTCATTTGGGTTGCTGACCTCGGCACAGGCAACATGAAACCTTTCCAGATAACGTCTAACTGTCTCTCCTGGAGCTTGGGTAATGCTAGATAAGGTATTGACATCCTTTGGCCTTGTAACATGCATACAGAATTGTTCAACGAACTTAGTGGCCAACTGATCAAAATTGGAAATAGATTTGGGTGGTAAACGAGTAAACCACATTATTGTGATACCTCCCAAGGAAATAGGGAAACTCCTGCACTTAACCGCATCGTCAGCTTGTGCGGTGTTCATGAGACATTCATACTTTAATATATGTTGTTTAGGATCCGAACTTCCTTCATACACGGGCAAAGTGGGCATCCTGAATCGATGAGGTGGCTCAGCATAAAGAATGTCATAAATATATGGTGTATGACTTCGGGAGATTCCCCAGTCATCATTAGTAAGGCCTTGACTTTCACGGATCATTTGGCAGATCATGGTTGGAATGTCAGGCATTTGGACATTCGGGGCCAAGGCGTGGTCGGGTTCCACGTTGTGAGAACGGTCCGGGCGTGGTCGACGGTCCATCCCTCGCCTCCTTGGCTTTGGGTCTTTAGGAACATAGGGTTCTGGAGCATGAACATGTCGACGAAGGGTCGGACCTGCTCAGTTCTGAATTTCAGCATCCAAGTCAATGGCGGCGGTAGCTGCATGGCTATCGACGGTGTGATAAGGAAGCGCCCCTCCTCAGGAGGAGGGCCCAGCTTGGTGTCCTACGAAAGGGTCGGTCCCGACTTGTCCGAGATTCATGGCACGTTGTTGCCCGGAGGCTTGCACATAGTTTCCATCCAGTTGTTGGTGCGTAGATCTATGATGGAAGTCGGAGGAAGCTAAGCTTTATGTTAACGAGTAAGAAGCACGATCCCTTCTAGGCCTCCTTCGTCTTTCCTCATTCAATTGGTTCACGAGATCCATGTTGACACGGATCTACTAGCTGAGCTGCTGACAGCTCTGGGTTAGCTCTTGCATCAGAATCTTAAACTCTTCGCTAGTCATGGGGCCTTGTGGATCTGGAGCTCCGGCAAATGCTTGACCCATTGTATTCAGCTGCGTGGGATTCTGCCTATCCCTTCCTTCTAGATCTGTAGCAGTTAAAGCAGTTCTGGTAGTAACCATGGTGAGTGATGTAGCTCTTTCCTAGATTTGGTGAAATCTGAATAGAATGGAAGGAACTACTGGATGATTGATCTGGATCTCCTCCTTAGATTTCAACAATCCAACAACAGGAGTAGATTCAATGAGCAGGAGAAAACTAAGTTTTCTCGATGAAAGCACCAAAGTGTTTGTACCAAAATTGGGCACAACACTCTTCGGACGTATTTGAAGAGATTAGAATGAAGAATATAAATGTAAAAAAAGGCTAATCTAACAAACACGCCAAAACCGACAAATAGATATGCAAGAACATAGGAATTTATAGTGGTTCGGTGTTGTAGCCTACGTCCACTTTGGAACGTTTGCTATTTTATTGATGTCTACTAACTGATTACAATAGAGAATACTCAAGCACTCGAGTTACAATGGATTATGGGCAGAGTATCGGTGTAGCAGAATCAAAAGTCCCTTTTCTGAAGGCATAGGGCTGCTATTTATAGGTGTAGTCTGAAGATATCTGGCTTAGATCTCGAAATACCCCATCTCACACATGGATGGGCCACCAGATCGTTCCAAGGTCATTTGGGATCGAACCATGATTGATCCATGTACATTTCGTATCGATCAATACTTGCTCCTTTTGGGTTGAGATCGATCAAGGACATTGTTGAGGTGGTAAGCAAGCTCATGTGAAAATTTGTTGGCATTTGGACTTGTAGATTTTGAGTTATGATTGATCCAAGTTCGTATTTGCAGTTGGCTGTCAAGTTCGTATCGATCCATGTTCAAATCGATCACTTCGTATCGATGCTTGTGCGCATCGATCAGGTGACGTGGAGCAATAGTCTAGGTGAGATCCACTTTTCATGTCGCATGACCGCTTCTTCCACTTGATCATGTTTTCTTCGCATCGATGCTTGAAGCCGCTTCGTATCGATGATTCTCATTCCAGTTCGCATCGATACGTACTTATGCTTTTCGTATCGACCTTCGCTTATACTCTTCGTATCGATCTGTCATGACTCCTTTCGTATCGATGCTTTAGGAGCTGTTTTGTATTGATAATTGCATTGGCTTCTTCGTACCAATGGAAGATGGTGATTCGTATCGATGGAAGTTGTTGATTTTGTATCGATCTGTTGGATGATCGATACGAAATGTACAAGGCGGTCGATCGATATGAATTGGACACAGGAGTAGTTGCCGATGGATACGAAGGAGGTTGACTTTGATGGGTACGAAACCGCATGGATACGAAGGTATTTGATGGATACGATGGAGAATGGAAGGTGATGGATACGAATTGAGGCTATCTCTCTTGATTTTGATTGATCCATATCTCGAGCATACGATCTCCGATTGACCTGAAATTTGGAACGTTGGCTTTCATAGCTTTTCTTGTCGTATCGTATCAATTGTAGCTCGATCCGGACTCGGACCAAATTTGCCAGTATCCATAGTAGACCTGTGTATAACCGATCTTCGAGTTGAATTGTCTTTGGTTTCCAGTCAAGTTCTTGGTGTCACGGCCTTGCCAAAAGGCAGGATAACAATATGAGTCAATGAAATAACCAGAAAATTATTACAAAGCGTCCCATACCACCTGGTACTATTAATCCATTTATCAAATATCCTCATTGTTTAGAATTAAATCACAAATTCGTCAATATAAATCATTTCAATTCAGATATACAAAGGGAAATTATAATCTAAAGCTCTCAAATTCATTTAAATATTTCATAAGTTAATATGAGGATTGTATATTTTGGAAACCCCTTTTTGAAAATATTTCTTGAATCTTTTTTATTAAATCAAATCAAATAAACCAATTTTCGAACCAATAAACATTTGAAAAGGGGAATATATTTTAAAACTCTTAAAATAATTCTTTATAATCAAAAATCCTGTTTTTAAATTTCCTTTTAATCCTTTTTATTAAATTACACTCAAGAGAATTTCCCTTTCTGATATATTATTAAAACTCCCCAATTATACTTATATAAACTCCATACATTCCATTTTTCTTAAAAATCTCCAATTTCATTTTAAAAAAAAACTTTTATTTCCAAACAATATCTAATAAATCATTATATTTTCCAACAACTTTTATTTATTTCTAAATATACTTTAATTTAATTTTTTAAACACGAAAATTAAATTTCCGAAGTTTACAAAAATATTTTAAACCAGAGAATAAATTAAATGTCCAAAAATATAAATTATGAAGCAAAATTCTGCAAAATCAATAAATAATCATCATCATAATTTTATCGTTCGACCCGAATCGAGTTACATCGGATTTTGATCATCGATAAATGCACATGCAACAAAAGAAACTTAATAATCCATCTCAACCAACTGTTCTAATGAGAGGAAATACTCACAACTGAATGGTCCTAGGAGATGTAAAATATACAAATCAAACTGCAATCGGACAGTATCTACTTTGCAATTTGGACAATCCAACATACAAAAATCCCACAAAAATCCAAAATCAAATCAATATCACAACAACTAATCAAATATTCCCAAACAAAGATCTTAACAAAATAATTCAACTAATATATGGGATAATTATCTATCAAAAAATTCAATCAATAATCTCAATCAATTCGGCCAATATATGGGATAAATAAATATATATGTAGCAGGCAATGGAATAGATATAGTTCCAAGTGAGAAAACTCACCGAAATTCCAAACGAGATCCAATACTGCCTCCATCCTATTTCGTTGTTGCCATTTTGCTGCCTTCAACAACCTAGCCATTAGGTTTACACTTCCGTGCCAAGCTCAACCTGACAACACCCACACAACAATCTTCAACTTCAGTCATGTCTACAACCCATTCCCCAAGCTCGCTTCTCCCTATATTTGCCTTCGACCGCACTGCCCTCGATATAGGGATCAATTCCATCACCAATCTCTTCCAGCTAGTAGCCGCCATCCACCTTCTCCACTACCCAAGAATGCAACATTCAAAATTGTGACCCTCGGTCGTCGATTACCAGGTTGCACACTACACGTGACTACAAATTGATGTTCTTCCTTGCGTCGCTCCACCCAGCGTCGCTCTGCCTGCCTCGATCCCTTCGAGTTGTCTGCCCTCATTATGGTTTTTTTTAAATATGCTGCATGCATTCATTTTTGGAAGAGATGATTGGGGCATAGGGCTGAAATCGAATAAAGTAATAGGTTGGTTTGCAAAAGAAAATATGGGGAGAGTTCTAGAGCAAGAGTAAAGAAAATGGGCTTAAATTTTTATTTGGGCCTTGTATTTAAATTCATTTCCTTATAATTAATTTGCTTAGCTAATTTCTTTTCCCTTTATCTTCTTTTAATAACTTCATTTTTATGTGTAGATAAATTTCAATTTGATTTAAATTAATTTACACTTTAAAATATTTCATATTAATTAAAACACATTAGTCAATTTAATATCATTTTCAGAATAATTTATTAATTTAATTCAATTATTAAAACAAAAAAATGTTTTATTAATAGCTTTCAATAAAATAAATATTCACTTTCAAAAATAATAATTATCAAATATCAAATTCAAACAATTTTATTTTAATTAAATTTACATATAACTACGGCGTAGAAAGCAGGTTTGTTACACCTTCATTCACTTTGCCTCCTGGTCCCCCTTGCTTCCAAGCTACTTTCCCCCCATCTATTCTTATAAGGCGTTAAGTTCGACCAAGAGATCACCAACATTCAAGAAAAGGTGGCGAAACAAAACTTAAAGAACGTCGAGCTAAGTGTCGATGATGGCTACAAGTGGAAGAAGCTATGTGAGGCCCTCTCCGATGTTAAAAAAATCAATTACACTACAATTCAATCTTTTAAATCGAAGAGAGCTGATCGTTATCAAATGACGCATGAGAGGGGATGTTGATTTGGCCAAATTTATCAAAGGGAGAGACACCACCATCGAGTCTAAATCTAATGTTGATAAGAGGATGTTGGAGATGTCCCGCGTCACACTAGCACCCAGATTACCTTGAAGGATCAATTCAAGGACGCTCATGAAGAAAACTTCAAGTTGAAGGGGTAGACCACTAAGAAGAACCAACTCCTCAAAGAAAAAGATGAGGCTATCCAGGCCCGGGACATGGCTGTTGCTAACTTCACCCCCTTCGTGAAGAAGTTTGGAAGCTCGTGGAAGAAATGAAGAAACTCTCGGAAGAGCTTGAAAAGCCATCTTCTACAAAACTTGCTAGCGAGCTTCAGTTAGCGCTCTCCCAACATGAGGTTAAGGAGCTGGATTAAAATGCATGAGAATCTCGACAAGGACCTGCTGTTTTTTTTATGCCAACGTGCTGATGAAAAAAAATTGAGGTGGATGGACGACTACCCCATGTCTCTTATCAACATTTAGGTAGAGGTCCTACCCAGATGTGTACAGGCTGCTGATGCACACTTTGAGGTTGAATTAATGGAGATATATCTTGATCCCCTGGATATTGAAGCCCTCAATTCCGAAAGGGCCATCTTAACTACAGAGGCCGAGCAAGCTGCTATCGAAGCCAGTGCTAAGACTCTTGCTAATCCTAGCTCTTCAGGTCAGGGCGAAACATATACTCCAAAGTCTCAAGAACAAGTGATTATTATTCCTACATCATGGGTGTTAGTTCTAGACCATGCGTGTAATTCTAAACTTTTATGCACATTCTCTACATGGCCATACATTCCTCCTATTGAAGATCAATTCAAAGTGCCCAGAGCTGATGAAGAGCACATCACAGAAGATGGAGAGTTTGAAGTCGACATCCGAGTGAAGAGTGCGGACTTAGGTATATCTCTTGTTTCTCCAGTGTTTAAGAAGCTTCAGTTATCACCAGAGTCTATTTCTAAACTTTATCACTCTATTTGCCAACTTGTAAGTCAACCTCACTTGCCTCCTCCGCCTCCAACTACACATGGCTTAGGGACCGAAGCGATCTTTATTGCATCAACCGCAATCTCCGCAGGGTTTTCTGCATCCATTCCTGTTTCCAACTCTGGCCCGGGTCTCGATTCCGAGAAGATCACTGCTTTGGAGAGCTTAGAGGACATTTCTATCTCATAGGAGGAAGATGTTCACATTGTCGACACTTTGGACCCTCATACCAAGAGACAATGGCGGAGAAGTTGAAGAAAGAACAATGGATGCTTTACATATAGAAAGAGCTTGGAGTCACTTAGCTCAGGATTGCTCTATTTACAATCAAGATAGGCAAGCCAATGCATGAAGAAGTTCTAGCTTGTGGATCCAGAGGGGAGTCCACACATTTCGAAGGCAGAACCCCCTAGTAAAGAACCCAAAGGGAGGAAAAAGCTCTAACCCATCTAGGTAACTAGGGTAAAGGCAGCCGAGGTGGCAAGAAGTAAAGTCTTAATTGTTAGTCTATAGGATAATGGTTTTGATGACAACAACTATAGAAGTGTTATAAAATATATATGTGCAGGAAATCTATATGCAGGTATCAACAAAAGAAGACTGTGACGCCCCATCTCTATGCTCATAATAACAAAGAGTATTAAAAGAAATACTGTCTATTATTACGAAGAATAAGGCTGGATAGGAGCGACCATCCGTAATTGGCCTTACACTAATATTGGTTATCTCGATAGGAGTGGTATATACTTTTTATTTTTCATCTTATTTATTTACTCCCATCGACACACCCAATTATCAGTATAAAACAAACTACGATGGTTCGTAATAGTTTAGGACATTAGATATAACGATAACACAGATAATATAAATGCGGAACACAGATAAAAACAAAAGTCTCATATATATATAACTGATGTCAGTTACAACATAGTTGACACAATACATATGATACAACTACAACTGTCGACTCTAGAAGTTATATATACAAGTACATTATCAACTAATATACATGAATACATATCGTTCTATACACTGACACGACTACTACAGAATGACACTGACAACTTCAGAAGATGTGAAAAGTCTTCAAATCCTGAACAGCAACTCAAAGAAGAAAATCTACAACCTGAAATAACACGGGTCTGACCCGAGTATTACATTCAAAAGAAAATAATACCCAGGTCAGTCTAATTCAAACCAGTTTATTAGTGCATATAGGCAGTGATAATTTAAATAGATGACAGTCACAATAATTCCCGTCTATCCGATTCTTTAAACAAAGAAACCGGATAACGGTCAATATAACACTTAACAGTGTTTAACAAAATCAGCAGATTTAAATTATGAACAGAGATAAATAAACAATTTATCAAATCGACTAAATCAATTTAAAACTATCAAATCTGATAGGGCTGCAGTACACGCACGCGTGTACTGCCTCGCCACTATCGCAGGAGATACACAAAAGCTCAGTGAAGGTCACAAGTGATCACAAGGTCAAACCCCGAAATCGGGTTCAACTCAAGAAAATCCGGAAACAATCCTAAAGGCATTAATAAAATGCAAACCAACCAGGCAAACTGCATATAAAACTAAACTGCAGACGCAATGAATACGAAGGCCAAACTGCACCAAGGAATGGCACGCGTATGCTACAGGCCTGAACTATCAAGGGCAGCGACCACATAGAGATTTAACTAACCAAGGATACCGCAGTGGAACCTCAAACCAAACAAGAGTAAGACTTCAAAATGAAGTCAATTGCTACTGCAAACACTCAAAAGATGAAGTGCAGATATGAAAATGCACAGCAGTTATGCAACTATCAAAGAGGTACCCAAAATACATGAAACAGTGAACAACCTGACACGAAGTCTAGTGGATAGCACAGTGAAAGTTACGAGGAAATGTAACACTGCTTCATATACAAGAGCACAAACAAAACAGTATAAACTTAACAATGCCAACTCAAGTCTGCACCTATAGATCAAGTGCAGTTATCAAAACCAAGACAAAATACAATACTGGCCAAAGTCAACTAAGGCAGAAATTCATACAAGAATAAAATTTCAGCCTACACTTGAATACAAGAGCAACTGCAACCAGGACGGCAGCCACCGCTTGAATATAAGGGAGCTAGTATAAAGTATAACAAATCAAATTTTTGTTATCACAAGACACAGAGGCACGGAGGCGCAAAGGCACAAAGGAAAACAAAACTCATATGTTCGACGATGCAAAGTCCAGAAATCATTTCAATGCAACTACCAAAGACGAAATGGCCGAAATTGAGTATAATTATTACTATCAGTGGCAAGGCCAAATATACGTTAAAGCCAAATCATCTCGGCAAAATCATCAAGTCGTGGAAAACAAGGTGACAACCAATTTAGAAATCTTCCCAAATATTAAAACAAAATCGATGACTATGATCATCGGGTGACCATATCCACATGAATTGAAAACATTAGAGAAACATCACACTCAAACGAAATCAAACAACTGTAGTTCCAACTAACACTGAGGTCACACAAGAATTCAACCTTAACGACATCACGTAAACGTCATCAAATGATTTACCAGTCACACAAAAGGTCCCAAACACCAAGCCAAGATAAATGCCAAAGTCAAATATAATTACAGTCACAGTAGAGTGATTTCAAAATCCAAATCGAAGCAGAAAACAACGTCTCATCACAAGTCACCATGGCCGAAGTCAACATATATTCAATTGCCAGAACAAAATCAAAGCGACCTAAGTGAAGACTGTGAATAATTGACTGGAATAAAAAGGGACACGGAACGAATCAACACCAGCAAAACCATAGCAAGCTATAGAAGTCACGAAATCGCAAGTTCGAATCGAACAAAACAGGAATTTAAACTAGATGTGAGTGAACAATCACTCACCTATTACAAGCTCGACCAAGAAGACGTCGCCGCAAGCAGCTCTAGTCGATCGACAAGCAACGAATCGAGTTGAATCGAGCTACAATGATAGAGGAAAACGAGCCTGCCCTAATTTCCTTGAACGCGGTCGCCATTATTTCGTCTTCGATTTTTTTTTCGTTAGGGTTTTCGAATGAAAAGGTAAAAAAGAGGGAAACGGGTTTTAGCCATATGAAGTTTTCACGGCAACAAAAGAAAAGGCCAAGCTTTTCTTTAAAGCCCAATTATCTTCTCTAATTTCCAAAAATAATTTCTATAGTAATCAACAATTTATTGAGTAATCTTTACTATTTTTTTTAAAAGAATTTCAACATGATTTTAAATTCCCAAACAACGTTTCACAAACATTATTTACTCCACTACAATGATTAATAGAGAATTATACAAATCAAAAGAAAAATGAATTTCAGATTGATTTAAATCTCTAACTGCGAATAACAATTTTATTAAAGAATTTAAAATACAATTTAAAATTCAATATCAATTGTTAACTAGATTAAATCGTCATTCTGTCGATAATTAAAATTTACAAAAATCCCGGTTGTTACAGACTCCCCTCCTTATAAAAATTGCGTCCCCGCAATTTTCATAATGAAGGTCGTTATTAACAATAAATTTTCTAACCTAAACTAGTTAAGCTAGAAAAATAAAAGTAGAGAATTCAAACATCAAAGAACTCCTTTAATTTCATAATAGAAATTCACAAATTATCAACAAAATCTAACTATCAATAGATAGTCAGAAAGCAGCGAAACTGGATAAATACAATTTATCAGCAATATTCAATTATCGACCGGATAATTAAAATACAAAAAAGTCATAAACAGCAATATCTAATTGTCAATACGATAATTAGAAAACAACAAAACCTAATTATCAACAAAGATAATTTTGAAACACAAATTCGCAATTTGTCAGACGGTCATTATCTAGTTATCCAACAAATAACTGGAAAACACCAACTTCAAAATCATTAAACTCTAACTATTAACAGAGATAGATAGGAAATAACAATTCAATACAATCAACGTAATCTAAAATCAATTAGAAGCTAAAAAGCTACATAATCAGCAAAATTAGCAAATATTTAATTATCAAAACGATAATCACATTTCTTAAATCAACAAATATTCGATCATCCCAAAACAACAATCAAATTTTTCAAATCAACAAATATTCGATTATCACAAGCGATAATCAAATTTCAAATTCAACAAATATTTAATTATCTCAAGCGATAATTAAATTTCAAATCAACAACTATTTAATTATCTCAGGCGATAATTAAATCTCAAATCAATAAATATTTAATTATCTCAGGCGATAATTAAATCTAAAATCAACAAATATTTAATTATCTCAGGCGATAATTAAATCTCAAATCAACAAATATTTAATTATCTCAAGCGATAATTAAATCTAAAATCAACAAATATTTAATTATCTCTGGCGATAATTAAATCCCAAATCAACAAATATTTAATTATCTCAGGCGATAATTAAATCTCAAATCAACAAATATTTAATTATCTCAGGCGATAATTAAATCTCAAATCAACAAATATTTAATTATCTCAAGCGATAATTAAATCTCAAATCAACAAATATTTAATTATCTCAAGCGATAATTAAATCTAAAATCAACAAATATTTAATTATCTCAGGCGATAATTAAATCTCAAATCAACAAATATTTAATTACCGCAAACGGTAACCAAATTTCAATTTTAACAAATATTCGATTATCACAATCGATAATCAAATTTCAAATTCAACAAATATTCGATTATCAAAAACGATAATCAAATTTTTCAAATCCAACAAATATTCGATTATCAAAACGATAATCAAATTTCAAATTCAACAATTATCTAATTATCACAAGCGATAATTAGAAACAACAAATATCTGATTATCAAAAACGATAATCAGAACTCATATCAACAAATATCTAATTATCACAAGCGATAATTAGAAACAACAAATATCTGATTATCAAAAACGATAATCAGAACTCATATCAACAAATATCTAATTATCACAAGCGATAATTAGAAACAACAAATATCTGATTATCAAAAACGATAATCAGAACTCATATCAACAAATATCTAATTATCACAAGCGATAATTAGAAACAACAAATATCTGATTATCAAAAACGATAATCAGAACTCATATCAACAAATATCTAATTATCACAAGCGATAATTAGAAACAACAAATATCTAATTATCAAAAACGATAATCAGAACTCATATCAACAAATATCTAATTATCACAAGCGATAATTAGAAACAACAAATATCTGATTATCAAAAACGATAATCAGAACCCATATCAACAAATATCTAATTATCACAAGCGATAATTAGAAACAACAAATATCTGATTATCAAAAACGATAATCAGAACTCATATCAACCAATATCTAATTATCACAAGCGATAATTAGAAACAACAAATATCTGATTATCAAAAACGATAATCAGAACCCATATCAACAAATATCTAATTATCACAAGCGATAATTAGAAACAACAAATATCTGATTATCAAAAACGATAATCAGAACTCATATCAACAAATATCCAATTACCTGCAGATAATTGGAAGCAACTAATATCTAGAAATCAATTAAGAAGACTAGAAAATCAACATAAAAGCTTGGATCGATCCCATCAGATGGCGAGTTTTTAATTCGCCGCACGTGCATCTCAGAGTGGCCGAAGCCTACCAAGTACTCAACATAATTTTGGCGCCCATCAGATTGACCCGGAGGTCCGCAGAGTGACCCGAAGGTCTAGTACTGGTATTTGACCCGAAGGTCCGCAGAGTGGCCCGAAAGCCCAACAAATGACCCGAAGGTCCTCATAGTGGCTCGAAAGCACACGAAAGCATCAAAATGTTTCAATTAACGAGTCCGGAATTAACCGAAATAGCAAACGCACATGTCCCATACCACGTGTTTTACTAAATCGTTTGATTCTCTTCATCGTTTCCTTGAAAGTGCAAAATTGTGTATTTTGTAAAATTACATTTCACATTCTCAAACGGACAAGTCCGGAATTAAGCGAATCAGTAAAAGAAAGGGGTCATAGTCCTCGATTTTGCTGAAACGTTTAAATCGCTTCCTCATTCTTTTGAAAGCGCAAACTGTTAAAATTTCTGAAAACAATTTTATTTATTTTGTAAAAATAACAATTCGCATTCTCAACTGAACAAGTCCGGAGTTAAGCGAAACAGTAAAAGAAAGGGGTCATAATCCTCGATTTTGCTGAATCGTTTAAGTCGCTTTCTCATTCTTTTGAAAACGCAAACTGCTAAAATTTTATAAAACAATTTTCATTTCCAAACGATTTTCCAATCACGTGATTAAAACAGCAAATCAGTAACAATTTCGATAAGGAAATTGTACTTCTCAAAATACCGTAAAAACGGTTACACATCAGTATTGCGGAATAACCGCTTGAAAATCCATTTTTTTTTTGGCTGTTACTGAAGTCAAAGCGACAGTAATTTTAAAACATCAAATATCTCATCAAAAGAATTCACATCAGAATGTGACATCAGTGAATTTTCATTCATTAAAATTGTCAACAAAACACCGTGCCTCAAAAATTCAGCATTGGTGTAAAAATCCCGTTATAAAAATAACGGCAACAAAATACGTTTCATAACCAAGCATCGGTTCAACGTAAAAATAAATGCAGTAACGTGCAATTCAAATTTTTGCACGTACTACAGAATGAACAAAGAAATCATTCGAAGGTATCTTCAATGAAGATAATTTAAAACAGCAAAAATCTAATCAATAGATGATTAGTACAAAAGAAAGCCAGCGGAAATTTCAACAAAAATCACATATCTGCAATTTCTTCGAACCCTCAATTCGGATTCGAAGTTCTCAAAGAAACAAAATAATTACAGCTATGTAAACAACAAATGAAATTCATATCAATTTCGTATTTTGATTTTTAAATCAAAAAAAGATTATCAGTTGTACTCAGCGAAGACAGTTTCACTGTTTCCTCTGCGCACTCTGATAAACAGAACACAAATCAATCAAATCATCAGAACACGATTTCACTATTATTTTTAAATAAAGTTATTTAAAAATTTCATCCAAATTTCAAAACTTTAGTTTTGACTCAAGCTCAAATAAAACATCGACCGATAGTTGTAACATATGTTCCTTCCGAGTTAAGTTTTATATTATGTCCATAAACCCCAAGCTCTGATACCAACTGTGACGCCCCACCTCTATGCTCATAATAACAAAGAGTATTAAAAGAAATACTGTCTATTATTACGAAGAATAAGGCTGGATAGGAGCGACCATCCGTAATTGGCCTTACACTAATATTGGTTATCTCGATAGGAGTGGTATATACTTTTTATTTTTCATCTTATTTATTTACTCCCATCGACACACCCAATTATCAGTATAAAACAAACTACGATGGTTCGTAATAGTTTAGGACATTAGATATAACGATAACACAGATAATATAAATGCGGAACACAGATAAAAACAAAAGTCTCATATATATATAACTGATGTCAGTTACAACATAGTTGACACAATACATATGATACAACTACAACTGTCGACTCTAGAAGTTATATATACAAGTACATTATCAACTAATATACATGAATACATATCGTTCTATACACTGACACGACTACTACAGAATGACACTGACAACTTCAGAAGATGTGAAAAGTCTTCAAATCCTGAACAGCAACTCAAAGAAGAAAATCTACAACCTGAAATAACACGGGTCTGACCCGAGTATTACATTCAAAAGAAAATAATACCCAGGTCAGTCTAATTCAAACCAGTTTATTAGTGCATATAGGCAGTGATAATTTAAATAGATGACAGTCACAATAATTCCCGTCTATCCGATTCTTTAAACAAAGAAACCGGATAACGGTCAATATAACACTTAACAGTGTTTAACAAAATCAGCAGATTTAAATTATGAACAGAGATAAATAAACAATTTATCAAATCGACTAAATCAATTTAAAACTATCAAATCTGATAGGGCTGCAGTACACGCACGCGTGTACTGCCTCGCCACTATCGCAGGAGATACACAAAAGCTCAGTGAAGGTCACAAGTGATCACAAGGTCAAACCCCGAAATCGGGTTCAACTCAAGAAAATCCGGAAACAATCCTAAAGGCATTAATAAAATGCAAACCAACCAGGCAAACTGCATATAAAACTAAACTGCAGACGCAATGAATACGAAGGCCAAACTGCACCAAGGAATGGCACGCGTATGCTACAGGCCTGAACTATCAAGGGCAGCGACCACATAGAGATTTAACTAACCAAGGATACCGCAGTGGAACCTCAAACCAAACAAGAGTAAGACTTCAAAATGAAGTCAATTGCTACTGCAAACACTCAAAAGATGAAGTGCAGATATGAAAATGCACAGCAGTTATGCAACTATCAAAGAGGTACCCAAAATACATGAAACAGTGAACAACCTGACACGAAGTCTAGTGGATAGCACAGTGAAAGTTACGAGGAAATGTAACACTGCTTCATATACAAGAGCACAAACAAAACAGTATAAACTTAACAATGCCAACTCAAGTCTGCACCTATAGATCAAGTGCAGTTATCAAAACCAAGACAAAATACAATACTGGCCAAAGTCAACTAAGGCAGAAATTCATACAAGAATAAAATTTCAGCCTACACTTGAATACAAGAGCAACTGCAACCAGGACGGCAGCCACCGCTTGAATATAAGGGAGCTAGTATAAAGTATAACAAATCAAATTTTTGTTATCACAAGACACAGAGGCACGGAGGCGCAAAGGCACAAAGGAAAACAAAACTCATATGTTCGACGATGCAAAGTCCAGAAATCATTTCAATGCAACTACCAAAGACGAAATGGCCGAAATTGAGTATAATTATTACTATCAGTGGCAAGGCCAAATATACGTTAAAGCCAAATCATCTCGGCAAAATCATCAAGTCGTGGAAAACAAGGTGACAACCAATTTAGAAATCTTCCCAAATATTAAAACAAAATCGATGACTATGATCATCGGGTGACCATATCCACATGAATTGAAAACATTAGAGAAACATCACACTCAAACGAAATCAAACAACTGCAGTTCCAACTAACACTGAGGTCACACAAGAATTCAACCTTAACGACATCACGTAAACGTCATCAAATGATTTACCAGTCACACAAAAGGTCCCAAACACCAAGCCAAGATAAATGCCAAAGTCAAATATAATTACAGTCACAGTAGAGTGATTTCAAAATCCAAATCGAAGCAGAAAACAACGTCTCATCACAAGTCACCATGGCCGAAGTCAACATATATTCAATTGCCAGAACAAAATCAAAGCGACCTAAGTGAAGACTGTGAATAATTGACTGGAATAAAAAGGGACACGGAACGAATCAACACCAGCAAAACCATAGCAAGCTATAGAAGTCACGAAATCGCAAGTTCGAATCGAACAAAACAGGAATTTAAACTAGATGTGAGTGAACAATCACTCACCTATTACAAGCTCGACCAAGAAGACGTCGCCGCAAGCAGCTCTAGTCGATCGACAAGCAACGAATCGAGTTGAATCGAGCTACAATGATAGAGGAAAACGAGCCTGCCCTAATTTCCTTGAACGCGGTCGCCATTATTTCGTCTTCGATTTTTTTTTCGTTAGGGTTTTCGAATGAAAAGGTAAAAAAGAGGGAAACGGGTTTTAGCCATATGAAGTTTTCACGGCAACAAAAGAAAAGGCCAAGCTTTTCTTTAAAGCCCAATTATCTTCTCTAATTTCCAAAAATAATTTCTATAGTAATCAACAATTTATTGAGTAATCTTTACTATTTTTTTTTAAAAGAATTTCAACATGATTTTAAATTCCCAAACAACGTTTCACAAACATTATTTACTCCACTACAATGATTAATAGAGAATTATACAAATCAAAAGAAAAATGAATTTCAGATTGATTTAAATCTCTAACTGCGAATAACAATTTTATTAAAGAATTTAAAATACAATTTAAAATTCAATATCAATTGTTAACTAGATTAAATCGTCATTCTGTCGATAATTAAAATTTACAAAAATCCCGGTTGTTACAAAGACTGTACAGTAAAGAAGACAAAGATCAAGAGTTCAAGATTGAAGACTCATGAGATTCAAGATATTCAAGAGTTCAAGACAAATAATATAGTTAGGTTAGATATTTGTTAAAACTCCTTGAAAGCACTATCATTCTTTTTTATCCAATTTACTCGTGGAATGGAATCCACTTCGTTCTTGTTAAAGGGATGGAACCCTAGTGAGATGGAACTCACGAAATATCTAGTGGAACGGATAGTAGCCCTATTTTGTTATCCACTAATTTTGATTCAAAATGATTTTCAAAATTATCTCTTGTTTCATAAAATGATTTTCAAATATTCCTTTTCAAAAGAAAAACCTTCGTTCGTATTTCCAAAAATGTTTTAGCCTCAAAATCATATTTATCATTTTGTTATATTTTGATTTCAAAACTGTCCTTGATATTTTAGCCTCAAAATCTATTTTAATATTATATTTACTTTAGTTTATTTACCTTGATTTTAAATATATTTTAGTATATATACATATATATATTCATAAGTATTTCTACTTCTAAATACCTTATACAAATACATAGAGTCCATTTGAATAAAGTTGCATATGTTTTAAATCATCATTTTCAAAGAAAAGCAAATCATCATTTTTGATAGACCATGTCGACATCATAGTTACTCGTCATGTCGACATGCTTCCCGTTATAGCAAAGGTTGTTTTCAAAAGAAGTGTCTATTCGTTTAAATCTCTTTGAATGGACACATCCATTCATTCTCTATAAATAGAGACTGTTATGGACGTTTTCCAGTAACTACTTTCTTTATTTTCTCTCCTCGTTATTCTCTTATCTTATTTTCTAATCATCCTATCCATATTCTGCCGAAATCTTAAGTGAATCAAACCAGAATATCTCTAGTTTGATTCTCTGCCACTCTCTTCAAAGAATCTCAGTGCTTATCAGAGTTATAGATACATTTGTACTCAAAGAAACTTGTTTAGGGTTATAAAGGTGTGATCGTGTCCTTGGAAATCGATCGGGTGAACTTGTGTCCTGTGAATCAAGTGGTTCTACCCAGAGACCTGAGAATCTGGAGGGTGTACCTCGTTGCCTTGGAATCGAGGGATTGTAATCTAGATTATTATTGAATAGAAAGCCGTACGAGTTGTGCGGGACTGGATGTAGGGTAACACCGAACCAGTATAAAATTCCTGGTGTGTTCTTTCCTTTACTTGCTTTTTATTTATATTTGCATCTGTTTGTGATTCTGTGATTTGATCTGTGATTGTGTATTTGCATTAAGTTAGTTAAATCAATTTAAATCAAAGAAGTTTTAAAGAAATTCTTAAAACACTATTCACCCCCCCTCTAGTGTTAAATAGCCTTAAGATCATCTTCCGCGTCCCTTTCATTTGGTATCAGAGCCAGGTTTTTCAAAGTATTCATAATCTGATTTTTGAAAAGTTCATGGCTAAGTTTGAAATGTTTCCTAAAAATAATTCTTTAATGATCAAATCATTGTGGTCTCATAAATTGATGCATGATAGTTATATAAAATCAGGTAATCTACAAAAGTTGCTCACTGTGCAGGAATCTTGCTTCATGGCGACAAATGAATCTATTCACAATGGACAAGTTGTGCAAATAAGGAAAAACAAGTGGATACTTGATAGTGGATGTTCAAGACATATGACAGGAAATCCAGAGATACTCAATGACATTATTTACAAGGATGGAGGATTGGTTAATTTTGGGGATAATTCAAAAGGTTATGTAGTTGGCATCGGCAATGTAGGTAATTCTGAAACTCCTATTATTTCAAATGTTTTGTTAGTTAAAAATCTACAACATAATCTACTTAGTATTAGTCAGTTATGTGATAAAGGATATAGGATTAAATTTGAAAAAGACAAGTGTCACATCGAAGATAATAAATCTAATATTATCTTTGAGGGAGTTAGGAAAAAGAATATCTATATTCTCAGTATGAAAATTTCAAATGATAATCTATGTCTTTTGGCCAATACAAGTGACCCTTGGACTTGGCATAAGAGATTTGGACATTTGAATTTTAAACTCTTATCTAGACTATCCAAACTTGATCTAGTAAGAGGCCTCCCTAAGATGCAATTTAAAGTAGATAGTATATGTGATGCATGTCAATTAGGAAAACTTAGAAAAAGTTCCTTTAAACTTAAAGATATGATTTCTACTTCAAAACCTCTTGAGTTACTTCACCTAGATTTATTTGGTCCATCTCAGATTCAATCAATCAACCATAGTAAATATGTCTTTGTAATTGTGGATGATTATTCCAGATATACATGGACAATCTTTCTGAAACATAAAAGTGATACTTTTGATTATTTTAAAAGTTTTTCAAAAAGAGTTCAAAACCAACTTTCTTCCAAGATCATCACTATTCGTAGTGACCACGGTGGTGAATTTGAAAATGAGAAGTTTGAGGAATTCTGTAATCAGAAGGGAATTACTCACAATTTTTCATTTCCAAGAACTCCACAACAAAACGGAGTAGTTGAGCGTAAGAATAGGACGATTCAAGAGTGTGCTAGAACTCTACTTTCTGATAGTAAATTACCAAAACATTTTTGGGCTGAAGCAGTTGCAACAGCCTGTTATATTTTGAATAGGATTCTAATTAGACCTCTAACCAATAAAACACCTTATGAACTTCTTTTCAATAAGAAACCTAAGGTATCTTATTTCAGAATTTTTGGAAGTAAATGTTTTATCTTAAATACAAAAGATAATTTAGATAAGTTTGATCCTAAATCCGACAAAGGAATCTTTATCGGATATTCTAACAGGAGTAAAGCTTGTAGAGTTTTTAATCTAAGAACAAACACTATTGAAGAAACTTTACATGTTTCCTTTGATGAAAATTTCAAAGAAGTTGATCAGACTAATGATGAGGATGACTTAGTTATTTCTAATCATGAATCTGTAGATGCTACAAATGAAACTGTTCATCCAAATAAAAAGATTAGGCTTTTAAAAGATCACCCTGTAGAAAATATTCTAGGAGATATGCAATCTGTTGTTAAAACTAGGAATCAATTAAACAGTATGAGTCATGTTGCTTTTATATCCTCAATAGAACCTAAAAATCCAAAGGAAGCATCAACTGATGATTCATGGATTCTTGCTATGCAAGAAGAATTGAATCAATTCACCAGAAATGATGTTTGGGAACTTGTTCCTAGACCTGAGGATAAATCCATTATAGGCACTAAATGGGTATATAAAAATAAATTAAATGAATTAGGTGAGGTTGTTAGAAATAAGGCTCGACTTGTTGCACAAGGTTATTGTCAAGAAGAAGGTATAGATTATGACGAAACCTTTGCACCCGTAGCAAGATTAGAAGCTATTAGAATTCTGCTTGCTTTCGCTAATTTCAATAATTTCAAACTTTTTCAAATGGATGTCAAGAGTGCCTTTCTAAATGGTTTTGTAAAAGAGGAAGTTTATGTTGAACAACCTCCACTCTTTGAAGATACAAAATTTCCAAATCATGTTTTTAAATTAAAAAAGGCACTGTATGGTTTAAAACAAGCTCCTAGAGCTTGGTATGATAGACTTAGGTCTTATCTTTTGCAATCTGATTTTGAAATAGGTAAAGTAGATAACACACTTTTTATTAAAAGAAATAAAAATGATATTCAACTTGTACAAGTGTACGTAGATGATATTATTTTTGGATCAACCAATTCTGACATGAACAAAGAATTTTCTAACATTATGACAAAAGAGTTTGAGATGAGTCATATGGGTGAACTTAACTTTTTCCTAGGATTACAAATCAAACAATTAGATAATGGTATCTTTATCAGTCAAGAGAAGTATGCGAGAGAGTTAGTTAGTAAGTTTGGCTTGAACAATGTGAGTGGAAAACCAACTCCCATGGCAACCAATATAGCGTTAAGTAAGGATGATCTATCCAAAGACGTAGATCAAACCTTGTATAGAGGAATGATTGGATCACTTCTCTATATAACTGCTAGTAGACCAGATATCATGAACAGTGTCTGTCTCTGTGCAAGATATCAATCTCAACCCAAGGAAACTCATCTAAAAGCTGTGAAACGTATCATTCGATATGTTAAACACACCTTTGATTATGGATTGTTCTACCCTAAGAATGATTCATTTGAATTAGTTTCCTACTGTGATGCTGACTATGCTGGGTGTAAGTCAGACCGAAAGAGTACAAGTGGAACTTGTCACTTTCTAGGTCATTCCTTAATTTCCTGGTTTAGTAAAAAGCAGAATATTGTTTCCCTATCAACAACTGAAGCAGAGTATGTTTCTGCTGCTTTAGCTTGTTCTCAAGTTTTGTATATGCAACAAACCTTGAATGATTTTGGTATATCTATCACAAAATCTCCAATTTTCTGTGATAACACTAGTGCCATTAGTTTGTCCAAAAACCCAACTCTCCATGCCCGAACTAAACATATTGACATTAGACACCATTTTCTAAGAGATAACGTAAATAAAGAGAAAATTTCTCTTGATTTCGTTAATTCTGAAAATCAAATAGCTGATATTTTAACCAAACCTTTAGGAGAACCTGTCTTCACCAAGTTAAGAAGAGAATTAGGTATATGTTCTCTTTCTGAAATATAGTATATAGTATAGTAGTATACATAGGGTATATATGAATGATTTCTTAACCATAGCATTTTACAACACCATGTCGACATAGTATTCATGCGTCATGTCGACATGAAACGGTAAAAATGACAATTCATTTTTCCCTCTAATTTTTGAATGGGTGGTTATTTAATTCACCCATTCCGAGTTTCTCTTCCCTCCAATCATTATTTCTTCATACTACTTTCTGGAAACATCAAATCCATGGCTTCCACATCCAATCCTAATCAAATTTCACCGGTTCCTTTCCCTTTTCCTTCACAAGGCCCTTTCCAAAACTCCATACTTGCTCGTGTCATCAAAATAGAGGAGAAAGTTGATAATTCGCTGCAGATGTTAACTGAAATGCAAGTTCAACAATTGAGAATGGCAAGAGAGCAAGAGAAACAAGGGAATATTCTGAGGAATCTTCAAAAATTCCTCATGGATAATCATGCCAATCCAATTGTAATTGAAGATTCTTCTAATATAGAAGCAAATGAAGAAGGAAAAGAAGACGAAGACGAAGAAGAAGAGGAAGAACCAATGGAGGAAGAAACTGATGATGAAGCAGTATGTGTAGGGGAAGTCTGTTTTGATGCTTATGGGAACATTGTGGAACAACATGGAAATTTCTGTTTCCATTACCCAAATTGTCCTGTCCACAAGTCTCCCATCATCAAAAACAACTGTTGAGTTGTTTATTTTCTTGTTTTAGTTATGTGTTTATAAGTTTAAATAGTCATGTATATAGTAATATTGAAATGAATAAAATAATCTGTGGTCACAGTATCATTAATATCATAGATTTAGGGGGAGTTAATGTCATTTCTTTTGTTGATGACAAAGGGGGAGAAGTATAAAATAGGTTAGTTAGGCATAGATTAAGGGGGAGTTATTAGATTTAGGGGGAGTTATAAGGAGAATATAAATATTTTATAAACAAAGGTTGTCATCATCAAAAAGGGGGAGAATGTTAGTCTATAGGATAATGGTTTTGATGACAACAACTATAGAAGTGTTATAAAATATATATGTGCAGGAAATCTATATGCAGGTATCAACAAAAGAAGACTGTACAGTAAAGAAGACAAAGATCAAGAGTTCAAGATTGAAGACTCATGAGATTCAAGATATTCAAGAGTTCAAGACAAATAATATAGTTAGGTTAGATATTTGTTAAAACTCCTTGAAAGCACTATCATTCTTTTTTATCCAATTTACTCGTGGAATGGAATCCACTTCATTCTTGTTAAAGGGATGGAACCCTAGTGAGATGGAACTCACGAAATATCTAGTGGAACGGATAGTAGCCCTATTTTGTTATCCACTAATTTTGATTCAAAATGATTTTCAAAATTATCTCTTGTTTCATAAAATGATTTTCAAATATTCCTTTTCAAAAGAAAAACCTTCGTTCGTATTTCCAAAAATGTTTTAGCCTCAAAATCATATTTATCATTTTGTTATATTTTGATTTCAAAACTGTCCTTGATATTTTAGCCTCAAAATCTATTTTAATATTATATTTACTTTAGTTTATTTACCTTGATTTTAAATATATTTTAGTATATATACATATATATATTCATAAGTATTTCTACTTCTAAATACCTTATACAAATACATAGAGTCCATTTGAATAAAGTTGCATATGTTTTAAATCATCATTTTCAAAGAAAAGCAAATCATCATTTTTAATAGACCATGTCGACATCATAGTTACTCGTCATGTCGACATGCTTCCCGTTATAGCAAAGGTTGTTTTCAAAAGAAGTGTCTATTCGTTTAAATCTCTTTGAATGGACACATCCATTCATTCTCTATAAATAGAGACTGTTATGGACGTTTTCCAGTAACTACTTTCTTTATTTTCTCTCCTCGTTATTCTCTTATCTTATTTTCTAATCATCCTATCCATATTCTGCCGAAATCTTAAGTGAATCAAACCAGAATATCTCTAGTTTGATTCTCTGCCACTCTCTTCAAAGAATCTCAGTGCTTATCAGAGTTATAGATACATTTGTACTCAAAGAAACTTGTTTAGGGTTATAAAGGTGTGATCGTGTCCTTGGAAATCGATCGGGTGAACTTGTGTCCTGTGAATCAAGTGGTTCTACCCAGAGACCTGAGAATCTGGAGGGTGTACCTCGTTGCCTTGGAATCGAGGGATTGTAATCTAGATTATTATTGAATAGAAAGCCGTACGAGTTGTGCGGGACTGGATGTAGGGTAACACCGAACCAGTATAAAATTCCTGGTGTGTTCTTTCCTTTACTTGCTTTTTATTTATATTTGCATCTGTTTGTGATTCTGTGATTTGATCTGTGATTGTGTATTTGCATTAAGTTAGTTAAATCAATTTAAATCAAAGAAGTTTTAAAGAAATTCTTAAAACACTATTCACCCCCCCTCTAGTGTTAAATAGCCTTAAGATCATCTTTCGCGTCCCTTTCATTAATAGTCCGCTGATTGAGAGTTTTGTTTTTTGTCTTGTTGCTGAGATCAAGTATATACTTCGATTTTTTATGCATGAAACATGCCGAGATTGTGTGGGTCCGGCTCTTGTTGTTTGACCTGTACAAAAAAGGTTTTAGTAGTAGTGAAAGATTAGCTTTACCTTTGTAATCTCTCTTATGTACTTTCCTTGCATTTTGTTTGTACCATAATTGGGCACAACACTCTTCGGATGTAATTGAAGAGATTAGAATGAAGAAATTAAATGGAAAACGAGGCTAATCTAACAATCACACCAATAAAAGTATGCAGAAATAGAAAGAGACAAGAGTTTATAGTGGTTCGCCGTTGTAGCCTACGTCCACTTTGAATAGTTGGTTGTTTATTGATGATTCACAACTGATTACAACAGTACAAATCACTAGCACTCAAGTTACAATGGAGTTTTAGCAGAGTAACGGCTAAGAGAGCCAAAAAGGTCCTTTTTAGTAGGCGTAGGGGTGCTATTTATAGGAGTAGATCTGGAAATATCTCCCTCAAACCTTGGAATACCTCTTCTCACATGTGGGTGGGCCCACCAAATCGGTCTAGGGTTGGTTGGGAATGATCCTTGATCGGTCCCTATTGTCTTTAGTTTCTAGTCAAGTCCTTGGTGTCACAGCCTTGCCAAAAGGTAGGATAACATTTGCCCCCCAAAGTACGTCCTGTGCGAACATGACGTGCTTTGAAAAGCTGCAATCTTTATTCTGAAAAAGTTCTATCTGATTTGTTGAGCAGTTATCGCCTTTTCATCAAGAGATGTAACCTTTGACTAATTTCCAGTAATATAAATGTTGAATTGTAGACTGCCAATGATCATGTAGTTTTATGTTGTAACTGAAGGTCGTGTGCTAGCAATTTGTTGTTCACTGTTCTGGTTGTCACCAGGTAAGCATTCAATACCTGTTAACTTTGAAAATCAAGCGCTTGTTTGGCATACATGCATGTATGTTAACCTGACTCCTGTTCATATTTTCACGTTCACGGGTCATTGTCAAGTCCCTTTGTTCTTGTTTGGATCGAGTTCATATCGATCCTCTCCTGGATCGATGTGAAATTCGAGTTGTAACAATGATTGATAGTCATTTGGACTCACTCCATCGTATCGATCCTCTCCTGGATCGATCTAGGATGTGTGAATGTAGGTTTCGTATCGATGACTATCAATACGGAATAGACTGAGTACAGTGTGCTATGTATCGATTGATACAACACATGGGTTCTTGAATTGATGGATACGAGAGTGGGGTTTCGCATCGATGGATGTTGACCGATTCTCTCAGTTTAGTAACTAGGATACGAAACGTCCCTCCATTGGATACGAACCCATATAAATAATTTTTGGACTTAAGAAAATTTTCACTTGCATCTGCTTTCACTTCGTATCGATCGGGAAAAAGAGAAAACTGTAGAAGCTCTCATCTTCAAACAACCAACTTTTAATCCTTAATCCAATTCCTTTAATCTAGGTAAATGATTGGTGGACCCATGTTTAAAGTGACAAGAATCGAGTTTCACACCGCTATGTTCATGGTGATGGCTATCTCCGGCGCCGTTGGTGTTGGAGCGTGGTTAGGGTAAGGTAGAGGAAGCAATTAATGGCGTCTTGGAGGCTTGGGGAAGAAGGAGAGTAATCGATTGAGTCACTTACTCTGAATCTCTCCTTCGAACTCGTATCGATGTAAGACGTGTATCGATCAAATGTTGTGAAATCAATTTGTAGGCGACTTTAAAATCGAGGTGGAATGGTAGTAGTTTGCTGATCGATTAAGGATAAAGCAATTTGTATCGATGGAAGAGGCATGGTGATCGATCCAGAGCCAAGGTTTTTGGATCGATACGAAGAGTATCGATGCTTGGAGTGATTGATACAAAGCCAAGGCCTTTGGGATCGATACGAAGTGTAGTAATGCGTGGATTGACCGATACGAAACCTAACTCCTCAGATTGATACGAACACAGGCTTTTAGAGGAACGATCCAAGTTGAACCTTGATGGATACGAAACATAGCCTTTTGCATACCAAACACTTAACTCTGACGAGCTTCAACCTTGCATACTTGGACTTAATTGAAAAACTGCATATATGCCCACCCTTCAAAGCTCGTCGATGGAACTATAATTTGTCAAACATAACAAACTATAACATGGATCGTTCTCCGAAGTCAGGATGGCACGGTTGAGACGGTTAGCGATGACGGTCACTCCGGTCAATCTCGAAGCCTTATCGCTTTACCATCTTTTAAACTTGTATAAATTTAAATTTTTATGCAGCATTTCACTACACAACACGATCACTCACTTTACACCGGGGGGAACATGGATTTTTTGCCATCTAATAATGGTTTTTACTAAGTTCAATAGCTATGGATCCCAAAAGCTCCGAGCAGCAGAGAGTTCGGAGTCCTCCACTTCCTAGAATCAAAATGCCAAACATCACGGAAGATGTAGTAAGTCCTGCTCCAGATGAACTGCTGGGTGCAGTGTTGGTTTTGAACTCGGAGGACTCAGTCCGTTCCAAGATCTTTGAAGATATGCTAGGCAGAATTTGTCTTAGGCATGGTCTATCTTTGGAAGACATTCTACTACCGGGGTCTGAAGACAGAGCGCACAATCCCATGGAAGGGTTCATTGCCTGTAATCGATTCTTGTGTGCGGCTGAAACATTGCCCCCGTTTAACCAATTCATTCAGGACGTGTTATTCTTCTTGAGGATCGCGTCTTCTCAATTGCACCCCAATGGATATGCGCTTCTCAATAGCTTATACATCATGTTTATGGAGCATCTCCTTCATCCCTCGACCGTCGAAGATATTAGATACTTATTCAATGTCAAGAGTCGTGGGGATAACCCGTCGTTTACTTTTCTAGAAGCGGTCAGGATCTGCCAAGTCGTGGCAGGTGCTTGGAGTAAATTGAGCTACTTCAAGATAGAATGGTTCTTTGTGAGATGCTCATCGGGGTTTGCTAGGCAATGGTTGGTCAAACGTAAGTGCTTTAACTTCTTCATCAATTAACTGGGTAGTACAAATCGATGCTGAACTCATTACTGCATTTCTTTTATAGCTTCCATTCCACGGCTCGAAGGAGCTCAGTTCAAGGAGATAGTGAGAATGCTTCAAGCGATGCCCGCCGAACTTAGAGAAATAGATGAAGTTCTTGGTGATGATAACTTGATCGTCGTCGGGCTTATTGAAAGAGGGCAGAGTATTGGGCTGATAGGGGTTCCCAGAGCGGTCCCAGTAAGGCATAGTGGAAGACGGGCTCTTACTGTGCCCTTAGTCGAGGGAGCTCAGAGTGCACCTGGAGTTACAATCATCGAACTGGGCGATGATGAGAGTATAGCAGCTAGGCATGAGCCCGCGGTCGTTCCTTTGCAGGGCCTTCAATCATCAGAATCAAAGAGAAGGGACAGGACTCTCGCCCACAAAGCCAAGAGGCATAAGACCGATCTAATAACTCAGCCCGTTGCAACTTCTATAGGTCTGGAGACCTCTTCTCTGCATACGGAAGGTTCATTGAGAGGATTGTCAGATGTTCCTATCAGATGAAATATCTTTGTTCCAGGATCTTGGGTTAGAGGGGCTCCACTCCTCACCACGAACTAGCGCAGGTCTAACTTCTTTAGACATAGGGGAGCCAACTCCCACGAGCAAGGCTACCACAATCGGTCGGTTGGGGAGTTTGCACATGCATACACACACTTCATGACACCACACGACTTCTAATCACATGCTTCTTAATTTTTGGAGATAACTAATTCTGCTTCTCTTTTCATTTTACAGACACGATGGCGAAACAAGGGTCCATGCTCAGCAATCTTCGCTCTTCATGCCATTCTTCCAGTTCACACTCTGAATCACAATGGCGTGAAAGTGAGAGTGACTACAGTTGCGGCTATTACTCTAGCCAAGAGCGCAAGTTTTATGATAGGGAGAAGGAAAGGTCATATCAAAGCAGGCGCCGCTCCCGGTCGTGATCTCCACCATCGATTGGACCTTCGAAACCATCCGGCTTCGGTAGGCAATCCTCCGGAGAACTGCACATCAAATAGTGCCACCTCACGCTCCGAAATCCGACGATCAGTGCCGTAGACTTGAAACAGAAGCTCCCGTCGTCACAGAACAGACTGCTATAGAGCCCATAGGGGAGGGAGCCATCCGAATCGCCAAGTTGAAGAAAGACTTCCAGAATATTTGTTTCGATGGCTTCCACTTCCCTCCAAACATGAAAAGAATCCTGAACGACATATAAAAACTGGTACAAGATTACATGCATGACGTGTACAACCAGTATCGGGAGTGGGTTCGGACTGTAGAAAGGGTTTCGGCGGTATCTCTGGAGAGGGCTTAAACGATCAAGAAACGGGAGAGCGACCTTTGTTAAAAAGGCAGAATAATAACGGCGCTCACCAACGAGCTTGAATCTTCAAGAAAAACGGAGAAGGAGGTTGACCAGAGAGCCGAAGAGGCTAGGCGGTCCATGGAAAACATGAGAAAGACTCGCATGGACCTGGTGCAGGAGATGGGTCACCGAAACACTGTTATCATCCGAGAAAGAGATGAGGCACGGAAAGAAGTTGAGGAGCTAAAGCGAAGTTGACCGAGGCCTTAAAGAGAAGGATGAAGCTAATAAAGTGGCCCGGGAGGCATATAAGGAGACGGTAGGGCTTGGGAGAGAGAGGGATGCAGCTAATCTAAAGGCTGAGGAAGCCGATGCCAGGATTGAAAGGGAAGTTAAGCGGTTAAGGCCAGTATGGAGAGCGAATTTGAAGATCTCCTGGTTACTTACAATGCTAATGTCTTGAGAAACCGCAACCTTAACTGGCAAGGTGAAGACTATCCTTTCCAACTATATAAGGCATGGAGTCGCTTGGTAGAGGACGAAAAGGTGATCCGCAATGGTGCAACTATTGATGAGTTCGAACTAGAGACTCAAGTGCTAGTTGAAGATGAGCCTAAAGTCCTCCATGAGACAACCATCGCTCTCGAGAAAGAAAAACAGGCCGCCAAGTATCTGGGAGTTGGAGAAGGCTCCGAAAGTGAACATCGCAAAGTTGGTTCTGAAATGCCTTCAACATCTCAAATTGAGCCTACTTCCTCTGTTGATCCTCCGGTCGTCCCATAGTATGATCCTGATAGGCCGCATCTCTCTCCAATCACCGAGCGTAGCTCGGAAGGCCCATCGGCCCAACCTGGGAGCCAACTTGAGGAAGGTATTCTGGAAACTTCTCATATTCATCAAAATGCAGGAGCACTATCACATGATATTACTAATATATTCTCTTATCTTCATTCATTCTTAGACTCTGCACCGACT
Organism: Allium fistulosum; assembly: GCA_030737815.1. NCBI lineage: Eukaryota > Viridiplantae > Streptophyta > Magnoliopsida > Asparagales > Amaryllidaceae > Allium > Allium fistulosum. The sequence goes on along the minus strand of CM060902.1, from coordinate 1,328,779,857 downwards.
GACTGTCCTGCAACTCAAGAAATTCATCATGAGTAGGAGGCGCTTACAATAGAGGCTACAATTGCGACGGTCACCACTTCGACTGGGGAGACGCACGATAGCAGCTGCATGCTTGATGAACAATTGATGGAAGCACTCTTCGGCCATCAAAGTAATCCAAGTATTAAAGTGCCCTTCAATATTGATGAAGACGTGATCATCACGGGTTCCTCGGGCCCGACCAGTAGCATTCCAATGGGTATACGTGCGGACCGAGCTGAGCAGATAATGGAGAAAATCAAAGCTAAGATGGAGCAAGCCGAGCAGGCTCGTAGTGCTGGTGGAGGCATGGCAGGTCCTGGTCCGGTCCCTATACTTGTTGTTTCTCCAAGTGGCTCCATCATCGATACCAGCGCGCCTCATTCTTCTAGCATTGAGGGTGCCATCATTCCTCCAGTTCCACCCATAGAGGATATTCCAGTCCCTGTGAGTTCCGAAGAGGAGACCGCTTCAATTCCCCCGGCCAAAGACAAGCCAGTTGGAGCAGGCCGGGGTGGCAAAGGCTCAAAGAGACATTTGAGCGGCAGTACGAGCGGGTATATGCCGAAGAAAAGCAAGAAGGATAAAAAAAGAAGAAGGTGTAGATTTGCATTTTTGTTTCCTCCCTTTTGTAGGTTGCTAGAATAAGCTTTTGTTTTTGTAGGCCATGTATAGATGTAGGCTTGGCCCCCGCTTATAGGAATTCTTCGAACAGATTTTGTACTTACTTTTCCAAAGAATAGTGGAAATAAAATTTCCTTTTTTTCAGCATAACTCTGTGTTCATTTCTTTAAGTATTTTAGCACTCGCATTTCCATTCAATGTACTCGTGACGCTTTAGTCTTTGAGTCGAACTTAAGTCCGGTCATTAAGTCCTGAAGTCATAGCTTCGGGTCATAATCAAACGTCGAGTCGAGTCCCAACGCTACGTTGTCTTGGCTAGCGGCTGGTACTTGAGTAATGCCCCCAGTCCTAGGGAGAATTGAAGTAGTTAGTCGACAGTCGTTTTTCGCCTTTACTAACTTTAATTCAACTTAGTCGGAACAAAGTTAAAGTGAAATGAGTTTGAGTGGTCGGATCACACTCACTCATTTACTGGTATTCACATCCACACTCTAGGGATTAAACTTGTATGATGGCGGTCAGTCATGCCTGCTTAATGTTTGGAATCATATCCGCACTCCGGGGACTTAAGTTATTTTTACGGGCGGTCGTTCACACCCATTTAATACTTAGAATTATATCCGCACTCCGAGGACATAAGTTAATTTATGGGCGGTCGGTCACACCCGTTTAATGTTTGTACTCCAGTTCGCGCTCTCTGGACTAGAGTTAGTCGATGGGTGGTCAGTCACACACATTTGGTGTTTATACTCCAGTCCACGCTCTCGGGACCAGAGTTAGTTGATGGGTGGTCGATCACACCCTTTAATGTTTATACTCTAGTTCACACTCCGGGAATCTGGAGTCAGTCGACAGATGGTCAATCACATCTATTTAAGTATTAGGATCTTGTTCGCACTCCGGGAACAAGGAGTTGGTCAAGATTGGGGACGGTCGGATCACATCCACCTTGATTTGGCAAGTAAAGTCGTAGATGGATGGATCCATCCTCTTCGAGCTTGGAAAAATGAAGGCGAGGTCGTGGACGGATGGATCCATCCTCCTCGAGCCTAGAGTGAATGAGGGAGAAGTCATAGGCGGATGGATCCACCCTCTTCGAGCCCATATTTTGGAGTTTGTACTCCAGCTCGCACTCCGGGAGCTGGAGTTCGTTAGAGGATCGTCGTGTTTCAATCCTTCTTTATTTCATCATCGTTTGCCCCCGAGCTTGGTGTTCCACTTAGCGAGTGACCGGTCGGATCATATTCACTCCCTATTTGAATAATTCCCACTGTAAGAAGGAACTTAGCTCTTCGTACATCGTGACGGTCACACGATGCACTTCAAGAATCACCAATCTGGCTTGATGAGTCTGCATTTTATTGCTGAAATAAGAAAGTGTGGCAAAGTCAGTTGCCTTATTACAAGTCCAAATTCAAAAATGCGTAAAAAAGTTTTAGAGGAAAAAAGCAGACTAAATGAATAAAAGCCAGTTATGTGAAATAGCGACGGAGACTTTCGTTGTTTCATGCTCTCGGTAGAGTGAGACCGTCAACAGTTGATAGTTTGAATTTGCCGTCTCCAAGTCTCCGCTCGATGACATACGATCCATCCCACGTCAGTTTCATATGTGAAGGGACCGGATAAATTCGCTTAAGTACGAGATCGCCAACTTCGAAGGTTATGGGTCGGACCTTAGCGTTGTATAGTCGGGCGACTCGACTGCGGTGTGCGGCATCCCTCAAATCAACCTCTTCACATTTCTCATCCAGTAAATCCAGAGATTTTGCAAGTAGGATGGCATTCGTCTTTGGATCGTAATAGGTCACACGGTGAGAAGGTACTTCTAACTCAACTGGAATGACGGCTTCGGGGCCGTAGGAAAGTGCAAACAGAGTATGGTCGGTCACGGTCATGTGGGTAGTTCGATATGCCCATAAGGCCATGGGAAGCTCATCGACCCACTTACCTCCAGCCTTCTCCAGTAGTTTCTTCAGAATGGACTTGATAACTTTGGTGACAGCTTCAACTTGTCCATTTGTTTGAGGGTGAGCTAATATTGATAACTTCTTCTAGATGCGGTAGCATTGACAGAAATCTTTGAATTCGACACTATCGAATTGGGCTCCATTGTCAGCGATAATCTCTCGTGGGAGGCCAAAGCGATAGATGATGTTACGCATAACAAAGTTGATTACTTTCTTCGTCATGATAGTAGTAAGGGGCTCAGCTTCCGCCCATTTTGTAAAGTAGTCAACTGCAATGATGGCGTACTTCGCACCACCCTTGGCCAAAGGTAAAGACCCTATTATATCAATGCCCCATGTGGCAAATGACAATGGACTGACCATCTGAGTAATCTCGGTTGGCAGGGCTCTTGGAATTCTAGCATTTTTCTAGCATTTATCACACTTCTTGGCATAATCTGATGCGTCTCGGTTCACGGTCGGCCAGTAATACCCGTACCTGAGTATCTTCTTCGCAAGGGCTTGTCCCCAAGTATGATCGCCACATTATCCCTCATGCACATCATGTAACACTCGTTTGATCTCGTCATGGGCGATACACCGAAGTAAAGGAACAGAATATCCCCTCCTGTATAGGACTCCATTCTGGATAATAAATCGCGAAGCATTTCGAAGGACCTACCTTTTCTCACTTTTGCGTTTGGGTAATGCTCCGCACTTAAGATAATTTCTAAATGGAGTCATCCACGACTCCTTCTCGAGCGTTGCCTTGTGTACCTAGTCTATCTCCATCTGGTTGATACTCGGGGCAGTAAGTGTCTCGACGGGGATGAGTCCCATTTGCGGTGCCTCGCCAGTGCTAGCCAGTTTCGCTAAAGAATCGGCTTTCTGATTGTGCTCTCGGGGTATACAGTGGATGGCATAATAGTCGAATTGATTCAACGCTTCCTGAACCCGAGTAAGGCAAGTGGCCAATCTCCGGTCTCTGGCTTAACACTCCCCTCGAACCTAGCAAACGACCAATTGTGAATCACAGTAAATCTCCACAGCAATAACTCCCAAGTCTCTGGCAAGTCTTAGTCCAGCAAGCAAAGCTTTGTACTCGGCTTGTTGTTAGTTGCACGAAAGTCAAACTTTAAAGCATAACATATGGATCGACCTTCTGGGGTTTTGAGTACCACTCCAGTGCCTGAGCAACGGTCGTTTGATGCACCATCAGTGTATAACTTCCATGTACGCTTAGGAGATTCACTAGCTTTGGGCAAATCCTCTAGTATGGTGAATTCAGCTATGAAGTCCACCAGAACTTGTCCTTGAATAGCTCACCTCGGCGTATAAGTGATATCAAATTGACTCAGCTCGATATTCCACTTAAGTATTCTACCAGACGTCTCAGGTCGCGTAAGGGCCTATCATAACGGCTGGTCGGTGTAAACAGTGATCGGATGAGCCTAGAAATATGGACAGAGCTTTCTCGAGGCTATGATGAGACAATAAGTCAGCTTTTCCACATTCTGGTAGTTTCTTTCTGCCCCTATTAACCTTTTGCTGATATAATAGATTGGTCGTTGAATCTGATCCTCTTCTCGAATTAATGCAGCACTGATTGCATTTGCCGAAACCGCCAGATAGACATATAATCTCTCGTGATCAATTGGCTTCGACAAAATAGGAGGTGTTGCCAAATGCTGAATTAGTGCTTGGAATGCGCCTTCGCACTCCTCTATCCATTCAAAAATTCATTTCCTCTTTCTGACCAGATCGAAGAAGGGAATGCACTTGTCCATAGATCTGGAAATGAACCTGCTTAAGGCTGCCACCTTCTCGTTGAGGCTTTGCATCTGCTTTATGGTCCTAGGAGTTTCGAGATTCCGAATTACCCATATTTTTTCAGGATTAGCTTCAATTCCTCTGGCGTTGACGATGAATCCAAGGAACTTTCCTGATGCAACTCTGAAATGACACTTCAACAGATTGAGCTTCATTCTATACTATTAGAGTATGTTAAACATCGTTTCTAAATCGCTGACATGGTTGATGGACAGTTGCGACTTAACGAGCATATCGTCCATGTACACCTCCATGGTTTTTCCGATCTGGTTATGAACATTTGGTTCACAAGCCTCTGATAAGTTGCTCCAGCATTCTTGAGTCCGAGTGGCATCACCTTGTAGCAATAGAGTCCCAGATCGGTAACGAAGCTAGTATGCTCCTGATCGAGAAGATGCATTGGGATTTGATTGTAGTCGGAATATGCGTCCATGAAAGATAAGAGTTCGTGTCCGGTCGTTGAGTCCACCAGTTGGTCAATTCTGGGAAGTGGGAAGCTATTTTTGGGGCAGGCTTTGTTCAAATCTGAGTAGTCCACTCATGTCCGCCATTTCCCATTTGATTTTCTGACAAGAACTGTATTCGACACCCACTCTAGGTATAAAGCATCATGGATAAACCCATTAGTCTTGAGTTTATCTACTTCTTCCTTCAGGGCGAAAGATCTCTTTGGATCCATACCGTGCCTTTTTTGTTTCACCGGGACATGCCGCGGGTCGATGTTTAATGCATGGCTCGCAATGTTCGGTGAGATCCCACACATGTCTGAATAAGTCCAGGCAAACACATCAAGGTTTGCCCGGAGAAAATAAACCAATTCCTGTCTCATCTGAGGGCTGAGTTGAGATCCGACCTTCACTATCTTGGAATCGTCATTGTTGTGGATCGGAACATCGATCGTCAACTCTATCGAGGAAGCTTGGTAATCTTTTACTTCCTCATCATTATTGTCTCGGGGATCAAGGTCTTTAAGGAATTGGTTGTGGCGCCCGGACTGAGGCCCAGGGATTAGCTGTCAATTTTTTGAAAAATGGACGCGGAGAGATTCCTCTACGTCCTTTCCTTTCTCCTTCCATTGTGTATCCCGCAGCTTCGCAACATAACAGGCGTGTCCAACCGCTTGATCACCATGTACTACTCCAACCCCGTTATCAGTGGGGAACTTCAGAGTTAAACACCACGGGGCAGTCGCTGCCCTGAAATCTACAAGGGCCAGTTAGCCCAAGAAAGCATTATAAGGGGAATGTATGTCTAGCACAATAAACTACAACATCTGAACTCTCTGGCGATCTCCAATACCCAACTCAACTGGCAATTCCACCATCCTAGCTGGTATAGTCACGCTTCCATTGAAACCATGAATACGTGATTGACACGGTTTCAAGTCTTTCACTTCCATCCTCATTTGGTCATAAGCGTGCTTAAAAAGAATGTTCACAGAGCTTCCGCTGTCAACCAAGATCCTCTTCATCCAAGCATGACCTATTTGGGCTGAGATGACCAATGGATCAATAGTGGGGGGCTCGACTCTATCAGCATCACGGTTCCTGAAAATGATGTCGTCCGTCATCGTCCTCTATTGTTTTGCTGGGAACCCATCATCAGAATTAATACAACATTCAAAGTCCACATGCCTAATCGAACTGGCATATGACTCCATTTCCTTCCAGCTCCGATTAGCTGGATAAGGACCACCATTCACAATGTTTATTACCAACCTCTCGCCAGTACGCGCGGGTTCTTCGGGCCTAGCCTGACCTTGACCTTGATTTGAATTAGATGGGCCCGCACCTCTATCCTGTGGCGCCCAAACAAATTGTTCAAACTTTCTTTCTCTGATCAACCTCTCAATGATATCTTGCAAATGACGGCACTCATTAGTGTTGTGGCCGTAACAATCGTGGAACCTACAGAACTTCCCGGTCTAGATTTGTTTCTCAAATGATGGTTTCGAAGCTGGCTTCTTATACAGTCCGGTATTACAAGTCTGAAGGTAAACATTTTCCAACGACGTGTTTAAGGGAGTGTATCAGTCAAACGTAGGAGCTTTGGGTCTCGGCCCGCGATGTGGGTCTCTCTTCTTCCCCAGACCTCCGTTATCCTTTTGTTGACCTTGCTTGTTCTGTATGTTCAACTGTACTTTACCAGAATTCTCAACGGTCTGCTTTACTTCAACATTGCTCTGAATGCCTTCACCACTGGGTCCCGCAACGTCATGCTTCCTAGATCGTCTAGCGTCTTTCTCCTCAAAAACTGGGCTACCTTAGCATAGAAACGATCTAACGAAGTGGGAGGTTTCCCAGCCAACAATCACCAAATTTGGAATCAGGATCGACCCCTTTAGTCAATGCCATTAGAATAGAGTTGACATTGGGGTTGCTGAGCTCAGCACAAGCAGCATGGAACCTTCCCAGATAATTCCTAAGAGTTTCTCTTGGAGCTTGAGTAACACTGGAAAAGGTATTGACATCCTTCGGTCTCGTAGCATGCATACGGAACTGTTCAACAAACTTAGTAGCCAACTGATCGAAACATGAAATAGATCTAGGTGGTAGACAAGTGAACCACATAGTCGCAATGCCTCCCAAGGAGATAGGGAAGCTTTTACACTTAACCGCATCGTCGGCTCTAGCGGCGTTCATGAGCCATTCATACTTTAAGATATGTTAGTTAGGATTCGAATTTTCTCCGTACACGGGAAAGGTCGACATCCTGAATCGATGCGGTGGTTCTGCATAGATAATGTCATTGGTGAATGGAGTGTGACTTCGGGAGATTCCCCAATCATTATTTGTGAGGCCTTGACTTTCTTTGATCATCTGGCGTATCATGGTTGGAATATCAGGCATCTGGATGTTCGGGCCAAGGCATGGTCGGGTTCCATGTTGCGGGGACGGTTCAGTCGCTATATACGGTCCGTTCCATGCCTCCTTGGCTCCCGATCTTCAGGGAAGTGAGGGTCCTGAGCTTGAATGTGTTGAAGAGGGGCTGCATCTTGCTGGTTCTGGATCTTGGCTTCTAGATCTATAGCGGCAGCAGCTGCATGGTCATGAACGGTGTGATAAGGAAGTGCTCCTCCTTGGGAGGAGGGTCCAGCTTGATGCCCTGTAGAAGGACCAACCCCGGCTTGTCCGAGATTCATAGCATGCTGATGCCCGAAGGCTTCTGCGTAGTTTCCGTCCAATCTGCGGTGTGTAGATCTGTGGTTGAAGTCAGAGGATGCTGAGCTTTCAGACAGGGAATAAGAGGCATGCTCCCTTCTAGATCTCCCTCGCCTTTCCTCGTTCAGCGGGTTTGCGAGCTCCGTGTTGGCACAGATCTGCTGAGTGAGCTCCTAACGGCTCTGAGTTAGCTCTTGCATAAGGGTTTGGAACTCCTCTCTAGTCACTGGACCAAGTGGATCTGGAGCTCCAGCTGACGTTTGCCCTATTGTGGTCAGCTATGTGGGATTTTGCTTATCCCTGCCTTCTGGATATGCAACATTGGAAGCACTTTTGGTAGTGCGCACCATGTTGAATGTAGCTCTTCCTAGATCTGGAGTAATCTGAGTAGAATGGAAGGAACTACTGGAAGACAGATCTGGATCTCCTCCTTAGATTTTAGCAATCTGACAACGGCAGGGGATCCACAGAGCAGGAGAAAAAGTAAAGTTTTTCTTATTGAAAGCACCAGAGTGTTTGTACCAAAATTGGGCACAACACTCTTCGGATGTAATTGAAGAGATTAGAATGAAGAAATTAAATGGAAAATGAGGCTAATCTAACAATCACACCAATAAAAGTATGCATAAATAGAAAGAGACAAGAGTTTATAGTGGTTCGGTGCTGTAACCTACGTCCACTTTGAATAGTTTGTTGTTTATTAATGATTCTCAACTTATTACAACAATACAAATCACTAGCACTCAAGTTACAATGGAGTTTCAGCAGAGTAACGGCGTAAGAGAGCCAAAAAGTCCTTTTTTAGTATGCATAGGGGTGCTATTTATAGGAGTAGATCTGGAAATATCTCCCTCAAACCTCGGAATACCTCTTCTCACACATGGGTGGGCCCACAAGATCGGTCTAGGGTTGGTTGGGATCAATCTCTGATCGATCCCTATTGTCTTTAGTTTCTAGTCAAGTCCTTGGTGTCATGGCCTTGCCAAAAGGCGGGATAACACATTTTATGTACTATGCATGTTTATGTATCACTGCCTGTGAATATAATATGATTGCCTACATCGTAATTTCCTATATTATATACTTCTGTTTCTATGTGTTGTGTTTATTTACCACAACTCTGTGCATCAAAATAAGATTCTACAGTTATTTTAGCATTTTTGATACTTAGCTCTGTTTTCATTGCGAAAATAATCTGTACGGCCTAAAAGAACTATGATATGACTTGATGTAACAAACTTCGCAGCTATTTCTATTCGGACTCGGTCGAAGTTTTTTGACCAAGTGATGGTGTAAATGCTCCTATCCACATGGCCAAATGTTTTGATGTGGACATCTTATGAGAGATTAAACATCTAGAGCAATTCGTTTGGTGGCCCTCGGTCTGGTTCACATGATAGTTCCTATTTTTGGGAACCATTGACTTCATTGCTTGATTCTAAGCATTATACTTTTAGTGCAGCCAATTCTTTGATTGCAGTCGATTTCCAAGTTCACATCATCTGCCAATGTCAACCTAGATGTATGTATCGAAAAATGCGTTATTGGGACCTTTCATCATAACAAATTCTTCTAAGTTTAGTGTTGAGATCTCGATCGTGCACCAGTCTCTTTTCCCCGTCGACTCGGCGGTTTTGGGCCCTCCCGACGCTACCGAAGCAACATCGGTTCTTAGAAGGCAAGGATTGATTTTTCCCATCGATCCATTGGTTTGAGTCGATTTCCCACGTCGATGGGCAAGTTTAGTCCTTCCCGACATTGTCAGAGCAACGCCAGTTCTCAGAAGGTAAGGATCAATTTTCCCCATCGATTCAACGGTTTTAGTCGTTTTTCCCCGTCAAAACTCGACGGTTTGGGATGTTTCCGACGTTGCCGGAGCAAAGCAGGTTCTCAAAATGTAGGGATCGATTTCCCTGTTGATCTGACAGTTTGATTCGATTTTCCTCGTCGACTAGATAGTTTTGAGCATTCTTGACGTTCTCGGGATAAAGTCGGTTCTCAAAAGGCAAGGATCGATTTTTCCCATCGATCTGATGGCTTGAGTCGGTTTTCTCTATTGACTCGATGGTTTGGCTTGCGAGAACATGGTTCCATTGGTTCAAGAAGATAACACTATTGATGAAATAATGGGAAAGTCAAGTCCTGCCTATTTATAGTGCGCCTAGTATCCATGAATGGCTTATTTGCGAAAATAGAAAATTTCTAGATAGATATCAAGTGTAGTGGTGCCGCAACGAGTCATTGTTTAAGGCATGTGGGATAGGGGCTCCATCTACTATAGTTAACTTAAATGTTCCATCTCCAAGCTTCTGGTTGATAATATACGATCCTTCATAGTTCGAGCCAAGCGCTCCTCTACCCGGGAAGATCCATTTTAGGACAAGATCTACCACTTCAAAAGTATGGTTGTGAACTTTGTTATTGAAATGGCGTGCTACTCTTTTTTGATGAGCAAAAACCCCCAGTTCTACTATACCCCGCTTCTCATCGATTTGGTCGAGGGATTCAAGCAGTGGCAAATCATTCTCTCTCTAATTGAAGTGTCTTCTATGATGAGAGTTGACCTTTAATTCCACTAGGATCATAGCTTCTAAACCATATGCCAAGGCGAATGGCGAAGGCCCAGCCAAAGGTTTGTGTACTGTCATGTAAGCCCATAGTGCGAGTGGAAGCTCATCAAACCAATTGCCTTTAGCCCTAGTCAGCTACTTCTCTATGGTGGATTTGATGATTTTTTTCGCTGCTTCCACTTGCCCTTTTGCTTGTGGGTGTGCTACCGTAGAAAAACTCTTCTCGATACGGCAACGCTTGCAAAAGTCCTTGAACTCAGAGCTCTCAAACTGAATGTCGTTGTCCGTGATATTTTTTCTATGTTACTCCAAACTTGCAAATAATGTTTTTCAATACAAAATTAATTACTTTTTTAGTAGTAATCATGGCAAGCAGTTCTGCTTCAGCCTATTTTGTCAAGTAACCAACTGCAACAATAGTGTATTTGGCTCCTCCATTTGCTATTGGTAGTATGCCGATTATATCAATTCCTCAGATCCCAAATAGCCAAGGACTGACCATTTTCATAAGTTCTAAAGATGGAGCTCGTGCAATCTTTGAGAATCTTTAGCATCGATCACACCACCTGGCATAATCAATTACGCCTCGGTTTTTTGTTGGATATATCCGTAGCTTAGTGTCATTTTTGCCAATGTCCATCCCTTGATATGGTTACCACAACCGCCTTCTTGAATTTCCACGAGGATCTTCCTAGCTTTATCCTTGGTTACACACCTAAGATAGGGGGAGGAGATTCCTTTCCTGTATAGCACTCCGTCCTGCATTATGAATCGTGGTGCTTTTCAAAGGGGCTCTTTCTTTCATTCCGATCTTTGGGGGTATTCCCTTGAGCAAGTAGTCCTTGATTAGCGTCATCTACGACTCTTCCTCTTCTACGGACTCCAGAGTCAAATCGATGTCATCTGATCTATGCTAGGAGTAGCCAATACTTCTACTGGAACCAATCCCATTAACTGTGCTTCTCCGAAACTGGCTAGTTTTGCTTGTGTATATGCCTACATATTCTCCTCTCTGGGAATGTGAGATATCATATAGTATTCCATTTCACCAAGCAACTCCCAGGCTTAAGAAAAGGAAGAGGCAAGTTTACACCCTTATCTTGATACTCCCTTCGGAGCTGGTAGAAGACTAGTTGGGAGTCGTTGTAGATATGCAGAGTCTATATTCCCAACTACTTTGCAAATTTCAATCCTGCTATTAATGCCTCATACTCCTCCTCGTTGTTAGCAGTAGGAAATTCTAGCTTAAGAGCATAGCAAATTGATCATCCTTCAGGAGTTTCAAGCATAACTCCCGCTCTTGAGCAGAATTCATTTAACGCGTCGTTAACGAACAATTTCCATTGAGATACTATGAACCATTGTGTCTTCCTCCTCATCATCCCGAATAGTGAACTCAGTGATGAAGTCAACTAGAGCCTGTCTATCAATCACCCTCAGGGGATGATAAGTTGCATCCTATTGGCTCAGCTTGATGTTCCATTTCAAGAGTCGTCCCAAAATCTCAGGTCAGTAGAGTTCCCGTTTCAAGGGTTGATCAGTCAACACCTTGATCGGCTAAGCCTGAAAGTTCAATCGCCGTTTCCTCGATGATATCAATAAGCAGTAGGCAATTTTTTCCACCTTCGGATAATTTCGTTCAGCTCCAGCAAACCGCTTGCTATATGGTAAACTGGTCGTTGGACCCTAGCTTCCTCACGCACAAGCATCGCACTTAATGTATAGGTAGACTGTTAGGTAAATGAATAAGTCTTCTCTGTCATCGGCTTGGATAGAACCGATGGTATCTCCATATGTCGCAATAGTTCATCAAAAGCATTCTGGCAGTCTTGATTCCATTCAAAGTTCTTCTTACCCTTGTTTAATGCATCAAAGAACGGTATGCACTTATCCATCGCCCTGGAGATGAATCGGCTAATTGCTACAATCTTCCAATTCAAGCTTTGCAATTCTATTTTCGTCATCAGGGCTCTAATGTTCCATAAGGCGGAAATATGATCCGGATTGGCCTCAATGCCCCTTATGTTTATAATAAAAACAAGAAACTTTCCTGAAGCGGCTCTAGATGAAAATTAAGCAAGTTTAATTTCATTCCATACTTCTAGAGGATCTCAAACATCTCCGAGATGTCATCTAGATGGTTTATATATACCCATAATTTCACTAACATGTCATCTGCATACACTTCCATCGTTCGCCTGAACTCTCCTTTGAACATTGTATTGACCAGTCTCTGATAGGTAGTTCTAGTGTTCTTCAGACCGAACGACATCACGCGATAGCAGTATAGTCCCAAATCAATGATAAAGCTGGTGTTCTCCTGATCCGGTTCATGCATCATAATCTGGTTATCTCCTGAGTAAGCATCCATAAATGAGAGCGGTTCCTGCCCAACAGTTCCATCAACAAGCTGGTCGATTCTAGGAAATGGAAAGCTATCCTTCAGGTAGGCTTTGTTCAAATCTAAGTAGTCAACACAAGTTCCCTACTTCACGTTCGATTTTTGGACCAACACTGGGTTAGACACCCACTCAGGAGATGTTGCGTCGTGGATAAAGTCGTTGACCAACAACTTATCCACTTCCTCCTTCAGTGCAGCGGATCGCTCTGGACCTAGGCTATGCCTCTCCTGCCTCACTGGCATGAACTTGGGATCGATATTAATTGTGTGACAGACTCTCTCCAACGATATCCCACACATATCAGAATGCGTCCAAGCGAACATGTCTAGATTGACACGAAGAAAGTTTACCAATTCCTTTTCCATATTGATTCCAAGCCGCGAACCTATTTTCTAGACCTGAATTGGGTTGTCCATGTCGATAGGGACAGCTACCATAATCTCCACCGGTGCCGCCTACATTTCCCCTGAATTCTTCTCCCTAGGGTCCATAGCCTTTTCGAAATGACTATGGTCCCCGAGCCAAGGGTGTTCTGCAATTTCTATGCTTGCGGTTCCAGAATGCAGAGAGTCTTCCCCCCATTCTTCCCTTTTTCACGACGTTTATTTTCATGTAATTCAGCAACATAGCATTCCCTTGTAGGGCTTTCTCCTTTTATCACTCCTATCCCATTCTTCGTTGGAAATTTCATCATAAGGCACCATGGAGCCAAAGAAATTCTGAAGTCAATTATGAAGTCGGTGAAGGCCGATCGGGCCAAGAAAGCATTATAAGCTAAATACTCATCAACGATCATGAAGGTTTGGATGAGAACCACCTTCCGTTCTCCTTCTCCAAGTTCCACAGGTAAGTCGATCATTCTAACCGGCGGTTTAGGTTCCCTTGTAAATCCTTGAATCTTTGTTCTACAGGTGTTCACATCCTTCATGCATCTTCATCTGGTCAAACGTTTTTCGAAATAGGATATTGATTGAACTTCCATTATCAATCAAAACTCGATGTAGAACTGCTGATCCAATCCTAACTATTATCACCATTGGGTCAAGATTTGGTGCTTCTATGCCTTAAGTATCTCAATTCTAGTACAAAATGTCGTTGGTGATCATCCTTTGTTGCTTAGCTAGAGCTCCGTCTTTGACGACATAAGAACTCACATGTAGGACATGTTTTAAAGAACTAGCATATCGTTCCATCTCACCCTAAAACTTCTACACTGGATGAGATCCTTCATTATTTGTGTTTATTATTAATCTTTGGTCTGTCTGCCCGGGCACGGGCTGATTTCCTTGAGCATTTGGTGCTCGGGGTCCAGTAGGTTGATCAGGATTTTTAGATTTCTTCACTTACTGCTAGAGCCTGTTGGTTCATCTGAATTCTTCAATTATATCATTTAGGTGTCAACATTCATTTATGTTATGTCCCTGAGTTTCGTGGAAGCAGAAAAACTTCCCTGATCTCTTTTGTTGCCAGGCGCTTCCCTTCTGGGTGGTTTGTTATACCGCACAGTTCCCTGAGCAGCAAGATAGATGTTCGCCAAACTGTCATTTAACGACATATAGTCCTCGAGTCTTAGATTCCTTAGATTTTCCCTTTCTCATCATGCCTACCAGTGTTGTGATTCCTCTTCTTCTGATTTGTAGCTCTCCCTACATTTTTGGTGGTGGTTCCCAAAATTATTTCCATCTTGTTTAACTACATGTTGCTCTGAATCAATTTTTTTGATTGCTCATCAACAAGCATTCCTTTAATCATATTTTCTTCTTCCAGTCTTAGAAACTGATTTGCCTTTCGATGGAATTCCTCCATGGTACTTGGTTGCTTCATTTTTTCCATCTACCGAAATCCGTGTCCGGATAAATACCTCGATAAGCACTACGAAGACAAGATTTTCCTTCGAGTTATAAACCTCCGTAACAACATTGTTAAAACCATTTAGGGAAGATTTCAACGACTCCTTGGGCCTTTGAGAAAATCTAGATAGAGACATCACGTCCTTCGGTCGTGCAATGTGGAGTCTGGACTATTCTAGAAACTTCTTTTCCAATTCGTCAAAAGTAGAAATAGACTTCAGTGCGAGCCTACTAAACCACATGGAAGCGACTCCTTCCGAGAAGATAGAGAAACACGTACAAGAACAACATCTATAGCTCGAGCTCTATCCATATGCCATTCGTACTTAAACCAGTGTTGTCTAGGGTCCATCGTTTCGTTATATGATGGAATAGTCGGCATTGTGAATTTTCGAGGATATTCTTCTCTCGGGACAGTTTTAGTGAATAGAGTTCGGTTCGATGCTGAACCGCATCTTCATTTTTCATGCCCCTGCTTTCCTCCACCAAGCATTTAACCATGTCAGCGTTACACCCCTCACTGGGCATGGTAATCTACAGGTCAACTATCGGAGGCTATACTGAGTGTTTGGCTCTACAAACGATATCGGTTTGATGATTCAAGCCTAGGTTCTCCATTCTTTGAAAAAACCACTCCTATAGAGTTCCATTGGTGGGTAGTTGGTCTTTCCATGGTAGTTCGAACTCCATTTCCAGTGTTTTATCCATTAACACCAGCATTCAACTCCAAGTCATCAACATTAAGCTATATGTCGCCTTCGGAGTTAGAAACAAGCACAACATCATCTTTACAAAGAACGTCCACCCCTAGATTTGGGTCGCTACCGAGTTGTCTTCTTGTGGAGGGAACGCTTCTACTGGTTCAAGAAGCTAACTTTATTTGCAAACAAAAAGAGCAGCATATCCTGCCTATTTATTGTTCCCCCAGCATCCTTGGGTGGCTTATTTGCAAAAAAAGAAAAACTAAATGTAGTAGTGCCAAAGCATATCGTTGTTCCATGCACATGGGACATGGGTTCCATCAACGGTTTTCGTCTCCAAGCTTCTGATTGATTGTAGAGGGTCCTTATCAGTTCGGGCCAAGTGCTCCCATGCTTGGGATAACTCGTTTAAGAACGAGGTCCCTTACTTCGAAGGTGCGGTTATGGATTTTTGCGTTATAGTGTCATGCCACTCTCTTTTGGTGAGCAAGAACCCTCAATTCAACTTCTTCCCGCTTCTCATTGATTTGGTCAAGGGACTCGAGCAGTCGCTGCTCATTTTCTCTCTAATTTAAGTGTCTTCTACGATGAGAGGGGACTTCCAGTTCCATTATGATCATAGCTTCTTAGCCATATGAACGGCGAGTGCCCGGTCGTAGATTTATGCGTTGTCCTGTAAGCCCATAGTGCCAGTGGAAGCTCATCAACCCAATTTCTTTTAGCTCTAGTTAGCTCCTTCTTTATGATGGATTTGATGATTTTGTTCACTACTTCCACTTGCCTATTTGCATGTGGATGTGCTACCATGGAGAAGCTCTTCTCCATTCGGTATCGCCTATAGTTTGAACTTAGCACTTTCGAATTGAGTCCCGTTGTTCGTGATAATCTTCTGAGGCATTCCAAACCTACATATAATATTTTTCGTTACAAAGTTAATTACTCTTCTAGTAGTGATCATGGCAAGAAATTACGCTTTAGCCCATTTCGTAAAGTAATTAGCTGCAACGATAACGTATTTGGCTTCTTCTTTCGCCATTGGTAGCATGCCAATAATACCGATTCCCCAGATCACGAATGGTCAGGGATCGACCATCTATGTATGTTATGTCGATAGGGCTCTCAGAATCTTCGAGAATTTCTGGCACCTATCACATCGCTTTATATAATCGGCTGCATCCTTGTGCAGTGTCGGCCAGAAGTATCCAAAATGGAGCACCTTCTTTGCTAATGTCTGCCCCTCCCCCTCCCCTCCACCCCCCCTCCCCCCCCGTGTGATTCCCGCAACTACCTTCGTGTATTTCCATGAGAATCTTCCTGGCATCATCTTTGGTTACACACCTAAGCAAGGGGGAGAATCATCTCTTGTATAGCACTCAATCCTGCACTATGAATCGTGATGCCTTTCGAAAGAGCTTCTTTCGTTTATTCCTGTCTCTTGGGAGTATTCCCGTGAGTAAGTAGTCCTTTATTAGCGTCATCCACAACTCTACCTCCTCTGTAGTCTCCAAAACCCAATCAACATCCATTTGATCTATGTTAGGAGTAGTCATCACTTCTACTAGAACCAATCCCATCAGCTACGCTTCTCCGAAACTAGCTAGCTTAGCTAAGGAATTAGCCTTCATATTCTCCTCTTTGGGAATGAGAGATATCGTGTAGTGTTAAACTTCATTTAAGCAACTCCTAAGCATTCGACAAGTATGGGGCAAGTTTCGTGTTGTAGCTTGATATTCCCTTCTAATCTGGTAAATGACCAGTTGGGAGTCATTGTAGATATACATAATTATTAATCCCAGTACCTATGCAATCTTCAATTCTACTATCAACGCCCTGTATTCTGCCTCATTGTTGGTGGCAGAAAATTCCTGCTTCAGAGCATAACAAATTGATCATCCTTCAGGAGTTTCAAACACAACTCCTGCTCCTGAGAAAAATTCGTTGGGGCACCATCAGCGAACAATTTCCACTGGGGTACTGTGACCATTATATCCTCCTCCTCGTCATCCAAAATAATAAGCTCAGTGATGAATGCCAGCCAGTGACTACCTTTCAATCTCCCTTTGGAGATGGTAAGTCACGTCATGCTGGCTCAACTAGGTGTACCACTTTTAAAGTCGTTCCGAGGCCTCAAGTCGATACAATATCTATTTCAAGAGTTGATTCGTCGGCACCTTGATCGAGTGAGCTTGAAAAGACATTCATAATTTACTGGATGTTATTAGCATGTAGTATGTCATCTTTTCCAACTTCAGGTAGTTTCATTTAGCTTCGGTAAAATGCTTGCTAATGTAGTAGACGGGCCGTTGAACCCTAGATTCCTCATGCACAAGCATAATATTAAATGAATAGGTCCTCCCCTTCCACCGGTTTAGACAGAACTAGTGGTGTCTCCATATGTCATAATAATTCTTCGAAAGCTTTCTGGCAGCCCTGATTCCACTCAAAGTTCTTATTACCCCTCTTTAATGACTCAAAGAATATGTGCATTTATCCATCACTTTAGAGATAAATCGGCTCAATGTTGCGATCTTTCCATTTAAGCTTTGTAACTCCTTCATCATCAGGCTCTAACATTCCATAAGGCATCAATCTGCTCTGGATTAGCCTCAAATTCCCCTTGAGTTCATAATAAAATCAAGAAATTTCCCAAAATAAATTTCAAATGAACATTTGAACGACTTCAATTTCATTATGTCCTTCTGAAGGATTTCAAACATCTCTAAGAGATCATCCAGATGGTTTTCGGACACCCACGAGTACACTATTATGTCGCCTACGTACACTTCCATTGTTCGTCCAATCTAGTCCTTGAACATTGTATTTACGAGTCTCTGGTAAGTAGCTCTGATGTTCTTCAGACCAAACATCATTACACGATAGTAATATAGTCTCAAGTCTGTGATGAAGTTGGTGTTCTCCTGATCTAATTCATGCATCATAATCTGATTGTACCCTATGTATGCATCCATACATGAGAGCAGTTTATGCCCCACGGTTCCATCAATAAGCTGGTCGATCCTAGGCAATGGAAAACTATCCTTTGGACAAGCTTTTTTCAAATCTGAGTAATCAATACAAGTTCACCACTTCCCACTCCATTTTCGAAACAACAAAGGGTTTGTCACCTACTCAGGTTATGTAGCGTCACAGATAAAGCCATTGGCCAATAGCTTATCCACTTCTTCCTTTAATGCAATGGATCGCTTCAGACCTAGGCTTCATCTCTTCTGTCTCACTGGAGTGAACATAGGATCGACATTAAGTGCATGACATGCTATCTCCGACAATATCCCGCACATATCAGAATGCATCCAAGCGAACACGTTCAGATTTGCTCGAAATAAGTCAGTCAATTCCTTTCACAATTTGATTCCTAGCCGAGAGCCAATTTTCAAGACCTGAGTTAGATCGTCCATGTCAACGGAGACAACCACCATAATCTCTGCTGGTGCTGCTTGTATCTCCCCTGACTTCTTCCTAGGTTCCATGGCTTTGTCGTAGCAACTATGGTCCCCATGCCAAGGGCTGTTCTGTAATTGCTATGCTTGCGTTTCCTGAATGTCGTGAGTATTCCCCATATTCTTTCCTTTTCATGACATTTAGCTTCACGTAATTCAACTATGTACACTCCTTTGCAGCGCTTTGGTCTCCTCTTACTACACCTATCCCATTTTCCATTAGGAGTTTCATTGTCAGACACCATAAAGTCAAAACGATTCTAAAGTCACCGATGGTCGGTCGGCCTAAGAAAGTATTATAAGTATAATATTCATTAACAATCACAAAGGTCTGGATGTGGACCAACCTTCATTCTCCTTCCTCGAGTTCAATAGGCAGGTCAATCGTTCCAATCGGCTGCGTAGTTTCACCTGTAAATCCCTGGATCTTTGATAGCAAGCCGTCACATCCTTCATGCCAATCTTCATTTGGTCAAATATCTTCCGAAATAGGATGTGGACCAAACTCCCATTGCAACTAACACTCGATGCATAACTGCCAATCTGATCCAATCGTTATCACCATCGGGTCGAGAGTTGGTGCCTCTATGCTTTCAGCATCCCGATTTCTGAACACAGCATCGTCTGTAATAATCCTTTTTGCTTATTCGAAGCTCCATCTTCGATCGCGTAGCAACTATCCTACGGTTCATGCTTTAAAGAACTAGCATATCATTCCATCTCACCCCAACTCTTCAACACTGGGAGAGGCCCTCCTGTAACAGTGTCTATGAACAATCTTCTATCTATTTGCCTAGGCCCTTCTCCACGAGATCCAGTTTCCCTTGAGCATTCGACCCTTGGTGTCTAGCAGGTTGATCGGTTTTTTTCGATTTCTTCATATACTACTAGAGCATGTTGTTTCTTATCAATTCCTCAATTAAGTCCTTCAGATCACGACATTCATTTTGTGTTATGCACGTGAGTTTCATGGAAGCGGCAATACTTCCTTGACCTTTTATATTGCTCGGTCGCTTCCCTTCTGGGCGGTTTGTTATACCGCTTAATTCCTTGAGTGCAAAAATAGATGTTCTCCAAGCTATCATTCAACAGTGTATAGTCCTTGGATCTCAGATTCCTCAGAAGTTTCCAATATCCGTCATGCCTACCAGCATTCTAATTCCTCTTCTTCCGATTCGCAGTTTTTCCCACATTTCCTACAGTAGTTTGGAAAATATTTTCATCATGTTTGACTGCAACATACTCTGAATCGGCTCTTTCGATTGCTCATCGTCAGGCTTTCCTTCAATCATACTCGCTTCTTCCCGCCTCAGAAACTGATTTGTCTTCTAGTGGAATTCCTCCATAGTAGTGGGTTTTTTCATCTTTATCCACTTACCGAAATCCATAATCGTATGGATTCCTCGAACCAGAGCCAAAATCACCAAATCTTTCTTCAGATTGCTAACCTTCATAATAACCATGTTGAATCGATTCAAGAAGCCTACAACGACTCATTGGGTCCTTGCAACAATCCTGATATGGACATCATGTCCTTTGGTTGAGCAACATGGTCGCTCTAGGAACTTCTGAGCTAATTCATTGAAAGTAGATATGGAGTTCAGTGGGAGCCTAGTGAACCACATAGCAGCAACTCCCTTCAAGAAGATAGGGAAGCACCTACAACGAATGACATCTGTAGCTATAGCTCCATCCATATGCCATTCGTATTTGATAAGTGTTGTTTGGGGTTATTAGTTCCACTGTAAGATGGCATTGTTAGCATGGTGAACTCTCTGGGGTACTCTTCTCTCAAGATATTTTTAGTGAATGGAGTTCGGCTTGGTGTAGAACCCTAATCTTTGTTCTTCCTACCCTTGCTTTTCTCCACTAATCATTTGACCATATCAGCGATGTACTCCTCACTAGCACGATAATCCGAAGGTTGACTATCAGAGGCAACGCCGAGTCTTTAACTCTGCAAATGGACTCAGTTTGTCGGTTGACATCTAGGTCCTCCTACATTTGGGAGTATCATTCCTTCGGTATTTAGTGGACGTATGGTTGGTTGAGCTGCAGTTGTTTGAACTCCACCTTCATCAGCATCAACATCCAACTCCAAATCATAACCATCGAGCCGCAAGTCCACTTCCTCATAAGATGCATCCATGGCATCACTTTCATGAGCATCCTCCACATGGGCATTCGTCTTGGTATCGAGATCCTCTCGGTACTGGTTGCTCTTCTTGTGGGGGGAGCACTCCTTCTTTTTCCTACAAGTCTCCCTGCAACTCCAGTAGCTACTTTTTATGCTTTGCTTCCCATCTTTCTTGTTTATGCTAGAAATAGAGGAAGTCTCTTATTCTGTAACCAGTGAAGTTTCCCTTCTAGTTCTCTTAGTTCTTAGTGGTTGCAAGGTTCGCAAAGCGTCCATCTTGTCCATGTGAGCTTTTTTGGTTACCCGCCATTTTCTAGTTAAGTTCATGGATTATCTTATCAAACTCTGCTTAGTAACTACTTCATGTTGAGCAGAAGATCCTGGTATTACATTTCTATTATTAAATTCTATTTGGTGATTGTTTGCTACATCACCACCAGCTACTGTTCCCGCGTATCTTTCGAAGGTAGATTTTCCTTTTCTATATGCCATGATTTCAAATAGAAAATCCTTAAATTCTTCAAGCAAAACTTCTAAATCTAACTTTTGAATCCTTCTAATCCCAAGTAGAGAACTAGATCTAAGCATGAGTTCAATTTTCAGGGAAAGCACTAAAATATTGATGCCAAAAATGGATCAACACCTAAGATTGATGTTGACCCACAAAATGGACCAACACCCTGGTTAGAGATTGAAAGCACCAGCCTAAACAAGCAATCTAGAAAATAGCAACATTGATCACAAAAATAAGCATATAAAAAGAAGAAAAGGTAAAAGAGACGAAATTTTTATAGTGGTTCGGCAAAACCTATGGCCTACATCCACTTTATAATTTATTTATCACTTGTAGTTTCATATTACAAGAGATTTTGAGGAGGAAAGGAGAAGTCATCTTTTCTGTTTCATTTTCTTCCCCTTTTCTTTTGTAATACTAGGTGTATTTATAGTTGTAAGCCTTGACCCAGTGATGGTGTGGAATTGTAGTGATGCTGACTAAGCTGATATTAATTTCACCATAATCTTCTTATTTAGGGTAAGGATGAAGGGAATTAAGGGATATTTGATATGGAAATGGTTGGCATTAATTAGTAATAAATAAGCAGGTTATCATGACATTTATTGGGCATTAAATACGGCTTTGATGGGTAATGAATTGGTATTTATGGTGGAGATATGGATGGTTTTTATTAAGTAATGTATTGGTATTTATGGTGGAGATATGACTACTTTTTATTAATTATTTGAGGTAATAAATGTAAGGAAATCAGGAAGTAAATCTTTAATTTCTTCTTCAAGGATAGTGACTAATTTGCTGGACAACATTTGCCCCCCGAAGTATGCCTTGTTGGTAACAAGGTATGCTTCGCTCAAGAACTTGTGTTGGTGAAAGCAAATTTGTTGGTGTCAAATTCTCGTCTCTCTGGATGTTTGATAGATGTTAAGTTTCGGACCATTCCTGCACAAGGAGATAGAGTTAATCATTCCTATTCGAGAGCATTCATATTCAAGAGATACTTTAGAGAGTAGTTCTCAGGTCACTTCTATAACCTTTGATTGAAAACAAGAACGATGTTGTAAAGATTTTTGAAAGGTGTCGCCCTTAGGAACGAATCAAAGCATGGCTGTGGACCGTTCGGGGTCGCTTATCACATGTGTAAGTCATTCTCTAAGCACTAACCTTTAAAGCTAGTTTTATGCAAGAAATCAGTTTTTATGATGTGTCACTCCTGGGAAGGAATCAGAGCATATGACCGCTTACATTCGGGATCGCTTACATGAATAAATCGCTTCCCAAATGCTAACCTTTAAAGCATTTTTTGATGATGCACAATTTAAATGAAAAAAGGAATCTAAATTCTAGATCTCATTTTTCTAGTTCAGTTGATAATAATTTCTATTTGATTAGAAGACCCTAGAGTCCGGTACTTATCTGAGTGAGGGGCTTTGCATGTCCCCTGTTTCTGGTCCTTGCTGGTTGCCCCCAACTATTTGCTTCATGGTAGAGGGAAAGTTTGAATGAGAGGACGCTTCTTGGCTGCCCCCTTGCTGGGTTCCTTCCATAGCACTTTTCCTTGTATGACTCTTCTTCATCTTCTGAAAGCTAGATCTAGGACCCTGTTTTTTAGATCTAAATTTTTCCTTTCAGATCTGGAGCCGGATCTTCTTCCTAACATAGAATAAGCTTCAGATCTAAGATTCCCTTGTTCTTCCTAGTGAAAGCACCAAAATGTTGACCCAAAAAATGGACTAACACCCTGGTTAGAGTTTGAAAGCACCAGCCTAAACAGCAATCTAGAAAACAACAACACAGATCACAAAAATAAGCATATAAAAAGAAGAAAAGATAAAAGAGACATGAAATTTTTATAGTGGTTCGGCAAAATCTATGGGCTACATCCACTTTATAATTATCACTTGTAGTTTCATATTACAAGAGATTTTGAGGAGGAATGGAGAAGTCATCTTTTCTGTTTCATTTTCTTCCCCTTTTCTTTTGCAATACTAGGTGTATTTATAGCTGTAAGCCTTGACCCAGTGATGTTGTGGAATTATAGTGACGCTGACTAGGCTGATATTAATTGCACCATAATCTTCTTATTTAAGGTAAGGATGAAGGGAATTAAGCGATATTTGATATGGAAATGGTTGGCATTAATTAGTAATAAATAAGCAGGTTATCATGGCATTTATTGGGCACTAAAACCAGCTTTGATGGGTAATGAATTGGTATTTATGGTGGAGATATGGCTGGTTTTTATTAAGTAATGAATTGGTATTTATGGTGGAGCTATGACTACTTTTTATTAATTATTTGAGGTAATAAATGTAAGGAAATCAGGAAGTAAATCTTTAATTTCTTCTTCAAGGATGGTGACTAATTTGCTAGTCAACAATTGAGTTGTAGCGAATGATGTGCACGTAAATGTGCATATTTTTACCACCAAATTTAATCTAATTAAAATAAATAAATGATCATATTGGGTATTTTAACTTGTTCAAACCAAAATTCAATTTATTTTCAAATCTTCATTTATTCATCTCCATATAAGAGAAAAATGGTCATTTTTGTGCATAAATTAATTTGTGAAAATTTACTTGGAATTTTCTATGTGGTTTTGTAGGAATTTGGCTTCATATACAAATGGTTTCAAAAAGATATATGCATGCACAAGAGTGAATACAAAGGAATGGAGATGGAAATAATTCATTTCATGGATCATGGAGAACCCCACCTACCCATCTTAATATACAAATTAGAGCTAATCTACATGTTAAAAGGCCATTAAATCTTCATGCACACTTAATGGATGATTATTGGATGCTAATTGTTACTTGGCCACCTAGAGGGGTAGTTTGAGTAGTTCTCAAAAAATGAATTAGGGTTTCCAAACATGTATAAATACCTATTATGCTTCATGTAACCTCCTCTCTTCTTTTAGTCTCTCTTACTCTCTTCTTCTCTTTAGTTTAGTGCAGGATCTCAAATAAAAGAAAGCTCTCTTTCACTTTTCATGGCTACTTAGCCATTTTTATTTTATGTAATTTTCTTTCTTTTTTATGCAATTTAATACATGATCTCTTCTTTTACATGCTTATTTACATTTCATGATTAGTAGTTTAGATTTACTTTTTATGCAAGTAGCTTAGTTTTTTTACATTTAGCTCTCTTTTTCCTCTTCTTTTTATGCTATGTTGCATGCTACATTTGTTGAAATGATAACAAAAATGAGAGGCTAAACCCCTTCAATTTAGGGGTAATGATGCTCTCTATTCATGTAGCTTCAACATTTTGATAATTATTGCTCTTTTTTTGTGCTAAATGAGAATGCATAAAGTGGTTAACTTGTTGTTTTTGATTTGAATTTGATAGTCTATATTGTTGACACCAAATAGGCTATGCTTAAACAATCATAAACAATAATTAACTCTTCATCTACATATGATTATGGTAATGAAGTGAATGTTGAAATTAAAATTTGATGGCCTATATTTCTAGTTAATAGTTAATAGGCCATGCTTAAAATAGATTTTATTTTCAACTTGTTGTCATTTTTCATGAGACTTGAATAGTGGTTTAGAGGTTGTGTTAAAGTTTGATGGCTTATGTTGCCCTAATTAATAGCACAAATATGCCATACTTATGATAAGCACATCATTTAAATTCATTAATGATCAAAAAAGAGAGATCATAATTTCATAATTTTTTGAACTATATGATCTAGAGAGTGGAATTATCTCCAAATTGTCATTTAACTCTCATATTTTTATCACTTTCTTTTTGTCATTTTTTTACATTTTTAGCTTAACAATCTCTCGACTTTGGTTTAATTTGATTGGTAGAAATTAAAAAATCTTAACAATTCCCTGCGGATCGACCCGTACTCACTACGTACTACGATAGTACGCCGTGCGCTTGCGGTTAATTTTATTTCTAAATTCGTTTGATGGTTTTCTAATTCGATAGAAATTCCGTCATCGAACAAGTTTTTGGCGCCGTTGCTGGGGAATAGTTTTGATTTTGATTTTCTATTCTTTGAATTATTTTTGTTTGATTTTATTATGTGTTTTAATTTTTGTGTGTGTTTGCATTTAAAAAAAAGAATATTGTGTGTTTGTTTGATTTTTGTGTGCATTTGTTTGTATGCATGTTTGTTCTAGTTTTCTTTTCCATTTGCATTTTCATTATTTAGAAAAAAAAAGAAAAAAAAAGAAAAGGAAAATACATAATTAAAAAGAGAAAAAAAAGTATTTATTTCATTTTCATTTTCATTTTACAATCTCTATTTTCATTTTACAATTACTGTTCATTGCCAATCTCTTCTATTTTTCAATTGCTATTTCAATTTCTGCCTCCAACTCTTTGTTACACCACAGTGCTATACCCTTCTTCATATTGCAAATCACCCTTATTGAAACATTGCCAAAACTGCCTGTTGCCAAACTGCCGCAAACTGCACACAAAATCTCCTTCCACACCTCTGTTAACAATCATCATCTATACATTCCACTGATCCACTTCTTTATCACATCATCCCATTGCCTTCATACTTCCCTGCTACCTGACCATTGCAACATTCCACTGTGCCACTTCATAACCCTCCCCCTTACAGCAAACTCCCATACTTCATCGAATGCACCATTCCACAACTCCAAAACAACAGCGACTCACCACCTACCATCTAACCAAATTGTCACCACACAGTGCCTTCATTTCTTACTCTCTATAACCTCTGTTCTTACAATCAGCAACACAAACATCCCTCTGTCATCTCCTCCTTGCTTCACCATTCAAGACAGAAAACATCTTACTACAACAGTCCCATTTGATAACTGCCATCATTCCCCAACATTTCCTCCTTTGCTTCTAAACAATTACCCTACTGCCTATTACTTGTTGTGCCTGATCACCATCAACTCTCTGCTCCCTCGCAAACTACTACTGCCTACACAGTGCATTTCAGAGCTGCTCCACCTCAAAACAACCATCTGCACAGTGCTGATAGCATCACAACTCTGAACACTGCTACACTGCCTCGCTAACTATCCCATTCCCACTGCATCACAACAGTCTGCCATCAATCAAACTCCACAACATCAAAACTATCTTCAGCCACCAACCAGCAGCCACAACTACTGCCGAAACCTCTTCCAATCACACTCACAGACCACTTCCAATCACTTGCTCTAAAACACTCTTCCAAACAACATCAGCACCTCCAAAACTACACTTCCTCATCCTCGAACAACTCTTGGTACAAACACAGACACCTCCATGCTGTCCTCTGCATTAACCAAGTAGCAGTCTACATAATCAGCATTCTTTTCTATTTGGAAAAAAAGGGAAAGAAACTGCTTGCCTGAACAATCACTCATCCCTCACTGTTCTGTGGCTCCATATCGAATCCTCAAACACCATACCCCATTGCATTGCATCCGCCCTGCCACCCCCCATGGACCATCCACAAACTCCACTGCAGCAACCAAATACCCCTCCTCACTTCATTCCACCTACCGGCCACACTAACCCACTGAACTATTGCCGCAACACATACTCCAACTTCATTAACATTGCCATTGCCCTTACCTTGAACTTCATTAGACTGTCCCATCCATACTTCCACCACCAGTGCTGCTATAATAATAAAAACTTCCTGATAACCCACCACCGCAGCCAACACTCCACTACCAAGCCCCCTGTTCCAGTCCATCAACCACCAGAATTCCACATACAACCGCATCCCCAAATCACCCCTCGACCATCATCGATTCCATCGCCTTCACTTCGAAACCCAATTACCACCAACCACTCATCACGCCATTGCCACCACAAATCCAATCGACAACCGAACTTCAATCGAGAATTACGAAACCGCCTTCAATCCAATCCCAATCGCCTCGACCTGAAATCAGCTACCACCATCCTCAAACTCCAGATTACAACCTCCGCCAAATACCTAAAACCAATTTCATTTGAATCGAGAAATACTATTGTTGCGTTTGAATTGAGAAATTTTTTTTCTAAAAATATTGATCGAGAAATAGTCTTGTAAAGTTTCTTCATAGAATTGTTGTTGCGTTTGCTTTATCTTTTTTGGGCCGGGCTGTGGATAATTTGTTTTTCAATAATTTTTTTTCTTTTACAAGTTGTGTGCACCTCCTTTTGTTTTAAATCATCTTTATTTAAAAAAAAGATTCCAAGGAAGTTATTTTCAATTGTTTAATAAATGAATTGTTTTTAGGGATTTAAGACAATAAATTTTATTTTTCCCTCTTCTTAGTGTAGCTTGATTTTCCCTTTCTTTTTTCTTAAAAAAAGTTTGCTCTTTGATATATACAAAAAAACGAGTTTGTTCTTTTAACTCTTTTGTTTAGTGAACTTGCTTTTCTGGCAAGTGAATTTGGTTTCATATTTTTTTTAAGTTGCTTCTTTGTTATTTAAAAAAAATATGTTGTACATATCTTGTTTTTATTTTCAGGTTGCTAAAGCAAATAGGAGAAGTTGCTTGCTTTGCTTAGCTTGCCAAAAAAATAACTGCAAGCTTGCTTATGTAAAAAAAATTTGCTGCTTTCAGCCCCTATCTATTGTTTTAATTTGTCTTGCATTGTTGTTGCTTGCATAAAAAAAATAAAAATAAAAAAATTTCATTCGTAGTTGCATTGTTAATACACGTTTAATTTTTGCTTTGCATTTCATCTTAGATTTTGATTAATAATAACGGTTAGACATCAATAACAATTAATTGTATATTGACTAGTTGTCTTCTTTGAACAATTTAATTTCTTGGTGTCTAGGCTACGACAGAGAAATAACCATTTATAAATATAACGGTGATTCGTAAATATTATACTGGTTGTTTCTCTGAAGGTACTTAAACCTTCGGTTTCATTGCTACGGTGATTCGTGGTGCACCGATAAATCATGTCTGTTCCCTGGCTGAGAACTATCCTGTTGATTTAAGACAAAGTGTGATTATACAATTTTGGGTTAGGATAAATCATTTGTAATTGAAACCTTGCATTCATTTAGTTGCATCAGTTCATGCATATATTTTAAAAAAACAAAAAAAATTCAAAATCCAAAACTAAAAAAATTGTAAATATTCCTTAATTTTTTTTAAAATCCTTTTTTTTCAAAATCAAAAATCCAAAAAAAAAATTATTGTAAAACCTTTTCAAAAACAAAGAAAAAATTTAAAAAACCAAAAAAAATCAATTTCCCTTTTGAAAAATAAATTCTATTTGTAAATATTTTCTTTTATAAAAAAACAAAAACATTCTTGAAAATGTCCGAATTTCCTTACTCACATGAATTTTACGATAGTTGTGAAAATCAATATAATCCATATAATTTCACTCAAAATTCTTATGGGTATTCTAATAACGACTATTGTACAAACTATTCGATTTTGCACCATAAGATTTTCGAAATAATGGTCAACCCTCAACTCTTGAAAGGTGTATTGAAAAGGTTGAATCTTTACTTGAACAAACACTTCAATTTAATGATTCGTCGAATTCATATCTATGCAACAATTCAAGTCAAAGTTTTCAAAATAATCAAAATTTTAATTCACTTCCAAATTCAAATGATTATAACCCATGCCAATTCAACTTTGAACTTCAAAATGAATTTCAAAATGACAATGGAAATGTGAATCATTTTTCAAATGATTATGCCAAAGGGAATAATCTCGACTACGATGCGAGTGAAAATTTTTGTCCTCAATAAGTTCAAATTAAAAAATTTCAAAGTAATAATCATGAATTTGATTTAGTTGAACAAATGGAAAAAGATCACATGGATTTGCTGATGAAAACATTGGAAAAATTCGTGAACAACAAAATCAAATCCCAACGTGTGAAGAGTCGAGTGATTTAATCCACCTTTTACCCAAATCGACGATTTACAAATAACAACTTTTGAAATGGAAAATGAAGATCTTAATGAAGTTGTTGAAAAAACGGTAATCGAGTTGGATTTCAATTCTTTTGAGGGTACAGAACCAAATTTAAAATTCGATCTTCCTTTTCTAGATTTCAAAAATTTGAATACAACAACTTTGGATTTTGAACTTGAGATACACAATGAAGTTGTTGATAATCCAAATAAGGAAGATGAATTTTATGAACACGAATTTTATGGAATTTTCGAAGATGAGTTGTTAAATTCCGAAGGGGTAGATTTAAATCACCATCTTGATTTTGAAATCGATAATTCTGAAGAATTTTCCAATGATATGTTAGAATTTCAAATTGGTGAAAATAAGCTTGAAATTCAATCAATTGTTTTATCAACCTCGAAAATCATCAAAAATAAAACAACTAGTACGATTTTTAATAAAAAGACATTTGTTTTTCCAAATCAACATTCAACTATGAAATCTTATATGATTTGGTTTTCTGCGCTCAAGTTGTGCCTCGCACACTTGACGAGACGAATGAACCGGTCTTTGGAAGACCGGTTCATTTACTCTTTAACATCATATTTTCTTATATCTTGTAAATAACCATCGTTTTATTTTCATTTAAATAAAGGACATATTTTTATTTTTGTTTTATTTTTCTCCTTCCATTTGGGTTGACTATGGGGACACAGTCAAAATCAAGTGTGGAGGGAGTCTCATCTTCATTTTTAATTTTTCATGGTTTATTTTTACATTTTCTTTCCAAAACTTTAAGAAAACAAAAAAAATCTCAAAAAATTATTTTTTAAGCATTTTTGATTTATTTTTAAAGAAACACTATAGGATAAATTATGGTTTTGGTTTATTAAATTGAAATTTTTGAAAATTTATTTATCTAAACCAAAATAAAAATGAAGTTTGATTACAAATAACAATGGTTTAACTAGTATATAGGAAGATTTATTTTTAAAAATCTTTGTTTTAAAAAGTGGTTGATTTAAAGTAAACATATAACATTTTTTTGTCTTCTAAGTTAAATGGTGCTAAGATGATAGTGCAAAACTCTCTCTTCTAAAAAACAAAAAAAACAAAAAAAAACAAAAAACAATTATTTCTTGTATATATGTATATTTTTTAATAAACACCTTAAGTCATGTGTTCACACTCGTATGTTCACTCGCCATGCTCTGTACCCTTCTCACGTAACCCCGAAAGGTAGTGCACGATCGGTATATCTGGCCTTAGTTTATCTGAGTTAGGTGTGTGTATATAAAATTTATTTTACTAATAACGCCTACAATCAATAAGTGTTCACACTTGTGTGTTCACTCGCCACGCTCTGTATTCCCCTCACATAAGTCCGAAAGGCAGTGCATGGGTGATATATCTGGCCTTAGTTTATCTGAGTTAGGCATATGTAAATACTGTAAATATCAATAAAATTTTCAAAAAAAATAGAGAGAGCAAGCAAATGAAATCCAAGCACCATTTAACTTATTTGATTTGATTTGTTATTGAAAAGAAATGAAAATACCACTTTGATAAACTTTGATAATCAACTAAGGATCTATCTCATAGTTACACTTTGTTATCAACCGAAACAACGGGTTAAATAATAGTATATTTATTATGATAACTTGATTTTTGTTGGAAATTTTGACAAGTAAAAGGTCGTAAATTTCATGATAATAACCAAAACCTATGTTTAACTTATTTATTTCAAATTAAAAGTGAATCCTTCATTGCAAATATTTTCAAAAACTTAAGTTCATTTCTTTGTAAATAAATCTTGCATTTTGTAAATATTTTCACTTCGCATTTGGATTTTGTGGGTAGTATCCACTGAAAACCCTCACGAGACACCACTCGTCCTACTAGGGACACCTAAAGGTTTAACGGCTTGTTGCATATGCTTAATGCAATCGTGCTTCCTACGAAAATGGATTTATCTTAGTTTTTAGTTTATTCGAGGACGAATAAAAAGATAAGCGTGGAGGTATTTGATGTGCACGTAAATGTGCATATTTTTACCACCAAATTTAATCTAATTAAAATAATTAGATGATCATATTGGGTATTTTAACTTGTTTAAACCAAAATTCAATTTATTTTCAAATCGTCATATATTCATCTTCATATAAGAGCAAAATGGTCATTTTTATGCATAAATTAATTTGTGAAAATTTACTTGGAATTTTCTATGTTGTTTTGTAGGAATTTGGCTTCATATACAAATGGTTGCATGAAGATATATGCATGCACAAGAGTGAATACAAAGGAATGGAGATGGAAATAATTCATTTCATGGATCATGAAGGACCTCACCTACCTACCTTAATGTACAAATTAGAGCTAATCTACATGTTAAAAGGCCATTAAATCTTCATGCACACTTAATGGATGATTATTGGATGCTAATGGTTACTTGGTCACTACACTTCCTAGAGGGGTAGTTTGGGTAGTTCCCAAAAAATGAATTAGGGTTTCCAAACATGTATAAATACCCCTTATGCTTCATGTAACCTCCTCTCTTCTTTTAGTCTCTCTTACTCTCTTCTTCTCTTTAGTTTAGTGTAGGATCTCAAATAAAAGAAAGCTCTCTTTCTTTTTTTATGGCTACTTAGCCATTTTTATTTTATGTAATTTTTTTCTTTTTTATGCAATTTAATACATGCTCTCTTCTTTTACATGCTTATTTACATTTCATGAGTAGTAGTTTAGATTTACTTTTTATGCAAGTAGCTTAGTTTTTCTTATATTTAGCTCTCTTTTTCCACTTCTTTTTATGCTATGTTGCATGCTACATTTGTTGAAATGATAACAAAAATGAGAGGCTAAACCCCTTCAATTTAGGGGTAATGAAGCTCTCTAATCATGTAGCTTCAACATTTTGATAATTATTGCTCTCTTTTTATGCTAAATGAGAATGCATGAAGTGGTTAACTTGTTGTTTTTGCTTTGAATTTGATAGTCTATATTGTTGACACCAAATAGGCTATGCTAAAACAATCACAAACAATAATTACCTCTTCATCTACATATGATTATGGTAATGAAGTGAATGTTGAAATTAAAATTTGATGGCATATATTTCTAATTAATAGTTAATAGGCCATGCTTAAAATAGATTTTATTTTCAACTTGTTGTCATTTTTCATGAGACTTGAATAGCGGTTTAGAGGTTGTGTTAAAGTTTGATGGCTTATGTTGCGCTAATTAATAGCACAAATATGTCATTCTTATGATAATCACATCATTTAAATTCACTAATGACCAAAAAAGAGAGATCATAATTTCATAATTTTTTGAACTATATGATCTAGAGAGTGGAATATCTCTAAATTGTCATTTAACTCTCATATTTTTATCACTTTCTTTTTGTCATTTTTTTACATTTTTAGCTTAACAGTCTCTCGACTTTGGTTTAATTTGATTGAGTAGAAATTTAAAATTTTTAACAATTCCTTGTGGATCGACCCGTACTCACTACGTACTACGATGGTATGCCGTGCACTTGCAGTTAATTTTATTTCTAAATTCGTTCGACAGTTTTCTAATTCGATAGAAATTCCATCGTCGAACAGCGAAGCTGTAAGTCCTAGATCTAGCGGATAGTATTAAAATAAAAGAAATAGAAAAGGAGACATAAGATTTTTATAGTGGTTCGACCATCTCTTGCCAACATCCACTTTATAGTTTTATTGATTATTATTTATAAAGAATTAGAGAGAACAAGTCACCAACACAAGAGCTTGATAGGTTCTATAGCCTAAAACTGCCAAGAGTAGCTGCCTAGGTGACTATTGTGAGGGAGGTAAGAGATGAAAAAAAAGAAGCAGAGTTCAAATCCAAAGACCGGGAAAAGATCCCCTTTAGTTGCAGTTAGGATGTTATTTATAGGTAAATGGGTAAACAAGTTCAGAAGCCTGCTTACAGTGAAGTCTAGAAGCTAGCTCGGTGTTGTACCTGTGTAGTTAAAGCGCTCGACAAATTCAATGCGGCGGAGGTGCAAAAAGTCATAGCGGGGATACAGCGAGGATATAGCGGGATATAGCGGATGACTCTAAAATAGCATATATAACTCGTACTTAATGTTTTTACAAATACATAAATGGTAACTAAATGAAATATTAACATTCAATTGAATTATAATTAATACATAAATAATTTTAAATAAAAACATGTGCGAATATACTGTAAATAAATGTAAAACTATTATATAACATAATTGAATTTAGTAGAATAATAGAGTATTTTCATTTCTAATAATATATTAAAATTCAATTAAATAAATTAATTTCATAATTTTTATAATGTATAAATGTCATTTTTCAATTCATTTCTTTTAAAGAAGATATAGCGGAAATAGCGGAATATAGCGGGAATAATGAGATATAACAGAAATAGCGGGGCTTAAAGCGGAAAGGCTATATTTGGGGCTACATGGAAAAATCGTAGCGGTAGAATCCGCTATGAGATATAGCAGGGTTATAGCGGGGTAATAACGGGGCATTAACTACACAGTGTTGTACAAGTGAGCACGGAAACGCACGAACCAAGAAAACAACATGGTATCGACCAAAATATATCGATACCGATCTATTTTTCTTGTTGCAAATTGATCTCCATAACTTGTTCTGCCCTTTAATTTTCTACTCAATGTGTTCCAAGTCCTTTTTTATCGACTTTTAGTTGATTCTAGCGATTTTCCCGATAACACATGTATTATCCTATTTTTTTCGCTTTCTTCTCATCAATTCTTGGGATTGCTCATCCAAACTTTCGGAAAACCACTGGACCATGAGTGGTTGGAGTAGTATATGAGGTATATTGAGTTTGGGAGGTAGAATGAAACGAAAAAATAACTCGTCACTGACCTAATGGATAGGTACCAAGTTATACCCTTAACACAATTTGCATTGAAATTTCTCTTAATTGTTTCTTTATTTCTTCTAAATGTACTTCCAAATTTTCGAGTCATTTCATCCTCGCCTTGATGTTCCAACTTCAGTTAATTTCTACTTGATTAAAAACCCAGTTAACTGACAATGATAAGGGTAGAGATCATCTCCTATCCGGATGGATTTCCTTATCATTTGTCCTAGATGAGCTAGATGAGTTTATACGTTGGTTATATCATCACCAAGTGAATAACCGTACCATATAATTCCTGTGTTTCTTCTAGATAATTCCCAAGTTAATTTGGTCAAATTCAATGACAATGAAACAATATGATATTGAAACCAAATCTCGTATACTTTCACGTTTCCAACCTTTTCAACTTTACTATCCCTCGGTCAAAAGTGAAGCCTGGTAGGTTAGAGAACTATTAGTTCTACACCCTACTTGATCATCCTTCTTAACTCTCACATATAGAACAAGTCTACTTCGTTGGCTTTTAGTGCTAAGCACACGACTAAATACTTTTCATAGATAAGTAACACACAAAGCATGATCAAGTCACAAAAATGAATTTTAATCCCCTTTTTATTTAGTTAATCCTTTATTAATTAAAACTTCTTTTATTTGTAAAACTCCTTTTATCTAATGCAACTTCTTTCAATAATTAAAACTTCATTATTTAATTAAACTCCTTTATTAATTAAACTTTTTTATTAATTAAATTTCTTAATTAAAACTTCACTTATTTAATTAAACTTCTTATTAACTAAAAGTTCACTTACTTAATTAAATTTCTTATTAATTAAAAATTCACTTATTTTATTAAATGTCTTATTAATTAAACTTTCCTTATTAATTAAAAAATTTCTTTATTAATTAAACTTTCCTTGTTAAACTTATATCTGGATTTAATTTCCCTTTATAAAAGATATATACTTGTATTATATTATTCATGTATTTTACTATTCATGTATACTATTGTTCATGTATATTACTATTCATGTATTTTACAATTCACTTGTACTCTTTTCTATACTTCAAAAGTATTCACATACTTATATCAAATGGTATAAGTATATTCACAAGTCAATAACAAGATTTACTGACTTTAAATTATAATCAAGGAGGTTAAAAATAAATGTTACATTCACTATAAAGCCCTTCTCTTTCATAATTAAACTTTTGATTTTTCTATCTTTTTAAAAAAGATTCCATACTTGTTATTATTTTGAAATATCCATGATTAAAGGTCTAAGTATATTCTTAAGGGTTAAAGACAATTTGACAATCGGCACCTCTCGACATACCCAAAAAGCCGTCGCACTGAGAAATGCGGATTGTCTGGTTTTGAATACACTTATATCACAAAGACTAAGCTAACAATATGAAGAATAAACTATCTAATCCAAACATATCGCAATAGAATCAATATAATAGATATATAAAATCTTAGTAAAATATAAGCAGCCTCATAATATATCGGTACATAAGTCAAAGTCAGAGTACATCATAATAATATCCTTCAAAAACTGAAACATAGAGATAATTGTACTGATAAGTAATACATGATAAAGGATAAGAGTAGTAAGCTAATTGTAAGCTAATTGTAAGGATATTTGTGGAGACCTGCAATCTGTTCTAATTGTAAGGAGTTTGGTCATACGAAATCTGGTTGCAATAAAATGGAAATAGATAGTGAAGGGATAAACAGGAGGAGGGGAAGTGATGTTGAACAAATTCAGTGTGAGCATGTTCAGATTAAGGAGACAAAAGGAAAAATGTTGGAGAAGGAAAGTAAAGTGAAGCAAGTTTGGCAAAAAGTGAACAATAACAAGGGAAAAAAAAGAAATGTAACTGTGGAAGACAAAACAAAAACAATGAACAAGACCGGTGGAAAAGGGATATTATTATCAAACTTGGATAAGGAAGAAAACATATCTTCCTTAGTTGTTAACACGCCTCTCAGTGATGGTACTAGAGAATTAAACCACTTTACTGACAACAATAGGTTTATTCTGCTTCAAGACATTGAAAATGAGCAAGGAATAATAGAGCTAGTGGAGGTTGAGGAAGGAGAGATAACTAAAGATGAGAGCACTTTAGTAACTGATGATACACTGTCTTTGTGTAATGGAAACTTGTTTGAAAGTAACACTGGAACAAATATTGAACCATGTCAGACAAAAGATGGGACGGAACAACATATCCCAACTGGTACAAAGATAACTGCAAGTAAATGTGGAGTGGTATCTTTGTCTCCTGATCAAACTGTGCATGTGCACACTGGTGAATCTGACATTGATGCAAAGTGGTGTCAGTCCTTTGAACAACAAATAAAGCAGGTCATTCTCATCATGCACCAAACATTTGTGGAAAAGCCTCCTGTCGTTCCCTCTGATTACAACTTTACCATCGAAATTCCAGGTTGGCCTGACAGTGTCCCCACTTCTGTTCATCTTGCTTCACCAAATTCCCCCACCATTTTTCCCAATACCTCTGAAACATCCACCCTCCCCTCTCAGTTCATTTCAGGTATTGAAATAAGATCTCTTTCAGCAAAGAGAGGAAACAAAATTCTTCAATCCCTTTAATCTATCCATGTATAAAAAACTAGCTTCCTGGAATGTTAGGGGTGCACATTCGAACTTGAAACTTGATCAAGTCAAAAGCCTCATCAACATGTATGATATTTGTCTTTTTGCCATTCTAGAAACCAAGCTCAACCTTCCTTTATCTATTAAAGTTGCTAATTACATAAATCCTCAGTGGGATTACCACCACAATCTTAATACAGCATCCTATGGTAGAATTCTAGTAATTTATAACCCTACTGTCTTGACCTTATCCCCTATCTTATCCTCTAGACAATTTATCCATTACCATGTCCACCTCTCTCAAACTCAAACTTCTTTTTACTTAACCATTGTATATGCTGACAATTCTTCTCTTTCCAGAAACTCTCTTTTCAAATCCCTCCCACCTCTACGACAGAACACTCATCCCTGGGTTGTTCTCGGTGATTTTAACTCTTGTTTCAGCATTGGTGATAAAATGGGAGGATCTCCCCTTCTTCCAAATGACATTGCTCCTATCAATCTTGCTATTACTGACTCTGACCTGATCTTGGTTAACAAAGCTGGTGCAAAATTTTCTTGGAACAATCGCAGCCGTAGTGGTGTTCGCACTTTCACTACTATTGATCATGCTTTCTGTAATATTCCCTCCCTTAATCAATGGCCTTCCTTATCAGTTTACCTTCCTCACCCAATAATGTCGGACCACTCACCCCTAATCCTTTCTCTTGATCCCCATTTAAGAAGAGACAAAAGAAGTTTTAAATTTTTTAATGCTTGGGCAAAACATGCTGACTTTCTTGATTTAGTAACTAATGTTCACAATACCTATTGCTGTTTTGGTAACCCTATGTATAAGTTTTGCAGGAAATTGAAAAGTATAAAGCAAACACTCAAATCATGGGCTTCCTCCACCTTTGGGCATGGTAGTTTGTTCTCAACCACTCTCATTGAACAACTCAAGGCAAAACAGGAACACATGATGGAAAATCCGGATGATGTCAATGCTGCCAATGAAGAAGGTCGTATATTCTTGGAAGTGAATAAAGCCCTGCAGCTGGAGGCCAGTATGAAAAGCCAACAACTACGCAACAAATGGTATGAAGAAGGTGATAAGAACACTAAATTTTTCCATGACTCTCTAAGGGTCAAGCATGCCAGAGAAAACATTTACAATATAATGGATGAACATGGTAATGAATTCTCTTCACCTGAAACTGTGGATCAAGCTTTTGTTGATTATTTCTCTAAAATTTTTAGCAATTTTTCGGGCTTCTCTCCTGACCTTAGCCTTATTTCTTCCCTCCCGCTGCCGTGCATAACTGTTCTTCAAGCTGAAGCATTAATAAAACCTGTTACTGATGAAGAAATCAAGACTGCCCTCTTCTCCATGAACCAACATTCTTCTACCGGACCTGATGGCCTAAATGTTACCTTCTTTATTGCAACATGGTCTGTGCTTGGCCATGAATTTTGTACAGCTATCCATAATTTTTTCAACAAGTGTAAAATGCTGAGAGAGATCAATGCAACGAATATTGCTTTAATCCCTAAGGTTTCTCCACCTGGAAAAGTTTCATCCTTTAGGCCTATATCGTGTTGCAATGTTCTGTACAAATGTATTTCAAAAATTCTTGCAACTAGGTTAGTTTGTGTTCTTCCAACAATTGTGTCTCACAATCAAGCTGCATTCATTCCATCTAGAAACATACTTGATAATGTTCTTATTGCCCATGAATTGATGAAAAGTTATGGAAAATGTAATGCTACTCCTGCTGCTGCGCTTAAAATCGATATATTAAAAGCTTATGATTCCATAAACTGGGAATCTATTGTGAGGATTATGGCAATGATGGGCTTCCCCAAAATCTTTGTTTCTTGGATATATACTTGTATTTCTTCCCCTACATTCTCTGTCATAGTTAATGGAAGGCCTGTTGGCTACTTTGGTTGCCAAAAAGGAATAAGGCAGGGTGACCCAATTTCATCATATATATTTCTCTTAGTTATGGAAGTGCTCAATGTTATACTTCAGAACAAATACACTCAAAGACTCATTAAGTACCACCCGAAGTGTTCTCTGCACAACCTATCTTCCATCATGTTTGCTGATGATGTGATGATCTTTACAAAACCGGAAGCATCCTCTTTAAGTGAAATCCTGTGTGCTCTGCATTCCTTTTACCTTATGACTGGTTTATCCATCAATAGGACCAAATCCTCCTTGCTTTTTGCAGGAATCTCTGATGTTCAAGCAGCTGGCTTGTATCAGCATAGTGGGTTCTCTAGTATGCACGCTGACATGAGGTACCTAGGCCTTCCCATCATTACTAAAAGAATTTCCATAGCTGACTGTCTTCCCCTATTTAATAAAATTACTACTGTTATGAATGCTTGGGAAAATCGTAGAATGTCCCAAAGTGCTAGGCTTGTGCTTATTAAATTAGTTGTTTTCCCTTCCTTGGTATTTTGGGCACGCTCTGTTATTCTACCTAGCAAGCTACTGCACCTTGTTCGCTCTGCCATGAACAGATTTTTCTGGACAGGCAGCATGTTCAATAAGAAACTATTGCCATGTTCATTTGCTAATTGTGAAACTACACTTCAGTTGGGAGGTCTGGGCATTATAAATGCTAAAAATTGGAACAGAGCTGCATTTAGTAAACATTTCCATGATGTAATAACTAAGAAAAATAGTCTATGGGTCAAATGGACATGGACGTACAATATCAAGCATAGGAGGTTTTGGTTGATGGATATAGCTCAAGACAGTAGTTGGACATGGAGGAATATTCTTAAGCTCAGGGAAGTGCTCCTGCCCATGATCCAGTACCATGTTCGCGATAACACTAGTACTAGTTTTTGGGATGAACCCTGGGTTAGTCCAGGTTTGATACTATCTTCATATATTGATCATGCTATGATAGTCCAATATGGAGTTAATCGTGAAGCAAAAGTCAGTGAGTATCTTAATGAAGGAAGAATCCATCTTCCTTACAATAGTAGCCAAGTTGTTAGGCAACTGTGGAACACTATCCAGAGTACTAGCTTTAGCACTGACCATTCATTAAATGTGACATGGAATAAAAAGCCCCATAGTATTAAGTGGGTCTACAAACTCTTCAGTAATGACAATGTCTACCCTGCTGCTAAATGGTTCTCTGTGCTTTGGAACAATGATTCACCCCCGAGAGAAAACTTTATGTTCTGGAAGGTTGTTAGCAATGCACTCCTCACCAGACATGTTTTAAACAGTTATGGGATTAGTAGTACCCCTGAATGTGTATTTTGTGAGCAGTATGTCGAAACAGTAGATCATCTCTTCTTTGACTGCCCTAGATTAATTGCTCTGGTTGTTATGATTGTGAGTAGTCTACAAAGAACTGTTGCTGTTCCCTTTTTAGCAATTGATTGGAATATAATTCTGATGGCTACGAAGTGGAAGAATAGTGGTAACAGAGTATTGATCATATGCATTAAAATTTATATGGATGTGATATGGAAAGAGAGAAACACTATAGTCTTTGAAAATAAAAGGAAAAGCTTTAGTACTCTTTGGTCTGAAGTTAAGAATAGAACTTACATGCAACTGAAAAGGAGGGAGTGCCATATCCCTGGCATCATGATTGATTGCTGGAGGTGATTTTTGTTTGTTCTTTGTTTTTCCTTGTTGTCTTCTTTGTTTTCCTAGTACTTTCTTTTTCTGATTCAAAGTCTGTTTTGAGTCATTTTATTGTGTTGCAATAAACTGGTAGGGGACCAGTTAACCCCGCTGGCTTTGCCAAAAAAAAGAGTAGTAAGCTAAGCTCCAAACAAGGCACAACTGTCTGAAAGCAAGAATGGGCCAGTCACCTACTACCCTGTCCACCTGAGGTAGGGAAAAAGGAAAAATGGAACGGGTTAGACAAAATTCTGATGAATGAGAACAAGACCAATAGGTTGATTAAGTGCAATCACATCTAAATCTACTCTAAGTGATATAGAGTGCATATACAGTGTCCATGCAATCCTAAGGTCATATATCTAAGGAAACTCGTCTAACACACTGGGTTAATCTATAAATTGAACCTCATACAAATGATTGACCAATTTGGGATCTACTCCCCTTTCTACTCACACTGTGCTTGGAGAGGGAGAATACCGAAATGCAAACTCGCATACTGACTCATCGTATGCATCTGTGTCCATCTCTCGATCATAGTGGGAAAATGCCTCTTGTTATCCAGCACCGATGCCCACCTTATGTGAACTCCCGTTAGGAACGGGCCTCACCTAACAATCATCATCCTATATCTACTAATTGTCCAACACCGGTGTCCATCCATACCATGTTACACAAGAACATGTGCAGTACCTGGATCTCCTATTATGACAGGGCTCCACAGATAGTGTTCCCGTCAGTGTTGCGCCCACCCGATCGTAACACTTCTGATTCTAATGTAAAATAGATCGTCCTTGTCTCTTTATAGCTATCCACATCCAGCCTCAATATCCGCCTAAAGATTCATCTTATTTACAGAACTTCTGGATCGTCCCTATCTATTATCATCATGAACTAAATCTGCCCAACTACCCTAATAGGGAACTAACTTCCCTATTCCCTCACGCATACAACATGGCCCAAAACATTTCATTTTCTAGTTTATTAACTATCCAACTTGCATTCATTTAATTATGCCTAAGGCCAAGGCTCAAATCACTAATTTTTAAAATGTACGGTCGACTCAGACTTTCCTCGGGTCAACTACTATCGGTTGACCTGGGATACTCCATGGTTGACCGTGCCCATTTATTTTTGTTCGTATTTGATTTCTTATTTTATTCGTTAACTTAAAGTACATTTTATCCAATTTCTAGCAGTGATGGTATTTACAGTTTACAGTAACATGTGTCATATTACAAGGTAAATTATAGGGTTTACAATTTATCAATTCAATTTCAATTTAAAAGTTTAACTATATTTTTTAAGCAATCTAATCAGTTAGAATTGGTTTAAATTTAATTCACTTGATCAAATCATGAGATCTGTGCCCACTTGCCTCTGTCCTAAGCTCCAAATCTGGCCCCAACCGATGTATTCCCACTATCTTTGCTTAGCATATTCTCTAATTGCTTGATCTTCTTTTTAATTTAGCTCTAGGTTGATTTGGGATTAAGATTTGGGTTTAATTAGATAATTAGGGTTTAGAAAGATTAGGGTTTGAGTTTAGATTTCGGCAGCACTTCGTTATGACGTGTGGAAATTAGAGTTTAGGCCTAGGGTTAAGTGTTAATTTATAGGGGAAACCAACAAATACCAGTCTTCAGATCAACTCTTAGAAAATCTGAACCCTTCATAAATTACTTGACCTGCACACATATGATCATGGTCGCTTAAATACGTCTTCATCCAAATTTGAAACGCTTAAATTCTCATAAGCACGTGTCGACCGCTAGGGTGCTTGGGTCGACCGCTACCGGTCGAGCTAGGACGCCTTTCAGTCATCCCGATCTATTATTTTTAGTGCATTTATTTTTAATTTTGGTTAGTCCTTTCGACACTCATAACTCTCTCGTACTAACCCAGATTACGATAAGTTATACATGAAAATTATCTAGAAACTCGCTACGGACATAATGTTGCAAGTCCTGTAGCCAAATTTGAACGTTTGTGAAAATTTTATTTTTACTCTTGATTGTAATTTTTTCCTTATTGATTTTCATTTAAATTATTTTTTAACTTTGGTAAATTTTTGTGGTGTTATATACTTTCCCCCTTAAAAGGATTTCATCTCCGTAATCACTATGGATGAAAAAATGCAACTCACACACAACAATCAAAATCTACATCCATATGCTTATCCATTATCCATGGCAACCATAGTCCTTAATACTACTAATGCAATATGTACTTATGCAATATGGAATGCATGTGAATTTAAGCTAATGCAAGAGAATAGTCGGTCTACCGATTCACTCGACCTCCTGTTTATGCAAAAATGCTCATGCTATGCGTCCAAATGTATGTAAGATCACAACCATACGACCATATGCAACATCCATAGATAACAACAATCAAGAAGTAATATGCACATGATGCCAGTGTGTTTGTGTGTACTTATAGGATCTACTATCTTAATGTGTTGCAATATAAATGAAACCAATCCATCCATATGCATCCATCGCTCATAACATGTCCAGTTGACATGTTTACAAACATCTCTATCGTCCAAGGTCTCTACCTAAGATGGTATACCCTCCCAATCCTATCATAAGGGTTCTAACTCAGGATTGATTGAGACTTAACACGTAGCAGATCTCCTCGGGCTCTCATGTACTCTCTGTTGGATCATCTCTCCACTGAACCTTGACTAACCTAATCTCCTTATTATGGAGTTGCTTTATGCCATGCTCTAAGATATGGGTAGGTGCGTAATGAATGAGTGACTCGTGCTCAACCTCTGCCTCCTCCAACTGACTAGGCTCAACAACAGCATTAGAATCATGCAAGCACTTTCACAAGTGTAAAACATGGAAAACATCATGCACCCCAGCCAAATTTTCTGAAAGCTCAATCCTATATGCCAACTTCCCAACCCTAGCCATAATCGGGAAAGGTCCAACAAAACTTGATGCTAACTTCCCCGATGTACCAAACCACATCACAAGCCTCAGGGATGAAACCTTCACAAATGACAAGTCCCCTACTATAAACTCCAATTTTGAGCTCCTCCTATCTGCATACAACTTCTACCTATCTTGGGCAGTCTTCATCCTTCTCCTAATCAATCCACTTTCACTGATGTTTCCCTAACCATCTCCGGCCTAAGAATGATCTTATTCGTCATGTCATATCAACACGATGGCGATTATAAGGTCTGTTGTATAAAGCCTTAAATGGTGCCATTTCAATGCTAGCCTAATAACAATTATTATAGGTGAACTCAACCAATGGCAAATGATTCTCCCATGAACCTCCATAGTCAATGATACACATTCGTAGTAAATCCTCCAAAAACTAATTTACCCACTTTGTCTCTCCGTGGATGGAATGTTGTACACAAGCTCAGCTCAGTCCCTAATGCCTACTATAGACTCCTCTAGAACTCGATAGTGAAAAGTAGGTCTTGGTCGCTAACTTTTCTAGTAGGAACTCCATCTAGCCTAATGACCTCTCTCATGCCAACGATGCCCCCGTCCTAGTAATCCTCACTGGTATAAAATGAGCGCACTTGATCACCTATCTACTATGACCCAAATGCTCTCATTTCCTCTCCTAGTCCTCGATAATCCATTTATAAGGTCCATAGAAATGCTCTCCCATTTCCATTAAGGAATATTCATTGGTTGCAACAATCCTCCAGGCTTCTTTTGTTCCACTTTCACCCTCTGGAAAGTCATACACTTAGCTACATACTCTGCTACTTTCCTCTTTATACCAGGCCAAAAGAAAACTCACTTCATGTCCCTATACATCTTATCACCACTGGGATGAATGGTCGTCCAAGAATGGTGAGACTCAGCCAACACCTTATCAATCAAATATGCACTATGAGGAATACAAATCCTACCATCCCTCTGCAACTATCCTCTCAGGTCTATGGCATAACGACTCAAGTGCCCGATGCCTCTCTATACCAACCTTATCCAAAATATCCACTAACTTCTCATCCTTACCATGTCAGGATCCAATACGCTCTAATAAAGTAGGTTGAACATCTAAAGCTGCTAGTGATCTAGGGGTAATATCTGATGATGGTCTGAAGTCAAAGGTAGAAATATGCTCCAAATGTCTCCATTCTAAGAATAGAGGACTTAATACTGCTCTCTACCTACTCAAAGCATATGCGACCACATTACCCTTGCCTAGGGTATAAGAAATCTCAAATTCATAAGATGCCAAGAACTCCATCCACTTCTGATGTCTCAAGTTCAAGTCCTTTTGAGAGAACAGGTATCTTAAGGACTTATGATCAGTGAAAAGCTTAAAAGCTCCCCTAGAAGATAATGCCTCCATGACTTGAGCGCAAAAACTATAGCCGCCAACACAAGGTCATGTGTCAGGTAATTCCTCTCATGGGTCTTCAGCCAGCCTACTTGCATAACACACTACCCTTCATTCCTACATCAAAACTGTGCCTAACCCCATACCACTTGCAATTATAT
Organism: Allium fistulosum; assembly: GCA_030737815.1. Taxonomy (NCBI): domain Eukaryota; kingdom Viridiplantae; phylum Streptophyta; class Magnoliopsida; order Asparagales; family Amaryllidaceae; genus Allium; species Allium fistulosum. The sequence goes on along the minus strand of CM060902.1, from coordinate 1,328,735,135 downwards.
AAACTGTAGAGGGCTTAGTCCCGTTTGGAAACACTAACACCAATGCACTAGTTAATGCCTCCTTCAATTTAATGAAAGCCTCCTTACACCTAGCATCCCATGAAAAGACAAGATTCTTATTGGTAAGGTGGGTCGGTGGAGTAGAAATCCTTGCAAAGTGAACTTTCGATAAGAACCTGCTGGACCAAGAAAACTTCGCACCTTCATAGCATTCTTTGGAACCTTCCAATCCTGAACTGCTGCCACTTTACTCGGATCCATAGCTAAACCACTCTCTGAACAGTGTGTCCTAAAAAGCGTACCTCCTCTCTTCAAAAGTGGCACTGCGAAAACTTAGCCTTAAGCTTATGCGCACAGAGTGTCCCAACACCTCCTCCAATTGCAAAGGATGCTCCTCCCTACTCGTCGAGTATACCAAGGTATCATCCACCAATACCACCATAAATTTATTCAACAACCCCCTAAACACCCAACTCATCGAATCTGCAAAGTAGACAGGTGCATTGGTTAGTCCGAAAGGCATTACTAACCACTCATACAATCACCAGGAGTACAGAAAGCTATCTTCTGAACATCATCCTTAGCAACCGCAACTGATGAAATCCGGTAGACAAATCTAACTGAGGACATACTCTAGCTCCAACTATTTGATCGAAGAGATCATCTATGTGGGGCAAGGGATAGCGATTCGTCTTCATCGATTTATTAAGCTCCTATAATTGACGCAGAGTCTAAGAGAACCATCTACCTTGGTGGCAAAGACGACTGGTGCTCCCCACTCAAAAATGATCCTTCTAATAAAGCTCTTCTCCAACAACTCATTAACCTGCTTATTCAACTCATGTCTTTCCTATAGAGCCATATTCATTAGCGGTAAGGCGACGTGTCTAACATTCTCTACTAGAAAGATCCTAAACTCGAACTATCTCTAGAGCGAGAGACTACTAACCTCAGCAAAAACATCAGGAAAATTTCTAACCATAGGCACTCCACTAAGCTCATCATGTGATAGGTCTAGGGAATAATGATAGCTCAATATAATAGATCCTCTCGGATCATAGAAAACCTCTAAGCTACGCCCACTACAGGTGCCCAACTTAACAACCTTCCTATCACGGTCCAAATAGCCCTATACATAAACATACAATCCTACCTAATATAAACCCAAACTCAGAAAATCCCAATACATAGGCATCATAATCAAACTCGACACATAATATCATCAACCTCAAACCCCGACATATCATAGACCAATAGGCTGATCCTTCTACGGGTTTGACACTACTATAGGGTTTGTCACAATACAAGTGTCTATGTGTAAATTATCAATAAGTATAGTAGAGATAAAGAATGAGAAGCCCCAGTATCGAACAAAGTATGAATAGAAAGACTGGAAAGAGATAACACACCTTAAATGACCACCTTTTCCCCTTTATCCAGCGCTAGCTACAACTAAGGACTGCCTCAAGAGCGTCTGTCTGAGCCACTTGAGTCCAACCTAAGAAGAAGCTATGGGTGGTGTTGGACAATCTTGCTTCATATGTCCAAACTGATCGTAGTTACAATTTCATCCTAGAGAGATCTCTACCCTACTTCTTGGCAAAATGCCCCTGCTTCCCACGCTTGTGGCACTTCAAGTCCTTCTTCTGAATCTTCCCCTTCGAGCCAAATCCTCCCTTCTTCTTGCCCTTCTGGAACCCTTTCCCTGCAACCTTTAAACCCTATTCCTTTACCTCTTTCTTATCAACGGAAGCAAGCATAACCATCTCAATAAGTCCCTCAAATGTAGCTCCCATCAAAATATGACTCACTGCTAAATTCTGAAGTAACTAATTCAAACCCTTAGAAAACTTGAGAGCTTTCTTATGAGGTGTACTAATTAATTCCATACCAAACCTTACAAGCTCATTAAACTGGTTCACATACTCCTTAACTGATATATCGTCCGCCCTACTTGAGATTGATGAACCTCTCTAACTGAACACCCTCCTCGGCATGTGATAGAAACTTCATATCAAACCTCTTACGGAACTCTCTCCAAGTCATATCATCATCCTCTATCTCTACCTCTAAAACTTCCTACCAGCTCAAAGCCTCCCCTTACAGCTGCCAGGTAGCAAGCTGCATCCTAACTCCATCAGCCAATCCCATAAGACCAGATATTCTCCCGCAATTGCAGATCCATGTTCTTGAATCCACGTAAGACTCTGTCCCTAAGAAAGGCTTGCCTCCCAAACTAGAAAAGTCCTTGCATAGCTTTGTAAAGTCAAGAGTGATAAGTGGGCGTGTTGAAAAAATAGGGGTTGTCTATAATACAACGTGGAACATATCTTAAGGCTATTTAAACACTAGAGGAGATGAAATGCGTATTTCAAATCTACAAAACTAACTTATGAATTTAACACTATATCTATTCAAATTGCAAATAGAAATAAGTATGTAATAAAGTAAAATGCAGTAAAGTAGATAACTCCTAGATTTTTATACCGGTTCAGATTAACCAATCCTACATCCAGTTCTACACTCCACTTTATAGAATTTTACTACAATCGCTTGCTTTCCACGGGTAGCAAGAACACCTTTACAATCTTGATTACACGGGTAACAAGATACACCCTCGTGATTTAAGAGCTACAAGAAAACCTTCTTCTTTTCACGAACAACAACAGAGTATGGCAAGTAGTCGTATCTTCAATACAAATTCTTGCAAATTCGGTACAATGAACCTATAGACCTCCAATGGCAATATATCTTTGAATTCTTTGAGGAATAAGATGAAATCAGAGAGAATGATATGAATTCAAGTAGAATTCTCTGATATAAAGTGGTTTGCAAATCCTTGAAGAATCGAAGTGAAATGGTATGGATTTGCAAAGAGAATGATAGAATATGCAATGGATTTCTTTTGCAAAAGTATGGAAGAGAAAGAGTATGAGAATGAAGAGAGAATTGATTTGAAAATTAATTTTCCAGAGCCTTTATATAGTGGTTGAAAAAATGTGTCTTTTGGTAAAGAGGTGGCGGGAAAATCCTTGTTTTAAATTTAAAAAATTGACCAATGGGAAGTATGTTGACATACTTGACCCCCATATGTCGACATATAGACATTTTTCCAAAGAGAACATTAACACATCATCAACAGCAAAAAGTGCTGCAAATTTTAAATTTCAAAAGTACCTCTTTTTTGTGAATTTTCGTGATTCGTTTGAGGTCAACGGTTGATGATCTTCAAATATAATTACCATGGGATCTTTAACAAGGAATTATAAGACTCAGTCAACTACTCATCACTTCAAACACTTCTATCCTTTCAGCATTCTTCTTTAATCGGTTTTGTTCTTCCATTGCTCTGATTAACCTTTTTATATAATCCATTTCCTTCCATTGAGTTCTTATTTATCTCTGTAAATGTCTTCAAAATATATCTGAAATAACTACACATCTCGGAAATACGTTATGTAGTGACACAGGTTTTTAGCCATCTGTTATTAGAATAATTAACTAATTTTAAATATTGAAATATTAATTTTTATAAGTCGAATAACTTAATTTTCTGATATTTAGAATATCTGAATCTATGAATTTTGAAAGCTATACTAAATTTTCGAACGCTAACTGCTGAATATGATAAAGATATGTAAATATATATATAAGCTTCATCAATGCAAACTTAAAATCAATCATGCAAAAGATCAAATCAACCCACAAAAGAAAAAAAATTAAAAAGAGATGAAGCCTAAACATGCAAAATATCAGCCACCCTCATGTGTACCTCTAGCCTCCTTGTTTCACTGTCCCCTCCTTTCTCTTATATATAGTCGTGCTTGTTCATTTATATATAAAAAATATGCCATTTAGAAAAAGAGATTAAGTGGTTCGAAAGCTTGGAGGGAGAAGATTAAGTAGTTGTTCATCCATTTTAAAATAGCGAGTAGAACATCTTAATTTTTTTTCGTTACTGGTTATTACATATACCTATATAATTGTCATTATGGATGAAATCATTGATCTATGTCAAGTGTAAATGTGTTGGTTATGTGAATATGTGTATATATGTGTGTGTTCGACATGGTCAGTTCCACCTACACTCCAAAACACTGTACTTCTTCTTCTCTGTTCATGTTTTTGGTTAAAACAGTTAAACTTTTCACTTTAAAAATCAATATCTCAACATCCATTTAGTTTTAAACCTTAATACCAAAACAAAAGTTGTTTGTTTTTTAGTATAGTGCATTTTAAAATTGATTTCACTTAATTCCATCAAGCAGAGAGAGAGAGAAAACCCCATATAACAGTGAGTAGGTCAAATATGGTCGAGATTCAACTATCCTAATTTAACAAATGGATCATACAGTTGTTATCTTGTTGAAAAATATGATTTTTAAGAGTGATTTGAGAATTTTTAGTGTCGTATAGAGGGAGGATTTTGGAGATGAAGGGATTTGGGCGTATTGCCAAATTTCGATGACCTAAGTGATTTCATGTCATGGCGTTTGGCGTGGAGGAGGATGGGGTGATGGAGCATCCAAGAAAAATGGTGCGGTGATTTTTATTCGTGTGTGTGGGCTAGGCGACGTCAAGTTAGGATTTTAGGGTGTTTTGGGTTGGTCTTGGGTTCATGGGCAATGGCGACAATGGGAGAGAGAGAGAGGGGTGTGCATATGGGGGATTGATAGAGGAGGTGATAGTGGAGCTATGGGTGAGATTTGGTGGTGGATGGTGGTATGTGGTGACATGGCGAGGCCATTAGGTGGGCATGGCTTGTTCTAGTTTTTGGTGAGGAGTTCGAAATTTCGAACTGAGGGATTGGTCGCGTTTGCAGGTGGTCAATCGTGATGTGGTGGTCGTGGGTGACCTGCGAGGATGGTCAACGGCAAGAATGGTTGGCCGGAGGTAGTGTACAAGTGTACACTTTCATGCATAGTTTCGTGCATTCGAATAAGAGAGAAGAGAGAGAGAGAGAGTTGGGAAGAAGAAGGGGTTTGGATGGGCCGGGTTTGGGGTTGGATGGGCTGGGTTTTTTTTAAAAGTTAATTGAATTAATTATTACATTAAATAATTTATAAATTTAAAAACACTATTTCTCCTTCGTTTCAAATCCAATCGATGCGCGGGTTTTTGCGTTGGGATCCTATCGTCGAGTATTTTCATCTGAACTAATATGTCAAGGTTTATGTAATGCAAAATTTTAATGATTTATAACAATTGAAAGTGAATAAATAAGTAATTTCTTATTTAATTATAAATATGTTAATTAATCAATTAATTATTAAATGGACTGTTTAATTTTAATTAACTAAGAATAAATCATTTATTAAATTTCTTTGATTGACAAGTAATCTGGATTAAAAATATAACTTGACTCAGTTAATTGAAACCAATTCAGTTCTGGTTCGTAAATTGATTTAATATTAATTATAAATCATTGATTGAAGTTAATGATTTATGCTTTGACTTTTATTTCTCTTAGATATTGATTTCAATTATCTTTTGTCGGTGCCATTAAGTAGCCAAACAAATTAAAGTAGTTAGAATAAAACGTTGTCACGTTTTATTGAAAGTAAATCGACTTGTACTGATCACTATTCCGAGTTTCGGAAAATGCGATGATTACAAGCAAATTAATTTTGATGGATAGGTCATGATAAAGTAAATATATGGAATGAATTTCCATATGTGAATATTTACACTCTGGTTGTAGAATTTTTTGTTTAAACAAACTTGGCCTTTAAAAATTTATCATTTTGGTTCGATGAGACTGGGATCGGATCATAGTATTATCCGAAAACCACTTCGAACAAATTTAAGCGAGCGATTTGGAAGTTTCTAAAGGCAATATCCAGGATGTAGATTTTCGAGTGCAAGGGATATTTTTCACTAACCCTGAGGGTGATTCCAAAAATGGGTGTAGTGAAAATGGTGCTTTCGGTTCGTTCATCACCTGAACGACTTGTATGGATGAATGCGGATATTGTATCAATACTTGGAAGGAAATGTTAGTATTCCAAGTGTGAAGTGCTTTCCAAAAAGGTAATAATGTAGACTCAAGCCTCATCAACCGGGAATGACTAAACAGGGGAGATGCAGCAAGGCCATGTGGGTCGCACCCCTTAGGGTATGTCATCACCAGTCTATAATAGATATTTGTCCCTTTTCTATATGCTACGGTACGGTTACTGATCATAACCGTGGTGGTGATGTATTCGGTACTATCCAATAAGGGGTAGGCCAGTCCTGTGTTGGCAGGGATCGATAGGTTTGATCTCGATACATTTGTCTAGAGGTGTACTGTGACGGGCGGTACCCCAGTAGCCCAGTCATTGTTGGAATCCATTCTCCAATAAGTGCCATACGTTTTTGATTGTACCCAAATATGTTGGAACGTGAGATGCAAGCATTCCAGCTATGTTCTATTTTACTTGAAAACTCTAGACACTATGATAATATCACTGGATTTTCTATTAAAGTGTTTTGGTTATCGTAAGGTAAAAACCCGTTCGTGTTTATGTGTGGCGTGGTCTTACGAGACACCTTTGATTTCAAATGATTTTCATTTTAAAGTAATTTAACTGTTTTACTCACACCAGGCCTATGTTTGACTCGGAATTTATTTTTCTATTTTTCCCTAAACTCTTGGGTACTCAAATTTTTATGAGTAGCAAAGTGATCCAGGTTCTCACGATTGCATTTTGGAGGAGCTGGAGCAGGTGGCTTCACCGTTTGCTAGTTACTATTTATTTCCGCTGTGTCTGTATATGTATTTTGGATTGTAATGTAAGGACAGGTAGTTATGACTGTCTAAATATGGTGTATGTATTACTATTACTCTGATGTATTGTACGGTCGGTGACTATGTAAATCTTATGTTATGTAATATATATTATTCTGTTTCGCTGTTAGATTCTGTGTTTTGTTTAGTTCTTCTTTTCTGTCTCTTTCTTTCACCCTTAATGGCTCGTCTTTCAATAGTACGAAAGGCGGTTCATTACACGTTAGTAGTAATATTTATATGGTTTTTGTCATAAAAATCAATACATAGGGTATTAACAATCTCTCCCTTTTTCATGATGAGAACCATATATATATTTTGAGAGATAAAATATAATACTTTTAATATTAACTTCCCCTAACTCTATGCATTCTCCCTATCATTTTGCCTAGCATGTTTATACATTTTCTCCCCCTTTGTCATCAACAAAAAGGACGAAATAGAATCGCTTAAGTACAACTAGACAATATGTATAGAGTTTGTATATAGATATATATATATATATATATATATATATATATCAATGTATATAAATAAAACTCATAAGGGGAATCAAAATCAATTCAAAACATGAAATAAACTTATCAAGTAAAATAATTAAAATTATATGAGTTTTAGAGTTATCGACATTGCCAATGCCATATCCTTTTGATATTTATCCAAGGTTCAACGGATTTCTTGTCATATGCTTTGAACATCCGTTGTCGGTATCCATTATTTGATACTTGAAAAATATAAAATATGCACAATGTTACTTTTTTATTTTGGGTCCATGAGGTTAAGTTTTGGGAAGTCAAACCCATAAAGAGGTTGAATGCTCTTTCAAAGTATAATCATCGAACAAATGAATTTTGTTAATAAAATTATTAATATATTTTTCTTTTTCAATATTATCTAACTTTCTGGGAACCCATAAATTAATGAACATATTTGGAGGTTTTAACTTTAATTTTCTAGGCTTTGGTTTGAACTTGGTAGCCTTAATAAATTTAGTACTTTGAGTACTATTTTTCTTTGATTTGAGCTTAGGGGTATATCCAAGTCCATATTTATTGTTAGTGGGTTTAGATGCAGATAATAAATTTTCTAGATTATCCTTCCCTTTGTTAAATTTATCAATATCAGTTTTCATTTTGTCAAAATAGTAATTACAATTAAGAATAACATTGTCTAGAGATGTTATTTTGTTATTTAGATCAGCAATCTCTGATTTCATTGAAAGATTTTCTAATCTAAATAATTGTTTTCACTTTAAAGTTTTTCAAAACTTTCAATTTTTGAATCATCATTAAGTCATTCAATTTTTTCTTCTAGACACTAATTTTCTTCGGTTAACATTTCATTAAACATTTTTAATTTATCTATCTCTGCTAAACTATTCTTGTATTCTTTCCTAAGCATTTTATATCCCTTCTACATATCATTTAAGATAATAGTAATTTATTTATTAAAATTCCATACCTGGTCATCCTTTGCCATGCAGCACATGTTGGCATTTCCTGTTTTTGAATCACTATCAGACGATGATGTATCTGAATCATCACATATTGCGTTGAAATCCTGTTTCCTCTTCTTATGGAAACTATTCGAAGAGTACTTTGATTTCTTCAGGTTGGGACAGTCTCTTTTCAAATAACCGGGTCTATCACATTCGAAATGCTTAACACCATTTCTATTTTTGAAATTATTGTTGTTAGTTTTTCGAAGTTTGTTCGTTTTCAAATATTTCAAGAATTTCTTGAAATTTGTGGTCATAAACTCAATATCATCAGTAGCAACGTCATCTGGTTCATCATTGTCGTTTGTAGCTTTGAGTGCTAGTGATTTCTTCTTATTTGTTTGATTCTCTTTCCTAACCTACAACTTTACTTCATGGAACAATATATTACCAATTAATCTTCTATTTTCATAGTACTAATATCATTGGCTTCTTCGATTGCTAAAGTCTTTCGATCTCATTCACTAGAAAGTGAATTCAAGGTCTTTCTAACTTGGTCCTCTTTAGTAATTTTCTTTCTTAATGATATTAATGCATGTACTATATCTTGAAATCTAGAATACATATCAGAAATAGACTCATTTAGTGGTTGAAATTTGTTTAGTTAGCGTAGATATCTTAGTTTATTTTACTTTACTAGTGCCCGCATGTGTGACTTGCAATGTTCTCCAAATTTCGTATGCATACTTACAAATAGACACTAGATTAAATTCATTTCTATCTAAGGAGCAAAATAAAATGTTCATGGCTTTTGAGTTACTAAGTGCTTGTGTCTTTTGGTCCAGTGTCCATAGTGAATATTCAATCTAGGGCTCAGTGTACTCTGTTTGGGTAATGTTCCAAATATCTAAACTATTAGACATCAAATAAATTTCATCCTACAAGCCCAATATGCATAATTACTACCATCAAATAGAGGGGGTCTAGTGGTAGATTGCCCTTCTATAAAAGTTTTAAAGAAAGTGTTACAAGAGTCATTAGCCATTTATACTTTTCAAAAACCAAGTTATGAATTTTTGAAATCAGTGCTCTGATGCTAAATATTAAAAAACCGAGGTTTGCCTAGAACACAATACGAAATGGATCTTAAGGTTATTTAAACAATAGAGGAGATGAAATGTGTATTTCAAATCTATAAAACTAACTTATGAATTAACACTATATCTATTCAAATTGCAAACATAAATAAGTAAGTAATAAACTAAAATGCAGTAAAGTAAATAATACCTGGATTTTTATACTGATTCGATTAACCAATCCCACATCCAGTCCTACACTTCACCATGTAGAATTTCACTATAATCGCTTGCTTTCCATAGGTGGCAAGAATACCTATACAATCTTGATTTCATATGCAACAAGATACACCTTCTTGATTTACGGGCTACAAGGACACCTTCTACATTTCACAAATAATAACAGAGTATGGAAAGTAGTCGTATCTTCAATAAAAGTTCTTGCAGATTCAGTACAATGATACTATAGACCTCCAATGGCAATATATCTTTGAATTCTTTGAGTAATAGGATGAAATCAGAGAGATAATGATATGAATTCAAGTATAAATTCTCTGATATAATGTGATTTGAAATCTTTGAAGAATCAGAGTGAAATGGTATGGATTTGCAAAAAGAAAGAAAGAATATGCAATGGATTTCTTTTGCAAAAGTATGGAAGAGAAAGAGTATGAGAATGAAGAGAGAATTGATTGGAAAATTCATTTTCCAAGGCCTTTATATAGTGGTTGAAGAGACGCATCTTTTGGAAAAGAGATGGTGAGAAAATCCCTTGATTTAAATTTAAAAAAACTGACCATGGGGAAGTATGTCGACATACTTGACTCCCATATGTCGAGATATAGACATTTTCCAAAGAGAACATCAACACATCAACAACACCAATTAGTGTTGCAAATTTCTGATTTCAAAAGTACCTCTTTTTTGTGGATTTTTATTATTTGTTTGAGGTCAATGGCTGATGATCTTCAAGTATAATTGCCATGGAATATTTACAAGGAATCTAAGACTCAACCCTCAGCCAACTACTCATCACTTCAAACACTTCTTTCCTTTCAATGTTCTTCTTTAATCAGCTTTGTCCTTCCAATTGCTCTAATTAACCTTCTTATACAATCCATTTTCTTCGATTGAGTTCTTGTTTATCTTTGTAAATGTCTCTATAATATATTTGAAATAACCACACAACTCGGAGATACATTAGCAGTAATATTTATATGGTTGTTGTCATCAAAATGAATACCTAGGGTATTGACAGGGTGGGCAGGAGCCTCACCTATCGCTACATCCGTAGGCTCGCTAACTGGTGGATGCTCAGCCTGCCCCCTAGCCTGTAAGTACTGAGGAACCATACAGGTATGTTTATGCCTAGAACCTCAGGAACATCGATAGAGCCTGACACTGTGGGATCAGCCATCTCTATCTATGAATAGTAAAGACTTATAATAGTTTCCACAGATGGCTCAAAACGAGGGTAAGAGATAAGAGATAGTACATGCAGGAATTTGAATGAGCATAGGCATGAATATGAGGGATTTTGATAAATTTTGGAAAAACCTTTCTGAAAATACTTATATATACATATATACTTTAAAAATTCATTTTCGATTTTTTTTTTGAAAATCGATTCTTTTACCGAAAATCATGTGTATATATATATATCCATACATATCCAATATGATCCTAACCCTAGGAATATTGAACCTCGCTTTGATACCAGCCGTGACAAATCGTACCTCTCGACATACCCAAAAAGTTGTGGCATCGAGAAATGCGGACCGTCTTGTTTTGAATACACTAGCATCATAGAGACTAAGATAACAATATGAAAAATAAACTATCTAATCCAAATGTATCACAACAGAAGTAATATAATAGATATATAAAATCCCAGTAATATATAAGCAGCATCAGAAAATATCAGTACATAAGTCAAGGTCAGAGCACATCATATAAATATCTCTCAAAAACTAAAATATAGAGATAACTGTACTAATAAGTAATATATGATAAAGGATAAGAGTAGTAAGCTAAGCTCCAAGCTAGGCACTACTGTCTGAAATCAAGAATGGGCCAGTCACCTACTGCCTTGTACACTTGAGGTGGGGAAAAAGGAAAAATGGAATGCATCAGACCAAAGTCTGGTGAATGAGAACAAGACTAATAGGATGATTAAGTACAACCAAATCTAAATCTACTCTAAGTGATATAGAGTGCATGTACAATGTCCTTGCAATCTTAAGGTCATATATCCAAGGATACTTGTCTAGTACACTATGTTAATCTACAAATGAACCATATACAAACGATCTGCCAAATCGGAATCTACTCCCCTTTCTACTCACACTACGCTTGGAGAGGAAGAACACCAAAATGCAAACTCACATAGCGACTCATCGTATGCACTCATGTCAACCTTTCGGTCATACTAGCAAAATGCCTTGAATTTTCCAACATCGGTACCCACCATATGTGAACACCATTTAGGATCGGGCCTCACCTAATAATCGTCATCCTATAGCCACTTATTGTCCAGCGCCAGCATTCATCCATACCATGTTGCACAAGAACACGTGCAGTACTTGTGTTGACCCAAAAATGGACCAACACCCTGGTTTGATTTGAAAGCACCAGCCATGTTCTGACAGAGCAATATCACAGATAAAGATATAGAAAAGGGATAGTAAAAGAAAGTAGACAGAGGATTTTTATAGTTGTTCGTCTGTTAATGAAGCCTACGTCCACTTTACAGTTTTATTAAAGACTGATTGTTGTTACAAGAGATGTTTGATTACAAGGCTTTGATTATTTCCTTGCTAGATTGAATCTCCAAAGTTGGAATCCGCTAGAGAATCACAGTGTATTCCTTTGGAGATTGTTGTGAGGGAGGTAAAGAGTGCAGAATAATTCCAGTAGAGCTTTAGCAACCAGTCCGAAGAAGATCCAGTTTGTGTTGCAGGTAGAATGGTATTTATATGGATCAGAGAGCTTCTGGGTCAGGCTACGTCTTCATCGGTTCGCAGGTAGGTAGGAAACAACCCAGGGAGAGTTTGGCTTGCAAAACAAGGAAGGACCATGGGTCACTGGCGACCCATAGACTTAGCTTGTTTCTGAGCCAATGCCTTGGCCTCTTTTATAGTATTCTTTGGCTTGTTTGTTTGAAGGCTTGTGGAGAGGTATGGGTCGCTGATGATCCAAGCACTTAGGATTTTTCTGGAGTTTGGAATTGGAGATGTTTTGATAGTCTTCTATCCTAGTTGGTTCGTTTTGATGGAAGTTCACTAGCTGTTTGCGCTCAGCTGCTAATTGGACTGAAAGAAGGTCGATCTCTCGGCTTCGTCGATCCCAGTCGTTGTCTTAGCCATATAGCTTGGCCCTTGTTGATCCCTTGTCTCAGCTTTTCTGTTTAAGTCCTGAACCATCCTATTTACATGAGGTTGTTCTGTTTTCTATTAGTTTCTGCTAGGTTAAAATCCCGGATAACATTTGACCCCAGAGTACGTCTTAGTTGTAAACAAGGCGTGCTTTAGAAGTTATCGCTCTCAATATTCGTTTGTAGATCTCCAAGTGATTGCATTTGAGCTTTAAGAATTTGTTAACTCAATGTTGTTGGTCGTCTTTCTTTAGTTCCAACTGATATTACTTGCCATGAAGTATTATATTTCTGACCGTAATCTCCCGGCATGCTTTGGAATGATGACCAGTTGTAAGAGATCGAGTGCGAGAAGAATAGGTGAAGTTTCTTTTCCTTTTTCTCCCTTCTCTTCTTTTATATTTTTTTGGGTCACTAGCGATCCATGTGGGATGGGTCGCTAGCAACCTAACTGCATAGAATTTTTTTTTAACATTAAATAGTTAGGTCGGGTCGCTGGCGACCCTATTACTTAGCAAAAATTTTTGCTTTGCTGCTTGCCTATTTATACTACTCAAGCCAACCAAGCCATTCACTCGACCCGAACCATTTTACTCCTTCACGCGATCAATCTTTCCTACGATTTGACTCCAGGCGATCCAAGCATCATCTCGACCTGATTCATCACTTCACTCGAATCCATCTGTTGTTGATTCCCTCAAGCGCTAGCCCATTTCGTGAAACCCTAGTCATCCCAACATCTCGTTTGAATCCAAGCCCTAGCTCGCTTTTGAACTGTAGCCGACCTTACCTTGTCGTCAACCTGAAGTTAGCTTGCCACCGATCCATTCCCTAGCTTGTCAAATTTAATCTTTGATTCTTCTTGTGCCTTAGAAATCCATTTGAGGTGGGTTTGCTTAGCTGATTTACTAATTACTGCCTTCGTGTGATGACTTGATGACTAGTGTCCATTTGCAACGTTGATTGCAAGAAGTTCGAGTTGATTGCGGTTTAAAGGAGGAAGATAGTAAATCAAATCTTGAGTTGTCTCCCGGGACGAAATTCAGGCCTTGGCCCAATTCTTGACACGTTTTGCTATCTTCGTCCTTTAGACCAAAATTGACTTGTGTCCAGCTTCAAGGCTATTTCGTAGAGTTTGGACTTATCCTGCTTGTTTGTTGCACGCCCGGCATTCCTGTAGTGAGAAGAGCTCTCCGTGTTGCTTCGGACAATGGATCTGTTATCGATCATGGATCGATAACGGGTAAGTGAAGTAGAAACAAAAGTAAAAGAAACAAAGTAACATGGGAAGTTCTTTTCTTCTTCCACTACGAGCGAACTATCTACACAAGATAGGGCATTTTCAGTGTTTCGAGCGTCGGTTTTATCCCATATAGATAGCACACTACACCTGCCCCGGTTCGCACTTGAAATCTGACGTGTTGATTACAAGTTAATGTTTCTTCGGAATCCAAGTGTGGCAGGGGAAGCCGTTAATTTAGGATAGATATACCTGACCATTTTCGAACGCGAGTTGGCGAAGCCCGGCGCTCTCCGAAGCTGAATCATCATCCACCTCGCAGGCTCAGTATGGTCAGTTAGTTCCGGTTGGACCAATCATGGACCGTACGCCTCCCAACTTTCGAGTCATGCTTAATCCACCTGAAAGAGCGTCGTCGGTGGTTTCCACCAAGGTTCTTCATAATATATGTACGCAGCATGGAATTCTCGAAGAGGATGTGCGTCTGCCGGCGAAAGACGAATTCGCTCATATTCCCCCTCCGGGGTACACTACTTGCCATCGATACTTGTGTCTGAACAGAGTCGTGCCTCCCTTCAATGATTTTCTGCGTGAGACTCTCTCGAATTTGGGTATTGCCCCGTTCTAGCTTCATCAGAATGGCTATGCCATCCTTACTTGCTTGCATGTCCTTTTCATGTGGACGTTCAACCACACTCCAAGTTTTGATGAGTTGCGGTATTTTCTGGCATTCAAGAGGAGAGATGACTGTCCCTCTTTGATTATAACCGAGGCCCAAAGGAATCGAAATATCATCCTGCGCTTGCAAAGCAACTTATCACAGTTCAAGACACAGTACTTTTTTGTTAGATGCCCCGAGGTATTCAACCGTTGGTGCACGACAGAGGGTAAGCTTCTCTTTTCCATTTATCGAGCTCCGAGGCGTTGTAATGGAGTTTTAACTAATTATACATCTCTTGCATTTATACCAAGGCCGAATAGAGATGTGACTCTTGATGAAGTTTGCCAAACTTTAAAGGCTATTGACGCCAAGGAGAGGTGCGTTAAATTTCTACTGACTGATGAGAACTTGCGTCAATATGGACTGTTGGCTCCAGGTAGATCGGTCGTTCAGATTGAAACTCCCTCTCCTAGCCGATCCAAGGTTCACACAAGATCCACTTCTTCATCCCACAGTTCCAAGGAAGGTCAAGAGAGAGGTAGCCCGTCTAGAGGATCACCCGGTGACGCCCTTGAGGAGGAAGACGCTACTGCGAATGGACTGAGCGGTTCAGTTAGAAGGCCTCCAATCCCAGAGGAAGCAGAAGACGAGTTCACGCATAGAGAAGGCAAAGCCGCGATGGACTTAAAGAAAGGGAAGGAGAATTTGAGAGTAGTAGCAACGAGTCTACCGCTAGTGATTACTTCTCATCGGAATCTGAGGGTGAAGACTCGAAGTCTTACGATGAGACTCCAAGAATGAGTTCCGATCTCCCGAGTCCACCTCCTTCCGATGCAAGTGGAAAAGACAAAGTCCCCGAAACTGGAAGACATCAAGATTCTCCGAGTAAGGATTCAGAACGGGGTTCGGAGATTTCAGAGATTTTTTTGTCGACTTCGATGCTCTCATGAAAGGGGACTTTAAATTTGATGCGACGCCTTTCTGTTCGGGCGATATCACGCCAGCAGTTAGCTTGGTCCTACCTATAATAACCGAAGTCAGTCCAATCCCACTTACGATAGCCGTTCGTTCTGGTTCGTGATGACATCTTAGGCCCATATTAGAAACACACAACACGTTGCACTAGGATTAAACTTATTTCCATTCCTTCATATATTTGCTTAGCTTATGTCATGCTTCTAATGCCTTTTATGTATGCATCATCCCAGGTATGATGAGGGGACGAGGTTTTTATGATGACTTCGAAGACTACACTGATTCACAGCGGTACACCAAGCGCTCCTTCACCCGCCATCAAGTCCGAGAGATGGAAGAAAAGTACAGGCGGAGGAAAGAACTCGAAGCTAAAACCTATCATCAAGAAAAGAGAGATCGAGTTCGTTCTCATAAAGGCGGGTATGAGAAAAGGAGATCTCTTGAGGAAAGAGATGAACTGTCAAAGAAGTCAAAGTTTGATGATGTGCACGTTAATGTGCATATATTTACATCCATAGTTTATCTATTTGTATTTAAATAAATATCATATTTGGGCTTTTTAACATTTTTTAAACCAAAATTCAAATATTTTCAAATCATCATATATTCATCTTCATTAAGGGGTAAAATGGTCATTTTTGAGCATGTGTCAATTTGAGAATTTTTACTTGGAAATGTTTATGAATTTTATAGGAAATTTTGATGCATATGGAAGAGGGATTCATGAAGAAATATGCATGCACAAATGAATACAAAGGAAAGAAGAGGGAAATAATTCAAGACCATGATCATGGAGGACCCCACCCACTTACCTAAATCTACAATTAGAAGCTAATGGACAACTAAGTGGAGGTTAAAAGCTTCATGCACATTTAATGATGGATTAATTAGTGGCTAATGGTTACTTTTTGGCCACACTTCCTAAAGGGCATTATGGAAAGCACCCTAAAAATGGAATTAGGGTTTTATGCATGTATAAATAGCCCTCTTATGTACATGTAAATATCTTCTACTCTTTCATGTATTTGCTTAGGAAATTAGCAAGTTGTAAACAAAAATCAAAGTGAAATAAAAATAGCTTACAAGCCTCTTTCTCCTCTCTTTTATACATGCTTTTCTTTATTTTATTGTTAATGTTTATTTCTATGCTCTCTTTCTTTTTATGTTCATAGCTTAGATTTACATTTATACACTAGTCTAATTAATTTCCTTCTAGTAGTTAATCTTCTTTTTCTATGTTTATTCTCTACTTTCTTTCATTTTCAATGTTGAAACTTACATGTGTTGATTTGATAACACAAATGAGTAGCTAAACCTCTTCAATTTAGGGGTAATGAAGCTCTCAAATATTATGTAATTTCAACATTTTTATGATTTATGATCTCTTTAGCTTGTGCTTCATGAAAGTGAATTTGTAAGTTTATACAAGTGGGTTTGATAGCTTATATTGCTTATGCAAATGAGCTATTCTTATTCAACATAAACACAATTTACATCATCATTTGCTAATTAATCTTTGATTTTGAAATGAAGGTAAAAATGAAATTTGATGATCTATATTACTAGTTACAATAGTAAATAGATCATACTTAAATTAGCTTTTGCTTTAGCTTCATTTTCATGAGAATTAATAAGTGGTTTATTTGTTGTATTATAGTTTGATGGTTTGAGTTATGTTAATTAATAACATAGACAAACCATACTTATGATAAATACAACAATTATTTCACTTAATATCAAAGCTAGAGATCACAAATTATTTGTTTGTTGATTTACAAAAATATGAGAGTGGATTTGCCTCTAAATTGTTCTCTAGTCTAATAGTTTTAAATTGCATTTTAATTCTAGCTTTAGCTTCTTTTTTGTAGTTAACAATTTCCTCTCACTTTGGTCTAATTTGATTGAATTGAAAGTTTTAAAATCTTAAAAATTCCCTGCGAATCGACCCGTACTCACCACGTACTAAAATTGTACATCGTGCGCTTGCGGTTATTTTATTTCAAATTTATCGGCATTTTTCTAATCAATAGAAAATTTGCCGTTAAACATTTGATTATCGCCCCCATCCTTCAGAGCTTGCTTGAAAACACTCTTCCGTGGGACAAGAAACTCCTATCACTTCTGCCCCGATTCTGCCCCCAGCTCATATTTCATCCTCTTCCCTCGTTACTGCCGCTCCTGGTGCTTCTCACCCCCACCGGAGGCCTGCCTACGTTCTTCCTTCGGCTCCTCTAAGCTTGAGGCAGTGCTTCCGGGTTGGTTCTTAAAGGGGGTCAAGTTCGACCTGGATCTCCACCCTGTCTGCAGGGGTTCTTTCATGTCGCATCTCCAAGCTATCCAGAACGACCTAGTACAGGCCGAGAGAAGGGAGAAGCTCTGTAAGCAGCTAGCGGATACAAACAGAAATAATTATCAGGAGATCCTTTCCTTTGAATCTGAGAAAGACATCTTTGAGAAGGCATTAGTCGATCGCAACGCGAGGAAGAGAAGGAGGCGGCGCTTCATAAAAGTAGGAGAACCGCCAGTCCGATGAAGGAGTTGAAAGAGGCACATGAAAAAGTTGAGATCATCTGGAGGGACGAGATTAAAAGACTCATGCTGAGGAGGCTAAGTTGAAAGAAGAAGTGGTCGCTTGTAATGCCATCATCGAAGCCTAGAGGAAAACTATAACCGACCACGATCTAATTATTGAGGGGCACAATAAGACTACCTTCGATCAAGCCGAGACCATTTCCAAGCTACAGGCTCAGGTCGCGCAACCCAATGCCGACAAGACTGCTGCTGAAGTTGACAAGGCTGCGGTGAAGGTGGATTACTTGAACCTCCAACATACCTTCGACGGGAAGATGGAGAAGCTAGATGCGACAATTCTGAACTTTTATGTTAACTCTTTGTTGCATCAGGGGAGCCTCAGTTATCTCAGCCCGAAGTATCCGCGCACTCTTGCCCTTGTTTGGGAGGAAATCTTATCTCTCTTTGCTGAGAGTGGCGACGTTTATTCAGATCAAGAGTTGTGAGACGCTTATCTTAACGATGAATCCAAGAAAGCGCTACTCGAGGGCCAGGGGATCCTCCGAGTTGAACAAGAGAAGGAGACCACCAAAGCTCCCTTGATGACTGCCACCGACATGCTTACCAGGCCTTCTATCTCCGGCGTGGGCGAACCATCAGAGCAGCTCCACGACCAGCCAACGAGTTCAGGACTTGATATTATTCCTCATGTGGTGGTGCCCTCAAAAGAAGGCGAAGGTGGTGAGTTCGAGGTCGCCATTCATGATCCCTCCTTTGGTGCAGTTAATGTCCATGCTTCTCCCGAATTCGTGAGCTTCCAACTTACGCCACAAGAGCAAGAGGAGTTTAATGCTTTCATTTTTGATCTTATAGGTCCATCTACTTTTCCTATTAACGCGACAGCTACTTCGACGCCCGTGCTTGCTGCCATTTTCACCTCTTCTGCGGTTGTATCTGTTCCTGCTACGGTTCCTACATTCGCGTCAAGCTCGCAACCGGGGCTAGAAGCCGAGAAGATAGCTACGCTCCACGGCCTGGATGACCCTTCGGCGTCTTTGAAAGGTGATATAACTGCAAAAGAAGCCAAGGAGTAGGAAATGCAGATGGAGCAGCCACAGAAGACTCGGCATGATTTGATTGTCGTTGAGAAGGAAAAGGTGGAGGCAATCAAGACTTCGAAGAGTTCCCGGAGATCGAGAAAACGCAAAGGGAATGGAGGCTCTTCTGAGAAAGTCTCGGAGGAAGAGGAGAACATTGCCACCGAAGTGTTCGTTGATGTTACCGGCAGCGGCACTTCTCCTGAAAAGATGCAGAAACTACCAACCAAAGGTGGAAAGAGTAGCGGTGGCAAGAAGTGTTGAGCGGCTGGTGTGAGGATGGACTTGATTTTGTCTTACAGCTTACAGGAAGACTAACTTGTTTTTGTTTCTTTTTGAGTCATTCTGTTTAAATGCAGAGTCTGCACTTTGCATCCTTACTATAAAGTATGTTTTTTTGTTGGTCGTTGTTGTGTGGGTATGACCACCACATTTGGACCCTATGTATAGAAAATTATAAGCAATACAATGATATTTTGACTGTACTTTTATCTATCTTTTCACATATGTTATGTGTACTTATGCTTGTTTCATTTCATACTTCTCTAATTCTATGATTATAGTCAAAGCCCTTCATTCGAAGTAACAGAACTTGGAGATTAATAGCACTTTGGAAGTTAATAGAACTTTAGAAATTAATAGGATTTAGAGAATTTTTGATTAGAAATTCATAAAACTTCTAAAAACTCTAAAAATTTGAAATTTTTGGTCGGAATTTTAAAACAGACATAAAACTTTAAGACAGAACTTGAGGACTTGTCATTGTTTGGAGTAACAGAACTTGTGAACTTATTGTTTTCACGCGCTTCTGTCTTTCTATCTCCGTACAGGTGTATGCCCCATAGTTCACAGGGTTGTTTAATTCAAACAATTTTCAAGTAGCCAATAATTTAGGGTTTAGATAATCTTTATTGAAAATTTGGCTAAGTTACAACTTGATTCTCCTTCCCTCAAAAGTTTTGCGAATTCAGCATGTAGCCTCAGTTTCCGCCAGTATTCAGCTAAGTATGCAATTTGCGCATGGGTATGTGTTCTCAATCATTGAGTACCTTCCTTCTAGCACCAATTATTCCTGACTATAAGCGTCGGGTTTCTCGCGCTCCTCGATGTTGCCCATCTTCGGGTCATGTGAGGGGCTATTGTTTTGGGATTTAGTTCGCCGCTTGTGTAGTACGCGGCATTCGATGCTCCTTGACGTCACCCATCTCGGAGTGACGCGGGAGTGTAAATTTAGATACTTTTCGGTGTTGCCTATCCTCGGGCAATGCAAAAGGCTGGTTTTCGATGCTCCTTGGCGTTGTCTGTCTCCGGGCAACACGAGGAGTTAGTTTTCTATGCTTCTCGATGTTGTCTATCTCTGGGCAACGTAAGGAGTTAGTTTTCGATGCTTATCGGCGTTGCCTATATCCGAGTAACGGGAGGAGTTTGTTTTCGATGCTCCTCAGCATTGCCTATTTCCGGGCAACGTGAGGAGTTTGCTTTTGATGCTCCTTGTTGTTGCCTATCTTCGAGCAACGCGAGGAGTTTACTTTTGATGCTTTTCGGCATTACCTATCTTCGGGCGATGAAAGGAGTTCGTTTTTAATGTTCCTTGGAGTTGCCTATCTCCGGGCAATGCTAGGAGTCACGGTTTGAATGCGCGGCTTATGAGATGCATGGCTATTGATACTCCTTGACGTTGCCTATCTCTGGGCAACGCGAGGAGTTTCAGTTTGAATGTGCGGCTTACGAGATGCGTGGCTTTTGATGTTCCTCGGCGTTGCCTATCTCCGGGCAACGCGAGGAGTCTCAGTTTGAATGCGCGGCTTACGAGATGCGTGGCTTTTGATACTCCTTGACGTTGCCTATCTCCGGGCAACGCGAGGAGTTTCAGTTTGAATGCATGGCTTACGAGATGCGCAACATTTGATGTTCCTCGGCGTTGCCTATCTCCGAGAAATGTGAGGAGTTTCGGTTCGAATGTGCGGCTTATGAGATGCGCGGCTTTTGATACTCCTTGATGTTGCCTATCCCCGGGTAATGCGAGAAGTTTAAGCTTGGTGCTCCTTGGCGTGGCCTATCTCTGGGCAATGCGAGGAGTTAGTTTTTAAGGTGTTCCCTGGCGTTGCCTATCTCTGGGCAATGCGAGGTATTAGTTTTTTAGGTGCTCCCGGCGTTGCCTATCTCCGGGCAATGCGAGGAGTTAGTTTTTTTACCTCCGATGCTGCCAGGGCAGCCACCGGTTTTTTGAGAGGCAGGGATCGGGTTCAGTTGATCCAACAGTTTGAGTTGATTTGCTTCCGTCGACTTGGCGGGTATTTAATATGGACACAGTTTTGTCAATTTGAAAATGCAAATTGAATTTTATTAAAGAAAGCATGGCAGATTCTTTGCCTATTTACAATGTCTCCAGCATTTCCAGGATGGCTTATTTGCTGAAAAGTAGGGAATACATAAAGTAGCTTATTAAATGAATTAACGGGGGAGCGATTTGCTTTTCTAGGCTCTGGGAATTGTGACCCCATCGACGGTTGTCAGCTTGAAAGTCCCATCCTTGAGCTTTTGATTAATAACATATGGTCCTTCCCAATTTGGTCCGAAGGCCCCCGGAACAGGGTAAACTTGTTTGAGCATATGATCTCCAACTTTGAAGGTTTGACTATGAACTTTGGAGTTAAAGTATTGTGCGACCCTTTTCTGGTGGGCAGTTGTTCTCAACTTTGCTTCTTCTCTTTTTTCATCGACCATGTCTAGCGATTCGAGTAGGAGCTGCTTGTTTTGCTTTTGATTGAAATTTTACCTTCGGTGAGAGGGAACTTCTAATTCAACGAGAATCATTGCCTCTGAACCATATGCTAAGATGAACGGAGTGTGGCCAGTTGCGGCTTTGTGTGTTGTCCTGTATGCCCATAGTGCGAGTGGAAGTTCGTCAACCCAATTCCCTTTCACTTTTGTTAATCGCTTTTTGATGGTGGATATGATGATCTTGTTTATTGCTTCCACTTGCCTGTTTTCTTGCGGATGAGTCACTGGGGAAAAGCTTTTTTCGATTCGGAAGCGGCTGCATAAGTCCTTGAACTCGGCACTTTCGAATTGGGTTCCATTGTCAGTGATAATTTTCTACGGCACACCAAACCTGCAATTAATGTTTTTAGTAATAAAGTTAATAACTTTCTTTTTGGTTATGGTGGCCAGCAGTTCTGCTTCGGCCCATTTTGTGAAATAATCTACAGCAAGTATAGCATATTTGGCCCCTCCTTCTGCTATTGGTAGGAATCCAATCAAGTTGATTCCCCATATTGCGAACGACCATGGACTGACCATATGTGTTAGCTCCATTGAGGGAGTTCTTTTAATTTTGATGAATCTTTGGCAGCGATCGCATCTCCTGGCATGATCTGCAGTGTCGCGAGTTATCGTTGGCCAGAAATACCCATATTGAAGGACTTCCTTTGCGAGGCTCTGCCCCCAGTGTGGTTTCCACATTCGCCTTCATGTACCTCCTTTAGGATTCTTCATGCTTCATCATCGGTCATGCACCTAAGAAGAGGGGTCGAGAATCCCCTTCGATATAGTAACCCATCTTGTATCATGAACCATGGTGCCTTCAGTAGGAGCTTCTTTCGTTGATTACAGTCAGTTGGCAGGGTTCCTGCAAGTAGATAGTCCTTTATCAGTGACATCCATGTATCTAGATCGACAGTGGTCTCTAGAATCTAGTCTACGTCCATTTCGTCTATGCTTGGGTTGGTTAGTGTTTCAACCGGAACCAATCCCAATGACTGGGCTTCTCCGGAGCTTGCCAGCTTGGCCAAATAATCTGCCTTGGTGTTTTGCTCCCGTGGGATGTGAGTTATGGTGCAGTGCTCGATATCGCTTAACAGCTCTTGTACTTTGGACAGGTACGGGGCGAGATTTTCTCCATGCACTTGGTACTCCCCTTTCACTTGACAGACGACCAGTTGGGAGTTGCTGTATATGTGAATAGATTTTATCCTGAGTTCCTTCACAACTTTTAGTCCAACGATCAATGCTTCATACCTGCTTCATTATTTGTTGCTGGGAATTCCAAGCGCAAAGCATAGCTAATGGCTCACCCCTCGGGGGTTTCAAGCACCACCCCTGCTCCCGAACAGAAGTCGTTGGACGTGCCATCCACGAAGAGCATCCATTGTGTACTTACTTCTTACTGAACTTCTTCCTCGTCACCCCTTGTAGTAAATTCGGCGATGGAGTCGGCCAACGCCTTCCCATTGATGGCTTTCCTAGGATGATATGCAATGTCATATTGACTTAGCTCTATATTCCACTTGAGTAGTCGCCCGGAAGTTTCTGGTCGGTATAAAACTTGCTTCAGGGGTTGGTCAGTCAATACTTTAATTGGATGAGCCTGGAAGTATGGTCGTAATTTTCGGGATGCGATCAAAAGGCAATACGCTAGCTTCTCCAGTTTTGGGTAATTCCTCTCAACTCCGGTGAATCGTTTGCTAATGTAGTACACGGGTCGCTGGACTCTCGCGTCTTCTCGCACGAAAGCGGCGCTCTATGCGTGCTGGGAAACTTCTAAATAAACGAATAGGTCTTCTCCATCAACCGGCTTTGATAAGATTTGGGGAGCTTCCATGTGTCGTAGCAATTCCTCGAAAGCTGTCTGACAAGCTTCACTCCATTCAAAGTTTTTCTTTCCCTTCTTCAGTACATCGAAGAATGGTATGCACTTGTTTGTAGCTTTTGAGATAAATCGGCTCAATGCTACGACTTTTCCATTCAAGCTTTGAAGTTCCTTCTTATTTTTAGGGCCTTGGACTTCCCATAATGTTGTTATTTGCTCTGGATTCACTTCGATGACCCTGGCACTTGCTATGAACCCCAAGAATTTCGCACAGGCTACTTCGAAGTGACATTTGAGCGGGTTGAGCTTCATTCCGTATTTTCAAAGTATCTCAAACATTTCGGCGAGGTTGCCTAGATGGTCAGCAGCTACTCAAGATTTGACCAACATGTCATTAACGTAAACTTCCATAGTCTTTCCAATCTGGCATTTGAACATAGTATTCACTAACCTTTGGTATGTTGCCCCTGCATTTTTCAAGCCGAATGGCATTACCCTATAGTAGTACAATCCCAAATTGGTGGTGTTCTCTTAGTCCAGTTCATGCATTAGGATCTGGTTATAGCCCGAATACACATCCATAAATGACAGCGGTTCATGTCCTGTTGTTCCATCCACCAGTTGATCAATTCTAGGGAGCGGGAAGTTATCGTTCGAACATGCTTTGTTGAGGTCCGAGAATTCAATACAAGTTTGCCATTTTCCATTGGACTTCTTGACTAGGACCGGGTTCGATACCCATTCAGGGTAGGTTGCATCTCGAATGAAGCCGTTAGTCATCAGTTTATCTACCTCCTCTCTCAATGCCTTGGACCGCTCGGGGACCAAGCTGCGCCTTTTTTGCTTCATTGAAGTGAATTTGGGATCAATATTGAGGGCGTGACAAGCAATTTTGGGTGATACCCCACACATATTGGAGTGTGTCCAAGCAAATACGTCTAAGTTGGCGCAGAGGAATTTGGTTAGTTCTGACCGCATCTTGTTTCCAAGCTATGACCCAATTTTTAGGACCTGTGTTGGGTCATCCATACAGACTGGGATAGACACCATCAATTCTATCGGTGCTGCCCGATCCTCCTCTGAGCTCTTCTTCCTAGGGTCCAAAGCTTTGTCGAGTCGGCTATGGTCCCCAAGCAAGGGGCGGCTCTGTAGTTGCTATTCGGAGGGTTCACGGATGTGTAGGGTTTTCCCCACATCCTTTCCTTCTTCCTTTCTTCTTGACTCGTGCAATTCTACGATGTAGCATTCCCGGACAACGCTTTGGTCTCCTTTCACAATTCTGACTCCGTGCTCGGTAGGGAACTTCATTGTAAGGCATCATTAGGCCAATGATATCCTGAAGTCGGCTAATGTGGGTCATCCCAAGAATACATTGTATGCTGACATTTCATCCACGATCACAAAAGTCTGAATGAGGGTGACCCTTCGCTCACCGTCTCCAAGCTCCACAGGTAGGTCAATTGTTCCCACTGGTTATTTGGGTTCACCGATAAACCCCTGAATCTTCGTTTGGCACGCGGATACGCTTTTCATGCCAATCTTCATTTGATCGAAAGTACGTCTGAAAAGTATGTTAACTGAACTGCCACTATCTACCAGTACTCGTCGGACTACGGCATGCCCAATTCCTACTGTCACCACCATTAGGTCAAGAGTTGGAGTTTCAATCCCTTCAGTGTCCCGATTGCGGAACACTATGTCGTCGTTCAAAACCTTTTGCAGCTTGACCAGAGTCTCATAATTTATTGCTAAACATGATTCCTTCGGGGAGTGCTTTAACGAGCTCGCATATCGCTCCATCTCCCCCAACTTCTTTGTGCGGGATGTGGTCCCCTAGATATTGTTCCAATAATAAGCCTCTGGTTGGTTCATTTCGACCCTACTTCACTAGTTCCAGCTTGATTTCTTTGTTCACTAGGAGGTTGAGGGGCTGCAGGTTGATTGGGTTTTGTGGCTTTTTCAAGTATTGTTGAAGCTTGTTGTCTCGGATCAACCCTTCGATGAGGTCCTTAAGGTGGCGGCATTTGTTTGTATTGCAGCTGTGTGTCACCGTAGTGCTAAACCTACTTATGAATGATTTCAATGACTCGTTGCGCCCTTAGACCAATCCGGATAAGGACATGACATCCTTCGGTTGTGTGGTATAAAGCCTGAACTGGTCAAGGAATTTCGTTGCAAGTTGGTCAAAGATAGAAATAGATATTGAGGGGAGTCTGGTGAACCACATAGATGTGACTCCTTCTAGAAAAATAGGGAAACATCGGCAGTGGACGGCTTCTAGAGCATTGGCTCCGTCCATGTACCAACTATACTTATACAAATGGGTTTTGGGTCCTTCGTTCCATCGTAGGGGGGGATAGTTAGCATAGTGAATTTGTCTAGGTATCTTACATTCAAGATCTCATCGGTAAAAGGGGTCCGACTCAGGGCAGATCCCCATTCATCATCCTTTCGGTTTTTACTCTCGTCCATCAACCGTTTGACCATGTCTACTATGTATGCCTCTGATGTCCGGTGGTCCTTAGGGGTGGCAATTAGTCACTACGCCGAGTGTTTGGTTCTGCAAACGGTCTTTGCATATGGGTTGAAGCCTAGACTCTCTTATCTCTGGGGGAGCCACTCCTGCGGGACCCTGTTGGCTTTTAGTTGGCCTGACTGAGGCAGTTTGGACGTTTTTAGTATCATCGAACGCATTGACATTCTCTTCCATCCGATGACCTTGCTCTCCATCTTTTGAATCAGAGAGATTCACGGCTAAGTCCTCCTATGGGGTTTTGGCCCCTTGATTCAAATTCAAGATTGGCTGCCTGGCGTCAGGTGGAGTATTCTGGTTCTCCTCCATGTTACATCCTACTGTTACTCTTCCTTGTAGTTGTTTTCCATTTCTTCTATGCAGGCCGGAAACAGAGGATTTCTCTTGTTCTACAGCAGTAACTGGTTAAAGCATAATCCTTGGACCAAGGATTGATTGTAGGGTTAACAGAGCGTTCAGCTTATCCATTAGAGCCTTTTGACTATTTTCCATTCATTGGTTAATC
Organism: Allium fistulosum; assembly: GCA_030737815.1. Taxonomy (NCBI): domain Eukaryota; kingdom Viridiplantae; phylum Streptophyta; class Magnoliopsida; order Asparagales; family Amaryllidaceae; genus Allium; species Allium fistulosum. The sequence continues at coordinate 1,328,708,366 of CM060902.1, read as the reverse complement.
TCCTCAGCCATCTATTTAGCTCATCCCTGGTGACAACTTCATGCTGACTGGAGGGCCCCGGTGCCTGGTTTCCTAAGTCAGCACCATTTACTTCAGCTTGTTGGAGACTAACACCTTCTCCAGCTATTACTGCCCCTATGGATCTCCCAGAGGCAGTTCTTCTTCCAGGAGCCATTGATTCCAAACAGTAGATTCTTCAAGCAAAGACTGGGGATCTAACTTCTGGACCTATGAGATGCAAAGTAGATAGCTAGATCTGGACCCTGAGTTGATTTCTCAATGAAAGCACCAAAATGTTGACCCAAAAAATGGACCAATAACCTGGTTTGTATTTGAAAGCACCAGCCCTGTTCTGGCAGAGCAATATCACAGATAACAGATATAGAAAATGAATAGCAAAAGAAAGTAGACAGAGAATTTTTATAGCAGATCGGCTGTTGATTAAAACTGCTTCCACTTTATAGTTTTATTAAAGACTGATTGTTGTTACAAGAGATGTTTGATTACAAGGCTTTGATTATTTCCTAGCTATATTGAATCTCCAGAGTTGGAATCCACTAGAGAATCACTGTGTATTCCTTTGGAGATTGTTGTGAGGGAGGTAGAGAGTGAAGAATAATTTCAGCAGAGCTTCAGCAACCAGTCCGGAGAAGATCCAGTTTACGTTGCAGGTAGGATGGTATTTATATGTATCGGAGAGCTTTTGGGCCAGGCTACGTCTTCATCAGCTTGCAGGTAGGTAGGAAACGACCCAGCGAGAGTTTGGCTCGCAAAACGAGGAAGGACCATAAGTCGCTGGCGACCCATAGACTTGGCTCGTTTGCGAGCCAATGCCTTGGCCTCTTTCATAGTATTCTTTGGCTTATTTGTTTGAAGGTTTGTGGAGAGGTATGGGTCGCTGATGATCCAAGCAATTTGGATTTTTCTAGAGTTTGGAATTGGAGATGTTTTGATAATCTTCTATCCTAGTTGCTTCGTTTTGATGGCAGTTCACTAGCTGTTTGCGCTCAGCTGCTGATTGGACTGAAAGAAGGCTGATCTCTCGGCTTCGTCGATCCCAGTCTTAGCCATATAGCTTGGCCCTGTTGATGCCTTATCTTAGCTTTTCTGTTTAAATCTTGAACCATCCTGTTTACACGAGATTGTTTAGTTTTCTATTAGTTTCTACTGGGTTAAAAACCCGGATAAAAACCTGGATCTCCTGTTAGGACCAGGCTCCTCAGAAAGTGTTCCCATCAATGTTGTGCCCACCCAACCGTAACACTTATGTAACACCCCATAACTTGGCGTTGGTTATTTAATTAGTTAGTTAGTTAATTAATTAGGCTCCAAAAATAGAATTTGTGCAAATGATGGAATTTGACCATGAAACTTGCACCATTGCGTTCATGGCGGAACTCTGAGCAATTTTCATATTTGGAGTTTTGTGGTCGGAGTCTAAACAAAGAAGTTACGGACAAAAGCGGATTCAAAATGAAAATAAATAAATTAACGTTTTTAATTAATTAGCTAGGTCCCACAGGTCAACTCGCGTATGGGAGCGGTCGACCAAGAGCAGTCGACCTCTAGGAAGGGGGCCATCGACCGCTTCAAGCGTGGCGGCTCCAGTAAACCTAGGCCATATACGGCCTGGATTTAATATTTTAAATCGGATGGTTCTGGTTAATTCTAGCGCCTACAAATTCAGGCTAACCCTCCCTTCTCTTCTGATATTTTTATGGAGGCAGTAGCGAAGCTCTGCCATTTATTCTTCTCCACTTTCTTTCTAAATTATAAAGAAAAGATATTTGTACCTACATTCATACAAATCGGAGAATAGTAGAAATCTAATAAAAAGGAGAAGATAAGAGAATCAACCATATGCGTATTTAAGATCATTTATATATTTATATATATTTGTATCTATTTTCTCTCCCAATCACAATTCACTTCTTAGATCTTTAATTCTGATGCATGTATATACCCTTTTATATATATATATATCCCTTAAAAAGGATTTGGAGATGAATCAAAAGTTCTACCTCAGATTTGGAGATTTGGATCGCTTTTAAAAGGTGAGTAGGAAATTTTATAGATTGTTATAATGTGAAAATTATCCGGTTGGTGTTTATTTGATTTTTATGCCTAATTGGATTATTGTATATAAGTTGTAGGCAACGAATTGAATATGATCTGAATATGATAAATATCACCTATATATTCTTACTTACGAATTGATTTAGCATTGTATACAACCTGATCTGGAAATCAGTCCCAAAATTTTGAATATAGAATACTGATTTGAATGAAATTTATTCCAGATCTAAAATAGGTTGTATAATAATGTTATAAATTTGGATTATAGGGATTAAAATAAGAAACTCTTCTCACATTGGGATCTAATCTTATTGGAATGTATACTTTTCTACGTTTGGAATTGTAGGAATTTAGATCCGTTTAATATTTGTAAATTAGTTTGATTTCTTTCCCTTTTAGAAAAATACAGTGTTTGATCCAATAAGGGATAGATGCAAATAGAAAGAGAAAGAAATGTGTAAAGTCTGGATCATTATAGTTTACACCGTCTATTTCGGTAATAAAAAGAAATGATTATTCCTTAAATTATCAAACGATGTAATCTTTTATATTTTAAAGTTAAATCATTTGTTTTGGGCTAATTTATGGTAATTATAGCGGATAATCTTTTTACATATGATTCCAACAATTTAACATGGAAAAGTATATTCTAGTGAAGATATATAACTAGAACATATTTGATAAAAGTAAATATTTGCACGTAATTACCGCGCTTATAATAATTATATAAAAAGCTAATAACGACGCTTGCATGTAATATTCGCGTTTAGGTTAATTACCTAATGGGAAAAGAATTAAAAAGGTTGTAACTCCAATAAATGGTAATAAATACGGGATTTACAATAATTTGATAGGGTAAACGGATTAAAAGGACTGATAAAAATGGAACATATAAAAAAGGTTACTAATTTGAAATTAGTAATCATACATAAATGTCTTAGGAAATGTCCGTTAGGATTTTATGGACAAATTAACATATATGAGCATTAAACTGGGACTTGTAGGTAGATAAATATTTAAGATATATCTTATTTCCTTAAATGAAAAGGGAACTAATAAGCTAATTCCAATGTCTACCTAAGATAATGTAAATAAAGACTTAGGATGGTTAGTTGGACTTAGTAGGTTAGCAATGTGAGGTCAGTAGAGTCACTCGATGGAAGATTACCCTTCACTTTGTGGCTACCAGCAGTCAGATGTACTTACTATTGATGTGAGATATCACTAATCCTAGAACCCATGATGACGTGAGAGATTGGGCTTGCTTTCTTAATCAAAAAGTATTAAATTGTCCAAATTTGGAATTAGGAGTGATGAGGGATATCTCCATAGGGTTTCGCTTCTGGTTTAAGGTCTTAAGTGGCTGAAGGGACCGCCTCTCTCCTAAATGAATTATTAAGTAACCTAGTGAGATTCCAAATAAATAAATAAGGATGTCTCTAAAAAGAATTTACTTCAGTGTGGAGGTCTTAAGTGGCTGAAGGGTCCGCCTCCCTACTGAAAGAAGTAACCTAATAAGATGCCATATTTATAATTAAAGAGTGATCGTGGATATCTCGGGAAGGGTTCGCTTCAGGTTTGGGGTCTTAAGTGACTGTAGAGTTCTCCTCTTTCCTATAAAAGAAGTATTAAATAGCCCAATGAGATTTCCAAGCAATGACGGGTAGATAGTACCATTGAGCAGCAATCTTCTGGAAATAGGTCTTATATGATGGGGTCTGCCTTAATTAAGGTCTTAAATGACCAAAATCTGCTTACTTTCCACTTGGAAGTATTAAGTGGATTGGTTACAGTCTCTTACATTGCTACGATCGTAATAAAAATTGAAGCGTTTAGGAGCATGCCCTGGAGATAGGTCTTAAATGATGGGGTCTGCCTTAGTTAAGGTCTTAAATGACCAGAGTCTGCCTATTTTCCAATAAAAGGTATTAAGTGGCTTGGGTATTGTTTATTACATGGCTACGATTTTATCGGCGACAGATGCGATAATAGTTGGACATTAAATGCTAGAAGCCTTAAATGGTGGTAGAGGTCTTGTAGCTAGGACACACCAACCATCGACAACATAGTTAGGAAACCACCTTGGGAATAGGTCTTAAATGACGGGGTCGACCTGATTAAGGTCTTAAATGGCAGAGTCTGTCTTTTCTCTTTCTAAAGTATTATAGAAGCCCACTTCATATTTAGAAGCACTAAGAGGCTAATAGGTTTGGAAGTATTGGGTGGTTGATATGGCTTCATTAGTATTTCGTATCTTGGGAAGGGGTAAGTATGTAATCGTGTGTGCAATGCAAGTTAAGATTAGAATTGCTAAATTTAATGGACATAACAATTAAATGGAAAGCAATCGGTATAAGTTTATGTTATGGACGGTTTATATTTTTTCAGTCACCAGACCTTGTTGGCATGTTTATGCTTGCAGATAGGGGATGCTTGCGTGATAGGGGTTTCCCATTGTGAATGGTGGCGAAGCTTTGTCTCTGTTCCTTACACGTCCTGACAATGTGGGTTGGTAGGCTAATGGCCTAGACAGTCAAGAGGCTAGCCATAAAAAAAGGATGTCTGGGGTTACTATTTGTAGCCATGCCCTTTGAGAAGTAACCGTTTAGTTTATTACATTTGGTAAAAGAGCCTAGGTTAGTAGATCAGAGGGATTAGGATAAACCGAGAGAACTTATTCGTGCTTTCCTATCTAGTAATATTATATTTTTACGCTATATTCTAAGAGTTCCGACTATAGAATTAGTTGTAGTTACACTCCGAAGGAATGGGCAAAGCAACTATGGGTTGGAAATATCTTAGAGTTAAGATTTTCACGCCGACATCAAAGTACCCTATAGAGTGCTGGCGATGTGTAAAGCGCTTTTGATGAAGAGCATGAGTACGAAATATGGCTAAATCCTGGAGACTAGAAGTGTTCGACTTGACGGTAGAAATTCTAGCTACCTTGTGATTTTGGATTTTGAGTTCCAGTCGGACACACATAATTATTCCAGATGGATGAGAAATTAGAATCTGTATGTCGCAATTATCCAAGTGCAAGTCTTTGCTGGGGTGTATTCATTGATTACCTCTTGGATGGCAAACTGGATTTTTATTTGAATAATTAACGGCAATACTTAGTCTAAAACTTATGAGAGAATTTCTATAAAGTATATTTTGGAAATGCCTTAGACTTTTAAAAAAAGGGTTTTCAAATGATTTCTTTTCTCAAAGATTTAATTTGGAAATTTTATTTTGAGAAAGTTTTGAAATTTTAGTTTTCAAAGAAACACGTATACCGCTAGGTTGGTCGTGTTAAGAAATTTTTGGTTTATAAAAGATTAATTCTTTAAATCCTTAATTATATATATATATATATATATATATATATCAATAAAGACTTGATATTGATTTCTGGCAAGAAAATAGTTTTCCAATTTGGGAAATTTGTGTTTTAAAAAGGTTTTGGAAACCCTGAAATAGTTGTATATACAAGTTTGATTTTTAAGGGAAGTTTTGATATGAGATGGTTTATATATTATTTAGAAACAAGTATAATGAAGCATATATTTAGCTCGGTGATTTTTCAGTTTATAAAATCGAAGTTTTTAGATTTTCTCTCTCTATCGTATAGACAAAATAGGAATGACATTCAATTTTATTGGGATATGTAGTTTGAAGTGTTGTTGTACCCACGAGCTATTGGAAGAATATTTCTGTGCGAAATAGGTAGGAAATAGCAGCTGAAATATTATCGGGTTTTTGGAATTGTTGTTGGTCACAGCAGTTTTGTTGGGACTATTATGAATTGTTGAAGCATGGTTCGGGACTAGGTGGTAGAATTTGACATCACCGTAATGAGGATAGGAATTTTTTGGACCTTGTCAATTAAAGGAGATGACGTGAAACGATTATTATTATTTAATCCGACCATAATTGGGTTTAGGTTCAATTAACGCCGAAAGCCCGTCTAACGGTTGACCACCTAGCGGCAAACCTATAATGGTCTACCAGTTAACGAGTTTTGGCACAACTTGAACCTGGAATGGGACTATTAAAGTCGCGTCCGAATTCACTCAGTTGCTTCTTTCGTTCCCCCTTCCTCAACAAGTCGAACCCAATCTCCATCCTTATCCAAGTATCAGCCTCTTTCGTTCCTCCCCTAGGCAATGCCGTTTTTTTCCTAAAAGCAGCAGCCTCGCCTCCCACTCGAGCTGGTTTTGCATGTTAGATCTCGCCTCACCATCACTCCAGATCAAAATCCTATTTCCTCCCTTCGATCGCTTCTTAGCCCAAGACACAATTTCACACTATCGGTTTTTCCTCGCACCATTATGGTCTCAACCTTCAAGAGGCCACTTGGATGGACTGGATTGAGTAGAAGGTTTCACCGCTTTTAGGTTGGAAGAGCTATTCTTTGAGGTAGGATTTGCACCAATTCTCTACTTCGAGACCTTTGAGCGAGAATGTTACTCGTGCTGCATTTACCTTTTCTATATTCTATTGTCTTAGAATTTCGATAAAGGCAATAGTTTGCATTGTTTGGAGGTGAAGGGTACCTTGATTTAGCTGACTAATGATGATCTCGCTGAGATTTTGGAGGTCTCCACGAAGGTCATGGACTTGAATGATTTTGAAGTGATCGACTCAAAGATTTTGCAACGGATCTTTTCCTAAGATATCGGTGTTGGGAAGATGGATAATTTACGTCCGACCGGCCATTTCATTATGTGCATCATTCGGCACAACATCATCCCTAAGACGGGAAGTTACGTCCAGATTTATCTCATGGTGCGGAAGAACACTTATGCTAGTATTAGCAGTATCGCCGACAATTGGACCCTCACCCTTTTGGTTTATTTGCCAATTAAGGATTAGCACTCCATAGAGTCACTTTCCATACTTTTACATATCTACTCTTCTCTTTAGGTAATACGGGTGAACCTCCATGGAGAGGCAGTTTAGTAGAAGGTTTCTTCTACCATCATTATATCCTTCCTTAGGAAGATGGCAATTTCGAAGCCGTCAGCAGCGCCATTAGTGCTCAGTGGCACGAGATTGGATGTATAGCCGCCATGCTACGACTATTCAAGGGTCGCAGTAATGGATCGAGCTCCAGCCATGGAGCAAGACATCTTATAGTCTGTAGGCGTTGTTTTAGGAGTTATGGTGTTGTTATCTTTCCCTTCCAACATTTGTTTTTTTCTTTTAGGTCCTTGGGTTGTAAAACTGTTAGTTGTCTTCTATAAAAGACAAGCACGATATTATGAGTTTCTATTCAATTTCTGTGTTATTGTTTCTAGATATGCGAACCACTCATATATATACATAGTAGAGAAACACTATAAATATGGGAATCTCATAAAGACACTTAACTTACAGTAAAAGCAATATAAGACTAGATGTTTAGAATAGTTGGAAATTTTAGCGAAGGACATGAGAAAGTTGTTTTGATATCACAGGGCATTACTCATGTTCCTTAAAAATTAAATTTTTTAAATAATAGATGTGTTGACATTTTTAAATAAAATGTCAAATTTTTGGGTAAAGGTTAGTTGTAGAATTTTGGAATATTGTTTTTGCGTTTAACGCGTAACCGACTTCCAATCACGCTCAAATTGTGGCTTAATTTATAAAAAATATTGAGAAGGAAAATATTTTGAAAATTTTTCCCTTGATTTGAAAAGTTCCCTTTTAAAAAAAAGTTCTGTGTTTTAGTTATTTTTGACTGTTAAATTATTATAGAGTTTTTGTTCAAAGTTTAATTTCAAGGGAAAATGTGCTTCTAAATATTTTTGGATTTTATTTTCCAAATGATGTACAAATTTGTAATGTGAGAAAGATTTTAGTGAAAATTTTGATTTTGAAGGCCACATGTTAAGCGTAGGGAAAGCAAATAGAGTTAGAATTTACGAATTTAGCGATAAGTTCGACGACACAATTAATGCAAGCAAAAACAAGGAAAAAGTTGTTTTAGCCTTAGAATTTCTATTTTCATACCATGACGACAGCGCGCGCAAGTCTATTTTTAGACTTAATTCCATTTTAGAGCTTGAAAATAAGCCTTCTTATGCGTTTTGTGCATGGAAAATTTAGAGCAAATCTTGCGAAACGAGGAAATTTCCACTTTACTACTGGAATAGGAGATTATAGAGTGGTAAGGATTTTAATTCTTCATCTAAATTCCCTTTTTCAATATAAGGGTAAAGTTTAGGAAGTGATTTTTTGATGCGTTAGATTATTAGATTATAAAAAGTGGATACAAAATTTGTTGCTTCATACTTCTATTTGTAGGAGTGGAGGTTTTGGTTGAAAAGATTTTTCAAAAAGCCGCATACATGTAGAACTGCTGGTATATATGTAGGTTGTTTGCATCATATTCTTCAAAAATGTTTTCAAAAGAAATGCATTCATATAGGAGGATTCGATTTTTAATCATTCTGCATACATATTTTTTGTGTTGTGATACAGTAATACACTATGCGCTTATGCACATTTGGTTGCAGAATTTATCATACACTCATTGGTTGTGTAGTTTAGGATGATTAGTAGCCTAAATCATGATATAGTCATTGGTGAAATTTCAGGGACGAAACCCTTTTTAAGGACGGAAGAATGTAACAACCCATAATTTGGTGTTAGTTATTTAGTTAGTTAGTTAATTAATTAGGCCACAAAATGGAATTTGTACAACCAATGGAATTTGACCATGAAACGTATACCATTCCATTTGTGGTGAAATTCTGAGCAACTTTCATATTTGGAGTTTTGCGGTCGGAGTCCAAACGAAGAAGTTAAGGATGAAAAACGAATTCGGAACGAAAATAAATAAATAAAAAAAGTTAACATTCTTAATTAATTAGCCGGGGCCCATAGATCGATCCGCATATTGTCGCGGTCGACCAGAGGTATTCGCCTCTAGGAAGGAGGCAGTCAACTTCTTCAAGCATAGCGGCTCTAATAAACCTAAGCCATATACGACATGGATTTAATATTTTAAATCCAATGGTTCTGATTGATTCTAGAGTTTATAAATTTAGATCTGACCCTCTTTTCTCTTCTCATATTTTTATGGAGACAGTAGCGAAGCTCTGTCATTTCTTCTTCTCCACTTTTTTTTTTCTAAATTATAAAGATAAGATATTTATATCTATATTCATACAAATCGGAGAAGAGTAGAAATCTAATAAAAAGAGAAGAGAGAGAATCAACCATATGCATATTTGAGGTAATTTATATATTTATAAATATTTTCTCTCCCAATCCCAAATCCCTTCTCAGATTTGTAATTCTAATGTATGTATATAGCCTTTTATACAAATCTCATTGATTAAAAAGGATTTGGAGATGAATCAAATGTTCTACTTCAGATCTAGAGATTTGGATCACTTTTAAATGGTGAGTGGGAAAATTTTTAGATTGCTATAATATGAAAATTATCCCGTTGAAGTTTATTTGATTTTTATGCCTAATTGGATAAATGTGTATGAGCTGTAGGCAACGAATTGAATATAATCTGAATATAATAAATACCACCTACATATTCTTGTTTATGAATTGATTTAGTATTTTATACAACCTAATCTAGAAATCAATCCCAAAAGTATGAATTTAGAATATTGATTTGAATGACATTTATTCCAGATCAAAAATAGGTTGTATAATAATATTATAAGGATTATTACCCTAACTTATTGGAATGTAAACTTATCTAGTTCTGGAATTGTTGGAATTTAGATCCATTTAATATTTGTAAATTAGTTTGATTGCTTTCCCTTTAAAAAAATACATCGTTTGATCTAAAAAGGAATAGATACAAATAAAAAGTGAAAGAGATGTGTAAAGTATGGATTCATTATAGTTTACGCCGTCTATTTCGGTAATAAAAAGAAATGATTATTCCTTGTAATTTCAAACGATGTAATCTTTTATATTTTAAAGTTAAATATTTTGTTCTAGGCTAATATATGGAAAATATAGCGGATAATCTTTTTAGATACGATTTCAACAATTTAACATGGAAAAGTATATTCTTGTGAAGATATATAACTAGAATATATTTGATAAAAGTAAATATTTGTACGTAATTACTATGCTTATAATAATTAATAAAAATTTAATAATGATGCTTGCACGTAATATTCGCATTTAGGATAATTAACTAACGAGAAAAGAATATAAAAGACTGTAACACCAATAAATGGTAATAAATACGAGAGTTGCAATAATTTGATAGGATAAATGGATTAAACTGACTGATGAAAATGGAATATATATAAAAGGTTACTAATTTGAAATTAGTAATCATACATAAATGTTTTAGGAAATGTCCGTTAGGGTTTTATGGACAAATTAACATTTATGAGCATTAAACGGGGATTTATTGGTAGATAAATATTTAAAGTAAATCTTATTGCCTTAAATAAAAAGGGTAGTAAATTAAGTCCAATGTCTACCTAAGATAATATAAATAAAGACTTAGGATGGTAAATTGGACTTAGTAGGTTAGCGATGCGAGGTAAATATAGTCACTCAATGAAAGACTGCCCTTCACTTTGAGGCTACCAGCAGTCGGATGTACTTACTATTGATGTGAGATATCACTAATCCTAGGATTCGTGACAACGTAAGAGATTGGACTTGCTTTCTTAATTGTAAAGTATTGAATGGTCCAAATTTGGAATTAGGAGCGGTGAAGGATATCTCCATAGGGGTTCGCTTCTGGTTTGAGGTGTTAAGTGGCTGAAGGGTCTGCCTCTCTCCTAAATGGAAGTATTAAGTAACCCAGTGAGAGTCCAAACAAATAAACAAAGATGCCTCTAAAAAGGGTTTACTTCAGTGTTGAGGTCTTAAGTGGCTGAAGGGTCCGCCTCCATACCGAAAGAAGTAACCTAATAAGATATCATATTTATAATTAAAGGGCGATAGTGGATATCTCAAGATGGGTTCACATTAGATTTGGGGTCTTAAGTGACTGTAAGGTCCTTCTCTTTCTTATAAAAGAAGTATTAAGTAGCCCAATGATATTTCCGAACAATGACAGCTAGATAGTACCATTGAGGAGCACTCTTCTGGAAATAGGTCTTAAATGATGAGGTCTACCATAATTAATGTAACAACCCGCATATCTATCAATTCTATATTTAAATATTTTATTTAAATATTTTATCGTTAGTCGGATGTTGGTCCGAAAAGCTACTTTTTGCATACGGTCAAATTAGGACTCGAGACCACCCCCATTGAGTTCAAAATGACGTTTGCGATCTTTTTGAGTGTAAACTTCGATATGTTTGGAGATAGTGAAATTTTCGTCACTTTTCCCGCTTGAGACTTTGGTTTGGACTGCACCTTCTTAACTCAGCCCTCCCCCTCTTCTCTTCATCACTTCAAGCTTCTTCAAAAATGGTGGAGGGAAAGAGAAATTAAAACTCCCAAACACAAATTCCATTGCAAATCCGAGATTCAACATCAAATTCACGTTTAGACCATTGATTCAAGCTTGTTGGTGTTCTTGCTTTGCTCTCAAATCTCCATCTTCATCAAATTCCGTGAAAAGGTGAGATTTTTGATCTCACATCTTGCCTATATCTATCTTGGACTGTTGGGAATGATCCCCTATTGTATTTGCATCAACATTTGCATTTGGTTTGGATTGGATTGGCGAAAAACTTCGATTTTCAGCGTTTTGGTGATTTTCCTGGCCTTAAGTCGTTTCTGGCCTTCGCTGAGTCGTCCACGAGTTAAGTCTAAGTCGTGAGTCGTTCACGAGTTAAGGGCTTAAGTCGCGCGCGTGTATTTCTGTTCGCCTGGCTTAAGTCGTTCACGAGTTAAAGGCCTGAGTCGTTCTCGAGTTAAAGTGTTAAGTCGTTTCTGCCTGGCCTGAGTCGTTCACGAGTTAAAGGCATGAGTCGTTCACGAGTTAAAGGCATGAGTCGTTCACGAGTTAAAGACTTAAGTCGTTTGCAGTTAGCTCGTTCGCCTCGAGTTAAGTCGTAGGTCGTTTGGCCTTAAGTCGTTTGCAGTTAGCTCGTTCGCCTCGAGTTAAGTCGTAGGTCGTTTGGCCTTAAGTCGTTTGCAGTTAGCTCGTAGCTCGTATGGCTCTTAAGTCCTAGGTCGTTGGCTTTTAAGTCGTTAAGTCGTTCGTTCCACTAAGTCGTTCAGGGCTTAAGTCGTTAAGTCGTTCAAGACTTAGGTCGTATGACCTTATCCCTTAAGTCGTAAGTCGCTTGCCTCCCTTAAGTCGTAAGTCGCTTGCCTCCCTTAAGTCCTAGGTCGTATGACTCTTAAGTCCTAGGTCGTTGGCTTTAAATCGTTAAGTCGTAGGTCGTCTCAGACCTAACATTCCCGCTGCTTCTCTTAGGTCGCTTGACCCTAAGTCGTAGGTCGCTTGATTTCGTTAAGTCGTAGGTTGCTCGACTTTGTTAAGTCGTAAGTCGTTCGCGAGTTAGTACTTGGTCGTTTGACCTGTTCTTCTGCCAGCTCGCGTGGCATTCTCCACTTAGGTCGTATGACCTTATCCCTTAAGTCGTAAGTCGTTCGCGAGTTTGTACTTAGTCATTTTACCTGTTCTTCAGCTAGGTTGCACGGCAGTCTTCCCTTAGGTCGTATGACCTACTTCTCCTTAGGTCGTTAGACCAGCTTGCCTTCACTAAGTCGTACCGTGACGGGGCGCTGCCCCGCACCCCGCCGTGGGCGCTGCCCCCTGGACCCCCGCGACCTGACCGGGCAGGTCGAACCCCGTATTACTCTGCGTAGGCAATCTCGTCTGAAAAACATTGATCAGAATTTCTACTTTGATGGTTTTGGGATTGACTTCTTTGGACTTTACTCACGTCTTCGAACGTGAATTGATTTGTTCTACCATCGTTTTATGACTTGTCACTTTAAAGATATATGAAGGTTTCAATACTAATAGTAAATATCAAAACTCTTTCATCAAAGCGATTTCAACACTATTTTAAATATCAAAAGTTCGTTTTCTCAAACCGATTTTCAATCTACTAGTATATACAAGCCTTTACTTCACTCGAATGAGAAATCGACTTAAACGACTTAGTAAAACGAGTGGTATGAAACGCTTGCGTTCACTTCGTCGGTTAGCTCTTGGACTTGTTCGATTGAACCCTTTTTGTGACAATTTCCTAGTGAAGATTTACAGCTTGTTCGTAAATATTTAAGTTAAGCAAGTGGTTATGGGACATGAAGCTAAACTCATATATTTACTGGCTTGGTGTGATTGACACTTCCTTATGATCATGACGATCATTTTTGTGATTTAGACTAGCGATTGAGCGATGTCTCTTTGTCTACGTGGGAGACTATACCCCGATCATGTGATGTTTCGCCATCACATTTCCTATGGTCTTCGGGCCATTCATGTGTGAAAATTTAATGGATAGCTTCCATGAGATATCATCTCGTCATGTGTTTACGCGTAGGTGAGCTTCATGCTCCCATTCATGTGTTAGGCCTCCCCCCCTTTATGTGTTTTCTGGATTTCTGATGATGATTTCTGGAATTTTGTGCTTCACCAATTTTCATGATTTTCATTGATATGATATCAGTTTTTGTGCATTGGTGAATTCATGTGTTATTGACTTGTTATGAATACAAGTTTAGGGTATGATACCCTATTTTATCTTTGAGAAGATTCTTGTGATATTGATTAATCTTTTGTTGATTATCATTTACATACTTATAGTAGTATGTCGCTACGGTTATTACATGTTCATGTCATGCCTTATACTGTATACCATATCATCTGATATTTATAGTTAGACTGATCCGTTTATTATTTTCTTATAAATAATACTCGGGTCAGACCGAGATGTTACAGGTGCTTCTGCTTGACTTCTCTTCAGGATATTTCTGACTTTTGGCTAACTACTTAGATTAGTAGTTTTTGGACGTACACCTTTGAGATATAGACTCTATGTTGTGTACTTATTCTTTTGTATAGCACGTGTTGCTATTCTTTTGTATTATCGTGGATCTTTCTGACCACTACTCTGATGTACACTTTCATGTGTTATATATTTATCCATATCTTCTTCCGCCTTTGTGATATGGATGTCTGTGACTGATTTATGTTATGATTATTTCTATGTTTGTTTCCGAAGATTATATATAGCCACCGTGTGATAGCTTTGTGTTTGTATCGGTATGTCGGATTTCCTCCTTAAAAGATATGCATTCTATTCTATCTGACGTATCGGTGCTCGCACAAAGAAGTTACATGGATGGTCGCTCCTCCACAGCCTTATTCTCCGTGCTAATTGACAGCACTACATCGTAGTGTTCTTGGTTAGCGTGGGTATAGAGGTGGGGCGTCACAATTAAGGTCTTAAATGACCAAGGTCTGCCTATTTTCCACTCGGAAGTATTAAGTGGATTAGATACAGTCTCTTACATTGCTAAGGCCATAATAATAATAGTACCATTTAAGAGCACACCTTGGGGATAGGTCTTAAATGATAGGGTATGCCTTAGTTAAGGTCTTAAATGACCAAAGTCCGCCTATTTTCCAATAAAAGGTATTGAGTGACTTGGGTATTGTTTATTACATGGCTACGAGTTTGTCAGCGATAGATGTGGTAATAGTTGGACATTAAATGTCAAAAGCCTTAGGGTCTTGTAGTTAGGACCCACCAACCAGTGACAACATTGTTAGGAAACCACCTTGGTAATAGGTCTTAAATGATGAGGTCTACTTGATTAAGGTCTTAAATGGTAGAGTCTGCCTATTTCTCTTTTTAAAAGTATTATAGAAGCCGGCTTCATATTTAGAAGTACTAAGTGGCTAATGGGTTTGGAAGTATTAGGTGGTTGACATGGCTTCATTGGTATTTCATAACTTGGGAAGGGGTAAGTATGTAATCGTGTGTGTAATGCAAGGTCAGATTAGAATTGCTTACCTTAATGGACATAAAAATTAAATGGAAAGCAATTGTATAAGTTTATGTTATGGACAATTTATATTTTTTCAGTAACCAGGCCTTGTTGGCATGTTTATGCTTCATGATAGGGGTTCCCGTATTGTGAATGGTGGCAAAGCTTTGTCTCTTACCCCTACATGTCCCGACAATGTGGGTTAGCAGGCTAGTAGCTTAGGCAGTCAAGAGGTTGGTTGTAAAACAAGGATGTCTGGATTACCAATTTGTAGCCATGCCCTTTAAGGGGTGACCGTTTGAGTTGTTACATTTGGTATCAGAGCCTAGATTAGTAGATTAGAGGGATTAGGATAAATTAAGAGAATGTATTCGTACTTTCCTATCTAGTAATATTATATTTTTATGTTAGATTCTAAGAGTTCCGACTATAAAAGTAGTTGTAGTTCCACTCCGAAGGAATGGGCAAAGCAACTATGGGTTGGAAATATCTTAGAGTTAAGATTTTCACGCCGACTTCAAAATACCCTATGGAGTGCTGGTGATGCGCAAAGCGCTGCTGATAAAGAGTATGAGTAGTACATATGGCTGAATCCCGGAGACTGGAGGTGTTCAACTTGACGGTTGAGATTCTAGCTACCTTATGATTTTGGATTTTGAGTTCCAGTCGGAGAAACACAGTTACTACAGATGGATGAGAAAATAGAATCTATATGTCGCAATTCTCCAAAAGTAAGATTTTGCTGGGGTGTATTCATTGATCACCACTTAGATGGCAAACCAGATTTTTATTTGAATATTAATGTCAATTCCTTAGTCCAAAACCTATGAGAGAATTTTTATAAAGTATATTTTGGAAATGCCTTAGATTTTTAGAAAATGGGGTTTTCAAATGATTTCTTTTCCCAAAGATTTATTTTGGAAATTTTGTTTTGGGAAAGTTTTGAAATTTTAATTTTCAAAGAAACACGTATACCACTAGATTGGTTGTGTTAGGAAACTTTTGGTTTATAAAAGATTAATTCTTTAAATCCTTAAATATTTATATGTATATATCAGTAAAGGCTTGATATTGATTTTTGACAAGAAAATAGTTATCCAATTTGGGAAATTTGTGTTTTAAAAAGGTTTTTGGTAACCCTAAAATAATTATATATATATATATACATATATATATATATAAGTTTGACTTTTAACGGAAGTTTTGGTATGAGATGATTTTTATTATTTAGAAACAAGTATAAAGGAGCATATATTTAGATCAGTGGTTTTTAGGTTTATAAAATCAAAGTTTTTAGATTTTCTCTCTCTATAGTATAGTCAAAAGAGAATGACATTCAATTTGGTTGGGGTATTGTAACAACCCTAATTTTGATTAACATTATTTAGGAAATTTAATTAGATAAATAAAATAAAATAATGTAAATGGTTAAGGGATTGAGATTTGTATGATTAGAGGGTAGCCATGCCTAATAACTAATGAACTAAAGGGGATTTAAAATGACATAAGTTAGGAAATTAGATCAGGGAAAAATAGGAATAAGTTGTATTCTTATACCCTAAACCCTCATGCACTTTCATTCTCACGTTCATTAGCAAAAAACTGAATACAAGAAGAGGTCGGCAACCATTAGAAGTAAGAAGAAGATAAACTAAAATCAAGAGGAAGAAGCTTAATCAATTTAATCCAAGATCAAATCTCAACCCCTTAACAACAAGCTAAAGGTGAATAATAGATTACATCTCATATTTTCATGTTTTCGGTTCTAGATCAGATCCGTGTGTGTTTTGCAAAGTATATTGCCATGTTTTGAATGATAAAAAGATATATATGCTTGTTGATGAATTTTGTTTGTTCATATAGATTTAATGACATGTTTTGATTTGAAAAACTTATCAAATGGCATCTAAATCCCTAGCAGTTTTGAGATATGGTCAGAAATAATATTTTAGAGATGGGTTTCATGTTTCATAATTTCTGAATAATGGGGATTTATTATGAATTTTCTGGTGAAGAAAATGGTTAGTTGGGTTTAAAATTAATTACGGCTATTATGTAGTTGCTTTAGGTTAGGAATTTATATACATTAGAAAACATGTTAAAAGCAATTTATGGGAATTTTGGAGAATTTTCCTAAGTGTTTTAATAAGTATATTAAATTATTTATGGTATGAGACTTATGCTTTATATGTTTATAAAAGGAGAAAGGGCAATTTGTAAATGTTTTAAATTATTAATCTCTGAAATTCGGCAGCATATTTAGAAAAGAAATTGGCAACCAAACATATGTTAACAAACAAAGCAGGTTAGTTGAAAAGAAATTACTTTATAAAGTCAAAAATCAGATTTTCTAAGGTTTTGCTATTTCGCCACTTTTGGCGGTACCTTTCGACTATATACTTCCACCTCCAACTAGTTCAAAACCAATACACATGGTATCAAAGACTTAGTACATAGTGGATTGGAGATAGGCGAAAGGTATGGAGTCGAAACAGGGCTTTCGAATGGCTCGAGACCTTGTTTTACTTTCAAAAGAAAATTCTGCTTGCTTTGCTTTCGAAAAGAATACTTTCGAATAAGGTAGCTTTCGGCTAGGTCAATTGTTTTAAAGAAAGGTTTCGAAATAGGTTTCCGCCTTTGTTTTAAGAAATTGCTTTTGAAAGGGTTGAAACCCCAGCCTGCCACATTTTATCGTTCGAAGCAATGCCTTCGAAAGGGTTCCTTTATTTTAATAATTAGAGCCGCTTCTCCAATGCTTTCGAAGGGATTGGTTTCGAAAGCATCCACTTCTTTTACTTAAGAAATTGCTTTCGAAAGAGTTTCTTTCAACTTAGTTGTTTTAAGACCCTATTGATATTTTGAAGGTTAAACCCAAAGGTTTCGAAAGGAATGATTTTAAATGGTTTCGAAACTATGTTCCACATATTTTAACTTGAACCCAATGCTTTCGAAAGGTTTGTTTAAGTAGAGTACTTTAATGCTTTTGAAAGATAAATAATAAAGGTTTCAAAGGGAAGGTTCCCTAATATTTTGCGAAAGGTATATGATAAAGGTTTCGAAGGGGCGGTTCCCCAATGTTTTCGAAAGGCAGATTCAAAGTGTTTTAAAGAAGGATGTCTAAGGTATTATAAAGCTTTCGAAAGAGATGTTTCCAATGTTTTGAAATGACTATTGTAAATGGTTTCGAAAGTTATGTTTTGGCCTTTCGACCTAAGGTTATAAAGTAAAGTAGTTAACTTGTATCGAAAGGGGTACTTTCAATGGTTTCGAAAGGGGTACTTTCAATGGTTTCGAAAGAGATTGTTTAAAGGTTTAAACAAAGGTTTCGAATGTTTTCATCAACAATGTTTTGAGTAAAGCATATATCATGGCAAAGGGATCTGAGTTAAGAAAATAGTATGTTTTCCTTTTTTAAGTATGATTTAAAGGGTTAAATCAATTTGAAAGGTTTTCAAGGAAAATTTGAAGGGTAGTTAACCCTAAGTAAATGACTCAGATATTTAAATACCAGATGAGACTGGTATAGGGTCGCGCCCTATACATCAGCTATAGCCCCTAGCTAATTTAGTCCAAAATTCTAGTGTGTAGGGTTAGTCACTGGTAAGACTTAAATGATGGTTACACATAGAAGGGAATATATATAGAGAAGGAGGATAAGTTATTGGTGAGCCCGCAAAACCATTAGGATCGGGTGACCCTTGGAGAAGTAAGTTAAGGACATACCATCCAGAAGTTTGTCTAACAGGTGTTAGATTATTTGTTTATTTTGTCTGGTAGGCCCGAGTCAGCCAATAGTTAGTAGTTAGACAAACAAAACTATATTGTTCAGACAGATAGTCCATTTGTTACCTATTTATGAGCATATATGATATGGTTATTATTGTTTTAATCAGTTTGATTGCAGGATTTGATTTGCAAAAGGTACATTTTAAAAAGATATTAGTGAGGGGAAACCCGTTCTGCTAAGCGGCGTGGTCTTACTTAATATCAATAAACTGAGATGTAATAGTATTATTCACACCAGGCTTTATGTCTCACTCAAAGTTTATGTTTTTCCCCTTAAACTCTTGGGTGCTCAAAATTAATTATAGTAGATTGAGAGTCAGGGCTTTACAAGTTTAGTAGGTGGATGAACAAAGCTTCCGAAGACGTGCAGGAGGCATGGATAGCTATTTAGGAGTTGGTACTTTTATTTCCATTGTGATGTAGTAAGACGGTTTTGTCTATTTAGTACTCTGATCGTCCAAGGGGGCATCTTCATATGTCGCTCTTGCGTATTTTGTAATAATATATTTGATCAATACCTGTGAAACGTTTGGGATTATATAATGGAATATGATACATGTTTTAAAATGTAATCAGTAAAATTGATATTTTTGGAATCTGTGATTTTGTTTCATATGCATGTGCTTCTGATATTATGGATACCATTAACATTACCGTATTTCGCCACCGGAGGTTAATACTATAGATGACTGCAGCATCTGTAGCGCTTAGCTTCGGGCCTCAAGATAGGGGATGTTATAGGTATGCAGTCTTAAGTGTTGTTTTACCCACCAGCTACTGGAAGGATAATTCTGTGCGGAGTAGGCAGGAAATAGTTGCTGGAATATTTTTTGGTTTTTGGAATTGTTGTTGGTCGCAGCATTTTGTTAGGATTACTGTGGATTGCTGGAGCATGGTTTAAGACTAGACGGTAGGCTTTGACACCACCGTAATGAGGATAGGAATTTTTCGTATCATGTCGAATCATAGGAAACGACACGAAATGATTATTATTATTCAATCCGACCCTAATTGGGTGTAGGTTCAATTAACGCCCAAAGCCTGTCTAGCGGTTGACCACATAGCAGCAAAGCTATAATGGTCTACTAGTTAACGAGTTTTGGAACAACTTGAACCTAGAACGGGACAACTAGAGTCACATTCGAATTCCCCTAGTTGCCTTCTTTCGTTCCTCCTTCCTTAACAAGTTGAGCCCAATCTCCATCCTCCTTCTCATCCAAGTATCAGCCTCTTTCTTTCAGTCCTCCCCTAGCCGACACCATTTTTCCCTAGGAGCATCAACCTCGCCTCCTCTTCATGCATGTTTTGCACGTTAGATCTCGCCCCACCATCACTCTAGATCTAAACCCTATTTCCTCCCTCCGACAACTTATTAGCCCAAGACACCTTTTCGCACTACCAGTTTTTCCTCGCACCATTATGGTCTCAACCCACAAGAGGCCACTTGGCTATACCGGAATGAGCAGAAGGTTTCACCGCTTTTGGGCTGGAAGAGCTATTCGGCGTGGTAGGATTTGCACCGATCCTCTGCTTCGAGACCTTTGAGTGGGAATATTACCCGTGCTGCATTTGCCTTTTCGATGTCCTATTTGCGCAGAATTTCGATGGAGGCAATATTTTGATTCGTTCGGAGGTGAAGGGTATCTTGATTTAGCTAACTAATGATGATCTCATCGAGATTTTGGAGGTTTCCGTGAAGGACGTGGACTTTGAAGTGACTGACTCAAAGATTTGTAGCAGATCTTTTCCCAAGGTGTCGGTGTTGGGAAGATGGATAACCAATCTCCGACTGTCCGTCTGATTATGTGCATCATTCGGCACAACGTCATCCTTAAGACGGGAAGTTATGATTGGATTATCTCATGGTGCGGAAGACCACCTATGCTAGTATTGGCGGTATCGCCGACAATTGGACCCGCACCTTTTTGATTCAATTTGTTGATCAAAGATTAGCACTCCACAAAGTCATTTTCCATATTTTCACATATCCACTCTTGTCTTTAGGTAATACAGGTGAACCTCCATAGAGAGGCAGTTTAGTAGAAGATTCCTTCTTCCATCATTAGATCCTTCCTTAGGAAGATGGCAATTCTGAAGCCATCAGCAACACCAGCAGCGCCAACGGCATGAAATTCGGTATATAGCCACCATGCTATGATCATTCAAGGGTTGCAACGGTGGATCCTGCTCTAACCACAGAGAAAGGCATCTCGTAGTCTACAGGCATTGTTTTAGGAGTTATGGTGTTGTTGTCTTTTCCCTTCCAACATTTGTTCTTTTCATTTAGATTGTTGGGTTGAAAATTGTTAGTTGTTTCTTATAAAAGACACGGTGATACTATGAGTTTCTATTCAATTTCTGTGTCATTGTTTCTGGATATACGAACCGCTCATATATATGTGCATAGTAGAGAAGTAATATAAATATGGGAATCTCATAAATAGCACTTAACTAATAGTTAAAGCAATATAAGACTGGAAGTTTAGAATAGTTGCAAATTTTAGCGAAGGACATGATAAAGTTGTTTTGACATCATGGGTCATCACTCATGTTCCTTAAAAGCTAAAATTTTTGAACAATAGACATGTTGACATTTTTTAATTTTTGGGTAAATGCTAGTTGTAGAATTTTAGAATTGACTACGCCTAAGTAGTGGCTTGGTTTATTAAATTTTTTTAGAAGGAAAATATTTTGAAAATTTTCCCCTTGATTTGAGAAGTTCCCTTTTGAAAAAAAAAAGTTGTGATTTACTTATTTTAACTCTTAAATTATTTTAGAGTTTTTGTTCAAACTTTGATTTCAAGGGAAATATACATCAAAATATTTTGGGATTTTATTTTTCAAATGACGTACAAATTTGAAAAGTGTGAAAGATTTTAACGAAAACTTTGATTTTGAAGGCCATATGTTAGGCGTTGGGAAGGCAAATAGAGTTAGAATTTGAAAATTTAGCGGTGCATTAGGGTTGACGATGCGATAAATGCAAGCGGTAACAAGGAAAAAGCTGTTTTTAGTCTTAGAGTTTCTATTTTCATACCTTGTCGATGACTCACACAAGTCTATTTGTAGAATTAATTCCATTTTAGAGCTTGAAAAAAAGCCACCTTAAGCGTTTTGTGCATGGAAAATTTGGAGTAAACCAAGATAGCGAGGAAATTTCCACTATACTATGGGAATGGGAAGATTAAGGAGTGGTAAGCATATTAAATTCTCTGCCTAGACTCCTTTTACAGCATAGAAGCAAAGTTTAGAAAACGATTTTTCAATGCGTTAGATTATTAGATGATAGGATATAGATGCAAAATTGGTTGCTTCATACTTCTATTTGTAGGAGTATGTGGGTTTTGTTTAAAAAGATTTCTCAAAACGCTGCACATATGTGAAACTGCCAGTATATATGTAGGTTGTTTGCATCATATTTTTCAAAAATGTTTTCAAAAGAAATTCATTCATATAGGAAGATCTGATATAGAATCATTCTGCATACATATTTTCTATACGGTAATATAGTAATACACTATGCACTTATGGATGTTTGGTTGCAAAATTTGTTGTACACTCATTAGTTGTGGAGTTTATGATAATTAGGAGCCAAGACCATGATATAGTTTTTGGTGAAATTTCGGGGACAAAATTCTTTTTAAAGGGGAGAGAAAGTAACACCCCGTAATTTGGCGCTAGTTGTTTAATTAATCAGTTAGTTAAATAATTAGGCTTCGAAAATGAAATTTGTGATGTCGAAATTTGACCATGAAACTTGCACCATTGCATTCGTGGAGAAATTCTAAGCAGCTTTCATATTTGGAGTTTTGCAGTCGGCGTCCAAAGGAAGAAGTTACGGACGAAAAATGAATTCAGAACGAAAAATAAATAAATAAGAAAAGTTAACGTTTTTAATTAATTAGCTGGGACCTACAGGTCGACCCACGTATTTGAGCGGTCGTCCAAGGGCGGTCGACCCCTAAGAAGGGGGTTATCGACCGCTTCAAGCATGGTCTCTCTAGTAAACTAGGCCATATATGGCCCGGATTTAATATTTATATCGAACGGTTTTGTTTGATTCTACCGCTTATAAATTCAGGCCCAACCCTCCCTTCTCTTCTCATATTTTTATGGAGGCAGTAGCGAAGCTCTGCCATTTCTTCTTCTCCACTTTCTTTCTAAATTATAAAGATAATATATTTGTATATATATTCATATAAATCGGAGAAGAGTATAAATCTAATAAAAAGGAGAAGAGAAGTGAATCAACCATATGCGTATTTGAGGTAATTTATATATATATATATATATATATATATATTTGTATCTATTTTCTCTACCAACCTCAAATCTCTTTTCAGATCTGTAATTCTAATGTATGTATATACCTTTTTATACATATATCTTGGATTAAAAAGGATTTGGAGATGAATCAAAGGTCCTACTTCAGATCTGGAGATTTGGATCGCTTTTAAAAGGTGAGTGGGAAATTTCATAGATTGTTATAATATGAAAATTATCTCATTGGTATTTAATTGATTTTTATGCCTAATTGGATAACTGTATATGAGTTGTAGGCAACGAATTGAATATGATCTGAATATAATAAATATCGACTATATATTCCTGTTTATGAATTGATTTAGCATTGTATACAACCTAATCTAGAAATCGGTCCCAAAATTATGAATTTAGAATATTGATTTGAATGAAATTTATTCCAGACCTGAAATAGGTTGTGTAATAATGCTATAAATTTGGATTATTATCCTAAGTTTGTTGGAACATTTTTCTACACTTGGAATTGTAGGAATTTAGATCCGTTTAATATTTGTAAATTAGTTTGATTTCTTTCCCTTTAAACCTAGATCTTGGGATCTCCAGTCAGCTATGTGAGGTTTTCGTCTAAAGAAACTTTTTAGTTTATAGGCCTTAAACCCATTCCCATCGATAAGACATTAACCTTCTCTCTAGGTAAACATTTTGTTAGTGGATCCATAATGTTATCATTTGATCTTACATAGTCAATTATGATAACCCCATTGGAGATAAGTTATCTAACAGTTTTATGTCTACGACAAATACATCTAGACTTGCCATTATAAAGCTTACTTTTGGCCCTTCCAATATCTGATTAGCTATCTCAATGTATGCTTATTAGAGGTATAGGTTTTTCCCAATTCGGAATACCTTCTAAGAAACCTCGAAGCCAATCCGCGTCTTCTACGGCTTTGTCTAAGGCAATAAATTCTGATTCGATTGTCGATCTTCCTATACAAGTTTGTTTAGAGGATCTCCAAGATATTGCCCCACTAGCTAAGGTAAACACATATCGACTAGTGGATTTTGTATCTGATGAACTAATTATCCAGTTTGCATCACAATACCCTTCTATTACAGATGGGTACTTATCATAATGTAGTTCATGACTTTATGTATACCTTAGGTATCCTAGTACTTGAATTATAGCTTTCCAGTGATTCTTTCCTGATTGCTTGTATATCTGCTAAGTTTACTAAAAGCATATGTTGTATCAGGTCTAGTGCAGTTCATTACGTACATAATGCTGCATAGTGTACGAGAGTACTCAAGTTGGTAAATACTATCACCACTATTTTTAACTCAGTTTTGGTTCAAATCTACGGGTGATTTTGCTGATATTATATTATGTTGTTTAAACTTTTCAAGTATCTACCCAATATAGTGTGATTGGGACAACACATATCCTTGGTTGGTTCAATGTATTTTTACACCAAGAATCGCATCATCAATTCCCAGATCTTTCATATCAAATATGAGGGAAAGCATATCTTTTACAGATTTTAATATCTCCTTGTTGCTTCCAAATATTAGTAGATCATCTACATATAGACATACAATGACATATCCCATATTTGTATGTTTAGAATAGACACACTTGTCACATTCATTTATATGAAATCCATTTAATATCATATTTTCATCAAATTTTTCATGCCATTGTTTAGGCGCTTGTTTAAGCCCATACAGTGATTTTCTTAATCTGACTTTACTTTCATTTCTAGTTTTTAGGAAACCTTCGGGTTGTTTCATGTATATTTCTTCTACCAGTTCACCACTTAAAAATGTCGTCTTTACATCCATTTGATATATTTCTAAATCAAGCGTGGATGCGATTGCTATCAACATTCTTATTGATTCTAGTTACTGGAGAGTATGTATCAAAATAGTCCATGTCTTATTTTTGCCTGAAACCTTGAACCACAAGTCGAGCTTTATACTTGTCTACTAAACCGTCATGTTTCAATTTCTTTTTAAATATCCATTTATTACCCAAGTTCTTGCATCCTTGAGATAAATCAACTAACTCCCATGTATGGTTTGCCATAATGGATTCGATTTCATTGTTAATAGCCTCCTTCCAATAAGGGGCATCAGAGGAGGACATAGCTTGTTTGTATGTTAATGGATCGTCTTCTAATATAAATGTATAGAAGTCTGGTCCAAAAGTTTTTGATGTCCTTGATCTTTTGCTTCTCCTTGGTTCCTCCTCTTGTTTATTAGTACTGTCTTGGCGATCATTATAAATATTTTGATCAGTTTTCTAAAAAGAATTGGAGATTTCAGTTTCCCTTGGTCTCTTTTGAGGATAATTTTCAGTACCATGTTTCAAAGGGTATACATGTTCGAAAAATATAGTATTTCTCGACTCAATGATGGTATTTACGTGAAAATATCAATTTCGGATTTGTGTACCAAAAACCGATAAGCGACACTGTTTTGTGCATATCAAATGAATACACAATCAATTGTTTTTGGTCCAATTTTGACTTTCTTTGGTTTAGGTACCTCTACTTTCGCAAGACACCCCCACACTTTGTAGGATGGTGGTCTATTTTTCCAAAGTTCGTGGGGAGATTTAGATGTTTTCTTTCGTGGTATCTTATTCAAAATATGATTTGTAGAAAGAATAAGTTCTCCCCATAAGTTATCTGGCAAGCCAGAACTAATTAGTAAGGCATTCATCATTCCTTTAAGAGTTCTATTTTTCCGTTTGGCTATACCGTTGGATAGAGGTGAATACGGGGCTGCAGTTTGGTGTATAATACCATATTCGGCGCAGAATTCCTCAAAGGGAAATTCATATTCTCCTCCTCTATCACTTCTTAAAGCTTTTATTTTCTTGTTGAGTTGATTTTCAACTTCTGCTATATACTATTTAAACATGTAGAATGCTTCGTCCTTGCTTCTAAGGAGATAACCGTAACAGTACCTTGTGTAATCATCAATGAAGGTAATGAAATACCTTTTTCCAGCTCTAGTTTGACACATTTTTAAGTCACATACATCTGTATGTATTAGGTCTAGAGGTTCCGTTTCTTGTTCAACATGGTGAAACAAGATTATTGTCAGTTTTGCTTCTGCACAAACTTGACATTTACAATTGGAATATATGTTGCATTTTGGTATAAAGTCTAGATTAATTAATTTCATAAGGTAATGAAATTTACATGGCCTAATCTAGAATGCCATATGTTAAAGGAGTCAACAATATAAGCAGAAAATTCAATTTTATTCATATCATTGTTTGGTACAATAGTGGTTACATTTGCCTTAAGTAAACCATCACAAACATATCCTCTTCCTACATACACCCCAATCTTTGACAACACAAATTTATCAGACACAAAAGTGGGTTTGAAGCCATGCTTGCTAAGCAGCGATCCAAAAATCAGGTTCTTGCGGATCTCTGGTACATAAAGAACATCTGCCAAAGTTATTATTTTTCCAGAAGTCATTTGCAGTAAACCTTTCCTTTGCCTTCGACTTTTGATGCGGATGAATTACCCATGAAAAGATGTTCGTCCTTAGTAGCAGTTTTGTAGGTTGTAAACATCCACTTATTTGCACATATGTGTTGTGCGACTCCTATGTCTACAAACCATTCCTTTGAGTCACCAACAAGGTTGCATTCGGACACTACTGCACATAAGTCCATATCAAACACGTCTTCTGAGATGTCAGCCATGTTTGCTTCTAATTTCTTTTTCTTGAGCGCACGACATTCAGCAGATTTGTGTCCTTTCTTTTCACAATTATGGCATGAACCCTGAAATTTCTTCAATTTCTTAAGAGCATACTCACGTTTCCTTTTGTTGGGTTTCTCTGACTCAACTACATTTTCCTTGGCAATCATGGTATGCAAAGTCTTCTTCTCAGATTTTCTATTATCTTACTCAATCCTCAATTGGATTACAAGTTCCTCCATTGTTATCTCCTAGCACTTGTGCTTAAGGTATTTTTTGAAATCTTTCCATGATGGAGGAATCTTTTCAATTGCAGTGGCAACCTAAAAGGATTCGCTTAGCGTCACTCCTTCATCATGCAGTTGGTGAATGATGACTTGTAACACTTGAATCTGGTTGGTAACAGTCTTTTCATCAATCATTTTGAAGTTAAGGAATTTCCCGGCTATGAATTTCTTCATGCCCGCATCTTTGGTTTGTACTTTTTCTCTAATGCTGTTCAAAGTTCTTTGAAAGTTCGAGAAGTATAGTATACATTGTATAGGCTGTTGTCGTGCCCATTTAATATGTATTTCTTGCACATAAAGTCATAACTCTTCCAGACATTCAAGGCTTCAATTTTTGTTGCTTTGGGTTCCAATTCTTCGACTATGGGAGCATCTTCTGTAAGATACTTTGCAAGGCCCAAAGTCGTCAAGTAAAACAACATATTTTGCTGCTAGCGTTTGAAGTCCAATCCAGTGAACTTTTCATGGCTTGTGTCTCTCTTTGTCTCATAGGAATTATAATAGTATCCACATCTTAGTATTTAAACACAAATAGTATAATATTCTAAGATGTGGGACTATTCATTTACCAAAGAATTAAATTCCTTCACATTCCCCAATGCTCATTCATTTCTAACAATTCCCCACATGAACGAGTAATTGCTCAGTTTGTTCTTAAAGTTTTACGAAACATTTATTGTATCGGTTAAAGTAGCACATTGGCTTTGAACTTTCCTAGTGTTTATCCTTTTGACTTACTAGTGAATCTGTGGACTAAGGTTGTCTTTGAACTGTAAGCTTTTTGTATAAATCTAAAATAGACAACATGCAATAAGTGCTTCTAATCCTCCTTGGTTCTCTATTTTTGTTCGTTTTTGCCATGAACACCAGCTTGGTCTCATGAGTGCTTTGGAGAATTTGGCCTTACAATTCTCCTTGAAGCGGCGCCTCCGCACTCACATAGGTGATTCTATAACGGGTAGTTTCTTAATACACTACCAAGTATAGACATCATTAAAAGTATCAAAACTTATCCTATTCTCCCACGAGTAGTGCACTGACTTATCATAGGAATGGTTTGAATACTTATAGTGCTATCAAGTTTATCTAAACTTAGTTGTCTCATTGAACCTAGATCTTAGGATCTCCAGTCAGTTAGGTGAGGTTTCCGTTTAAAGAAACTTTTTAGTTTATGGGCCTTAACCCTATTCCCATCGATAAGATATTAACCTTCTCTCTAGGTAAACCTTTTGTTAGTGGACCTGCAATGTTATCATTTGATCTTACATAGTCAATTGTGATAACCCCATTGAAGAGACGTTGTCTAACATTTTTATGTCTACGACGAATATGTCTAGACTTGCCATTATAAAGCTTACTATTGGCCATTACAATAGCTGATTGTCTATCGCAATGTATGCTTATTGGAGGTACAGGTTTTTCCCAATTCGGAATACCTTCTAAGAAACCTCGAAGCCAATCCGCTTCTTCTGCGGCTTTTTTTAAGGCAATAAATTCTGATTCCATGGTCGATCTTGCTTTACAAGTTTGTATAGAGGATCTCCAAGGTATTGCCCCACTATCTAAGGTAAACACATATCGACTAGTGGATTTTGTATCCAATGAACCAGTTATCCAGTTTGCATCACAATACCCTTCTATTACAGATGTGTACCTATCATAATTTAGTACATGACTTTGTGTATCCCTTAGGTATCCTAGCACTCGAATTATAGCTTTCCAGTGATTCTTTCCTGGGTTGCTTGTATATCTGCTAAGTTTACTAACATCATATGTTATATCAGTTCTAGTGCTTGGATAAAGGTTAATACGGGGCTATAGTTTGGTGTATAATACCATGTTCGGTGCAGAATTCCTCAAAGGGAAATTCATATTCTCCTCCTCTATCACTTCTTAAAGATTTTATTTTCTTGTTGAGTTGATTTTCAAATTCTACTATATACTGTTTAAACATGTAGAATGCTTCATCCTTGCTTCTAAGGAGATAATCGTAACAGTACCTTGTGCAATCATCAATGAAGGTAATGAAATACCTTTTTCCAGCTCTAGTTTGACACATTTTTAAGTCACATACATCTGTGTGTATTAGGTCTAGAGGTTCAGTTTCTTGTTCAATATGGTGAAACGAGGTTATTGCCAGTTTTCCTTCTGCACAAACTTGACATTTATAATTGGAATTTATGTTGCATTTTGGTATAAAGTCTGGATTAATTAATTTCGTAAGGTATTGAAATTTACATGGCCTAATCTAGAATGTCATATGTTAGAGGAGTCAACAATATAAGTAGAAGATTCAATTTTATTCATACCCTTATTTGGTACAACAGTGGTTACATTTTCCTTAAATAAACCATCACAAACATATCCTCTTTCTACATACACTCCATTCTTTAACAACAAAAACTTATCAGACACAAAAGTGAGTTTGAAGCCATGCTTGCTAAGCAGCGATCCGAACTTCAATTTCTTGCGGATCTCTGGTACATGAAGAACATCTGCCAAAGTTAGTTCTTTTCCAGAAGTCATTTTCAGTACAATCTTTCTTTTCCCTTTGACTTTTGATGCGGATGAATTACCCATGAAAAGTTGTCCATCCTCAGTAGCAGTTTTGTAGGTTGTAAACATCCACTTATTTGCACATATGTGTCGTGTGGCTCTTGTGTCTATAAACCATTCCTTTGAGTCACCAACAAGGTTGTATTCGGACACTACTACACATTAGTCCATATCAGACACGCCTTTTGAGATGTCATCCATGTTTTCTTCTGATTTATTTTTCTTGGTGCACTACATTCGGCGGCTTTGTGTCCTTTTTTTCCACAATTATGGCATGAACCCTGAAATTTCTTTGATTTCTTAGGAGCATGCTCACGTTTCCTTTTGTTGGGTTTTTCTGACTCGACTACATTTGCCTTGGCAATCATGGTATGCAAAGTCTTCTTCTCAGATTTTCCATTGTCTTCCTCAATCTTCAGTTGGATTACAAGTTCATCCATCGTCATCTCCTTGCACTTGCGCTTAAGGTAGTATTTGAAATCTTTCCATGATGGAGGAAGCTTTTCTATTGAAGTGGAAATCTGAAAGGACTCGCTTAGAGTCATTCCTTCATTGTGCAGTTGGTGAATATTGACTTGTAACTCTTGAATCTAGTTGATAATGGCCTTTGCATCAATCATTTTGAAGTCAAGTTATTTCCTTGCTAAGAATTTCTTCATGCCCGCATCTTCGGTTTTGTACTTTTTCTCTAATGTTGTCGAAAGTTCATTGGAAGTTCGAGCAGTACAACATATATTGTATAGGCTATTATCGAGCCCATTTAATATGTTGTTCTTGCATGTAAAGTCAGAACTCTTCCAGACATTCAAGGCTTCAATTTTTGTTACATCGGGTTCCAATTCTTCGACTATGGGAACATCTTCTATAAGATACTTTGCAAGGCCCAAAGTTATCAAGTAAAACAGCATCTTTTG
The DNA here is from genome assembly GCA_030737815.1 of Allium fistulosum. Lineage (NCBI taxonomy): Eukaryota > Viridiplantae > Streptophyta > Magnoliopsida > Asparagales > Amaryllidaceae > Allium > Allium fistulosum. Next base: position 1,328,677,889 of record CM060902.1, on the reverse strand, counting down.
CTGCCAACGTATGAAGTCCAATCCTGTGAACTTTTCCGGCCATTTTCCTTGAGACGGCGCCATCGTTGGAACTATAGTCATAGACTGAGCGGTAATCAAAGTTAGGGTTTGTACAGAAGTGTTGCTTTCATGAGTCATTGTCGTCTACAAAAACAACCAACAATAAATCAATATTGTTTCAGGATTGTTAAAAAACAGTAACGTCAAAAAGGTGTTACGAAACTGTTTGCAAGAATTGTTAACAACAACGTTACAAAGGTGTTACGAAACTGTTACAGCTATGTTGCAAACTTGCAACAACAACAAACTGTCACAAGTACGTCGCAAAAATTGCTATGAATAGAATTGTGCAGTTAACAAATAAGGTAGTAAATATAATACCGATTAGATTGTCCGAGTCTAGTGAAAAGTTGTTTCCTTGGAACAATATTGCTTCCTCTATGATGCTTAAGGATATCATGCAGTTGTTTCCCAAGATAAAACAGACCTTCTCTGCGATGCTGCACAACAATCGCAAAACAACGGCGAACTCAAGAGAGTATAGTTAAGAGCAGAGTGTTGTGGAGAGGAAGAAAATATAGAAAAACCAAAAGTTGTTCACTATTTTCTTTCTGCCTATATATAGGTGCGGGGAGGTGCACCTATTTGGTAAAAGGTGCCTGTTCAAACGGATGTGACTGTTGGAAAGGTTGCGAGCCTTTACCAGGCGATGCGACCGTTTGAGTTTGAACGGACAAAACAAAAATCTATTCGGTCTAAACAGCCACGTTAAAACCAACTGCCACTGCAATGCGCTAAGTGCCTCTAATACGCCTCAAATGTCCATTCACCCACGCCGCGGATGCGGGTGCAGGTTCGGGCTCAGGCACGGGAATGGGCACGGGCATGCGCGTGCGGGGTGGTGCATTGCACAACCCGTCATGGCTTGTGTCTCTCTTTGTCTCATAGGAATTATAATAGTGTCCAAATCTTAGTATATAAACACAAATAGTTTATAATATTCTAAGATGTGGAACTAATAATTTCCCAAGGCATTAAATGCCTTTACATTCCCCAATGCTCATTTATTTTTAACAATCCCTCACATGAATGAGTAATTGCTCAATTTGTTCTTAAAATGTTGCGAAACATTTATTGTATCGGTTAAAGTAGCACCTTGGCTTTCAACTTTCCTATTATTTATCCTTTGTCTTACTGGCGAATCAGCGGACTAAGGTTGTCTTTGAACTGTAAGCCTTTTGTGTAAATCTAAAATAGACAACACACAATAAGTGCTCCTAATCCTCCTTGCTTCTCTGTTTTTGTTCGTTTTGCCATGAACACCTGCTTGGTCTCATGAGTGCTTTGGAGAATTTGGCCTTACAATTCTCCTTGAAGCGGCGCCTTCGCACTCACGTAGGTGATTCTATAACGGGTAGTTTCTCAATACTCTACCAAGTATAGATATCATTAAAAGTATCAAAACTTATCCTATTCTCCGGCGAGTAGTGCACTGATTTATCATAGGAATGGTTCGAATATATACAGTGCTATCAAGTTTATCAGAACTTAGTTTTGGACCAAGATCTTGGGATCTTCAGTCAACTAGGTGGGGTTTCCGTTTAAAGAAACATTTTAGTTTATGGGCCTTAACGCCATTCCCATCGATAAGATATTTACCTTTTCTCTAAGTAAACCTTTTGTTAGTGGATAAGCAATGTTATCATTTGATCTTACATAGTCAATTGTGATAACCCCATCAGAGAATTGTCTAAAAGTTTTATGTCTACGACGAATATGTCTAGACTTGCCATTGTAAAGCTTACTATTGGCCCTTCCAATAGCTGATTGGCTGTCGCAATGTATGCTTATTGGAGGTACAGGTTTTTCTCAATTCGGAATACCTTCTAAGAAACCTCGAAGACAATATGCTTCTTCTGCGGCTTTGTCTAAGGCAATAAATTCTGATTCCATGGTCGATCTTGCCATACAAGTTTGTTTAGAGGATCTCCAAGATATTCCCCCACTAGCTAAGGTAAACACAAATCCACTAGTGGATTTTGTATCCGACGAACCAGTTATCCAGTTTGCATCACAATACCCTTCTATTACAAATGGGTACCTATCATAATGTAGTACATCACTTTGTGTATACCTTAGGTATCCTAGTACTCGAATTATAGCTTTTCAGTGATTCTTTCCTGGGTAGCTTGTATATCTGCAAAGTTTACAACAGCATATGTTATAGCAGGTCTAGCGCAGTTCATTACGTACATAATGCTGCCTAGTATACGAGAGTACTCAAGTTGGTAAATACTGTCACCGATATTTTTAACCCAGTTTTGGTTCAAATCTATGGGTGATTTTGCTGATATTTTATTATGTTGTTTAAACTTTTCAAGTATTTTCCCAATGTAGTGTGATTGGGACAACATATATCCTTGGTTGGTTCTATGTATTTTTACACCAAGTATCACATCAACGATTCCCAAACCTTTCATAACAAATCTGGCGGAGAGCATATCTTTTGTAGATTTTATTATCTCCTTGTTGCTTCCAAATATTAGTAGATCATCAACGTATAGACATACAATGACATATCCCATATTTGTATGTTTAGTATAGATACATTTGTCACATTCATTTATATGAAATCCATTTAGTATCATATTTTCATCAAATTTTTCATGCCATTGTTTAGGCGCTTATTTAATCCCATATAGTGATTTACTTAATCTACAAACCTTACTTTGATTTCCAGTTTTTAGGAAACCTTCAGGTTGTTTCATGTATATTTCTTCTTCCAGTTCACCATTTAAAAATGATGTATTTACATCCATTTGACCTATTTCTAAATCAAGTATGGAGGCAATTACTATCAGCATTCTTATTGATGTTATTCTAGTTACTGGAGAGTATGTATCAAAATAGTCCAGGTCTTTCTTTTGCCTGAAACCTTGAACCACAAGTCGAGCTTTATACTTGTCTATTGACCATCAGGTTTAAATTTCTTTTTAAATATCCATTTATTACCAAAGGTCTTGCATCTTTGAGGTAAATCAACTAATTCCCATGTATGGTTTGCCATAATGGATTCGATTTCATTGTTAATTGCCTCCTTCCAATAAGGGGCATCGGATGAGGACATAGCTTGTTTGTATGTTAATGGATCGTCTTCTAGCATAAATGTATAGAAGTCTGGTCCAAAGGTTTTTTATGTCCTTGATCTTTTGCTTCTCCTTGGTTCCTCCTCTTGTTGATTAGTATCGTTTTGCTTATCGTTATCAATATTTTGATCAGTTTTCTCAAAAGAATTGGAGATTTCAGTTTTCCTTGGTCTCTTTTGAGGATAATTTTCAGTACCTTGTTTCAAAGGGTATACATGTTCGAAAAATCTAGCATTTCTCGACTCAATGTTGGTATTTACGAATATCATCAATTTCGGATTTGTGTACCAAAAACCGCGAAGCGACACTGTTTTGTGCATATCCAATGAATACCCAATCAATTGTTTTTGGTCCAATTTTGACTTTCTTTGGTTAAGGTACTTCTACTTTCGCAAGACACCCCCACACTTTTAAGTATTTGTAGGATGGTGGTCTATTTTTTCAAAGTTCGTGGGGAGATTTATATATTTTCTTTCATGGCATCGTATTCAAAATATGATTTGCAGAAAGAAAACTTCTCCTTAGAGGTTAGCTGACAAGCCCAAACTAAATAGTAAGGCATTCCTCATTTCTTTAAGAGTTCTATTTTTCCGTTCGGCTATACCGTTGGATTGAGGTGAATACGAGGCTGTTATATGGTGTATAATACAATGATCGGCGCAAAATTCCTTAAAAGGAAATTCATATTCTCCTTCTCTATCACTTCTTAAAGCTTTGATTTTCTAGTTGAGTTGATTTTCAACTTCTGCTTTATATTGTTTAAACATGTCGAATGCTTCGTCCTTGCTTCTAAGGAGATATACGTAATGGTACCTTGTGCAATCACCAATGAAGGTAATGAAATACCTTTTTCCACCTCTAGTTTGACATATTTTTAAGTCACATACATCTATGTGTATTAGGTCTAGAGGTTCAGTTTCTTGTTCAACATGGTAAAACGAGGTTCTTGTCAATTTTGCTTCTGTACAAACTTGACATCTATAGTTGGAATCTATGTTGCATTTTGGTATAAAGTCTAGATTATTCAATTTTCATAAGGTATTGAAATTTACATGGCCTAATCTAGAATGCCATATGTTAGAGAAGTCAACAATATAAGTAGAAGATTCAATTTTATTCATATCATTGTTTGGTACAATAGTGGTTACATTTGCCTTAAATAAAACATCACAAACATATCCTCTTCGTATATACACTCCATTTTTTAATAACACAAACTTATCTGACACAGATGTGAATTTGAAACGAGGCTTGCTAAGCAGCGATCCAAAAATCCGGTTCTTGCGGATCTCTAGAACATGAAGAACATCTGCCAAAGTTAGTTCTTTTCTAGAAGTCATTGTCAGTACAATCTTTCCTTTGCCTTTGACTTTTGATGCGGATGAATTACCCGTGAAAAGTTGTTCATCCTCGGTAGTAGTTTTGTAGGTTGTAAACATCTACTTATTTGCACATATGTGTCATATGGCTCCTGTGTCTACAAACCATTCCTTTGAGTCTCCAACAAGGTTGCATTTGGACACTACTGCACATAAGTCCATATCAGACATGCTTTCTGAGATGTCAGCCATGTTTGCTTCTGATTTATTTTTCTTGAGTGCGCGACATTTGGCGGCTTTGTGTCCTTTCTTTCCACAATTATGGCATGAACCCTGAAATTTCTTCGACTTCTTAGAAGCATACTCATGTTTCCTTTTGTTGGGTTTCTCTGACTCGACTACATTTGCCTTGGCAATCATGGTATGCAAAATTCTTCTTCTCAGATTTTCTGTTGTCTTCCTCAATCCTGAATCGGATTACAAATTCCTTCATTGTCATTTCCTTGCGCTTGTGCTTAAGGTAGTTTTTGAAATCTTTCCATGATGCAGGAAGCTTTTCAATTGCAGCGGCAACCTAAAAGGATTCGCTTAGAGTCATTCCTATATCGTGTAGTTGGTGAATGATGACTTGTAACTCTTGAATCTGGTTGATAACGATCTTTGCATCAATCATTTTGAATTAAGGAATTTCCCTCTACGAATTTCTTCATGCCCGCATATTCGGTTTTGTACTTTTTCATTAATGTCGTCCAAAGTTCTTTGGAAGTTCGAGCAGTACAGTATACATTGTATAGGCTATTGTCGAGCCCATTTAATATATAGTTCTTGCATATAAAGTCAGAACTCTTCCAGACATTCAAGGCTTCAATTTTTGTTTCATCGGGTTCTAATTCTTCGACTACGGGTGCATCTTCTGTAAGATACTTTGCAAGGCCCAAAGTCATCAAGTAAAACAACATCTTTTGCTACCAGCGTTTAAAGTCTAATCTTGTGAACTTTACTGGCAGTTCTCCATGAGACAGCACCATCGTTGGTACCATAGTCGTAGACTGAGCATCAATCACAGTCCGTGTTGGTATAGAAGTGTTGCTTTCATGAGACATTGTCGTCTACAAAAACATCCAACCATAAATCAATATTGTTTCAAGATTGTTAAAAAATAGTAATGCCAAAAAGGTGTTACGAAACTGTTTGCAAGGATTGTTAACATCAACGTTACAAAGGTGCTACGAAACTATTATAGCTATGTTGCAAAATTGCAAAAACAACAAACTGTCACAAGCACGTCGCAAAAATTGCTACGAATAGAATTGTGCAGTTAACAGATAAGGTAGTAAATATAATACCGGTTAGATTGTCCGAGTCCGATGAAAACTTTTTTCCTTGAAACAATATTGCTCCCTCTACGGTGCTTAAGGATATCGAACAATTATTTCCCAAGATGAAACAGACCTTCTCTGTGATGTTGTGCAACAATCGCAAAGCAACGATGAACTCAAGAGAGTATATTTAAGAGCCGAGTGTCGTGGGAGAAAGAAAATGCAGAAAAACTGAATTTGGTAATATGTGCCTATATATTGGCGTGGGGAGGTGCACCTATTCGGTAATATGTGCCTATTCAAATGGATGTGACTGTTGGAAAGGTAGCAACCCTTTACTAGGCGGTGCGACCGTTTGAGTTTGAACGGACAAAACAAAAAACTGTTCAGTCAGAGCAGCCATGCCAAGCCAACTGCCAACTGCAAAGTGCTAAGTGCCTCCAATATGCCTCAAACGCCCATTCGTCCGTGCCGTGGATGAGGGTGTGGGTTCAGGCATTGGCACGAGCGCGGGCGTGCGGGGTGGTGTGTTGCACCACCCATCATGGCTTTTGTCTCTCTTTGTCTCATAGTAATTATAATAGTGTCAACACCTTAGTATATAAACACAAATAGTTTATAATATTCTAAGATGTGAGACTATTCATTTCCCAAGGCATTGAATGCCTTCAAATTTCCCAATGCTCATTCATTTCTAACAATCCCCCACATGAATGAGTAATTCCTCAATTTGTTCGTAAAATTTCGCAAAACATTTATTATATCGGTTAGAGTAGCACATTGGCTTTGAACTTTCCTGCTGTTTATCCTTTTGACTTACTGGAAAATCAGTGGACTAAGATTGTTTTTGAACTGTAAGCCTTTTGTGTAAATCTAAAATAGATAACACGCAATAAGTGCTTCTAATCCTCCTTGATTCTCTGTTTGTGTTTGTTTTTCCATGAACACCTGATTGATCTTATTAGTGCTTTGGAGAATTTGGCCTTACAATTCTCCTTGAAGTGGCGCCTTCGCACTCACGTAGGTGATTCTATAACGGGTAGTTTCTCAATACTATACCAAGTATAGACACCATTAAAAATATCAAAACTTATCCTATTCTTCGACGAGTACTGCACTGACTTATCATACGAATGGTTTGAATATTTACAGCGCTATCAAGTTTACCCAAACTTAGTTGTCCATTTGAACCTAGATCTCGGGATCTCCAGTCAGCTAGGTAGGGTTTCCTTTTAAAGAAGCTTTTTAGTTTATGGGCCTTAACCTCATTCCCATCGATAAGATATTAACCTTCTCTCTAGGTTTTGTTAGTGGATCCACAATGTTATCATTTGATCTACATAGTCAATTGTGATAACCCCCACTACAACAAAATGCACTATTTATAGCATTAATCCATAGCGTTTCCGTTCTATAGGCTTTAAAAGCATTTGAAATAAATAAAAATATAATTGTCAACGCTATGTTAGCAAAAGGCGGGAACAAAAATTTTAGGCGGTACTTATTTACAATTCAATGTTATGCCCTATCTCCCTCTTTCACTTTGTCTCCCGAAAAACAAAACAAGGATAAAATGCTTTCACTGTTCTCTCAAAAAAGCCCAAATCAAATCATGCCATCGTTCAAAAAACCCTAAATCAAACCAAATTACCCAGTGTAGTACCACACTCACCTCGTCTAATCGCTCCAATTCAAAAAACTGCGGTCAGTAGTATATTATTAACGCAAGTGATAACAATGATTTTCCTCCGCCTCCATCAAAATTATCCATCAGAGTCCTCAACTGCACGAATTGGCGATTCTGTGCTTTGAGTCTTCGACAAACCCTCCAGTGCGATTCTTTGCTTTGACCGTTCAACAAACTCATCATCTTTAGCCGATTCCACCGCTTCTAGGCTTGGTTCCCATCACCGGCGATGCTCTTCAGTGGTATGATTTTTTTCCGTTCCTATTCGAGATCAAGTTCTTTTAAGTGCTACGTTTATTGTATACTAAAAATTGATTGATTCATTCAAAGCCGATTTAGTTCCTTTTTAATTTTCCCACTAAAGAAAAAGTGGAACAAGTTGAATTGGTAAGAGAAACAGCTGATATTGGGAAGAAGCGGCCTGACCTATTGGAGTTCTCTAAAAATCTCCCTATTGGATGGTAGGTTTGCTTCATTATCGCTTTATACTAGGATGAATCCGTGTTTCGCACATGGTGTCTTCAGCCCATAAATAAGGTTAGTTGAGTTGTGGAAATTTAGTTGCACGTAATTTTGTGTTTCCAAGAAATACAAGTGATAGTTTAGACTCACATATTGATTTTGAAATGAGTATGCAATCCCTTTGCATGAGACCTGCTATAAGCTTAAGAATTTTTTGCGAGTTGAAACTTCTCTTGTGGATTATGTCTACTATATTCTAAATGCATAGCCAGAACACAAGTAAGGAATAATAATTTTCTTTGCAAAATAATAATTACTCTCCCCTTGATTAAACTTCTCAAAAGATTGTTTTCTAACCTACTTATATCTATATTTTCAATGATCATATGCTATATCTTAAGCATTTTATATTGTAGCAGTAGACACAAATAAAATTTTGAACTTCAGAGCTTATGTTAATTTTCTTATGTTCAAATGCTTATGAGTTCAGTATCATCAATTTTGTATTTTGTTTTCCTGTATTCAATTTAGTGCATGCACATATCATAATGAATTTGATGCAACTTGTTATCTGATTTACTAATTAAACATATATCAAGCAATCTTTTTTCTTGCCTAGCAGCTGGCATAGCCTATTTCAAAAAATAGATTTATGCCGCTTGATGTAGGTAAAACGGGGGAAATAGTTGCTAAAGGAAGTGCGACACCAACTAATCCAAATGTATTAACCTATTTCGTTCCATTAGAGAGATATGGAGATAAAGTTTGGAAGCCTATTTCAAAAATAGATTTAAGCCGCTCGATGTGGGTGGAACAGGGGAAATAGTCGCTGAAGGAAGTGCGACACCAACTAATCCAAATGTATTAGCCTATTTCGTTCCATTGGGGAGAAATGGAGTTAAAGTTCGGGTAGATGTAGTAAATATTCCAAATTCACTTCTTTGGAGATAATCATCCAAGCCTGAATTCATTGAAGGTGCCATTGGCTTTATAGTAGCTCGACCTGCCACTAATGTTGTAATGGAATCAAGTTATAGTAAGTGCAATTTATTAATTTTTAGATACGTATACACTTAGTTGATAAAAATCGTTGATTTTTTTATTTAGTTTTGGTTGTTCTACTTCTTATATATAGGTAATTATCGATTAAAGGTTATTGATTGGTAATGAAGAAGACTATTTTGGATATTAGGATGTTTGTAAGTATTTCTTTGTCCCCTTTTTTGCTTAGTCCTTACCGTTTGAATAATATCATTTACCACGTGACTAACAGTAGGGAAATAGTTATTCTTTGTTGTCACAAGTTCACTATGTATTTTGTTTGTGAATCACTTTTTGGTACAACCAAAAACTCTCCTCAGCTCTTCTACCATAAAATATATACAAAAAAATGTTTAAACTTATTTCAAAACCATCGATAACGCTACTCTTGTGTACATTTTGGCACTCCAGTAAATCCATTTCATGTTGCCACATGGTAAAACTGTTCCACTCTGAACCTCAATATTGGTGAAGTAGATTTTCTTTGCATTACTTATCATTCACCATAAAATGTTCTATTTGAAGATGATAAGTAAATTTTCACTTTTTAATATAATAAAAGGATGATCCTTGTCCATAGTAGTATAATTTCATTTACAAAATGGTCTTTTCAAAGTTCTATGGTCATTTAAAAACAAGAAGACTGCTTTCAAACTCAAATTCAACAACTGCAGATATTTGTGCTCTTAAAAATATTAAAAATACATTCAACTGTAAAATTATTAATTGATAATATACTAGGATCGTCTAACTTTCAGTTCCTTCAAATATTGATTAATGTTCTTGCTTCTAGCAAAATTTTAGTCGAATATGTGCATAAAACATATAAATGAACCGTATCACCAAAATCTGAAGTTATCAAATTCTTCAGACTATGGTACAGATAATAATATATCTGCATATGCTTATTTCTTTAAGATAGCGAGTATTTGTATCTATCGATGTTAGAAATTTCCATATTTATCGACCCAGTTGACAAACTATATACCTGAAATACCAAATAATGAAACTTGATCCAAAATAAAACCATTTCAATATCAATCTTTAAGAAATAAGGGAGATAAGAAATATGATAATAATATATTGCTACTCATAAGGCACATCATTTCCTTAGACTTATCTCAATGTATTAACAAAAAATTTGTATTAAACATAAAAAACTGCAAATATGATAAACCTGATAATACTTGTATCATAGATTGGAAAAACTGATAAAACAACTGTGCACACAATGATTTGCTATCTAGGCACTTTGTTGCACAACTATTAAACAAAATAGTAAAAATTTTGCACAATTTTGCTAGGACCAACTTATAACAACATGAATTTCTAAACAATTTGTATATTTTTTGGCAACACTAATCTGTAAAAATAACTTATGCCATTGAAGAGTTTGCAATTTCAAATTTCAATTTCTATAAGTGAATGTGTGTTAAACCAGCAAAATACGTAAACTTGATTCTATGTGAGTTATGTTTAGCTTGCAATATGTCTACATATCAAGGTGTTAATTGTGGTGGCACTTATAAACTATTTAATATAATTATATTATACGTGCTTGAACATTTCAACACTTTTTACTATTGGGGAAGAAAATGATGTTCAATTGTTTTCTCAATTATATTATACGTGCACGGTATTGTATTTTTGGAATTGGTGAATGTGTACTACTCATAAGGTTTCCGGTGGTGATATGCATATTTGTTTGCAGTTTGTATCACTTGGTCGGTGTTGGTTAATGTGCAACCTTCACTTGATAATGATTTTTTATGTCTCAACTTGTAGATATGGAAACATGCACAAGCGAAACGCCGACTTTTCTTCGGGAAAAACAAGTTATAAAAAAACACAGTGAGGGTGGGCTGTTTCTGCAAGTTGTATAGATTTTGACGATTTGTCATACAAGAATTTCAAAGCTTTTCTCTGCAGCCGACATAGAAATAAGGCTGTTATAATGATGCGCTTTCAGTCCAGTCAAAGCCAAGGAGGTAAAATTCATTTATTAGTTATTAGTATGTGAAATATTTTTTGTAATAAAGCTGTGTATAGCATTGTCATTAATTGTTTATCACTTTCTGCTGTACAATTTCTCGTTTAAATCGGCAACACTGGCATCAGCTACCGTGGAATTTGATATCACGTATGTTACCAATGGTATTACTTACTACTCTTTGATGACTTATTTTTATGCATTCGTCCGTGGTGATACTGTGTGGTTATCTGAAAATTTAAAAAATAACGATATGATAATAACTCTGCATTCGTCCTTTGCCTTTGTGTTTGATGTTGCTTTCTTCCCTTTTGGAGCAGTTTCCATCACCAGAAAATCATCGTTATTTTCTTCTTCTTCAATGGTGTTGTCTTCTTCTTCGTCATCCGATATTACTGTTGTTACTTTGGGCTTTCTTGCTGCTCTTTTGATTGGTGGCTTCTTTGCAGGCACTTCGGGTTGTGTTTCTGTGTCCATTGCTATACAAAGAAAGGAAGAAAAAAAGTTTTTCATTACACAAATTTACAATCATACAGAAATTATGAAATATAAGTTTCAAAATAGTATGTTACATGTTAGTTCAGGTAAAGATTCCATGTTGTACGTGGCTAATCTATCTTTCAGCTCAAGCACACAGCATCCTCATCATCGCTTTCAGCAACAGCAGCCTACAAGTTCAATAAATCAAATATAAGAATTGTGATGTTGCAACCCCAAAGAAAAAGAATTAAGAAAAAATGAACTAAACAAAGGTGTTGCAAAATGAAATATCAACTATGGAATCATCATCAAAAGAAAATTACCAAGATGTTCAACTTCATAATGCAAAACGTGTTTAACAAAGGAAAGGCAACCTTTATTTCATACTACCGGTAATATTTATTTCTGTCCAATTGAAACTAATCGAAAAAACCTCTTCTGCTTACTATTAGCATCTTTGATTTCTTATAAAATTCTCTATTTTGATTTTCAGAGTTAGATTCACAAGTCTATTATGCTTACGGAAAGATTAATAATGGTTTGGAAATATAAATATGATCCATTATTTTCATGTGCTACGTTAATTTTTTCATGTTATAGTTCATAAATGGTAATGGCTTCAAGGAAATTGTTATTTACTTATGTACGGCCTGGCATAATTAATGTTCAGATATTATAGGCATGTGTATTAAAACGTTCACCATTAACGAATATAAATGCACTAGAATAGTAAGAGTCTATGTCATTGTAGAAATAACAAAAAAATCAAAGCAAAATGACATTTATTGCTGATATTTTGTGTAAGATGAACATTTTGAAACTAAACCATTACTGAAAGAACTGCTTGCATATATCTACAGATTTAGCAAGGCAGTTGCTGTGATTGTTGAAACTGCTCAAAGTACACTGTATGAACATGTAAGTATGTATTTTTTTTGTTTCTTGAACTTTTGTTAGTAAAATATCCAAGACTGTCCATTTATCATTCTTATTAATGCTGCATAATTATTTAAATTATAAATGCTAGGAACAACGAAGGTTTATTTTAATTGCATTCATTTCGTTGCTGTTTGGCTTTAGCAAAATTTTCCCAAGTCCACCACTATATGATACATTGTAAATTGTGACACTAGATATAAATGTATTTAGTTTACCGTTGTCTGTAAAAAGGTTTAGTTCCGTTGTCTCTAACGTTTTGATAATTTCTTATGGTCTTACACAACCTGTGTTACTTGATTCTTATTCAACCTGTTTGGCATCAACCAAATCAAAGGATCTTTTCCATTATTCTAGATGTTAACTGCGGTTACTTAAGGCTAATCTGTGTTATTTAGGCTCTTGCAAAAAACTCACCACAGTTTTATATATGTGGTTAAGATAGTGACTGCAAATCAAATATTTCTGTTTCCCTAAATGGTGTTAATTTGGACTTGGTAGGAAACAGGATTTTTTTTTTACCTTTTTCCTTTTGCTTTGGCCATGTATTTTAGCTTTTGTCTGATTCATGTGAAAGATGTATATTTCACTTACCTACAAAACCAAATCAAGGGATTAGCCTAAGCTTTTCTGATAATATAAATGTGTGCTTATATTGTATAATTATGATTATAGGCCATCATAATAACTGGTGCTATCTATTGCGAGTTTTCATGTATTTATATCTTATATTAATTATTTGTTTATCTAAATGCAGGAAAATAATGAATTAAAGAAGTTGCTGCATAAAAGATATTTGCAAGATGATTGCTTCATATGGGTTTTTACATTTTTCAAGCTCATGGTTTTGATTTGGATAGTCTTGTATTTTGTCTTAAGGAATTAATGGTAATCATGTACTCTTTTATGATTACTTAAAATATTTGTTATTGAAATATTATCCAAATATTGTATGTAGGAACGGTGTAATGACTATATTTAATATTTTATGTTCATTTTGTTATCAAATATGTTGTCTTTTGGCTTTATTCAGTTATATACAAAAAGATATTTCATGTATATGTGTGAAATGCTACAATATAGTACAGAATGAATAAATGGATGGTAGGATAGAGATTCTTTCAAAAAAGTAAAAACAATATACAAGTTTTATAGCGTTTCATAAGTGCAACAGATTGGTACACCAACTATAAGATTGCAAAGCAAGAAGCGCTAGGGAAACCCATTTATAATATTTTATTTATTTTCATATTATTTGATATTCTTATTGCGTTTAACCTCAATAGCATTTGAGAGGAGTTGTCTAACAGTTTGATGTCTATGACGAATATGTCTAGACTTGGCATTATAAAGTTTACTGTTGGCCCTTCCAATAGTTGATTGGTTGTCGCAATGTAAGCTTATTGGAGGTACATGTTTTTTCCAATTCGGAATACCTTCTAAGAAACCTCAAAGCCAATCCGCTTCTTCTACGGCTTTGTTTAAAGGCAATAAATTCTGATTCCATGGTCGATCTTGCTATACAAGTTTGTTTCGAGGATTCCAAGATATTGCCCCAATAGCTAAGGTAAACACATATCGACTAGTGGATTTTGTATTTGATGAACCGGTTATCCAGTTTGCATCACAATACCCTTCTATTACAGATGGGTACCTATCATAATGTAGTCCATGACTTTGTGTATACCTTAGGTATCCTAGTACTTGAATTATAGTTTTCTAGTGATTCTTTCCTGGGTTGCTTGTATATCAGCTAAGTTTACTAACAGCATATGCTATATCAGGTCTAGTGCAGTTCATTACGTACATAATGCTGCCTAGTATACGAGAGTACTCAAGTTGGTAAATACTATCACCGCTATTTTTAACCCAGTTTTGGTTCAAATCTACGAGTGATTTTGCTGATATTGTGTTGTTTAAACTTTTCAAGTATTTTCGCAATGTAGTGTGATTGGGACAATACATTTCCTTGGTTGGTTCTATGTATTTTTACACCAAGTATCACATCAACGATTCCCAGATCTTTCATATCAAATCTGACGGAGAGCATATCCTTTGTAGATTTTATTATCTCCTTGTTGCTTCCAAATATTAATAGATCATCTACATATAGACATACAATGACATATCCCGTATTTGTATGTTTAGAATAGACACATTTATCACATTCATTTATATGAAATCCATTTAATATCATATTTTCATCAAAATTTTCATGTCATTGTTTAGACGCTTTTTTAAGCCCATACACTGATTTTCTTAATCTACAAACCTTACTTTCATTTCCAGTTTTTAGGAAACCTTCAGGTTGTTTCATGTATATTTCTTCTTCCAGTTCACCATTTAAAAATGCTGTCTTTATATCCATTTGATGTATTTTTAAATCAAGTGTGGATGCGATTGCTATCAGCATTCTTATTGATGTTATTCTAGTTACTGGGAGCATGTATCAAAATAGTCTAGGTCTTCTTTATACCTGAAACCTTGAACGACAAGTCGAGCTTTATACTTGTCTATTGAACCATCTGGTTTCAATTTCTTTTTGAATATCCATTTATTAACCAAGATCTTGCGTCCTTGAGGTAAATCAACCAACTCTCATGTATGGTTTGCCATAATGGATTCGATTTCATTGTTAATAGCCTCCTTCCAATAAGGGGCATCAGAGGAGGACAATAGCTTGTTTGTATGTTAATGGATCGTCTTCTAACATAAATGTATAGAAGTCTGGTCCAAAATTTTTTGATGTCCTTGATCTTTTGCTTCTCCTTGGTTCCTCCTCTTGTTTATTAGTACTGTCTTGGCGATCATTATAAATATTTTGATTAGTTTTCTCAAAAGAATTGGAGATTTCAGTTTCCCTTGGTCTCTTTTGAGGGTAATTTTCATTACCATGTTTCAAAGGGTATACATATTCGAAAAATCCAGTATTTCTCGACTCAATGATGGTATTTATGTGAAAATATCAATTTCAGATTTGTGTACCAAAAACCGATAAGCGGCACTGTTTTGTACATATCCAATGAATACACAATCAATTGTTTTTGGTCCAATTTTAACTTTCTTTGGTTTAGGTATCTCTACTTTTGCAAGACACCCCAACACTTTTAAGCATTTGTAGGATGCTGGTATATTTTTTCAAAGTTCGTGGGGAGATTTAGATGTTTCCTTTGTGGTATCTTATTCAAAATATGATTTGCAGAAAGAATAGCTTCTCCCAGAAGTTATCTGGCAAGCCAGAACTAATAAGTAAGGCACTCATCATTTCTTTAAGAGTTCTATTTTTCCGTTCGGCTATACCGTTGGATTGAGGTGAATATGGGGTTGTAGTTTGGTGTATAATACCATGTTCGGCACAAAATTCCTCAAAGGGAAATTCATATTCTCCTCTTCTATCAGTTTTTAAAGCTTTTCTTTTCTTGTTGGGTTGATTTTCAACTTCTGCTTTATACTGTTTAAATATGTCGAATGGTTCGTCCTTACTTTTAAGGAGATACATGTAACAGTACCTTATGCAATCATTAATGAAGGTAATGAAATATCATTTTCCACCTCTAGTTTGACACATTTTTAGGTCACATACATCTGTGTGTATTTGGTTTAAAGGTTCAGTTTCTTATTCAACATCATGAAACGAGGTTCTTGTCAATTTTGCTTCTGCACAAACTTGACATTTATAGTTGGAATCTATGTTGCATTTTGGTATAAAGTCTAGATTAATCAATTTTCATAAGGTATTGAAATTTACATGGCCTAATCTAGAATGCTGTTAGAGGAGTCAACAATATAAGGAGAAGATTCAATTTTATTCATATCATTGTTTGGTACAATAGTGGTTACATTTGCCTTAAATAAACCATCACAAACATATCCTCTTCCTACGTACACTCCATTCTTTGACAACTCAAACTTATCAGACACAAAAGTGAGTTTGAAGCCCTGCTTGCTAAGTTGTGATCCCGAAATCAGGTTCTTGCGGATCTTTGGAACATGAAGAACATCTACCAATGTTAGTTCTTTTCCAGAATCATTTTCAATACAATCTTTCCTTTGCCTTCTACTTTTGATACGGATGAATTACCCATGAAAAGTTGTTCGTCCTCAGTAGCAGTTTTATAGGTTGTAAACATCCACTTATTTGCACATATGTGCCGTGTGGCTCCTGTGTCTACAAACCATTCCTTTGAGTCACTAACAAGGTTGCATTCAGACACTACTACACATAAGTCCATATCGGACACGCCTTCTAAGATGCCAGCCATGTTTTCTTCTGATTTCTTTTTCTTGGGTGTGCGACATTCGGCGACTTTGTGTCCTTTCTTTCCACAATTATGGCATAAACCATGCAATTGTTTTGATTTCTTAGGAGCATGCTCACGTTTCCTTTTGTTCGGTTTCTCTGGCTCGAGTACATTTGCCTTGGCAATCATGGTATGCAAAGACTTCTTCTCAAACTTTCTGTTATCTTCCTCAATCCTCAATCGGATTACAAGTTCCTCCATTGTCATCTCCTTGCGCTTGTGCTTAAGGTAGTTTTTGAAATCATTCCATGACGGAGGATGCTTTTTAATTGCAGCGGCAACTTGAAAGGATTCGCTTAGAGTCATTCCTTCATCGTGCAGTTGGTAAATAATGACTTGTAACTCTTGAATCTGGTTGATAACGGTCTTTGCATCAATCATTTTGAAGTCGAGGAATTTCCCTACTGCGAATTTCTTCATGCCAGCATCTTCGATTTTGTACTTTTTCTCTAACGCTGTCCAAAGTTCTTTGGAAGTTCGAACAGTACAGTATACATTGTATAGGCTGTTATCGAGCCCATTTAATATATAGTTCTTGCACATAAAGTCAGAAATTTTCCAAACAATCAAGGCTTCAATTTTTATTGCATCGGATTCCAAAATTTTCGACTACAGTAGCATCTTTTATATGAAACTTTGCCAACCCAAAGTCGTCAAGTAAAACAGCATGTTTTGCTATCAGCGTTTGAAGTCCAATCCTGTGAACTTTTCCGGCCGTTCTCCACGAGACAGCACCATCGTTGGAACCGTAGTCGTAGACTGAGCACTAATCACAGTCCGTGTTAGTACAGAAGTGCTGCTTTCATGAGACATTGTCTTCTACAAAATTAGCCAACAATAAATCAATATTGTTTCAAGATTATTAAAAACCAGTAACGTCAAAAAGGTGTTACGAAACTGTTTGCAAGGATTATTAACAGTAACATTACAATTGTGTTATGAAACTGTTACAACAATGTTGCAAAATTGCAACAACAACAAACTGTCATAGGTACATCGCAAAAATTGCTACAAATAGAATTGTGCAGTTAACAGAAAAGGTAGTAAATATAATATCGATTAGATTGTCCGAGTCCAACGAAAAGCTGCTTCCTTGAAACAATATTGCTCCTTCTACGGCGCTTAAGGATATCGAGCAATTGTTTTCCAAGATTAAACAAACCTTCTCTGCAATGCTGCACAACAATCGCAAAGCAAAGACGAACTCAAGAGAGTATATTTAAGAGCAGAGTGTTGTGGGGAGAGAAAATGTAGAAAAACTGAATTTTGTTCACTGTTTTCTTTCTGCCTATATATAGGCATACCAAGGTGCACCTATTCGGTAATAGGTGCCTGTTCAAACGGATGCGACTGTTGGAAATGTTGCGACCCTTTTCCAGGCGGTGCGACCGTTTGGGTTTGAACGGACAAAACAAAAAACTATTCGATATGAACAGCCATGCCAAGCCAACTGCCAACTGCGAAGTTCTAAGTTCCTCTAATATGCGTCAAACGCCCATTCGCCTGCGCTGTGGATGCGGGTGCGGGTTCGGGCACGGGCGCGCGTGCGGAGTGGTGCGTTGCACCCTTAATGGCTTGTGTCTCTCTTTATCTTATAGGAATTATAATAGTGTCTATATCTTAGTATCTAAACACAAATAGTTTATAATATTCTAAGATGTGGGACTATTCATTTCACAAGGCATTAAATGCCTTCACATTCCCCAATGCTCATCCATTTCTAACAATCCCCCACATGAATGAGCAATTGCTTAATTTGTTCTTAAAATTTTGCAAAACATTTATCATATCGGTTAAAGTAGCACATTGGCTTTGAACTTCCAAGTGTTTATCTTTTTGACTTACTGGCGAATCAATGGACTAAGGTTGTCTTTGAACTGTAAGTCTTTTATGTAAATCTAAAATAGACAACATGCAATAAGTGCTTCTAATCCTCCTTAGTTTTTTGTTTGTGCTCATTTTTTCCATGAACATCAGCTTGGTCTCATGAGTGCTTTGGCGAATTTGGCCTTACAATTCTCCTTGAAGCGGCGCCTTCGCTCTCACGTAGGTGATTCTATAACGGGTAGTTTCTCAATACTCTACCAAGTATAAACATCATTAAAGGTATCAAAACTTATCCTATTCTCCGGTGAGTAGTGCACTGACTTATCATAGGAATGGTTTGAATATTTACAGTGCTATCAAGTTTATCTAAACTTAGTTGTCCCTTTAAACTTAGATCTTGGGATCTCCAGTCAGCCTGGTGGGGTTTTCGTTTAAAGAAACTTTTTAGTTTGTGGGCCTTAACCCCATTCCCATTGATAAGATATTAACCTTCTCTCTAGGTAAATATTTTGTTAGTGGATCCATAATGTTATCATTTGATCTTACGTAGTCAATTGTGATAACCCTATTGGCGAGAAATTATCTAACAGTTTTATATCTACGACGAATATGTCTAGACTTTCCATTATAAATTTTTCTATTGGCCCTTCCAATAGCTGATTGGCTGTCGCAATGTATGCTTATTGGAGGTATAGGTTTTTTCCAATTCAGATTAACTTCTACGAAACCTCGAAGCCAATCCGCTTCTTCTACGGCTTTGTCAAAGGCAATAAATTCTGATTCCATGGTCGACCTTGCTATACAAGTTTGTTTAGAGGATCTCCAAGATATTGCCTCAATAGTTAAGGTAAACACATATCGACTAGTGGATTTTGTATTTGATGAACCAGTTATCCAGTTTGCATCACAATACCTTTCTATTATAGATGGGTACCTATCATAACGTAGTCCATGACTTTGTGTATACCTTAGGTATCTTAGTACTCGAATTATAGCTTTCTAGTGATTATTTCCTGGGGTGCTTGTATATCTGCTAATTTTACAAACAGCATATGCTATATCAGGTCTAGTGCAGTTCATTACGTACATAATGCTGCCTAGTATACGAGGGTACTCAAGTTGGTAAATACTGTCACTACTATTTTTAACCCAGTTTTGGTTCAAATCTAAGGGTGATTTTGCTGATGTTGTATTGTGTTGTTTAAACTTTTCAAGTATTTTTCCAATGTAGTGTGATTGGGACAACACATTTCCTTGGTTGGTTCTATGTATTTTTACACCAAGTATCACATTAGCGATTCCCATATCTGTCACATCAAATCTGGCGGAGAGCATATCCTTTGTAGATTTTATTACCTCCTTGTTGCTTTCAAATATTAGTAGATCATCTACATAGAGACACAAAATGACATATCCCATATTTGTATGTTTAGAATAGACACATTTGTCACATTCATTTATATGAAACCTATTTAATATCATATTTTCATCAAATTTTTTATGCCACTGTTTAGGTGCTTGTTTAAGCCCATACATTGAGTTTCTTAATCTACAAACCTTACTTTCATTTCCAGTTTTTAGGAAACCTTCAGGTTGTTTCATGTATATTTCTTCTTCCAGTTCACCATTTAAAAATGCTGTCTTTACATCCATTTGATGTATTTTTGAATCAAGTGTGGATACGATGGCCATCAGCATTCTTATTGATGTTATTCTAGTTACTGGGAGCATGTGTCAAAATAGTCCAGGTCTTCTTTTTGCCTGAAACCTTGAACCACAAGTCGAGCTTTATACTTGTCTATTGAACCATTCGGTTTCAATTTCTTTTTGAATATCCATTTATTAACCAAGGTCTTACATCCTTGAGGTAAATCAACCAACTCTCATGTATGGTTTTCCATAATGGATTCGATTTCATTGTTAATAGCGTCCTTCCAGTAAGGGACATCGGAGGAGGACATAACTTGTTTGTATGTTAATGGATCGTCTTCTAACATAAATGTATAGAAGTCTGGTCCAAAATTTTTTGATGTCCTTGATCTTTTGCTTCTCCTTAATTCCTCCTCTTGTTGATTAGTACTGTTTTGCCGATCATTATCAATATTTTGATCAATTCTCTCAAAAGAATTGGAGATTTCAGTTTCCCTTGGTCTCTTTTGAGGATAATTTTTAGCACCCTGTTTCAAAGGGTATACATGTTCGAAAAATCTAGTATTTCTCGACTCAATGATGGTATTTACGCAAATATCATCAATTTTGGATTTGTGTACCAAAAACTGATAAATGGCACTATTTTGTGCATATCCAATGAATACACAACCAATTGTTTTTGGTCGAATTTTGACTTTCTTTGGTTTAGGTACCTTTACTTTCGCAAGACACCCCAACACTTTTAAGTATTTGTAGGATGGTGGTCTATTTTTCCAAAGTTCGTGGGGAGATATTTTTTTTTATGGTATCTTATTCAAATATGATTTGCAGAAAGAATAGCTTCTCTCCAGAAGTTATCTGGCAAGCCATAACTAATTAGTAAGGCATTCATCATTTCTTTAAGAGTTCTATTTTTCCGTTCGGCTATACCGTTGGATTGAGGTGAATACGGGGTCGTAGTTTGGTGTATAATACCATGTTCGGCACATAATTCCTCAAAGGGAAATTCATATTCTCCTCCTCTGTCAGTTCTTAAAGCTTTTATTTTCTTGTTGGGTTGATTTTCAACTTCTGCTTTATACTGTTTAAACATGTCGAATGTTTCATCCTTGCTTCTAAGGAGATACACGTAACAGTACCTTGTGCAATCATCAATCGCAAAGCAACGACGAACTCAAGAGAGTATATTTAAAAGCAGAGTGTTGTGGGGAGAAAGAAAATGCAGAAAAACTGAATGATGTTCACCGTTTACTTTCTGCCTATATATAGGCGCGGGGAGGTTCACCTATTCGGTAATAGGTGTATGTTTAAATGGATGCGACTGTTGAAAAGGTTGTGACCCTTTATCGGGCGGTGCGACCATTTGAGTTTGAATGGACAAAGCAAAAAACTGTTCGATTTGAACAGCCACGCCAAGCCAACTGCAAAGTGTTAAGTGCCTCTACTACGCCTCAAACACCCATTCACCACCCGCACCGCAGATGCGGGTGCGGGCTCGAGCACGAACGCGCGCGTGCGGGCCAATATCCATTATGACTTGTGTCTCTCTTTGTATCATAGGAATTATAATAGTGTCCATATCTTAGTCACAAATAGTTTATAATATTCTAAGATGTGAGACTGTTCATTTCCCAAGGCATTAAATGCCTTCACATTCCCCAATGCTCATTCATTTCTAACAATTGATATTTTATTACCAGAAATCAACCACTGAAAACGCAAATGCATTTAACGCTTCAATATTGAAGCTGCTAACTGTGAAGGGTTGCCTTCCAAAGTACAGTGCATTGATGGACCTTAAAACAACATGAAACCTTACAAAGAAAAACATAGTTTTCGTCAGAAGTTGTGAAAAAAAATCCCTATGAAATTGAAGATGTGCCAGAAGAGCAATTGAGCATGGACAAAAATAGCTATAAATAATATAAAAATCATACATATTATATTTCTTCATTTATTCATAATTCATGTTACACAAACGATAACATGTTTAGAAAACAGTCAAAAAAAACTGCATTTTTACAAAATGTCACCAACAAAAAATAAAATACTCATGCTTATTAACTCAAAGTGAAACGAATTTAAACTCCATAAATTGAACTTATGAAACTTTGGCATCAGCAAGCGGCAAAGAAGCAAGCAGTTCAATGTAGCAGCTGCTTCCATACTTGGCAACCGATTCTTTACTGTGAACTTCCTCATTAAGAGGCTCAACCTTTGGTTCAACGCAGGTACTAACTATTGTTTTCCTGCATTCAAATGTTGGAACCCTGAATTAAGAACAGGTAGATGTAAAACAGCTATTCTCAACATATATACAAGTATGAAAAAAGACAGTAGTGGGAAACCTTGATATTTGAGGAATTGTTGAGGCACTGTGTCTGCAGCTCTTCTTATGTGAAAAGTTTTTCTTTGCTACCACCTCCTGCTGACTTTCCTTTGCTATGCTTACTACTAGTATAGTAATCTTTCTTTGATTTCGAGTGATGGTTGTGGGAGTTGCAGAATAAGTTAACTACAGAAAACCATAGTAGAACTTTTAATGTAATAGGGAAGCTGGAATAACATCTTTAATTTAGCTACTCTAGATTTTGTCAGCTGCATTCTTTTGCTCCCACTAATCCAAATTCAGTGATTGGGTCTTCTGCTCCGAACAAATCCAAATTTAGTGATGGGTAAAGGAAATCCTTTAACTGCTTGTCAATGACAGCTTCCATGTTTAAACTATAATACATCACAGTATATTTGCTACACTAATTTTGGTTTGTTTGGTTGTAATAGTTAAAAACTTCAACAAGATATAATTTGAGCTTTTATCCGGGTAAGCTTCCATAGACTTTAACTAGTATAACTGAGTTTTGTTGCCATTAACACTATTACACACACAGAGAGAAAGAGAACCAATTGAAAGAAAAAACCGATCTTCCATACAAAATTAGAACTTTTGTCAAGCTGAAATTAAAGTTCTATATTCTTCTCACTTTTTATCACATTTCTAGAAGTAGTAAGACTACTAAATTAAGTCATTTTACCCATATTTAGTTACTAAAAAATGTAAAAACTTCAATAAATTAACTTATGTACCATAAAATTCACACAACCGGATCAATAAATATACCATTACAAACAGTAGGATGTGTATATATAAGAAAATAAGAACAGAAGCTGTGTTTGTATTTTGAATATTAGTTCGTTCTATGATTGTATTTTGGAATAGTGGGAATAAAAATAGCACATATTTAGTCTTTGAATTTTTTTACACCATGTATAGAATGATAGTGCGATGATTTTGGAAAATTGGATATTTAGTGTTAACCCAAAATATGGATCAACACCCTAGATCAAGTGTGAAAGCACCAATGTAGATAATCAGCAGCACAAATCTCTGATAAATAACAAATAAAGAGCAGAAGTAAGAAAAGAGACACATAATTTTTGTAATGGTTCGGCTGACTCTGGCCTACGTCCACTTTAATCAATCTTTATTATGATTATACTAGTTGAATCTCTTTGGATATCAACTACTTAGTCCTTAGATCTAAGTTACAATAAGTTAGAATAAGTCACAAGTTCAAGGGTTGATTGGAGATTCATAGTAACCCCCTTGATGACTGTTGTGAGGGATAAGAAAGTTGAAGAAGTGAAGGAACTCCAGTAGAGTAATGACAACTCTCTGTCTGGAAAAGATCCATCTCTAGTTGCAGGTAGGTGAGTATTTATAGCGAAGTTCAGTGAGTATTGGGCTAGAAGTTTAGGAGCAGCAGAGTCCAGTTATTATGCCAAGTCATCACAAAAAATCTCAAATCAATCTGAGTCATTTCTATGGACCGTTAGCTATCCATAGGGGATGGATCGGTAGCTATCCATCAACTTAGCATATTTTTCTACTAGAAGCATTTACTTAGTGCTACAAAGGAGCTCGGAAAGTTTGAGGGCGATCCTACCTATCTTGATCGATCACTGGTTATCCATAAGGAATGGATCACTGGCTATCCATAGGGTTGGATCGCTAGCTATCCATCAGCTTAGCATATTTTCTACCAAAAGCCTTTACTTAGTACGACGAAGGAGCTTAGAAAGTTTGAGGGCGATCCGACCTATCTTGATGGATCGCTAGCTATCCATCCATGTTATCCCAACTTTTGGCAAAGCCGGATACCCAAAGATTAACTGAAAAGCAATGATTATTAGTCATGAACATCGATTGTGTATCGCAGGTTCACCATGGATATCGATGAATTTTGTCTGAGTCCGGATCGGGCTACAATTGATAAGACACGTCGAGCAAAGCCGTGGGAACCAACGTTCCAAATTTCGAGACAATCCGAGTTCATATGCTCGAGTTATCGCCAATGGAAGATGGATGAAATAGGCTAGGGTCGAATCCATGAGGAAAGGCTGATTCGAATCGGTCAGAGGAGCATTGCGTCGAATCCATGAAGAGCACACTTGCTTCGGCTCCATCTATCGGGCATTGGTTCATATCCATCAGGAGTAACCATTCTTCGAATCCATCCGCGCGTGCCTTAAGCTTCGAATCCGTTGGAGCATTCCCCACCTTCGACTCCATCGAGCAAGTCCTCATATGCCTAAGTTCGAATCCATCCTCACATACTCCAGTTCGAATCCATCGAAGGAAGGATCCTTCGAATCCATACAGGTGGAGGAGCTCCGACTCCATTACATTCGAATCCCCAGACTGAGACAACTTCGAATCGGTCCACAGCAACATGTCTAGATCGATTCGAACGAGCACCAGTTTCATCGATTCGAAGGAAGAGAACCTTCGAATCCAACATCTCGAATCCACCAAGTAAACGCGACTAAAACCATGAATTTGACCCAGAAAACTCGGAGAAAAAGGGGGATTGACCCGGAGCACGTGCGCCACGTCATCGTCTTCACGTGCAGAAGCATGGATTCGACCCTATGGATTCGAACCATATCGATTCGAACGAATCCATAGGGCGAAGAATGTCAACTTGAATCGATCATAACTTGAGATCTACAAGTCCAAATGCTATGAAATTTTTACAGAAGCTTGAGCCCATGTTGAAGAATGTCCACACCAAATTTCAGCTCGATTGGATGATTTCTTGATCGATTCGAACATAGCTTCGAATCGATCCCAAAGTGGGCCCGGATTTCCAGAAAGCGGGCATGTGGGCTCCCTCACGTGCCAGAACTGGTCTCCCCTCAATTTAGGCGAAATATCAGCCTTCTACACCTATAAATAGAGCCCCTAGTCATTCAGAAAAGGGGTCGGACAATTTTGAGAGATAAAGAGCGCCTAGACTCTGCCAGATTTACTCCAGATCACCATTGCTGCCTTAGATTCAGACTTAGCTCAGCAAATCAGTTGTAATACAACACACGAAATTGTAATCTTCAAACATCGAGCAATAAAAAGATAAAAACTTTGAAGTGGACATAGGCCGGAGATAGCCGAACCACTATAAATTGCGTGTCACTGTTCATTATTTCTGGATTGTTGCTTGTTATTTGCTTAGATCTGTGATTTGTGTGTGAATACTGTTGATTTGTATTCATACGCTGGTGCTTTCACTACACTTGTGGTTTGTGACCATTTTTGGTGCAAACACTTTGGTGCTTTCACTGAGAACGACTAGCACCCGCTACCCCATATTCAAAGTTTAGATTTGGAATTTTAAGGATTCAGATTTGACTCTACAATGACTCGACAAACTAGACAAAGAACTGAGAGGAGCCAACAAGCAGGAAGTCAAGAGGCATCCTCTGGCGCTGGAGAAGGACAAGCTTCGATCTACATTACTAGAGATGAGATGGAGGCTATGAATAACCTAATGCAGGAAAGAATGATGAAAAGCCAACAAGAGATGCTGCAGAGTTTCTTCGAGCAGATGAGAGCTGCAGGGACACAGAACCTTGGACCAGCTACAGCGGCTGTGAATGTGGAACAAGGAGCTAGGGCTATGGAACCCAACGGAGGACAGAATACAGAACCAGAAGGCAATCAACAAGGGCTTGGGGGCAGGCCCGCAAGATCCGACGCAGAAGGACCTTTGGAAGGAGCTCAACTGGCTAGGGCCAACACAAATGCTAACGAGCCACCCGAAGAGTACGTACCAGAATTCCCTACAAGACTCGGAGGGCAAGACAGAGACATGACAAGGGGGCAACCCCTAGATGGAGATGAAAGAATGATTGGCCTAGTGAAACGACTCATGAGAGGGGGATTGTCAGGCGGAGGATTGGAAGAGGTTAGTCGAAGTCCGTTCGCTCCAAATATCCGAAATGCAAGGAACCCTCCAAAGTTCAAACTACCAATGCTGGATCCTTATGATGGAAAGTCAGACCCGACCATGCATATCACCAGATATATCAGACACATGGAAGTGCTGGGAGCATCCGAGGAAGTAATGGCACGATGTTTCCCCTTATTCTTATCAGATTTGGCTGCACTTTGGTTTAGACAGCTAGAGACAGGATCAATTAGGACATGGGGCGAGCTTGTGGATTGTTTCATGAAGCAGTTTAGGGTTCACATAACGCGACCCAAGAGCGTGATGACTTTGGCATCAATAAAGCAAAGGACCGGAGAGTCCATAAAAGATTTTCTGTTACGATTTAATGCAACGGTGGCTTCTGTAGATCGCCCGGACCCATCGATGATTTTGATGGCGGCAGTGGCAGGAGTTGGAGGAGGCACCGAATTCAAAGACTCTTTGACTATAGATCCACCGCAAGATCTTGGAGAGTTTTTCCATGAAGCTGAAAAATTCATTCGATTAGAGGAATCACGAGCCGAGAGGCAGGAAATAAATGTTGCACAGGGCGAAGGAAACGCCAGGGAACAGTCCAGGGCGGACAAAGGAAAGAGAAAGCAGGATGACACACATGATGGTCCTGATAAACGGAAGAAATTCCGAGAGCCCAGATTCAGGCAATACACAGACTTGGTGGCAGGACTGGAACGAATTTACACCGAAACTCGGGGGCAACTCTCCTATCGAAAACCACCGAGGAGAGATCCCACAGAGCGGGAACATAGAACCGGAAAATATTGCCTATTCCATGAGTTAGATGGGCACACAACCGACGAATGCCGCCACCTAAGGGATGAGGTGGAGGAGCATGCCAGGAGTGGTAGATTGCCACAATATATCAGAGAACGGGCAACGATAGTAAGACCTGAACAACCTCCACCTAATAGGAATGATCCTGGATTGGGATCACGACTCATCATCAACTAATCGTGATGGCAAGGGCCAAGTTCAAGATTTGGACTCTGGTCGATTAGTTTTCTTAGATTTGATTTCCAAAATAAAACGGCTATCCTACTTACTCATGTACGGGAACCAGAGAGATCCCTAGGCATGCTCTAAGATGGAAATAGACCGCTCCGCCCGGAGAGGCATTGTCTTGTTTTTCCTGGTGTTTGAGATTGAACATCTAGGATTTGAATTTAATAAAGAAACACTTATTAAAATAAACCTTTTAACCGGAGAGTTAAAGGATGAACATTAAATATCAATATAAACATGATCGCTTTATGACCTTACCCGGAGAGGCGGGGTCCGGAGTGCAAGAAGTGAGTCGCTTCGCAAGAGAGCGACGGAATTGACTCACTTAACGTTGTTTCCTCTTCACCGAAGAGTGACAGGATGGGATCCAGCAAGAGCCCGGAGAGGCTATGATCGGCCCACGATTTGGGCCATGACATCGCTTAATGTTCAGATACACTGAACCGGAGTGCAAGAAGTGAGTCGCTTCGCCAGAGAGCGACAGAATTGACTCACTTAAACGTTGTTTCCTCTTCACCGAAGAGTGACAGGATGGGATCCAGCAAGAGCCCGGAGAGGCTATGATCGGCCTAAAGATTTAGGTCATGACATCGCTTAATGTTCAAAAACACTGAACCGGAGTGCAGTGAGTGTAGCCGCTTCGCCGGAGAGCGACAGGATCGGCTCACTCATCGTTGTTTTCCATTCACCGGAGAGTGACAGGATGGGATCCAGTAAGAGCCCAAAGAGGCTACGATCGGTCCAGAATGACCAAGACATCGCTATACGCCCTAGCTGGGGCCAGAGTGCAAGGGATAGAAAGCAACGCCGGAGTGCAATAGGATCTTTCTATTCAATCGCTAAATCTAGAATGGGTTTGACAAGGGTCCGGAGTGACCATCAATAGTACGGAGAGACCGTAGAATTTCATTCTTAATTTCCACTGGAAAAAATTGATAACAATTCGGCTTCGAACAACCATGGACTTGATTGAAAATGCTATAAGCTATGAGTAAAACATGAACTCACTGCATTTAACTTGAGACTGATCAAAACACGCCTTTTACCAAAAGGCATGTTTTGGGGGGCAAAATGTTATCCCAACTTTTGGCAAAGCCGGATAACCAAAGATTAACTGAAAAGCAATGATTATTAGTCATGAACATCGATTGTGTATCGCAGGTTCACCATGGATATCGATGAATTTTGTCTGAGTCCGGATCGGGCTACAATTGATAAGACACGTCGAGCAAAGCCGTGGGAACCAACGTTCCAAATTTCGAGACAATCCGAGTTCATATGCACGAGTTATCGCCAATGGAAGATGAATGAAATAGGCTAGGGTCGAATCCATGAGGAAAGGCTGATTCGAATCGGTCAGAGGAGCATTGCGTCGAATCCATGAAGAGCACACTTGCTTCGGCTCCATCTATCGGGCATTGGTTCGTATCCATCAGGAGTAACCATGCTTCGAATCCATCCGCGCGTGCCTTAAGCTTCGAATCCATTGGAGCATTCCCCACCTTCGACTCCATCGAGCAAGTCCTCATATGCCTAAGTTCGAATCCATCCTCACATACTCCAGTTCGAATCCATCGAAGGAAGGATCCTTCGAATCCATACAGGTGGAGGAGCTCCGACTCCATTACATTCGAATCCCCAGACTGAGACAACTTCGAATCGGTCCACAGCAACATGTCTAGATCGATTCGAACGAGCACCAGTTTCATTGATTCGAAGGAAGAGAACCTTCGAATCCAACATCTCGAATCCACCAAGTAAACGCGACTAAAACCACGGATTTGACCCAGAAAACTCGGAGAAAAAGGGGGATTGACCCGGAGCACGCGTGCCACGTCATCGTCTTCACGTGCAGAAGCATGGATTCGACCCTTTGGATTCGAACCATATCGATTCGAACGAATCCATAGGGCGAAGAACGTCAACTTGAATCGATCATAACTTGAGATCTACAAGTCCAAATGCTATGAAATTTTTACAGAAGCTTGAGCCCATGTTGAAGAATGTCCACACCAAATTTCAGCTCGATTGGATGATTTCTTGATCGATTCGAACATAGCTTCGAATCGATCCCAAAGTGGGCCCGGATTTCCAGAAAGCGGGCATGTGGGCTCCCTCACGTGCCAGAACTGGTCTCCCCTCAATTTAGGCGAAATATCAGCCTTCTACACCTATAAATAGAGCCCCTAGTCATTCAGAAAAGGGGTCGGACAATTTTGAGAGATAAAGAGCGCCCAGACTCTGCCAGATTTACTCCAGATCACCATTGCTGCCTTAGATTCAGACTTAGCTCAGCAAATCAGTTGTAATACAACACACGAAATTGCAATCTTCAAACATCGAGCAATAAAAAGATAAAAACTTTGAAGTGGACGTAGGCCGGAGATAGCCGAACCACTATAAATTGCGTGTCACTGTTCATTATTTCTGGATTGTTGCTTGTTATTTGCTTAGATCTGTGATTTGTGTGTGAATACTGTTGATTTGTATTCATACGCTGGTGCTTTCACTACACTTGGGGTTTGTGACCATTTTTGGCGCAAACAATCCACTTAGCATATTTTTGAGTGATCTTTGTTTGGTTGTCTTCCTATCTTCTATTTATGTGCCTTGTCCAAATATCAAGTCGTTTGGAGTTAGTTTGATCATCCGTCTTAAAGAGTCATCTGGTCCAGAAGAATCATCCATATCTCGCTCAAATCTTAACAAAATCAATCGAAACTTTGCAGGAACATTCTAGAGTGTGTTAGGGACCCACCATAAAAATTTAAGGTGGTGGGGCCTATCTAGATGTGTCGCTAGTGATCCATCTAGATGGATCACTATGGATCCATCAAAACAACTCTAAATGACTTCAATTTTTTGTGAGCCTTCTCCTATGTTTTATAAATGTTCTCCCAAAATTTCAAGTTAATCCGACTTTGTATGAGTTCTGTAGGTCCATTTTAAGTTAGCTAAATCTGGCCAAACAGCTTGAATCAAATGAGTTTTCACTTCTCGAGCTAGATTGTTTGGCATGTTATGAAACTTGGCAAGCGTGCTTAGAAATGGTAATAAATCATGATGCAAGAGGTTCAAAGGGTCCATGAGCAAGCCTTATGGATCGCTAGCGATCCATATGTGATGGATCGCTAGGGATCCATCACCTTAGCTTATTTTGGAATTTTTCCTCTTGGGTCTTTCTCTTCTTCATTTTCTGGTCCTTTTGGTTGATTCTTGAGTTATTCTAGCATATCTGATTGTTCTAATTCTTATTGAATTTTGATGGGTTAAAAACCCAGTTAACACTTGCCTCCCAAAGTATGCATTTTGAATGAAAGGCGTGTTTTGTTTAAGAACAAGTTCATGTCTCTAGTCTTCGATAATTGAGCTTTTTAGCTGCTTTAGCCTTGGTGAATCGTCCAGTTCCTGTGGATTCTCTTGCCAATCACAAGTCATTCCAACCAGTTACATCCTAAGACTCTAGACTCTACACAAGTGTAATCTATACATCAAAATCATTCTGATTTCATTCGGAGTTATTACATCACATATCTCTAATTAAATCACATGCTTCCAATTACATCACATATTTCCAATTACATCACATATCTCCATTTACATCACATATCTCTAATTGTCCCATGTTCATTCGGGATTTACATCATTATCATTTTGCTTCTCATTCAGAGTTGTCATATCATATATCAAAATCACATTATATATAAAAATCACATCATAAATCAAGATCATCCTGTGTTCATCCAGGATTTGTCAGTTTTATTCTAGTTATAAGGCATTCAAATCCTTTTATTAAATCAAATTTGTTTTAAGGCTCGATCTCTCCTGATCGTTTAAGTTTAATGCGCGATCTCTCTGGATCGTTTAATGTTTTAAGTTAAGGGGACGATCTCTCTGGATCGTTTGTTTGTTAAGTTAAGGGGGATTAAGTAAGCCCATCCTCTCATTGTACGATGAGGGGACTTACTTCTTGCACTCCGGTCCCGTCTCTTCGGTCGGGAATCTAATCGATCAATATTGTACAAGTACATCCGCTCGCTCTCTGGCAAGTGGACTTGCACCTTGCACTCCGGTCCCGTGGCGGGACTCTAAGGCGATCAATATCAGTCATCATAATCAATATGGATTTTTCAAAATTCAAATATTCAAATCAAAACAAACAAGCAGAAATCAAATAAGCAGGAATCAAAACAAGTAGAAATCTTAAATTTTCACCTCGGAGATCCGACTCAGAGCGTGCCTAGAGACCAATCTGGATCTCATACACGTGTAAGCGGCCCAAAGTCATTATTGTCCTAAATAGTCATCTCAGGCATCCGACTCAGAGCATGCCTAGGGACTGTTCAGGATCCCGTACACGTGTAAGTGGCATGAGGTTATTATTGTCTAAATACCAAAAGAAAAGTGTAGAAAAATAAACGAAAAACCAAAGCATAGGAGCCAGATCCAATTCCCATCTACTCCGATCATGGGATAATTTGTCTTGGCTCAAATCCCTGGGCCTTTCTTGATGCATTTTCCATGGATGGTGGTTGTTCCTACAATTCTACCGTAGTTTTGTTCCTCGCATACTATGGTAGATGGTTGTTCCAAACCAGTTCTTCTATCAGATCATGAAGGTGTCGGCACTGTTCGTTTCATACCCATTCAGCTCATGGAAGATGCAAACTTTCCAGATCTTTTCTCTCGATCAGTGGGCTCCCTCCTCCGGTAGAGGTTCTGCCCCTCAGTATCCAAGTATATCCCCTCCGGGGTTTCAGTCAAGTCGGTGTATGAAGAGAATCTCAACTCCTTCCTTTGTCGTTTTGGCTCCCCGAAGTCGTCGTCGGTTTTCCTTTTCCCTTTGTCTTTTCCAATTCCAGCTCTGAATGGTCCCCTGTCCTCCATAACATTTATTTCAGCATCCACATCCTCATCTTCGGCTTCAGCATCTTCCTAACACAAATATCCCTCAGCATCGTAGTAGGATTCTGCAAGATCCCTCGGTGGATCCCTTTTCAATGCAGCTTTGAAATCAATCTTATTCGCGACCCCATATACTACTGCCATTAGAATAAATGATGGATCCGGCTTGTCAACCGCAGCTGCCGCCGCATTGAATCTTGTTAAATAACTTCTTAAGGACTCTCCAGGCTTTTGTTTTACGTTTGAGAGCGTAAGTACATTCCTCAGTTGTGAGACATAAACTCTGAACTATCTCAAGAACTTGCTCACCAACTCGGCCCATGTGCTTATGGACCCATTCTCGAACTATCTGAACCACATTGCAGCTAAATCCGTTAATTATAATGGGAAGTACCATCCCATTACCTCCTATGAAGCACCCAACACCTCCATATGTTGATGTATCTCATCATATGAATCGTCGGATTTGTCTTCTCATCGTACATTTCTAATGTCGGAAGCTTGAAATCTGGAGGATTTCTCGCATTATGGATATTAGCAGTAAACAGATTCCTGTTCACATCTTCCAAACCATGATCTGAGGGTCCTCCTCTAATGAACCTTTGTACCAATTTAGCAATTCGGTTCTCACCATCCAATGAAGGTCTCTGTCCTAAGCAATACTTTGCCCCCTGTTCCGGTGGGGGTATCCCAGGATGCACTCTTCCGCCCGCATGCCCATGTTCTATTCATAACTCTAGCTTCATTCAGACCTATGTTCCTTCGAGGAAGTTTTGATACATATTCTTCTGTCGGTTGCATCCTAGTATTTGGATTAGCTCCAGTACCACCAGTTCCTGGTGTTCCAACAGTAACTCCGGCATTGGGATTGATTCCCATGTTGATTCTACCGTTGCCTCCTGAAGTTTGATTTCTATTCCCTATAGATCTAGCCATCCCTTGCTGCTCCATCCTTTGGAAGAAGTCGTCCATCATCTCCTGTTGCCCAGCTAAGATACCATCCTGCATCTCTTACATCATCTTTTCCATCTCCTTTCTAATCACATAGTTGGGTTGATGAGAATTTGAGGACACCTCCCAGCTGTCCCCAGGCTCTATTTGACTTGCTACAGCTCTAGATCTAGTATTAGGCCTACTCATCTTCTCTAAATCTTAGATTCAAACTTCAACTCCTTAAGTCTTGTTTGAGGCTCTTAGTGAAAGCACCAAAATATTAACCCAAAAAATGGATCAACACCCTGGATCAAGTGTGAAAGCACTAGTGTAGATAATCAGCAGAACAAATCTCAGATAAACAACAAATAAAGAGCAGAAGTAAGAAAAGAGACAGAATTTTTATAGTGGTTCGTCTGACTCTGGCCTACGTCCTCTTTAATCAATCTTTGTTATGATTATACTAGTTGAATCTCTTTGGGTATCAACTAGTTGGTCCTTAGATCTAAGTTACAATGAGTTAGAATAAGTCACAAGTTTAAGGGTTGACTGGAGAATCATAATAACCCCCTTGATGACTATTGTGAGGGAGAAGAAAGTTGAAGAAGCGAAGGAATTCCAGTAGAGTAATGGCAGCTCTCTTCCATCTCTAGATGCAGGTAGGCGAGTATTTATAGGGAAGTTCAGTAAGTATTGGGCTAGAAGTCCAAGTGTAGAAGAATCCAGTTATTATGCCAAGTCATCATAAAAAATCTCAAATCAATCCGAGTCATTTCTATGGATCGCTAGCTATCCAAATTGGATGGATCGCTAGCTATCTATCAACTTAGCATATTTTTCTACCAGAAGCCTTTACTTAGTGCTACGAAGGAGCTCGGAAAGTTTGAGGGCGATCCGACCCATCTTGATGGATCGCTAGCTATCCATAGAGGAAGGATCGCTAGCTATCTATAGGGGATGGATCGCTAGCTATCCATCAACTTAGCATATTTTTCTACCAGAAGCCTTTACTTAGCACTACGAAGGAGAGCAGAAAGTTTGAGGGTGATCCGACCTATCTTGATGGATCGCTAGCGATCTACAGAGGATGGATCGATAGCTATCCATAGGGGATGGATCGCTAGTTATCCATCCACTTAGCATATTTTTGAGTGATCTTTATTTGGTTGTCTTCCTATCTTCAATTTAAGTTCCTTGTCCAAATATCAAGTCATTTGTTGTTAGTTTGATCATCCATCTTCATGGGTCATCTGGTCCAGAAGAATCATCGATATCTCGCTCAAGTCTTAACGAAATCAATCGAAACTTTACAGGAACACTCTAGAGGGTGTTAGGGATCCACCATATAAATTTGAGGTGGTGGGACTCACTCTAGATAGGTCGCTAGTGATCCATCAAATCAACTCTAAATGACTTCAATTTTTTTTTGTGAGCCTTATCCTATGTTTTCTAAATGTTCTTCCAAAATTTCAAGGCAATCTGACTTCATATGAGTTATGTAGGTCCATTTTAAGTTAGCTAATTCTGGCCAAACAACTTGAATCAGATGAGCCTTCACTTCTCGAGCTAGATTGTTTGGCATGCTATGAAACTTGGAAAGCATGCTTAGAAATGGTAATGAATCATGATGCAAGAGGTTTGGAGGGTCCATGAGCAAGCCTTATGGATCGCTAGCAATCCATAGGTGATGGATCGCTAATGATCCATCACCTTAGCTTATTTTAGCATTTTTCCTCTTGGGTCTTTCTCTTCTTCTTTTTCTAGTCCTTTTGGTTAATTCTTGAGTTATTCTGCATATCTGAATGTTCTAATTCTTATTGAATTTTGAGGGTTAAAAACCCAGTTAACGTTTACAAAACACAATTCACAAGTTTTGTAAAATAATATATCCTAATAACATATTATTTTTTTGGTTAAACAAAACATTTAAATTTTGAAACATAATATAAATTGATATGATGAAAGTTAAAATAAGACATAAAAGATAAAACATAAATGATGGATGAAAGATAAACAACAATAACAACAAAAATTAAGCCATTATCCCAAACAAGTTGTGGTCGGTTAGAGATGGAACCTAAAACTAAATGACAAAGTCAATTTAAAAGTCAATTTAAAAATCATGATAATGATAAGAAAATAAAGTAAAATAATTAAAAAAATAATAATATTATTATTAAATGAAATGAAAATAAAGTTAAAAATAAAATAAAAAATAGAAAAATATAAAGAAACTAAAAAAACCATGATAATAATAATAATAGTAATAGTAATAAAGGTACTAATAGAAATAGGGACCGAAGACCAAACACTACGTCTTAGGCTCCTATCTAACACCAGCTCATGGTTCTGGTATGTGGATCACTAACTTCCACACACTTCTGTTTGACACCAGCTCTTCGGATATATTCTAATCTCTCAACTCCCTTTTTACTACTTCCTTCCATATCAACCTTTATTGATCTCTACCTCTCTTTAAGCATTCGATGCGGCCTATAATTCTAACATGCACAAGTGCCTCAAGAGGCCTTCATTGGAGATGTCCAAACCATCTTAAATGGTATTGGATAAGCTTCTCTTCAATTGGTGCTACTCCAAGTTTGTTGCGTATATCATCATTTCTAATTCGGTCTCGTCTTGTATGACCACAGCTCCATCGTAGCATACACATCTCTACTACACTTATCTTATAAGCATGTTGTTTTTTAGTAGGCCAACATTCCACACCATACAACATCACAGTCTGATTGCCATTCTGTAGAACTTTCCTCTAAGATTTTGTGGGACTTTCCTCTCGTAGAGAATGTCAGACGCTAGTCGCCATTTCACCCATCCCGCTCGAATTCTAAAACTAACATCTTCATTAATCTCACCATCATAGTGCAATATTGATCCTAAATATCAAAAGGATTACTTCTTGGGCACTACTTGTCCGGTTAGAGTGACATCTCCATCCTCTAACCTGACACCACTGAACTCGTACCTCATATACTCTGTTTTAGTTTTGCTAAGTCTAAAACCCTTTGATTTTATTGTCTGCCTCCGCAACTTCAGTTGTCTATCTACCCCTATCATATTTTCATTAATTAGCACAACATCATTAGTAAAGAGCATACGCTAAGAAACTTCACCTTGTACACCCTTCGTAATCTCATCCATCACTGGGGAAAAAATATAGGGACTCAAAGCTGACCCATGATGTAATCCTATATTAATAGAAAAATCATTGATTTCACCATCGCATGCTCTGACACTAGTCATAACATCATCGCACGTATCCTTGATAAGGATAATGTACTTTGTTGGGACTTTTTTCCAAAGCCCACTACATAACCTTTCTCGGTTCATTATCATTAGCTTTCTCCAAATCGATAAATACCATGTGTAGATCCTTCTTTTGCTCCCTAAATCTCTCCATAAGTTATCTTATCAAGAAAATTGCCTCTGTGGTCGGCCTTTCAGGCATGGACCAAATTATTTTTTTGAAATGCTTGTCATCCTTCTTAATCGATATTCAAGCTTCATTGTATGACTCATAAGCTTAATTCCTATGTAGTTTGTGCAACTTTGAATATCTCCTTTATTGTTGAAGATTGGAACTAATATGCTTCTCCTCCACTCATTTGTCATCTTGTTTGATTTGAAAATATTATCGAACACTTTAGTTTGCCAAGCTATCCCTGCATCTCAAAGGCATCTCCATACCTCAATGTGGATGTCATAAGGCCCGAATACCTAGCCTGTTTTCATCCGTTTTAGCACCTTCTTTACTTGGGACTCTTGAATTTTATGAACAAAATATGGTGTCATCAAAAGAGTTGTCCAGCTCGATCATAGTATTATCACCTTTTTCATTGAATATCTTGTCGAAGTATTCTCTCCATCTAATTTTTATCTCATCATCCTTCACCAAGAATATTATTCTCATCCTTGATGCATTTAACTTGGTTGAAGTCTCTCGTCTTCCTCTTGCGGAGCTTAGCTATCCTATAGACGTTTTTTTCACCCTTCTTCATATTTAGCATTTGATATAGATCTTCATACATCCGACCCCTTGCTTCACTCATTTCTCTCTTTGCATTTTTCTTTGCCGCTTTATACTATTTCATGTTGTCCTCGCTCATGTGATGATGCAAGCATTTGTACCATTCCTTCTTCTATTTGATAGCCTTTTTCATATCACTGTTTCACCACAACGAACCTTTTGGTTTGCGTTTCTTTCTTGAAAAAAAGATAAAATGTAAAAATATAAAATATAATATATAAAGATAAGAATATAAAAGACAAACTAGTTATCATAAAAGATAACAGTATAATAAAAGATAAAGATAATAGAAAAACTAATTATGATAAAAAGATAAAACATAAAACATAAAAGAAAAAAGGGATGAAAGATAAATTATAAAAAGTAAACATAATTAGAAATAAAAAATATAAAGATAATATACTGACAAACTAATTATGATAAAAGATAAAAGATAAAAATATAATATTGGATAAAAGATAAAAGTATAATAAAAGATAAATGATAAACTAATTATGATAAAAGATAAAAGGCAAAAGTATAGTAAACGATAAAGATAAAAACCAAACTACTTATGATAAAAGAAAAAAGATAATATCAATAATATAAAAGATAAAATTAAATATTTCATTGTAAAAGATTACGAATACAACAAAATAATTACGATAAACCCGTATAATTATAATAAGGTTTCACATGATAAACCCATATTTTTTGTACTATAACAACTTGCAACTTTGAGTAAAAAGTCTTTACAAGAATTTTAAGATTTTAAGGACAGTTAACAATTATTTCTGCAATAATTCATATAGTTGATAGTTGTTATAGAAAACTCTATGGTTAAAACAACGATTTGAACTCCAGAAACCAAGTATTAATGGAAATTTAAAGGGAAAGCAGACAATTTATCAAAAAAAGAAACATTAATGCCACTATAGAAACTACATCAAGCCTTGATAAACCAATGGTTTGGTTACTTCCTAGAAAATCATAATTAATTAGCAAATTGTTGATACCAAACCAGAATTTTATTGATATCACATTTTGAAAAGTGTAACATATTAACATCGAAATTTAATTGAACTTGCTATATAAATAATTAAATAATTTGAATTCTACTTAAGGTATTTGAATTTGAAAATTTAAATTTACAGAAGTGAATTAGGGAAATTAAGAATCTTAGTTTGATTAATGCATCAAAAGGGAAAAGTAAATAAAATGAGATAAGTGTTTTGTTTTATTCAAAAGTGAGGGTGGTCTCGTAATACGTATGGTGTATATTAAGTCAACAATGGTGTATCTGATTTTATCTAATTTTTCAATCTATGTATAGTAACTTACGGTGTATGAAATGAATTTGCTTTTATTAAATTCTTACTTTTTACTAAAACTAGTACTTTTATAAATAATAAATGTTATAGTTTTTTGAATTTTTATTATTTATTTTAAATTTTATTACTTTTTATTAAGGTAATAACCATTGATGTTTGATGTGTTAGGCACGTCATATGCTCAAAGGCGGTTCATTCCTTGATGCTTCGTTAGAACGGGCAAGAGACCGAAGTGCTATGTTCCATGTTTGACTCGTTGAAATTGGAAATGAAAACGTTGATAATATCATCATCTAATATTTAATTAAACTTTTTAGATATGCTTATGCTCAAATATCATGATATGAATGAAGGGTAAGCAAACTTGACAACTGAAAAAAATTTATTATAACTAGTTGAACTGAATTAGAAAATCCCAAATGTAGGAAAATCTATACTTGAAAACAGTTGTACCTTCTTAAGAGAAGTGGATAAAATGAAAAGGGCAGCGAGCTATTAGTTCTCCGATTCATCTTTATTTGGATTCAAAAGATGAAAAACACGAATGCATGATTGTATGATTAATTTATAAGCAAAAGTTTCATATGCATTAACTTTTTAGCTTGCCTAAAATATAGTGATACGCAAGACGTTGCGATTTTCCAGTATCGAGCAAATACAATGTTTTGATTTTTTTAGTTAACCATTTCAGGTCAAAACATAACAATTCTTTAACTTTTAGGGATAATTTTATCACAAGTTGTTAATTTGTAAGCAAATCTTTCATGCACGATAAATTTATGTCTTTATCAAAAATACACTGGTATTTATTAAGTTTCCATTTTTCAATATCAACTAAATACATTTTAGATTTACATTAATTACATTCATGATTTGCAACCATTCCAGGTCAAAGCTTATACATTAATTATTATGGATGACTTAACCTTATCCCAAGTACTTAGTTTATAAGCGAAAGTTTCATATACATTATGTAACATCCCCCCACTTAGAGGCCCAAAACTAACTGCCACGGATGCTGCAGTCATCCACAGTTATTAATCATCGACGATAAAATACTGCAGTGTTAGATTTATTGATACACAGAAACACGTGAATATAGAAAAATTTTAAACTTCAAACAGAATCAAATTTCATTTCAAAATATTTCCAATTCATTACATAATCCCAAATTCGCAAATCACGTTAAGAGAAAATATATTTGTTACAACATACGCCCAAGAACGACATATGAAGATGCCCCCTTGGATGATTAAAGTATATACAGCCAATTTAACAACTTCGCTATTACAAATAACACAGCGGAATCAAAAGAAAAGAGAACTCTAAATAGCTATCATGCCTCCTGCACGTCTCCGGAAGCTTATTTGTCTTAAGAGGTACCTGAAAACCTCAACTCTCAAACTACTCAGAATCAATTGAGTACCCGAGAGTTTAAGGGGAAAACATAAACTTCGAGTCAAACATAAAGCCTGACATGAATAATAATCTACCATCTCAAATCTTTTAGATATCTAGTGAGACCACGCCGCTTAGCAGAACGGGTTTTCCCCTCACTAGTATCTCAAAACCTTTATAAAACCATATACTGTGCTCATGCATCCACAATGGTTAAAACAATTCAAAACAGTGTAATATGATGATATGCAAAACAAATGAATCAACTCTGGATTATCCATCCCCGTTCATTTTAGACTATTTGTCTCAATTATAGTTTCTAGGATTACCATTAACCTATTAGTTTTCATGGGCCGACTAATAACCGGTTAAAAATTTAAGGACTTCCTGTCCAATTACATAGTTTTCATGGGATCACTACGAACCAATTGGTAGCTCCAATATCTTACTCTTATCCGAGTTTTCATGGGTTGACTAGGAACCTATTGTTGACCCCAATATCTTTTCTTCTTACCCTAGTTTTCATGGGATAACTAGGAACATATTGACATCTGTCAATATCTTAATCCAAATATAGTTTTCATAGACTAACTACAAACCTACTAGCCCCTGCCAGTATCAAATCATAGTTTTCATGGGCTTACTATGAACTATCTTTCCGACATCTTCCTTTATACATAGTTTTCATAGGCTAACTATGAACCTATTGGCCCCTGCCGATATCTTTTCCTATCCACAGTTTTCATGGGCTCACCGAGAACCTATTGGCCCCAGCCAATATCTTTCTTTTATATTTTTAGCAACATATATTCTGGTCTTTCTGACCTCCTGGATACAATTCTACTCATTCAGGAGTTTAATCAATTTATATTCACCATTGGGTTAACCTAGCTGGTTCTTCTACCCTTTATCCCCAAAATGCAGTTATGGGTCCATTATAAAGGGAATATATTTATTTTTGAAGAAGCGAATATAACAAAACATAGCAATACCACTCCCGTGGGTTTAATATAAAACATGGTTAATCCCTTTAACCTATTACTTTATCAAAGAGAGTTTCTTCTTAAAACCATTACAAAACTCCTTTAATTTTAGCCTTGGGTTTTTCCTTTTAAAAATAGAGTTTGGGTTATAAAACCTTTCAATACCTTCGAAACCTAGCTTTCGACTTCATAGGATGACCTCCTTCGAAAGCCTTAAAATCTATCTTCAAAACATAAGGCTCCTTCCTTTATAATATTTTGAAACCTTCCTTTCAAAACCTTTCGATTGTAGTAAAGTATTGATTTTTAACTTTAGAAGCATAGTGTGACGACTCACCTTTCTGACCCTTGAAAACGACACTTAATACATCCATGGTATTCATGTGCCGTTGCCCAAGTATCTGAAAGACGAGTTGTCATGGGGTAAAATATAAGAAAGAAACAATAATCTCACAACGGAACGGTTAAATATAACATAAAAATTAGATAGTACATAAGGTTACTCCCCAACATGGAGTTATCAGAGTTACAACAAAAGTACTACTGTCAGTCTAGGCAGTTATAACAACTTGCCTTTAAATATACATACATAGAGCCAACATCTCATAACAGCGGAAACAAAAAGCTAGATAGATAAGGAACCTCCTACTCATCCACCATCTTCAAAAGAGCCCAAAGAAACCTGTCATTTCTGGACTACTCAAATATAAATGAGTACCCGAACGTTTAGGGGAAACAAACAATTCAGGTCAGACAATAAGTCCGGTATGAGTAAACTAGTGAGACCACATCGTAAAAATGCAGAATGGGTTTTTCCCTCACAAGGACAAAATCAAAGTATAAAAGAATGGATGCAGATAATTAAACATCGCGAAGAGCGCAAGACGCTTCCCGATGAAATTAAGAAAGAATCAATCTAAAGTTTTGAATCAAAAATAAGGAAAAGGAATTTTTCCAACAATGACTAGGAGGGTGCGACCCCTTATCGAAAGTATACCTCTAGAAAATATACTTGAGAACTACGATGGCTCTCGAAAACCTCCAAGCCGTACCCCGCCAACCTTACCGAGTATCCGAGTATTTCACATCTCCGTGCGCATACAACCGAAACCAATCTAGAGTAGATGTGAAAATACCCTAATGGGAGCAACCCCACATAGCTTGGCCCCCACTCGCTCTTTATTTAGTCATTTCCGATAAAGGATATCAATGCTCTAAATGAGCAACAAATCGTCTTAGATTGACGAAACAAAAACAAAAGGAAGAAGGGTATCGAAATTGATAGTCAAGATATCAACTATCGGGGATAACAAAACAATCGTATATGGAAATTAAAACTTATACTTTTTCAATTCTTGGAAAATATCCATATACTTATCTCATCGATATAAGTATATTCACAAAACATTTGGGAGGATTTCATATTTCAAAAGCATACTTAGATGGGTAAAAAACAATTGTATATAAGAAATGTGAATGTTTTCCATTATAATTATAAAGATCATTTATGGAAATCAAATCTCCTACACTTGTCATGTTTCCGATATTCTCAACTTAACCTACCCCTCGCCCAGAAACAAAGCCAGGTAAGTCAGGGCACTGGTTGCTCCTAGCCTTGCCTAGACACTTCGGTTCCAGATCTCACGGATAGAGGATCAATCTACTCATCGGCTTTTAGTTCCAAGTATAGGACTACATACTTTCCATAAATAACCCATTTAAATCATTATATAAATTTTGAAGCTCCTTTAAAATACTTTAAATAAAGATTTAAAACTTCCATTCAAATCATAACTTAAACCCATCATCTTTAAAGGAGAACACGACCAAGAGGGGTGAAGCTCCCTCTTAATCAAATGAGATAGCTAAAAGGGGTGTTATTTCCTTTTAACCAAAAAGTCACTAAATGTCAATCCTAAGTTAAAAGGTGGTGTAAGTTCCCTTTAACTAAACATCAAAGTTATTGCTCATAAACTGGCCGAGCACAAATCAAACAACCAAACAAGAATAATAACAGACTCATTATTATTAACCATTTACAATCAATAGTTAACACAACATTTGTTAAAATGTGAATGAGTCAAAGAAAAGAGATTAAGATTACACTGACTGTAAAATAATTAAATTATACTCACAGAATAAGTTATACTCGCTAAACTATGAAAGCAAAGAATATACTCACAGAATAAGTTATACTCGCTAAACTATGAAAGCAAGGAATATACTCACAGAATAAGTTATACTCGCTAAACTATAAAAGCAAGGCATATACTCACAGAATAAGTTATACTTGCTAAACTATAAAAGCAAGGAATATACTCACAGAATATGTTATACTTGCTAAACTATAAAAGCAAGGAATATACTCACAGAATAAGTTATACTTGCTAAACTATAAAAGCAAGGAATATACTCATAGAATAAGTTATACTCACTAAACTATAAAAGCAAGGCATATACTCACAGAATAAGTTATACTTGCTAACTATGAAAGCAAGGAATATACTCACAGAATAAGTTATACTTGCTAAACTATAAAAGCAAGGAATATACTCACAGAATAAGTTATACTTGCTAAACTATAAAAGCAAGGAATATACTCATAGAATAAGTTATACTCGCTAAACTATAAAAGCAAGGCATATACTCACAGAATAAGTTATACTTGCTAAACTATAAAAGCAAGGAATATACTCACAGAATAAGTTATACTTGCTAAACTATAAAAGCAAGGAATATACTCACTTCCTATTTGCTTTGATGGAGACTTGGAATACTTCACATTTGATAATGAATTTTAGTTCTTTTCTTTTGTTTGTGAATAAATTAAAATGAGATATGGACTTGGCTATTTATAGGTGAAGAGAAGGGTAGTTTAGTCATTTCATACAGCCTAACCTGATTCGACCAGATTTTGGTCCAATAGAAACCAGCCATATGGCCTAATTTGATTCGACCACATTTTGGTCCAATAGAAAACATCCTTGTCGCTTAATTTGATTTGACCACAATTTGGTCCAATAGAAATTCTCCTTATCAACTATGGCCTAACCTGATTCGACCAGATTTTGGTCCAATGGCAACCATCCGCATGGCATAACCTGATTCGACCATATTTTGGTCCAATGGCAACCATCCGCATGGCATAACCTGATTCGACCAGATTTTGGTCCAAAGGCAACCATCCGCATGGCATAACCTGATTCGACCAGATTTTGATCCAATGGCAACCATCCGCATGGAATATAATAATCATTATGCTATTTTGTTTTATTAGGCAAGTAATTATACTATTCTGTTTTATTAGGCTAGGTTAATAATTCTTTCTTGTTTTATTAGACAAGTAATTATACTATTCTGTTTTATTAGGCAAGGTTAATAATTCTCTCTTGATTTTATTAGGCAAGTAATTATACTATTCGGTTTTATTAGGCAGGGTTAATACTTCTAGATATAAAATCCATTATTTAATCATTTAAAAACATATTAACTATTCATGTTCAAAGTGATTAAATTATGGGTCGTTACATCCTCCCCTCCTTAAAGGAAATTTCATCCTCGAAATTAATCGGATAAACTCAAGATATCAAAGAACCCAAATGATATCATATATACCACAAAAAGATACAAGTAAAGTGACCTTAACACAACTGGTACACTAAAAAGAAACAACAAAATACAAACAACAACTACATCAACTCAGGATAAGAATCCCTAATATAGTCCTCAGTTTCCCAAGTACAATCTCTAACATCTCCACTCCACTGAACCTTAACAAGAT
Organism: Allium fistulosum; assembly: GCA_030737815.1. NCBI lineage: Eukaryota > Viridiplantae > Streptophyta > Magnoliopsida > Asparagales > Amaryllidaceae > Allium > Allium fistulosum. The sequence continues at coordinate 1,328,633,090 of CM060902.1, read as the reverse complement.
TCACAACCTTGTTCCTTAATTACTTTATATCTCGGGCGACAATACGAATTGGCCGCCTAAGAATAGTTAGGTTAGGCTGAACCTCCAAATCAACTTGTTGTCCCAGTTCTACTATCATCGAAGGGTCGTGTACATACTTACGTAAATGAGGTACGTGGAATACGTTGTGCACATCTGATAGTCGATCTGGTAACTCCACTTTATATGCAAGTTTACCAATCCGGTCCAGTATGGAAAAAGGACCAATATATTGAGGGGCTAATTTCCTTGTCTTTCCAAACCTCACGACACTTCTCAGAGGAGAGACTTTTACAAATACCAAGTCCCTGACTAAGAACTCTAGATCCCTACGCCTTTGATCTGCATAACACTTTTGCCGATCTTGCGCTTCCTTCATCTTTCTTCGAATATCAGCTACCTTCTCATTGGCTTCTAAGATTATGTCGGGTCCAAGAACAAGTCTATCTCCAGATTCAACCCAACACGAAGGAGAACGACATGGACGACCATAAAGAGCTTTGAAAGGGGCCATACCAATGCTTGCTTGATAGCTGTTGTTATAAGTGAATTCGACTAAGGGTAAATGATCTTCCCAAGAACCCCCGAAGTCTAGAATGCATGCTCGCAATAAATCTTCCAAGATCTGGTTCACTCTCTCTGTCTACCCATATGTTTGGGGATGGTATGCTGTACTTAGACTTAGCTCAGTCCCTAAAGCATTCTGCAGTCCCTCCCAGAACCTACTAGTGAATATCGGGTCTCGGTCACTTAGAATACTACGAGGAATCCCATGGAGTCTCACAATCTCCTTCACATACAAACTCGCCAGACTCGTAGCAGTCCTAGTCAGCTTAACAGGAATGAAATGGGCACTCTTGGTTAGTCGATCGACTATAACCCAAATGCCATCGTTACCTCTTCTTGACCTAGGAAGCCCATCAATAAAGTCCATAAAGATCTGCTCCCACTTCCACTTTGGGATCTCAAGTGGTTGAAGCAATACAACTGTCTTCTGCTGGTCACTCTTAATCTGCTGGCAGTTTGCACAACAACTCACAAAGATTGAAATATCTCGCTTCATCCCCTTCCACCAGAATACCCTCTTCATATCTTTGAACATCTTGGTCACTCCTGGATGAAAAGATAACTTTGAATGGTGGCATTCGGCTAACACTTCTTGCCTAAGTCCATCAAAGTCTGGAATACAAATGCATCCATTCATTTTCAATATGCCCCGGAGATCAATCTCAAAGATAGAAACAACACCTTCTTTAACATCCTTCTTAAGTCAAGCTAAAATACGATCTGCCTCTTGACTGGATGCAATTCTCTCTAACAATACTTGCTTAACTTCTTAATTTGCAACCATTGCTACATTCCTACTCAATGCATCGGCAACAACATTTGCTTTTCCAGGGGTATAAAGAACCTCTAGGTCATAAGAGGCGAGAAACTCTAGCCATCTCTGCTGCCTCAAATTCATATCTTTCTGGGTAAAAAGGTATTTTAAGGATTTTTGGTCCGTGTATAATTCGAACCATTCACCCAAAAGATAATGCCTCCACATCTTTAGTGCGAAGACAACAACCAAAAACTCCAAATCGTGTGTAGCATAATTTTTCTCATGCGGCTTTAGCTGTCGACTCGCATAGGCAATAGCTTTCCTATGCTGCATCAGAACTGCTCCCAATCCGGTTCCACAAGCATCTGTATACACGGTTAAACCTTCGCTCCCATTTGGAATGATTAATACAGGAACGCTAGTCAACTTATCTTTCAATTCGTTGAATGCTTGATCACACTTAGAAGTCCAAACAAACTTAACATCTTTCTTTGTTAACTTCGTCAGATGAGAAGCAATCTTCGAGAAGTCCTTGATAAACCTACGGTAAAAACCAGCCGATCCCAAGAAACTTCTAACTTCCATCGCACTTTTGGGTTTCTTCCCGTCTTGAACCGCCACAACTTTAGCTGGGTCCACCGATATGCCTTCTCCCGAAATAACATGCCCTAGAAACCTAACTTCGGATTTCCAGAAATGGCACTTGGAAAACTTAGCCTTCAACACATGGCTTCTTAAGGTATCGAGTACGACACGGAGATGATATTTGTGTTCCTCCTCTATCTTAGAGTAGATAAGAATGCCATCAATAAAGACGAGAATAAATTTATTAAGAATGTCTCGAAATACTCAATTCATTAAGTCCACAAAATAAGCGGGAGCGTTAGTCAATCCAAACGGCATAACTAACCACTCGTAGAAATTTTCAGGAGTTCGAAAAGCTGTTAAGAGAACACTCTCCTCTACCACTCTTAATTGGTGGAAACCGGTGGCAAGATCTAATTGAGAAAATATCCGAGCACCGTGGAGTTGGTCAAACATACGATCCTTGGCAAAGGATATTTATTCTTGATAGTCCTTTTGTTCAACTCCCGATAGTCTACGCATAACCTTAGAGAACCGTCAGCCTTTATAACAAAGACGACTGGCGACCCCAACTCGAGGTACTACGTCGGATCAAGCCCTTCTGCAACAAATCATAAGTCTACTTTTCTAACTCCCTCTTCTCTTTTGGAGCCATCCTTCGTAAGGGTTGTGCAATAGGTCTAGTTCCCGGAACCAAATCAATACGGAACTCGACTTCACGGTGAGGAGGTAAACCTTGCACCTCGTTAAAAATATCTGTGAAATCTCGAACAACTGGCACATCTCCTAGCTCCGCTTTAGCCACTTCGAGTGAATAGAGAAAACTGCTCAGTAACTTCTTAGGCTCTTCACAACTAATATCAACACCAACATCTCCTGCATCACTAACTCTAACGAGCCTTCTACCACAATCCAAGATAGCTTTAAACTTAGATAACCAATCCATTCCCAACAACACTCCAAAACCCATAAACCCAAGAACAAACAAGTCAAAAGGAAAGAGATGATTTCGATAAGAAATAGGTACATTTAGACACACAGTGTCAAGATTTGTCGGACCTCCAATTGGGTTTGACACACAAAGAGGATTACTTATGATAACATATTTAAGGTTTAGTTTGTCCATTAGATCATAAGAAATAAAACTATGGGAAGCTCCTGTATCAAATAGCACCCTTACAGGAATATCATAGATGGATAGTGTACCTTGTAACACTTGCTTCCCTTTTTGATCTGAAGAAGTGGATGGTATCTCTTTAATGGTAAAAGTCTGTCCTTGAGATCCCTTTTTAGGAAAAGGGCACTCATTCTTCATATGTCCTGGTTGGCCACAATTAAAACATGTGGCAATTGGGCAATGATTTGCAAAGTGGCCCATCTTATTGCACTTGAAACAAAGAATGTTGGCCAAGTTGGTCTGCTTCTTCTGTGCTGAAGCGCCATCTTCAGGTTTCTTCCCTGCACCCTGCTTCTTTCCCTTAAACTTACACTTGAAGTTTGGCTTTCCTTCAACTGGTATAAGTGATAAAGGCTTGTCACTTATTGTTGGTACTACACCCTTTTGGACTACTTCCTTAATATCAAGAGCCTCAAACCTCAAAGCCATGCTAATAATGTTGGTGAACGTACCCATAAGATGATTGGTCATTTCACGATGGAACTCTGGTCGCATTCCATTCACAAACATTTCATTTTTCTTGAGCGGTGTGTCTATCAATCCAATTCCAAAACGGGACAAAGCATTGAACTTATGCTCGTACTGCGACACAGTCATATCACCCTGCTTTAAGTCAATGAAACTTCTAAACAACTGAGTTTTCCCGGCTTCTGGAATAAACTGTGCTTCAAAAACTTCCTTGAACCGGGCCCAAGAAAACTCCCCCTCCGTAGTACTAGCTGTTTCTGAATCCCACCAATCCATCGCTGACTTTTGAAGTTGTCGCGATGCCAACAGCCGTTTCTCTGCATCCTCCAACCGAAGATCTCCAAATATTCTTTCACAAGTTCGAAGCCACATCTGCGCTCCAAGAATATCTTCAGTCCCATAGAATGGTTTACCGCCCAAAGTGGTAAAATTCTTACATAAAGCTGCAAAGTTCATAGGGGTCTGAACTTGCGGTAACATTTCCTCTACCGGATCTACAGCTGACATAGTAGCATTTCTAGGTACCCTGCCATTGGTAGCCGTGCTAGTTCCAGATCCTCTCCTTCCTCCTCTTCTTGTATTCATTTTCTATTATCTGAATAAATAATAGGTATCTTTAGAATACAAAAATAGGATTAAAATGGTTGAAGGAAATAACACCAAAGGATCTAAAACTAGATTTTAGAGGATAAATATTATTATTATAAAAATTACAAATACGCTCTCTGAAGATTAACTCATTCTAGGGCATCACTTACCCTATCTCTAATGAGTTGTACCCCAATCAGGCTAAGGTGTTCGCTCAACCAAAGCTCCGATACCAACTGTGAGGACCCATCTTTCTGACCCTTAGGCAACGACACATGAATACCAGGGATGTATTAAGTGTCGTTCTCAAGGGTCAGAAAGATGGGTCGTCACACATAGCTTCGAAACCAATTGAAAATACCCCTTTCGACACCATTGGAAGTAACCCTTTCGAAATCATTGAAAGTCTCCCTTTCGAAAGCATTGGGTTTACACTTAAAACATTATTTGGGTCAAAGTTAATATAGGAGAAAGCAACTCTTTCAAAACCATCCTTTATTATATAAAAATATTAAGGAAACTTGATGGCGTTGGCACCATCCTTTCGAATACATTTAATATCTGGGTAAAATATTAGAAGGTTGGCGTCGAGACTCCTTTCGAAACCATTGCCTTCGAAACCCCTAACCCCTATCGAAAGCTACAGGAAATGGCTTGAACTTATAAAACAAAGTACCTTCCGACAGCATTGATATCTTCAGAACCATTGAAAGGCTATAGAAAGGCAGTAGGTTTTCGACTAGGTCGGAATCCCTTCTTTCAAAACATTCTTTCATAAGTAAAGGAAACCAGTCGAAACCAATCTTAAGTTAATGCTAACCCTTTCGAAACCTTTTTAAAACTCTTTCAAAACCATATGCTTCGACTCCTTCGAAGGCTAAAACAAAACAAAGGAAGGCGCTTTTCTTTTAAAAACAAACCAAGGTTTCGACTCCTTCAGAAGCTATGCTTTCGACACCTTACCTTTCACCTTCCTCCAATCCACCGCGTACCATCTTTGTGATACCTTGTGTATTGGTTTCGGATTAGTAGGTTTCAACTAGGATAAAGGCGGAAGCTTCAGTGTCGAAAGGTGCTTTCCAAGGTAGGCGGAACCAATTTTCTAAGTAAATCTGGTTTAGTTCTTCTTAAAGTAAACTTTTCTCTAACTAACCTGTCACGCGTCAACACCAAATTGGTTACCATAACATTTTCAAATTCTTTTCCAAAATAACCGCCGCTAATTTTAGATCTAAAACATGGTTAAGTTAATCAATTAAGCCTTTCCATTAAGTAAAATCAATTTTTTAAAGAAGTCCGTCTTCTAAAATAATTTATTTTGCACCACAAATCACTTTGGAAGAATCCCCAAAATTTCACTTTAATCATGTTATCTAACATACCAAAATTCCAGACCCAAATTCTCAATATATTTTCCAAAATAAATTTATAAACTCAAACAACCATATTTTCCTTTGGAAATTCATAATAATCTTTCCATAGTTTGGAAAATTATCAAAATTGAAACCCAACTCCAAAATCATGTTTCTCATAACATAAAATTTTCACATGGCATTTAAACATCATTAAATCTCGATTTTACCCTAAAACCGTTCTTATCCTCTTTTAAATAATCTTGTTTAAACCGTATAAATTATAAATCAAGCATATCATCATCCAGTATATCATAAACACAAATTTACCCTTAAATTCGAAAATATATGATTCAAAACAAAATAGAGATGAAATTATTACTCACCTTGATCTAGATAAGGAGATTGGATTGAGACTGATTCCCCCTAAGTTTGATTCTCTAGCTTTTAATTTGTATTCCTTTTGTTCTCTTAATGGTCGGCCGTTCTCTCTTGTGTTCAGTTTTCAAAACAACATGGATGAAATGTAAAATGCTAGGAAAAAAATATTTAAGGGTGGGAGTTTTGGACGGCAATTCTTGATATACCCTTATGTAATTTAATTAACCCAAAACCATTATTTAGCCCATTAATTATTATATTAGGCTCGGCCTTAATTTAATTAATTCAAGTCTCAATCCCCTTATCACTTAGCATTTACATTATTCTATTTAATTTATCTAATTAAATCTCCTGAATAATGTTATCAAAAATTAAGGGTGTTACAGGCTCCCCTCCTTAAAGAATTTCGTCCTCGAAATTCAGTAAGGACTAAATACTAAACATAAAAATCATTTGTAACGACTCCTAACAACCATACAAGTCCACATGACTAGGAATTATCTATATAAATCTAATATAGAGGTACCCTCAAAGCAGATCAGGATAAGTTTATCAAATCATGTCCTTTGTCTCCCAAGTACAGTCCTTCACGTTGTCGCCTCACTGAACTTTCACCAACTTGACTGTCTTGTTCCTTAATCTTTTCTCATATCTCGCAAGAACCCGAACTGGTTGTCTAACAAAAGTCAAATTAGGCACTACTACTAGATCTTCCAACCCTGTCGGAGGAATAGTATTCTTTGGATCATGCACATACTTGCAAAGATGAGACACATGAAATACATTATGGACACCTACCATACTGCTTGGCAACTCTACTCTGCATGCGAGATTTCCAATCTTCTCTATAATCTGGAATGGACCAACATATCTCGGGGCCAACTTTCCCGACTTCCTGAACCGTACCACACCCTTCATCGGTGATACCTTAATGAAAACCCAATCTCCCACTGAGAACTCTAGGTCTTTACGCCTCTTATTTGTGTAACTCTTCTATCTGGATTGCGCTTCCTTCATCCATTCTCGGATCAACTCAATCTTTTATGACACCTCCCTAACCAAATCTGGACCTAAGATCAATCTATCTCACGTCTCCAACCAACATGCAGGGGATTTGCATGGCCTTCCATACAAAGCTTCGAAAGGAATCATTCCTATACTAGTCCGATAACTATTATTGTAGGAAAACTCAATCAAATGTAGGTGATCCTCCTAAGTTCCACCAAATTCCAACACACAAGCTCTCAACAAATCCTCGAGCACCTTATTGACTCTCTCTATCTGCCCATCTATCTATGGGTGATATGCAGTACTAATCTTGAGCTTAGTGCCTAACATATCGACTCTTCCAGAATTCGCTAGTAAATAAAGCATCTTTATCGCTGACCATGCTATTAGAAACTCCATGAAGTCTAACTATGTTCTTCATGAACAACTTCGCCAAAATAGGTGCCGTCCTAGTCGACTTTACTGGAATGAAATGGGCACTCTTGGTCAACCTATCCACAATAACCCATATACTCTCATTTCCTCTCCTTGACCTTGGCAACCCATCTATAAAATCCATGGATATCGAATCCCATTTCCAAACTGGAATCTCTATAGGCTGAAGCAACCCACTCGGCTTCTGATGTTCGGCTTTCACTTGTTGATAGTTTACACACTGCCTAACCCATAAGAAAATATCCCTCTTCATGCCTTCCCAATAGAAGCCCCTCTTTATATCTTGATACATCTTGGTCCCTCTAAGATGAATCATAAAATTGGATTGATGACATTCCTCAAGAACTTCTCTTCTCATGTCCTCCACATCTGGAACACATAACCGTCCATCCTCTCTGGTCAAGAAAAAAATCTTTCAAATCATCGACCTCAGTTCCAACCTCAAGCCTTCTGATCCTCTCTGCTAATAGTGGATCCTCCCTCTGCTTAGAAGCAATTCTCTCGATCAACAATGGTCGAACTTCTAAACATGACAACACAGCATTACTCTGACTTGAACTAGTAGTCGATCTTAACTACACATTACAGGAGTCAAAGCTTCTAAATCTCTCCATTCTGCCAACATAGCCAATACCACATTTTGATGTCTTCTACTGATAGCATCCGCTACCTTATTTCCTTTCCTAGGAGTATACTCTATACCAAAATCATAAGCAGCCAAAAACTCCAGCCACCTCTGCTGTCTCATATTCAACTCTTTATAAGAGAATAAGTATCTTAAAGACTTATGATCGGTATAAAATTCAAATCTCTCCCCTAAGAGATAATGCCTCCAAATCTTCAAGGCAAAAATCACCACGGCCAACTCTAAGCCATGAGTAGGATATCTTACTTCGTGCGGTCTAAGTTTCCTAGATGCATGAGCAATGACTTTGCCCTTCTGCATCAACACTACCCCCAATCCGGTCCCACATGCATCAGTGTATACCACCAATCCTTGATTTCCATCTGGAACTACTAACACTGGAGCATTGGTCAACAAATGCTTTAACTTAAGGAATGCTTCCTCACATTTGTCGGACTAAACAAACTTCACTTCCTTCCTGGTAAGCTTAGCCAAAGGCACTGCTATCCGCGAAAAATCCTTAATGAATCTCTGGTAGTAGCTAGCAAGTCCAAGAAAACTTCTGATCTCGGTCATCGTCTCTGGTCTCTTCCAATTGTTCACAGCTTCGATCTTATCTGGATCGACCGATAATCCTTTCTCTAAAACCACATGACCAAGAAATTTAACCTCTTTCTTCCAAAAATGACACTTTAAAAACTTCACCTTTAGCTGGTTCTTCCTTAGCGTCTCTAACACAACTTTAAGATGATCTTCATGCTCTCTCTCTCTTCCTTAGAGTACACCAAAATGTCATATATAAACACCAACATGAATCTATCCAAATACTCTCGGAAGACTCGATTCATCAAATCCACAAAGAAAGCAGGTGCATTAGTCAACCCGAATGGCATTACTAACCATTCATACTAACCATATCTAGTTCGAAATGCTGTCAAAGGAATGGTGTCCTCCACCACGCTTAACTGATGGAACCCTGTCGCAAAATCCAACTGGGAAAACACTCTGGCTCCACTCAACTGATCAAACAGGTCATCTATCCTCGGCAGAAGGTGCTTATTCTTTATCGTTCTTTCGTTCAACTTACGATAGTCAATACACATTCATAATGACCCATATGGTTTATTCACGAACACCGCGACCGCTCCCCAAGGCGAACTGCTTGGTCTAATAAAATTCCTCACTTCTAGATCCACTAGCTGCACCTTCAGTTCCTTCATATCTGTCGGTGTCATCCTACTAGGTGTTTAACTCAATGGTTCAGCTCCTGGCACAAGATCTATTCGAAGCTCAACAGCTCATTTTGGTGGTAGTCCTGTGACTGCTCAAACACATCTGCAAACTCTCTTGCAATTCGAACCTGACTTAGCTCTTCTCCCACTTCCATTGCACTTAACAAAGAACAACTACTCCCGTCAGAATTCTCTACTGAGAATATAATTCGGTTATGACTATTAGGGTGTCTCAAAGATATCTCCCCATCCTGGCAAAATATCCCGGCCTCATACCTTCTCAACCAATCCATACCCAAAATGATTCTGAAATTTATGAAATCGTAAAAATACAAACTACCAAACTTATGACCTAACAAATCAAGCTCTAACTGGTCACACTTCATCCCCAGAGTTGCATACCCTCATATTGGATTCGCAACCCTTAACGAAGTAACAAGGTATGTGGGTTCTATGCATAACCTATGTAACGACCCGTATTTTTACGGATCGACAAGTTCGTCAAAATCTGGAATTTTTGCATTTTTAAGTCATTTCAGATTTTAGGCAAATTTTGCCTAAGTCCTAAGTCGTTCACGACTTAGCATGAGTCGTGAGTCGTATACGACTTAGGAGAGGAGTTCTGGGCGAGTTAAGGACTCAAGGAGATAAGTCGTAGCTGGGAGGTTGAAGTTTACTCGGCAAGTGTTAAGTCGTAGGTTGTAAGTCGTTGCCGAGTTAAGGGATAACAACCTAAGGAAGTGACCGACTTATAGTATTAACCGACTTAAGGATAGTGGTGAGTTAAGTGTTAAGTCGGCTGACGAGTTAAGGAAGTGGGGTTGACCGACTTAAGAGGTTAGGGCGACCTAAGGAAGAATAGTAGGCAGCCTAAGTACTCTGGAGTAGAGTTAGGTCGGCAACGACCTAAGGACATGTTGTGAGCGACCTAAGTGTTTGGGTGTGAAGTGTTAGGTCGGCAGTGTGTGTTGAGTTATGAGTCGGTAGGTCGTCTCCTGTGTTAAGTTGTTGAGTCGTCAACCGACTTAGGACTTGGGTTTTGCGGCAGTAGGATGAGTCTGCTTCGTTGGGTCGGTCATATGGTTAAGTCGTAGGTCGGCGAGGCAGTTAAGTCGTTAGGTCGTATAGGCTGGTTAACTCGGCATAGCAGTAAGTCGTAGGTCGTCTAACTAGTTAAGGCGCGTGCGCATTAAGTCGTAGACAGGGTTTGTATATGCGCATGTGTTGAGTCGAAGCTTGGTTAAGTCGGAGGCCTTCTCAGTTAAGTCGTAGGCGCATGCCATAAGTCGTAACCGACTTAGGAGACAGCTGTTTTGTTGCGAGTCATAGGCAGATGAGTTTTTAGGTCGGCAAGGCACTAGGTCGGCAAGGCACTAGGTCGGCATGGTGTTAAGTCGGCACCGACTTAAGGAGATAGCCGAGTTACGACTTAAGGGCAGTTTTCAGCTATAAATAGGAAAGCTTCTCTTCATTTTTGGGATCCGGATTTTGAAGCGACGAAGTGCTGCCATTTTGAGAGCTCGACTTCTACACTTCTTCACTTCTTTTCTCCACTCTAATCTAGTGCTTCCATCCATCCAAATCGAAGATCAAGATTGAAGATTCAAGAGCTTAGATTGAAGATCTTCATCTTTTCAAGAGAGATTTCTTCGTTTGAAGTGAGATCTTGTCGGATCTAGCTTAGTTCTTCGCTGTCCAGATCTGAAGTTGATATCTTTTGGATTGTTTAGGTGATTTGGTGAGTGGTGATTATCTCTCACACGGATCCAAAGGAGTAGATCGGATTGTTGGCTCGATTTGGTGTTAAATTAGTGATTTCCATGCATTTTCTTCATCCTATGTGTAGATCCATATAGATCCATTGTTCATGATGATGTTACATCCATTTTATCATATGTTAACCTATGCAAGTTCATTCATCAAGTTTGTAGAGATATAATCCATGTTTTCATGCTTATTGGACTTTCAACTCTTTAATTACGAAAATGCCATTATTGTTATAACTGTCTACTTAGATCATATTTGAATGCTTGATTGCTTGGATTGATGTTTGATTTGATTGATTGTTATGAACTAGATGATTGATGATTAGATTAGATCGAAGATAATTCAAAAGCTAAGGGAAAGGCTCTTGAATTGGAAAAGCTGCTCGTGGCATATGTAGCGGGATGATGAAGCTCTTATGCATAGATTCGATGATGCGATGATGAGATGAGGCTTTGCGAGGATGTAATGAAGCGAGGCATCATATGATGAAGACTTGGTCTAATCCAGACGGGATCATTCCAAGCATGTTGATAACTCGGTGATATGATTCGAGTTGAAGATAATGAATGGATATGAGAATAGTCGTCGAGGAGGATGACTAGGAGGCTTGGATAGCATCGTTGTTGAAGGTTCTAGCATGCTCTAAGCAAGAGTACGTTTGGGCAGATTCGATAGTCCCAACGGCCAACTGTTGATGGTCGAGTACTCTGGGCAGATTTGATAGTCCTAGGCACGGGCTGCGACGACGTGCGGGAGTTATGTCTAGAACCGGGGTTTCCATTAGCCCTTGACGGACGGCTGAAAGAATGTGCCGGTCATTCAATTAACGGTGATATCGAGGCAATGATAACAGTGATAACCAAAGTCATGGATGTTTGGTTGTATCGTCATTCGGACTCAAGAGCGGTATTTTCTGGGTGCTTATCTGATTTAGGCCTTGGTACTTGGAAAACATCGCCCTTGACTCGAGTGATAGTAGTTTTACTTTAAATTGTATGCTCTGTTATGTTTGCTTCTACTTAGTGTGTGTTTGGGGGCTATCACTGTAGAATGAGGTTGGAGTGGGAGGGTTGTATTCCTATTCCTTTTCCTTTATGCTCTTTTGGTATGTTGTTAGTTAATTTACTGCTCACTAAGACTGTTGTCTGACTCAAGGCTTTATGTTTTAATTCTTATTGCCTTGGGCTGTTCGTCCATTTTGGGACGGGCAGACTAGGTAGCAGGTGACAGGTGCTGTTCTCTTTTCACAATGCTGATATCGAAGACGAGCTGGAGGGTTGCATATTATCTTTTTATTATATGTACTGGATGTTCCGCTGTTTTGTTTTCTCTGAGAGATATGTAGCAAGGCTGGATGTATTGACTATATGAATGCTTGTATTCAACTATTATGGAGTTTTATAAGATGTCATTTTGTTCTGTAAAGCTTCACTATACATATGTTCTATTGTATTTTGTCCATGCGCTGTGAGTAATACGATAGATTCTGTTGTTTTAGTCTTACCTTGACAATCGTCCATGGTCGCCTGGCACACTTTACAGCGCACTATCTATAGATTCAGTGCAGGGGTCATGGGCGGTCGTCACATTTGGTATCAGAGCATTGGTTAATCGGTTTTACCCAACGCTCGTTGTCATAACTACGTATGAGAGACGTAATTGTATTTTGATGGATGATTACTATATATAATATAGTAGCTTAGTAGAGTTTGAGTCCTTTATGCAGTTGTTTCTCTAGATGTTCTAATCATTCCTTTTTATAGATATTGAGAATGAGTCGAAGAGGGAGACCAGCTGCTAGGGGAGGTCGTGCTACTGAAGAGACTGCTGATTATGCAGCCATGTTCGAAGCTATGATGACTTCGATCATGAGAAGGATACCAGTTCCGGGGGCGGCAGTTGATGTTGGAGTTCAAGTCCAAACTCCGAAACCAGTGGATTTTGCTAAGCTGTGCAAGGATTATACTGCTCTTGGAGGGAAGGTTTTCTTGGGAACAGAATCTACTATCGAGGTCCAGAGATGGATAGATGCTTGTAGAAGGATCTTTGGTGATTTGGGAATTGATGATGCAACTAAGAGGAAGTTGGCATCGAGACAGCTTCAAGGGAGAGCTTCTGATTGGTGGAACTCTATTACCATCACTACTCCGGAAGAAGAGATTACTTGGGAGCAATTCCAAGCCAGATTTGAAGCTAAGTTCATTTCTACAGCTCAGAAGTCTGTTCTGTTCAAGAAGTTTGTAGAGCTCAAGCAGGGTGGAAGATCTGTTCTTGAGTATGTTTCTGAGTTCGAAGCTTTGTCCAAGTATGCTCGGTCATATATTGAATCTGCTTATCAGAAGAATGAGAAGTTTGTGACCGGCTTGGATAGTTATCTTGGGAGACAGTTGGTGGATCATTTGGACGATTCATTTGAGAAGCTTGTGGAGAAAGCTCTTAGGCATGAGAGTCTGTTTCCTAAGGAAGGACCTGTTGTTGCTGTTACCAAGGGAGAATCTAAACCACAGCAGGGTGGAAACCAGAAGAGGAAGCTGCAGTAGCAGAAAGGCAAGGATGGCCAGAAAAAGCCGAAAGGCGAGGTGACTTGCTACAATTGTCAGCAGAAGGGCCATTTCTCTAAGGATTGTAAGAATCCGAAGGCACCGATGAAGTGTCACAACTGTGACAAGCCGGGGCATTTCAGGAAGAATTGTCCAGAACCAAGGAAGGACAGGCAGATTGTGCAAGCCTATGCTTTAGGAGCTGTTCCGTCGTCTTCGAAAGCTCCTACTGCTGAAGAGAAGGGAAAGAGTGTGGTTGTTCAAGGTACTCTTTTCCTATGTGGTGTTCCAGTTAGAGTTCTGTTTGATACTGGAGCGTCGCACTCGTTTGTTTGTAATGAACTAGTAGGCCGGTTAGATTTGAAGCCGGATATTGTTGATAGGCCACTGGTTGTGACTAATCCAGTTGGGGGTTCGTCTTGTTTGTGTATGTTATGCCGTGGTCTAGTTGTATCGAGTCATGGTTGCTCTTTTGTTTGTGATTGCTTTGTTCTGAACTTTGCGGGGTTCGGAATTATCTTGGGTATGGACTGGCTTAGGAAGTATGCGGCTAAGGTTGATTGTGAGAGGCTGGAGGTGACAGTCGAGAATGTGGAGGGGCGAAAGATTGTGATACGATGTAAGCATGAAGAAGGCGTCTTCATGAGCTTCATGTATTCGCTAGTTGTTCCACGGGATGGACTGTCTTTAGTGCCGATCGCAAATAGATTCGAGGATGTCTTTGACGAAGTCAAAGGGTTGCCGCCGCATAGAGAGATCGAGTTTCGTATAGATCTAGTTGAAGGAGCCAGACCTGTTGTGATGCCTCTTAGGCGGATGGCGCCTAGGGAACAGCAGGAGTTGAGGGTGCAAGTTGACGACCTTTTACAGAAAGGATTCATTCGGCGTAGTGTGTCCGAGTGGGGTGCACCAGTTGTGTTCGCAACCAAGGCAGATGGATCATTGAGATTGTGTGTCGATTATCGTGAGCTGAACAAGGTGACTACGAAGAACAAGTATCCATTGCCAAGGATAGACGACTTGTTTGATCAGCTTCACGAAGCTAAGGTGTTTTCTCAGATGGATTTGGCAACGGGATTTCACCAGTTGAGAGTGGCTAAGGATAGTGTGCCGAAGACTGCTTTTAGGACACCATCCGGGTTCTTTGAGTGGCTGGTAATGCCGTTTGGATTGACTAACGCGCCAGCATATTTTGTGGATCTTATGAATAGAGTGTTCAGAGATCAGTTGAACAAGTTCGTACTTGTGTTCGTGGATGATATTCTGATTTATTCCAGAACGGAGGAAGAGCACAAGACGCACTTGCGTATTGTTTTGGAGATCTTACGGAAACATCAGCTGAAGGCTAAGTTTTCGAAGTGTCACTTCTGGAAGAGTGAAGTGAGGTTCTTAGGCCATGTGATTTCTGGAAATGGAATAGCGGTTGATCCCGCTAAGGTGGCAGCAATCCAGGATTGGGTTAGACCTAAGAATGCATCTGATGTGAGAAGTTTTCTTGGACTAGCAGGATATTATCGACGGTTTATCAAAGACTTCTCCAAGATAGCTGCACCGTTAACAGGATTGACGAAGAAGAACCAAGTGTTCAGTTGGGATGCTAAGTGTGAGCAAGCTTTCGGAATCCTGAAAGAGCGATTGACGAGTGCTCCTGTTTTGACTATTCCAAGTGGGAATGATGAGATGGTGGTTTACACCGACGCATGTGGTACGGGACTTGGAGCAGTGCTGATGCAGAAGGATAAAGTTGTTGCGTATGCCAGTCGACAACTGAAGCCGCATGAAAGGAATTACCCAACTCATGATTTGGAATTGGCGGCGATTGTATTTGCTCTGAAGATGTGGAGGCATTATCTGTTGGGAGTTCGATTCGAGTTGTTTACGGATCATAAGTCGTTGAAGTATCTTTTCTCCCAAAAGGATTTGAATCTTCGGCAGCAACGTTGGCTAGAGTTTTTGGCATCATATGATTTTGGAATAGCTTATACTCCGGGAAAAGGTAACGCAGTGGCAGATGCGTTAAGTCGAAGACATGCAGGATTGGGAGCCATGTTTTCTGAATGGAAGAGTCTCGAGTATTTAGCTGGATTTGACTTCAGGCCTAGATGCGAATTGGAACCTGAGATGCTGGCAAACTTATCAATAAGACCCACTCTTGTGGAAAGGATTGGTGAGAGCCAAAAGCGAGATGATAAGCTTGTCAAGATTATCCGTGAGTTGGAATCTGGATTGGATCCAGAAAAGGATAAAGGATTCGAGGTCGATCGAGAGGGTTGGCTTCGGAAGCAAGGACGACTAGTTGTTCCCGATATAGATGAGTTGAGGAGTGAAGTTCTGAAGGAAAGTCATCACTCGAGGTTGACAATTCATCCAGGTGGAAATAAGATGTATCGGGATATGAAGAGAACCTACTATTGGGAAGGTATGAAGAAGGATGTTGGAAATTTTATTTCCAAGTGTATGAACTGCCAGTTGATTAAAGCTGAACAGAAGAAGCCAAGTGGATTGCTTCAGCCATTAGAAGTTCCTACATGGAAGTGGGAACAAGTGTCGATGGATTTCATCGATGGATTGCCTAGAACTAGAACGGGAAATGAAGGGATTTGGGTCATTGTGGATCGTCTGACTAAGAGTGCACGATTCATTCCTGTTCGATCGACTAGGACTGCATCAAAGTTGGCTGAGTTGTATATTAAGTGGATAGTTCGATTCCATGGTATTCCGAAGAGCATAGTGAGCGATCGAGACCCATTGTTCACTAGTGGATTTTGGAAGAGCTTCCAGGAAGTTTTGGGAACCGAGTTGTGTTTGAGTACAGCTTATCATCCCCAAACAGATGGTCAGACTGAGAGAGTCAACCGAGTTTTGGAAGATCTCCTCAGAGCTTGTGTTTTGGATTTCGGAGGATCTTGGGAAGATCACCTTCATTTGGTGGAGTTTGCCTACAACAACAGTTACCAGTCAAGCATTGGTATGGCACCGTATGAGGCATTATATGGAAGACCGTGTAACTCTCCGACATGTTGGTTGGAAACTGGAGAAAAGCTGATGCTTGGGCCAGAGATGATTCGACAGACTTCGGATTGCATAGAGATCATTCGGCAACGAATGAAGGCAGCCCAAGACCGTCAGAAGAGTTATGCGGATAAGCGTCGAAAGGATTTGGAATTCGACGTAGGAGATATGGTTTTTGTGAAGATTTCTCCACTGAAGAATGTTATTCGATTCGGGAAGAAAGGAAAATTGACTCCGAGATTTGTCGGACCATTCCCGATTATCGAGCGAATTGGAAAGCTCGCTTACAGATTGGAGTTACCGGAGAAGATGTCGGGTGTGCACAATGTTTTTCATGTATCGTATCTACGGAAGTATGTACACGACTCGAGAACAGTGGTTTCTGCTGATAGCTGTGAAGACTTAGAAGTTGATCCAGTTGATAGAAGACCTCGTAAGCCACTTCGTGTTGTGGAAACCGACACGAAACAGCTTAGGAGGAAGGTAGTTAAGTTGCTCAAGATACAATGGAGTGATGATGATAACGACTGTACGTGGGAGGTGGAAGAGAGGATGAAAGCAGCTCATCCTGAACTCTTCAAGGTATGGCCCTAAGGTGTCGTGTCATCTCGCGATATTGTAACTTGTTCTAATTTTAGAATTCTGTACGCTAAGTTAGAATTGGATGCATGGTTTGTTGATTGCTATGGATGGTAGGCGTACAGAATAGTTTTTGATTGCTTGGAATTTCGGGGGCGAAATTCCTAAGGGGGAGAGAATGTAACGACCCGTATTTTTACGGATCGACAAGTTCGTCAAAATCTGGAATTTTTGCATTTTTAAGTCATTTCAGATTTTAGGCAAATTTTGCCTAAGTCCTAAGTCGTTCACGACTTAGCATGAGTCGTGAGTCGTATACGACTTAGGAGAGGAGTTCTGGGCGAGTTAAGGACTCAAGGAGATAAGTCGTAGCTGGGAGGTTGAAGTTTACTCGGCAAGTGTTAAGTCGTAGGTTGTAAGTCGTTGCCGAGTTAAGGGATAACAACCTAAGGAAGTGACCGACTTATAGTATTAACCGACTTAAGGATAGTGGTGAGTTAAGTGTTAAGTCGGCTGACGAGTTAAGGAAGTGGGGTTGACCGACTTAAGAGGTTAGGGCGACCTAAGGAAGAATAGTAGGCAGCCTAAGTACTCTGGAGTAGAGTTAGGTCGGCAACGACCTAAGGACATGTTGTGAGCGACCTAAGTGTTTGGGTGTGAAGTGTTAGGTCGGCAGTGTGTGTTGAGTTATGAGTCGGTAGGTCGTCTCCTGTGTTAAGTTGTTGAGTCGTCAACCGACTTAGGACTTGGGTTTTGCGGCAGTAGGATGAGTCTGCTTCGTTGGGTCGGTCATATGGTTAAGTCGTAGGTCGGCGAGGCAGTTAAGTCGTTAGGTCGTATAGGCTGGTTAACTCGGCATAGCAGTAAGTCGTAGGTCGTCTAACTAGTTAAGGCGCGTGCGCATTAAGTCGTAGACAGGGTTTGTATATGCGCATGTGTTGAGTCGAAGCTTGGTTAAGTCGGAGGCCTTCTCAGTTAAGTCGTAGGCGCATGCCATAAGTCGTAACCGACTTAGGAGACAGCTGTTTTGTTGCGAGTCATAGGCAGATGAGTTTTTAGGTCGGCAAGGCACTAGGTCGGCAAGGCACTAGGTCGGCATGGTGTTAAGTCGGCACCGACTTAAGGAGATAGCCGAGTTACGACTTAAGGGCAGTTTTCAGCTATAAATAGGAAAGCTTCTCTTCATTTTTGGGATCCGGATTTTGAAGCGACGAAGTGCTGCCATTTTGAGAGCTCGACTTCTACACTTCTTCACTTCTTTTCTCCACTCTAATCTAGTGCTTCCATCCATCCAAATCGAAGATCAAGATTGAAGATTCAAGAGCTTAGATTGAAGATCTTCATCTTTTCAAGAGAGATTTCTTCGTTTGAAGTGAGATCTTGTCGGATCTAGCTTAGTTCTTCGCTGTCCAGATCTGAAGTTGATATCTTTTGGATTGTTTAGGTGATTTGGTGAGTGGTGATTATCTCTCACACGGATCCAAAGGAGTAGATCGGATTGTTGGCTCGATTTGGTGTTAAATTAGTGATTTCCATGCATTTTCTTCATCCTATGTGTAGATCCATATAGATCCATTGTTCATGATGATGTTACATCCATTTTATCATATGTTAACCTATGCAAGTTCATTCATCAAGTTTGTAGAGATATAATCCATGTTTTCATGCTTATTGGACTTTCAACTCTTTAATTACGAAAATGCCATTATTGTTATAACTGTCTACTTAGATCATATTTGAATGCTTGATTGCTTGGATTGATGTTTGATTTGATTGATTGTTATGAACTAGATGATTGATGATTAGATTAGATCGAAGATAATTCAAAAGCTAAGGGAAAGGCTCTTGAATTGGAAAAGCTGCTCGTGGCATATGTAGCGGGATGATGAAGCTCTTATGCATAGATTCGATGATGCGATGATGAGATGAGGCTTTGCGAGGATGTAATGAAGCGAGGCATCATATGATGAAGACTTGGTCTAATCCAGACGGGATCATTCCAAGCATGTTGATAACTCGGTGATATGATTCGAGTTGAAGATAATGAATGGATATGAGAATAGTCGTCGAGGAGGATGACTAGGAGGCTTGGATAGCATCGTTGTTGAAGGTTCTAGCATGCTCTAAGCAAGAGTACGTTTGGGCAGATTCGATAGTCCCAACGGCCAACTGTTGATGGTCGAGTACTCTGGGCAGATTTGATAGTCCTAGGCACAGGCTGCGACGACGTGCGGGAGTTATGTCTAGAACCGGGGTTTCCATTAGCCCTTGACGGACGGCTGAAAGAATGTGCCGGTCATTCAATTAACGGTGATATCGAGGCAATGATAACAGTGATAACCAGAGTCATGGATGTTTGGTTGTATCGTCATTCGGACTCAAGAGCGGTATTTTCTGGGTGCTTATCTGATTTAGGCCTTGGTACTTGGAAAACATCGCCCTTGACTCGAGTGATAGTAGTTTTACTTTAAATTGTATGCTCTGTTATGTTTGCTTCTACTTAGTGTGTGTCTGGGGGCTATCACTGTAGAATGAGGTTGGAGTGGGAGGGTTGTATTCCTATTCCTTTTCCTTTATGCTCTTTTGGTATGTTGTTAGTTAATTTACTGCTCACTAAGACTGTTGTCTGACTCAAGGCTTTATGTTTTAATTCTTATTGCCTTGGGCTGTTCGTCCATTTTGGGACGGGCAGACTAGGTAGCAGGTGACAGGTGCTGTTCTCTTTTCACAATGCTGATATCGAAGACGAGCTGGAGGGTTGCATATTATCTTTTTATTATATGTACTGGATGTTCCGCTGTTTTGTTTTCTCTGAGAGATATGTAGCAAGGCTGGATGTATTGACTATATGAATGCTTGTATTCAACTATTATGGAGTTTTATAAGATGTCATTTTGTTCTGTAAAGCTTCACTATACATATGTTCTATTGTATTTTGTCCATGCGCTGTGAGTAATACGATAGATTCTGTTGTTTTAGTCTTACCTTGACAATCGTCCATGGTCGCCTGGCACACTTTACAGCGCACTATCTATAGATTCAGTGCAGGGGTCATGGGCGGTCGTCACAACCTATCAACCAAACACTGAGATATAAATAAATGTGATGCACCAGTATCAAAAAGCATCCTAACTGGTATACTTTAAATCAAAAACGTACCTTCCATCACAATCTTTCCTTTATCAGCTGCAGTAGGCTTAGCTGATGATCCAACAACAAAAACTTTCCCCTTGTCCGCCCTGACTGGCTCTGGACACTGGTTTTTGTAATGCCCAACTTGATCACAGTTAAAGCATTTCACATTTTTATTATCTGCAGCCTTCTTCCCCTTGCTTGACCGGCACTCTCTTGTATAATGGCCCTTCTTGTCACATTTATAGCATACCAAATCAGCCTTTGTCTTCTTGGCAGCATCCCCTTTTTGGGCTTCCTTCTTCTTAAAGAACTTCCTCTTCTTTCCCTGAGGAACCTGGGACTCAACTGGCTTCTCTCTAGCTGAAACAACAAGCATCTCTTCATGGCGAATGGTCATTTCCACTACCACATTACAAGGTTCTCGGATATGGGTCATGGTCATTCTAGCAAGCTTAGGTCTCAGTCCTCGAATGAACCTCTCATTCCTTTTGACGTAAGTGTCAACCATAGCATATCCATATCGAGACAGCTCATCAAACTTAGCAGCATACTTGATCACTGACATCTCTCCTTGAACTAGATCCATGAACTTCCTTATCAATGTCGACTTAGCAACCTTAGACAGAAACCTCTGCTCAAACCTCCTTCTAAAATCAGCCCATGTCAATTCTTCCTCTGGTACCTCGGCGGTCACACTATTCCACCATTGAAGCGCTGCCCCTTGCAACTGCCTAGAGGCCAGCCTCCTCTTTTTCCCATCATCCAAGCCTAGATCAGTACAGATCCTTTCAAAGTGCAATAACCAATTCTCAACTTCAACAACATCCTCCGTTCCAACAAACGGCTTTCCACCCAAACAGGTGTAGTCTATACTTAGCTTAGCATAGTTATTCCCTACTAGAGCAATATGATTAGCTCCTCCAACATTACCAGCACCCCAGCTTGAAAAAGATTGGTGAACAAATGATACACCATCCCCGCATCTACTGGCAGATTTCCAACACCTACATTGGCTTCAGCATTTGGATTAGCATTAGCCATTCGACATTGGTTCCTCTTGGTATTAAGTCGAGCATTTACGTTGGTTGTGTTGCTTCCTCCACCAAGATTTCCTCTTCTGTTTCCTGCTTCCATATCTTCTTTCTTGTAAATCTGCATACGAGCCATAGTAAGATACAGAATCATATTTTTAAATTCATTGGATTATGTTTCAAAAACTTTTAGGTTTATTTTCCATTAAATTTTCATAAACCTATGCTCTGATACCAACTTGTAACATCCCCCTACTTGGAGGCCCAAAACTAACAGCTACAGATGCTGCAGACATCCATAGTTATTAATCCTCGGCGACCAAATACGGCGGTGTTAGATTCATTGATACACAAAACACATGAATATGGAAATTTTTTAAACTTCAAACAGAATCACATTTCATTTCAAAATATTTCCATTTCATTACATAATCCCAAATTCGCAAATCACGTTTAGGGAAAATATATTTATTACAACATACGCCCAAGAACGACATATGAAGATGCCCCCTGGACGATCAGAGTATATACAGGCAATATAACAACTTTGCCATTACAAACAACACAACAGAATCAAAAGAAAAGAGAACTCTAAATAGCTATCATGCCTCCTGCATATCTCCGGAAGCTTATTCGTCTTAAGAGGTACCAAAAAACCTCAACTCTCAAACGACTCAAAATCAATTGAGTACCCAAGAGTTTAAGGGGAAAACATAAATTTCGAGTCAGACATAAAGCCTGGTATGAATAATAATCTACCACCTCAAATCTTTTAGATATCTAGTAAGACCACGCCGCTTAGTGGAATGGGTTTTCCCCTCACTAGTATCTCAAAGCCTTTATAAAACCATATACCATGCTCTTGCATCCACAATGGTTAAAACAATTCAAAACAGTATAATATGATGATATGCAAAACAAATGAATCAACTCTGGATTACCCATCCCCATTAATTTTAGACTATTTGTCTCAATTATAGTTTCTAGGATTACTATTAACCTATTAATTTTTATGGGCCGACTAATAACCAGTTAAACATTTAAGGACTCCCTGTCCAATTACATAGTTTTCATGGGATCACTACGAACCTATTGGTAGCTCCAATATCTTACTCTTATCCTAGTTTTCATGGGTTGACTAGGAACCTATTGGTGACCCCAATATCCTTTCTTCTTACCCTAGTTTTCATGGGCTAACTAGGAACATATTGACATCTGTCAATATCTTAATCCGGATATAGCTTTCATGGGCTAACTACAAACCTTCTGGCCCCTGCTAGTATCAAATCATAGTTTTCATAGGCATACTATGAACCTGTCTTTCTGACATCTTTCTTTATACATAATTTTCATGGGCTAACTATGAACCTATTGGCCCCTGCCGATATCTTTTCCTACACACAGTTTTAATGGGCTTACTGAGAACCTATTGGCCCTTGCCAATATCTTTCTTTTATATTTTAGCATCCTATATTTTGGTCTTCCTGACCTCCTGAATGCAATTCTACTCATTCAGGAGTTTAATCAATTTATATTCACCACATGGTTAACCTAGCTGGTTCTTCTACCCTTTATCCCCAAAATGCAGTTATGGGTCCATTATAAAGTGAATATATTTATTTTTGAAGAAGCAAACATAACAACATAGCAATACCACTCATGTGGGTTTAATATAAAACATGGTTAATCCCTTTAACCTATTACTTTATCAAAGAGAGCTTCTTATTAAAACCATTACAAAACTCCTTTAATTTTAGCCATGGGTTTTTACTTTTAAAAATAGAGTTTGGGTTATAAAACCTTTCGATGCCTTTGAAACCTAGCTTTCGACTTCATAGGATAACCTCCTTCGAAATAGCCTTAAAATCTATCTTCAAAACATTAGGCTCCTGCCTTTATAATACTTTAAAACCTTCCTTTCGAAACCTTTCGATTATAGTAAAGTATTAATATTTAACTTTAGAAGCATGGCTTTAGAACCAGTTGAAATTACCCCTTTCGACACCATTGGAAGTAACCCTTCCGAAATCATTGAAAGTCACCCTTTCGAAAGCATTGGGTTTATACTTAAAACATTATTTGGTTCAAAGTGAATAATAAGCAACTCTTTCAAAACCATCCTTTATTATATAAAAATATTGTGGAAAACTTGATGGCGTTGGCACCATCTCTTTCGTAAGCAATTAACATATGGGTAAAATATTAGAAGGTTGGCGTCAAAACCCCTTTCGAAACCATTGCCTTCGAAACCCCTAACACCTTTCGAAAGCTACAGGAAATGGCTTAAACTTATAAAACAAAGTACCTTCCGACAGCATTGATATCTTCAGCACCATCGAAAGGCTATAGAATGGCAGCAGGGTTTCGACTAGGTCGGAACCCCTTCTTTCAAAACATTCTTTCATAAGTAAAGGAACCCAGTCGAAAGCAATCTTAAGTTAATGGCAACCCTTTCGAAACCTTTTTAAAACTCATTCCAAACCATATGCTTCGACTCCTTTGAAGGCTAAAACAAAATAAAGAAATGCGCTTTTCTTTTAAAAATAAACCAAGGTTTCGGCTCCTTCGGAAGCTATGCTTTCGACACCTTACCTTTCGCCTTCCTCCAATCCACTGCGTACCATCTTTGTGATACCTTGTGTATTGGTTTCAGCTTAGTAGGTTTCGACTAGAATGAAGGCGGAAGCTTCTGTGTTGAAAGGTGCTTTCCAAGGTAGGCGGAACCAATTTTCTGAGTAAATCTGGTTTAGTTCTTCTTAAAGTAAACTTTTCTCTAACTAACCTGCCACATGTCAACACCAGATTGGTTGCCTTAAATTTTTCAAATTCTTTTTCAAAATAACTGCCACTAATTTCAGATCTAAACCATGGTTAAGTTAATCAATTAAGCCCTTTCATTAAGAAAAACCAATTTTGCAAAGAAATCCCTCTTCTAAAATAATTTATTTTGCACCTCAAATCACTTTGGAAAAATCCCCAAAATTTTTAGAAATTCACTTTAACCATGTTATCTTACATACCAAAATTCCAGATCCAAATTCTCAATATATGTTCCAAACTAAATTTATAAACCCAAACAGCCATATTTTCCTTTGAAAATTCACAATAATCTTTCCATAGCTTGGAAAATTATCAAAATTGAAACCCAACTCCAAAATCATGTTTCTCATAACATAAAATTTTCCCATGGTATTTAAACATCATTAGATCTCAGTTTTACCATAAAACACTACTTATCCTCTTTTAAACAATCTTGTTTAAACCATATAAATTATAAATCAAGCATTTCATCATCCAATATATCATAAAAAC
Source organism: Allium fistulosum (assembly GCA_030737815.1). Lineage (NCBI taxonomy): Eukaryota > Viridiplantae > Streptophyta > Magnoliopsida > Asparagales > Amaryllidaceae > Allium > Allium fistulosum. Next base: position 1,328,608,521 of record CM060902.1, on the reverse strand, counting down.
GAATTTACCCTTAAATCCGAAAATATATGATTCCAAACAAAATAGAGATGGAATTATTATTCACCTTGATCTAGATAAGGAGATTTGATTGAGATTGATTCCCCCTAAGCTTGATTCTCTAGCTTTTAATTTGTATTCTTCTTGTTCTCTTAATGGCCGGCCGTTCTCTCTTGCGTTTAGTTTTCAAAATGACGTGAATGAAACATAAAATGGTAGGAATGAAAATATTAGGGGTGGGAGTTAAGGACGGCAATTCCTAATATACCCTTATGTAATTTAATTAACCCAAAACCATTCTTTAGCCCATTAATTATTATATTAGGCTCGACCTTAATTTAATTAATTCAAGTCTCAATCCCCTTATCACTTATTATTTACATTATTCTATTTAATTTATCTAGCTGAATCTCCTGAATAATGTTATCAAAAATTAGGAGTGTTACACATTAAATATATGGCTTGCCAGAAATACAGTGATATCATTATAAAGTCCCCATTTCTTAATATGGGGTGAATAAATGCTTAGATTTGCATGGATTACTTTACAATAATTTCAGGTCTGAACTTTATTAGAGAAAATAAAATGAATGAACGGTAAACAAACAGAATGAACTTATATCGTTTAGATATAATAATGTGTAAGGGGGTATTATTGTAATTTGCCCTTGTACAACTTTACATATATTGAACAAGTCCTTATGTAACACTATATAAAGTGTATGTATCATCATTCAAAGAGCAATATATGCAGTATCTTTTGTTTGCCAATTCAAAAATTCATTCTCTCAAAAACCAATACTAATTAATTTTTTTATGGTATCAGAGCAACAAGGTTGTACAAAAATCATTCTCAAATAAAATCAAAATCTGATTTAACCATCTAAGTAGCTTCATCATTTGGCATCAGATCGCCTATCAAAATTTTTTCATCACTTAGGCATTGAATTTGCCTCAAGAAACCAATGCCACGTCAATATATTCATTTGGCTGCATCCAGTTCTAGTTGAAGGAATTTCTTTTTCAAGAAGAAGTTCAAAAACCCAATCTTGATATCAAGAAACTCACCAGTACATTAAGAAAGTTAGTGCCACGCCAAAGATTCATCAAAATATTATCATCGCGTAAATCTTGGCTGTGTCGTACCTGTTCTTTCTGCCTGCTGAAGTTCTCAACTCTTATGTCTCTCTGTAATCAGAAAATATTATCATGGTAGAAAGTTCGCTACTTCTAAAACCTCCAATATTCATCAACTAGCCATCGTAAGCCTCATTAAAACAACAACAATTCCACAAAGTCAGTTGATCACCGCACAACTAGAAGAAGATAATTATCTTCTTTGGAAGGTTCAAGTTGAAACTGTTGTAAGAGGCTATGGTCTTGAAGAATTCATTCTTGGTACAATCATTATTCCTCCAAGTTTCATTACTGATGATCAAAACAAGACTGTTAGTAATCCAGAATTTATTAAAGGGTGTGTTTGGCATACATCCCTGGTAAGGTTTGAAAATACACAAAACATCCCTCCATTTTTTTAATAAGTTTCCGGTCCCTGTTTTCAAATGCACACGTGCACAAAGACCCAAATACCCTTTACGTTTTTTACATTTCAAACGCGTATAACTTTCTGTAGAAACATCGGATCAGCATACCGTTTTCACCAAAAAATCAAAAAATTTATGATCTTTAAAATGAGATCCATTGTTGATATCAAAAAAATCATATTTGCAGTAAAGGTGTAATTATTCCATATATTTGCAGACAATTCTATAAATTTTAGACATCTTCGATTTTTCTTCAAATCTGCAATTATTGCATATAATTGCAGACATTTCTGCAATTATATGGTATAAATGCAGACATGTCTGCAATTATTGCATATAGTTGCAGAAATGTCTACAACTATTGCATATAATTGCAGACATTTATGCAATTATATGGTATAATTGCAGACATGTTTGCAATTATTGCATACAGTTGCAACTATTGCATATAATTACAGACATGTCTGTAATTAAATGGCATAGTTGCAAAAATGTCTACAACTATTGCATATATAATTGTAGACATCTGCAATTATATGGTATAATTGCAGACATATCTGCAATTATTGCATAGAGTTGCAACTATTGCATATAATTGTAGACATTTCTGCAATTATATCGTATAATTGTTGACATGTCTACAATTATTGCATATAGTTGCAGAAATGTCTGCAACTATTGCATATGCACAATGACACTCGTTAGAAAGATAATAAAATTTGTGATTTAATGGTGAAACGTTTGTTAATCCATCGTTTCTACAAGAAGTTATTGCGTTTTAAAGATTGATAATTAATGGGGTGCAAATTTTAATTATGGATGTGAGAATAACATCCATATATGAAGAATCAACATTGCTTTTAGGGATGTAATTTGTATCTTTTTTATGAGGAGGATGTTTTGTGTATTAAGTTTGATTTTAGGGATATGTCGCTTATTTCCACTTTATTAAATATCAAAGGCAAGATAGTTTAATATGTTCTTGGCTGTTATCTTTAATTAGTGTCAAATTACTACCACAAGTATTGGAAGCAAAAATTCTCATGGCATATGGTCAATTATTGAAGAATTTTTAATTCTCAATCAGCTGCAAAGATCATGCACTACAAGGGATAGTTACATAGTATCAGAAAAGATAATCAGACTATAGGGGAATATCTTGCAAAAATCAAAACTACATGCGATTTATTAGAAGCTATGGGGAATGAAATTCCTGATTCTGAAAAGATGCTAATCATTTTAAGTGGTTTAAGTGAAGAATATAAAAAGCAGTAGTGGCTGTTATATCAGCTTATAAGAAGACACCATCTATATAAGATGTACATTCAATATTTATTGCACATGAGGGGAGGATTGATTTCAAAAAAACCCTTAGATTCAGATATGTCAGTCGATTATGTGTCAAATTTTAAGAGTAAAAATCAATACAACAACAAATCAGATCAATCAAGTCAAAGAGGAAATCAACCAGGCAGAGGTAGAGGCCGTGGTAGATGGAATAATAACAACAGATCAAGATGTCAAATATGTGAAAAGATGGAACATACTATAAAAAATGCTACTTCAGATATGACTCTAATCACAATTCACCACAATGCTCAGGTTCTCAAATAAACAAAAATATGAATGCAAACATGGCAAGCATGCAACATGAATCAAGAAGATTGACAGAGGAGAAAAAAACACATAACCTAAATATGTGTGAAGCAGCAAAACCAGAAGATGTACCAAATGAGTGCTGGTACCCAAATTCAGATGCTACTCATCATGTGACCAACAACTTGAAAAATCTAAACCTTGGGAGCAGAGAATATAAATGTACACAATCCGTCTCTTTGGGTAATGGCACCAATATTAATATCACACACACTGGCACTGCCACAATTGTTGGCAAAAGAATTTTGCACCTTAATAACTTGCTAAGGGTACCTAAAATAACTTGATAATATTCAATGGTAGTCAAGTTCTTATCAATGGGGACTAGGTTTTCTCCACCCTCGCTCTTTTCTCGTATCTTTCTCTTCATCGCTTTATTATTTCTCTGTTTAATCGCTTCTACCCGCAAATGTCTAACTTTCCCTATTGCTGTTACTTGCTACCATTGCTACACAAAGAACCCTTTATTTCATGCTTCCCCTTTCGGATCTGTATTCCCAATCCTCGCCTCCAGATCTGGCGACTCTATTTAGTTAATCGCTGGACGTTAGGGATTTTTGGTTCGTATCCTCGGCACCTAGTCCAATTTTTTCATCCTAATCATCTTGCCCTTAGCGATTGCATGCAACGTAAGTGGTTTTTCTTGATTTGGATTGTCGTGCTTCCCTTTTGGTTTCTGGGTGTCCTTTTGTTGGCCATTCTCTCTCGTGGCTCTTCTGGTTATTGGCTCTCGGTGGTTGCAGCGTGCTTCTAGTTGCTTGGTTTGCTTTGGGGTTATCTGGAGGAGTTTTTTATCGGTTGTTGTGTGTTGGCGTATGGTTTCTGTTTCGTTTCAGGTGCTTCTTTTTAGTCAATAGATAGTATTTGCCTTGCCGTTATCTCACCACCTCGGTGTCCTTGGCGAATTCTTTGCAACGGAGGGTCATCGTCTATGATTAGTTGTCGTGCTTGGCTGTATTGGCTTTGTACTTTCTATTTTTCTTTTCTTAGCTCTGTCTTGTGCTAAGTTGCTTTGCTGTATTTTTTGTGGTTCGCTTGGGTCCGATTGCCTTCATCTGTTATTTGCATCCTTGGTTGAAAAGGGAAAGATATGTTTTAGCTTGTTAAGTTTTCGTTTGGTCATGTTGCAAGCTTGCTGTTCTCCCCGTTTTGTGGAGTTGTGTCTAAGTGGTAGTTCTTGCTTCAATTTGGTCAGTTCTGTTCATGTAATGTGATGGCCTTGCTAAATGTTTGTATTTTGGTTGGTTTCCTATAGTCAGGTTGCTTGCTAGCTAGATGTTGATTGTTAGTCGTTTGTCTTTGCAAAGTGGTGTTGTGTCAGAGTGGAAGTTTAGGCTTCTTTTGGTCATTCTGTTCTTGTTAGGTTCTGCAATGTCATAGTAGAAGTTTTCATTGCTTCTGTTGTAATTGTGTGAAGCTTTTCGCTTCCATTTGGTCACAGTTTGGTGTTATTTTGTATTTTTATATGAGTCAGTATGAGTGTATGTCTTGTGCATCTTGTAATAAGTGGTCGGTCCACTATAAAAACGGTCTCAGCTGTTTTGTGTATGTGTAGAACACCTGTTTTATTTTTATTTAAAGTGGCACGGCCCACTATAAAGCCGGCTAGCCTTGCTAAAAAAAATAAGAAAAATCTTGTTAGTGTATCACAATTTGCACAAAACAATAATGTAGTTTTCGAATTTTATCCAAAACATTACTTAGTTAAAGATATTAAAACCAAACAAATTTTGCTGCGGGGTAATACACATCATGGCTTATACATATATGATACAATTTGCACAAAAAAATAATGTAGTTTTCGAATTTTATCCAAAACATTGCTTAGTTAAAGATATTAAAACCAAACAAATTTTGTTGCGGAGTAATACACATCATGGCTTATACAGATTCAATCTTTCTAAAGTTAATCATCCAAGTAAATCAAGAAATTGGTGCGACATAACTGAATCAAGTTTATATGAGAATGTTAATACTGTATTTGACATTTGGCATTATAAGTTTGGTCATCCAAGTGTAAAAGTTGTAAAGAAAGTTTTACAAGATAATAAAATTGATATAGATAATATACCTAACTCATATGTATGTACATACTGCCAGTTGGGAAAGAGTCATAAATTGACATTTCCAGATTCTCAAACTGTACATGTCAAACCTTTGCAACTTGTTGCAACTGATCTATGGGAACCATCTCCCATAAGTTCAGATTATGGATTTAAATATTACATCTCTTTTGTATATGCCTATTCAAGGTACACTTGGATATATCATCTAAAATCAAAGTCTGACACATACAAAGTAGTTATGCACTTTATTAAACAAGTTGAGAACCAAGTAGGCCAACCAGTAAAAATGATACAAACAGATGGTGGAACTGGGTGTAAGCCACTGAAAGAGTTCTTTCAAGAGAAAGGTACAATATATAGAGTGACTTGACCTCACACATCTGAACAAAATGGGTTAGTAAAGAGAAAGCATAGACATATAGTAGTAACTGGACTTACGCTTTTGGCACAAGCATCACTTCCATTGAAATTTTGGCCAGATGCCTTTACTACAGAAGTCTACATAATTAACAGACTACGCACAAAAATTTTATGAGGCAAATTTCCAATGGAAGTACTGCTTAATGAAAAGCTAGATTTCAAAAGTTTGAGAACTTTTGGATGTCTATGTTTTCCTCATCTAAGACCATATAATTCACACAAACTAAATTTCAGATCCACACCATACACCTTTTTAGGTTATGGAGTGAATCAAAAAAGATATAGATGTCGTGATAGAAATGGAAAATTATTTATATCAAGACATGTTGTGCTCAATGAAAGGATGTTTCCTTTTAAAGAATCAAGTGTGAAAACAAATAAAAAGATTTATAGCTTATGAAATACCATACCATCTTTACCACTATATGTAAGCAATGAAAATTAGAAACCAATGGAAGATAGTAGAAGCAGTCTAGACACTCAACACACAGTGTTCAACAATGAACCAGGTCAAGATGAATCTGAACCATTTCAGCAACCTAACTTCAACCTTGCATATTCAAGTGACCAGCAATGCAGCAGTAATGAAGAAGAGTTGGAGAAAAATGCAAAACAATCTGTTAATACACAATATGCACAAGAAGCCACTGGACATCCTATGATAACAAGAGAAAAAAGTGGTATCTTTAAACCAAAGCTTTACTTAACTTGTTTAACCAGTGATGAACCGGAGGATTTTGATCTAGCAGTTAACAATGAGAATTGGAAAAGGGCAATGGAAGAAGAATATAAAGCATTTATAAAAAAACAAGACATGGAGTCTTGTTCCACTACCCAAGCACAAAAGCATAAGTGGCAACAAGTGGACATATAGATTGAAGAGAAACCCAGATGGGACAATCCAAAAATACGAGGCAAGACTTGTTGCTAAAGGATACACTCAGCAATATAGGTTTAATTTCAATGAAACATTTTCACCAGTTATTAAGCTCACATCTATAAGAGTAATTTTTAAAATAGCTTTACATATGAAGTGGGATATAAGACCGTTAGATGTTAATAATGCATTCTTAAATGGTGAACTCCATGAAGAAGTCTTCATGCAACAACCACAAGGTTTCATACAATCAGGTAAAAGTGCATTGTTGTGTAAGCTCTACGAGGCTATCTATGGACTGAAATAAGCTCCTAGATTATGGTTTGACAAGTTAAAGGCAACTCTAATTAGTCTGGAATATCAACCAACCGAGTCTGACAATTCACTTTTTACTAAATTTGGCAATAACACCATTACATATATCTTGATGTATGTAGATGATTATATTATTACTGGAAACAATAAACATGAAATAGATAATGTCATACAACACTTAGATAAGCAATTTTCAGTCAAAGACTTGGGAAAACCAAACTATTTTCTAGGAATAGAAGTTAATGTGATTTCAGATTTAGAGATTCATCTATGCCAAAGAAAATACATCAAAGAATTACACAAAAGCAAAGATGAGTCAAGCAAAGTCACTGCTAACACCAATGATCACTAGTCCACATCTGTCAAGGTACAGAGGTGAAGTCATCTTAAATGATAAAGAATATAGAAGCGTAGTTGGGGTCTACAATATGCAACAATAACCAGACCAGAGATTGCATATAGTGTGAATAAAGTATGTCAATTCATGCATCAGCCTCTAGACAAACATTGGAGAGCAGTTAAAAGGGTACTCAGATATCTCAATGGTACACTGGATTATGGTTTAACACTCAAATCAAGTAAAAATCTTACCATAACAGGATTTGCTGACGCTGATTGGGCATCTGATCCCGATGACAGAAAATCAACAACTGAGTATTGCATATACTTTGGAGAAAATCTTGTATCATGGTGCTAAAAAAACAGGCTGCTATATCCAGATCAAGTGCTGAATCTGAATATCGAAGTTTGGCCAGTGCAACAGCAGAAATAATGTGGCAGGAATCATTACTTAGTGAGATCAAAATTATGACGTGAAAAGAACCAGTCGTTCGGTGTGATAATTTAAGTGTTGTTTCACTATCTGCTAATCCTATCTTACACTCTAGAACCAAACATATAGAAATTGATCCATATTTCATCTGCGAGCAAGTAAGTAAGGGAAAACTATGCATAAATCATGTGCCTGCTCCTTACTAGAGAACATACATACTCACCAAACCTCTTTCAACAAGAAATTTTTGCCGATTAAGGGATGAGCTCAAAATTGCCAGCTTTCATCGGAAGGATAAAACTCAAACTCTAGAAACATCCAAAGATAGATCTGAAGCTGAAACATATCAACTCTAAAGGACTGAAGCATTCAAGTTCAAAACTTTAAATTTCCCAAATAAGAAAGCTCAATCATTAGGTTCAACCCAATAGATAAAATTGCAGGTCGAACTATGAAGATTATTTAAGGCACCAGTTTGTATTTGAAGAAATTTCAACTTTTGATCAAAACTACAGCTTCTGCTGCCAGATTATTGAAGATGGAGGAAAACCCTAGTTTGAACTGATGGGGGGGGGTATTAGAGAGAATAAAATGAATGAACGATAAACAAACTAAAGGAACTTATGTGGTTAGATATAATAATGTATAAGGGGGTATTATTGTAATTTGCCCCTTGTACAGCTGTACATATATTGAACAAGTCCTTATGTAACACTACATAAAGTGTATATATCATCATCCGAAAGACAATATATGCAGTATCTTTTGTTTTCCAATTAAAAAATTCATTCTCTCAAAAATCAATACTACTTAATTCTGTTAAACTTAGTCATTTGTAGTGATGACATGACGTTATCACAAGTTGTTAAATTATAAGTAGGAGAAATCCTAGCAAGAAGTGTTTCATAGTAGTTCAACTATATGGCTGGTAGATAGGCGAACTACTAGAGCATCTGTTTGAACAGTAGAATAGTAGTCAAGCCGAGACTAAAGCAAAAGGTGATTTGTAAACGCACATCTGGAGCTTAATATGCTACAAAGGATGATGTATAATGTAACGACCCATAATTTAATCACTTTGAACTTGAATAGTTAATATGTTTTTAAATTATTAAATAATGGATTTTTTACCTAGAATACAAATTTGGATAAAATGTCTCGAATGGATTTTTTTTAAACTGATGTAAAATGTTGGTTTAAAGATGGTTCGAGTTATAAGGTGGTTAGGGGTACCAATTTATTTAAGAATAGTTTGCCTAATAAAATAGAATAGTATAATTATTTGCCTAATAAAACAAGAGAGAATTATTAACCTTGCCTAATAAAACAGAATAGTATAATTACTTGCCTAATAAAACAGAACAATATAATTACTTGCCTAATGAAACAAAATAGCATAATAATTATTATATTCCATGCGGATAGTTGCCATTGGACCAAAATCTGGTCGAATCAGGTTCTGCCATGCGGATGGTTGCCATTGGACCAAAATCTGGTCGAATCATGTTATGCCATAGTTGATAAGGAGGATTGTATGTACACAGAGCTGTGAAATACTCGGATACTCGGTAAGGTTGGCGGGGTCCGGCTTGGAGGTTTCCAAGAGCCATCGTAGTTCTCAAGTATATTTTCTAGAGGTATACTTTCGATAAGGGGGCACACCCTCCTAGTCATTGTTGGAAAAATTCCTTTTCCTTATTTTTGATTCAAATCTTTGGATTGATTCTTTCTTAATTGCATCGGGAATCGTCTTGCGCTCTTCACGATGTTTAATTATTTATGTCCATTCTTTTATGCTTGGATGTTGTCCTTATGAGGGAAAATCCATTCTGTATTTTTTGCGACGTGGTCTCACCGGTTATTCTGTGTGCTCTATTTTTTTATTTGGAGTTTACTCATACCGGACTTAATGTCTGACCCGAATTGTTTGTTTTTTCTAAACTCTCGGGTACTCATTTATATTTGAGTAGTATGAAAATGACAGGTTTCTTTGGGATTTTTTGAAGATGGTGGACGAGTAGGAGGCTCCTTATCTATCTAGCTATTTATTCCGTCGTTGTGAGATGTTGGCTCTATGTATGTATATTTAAAGGCAAGTTGTTATAACAACCTAGACTGATAGTAGTACTTTTGTTGTAACTCTGGTAACTCCATGTTGGGATTAACCTTATGTACTGTCTTATTTTATGTTATATATTTAACCGTTTCGTTGTGAGATTATTGTTCTGTTCTTATATTTTACTCCATGACAACTCGTCTTTCAGATACTTGGGCAACGGCACATGAATACCATGGATTTATTAAGTGTCGTTCTCAAGGGTCAGAAAGGTGGGTCACATATAAAGACATTATTTACAACGATAAAAAGCAATATAAACACATTGCTAGCAATGATAGGAAGCAGAAAGTGAAGATCATGTAGGCAAACTCGTACAGTTCAACAACATTAAACTATGAGTAAAATGTTTATAATTATAAGTTTTCATGTACAATTAAACAATTGTTTCTATAATAATTTCACATTCTAATCCCTAATGTGAAATAAACTATAATGATTTGAACTATATATTACTGTAAAAATTTTACAAGCATTAAATTTGAAAAGAAAATTTTAAAGTACTTCGATTTGCGGTTAGTTACGATTTTGGGGTTTATGCGTCAAGCTGAGTGGACAGACTTCGAAGAAATCGAATTGAACGAGATGGATTTTAATCGACTTTCAGATCTAAATGAAAAGGGGAAAGACAGAAACCCTAGTTTTTCATAAATTCAGGTATGTTGTGTGAAATGAAATGGTAGGAATAATTTTCACAAGTTAGGGTAACGTTGTAATTTCTTGTGATTTGAATTGGACCTAGAAACTAATAGGTTTGCCTATATGAGCCCTTTATCCAAATTGCCTCCACACACACATTATTATTTAGCATCTTTATCTATACATTTCCCTTAAAATAATATTTTACTTATATGTATATACATTTACATTCCAAACATATAATTTTAGACATATTATTTTCTTTCCAAAATGTGTAACTTTTACTAAATGCTTCCTTTTCAAAATAAACATTTACTTTTGTACATAAACCATTATTCTTACTTTTTAAACATATAAAAACATTTTTCTTTGCTTTTTTCTTAGAGTAATCTATACTATTTAACTTATTTCTTAACAAATAAGTTTTCTTTATTTTTACTTTTAAACTATAAATTTACTTCCAAAATAAGGCGCAAAACACAAATTGTGCGCTATAGTAACATTCTCTTTCTTCTTCATAGGTTATCCGTTACTAACAACTTATATATGAATTTGGGTTAGAAAATCTATTTGATCCAATGGAAAAGTAAAATTCCTCAAATTCCTTCATTTATAAAAATATATTATTTTGTCTTTTTATGTAAAATTATGTTTTTACCCTTATTAATATTTTAATTTATTATTAAAATTTCCGGGATGTTACACGAATCTTGTGTGGTTGCGCCATCTATACACTAGTGCAACCAGAATGGGGTCGCTCATTGGTGATGCTCATATTCTGGTGCATTCTTAACCATGAGCATTGAACTCACATAGTTTCGTAATTGTTATGCTCAATTTGTCAAGGAGGCATTAATTACATACGACCCATCCAAGTTTGGTCCAAGGATCCCATCGGCCAAGTTCTTTGTGCTCGTGAATATTGGTTGCAAGATGTGGTTGCTTATTATGAAATTCTATTATTTAACCCTGATAATGTAGTGCTTTGTGACCTTTCTTTTGTAGGATTCTTTCTGGATCTCTACTTCCATTCTCTGCTCGTTTAGAGTATCTGGGCATAGATGCAACAATTATTCGTTATGTTTGGTATTGTGAGTGAGGTGCCAAAGGGAAGGGAAATTGACCTCTACAGGAAACATTGCTCGTATTCTTAAGCTATAGAAAAAGGTGATGTGTGGGTAGAGGTTATGTATAACTAGAGGACAAGTGGAAGATCTTCGGCCCAGCTTCCTTTAGTTCGGGTTAAGCGCTTCTTTAGGATTGACTTTATCACATGGTTGATTGCTTCCACCTATCTATTTGCTTAGGGGTGTGCAATGGAAGGGAAACACTTCTCAATCCCATTCCTTCCATTGAATTCGAGGAACCGGCCACTTTCGGTCAACGTGCCATTGACAATGATGGTCTTCTTTGGAAGATGGAAATGATATACAATGTTCTTGACAATGAAGTTAAGGACCTTGGGCGTAGTGACCCTAGTGAGGGGCTCTATCTCAACCCATCTGGTGAGGTAGTCGATGACGACCATTACATGTTTGTATCTTTCCTTTACATTTAGGATCTTCTTGACCATGTTGACCCTCCATATGTCAAACAACCATGGGGAGGTCGCTGCAGTCTGTAAGTTAGGGGGCTGGGCATCTTTGCAAACTGTTGACAACAGTTGTATTTCTTGACATAATCCATTAAGTCTTTGATCATGGTTAACTAATATTACCCTTATCCAACAGCCTTCTTGGTGAGGCTTTATCCGCCGACATGTTTCTCCACAAAAACCCTAATGTAAATCAAGGACTTGCTCGGCTTCATATTAAGTGATGCAACTTGGAGCGAGGTGAAGTAGCCTTTCTGCTATAGCTTGACATCCATGACCATGTAGTTGGTGTCCAATGGAGAATCTTCCTAGCTTTTTTTCGTTCATTGAGCAGCTCCTCGCTCACCAAGTATTTCCAGAGTGGAGTCACCCAACTATCTTGGTTTTCGCTATTGATTTTGATGATGATTGCTTCCTATTCAATGAACGGGGCATTCACAAACTTTGGCGGGACCTAAGGGGTTGTCTGTAATGACCCTGAATTTTAGATCCAATTTTAAAATTTTGAATCCATTATTTTGATATAAAATGTGGAACTTACATACGGTTTCAATTAACGTCCAAACTTTGTCTATAAATTGCGCATAGATGGTTAAAGTTTCGTCGGAAAATACCGCAGTAAATTTCTTTCGCGTTTTATGGCACACCGGTTCATTTTAAACGCGGAAAATTTTATCTTCCGAACCTAAATATTTTTACATAGAAAAATTCTAAATCATCTTCTGACTAAGATGTCATTTTCGTTTTTCAAAATTCGGACATCTTTAGTTCCGTCGACCTTATTCTTCTGCGTTTTGCTGCAATTTTCCGTAATAGAAAATTCAAATTTTTTTATAATTAAATCGTACCACTGATATCTATATACCATTGTGTTCGCCTCGTCGCGCTGATCAAAATGGTATATTTATTTGTGTCATTCGGAGTTCGGAGTTAAAAGTTACAAATTGTTTAACAGTTTGAAACCTGTCCGTTACACTATTAAACCAGTGTCTATTAGGCTTCACTGGGGGGGAGGAATTCGAGGCATCTCCTGATCAGTAATTACTCCTTGAAACTCCAACAGTCTTTTAGTGTACCAATGACAATCAATTAGGGTCCTTTGATTTCCAACGTTCTGTATATACTGCTTTTCTCTTTCTTTTGGATAGAAGGTAAATTCATTTACCAGGTACGTATTCTTCTTCTCCAATTCTTTATCTCGTTTCAAAATTTGCTCCTCCAATTCATTAAATCCTTTCACCAGCCCTGCCACCACTCGCCTTCACCAGCCCCTTCCACCACTCGCCTCCACCAGCCTCGCCTTCACCAGCCCCTGCCACCACCCGCCCTTCCATTGCCTAGTAGCTCGCCGCAGCCACCCGCCTCCCAACCTCCACCCGTTTTCCTGTCCCCTGCCAGTCCATCCGCCTCCCAGCCTCCACCAGTTCGCCTGTCCCCTACCAGCCGCATCCACCTGCCCAGCCTCTGCCCGCCTGCATCCACCTGCCCAGCCTCCACCCGTTCGCCTGCCCCTACCCAACCTCCGCTCGCTTTCACCTACCAGTCCACCCGCCATCTGCCCGTTCGCCTGCCCCTGCCCAGCCTCCGCCGCCCGCCTTTCACCTACCAGTCCACCGCCCCATCTGCCCAGTCCGCCTGCCACCTCGTCCGCTACCAGTCAGCAACCACCAGTCCGAACCCGCCACCACAGCCGCGACCACCCACCAGCCTGCACCCGCCTTCTCCGACCACCGCGACATCCCCTACCCACCGTCACCGCCGTGCCTCGCCTTGGCCGCAACCATATTCCATTTCATTCCATTGTGTATATATAGAAATATATATATGAAATTGTTATATCTTGAAGTAGTATTTACTTTTGAAATTTCTGGTTACTCACATACAGTGTTTTGCTGTGTTTTGTTCCAGCTACAGCTTCAGAGAATTAGGCTCTATTCAGCTTGTCGGATCTATCTAGTTTCTTTGTTTGGTATGATTATATATAAAATCTATATATATATTGTATTGAAAAATTATTAATTAAATAATTTATTGATTGCAGTTTGTGTTCGTTTTGTGTCGTGCTTGTTAGCATCTATCTTATCTATCGTCCTCGTGCTTCGTCGTCCAATCTCCTACCACGCAAGGTGAATATTTCATTCGCGACTAATCTATTATGCTATGATAATCAAGTGATAGATGTTGTTAATGTTAATTTGGATGTTAGAATGGTTGATGTTAAAATTGTTCACATAAACTGTAAATTATTATACAAGTTAAATTTAATATTGTTAGAATTTAAAATTTCTAAAGTGACGCCATGTATTATTAAAAAGATTTAACGTGTTAAATGGTGATTTAATGTTAGTTCATGGAAATTTTGTGGCGCTAAATGTGTTATGTGATGATTGAATTTGGTCGTTAATATAAGTATGAACTCGACCCCTTTAATGTTAAATAAATTTACAAGTAGAACTAACGTTAACTACACTTTGAACCATTGAATGTATGATTGATGTAGTAATTTGATAATAGACACCAAATGTAAAACCACAATGTAATAATCTTAAATCTGCATGAAATGACAGTGTGGATTCTAGGAATAATTTTATTAATTTGCATAAATGACAAATGTAAAATTAATACGATTATTTTGGGATTATTAAATAAATTGTTGAATTGTTATGTATGGTTGCTATTGATTGTTTATTTACTTTGACACCATCCCAGTTATCACACTACAAGTTCCCTTTGCTATGCTTTGTTTTATTTAATGATATTGGGTTGAAATGATAGATACCCAATTGAACAACTCTGGCCTAGGATAGATAATTAAAAATAAGAAACCCGATTGGTCAACAAAAATCATTTTGGAATTGAAATCTATTTGAAGTTAAGAAATGAACTTAACAATTTGTTTGGAAATTAAGTAACGAACTTAATGGATTTAATTGTAATAAATTAATGGATTTAATTGTAATAAATTAATGGATTTAATTGTAATAACATAATGGATTTAATTGTAATAAATTAATGGATTTAATTGTAATAAATTAATGGATTTAATTGTAATAAATTTATGGATTTAATTGTAATAAATTAATGGATTTAATTGAAATAAATTAATGGATCTAATTGAAATAAATTAATGGATTTAATTGAAACGGATTAATAAATCTATTTAATTGAATAAAATGGATTGACACATTTAATTGAAATGAGATTTAGAAACAAGTAAGTTTTAGAATTTAATAATTTGAAATTTATTAGATTTGAGAGTTAGATCTAAACTCGGATAAATTTAATAGATTTGGAATTTGTTATAAAATTTAATTTGAGATTAAGTAACAAATTGACTTAAGGGGAATACAAAACCAACTAAAGTTTTAAGGATTTTATTTAGCTATTGAAATTGATTAAATCGAATTTCTGATTAAATGTAATGTAACGATGAATGTGAATATGAATTGAAATGAATAGAATTTGATTTAATGATTTGAACCAAATTGACCAGTAAATTGAATCCATGGTTTATGAATTAAATTTAGTAAGTGGAATTTGGATCTTGTTAAATTGAACTTGAATACTTAAGTATTGTTAACACAAGGGCTTGAACTAAAACTTCATTTGGAAATATGATTTTTAAAATATTCGAAATAAATTGAATTGTGAAGTGTCAAATTTTGAAAGTCAAATTTGCAACTTGACTTTTGGACTTTGATTTGTTTAAACTTTAATATTAAATGACCATCGGGTAATTAATGTGTAGTTATTAAAGAGACCGGGATCGGATATGTACATACTCTCTGTCAATACCGAAAACCACTTTAATAACTAATATACGCAGAGTGTTGATTCAGAACGAAGTGGATGGTTTTGGTGAACGCGTTGACTGAAGAAAGAGAACGATATTGGATGACCCCTGGCATGACTAAAACAGGAGCCGCGCCGGGCCATTGAGGATCGCCATCTCTAGCGGACACACTTCTTCGATACCTTATCTATTACTTATGTGATTCGATTTGGGTGCACCCCTTGATTTGGGAGTGTTGTTTCGCGGTGTTGGGATAGTATCTGCTATGCCCAACATCAGTCCGGATCAGGCAACTACTAGTGTCCTAGTTGGTATCGCCTCATGTACCTTGTCACACTGTTTATCCTATCGCGACCACTACGATTTGTTTTGTGTTATACCTATGGGGTACCCTCTGATAACCACTAGTTTACGGTAGGGATTACAGTGCCATATAGACTATGACATTATAAAATGTGTTAAGGGGGATTATGGTAACGCCTTAACACTATTTTGATATTGTACTTTACTGATTAGACATTATCTATTTAGCGTATTCTATTGTATATATAGATAGTTTATCGGTTACTTAAAGATGTGTATTACATTCATCTTTGAGTTATGGACTATATTATTTGCACTTGATTATCCTGTATAAGATTTTGAGTCCTGACTCGAGTGTTTCTTTTGTATATGCTCGGGTCAGTCTGAAGCTATCCAGTTGCTGATCAAGGTTGGTTGAAGATGCTGAAGACTTAGCATTTATCTTTATCAGTTTATTTCCTTCCCAGTATTTGATGTACTTGTGTATTGAACATCTTGTATTTCCTCTTAGTTACTTTATGTTGAGACATTGTTGTATTTCCTGTAGTAGCTTCATGAACTACTATTATGATGATGTACTTTTCCGCTGCATTATTCTGTGACTGTTCTGTGTCTGTGATGTTGTATTGATTCTCATTTACATATATGTATTCATAATCCCATAATGATTCGTGTTTTGTATTATTTAAGTTGACATGTGTGGTTTATTGTCAATTTAAATGGTCCAAATATACGGGTTGTTTCAGTTGGTATCAGAGCTTCGGTTTCCCTAAAAACCTTAGTTTGGGATTATATAAACTCATTAAAGATAGGGTAGTAATACCCTAGAATGAGGAGAATCAATTCAATATCCAATCCTTTCAATTCAAACTTCTTTTGATTCATTGATAGGACTTTCCTTAGAGTTCTATGAATTCTATCCTTGGTTTCTAAAATCTCTTTTGGTATTTCAGGATGAGTACCAGAAGAAACAATAGGGGAGGAAGAGGCCATGGTCCTGCTCAGGCTGCACCTGCCGCCCCAGCCCCAGTCAAATTCACCACTCTTAGTAAGGAGTATACACAGCTTGGAGGAATTAAGTTTTCTGGATTCGAGAACATTATAGAGGCTCAGCAATGGCTTAAAGGCTTAGAGAAGATATTTTCTGGCCTGGAGATCACTGATGCTCAGAAGCGTCAGCTTGCTGCTTGGCAACTTCAGGATGCCGCGCAAGATTGGTGGGAATCAGTTACTTCTCGTATTGAGGAGAACACCATCACTTGGGCCCAGTTTAGGTATAATTCGTTTGGATTTAATAACATAAATTCTTCTTCAATCTTTGGGATGTTATTAATCTAGTCCATCTGTTGATTAGGGATACTTTCTCGGCATAATGGATGCCAGCTGTTGGGAAAACCCAACTTTATAGAGCTTTCATGGATCTTAAGCAAGGCAGTATGACTTTTTCTGAGTATGAGAGGAAATTCAACGACCTCTCCAAGTTCGGACCTGGCTTGATCGATACACCACTTCTGAAGAACGAGAAATTCATTTTGGGAGCTAGACCAGAATATTATGACTTGCTTACTGGCCACACCCATTGCACCTTCACAGAGCTTGTTGACTATGCTCTTAGATATGAGGCGAAGCCTAAGGGACCTACCGCAAAGGTCACTCCTACCCAGTCCTCTTCTAGCCAGCCCGGAAAGAGGAAGATGAACTTTGATCAACAAAAGAAAGCTTGGCAGAAGACTACTGGATTGGGATACGTCCAGAAAAGCCCAATTGACCTTACTAATATCACTTGCTTCAAATGCGATAAGAAGGGTCATTATGCTAATAGCTGTCCATCTACCGGAGCTGCTGTCCCACCACCTTCTATGACTAGGAGAGATTTATGCCATGTCTGCCTCCAGCCGGGACATTTCAAGAAAGACTGCCCAATGCATAAGTGTGGCACCACCTCTGGAGTGTTTGCTATCACCACACCTGCACCCTCTACACCACTCGCTCAAGATGACCAAGGTACCTTACAAAGTATTTTTCATTTACATGCTACACCTGTTAGGGTATTATTCGATACTGGTGCTTCACATAGCTTTATATCAGTTGACCTTTGTAATAAGCTCAAATTAGAACCTACTCTTGCTACTACTTCTTTATGTGTCTCCAATCCTATAGGAGGACCCGCTAACCTCCGAAGTGTTTGCAAGGGAGTTGCACTTATGTATGATTTTTCTCGATTCACTTGGGATTTCTATGTACTTGGATTCCAAGCATTCGACTTTCTTTTAGGAGCTGATTGGTTAAGCAAATTCGATGCTGTTATTTCCTGCAAAACTCGTTCAGTTTCTTTAGTAAGCGACAAGGGTCAACCACTTGTCATTGAATGCAAATCACCTTAGAAATATGCCGGAAGCTTCATATTCTCTCTTGATGCTCATCCGGATGAGCTTAATACTACTCCTATTGTTCAGAAATTTCCCGATGTATTTGGAGAGGTCAACTCTCTACCGCCTAAACGGGAAATCGATTTCCGTATTGATTCTGGAGCTACTCCCGTAGTTCTCCCACACCGAAGGATGGCTCCTAAAGAAAAAGCTGAACTAAAAACCCAAATTGACGATCTATTTGCTAAGGGCTTGATTAGGAGAAGTTGCTCTGAATGGGGCGCCGCAGTTGTATTTGTCACCAAATCAGATGGATCTCTTCGCATGTGTGTTGATTACCGAGAACTAAACAAACGCACTCTCAAGAATCGTTATTCAATGCCTCGCATCAATGATTTATTCGATCAGCTCCATGGAGCTAAAGTTTTCTCACAACTTGATCTAGCCACTGGGTTCCACCAACTCAGAGTTGCAGAAGATAGTATCCATAAGACAGCTTTCCGTACCGAGAATGGATTATATGAATGGTTGGTTATGCCATTCGGTTTGACCAACGCACCTGCTTATTTCGTCGACTTGATGAATCGAGTGTTTCGGGACGTCCTTAATAAGTTTGTTCTTGTATTCATTGATGATATTCTTGTCTTCTCCAAAGACGAGGAAGAGCATGAAACACATCTCCGTTATGTTCTAGAAACTCTTCGAAACCATCAGCTTAAAGCCAAGTTCTCTAAATGCCATTTCTGGCGAGACGAAGTAAGATTCCTTGGCCATATTGTTTCCGAAAATGGGATTTCGGTTGATCCAGCTAAGATCGCCATAATCAATGTAAGTTATATCTTATTCGTTGTTTCTGTTCAAACAATCTTACCTCTTGCTAATCTGAATCAATTAATCTACAGGATTGGGAGACTCCTAAAACTCCTACAGATATCTGTAGTTTCTTGGGCTTAGCCGGTTATTATCGCAGATTTATTGACCACTTTGCCCGGATTTCTGCCCCACTTACTGCTTTAACTCGCAAGGATGTTAAGTTTATTTGGAGTGAGAAGTGTGAATCAGCTTTTAATAAGTTAAAGCGCAAGTTAACGTCAGCCCCTGTTCTTGCAGTAATTGATGGAAGTGAAGGATTAACTATCTATACAGATGCTTGCCGAGAAGGTTTAGGCGCTGTCCTTATGCAAAATGGAAAGGTTATTGCTTATGCGGGACGTCAGTTGAAGACTCATGAATTAAACTATGCCACACATGATCTTGAGCTTCTTGTCGTTGTATTTGCTTTGAAACTATGGAGGCACCATCTTTTGGGAACAAAATTTGAATTATTCACTGATCATAAGTCCTTGAGGTATATCTTTTCTCAGAAGGATTTGAACCAGAGACAAGTCCGATGGCTCGAATTCTTAGCTGCATATGATCTCGACATTGCTTATACTCCAGGGAAAGCAAATGTCGTAGCAGATGCTTTGAGCCGCAGCAAAGCATTGTCTTGTTGTAATCTTGTTGAAGGCATGTTATTTCAGCTCGTTATCTATCCATCTCTTATGGATCGCATCAAAGCTAAACAATATGAGGACACTTTGCTCTATCGCATCAAGGAGTTAGTTTTAGGTAGAGTCGGAAATGCCGACAGTAAAGTGGGAGCACAGATTGATAGTAATGGAGTTCTGAGGATCGACAACCGTATTTGTGTTCCTAATGTCGATGGATTGAGACAAGAAGTGCTTAGAGAGAACCATCAATCATCACTTTCATTTCATCCTGGTGTCACTAAGATGTATCGTAATATGAAGCGTTTATATTGGTGGAGTGGGATGAAGAGAGATATTTCTATATATGTCAGTAGATGCACCACTTGCCAACAAGTCCAGGCCGATCACCAGAGGACTGCCGGATTACTTCAACCTCTAGAGATTCCATGTTGGAAATGGGATCAGATTTCTATGGACTTCATTGATGGACTACCGAGGACCAGAAAGGGTAACGAGAGTATATGGGTGATCGTTGATAGGTTGACCAAATCTGCTCACTTTATTCCTGTTAAGACCACTCGTACTGCTTCGAGTTTGGTTGAGATTTATATGAGAGAGATTGTTAGACTTCATGGAGTTCAATCTAGTATTGTATGTGATCGAAACCCTATATTTACTAGTAAATTCTGGAAAGCATTTCAGGACGTCTTAGGCACTAAACTGAATCTAAGCACAGCTTATCATCCTCAAACAGATGGCCAAACAGAAAGGGTAAATCAGATTTTGGAGGATCTACTCCAAGCTTGCATAATTGATTTCGGTGGATCTTGGGAAGACCATCTCCATTTGGTTGAATTCACTTATAATAACAGTTATCAGGTATGTCAAAATTTCAATTTGAATAAGCAAATTTGAATTGGAATTTAACCACCTTTATAATCAGGCAAGTATCGATATGGCACCGTTCGAAGCTTTATATGGGCGGCCATGCAAATCGCCAGCTTGTTGGATTGAACTTGGAGATCGATTAGTTCTTGGCCCAGATATGATTATGGAGGCATCCGAGAAGGTAAATGAGATCAGAAAGAAGATGAAGACCGCACAGGATAGGCAGAAGAGCTATGTAGATAGGCGTAGAAGAGATTTGGAATTCCAGGTTGGGGATGAGGTATTTCTGAAAGTATCACCTTTGAAGAATGTTATTCGATTTGGTCGTAGGGGGAAGCTTGCTCCTAGATTTGTTGGACCATTTACTATCACCGAGAGAATTGGTACACTAGCTTATAGAGTTGCATTACCAGAAAAGTTTGAGGGCGTGCACAACGTATTCCATGTTTCACATCTTCGGAAAGTCGTGCGTGATCCATCCATGACCATTCCTATTTCTCAGTTAGATGAAGTGGATATTGAGCCATATTTGACTATCGAAAGAAGACCACTTCGGATAGTCGATCGTGAGACAAAGCAACTAAGAAGGAAGTCTGTAAATCTCGTTAAAGTCCAGTGGAGTGCAGATGAGCGAGATTGCACATAAGAAACTGAGGATAGTATCCAGGATTCAAACCCCGAACTACTGATTTCAGGTATAAATCCAATTTTCTTACAAATCTATCTTGATCTTTCTTCTTACTTATTCTTACTTCCCCGTCTCCTTTCTTTTCGAGGACGAAAAGTTTTGAGTGGGGGAGAATGTAACGACCCTGAATTTTAGATCCAATTTTAAATTTTTGAATCCATTATTTTGATATAAAATGTGGAACTTACATACGGTTTCAATTAACGTCCAAACTTTGTCTATAAATTGCGCCTAGATGGTTATAGATATGGTTAAAGTTTCGTCGGAAAATACCGCAGTAAATTTCTTTCGCGTTTTATGGCACACCGGTTCATTTTAAACGCGGAAAATTTTATCTTCCGAACATAAATATTTTTACATAGAAAAATTCTAAATCATCTTCTAACTAAGACGTCATTTTCGTTTTTCAAAATTCGGACATCTTTAGTTCCGTCGACCTTATTCTTCTACGTTTTGCTGCAATTTTCCATAATAGAAAATTCAAATTTTTTATAATTAAATCGTACCACTGATATCTATATACCATTGTGTTTGCCTCGTCACGCTGATCAAAATGGTATATTTATTTGTGTCATTCGGAGTTCGGAGTTGAAAGTTACAAATTGTTTAACAGTTTGAAACCTGTCCGTTACACTATTAAACTAGTGTCTATTAGGCTTCACTGGGGGGGGGGGGGAATTCGAGGCATCTCCTGATCAGTAATTACTCCTTGAAACTCCAACAGTCTTTTAGTGTACCAATGACAATCAATTAGGGTCCTTTGATTTCCAACGTTCTGTATATACTGCTTTTCTCTTTCTTTTAGATAGAAGGTAAATTCATTTACCAGGTACGTATTCTTCTTCTCCAATTCTTTATCTCGTTTCAAAATTTGCTCCTCCAATTCATCAAATCCTTTCACCAGCCCTGCCACCACTCGCCTTCACCAGCCCCTTCCACCACTCGCCTCCACCAGCCTCGCCTTCACCAGCCCCTGCCACCACCCGCCCTTCCACTGCCCAGTCGCTCGCCGCAGCCACCCGCCTCCCAACCTCCACCCGTTCGCCTGTCCCCTGCCAGTCCACCCGCCTCCCAGCCTCCACCAGTTCGCCTGTCCCCTACCAGCCACATCCACATGCCCAGCCTCTGCCCGCCTGCATCCCGCCTACATCCACCTGCCCAGCCTCCACCCGTTCGCCTGCCCCTACCCAGCCTCCGCCCGCTTTCACCTACCAGTCCACCCGCCATCTGCTCGTTCGCCTGCCCCTGCCCAGCCTCCGCCACCCGCCTTTCACCTACCAGTCCACCGCCCCATCTGTCCAGTCCGCCTGCCACCTCGTCCGCTACCAGTCAGCAACCACCAGTCCGAACCCGCCACCACAGCTGCGACTACCCACCAGCCTGCACCCGCCTTCTCCGACCACCACGACATCCCCTGCCTACCATCACCGCCGTGCCTCACCTTGGCCGCAACCGTATTCCATTTCATTCCGTTGTGTATATATAGAAATATATATATGAAACTGTTATATCTTGAAGCAGTATTTACTTTTGAAATTTCTGGTTACTCACATACAGTGTTTTGCTATGTTTTGTTCCAGCTACAGCTTCAGAGAATTAGGCTCTATTCAGCTTGTCGGATCTATCTAGTTTCTTTGTTTGGTATGATTATATATAAAATCTATATATATATATTGTATTGAAAAAATATTAATTAATTAATTTATTGATTGTAGTTTGTGTTCGTTTTGTGTTGTGCTTGTTAGCGTCTATCTTATCTATCGTCCTCGTGCTTCGTCGTCCAATCTCCTACCACGCAAGGTGAATATTTCATTCACGACTAAATCTATTATGCTATGATAATCAAGTGATAGATGTTGTTAATGTTAATTTGGATGTTAGAATGGTTGATGTTAAAATTGTTCACATAAACTGTAAATTATTATACAAGTTAAATTTAATATTGTTAGAATTTAAAATTTCTAAAGTGACGCCATGTATTATTAAAAAGATTTAACGTGTTAAATGTTGATTTAATGTTAGTTCATGGAAATTTTGTGGCGCTAAATGTGTTATGTGATGATTGAATTTGGTCGTTAATATAAGTATGAACTCGACCCCTTTAATGTTAAATAAATTTACAAGTAGAAGTAACGTTAACTACACTTTAAACCATTGAATGTATGATTGATGTAGTAATTTGATAATAGACACCAAATGTAAAACCACAATGTAATAATCTTAAATCTGCATGAAATGACAGTGTGGATTCTAGGAATAATTTTATTAATTTGCATAAATGACAAATGTAAAATTAATACGATTATTTCCAGATTATTAAATAAATTGTTGAATTGTTATGTATGGTTGCTATTGATTGTTTATTTACTTTGACACCATCCCAATTATCACACTACAAGTTCCCTTTGCTATGCTTTGTTTTATTTAATGATATTGGGTTGAAATGATAGATACCCAATTGAACAACTTTGGCCTAGGATAGATAATTAAAAATAAGAAACCCGATTAGTCAACAAAAATCATTTTGGAATTGAAATCTATTTGAAGTTAAGGAATGAACTTAACAATTTGTTTGGAAATTAAGTAACGAACTTAATGGATTTAATTGTAATAAATTAATGGATTTAATTTTAATAAATTAATGAATTTAATTGTAATAAATTAATGGATTTAATTATAATAACTTAATGGATTTAATTGTAATAAATTAATGGATTTAATTGTAATAAATTTATGGATTTAATTGTAATAAATTTATGGATTTAATTGAAATAAATTAATGGATCTAATTGAAATAAATTAATGGATTTAATTGAAACGGATTAATAAATCTATTTAATTGAATAAAATGGATTGACACATTTAATTGAAATGAGATTTAGAAACAAGTAAGTTTTAGAATTTAATAATTTGAAATTTATTAGATCTGAGAGTTAGATCTAAACTCGGATAAATTTAATAGATTTGGAATTTGTTATAAAATTTAATTTGAGATTAAGTAACAAATTGACTTAAGGGGAATACAAAACCAACTAAAGTTTTAAGGATTTGATTTAGCTATTGAAATTGATTAAATCGAATTTCTGGTTAAATTTAATGTAACGATGAATGTGAATATGAATTGAAATGAATAGAATTTGATTTAATGATTTGAACCAAATTGACCAGTAAATTGAATCCATGGTTTATGAATTAAATTTAGTAAGTGGAATTTGGATCTTGTTAAATTAAACTTGAATACTTAAGTATTGTTAACACAAGGGCTTAAACTAAAACTTCATTTGGAAATATGATTTTTAAAATATTCGAAATAAATTGAATTGTGAAGTGTCAAATTTCGAAAGCCAAATTTGCAACTTGACTTTTGGACTTTGATTTGTTTAAACTTTAATATTAAATGACCATCGGGTAATTAATGCGTAGTTATTAAAGAGACCGGTATCACATATGGACATACTCTCTGTCGATACCGAAAACCACTTTAATAACTAATATACGCGGAGTGTTGATCCGGAATGAAGTGGATGGTTTTGGTGAACGCGTTGACTGAAGAAAGAGAATGATATTGGATGACCCCTGACATGACTAAAACAGGAGCCGCGCTGGGCCATTGAGGATCGCCATCTCTAGCGGACACACTTCTTCGATACCTTATCTATTACTTATGTGATTCGATTTGGGTGCACCCCTTGATTTGGGAGTGTTGTTTCGCGGTGTTGGGATAGTATCTGCTATGCCCAACATCAGTCCGGATCAGGCAACTACTAGTGTCCTAGTTGGTATCGCCTTATGTACCTTGTCACACTGTTTATCCTATCGCGACCACTACGATTTGTTTTGTGTTATACCTATGGGGTACCCTCTGATAACCACTAGTTTACGGTAGGGTTTACAGTGCCGTATAGACTATGACATTATAAAATGTGTTAAGGGGGATTATGGTAACGCCTTAACACTATTTTGATATTGTACTTTACTGATTAGACATTATCTATTTAGCGTATTCTATTGTATATATAGATAGTTTATCGGATCCTTAAAGATGTGTATTACATTCATCTTTGAGTTATGGAATTTATTATTTGCACTTGATTATCCTGTATAAGATTTTGAGTCCTGACTCGAGTGTTTCTTTTGTATATGCTTGGGTCAGTTTGAAGCTATCCAGTTGCTGATCAAGGTTGGTTGAAGATGCTGAAGACTTAGCATTTATCTTTATCAGTTTATTTCCTTCCCAGTATTTGATGTACTTGTGTATTGAACATCTTGTATTTCCTCTTAGTCACTTTATGTTGAGACATTGTTGTATTTCCTGTAGTAGCTTCATGAACTACTATTATGATGATGTACTTTTCCGCTGCATTATTCTGTGACTGTTTTGTGTCTGTGATGTTGTATTGATTCTCATTTACATATATGTATTCATAATCCCATAATGATTCGTGTTTTGTATTATTTAAGTTGACATGTGTGGATTATTGTCAATTTAAATGGTCCAAATATACGGGTTGTTTCATTGTCTTTACTGGATAACTTGCTTTTTGGCCAGTTGGTCGACCCTGCCATTTTTTTTTCTAGGTATATTGTAATGATCTACCTTTCTTAATCCTAAAGACGATACTTAATACATTCTTGGTATTCATGTGCCGATCATTTAAGTGTCCGAAAGACAGATTATTTGTGGTGAAGAAAGAAAAAAGACAGAATAGAATCTCACATCGTGACGAGAATTATATAATATTCACATGATTTTTACCAAAAGAAACCATCTTTGTTATATATAACATCGAAGTACACTAACCTATTATCAGCTTAGATAGTTATAACAACCTGTCCTTACAATTGCCAATAAATACAGGCAGAACTTAAAGCAACAAAAAAACAGTGGAAGAATATAAGATACATGAATACATCGTGGAGAATCCAGCTCATCTCCTGAAAGCTCCAAAAAATCAAACTAAATCTAGAAAATATGCTCGGGTTGACCTGAGCATTACATGAAAATAATGCCTGGGTCAGTCTGGTAAACCAACATGATTAAAAGTCAAGCCAAAACATATGGATTTCTATATTTGAAAAACCTTTTGAAAATAAAAGGTATCTCATAAGATCACACCGTACATAAACACAGACGAGTTTTTACCTTACGATAACCAAACCATTTTTATTACAAAATCCAGCAATATTATAATAACGTCTAAGGTTTTAAGCACCAATAATCAAGTAGGTGTAATATGTGTTTATCAAAACAATAATAGGTATACAATCCAAAACCGCTAATACATGTATATGGAAAATGAATTCCAACAAATGGCAAGGTAAGGGACTACCTTTCAAAAATTGTACACCTCGAGATAAAATATATCCGGGGACAAATACCTTTCGACCTCTGCAAATACAGACTGGTCCACCCCTGAATGGATAGCACCAAATATGATCACCTTATGGTTGACCAACAACCATAATGGGCCATGAAGTATACATAGATATCAACTCTAGATAAGGGGTGATCATACCCTAATGAGAGCGACCCACATAGCCCTGCCCCTTCTACCCTGTTTTAGCCATTACCGAGGTGTAAGGATTGAGGCAATGATTTAACTTCTCTCTTAGCATACCATCTTGGAATGCTAACACTGCCCTCTAGGAAGAAATGCAATGCCAACATTCATCCATACAAGTTCGTTCTAGGTCTGAACGAAACAAAGGCACTATCTCTACTGCGTCTATTTTGGAATCACCCTCGGGATTAGTAGCAGGTAGCCCTTACATTCCAAAGAACTCCATCTTCAAATATCTTCAAGATGTCTTTCATTCGAATTTGGTTCGAAGTGGTTTTTGTATAATATACCCAATCCCGATCTCTCCGAACCAATAACCGAAAATTTCTGATTAACTCATTCCCGGTTCATTCGGAAGTAAGCGGAGTATACTAGAGTCCCGAGGGGATCTCTTATATATCCCTTAAAGCTAGAGATGTTTCACCAGAATGAGTTCTCCCAAGGAAACTCAAACTATATGAACATGTGAAGCTCTTATTTACTTCCTAACTCAAAATTGACCAAGATTTGGTAGTCGGTTATTTAACTATCAAATAAACAACAACAATTCAGAGATTTAATTAACCACAGCAACCACTAAGCCTCATTTAAATATATCTTTCATTTATTAAATCTCTTTGCATAATATTTATTAAAATATTCATATACTTATCATATTGGCATAAGTATATTCATAAAACACTATAAAAGACTACTTACTTCAAAATCATATTAAAAGGATTGAAACAAAAGTTATTCAAATTGAAGATCATGATAACCTCAAACAATATTCCTTCGGTGTTAAGTGTGGAATGAATGTCCATACCATCAAAATTAAGAAAATAAGTTAAGGGAAATCCAATCTCAAATTCTTTTATAATTTACTTCTTCAAATCCTTTTAATAAACCTATTTCATTTATGAAAGTTTGCTTTACTAACATTCAAAATACATGTATAAAACTCTTTATAAATCTCCAAGTTTATTTATAAAAATCTTTTGTAAATATCCAAAATCCTTTATAAAACACTTTTATAAACTTTCCTTATTTAAAACAAAATTTCTTAAATAAACTTTAACCAATAAAGTTTCTTTGATAGTCAATTATTTAAAACACCTTTAAATAAACAAGCTATTATTTAAACATCCTTTATTAAATTATGTTTAAACCATGTTAACAAATGATTATTTTTAAACAACTATTTAAAATGTATTAAATTACTTCAAAACACGCTAATAAAATAATTGCTTAATTTTCCTTTTAATATCATTTTTAAAATGATAACAAACTAACCATTTTAAAAAGGAAAAATTTAAGTATTTGACTTCACAAGTTCAAAAAAAGGCTTAGAGACTACAATGGTTCTTATTTAATTCAGTTTGACTTTCCAAGTTATGACATGGGTATTTACACAACAAACATATATGAAAATGGGATCAATAAACAACAATCAATCAACATATAGGTAACCGTCTAAGTTATTATATAGTAGACGGGGATTTGTTCTACTAAACAAATTTCCAAGTTATTATAATAGCAGAAGGGTGTTTTTTCAGTTATACAGATGTCATTTGGTTTTATATATATTCATTTTGAGTTACTTAAGGATAATCGACAAAGAATTCCCTTGATTTAAAACACCTTTGCAAAAAAGGAAAATAGTTTTTAAACAAAATCAACATTTAGAACTGAGGCGACTTTAAATTTAAATCCCTTATTAATTAAATAATAAATTAGTCATTATTAATTAATAATCAAATCTTCATTAAGTCCCTATTAAATCTTAATTAAATTTAACTTAATCGGTAATTTATTAATAATTAAACCACTTTTTAAATAAATAATTAAACTTAAATAACTAATTAAATAATAATTAACTTTAATTAATTAACTAATTGTAATTAACTAAATTGATTAACAGTTAAGTACTAATTACCTTTTTTAATTAATGATTAAGCACTAATTACCTTATTTATTTAATTAATTAAAAATCATTAAGTAAATAAATAAATAATTAATTAATAAAATAATAACTTTTTATTAATTAATATATGTTTGAAACACTTTCAAAAATATACTTAAATGAAAACCATTTTAAATTTCAAAAAGAGTTCGTTTTCACGAACTGCACCTTTAACGACTATCGCTATACAACCCGTAATTTTCAAAACTTGAAACTCTGTTTTTCTAAGTCTTCTTTAAAACTTTAACTCTTGGAAAATTTGCCTAAACTTGTAAAACATAAAGGTATGTTCTTGGAAACTAAACGAGTTTTAAACTTGAAAATATTTTTGAAATTTTAAAACCAAAGATCCTGGATTTTATACAGGGGATTCTATGTCGCTAAAACTAGTAAAGGTGCTAACTTTCCTAGCAATGTATTCAACATCATAGCATACATAATCACATTACCACCACAAACATAAGCAAACATCTCAACTTTTTAACTAAAATAAACATTAGACTTCATTTCAAGTCCAATTCCAAATCATGTCATACAAGCAAATATAAATTTTACTCAAACATCATTATAATTCAAGCATTTATACATACATACAAACCAAAATTATTTTTACCCAAACTAACATCATCCTTACAACTAAGTCAAGCAATGATATATGTTCTAAAATTTAGTAAAAAGACGAGAACTTTGCTCACCAAAAGTTCATGAAACGAACCGAACTTTCACTATAACTTGCCCGTGACCTAGATCTTTGCTTAGTCTTTGAAAAAATGAAGTTTTTGTTAGCTTTTGCAAGCAAAAGAGTTTGGCTATGTGGGAACGGGTGCTTTTCCAAAGTGGATATGCGGGTGTATAGGCTTGTCTTTGTGAAGAAAGAGTGTAGAAGTGGAAGGAAAAAGGTTTTAACAAGTTTTAAAGAGATTTAAAGTGGAAAAATAAGGTTTTTAAAACTTTGAAAATAGTTTAGGAGGCCATGGAAATGTTTTAAGAACTTGATGAAGTTTTACACTTGAAAATGAAATGATAAAAATGATAATAAAAATTGGAAATTGTTTTTATACAAAATGAGTATACTAAATTACCAAATCGCCCTTAAGGTACATAACCTTCACTACCATCAGACCACCTCATCCTCCATGCTCCCTCCTCCCTTACACATGTGAGTTTTTCCCCCTTCCTTTTCATTTTAAAGAGAAAACATGCATTTAAAACTAGTATACTTCATGTTTTTAAAGAAATGGCACTTTATGTCACTTTATTTTTAATATATCTTTTGTTTTAAAATTTACATAAAAAGTCACATCAAAACTTATCAAATTTATTAAGTTAATATATATATATTATAAATTATTATAAATATGTGTATATTTTTAAATCAAATGTGCATAACGTTTTCCGATAACTTTTACACACTGAAAAGTCGAAAATTCGAAAAACAATTTCTCGTCACCTTTTCTATTTTTCTTTGAATTAAATATTTTTGTAAACAATTCTTGAAAACCATTTCACCATCATTAGTTACTATATCAAAGAGATTTATTTGTGTTATAAAATCCATTTATTAATTATTAAAAACATATTTAAATATCCATATTTACAGTGATAAAATTCTGGATCGTTACATATATGCTCTTGCCTAAAATCAGAGAAGGTTCTGATGAGTTTCTTGTCTTCAGCGATGTATAGGGCTAGATTTATACCTTCACTTGAAATCATTAGTTGATTTTATTAATAAAGAACAAGGATTCATTATAGACTTGGATTGTTTCAATTTTGAGTTTCTTTCCCATCTGAAGATTAGGCATAATGGCTTTGTACTTAGCCTTATTGTTTTTGATTTGAAATTAAATCTTACAACAAAGCAAATATCATGTCCATTTGGGGTGACAATGACCATGCTGGCTCCCGCCCTAACTCATTAGTCGCACTACCAGCATATAATTTCCATGCATGTCGGTTTGCATATGCCCCTTCCTTGCCATTTTCTGGGCTAGAGGATTCCACAATGAAATTTGCCAAGGCTTAGCCTTTAATAAAAGTGCAGGAATGGGAGGTGATGTTGGCCAAGTTACATTTCCTATTTCAAGATGTGACCTGCTCTATTGGGTTGAATCAGCACTTGCTTAAGGGATTAATTTGTGAGGACTTTGATGGAGTGGGTTTGGAAGTATGGGGGTAGATAGTGAGCAGCCATGAGCAAGCAGTATGCATGCTTCATCAGCCTAGAGTATCGTGTTTTTAGCCATAATAACCTTTTGTTGACATAATACATTGGTTGTTAAATATGCTCTTCATCTCGTACTAAGGCAGCACTGATCACGTGATTGGTGACTACGAGGTAGAGGTCCTCCCCATTCATAGGATAAAGGGTGTTTCTAGATGATACTTTATTTCTTCAAATGCTTTGGTGCATTCATTAGTCTATGGGAAAGACTTTCCCTATTGTATTATGTTAAATAAGGAGATGCATTTATCTATTATCCAAGATATGAAGCAGCTAAGTGCATCGATAATCCCATTAAAACTTTGTACTCATTTGACGATGTAGGGGATCTATATGTCTTACTAAGCTTGAATTTTGTTGGGGTGGGCTCAATCCCTTTGTCACTTACCACATACCGCAATAATTTTGCCAAAGTGAGCAACAAAGGAGCATATCTTAGGATTTAACTTTATATTATATCTGTGGAGAATATCAAAGGTCTCGGTAAGGTTTTGTACATCCCCTTCTTAATCGAATTTTGCTAACATGTCGTCAACATAAAATTCCATCAACCTTTTGATTTGTTCGACAATAATCTTGTTTACGAGCCTTTGATAGATTGCCCTTGATTCAGAAGGTTGAAGGGCAGATCACCTTATAACAATATAGTCCTACATAAGTGATGACCGAAGTGTGTTGCTGATTGGGCCATGCATAATAATATAGTTGTACTAGGAATAGAAATCCATGAATGTCAACAAATCATGTCCGCTGGTTACATCCATGAGTCGGTCGATGTGTGGTAAGGGAAGTAATATTCTGATAGGCTTTATTGAGGTTAATGAAATTAATGCATGTTCTCTATGTCTCGTTAGGCTTTCACACCAACTCAGGGTCGGCCACATATATTGGACATTTAGATTCTCTAACGAACCTAATCGGATGATCATTTCAAGCATTATAGCCAGGCCACCATCTCTATTGATGTTCTCTATGGAGTGATCTAGGGTTCCTCATTGACACATCCCGCACCGAGCTCTAATACGCACTGGTCCAATGCATAGACCATATGTGCAATGACCCGAAATTTTGACTCCGAAAATTCCGGATTGTTAGAGCAAAAGAAGAAAAGAGGTAGAAGAAGAAACAGAAAACACAGCACTGATTCTCACAAATCGTAGCGGATCAAAATATAATATCAAATAATAACAGTTTACAAAAGAATACCTGTATCTGTCAATTATATTTTTACATCAGAGTTCACTCATACAAAAACACTGGACATATACAAATCGCATGTCTCAGATAAACATAAATAATATCACATCGGAAACACTCCATACGTTCCTGCCATCCAGCTCGTCTCCTGAGCTCCAGAACATCCTTACCTGAAAATCTGTAATACTCGGTCCGACTCGAGCATTACATCAAAGTAACACCTGGGTCAGGCTGGAAACCAGCATGAGTAAACCATAGAATTTGAAATACTAAGTTAAGACTAATTTGCAAACCCGGGTAACTCGTACCTCACAACGAGTTCTTAACTTGTTAGAACCAACACTTATTTCACAAATCGATCCCTAAGTACCACTATATAGTTTCAATGGTCCAGTTACTTAAATTATTCCATTCTAGCCTATTGATTACACATATCAAATCTATAAAGAATAATTGTAGATTTCAAATTGAAGTGGTTTCCGGTCTTTACTGATACCGGACCCCGGTCTCTTCGAATCCAATGTTATTATTAATCCAAGTTGTTAAAGTGAAAACAATTCAATTCATATTCAGAGTAACATATTCACATAGCGATTCCATTACAGATAGATAATCCATATCATCACAATTCAATCCAAACATATCATCTCACATAGCATCACAACTCACATATCAGAGATATTAAATAATCCAAGGCATTCAATATCATTCAATCATCCATAAGCAAGATTAATTAATCACACCATTTCTAATTAATTTAAATAAATTAAATTAATTACTTAAGTCACTTTTAATCCTGCTTACTTAACATTAATTAATTACAAAACCAATTAATTAATCTTCCCTTAACTATCATCTTAGATTACATTAAGTAATTAGCCTTTAATTAATTACACAAATTCATTAACCTTCAACCATTCATATTAATTAACCTTTAATTACTCTCATAAATTAATTATTGATCCTTAATTAATTATTCTATAATCACTTACATTGATTAACTATCCTTTAATAATCACATTCATTAATTAACTAACCCTTTAATTAATTTCCTTAATTAATCAATCCTTTAATTAATTACATTAAGTAATTAATCCTTAATTACTTCCATTAAGTGATCTCCCTTCAATTACTTACATTAAGTAATTATCATTTAAGTAGTTAATCTCCAATTACTTACATTAATTAATCTCTAATCGCCAATTAATTAATAATTCTCAATTATCAATTAATTCATCCTTAATCATTAATTAATTAAATTAATTAATTACTCTTTATTAATTACTTAATTAATTTAATTAATCTTTAATTATCAAAACCTTAATTAACTTTAAGATAAATCATTGTCTTTATTAATTACCTAATTATGATAAACACATATATTTAAAACATTTTATCCTTTTAATTAACACTTAATTACATTTATAAATTAAGTTTTAAAATAACTTAAGCATTTAACTTAAACATATTTAAGTTAACAAATTATATAACTTCCTTCAATCAAATAATTTAAAAACATTTATCATATAATAGTTTAAACTAGATTAAATTTAAATTTAAAACTTGCTTTTATAAAATTTAAAAACTGTTTAAATTTTACTTCGGGTCCAACCCGAATATCACTCAAGCCTGGACCCGAGACAATCCCCTTTTTCTTTTTTTCTTTTTTAAAAAAAAACTTAGTTTAAGTTTAAGTCTACAACCTGATACACATGAA
Organism: Allium fistulosum; assembly: GCA_030737815.1. Classification (NCBI taxonomy): domain Eukaryota; kingdom Viridiplantae; phylum Streptophyta; class Magnoliopsida; order Asparagales; family Amaryllidaceae; genus Allium; species Allium fistulosum. Next base: position 1,328,574,371 of record CM060902.1, on the reverse strand, counting down.
CCACTCACGTGCAATGACCCGAAACCATACTCGAGTCATCCCTCAGCTGCTTCGAGTTCTCGCCTGAGGATACTTCTCTTCTTCCACGAATACAACATCACTGACACCACCAAACACCTGTGCACATGCACAGATCAACGGTGACGCTCCGATCACCCATGCTATCGCCACCGAGTCGACGATGACCTACCCTTATGATTCTGATCATCCAAAGTCCAACACGCTCACAATCAAAATCGAGATGCCTGATCGATCTGGAACATCAAAACCCCAACCAAGATTCTCCTCGCCACGACAACGCCGACCACCAGAGATCGCGAAACCCCGTCCTAAGCTCCATCAGCCATCCACGCTTCCATCGCCCAAGTCCGATGCGATCTGATGCCCTAGAGATGACACAACAACTCAATTCCAGACCTCGACCAATTTTAGGTTTTAAATCTACTTCGACCCAACACTGCCGCCACGGTGAGAAATAAAACCACTAACCATTTTTCCCGAGCTCGACAACTTCCCAGCTACATCCAGTGACGATCTCGGCCTACTCGAGATCACCGATCACCAAAAAAACCTCAAAATTCAGTTTCTGGTCAACATCGAAATGCTCACTCGATACAACATTATAAATTCTAAATTTCCTTTTAAAAATCATAGTTTCAAAATCGATTCAAGTTATATACTTGAATCAGCAAATCAAAATATTTGATTTTAACATGTTTTAAAATTCTTGCTGTATATTTCATTTTTCCCAAATAATCTAAAATAATTTCACTTGACACCATTTTTAAAAATGATGTAACATTGGTACAATCATTTTTCATTTAGAGATCGTAACTTACAATTGATTATATGAAGAGAAATTGAATTCATTTAGTGGATTTGAACCTGTATTTCAATAGAGAAATATATACTTGCATATACACAGACATGCACATATAAACATCAACATATATACGTGAAATCAAACTTAAACAATCATGCAAAGCATTTCACATCATTACATCTACAATTTATCAGGTTAAAAACAGATTTAAACTTTTATAAAAGTAGTTTACTCACCCAAAACATTCCCCTGATCTTTGAACCTCAGTTGAAATTTTAAATCTTTAATCTGAAATCTTGAAGTCTTGTTTTGAATTTGAACAGAGGGTGTTAACAAGCTTTTCTTCCTTTTTACTTAACAGTACTTAGGTTACAAAGTTTTCTTTGTTTACAGAGTTGTTTATTTACAGGCTTGATATATACATCCTTATACATATACATACATACATACATACATATATATATATATATTCACATCCATTCTAAGCAAGCAAACTCGTCAAATACTATTATTCATTTCAAACATACCACATAAATCAGTAGAAGACGATCTTAGTTTTCAATAGTTTTACTCACAGTTTTGTGATGAACAATGCTATTCTCTGTTCTTGCCTTCATGCTTTATTACTGTTTTGATCTTTGAAGTTTAATGGCAGACTTGCTCCTTTGTTTTCGTTTTCTTTTCTGGTGGCATTTTTGAAATGAACAGGGTGATAGGTCCAGCCACTTATATGTGTATATATATATATGGGGAATGAAGTGTGTAGAGCAAAATTTTGTTATTGCATATATATATAGTTCAAATTTACACAAATTTTCATCTATATTACTTCATATGGCATACATTCAAATACTTGCATATTTATGTACTTATATATATATATATATTGTCTAGCATCATAAAGTTTTATACATATTTATCTATTTGGGGTGTTTATCTTAATTCTTAAATGGTGGAGTTTATATGTTTGTACATAAGACTCAAATATTTATTGTATCCAGAAATTTATTTGTTTGATCTATCAAAATAAATATCCAAATCAGTTAATTTCCCAATTATCCGTCGTCAAAATCCGGGTCGTCACATTCCTCCCCCATTTAGGACTTTTCATCCTCGAAAAGGAACGAAGCGAGATTCTTCCTTTTACTGTTTATTACCAATTAAATCATTCTCTTAACATTTTAATTTTTAACTCCTTTTATTTTAAATTTTTAAAACACTTTAAAATCAATATAATATTACCAAACTAGCTTTATATAAAAATTCTTTTTATAACTCGATGTCTCAACAAGTCTATCCTTGTTCTCACAGAAATTCAGTCATACGTTGATCAGGCGTAGGATTGAAAATCTATAAGTACTTAGCAGACCCATTTCAACATCTAGTGAAAATACTTGAAAAAAAAATTATTGAAAATATCGAAAACATTTTTGAAAATAGAGGAAATATCTTTGGTGAGAATGCTCTGGAAATCATCACCCCCATCCATGGTCGCAGTTAACCCGATGGTTACGTTGCCATCCCGGCAAAATCCATAGATAACTGTAGGCCTCTGCGCCCCTCGATTACACCATGGAACCCGCTACAGATCGTAGTTATACCCGGGCTTTACGTTGCTATCACAGCAAAAACCCATATAACCATAGGCATCAGCGCCCTCGAATTTCGCTGCCAAAAGAATGAAACTCCTCCACTCGACCATAGATCGCAGTCTACCGATGTTACGTTGCCATCCCGACAAAATCAAGTGTAGACTGTTGGCACTCATCCTCCACACGATTTTCGCTATGGTCCACACAATAGATCGCAGCGACATCAAGTTACACTGTCATCACAGCATAACCCAAATGCCTCTGTAGGCATCAGTGCCCTCGACTTTCGCTACCCAACAATCCTCAGGAACTAGTTTGTCCGGACTCCTCACAGGATCAACTTTAGAACCCCCCCTTAGGGCTCAAGGCAATACCACCCTGTGGCACTCCGGAGAAGTTCATTCAAGGGAGCGCCTTTTTCCCCATAGCCACTTTCAAAACACTTTATACTATACACATATAGTATTTTCCAAATCATACACCTAGTATGAATTTCATATAAATCTCCTTTCTCAAAATCGATTATCCCAAAATCGATAATTCACAAACTAGGCTTTTCAAATTCCAAATTTGATTTTCCTCAAAAAATCAAAAGCTTTTTTTTAGAAATCCATAGGTTCCCAAAACCCTTTTCCAAAATCATTTTCACAAAATCCTTTATATATACGTATATATATATATATATATATAATAACCTTGGGAAATTTTTGAATCACTTCATACTTGTATAAATTCACTTTTATACTTCAAATATTTTCAAAACCCTTTTCTTCTGGCAATAGATTCAACAAGAGGAGTTTACCATATAATACATATATATGACTTACTTCATTCCAAATCAAATATTCAGATTTGATTATTCTTTTTAAAAGTCATTTACCATATTACTTAATTCCATAAAGTAAATTTTAATCATAGAAATATTAAATTTCCACCTTATTTCCTCATATATCTCACAAAATACACTTTTCATTTCAAAACCACTTTACAATTCTTATCCACAACTTACAATATCAATTTCATTCAAACTCGTACGATGTCCACATATCATCCGTACGCAATATCAATCTGATCACTCACTCGATCACACAATTTCACTTCCGAACTAGTATTGTCCCCGACTTCCTAGTGCGGACTCAGATCTGGTCTCTTGATCAAAAACCGTCATTCTCCTTGCATAGTCACAACTATGATAGAGAATATCCAGAACCAATCAAAAATCCATATCCAGGTTCGTCGTCGAAAATCGAGTGAAAAATCCCAACTCGGATCGATAATACTATCTCGAAATTCTATGCTCGAATCTGGATCAAATCACTATGCGAATAAAATAATATATGTACATCCTACGTATTTATCTTCATTGATTATTAACCAAATCAATTTTTTTTATTCACATTCCCCCAGGTTCTTATTCATTTATTCACCATTGCCTCAATCCTTATTTGGATTATCACCTCAATTCTTACCTCAATTGGGTATTTGACCATTAACAGTTTGAACTCTAACCAGCTTATATTTAGAAAATAGCTTGAAAATTTTAAAATAGATAAGTAGTTGGAAAATAATTATTAGTTTGTAAAATAGCTACAAATAGTTAAGTAGTTGTAAAATACTTGAAAAATAGTTAAATAGTTATAAAATAGTTAGATAATTGCAAAATAGTTGTAAAATAGTAATTAGTTATAAAAGAGTTGAAAACAGTAATTAGTTTATAAACAGTTGTAAAATAGTTAAATAGTTTCAAAAATAATTATAAAATAAGTATAAAATAGTTTGGCTTTTAAAAAGAAAGATTGTATATAGTAAATAGCTTGGCAAAATAGATTTAAGAAAACTTATATTGGTTTTAGAGCCAAACTGTTAAATTCCCAATCTAAATATCTTCAATTTCCATTGAACTTGATTTATCCCCAATTCAAGTTGAATTAACCTCAATTTCATTCCAAATTCAAATCAAATTCCATTTGATTTTAAACCTATTCAACTTTAATTACCAGTCCAAATTATTAAAATTAAGTTAGACTAATTTCAAATTGAATCCACTTCAATTTCAAATCATTTCAATTTCTATATGAATTAATCCCAATTCCCATTTGAATTTGAACCCATTCAATCTTCAATTTTATTTCAAATTAATCTAATTCAAATTTTCCATTTGAATTATATACTTATCCATCTTCAATTCAAGTTAATTCAAACTAAATTCAATTTGAACTAATGAAATCTGAATCTCAACTTTAAACCATCTCGAATTATATAAATTCAAGTTAAATTTTCAAATGTTGATTTAACCCCTTAAACCAAATTAACCTTTATTTTTAAATCAATAATCCAAATCTTTAAACAATTTAATTCTGAGTCCAATTCTCAAAATTCCATTTTAAATTATCTTTATTCAACATATTTCAAAACTCAAAAACAATTAAATCTTCAGATTCTAATTTATTATCCATTTTTAAAACCAATTCTCAGTTTCATATATTATTTATAATAATGGAATGATATCAGGATAAATAAACATCCAAATTTATCCAAACACCCATTTTAATTCCGAAACTCAAACCCATTTTGAGATCACTCATAACTTCCCATTTAAACCAATCATTTAACTTCCCTAAGTTAAATCTCAATTTCACCTTGAAATTCCTAGTTCAGGTTGTTTGTTAACTTATTTAACTTTCCCAAAGTTAAATTCAATTTACTTAATCTAGACAACCTTACCCAAATTGAATTCCCATTTCAAACTTTAAACTTCATATTAACAGTCTTCTCACTTATAAGTTCAAAAACTTATCACTTTGGGTTTCACATCTCATTCCAAATTTAAAACTCAACATTTAGAGTTTATTTCAAACCATCTTTGATATTATGAATATTCCTCATATATACATATTATTTCCTTTACACACTAAGTTATCCTTAAATTTTAAATCACCTTTGGTTTTAGTTCAAAACAGTTTTCTTTAATGCTTTCAAACAACTCTTATTTTAAAATAAGATCACATTCAAAATATTCTGAATAATACTCTTTATTATTTCTATTAACATTTGAAACAATTTCAAAACTTTTCGATTTACATCCTTTCTAATTTACAAGTTATTCACATCTAATGGTTACTTCCTTAAAACATTTATTTGCTTATTGGAAAACAATCATCCTATTTAAACTCAATAACCATTCTATTTCTGGTTTGAACCCAATTCTAATTCATCTTAGTTATATAGTTCATTTTATCCAATCCTTATTTGGATATGTATATATATGTCACTTAATTTCTTATTTAATAACCAATTATTGCTTTATAAATATGATATAAGCTTTTATAAAATCATCCAGTTTTAAAACCATTTTTAAAACCTTTATATAAGAAAATAACAAGTACGCTCTCATATATATATATACTCAACTCATCCTAGGGTACCGCTGACCCTATCCTTGATGAGTAAACCCACCAGAGCCAAGGTTCTCGCTTAACCTTCCAGCTCTGATACCAAATGTAACAACCTGAAATTTTGACTTTGAAAATTTCGGATTGTTAGAGCAAAAGAAGAAAAGAGGTAGAAGAAGAAACAGAAAACACAACACCGATTCTCACAAATCGCAGCGGATCAAAATATAATATCAAATAATAACAGTTTACAAAAGAATACCTGTATCTCTCAATTATATTTTTACATCAGAGTTCACTCATACACAAACACTGGACATATACAAATCGCATGTCTCAGATAAACAGAAATAATATCACAGCGTAAACACTCCACACGTTCCTGCCATCCAGCTCGTCTCCTGAGCTCCAGAACGTCCTTACCTGAAGATCTGTAATACTCGGTCTGACCCGAGCATTACATCAAAGTAACACCTGGGTCAGGCTGGAAACCAGCGTGAGTAAACCATAGAATTTGAAATACTACGTTAAGACTAATTTGCAAACCCGGGTAACTCGTACCTCACAACGAGTTCTTAACTTGTTAGAACCAACACTTATTTCACAAATCGATCCATAAGTACCACTATATAGTTTTAATGGTCTAGTTACTTAAATTATTCCATTCTAGCCTATTGATTACACATATCAAATCTATAAAGAATCATTGTACATTTCAAATTGAAGTGGTTTCGGGTCTTTACTGATACCCGACCCCAGTCTCTTCGAATCCAATGTTATTATTAATCCAAGTTATTTAAGTGAAAACAATTCAATTCATATTCAGAGTAACATGCTCACATAGCGATTCCATTACAGATAGATAATCCATATAATCACAATTCAACCCAAACATATCATCTCACATAGCATCACAACTCACTTATCAGAGATATCAAATAATCCAAGGCATTCAATATCATTCAATCATCCATAAGCAAGATTAATTAATCACAACATTTCTAATTAATTTAAATAAATTAAATTAATTACTTCAGTCACTTTTAATCCTGCTTACTTAACATTAATTAATTACAAAACCAATTAATTAATCATCCCTTAACTATCATCTTAGATTACATTAAGTAATTAGCCTTTAATTAATTACATAAATTCATTAACCTTCAACCATTCATATTAATTAACCTTTAATTACTCTCATAAATTAATTATTGATCCTTAATTAATTATTCTATAATCACTTACATTGATTAACTATCCTTTAATAATCACTTTCATTAATTAACTAACCCTTTAATTAATTTCCTTAATTAATCAATCCTTTAATTAATTACATTAAGTAATTAATCCTTAATTACTTCCATTAAGTGATTTCCCTTCAATTACTTACATTAAGTAATTATCATTTAAGTAGTTAATCTCCAATTACTTACATTAATTAATCTCTAATCGCCAATTAATTAATAATTCTCAATTATCAATTAATTAATCCGTAATCATTAATTAATTAATTAAATTAATTAATTACTCTTTATTAATTACTTAATTAATTTAATTAATCTTTAATTATCAAAACCTTAATTAACTTTAAGATAAATCATTGTCTTTATTAATTACCTAATTATGATAAACACATATATTTAAAACATTTTATCCTTTTAATTAACACTTAATTACATTTATAAATTAAGTTTTAAAATAACTTAAGCATTTAACTTAAACATATTTAAGTTAACAAATTATATAACTTCCTTCAATCAAATAATTTAAAAACATTTATCATATAATAGTTTAAACTAGATTAAATTTAAATTTAAAACTTGCTTTTATAAAATTTAAAAACTATTTAAATTTTACTTCGGGTCCAACCCGAATATCACTCAAGCCTGGACCCGAGACAATCCCCTTTTTCTTTTTTTCTTTTAAAAAAAACTTAGTTTAAGTTTAAGTCTACAACCTGATACACATGAACCACTCACGTGTAATGACCCGAAACCATACTCGAGTCATCCCTCAGCTGCTTCGAGTCATCGCCTTAGGATACTTCTCTTCTTCCACGAATACAACATCACTGACACCACCAAACACCTGTGCACATGCACAGATCAACGGTGATGCTCCGATCACCCATGCTATCGCCACCGAGTCGACGATGACCTACCCTTACGATTCCGATCATCCAAAGTCCAACACAAGCTCACAATCAAAATCGAGATGCCTGATCGATCTGGAACATCAAAACCCCAACCAAGATTCTCCTCGCCACGACAACGCCGACCACTAGAGATTGCGAAACCCCGTCCTAAGCTCCATCAGCCATCCATGCTTCCATCGCCCAAGTCCGATGCGGTCCAATGCCCTAGAGATGACACAACAACTCAATTCCAGACCTCGACCAATTTTAGGTTTTAAATCTACTTCGACCCAACACCGCCGCCATGGTGAGAAATAAAACCACTAACCATTTTTCCCGAGCTTGACAACTTCCCAGCTACATCCAGTGACGATCTCGGCCTACTCGAGATCACCGATCACCAGAAAAACCTCAAAATTCAGTTTCTGGTCAACATCGAAATGCTCACTCGATACAACATTATAAATTCTAAATTTCCTTTTAAAAATCATAGTTTCAAAATCGATTCAAGTTATATACTTGAATTAGCAAATCAAAATATTTGATTTTAACATGTTTTAAAATTCTTGCTGTATATTTCATTTTTCCCAAATAATCTAAAATAATTTCACTTGACACCATTTTTAAAAATGATGTTACATTGTTACAATCATTTTTCATTTAGAGATCGTAACTTACAATTGATTGTATAAAGAGAAATTGAATTCATTTAGTGGATTTGAACCAGTATTTCAACAGAGAAATATATACTTGCATATACACAGACATGCACATATAAACATCAACATATATACGTGAAATCATACTTAAACAATCATGCAAAGCATTTCACATCATTACATCTACAATTTATCAGGTTAAAAACAGATTTAAACTTTTATAAAAGTAGTTTACTCACCCTAAACATTCCCCTGATCTTTGAACCTCAGTTGAAATTTTAAATCTTTAATCAGAAATCTTGAAGTCTTCTTTTGAATTTGAACAGAGGGTGTTAACAAGCTTTTCTTCCTTTTTACTTAACAGTACTTAGGTTACAAAGTTTTCTTGTTTACAGAGTTGTTTGTTTACAGGCTTGATATATACATCCATATACATATACATATACATACTGTTAGCACCAAAATTGGTCACTAACCTCGTAGAGAAAGATTGTGTAGAGATATAAGTGATGAAAGTAAATTAAACAGAGAAGACAATGCTAATTTAATTGCAGAAAGTAAGAACACCAAATTTATAGTGGTTCAGCGTAATTGCCTACGTCCACTTTGAGGTTAAACTTTATTGATCTTCTTTTGAGTTGATTACAAATACAATTCGTGAATCAAATGCTTGAATGAAGTTGTTTAAGTAGAGAAGATGAGTCTCGAAAATGGCAGAGTCTCCCCAGTGTTCTCTCCCCAAAAAAGGATCCCTTTCACTGTGACCCTGCCCCTCTATTTATAGGCAAATATGGGCCGGACTTCCCAAATGGGCTGGATGGCCGAACACTCTAGCCCCAGTACAGTGGTCGCTGCATGCCGAACCTGGTATGCCGAACGCTCTGATGCCGAACAGTCCTTCTATGCCGAACGGTACGCTGGATGTGTGGGAAGTGCAGGATGATTGTCAGTTGAGGCCGAACGTGTCTCTATCTAAAGCCCTTGAACGAACAATGCATGCAGGTCGAACGACATTGTTACCTTGAGTAGTTGTGCATGCTGAATGTCTTCTGGATGCCGAGTACTCCCGTTGCCGAGTACTACGCCGAGTACCTTGGGATGCCAAGTACTCCCGTTGCCGAGTTCTACGCCGAGTACCATGGGACGCCGAGTACTCTTGTTGCCAGGTTCAACTTGATGTCGAGCGCTCTCGTTGCCGAGTTCTCCTTGATGCCGAGCGCTCTTGTATGTCGAGCAGTCTTGTATGCCGAGCAGTCTTGTATGCCGAGAAGTCTTGTATGCCGAGCACTCTTGTTGCCGAGTATTGGTTGACGCCGAGCGCTCTGTATGCCGAACACTATGGATGCTGTGTACTTCGCCGAGTACTCCTAGACGCCGGACATTCTATGACGCCGAGTTCCACTAGGAAGCCGGGTATTTCGCCGAACACTCCTAGATGCCGAGTACTCTCTGACGCCGAGTGCTACCTGATGCCGAGCACTGGTTGCCTGGTCAAATCTCCAGGAAACACTTGCCCCCCAAAGTGTATCATGTGACCGAACGTGATGCGCTTTGAATCTGGTTCAATTTCCCTTGATGATGCCTTCTCGAGAATGCCTGTGACGGAGGTGCGTGACGAGCGTGGTTTGGATGCCGAACGATACGCTCGAAGCCGGACAGCCCTCATGTGCCGAACGATACTTCGTTTTGATGCCGAACACTCTGGTATTGACCGGTTCTACCGGGTATAGCCTTTTCAACTTCTACCTCCCTCTATATAACCAGGTCCTTCCCGTCCCTTCTCCTTTACCTTTTCATTTCTGTCACTCTTCCAGGATTTGCAATTTTCTCTAGCCGAACAGATTTACAACTTGAACATTCCTTCCTAAGCTCCTAACTGCAATCTAGGTACTGCTCCTCGTATAACTCAAATAGGTTTCAAATGAGATGGTCAGGTTTGTCATGTAAAAAGCTTTCGAGTAGGTTGCCCTCATTGCCGAACGATAATGCGAGGCGAGGAGGAAGGATTTGAGGTGTTTGCACATGTGGCTTTAGCTCCATCGCGCCGAACCAAAGTCAAAAAAGGAGGAAAAGGAAGACGTTGGAGGTGGTAAGGGTGTTGGATGGCATAGCTATGGTTCGGCGTATGTTGTCATGCGCCGAATGATAGAGGCTGCCGAATAGTATTTCGTCTGAATAAACTAAGGCCGAACACTCGCTAGAACGCTGAACAACAACTTAGCCGAACGAACCAAAGCCGAACACTTACTAAAATGTCGAACAATAACTTAGCTGAACAAAACCCAAGCCGAACATTCTTAGAGGCCGAACAGTATCGAGGCCGAACAATACGATTGCCGAACAGAACTTAGACCGAGCAAAACAAAGCCGAACACTACACCTAGGCCGAACAATCTGAATGCCGAACAGGACTTTTAACTGGACAATGACTTAACCGAACGAGGCCTTTAGCCGAACACAGACTTAGCCGAACAAGGCCTTTAGCCGAACACTGTGGCATGTCGAACAAACATACACGCTGACCTATACTTAGGATGGACAATACAATCGCCGAACAACATTCAAATGCCGAACAGTATAAATGTCAAACTACACTTAGGCCGGTTACTTTATAAATCATATGAATTCTGAATCTGGAACTGTAATCACCACCAGGCGGGCTCTTTGAGACGGTCAGCGATGACGGTCTTCGAAGGCAACGATTCGAAGCTCATTTTTATATCTTTGAAATCTTTAGATTCTTATCGCTTGTACACAATTGCCTGCACTAGTTCACACACCACGTGGGGGGAAAACTCGTTTTGCTAATTCTAACGTTCAACGTTTTTTAAGTATAGTTTTCTCAAGCACTTAGCCAGGTTCGTTATTTATTGGGGATGTCGAGAAAATCTAGCTCTGTCACCATATCCGACAGGCCTGGGCCGTCATCAAGGCAAGGAGCCGCTGATACTTCTAATCCGTCGACTTCTCCTGCTCATAACTTGGCACCTGATGCTCTAGAGGTAACCATCCTACTAGACAATCCGATCGATTCACAAGCCTCGAAGATCAACGAAGCTGCTCTGCGACGGATATGCTCCATTCATGGGATTCCTTTTGCCGACGTGTTAGTTCCTTCGAGACACGATCGTCCTTATCTGCTCCCAGTCGGGTACACTACCTGCAACAAGTTCATGTGTTGGATGGGCAGCGTGCCTCCATTCAATTTATTTCTCCGGGATGTACTGCAGTATATAGACATTGCTCCGTCGCAGCTTCACCCGAACGGCCATGCATTTCTATATGGGACTTACTTACTTTTCATGGCTGTCTTCTCCAGACCTCCAACCACCGGTGATATCAGATACATTTATATGTTCAAGAGACGGAAAGACAGTCCTTCCTTTATGTTCCTCGAGCCATACCACAAATGCCAGATCTTGACAGAGGCATGTAGTAAATTCGCCATGTACAAATAGGAATGGTTCTATGTGCGCTGCCCTTCTGGTTTCGCTAGGAGATGGGTTGAAGGCAGTAAGTCTCTCTGCTGAGTCACTATTCGTATTTGATCGAAGTCATGCTTTTCCTAACTCTTCATTTCATCTTTTCAGGTATCAACCCGCGTCCGGAAGGCCGAGGATATTCTGAGGCTGTTGAAGCCATTAGAGCTCTTCCTGTTGAGGATCGAGACATCCGGACTATCATTTCAAATGAATCACTGTCGGGGTTTGGCTTGCTAGCCCCTGGTCGTCGGATCAGCCTTCCAGAAGGTGTCACCATTCCCAAACCTCCATTTGGTAAAGGGAAAAAATAGACCGGATCGTCGTCGCGCTGCACTCCCGATACGCACGGAGAAGGTGAGCACAAAGAAGACGAAGCCCCTGAGACTCAGGGCGAGAACGTGGGTCCCGCTTGGAATCCGGCAATCGAAGTTCAGGATATTGAGACGTCATCCTCCCCTTCGAAGGAAAAGAAGAAGTTAAAATATACAGTTCAAAAGGAGAAAGTTGGTGGCACTTCAAAAGTTACGCCTATCCCGCCTGAGAAAGAGGCTTCCTCACAGCATCTGGAAAGTTCTCTAAGGGGTCTGTCAAACCTGTCCATTCCCGATGATTTACTTAATTACGGGTTCGACGATCCTGAAGCTCTCAAATTTTCTTCGCCCGCTAGAGGCAATGCGGGAGTTCAACTCCCGGTCCAAGGAGACAACACCCCGATTAGTAAAGATAAACGAACTGGTCCGTCGGGGGGAACACTAGGACACACACGCACATATGCATTCCATCATACACTTTAAGTTTTTTCTCATCTCACGGACTTTTCTTAACTCGTTGTTATCTCCATTCTTTGCAGGTGATATGGGGCATTCTCACGGACTCGATCGTCTTCAGGGCTCTTCTGTATTTCATCACTCTGGACGGGATTCTGGTTCAGGCAGACGTAGGGACAGAGGCGATTATGAAGATAGGGACAAACGTCCCCGTGAGTCGTCTCACCGCAAGAAGGCACATTCTCAATTTCCCAGTCCCGTGATCTTCCTCCTCCAACTGAGCCGGATAGGGAGAAGTCTTTACAGAAGGGTTATCAATCTGATGCTCCTCGAGAACAACATTCCAGTTCATCGAGTATAAGGCAAGTTCGGGAACAACGGAAAAGAGCGGAATTCTCAAAGCCTCCTCCTCCTACTCCTGCGGTGGACCCAACTGTTGCGGAAAAGATGGTCGATCTTAAGACCAAGTTTCCAAAAATTTGCTTCGATGGTCTGAAGTTCCTCCCGGCCATTCATCATATTCCCGGGCATGTGAAGCAGAGTGCCATTGCCTGCAATAACGACGTCTATGTTCAACATGACGCGTTTGTGCACTTGGTGGAGAAGATCTCGGAAGTATCCGTTGAGCATCAACACGAGATTGATCGTCTGAATCTGGAGGCTGGCAGCGATAAGAAAATCATCAAACTCCAAGATGAAGAGCTTGCTTCGTATAAGTCGAAGCTGGAAGCCGCTGAACAAAGCGCAAAAGATACTGCTGAGGCAGTTACTCGTTTAGAGGCGGCTCACAAAAAAGAGCTTGACGAAGCAGTCCAGCGCAGCGGTGCCCTCGCCCTAGAAAAAGATTCTGTCCAAAAAGAAAAGGATGCGCTCGCCACCCAAGTCAAAGAGCTGAAAGAATTACTCTCCAAGGAGAAGGAGGATAAGGTAGCTGCTCAAGAAGAATCACAACGATACTGTGATGAGATCGTTGCTACCCGACTCCTGAAAACGAAGCTCGATGACGAACTCGCTGGGGTTAAGAAAATGAAGGATGAGGCCCGTGAGGAGGGCAAAAGAAAGGCTGCAGAGGAGATTGACTCTCGCCTCGAGGCGGCCGCGGAAGCCGGCAGGGAAGAGGTCAAAAGCATGTTTGACCCGTTGATTGCTGAATACGGAGCCCGCGTCCTCATGCATCGCGACTTAACATTCTTGGGTGACGGCTACCTAGAGTCCCTAGCCGAGGCCTGGGAAACTTTGATAAGGATTAGGAAGATCGAGTCAGGCTCCGAAGAGGTCGATGAGGAGGCCCTGGTGAAGGAGTTCCTTAGGGGGAATGAGCCATCGGATTTATCCGCAGCATTGGCACTTTACAGCAAAGGCTCTCCCCTTCCAAAAGAGAAAGATGGTGAAGCTGGCCCATCTGGGGTTAATATTACTGCTCTTCATACTGCTGCTCAATCTGCTACCCAATTGGCCGGTAGGCCGACACTTGATCCATTCGAGCAGCATGTTGGTTATGACCCCGAAGACCCTGGGCTCGGTGCTCATGTGCTATCACCTATCCTGGAGGGTGAAACCCCACGCGCCACCGATAGCCAACCGGAACCTGGTGGGAAATTCTTCTTTCTCTAGAAGTCGAAAGATCCCGTCTTTTTTAGCAGTGGCTACTCGTTCTAACGCTCATTCTTTACGTTTTCGTGCAGGTTGTTCTGACGCCGAGCAAACTTCGAGGAGCGATGACGCCAAGGAGGAGGCAGGGAAAACAAGCGATGCCGTCCACGCGGGAGTACTCCCTGGTCCCGATGCTCAGGTGATCGGGGCGCTGGATGATGATAAGCTCGACACTTCATCTCCTGCTGAAGGGGATGATGAAATTGAAATCACCGGCGCCTCTGAGCATACTTCACAGACAAGCATGAAGGACCGCCTTGCCGAAGAGGAGAAGAAAAAGGTTGAGGTCAAAGCTGAACCTGGAATACTGGAAGTAACCGACCCACGGAACCGACCTTTGAAAATCATTCTCCCAAGCAAGTTCAAACCGCTGGATGTTCCGTCTCCTACTCCTGACTCCATTTCTTTAGCAAGCAAAAAGTCCAAGAAAAAGCGTGAGGGAGAGGAGTCGTCAGAAACAACGAAGGAAGACAAGAAGAAGAAGTCGAAGAAATAATCGATACACTCGTTCAACGAGTTTCTTGCTTAAGTCTTGTAATTGCTTTTACCTTCCACAACTTGTAGTTTGTATAGAGAGGTCTGAATTTTGTAAGAGTGATCATGTATCCCCATTTTGGACTTATCGAATAAAGTTTTAAGTTTCTTTTTCGTTTGAATGATTCTCTTGTCTTTCTTTGGTTTGCTGACTAATTGTAGCCATAACTCAAGTTCTTATGAGTTGCACTATCTCCCGGTCCATTCTCGTGTCGTTCAGACATTTTTAGACATGGCGTGCTTCTCGTACCACATCTCTCGAGTACTTGGACTTTTTGCTGACTCTGTGCTCCGGGAACTCGGAGATTTGAAATCGTTTATACTCTAGTCCGCTCTCCGGGGACTTGGAGTACTCCGCTCCGCACCCTGGGGGTTCGGAGATTCGGAATCGTTTATACTCTAGTCCACGCTCTGGGGACTTAGAGTACTCCGCTCCGCGCTCTGGGGATTCGGAGATTTGAAATCGTTTATACTCTAGTCCGCGCTCTGGGGACTTAGAGTACTCCGCTCCGCGCTCTGGGGATTCGGAGATTTGGAATCGTTTATACTCTAGTCCACGCTCTTGGGACTTGGAGTACTCCGCTCCGCACCCTGGGGGTTCGAAGATTCGGAATCGTTTATACTCTAGTCCGCGCTCTGGGGACTTAGAGTACTCCGCTCCGCGCTCTGGGGATTCGGAGATTTGAAATCGTTTATACTCTAGTCCGCGCTCTGGGGACTTAGAGTACTCCGCTCCGCGCTCTGGGGATTGGGAGATTTGGAATCGTTTATACTCTAGTCCGTGCTCTGGGGACTTGAAGTACTCCGCTCCGCGCTCCGGGGATTCGGAGATTTGAAATCGTTTATACTCTAGTCCGCGCTCTGGGGACTTAGAGTACTCTGCTCCGCACTCTGGGGATTTGAAGATTTGAAGTCGTTTATACTCTAGTCCGCGCTCCGGGGACTTAGAGTACTCCGCTCCGCGCTCTGGGGATTCGGAGATTCGGAATCGTTTATACTCTAGTCCGCGCTCTGGGGACTTAGAGTACTCCGCTCCGCACTCTGGGGATTCAGAGATTTGAAGTCGTTTATACTCTAGTCCGCGCTCCGGGGACTTAGAGTACTCCGCTCCGCGCTCTGGGGATTCAGAGATTTGGAATCGTTTGCACGAGTCTGTGCGTCGTACAAGATAATGTAATTTGTCACCCAATTATGAGATATAGAAACGTTAGTGATTCATGGAAAATACGGCTTCAAGCCTTTATTAATGAAAATCAACTAGACTGCTTGATTACAACTTTAAAAAGAAACTACGTTATGACTGAACGGAAACATGCAGGAAATAACAGTGCCTAAAATAAGAAAGGAAACATGCTAAATGTAATAGTGCCGTAGATGTTCACTGTTCCATGCTCGGGGGAGTGTCGTGCCATCAACGGTCGCTAGCTTGAATGTTCCCTCTCCAAGCTTCCGTTCAATGGCGTATGGACCTTCCCAGCTGGGATTCATACGTGATGGTACCGGGAAAACTCGTTTCAAAACGAGATCACCCACATCAAAGATCCTTGGACGGACTCTGCCGTCGTAGTAACGCTTAACTCGGTGTCTATGCGCTGCCGCCCTTAATTCAGCTTCTTCACGCTTTTCATCGATGCAGTCCAGGGATTCCAACAAGAGGTTCTGGTTTGTCTTGGGATCATAGTATGTCACTCGGTGCGATGGAACTTCAAGCTCCACGGGTATAACGGCTTCAGAGCCGTATGCCAAGGCGAATGGAGTGTGGCCGGTCGCGGACTTGTGGGTAGTTCTATATGCCCATAATGCTGTCGGGAGTTCATCTACCCACTTGCCTCCAACCTTCTCCAGACGCTTCTTCAATATGGACTTGATTATTTTGTTAACGGCCTCGACTTGTCCGTTAGCTTTCGGGTGTGCCACGGCGGCAAACTTCTTCTCGATGCCATACTTTAAGCAGAACTCTTTGAACTCTCTGCTTTCAAATTGCGTCCCGTTGTCCGTGATGATGGTGCGAGGAAGGCCAAAGCGGCATATAATGTTTCGTACAACGAAGTTAACGACCTTCTTAGAGGTGATTGTGGCCAAAGGTTCTGCCTCAGCCCACTTCGTGAAGTAGTCGACTGCAACTATCGCATATTTCGCGCCACCTTTGGATATAGGCAAAGAGCCGATTATGTCGATTCCCCAGATCGCAAATGGCCAGGGACTAATCATTTGTGTGAGTTCCATTGATGGAGCCCTCGGGATTTTCGCATATCTTTGACACTTGTCGCATTTTCTTGCGTAGTCCGCGGTGTCCCGATTTACGGTGGGCCAGTAATATTCATAGCGGAGGATCTTCTTTGCTAGCGTTTGCCCCCCAGTATGGTCGCCACATTCCCCTTCGTGAACCTCTCTCAAGACCCGCTTTGTTTCATCATGAGCGATGCATCGTAATAATGGGACTGAGAATCCTTTTCGATACATTGATCCATCCTGCATTACGTATCGTGCGGCCTTTCGAAGGACCTGCCGTCTTTCGCTTCTTTTTTCTGGTAAAGCCCCGGTCGTTAGGTATAGTTTGAATGGGGTTATCCACGATTCCTTCTCGATTTCTGTTTCCAACGCACGATCGACTTTCATCTCGTCTATGCTCGGGGCATGCAAGACTTCGACGGGATACGATCCCATTTGCTGCGCATCGCCGGTACTTGCAAACTTAGCCAATAAGTCGGCTTCTTTGTTCTGTTCGCGCGGGATATGTGAAATGTCATAACGCTCAAGATTTGATAGTAGTTCTTGGACCTGAAAGAGGTACGGAGCAAGCTTTCGCCCCTTTGCTTGGTAGTCTCCCCGTACTTGTTAAACCACCAACTGTGAGTCACAAAAGATTTCGACTGATTCGATCCCGAGTTCTCTGATGAGCTTCAAGCCAGCGATCAGTGCTTCATATTCGGCCTCGTTATTTGTAGCCGGGAAATCGAGCTTCAGGGCATAACAGATTGATCGGTTTTTCGGAGTTATAAGAACTACGCCCGCGCCGGAGCAACGGTCGTTTGATGCACCGTCAGTGTATAATTTCCATCGAACAAGGGGAATGATGTCGTGGTCATCCGGTTTGATGGGTATGGTAAACTCAGCGATGAAATATGCTAATGCTTGACCTCGGATGGCTCTCCGCGGTAAGTATGCGATATCGAATTGGCTCAACTCGATGTTCCATCTTAGCAATCTCCCAGAAGTTTCCGGCCGTTGGAGTACCTGCCTCAGGGGTTGATCGGTATAAACACCGATTGAATGTGCTTGAAAGTATGGGCGCAGCTTGCGTGATGCAATCACCAAGCAATAAGCCAACTTCTCGATTTTAGGGTAATTCCTCTCTGCCCCTGTTAAACGCTTGCTAACATAATACACCGGCTTCTGGACTCGATCCTCCTCACGAACCAAAGCCGCACTTATCGCATGCGGGGATACAGCCAAGTATACGTACAACATCTCGTGGTCAACTGGTTTTACTAGCATTGGTGGGCTCTCCAGATGCCTCACCAAATTCCGGAATGCTTCCTCACAACTAGACGTCCATTCAAAATTTCTCTTCCCTTTCTTTATGATATCGAAGAATGGGATGCACTTGTCAGTTGCCCTAGATATAAATCGACTTAGCGCAGCTACTTTTCCGTTCAAGCTCTGTACTTGCTTTATAGTCCTGGGCGCTTGCACATCTCGAATAGCTTGGATTTTTTCTGGGTTGGCTTCGATTCCCCTAGCATTGACGATGAATCCCAAAAACTTCCCTGATGCAACGCCAAATGAACACTTCAGAGGGTTGATCTTCATCCCGTAAAACCTGAGTATATCGAACATCTCGGCCAAGTCTCGAATGTGGTCATTTGACCGTCGTGACTTCACGAGCATGTCATCCACATAGACTTCCATCGTTCTACCCAGCCGGTCCTTGAACATTCGATTCACTAAACGCTGGTAAGTTTCTCCTGCGTTCTTCAATCCAAAGGGCATCACTACATAGCAATACAGCCCGACATTTGTAACGAAGCTGGTGTGTTCTTGGTCCGGAATATGCATCGGGATTTGGTTGTACCCTGAGTACGCGTCCATGAATGACAACAGCTCGTGTCCTGCGGTGGAGTCGACCAACTGATCGATCCTAGGCAACGGGAAACTGTCCTTAGGGCATGCTTTGTTCAAGTCGGAATAATCTACGCAAGTCCTCCATTTCCCATTCGCCTTTTTTACTAGCACGGGGTTGGATACCCATTCAGGGTAGAGGGCGTCGTGGACGAACCCATTTGCTTTGAGTTTGTCTACCTCCTCTCCAAGAGCGGCGGATCTCTCCGGATCCATTCCTCTCCTTTTTTGTTTAACTGGGACGTATTTCGGGTCTATGTTCAACATATGACTCGTAATGGCGGGAGAAATCCCACACATATCAGAATGCGTCCAGGCGAAAACATCCAGATTCACCCGGAGGAAGTCGCTAAGGTCTCCGGTCATCGCGGGGCCAAGCTGTGATCCGATCTTCAGTATTCGTGAAGGGTCGTCACGGCTAACTGGAATGTCAATTGTTAATTCAGCCGGTGCCGCCTTCTCTTCCCTGGGTTTCTCATCGTCGTCTCTCGGATCTATATCTCCGAAGATCTGAGAACTATGCCCGAGCCAGGGCTCGGGCACTACTTGTCAATTATCCGCATTAAGGATGCGGACAGGATTGTCCGCAACCTTTCCCTTCTCCCTCCGATGGGCTTCTCGGAGCTCAGCCACATAACAGGAACGACCAGCTGCTTGATCGCCATGAACAATACCTACTCCTTTGTCAGTCGGGAACTTCAAAGCTAAACACCACGGGGCTAACGCTGCCCTAAACTCAGCTAGGGCCGGCCGGCCCAAGAAAACGTTATATGGAGAATCCACATCCAGAACTACGAAGGGTAGAATTCGCACCCTCCGACGCTCGCCCTGTCCCAGTTCAACTGGTAACTCAACATACCCCACGGCATCGGTCGCTGCGCCGTTAAAGCCGTGTATACGAGCCTTGGACGGTTTTAGGTCCTTTGTTTCTAGTTTCATTTGATCGTAAGCCTTCTTGAAGATGATGTTGACTGAACTTCCAAAATCAATCAGAATTCTTTTCACATATGCTGGTCCGATCGTTGCAGATATGACCATGGGGTCGATGGTCGGAGCCACTATCTGATCAGCGTCTCTACTTCTGAACACGATATCGTCTGTCATTACGCGCTGCTGCTTAGCAGGGGCCCCGTCCTCCGTGTTCGAACATTACTCAAAATCTGCATGCTTCAGGGAACTTGCATATCGCTCCATCTCTTGCCAATTCTTATCTGCGGGGTGAGGTCCACCGATAATTGTATTTATGACTAGTCTACCTACGGTTCGGGCAGGCTCCTCGGGATGACGCGGAGCTGGTGCACGACCTGGGTTGGACGTTCCCTGTCCTCCTTCCTGAGGATCCTTCACAAATTCTTGCAATTTCTTCTGCCTGATCAACTTCTCAATAGTGTCGTGTAGGTGTCTACACTCCTCCGTATTGTGCCCATAAGTCTCATGGAAGCGACAATATTTCCCGGTCCGTTTTTGTTCCTCGATCGATTCTTTCGGACGTGGCTTTCTGTATTGGAAAGTATTGCAGGTGGATAGGTAGATGTTCTCAAGTGGCGCGTTAAGCGGAGTATACTCGTTGTTGCTTGGAATTCTCGACTTCCACTTCCCTGCTTCTCTCTTCTTCCCTTGATTCCTTCCTCTGGACTCCTTAGACTGCCCAGGCTTATTCTGGACATTGAGTTGGACCTTTCCCGAGCTGTCTCCAGACTGCTTCACAGCAATGTTGCTCTTTATTGACTCTTGGACAGGTCCTGGCGCCTTATCTCGTCGTACCCACCTAGCTTCCTCTCTTCTTATGAACTGGTGTGCCTTAGAGTAGAAACGCTCTAGCGTAGCTGGAGGTTTTCCTACCAGCCAGTCTCCAAACTCAGAGTCTGGATCCACACCTCTCATTACAGCCATTAGAATTGCATGGTCATTGGGATTACTGACTTCAGTTGCTGCTACGTGGAATCTTTGTAAATATTCTTTCAACGACTCCCCGGGATTTTGGATTACACTTGACAGAGACATCACGTCCTTTGGGCGCGTAGTGTGTATCCTGAACTGCTCAACAAACTTCTTTGCCAATTCCTCAAAATTTGATACGGATCGCGGAGGAAGTCGGGTGAACCACATAGTAGCGATCCCAGATAGAGTAATCGGAAAGCACCTACACTTGGTGGCATCATTCGCTCTAGCTGAATCCATCATCCATTCGTACCTCATGAAATGCTGTCTGGGGTCAGTCCTCCCTTCATACGCAGGGATAGTAGGCATACTAAACTTCCTGGGGTACGCCGCTTGCAACACAACATCCGTGAACGGAGTATGACTTCTTGACACTCCCCAATCATCATTCGATAACCCCTGATTTTCCTTCATCAACTGCCTGATCATGACTGTCAGATCTGGTGTCTGTATGAAAGGCGGAAGGTTAGTGTCCGTTCTACGCGCCTGACCATGTTGATGCCTCCTCTCCTGGCAGTCTGCCAATCGTGCGTCTTGAGGTTCGACATCGTTAGCATTTTGATGATCCGGGCCTCTATCCTCCGTCTGCACTCCGGTCCTGAAGTTTCCAGCTCTTGCTTGGTCACGGTCTCCAGTTGTTTGAACAACAGCTTCTGCTCGTGCAGCATCAGTCTTGCGGCGTCTGCGCCTGGGAGGTTCATCAGAGGAAGTTGAGCTGTCAGATGAAGAGTAAGGAGCGGGATTGCCCCCAGCATTATGTTGCTGTTGTTGAGTGAGTTGTGCCATCAGGTTGGCGTTAGCTTGCATCTGCTCTCCTAGTTGTCTCCTGCTTTCCCTGAGTTCTCTCATCAAGTCATTGAACTCTATTCTGGTGACAACTGGAGTCTGTTCTTGAGCGGCAATTCCTGCACTCGGAATCGCTGGTTGATTGCTAGGTCCTGCTTGTTGCACACTAGCAGTTTCGTGGGCATCCGCATTATGAGAAGCTGACCTGGTACGTGGTCTTGCCATTGTAGAGTTATCGGTATGAACTCTGAGTAGAATCAACGGATGTCCTATCAGTGAGTCAGATCTTCTTTGGGGGATTTGTTCAATCCAGTAGCTTCAAAGCAGATCCTTGAGGTCTGAGAATTCAATTCTCAGTGAAAGCACCAAAGTGTTAGCACCAAAATTGGTCACTAACCTCGTAGAGAAAGATTGTGAAGAGATACAAGTGATGAAAGTAAATTAAACAGAGAAGACAATGCTAATTTAATTGCAGAAAGTAAGAACACCAAATTTGTAGTGGTTCAGCGTAATTGCCTACGTCCACTTTGAGGTTAAACTTTATTGATCTTCTTTAGAGTTGATTACAAATACAATTCGTGAATCAAATGCTTGAATGAAGTTGTTTAAGTAGAGAAGATGAGTCTCGAAAATGGCAGAGTCTCCTCAGTGTTCTCTCCCCAAAAAAGGATCCCTTTCACTGTGACCCTGCCCCTCTATTTATAGGCAAATATGGGCTGGACTTCCCAAATGGGCTGGATGGCCGAACACTCTAGCCCCAGTACAGTGGTCGCTGCATGTCGAACCTGGTATGCCGAACGCTCTGATGTCGAACAGTCCTTCTATGCCGAACGGTACGCTGGATGTGTGAGAAGTGCAGGATGATTGTCAGTTGAGGCCGAACGTGTCTCTATCTGAAGCCCTTGAACGAACAATGCATGCATGCCGAACGACATTGTTACCTTGAGTAGTTGTGCATGCTGAATGTCTTCTGGATGCCGAGTACTCCCGTTGCCGAGTACTACGCCGAGTACCTTGGGATGCCGAGTACTCCCGTTGCCGAGTACTATGCCGAGTACCATGGGACGCCGAGTACTCTTGTTGCCAGGTTCAACTTGATGCTGAGCGCTCTCGTTGCCGAGTTCTCCTTGATGCCGAGCACTCTTGTATGCCGAGCAGTCTTGTATGCCGCACGTATTTCCTGGAGATTTGACCAGGCAACCAGTGCTCGGCATCAGGTAGCACTCGGCGTCAGAGAGTACTCGGCATCTAGGAGTGTTCGGCGAAATACCCGGCTTCCTAGTGGAACTCGACGTCATAGAATGTCCGGCGTCTAGGAGTACTCGGCGAAGTACACAGCATCCATAGTGTTCGGCATACAGAGCGCTCGGCGTCAACCAATACTCGGCAACAAGAGTGCTCGGCATACAAGACTGCTCGGCATACAAGACTGCTCGGCATACAAGAGCGCTCGGCATCAAGGAGAACTCGGCAACGAGAGCGCTCAGCATCAAGTTGAACCTGGCAACAAGAGTACTCGGCGTCCCATGGTACTCGGCGTAGTACTCGGCAACGGGAGTACTCGGCATCCCAAGGTACTCGGCGTAGTACTCGGCAACGGGAGTACTCGGCATCCAGAAGACATTCAGCATGCACAACTACTCAAGGTAACAATGTCGTTCGGCCTGCATGCATTGTTCGTTCAAGGGCTTCAAATAGAGACACGTTCGGCCTCAACTGACAATCATCCTGCACTTCCCACACATCCAGCGTACCGTTCGGCATAGAAGGACTGTTCGGCATCAGAGCGTTCGGCATACTAGGTTCGGCATGCAGCGACCACTGTACTGGGGCTAGAGTGTTCGGCCATCCAGCCCATATTTGCCTATAAATAGAGGGGCAGGGTCACAGTGAAAGGGATCCTTTTTTGGGGAGAGAACACTGGGGAGACTCTTCCATTTTCGAGACTCATCTTCTCTACTTAAACAACTTCATTCAAGCATTTGATTCACGAATTGTATTTGTAATCAACTCTAAAGAAGATCAATAAAGTTTAACCTCAAAGTGGACGTAGGCAATTACGCTGAACCACTATAAATTTGGTGTTCTTACTTTCTGCAATTAAATTAGCATTGTCTTCTCTGTTTAATTTACTTTCATCACTTATATCTCTACACAATCTTTCTCTACGAGGTTAGTGACCAATTTTGGTGCTAACACATACATACATACATACATACATACATACATACATATATATATATATATATATATATATATATATATATATATATATTCACATCCATTCTAAGCAAGCAAACTCATCAAATACTATTATTCATTTCAAACATACCACATAAATCAGTAGAAGAAGATCTTAGTTTTCAATAGTTTTACTCACAGTTTTGTGATGAACAATGCTATTCTCTGTTCTTGCCTTCATGCTTTATTACTGTTTTGAGCTTTGAAGTTTAATGGCAGACTTGCTCCTTTGTTTTCGTTTTCTTTTTTGGTGGCATTTTTGAAATGAACAGGGTGATAGGTCCAACCACATATATGTGTATATATATATGGGGAATGAAGTGTGTAAAGCAAGCTACAGGCAGATAATTTTTTTTTGTTTCAGGCTTTTACATTTTATATTTTTATTTCACTTCTTTTCTTACTTTATAGCCTGATTTGATTTAAGGTTTGTTTACTTAGTTTCGAATGAATGAAATAAAAGAAGACAAGGTGGAGATATATATCAGATAGTATACTGATGCCTTCCCCTGTACACAACAAGCTTTTTTTGATTTTATATATATTTTTATTTGGTCAGCACTTGCTTGACCTGATTTGATTTTTTTGTGTGCTAGGCTTTAAATGTTTGTCTCCTCTTTTGTTTAAATGTATATCCATGTATATATATATTTTATTGCTTATGTATACAATATTTTCATATACATTACTTCCTAATGTACAAATACCCTATACATTTTTGGTCATGTCTATAAAACTCTTTCCTGAACATTTCATTTTATCATTGCCACTACTTCATATGCATATACATTTACCTATGCATATTTTGTCATTATATATGTACACATATATACTTCTTCACATAATTTCCTATTTGCATATTTTATTTTCTTACATATCATTTACACATATTTTAACATACATCGCTTATGTATAGTTTGTTATTGCATATATATAGAGTTCACATTTACACAAATTTTCATCTATATTACTTCATATGGCATACATTCAAATACTTGCATATTTATGTACTTATATATATATATATATATTGTCTAGCATCATAAAGTTTTATACATATTTATCTATTTGGGGTGTTTATCTTAATTCTTAAATGGTGGAGTTTATATGTTTGTACATGAGACTCAAATATTTATCGTATCCAGAAATTTATTTGTTTGATCTATCAAAATTAATATCCAAATCAGTTAATTTCCCAATTATCCGTCGTCAAAAATCCGAGTCATCACAATATGGTCAACGAATTCCTTGGCCATGATGGACGTCAATTCTTAGGTGTGAGTAATTGTCCATCACCTATTTCTCAAAGATGAGTCCTGCGATGTATAGCGGTGGATATCTTGGTATCATTTGCCTTCACTTGCCAGTGGGGGTGGACTTTCTCATCAATATCTCTAACCCAGTTCAATCGAGTGACAAGCGGCTCTCGCGTTCTCTCGAAAGTAGACTCATTAGGATCAACGATACTTTTTCTATGAATAAGGTGAGAGTTCCAATGCGAATGACACCATTGGTGATCTCGCCTATGACAACCTTCCGCCACCTTCGATACCCAATATCCATATAAAGTAGTAGTGCTATAATAGTACCTGGTCTATAGAGGGAAATCCTCAAGGTAAAATGATGCAATCAAATAAGAACCTGTCATATATCTCACATCAAATAGCCAAAATACAACATCAAACATCGATAATAAAATAATTGAGAGTGTAGTATGATTAAATGAACCAAAATAAAACATTATCAAAGTGCAACAAGGTTCATATGGTCATACACCATAAAGTATATATGAATTGTAAATCTCCAGCACATCATATGTACTCCAGAGTAACCTCTCTATATGCATAAAGTGGTTATAAATCTATAACATTGCTTGTTTGAATAAGCGGTAGTAGGTCTATAATATAGCACATATAAGAAAGCATAAGCCTTTTGCTTCGTCCTCTACATAACTCCATGTTATCTCCATATGTGTCTCTTAATCTACTTGTTAACTGGGTTTTTATCCAAGCAAAAGTCAACAAAAGTTTGAAAGTTGAAACGAAGATGAAACGACTTGAAACTTGGTAGGCATGCTCATATGGACAAAGGAAATGGCTCAGAAAAAATTGGACTCGAAATGTGCTAAGAGGATGAGTCGGTGCCGAGTCATGCCTATGAGTCAGTGCCGAGTTATCATGCTTTACTCCCATCATCTCTAAATTTGCACAAGTGATTCTCTAGCTCTTATAGGAAAGCCCTAGTGATTTCATAGAATTCCAAACAACCTATCTCAGGAATTCAAGAGTTAGCTCCAGTAAACTATAGAACAAACCGAGTTATGGAGGAACAATCGTCAAAATAAGTCATTAACCTATGAAAACACAAGAGGCACTCTAAAATGAAGTAAGAAGCATGATCCAAGAGAAAACATCGAGTTTCCTCCTGGTATCGAGTTATAGTGATAACTCGATACCGAGTCAAGGGAAGACCCTACCTATTTTCCGCACAACTCTAGGCCAATATCTCGACCTCTCTGGTAGTAAGCTTTTGACCCAATATGATCGCTACCTTTATAAGTACAAACCATAGAGCAACCAAAACAGGATTTGGATTCTGCTATCAATATGTAGGAGCTCTATCCCTTCTTCAACCCTTTCCTCTACATAATAGTCACCGAGAAAGTTCCTCTAGGCAGTTCTAGGCCTAGAACTTGTCTAATCCCTATACTATTGACTCTTTCCCTCTTAAAGCCATTGTGATCGCAAGCAAGTTATATCAAATTAATAAGAAATAAAACTATAAAGTGGACGTAGGCCAAAGATTGTCGAACCACTATAAAATCTTGTAACTCTCTTTCTTATTTCTGCTATTTTCCTTCTATTTATGTTATCATCTGCTAGATCTAGGTCTCACAGGTTCTAGACAATCTCTTCTGGGTGTTGATCCATTTTTGGCATTAACATTTTGGTGCTTTCACTGAGAAAACTGAATCCATGCTTTGATCTAGCTTTCTATTTTGGATTCCAATAGATCCGGTGGTTAGATCCATAAAATCTGCTTTAAAGAGTTTGAAGGCTTGCCATTGAAGACCAATGGCTGGTACAAAACAAAAGTCTGCTTCTGGGAGATCAACATGAGCAACAACTAGTGGTGATGAAGTGAACACCGACCAAACTGAAGTTAATAATGCTAACACTAAACCAACGGTGGTTAACATTAGAAATCCAGCTCCAGGTTCCTCCACTCAATAAGAAATTGTAGCCAAAGGAGACCTTAACCAGATGGTTAATGAGCTTAACCAAAAAATGGCTGATAGCCAAAAGGCTCTCATGGGCAAGATTGATCCTTTGCTAGTACTGCAGCCACTAAATGCTCCAAGTGCTAGGCAAGAAACTGCACTTGCATAGAACTGGAGAATTCCTCTGCTTTAGGGTTAAACATGAGGGATGGCAAGCTAAAAAAGAAATAAGTGGTTGATGGAGCTGTAGGGATTATTATAGGTGGCAATGGAAATGCTCCTCACACTGGAAGACAACCTAATGGTAACCCAATCTTGGAGTGAATACTCCCCAAAAGAATATTGCAATGGTTGTCTCTGACTCAGAAGATGACATATAGCTCGAAGTGATGGATTGGAACTAAATGCTAATATAAAGGAAAAATGCCAGAAATGAAGTTCAAACTGCTACAGTAAGGCCAACCGCATGCCAACGGAATTTAAAATGGTCCTCGCGGCGATTGGAGAATCTAGACTTAACCTGGCGAACCGGGACTGTTTGCGGAGTCAAACACTCGACGTAGCCCTGATAGTCAACCTATATACTACTGTACCAGCGAGGAGTACATCACTGACATGGTCAAACAATTGATGGAGGAGAGTAGGGGTAGGAAGAATGAGGATCGTGGTCCTGCGCCTAGCCGAACTCCATTCATTGAAGATGTTCTGACAGAGTAATATCCTGAAAAATTCACTATGCCAACCGTGGCATCATAAAATGGCACAACAGATCCGACACAACATTTGTATAAGTACAAATGGCATATGGATTGAGGTAGTTCTCTGGATGTTATTCGCTGCAGATGTTTCCCAATCTACTTGGAAGGAGTCGCTTCCATGTAGTTTACAAGGCTTGCACTGAAGTCCACTCCACCTTTGATGAATTAGTAAGAAAGTTTCTAGAACAGTTTAGGCTCCATGCCATATGACAAAAATATGTGACGTCCTTATCTGGCCTTTTCCAACGACCTAATGAGTCACTAAATTCTTTCATGAACCAATTTAACATCATGGTTACTGGGTAAGCAATCCAAAGGAATAAATGATTTTTATGGCTTTGGTTCGAGAAATTCATCTGGATATGGATTTTAGTAGATGGATTTAGATGAAACCACCAATTACCATGGAAGAGTTTAACAAAAAGGTGAATCAGTGTCTGAGGTTAGAAGAAGCGGATGTAATGGAAGGCAAGACCGCCAATGAGCAACCAAAGGAAGTGGTTCAGAGTAATGTAGCGATCAAGCAGGATGGAAACAGTTCTGGAGCTACCATAGGAAATGCAGGAAAGAATCAGAAGAAGAGAAATCAGAACTCTGGTAGGCATGATGGGAATGGAAAGAGAATAAGGAATCTAAGCCCCGTGGAATATACGCCTTTGAATGACAGTTTGGAACACATTTACCTTGCTACTCAAGGAATTGAGCGATATAACAAACCGCCTAAGAGGGAAGCATCTGAGTAGTAGAAGAGATCGGGAAAGTTTTTTCATTTTCACAAAACTCGTAGGCATAACACAAATGAGTGTCGACATCTAAAGGACTTAATTGAAGGACTAAGAAGGAACAACAGGCCCCGGTATTACATGAAGAAATCACAAAATTCTAACCAACCTGCTGGACCTCAAGTTCCGAGTACTTAAGGAAATCAAAATGGACCTAGTGGAGAAGGGCCGCAACGAACATATCAAAGACTGTTGATTAGTACCATAACTGGAGGACCTCACCCTGCGTAGAAAAGTCAGGGTGAGATAGAGCAATATGTTGTTCGTTAAAGCATGCTCCAAAGGAAAGCTATTACACAATCAAGGATGGGGCTCTGGCCAAACAACAGAAGATGACAATTGATAAAATTATATTATGGAATCGGAAACCGAAGGGATAGGGGCGCCATCTCTCGACCTAATGGTGGTAACGGTTGGGATCGGACCGACAGTTGTGCTTCAAGTTTTAGTTGAAAGTGGATGTTCTATTAACATCCTATTTCGACAAACGTTCAATCAAATAAAGAATAGTATGAAGGATGTAACTTCTTGCAGGATGAAGATTCAAGGGTTTGCCGGTGAACCAAAATAGCCAATCGGGACGACTGACTTACTGGTAGAACTCGGTGAAGGAGAACGGAGGGTGATTTTTATCCAAACCTTCGTAATAGTCAATGAATTTTCAACTTACAACGCTTTCTTGGGCCGCCCAGCCCTCTCTAATTTTAAAATCGCTTTGGCTTCGTGGTTCCTCAAAATGAAATTCCCAACGGAGAATGGGGTTGGAGTTCTAAGAGGAGACCATTGCAAGGGAATGTTATGTTGCCAAACTACACGAAACCAAACGATGTAAGAAGAGGAAGAATGTGGGGAAGTCTCTCCACATTCATGGACTGCAAGCATAGAAATTATAGAACCATCCCTGGCTCGGGGATCATAGCCGCTTCGACAAGGCTTTGGACCCTAGGAAGAAGACTTCAAGGGAGGAATGGGTAGCACCAATGGAGTTTACGGTGGCTGTCCCTGTCGATATGCATTACCCGACTCGAGTCTCGAAGCTATATTCGCAGCTTAAAATCAAGATGCAAAACAGATTAATAAAATTCATCATGCAAACCTGGACGTGTTCACTTGGATGCATTCCGATATATGTGGGATATCGCTAGAGTTAATATGTCATGCACTTAATATTGATGCTAAGTTCACACCAGTTAGGCATTAGAGACGCAGTTTGGGTCCGGAGCGATCCACAACATTGAAGGAGGAAATGGATAAGCCATTGGCAGATGGCTTCATCCGCAACGCGATGTATCCTGAATGGGTATCAAACCCTGTGCTAGTCTGAAAATCAAACGGGAAATAGCGAACTTGTGTTGACTACTCGAACTTGAAAAAAGCTTGCTCTAAAGATAGCTTCCCATTTCCTAGAATTGATCGGCTCGTTGATGGAATTGCTGGGCATGAGCTACTCTCGTTATGGATTCTTATTCAAGATACAACCAAATTATGACACATGAGCCTGATCAGTAGAAGACCAGGTTCATTACTGATTTGGGACTATATTGTTATCAAGTAATGTCATTCGGTCTGAAGAACACAGGAGCTACGTATCGAATACTGGTGAATGTAATGTTCAAGAACCATATTGGATGAACAATGAAAGTGTATGTGGATGACATCCTAGTGAAGTCACGGGTATGTGGAAATCATTTGGATGATCTCTTGAAGATGTTTGAGATCCTCCAAAGTTATGGAATGAGGCTGAATCCGCTAGAGTGTTCTTTCGGTGTTGCTTCTAGAAATTTTCTTGGTTTTATCGTGAATGCAAGCGGCATCGAGGCTAATCTAGAGTAGATCGCTACTTTACGGAATGTCATAGCTCCCTCAATGAAAAAGGAGTTACAAAGCCTGAATGGAAAATTTGGGCCATTGAGTCGATTCATCTCTAGAGCGATGGATAAGTGTATACCATTCTTCGACGCACTAAAGAAGGGTAAGAAGAACTTCAAGTGAAATTAGGATTGCCAAACTGCTTTTGAGGAGTTATTACAACACATAGAGACAACCCCAACTCTTTCTAAACTGGTGGATGGAGAAGATTTATCCTTTTACTTCGTTGATGGCATGTCAAATGGGTTATTTTAGAGAGCAGGAATTGTGCTTGAAACATTCGACGGATGATCAATCTGCTATGCTTTAAGACTGGAATTTCCAGCCACTAACAATGAGGCAGAGTACGAGGCATTAATAACAGGGTTGAAGATTGTGTAAGAACCGAGAATAAAACCTTTGCATATCTACAGCGACTTCCAACTAGTCGTCTGTCAGGTGAAAAGAGAATATCAAGCCAAAGGTGCAAATCCGGCCCCTTAATTGTCAAAAGAATAGGAGTTTCTCAACGACATTAAACACTACGTCATAACCCATATTCCTAGAGAATAGAACATGAAGGCTAATTACTTAGCCAAATTGGCTAGTTTTGGAAATGCACAATCGATGGGATTGGTTCTAGTCAAAGTACTAACAGCTCCTAGTATAGATCAAATGGACGTTAATTCGGTTATGCAGACCATGGAAGAAGAAGAACCGTGAATGACACTAATCAAGGACTATTTGCTTAGAGGAATACTCCTAAGAGATTGGAACAAACGAAAGAACTTCTTCGAAAGGCACTGCGATTTGTAATGCAGGATGGAGTGTTGTACCAGAAATGATTCTCCTTTCCCATACTCAGACGTGTAACCAAAGACGAAGCCTCAAAGGTCCTTATGTAGGTGCACAAAGGCAGCTGCGGTGACCATACCGGGGGGCAAACACTTGCAAAAAAGGTTCTCCGCTATGGATATTTTTAGCCAACAATAAATCGAGATGCAGTAGACTACTCAAGGTGGTGTGACCAATGCCAGAGATTTGGGAAAATTCTGCAAACCCCATCCTCGGAATTCACACAAATGTTCAGCCCTTGGCCATTTGCAATTTGAAGAATCAATCTAATCGACGTATTACCAATAGTGAAAGGAGGAGCAAAATATGCTATTGTCATAGATGATTACTTTACGAAATGGGCTGAAGTAAAACCACTTGCCACAATTACGACTAATAAAGTAATTAACTTCGTTACAAAAAATATTTTGTGCAAGTTTCGAGTGTCGTAGAATATTATCACATACAATGGAACTTAGTTCGAAAGTGCTAAATTCAAATATTTCTACAAATGTTACTGGATCGAGAAGAGCTTTTCTGTGGTAGCGCACCCCCAGGTAAACAGGCAAGTGGAAGCAGTGAACAAAATCATCAAATCCAACATAAAGAAGCGGCTGACAAAGGCTACAGGAAATTAGGTTGATGAGCTTCTGCTTGCACTATGGACATATAGAACATAAATCTGCAACCGAACACTCACCGTTCACTTTGGCATACGACTTGAAAGCTATGGTCCTAGTGGAATTGGAAGTTCCCTCTCACCGCAAAAGACACTTCAATCAAAGAGAGACAAAGCAGCTACTACTTGAGTCACTTGATCAGATCGATGGTGCGGGAGGAAGCTGAATTAAGGACCACTGCTCACCAGTGCACGACATTTCAACACCAAGGTTCGCAACCTTACCTTCGAGGTGGAGGATCTCATCCTAAAATGGACCTTCCTAGCGATGGAGGTGCTTGGCCCGGATTAGGAAGGAACTTACGCAATCAATCAAAAGCATGAAGATAAAACATTCAAGCTCGCAACGGTCGATGGAATTTTGATTCCCTATGCTTGGATTAGGGACTCGCTATAGCACTATTACATTTAGTATTTATCTATATATTTCCTATTTTTGTAAATAAACCATCCAGGGAAGCTAAGGGTGGCCCGGATTTAATATATTTCAATTTGACGATTCTGGTTGATTCTAGCGCCTCAGGCCTGACTCTCTCTTCCCTTCTCATATTTTTCTAGAGGTGGTTGCAAAGCTCTGACATTTCTTTTTCTCCACTTTCTTTCTAAATTATAAAGATAAGATATTTGTATCTATATTTATACAAATCGGAGAAGAGTAGAAATCTAATAAAAGGAGAAGAGAAGAAAATCAACCTTATGCGTATTTAAGGTAATTTATATATTTATATACATTTGTATCTATTTTCTCTCCCAATTCTAGATCTCTTCTCAGATTTGTAATTCTAGCGTATGTATATACCATTTTATACATATCTCTTTGATTAAAAAGGATTTGGGGATGAATCAAAGGTTCTAGTTTAGATCTGAAGATTTGGATTGCTTTTAAAAGATGCATGGGAAATTTTATATATTGTTATAATATGAAAATTATCCTGTTGGTGTTTATTTGATTTTTATGCCTAATTGGATAATTGTATATGAGTTGTAGGCAACAAATTGAATATAATCTGAATATAATAATATCGCCTACATATTCTTGTTTATAAATTGTTTTAGACTTGTTTACAACTTGATCTGGAAATCAGTCCCAAAAGCATGAATTTATGATATTGATTTGAATGAAATTTATTCCAGATCTAAAATAGGTTGTATAATAATGTCTTAAATTTGGATTATTACCCTAATCTTTTTGGAATGTAAACTTTTCTATGCTGGGAATTGTTGGAATTTAGATCCGTTTAATATTTGTAAATTATTTTTGATTTCATTCCCTTTTAGAAAAATACAGCTTCTGATCTAACAAGGAATTAATGCAATAAAAAGAAAAAATAATGTAAAGTATGAATTTATTGTAGTTTACACTGTCTATTTCAGTAATAAAAAGAAATTATTATTCCTTGTAATTTGAAACAATATAATATTTTGAAGTTAAATCTTTTGTTTTGGGCTAATTTATGGAAATTATAGTGGATAACCTTTTAGATATGATTCGAATAATTTAACGTGGAAAAGAATATTCTAGTGAAGTTATATAACTAGAACATGATAAAAGTAAATATTGTACGTAATTTACTACGCTTAAGTAATTAAATAAAAAGCTAATAACGACGCTTGCATGAATATTCGCGTTTAAGATAATTAACTAATGGGACATGAATTTAAAAGGTTGTAATTAAGGAATAAATGGTAATAAATATAGGAGTTGCAATAATTTGATAGGGTAAATGGATTAATGAGACTGATAAAAATAGAATAGATGTAAAAGGTTACTAATTTGAAATTAGTAATCATACATAAATGTCTTAGGAAATGTCCGTTGGGATTTTATGGACAAATTACATTTATGATCATTAAATGGGAATTTATTGATAGTTAAATATTTAAGGTAAATCTTATTGCCTTAAATGAAAAGGGAATTAGTAAGCTAAGTCTAATGTCTACCTAAGGTAATATAAGTAAAGATTTATGATGGTTAATTGGACTTAGTAGGTTAGTGATGTGAGGTCTGTAGAGTCTCTCGATGGAAGACTGCCCTTCTCTATGAGGCTACCAGTAGTCGAGTGCACTTACTACTGATTTGAGATATCACTAACCCTAGGATCCCTGACGACGTGAGAGATTGGGCTTGATTTCTAAATTGGAAAGTTTTAAATGATCCAAAATTGGAATTAGCAGTGGTGAGGGATATCTCCATAGGGGTTCGCTTCTGGTTTGAGGTCTTAAGTGGCCGTAGGGTCCGCCTCTCTCCTAAATGGAAGTATTAAGTAACCTAGTGAGATTCCAAATAAATAAGGATGTCTTTAAAAGGGTTTGCTTCAGTGTTGAGGTCTTCAGTGGCCGTAGGGCCTGCCTCCCTATCGAAAGAAGTAACCTAATGAGATTCCATATTTATAATTAAAGAGTGATAGTGGATATCTTGAGAAGGGTTTGCTTCAGGTTTGGGGACTTAAGTGACTGAAGGGTTCGCCTCTTTTCTATAAAAGAAGTATTAAGTAGCCTAATGAGATTTCAAGCAATGCCAGCTTGATAGTACGATGAGGAGTCCGTCTTGGGTTAGGTATTAAATGACAAAGGCCTACATATAAATAGGTGCTAAATGGTCAGGGGTCCACCTAGTCCTTATTAATGAGGTATTAAGTGGATTGGGTACAGTCTCTCACATTGCTAAGGCCGTGATAACAATAGTACTATTGAGGAGCACGCCTTGGGAATAGGTCTTAAATGATGGGGTCTGCCTTAATTAAGGTCTTAAATGACCAAAGTCTACCTATTTTCCAATAAAAGGTGTTAAGTGGCTTGGGTGCTGTTTATTACACGGCTACGATTTTATCGGCGATAGATGCAGTAAAGTTGGACATTAAATGTCGGAAGCCTTAAATAGTGGTTAGAAGTTTTTTTGTTAGGACCCACCGATAATTGACAACATTATTAAGAAAACACCTTGAGAATAGGTCTTAAATGATGGAGTCTATTTCGATTAAGTTCTTAAATGGCAGAGTCTGTCTATTTCTCTTTTTAAAAGTATTATAGAATCCCGCTTCATATTTAGAAGTATTAAATGGCAAATGGGTTTGGAAGTATTGGGTGGTTGATAAGGCTTCATTAGTATTTTGTACCTTGGGAAGGGGTAGGTAAGTAATCGTGTGTGCAATGCGAGGTTAGGTTAGAATTGCTAACCTATATGGAGATAACTATTAAACGAAAACCAATCGGTATAAATTTATGTTATGGACAGTTTATATTTTTTCAGTCACGAGAACATTGTTCTAACCCCCTTCCATATTACAACCCACAGGATAGAATTTAGGGGAACATGTAACTGGAGTTGGATATTCTTTTTTGTTGGAGAAGTCTTCTTTCTCTCATGCTCGATGCGGATGTGACAATCTGCTATCCAAGGAATACCATTAATTCCAAGGTAGTAGTCGATCATTATTCTTATCCTATTATTATTTTCGTTATGAGTTTAGATTTCTATCAATCTCTAATAGTGCTCATGCTTATTTGCAGGTACCAAATCCAACGATCTTTTCTTTAGTGGACTTGGATTTTGATTTTTGTCAAAATTTAGGCCCATAGAGGTATGAGTTGTTGAATTTGGTATCAGAGCCTAGATTAGCATATCAGAGGAATTAGGATAAATTGAGAGAACATATTCGTACTTTCCTATCTTGTAATATTATATTCTTACGCTAGATTCTAAGAGTTTCGACTATAGAAGTAGTTGCAGTTCCACTCCGAAGGAATCGAAAAACCAACTATGGGTTGGAAATATCTTAGACCTAATAGTTTCACGCCGACTCCGAAGTACAGCATGGAGTGCTGGTGATGCGTAATGCGCTGTTGATGATGAGCATGAGTTCGACATATGGAAGAATCTCGAATACTGGAGGTGTTCGACCTGATGGTTGAGATTCTAGCTACCTTGCGATTTTGGATTTTGAGTTCAAGTCATATACCTGAGATTCACATCGGCTTTAAGTGATAAGGAATCAGTAAATTCTGGATTTAAATTTTTAGCTTTTATACTGGATTTTCTACATTTGTATATTGCTAATGTTGAAGATGTAGGAAGCGATGGTAATTGTGGATTCAGATGTGTTGCTAAACAAGTTGAAGAACTGAATTCGTGTTGATCGAAGCAAGGAAAGTTTTGGTTAAAGAGTTAAATAAGCACTGGGATTTATATGTTAGGCATTTTGATATTTCCCTTTGTGAACAGCTAAAAGATTCTATTGATTGTTATACAAATCCTTGTTTTAAAGACGATCGGATAATTGTGGCTGAAATTGGATATTTGATTACTAACGCGTTCCACCGAGTAGTGGTTTATATATCTGACCGTCAGTGTTTGACATATTATCCGCATCAGATTGCTTCAAGTACAGTGGACAAACATTGCTTTTTGCGTTTTGCCAATATTCTCGATTATCATTTTGTCAAAATAACTTTAAAAGATGATGCATCGATTCCCCCTTGCTAGTTTTTGGCGTCGATTTGCATATATAGAAGCAAAACTATGAAGTGAATTTTATGTTGAACGACAAGTTGAATTCGTCAAAATAAAACCACCAGATTTAGCAACTAAGGATGCACATATTTATAATTTGAATTTGACTGTTTTGTAATGAAATTATAATTCGACTGCTTTGTAATTGATGCACTGAACGATTGCTGACGATGTTAACGTAAAGACTAATTGATGTTTTTGTGTAATATGTGTTCAAATCATTGTTCATGTTATAGTTATTGAATTATTAGTGTTCTCTGGTATAAAATATTGTTAGTGCTAAAATAAACATTGATGTGGTCATATTTAAAAAAGAAATTAACAGTAGTGTCGGTTATTTCTAACCGAGCAAACATAATTCCCTCGGCATGTAATGAACGTTGGGTTGAACTTTTTTGTGCGTTTGGTGAAGGCTACGGTGGTGTTTAGCTGAATAACATTTAAGATTTTGGTGTACCACCACCATGCTAATAATATCACACATGATTTTAAGGGATAGAATACACGGTATTTTAAGACCGACAAAACAATAGCACAATGGCCGAATACCACTGGGCGATGGGAGTTACAGCGGACCAGTTACTTGGTCCCATGCCACTATTAAAAGTCACTGATGATATAAAGGTAACCGCAGCACGAAGAAACTGTACGTCCATATGTGTAGCCAACTATTTTACTAGTGAGATGCCACTGCTACAAACAGCCGCCGTCTCAATTCAGTCGATGGTTACACGTGGCCGAATGGTATGTTATTGATAATGCATGGCTATAAATGGCCGACTGTTGTGCTATATCAAGCGATGATTTAATGCCGACCAGTGATAAATACACTTTCCTCATTTGCTACTAATATATACACAACAAAAATATCAGTCACATAAAAGGAAGTTGTTATGTATGCTTAGTTCAGACTTTTTTACTTATTATAAACCAAGTTCATTTGCCTATTTGAAAAGTAAATATTATAAAAATAACTTTACAGTAGGTATAGATTAGTCTTTTTACTTATTTTCTATCTAATTACCCATAACATGCTTAATGATGTGTTGCTTAATATTTATTTTATATCTAATTGTATATTAACTTCTGTACTTAATAACTTTTGTAAATATTATAAAGTTATTTTGAAATTTTTATGACAACTGGCTCTTATTCAAGGGGCTTTGTCATGCATGCTTAGTTCAAACTTATGCAAACTAAAATGAAGTGAAAATATCTAACAAATATGAGTTATATATTGTTATTGCTTCTTCTTAGAAAATAGATAAATACTGCATTTAGTAGACAACTCCCTTGAAGGCACATGTGACAATTGATTCACAGTACTTGGATGGACTCATACCTAAAGCAATATATTTACTTAAAGCAATATACAAAGCATAGTGTATATTTACTTAAAGAAATATACTCAAACTAGTGATAAAAACACTGTGAGTTGTATCAAATTCACAGAAACAGTATAAATGCATATGACCATCAAATACATCATACAAAGAAGCAATATACATAGCATAAAAAACCAAAGTAAGAAACAACAAAGTAGATATCACTAAAAAATACCATAACGTTTCATGCACCATACAAAATACCATAATGTTTCATACACATTTACGAAAATAGAACTAGGTTGACAAAATACAATGCAACTTGACAGTAATCTTCATCCCCTCAGATCATTATTACCCTTTATACATTTCTCCAATTTATCAGCTTCATTTAAGGCTTATTTCAAAACGTTAATGGATTGTCGTTGTGCATTTAGCAAACTCGTAAATTTTTTGGGATGATCAGTTAAACTTTTCTTTAACACGTTAATAGCTTTACGCACAGCCATTTTCTATCAATTTATAAGTAAAATAGGATTAACTTACAGTCAAGTGAAAAATAGTAGAATAAATTATATAAAGTTGTAGAAATTTACCAATTTGCTACCAACGTCAACTTCTCTACTAGTGCTTTGCCTCATTTGAGGGTTTTGAAAAATCGAATGTGAAACATCAAGATACCATGCTAATTATTTGGCAATACAATCCCAAGGTCCCACTACAACTGAGGATCATGATTTCATGGAAAGCAAATGTCCTGCCAATTTTTTGACCACCAAAATCCATTAAGATACTCAACTCGATATTGATTAGCAGTCAATTCTCTACGACATTTTCTAGGCTCCATAGGATTTTTCAGAATCTGTTGACAAATTCCAAATTATCGCATAATTATATTGAGATACCATGGTTCAGTAATGTCAAAACACAGCATAACACCATTGTAGAATGCAACTTTGGCTAAAGGGTAATGAGATCTAATATTATGATTGTTTGTACCAAAAATGGGCACAACACTCTTCGGGAGTTATTTGAAGAGATAAAATGAAGAACGTAAATGTAAAACAAAGATTATCTAACAAAAACTCCAATAAACAGAATTGTAAATACGCAGACAAGCAATTTAGAGTGGTTCGGCGTATCGCCTACGTCCACTATGAAGTTTTGATGATTTTATTGATTCTCTTTCAATGATTACAAGTGATTACAGCGAACAACAGCGAATAATAGCTTGGAATTCAGATTCAATAGTAAGAATAAGATACAAATCTCGATCCGACAGAGTCTGGGCGCTTCCGAATCCAGATCCCCTTTTCTGAATGACCAGGGGTCCTATTTATAGGTGTAGGAGGCTGATATTTTGCCTAAATTGAGGGGAGACCAGTTCTGGCACGTGAGGGGGCCCACATGCCCGCTCTTTGGAAATCCGAACCCACTTTGGGATCGATTCGACCCTTGCTTCGAATCGATCAAGTTTTGCTCCGATTGAGATGAAATTTGGCATGAGCATTCCTTAGGTTGCCAGTAAGCTACTGTGAAAATTTCATGGCATTTGGACTTATGGATCATGAGATATCATCGATTCGAAATAGAGCTTCTCGGTGGGTGCGTGGTTCGAATCGATCGATTCGAATCGACTCCTTCGAATCGATCGCCTACGTGCGCTCTCGTGGCGACGTGGCGCGTATACTTCGCGTCGATCCGTTCTTTTCTCCGAGATGACTGGGTCGACTCCGTGAATTTCGCCTTGCTCGTATCGATGAATAATACGTCATCCAGGCTCGTTGCCTCGATGGATACGAACTAAGGTAACTTGATGGATACGAACCAGATGGAGGCAAGGTCATTTCCCTTCCGATCGATTCGAATGCTATGGATTCGAACAGGGGGAACACTGATGGATTCGAACTGAAGTACTCTGGTGGATTCGACCATATTTTCTGCCGATGGATACAGAGAGGTCAACATTGATGGATACGAAATCAGGCCATTTGATGGATACGAAAACATGGCCTTTCCCTTCAACTTGTATCCATCATAACTTGAGCATATGAACTCAGATTGACTTGAAACTTGAAACGTTGACTCTCATGGTTTAGCTTGTCATGTCCTAGCAATTTTGGCCCGATTCGGACTCGGACAAAATTCGTCAATATCCATAGTGAGCCTGTGTATGACCGATCGCTAGGACGGACTGTCATTGGATTACTAGTCAATTCCTTGGTGTCACGGCCTTGCCAAAAGGCGGGATAACATTTGCCCCCCAAAGTACGTCTTGTGAAAACATGATGTGCTTTGAAGTGCTGCAGTCTTCATTCTGAAAAAGTTCTATTTGATTCGTTGAGTAGTTGCCATCTTTTCGTCAAAAGATGTAACCTTTGATTGATTTCCAGTAATATAAATGTTGATTTGTTGACTGCCAATGATTATGTGGTGCATCGTTATAACTGAGTGTCGAGTGCTAGCAATTTGTTGTTCACTGTTGCAATTGCCATCAGGTAAGCATTCAATTTTCTGAATGGTTATTGTTTTTACGGTGGAAGCTGTGACCTTCGACCGTTCTTCTGGATAATGTAAACTGTTGGCTGTTGTACCATGTGTTTTTTGCAACTGATTGTTGTATGCCAGTGGTTACCCGTTCATTGTTGTAATCGTTATTGGATGTGTTTCTGATTCCTGAAAATCTGGAATATTGAATATTAGTCCGACATTCATGCATATATGTTAATCTGACTCTCGCTGACGTTCACGAGTCATTGTCAGTTTATCTTATATTGCATTCTGTATCGATCCTCTCCTGAACTGATGTAGAATTCGTTGTAACAACGTTTGATGGTTGTTTTTTGATTTCTCCTTCGTAACGATCCTCTCCTGAATCGATGTGAAATTCGTTGTAACAACGTTTGATGGTTGTTTTTTGATTTCTCCTTCGTAACGATCCTCTCCTGAATCGATGTGAAGGGTTGGAATGTATGCTTCGTATCGGTGGATACGTAATATTGGGTCTCAGATCGATGGATACAAAAGTAATGCTTTGTATCGACGGAGTTAAATGATCCAGACATAATCATGCAGTGACGCTTCATGGAGGATATTAAAACTTCTTCTTCATCTATTAAATAAGAATCCCCGATTGTGGATAATCTTCGATAGAAGTCATCCATGACTCCTCTCCTAGATCCTGATCTAAGATCTAGTTGATCTTAATATGTCAATGCTTGGAATAATAAGCATTTAAACTGGGACAAAGTCTTTTTGCCGTGCATCCCCAGAACTGGCTAGCTTGGCCAGTGACTTAAATTCTTTATTTTGTTTTCCAAGGATGTGTGTAATGGTGCAATAGTTGAAGTTGACCAGTAGTGTTTGGACCCAGCTAGGATAAGGAGAAAGACGTTGCCCCCTAGTTGAATAATCTTCCCTGACTCGGTATACTACTAACCAATAATCACAAAATATATGCAAAGTTTCAACTGCTAATTTTCTTGCAAGTTTGAACGCCAAGGCTTCATACTTAGCTTCGTTATTTATTGCAGGGAAGTTGAGTTTGAGGGCGTGGCAGATTGATCGTTCCTCAGCAGTCATTAACGCAACTTCGACGTTAAAAAGCCGATTATTGGAAGTTCCATTTGTATACATTCTCCATCGGTTGGACGGTTCACCATTGTCCTTCGGATAGTCGTCTGATGTGGTGGATTCAGGTATGAAGTATGCTAACGTTTGACCATGGAGAGCTCTCCGAGGGAAATATGTGAAATCAAATTGGCCTAGCTAGATACTCCAGTTAAGTAACTTTTAAGACATCTAAGGTCGCTATTGGACCTATCGTAACGGCTGGTCGATATAGACGTTAACAGGGTGAGCTTGCCAATAGCCAGCCTTCATCATATACTAGTCTTTTGATTCGTTTATCTTCACATAACATTGTGATGCTTACGGCGTGTGTTGACACGGCCCAATTGATGTATAAATCTTCGCGATCCAAAGGTTTGGGTAAAATGGAAGGTCTCTTCAAGCGGTCTATCGGAGCTGCTTGATTGTCCTCGGTACATGGGTGTCTCTAACTTTATCACGTCACCGATATGGTCGTTTGATAGTTGTGATCTTACGAGCATATTAACCACATCTACTTTCATCGATCGGTCGATATGGTTTTTGAATGATCTGTTAATCATCTTTTGGTAAGTAGCATAAGCGTTCTCAAGTTTGGATCCAGGGATTTCAGCATACCGCTATAGGCCCAAGTCAATAATGAAACAGTTGTATTGTTGGTCTAGGACATGCTTCAATATCTGATTGTATCTGGAGTTCGCATCCATGGATGTGAGTAATTCATGTCTGATGGTCAGGTCCATCATTTGGTTGATCATTGGAAATGGAAAACCGTTCTTTGTCATACCCCATGCAAATCTGAGTAGTTGAAGTATGTCCTCCACTCTCTGTTCGTTTTCCTTATAAGTAAAGGACTGGATACTCACTTTGGTTGGAGGGCATCCTAGATAAACCCACTGGTTTTGAGCAGATTCGCCTCCTCTTTAAGTGCAACAGATCTCTCTGGATCCATGTTGCATCATTTTTGTTCACCGAGACATGCCTCGGGTCGACATTTAATGTAGGGTTCTTCATGGCTGGCGAGATTCCATATATATATATATATATATGAGATCGAGTCCAAGCGAACACATCAAGATTCACCTGAAGTAAAACAGTTGACTCTTTCTTCATCATCGCGCAGAGTTGTGATCTGATCTACAATACTCGTAATAGGTTGTAGGCGCCTCATGTGTTTATTTGCAATGGTAAATGATCAGGCTTATAAGGACGTCGAATCAAAGGAATAGTAGAACTTAGCCTTGTACTGCACGCTGCTACATAGCTGGTTCCAGCTTTGAGATTGAATTCACTTGTGTTTCTGAATGATGCGTTTTTCATTCAATGTACCTGTGATCCATTGCTCATTGGAAGGGTCGGAATGATGATCAGTCGCCCATAAGTCCAGGTATTGATCTGATGACTCTATCTCTAGGCATCCTTTCGGTCGCAACCTAGAGTTGCTATGAATATCAGGCATGGGTCATAGGTTCAAGTTGTCACAGTCAACTCTCGAATAATTACTCTTTTGCCCCCAGTCTCGGGTTGGCGGATGCATTACGCGGATGGTTTAGTCTCGTCATAGTTGTGTCTATACTGTAGTTCAAGCTTTAAGAACCAGAGTTGACTGATGAATGGTTGAATCATATTATCTTATCTTCTTGTTCGTGCCCCCAAGTCTGGGGAATATCTCGATAAGTGGTAAGGTAGATAATGTCTGCTTCAATTTTGTATTCTATCCCATTGAACCATGGGATCGAGTTAACCGATGGAAGGCTGAGTCGTGACTATCCTATATTATGTTCTAGTTCTTTCCTCTTGGCGGAATACATTGTTACTTTGCCGACATTCGGACATAAGCTAGATTCTGGACGGTCAATGACATTCACTTTGCTGCTTATGTCGCCGCACTTTGGGCAAAAACTGAAGAGTGAATCGTCCAATCAGATCCGATGCAGGATTGATGCTTCCCTTGTCGAATCCAGGGTAAGAATCAGCGTGCAGATGTTTAAGTTGCACTTGTTTTGAATTGCTCTTTTAGTCAGATCATGGTAAGAGTCAATGAATGAATGGTCACATTGCATTCGTTTGGAGTTGGGTGATAAACCATGCCCATTTCGATTTACGTTCTCCCGTCAGATCTAGGGATAAAGTCAGCTCAAATGCAGTCATGTCATGCTTATTAGGTCTCATGCTCTTCCTGACGGATCGAAGGAAGGCGACGGAGGACAAATGGTCAAGTCACACTCATTC
Organism: Allium fistulosum; assembly: GCA_030737815.1. Lineage (NCBI taxonomy): Eukaryota > Viridiplantae > Streptophyta > Magnoliopsida > Asparagales > Amaryllidaceae > Allium > Allium fistulosum. The sequence continues at coordinate 1,328,530,448 of CM060902.1, read as the reverse complement.
GTGATTTATTCTTCTATCTGTGCTCTGTTGGTCAAAGGTATTCGATGGACGTTCGGGTCACATCGATTTGTAGTCAAAGAGGATCGATATTGACCATTGATTCAATGGTATGATGTGAAAGGTGTAGATCGATATTGCCCGTCGATCCGGCGGTACGATATAAGTGATTGCCCAGAACTTCGGGCATCATCCTGATTGGTTAGCATTAAGGTCTCCTTGTAGTCATTTCCTTAAGTTGTAAAGGATGCTAAGCTAGAGATGTAGCGAGTCACATTTCTCTTCTTTCGATGATTTGTACTTCTACCCCCAGTCAAGGGCAAAAGTCAAAGTGTGGCCGATCAAATTACAACTTTAGTTTGATGCTTCTCCCACTAAACTGTAGGAAGGAATTGATTGGCGGATGGTTAGGTCACATCCGTCCATGCTGCATGCATAACCCGTCGGATCACAGGCGAGAGTTAGCATATGAACGGTCATGCCACGTTCATTTGTGGTTGGATGGTAGTAATATCAATTCAGAATAGGACATCTAGCTAGGTCTGTTTTTCGAATCTATGCCTCCTTGTCGAATCAAGGAAGGAATTTTGTCTCGTAGGGTTGGAGTGCATCCCTATAAATTTATGTTATGGGTCCCGTGCCGGGGATAAGAGATGATGCATGGACGGTTGTGTCACGCCCGCTTAGTGCTGGATGGTCGGATCACATCCAATTTTGTGTATTAAGTGTGCCCCCATGTCAGGGGAAGATTGGGAGGCAGACGGTCGTACCACATCCGCTTTTTGTACTATAGAACTTGGTGAGGAACCATAGCCCACAGATGGACAGTCGAATCACATCCCTTTTGGTATTCATACTCCAAATCATGTTTTGAGGACTGGAGTTGGTTGATGGGTTGTTAGTCACACCCATTTGGTGTTTATACTCTAGTATGCGCTCTCGGGACCAAAGTAAGTTTATGTTTATACTCCAGTTCGCACTCTGGGAATCTGGAGTTAGTTGACGTTTATACTCCAGTTCGCACTCTGGGAATCTGGAGTTAGTTGATGTTTATACTCCAGTTCGCACTCTGGGAATCTGGAGTTAGTTGATGTTTATACTCTAGTTCGCACTTTGGGAATCTGGAGTGGGATGTTTATACTCCGACTCGCGCTTTGGGAGTTCGGAGTTGAATGTTTATACTCCGCTTCGCACTCTGGGAATACGGAGATGAATGTTTATACTCCGATTCGCACTCTGGGAATACGGAGTCGAATGTTTATACTCCGACTCGCGCTCTGGGAGTTCGGAGATGAATGTTTATACTCCGCTTCGCACTCTGGGAATACGGAGTCGAATGTTTATACTCCGCTTCGCACTCTGGGAATACGGAGATGAATGTTTATACTCCGCTTCGCACTCTGGGAATACGGAGTTGAATGTTTATACTCCGACTCGCGCTCTGGGAGTTCGGAGTTGGATGTTTATACTCCGCTTCGCGCTCTCGGAATCCGGAGTTAGTTAATGTTTATACTCCAGTTCGCGCTCTCGGAAGCTGGAGTTTGTTGATGTTTATACTCCGGTTCGCGCTCTCGGAATCCGGAGTTAGTTAATGTTTATACTCCAGTTCGCGCTCTCGGAAGCTGGAGTTTGTTGATATTTATACCCAGCTCGCGCTCTCGGAGTACTCTGGGGTTTTGTGAATGTTTATACTCCGTCTCGCGCTCTGGGAGTACGGAGTTAAGTAAAAAGTTTGCACCCAGCTCGCGCTCTCGGAGTACTCTGGAATTTTAGGAAAATGTTTATACTCCGCCTCGCACTCTGGGAGTACGGAGTTAAGTAAAAAGTTTGTACCCAGCTCGCGCTCTCGGAGTACTCTGGGGTTTTAGGAAAATGTTTATACTCCAGTTCGTGCTCTCGGAAGCTGGAGTTTGTTGATGGATCGCCATGTATCAGTTTTTGTCCGGCTTTTTGTGCAGCGATATGCCCCCGAGCTTGGAGTTTCACTTAGCGAGAGATCGGTAGGATCCCAATTACTTTTCACTTATCCGCCCACAACGAAGGATGAGATATAATTTATAGACGGTTGAATCGCATCCATGTTCATTTGGATTCCGTTTTTGCCAGGCCTAAGGAGTAGGATTAGTGTTCTGGCAAGCTTTGTGCTCGAGCATAGGAAAGGATGGTCGAACTACATCCACTTTGAGTTGTATATTTTCCCTTAAGTCGGGTGCAAGAAATGGAGAGCAGACAGTCGAGTCACATCCAATTTATACTTTGCATTCTTTCGATCGAGCTAAGGAAGAGAGTTGAAATGACAGCTCATGACGGTTAGCGAGTAGGCAGTCAGCCATTGTTGACTTTGAATTGAGGGTTGGACCTTTAAACATGTGTTCCCTCAAATAATCCCAAATGTCTAATGTAGGATTGGATGCATGGATGGTGACATCACGTCCACCCTTGATGTGATTCCGATTTTATCGAGCATTAGAAGAAGCATAAGTATTTTGGCAAGCTTCAAGTACGAGATGTAGAGTGCATTATTGGGACACATAACTCCAAGTCTTTCTTACATCTCCTAATTAAATTGCATAGGCGGATGAGTGGATGGTCGGTTACATCCACTTTGCACTAGAGTCCTGACCTTGTCGGTCTCTTCCGCTTTGATGCCTTGCCCCCAGTCAGGGGCATATAGTAGCTGATGAGTGGTTGAATCGTGCTCGTCACGATGATACCTCAATGATTTGATCATGGTCCGCGGAGGTTGTTTTGCACCCAATCTTAAGTACTCGGTTACCTGCATCATTTGCAAGTAGTTTAATTCAAGTAGGTCATATTTCGCTACGTAAATGAAATTGAATTAGAAATAATTCAAAAGAGATCAGGTCAAATCTCATTGATAAGTGAGGCAGCGTCGTATGCTCGCTATTGCACTTCAATCCAGCCCTTCTCAATTGGAAGTCTAACGCAAATGGTTCAATTTGATCAAAGTCCTTGATCGATATGGGTCGGATGTTCTCGGTCCTTCATTTTATGGGGCTTGAACATATTGTTAGAGTTATCCTTTTCGGAGTGGCTTTATGGCGTTGGCATCCATGGTAGCCATCTAAAGAAGAGGAGTTTTCCGATCTAGAGTATGGAGTAGGTTTCCTCCTTATCTCGCCAAGTTGATCCTTCATCTGATGCATCAACTCAATATTGGCATGGACATGTTGGTGTAGTTGTCGGCAGCGGTCTACCAGTTCTCTTGTCAAAGTCTGGAAATAAGCGCCGGTGATGAATTCATTTATGGGTATCGGCAGCAACTGGCTGCGGGCTTTGGATAAATTCGTTGGCTGCCAGCTTCTTCATTCACTTCAACAATATAAGAAGTAGATCTGGTATGTCTAACCACGATTGACAATGTTCTTTGAGGAATGGGGGAAGACAGCTACATTTGATAGCAGTCATCACTCTTGGTGTAAGTCATGCGCAATTCTCACTTCATGAGGTAGTGCCGGGGGTTGTATTTCCATAACACACCGACATAGTTAACATGTTGAATTTTCACTAGAAGTTCTGCATGTAGGATGGTTTCAACGAATAGGTCTCGACTAGGAAAGATTCCCCAATCGGCATTATGATCAGGCTCATTTGATTGCCCAGGGGTCTTGTAACATTGGTCAATGACGTATGCATGATTGCATTCGAGTTGTTTGCAATGCCGATAGGATGGTGAGTTGGTTAAAATGGGCTAACAGATTGGTGTTTATCCCAAACTTTCATCCAAATAGGGGACCTATATAGGGTATTAAGGAAGTCTTCTTGAGGTTGTATGCCATGCTTTTAGTCATGTGGACGTAGAAGGATTAAGATGCGTGCATTTGAAGATGGTTCAGCGGTGACCAGCTATGCTTTGAGTCGGTAGAGTAGACAGTGTAGGGGAGTCGTCATATTAGCCGTCGTACCATAGTTGTCAACTCAGGAGTTTGAAGGCTGGTCAATTGGAGGAAGTTGCATTCCACCTTAAAAGCATGATATATTAATCAACCCCACTTCTTGGCATACTAACTAGGTTCTCCAGCCTTTGGGAGTACGGTTGAGTAGTATTTCTTTACCCATTCCTTGATTGCAACTCAACATTTGTTGTTGTGATCTCCTATGTCTTGTTCAGTCATGGAACAATCAGAAGCATGGATGGAATGTCCCTTCATTAAACTGGTGATTGAATCGACAATGCGGGTGCCCTGCGCTGCGGCTAGGAAATCTGGGTCGTACCCGAATTTTTTTTTTTTTAAATTTCGTATCGATACGATTGGACACAATTGGATCGATTCGAATTGCAGTTGAGTATCGATACGAATTGGGTGTGAATGGATGGATACGAAGTAGCGCACCCTGGTGGATACGAAGTGGCGCACCCTGATGGATACGAAGCAACGCACCCTGATGGATACGAAGAAGCGCATCGTGATGGATACGAAGAAGCGCATCGTGATGGATACGAAGTAGCGCACCCTGATGGATACGAAGCAGCGCACCCTGATGGATACGAAGAAGCACATCGTGATGGATACGAAGAAGCGCGCCCTGATGGATTCGAAGTAGATGGATGCGAGGGTCTTGTGTCTCTGATCGATACGAAGACAATGGATTCGAAGTGAGGCTATGCTTATGGATATGAACACTCGGTCCAGATGGGTTTGAAGACATGGATACGAAAATCACCATACTTTCATGGATTCGGAGACATGGATACGAAAATAACCATACTTTCTGGAAACAAATACATGGATAGGAAAATACCATATTTTCATGGATTCGAAGACATGGATATGAAAATCACCATATTTTCATGGATTCGAAGACATCGATACGAAAATCACCATACTTTCATGGATACGAAAAATTGCACTTTTTCTGGATTCGAAAATATGGGTATGGAATCTATGATGAATGTAGTTCCTCTTAGATCTGGAGCAATCTGAATAGAATAGAACAAACCACTGAATGGAAGATCTGGATCTCCTCCTTAGATTTTTGCAATCCAACGACGGTAGTAGATCCAACGAGCAGGAGAAAAAACTTGGTTTTTTCTCAGTGAAAGCACCAAAGTGTTTGTACCAAAAATGGGCACAACACTCTTCGGGAGTTATTTGAAGAGATAAAATGAAGAACGTAAATGTAAAACAAAGATTATCTAACAAAAACTCCAATAAACAGAATTGTAAATACGCAGACAAGCAATTTAGAGTGGTTCGGCGTATCGCCTACGTCCACTATGAAGTTTTGATGATTTTATTGATTCTCTTTCAATGATTACAAGTGATTACAGCGAACAACAGCGAATAATAGCTTGGAATTCAGATTCAATAGTAAGAATAAGATACAAATCTCGATCCGGTAGAGTCTGGGCGCTTCCGAATCCAGATCCCCTTTTCTGAATGACCAGGGGTCCTATTTATAGGTGTAGGAGGCTGATATTTCGCCTAAATTGAGGGGAGACCAGTTCTGGCACGTGAGGGGGCCCACATGCCCGCTCTTTGGAAATCCGGGCCCACTTTGGGATCGATTCGACCCTTGCTTCGAATCGATCAAGTTTTCCTCCGATTGAGATGAAATTTGGCATGAGCATTCCTTAGGTTGCCAGTAAGCTACTGTGAAAATTTCATGGCATTTGGACTTATGGATCATGAGATATCATCGATTCAAAATAGAGCTTCTCGGTGGCTGCGTGGTTCGAATCGATCGATTCGAATCGACTCCTTCGAATCGATCGCCTACGTGCGCTCTCGTGGCGACGTGGCGCGTATACTTCGCGTCAATCCGTTCTTTTCTCCGAGATGACTGGGTCGACTCCGTGAATTTCGCCTTGCTCGTATCGATGAATAATACGTCATCCAGGCTCGTTGCCTCGATGGATACGAACTAAGGTAACTTGATGGATACGAACCAGATGGAGGCAAGGTCATTTCCCTTCCGATCGATTCGAATGCTATGGATTCGAACAGGGGGAACACTGATGGATTCGAACTGAAGTACTCTGGTGGATTCGACCATATTTTATGCCGATGGATACGGAGAGGTCAACATTGATGGATACGAAATCAGGCCATTTGATGGATACGAAAACATGGCCTTTCCCTTCAACTTGTATCCATCATAACTTGAGCATATGAACTCAGATTGACTTGAAACTTGAAACGTTGACTCTCATGGTTTAGCTTGTCATGTCCTAGCAATTTTGGCCCGATCCGGACTCGGACAAAATTCGTCAATATCCATAGTGAGCCTGTGTATGACCGATCGCTAGGACGGACTGTCATTGGATTACTAGTCAATTCTTTGGTGTCACGGCCTTGCCAAAAGGCGGGATAACAATGATAAGGATCCTAACATATTTAAAAATAACATAAGATATTAAATATTGCCAAATTTTTATTAAGATCCTAGATCAAATTAAAACTTACATCTTGAGCAGTTAAATCGTCTAGTTGTTCTCTAAGTCGAATTATAGCAAATGTTGTATCACCAGATTGATTCTTAGGTTTCCATCTACACATTCTAGGCATAGTGTTCTCATATTTCTTTGGAAGGAACAACATTAAGAATCATAGGGAAGTGGCCATAAATCCATGCCTAAAAAAACTTCTTTGAGCTATAACAATGGCTAAATAAGAAATGCAAAAAAAATATATAATACACCCACTGTTAATAATGTCAAATAGCCGCATCTATTTAACATCCCGTCGAGAAGCCAAACCAAGTTGACGATACAAAAACGCTAATACCCCCATTCCCCAAGCTTGCCTACACAAACTATGAACGTTTGCCAAACATTTTAAATAGTTGACTAACACGTTTGTACCAGACATATCTCAAAACAAAGTACCTCCCACCAAATAGAGTAGGTAAGCACGAGAAATGATTTCATAATCATTCTCGCTCATTTCTTCTTTCTTGGAATTCATGAAGCTTGAATATTTTAATTCTTCCCTTCCCACTTCGTTTGTAACTCCAAGATATTCTCAGTCCGTTCATCTTCTTCCCTACAAACAGAATGATCAATGTTATCCCACTTTTTAACAAAGTTGAGATATCAAGAAATTGGCTGAAAAACAATGATTAGCCTTCCCGAATATCGGTTATACACAGGCTCACTATGGATATCGGCGAATTTTGTCCGAGTCCGGATCGAGCTAAAATTGATATGACACGACAAGCAAGACTATGAGAGTCAACGTTCCAAATTTCCAATCAATCCGAGTTAATATGCTCAAGTTATGATCGATGCAAGATGGGATGAAGAACAGCCTCGAGTTTGAATCCATCGACTGGCCTCTGTTCGACTCGATCGAGTTCGTATCCATCGTTAGAACCCACTTCGTATCGATCAGCCAGTGACCACTTCACATTCATCACCAGAGTCTACTTTGCATTCATCACCTGAAGAGCTTTGTTCGAATCCATCAAGTTTTGATAGTTCGAATCCACCAGGTGGCCGCTGTTCGAATCGATCGAGTTCGAATCCATCAGGGAAAGCTCTGTTCGACTCGATCGGTCAATGCCCACTTCGTATCGATCTGCATCCATTAGGAAGCAACAGTTCGACTCGATCGACTTCGCATCCATCGACGAGCCATGGTTCGACTCGATCATCCGAACACTCCTACTTCGTATCCATCAGCAACAAACACTTTCATCTGGTTCGCATCGCTCAATCTCAAAAGCCCTCTTTGTATCGATTGATCACCAATCGATACGAAGTGCATGCCTCCTATCAATGCGAAACAAAACACAATAGTCGATATGAACCAAGGAGCCTTCATCAATGCGAACAAGCCAACGTCTATCGATTCGAACTAGACTGTTTTCATCGATTCAAACTGGGTATGCTACAGATCGATATGAAGGATGCGCGCCACGTCAACCTGCTAGCACATGCCGTCATCGATTCGAAGTCATCGAGTCGAAATCCATCGATACGAACGAAACAGCCTATCGAGTATATCCATTTCGTATCGATCATATCTCCTAATCTACAAGTTCAAATACCGTGAAATTTTCACAGAAGCTTACGTGCATGCTAAAGAACGTCCACGCCAAATTTCGACTCCATCAGACACAATCATGATCGATACGAAATCCGTTCGTATCGATCACAGATCGGGCTGAAACTTCGCGGGCTTGGGCGCGCGGGCCTAGTCACGTGCCAAAGGGAGTCTCCCGAGATCTGAGCGAAATATCAGCCTCCTACACCTATAATAGACCCCCAGAGCCAACAGAAAAAGAATCTTCTTCTTTTTTGAATTCTCCAACGCCCAGACTCTGCCAGATCCAGTTCTAAACTCCATTGCTGCTGCTACTAACGAATTTCACTGCTGTAAATCATTATTATCGACTGTAACCTGCTGTAATCAATTGAAATCATCAAGTGAACATCAATAAAATCATCAACTTCAGAGTGGACGTAGGCAAGATCGCCGAACCACTATAAATTCTATGTCGATTACTGTTTTCCTTGGGATTTTCCGAGTGTTCCTCATTTTCAATTTTCTATGCATACTTGTTATTTGTGATCTGTGATTGTGAACTGGTTCTTTCGTCAACAATCGGGTGTTTGTGGCCAATTTTGGCGCAAACATTTTGGTGCTTTCACTGAGAACACAAATTCAGGAATTCTATCGTTTGGAAGTTGAGTTTGAAGGCTTGGAGATTTAGATCTGAAAAGCTATGACAAGGCAATCAAGCAGAAGACCAAGGCCAGAGAGAAGCGAGCACGAAGGGAGTCAAGAGGCTTCTTCGGGTGCGAATTAGACATCGATCTTCATCACCAGGGATGAGATGGAGACAATGATGAAAAGGCAAGAGGAAATGATCCAAAATTTGTTTCTTCAAATTGGGCAGCTTGGAGCGCAAGATCAAGGAGCAACCAGAGTTCAGAACGGAGCAGGACCATCTGGCGCAGCACCAGAACTAGGGGGCAATAACCCGAGCATGTTGGCCCAGTCCCAGGCAGAGTACTAGGTGGAACTACACAATGCGACATTGACAGAGAAATGAATGCTCCGCCAAGAGAGCAGATTCCAGGAATCCCCCGTGAACTCGGGGGGCAAATCAAAAACGAGGGACAAGGATTACAACTAGGAGATAGTGACAGATTGGCGGATATGGTCAGACGAGCCATGAGAGGCGGACTAGTGAATAGAGATCTGGAGGATGTAAATATGAGTCTCTTTGCTCCTGCGATCAGGCAAGCCCGTAATCCACCTGAATTCAAGTTACCATCATTGGACATGTATAATGGGAGGATGGATCCTGCGGTTCATCTAACGAAGTACATGAGGCACATGGAAGTGCTGGGGGCATCGGAGGAGGTCATGGCCCGGTGCTTCCCGCTGTACCTAGCAGACATAGCAGCATTATGGTTCAGACAACTGGAGAGCGGTTCCATTGGAACATGGACCGATTTGATCGAAAGGTTCATGAGGCAGTTCAGGGTTCACATTTCAAGACCCAAGAATGTGATGAGTTTGGCGGCAATAAAACAGAGAACCGGGGAGTCTTTGAGGAACTTTCTGATGCGGTTCAATGAAGTGGCAGCATCGGTGGATCGACCCGATCCATCCATGGTTTTGATGGCAGTTGTATCTGGCATAGCCGATGGCACAGAGTTCAAGAATTCGTTAACAAGGGATCGTCCTATGGATCTACGAGAATTTTATCATGAGGCTGAAGGATTTTTACTATTAGAGGATGCAAATGCTGAAAGAGAGGAAGGAGAAGGAGTTGATGTTTATGCCATCAAGGGCAAAAATCTTCCTAAAGCGGATTCAGAACCTAATAGAGGGAAACGAAAGGCCAAGGATAATGATGATGGACCAATGCGACCACGAAAGGAACTGAGATTCACCTCTTATACGGAGTTGAATGAGACTTTGGAGCGAATCTACCAGGACACCAGGGGGCAGATTCCTTATCGGAAGCCAATGAGGAGAGATCCGACCAACAATGAAAGAAGGTCATACAAGTACTGCTTATTCCACGAGCTGAATGGTCATAGCACAAATGATTGTCGACACTTGAAGGATGAGGTTGAGGGACATATCCGGAATGGTCTGCTATCGCAGTATGTAAGAAGGGGAACAACAACGGTGGAACGGGAGCGACCGCCACCTGCACCTACTGGGGACGGCTCAGGATCGAGGCGCCAACTTGTCATCAATTGATTGAGATAATGACGAATAAGTAGCAAACTCCACACCAACGCGATTTAGTCTTATTACACATGTACAGGACCGCGAACGATCCTCAGGCATGCTCTGATATGACTATAAACCGCATCGATGTAGTGTTTGCACTTTGACGTCCCTGTTTTGCTTTTGTTTTCTGTTCTCATGTTTAGACTCGATTTTGTTTAAGATTTCTGTTGGAAGACTTATTTTGGATAAAAGCATGCCATTTGTGGTTCCATAACGGCTAAGCCACTTGCACATGCATGGGGTCGCGAACGGTCCTTAGGCATGCTCTGAGATGGCGATAAACCGTCATAACAAACAGTTCAGAAAATCACTCGAACGTGAAATCTGGCACCAATGATACTAAGTCCCCCCCGGGCACACACAAATCGCCTCGAACGACACCCGACCACGAACGGTCACAATTCGCCTCGAATGGCACCCGACCGCGAACGGTCACAATTCGCCTCGAACGGCACCTGACCGCGATGGGTCAGAAATCGCCTTGAACGGCACCTGACCGCGAATGGTCACACTTCGCCTCGAACGGCACCTGATCGCGAACGGTCACAAATCGCCTCGAACGGTACCCGACCGCAAACGGTCACAATTCGCCTCGAACGGCACCCGATCGCGAACGATCACAAATCGCTTCGAACGGCACCCCGACCACGAACGGTCATCATTCGCCGTGAACAGCATCCGACCCTGAACGGTCACGTACTACCCCGAATGACATACGATCCCGAACGATCGTCATTCGCGGTCAGATAAAACTATCAATTTCTTTACAGGTCATCAACAGGATATGAACATCCAACTTATGGCATTACAAAACACACCTTCCTACCGCAAGGCGTATTTTAAGGGGCAAAGTGTTATCCCACTTTTTAACAAAGTTTATATATCAAGAAATTGGCTGAAAAACAATGATTAGCCTTCCCGAATATCGGTTATACACAGGCTCACTATGGATATCGGCGAATTTTGTCCGAGCCCGGATCGAGCTAAAATTGATATGACACGACAAGCAAGACTATGAGAGCCAACGATCCAAATTTCAAATCAATCCGAGTTAATATGCTCAAGTTATGATCGATGCAAGATGGGATGAAGAACAGCCTCGAGTTCGAATCCATCGACTGGCCTCTATTCGACTCGATCGAGTTCGTATCCATCGTCAGAACCAAGGTTTCAAATCTCGGATTTTGGCCAATATCTCGGGCAAATATCTCGGCTGTCTCGAGCGATATTTAAAAGACTTATAACTAACCAAGCTGCCAAATCTCAGATTTTGGCTAATATCTCGGATTTTCATCTCGGCTGATCTCGGGGAGATTTAAAACCTTGGTCAGAACCCACTTCGTATCGATCAGCCAGTGACCACTTCACATTCATCACCAGAGACTACTTTGCATCCATCGCCTGAAGAGCTTTGTTCGAATCCATCAAGCTTTGATAGTTCGAATCCACCAGGTGGCCGCTGTTCGAATCGATCGAGTTCGAATCCATCAGGGAAAGCTCTGTTCGACTCGATCGGTCAATGCCCACTTCATATCGATCCGCATCCATCAGGAAGCAACAGTTCGACTCGATCGACTTCGCATCCATCGACGAGCCATGGTTCGACTCGATCATCCGAACACTCCTACTTCGTATCCATCAGCAACAAACACTTTCATCTGGTTCGCATCGCTCAATCTCAAAAGCCCTCTTTGTATCGATTGATCACCAATCGATACGAAGTGCATGCCTCCCATCGATGAGAAACAAAACACAATAGTCGATACGAACCAAGGAGCCTTCATCAATGCAAACAAGCCAACGTCTATCGATTCGAACTAGACTGTTTTCATCGATTCAAACTGGGTATGCTACAGATCGATACGAAGGACGCGCGCCATGTCAACCTGCTAGCACATGCCGCCATCGATTCGAAGTCATCGAGTCGAAATCCATCGATACGAACGTAACAGCCTACAGAGTATATCCATTTCGTATCGATCATATCTCCTAATCTACAAGTCCAAATGCCATGAAATTTTCACAGAGGCTTACGTGCATGCTAAAGAACGTCCACGCCAAATTTCAACTCCATCGGACACAATCATGATCGATACGAAATCTGTTCGTATCGATCACGGATCGGGCTGAAACTTCGCGGGCTTGGGCGCGCGGGCCTAGTCACGTGCCAAAGGGAGTCTCCCGAGATCTGAGCGAAATATCAGCCTCCTACACCTATAATAGACCCCCAGAGCCAACAGAAAAAGAATCTTCTTCTTTTTTGAATTCTCCAACGCCCAGACTCTGCCAGATCCAGTTCTAAACTCCATTGCTGCTGCTACTAACGAATTTCACTGCTGTAAATCATTATTATCGACTGTAACCTGCTGTAATCAATTGAAATCATCAAGTGAACATCAATAAAATCATCAACTTCAGAGTGGACGTAGGCAAGATCGCCGAACCACTATAAATTCTGTGTCGTTTACGTTTTCCTTTGGATTTTCTGAGTGTTCCTCATTTTCAATTTTCTCTGCATACTTGTTATTTGTGATCTGTGATTGTGAACTGGTGCTTTCGTCAACAATCGGGTGTTTGTGACCAATTTTGGCACAAACAATCAACAATTGGAACTTTCAAAATCTGAGCAACCTCATCCAGTGTAATTGTCAACTCTCTGTACAACATATGAAACGAATTAGTCTTAAGATGCCATCTCTCCATAAAAGATGAAATAGTAACATAATCTACATGTTTATATGTATATTCAGGCAACTTATACAAACCCGATTTCTTTGATATTTCAACAACATGACGTGTCAAATCATCAAACTTCCACTCATTTAGCTTTCTCTAATGGGTAATCATTTGAGTGGCCCTGTCTCCTATAAAGAAAATTTCATAAGTTAAAACATATTTATAATTAATATACACAAGTAGTAACGTTACAAAGTGTTGAACTACCTCTTTCTTGTTCCAAATACTATGTGCGATATGAGTTTCAAAACTTTTGAGTATACATGAAGCATTAACAAGTGGGGAAGCAATGGTCGCGGTTGAAGTATAAGGATTCACATTTGATAAGTTCTTCCGTGGCACCTCTTCGGCCTTTGAGTTATTCGAACTTGATCCATCATCTGAATCATCATCATCGAAATCTTCTTCGCTAGACCCATTTCCTTTTCCTTAACATACATCATCGTGGGAACTACTACCGTTTACTTCCTCTTTACTAGCAATTTTTGCATCTTCACGTGCTTTCATTGATTTTGTACAATGTATTTTTTTCTTAGCTTGTTCAAGTTCCACTGTATGTTTCCTTCAGTAAGATGCATTCAAGTGATGTCTCTCTTTTCCTATAATTATGACCAAAAAACAATTTAATTAACATCTCCATAATCTCCATAATGATATAATGTAAAAATATTTTCTACAAAAGAGAATAAATTAAAAAATTAACTATAAACTATTTAAACAATAGATCACTATATGAACTATGTGTTTCAATTTTTTTTTCTGTTCGACTTTTGCTATGTATTTAGCTATAAGTATTTTTTTTAACTAAAAGTTAGTTATAAGTGAACTATGTATTTTAAATAATAAATTTTTTCCTATCAACTATGTATTTAAGTATAACTTCCAACCCTAACCTTATTTAGAAAACATTCACCGATTAATTTTGTATAAGTATAGTTGAGATTTTGTATAATTTCAATTATGTATTTATCAATTGGCTATCCGCAGTCGTCCCCAACTAGTGTCAATCAACCAAGCGCAACCACGACAACAACAAAATTTAGTAGCAATCAAAAATTAGAAGTCATGGATAGGATCCAGCTCCATGTCAACCATTTCAACATTGACCGAGACCAGAAACCAAAACCCTAGATGTGATTTTGCCTAAATTGGAGGTAGAGAACTTACACGATGGTAGAGAAGAATTTTTCGTGTTGCAAGATGGTTGAGTTAGCTGACTTTGCTTCTTCGTCACTCTAGTTGATTTCTGCACAGTGAAGAGCCGCGTTTCTGAAGAGAACGAGGAAGAAGGAGGGAAAAGAAATCATGGTTTCTTTTGAAGTGGTAGCCTGATTTGTATATTTATGGTATAAAATAGTATATACGCTACTTATACACAATGCTACGTAGAAATGGTATTAGGAAGCATTTTTTGGGTGCTTTTAGTAGCACACAAAAATTATGTCTGCCTTATAAATTTTTGGCGATGAAAATTGGTAGTACTTATTTATTAACTTTGCTTTTTTTAATTGAATACTCGTTGCATTTAGCTTTCAACATTACCATTTGGTTTGACAAATAATAACTTTTCTTATACTGAGACCAAATAAATACATCTCGGTTATGTCGTAAAAACCCTATCAACTATATTTTTATATCCCATTCCAGTCGAGATCTAATCCTCATCAACTTTGCCAGGTCATGACTATCCACTTCCATAAATTATACCACCTACCGCTACGGCCCCCTCTCCTCCGTCTCTCAGGTAAAGCTCATGAAAAGAATCACTTATAGACCGGTATGGTGGCACCCTTTAATTGTTATGCGGCCAATTATTTAGCACAAAGGGGAACCTTTGTGCTCTTCCCTTTCTCTAGATGTTTGTTCTTATGGAACTCTACTACATAACATTCACTAGAGCATCTTGGCCTCTCTTTATTGCCTCCACTCCATGAGTGGTGGGTAATTTCATAGTCAAACACCACTAGGCAACAACTGCATGGACATCCGATAAGGAGGTCCTCCCTAGGAAAGCGTTTTAAGCCAAGAATCCATCCATCAAAACAAAAGTTTGTGGAAGTTTGCTTCCGCATAGCTGTTCGAGGATGGTTTCCTATCTTGACAAACAAATCCAGCTTCTCTAAGAGCATTTTACGTTCTCCGGTGAAGCCATGCAGTTGTTTGTTACATTGCGCAACATCTTTTGTAGATGGTCTCATCTTGTCAAATGCATCCTTAAATAGGATGTTAACTGAACTTCCACTATAAACTAAAATCTAAAATACCACTATAGGGCTGAGCATTGCTGAGATCACCATGGGGTCCATATGTGGATATTGCTTACCATGTAGGTCGCTATCACGGAAAACTATCTGATCGTGCTCCCGACATGGAGTTTTAGCCTTACGCTCCTCGCCTATGGCACGTACAAAATCTTCTCCGGTCTTTAAGTACTTGGCATATCTTAATATCTCAGCCAAACTTTTTTTTGCTACATGAGGTCCTCCTTCTATGATGTTAATTATTAATCATCCATCCTTCTCACGGTTACCGCTGCTTCCCTATCCTCCATTTCCTAATGGGGATTGTTTTAGTGTCTGCTACATAGGAATGGGGGAAACATTAGGGTTCCTGACGTATCTCTCTAACTTCATGTAACAACCCACATTTTTGACCGTTCAAGTCAACAAAACATACACACGTGCCGACTCAAACAATCCAAAATACAGATAGTTATTGGGGTTAAATAAGAAAAGAAAGGAAAGAACAGAAACAACTCAGAATCTCGCAACGGAAGGAACAAGATATAATAATAAAATAACAGTTCATGAAGCTGTTAAATAAATAAATTTGACTATTATTATACATCATAAATCAGAGTTACATACATATCAGAGATAATACAACAATGCAGCGGAAAATAATACAGTAGTAGAATACAATGATGCAATACCAAACTCCGTCGTCGTCCTCCAAAATAGATCTTCAACCTTATCTGAAATGCTCAGGCTGACCCGAGCGTAATGAAAAGACAAAACACTCGAGTCAGGACTAAAATATCTCATGTAAGTTAAATCGTAAAAGTAAATATGAGTGTGACGGCGTCGGAGATGTTTACGGGTTTTAGACACCTCCTATCCAGTGTTTAACGTGCGTGCATTAACTTAAGAGATGTTCGGGATTTCCATCTCCTAAGGATCCGTTAAACTATCTACTATATAATAGAATACGCTATATACAATAATGTTTATCATAAAGTAAAATATCAAACTAGCGTTAAGCCATGGCCCATTCCACCCTTAACACATTTTTATTCCCAAGAGTATATACAAGACCGTAGTTTCCCCAAAACCGGAAGTCACTAGAGGGCAATCCATATACTAAAGGTACAAACCAAAACGTAGTGGTCGCGAATAGGATAATCAGTATGACAAGGTACATGAGGCGATACCAACTAGGATACTAGTAGTTGCCTGATCCAGACTGATGTTGAGCATAGCAGCTACTATCTCAACACCGCGAAACAACACTCCCAAATCAAGGGGTGCACCCAAATCGAATCACATAAGTAATAGATAAGGTATCGAAGAAGTGTGTCCGCTAGAGATGGCGATCCTCAATGGCCCGGCGCGGCTCCTATTTTAGTCATGTCAGGGGTCATCCAAAATCGTTCTCTTTCTTCAGTCAACACGTTCACCAAAACCATCCACTTCGTTCTGGATCAACACTCCGCGTATATTAGTTATTAAAGTGGTTTCGGTATCGACAAAGAGTATGTCCATATCCGATTCCGGTCTCTTTAATAACTTCGCATTAATTACCCGATGGTCATTTAATATTAAAATTTAAACAAATCAAAGTCCAAAAGTCAAGTTGCAAGTTTGACTTTCAAAATTTGACATTTCACAATTCAATTTATTTTGAACATTTAAAATCGTATTTCCAAATGGAGTTTTAGTTCAAGCCCTTGAGTTGACAATACTTAAGTATTCAAATTCAATTTAATTCCTATTCCCATTCATCGTTACATTAAATTTAATCAAAACTTTGATTTAATCAATTTCAACAGCTAAATCAAATCCTTAACTTCAGTTGGTTTTGCATTCCCTTTTAGTCACTTTGTTACTTAATCTCAAATTAAATTTATAACAAATTCCAAATTTATTAAATTTATCCAAATTAGATTTTATTTCGAATCTAATAAATTCAATTTATTAGATTCTAAAACTTACTTATTCAAATCTCATTTCAATTTAATGTGTCAATCCATTTATCTAATCAAATAGATTTATTAATCCGTTTCAATTTAATCCATTAATTTATTTCAATTAGGTCCACTTATTAATTCATTTCAATTAATCCTATTAATTTATTACAATTAAGCCCATTAATTTATTACAATTAATCCTATTAATTTAACACCATTAAATCCATTGATTTATTTCAATTAAATCCATTTATTTATTACAATTAAATCCCTTCATTTATTACAATTAAATCTATTGATTTATTACAATTAAATCTATTCATTTACTACAATTAAATCTATTGTTTTATTACAATTAAATACATAAATTTCGTTACTTAATTTCCAACAAATTTATAAGTTCATTTCTTAATTTCAAATGGATTTCAATTCCACAATGATTTTGTTGACCAATCGGGTTTCTTATTTTAATTATCTATCCTAGGCCAGAGTTGTTCAATTTGTGTATTTATCATTTCAACCCAATATAATTAAATAAAACAAAGCATAGCAAAGGGAACTTGCAATGTGATAACTGGGATGGTGTCAAAGTAAATAAACAATCAATAGCAACCATACATAACAATTTAACCGTTTATTTAAATAATCCCGAAATAATCGTATTTAATTTACATTTGTTATTTATGTAAATTAAATAAAATTATTCCTAGAATCCACACTATCATTTCATGCGGATTAAAGATTATTACATGATAGGTTTTAACTTGGCATTTATTATCAAATTATTACAGCAATCATACATTCAATGGTTCAAAGTATAACTAATCTTATTTCTACGTGTCGATTTATTTAACATTTAAAGGGACAAGTTCGACATATATAATCTATTTTGAATTTTAGACTATCCTATATCAATTCCAATTTCATATTAATTATCACTTATATTACCAACCAAATCCAACATCACATAACAAATTTAATGTCATAATTATTTTCATATCTAACTTCAAATCACAATTTAACATCAACCATTTTAACATTCAAATTAATATCAATAACATCTATCACTTGATTATCATAGCATAATAGATTGAGTCGTGAATGAAATATTCACGGCAATTTCATAGTTATCAATGTCAGGTAATTTAATCGCAATTAAATTTTAATTTCAATTTTGACTGTCAATTTAATTTTCAACGGTGAATTCAAATGACAATCTATATGACAATTAAATTTTATCAACAACGACAAATAAAATTCATATCACTTCATAATATCAAATTTAACTACCATAATTTATTTTAGTCA
The DNA here is from genome assembly GCA_030737815.1 of Allium fistulosum. Taxonomy (NCBI): domain Eukaryota; kingdom Viridiplantae; phylum Streptophyta; class Magnoliopsida; order Asparagales; family Amaryllidaceae; genus Allium; species Allium fistulosum. The sequence continues at coordinate 1,328,512,001 of CM060902.1, read as the reverse complement.
ATTGTGAGCGTATAAACACTCACCTTTTGAATTTAAATTCAATTTAAACTCAAAAATCTGACAGTCTCAGAATTCGTCCAAACCAGCATCATCAGGTCCGGAATTTCAATACGATCCTAACAAAAGAAACCGTGTGTAAATCGGAGTTCGTATGTGAAAGTTATTCGATTTAAATCGCTTGAAAACAAAATTAAATTTTAAAACAAGACAAAATAACCTTGCCTCAAAATTTCTCCACGTCATCTCCTTTCTTCCCTCCCTTTCTCACGCGTTTTTGCTTCCAGGTCGTGAACCCAAATACCGTGCCTTTGACCGATGCTTTGACCGAGATTTCGACGACCCTCCGACCACTTATAATCGAGCCACCGCCATCGACGAGACCCCCATCTCTCCGTCTACCGATTGACCCCACCGCGGCATCCCAAGGTCGCCGCCACCGCCGCCGCCGTTTAGGGTTTTCAAACCCTAAATCGCCAAATTCGAGCGCCTCCGATCGAATTAGCCCTCCAGACTACCAGCGTTTGCTTCCCCTTGACGAGCTCTTCGATACCCAGAAAGGAATTTCTCGATTGCTGCCCGAATCAAAAACGCCCAAATCACCATATGGGTTTCGAAATTTTGACCTTTGACCGTGATTTGCCGTTGGTTCGAGCTCCAATTGCAAAAACAGAAACTACGCGTAGATTCGTATTGATGAGATCTTCGATTTTATAATTTTTTTGAATTTTTCTGAAGACTTTAAATTTTCATTTGATTTTTTTGAATTGTGATTGGATCTAGGGTTTGCATCCATTGAAGAAGAAGAGGAGCTGATGAAATATACGCGCAGATAAATGAGAATAGGCGGAGGCTAGGGTTTATAGCGGGATATTTAAAGGCAGGTTGTGAAAATAGATGGATCGGGTTGATAGATATACGTGCTACCGCTAACGTGGCCCAAAAAGCCCGTTCTGACCTTGGAACGAAATTTGTTAAACCCATATATCAAAATAGATGTTTTAAAATATTTTAAACGCAATGGAAAAGGTTTCGGGTTCAAACTGCATCGCATAAAGAAGTTATGCTAAAAAATAATAATTTCCAAATTGATTTCAATTGCATAAATTTCAAGGCGTTTCATGTCCGTACGATCAAACGACAAGTCCGATTTCTACGAAAATTGAAACCTTACAAAAATTCACTGTTACGGATCCGATGAAACTTGTTTCGTCGAAATCCGAGACAGTTGTAAAAATGGCTATTTCTACTGTTTAATTTCAATATAAAATTCCCAATTTTAAATTATTAACTTTTAAATCAAATTTCAATTGTTCACAAATTTCATTTTTAATTTCACAGTAATTAACAATCTTTTACAATGCAGTTTTCCATTATAAATCCAGTATAAAAGATTACATTAGATTCAGCGTTCAATTATATTGTAATTCAAATTCAAGTTATTTAATTCCAATTGAATTCTTTTATTTCGATTTACACTTTCATTATTGACTTAACCATTTACTTATACATTATTATCAATAGTTTATAATTCATTTACTTTCATTTTCTTCAGTTATCATCTTATTTAAATTCACAGTAATATTAAATTACATTCATTTACGTTGATTGCAATATTATAACTTCAATATTAAATGTAACATTTTATATATTTCGTTGTTTACAATCAAATTCAATTCATTATTTACATTCAATACAAGTTAACATCCATATTTAATTTACAAATAAGTTATTTCAGAATTCAGTTTTGCATTTTAACTTGTAATTCACATTTAACAACACAAAATTTTAATTCCTTCGGATTTTTATCCAAATTTTTTTTATTAATTCGCATTTTTAAAGTGTTAAAAATACGGGTCATTGCATTCTTCCCCACTTAAAACTTTTCGTCCTCGAAAAGGAACGGAGAAGGGGAAACCGTCATTTAGATATAATTCATTCAAATATTCTACTTATTTGCAAATTTTAGTTATAGGATTTTTAAAATCTCAAAATTTTCCAACTCCCGGATTTTTGAAAAAATTTCGGCAGCACCTCCTTTGCGCGGCTAGGACCGAAAATTTCACAGTGGTAATAATTGCATGATATACATCTCATTACAAGAATGAGGCATCCCAAAATATGGGGAACACAATAATATACCACAACATAAACCGTAATCCGAGAACGTACCTTTTATTAAGCGTTTATTAGCATTTTAACTTACATTTTGCATTTAGCGCAGAAGCGAGCTCCACAAGCGAAGCGCAACCCCTTTGCTACCTATTAAAATGCTCAATAACCAAGTTAGAACCATGCATATAAAGATAGATCGATATACTTAGCATAAACAACATACATATAACATGTTTAGCTGCAAAAGTGAAATTCCAATTCTAGGACAGCAAACGAATCTTAGTTTTTGGTCATCTAAACGATAAATTTGGCAATGGAATCTAAACAAAAGTTATTTCATTTGTTTCAGGATTTCCGGAATGTCCAAAATCATCGAATTCGGACCATCCGTTCAAAAGTTACGGCCGTTTTACTAAAAGGATATGCCTCAGCCTGGGCAAAGAATTGCGTAGGTCAGCGACGTTCACTCCCCTTTTCGACCATCTAAATGACAGAGAAATACAAAACATTTAAAACAAAAGTTTTAGGTTAAGTTCTAAACTTTCCAGAAAGGGCAAGTTCGTCAAAATCCGATAAACCAGTAAAAAGTTATGGTGAAAATACTAAGGTTATATGCTACTGATTTTGCTTCCTTTTTACACAGGCCAGCGAGAATATTCAAGTTTTTAACTAAGTAAATGAAGGAATTTCTCAAGACACTCTAAACAAAAGTCGTGCTACAGTTTCTAAACTTTCCGACAAGTCTAAGATCGTCAAATTTCGTCTAGCCATTTAAAAGTTATGGTTGTTTTCGTTTCAGCATATATTGGACAATTTTGGATTTTTCCAAAAATTTGCTTTTATTATTTCAAAGTACAAACCATCAAACTTCAAATTTTCTAAAGAAACAATCATAAACACAAAGTCGTTTATTTTCTTATTTATCCATGAAATAAGTTTACATTCGATTTGTTTCCGATTTATTCAAGTTTGTTTCATTCATAATTTAAATTCAAGTCAATTTGCTTCAATTTAATTTCACTTTGCTTCAAATTTGAATTTAATTATTTAAATTTTTTTTTATTCCGTTTATTCAATTTCATTAACGCTAATGAATTCTACTAAATCAATTACCATCCATCAAACAACCAATGCATGTCAAACATTACCATCCATCCAGAATCTACACTAAATCAATTATACATTTCCAAATCAATTTTTTATTTATTTCATACACTTCCAAGTTTATTGACATTTAGTCATATTCAACTTTAATTAGTTTCCATTTACAAATTTTATATTTCATTAATTTTAAATTTTATTCATTCACTTGTATATATCATTCATTTTACAGCTTAAATTTCTTTTATATTTACAACTATCAATAGATCTTCACATTTTATTATTCACTCTCACACTGGTATATTATTCCACTACTTATCCTTATTAGCATTTTAAACTTTTTAAGTATTTGGTAAGTCATAGTTATGCAAATAGAATGTAGTTAAACAACATACAACTTCTTTTCATTCAAAGTTGAATTTTAAATTAATTAATTCTTAAGTCATTACTTAAATTTCACTATAATTAAATTTCACATTTACATTCACATATAGTATTTCCATTTTATATTAACATAATTGTGAATCACCTTGTTAATTAAAATTCCAATTATTTACTAACAATTTTATTTATATTTGCAAACCATTAATTAAATGCATATTTCATTATTCAAACCTATACTTGTATATTATCCAATTAACAATTCATATAACATTTTTGAACTTCTCAAATATTTTAGTAAGTTATATCTATGCTATAGAATGAAATTTAATACTATGCGAGTTTTACAGTTTCAATTTTATTTTAAATTCATAATTTCCTAATTCTAAGGATTTCTACTTCAATTGATATTTCACTTAGCTCTTAGGTTCATTTCTCATTTCGCAATTCAGAAGTTCCGTAATGATTCAAGTATTAATTCATTTCAACCATTAAAAGAAAATTCATTAATTATTAAAGAACTCAAGAATTCCAATCCCGGTTTCATTTCAAATCAAGTTTTGAAATAGTATATACTTATATAATTTATATATCAAATCATACTATAGAGAATACAAAATAAAATTCAATTTTAATCAAAACAGGGTTTAGAAAAACCATTAAGTGATCTCCCCCACTTGGACTCTCGAAAATAAACGTCGATGATGCATGCACTCATCACCGAAATCATTCTCTAGTGTCAAGAGGGGAGTATAACACTTACTTCATTTGAAAATCCTTTGAAAACAATTTCTAATCGAATATACTATCATATAATACTTATATTATACATTTCAAATTTTTGATAATAAATTTTCAAAACACCGGAATTTAAATTCTCCATCTTAATTTAAATTCATTTTTATTTTATTTTATTTACCATTTATATTCATTGTCAATCATATTTACAAGTTTCATTTCTCAAAATCATCCAATAGTCAATAGTTAGAAATATTGACTAATCAACAATAAACGATGATAATCTAATATTAACATCTCCTAACAACCAATACAATCAAAATTTATAAATTTTCAAGATAATTCTTTTATATATAAAATATAATCTAAAACAATATTATGTTAATATGTCCTATTCGAGTGTTTAGAAATTCCTATCGATGCCTTGGCGTCCCAAGTACCAACCAGAATTCATAAATACTCAACGGAACAAATTAACACAATATAAAATCATTTTTATATCAAAATTACAAATACGCTCTCTCATATACCCACAAACTCAGTCATAAGGTTTAACCCTATTTCAACGAGTTATTCCCCACTAGAGCCAAGGTAATCTAAACCAAAGCTTTGATACCAACTGTAACAACCCACATTTTTGACCGTTCAAGTCGACAAAACATACACACGTGCCGACTCAAACAATCCAAAATACAGATAGTTATTGGGGTTAAATAAGAAAAGAAAGGAAAGAACGGAAACAACTCAGAATCTCGCAGCGGAAGGAACAAGATATAATAATAAAATAACAGTTCATGAAGCTGTTAAATAAATAAATTTGATTATTATTATACATCATAAATCAGAGTTACATACATATCAGAGATAATACAACAATGCAGCGGAAAATAATACAGTAGTAGAATACAATGATGCAATACCAAACTCCGTCGTCGTCCTCCAAAATAGATCTTCAACCTTATCTGAAATGCTCAGGCTGACCCGAGCGTAATGAAAAGACAAAACACTCGAGTCAGGACTAAAATATCTCATGTAAGTTAAATCGTAAAAGTAAATATGAGTGTGACGACGTCAGAGATGTTTACGGGTTTTAGACACCTCCTATCCAGTGTTTAACGTGCGTGCATTAACTTAAGAGATGTTCGGGATTTCCATCTCCTAAGGATTCGTTAAACTATCTACTATATAATAGAATACGCTATATACAATAATGTTTATCATAAAGTAAAATATCAAACTAGCGCTAAGCCATGGCCCATTCCACCCTTAACACATTTTTATTCCCAAGAGTATATACAAGACCGTAGTTTCCCCAAAACCGGAAGTCACCAGAGGGCAATCCATATACTAAAGGTACAAACCAAAACGTAGTGGTCGCGAATAGGATAATCAATATGACAAGGTACATGAGGCGATACCAACTAGGATACTAGTAGTTGCCTGATCCGGACTGATGTTGAGCATAGCAGCTACTATCTCAACACCGCGAAACAACACTCCCAAATCAAGGGGTGCACCCAAATCGAATCACATAAGTAATAGATAAGGTATCGAAGAAGTGTGTCCGCTAGAGATGGCGATCCTCAATGGCCCGACGCGGATCCTGTTTTGGTCATGTCAGGGGTCATCCAAAATCGTTCTCTTTCTTCAGTCAACACGTTCACCAAAACCATCCACTTCGTTCTGGATCAACACTCCGCGTATATTAGTTATTAAAGTGGTTTCGGTATCGACAGAGAGTATGTCCATATCCGATTCCGGTCTCTTTAATAACTTCGCATTAATTACCCGATGGTCATTTAATATTAAAATTTAAACAAATCAAAGTCCAAAAGTCAAGTTGCAAGTTTGACTTTCAAAATTTGACATTTCACAATTCAATTTATTTTGAACATTTAAAATCGTATTTCCAAATGGAGTTTTAGTTCAAGCCCTTGAGTTGACAATACTTAAGTATTCAAATTCAATTTAATTCCTATTCCCATTCATCGTTACATTAAATTTAATCAAAACTTTGATTTAATCAATTTCAACAGCTAAATCAAATCCTTAACTTCAGTTGGTTTTGCATTCCCTTTTAGTCACTTTGTTACTTAATCTCAAATTAAATTTATAACAAATTCCAAATTTATTAAATTTATCCAAATTAGATTTTATTTCAAATCTAATAAATTCAATTTATTAGATTCTAAAACTTACTTATTCAAATCTCATTTCAATTTAATGTGTCAATCCGTTTATCTAATCAAATAGATTTATTAATCCGTTTCAATTTAATCCATTAATTTATTTCAATTAGGTCCACTTATTAATTCATTTCAATTAATCCTATTAATTTATTACAATTAAGCCTATTAATTTATTACAATTAATCCTATTAATTTAACACCATTAAATCCATTGATTTATTTCAATTAAATCCATTTATTTATTACAATTAAATCCCTTCATTTATTACAATTAAATCTATTGATTTATTACAATTAAATCTATTCATTTACTACAATTAAATCTATTGTTTTATTACAATTAAATACATAAATTTCGTTACTTACTTTCCAACAAATTTTTAAGTTCATTTCTTAATTTCAAATGGATTTCAATTCCACAATGATTTTGTTGACCAATCGGGTTTCTTATTTTAATTATCTATCCTAGGCCAGAGTTGTTCAATTTGGGTATTTATCATTTCAACCCAATATAATTAAATAAAACAAAGCATAGCAAAGGGAACTTGCAGTGTGATAACTGGGATGGTGTCAAAGTAAATAAACAATCAATAGCAACCATACATAACAATTTAACCGTTTATTTAAATAATCCCGAAATAATCGTATTTAATTTACATTTGTTATTTATGTAAATTAAATAAAATTATTCCTAGAATCCACACTATCATTTCATGCGGATTAAAGATTATTACATGATAGGTTTTCACTTGGCGTTTATTATCAAATTATTACAGCAATCATACATTCAATGGTTCAAAGTATAACTAATCCTATTTCTACGTGTCGATTTATTTAACATTTAAAGGGACAAGTTCGACATATATAATCTATTTTGAACTTTAGACTATCCTATATCAATTCCAATTTCATATTAATTATCACTTATATTACCAACCAAATCCAACATCACATAACAAATTTAATGTCATAATTATTTTCATATCTAACTTCAAATCACAATTTAACATCAACCATTTTAACATTCAAATTAATATCAATAACATCTATCACTTGATTATCATAGCATAATAGATTGAGTCGTGAATGAAATATTCACGGCAATTTCATAGTTATCAATGTCAGGTAATTTAATCGCAATTAAATTTTAATTTCAATTTTGACTGTTAATTTAATTTTCAACGGTGAATTCAAATGACAATCTATATGACAATTAAATTTTATCAACAACGACAAATAAAATTCATATCACTTCATAATATCAAATTTAACTACCATAAATTATTTTAGTCAATTGTGAGCGTATAAACACTCACCTTTTGAATTTAAATTCAATTTAAACTCAAAAATCTGACCGAAAGTTATTCGATTTAAATCGCTTGAAAACAAAATTAAATTTTAAAACAAGACAAAATAACCTTGCCTCAAAATTTCTCCACATCACCTCCTTTCTTCCCTCCCTTTCTCACGCGTTTTTGCTTCCAGGTCGTGAACCCAAATACCGTGCCTTTGACCGAGGCTTTGACCGAGATTTCGACGACCCTCCGACCACTTATAATCGAGCCGCCGCCATCGACGAGACCCCCATCTCTCCGTCTACCGACTGACCCCACCGCGGCATCCCAAGGTCGCCGCCACTGCCGCCGCCGTTTAGGGTTTTCAAACCCTAAATCGCCAAATTCGAGCGCCTCCGATCGAATTAGCCCTCCAGACTACCAGCGTTTGTTTCCCCTTGACGAGCTCTTCGATACCCAGAAAGGAATTTCTCGATTGCTGCCCGAATCAAAAACGCCCAAATCACCATATGGGTTTCGAAATTTTGACCTTTGACCGTGATTTGCCGTTGGTTCGAGCTCCAATTGCAAAAACAGAAACTACGCGTAGATTCGTATTGATGAGATCTTCGATTCTATAATTTTTTTGAATTTTTCTGAGGACTTTAAATTTTCATTTGATTTTTTTGAATTGTGATTGGATCTATGGTTTGCATCCATTGCAGAAGAAGAGGAGCTGATGAAATATACGCGCAGGTAAATGTGAATAGGCGGAGGCTAGGGTTTATAGCGGGATATTTAAAGGCAGGTTGAGAAAATAGATGGATCGGGTTGATAGATATACGTGCTATCGCTAACGTGGCCCAAAAAGCCCGTTCTGACCTTGGAATGAAATTTGTTAAACCCATATATCAAAATAGATGTTTTAAAATATTTTAAATGCAATGGAAAAGGTTTCGGGTTCAAACTGCATCGCATAAAGAAGTTATGCTAAAAATAATAATTTCCAAATTGATTTCAATTGCATAAATTTCAAGGCGTTTCAAGTCCATACGATCAAACGACAAGTCCGATTTCTACGAAAATTGAAACCTTACAATAATTCACTGTTACGGATCCGATGAAACTAGTTTCGTCGAAATCCGAGACAGTTGTAAAAATGGCTATTTCTACTGTTTAATTTCAATATAAAATTCCCAATTTTAAATTATTAACTTTTAAATCAAATTTCAATTGTTCACAAATTTCATTTTTAATTTCACAGTAATTAACAATCTTGTACAATGCAGTTTTCCATTATAAATCCAGTATAAAAGATTACATTAGATTCAGCGTTCAATTATATTGTAATTCAAATTCAAGTTATTTAATTCCAATTGAATTCTTTTATTTCGATTTACACTTTCATTATTGACTCAACCATTTACTTATACATTATTATCAATAGTTTATAATTCCTTTACTTTCATTTTCTTCAGCTATCATCTTATTTAAATTCATAGTAATATTAAATTACATTCATTTACGTTGATTTCAATATTATAACTTCAATATTACATGTAACATTATATATATTTCGTTGTTTACAATCAAATTCAATTCATTATTTACATTCAATACAAGTTAACATCCATATTTAATTTACAAATAAGTTATTTCAGAATTCAGTTTTGTATTTTAACTTGTAATTCACATTTAACAGCACAAAATTTTAATTCCTTCGGATTTTTATCCAAATTTTTTATTTTAATTCGCATTTTTAAAGTGTTAAAAATACGGGTCGTTACACTTCATCTTTCTGATATACTCCTCAATAATGTCCTGTAGATGAAAACATTCATTAGTGTCATGTCCGTGGGATTCGTGAAATCGACAATACTTTCTCGTACTTATATATGCTTTGGTCCCCTTTCTCGGCTAAGGCTATTGTACTTAAGCTCTACTTGCATTGCAAGATTTTTCACAGTATCATTCAAGTCCTTGTAAGCATCAAACCTTTGTCTAGGCCTGAACCTCATCATTCTACCTAAGTCACTTTGGTTGTTATCCTTCTTCTTTTCAGTGAAATTACTTCTGCCTCCCTTTACCATAGCATTTGCATTTTTAGTTACTTCTGATGATTTAACTTCCAACTTTGTTTGTCTCTATGCTATGACCTCCTCCAGCCTTATATATTTTGCCACCTTAAAAAATATTGCAAGCTGGCTGGTTTCTCCTTAGTTAACCTTTGTGCCGCTTTTGTGTTTGGATGCACGCCACCACATAGAACCATGAAATTCAGTCGTTCGTTGGCGTTCTGAACCCTAGCGGCTACGGTGTTGAAATGAGTTAAGTACTACCGTAGTGTCTCATCCTCCCTTTGCTTCACATCTGATAATGAATACGGGCCTTATGTTGTTCCATTTGCACTCGAAACTGGCTAATAAACTTTTCCTTTAACATTTTCCATGAGTGGATTGAGCCAAGAGGGAGATGACAAATCCATAACATTGCTTAGTCTGCGTGGAATAAGGGAAAGCACTTGCATAAGACTTCCTCCTTTGCTCTGCTTATTAGCATATGTTGTGTGTAACGTTGTTGATGCTATGAGGTCAGTCAAACCTTGATAATGATCCATAGTAAGCATTCGGAAGCCTCTAGGGTCCTGGGTTACGAGCGACCTCTATATCCACGGAGATTGGGCTACCAACTCTCACCTTAATACTTTATTCTACTTGTTTATCAAACACATTCTCTAATGATCTGTGCTAAGTCTTCTAGTTTAAGCGATGAGTGGAGGTGTGCCGACCTTTCCTCTCAGGGCGAAAGACCTCTTTCGCTTCTTCTACAATGATTTGACTTGCGATCTTGATGTGCACGTAAATGTGCATATTTTTACCACCATATTTAATCTATTTAAATTAAATAAATGATCATATTGGGTAGTTTAACTTGTTTAAACCAAAATTCAAATTATTTGAAATTGTCACATATTCATCTTCATATAAGGGCAAAATGCTCATTTTTATGCATCTATTAAATTGTGAAAATTTACTTAGAATTTTCAATGTTGTTTTGTAGGAAATTTGGTGAATTTTACAAGTGGTTACATGATGATATATGCATGCACAAGAGTGAAGAGAACAAATAAAGATGGAAATAATTCAAAGTGAAGATAATGGAGGACCCCACCTACCCACCTACCTTAATGTACAAATTAGAGTCTAATGCACATGCTTATGGAATTAATAGCTTCATGTACACTTAAATGAGGATTATTTGAAGCTAATGATTACTTGGCCTCCACACTTCCTAAGAGGGTATTTTGGTCATTCCCTAAAAATATGAATTAGGGTTTAACACATGTATAAAATACCCTTATGTTTCATGTACTACCTCTTCTTCTTAGTCTCTCTTACTTAGTTTTTAGCTTAGGAAATAAATTAAAGCTTTTCTCTCTTCTTTTTCCATGGCTACTTAGCCATTTTATTTCATGTAATTTTTCTTTCTTTTATGCAATGCTAATTCTCTTTTATTTACATGCTTCTTCTCTTCTTATGTTAGTAGTGTAGTTTACATTCATGCAAAGTAGATTAGTTTTAAATCTTGTTAATTAGCTTCTCTTTTCCATTAGCTTTCATTTTCCTTTCTTTTTTGCTTTCATGTTGCTAGCTACATTTGTTCATATGATAACAAAAATGAGAGCTTAACCCCTTCAATTTAGGGGTAATGAAGCCTCTAATCATGTAGCTTCAACATTTTGATAATTTTGATCTCTTTTGTGCTTAAAGGACTGTTGATGTGATTTATTGTTTCATGTTGAATTTGATAGTCTATGTTGTTCATAACAAATAGGCTATGCTTAAACAATCACAAGCAATAATTACCTCTTCATTTACATATGATGATGGTAATGAAGTGAATGTGAAATTAAAATTTGATGGCCTATATTTCTAAACAATAGTTAATAGGTCATGCTTAAAATAGATTTCATTTTCAACTTTGTTGTTGTTTTCATGAGAGTTAGTAAGTGGTTTAAGGGGTGTGTTATAGTTTGATGGCTTATGTTGAGCTAATTAATAGCACAAATAAGCCATACTTATGATAAACACATCATTTAAACCCACTTATGACCAAAAAAGAGATCATAATTTCATTAATTGTTGAATTATAAGATCTAGAGAGTGGATTTATCTTTAAATTATCATTTAACTCTCATATTTTTTTATCTATTTTTCTTTTGCTAGTTTTTGTTAGTTTCTTACATTTTTAGCTAATCACATTTTCAACTTTGGTTAATTTGATTGAACAAGAAATTTAAATCAACAATTCCCTGCGGATCGACCCGTACTCGCCACGTACTTCAATAGTACGTCGTGCACTTGCGGTTATATTTTTAATTCTAAATTCGTTCGATGGTTTTCTAAACCGATAGAAAATCCATCGATGAACAGATCTCGATCTTTTCACTAGAGGTAGCTAACCTCGTTGGCCAGACATAGGCTCCTGTTTTAGTCATTTTAATTATGACACAAGTATTAAGGCTATCCATCATCGTTCTCTTACTTCATTCCGGTAAACGTTCGCCAATTCAACTACTACATTCTGGATATCATCCACCGCTCTCACGGTTATAAAAGTGGTTTCAATATTGACAAAGAGTATGCCAATAAGAGGCCCCGGTCTCTTTAACAACCAAACGTCATTTTACACACCGGTTGGTTCTTTTACATTTCGAAAACAGTTCGTACTTGATATCAAAATATCATATTCACTACAAAATCAAATCCATTTCGAAATCATCATATTCGCTTCAAAATCAAATCCATTTCAAAATCATCATATTCGCTTCAAAATCATATTCTACTTCAAAATGTCAACTCAGTTCGATATATCGATTTCACTTCAAAATTTGTTTCGAACTAAAATTTAGGTTATAACTTCACTTTGACCCTATTCGCATTTAAATCCAAGATTTAAATATAAACATCCCACCTTTTTGACCATTTTGAATTTTTAGAAAATAGTTTTAATAGTTTTAAAATAGTTAAATAGTTAAAATAGTTTAATAGAAAATAGTTTGTGTATTAAAAATGGTTTATATAGTAAAATAGTTTGGAAAATCAAAATAATTTGAATATTTAAAGAATATAGATTCTAAATCGTTTATACTAAAATAATTCATTTAAAAATAATTTCAAAATCAAACCGGTTCACTTTCCAAATTTTCCAATTCAAATCAGTTCCAATTTCCATTTTGATTTAATCGATTCAATTCCGAATTCAAGTCGAATTTTACTTCGATTCCAAATTAATTTCAATTTCAATTCCAAATTAATTTCACTTCCAATTCCAAATAAATTTCAATTCCAATTCCAAATTAATAAATTTGATTTCAATTTCAAATTATCTGATTCAATGATTAAATTTCAACTCAATTCTCAAATTTAAACCATTTCGATTTATATCAATTTCGAGTTCGATTTTTCAAAATATCGATTCAAACCACTTAAATCACATTAACTTTCAATATTCAATTTAATTATAAATATTTAAATATAATTCAATTCCAAGCTCAATTTTGAAATATTATTTTATATTACTTTTACTTAACAATATTCAAAGTTCGAATAAAAGTCTAATCTTTTAAAACAAATCGATTTCTGAAATTCAAATCATATTTCGCTTATAACTTCAAAATCTCAACTTCGATTATTTAAACAATTCATGTTATCAAATTTAAATTTCAACACTTCAAGCTCAAGTTCGAAAATAGTTTGATTTCCATAAATTCGGTATTTACTTCTTAAAATCAAATCCTTTAAATAATTTCGAAACAAAACTTTTAAAATCATTTAATTTAACAAATTCGATGTCCTTATATAATTTTCTATCCTATGGCCAAGTGAATCGGTTATTCCAATTTAATTATGGGATGGATATATATTATTTCAATCCAAAATAAATGGCATACGTTTATATCATTTCAACCTATTTCTTAATTTATTCGAAATAATTCGTTTAACAATTTTATATACTATAAATAATATACAGGATGATAACATGATATATCAAAATAAGTAAACATCCAAATCATCCAAAATATCAATCAATAACATCCATCTCAATCAATCATCCAAACAGTCAAAAATCACAGCAATTAACCAATTATTAATAATCTGGGATTTTACTAACAGTTTAATCCTAATTCAATTTAACTGTCAATTCAAATTCTATCTATTAAATTCAGATGTCCATTTAAATGTCAATTAAATTTATCAACCAACTACCAATAAATTTAAATCGCTTCACGATAAAAATTCAACTAACATAAAAATTATTTCAGTCAATTATGAGCATATAAACACTCACCTTTATTTGAACTGAAAATTTTCTCAACTTCAAATAAATTTAAAACCAACTCCATGACGTAGCCTCTGTCGATACCATTCCAATGCCACCTGTTTCGGCCTAATCGGACCTCGTACGAGGAAGTTATGCAATTTGTCATTACACGATAATTTAAATTTAATTTACATAATGATAATAAAAAAATAATTAAAACGTTACCTGCCCTTTACTCCCCTTCGTTCATGCCTACCTGCACGCGACTCAAACTCATGTACAAACACCTCCTAGCGGCCTTCCCATGAGATGACCGAACATCGAACAACCTTGGCCAAACGATGCGCCTCGCACCTCTCTACAGTCGCCCCAAATATGGTCGACCCCGCCGCCGTACATCGAGCACGGAACCCAAAAAAACGCGCAACCAATTTGCCTCGATTCTGACGAATTCTTGACGTAATAGCATAGATCAACCATATGGATTTGAAGAGGAGGTTGAGATCTACAACTTTCATGTTGGAAGTTTTGAATTCGATGATTGGATTAAGAGGAATTAAGGAGAGAAAATCGAGCAATTTCAGCCGTTGAAGATACAATAGGCGACGACCATGTTTTCTAGGGTTTCCAGAAATATTAAAATAATAATTTTTCTCGATATGCGTGTCATATTTATATAGTTAGGTCCAAAATCGTCCGAACTCCAATCGAGGCGTGCCGCCTGACGTTCATAATGTTTTACCCACATTCCGAACGCAATGGAACTAGTTTCGAGGCCTAATTCGATTGTATGTGGAAGATAGCTTTTCAAAGTCAAATTATTTTATCGAATTCCTTCAATTAATTTCTACACGTTTCAAGCTCCCACGGCCAAATGACAAGTCCGATCGCTATGAAACTTGAAATCCTACAATAACTCACTATTACAGATCCGATGAAACTAGTTTCGTCAAAATCCGAGACAGTTGCCAAAATGGCTATTTTTACTCATTAAATATATATATAATTCCCAATTTCTAATTATTCACTTTTAATCCAATTTTAAATATTAACCGTCTTCATTCATATTTAAATAAAATTTAAATCAATTTTCAATGCCATTTTCATTCTCATTAAATCCAGAATTCCATTAATTACATAATTTCAACATAAATTTAAACAATTTAATTACCCGATAAATCAATATTAATAAATCCTCACATTTCAAATAAATTTTAGTTATCAACATTATTTTATTTCTATCTAAATAATTCACATATATTATTCAACTTCATTTATTGATTATAAACATAGTCAATACATAGAATTTATTTCAATACTTGTTATCGCCAAAATCTTCGAAATTAGTTATTTCAAAGTTTTATTCAAATTCATATTCAAATAAATTACGCTAATAAATTATTAAATTTTATTTCTAACCATTTTTATTCAATAATTATATCAAATCCTATAATTTAAGACAGTTAAAAATACGGGTCGTTACAGATAAAGTGTGCATTTTTGTTCAGTCTACCAACCACTACCCAAATGCTTTCATTTCCCATATTCGACCTTGGTAACCCATCTATGGAATCCATAGATATAGAATCTCATTTCCACAGTGGCACTTCCAAAGGTTGAAGTAATCCACTTGGCCTTTGATGCTCGACTTTTACTTGCTGGCAATTCTTACATTACTTTACTCATAATTCTGCATCTCTTTTTATACCTTCCTAGAAAAAACTCCTCTTCATATTCTGGTACATCTTCGTACCTCCAGGATAAATAGTAACCTTCGTTCGATGACATTTTTCTCTAAGAATTTCCTTTCTTGGATTATCCACATCTGTAATGCACAACCATCCCTTCTTTCTCAACCATCCTATTTGGCTAAGTACGAAATCTTTCAAATCATCAATCTTGCTTCCTTCTTCTATTCTCTTTATCTGATCGGCTAATATTGGATCATCTTTTTGCCTTACAACAATTCTTTTCATCATACCGATCGAACATCTAAACAATAAATCATTGTAGCACCTTGATTGGAACTTGTCGTCGACCTCATTCTAACCCCACATGAAGCCAACGCCTCTAAATCATTCCATTCAGATAACATCGATAACCCTATGATTTGATGTTTTCTACTAAGTGCATCTACCACTTTATTTCCTTTCCCCGGCATGTACTCAATTCGAAGTCGTATACCGCTAAGAACACTATCCATCTTTGCTATCTCATATTTATAATACCTAAGAGAATAAATACTTCAAGGACTTATGGTCTATGAATAACTCGAATCTTTCTCCCAAAAGGTAGTGTCTATACACCTTTAGTGCAAAGATCACCGCTGCCTGTTCCAAATCATGTGTACGAATCTAACATCATGCGATTGAAGTGTCGAGAAGCAAAGGCAATAAATTTACCTCTCTGCATCAATACAACTCCTAACCCAGATTAGGGCTGTCAATGGATACCCAAAAAATCCGAAATCCATCCGCATCCGTATCCGAAAAGCGGATAATATCCGATATCCGAAAAAACGGATGCGGATATGGATACGAAGACATCCGCATCCGAAAATTATCCGTCCGGTCTTTATCAATATTATAGTACAATTGTGTGTATTTTAGTATAATGAAAGATATTTATTTGTTGTTTTATCAAGTTAATAGTTTATATTGTATACATTTAATGCTTATTAACCGCTCAAAACTATTTATTATCGCCATATTTGTTTATATTTAACACTTCTATGATCAATTGGATTGAAAAAAATGTATGTTAAACTTAAAATTTATATTTATATTTCTTGATTTATCGGTCGTTAGTGGATAGGATAATTATCCGATATCCGTCCATATCCACAGATGCGGGTATCCGATATCCGAAAATAATTTCGGATGCGGATGCGGATATGGCACTATCCGCATCCGAAAGTATCCGTTGACAGGTCTAACCCAGATTCAAATGCATCGATATATACCACCAAATCTTAATTCCCATCCGAAACAACTAACACGGGTGCATTACTCAATAAATGCTTTAGCTTCTAAAATGCTTCTTCACATTTATTAGTCCAAACAAACTTTATGTCCTTCCTTATTAGCTTAGTCATCAATGCTGCTATACGAGAGAAATCTTTAATAAATCGTCAATAGTAGCCAGCCAACCCCAAGAAACCTCTAACGTCAGTCATGGTCTCGGGTTATTTTCAATTATTACTAGCTTCATTCTTCGATAGGTCTACAGATAATCCATTCTCTAAAACCACACGCGTAAGAAACTTCAATTCTCTTTACCAGAAATGGCATTAAAACTTTAGCTTTAGCTGATGCTGCCTCAGCGTATTTAACACTATTCTAAGATGAACTTCTTGCTCTTTTTCATTCTTAGAATATAACAAAATGCCATCAATGAACACAAACATAAATCCATCCAAATGCTCTCATAAGATATGGTTCATCAAGTCTACAAAGAAAGCAGGCATGTTGTTCTATCCAGTTGGCATGACTAACCATTCATATGAACCATATCTTGTTCGAAACGTGGTTAATGGCATACTGCTCCTTGCCGCTCTCAATTGGTGGAAACCCAGGTTTAAACTAAATGTGAAAATATCTTGGCTCCACTCAATTGATAGAACAAATCATCTATTCTTGGTAAAGGATACCGATTCTTTATCTCTTCTCATTCAGCTTTCTATACTCAATACATATTCTCAACAATCCACTCGGTTTCTTTACGAACAACGTTGTTGGTCCACAAAGAGAATTGCTTGTCTTATAAAATTCTAGATTTTTAGATCCTAGTTACATCTTTAAGTCCTTCATTTTAGTAGGTGTCATTCTGCTAGGTGATATAGTTACAAGTTCAACTCTACGCATGAGATCTATTCGAAACTCAATAGAGAATTTCGACTGTAGTCCCGTGATAGGTTCAAAAACTTTAGCATACTCCTTTACTATGAAAACTCGATTGATTTCACTGTCTAGGCCCTCCATGGCACTCAATATTGCATAGATGTCAAAACTCGTCTCTTTAAATGAGTATGCAATTCGATCACAACAATCTGGGTATTTCAAGGAAGTTACTTTATCCTGACAAAATATACTAGTATCATATTCGCTTAACCAATCCATACTGGAATTATTCCAAAACCTACAAAATAAAAAACATACAAATTGCAAGCAAACAATTGACCTAAAAAATCAAACTCTACATGGTCACCTCTCATTCCGAGATTTGCATAACCGCCAATCGGATTTGCAACTCTTAAAGACCTAATAAGGTATGTCGGTTCAAGGCTTAACTTATTTGCCAAACATATAGAGATAAAAGAATGTGATGCTCTAGTATCGAAAAACACATTAATAGGAATGCTATGAATAAGAAGTGTACCTCCTAACACATCATTTCCCTTTTCCTCTACAGTCAGCCTAGAAGCTATAGGTTCCAAAGCGGAAACCTTTCCTTTCTGAGCTTTGACTGGTTTTGGACACTTATTCTTGAAATGCCCCATCTTGTTACAGTTATATCATCTCACACCTTTCTTATCACAACCTTCTTTTATTCACTAGAGTGACACTCATTAGAAAAGTGCCTCTTCATATCACATTTATAGCAAGTCACTTTAGCTTTTCCCTTTTTCGGAACCTCCCTTTTTGAGCCCCCTGCTAGCCAAAGAACTATCTTTTCTTGTCTTGGAAACCCGTAATCCTCCTTAGACTTGTTCTTCTCTAGAAATGCATCTCTACAACAACATTAAATGGATCTCTAAGGTGTGGCATTGTTGACTTAGCAATCTCCAGCTTCAAACATCTAATGAACTTCTCATTCCTTTTAAGAAAAGTGTTAATGATGGCTTGCCCTTGTCTTGACAACTCATTAAACTTCATATCATATGGAAGTACACAGGATCAATAGTATGGCTAATGTAAATGTATATTAAATAATTAAAAAATCAGAATACTAAAAAACAGAGTAGATAAGAACAATCACACTAGAGATTTTATACTGGTTTCGACCTCTCATCCTACATCCAGTCCCAAAACTCCCTTCGGAATTCACTAACCAAACCCTCACTTAGTCTAGAGGAATAGGCATATACACGAGTTTGCAGTCTTTGACAATGCCGTGTTTTATCAACATGGATTTTGACTTGTAGTTCCTCTTTAAGTTGAATGAGTGAAAGCATGTAAGTTATAGAAGTATATCACCAAGAACTAAAAAATAGCTGTTGATGACGTTGTAGGCAAGAAAGCAATAGAGTTCTTAAGAACATGGGAGATATGTTGAAAGCAAGAAGTATGAAGTTAGAAGTAAGTCTCAAACTCTAGCTGTAGTCATATTTATAGTTGTCAAAAAGATCTCTTCTAAGAGTTGCAACTTACGAGATAAAGTCATTTGAAGCTGGTTGCATCCGTGAAGAAGAAGAGACATGTCTTTTCAAAATATAGGAGTTGGAAATATTTAGACATTTGAATAATCTAGTCGGACATTTTGCTTTGAATGATTTTTCACCAAAGAATGAGTAGTTCAGAAAAACTTGTTTTTAGACGTCTGAATTCTAACCCAGAAGTATGGCTTTTGAAGAAAAAAAATAGAGAAGATTTTGTTCAAAAAAGAATGACCTCATACGTCTGACCATTGCTCCCAGACTTCTAAGTTCCTGAAAATTTTAAAACCGACTAGAATCTTGTTTGAGCAAATAAAACTATTTTAATGTAAATATATTAGCTCATACCACTCAAGGGAGATTGTACATATTTATCTAAGACATGAACACAAGTATATAATTTTACAATGATTTGTCTTCATGTCGAGCTTTTTGATGATATTCTATTTTATCTTATCCATTTTCCAATGCCTTTGTGGCTCCCATTGTGCCCAAGACTTATGTTCATGTACCTGTATGTTAGTTCATAGATTCTATGGTATGATTGTATAATTGTCGTCATTAAATTCTAGCAAAAGAGGTTTTAACATTCTCTCCACCTTTTGGTGATGAAAACTATACAATCTTATATACAATGATAAAATTAAAAAGTCTCCCCATAAGTATAACATCTCTACCTATCAATATGCAAATATATTTCTCCCCCTTGTCATATCAAAAAGAAAATGGGAAATGATTAAAACATAACACATAATATATGCCAACAAATAAAGCAATAACCATGCACAATGCAATTTCATTTCAACAAAACAAAACAAACATTACAACAATAGTACATACAAACAAACCATCATTGCAACAACCAAAAGAGATGTTATACAAACATAAAGTTCAAATATACCATATAACACAAAATATTGAAAAATAATTTCGAAAGAAAATAAAGATAGATTACCCATAGTGACTATAAGAGAAACCCAATAGTGCTTGTAGTACTCATAATAATCTGATGGATTGTATTTCCATTTTCCAAACCATTGATTTTCAGCACTTTCTTCTTCCACATCTTTAGCTATAGGTTTCCCTTCAAAAGGAACAAATTGTGATTCATCCACTTGTATATCGGACCAATGAAATGAGTCAGATTTACCACCTTTCTCATTATTGTGTTCTTATACACGTGTCTTTCCTTTGTCTTGATGAGAAGATTCAGAACTATGCTCGGATATATGGAAAGACGAGGCACGAACAAGAGAAGGAGGTGAACTATATAAAGGAGAAGATACCCATTGAAGTTTCGTAAGCAGTAGAATGACCCATCATATATCTTCTTCTTCTTCTTCAAGTCGTCAAACCTTTGTTCAACAATGGAGCTTTCTCTTAACCAAATCTTGATAATCTCATCAGAAGCATGAGAGATTGGTGTTGAGGAAGAGGATTAGCCTCTTTTTGATCGTTTATGGAAAGGTTGTGGACCCATTTGAGTGATTTGAGAAACTAGGGTTTTAGTGAAAAGGGGTTTGGGAATGAAATACACAAAGAGAAGTGAGAAAATGAGTAATAAGTGAGCAGACGTCTTTTAAAAACAAAACCATAGATAGTCAAACATCTTGTCTTGAGAGTCAGACGTTTGACAATGGCAAAGTATGGGCCAAAGCCTAAGTATTGTAAATATAGGTGGTTTCAGATGTTTGGATTTAATGGTCAGACATATGAAAATGTGACAAACATGACCAAATTGTGTAGTGTAAAAATTAACGTATTTAGACATCTAGATATTGGGGTCAGACGTCTGAACTTATAATAGTTTTAAAATAAAAATGCAACACAAGACATACGTCTGTTTATAAGTACTCAAATGTCTGAGTCCTAAAGCATTTTTTATTTGAAAAATAAATAGTTTCATTACATACAGAACCATATACGCAAATATACATACGACCAACAATAGTACAACATATGCGAATATGATATTATTTAATTTTCAAAAGGCTCGGTTTCTTCTTCTTCCAAGGGTCCTTTTTTCGAAGACTTATCTTGCATAGGCTCGTAAATTTTGATAGGATTTGACCGTTCATTTGAAGAACTTCCAGTGGAACAAATGCATTTTATAATAGGCTATTTCCCGCAAAAGGTAATTAGAGTCCTTTAAATAAAATTCATATGCTCGCCTTGTCATCGCTGTTCCTGATATATTTATTTTTGCAATCTCATTACTTCTCCTTGATAGTGAGCTATGCCATTGATACGATCATCTTAAGCGGTAGTAATGTGGCCTTCAAAATTAATCGATTATTTAACTTTCTTTCTTCAGGGGAGAAGCCAGTTTATTCTAAAGGTGAGGAGATGATTTAATATATGAGGAGGAGTTGTCTACCGAAGTCGATATGTTTTATTAGAGATCAATAGTTGATTTTCTAAAAGAAGTGTTTGATATTTTTTATTTTGAAGGAGGTTGGTTATATTGTAAGAATTTACTAAAGATAACTAGAAAATATGTAAGATAGAAATTTGTTGCTTAATTTTGACCAACTAAAATAGGTTACTATTTTTAGGTGAAGATGAATTTAGCCGAACATAAAATTAATTTGCTAGGATGAAATATTCTCAGGTATATTATAAACAAATAATACTCATATGTGTAAAGATTATTCAACTAACTCATTGAAAGAGCAAATGACTAGTTCCATGCATAGTTTCAAAAAAGTTGTTTTACAAAGAGGTTTTGTAACAACCCACCTTTTTAGTCCTTAGAAGTCGATACTACTAGATCCGCGGTATTCACGTACTGAACATCAAAGTGTGGGAAAGATAGATTGTTGGGGTGAAAGAAAGAAAAGATAGAACATAATCTCACAATGTAACCAATAATCTATAATATATCAATGAACTTTATGAAAAATAAAACTTTATATACATACATCAATCAGATTACTAGCCTATCATTAACCTTGACAGTTATAACAACCCGTCCTTACGATTTCTGATAAATACAGACAAGAACAATAGCAGAAGATAAAAGAAAATATGGAGTACATCTTGGAGGTATCCAGCTCATTTCCTGAAGCTCTAAAGTGTCCAGCTAAATCTGGAAAATATGCTAAGACTAACCCAAGCATTATAAGAGAAATAACGCCCGGATTAGTCCGGTAAAACCAGTGTGAGAAACACAATCAAATGGATTCTAAATGTTTTATAAAACCTTTCAAAATAAAGGTATCTCCTAAAATCACACCGCACATAAACACAGACATGTTTTTACCTTACAATAATCAAAACATTTCTATATAAAATCTAGTGATATTATAATAATGTCTTGGGTTTTAAAATAAATTATGAATATAGCTGGAATGCTTGCATCTCACGTTCTAGCATAGATGGGCACAATTAAGTCTGTATGGCGCTTATTAGAGAATGGATTCAATACATTGACAAGGCTACTGGGGTACCGCCTGCCATTGTACACCTTTAGAAAATATACCGAGGACCTCGCCTAGACCCTCTACGAATCTAGACCGGCCTACTCCTTATTAGATAGTACCGAATATGTCACCACCTCGATTGCTTTGCAACCTTTTACCAAGAGCTCTCATGCACAAAAAAATCCATAAATGTGTGTGTGTGTGTGTGTGTGTGTATCTAGAAGGGTGATGGCATATCTTAATGGTAGCGAACTACATAGCCCTGAAGAATATCCCTTGTTTAGTCATTCCTAGTTGATGAGGCTTGAGGCTATGTTTTACCTTTTAGAAATTAATCCCACTTATAATGCTACCCTGCTCTCCAGGTGATAATGCAATGCAAGCATTCATCCACACAAGTTGTTCAGGACATGAACAAACTAAAGGCAGTACTTAAACTACATTCATTTTGGAATCACCCTCAGGATTAGTAGCAAGTAGCCCTTGCACTTCAAAAAGCTCTGTCTTCGATCAGATGTCTTCAATTCAAACGCTTAAGTTGGTTTGAAGTAGTTTTCGGATAATTCATACTTATCTGATCTCGGTCTCTTATAATAAACATTCGATAGTTTCCAGTAAACTCAACTCCGATTCTTTCTGAAATAAACAGATAGTACGTAAGAGCGGAGATTACCCCCTAACCGTTTAAATGGATGGATCTCCTTATCATTTGTCCTAGAAGAACGCATGAGTTTATAAATATAGTATAGCATCCCCGAGGATAACTGTACCATATAATTCTCATGTTTTCTCCTAGATATTTCCAAATTCAAAAATTGGTCCAAATTTGGTAGTAAGTTATTTAACTATTAAACCAACAAAGAATCAAATAAAGATTTAATTCCACAAGTGATCCATTAAGCCTCTTATTAATTAGTTATTCATTAATTAAATCTCTTTCGATTATTTTATTTAAAATACCATCAAAAAAGAGATTTTCACAAACCCCTTATACTCCTTTCAATACTAGGAAAACATTTATATAGTCATCTCACTGGTATATGTATATTCACAACCTATTTTATTTTCAATACTTAGAAATATATCTTATCTCAACTGTATAAGTGTACTAACGAAACCTATGGAAGATTTCTTTTATCCAAATTTATATTTAAATGAGCTAATAAAAATATCATTTAAAACATTACTTTCTATAAACCAAATCACTTATACTTCGGTGTTAAGTATGGAAAGGATGTTTCCATACCACAATAATTAAAAAGGAATAGTTGTCAAAACAAATCTTATTCCTTTATAAAATTCCCTTTATATAAGCCCACTTCATATTTACAAATACTTTTATAAATCTCCAAATTAATTTACAAAACTTCTTCTATGAATCTCTAAAATGATATATAAAATCCCTGCTATTTATAAAACAATTTTATAAATCTTCCTTTATAACACTTTTACAAAAGTCCTTAATAAAATATCATTTACCAAATATCAATTGAAAATAAATTTTTAATAAATCCTTTTATTAAGTAAAATCCCTTTTATAAACAAATTATTATCTATAAATAACTTTATTTAATTAATTGATTACCTTCAAACAACATAAATAAAATAAATAATTAACTTTAAAACCTCAATAATAAAATAATTAATTAACTTACATTAAAACATCATTTATAAACACTTAACCTCAAATTGTTACATAATTTAAGTTATTTTAAATCCATAACTTTACAGATTCGAAATGAAGCTTAGCGACCAGAATTATACTAAACCAAGTTACCATTTTAATTCAATTTGGCTTTTCAAGTAATATAACTGGTATTTACATAAGTAAGCATATATGTAATAAAATCAATTAGCAATCACTAGCTAATCCATCACTCATCCAATATTAATTAATCCACATATTAATTAGTTGGATTATGAGTAAATGTCCAAATTAATATAATTGCTGAACGGGGACTTATTCTACTAAACAGATGTCGTCAATAATCTATTCTATTTAATTATAGTAGAACGAGGATTTATTCTGCTTAACAAATGTCCAAAATAATCTATTCAATTAAGTTATAGCAGAACAGAGATTTATTCTACTAAACAGATATCCAAAATAATCTATTCAATTTATTTAGCTTTTTAATGGCGTAGACAGAGAGAATCCCTTGCATTTAAACTATTCTTTATAAAAGGAAGCTGGTTTTTAAACATGCCGATCCTTGAAAATAAAATAATTAAATCTCAATTAAAACTTAACTTAATTAATAATTAATTAATAATTAACCCTGCCTAATTAATACTTAGTTAAAAATTAAACCTTAATTACTTAGATGTTAATTAATAATTAAATTATAATTAATTAAATAATTAACCTTTACTTGATCAAATAATAAGTTAACCTTTAATTAATTAATTAATTATAATTATCTTACTTAATTAGTAATTAATTACTAATTACTTCCACTTAATTAGTAATTAAGTACTAATCATCTTTACTTAATTAATTAATTAATTAATCATTAACACTTACTTAATTAATAGGTATTAATTACCTTTTAATATTTATAATATGTTTGAAAACTTTTTCCAAAAATACTTAAAAAGAAACACTTTTAATTTACACAAAAGTGTTCGCGTTTTACGAACCGTATCCATAGCGACTCTCAAATACCAAAATTTTCAAAACCACTTTACATATCCAATGCCCTTCAAGCCCTTACCTTTTTTCTTAACTTACTTTACAAACAAAGTATAAAGTTTTGAAAACTAGAAGTAAATGTTTTGGAACCTTTCGTAGAACATTTTCTAGAAAATGAAATAAGTAAACAAGTTAACTCCAAGGGATCCCAATGTCTCACAAAATACAAGTCAAGTGCTAAGTTTTCTTAGCATACAACATCACGTACATGAACACAAACATATATATATATATATATATATATATATATATATATATAAACACACACATGTTATAACATCATACAACATGTAAAAATCACAACTTGCCAACAATACTTAACTTTCTATTTTATTTTCAAGCCTACTACCAACATCTCATATAAACCCATATATATAAAGCAAAAAAAAACATTATTTTCAACTAACAACTAGCAACAAGGTTTAACACAAAAGATTGTTTAAAACTTTTCTTTAAAAAGGGTGAGTTTTTACTCACCAAAATCAACCATAACCAATTCAAACCCCCTACGCCTAGAACCAACACCAGATCTTGGATTTACTTGCAAAAGATGGATTTTTTAGTGGCCTAAAGGGCCAAAAGGGTTCGACCATAGTGGAGTATGAGCTCGGCCTTAGGTGTGTGGGGGAGTTTAGGCTTGCTTTTTGGAAGAGACAATGTGTAAGGTAGAAAGGAAGTGTTTTTAAATAAGTATAAGAAATTTTAAA
This sequence comes from Allium fistulosum, assembly GCA_030737815.1. Classification (NCBI taxonomy): domain Eukaryota; kingdom Viridiplantae; phylum Streptophyta; class Magnoliopsida; order Asparagales; family Amaryllidaceae; genus Allium; species Allium fistulosum. The sequence goes on along the minus strand of CM060902.1, from coordinate 1,328,485,687 downwards.
GTGAAAAGAGATGATTTTTAAATTTTAAAGAAACGTTGAGAAGCCATTAAAATGGGAAGTGGAGCTTTAGAGAGGAGGAAGTAAAATTTGAAATAAAAAAGTGAAAATAAAATGGAAAAGGAAAAAGAGAAATAGTTTTATGTAAAATGGAATGAGAGAATTACCATTTTGCCCTAAATCCTCTTATCCTCCATACATTTTGCCACCTCATCACCTTCCCCTCTTCTTTGTTGCTCATGAAACTACCCCCGCTAATCATGTCACCAATCCATCAAAGTACCAAACACTTTATAATATGTTGGATGTTAGGATGATCTTGTACTTTTGTTAATCTTTATACTTAAGGAATCTTTTTAATTTTCAATTCAAACTTCCTTTTTACTTAAGTAAATCATATGTAACCTTAACCATTTTATATGTTATAATATAAGTATGTGTATATCTATACTGGAGTGTTTACAACATTTTCGACAACTTTTAGACGATGAAATGTCGAACTTCGAAAAACGATTTCCGGTCACATTTTCGATTTTCCTTCGAACTAATAGTTTTTGTCAACAATTTTTGAAAATAATTTCCCATTGCTAGTTATTATTAAAAAGAGGTTTATTTGAGTTATAAAATCCATAAATTGAATATTTAAAATAAATTAAATATTCATAAATAAAAGTGATAAAATTCCAGGTCGTTACGTTCCCCCCTTAAAAGAATTTCGACCCCAAAATTTCACCACATGAATACCCAATGCTATTCATAAGTCTATATAACATTCATAGGTCATCCACATGCAAAATCTAATTAAATCTCTACTCGAGTACATAACTTCACTTATAAACTAGCATCACTCACTCGATTCACTAGTGCAGACTTTGATCAGGCTTCTTGATTAGAAATCGTTGTTCTCCTTACATAGCCATATACTATGATAGAAAACTTTGGTTCAGTATCAAGAACCCTCACCAAGTGTTCGCCATCAAGAATCGAGTGATAGATCCTTATTTGGAATGGTGTGAACCATCTCAAAGTCATATACTCGAATCTTGGACCAAAAACTATTTGAACAAAAGAAATGATCTACGTTCAACTTACGTATTTATTTTATTGGTTCTCACTAATACCATTTCATTTTTTTTGTTAAAATTATTTATGAAAAGATTTCTTAAAAACTAAACCTAAGTTTAACTTGTATAATACTCTACCATTTCATGAGGGTATATACCAATATTTGGATCAAACTTTTCCAATTTGAATTTATTTCCCCCAAGTAAACTCAAGATCAAAATACCTGTTTTTTATTCCAAATTTCCTTTTGAAATGATACTATATAAATAATCATAGAAAGTATACATATATTGTCCAAGTAACCCCAAAATGATACCAAGGAACTGAGTACTACCAAATAATATCATATTCCATGACCAAGAAGGGTAACACTTAAGAGAAGTGCTTACCATCCAAACACATCTCTTTCCCATTTTTAGTAATTTTCTAGTCAATCGAACTAGTTAATACTAAAAATACTTCTTCTATTTCAAAATCCCCCTTTTGAAACAATAATTTACTTATTTTCAAACAAATATTTTTTAACATTATATCTATTACCAACTTGCTGTGGGTTCTTTCGGATTTGAACTTGTCTCGATCATACAATGATGGAAAGAATAATTTACTAAGTGCCCTACAACGTTTGCCTACGAAAACATCTAATCGTCACTTAGAAGATTACTCGGATCATCACAAAACAAATCGGGACTCATTCCCCGAGCTAACCAAAGAAAATGCATCTACATAAAATTTTCATTCCAAAAACTTTTATACTTAAACAAAAATATTTTCAAACATTACTATTATTATTTTTCCCAAAATCTTGAAAACCATTTTCCAAAAGCATCGAATTTAAGTCCTCAAATTCTTCACTTAAGTCCTTTTATTTATAAGCCACATTCTTATAAACCAATTTTATAAATCAACTTATTTTATGAAATCCTTTCTCAAATATTTATTCTCAAAATATTCTAGCTATCCTTTAATAAATATATTTTATTAAAATTAAATTTTAACCCAACATTAACAGCGAACGCCTTATAGACAAATTGTGAAACTTAATTCACAAAGTTTTCATTTCCCTATTCCCATAATTTCTATGTACCCAACCAATACTTTAAAGAGGAAAGTTACAAACAAATCAAGAAATAATAGTCAATGCCCAAAACTAAACGAGCATGACAAATCAAACCCTAAATGATAATAATTGGATATTATCATTTCCCAACAAACAAACATGTCAAAAATAAATATATTAATGTATATGTATTCATGTTTTCTGAGTTTGAGTCATTGTTGTCATTTTGAATGTTGGTCATCTCCATGTAACTAGTTTCATATGGACTGATTTGGATGAACTAGTTTATTAACTGGGTTCACATGTGTTGAGTCTTCATTTCATATGCATACATCTCTGGTCCAAGTGTGTCTGAGCATGTTCCAGTCATTAAAACTTGTACTTGACCATTCTATTTTTGTTTTCGTATTACACCTGAGTTGATTCCACTATTTGGTTGAGTTTGACTTTGTGCTCGCCTGTCACTGCAATTTTATCAAGTGTATATCGGTGTGCACGGCCTTGTGGCATGTACATGATACACTATGCATGTCCTAAGTTGTTCGTGTAAGATGAATTCAAAATAAATATGATGACGAACACCCCAAATAACTGTGGCAAATAACATTTTCAAAATCACACATTTCATTGTACACTGCATAAATATTTCTTTTTCAATTTTACCGCGTCAGTGTTTATTTTTTAGGTAACCCAGATGCTGAATTCAAGCTGGAACAGAGTTGAAGATAAAAACACAAGTGTTGAGTGAATATGTAGTGAGGAGTAATATGTAAATTGAAAAATTGTGATGTAATTGAAATTGTATTGTACTTGACAATGTGTAAATGTAGTGAGAGCTCAAATTTGTACTATTTGAATTTGTAATAAAATATTTGTTTGAATAAATTATTTATTTGAATTCTGAGTTATTTCTATTTTATTCAATAAATATTTATTTAATTATGTGAAAAATAAAATAGTACAACAACAAATACATTTAAACGAATATATATATATATATATGTTTATTATCATCAAACAAAAACCATATATTAGCATATTCTACAATCTCCCCCTTTTGATGATAACAAACATATATTAAGATTTTGACTCTGTTAAATGTATTTGGTTTTGATGAATTCTATTAGCTCTCCCTATTTGAATGCTCCCCCTACAACAAAGCTCTCCCTATACAGATGCGTGTAGATAAAACTGAAAAATAAACTAAAAATAACTTTGAATAAAAACACTCTCGAATATTTTTAAGGATATCGCTCAAAAATCAAAATCTTAACCTCTCTCCCCCATTTGTTATCATCAAAAATAATAATAGTAATTGAAATAGCTACGATTTTGATTAAAAATATAAAATCAAATCAAGAGGGAAATATTAATTTCAAATTCCAATTAATCAAACAAAAATCATAATATTTTATTAATTAGAAACAAACTCCACTTTAGAAAAATTGTAGGATTATGGAAAATTTTATATAGTGACAAGAGTTTGATATTTTCAATAACGGAATAATTTGTTCATTTTCTCTTTTCAAATATTATACAAAAAAAATGTGAAGCATTTACTAACCATGCATAATAGTTAGGACTTTTAAATGAGGTTAGTGGTTACCCCCCCTGTAACGACCCGGTATTTTGGACCATTCAAATCGACAATAAATCCACACATGTCTGACTTGAATAATTCAAAATATCAGATTGTTAATTTAAATTTGGCAAAACTCAGAATATACAGTAAATAAATCAATCACAGAATCACAGACACAGAGTAATACAATAATACGCAGCGGAAAAGATAAAATAGTAGTTCATGAAGCTACTATATATACATCAGAGTTAGAAATAAAATACAACAGAATATCTCGAGTACAGTGAAGTCTTCAGTACAACAGATGACTTCCCTGGACAAATCAACTAGAAGAGCTGAAAGCTGAGGCGATAGTTGGATCTCCAAAGGAAGCTTCAAACTCCAAAGGTGAGTCACAAATGCTGTATCACTCGGTCTGACCCGAGCGTAAAGCAAAATACAAAACACTCGAGTCAGGATTAACATTCTTATATAAATAGATCCAACTCAAGTGAAATATCAACTGAAATACAAGTAACTTAAAGGATGTTTGGGATAACCATCCTCTAAGGGTCTTCAGAACTATCTACAAGATGGGAATATACAGTATACACCATGGTCATTTCAATTAAATTTATACTTCAAAACCCAAATATCATTTCATTTCAAATATAACTATTTTCCAAAATAGTATAGATAGGTTAAATAATTTATAAAGTAAAGCATTTAATTTTCCTCAAGTCTCGCAAATCGATTCAAATCAAATTTAAATTCCAGATTCAAATTTTATTCAAAGCTCAATTCATCAATTAAATTCAGTTCTAAATGTACCATTTATTTTCCAATATATTTCAAAGCTTTAATATTCAACATTTTCAAAGTTAAATTTAACGGTTTCATATAGCTCTTGATTTAACTTTATTATTATTTAATCGGGGAATGTTCACTTAATAAATTCAATATCATTTAACTAGCCTTAAATTTCACTTTTACTAGATATTCCTTAAATTTATTTAAACAAGAAATATCCATTAAATTATTTAAATCAAACTCAAGTTATAAATCATATCTTAAATCCCAATTCCAATAAGCTTTAAATTGGTTTAATTAAATAAAATTCTTTACTAAATTCAAATTATCTTCCCAACCTTAACTTATTCAAATTTTTACCAAAATCTATTTTTGAAATATAAATTTTAAATACTCGACCATATTATATGTATTTAATCAATCTTAATTAAATTAAATATCATTATTAAATCCATATAAATCATTTCCATTTATATATAATAATTTTAGGCTCAACGTTAAATAAAACCATATATTTCTTTCCAAAACCATAGAATTTATTTTCAAAATATTTATATATATGGACCAACGGTGTCTGTATATATATTTATCATAGGGTTAAGTGATACAGATATTTATCATTTCAATTCGAAATTTTTAAATATATACGGGTAGATATCATTTCGACCCGTAATCCCAATTTCAGTTCAAATGAAAATCGCTTGGGTTTATCATTTCAACCCATAACGAAATTCTCCTATTCTAAAGTCCGTTCGGGTATGTATCATTTCAACCCATAGTGAATTCTATACTAACAGGAAACTTGCAGAGTGATAACAGATACTAAAAAAAATTATATAACAACAGGCATATATCATCAGTATAAATAACAGATACGGGTGTCAGATGTCACAGGTGAACAGATATAGATAATAGCATATATAACAATGTAAATAACTACAGCAGCATATTTCAATTGCTATTTCAATTGAAATCAAATTTAAATAATAAAAGAACGTTAATCGTGAGTGATTGCTCACCTTTCGAGGTTAGAGATGAACGAGACTGAGATGAGTTACGACTCCAAACACGGATTCCAAATCAAAGCTAGATGGATACGGATTCGACGGATAAGCTGATAGATAAGGAATTGACAAAAATCAAATCAGAACTGGATCGATGATGATCAATAGTGGTAGTGGATTTATATATATATAAACTATATATAACTATGTATATACCAAAATCATATTTTAAATACAAACACATTTTTAAATTATATATATATATATATATTTCAAAATCATTGGAAAAATTAAAACACAAATATCAAAATGAATACATATCTAAATCAAACAGAGAATATGCAAAGTCAATGTATATGCGGCTATAGACAACACGTGTAGACCAGGGAATATGTAAAGCAAAATCTATGCCTGTAGACACTATATAATATGCGCCTGTATACTATTTCCATGTAACAACGACAAAATATATGTAAACAGGCTAATATTCATACAACCTTATATATACTTATATAACTAATATATAACTAATATTTTACAAAACTCAATACCGAAACTAATGTCCAACATATATATATATATATATGAAACAGACACACATGTTTCAAAAGTCCAAATCCCTATATACAACATTATTAAAAGCAAGTATGACTCAATATATAGAAAATTTATACAATATGACCTTTATAAACTCAAACATATCTATATGTCATAACAAACACCCAATTTAAATCTAACATACTTAAACGAAACCCACATATCATATATATATAATCTAATATAGAATGGGAAGCTTGCATCAAATAAATTATATGCAGACTATCAATAGTAAAACATAAAACGTATTGTATATACATCAGTTATTAAAGCAAATATGTATATTATATAGCTTTACATATAAAACCAATCTCCTGTATAAAGCTTGTACAAACCTTGTAATATAAAACTAGGACAACAGAACTGTAAAACAGATTTTTCTCTTATTTTATTAACACATATTCTTATATAGCATTTTAAAACAAAGTAATATATATATAGCGGTTTCCAGAATATAGCCTGACTTCAACTAATTAGGGTAGTATCGATATAGACTAATTATAATACTGTATATAATATATGACAGTATAAACTTTATAACACATAACAATACAACACCATTTCTTTTAAAAGTCTAGATTGCTGTACACATATAACACACGGTCAGAAGTATGCAAATCTTTGGAAAAAATTTATTTATAACATACGCACTTGACTCACATATGCAACTATAATATATACTAAAACATGTGCATGCTACTTACCTATCCTATATGCAGACATTATGTAAAGTACACATTAAAAATCTATATTAAATTTTAAATACAAATAAATAAACCATAGTATAACTTTATACATATACACAAAAACATATTAAACAGCCTAGATCTGGTACGAAAATAAAATAATATAAATAAAAATAATAATCATTATATATGGACTTACAGAAATATGCATGCCAAAGGAACTCGAGCAAGCTATTTTTCCAAGGTCGAGAGGTTTGAGCGGAATTGCTAGAAAAAGGGGAGGAAGGGTGGTGGCTGTAGGGTGCTCGTGTGGAGGAAGTGGTGGGGTCGGCGATGAGTGGAGGTGGAGAGCTGGGCTTGGTGGTTTCGGTGGGTAATGGTGAAGGAATTAGGGTGGAGGCGTGAGTACAGGGGCGAGGTGAACGGCGGATGGAGGAGGAGCCGGTGCCAGGCTGGGCAGTGCACGCGTGATGATGAGGTTCGCTGGAGTGGGGTTGGACGTGATGGGAGTCTCAGGTTTGGGCGAAAGATGGGAGAGAGATGGCAAGGTGGGGAATGGGGTCCACGTGGGATTAGGGTCTGGAATGTGGTGCTCGGCCGAGTAGATGGTGGCGGGTGAGGATGCGGTCGAGAGGGAAGACGATTGGTTTAGGTGTGGAGGTGAAGAGGCTTGCGTAGGTGAGGCAGCTAGGTATGAGAGGGAGCGGCGGAGGGTGAAGCGGTGGATCTGGTTGCTTGTCTTGGCTGTGATGGCGGAATCGGTGGACGAGAAGCCAAGTGGTGGTGAGAAAATTGAAAGGGGAAGGAAAGAGAGTGGGAGGCAGAGAACGAATAGGATAGGAGAAGAGATTTTTAAGAAGTGAGATGCAGATCTAGAAGTAAGCCTTTGAACGAAATGTTAGGCAGAGTAAGAAATAAATAAAAGTAACCGAAAAAAAAAGAAAGGAAATGGAATAGTCTCAGATTGATTCAACTGAAATATTCAAAGCAATTAATTTCTTGATTGATTGGACATCACGTTTGAATTTTGAAAAGGCACGGTAAGTTAAAAGTCTCCATTTGGTACCGATACAACACACAGTTTTATTGTTTCCGTCGCGTACCGGACCTCAAAATACAGAAATGAATATACTGTGGAGATCAACACGATAAGACGATCAAAACGGTATACAGATATTAGTGGTACGATCATCCGATCAAAATTCGATAATCGGTACCAGAAATGCTGCTATTCTGCCAGAATTAAGATAAACGGAGCAGTAGAAGTCCAAATTTGACGAAACGAAGACTGATATTTCACTCAGAAGATGATATAGAAAATTATTGTATAAAAATATTCAAGTTTGAAAAACATTTTATTTTCATCAAAAATTAACTGGCTTAAATTGAAATGGAATTTCACAAGAAAATAAACTTTAATATTATCAGGTGAAAATTTACCAGTTGCTATGTTTTTAAATACGTATCCCAAATATAACATTTTTATTTTCAAATTTTATTGCTTAAAGTTTCACAAATTTCCAGTTAAATATACTTTTAAAACCATTAAATTTTACGGGTCGTTACACCCCCCCCCCTTTTATTTTTATTTTTTTAAAAATATGTCAAGTATTTTCTAACCATGCATAACCATGAGGACTTTTAAATGAGATTAGAATATACTTGATATTTATCCCTTTCTTATATGCGTTCCATCCATGCAAAACTGCGAAGACTTTTAAATGAGAATGGAAGCACATATATAGAAATTCAAGTAATTCACCCATGCATAACTGCAAGGACTTTTAAATGAGAATGAATACTTTAGGATATAATTATTTTACAAAAAAAATATTTCCTTATTTTGAAATATCAAATTCTGCACGCTATATTATTATGTATGGATTGACAAAAAGGTGAAAGTGAAAGAAATGATCATGGAATAAGCACTAATTTAAAAATATTATAAAATTTGTTTAATTTTCATGAAATTATAAAATTATACTTCCTCTTGTTATGAAATATATTTTAATCACTATCCATCACTTTTCAAGCACTATAATAATTTTGATAAGTTCTAAAAAATTCAATTAGTCAATGATTATCCTTTCTAGAGTATATCTCTTACCGAAATAAACTAGAGTATTTTTAACATGGTGAAAACCCAAGTTTCTAAAAATAAAATAAGTGAAAATCAATTTTCTATAAGGGGGTTGAAAATAACTTCTAGTTGAAAATCAATATAAATATTTAAATAATTGCACAAATGATTTCAACATGAGATGATATCAGATACCACTTGAATTTGAGGTATTCATGGTGATATAAAGTGGTATATAAGAAACACGTGTACTCCTCAACACTTGAATTGTTTTAGCATGTCTATTTATATCTAGCACAAGCAACATAATCTAAATTGAGCAAAAACACACATTCAAAAAATTCGTCAAAGCAGTTTTTCTTGACATTCCAAAGTGAATCCATAAAAAGCTAAAAACAGAAAAGTTGTAGCATTATCGGTTAGCTTTACAGAACTTCAAGAATTTTACAAATTGGAGTTAAGAAGCTCAAGATATGGCAGAAATACTTCAACATTGTCGATGAAAACATAATTAACAACATGTGAACAAAAAATTGAGTTAAGAGATCATACCTCACTTTCCTTTGATTCTGTGATATCCGAAATGTGATGATCTCCATCTAAACTTTATAGGCTAAGGAACATTTAAATTCTAGTTTATTAATCACCTAGAACAACTCGAAATCTATCTCCATTAATTTGATTCTTAGCCCACTTATGTGTCTAAATTTTGGAGAAGGCAAGTGGTCTAACTATGGATGTAGGACCACTATTATTATCTATTGAAATTTTTGGTACCCAAATTTGTCTATATAACAAACCGTTAGCATCTACAATTGTACCCTTAGGAATCCAAATTTGTTTAAATTTCAAACCATTTATATTTGTACCTTTTGGAATCCATATTTGTTTAACGGTTTTGTGTTTGTATATATTTCGACAATTATTCTTGCCATGTCCAATATTTCCACACTTTACGTATTTGGGTATCCCACTTTTCCCCTTAACAGTGTTATTAGTCGTTTGTTCATATTTGACACTTTTGCAAATCCACATCCTTTCCTTTTATTCTCAAAGAGTTAATTTTCTAAGAGAGTGAAATTTTTTCGAGTAATTAACTCAAGTTTATTAAATTTGGATCTTAAAAGTTTATTTTCATTTATTAGCTTAGAACAACAACTAACAGTACTATCTCTCTTTTCAAAAATCTTCATTTTCAAGTCCATATTTTCATTTTTCAGCTCTCTAATTTTAGTCTCAATTTCTAGCATCTCGGTTTCAAAGAGTTGGAGTTTTTTAAATTCAATTTTTTCAAAATCCTTGATTTTTTTAATCTCCTTTTCAAACTCGTGATTAATCGAATAATTTCAGATTTGCTCAAAATCACGTTTTCTTTTTCAAAGGTTTTGAATTTTCGTTGACTTCATTTAATTCCTTTTTAAAAATCGTGCATTTAGAACTTTCCAACTTCTTAAAACTATCCAACTCTTTTTGCAAAATGTTATTTTTACAAATCAACTCGATTTATTTTTCTCCCGAATTAAAATTTCGTTTTCTAACTTTTGAAAGTTTTCTTGAAAACAGGCAATTTCTTTTTCATAGTCCAAACACCTTTTGCAATTAGAATTTTTATTTTTCTTAATATTTTTGTGCTCATTTTCTAAATCATTAATTTTCTGATGCAGTTTAACTTGTTCCGTTTTCAACTTATTATTTTTCACCTCAAGAGCTTTATTATTTTCAATTAATTTTCGACACAAGAGAACTAAATCATTGAATGGAAGATCACTTATCTCATCGGCTATTGAATCTTCATCATTGCTGCCTTTTGTAGATCCTATCAAGCAAATTTCTTTAACGGAGTTGACTGTGGAGGATTTCTCACCATTGTTGACTTTTGCACCATATATTGTATTAAAAATATTCCAGATTTCCTGTGCACTTTCACAATGAGAGATAAAGTTAAAATTATTTTGATTAATATGAGAATATAATATATGCATAACAAGAGCATTAATCGAAGTATTTTTCTCGTCTACTATATCACACCCATTTTCAATAATATCCCAACATTTAAAATTAACAAATTTTAAATAAACTTCCATTTTTAATTTCCAATTTAAAAAATCCGTTCCATCAAAAATAGGAGGAATAATACTGGACTGACTCTCGCTAGATTTGCATCTAGGGTTAGACATCCTTGCTATTAACCTGCTCTGATACCACTTGTAGGATCGATTTCACCCTAGAGGGGGGTGAATAGGGTGATACTAATAGTAATAAAAATTAATGTGGAAATATATAAATTGCAGTACAGATAATGGCAGAAAAATAAAAGCAGAAAATAGAACAACACATATTTACCCAGCTTTGGAAAAACCCTACCTACGTGCTACCCCCAAGGTTTCTACTAGAAATTAAGTAGTCAGACGCTTACACATGTAAACTTGCGACACCCGTTATCGACTAACCTAACTCTATGCTCAAAACCCTACCACAACTCAGCCACTGAGTTGCGAATTCTCGAACTACACCATCGTAGTTCGTAACCTAGTCACACGACTAGATTTTTACAAAAGTTTAAAAGAAATTACAAAATAGAATAAAAAAACTAAATACAAAATCCTATAAGAAATTCAAGCCCAAAATAAATTAAAATCGGCCCAATTTTTATTAAAAAAAGACTTCCTCTTTCTATTTCACGTGTAATCCTATGGCTGATTCCTTCTTCGTTCTTCTTTCAAAAACTAGGGTTCTGTGATGAAGCCGCCGCTTTGTTGAATTGATTGCTAATGCTTCGAATGCTTCTTCGATCGATTAACTTGTTCACGGCTGCTTCAATTGAGTCGAGATCGAATTGATGCTCTGAGTTGGTACATGAATTTTGCCTCTTTTAATTCTCGACTTTGATTCGAGTTACAAATTTGTATTCGATTTACAAGTATGCTCTGGATTTTTGTCTCGAACTCGAATGCAAAATTTGCCGATGATTAACTGGGTTATATAGGGAACGAATCCCTTAGTTTTCATTTGTATATTTTGGTTTTAATTCGTCAATTTATCTGCTTGGCCATTTTATTTTTGCTTGAACGACTGTGATGATTTTGACTTGTTCATGTTAATACGTTGCTTGATGAATTTGAACTTGCTCCGTGAATTTCTTTGGTTTTCTTTGAGTCGGTTTCGTTCTTTTCACCTATGACTTCGGCCATTTGATATTGTGATAATATTTTGAGATGAAAATTGACTTCAACTTGTTCAATTTGAACTTGTTATCACCTGGCTTTGACTTTGGCATTTAAACTTGACTTGGTTTGAAACTGCTACCTTGATAATTGTTCAAACTACAACATTTGTCCATCTGATTGATTTCACTTAATTTTTGTTCGAACTGTTGAATTGTGATTGAATGTCTGTTGTGGTCTCTGACTTGATTTCACTAGCTTCGTTCCATTGGAGTATGTCTGGGGCACTGCATATATGTATACATGTGTATTCATGCATGTATATATGTGCGCTGTGTGTTTTGTGTGCTTATGCACTTGATTGCCTCTGGTCTGATTACTTTGAGTTGAATTCTGGTTGATACTGCATGTGTATATATGTATACATGTGTGTAGCTGCTTTGTTTTGTTCACTGTATTGAAGTTTGGTTCATGTGTTTGTGTTGCTTGAACCTAGTTGCATTGAGTCGAATTGGTCTGGTGATCTGCACATTTCATTGATGCATTATGGTCTCCATACATATAAACATACATATATCTATGTATATATGTGTGATTGCTTTGGTGCCTTGCTATCCTTGTGCATATTGTTGTTTTGTATTCCTGAAGCTTGTTGTATGTGAACTCTGGTTCATGTTTTGCCTTCAACCTAAACTTTTATGGCCTTTTTCACTTTGTATCCATTTCTCTGTTTTTGGAGTCCATTCACTTGTTCACTGATCTGGGTTGCATATCATTATGCCTCTGGTAGTGATGGTCTGTTGGTCTAGATGTGTTGACACACTTGTGTACTTGTTAGCATGGTCTGGTTTGTGTTGGTTGGCCCTAATTTCGATTTCACATGTTGATTTACCACTTTGTCATGTTGAATGTTTTCTTTGACCCATTTGCTTGTTGAGTTCATCCTATTTGGCCACGCATGTCTCCGTGTTCATGCAGTTTTGATAGTCTGTTGTCTTTGTACATATACATATGTATATATGTGTTTTGGTGACCCTGTTTAAGCTTGCTGACCCATGAATGCATTTGATGTCATGTGACCAGTACTGTTCCACTGCAGAAGTCTTGATACATTTGAGTCTAGTTCCTTGTGCATTTTGAAATCTTTGTCCTTCTGTCTCATACCATTGTGTGCCTCAGTTCTGGTCAGTTGAGACTGCAGTGTTGTTCCACTTGTATCCTACCTGGTCTGGTTAGATGCACTTGTATAAGTATACATATTTTCTGAGTTTGAGTCATTGTTGTCATTTTGAATGCTGGTCATCTCCATGTAATTGGTTTTATGTGGACTGATCTGGATGAACTGGTTTGTTGGACTGGGTTCACTTGTGTTGAGTCTTCATTTCATATGCACACATCTCTGGTTCAAGTGTATTTGATCTTGTTCCAGTCATTGAAACTTGTACTTGACCATTCTATTTTTGTTTTCGTATTGCACCTGAGTTGAATCCACCATGTGGTTGGGTTTGACCTTGTGCTCACCTATCCCTACAAATATATCAAGTGTATATCGGTGTGAACGGCCTTATGGCATGTATAGTGATACACTGTACATGTCACAAGTTGTTCGTGTAAGATGAATTCAAAATAAATATGATGACGAACAACCAAGCTAACTGAGGCAAATAACATTTTCAAAATCACACATTTCATTATACATTGCACAAACATTTCTTTTTCAATTTTACTGTATCAGTGTTTATTTTTCAAGTAACCCCGATGCTGGATTCAAGATAGAACAGAGTTGAAGATAAAAACACAAGTGTTGAGTGAATATGTAGTGAGGAGTAATATGTAAATTGAAAAATTGTGATGTAATCGAAATTGTATTGTACTTGACAATGTGTAAATGTAGTGAGAGCGTAAATTTGTACTATTTGAATTTGTAATAAAATATTTGTTTGAATTTGAATTCTGAGTTAATTTTATTTTATTCAACCAATATTTATTTAATTATGTGAAAAATAAAATAGTACAACAAAAATACGTTTAAACGAATATATATATGTTTATTATCATGAAACAAAAATCGTATATTAGCATATTCTACATTTACTAAAGTCACTCAAAAATAATTAATCTAGTAAATCTCACATTTACAACTTTAAATAATGTGAAACAAAAATTAGGGGTGTTACAGCAAGCTTCAGGACAAGGTAAGGAAGGAACTCCATAAGACAAGAGCCAAAAAATTAGTTAAGTATAGAACTCGGTACCGACCACTTTAGGTCGGTACCGACCACTTCAGGTTGGTACCGACCACTTTTCCCGATAGCAGGTTAGTGTGAGGAACTTGGAAGCTTATGGCATGAAGGAAAGGGGTGCTAAGCAAGTAAATGGAGAAGAGATCGGGGAGAAAGTACTTTGCCAAATTTTGGCTAAGTAAAAGTTAAGGAATTCATTTCGGTGCTGACCTTTTTAGTCGGTACCGACAGGAATTTATGAGGCCTATGAAGGCCAAACTTCCAAGAGGGGAAGGGAATGTTATACAGGTAGTGCTAAAGGTGTTCGTTCGTTGGGTGTTCGTTGGCGATGTGATAGCACGATGAAAGATGATAGCTATGAGACTTCGATGATGGTAACTTGATGGTGAATGGAGTTATGTTCCAAGGATGTCATCTTATTGTTGAATGGAGTTGTGAGGATGATTATCCAAAAAAAGGATGGGTTCTTAGGAGGGTGACCCATTGATAAAATGTTGAATGGTTCTATCGTGGAAAGAAAGGAATATGGAATGGTACCTTAAGGATGAATGAAATCTTGATGGAGCAAGGAAAAGGGCTTGAAAATGCATACTAATGGATCATTAATACTTGAAATGTTTTCTATTGTACTCAAAAGCAGGGATGTTGTGAGAACGCTCATTGGATAATTGAAATGATTAACTTGGATCGGTGGAATGGAGTATACCCTAGACTAGTGGAATGAGCCTAGTGTCAGCTTTGGGCTATAAGCGAGTACACTGAAAATAGGGATTTTTCCATTTGACTCTGATAGAGGAATGGTCATATGAGTTATCATATATCTAGGGCATATTAAGTAATAGTTAGGATTGTTTGATGGATGCTATGTTTGCTTTGGTTGTTCTTCCCCTAGTTTATAACTCTAGGGATATCGTATAATGTAGGTATTGTAAATGTGGATACTTGGACAATCGACGTTGTACTTAGGACATAGAATACCTTTATGGTGTTTGTAGAGTAGTATATTGTGTTCCTTATGTGCTAACTCTTTGGCTGTATGGACATGTCAGGTATGGTTTGTATACCTATGTTCCTTACTATATCAACTTATATAGCAGTTTGATATTTCTTATTGATCATACCAGACTGTTATCTGACTCGAAGTTTTATTCTTACTTCTTATTATACAGGGTACTCTTAAATGAGTGGACTAGATAGTAGGTCTAAGTGATACGCGATGGCAGTGCAGAGGACGAGTTGGATGGAGATTTCTTGTATTATATATAAGTACTTATGCTTATTCTACTATGTGACATTATGGACCCTAGGCAGTGTTGTATATTGTATACTAGAGACAGTTTGAGCTTACCGTCAGTTGCATAAACTCTATTATCATTTTTTATGACTTTATGAACCTGTATACTCTAATATGGTGGTTCATTTAAGTTATTACTATCCTAACTGTTTTATATCTATGATGTGCATTATATTTGATGCGCTTTGAGATATATGATAGTTTTTGTGATTGTTTCTCTTCTTTTCTTCTTTAACAATCGTCTCGACCGCGTACCGCAATAATGCATTCTTCAGGTATATTGGATTCCAGTGGTGTAGGGAGGTCATCAGTACCAGATGCAAGTTACGCGATTAACTTGAGTTGATACGATGGTCTAGTAGAGATAGGGAAGGAGTTATAACCCTAGACTAGATCGTGAATGTGTGTATGTATATATATACAAAAGAGAGTGTACTTGTTATATATTTGGTTTTCAAAAATTTAGTAGTATATATAGTATATAAGTGGCATGCACACACGAGTACCACCGATGCAGTTTCCTTTATGAGAGACTGATCATTCATGTTACAGATCAAGAATGAGTCTGCATATAAGAAAAATGCAAGGAACTCTATCTTTGGAGTTGATGAGGAAGGAGCGGGTTCAAGGCATGCTAACCCGAAATTGCAGGCAATGTTCAATATGATGATGGTGAACATGCTGCAAAATGCTCCAGCGGCCGTTCCAAATGTTGCTGTTAGTGATAGTGCTCACGTGCATGTGCCCAGAGTCGATTTCGCAAGTGGACAAGAATTTTTCCGACCTTGGTGTTAACCATTCCAAGAAATGGAATCGACTATGGAAGTGCATGATTGATTAGACACCTGCAAAAGGATTTTTGATGATGTCGAATTGGATGATGTTATGAGGAGGAGGATTTCTTTCCGACTACTTTAGGGGAGAGCCATAAAATGATGGAAGCTATTAGAGTTGCTACACCCGAGGATCACTTTACTTGGGATCAGTTCAAAATCCAATTCGATGAGAAGTTCATTCTGGTTGCTCAAAAGTCAATGATGTTCAGTAAGTTCATTGATTTAAAGCAGAAGGACATGTCTCTCTTCGAATATGTCGCTGAGTTAAAAGACTTGTCGTAATAAAGGATATTTTTCATCGACACTTCCTTAAAGAAGAATGAAAAGCTAATTATGGAATTGGATGGCTTCTTAGGGGAGAAGCTCATGAGGCATATAGATGAGCTGTTTGAGAAAGTAGTTGAGAAAGCCCTTCGACTTAGGAGCTTGTATAATATGCCCGTCTATTGTAGTTAAGAAAGAGCCGAAGTCACATAATGGTGATGGAAGAAAGAAAATGGAATGGAAAAGGAAGCATTTCAAAGGCAAAATGCTCAAAAGAAGGCAAAGTAGGATCCTTACTGCTTTATTTGTAGATACAAGGGCCACTTGATTAGAGACTGCAAAACTGATGGGAAACGGAAGTGCTATAACTATGGCAAGTTTAGATATATGCTGAAGAATTTCCTAGGTGGATGTTGTCCTGACTTTGTTGGGTGCTCCCACTGTGAGGAGAAGGGGAAGAGTATCACCATTCAAGGTATACTTTCGATTTATGGCATTTTCTTATGTGTTTTGTTCGATATTAGGGCTTCACATTCTTTTATATATAGCGATCTACTAGATAGATTGGGATTGATACATGAAATAATTAACCGACTTTAGTGGCGATGTACCCTATTAGAGGCCCTACTAGTATTTGTATGGTTTATCTTATCGAGTCATGGATGCTCCTTTGTTTTGGGTTTCATTGGGTTCGAGATTATCTTAGGGATGGACCAGCTAAGCAGGTATGTTGTGATGGTGGACTACAAGAAGTTGTTTGTGACGATTAGCGTTAAGATTAGGTAGAATGTTGTGATTGGTTGCCTAACAGAGGATGAGATTACAATTAGCTTTCTATATTCAATCGAGGTCCCATATGATTAGTTATCATATTTTTCTATTGTGAGAGATTATCGGGATGTATCCAAGGAGGTGACTGGATTACCACCACACTAGAGATTGAGTTCCACATTGACATAGTGAAAGATGCCAGACCGATAGTTATGCCTTTAGGTTATATGGTGCCAAAGAGCAGAAGAAGTTGGAGGTGCAAGTAAATGACATGTTAAGGCGAGGGTTCATTTGCTGTACTATATTTGAGTGGGGTGCACCTGTAGTGTTCATCACTAAGGCGGATGGTTCCCTAAGGTTGTTTGTGGACTACCGTGAGCTGAATATAGTAACAAGGAATAACAAGTACCAACTTTTGCCTATTAACGACTTGTTTGACCAGCTTCATTGTGCGAAGGTGTTCTATAAGTGGTTGGTTATGTCATTTGAGCTAACCAATGTTCATGCATACTTTGTTTATCTCATGAATTGTATCTCCAGCGATTAGTCAAACAAGTCCATGCTTCTATTTGTGAATGATATTCAGGTTTGTTCTATAATGAAGGAGGAATACAAGACAGACTTGAAGATTGCACTTGAAGTGTTGAGGAAGCATAGGTTAAAAGCAAAGTCTTCGAAGTGCCACTTCTGGAGGTGCGAAGTAAGATTCTTGGGTCATATCCCCTCTGAATAGGGCATCTAGTAGATCCTGCGAAGGTGGTAGCAGTTCAAGACTGGAACCAACCCAAGAATGCTACTGATGTGAGAAGCTTTCTAGGATTGGCGAGATACTATAAACGTTTCATTAAGCACTTCTCCGAAGTAGCAGCACCATTGACCATTTGATAAAGAAGAACCCGACTTTTGTTTGAGATGCGAGGTGTAATCATGAATTTATAAGTCCGACGAAAGTTGACGAGTGCACCAGTGTTAACCACTTTGAGTCAGATTAAGGAGATGACGGTATACACAAATTCTTGTGGTACCAGATTGGGTGCGGTACTGATGTAAGGAGGTAAGAGTATCGCCTACGTTGGTAGACAGCTGAAACCGCATGAGAGGAAGTAACCAACCCATGAGTTGAAGGTTTGGAGGCATTACCTTTTAGGAGAAAGTTTCGAGCTATTCAAGGACCAAAAATCCTTAAAGTACCTTTTGTCCTAGAAGGATCTTAATCTTCGTCGGCAGCGATGGTTGGAGTTTCTAGTCTCTTATGACTTTAGCATTTCTTGTACGCCCGGTAAGGGAAATGTTGTCGCCGATGCTTTAAGTAGAAGACATGCAAGTTTGGGAGCGATGTTCCTAAAGTGGAAGCGGTTGAAGTATATTGCTGGCTATGACTTCAGACCTCATTACGAGTTAAAGCTAGAGAAGCCGGCGAGCTTGACGATTAGACATACTTTGGTTGAGCAGATCTGTGCTAGTCATAGGAGAGACGCTAGACTGGCAGAATCATAGCAAACGTAGAAGGAGTAGAGTCTGAGAACTCTATAAGAACGAGATATTGTTTGTTCTTGATGTTGATGGACTATGAGACGAGGTGCTATGAGAGTGACATCATTCCAGATTGACTATAAATCTTCTTAGTAATAAGCTGTATTGTGATATGAAGCAAGCATATTATTAGGAGGTAATAAAGAAGGATGTCAGGAAGTTGATCTCGGATTGCATGGACTGCCAGTAGGTAAAGGTAGAGCAAAAGAAGCTAAGTGGGTTGATGCAACCACTTAAAGTTCCTAAGTGGAAGTAGGAACATT
The DNA here is from genome assembly GCA_030737815.1 of Allium fistulosum. Taxonomy (NCBI): domain Eukaryota; kingdom Viridiplantae; phylum Streptophyta; class Magnoliopsida; order Asparagales; family Amaryllidaceae; genus Allium; species Allium fistulosum. The sequence continues at coordinate 1,328,466,459 of CM060902.1, read as the reverse complement.
CGATGGATTTTATTATTGGATTGTCGAGGACCAGAAGTGGGTACGATAGCATTTGGGTCATCGTCGCTAGATTGATGAAGAATGCTCGATTAGTACCCGTAAAATTCAATAAAATGGCATCTAAATTAGCCGAATTGTATGTAAAATGGGTGGTACAATCTCATAAGGTGTCAAAGAGCATTGTGAGTGACCAAGACCCTTTTATTCACTAATGGGTTTTGGAAGAGCTTACAAGAGGCGTTGGCGATGGAGCTCCAACACAGTACAACTTATCATTCGCAAATCGATGGGCAAACTGAGAGAGTAAATCGTATATTGGAGGATCTCGTGCAAGCTTGCATACTCAATTTCGGAGGCTCGTGGGATGCTCACTTACATTTGGTGGAATTCGCATACAACAATAATTATCAGTCTAGTATCGACATGACACCATATGAAGCATTGTATGGCTGACCATGTAATGCTCCTTTATGTTGGTGGGAAGCTGGCGAGAAACCGATATTTAGGCCAGATGTGATTAAAGAGACCTTGGATAAGATTGAGATCATTTAATGACGAATGAAAGCTGCTCGGGATGGGTAGAAGAGCTACACTGATAAGAGACACTAAGATTTAGAGTTCTCTGTTAGTGATAGGGTATTTGTTAAGATTTCCCCACTGAAGAATGTTATTTGATTTGGTAATAAGGGGAGGTTGGCATCGAGATTTGTAGGTCCTTTTTCGATAGTAAAGAGGATTGGGAACCTAATATATATGGTCAACTTACCTTAGATGATGGCGAGCAACACAATTCATTCCAAATCTCTCACCTATAGAAGTTCGTAAACAGCTTAAGCGTGACGATTGCAAATGATGGTATCGAGATTGGTCCAGAATCTTCAAGACCTCGTAGGCCTATTCGTATTATCTAACGTGATATGAAACATCTTAAGAGGAAGACAGTGGAGTTAGTGAAGTTTCAATGGGGATGAAAGTGAAGGTGATTGTAACTAGGAAACCGAGGAGAGCATGAGAGCTGCATATCCGAAGCTCTTTACATGGTAAGGCCTACTATTTATTGTATTTACTTTCACTTTTGATATCATATAGGATAATTCGATATCTTGCATGCTAGGATAGATTTATCAATACTATTGATTCAATGGCTGCCTGTTTCATATATTTGAAGGTTGGTTAGGCATGGAGTGTAACAATGGCTGACTATTCTCTAACTGGTTTCGGGATTTCGGGGGTGAAATTCCTAAAGAGGAGAAGAGTGTAAAGACCTGTATTTACGTAGCGGAGGATCGTATTATTATTTAATTCACATATGGTCGTATGACTCTAAGATATTGGAAAATGAGTACCAGGAGCATTTTCCATACTTATAAATTTTATTAGACATTTTAGACCCATAAATTCTTGTAAAGCCTATAACTTTTGAAAGGAACATAATTAGGGATTGAAACCACTTCCATTAGATTGGGCTTGCAGTTTCTCTTTCCGTAGAATGGACATAATATGAAAGTAGACTTATCATTTATGAGATATAACCGTTTTAATTCTTTTTGGTACTGGACAGATTAGTGGGCAATTAACCTAAGCCCATACTCATGTCCACTAATGAATTTCAAGAATTGTGCCAAATTAGGGGAGATGGGACTGATCTAAATCATTTCCTATGCTCCAAAACAATTTCATACCTCTATTAATCCAAATTTTATCAAAAGCTCAACCTTTTCTTACTAATCAAAGCTAAATCCATTATTAGAATGGTAATTAGTGAAGGGGATTGAATATCTATCATCTTAGTGTTTTGGAATTCATGTTCTTGGCTGTCCATCTTTAGATTTTGGATGAGATCGGTAATTTGGGTATTAGGTGAGTGATTATTGACCTCTCACTATTCTATGTTTGTCCATATAGTTAAAAATGATGTTTTTGATATAATTTCCATGCTAAAACGATTACAAACAATTAACCTCCAAAAATGTTTATGATCGAATTTGAAGAGATTAAAATGGATTTACAACCCCTCTTTGACCATATTGTCATGTTGGTGCAAAACTAGATCCACGCTAATTCTTGTATGTTATCATGTTTTGATTGATTGGTTATGTGAATGAATGTATGGATGACAGCTGTTATTGCTTGTCTTGTTTTGGTATGGTTTGCTAGTGCTTTTAGATTACTTAGGAACCGACTATTGATTTGGGAAAAAAGAAATAAAATTTGATCAAAATGGTATGAAAATTGGAGGAGGGCTCTGAGGATAGGAGAAGCTTGTAGTTCAAGTCGTAGGTTATTTGAAGTTCGTTTGTGTGTCTAACTAGTGATCGACACTAGGATGTTTTCTGTCAGTGGAAGCTTCGGCTTGGATTAGTAAAAGGAGATGCTTTGGGGCAAAGGTGATGAAACTACAAGGAAAGCTTCATGCAAGGCAAGAAAGGAACTCCAAAAGGCAAGGGCCCAAAAATTGGCTAAGTATAAAACTCGTTACTGAACACTTCAGGTCGGTATCAACCACTTTTCTTAGCAGCAGGTTGGTGCTAGGGACTTGGGAGCTTAAGGCATAAAGGAAAGGGGTCCTAAGTAAGAAAATGGAGGAGAGATTAGGGAGAAAGTACTTAGCTAAATTTTGGCTAAGTATAAGTTGAGGAATTCATATCAGTGCCGACCTCTTTTGGTCAGTATCGACGTGAATTTATGAGGCCTACATAGGCCAAACTTCTTGGAGGAGAAGAGGATGTTTTGTAAGTCATGCTAAAGGTATTAGTTTTTTTGCTAGGTGTTTGGTGGAAACGTGATAGCACGATGAAGGATGATAGCTTTGGGACTTCAATGATGGTAACTCAATGGTGAATGGAGTTATATTCTTAGAATGACGGTTCGATGTTGAACAAGGATGATTATCCACAAAGAGCGGGTTCTAGCAAGGGTGACCTGTGGATAGAATGTTGAATGGTCATATCGTGGAAATAAAGGAATGTGGAATAGTTCCTTAAGGATGATGAAAACTTGATCGAGCAAGGAAAAGGACTCAAATACGCATGCTAAGAGATCGTTGATACTCGGAGTGTTTTCTATTATACTTGAAAGTAGGGTATTGTGAGGACGCTCATTGGGTACTTGGAATGGATCCCCCAGATCAGTGGAATGGATTCGTATACCCTAGACAGGTGGAATGGATCTAGTGTCAACTTTGGGCTGTAAGTGAATACGCTAAAAACCAGGATTTTCCATTAATCCCTAGTAGAGGAATGGTCATGCGAGTTATCATATATCTAGGGCACATTTAGTGATAGTGAGGATTTTTTGATGGATGGTATGTTTGCCTTGTTGGTTTTTCCCATAGTCGGTACCATTAGTTATATAATCTCTATTATCATTTTGTATGACTTTGTGAATCTGTATACTTTGATACTATCATTCATTTTTGTTATTACCTATCACCTGTTTTATATCTGCGATGTATATTATATTTATTCAACGCACTGTGAAATATACGATATGTTCTGTAATTTTTTCTCTTCTTTTATTCTATGACAATCATCCTGTATCGACTGGGCACCACATCAATGCACTCTTCAGGTATATTGGATGTCAATTTATGGTGGTCGTCACACAAGCGCTAGCCAACAACTGACCCTAATTTTAGAGTTTGAGAATAGCAGTGTCTCACAATTGGTATGGTAACTTACACCATAAAATAGGTTTCGAGTAGAAGAGATAGCGTATTGGTTATTGATTATATTATTTGTATATATAAGGGATATATTTGCTCGTGTCCGCCATCTTATCATGTTGAAGTAGCATTAGCTATTATTTATAGTACAAATATACTTAGCAAATATAGATCCTAGAAGTGCGAAAAAAGTTGAATCCCAATATTAGCTACATAAAATGGTGGGAAATTATGGGAAAGACTAGGTGCTTCTTGTGTTAGGGATAATACAAGAACGGTCAAGCTATGTCAGGCCGTTTTGAATTCCATCAACTTTTTCAAGGTTGAGTAATGAAAATTAATTTTAATAACTAGTTTTACAAAAAGAAATTTTAGGAAAATTATTAATAGAGAAAGAACTTCTTTTGCAATTATTTCAATTTTAATATGATTTTCAAGAGCATTTTGGTTAAATGTATTTTAGTTGAAAATTCTATTGTTGGATATTTAATTCAAAATATTTGGAAAATATTTTGGATGAACTATTTTCAGTTTTTAAAAATTTTGTAAAAGTATTTTGTTGAATATATTCTTGTTTGAGTATATCTTATAAAAAGTATTTTATTAAAAAACATTTTGGTGGAAACTTTACTGGATGGTATAAAGAAAAATACTTTCTAGAAACAAGAAATATTCTATAAGGAATATTGTTTAATTTGATGAATATATAATACAAAGGTGTATTATGGAATAAATATTTCATTTTATTGGGAGGAATATTTTAAGAGATATTTTATCAAGAAAATATTTAAACATATTTTGGTTTCAAAAATATCTATTTGAGTAGAGTATGTGGGAAACATTTTATTAAAAAAAGAAAAATGTTTTGTTCAGGGTATATTTTTGTAAAAATATGTTGAGTTTGGAAGAATGTCTTGTTTGAAAATTATTGGTTAAAAGTATTTTGATTTGAAACACATTTTTAGAAGACGTTTTGGAAGGAAAAAAAATTTTCAAGTAAAAACACATTGTGAAAATATTAGGGAAATATACTATTGAGGAAAATAATATGTGTTATAAAATTTCTATTTGTATGAATTCTTTGTTAAGAAATATATTGTTGAAAAAAGAGTAATTTTGTTTGGAAAATATGGTTGAAAGGTAAAATAAATACTTTTCTTTAGAAATAAAACTTTATAATAGTAGCACTTAGTTTTTAAGATATTTAATTGCAATTACTTTATCAAGATATTTTATTTGAGGAATTTTTTGTAGAGGAATATTTTAATCGAAAATATATATATTTCGTTCGAAAGCATACTTAATTTAAAAAATATTTTGTTAATCATACTGTTGTTATGTGCAATAATCTATTACTCCAAAATTTACCTTTGAATAAGTTATTATTATTCTTGGATTAACAAGGAAATAAGATATTTTTAATGAATTTATGTACGATTTATTTATGAGACTAGTGAGTTATTATTACCTATTATATATGAAATGGAGGAAATTTACAGAAATGAGATTTGAAGGTACCTAAAGGAAATGATTATCACTTTGAGATTAAAAAAACCATAAGAGCATCTCCAATAGGGGTATACATTTTACAAAATGTAATATTTAACCTCAAATCTCTCTCTAAAAAGAGTGTAGAATTTATAATCGGTTATAAATTTAGGCCATATGGTTTAGAATTTTTAATAAAATTGGGCGCTTGTTTAACAAGTATCCAAATTTTAGGTGCTTGTTGAAAAGGTTATTGGTAATTAGGCATCTATTAAACAAGCACCTAAGTGACTACTTCACAATAGTGGATAACAACTCGTTTTTCTTCCTACTTTGTAACTACACACAAACTTCAATCTACCAATATAAAAATCAACTACACAAAAATTCTTCGTGGTTCAAAATCTCTTCCGCAAAAATATTTTGTAATTTTGACGTCGATTCTACAAGATGTAGTTTTAAGGGGGCTTGATTTGGAAAACAACGCAGTTCTGATTAGAAGTACGTTCATTGGTGCTATCTGGACAATGAAAAAAGATTTCAAATTTATGCTATCTTTGGTGTAGACTCTTGGGCAATTCAATCCGAGTTACTGACTAAACCAGTGATGGTTTCTGGACAAACTTACATATTGTTATAACCGGAAGAACTTGGATTGGAAAAGGTCGCTTGCTTCAATTAGGGGGCAAATTGATAAAAAATTATTCGTTAAACATAGACATTTAACTCTCATATGTTCAAGTTAAAGTAGACAAAACCTGGTGGCCTTGGTGGTGAAATGCATTTAGTAACTAATTTCTTTTAAAAACTCAACCCAGAGCCCTGATGAAATCGAAGGGATGGGAGGAGCCCCCTTGCCTGGTCTGACCACAGACAGGAGGGAGGTCAGCCAGCCCAACACAGAGATTTGATGCCCCTAACCATTTATAGGTTTTATGGGGACCCACCTCTGTGCCTTGAAATTGGGAGTAGGGCAGACGAGAATACTTTTTTTCATATTTCATTTCTTTTTAGAGGGAAACCATAAATAAGATTTTCAAACAAGTCAACATTTCCAAGAATAAAATGGCATCCCTTTTTATAAGTTCATGCTTGTTGATGATATGCTTGTCAAGCATGCTAAATGGAGATCCTCACTACAGAAAATTGTTCAAGGAGTGTGATGAAACAGATCAAGAAGCAAAGCCCAAAGAGTCAAAGAAACCTCCAGTCCCGGCAAATCACAAGGAAGTTAGAGTATGGATTTTGTACTACCATAATATTTTAATAATAAATATTATTGTATTCTAATTAAAAAAATTGTTTATATAATATTGGAAGGGCAAAATGATCATTTTTTCAACTTTAGAATTTGATGATGGGATTTGCGCAATTGCGGTCGACTCATTTTTCCAATTTGTCATAAATAAACTTGTTCAGTTCGAAAGTCATACAAAGGAGATATAGACAAAATAAGTCTTGGATTTTATTGGGCTTTGGGCTAAAATGAGTATTTGAATTGGAATTTTTGAATGACGCTCGTTCTAGTTATAAATTGGTCTAGATCAACAACCTTACGTTCATTTCAGAGACATTTCTTCTCGTTCAAGACCTCTTTTCCCTCTTCTTTTTTCAAAATTCAAAACCCAGTATCCCACTCAAATCTCAATGGAATTTGAAAAACCAACGGCAAGTCAAAGCTTTTGGAAAATACTTCATTCTGATATCAATTAGAGGGTGGAATTTGGAGAACCACAGGTCCAACTGTCCGGATAGCGTAAGATTTAGGGTGTGATCATCATATCAACGGTACTGAATCATTTCTACACATATATAATACAATTAAACTGAATAATCATTGTGAGGTGTTTAATTAGGCTATAATTACAAATTTACACTGATTTAAAATGATTAATTTAATGATTGAAGTGATAGGTAGGATAAAATGTAGATTAATTGAAGATTAATGAAGACATTCTAATCCGACTTGTTTGGGATGATATATGTATGGAAACTGATGTTAGCGAACCATATAGTAAATTAAAAATGACATATAAATGAGTTGTGCCAAAATATAATCAACATGTTGTAAAATGATACTAAATAGAACGAACATAGAACCAAAACGACGGGGAAAATGCATAGTATCATGCGTCATCGATCGATTGGTTATAATTAGTGGACCTGCTGTAATTGGTTGCTTGGTTATAGTTTAACTGGAGTATCGATTAGAGTTTGGTTGGGCCAGGTTAAATATGGATCCAACTAGGCCAACCGAGATTGGAGGCATTTACATCACCGAACGTCGAGTGACACTTTGAGCAACTTTTGAGGAGGCAATGTGGTATGATGGATGTGAAATTTGATTTTTGATTTTTTTATCTATATATGGATATTGTATTGGCTTCATATGATAAAATAGTGGACCTTGGGCACATTTAAAGTGCTATTGATTTGTTAAGTGATTGTTTGTAAGGCATGCTTGGTGTTGGGAATAGTTTTCCCGAGGAAATAGTAGCTCCCTCGATATTTAAAAGGAAATATTTGCTCCAAGGAAATGGGTGTTCCCTCGCTTCAGATGTTGGGAATACATAAAGGGACAAGGATGCACTAAAGTTAAAAACGTCGTGTTTGACTGAATAATAATTAGTTTACATTAAAATAAGGAGAGTTGAAATTTTGATAGAGGGGCAATAGTATCATTTGGAATTTCAGAACTATCGTATCTTTTGATTTGAGTTAGTGATGTATTGCTTTTTTACTTTCTATTTAAACTATTAAGGTGTATTTATTTTTTATGACAGCAAATGAAATTTGAAGAAATTACGATTATATTAATAACTTGTAGTACAGTAGAAATAAATTACATAAAAACAACAATCTACTACAACAACAATAATAACAAAAACAACAATCCACTACAACAACAACAATCTCTACTATAATGGTAGTCTTCTACAACAATGACATTCATCTACTATTCGCCGTAAAAGTTCCAAATATGATTTAGTTAATCATTTTGAAGTTTACGGTCCAGGTGAACATTACGATGTGCCACATTTTAAGAATCATGAAATTCTGCATGCTTTCTATCATATCTTTACGTCATATATCCAGTGTAGGCAGCATCCTTGTATCCAAATTCCTTTTTCATATCTTTCTCATCTTCAAGTATCATATTACACAAAATACATAAATATACATGATTTTCATTATCTTATTTGGTTACCATAGCCTACATGGATTGCTGACTATTGAAAATCTTGATTGAAGAACACCAAATGCTTTTTCTACATCTTTCACCTATCCCTCTTGCATTACTGCAAATTTCGCTTATTTTTTCTTATTGGATTAGAAGTGGTTTTCAAAATGGTACTCCATTTAAGGTATATACCATTACTAAGGTATTACCCATGGCCATAAATGTTTTTCCCTAGTGTTAAGGAATATATAGTTGATCTACCATTTGGTAAATCGTTAAATAAAGTAGATCATTCAACACATTATGGTCATTATTAGATCATGGCATCCTAAAAAACCATGCCAAATTCATAATTCATATGAAGCCACCACTTCAAGAATAATTCTTGATCTATGTGACTTACCTTGTTAAGCTTCTGGATATGCCTTTGGACAGTTCTTTCACTTCTAATGCATACAATCGATACTATCTAACATCTGGCCATCCTTGACTGCCGTTCATCTCTATTGGTCCTGCCAAGTCGGCTTCATTTTATCTTCGTAAATATTGATCACCATATATGTTAACGACAGCTTGGTAGAAACGATCCAAAGTTTTTAGGACTGTAATTTCCGCTGGTGCAAATTCTCATCAAGAGAGTCAGCTTGGCTAGCATATGCCAACGTTCTTGTTGCAGTAGTCATTTTTTAGTGATTGGTCAAACCTTGAATATAGGACATGTTGGGTTTGAAGAAAAAGTAACTATGATGTTGTTTAATGGATCACAAATTCCTAAGGAATAATGGTCTTATCATTCTAAATCTTCTTTTAAAACATCAACGTTGTAGTTAGGATTCAGACCAAAGTAATCTTCCATCAATCTGTCATTGTACACAAAATGATGGCGTTGATATAATGATGACCAAATACAAATCCACCATGTTGACCATTCAATTGACCAACGTGCATTTGAAAATTACAAGTAGTTCGGTTTCGCACTAAAACTGATTTTCTATCATATCATTTATTATCACCATCATCAAATAATATAACATCTATAGCAAACATGGTTATTGTTGAAGAACATAAGTAAAGAAGAGTAATGTTGTGGATGAAGAAACTTTGTGTGAATATTTATTGCTGTCTTTGTTAGTTTCAACTGTATGGATGATTGATACATGTATGTTCTAAATCTTCTGATGTGAGTTGATATAGGTCATGAAGATCACCGGATTGAAACTAACACACTTGTGTTTGTTTCAATTGCGTGGATGGTTTACATGTGTACATTTAGATGGGAGGTGATGTAGACCACGCAGATCATCGGATTGAAATAAATAAAATTGTGTTTGTTTCAACTTTGTTGATGGTTGACATGTTTATGTTCCGATGGCAGGTGTCGTAGGTCACACAGATTGTGAATAGGCTATTTAAGTGTAGTTTCATATGAAAATTCATACGATCCCAATTGCACATGAAATTTGGACTCCATATGATTATTTGGTGTTGATAAAAGTGTATACAGAAGCTGATAATAGATACATGGAGAGGAGATTGATCAAGGTTTCTGGATAACCATTACCGATGCTTAACAATCAACTAGATTGTAGGATTAGGCGATAGAATTTGGATACTAGGACTGGTTACATCATGGCTTGTTGAAGATATAAGAAAATTGTAGATGAAGTGAAAGAGGAAGACGTTTTGATTGTCTCGATCAACATACGACTCACGTTATTATTGTGAATATTTTACTAATTTTATTGGACATGCTGCATATGATATCTTGGTTATTCATATTAGACAATTTTACTAATTTCCTTGTATTGTGTATGTTTCTATGTATTTCCCTATATTTTATCAGTTTTATGTAATTTCTAAGTTTTTATGATGTGTTGTCTAATTGAAATAGCATTACAGATAAAAACATACATAAACATAATTCAAATAATAGACATTACAACAACATAACAAAATACAAATGAATTCATATACCAATTCTATCTATGAAGACCTTGAAATTGCATTGAACATAGCCTGTTACAAACCATATCTATTTCATTTTCATGTTCTGTGGCATAATCAATGGTCGTTTAGGCAATGGATCGCCAAAGCATTACCATGACCCACATCCATTTAGAAAGTTGAAGCATCTATAGTGGAGCCGACTGATGTCATTTCCATTTCTCACAATGGAAAACATAACTATAACCCCATAGTTGCAGTATATCAGAGGAGAATCAATCTCTTGTTTTCTTTTAGTCTATTGGTTATGGAGTTCCTGTCTTCTTTCCCTATGTCTATGATGGTCTCTAAGTTGTTCCCCCTATCGTCTTCCATCTTCCTATAACTAAGGATCTTTTAGCCTCCTCTCTATAGTCCTAAATCTCCATGGTGTCCTTCTTACATTTTGACAAACCACTTGGTCAGTGGTTAAGGAGATGATGGATTAGGTGGGACGTCATGGCTTAAAGGACCTTTGTATGAGTATGACTCGAGCGGAGAAGTATGGCTGTAATCTACCATTTTGGTATACTATATTTGAGTGGGAAGTTATGCTCAGGAGTGACTTAATGATAATATATATAATACTACAATGGTCGGAAAGATAACGTGACTACAATGATAAATATGACAAGTCACTGAATGATTCTTACCAATTCTTTTGCAGTATGCTCAATTAAATGGCATGCACACAAAAAGACAACATGGTTGCAGCGATAGATGTAAAAAGTCATTGAATTATTCTAATAATCATTTGGCAATATACTTAATTAAATTACATACACACAGAAAGAAAGCATGGCCACTATGATAGATATGATAAGTTATTGAATGATTCAGAATAATCGTTTGATAGTATACTCAATTAAATGACATGCATACATAAAGCCAACGTGGCTACAATGATAGATATGACAAGTCACTGAATGATTCTTGCTTTGTTTATTTGTTTCCAAGTGCTTTTTGAAATTCTTATGGATCGTATACTATCTAACTTGTGTATAATATGCAAGTACATAAGTCAATGCAATAGTAGACAATAAAAGGTAAAGTATAAAAAGCGTGCAAACCAGAGGTTTTATACTGGTCCGGACCTCCCGTCCTACGTCCAGTCCTGAAGCTCTCCTTCAGTATTTCCTTTAAAAAAATTACCCTCACTTCGCTCGCGGGAATACGCTAATACAAAAAATATCTCAGACAATCTTATGTTCTAAATAACATAGTTTTTGACTTATAGTACAAATCTTCCTATGATCTCCTTTGAGTATATGAATATGATTGCTTTGAATTGTAGAAAGTGATTTAACCAAAATTCTATTTTGGTTATAATAGATTGAGAGCATGAGAAAAATGTATAGGCAAGAGAGTGTTAGAAATCAAGAGAGTAAAGAATTGATTAATTCAGGTTAGGTGATTTCTACTTCTCAATCAAAGTGGTATTTATAGATTCTAAAAGGTGCAGATGAAGAGTTTTTGCTATTTGAGAAAGTCTATTCATTTTAATGGCTGCAACTCTTCATTGAAAGGTGATTTCCTTTTGCTTCAAAACAGAAGTGTCTTTTCAGAAATGATAGTTTTTGCACATGACAGACGTCTGTGGTAGAATCCTTAGAGTCTGTGACTTGTTTAAATTTTAACCCGAGACTTGTCACAGACGTCTTTGGTTTTATCTCAAACATTTGTGAAGTGTAAAAATACTTTCTCACCTTAATTTTGATGTATATGAAATTGTGTGTGATCGTGTATGCATATATACTCAAGGAGACATTAACAATATTTTATCTAGGACTCTTCTACAGTAGAATAACCTTAGTATGGTCAATGAATCTTTGTTTCTCTTTGAGTCTTAATATCTTCGAGCATGGTGTCGTCTTGTAGCATATACCTACAATCTTGATAAGGTCTATATATGTATATAGTTGTATAGTTGTTATCAATGAAACATAAGTTGGAGATTCTAACAATCTCCCCATTTTTGATGATGATAACTATACAGTCACAAATCAACTATACAGTCAAATATTAACTATATAATCAAATATCAACTATAGAATGAAAATATTATTATGTTTATCTATGTTTCTTCTCCCCCTATGTATACATGTCTTCCCTTATGTATATGCATAGATTTCTCTCCTTTCGTCATTATGAAAATGGAAGGAAACGATATAAGATATGGAGATAGTAAATAGTCATTGCATGTTATCACTTCAGATCATGGAAAAGCAAATATTAAAGTTCAACATAAAATTAAAAACAAAAGTTGTAAGTAGGAAAACAAACAAGCATAAGAGTTGCAAAATAAAAGAAATCAAACTTTAATTGTACTGATTTTGAGAATAAGATAAGCCCCCGTAGTTCTCATAATACTCCAGTAAGAAGATGGATCCTACTCATATGTACCCGGCCATTGCGTTTGGTCATTGTACTCATCATCTTTGTGAATTGAAAGGCCTTGAAATGCCATGTATGATGGTAGTTGAAAATGTGGAGTATTAGATACGTACATTACATCACTGTCTTCTTCCTCTTCCTCAGGTTGTGCTTGAATAAGAGTCTTCCCTCGAGCACCTTTATCATGTGACATACCTTCAAGCGAGGCTTGAGGATGATAAACTGGTGTTTGAACTCGAGGTGGAGCTGTTGGGGAAGGCAAAGATGATGAGCGTGACGAATATCAGCCACGTACTTTGCGCATCACTTTGCCTAAAGTGGAGATCACTTTGTCCAAAGTCTTCTCCATCTTTGTCATCCTAGTGGAGAAAGAACGTTCCAATCCCATCATCTTTTTATTTAAAGCTCGCTGTTTGGCCATGATTATTCTTTCGTTTTTGATTGCCAAATCAGTAAGAGATTTATTAAGCGTTGATTCAACGCATGCTTCTTGTATTTCGGGGTCCGAATAATATTCAGTACGATGACTAGGGAAGGTCGTTGTCGGGAAGAATGAGGGGAGTAGGTTTGCTGAGGTGCGCTAGTTGGAGGAGGAACATGATGTTCCTGTTCTTGTTGTTGTTGAGTCCATTGGCTGAAGGGGATGATACGAGGTGGGCTTTTGGGAAGATGCATCAGTGATAGATATTGTGGACCACTATACTTTGTGGGAATTTCTTCGTATTGTGATATTACGAAGGAACTCCATATTTTGCAAGATGCGCATTATATATTGAGCATAAACAATGGAACGACGATGCTGAGACCAAAATCCTTTAATTTGGTCATGAATAATGTTTTTCCAATTAATAGGTAGGCGACCAAATATTGGATACAATGCTCGATGGTCATTGGGATAAATTTTTTCATGACTACCTAGACGAGGAATGATGGTATCAATTATCATGCGATTTAATAGTCTAGCATGTTGTCGAAGATAAATGGATTTCCATTATGGCATTCTATCCTCCCATATTTGATGAGTAACTTCATCCCTAGGTAGAAGACTGTGATCCGGTATATCGGTTATATCAATCCCCTCATAAGAACATCCTAAAATACAAGCAGCCGTATATACATCAATTTTAACTTCTTTTCCGTACATACTTGACCATAGCCAACCATCATCATTCTCCGGTGTAGAGATCCTGAACTCGACCTTCGAAAATCGGCACCCGTACTTCACGTGTACTCAAATGCCGCAGATTCAAACGCCGAATCTGGCACACCGGAGCTTATACCACAGTAAGTATAACAACACAGCGGAAGAAAGAAATGGATAATATCATATACAACTCCAATGAATACAATATCCATAATGATATACAACAATGGTACAATATGATACAAGAATATCAGAGACAAATAATGTTACAGTGGAAACAACAGAAGTGATAACTCCAAATGATCTGACAAAGAGAATGAGACCAATAACTCCAACATCAAGCTCGAACCACCATCACGATGCACAAAGAGAAGCAACGTCGGTCGTGCGTGAACTCCAAAAACTGAACTAGCTCCAACTAATCTACTAAACCTGATTATCTAAAAACCCCAACTCTAGACTGCCCATGTGGAAAATTGTGGGCACCCAGAGTTTAGGAAGGGAACAATAAACTCCGGGTCAGTCATGGGACTGGTATGAGTAACAAAAACAGTTTATCTTTAAAACAAACACAAAAGAATTTTAAACATTGAAATCCGCAATGCTTTTTGGAAAATGAAACTACCATAAGGCCTCCCGGCACACACACAATGCAATCGCACACATGGGGGGGATTTCTCCTTATGATAGTCAAATATGCTTACTACGCAAAATTCTTTTGATATTATTAATAGTGCATAGTGTACAAAATCATTTTGAAAATACAATATTAATCTTAGCCAGCATAGGTACCATTATATTATGCCTGCTATAGCTGCCATGTTAAATGGCAGGTTCTACAACTAAAGCCGTACAAGGTTCGTATTGTTTCTTTGGATTTTCCAACAAATGGTCAGGCTAAGGAACTTCCTACTGCCACATGGGTACGCTTCTGGAGGGACGTCCCGAGAGACAATTGCTCTGCCAACACAAGGCCGGGTTACCTCTTACTAGGTAACTACTACACGAATATGCCACCCCCGGTCCTTTGGGACCTTTATCCGAGGGCCCTCGATCACAAAGCAACAATCACACAGTAAATGAGATTGGAGCAAACACACAGGTAAAATATCTGGGCTCCATACCATGATACCACCTTTTTCCAGAAGGAAATGACATACCCTAAAGGGAGCGACCCTCATAACCTTGCCGCATATTCCTGTTTCGACCATTTCCGAGTCGTGAGGTCCGATGAGGTCTCGTCCACAAAGCTACGCTTTTCACAAAAGCCGTGCTTTGGTCAACAAATGATCAGCAAAACACAGCAACACTTAGCATGCCACGCTACCAAATTGGGAGTATATCACTGATAACCTTCAACTACATAACCTCTGAGCTCATACGTCTCAGAGAAGGGTGTTAAGCTAAGAGAATAAATCTCTGCCACCAAACAGAAATGTATTTGAAAGAAATCAGCTTTATATCTCAAAGTGTAATGTCAGACATACATCCATACAAGTCTGTTCCGGGTTCGAACAGAACCGAAGGCACTTCCAAAGAAGCCCTTGCAATCCGGGTATTCACAATCCCGATAGGATTTCCCATCACTTAGGGAATCTCTATACCGGCGTGACTCAGTGCAGAGACAATCGATATGTCATCCTATCGTTCTCACAAATACCCGGTCTTCAACACCGGTCTTCAAATGCTATCCATTTACGTCGTATCACTATTCGGAATGGGTTATATGTCACAAAGTCCTCTCCCGGCTAAACCGAATAGTGAGCGCAATATTTTAAAAACATATGGATATTGGGATTTCAGTTAAGTCACAACTTATTACCCAATTAAATGGTTTAAACAAATCACCATTTTAATCTTTTACACAAAAAGATTCATCTCACAAAGTTCACCCAGTTTCACAAAGATCCATTCACAGATTTTCAAATCGATTTCCATCTCAATTGGATTAACTCATCAAATCTTTAAATCAAGGATTTAATTGATAGCTTTCAAAACAATTCCATTTCGACCTTTTATACAAAAGGTACACCTTTCCAATTTCAAAACAAAGTTCAACAATCTTTCACAAAGATTTATTCATAACTCGAAAAACCATTTTCATTTCAAACTTGAAATTCCTTGACACAAATTGGAAATTCATTCCTTATATGAAAGTCCTATTATTTGAAAACAAATAGTTTTCATTTCGGAAAATCTGATTCATTTATACGAGTTAAAGTCCTTGGGTTAAATTCAAATTCTCAAAACCATACTTTTAAAATGGTTTAAATTCATATAAACACATTTATAACATCTTTAACCATAATTTCCAAACATAGAATTCAATTCCAAATTTTGAATACAAATTCAAATTAAATTATTTAAATTGGAAACTTTACCAAATTATTCAAAATAACTTTTCTCTTTAAAACTTCTTTTCAAAAGCTTTAACATTTAACCCAAATCCATTTCCAAAATCAATTGAAATTAAAATTTCAATTTCAAAAATATTAAATTTAAATCATCTGTGACTTAATTGATTTCCTCGTGAAATCCATATTTGTGTGTGTATGGTGTGGTCCAAGGGTTTTACACAGTAGTGCAACGCTACAAATCATCACATCATCACAGATTTAAGCATATCAATATCGATAAGCGGTATATTCCTATAACGCTTATCTTCCATTTACCAATTCACGGATAGATAATATACATTCATCACAGATAAAATAAATTACATTCATCACAGCTTGAATTAAAACAAATTTACATCACAAAGCATCACACAGTAAAGAATATCAAGCAATTCACAGCATTCAATAGAATACAATCATCCATAAGTGAAACCAATGAAGATATCTGATTAATCTAAACCAGATCATTTTCCTATGGATAATTCCTAGTCAGGGTTAATTAATAATTAATTAACTACAAACATTTAATTAATCATTAATTACCCTAATTAATTAACCACATTAATTAATTATTCTTTAAAGTAATTACCCTTAATTACTTGGTTAATCAATCTTTGATCATTAATTACCCATTCTTAATTACTTTTACTAAGTAATTATTTTTAATTAATCATTCGTTAATTACTTGATTAATGAACTTGAATTATCAATTAATTTTAAATTAATAATCCTTAATTTACAAATTAATTATTCCTTAATTAATTAATCTTTAAACTTTGATTAATTAATTTAAACCTCTAATTACTTATTTAATTAATCCAAATCATTAATTAATTAAATTAATAAATTATCCATTTTAATTAACTTAATAATTAATGAATTACAAATTATTAAATTCTATTTATCTTTAAGTTAAAACTTATTCTTATGAATGATTAACTTATCATTATCAAAAGCATTTAAAAACAATTTACCTTTAAACTTACTTTTAAATTCCATTTTAAATTTAAGATTTAAAATGAATTCAAATTTAACTTTAACAAAGTTTAAACAATGTAAAACCCTTTTAAATCTCATGTTAAAGAAATACTTGTCTTTTAAAAGAAATTTAAGAAAGTTTTAAACCAAATTTATTTTAAATTCAAAATCTTGTTTTAAAAAAAACTTTAAAAATCTGTTTCCAAATGCTGCTTCGGGTTCGTCTCGAAGCCTACTCGAGTACTTACCCGAGAAAAACCATCTTTTCTTCCCTTTTCAAAAGTTTGTTTAAATTTTTAAAGTTTTAAAAACCTGGCAACAACAATTTACCCGAGCCACGCAAATTCTGCTTCGAGTCAACATTAGAAATCTTCGAGTAAATCACTCGAGTTACTCGAGAGAATCTGATACACCCAAAAACAGAATAGTGCACGGTGCACGTGCACGTCGCCGATGATCGACTCCAGGCGACATCACATCATCGAGCAAGTCGACGATCCCTTCCAGACTATCCTCCGACCATCTGAACCTCTCCATCATCTTGAATTCGAAATCGAGTTCGAAGCCTCTGCACGTTTAAAAGTTCACCCGGAAAGAAAAGTGCACGGTGCACTTGCACCGTGACTCTGACCAACTCCAGCTATCACCCATACCTTTATCACATCGGCGATCACCCCCAGATCCATTCGCGACCACCAAAACTTCAAGATCAACTCGAAATCAAAATCGAGCTCACAAAGCAAAACATGGAAACTCGAAAGCAACATCCTCTCAAAACCTGGCAACGCCTCGTGCTCGACGCTCCATTCACCAAAATATCAGCAACTCCGGCCACACATTCGCCGACGCTTCCTCTTACATTTCCCAAAGTTGCGTGCAACTCGTTGCACTATGGAGGCCGCGGCAATCAAAAATTCAACCACTATAAAATTTAGGTTTACCAACTAAAAACGCATGCCGCTTCGCCACCGTGGCCGTGGTCACCTCCGACTATTTTTCCCATCACCACCATAGCCTCCCCTATCACCACGAGAAAACCCGACCCCTCCAGCATCTCCGACCACCGGAATTCGCAAAATAAACATTTTTCGTTCAAAGTCGAACTACACTTCCACCCTTTATCTAAAAATTATAAGTTTTGCTCTAAAAATCATAATTTAGTATGAGGATTCTGTTTATAATCCTGAATTCGAGGATTACGAAGTTTGAAATTTGACAAATTGAAGTTTGGCTCAGGTTTTCTTGATTTCCAGAAATATTCACAACCAGTTTCAATTTAAATTGATTTTTAAAATTTAGTTCATGGTCAAACAAACAGTTTTTGTTTTGATCCTAAGTTCAAACATATAATAGATCAAGGGGAGTTGATTTTTGAAACTAGAGTCTTGGGTTAGAACTGAAAACAGAGAACACATATGGATAAAAGCCTGCACATAATCCATTCCTCATTCATATATACTTAGAGAATTCATATATATATATATATATGTGTGTGTAGAAAAACACACTTGTCAAAGCTTTAAATCCATATTTAAAAAAAAAAGAAGTTACTCACCTTAAACATTCTTAGTTCCAAAAGTTTTCAGCTGGAAGTTGAAATCCTTTTTGAATTTAAAAAGTTGAAACCTTTTTCTTTGATCCCCGGTTTGTTTTGATATGTGTTGTTGTTTAAGTTGTATTTTGTTTAAATTTGAATGATACTCATTTTCAGATTTCACAGTTTGGATGGACGAACTAAAAATGAGGAATTGATATATATAAAATGAGTACAGGTGATATTATTTTCCTTTTGTACAACAAGGTCAGAGATTTTTCTATCTCTTGGTGGCTGAGAGATAGTATGGTGATGGCTTGCATTAATTAGTTGTACCATATTTATATTTTTTTTCATTTCGGCTGTACATGGTATGAAGATAGTTGATGTCTTCTCTTGCAAGCTTCTCATTTGTATTTTCTCTTCATTTTGCAAGTTGACATGAATATATAATTTTGTTTCTTTATTATATTTTTCTCTTCCTTTGTTTGTTCCATTACTTAGTGATATAAATGAGCTTCTAACTTTGTTTTATTTTTCCTTTATTTTTGGTAGTCTATTTGTATTACATTGTTCTGTATGGATTTATGAGATTAAAATTTATATATTTACTTTATATTGTATAAAACTATATAATTTATTTTGAAATATAGATGAATTTCTATATTTTAATTTGTTGTTAAAATTTTAGCTAATGCTTTTCTTTATATTTTTATAACTTATCTTTAATATATTGATTTCTATTTTTAGCTTAAATTATTATTATTATTATTTTCATTCCTATTTTATTTATTATAAATTTTACTGTAATACTTATTGTTTTATTTTTTTTATTTCTATTTCTAATATAGACCATCAATCCCAAATTTTATCATTATAATTTATCTTTAAACCATTTAGTTAAAATTTAATTCAAATTCAATATATATACATATATACATATATATTCAAATTTTTATTAAACCATTTACTTCAAATTTAAATCCAAATAACATATATACAATATTTAAATTCATATGATTTAATATATATTCTATTTGAATTGGGGAAACTCGCTTCAATTTACAATTAATTTTACAATTTTAATTCAAAAATTCAATTAATTATCAATTTAAATTTAATTAAAATCCGGGGTCGTTACATCCGGATTCCAAATCTCTGCACTACATAGATTGGAGTAGAAGAGGTAAATAGCTAGAAGGCCAATGATTACCTTATTTGCATCATAGCTAATTAAGTTGCAACAGCCGACATCCGTAGTAATTCTAAGAATTTCATATTCCATCAGATTGGTAAGGCGATAAAAAGGACAAGAGTGGATTTTCTTTTAGGTAAGCATCTCGAATCGTCTGATTGCATTGGGATTATTGCGGAGCCATCGGTTAATGTGTGCTTGCGTAACCGGTGCTTGAGCGGAGGAGAAAGACCGGTCTTGCTTTTGCTTTTTAGAGATAGAAACCTTCTTGGGAGCCATTGATTGAAAAGTTTGAATGTTTTGAAAGCTAGGGTTTCAAAAATTAGAAGATGAAATGGAGGTAAAGTGAAAAGAGGTGTAAAGTTGTTTATATAGGGTTGTGGGAAAATTGTTACCCGAGCAGCGACAGACATCTGTGAGGAAGTCACAGACATCTATGGCTTAAGTTAAAATGAAGTAAAGAGATTCAACAGACGTCTGTGATGGTTCCACAGACATCTGTAGCCATAGAAGATTTAAAGAGAGTCTTGACAGACGTCTGCGATGTTTCCATAGACCTCTGTGGCTATAGGAAAATTTTTCCTGTAAGTGGTAACAAACGGCTGTGGTATATTCACAGATGTCTGTGATATGTAATTTTTGACATATAGAGAGAAATTTCAATATCAATAAAAAATTTATTTAAAATTTTAATGTAGTAAACATTATACATACCAAACATTAATAAATAAATATAATTTATATAATATATAACAAAAGTTTTTTTAGTTTTTGTCGGAGAATTCAGAATTATTGTTTTTTTTTAATATCCGACGAATTTGGTTCAACATTTGTATCGTCAAGTAATGGCTTTAGTGGAGACCAACTTGGGCGAGATGGAGTGTCAATCCAAGCTTGGTTTGATGGTCCCAGTATACAGATTTCTCTGAGTAATGTTATGCGCTTTTATAAGAGTTTCTTGTGATCGAAGAGACTGTTGATGTATACAATTTTTTGTTGGTGAATGACCACAAATTGCTAGAATAAACTTTTCAAGAAAATTTAGATGAGACCCTTGACGTCGTTGCTCGTAATACATTTCACACTGAACACCGATCATTTCTTGTTGATAGTGATATATCTCACCAACTTTGTCGGAAACAGATGTTGATTTCAGATCAATTGATCATTTAGTTTTCTTTCCTTTTAGAGAAAAGCCAATATGGTATGTTGGTGATGCAATAATGTTTAGAGAAGGAGTTGATGTAGGTGTGGATTTAGTTGGTGATACGTAAGTGCTATCGGGCGAGGGGGATTTATAGTCGATAGCTGAATAGGTGGAGTCGTGATGGGAAGACATTGTATTATTTGTTTTAAAAATTTATCTGTGTTTATTTATTTTTAAGTAGAATATTATCTAAATTTATAAGATAATAGTTTGTTATATTTAAAAGATAAGTTGAGGAAAATGAGTTAAGTCTTAGAAATTTAACAGATGTTCGTTTGTTTTTAAATGGTGGTTATTAAAAACAAATTACGTGGTTGTTGTTAATTCAAAGTTATAAAATTAATTGTTTAGTTGAAATTGCATATAAGCTATTACAAATTTAAGTGAACAAAACATTATTTCTATAACTTTAGCTAACTAATCATCATACAAATAAATTCTTAGATCCTGTCTTAACTTAATAAAAGTTTGTTCACTTAATGGTTTTGTAAAAATATCAGCTATTTGATTTTTGATATTAACAAATTCTAGAGTTATTATTTCTTTTTCAACAATATCTCTCAGAAAATGTTGACTAATATCTATATGTTTTGTTCGTGAATGATTAATTGGATTTTTAGATAAATTTATAGCACTAGTATTATCGCAATATATTGGAGATTTGTTTATTGTTTTTCCATAGTCTTTAAGTGTTTGTTGCATATATATTACTTGAGCGAAAGCTAAGGCATCAGAAATATATTATGCTTCACATGTTGAAAGAGAAACACAATTATGCTTTTTACTAACCACGAAACTAATGATTGACCAATAAAGTGACATGTTCCACTTGTACTTTTTCTATCTGGTTTACATCCACCAAAATCCGCATCACTGTAAGATACAAGTTCAAACGTACTTCCTGTTGGATAAAATAGACCATAATCTTTAGTATTGGTTAAATATCGTAAAATCCGTTTAACCGCCCGTTGATGTGATTCTTAAGATTGTTCTTGAAATCTTGCACATAAACAAACACTCATCAAAATATCTGGTCTACTAGCAGTTAATTATAGTAAGGATTCTATCATGCTTCGATATAGTTTTTGGTCGAACTCTTTTCCATGTTCATCTTTGTCTAGATGAGTAGTAGTACTCATTGGAGTGGGTTTACTTGATTTATTATCCATTCCAAAACGTTTTAGTAATTTTTTATAGTTTTTTCTTGATTTATAAAAATTCCATTATTTAACCATTTTATTTGTAATCCTAAAAAGAATTTTAATTCACCCATATGAGACATTTCAAATTCGTTTGTCATTATTGTAGAAAATTCATTACATAAATTTTCGTTAGTAAATCCAAATATAATATCATCAACATAAATTTGAACAACTAATATATCCTTCGGTTCTCTTTTAATAAATAATGTTGTATCTATTTTACCAATTTGGAAACCAGAATTAATTAAATGTGATTTTAATCGATCGTACCAAGCTCGTGGTGCTTGTTTTAAAACATATAAATAGTGGTGGTTGTCCTATGTAAACATTTTCTTTTATAAACCCGTTTAAGAAAGCACACTTAACATCCATTTGAAATAGCTTAAAGTTATGATGAAACGTAAAAGCAAGTAATATTCTTATGGCTTCAAGACGTGCCATAGGTGAAAAAGTCTCTTCATAATCAATTCCTTCTTTTTGATTGTATCCCTATGCCACTAATCTTGTTTTATTACGTATAATATTTCCATTTTTGTCAGCTTTGTTTTTAAAAACCCATTTTGCTCCAGTTACTGATTGATCGTTTTGCCTTGGTACTAGTTCCCAAACATTATTTTGTTCAAATTGATTAAGTTCTTCTTGCATTGCTAAAATCCAGAAATCATCTTTTCATGCTTCCTTGTAATTTTTTGGTTCAAAATTAGATATGAATGCTATATTACTCATTTGATTAAACTTTGTTATCTAGATTTTCAATTATGTTATCAATAGGATGATCTTTTAAAATATAGGGTGGTGATTTCAAATCACTGTTATTTTGATTATTATTATTTTCTATCATAATTTCAATGGCTTTATTTTGATTAGTGTCAAAAATTTCTCCATCGTCTTTATTTATATTTTTGAAGTTTTCATCAAACGAGACATAAAGACTTTCCTCCATAACATTTGTTCATTTGTTAAAAATTCTATAAGATTTACTTTTATCGGAATATCCATAAAAAATTCATTCATCTGCTTTTGATACCAAGATTATCTTTTGTACTAAGAATAAAGCATTTTGATCCAAATATTAAAAAATATGATACTTTTGATTTCTTTTTGTAGAACAATTCATTACATGTATTTTTAGTCGTAGATCTAAGAGTTACTCGATTTAATACGTAACAT
This sequence comes from Allium fistulosum, assembly GCA_030737815.1. Taxonomy (NCBI): domain Eukaryota; kingdom Viridiplantae; phylum Streptophyta; class Magnoliopsida; order Asparagales; family Amaryllidaceae; genus Allium; species Allium fistulosum. The sequence continues at coordinate 1,328,442,923 of CM060902.1, read as the reverse complement.
GTAGTAGCAACTGCTTCAGCCCAAAATTCTTTGGTAAGCAACTACCATATAGGAGAGTTCGAACACATTCTTTCAAGGTGCGATTTTTTCTTTCAACTACTCCGTTTTGTTGCGGTGTTCGTGGAAATGAAAAATTATAAGTAATTCCCTTCCTATTACAAAAATTTGTAAATAATTCATTTTCAAATTCTCCACCGTGATCACTTCTTATACTTTTTATTTTTAAATCCATTGGAGTCTTAATTCGTTTAGCAAAAATTTTAATCATTTCGAATGTATCACTTTTATGTTTTAAAAAAAGCGTCCAAGTATATTCTGCAAAATCGTCTACAATTACTAAAACATATTTATTTTAATTTATCGAACGTACTTGAGTTGGACCAAATAAGTCTAAATGAAGTAATTCAAGAGGTTGTTTAGTGGAGATTTCCTTTTTAGGCTTAAACAATCTTTTCTTTAAATTTACAAGTTGACATGCATCGCATAGATTTTTAACTTTGAAATTTATTTTGGGTAATCCTCTTACCAAATTGTTTTTATCTAATTTGTTTATATATTTGAAATGTATATGACAAAATATTTTATGCCATATATCCCTAGATCATCATGATTGGCGGTTAAGAATAAATCATTATTATCATTAATATTCATGTTTAGAATATAATTCTTGATCCTTCAAAAATTAAAATTTTATTTTGATCAAAGATATTGCATTTATCTTTTTCAAAATCGATTCTAAATCCCTTATCACATAATTGGCTCATACTAAGTAAATTATGTTTTAAGTTTTTAATTAATAAAACATTTGAAATAATAGGAGAAGTGGATATATCGACATTGATGATGTTTCCAATTCCGATAACATATCCTTTGAAATTATCCCCAAAAGTGACCGTGCTACTGTCCATGTAAGTGATGTTTGATAGCATGTGTGCATTTCCCGTCATATGTTTGGAGCATCACTATCAAGTATCCATTTCTCCTTATTATAAATTTTCTTTTTAGGTACCTACAAAATAATAAAAAGTTTTAATTGGTACCCACATCCTTTGTTAGGGTCCTATGGGTTAGTAGGAGAAGGTAGCCATACCCATGAGGATTTGGAACCTTTAGAGATGTAATTTTCATTATGAACTATTTCTTTTAGATATACATCTATGTGTTTTTGTCTAATCAATTTGTTATTAGTTTTAGGAATCCATATTTTAATCATTTTTGTTCCCTTATTTTCACATTTAGATTTTGTTTTTCTAAAATTTGTATATAATGTACTACACTTCTTAAATCTTTGATTATTATTAGAAAACATATTATTTCTAGAACATTTATGATTATTTTCGTTAAATCCTAATCCCTTCCTATTTCCCGATGGTTTTGAATTCTTTATCAAATTATCTAGATTTTGCTTTCCTTTATTAATTTTGAAACATTGTTAGTAATTTTATCTAATTTATTTCTAAGACCAGAAATTGATATATTAGCTAATTCTAAATTTTGTTTCAATTCATACTTTTCTTTTTCAAGTTTTATAATTCTCTATTTTTTTATTCTCTATATCATGTGTTAGAGTAGTATTTTGAGATGATAATTTTTTTTTGTGCTAATTCTAATTCTTCTAAAATAGTTTTCTCGTTTTTAACAATCCAATTTCTAATTCAGCTCTATTTAATTTTCCCATATTTTCTTTATTTAATTTTTTAATTCTCTATACTTACCATCCAATTTCTAATTCAGCTCTATTTAATTTTCCCATATTTGTCAGGACATACCTCATTTTTGCTAGCCATGAAGCAAACATTTGCTTGTTCTAAGTTACTGTCGCTATGGGATGAAGAGGAAGAGTCGGAGTCATCCCAAGTTACTTGAAATGCTCTTCTCTTTTTCTTGAAATTTTCGATTTTTTTTCTTTTTATCATTGTTGAGTAGTGGACAGTCATTCTTTATATGGCCAAATTTATCACACCCGAAGCATCTCATTGATGATTGATTTGAGGAATTTGTGTTGCTGATGTTTGAGAAAAATAAAAACATCCATAACTTTGTTAGATGCCTCTGTTTTTCGTGCATTAATCCATGTGCCAATATCAGTGTTAGGTGCTTCATATTTATTTTAAGTTGCTAACCATATTTCTAAACCATTTGTTTCCATAAAAATACGCATGCGTGTTGACTAGTAAGCATAACTAGAGCCAGTAAATAGTGGGAGACGAGCAGTTGATTGACCTTCTTGAAATGTACTTGCCATTTTAATTATTTCAATAACGTGTTATTGTAGATTGAAATGACCAAGCTCTGATACCAATTGTAAGCCTTTTGGATCGTATACTATCTAACTTGTGTATAATATGCAAGTACATAAGTCAATGGAATAGTAGACAATAAAAGGTAAAGTATAAAAAGCATGCAAACCAGAGTTTTTATACTGGTTCGGACCTTCCATCCTACGTCCAATACAAAAGCTCCCCTTCGGTATTTCCTTTAAACAAATTACCCTCACTTCGCTTGGAGGAATAGGCTAATACAAAAATTATCTCTAACAATCTTATGTTCTAAATAACATAGTTTTTGACTTATAGTACAAATCTTCCTATGACCTCCTTTGAGTATATGAATATGATTGCTTTGAGTTGTAGAAAGTGATATAACCGAAATTCTATTTTGGTTATAATAGATTGAGAGTATGAGAACAATGTATATGCAAGAGAGTGTTTAGAAATCAAGAGAGTAAAAAATAGATTAATTCAAGTTAGGTGATTTCTACTTCTCAATCATAGTGGTAATTTAGATTCTAAAAGGTGCAGATGAAGAGTTGTTGCTATTTGAGAAAGTCTATTCATTTTAATGGCTGCAACTCTTCATTGAAAGGTGATTTCCTTTTGCTTCAAAACAGAAGTGTCTTTTCAGAAATGACACTTTTTCCCATGATAGATGTCTGTGGTATAATCCTCGGACGTTTATGACTTGTTTAAATTTTGACCCAAGACTTGCCACAGACGTTTGTGGTTTTATCTCAGACTTCTGTGAAGTGTAAAGATAGTTTTTCACCTTAATTTTGATGTATATGAAATTGTGTGTGATCGTGTATGCATATATACTCAAGGATACCTTAACAATATTTTATTTAGGACTCTTTTATAGTAGAATAACCTTAGTATGGTCAATGAATCTTCGTTTCTCTTTGAGTCTCAATATCTTCGAGCATGGTGTCTTCTTGTAGTATATACCCGAAATCTTGATAAGGTCTATATATGTATATGATTATATAGTTGTTATCATTGAAACATAAGTTGGAGGTTATAACATTTTTATTTGTTTCTTGTATTTATGTTATGTATCTAGTATGAAATGAAAAAAATAATAATATGAATCATCAATATATGAACAGTACATGAACATCCTCGGTCATCAATACCAAAAAAATACATGACAAGTCACTAAATCAATACAAAATCAAAATATCCTCCCTCAATATGATATAACCCAGTCTCACTCCCATTGCCAGTATCATAACTATTATCATCATTGACATCATCGAAGTCATATGGATCAGATGATAGACGTTGTTGCTGCAATACCTGAGTTTGAACTTGATAAACCTGTATCTAAGCCACATATTGCTCTGCTTGAGTCTAACACTATGTTTGATACCGATTTTGCAGCTATTATAAGTCAGTCTAATAATCGTGCGAACAAATACAGCAATCCTTATCTATTAAGATCTATGTAGTTAGCATACTATGATGAAAAAATATATATATATGTATGTATATATATATATATATATTAAACATACGTCGTAGGAAAATGGTAGTCAACTATAAGAAAATTACACAATTATGTATACCTAGTGCAAAGGATATAAACTAGTAGAAGGTACACTTTCAGCGAACTCATCTACTGGATATTGAAGTGGATACTCTACGACTGCACTCTGTAAATCATAAGCTCTGAAAGCATGCTGAGGGGGAAGGGACAAAGAAGGATGTGTGTATTGGGAGGATGAAGACTCAAAAGTTGCTGCTGGAATATGAATGCTACCGAAGGACATACAAAGACCAATATTGTCAGAATTCAAACACTATATATAATTATGTAACAAGTAAGCACATGAGGCTATTTGAGTATAATAGGTGTTGAAGACCATCTATAATGAAAGTCTCCCCATCTTGCGACCCTCAGAGCAGTTATATAAGCAGCGCCGACGTGGATAGATTTATACATATCATCCCATAGGAGCAAATCGGAAGGAATGCAAGCTACCCCAAATAACTATAACCAACACCAGTCTCTTAAATACAATATGAATGCACATGTAGAACCTGAAAGCATACCCTACGTTAGGAGATAGAAAATTGAAAAGTAATGGGTCTCAGCGTGGAGTATCATATATTCATGTCAAGGAGAGGGAGTAATTTTATTGTGCCTCCTCAAATCCATATTTTGTCTGGTCTTCATAAACTCATTATGCACCCCTTGTGCAATACAACAGACATGCAAAGTAGTCCCCAAATAACGTATGCTGGAGAAGTAAATATGAAGCAGTGCTTGCTTTATTAATGAGTCGTGGGAGCATGTTGGTTAGATCCTCATAGTACCAGTATGAGAGGATATCCTAAAATTCAAATAACTATTTGGATTCCCATATAGCATATACGTCCATGCCATATATAGATACCCAAGCATGGTAGTACCATAGTCGTAAATATAAAGTGCATCGACATCAACCAAACTTGCTAGATATCAAAGCCAAACAGTGCCTTTGTTGTTTTAAAAAATGTTGAACCAAAAAGGTATAAAAGTTAAAAAGGTGTCATGCCTAACTCAAAATCCGAATAATGAAACATATGTGTGTAGGACAACATCTCTTTGTAAGAGCCTCTATTACATAATGGTCTACATGTGCAAGTATGAGTAACTAAAGGAAATAATTGAATAATGATGCAATTAATCTATTCATAATCGACTGAGATAACTTGCTAAAGTACTCGATAAGACACTTATGCCAACTACCTCATATAGCTATATGACCACCCTATATAACTAATGATATAAAATAATTAACACTAAACTAACTAAAGTGACAACGGCATTATTTTCGGTATCCTTAATTAATTAATAAAACTGTATATCAAAAATATACTTGTGGTGTCGCTAACACTATACTCATTCAATGAACTTCATCTTTGGCAGCTCATGCAAGCAATGTAGCTCATATATGGTCACACCAGCATCTAGAATAATATGTGGACCAATATCAGCATTGCTCCTATAATGGACAATTTCTCTTGCAATTTTGAATGATCGTGGTGGCATATCGGTGTCTTTTTGAATAAAATAGTTAGAAATAGAAATTGGATGGGGAAAAGGAAAATTTTCATGCCCAAGACCCTAATATAGGCATCTAAACATAGGAGCTTGTTCAATAGAAGCTTGGGGCTTAGGCGCATGTTGAACAAACACCTATCTCCTAGGCACTCGTGCTTAGATGAGAGCGCTTATTCAGTAGGATCCCATTAAGCAAGCATCCATTTCGAATTACCATTGGAGAAACTGCTAGGTTATATTTCATAACCATTTAAAATGTAAAATATAATTGCATTTCTATTGGAGATGCTCTAACAGAGTCTACCAAACTTAGCGTAAATTGTTACCACTTCTGGAGCAAACAATAATACAAAATCAAAATCCTATATTATTCCGAACAGGATTTTCATATAAGAGTTAAGTTATATAATAAATTACCTAATTGCCCCCAAAGGCACATACTCTATCAGCCAAGTATATCACCAAAATAAATCAAGTGATAACGTATAGCAGAAAGTAAAGAGCATAATAGTTTATCCTAGATTGGTAGCTCCTTTATGGATTTCTATTATCTAAAAAAACAATTATGTAACATAGAGGAATATGTTTAAAATGGTATTTCATATCTCGCTATAAGAATTCCAACCACCTAACACAAGCAAGATTTTTCCATAATATTTCCTAACTTTACCCAGGTTTTCAACTCAACATCCTCTTATAAAGACATAAAAAAACATCACATTGTGATGTTTTATAACTTTAGTCATAAAGTTCCTTTGATAATAAATTGTATCTGAAATATAATGCTTAAATTATGAGTAAAAGAGCCTAACTGAACTTTGAAATAATAAAGTGAGAAATTGATTTCACATTTCTCAATAGTAGAAAGAACTGATGTTAGAAAATTGTAAAATTGGTTAAAAACTCACTATTTATATATTTAAAATTTGCAATTAATGGATGCAATAATCCATGATGATATGTGATTTTTCCGTGAATAGTCATGTCTTCTCAAATAGAGAGATTTTGCAGTAGTCATAAGATATATCTAATCTAGGGTTTATGATGATATAAGACTTGTCATGTCGGTATAAAACTCTTATATGTTAACATAAATGATTTTCCAAATCCAAGTTTTTATTAAAATGTCTCGGGGTTGACATATAACAAGCATACAATGTCATATCATGCCTTAACATAAACCGTTAAAGTCCAGATATGTCAAATTTATATTGACAAAAACTCCTTTTATGTTTGCAAATAGCCATTGAATAAATATATTGACATTATGTTCATTTCTAACCTTTCAAACCTTTATAAAAGATCCAAAATAAATACAAAATATTATTCTTATGGACTACAAAATTTAGTGTGTACACCAGATTACGGGGCTTTAGCGAAATCTAAAATATAATGTTGAAGATCATACTCTTATACTCCAAGCATGCATGTGCATGTCCATATGTGTCTTCCCATGGTATTATTCTCTATAGACTTCGAATTCCCATCGTAAATTCATGAAATACTTGATAAAATTATTAGTACCTGCATTGTATGTTGTTACCATCAAAACATAGTAAATAATTCTACTAATTGCTCTATCAATAAAAGTAAAAGGATATTTCATTGCCACACAAAATAGATAAGAAGATAAAAGGTCTTTCTGCTTGAGTCCTTAGTTAGACTAAATGAAACCCTTTGATATTCCATGAATAAATATAGATAAAGCAGGAGTTGAAATGCACTTATAAATTAAATTGATTAGACTGTATGCAAATGCCAACTTGCTAAGAACATGACATATTAATTAATTACTAATCATATCATAAGCTTTTCTATAAACCAATCTTTAAAACATTTCCCATATTCCTTTTTTTCCTGAACTCCATAACTGAATCCCAAGCCAACAAAATGCTCTTTGAAATATTCCTTTTAAAGATGGAAATAATTTGAAAATTAAAAACTAAGTTAGCATTCGGGTTGAAAACAAGTTTGGTTTTATGCATTTGAAATATGTACTTTATGATGAATGAAAGAGGAGAAGGGGGGAAGTTCGATTTGGAAAAAAAAGTCAAATAAAATTGAAAATGATTTTTTCTTATTTTTTCTTCTTTTGGAAAATATCAAAAACTATTTTCTCCCTTCCTCATGCCATGATGGGACCACTAGTATTTTCAGCTCCTCGATCTCTTGTACGCCATTTGACATACGTACTAAAAAGGCAGAACGTAAAATTTGTTTTCAAGCCAAACATTATCTACATATTTCATAATATCTTTAAATTTATTGTACGTGAAATATAATATAATTTTGCATATCATATTAACACATAGTTGGAAGTGAAGTAGAAATTTCCCATTTATGTATGAGTCACAGAATATGTCGCTCTCTTTAAGACGATGCCTAAAGTAGTCAAAGGTGGATGACCAACCATGTCGTCCCAAGAATAAAACTGCTTAGATTCCAATTTTGTACCAATACATATTTGGACAAATGAAACATCATTCGTCTATCGCCTTTGATTAACTAAGAGAAATTATGTAATTTTGAATAAAGTAGAACATTGAACTGCCTTTCGGACAAATCTATACATACATTCTTATAGAAAGATCATACAATGAGCAGAATCTATTTTGGTGCATGATAGAGTGTTCCGGTTTGCATCATTATATCCTTCAAGAACATCTGGAAACTTTCAATAATGAAGTTGTAAGTTCATGATTTTTTAAGGTATCTCATGACTCTTTCAATATTATGCTAATTCCCCATATCAAGCCTACTACTAAACCTGCATAATAATCCAACATAAACTAAGTCTAGTCTAGTACAATCAACGACATACCGAAGGCTGCCAATAATGCTCATATATTTATAATATCTTACACAATGACTAGTGTTCTTAGATGTTTTACACTAGGACCATATAGTGTATTGGTAGGTTGATAGTCAAAATAATTATATTTCTTTAGGATCTTCTAAATATAGTGAGATTGATCATCGAAATTCCACTTTTAAATTTATTGACTTTAATACCAAGGATCACACTTGCTTCTCCAAGATATCTCATATCAGAGTTTGCACATAGTATAGATTTAACAATACTTACAGCATGAATGCTTGAACCAATATAAGCAATCACCCACAAATATATATATAATAGAACAAATGTAATTCTCATATTCATAATAAATGCATTTGTCACTTTCAATTGTTTTAAAACCAAGTGAGATAACTAGATTGTAAAATTTCTCATGCCATTGTTTAGATATCTATTTACGACCTTATGATAAAATAATCTAACTAGAAAATTAATGTTCTTAACCATGAATAATAAATTCTTCAAGTTCAATATAATTTACTTCTTATAATTCACCATTCAAAAGAGCTATTTTAACGTTAGTTGATGTTTTACTAAATCATGAATAACAGCAAGGGAAATTAACAAATGATTGGAGTTTATTATTGTAACATATGGAAAAGTGTAGAAGTATCTATTTTCCCATTGTCTAAACCTTTAGATACAATAGTAACCTTATATCATCAACAATACCATCGTGTTTTTTTAAGTAAGCACTTACAAGCTATAAACTTACAATCAGGAGGTAAATCAATTAAGTTTTAGGTTTTATTGGAACTTAGAGAAATATTGCATCATTAACGACTTCTTGCCGAAGGCCAACATCTAGAGAGGATTATGCATCATGAAGATTAGCATGATGCTTCTTTAAGTAATAAGCGTAGAAATTTGGACCATAACCTTCGGTTACTCTAGCTCTCTTAATTCTTTTAGGTTTTGTTTTATATCGCGGGTATGTTCAGTGCTCCTAATACAAGAATTTCACTTCTTGATGTGCATAAAAGGCAACATCATTTAATTTTAAAATAATATATGCAATTGGATCATAAAACCTATATGCTTTACTATTAAATGCTAAACTAACAAAAACATATCCGTAGACCTTACTTGTATTTAATTACATATTGATAATTGTTTTGATTTTACTTCTTTTAGGTAAACATTTTTCAATTACATCATTGATGATTGTTTTGATTTTACTTATGATCAACTCATGAAAATTAAAATTGATGCATCAGATATGTTTAATTTATTTGCGGCAAAAATAACTTTAGTAGTCTCTTCCAAACTAACTTGTTAAAATGTAACGACCCAGAATTTTTGATAATTAAAATTCGAATATTTAATTGATTTTAAATATTAATAAATGGAATTTAGAAGTCGAATGATTTATTTTTCGAATATTGGATTTAATTTGGTCAATTTAATCGATAAATTGATGATTGAAATTCCAGAGATAATTAAAAATCGAGTTTAAAATGATTGAAAATGATTTGTAAAATTTTAGTTAATCATACTAGAGTTATAGAAAGGTTATAGAACTTTTAAAATTGAATTTGGAGTTAATCTGTGAAAATTGAATATTTTAATATTTAATTATCGACTGTAAAAATAGTCAATTTTCGGACAGTCTCAGAATTGAACGAGACCAGTTCCATTGGATCCGTAATAGTTAGTTATTATCGGATTTCAATTTTCGTATCCATCGGAGTTGTCGTTTGACCGTGGCAGCTCGAAACGAATCGATATCGTTTTAATTTTAAATCGTCGAGTTAAAATAGTCATTTTTCAAACGGTCTCGGATTTCGACGAAACCAGTTTCATCGGATCCGTAATGTGATATTATTGTAAGATTTCAAATTTCGTAATTTTTGGATTTACCATTTGTCCGGTACAAATTAAAACGCCTCAAAATCGATTTAAATCGGTTTAATTTAAATTGATCGTTTACTGTCATATCTCACACATATGATCGAATTAGCTTCCGAAACCTATTCCATTGTGTCCGGAACGCGGGGTAAACCCCAGAAACGCCAGTCACCGCGTGTAAATCGGAGTTCGGAAATTTCTGGATGAATAGTGTTTTTCGTTAAAATTCTATAAAAGCAACCCATCCTCTTCCATTTGCTAAACCCTAATACAACCTAGGTCAGCCGCCACTAAAGAAATACACGGCCAGCAAATCACCACGTTCTCCCCTCAATAACTCCCAATCCGTCGACTCTCATGCGAAATCGTTAACTACAATATTGGAGAGACTTGCGAGAACTTCGAATCCGTACGGTGGAGATGTGAAACGGTGTGGTGGCGGGGTCGGAAATCGTTGGCGTTCGTAGCCTTCTACCCTCGTATCGCGTGCAAGAAGGGGGAGCCAACGTGGGCCGGTCATTGGCCAGGGGTGGGGCTTGCTGCGGCGAGTCTAACGATGGTCTCTGATCGTCATAAAAGCGATCGTGGAGGGGGTATAATTAAACCCTAGAAGGGCGGCAATGGGTTTGTTTGAACTGGAGCATGCGTGCATTTGTGGGAGATGATGAAAGGCACGGCCCTGATGGTGGAGGTTGAGATCGAACGGTCCAGATGTAAATGGTATAAAGAAAAATATAAAAGAAATTGTAAATTAATTTTATAAAAATTCGTTAAAGTTTAAAACGATGTATCTTGGTCATACGATATCAGATTTCGACGATTTTGGTGGCGCCGGAATCGCAGCGACGTGCTCTACGCTGCAGCGCAGATCTGGGCGTGTTTGGAATCAGTGAAATTTTTGAGTAAAATTAAACGGCCGTTTAATTTTATTCGAAATAAATGCTGAAATCAGAATTAAAATCACGGTGAGATCTTCTCACTCAAAATTGAATGTGGAATTTTTACAGTTATTGATTGATGATTGACTGTTTGAATGTGCTATTAGATATGATAGGATATATCTATATATATATAGCAATATATACATATTGGCATATGTATATATTGGATTGATTGATTTCCCGCCTCGTATAGCGGATGAGACCCTATTGCGCCGTTAGTAAGCGGATTTATAAAAACCCATATACCGCGATAATTCCGTACTGGAGCGGAATTGGTATTGTGCTAACATCTGTGGATGCAGGGAAACAGGTTGGAGGGATCCAACTGGATTCCTCACCAGTAGTTATTTATTTATAGATATTTTGATATATTCTGTTATCATATGATGATATATGATATTTGACTGTTGTGATGGACTGATTGGTGTTGTTGCATCATCGGATTCAGTTTTGAAATGTAAAAATAACGACTTTTACTTTAAAAGGGTTTTTAAAGTGATTTTTGAAAATATACGTTTTATGGAATTTTTGAATCGATTTATAAACGTAAAATTTTAAAGTTATAAAAGTTATAATTTTTAGTGAAATATAACCGAAGTGTCGTTTTTGAAATAAAAGTCGATTTATTTATAAAATGGTTTAAGCTGGGATTTTTGAATAACTATAAACGATTTGTATAGGAAGATTTATAAAATGGATATTTTATTAATAAAAATATTGGACTTATAAAACGAATTTTTATAAGTGTTGAAAAGAAGTATAAAAGGATTTCATAAGTGAATGAAATTAATAGATTTATAACGTGAAATTATAAAGTGAATAGATGTTGTAGAATAAACGATTTATAAGTAATTTACTTATAAATTAGATTTTTGCACTTAATTGGGATATAAATAGAAATTGCTAAATGAAATGATTTCATAAGTTGAAATGGTTATGAAGTATAAATGTGATTTATAAACGTTGTTTATAAATCTGGAATCACTTATTTTGATAAGTAATTTTAGAAGTTAATAAGAGGAGAATTTTATAAATCGAAGTTGTTAGAAAATATAAAGGTGAATTTATAAACGTTGTTTTATGAATTCAAAATCAATCAAATTTGATGAATGAAATATAGAAGTTATTAAGGGAATTTTATCCACGATTTTGGATAGTGGATAATTCTTGGAATAAAACGTGTAGAAAAGATTGAAATGTAATTATTGAAGTATATTCACGATTTTGGATAGTGAATATATCGTTAAGTAAAATGGATAGTTTTGGAAAAGGGATATTAAAAATGAAGTTAAACATTTTAGAGATGTTTTTAAAATGTATTATAAATCGAAAGCAGAGATTTCCGCAGTTCTTGTTGAAATAGACGTTTTCGAGGAATTTAAGGAAATGGTGGACTATAACACTGTTGTTATAGTAAATGATTTCCGAAAGGAGATGTTTTGATGTAGTATTGGGATTTATATATCTATCTAAATCCGAATCCCTATACTAGTGATTTCGAGTCGTCGTAACGATGTTTTACGCAACATTCGTTTTGACTCAAATAGATGTTGAAATTTATGATTTCCTTAAAGAATGAATATATACTTAATTTGATTTAAGTATATCGAATATTTTCTAAGTGTTGAAAATAAATGATTTGTGAATTACTTATTTTAAATAAGTATGGAAATGCTTTTCCAATATGAAGTGAACTGTTTAGAGATTTTATCTTTTAAAGATAAATTGAAATGTGGAAATGGATTTGAAATTGTTTTCAAATGGTTAAGTGTGGAAATTTTATATCTAGTAAAGATATTTTTGAAGATAAAATAATTTGGGAAAATTATTTGGAATCTGATGATGTTGCGCATCTTTATTGATAGTTAAATAACCGACTATCAATAATTACCTTTAGATAGGTATTTGTTGTGAATTGGATGAATTTGAATGCCACACTTTGTTTTTAAATAAACGCTCACTATTCGGGTTAACTGGGAAAGGACCATGGGGTCGTATAACCCATTCCGAATACGTGATACGTCGTAATGAATTGCATTTGAAGACCGGTGTTGAAGACCGGATATTTTTGAAAACGGAAGGATTACCGTCGAGTTACTCTACATCGGCTGATCTTCGATTTAGAGGTTTTATCACCCTTAGTGACGGGAAGTCCTGACGTGATTGAAAATTATCCGGATATGCAAGGGCTTCGTGAGAAGTGCCTTCGGTTCTGTTCGATCCCGGAACAGACTTGTATGGATGTGTGTCTGACGTTACAATTTGAGATATAAAGCTGATTTCTTTCAAATACATATCTGTTGGTGGCGGATAATTTATTCTCTTAGCTTAACACCCTTCTCTGAGACGTACGAGCTCAGAGGTTATGTAGTTGAAATTTATCAGCGATATATCCCAATTTGGTAACGTGGCATACTGAGTGTTGCTGTGAAATGATCAGTGTTTGATCATTTGTGATATGATCATTTGTTTGATCTTATATCGTTGTGATCATAGGTTGATCATTTTGTTTGACCCGAAGCAGGGCTTTTTGAGAAAGCGTAGCTTTGTGGACGAGACTTCGTCGAGCCTCACACCCCGGAAATGGTCAAAACAGGAAGGATGCGGCAAGGTTCTAGGGAGTAGCGCCCCTTAGTGTATGTCATTCCTTCTGGATAGAGGTGGTATCATGGTATGGAGCCCAGATACTTAACCTATGTGGTTGCTGCATTATTATCTATGTGGTTTGTTGGAAATCGGGGATCCTCGGGAAGATCGGTTACGATCGGGGGATGGCATACGCGTGTCAGTAGTTACCTATTTTTGCAGAGGTAACCCGGCCTTGTGTTGGCAGAGATCTAACCGTAATGTTAGGTTATTTCTCGGGTTGTCTATTCCAGGGACGTACCCATCGTGGAAAGGAAGTTCCTTAGCCTGACCATTTGTTGGAAATCCAAACTCCAATACGTGATTTGTACGGTATTAGTTGTAGAACCTGCCATTTACGTACGGTGGTCACCACTGTTTAGATGGTAGCTATAGTAAGCATACGATACTGGTCGTATGTTGGCTAAGATTAATATTATACTTTCGAAATGTTTTCTACACTATGCACTAATAATAATATCAAAAATGATTTGATTTTTGCGTAGTAAGCATCTTTGACTATCATAAGAAGAAATCTCCTCCAAGTCTGCGTTTGCATTGTGTGTGTGGTGGGAGGTCTTATGGTAGTTTCATTTTCCAAAAGCATTGCGAAATTACTTTAAAGTTTCCTGTTGTTTATTTTAAAGATAAACTATTTTACGATCTCACACCAGTCACCATGACTGACTCGGAGTTTATTGTTCCCTTCTAAACTCTGGGTGCCCACCAATTTCCACACGGGCAGCCTAGAGTTATATTATCAGGATATTCTGGATATTCTGGAGCTTTGGAAGCAAGCTGGATGACGAGACGTAGTATTTGTATTTGATAGTATTTATTCCGCTGTGTATTCTGTATGAGGACAAGTTATATAACTGTCCATTGCTGTATATTGACTCTGATGACTGATGTATGTATAAACTGATAAAATTCTTTGTTTTAAAGATTATTCATTTATCTATTATATATTGTTCCGCTGCGATATGTGAGATTCTGATATTGTTTTCTGTTTCTGTTTCTGCTCTTGTTCTGTTGTTGTTCTTCTTTCTTTTTCTTCTATCTTCTTCTTCTACCCTTTTCTTCTTTCTTAAAACCATAACTTTTCGGGTTTCCGGCATTCGATGGCTCAGCAGTCGATAAAGTGAGTATCGATGTTGAATTTTCGAAAGTCGAAAATTTTTGGGATGTTACATTTGGTATCAGAGCATATGGTTAAGCGACAACCCTGCTCTGTTAGGTGTTACTCATTAGAGATAGAGTCAGTAGTACTCTAGAATGAGTTGAGTGTAGTAATAGATATGAGCGCGTATTTGTTAGTGAATATAAAATTGTTTTATATTGTGATGATTGGTTTGTTGAGTGGTATATGGATTCTGGTCGGTATTGTCCGTACAACTCTATCGATAGGGATCTCTAAACACTTGTATAGAACAATTCGGCACAGTATTGTTTTAAATAGGGTAAATGAGATAATTTTGCCCAAAACTATTTTTGTATATAAAAGAAATGATTTTCTGTAAATTATTACGGTATATGGTTGCATGGTTGTTAGAAGTGATAATATTAAACTATTATCAATGAAATTGAATAAGAAATTGAAATCATAACTCCAAAGTTAAGAAATAAATTCACATGCAAATGAAATTAAAGAATGTAAATTATAAATGTGAATTGTAATTTGAAACGGAATTCCAGAGAAGTATTTGGAAATGTTTTGAAAAGAATTTGAAAATTTTGGAGATTTGAAAAGTTTAAATTCTTTTTGGAGTGGAAAATGAATTTCAAGGGTTTTGAAAAATGTTTTGACGGAATGAAAAGCTCTAAACTCTTTTCCGTCGCTGGAAAATAACTTCGATGATGACCGCGGCATCGTTGGTGTTCATTTTCGAGTTTCCAAAAGAGAAATTGCTGCCAAATTGTTTTAAAAGGAAGTTGTTTGAAAAATTTGGATTTTGTTTTAGAAAATTCAAAGGATAATTTGAATTGTTTTCAAAAAAAATGGTTTTGAAAAGGTTAAAAAGACTCTGTAATGCTATATAAAAATATTGATGAGAATAATAAATGAGTTGATAACTTATACAATTTGTTGTGAATTTAGATTAAATAAATTTAACTTAAGGAATTTTGAGTTAAATTAAAGTAAGTATAAGTGAATCAATAAAAAAATTCAAGTAGTAATTTTTTGAATATAAGTTATATAACTTATAAAATTTAGAATCTGAATTGGATTGATAAACGAATTAAGCTATTGAACTAATTGAATGTTGAATCAGTCTAATGTAAATGAATTAGTGAATGAGTTTCAGAATGAATAAATAAAAAAATTGAAATTGTAAGTGCAAGAGAATAAAATCGAAATGTTAAGATTCATTTTGAATTTGTAAGAAAGTAAGACTGAATTTGAATTTGATTGTGAAGTATTAAACTAAAATTAGTAAGTGAAGCTAATTGAATGAAGATAAAATTGAAATTGTAAACTGAATCCAAATTAGATTGAAATTGTGAATTGAATTCACATGAATGTGAAATGTAAAATTAAATGATAATGAATATATATAACTTCAACAGTGAAGTAAAAATGTATAAGCAGTTTATATTGAAAATTTTGTAATTGAATGTACGAAATGGTTTGAATATATGCAACTAGATATTATGGCTAGTAGGATATACAGGTTATAAAGGAAATTGGATTTGATTTCACAGATAATTTGAATTGCTCGAAAAAGGTATGTATTTAAATTTGAATATGAGTTTTTGATGATTTCTTGTCTAGCCGCTTGGCTTTTTCTTTTTCTTTTTGAAATCTGAGAGTCCGTAGGGACGTTTTGTAGTCGTGCCATGTTAACCACGCAAAGGAGACGCTGGCGAAATTTTTCGAAAATTTCGGGCGTTAGAAAAATTTTGAGAAATTTTGAAAGTTTAAAATTTGAATTTAAACTCGAATTTGAATTTTGAAGTTAAACAATGTTGTTTGAAACTTATAATTGAAGTTGGAAAACGAGTTGAATGATAACGAATCTTTAGTAGGAAGATTTGTTTTAATAAATTTGATAAGGACTATTAGATTGTGAAAAATAGTAGACGAGTTAAGGACCTTTCTTCCTGACTTGTAATTTCGAGGACGAAATTCTTTTAAGGGGGGAAGTCTGTAACGATCCAGAATTTTTGATAATTAAAATTCGAATATTTAATTGATTTTAAATATTAATAAATGGAATTTAGAAGTCGAATGATTTATTTTTCGAATATTGGATTTAATTTGGTCAATTTAATCGATAAATTGATGATTGAAATTCCAGAGATAATTAAAAATCGAGTTTAAAATGATTGAAAATGATTTGTAAAATTTTAGTTAATCATACTGGAGTTATAGAAAGGTTATAGAACTTTTAAAATTGAATTTGGAGTTAATCTGTGAAAATTGAATATTTTAATATTTAATTATCGACTGTAAAAATAGTCAATTTTCGGACAGTCTCAGAATTGAACGAGACCAGTTCCATTGGATCCGTAATAGCTAGTTATTATCGGATTTCAATTTTCGTATCCATCGGAGTTGTCGTTTGACCGTGGCAGCTCGAAACGCATCGATATCGTTTTAATTTTAAATCGTCGAGTTAAAATAGTCATTTTTCAAACGGTCTCGGATTTCGACGAAACCAGTTTCATCGGATCCATAATGTGATATTATTGTAAGATTTCAAATTTCGTAATTTTTGGATTTACCATTTGTCCGGTACAAATTAAAACGCCTCGAAATCGATTTAAATCGGTTTAATTTAAATTGATCGTTTACTGTCATATCTCACACATACGATCGAATTAGCTTCCGAAACCTATTCCATTGTGTCCGGAACACGGGGTAAACCCCAGAAACGCCAGTCACCGCGTGTAAATTGGAGTTCGGAAATTTCTGGATGAATAGTGTTTTTCGTTAAAATTCTATAAAAGCAACCCATCCTCTTCCATTTGCTAAACCCTAATACAACCTAGGTCAGCCGCCACTAAAGAAATACATGGCCAGCAAATCACCACGTTCTCCCCTCAATAACTCCCAATCCGTCGACTCTCATGCGAAATCGTTAACTACAATATTGGAGAGACTTGCGAGAACTTCGAATCCGTACGGTGGAGATGTGAAACGGTGTGGTGGCGGGGCCGGAAATCGTTGGCGTTCGTAGCCTTCTACCCTCGTATCGCGTGCAAGAAGGGGGAGCCAACGTGGGCCGGTCATTGGCCAGGGGTGGGGCTTGCTGCGGCGAGTCTAACGATGGTCTCTGATCGTCATAAAAGCGATCGTGGAGGGGGTATAATTAAACCCTAGAAGGGCGGCAATGGGTTTGTTTGAACTGGAGCATGCGTGCATTTGTGGGAGATGATGAAAGGCACGGCCCTGATGGTGGAGGTTGAGATCGAACGGTCCAGATGTAAATGGTATAAAGAAAAATATAAAAGAAATTGTAAATTAATTTTATAAAAATTCGTTAAAGTTTAAAACGATGTATCTTGGTCATACGATATCAGATTTCGACGATTTTGGTGGCGCCAGAATCGCAGCGACGTGCTCTACGCTGCAGCGCAGATCTAGGCGTGTTTGGAATCAGTGAAATTTTTGAGTAAAATTAAACGGCCGTTTAATTTTATTCGAAATAAATGCTGAAATCAGAATTAAAATCACGGTGAGATCTTCTCACTCAAAATTGAATGTGGAATTTTTACAGTTATTGATTGATGATTGACTGTTTGAATGTGCTATTAGATATGATAGGATATATCTATATATATATAGCAATATATACATATTGGCATATGTATATATTGGATTGATTGATTTCCCGCCTCGTATAGCGGATGAGACCCTATTGCGCCGTTAGTAAGCGGATTTATAAAAACCCATATACCGCGATAATTCCGTACTGGAGCGGAATTGGTATTGTGCTAACATCTGTGGATGCAGGGAAACAGGTTGGAGGGATCCAACTGGATTCCTCACCAGTAGTTATTTATTTACAGATATTTTGATATATTCTGTTATCATATGATGATATATGATATTTGACTGTTGTGATGGACTGATTGGTGTTGTTGCATCATCGGATTCAGTTTTGAAATGTAAAAATAACGACTTTTACTTTAAAAGGGTTTTTAAAGTGATTTTTGAAAATATACGTTTTATGGAATTTTTGAATCGATTTATAAACGTAAAATTTTAAAGTTATAAAAGTTATAATTTTTAGTGAAATATAACCGAAGTGTCGTTTTTGAAATAAAAGTCGATTTATTTATAAAATGGTTTAAGCTGGGATTTTTGAATAACTATAAACGATTTGTATAGGAAGATTTATAAAATGGATATTTTATTAATAAAAATATTGGACTTATAAAACGAATTTTTATAAGTGTTGAAAAGAAGTATAAAAGGATTTCATAAGTGAATGAAATTAATAGATTTATAACGTGAAATTATAAAGTGAATAGATGTTGTAGAATAAACGATTTATAAGTAATTTACTTATAAATTAGATTTTTGCACTTAATTGGGATATAAATAGAAATTGCTAAATGAAATGATTTCATAAGTTGAAATGGTTATGAAGTATAAATGTGATTTATAAACGTTGTTTATAAATCTGGAATCACTTATTTTGATAAGTAATTTTAGAAGTTAATAAGAGGAGAATTTTATAAATCGAAGTTGTTAGAAAATATAAAGGTGAATTTATAAACGTTGTTTTATGAATTCGAAATCAATCAAATTTGATGAATGAAATATAGAAGTTATTAAGGGAATTTTATCCACGATTTTGGATAGTGGATAATTCTTGGAATAAAACGTGTAGAAAAGATTGAAATGTAATTATTGAAGTATATTCACGATTTTGGATAGTGAATATATCGTTAAGTAAAATGGATAGTTTTGGAAAAGGGATATTAAAAATGAAGTTAAACATTTTAGAGATGTTTTTAAAATGTATTATAAATCGAAAGCAGAGATTTCCGCAGTTCTTGTTGAAATAGACGTTTTCGAGGAATTTAAGGAAATGGTGGACTATAACACTGTTGTTATAGTAAATGATTTCCGAAAGGAGATGTTTTGATGTAGTATTGGGATTTATATATCTATCTAAATCCGAATCCCTATACTAGTGATTTCGAGTCGTCGTAACGATGTTTTACGCAACATTCGTTTTGACTCAAATAGATGTTGAAATTTATGATTTCCTTAAAGAATGAATATATACTTAATTTGATTTAAGTATATCGAATATTTTCTAAGTGTTGAAAATAAATGATTTGTGAATTACTTATTTTAAATAAGTATGGAAATGCTTTTCCAATATGAAGTGAACTGTTTAGAGATTTTATCTTTTAAAGATAAATTGAAATGTGGAAATGGATTTGAAATTGTTTTCAAATGGTTAAGTGTGGAAATTTTATATCTAGTAAAGATATTTTTGAAGATAAAATAATTTGGGAAAATTATTTGGAATCTGATGATGTTGCGCATCTTTATTGATAGTTAAATAACCGACTATCAATAATTACCTTTAGATAGGTATTGTGACGACCCGACTTTCCACTCCCGGAAAATCGCATCGACAGTAAGAAAGAAAGGGGTGAGAAATAGAAAAGAGAAGAAGAGAAAAGAAACAACAACAGATACTCACAGCGGAAACGAAACGAAATATAATATATCACATAAATATTACATAGTATCATATACATCATCTATCAGAGTTACACAGATTACACATCACATACTAGACAGTTATAAACATCTGTCTAGTTATTACATCTCAACACAATACAGATCAATACAAAGATCAACACAGCGGAAAACTACTATCTATATCTACAACGCCGAAGCCTCCTGCTCCATTGCTCCTCCAGATTACTCGTCAAAGCTAAACCTGAATCCCTTGGCTACTCGTAAAAATTTGAGTACCCAAGAGTTTATAAAACAGAAATAAACAACTTGGGTCAGACATGGGTCTGGTGTGAGTAACAGGTTAAACTTGTTTAACTTCAAAACCTTTTGAAAGAAAAGGTATCACGTAAGACTTCCCACCAATAAACATGGGTAAGTTTTTACCTTACGCTAACCAAAACATTTGATAGGAAATTCGATTGTATTATAATAGGTCTAGGGTTTTCAAATAAATATGAAATAGCTGAAATTGTTACATTATTAAATTCCAGCATACTAGCCAACAAAGTGGGTTATACAATCAAATCCGTTGTCACTTATTGGAGTTTGGATTCCATCAATGGCAGGGCTACCGGGGTACCGCCCGTCACAGTACGTGGCCTAGATCACCGTACCGAGGATCACTCCCAATCCCCTGCAACACAAGGTCGGAACATCCCTTACTGGATAATTCCCGCACAAGATACCCCACGGTTGTCATGACCAACCGCACACACTAAGTCGAAAATAGAAAGGGACATCTAGACAGAGGTCATCTTGTCCTACTTGGGTGCTACCCACTAACCTTGCTGCACCTCCCCTGTTTTAGCCATTCCCGGTTTGTGAGGCTTGAGGTCACGATTACCTTTTAAAAGAACACATCTATCTTAGAATGCTCATCGTCCACCTGACGATGTGCTGAAAGCATTCAATCCATACAAGTTCGTTCCGGGTTCGAACGAAACCGAAGGCATTATCTCGTTACACTCGTATTGGAATCACCCTCAGAGTTAACGACAATAACCCTTGCACTCTAAATCTTTATCTCGAATCTGAAAGTACTATCTCCGTCAACTCATTACGGAATCACCCACAGAGTTATACTGACAAAGAATCGTTCTTACACCTCGAGTCTTCACTTGCTCCATTTGGATTTCACGTCCTAACGTAAATTTGGATCGATGTGGTATTCGGGTCTCTAGACCTGGAAATCCGGTATACGGAAACTCGATCCCGGTCTCATCGAAATCCAAAACGTATCTTTTAAGGCCAAGTTGTTTTAAAGGTTAAAACAATCTAATTCAATTATCTTTATACACTTAGAAAGATATTTCACAATAGATAATCAACATTATCAATATCATCAGATAATCCATATTACCACAATTCAACTAAACATCCATATCATACAGCATATATCTCATCAGAGATATCAATCAAATGCAAAGCATTCAGTATTATCATCCATCCATAAGTAATGATCTATATCATCTCTAATTAATTTAAAGTTAATTAAATTAATTACTTTTATTTTATAAATCCTTCTTACTTAAACATTAATTAATTACAAATTAATTAATTATCCTCTAATTACCTTTTTCAATTAATCATCTTTGATTAATTATCTTTTAATTACCTTTTTCAATTAATCATCTTTGATTAATTATCTTTTAATTACCTTCAAGTAATTTATCTTTAATTAATTACTCAATTTAATTAACCTTAACCACTTATAGTAATTAACCTTTAATTACTTCATTAATTAATTAACTATAATTAATTAAATTAATCAACTATAATTAATTACATTTATCCTTAATTAATTATATTAATTAATCACTTCATTTATTAATTATACTTAATTAATCAATCTTAATTACATCATTAATTATATTAATTAATGATCCTTAATTACAACTTAATTATTAATTACTTTAATTAAATTAATTACATTAAGTAATTAACTTTAAATTAAACAACATTTATTAATCACCTTGACTAATCTTCAATCAGTAATTAACTACCCTTAATTACTTTCATTTACTAAATTAATTCTCCTTAATTAATTTCTTAATTAATCCCTTGATTAATTATTCAAAGTAATTAAACTTAAATTACTTTCCTTAATACATAACCATCAATTAATTACTTCAAGTAATTATCTTATTATTTACTTCCTAAATAATCATACCTTAATAATTACATTAAGTAATTATTTATCAATTCATCCATTGATTTTTCTAAATTAATTAAACTTAATTAATTAACTTAATTAATCAAATTAACCTTAATTAATTACAATGAGTAATTAATTTCTTAATTACTTCCATTAAGTAATTTTATTTAAACAATTCCATAAATGATTATCTTAAATTAATTAAACTAATTAATTATCAAAATTAATCCTATTAATTAATTATTTAATAATCTATAGTTAATGACTTCATTGACTATTATTTAATTACTTATCTTAAGTAATTAACTTATATTAATTATTATTAATTCCAAATTAATAAACTAAATAACCAATTTATTAATTTCTAATTACTTAATTAATTAAGTATTAACCATAACTTAATTAATATTTAATTACTTTATTAATTAATTCTTAATCATTAATTAAAAATCAAATCCTATTTAATAAATGAATCTTATTTATAAGTTAATTATTCTAAAAATAATTAATCTTAAACCTTTAAGATTAAACCTTTAATTACTTTTAAGTAATTATTTATTTCATTAATTTATTAACTATAATTAAACTTCAACAAGTTTTAAAATCAATTTAAAACCTTAAAGCAATAAATAATATTTTTGTTATAAAAGAAATTTTACAAGATTTAAACAATTTAAGTTATTAAAACAATTTCATTTAAAACTTTCTTTTTATTTCAATTCTGAAATACAGATTTACATTTGATTCCAGTTTTAAGTTTAGATTTAAACTTACTTCCAATTTAAAACTTTATTTTTAAATTTAGCTATTTAAACATTTTAAGGTTGTTCAAATATTTAAATGTTAAAAACTTATTTTATTTTGAACTGAGATTCAAATTTAACTTAAATCGGTTTTAAACTTAGACTTAAGACTTGTTTAAAACTTCTACTTAACCATTTAAATTTTGTTTTAAAATTTTAAACAGTTTAGTTTTAGAATCTGGAAACCAGACTTACCCGAGCCTTGCTTAAAATACTTCGAGTCAAAACGTACTTGACTTCGGCAATTTTTCTAATAAACTTGAGTCCAGAAAAAAAAACATAAACTCTGCAACACAAAGCACTCGAGCCCACCATAATCTACTTCGAGTCGCACATCAAAAATCCCGAGTCTCCCACGAAACAACTCGAGTAACCCTCTGTTAAATTCCAGACTTCACCAGATACATTCTCGATCGCGTGCACGTGCACGATCACCTGCGGCGTCTCCGACCATCACCGAACATCCCCACACATCGACGATCAACCCTACACCAGATTACGATCCTCCAACCTTCGAACAACACTCGTAATCGTAATCGAGCATCAAAACCAAACCTGAACCCAAAACTGGAACCACCTCGAAAACCTGGCAACAACCCCTCGTTCTTCCACCACTGATCACCAGAGCGCTAGCGACTTCGGCGATGAGTTCATCCATATCACAACTACAATTTCCCAGAGTTTTGTCGAACTCGATCCAACCTAGACGTTGAGATGATCGATTTTCTTAACCTAGTTAAAACTAGGTTTAAAAATTTAAATCCTAAATTATTTCTACCTCACTGCTTTAATTCGATTTCTAATAATTTTCCTGGTATCTCTGATCATTACACTACCACTACTGAAGATTTACAATCTCCCAAATTCACTGAGATAATCAGAATTACCAAAAATTCTCTTTTAACTTAAGCCAGAACTGCTCCTATAATACTAAACTAAAAACTATGATATTAATGTTAAAAATCATGTTATAGCTTATATATTCAATACATATACTTGGATTTATAAATTACCAAGTTTAAGTTTTACTTTATTTTAACATGCATTGATATTTTAGGCTTTCAGAGACACTCAGATTTCAATTTGACTTAACTAAAAAATTTAAACCTTAGTATATGATAATTAAACAATACTTACTTATAAGTTAAGTCCTAATTAAATCAAGTGGTAAAAGATAAAAAAGACATTTCGAGTTTGGCAACAGAACAAAACAGAATTCATATACATCCATACACCACATCCATATATACAAATAGGAGAATGCACTTATTCATACATCAATACTTATATATGTCACAGAGATTCAACATGCAATCCTATTTTATTTTAAGTTTAAAAGTTACTCACCTGAAACAAATGAGGACAGAGCCTTGATTTTGAAAACTGTTTTGAAGACTTGAAAATATAATGCCAAATCTTCTTTGCTTTTGATAAAACTTGTGATATTGTTGTTTTAGACTTGCATGCAGACTTGAACAAATCCAGACTCCTTTTTACTTTTGAATATAAACTTGCATGTAGGCCATTTGGAACTTGAACTAGCTTCAGATTTAAATCTTTATATGCCCAGATTCAAAGATATGTAGAGGCTGCTTATTTGATGATTAAATTTGCATGCAGGCAATTCTTTTGTATTCGAAAATGGTTTACAGAGGATTTGCTTGCTATGATTAAGGAGGGGTTTCAGATTTGATTCGGTTGAAGAAGATTTACAGGGTTTTGATTTGGAAGTTGAATTATATGTTGCTGATTTTGATTTTGGGTTTGAGGCATGTTGATTACTGACTGTGTTTTGAAAATTGTACAGAGTGAAGTTTTCTTAACTTTGAATTAAAGAGAATAGGAAAAAGAATGAAGAGAATGAAATATATGTTTATATAAGCTGAAAATATGATTTAAATAAAAATAAAAGAAAATTAAATCTAAAAATGCCACTTGTTACTTTGAGTTATTAGAATGTTTACAAGTGTATTTTCAAGAGTTAAATGCCTTACACATGTTATACAAAGCTTTAGGATAATGACATATGTCTCTTAAGTAATTTTATTTTAATATATTTTAAAAGTAAATAAAATGCCTTTTTCTTAATTTATTAAATACTTATCTATATATAAATTACTTTTTAAAGAAACAAAACTAACTATATTTATAAATAAAAGTTTATACAAATATTCTAAAATCCAAAACAATTTAAATATTTATTCCCTTGAATTTCAAAACTTAATTTCAAATTCAATTTAAATTAAATCCTAAGATTCAATTTAAAAGGTTAAGTTATATATATACATATATAACTATTCATTCAATTAAATAAAAATTTCATATTCTTTAAAATCCATTCATATTAATAAAAATAATACATTATACTTATTATCTGAAATTAACATATTTGATATTTAAATAATTTATATAAGAGATTATATTATCAAGTGATATTTTAAAAAGAAACAAAACAAGCCTTTTTGTTAACTCTTATATAATTTTAAACTTAAGTAAAAATATCTTAAGCAATTAAAGTATTTTAAAACTATAAATTTACTAATTTAAATAACTTTGAAAAGTCATATTAAATTAAATCTAAATTCCCAATTTACCCAAAGCTTCTATTTACAATATATATAAATAAATATATATATTCAAATAGAAAATATCTTATTAACTTTTAAAAGATAAAATCACCAATTAATACTAATTTAATCAGATTATTAAATTAAATTCAAATCTTATTATCAAAGATCATCAATATCAATTTAATTATTTAACAGATTATTAAATTGATATTGTTAAAATTTCCGGGATATTACATTCCTTCCCCCTTAAAATAATTTCGTCCCCGAAATTTAAACAAAGGTAATTTAATAATCTTATTAGAGATTTTAATTCAAAACACAAGCATATACTATCAACCATATGCTAACAACCATAGCAACCAATTCATCCAATCAATCAAATCTAACTATCCAGACAAAATTCTAGATAGAATTCCTCGAGTTTCCCCAAGTATATATATATACCGGGATACTCGCTCTACAAACAATCTAAACTACGAAGCTACAGGGTTCCTACTCATCTAGATCTACAGAACTAGACAGGATATCAGACTACAGACGAGTCTGACTCAACTACCAAATCCTCCTGAACTGCTGATTCCAAAACTAGAGATAGATCAAACACGTACTCCCTCAGAGATACGTAAAACACAATGAATTCCAGTTGTCCAAACTGACAATTCAATTCAGAAGTCCAAATACTTATCCAAATCAGAATACAGAAGAGATCCAAAACACAGCTCTACTCCATAATTTCAGTAGATTTCCAAACTTACTTCTCCTATCCAGAGATATACTCCAAACTGCTTTCGCTGCTCAATTCAGATCTGAGGTAGAACACAAGCACAGACTGAACAACACATCCAAGAATATGGTTCAACGGATTCATAAAGAAAACTCAGATACTCCATCAAAACTTGAGTTGCTGCACCAACTCCATCTCTAGGAAACATCCTTCAACTAGACTGAACTACCGGTACTACTCCTGGAATCTAGTCGATAAGAAAACTCAACCTTCAGATGCGGACAACTCCTGACTTCTCTGAAGATACTCAGAAAAACTCTGATAACCCAAGAGAACCCTCAAACTATCGCAAGTCACTTTTGCGATCAACCCAGCCTATTTCCAAAGAAAACTGTTCCTCTTAACAAATCAGAACAGCCCATACTTAACTATCCAATCCATCGAAGAAATGGATCCACTCTGCTGCTTCTGAACTTCACCTCCAAAAAAACTACTCAGCCTGACAACTTCTTGCCATCACAGAATACTCCGAGCTGCACTGCTGATACTGATGCCAAGGACTTCCTATCCAAAGATCTTTGAGAAACTCGAACTCCAAACCAAACAGAAATACCATGCTGAACTCAGCCATAACACTGAAACAGACACACTTCCTTAAACTCGTTCCAAAGAAAACATCTTCGGGAACATCCATCGTCACTGTATCTCATCACACAGCTACTATTACCTGAGGTATCAAGATACCATCACTTGCTTCTGTTCAACCGATAGATCCAAACTCTACTCATCCAACTTTACAGATAAACTCCGAACCATAACAGTTTTCCTTCAGAGATTCGATGAAATCCTTCATCACAGCAAAACTTACTCGAGACAGTATTGGGTCTACAGTCTCGATAAATACACTTCCAACCTTAATTCCAACCATTGGTAGTCGTGTTTCACACACCACCACCCTATCTACCTTTATAACTTATATTGGAGAACCTGAACAGGTAACCCAACAATATAGGTAGAAATATATATATATATATATAGTTATATAAAAATTACAAATACGCTCTCTCACGATAGATACCACTCCAGAGCTAGGTATTCACTCAACCAATAGCTCTGATATTCACTTAACCAAAAGCTTAGGCATTCGCTCAACCTAAGCTCTGATACCACGTGTGACGACCCGACTTTCCACTCCCGGAAAATCGCATCGACAGTAAGAAAGAAAGGGGTGAGAAATAGAAAAGAGAAGAAGAGAAAAGAAACAACAACAGATACTCACAGCGGAAACGAAACGAAATATAATATATCACATAAATATTACATAGTATCATATACATCATCTATCAGAGTTACACAGATTACACATCACATACTAGACAGTTATAAACATCTGTCTAGTTATTACATCTCAACACAATACAGATCAATACAAAGATCAACACAGCGGAAAACTACTATCTATATCTACAACACCGAAGCCTCCTGCTCCATTGCTCCTCCAGATTACTCGTCAAAGCTAAACCTGAATCCCTTGGCTACTCGTAAAAATTTGAGTACCCAAGAGTTTATAAAACAGAAATAAACAACTTGGGTCAGACATGGGTCTGGTGTGAGTAACAGGTTAAACTTGTTTAACTTCAAAACCTTTTGAAAGAAAAGGTATCACGTAAGACTTCCCACCAATAAACATGGGTAAGTTTTTACCTTACGCTAACCAAAACATTTGATAGGAAATTCGATTGTATTATAATAGGTCTAGGGTTTTCAAATAAATATGAAATAGCTGAAATTGTTACATTATTAAATTCCAGCATACTAGCCAACAAAGTGGGTTATACAATCAAATCCGTTGTCACTTATTGGAGTTTGGATTCCATCAATGGCAGGGCTACCGGGGTACCGCCCGTCACAGTACGTGGCCTAGATCACCGTACCGAGGATCACTCCCAATCCCCTGCAACACAAGGTCGGAACATCCCTTACTGGATAATTCCCGCACAAGATACCCCACGGTTGTCATGACCAACCGCACACACTAAGTCGAAAATAGAAAGGGACATCTAGACAGAGGTCATCTTGTCCTACTTGGGTGCTACCCACTAACCTTGCTGCACCTCCCCTGTTTTAGCCATTCCCGGTTTGTGAGGCTTGAGGTCACGATTACCTTTTAAAAGAACACATCTATCTTAGAATGCTCATCGTCCACCTGACGATGTGCTGAAAGCATTCAATCCATACAAGTTCGTTCCGGGTTCGAACGAAACCGAAGGCATTATCTCGTTACACTCGTATTGGAATCACCCTCAGAGTTAACGACAATAACCCTTGCACTCTAAATCTTTATCTCGAATCTGAAAGTACTATCTCCGTCAACTCATTACGGAATCACCCACAGAGTTATACTGACAAAGAATCGTTCTTACACCTCGAGTCTTCACTTGCTCCATTTGGATTTCACGTCCTAACGTAAATTTGGATCGATGTGGTATTCGGGTCTCCAGACCTGGAAATCCGGTATACGGAAACCCGATCCCGGTCTCATCGAAATCCAAAACGTATCTTTTAAGGCCAAGTTGTTTTAAAGGTTAAAACAATCTAATTCAATTATCTTTATACACTTAGAAAGATATTTCACAATAGATAATCAACATTATCAATATCATCAGATAATCCATATTACCACAATTCAACTAAACATCCATATCATACAGCATATATCTCATCAGAGATATCAATCAAATGCAAAGCATTCAGTATTATCATCCATCCATAAGTAATGATCTATATCATCTCTAATTAATTTAAAGTTAATTAAATTAATTACTTTTATTTTATAAATCCTTCTTACTTAAACATTAATTAATTACAAATTAATTAATTATCCTCTAATTACCTTTTTCAATTAATCATCTTTGATTAATTATCTTTTAATTACCTTTTTCAATTAATCATCTTTGATTAATTATCTTTTAATTACCTTCAAGTAATTTATCTTTAATTAATTACTCAATTTAATTAACCTTAACCACTTATAGTAATTAACCTTTAATTACTTCATTAATTAATTAACTATAATTAATTAAATTAATCAACTATAATTAATTACATTTATCCTTAATTAATTATATTAATTAATCACTTCATTTATTAATTATACTTAATTAATCAATCTTAATTACATCATTAATTATATTAATTAATGATCCTTAATTACAACTTAATTATTAATTACTTTAATTAAATTAATTACATTAAGTAATTAACTTTAAATTAAACAACATTTATTAATCACCTTGACTAATCTTCAATCAGTAATTAACTACCCTTAATTACTTTCATTTACTAAATTAATTCTCCTTAATTAATTTCTTAATTAATCCCTTGATTAATTATTCAAAGTAATTAAACTTAAATTACTTTCCTTAATACATAACCATCAATTAATTACTTCAAGTAATTATCTTATTATTTACTTCCTAAATAATCATACCTTAATAATTACATTAAGTAATTATTTATCAATTCATCCATTGATTTTTCTAAATTAATTAAACTTAATTAATTAACTTAATTAATCAAATTAACCTTAATTAATTACAATGAGTAATTAATTTCTTAATTACTTCCATTAAGTAATTTTATTTAAACAATTCCATAAATGATTATCTTAAATTAATTAAACTAATTAATTATCAAAATTAATCCTATTAATTAATTATTTAATAATCTATAGTTAATGACTTCATTGACTATTATTTAATTACTTATCTTAAGTAATTAACTTATATTAATTATTATTAATTCCAAATTAATAAACTAAATAACCAATTTATTAATTTCTAATTACTTAATTAATTAAGTATTAACCATAACTTAATTAATATTTAATTACTTTATTAATTAATTCTTAATCATTAATTAAAAATCAAATCCTATTTAATAAATGAATCTTATTTATAAGTTAATTATTCTAAAAATAATTAATCTTAAACCTTTAAGATTAAACCTTTAATTACTTTTAAGTAATTATTTATTTCATTAATTTATTAACTATAATTAAACTTCAACAAGTTTTAAAATCAATTTAAAACCTTAAAGCAATAAATAATATTTTTGTTATAAAAGAAATTTTACAAGATTTAAACAATTTAAGTTATTAAAACAATTTCATTTAAAACTTTCTTTTTATTTCAATTCTGAAATACAGATTTACATTTGATTCCAGTTTTAAGTTTAGATTTAAACTTACTTCCAATTTAAAACTTTATTTTTAAATTTAGCTATTTAAACATTTTAAGGTTGTTCAAATATTTAAATGTTAAAAACTTATTTTATTTTGAACTGAGATTCAAATTTAACTTAAATCGGTTTTAAACATAGACTTAAGACTTGTTTAAAACTTCTACTTAACCATTTAAATTTTGTTTTAAAATTTTAAACAGTTTAGTTTTAGAATCTGGAAACCAGACTTACCCGAGCCTTGCTTAAAATACTTCGAGTCAAAACGTACTTGACTTCGGCAATTTTTCTAATAAACTTGAGTCCAGAAAAAAAAACATAAACTCTGCAACACAAAGCACTCGAGCCCACCATAATCTACTTCGAGTCGCACATCAAAAATCCCGAGTCTCCCACGAAACAACTCGAGTAACCCTCTGTTAAATTCCAGACTTCACCAGATACATTCTCGATCGCGTGCACGTGCACGATCACCTGCGGCGTCTCCGACCATCACCGAACATCCCCACACATCGACGATCAACCCTACACCAGATTACGATCCTCCAACCTTCGAACAACACTCGTAATCGTAATCGAGCATCAAAACCAAACCTGAACCCAAAACTGGAACCACCTCGAAAACCTGGCAACAACCCCTCGTTCTTCCACCACTGATCACCAGAGCGCTAGCGACTTCGGCGATGAGTTCATCCATATCACAACTACAATTTCCCAGAGTTTTGTCGAACTCGATCCAACCTAGACGTTGAGATGATCGATTTTCTTAACCTAGTTAAAACTAGGTTTAAAAATTTAAATCCTAAATTATTTCTACCTCACTGCTTTAATTCGATTTCTAATAATTTTCCTGGTATCTCTGATCATTACACTACCACTACTGAAGATTTACAATCTCCCAAATTCACTGAGATAATCAGAATTACCAAAAATTCTCTTTTAACTTAAGCCAGAACTGCTCCTATAATACTAAACTAAAAACTATGATATTAATGTTAAAAATCATGTTATAGCTTATATATTCAATACATATACTTGGATTTATAAATTACCAAGTTTAAGTTTTACTTTATTTTAACATGCATTGATATTTTAGGCTTTCAGAGACACTCAGATTTCAATTTGACTTAACTAAAAAATTTAAACCTTAGTATATGATAATTAAACAATACTTACTTATAAGTTAAGTCCTAATTAAATCAAGTGGTAAAAGATAAAAAAGACATTTCGAGTTTGGCAACAGAACAAAACAGAATTCATATACATCCATACACCACATCCATATATACAAACAGGAGAATGCACTTATTCATACATCAATACTTATATATGTCACAGAGATTCAACATGCAATCCTATTTTATTTTAAGTTTAAAAGTTACTCACCTGAAACAAATGAGGACAGAGCCTTGATTTTGAAAACTGTTTTGAAGACTTGAAAATATAATGCCAAATCTTCTTTGCTTTTGATAAAACTTGTGATATTGTTGTTTTAGACTTGCATGCAGACTTGAACAAATCCAGACTCCTTTTTACTTTTGAATATAAACTTGCATGTAGGCCATTTGGAACTTGAACTAGCTTCAGATTTAAATCTTTATATGCCCAGATTCAAAGATATGTAGAGGCTGCTTATTTGATGATTAAATTTGCATGCAGGCAATTCTTTTGTATTCGAAAATGGTTTACAGAGGATTTGCTTGCTATGATTAAGGAGGGGTTTCAGATTTGATTCGGTTGAAGAAGATTTACAGGGTTTTGATTTGGAAGTTGAATTATATGTTGCTGATTTTGATTTTGGGTTTGAGGCATGTTGATTACTGACTGTGTTTTGAAAATTGTACAGAGTGAAGTTTTCTTAACTTTGAATTAAAGAGAATAGGAAAAAGAATGAAGAGAATGAAATATATGTTTATATAAGCTGAAAATATGATTTAAATAAAAATAAAAGAAAATTAAATCTAAAAATGCCACTTGTTACTTTGAGTTATTAGAATGTTTACAAGTGTATTTTCAAGAGTTAAATGCCTTACACATGTTATACAAAGCTTTAGGATAATGACATATGTCTCTTAAGTAATTTTATTTTAATATATTTTAAAAGTAAATAAAATGCCTTTTTCTTAATTTATTAAATACTTATCTATATATAAATTACTTTTTAAAGAAACAAAACTAACTATATTTATAAATAAAAGTTTATACAAATATTCTAAAATCCAAAACAATTTAAATATTTATTCCCTTGAATTTCAAAACTTAATTTCAAATTCAATTTAAATTAAATCCTAAGATTCAATTTAAAAGGTTAAGTTATATATATACATATATAACTATTCATTCAATTAAATAAAAATTTCATATTCTTTAAAATCCATTCATATTAATAAAAATAATACATTATACTTATTATCTGAAATTAACATATTTGATATTTAAATAATTTATATAAGAGATTATATTATCAAGTGATATTTTAAAAAGAAACAAAACAAGCCTTTTTGTTAACTCTTATATAATTTTAAACTTAAGTAAAAATATCTTAAGCAATTAAAGTATTTTAAAACTATAAATTTACTAATTTAAATAACTTTGAAAAGTCATATTAAATTAAATCTAAATTCCCAATTTACCCAAAGCTTCTATTTACAATATATATAAATAAATATATATATTCAAATAGAAAATATCTTATTAACTTTTAAAAGATAAAATCACCAATTAATACTAATTTAATCAGATTATTAAATTAAATTCAAATCTTATTATCAAAGATCATCAATATCAATTTAATTATTTAACAGATTATTAAATTGATATTGTTAAAATTTCCGGGATATTACAGGTATTTGTTGTGAATTGGATGAATTTGAATGCCACACTTTGTTTTTAAATAAACGCTCACTATTCGGGTTAACCGGGAAAGGACCATGGGGTCGTATAACCCATTCCGAATACGTGATACGTCGTAATGAATTGCATTTGAAGACCGGTGTTGAAGACCGGATATTTTTGAAAACGGAAGGATTACCGTCGAGTTACTCTACATCGGCTGATCTCCGATTTAGAGGTTTTATCACCCTTAGTGACGGGAAGTCCTGACGTGATTGAAAATTATCCGGATATGCAAGGGCTTCGTGAGAAGTGCCTTCGGTTCTGTTCGATCCCGGAACAGACTTGTATGGATGTGTGTCTGACGTTACAATTTGAGATATAAAGCTGATTTCTTTCAAATACATATCTGTTGGTGGCGGAGAATTTATTCTCTTAGCTTAACACCCTTCTCTGAGACGTACGAGCTCAGAGGTTATGTAGTTGAAATTTATCAGCGATATATCCCAATTTGGTAACGTGGCATACTGAGTGTTGCTGTGAAATGATCAGTGTTTGATCATTTGTGATATGATCATTTGTTTGATCTTATATCGTTGTGATCATAGGTTGATCATTTTGTTTGACCCGAAGCAGGGCTTTTTGAGAAAGCGTAGCTTTGTGGACGAGACTTCGTCGAGCCTCACACCCCGGAAATGGTCAAAACAGGAAGGATGCGGCAAGGTTCTAGGGAGTAGCGCCCCTTAGTGTATGTCATTCCTTCTGGATAGAGGTGGTATCATGGTATGGAGCCCAGATACTTAACCTATGTGGTTGCTGCATTATTATCTATGTGGTTTGTTGGAAATCGGGGATCCTCGGGAAGATCGGTTACGATCGGGGGATGGCATACGCGTGTCAGTAGTTACCTATTTTTGCAGAGGTAACCCGGCCTTGTGTTGGCAGAGATCTAACCGTAATGTTAGGTTATTTCTCGGGTCGTCTATTCCAGGGACGTACC
The DNA here is from genome assembly GCA_030737815.1 of Allium fistulosum. Lineage (NCBI taxonomy): Eukaryota > Viridiplantae > Streptophyta > Magnoliopsida > Asparagales > Amaryllidaceae > Allium > Allium fistulosum. The sequence continues at coordinate 1,328,408,295 of CM060902.1, read as the reverse complement.
CATCGTGGAAAGGAAGTTCCTTAGCCTGACCATTTGTTGGAAATCCAAACTCCAATACGTGATTTGTACGGTATTAGTTGTAGAACCTGCCATTTACGTACGGTGGTCACCACTGTTTAGATGGTAGCTATAGTAAGCATACGATACTGGTCGTATGTTGGCTAAGATTAATATTATACTTTCGAAATGTTTTCTACACTATGCACTAATAATAATATCAAAAATGATTTGATTTTTGCGTAGTAAGCATCTTTGACTATCATAAGAAGAAATCTCCTCCAAGTCTGCGTTTGCATTGTGTGTGTGGTGGGAGGTCTTATGGTAGTTTCATTTTCCAAAAGCATTGCGAAATTACTTTAAAGTTTCCTGTTGTTTATTTTAAAGATAAACTGTTTTACGATCTCACACCAGTCACCATGACTGACTCGGAGTTTATTGTTCCCTTCTAAACTCTGGGTGCCCACCAATTTCCACACGGGCAGCCTAGAGTTATATTATCAGGATATTCTGGATATTCTGGAGCTTTGGAAGCAAGCTGGATGACGAGACGTAGTATTTGTATTTGATAGTATTTATTCCGCTGTGTATTCTGTATGAGGACAAGTTATATAACTGTCCATTGCTGTATATTGACTCTGATGACTGATGTATGTATAAACTGATAAAATTCTTTGTTTTAAAGATTATTCATTTATCTATTATATATTGTTCCGCTGCGATATGTGAGATTCTGATATTGTTTTCTGTTTCTGTTTCTGCTCTTGTTCTGTTGTTGTTCTTCTTTCTTTTTCTTCTATCTTCTTCTTCTACCCTTTTCTTCTTTCTTAGAACCATAACTTTTCGGGTTTTCGGCATTCGATGGCTCAGCAGTCGATAAAGTGAGTATCGATGTTGAATTTTCGAAAGTCGAAAATTTTCGGGATGTTACATAAAATAGGTAATTCCTACTTGGTTCACCGATTCTCTTTCTACCATTTATTTCAGGAAAAGAATTATCAATTATATTATATAGACTAGTATAAAATTGTCTTAACTCATCTTTCAGTACTTTTACTATCATGAATTAATTCACTTCTTCGTTTAATAAATCCCGATATGTGTCCCTATAAATCCTTATAAATTTATTATTATAGATGTATTTGGAATTTATATCACCTTGTGTATAGCCAAATAATTTTTTTAATTTTGTTTTAAAGTACCTAGCTATGACAATTATTCTTTTATCTGCTTCATATTGGCTAGTGGAATTTTTGTTAGATTTCGATGATACAATATTTTCATATTAAAGAATATTTGGAAGATATTGTTGATTTCAGTGATACAATATTTCCAATACAGAAGATTTGGCACATTTTTTAGTTAATGCGAAAAAATGACCCAAATATATTGCTTCTTTTATTACACTAAAGTAGGAAATGAATTATTTTTGGGAGAATGACGTAATCAACTAATTTCCTAATCAGTTGATTAAAGAAGGCATTTTATCAAGTGCATGCATATTAAGCGAAATAGGAAAAATCAAATAGATAATTGTTTCCCATATGAATAGGAGAACTGATGAGTCATTGCTTTATAACCATAAATCAATTACTTTAATCCTAAGTAATAATCTATCTATAGAAATAGTCATTATTTAGAGATTAGTATAATACTCTCAAGCAGTATTTTCTTCATATTCTTCTTTTCAAACTCCATTATTGATCTTGTAAATTTTCTTTTCTCGGAAAGTAATAATATCTTGTCTCCCCAAAGTGTGTAGGATCAATTTCACCCTAGAGTGGGGGGTGAATAGGGTGATACTAATAATTATAAAAATTTAATGCGAAAATATATAAAATATGCAACACAGATATAGCAGAATAATAGCAGCATAGATAATAGCAGAATATTAAAAACAGAAATAGAACAACACACATTTACCAAGCTTCGGCAAAACCCTGCCTACGTGCTGCCCCCAAGGTTTCTACTAGAAATTAAATAGTCAGACGCTTATACACGTATACTCGCGACACCCGCTATCGACTAACCTAACTCTATGCTCAAAATCCTGCCATAACTCAGCCACCGAGTTGCGAATTCTCGAACTACACCACCGTAGTTCGTCTCCAAGTCACACGACTAGACTTTACAAAAGTTTAAAAGAGAAATAAAAAATAAAAACAACTAAATAAAAATAGAAACCCTAAATTAAAAAAAAGCCCAATATAATAAACAAGAACGACCTAAATTAAATAAAATGGAATCCCCCTTTTCTTTTCTTATGTCTTCGGCCTGTATTCTTTGACAAAAAATTGGTTGCCTCTTTCGTTTGTTCCTCTTCGTTCAAAATTAGGGCTTCATAGAAATTTGAGCACGCCGACTTCAGTGGTTTGTTGAATGATACTTCGAATGCTTTCTTCGATCGATTTATTTGTTCATGGCTGCTTCAAATTGTCGAGCGCGTATACTTGGTTCAAAACTTGGTACGTGATATTCCTTTTTGATTTCGATTGTGCTCGACTTTGATTCGAGTTGTTGATTTTGAACTTAAATTGAAACTTGGCTCTATGATTTTTATTGAACTCAAATACCTTTAGGCCGATGATGAAATTGGGTTAAATAGCATTTGAAATCCTATAGTCTCGTTCATATATATTTTATTGAATTTATCTGCTACTTTAGCTCGGCCATTCGATTTTTCCTGGATGCTTGTGATGTTTTCTGACTTTTTCAATTCGTATATTTTTGTTGCTTGATCACCACGGTTTTCGTTTCTTCTCTCTGTCGTCATCTCTGATTTCATTCTTTGCTGGCAATGATCAAATATTTTACTTTGGCCATTTGAAATTGTGATGTTTTGATTTCGGCACTGACTTGTTCAATATTGTCTAGACTTGTTCGAACTGTACCTTGTTCACCACGGTTTTGGCATTTTGAATTTATGTTGATTGCTGTTGACTTCGGCCATTTGAAATGATTTCTACTGTGGCACTTCGAATTGTTCAATTTGAACTTGTTATTTTCTTGGCCACCATGACTTCATGAATTTGGTATTTAAAATTGTGATAGTCTTCAAGTAGCTTGTATACACTTGATTACTGTCATTGTTTTGTACATATCACTGTCTGGATTTATGACTACACCTGATGCTTGTAGTTGTTATGTGATATTGATCTGGATTGCATTGAGTACCTGTTCAGTTGCTTGTATTCAGTTGCATATGTAATTGTGTACATTTTCATGTGATTTGCCATCGTCTTGGATTTGCATGCTTGAAGTCTTGATTGATTTGCTCACTGGTCTTCACTGTTGAGGCTACACTTGTACCATTTTGTTTTCACCTGAAGTTGACCTGTTTTCATTTGAACTATACTGGGTTGTAGCCTCAAGTTGACTTATTGATGACACTGCATGTGTGTGTGTGTATGTGTACATGAGTGTAGCTGCTGTGATAGTTTGTTGTGTTGATGTTGCACTTGGTTTCACTTGAGTCTTTTTACAGCTGAAACTTTGACTTGTTTTTGGACTTCGAGTTTCATATCCATTTCCTTATATCTGAACTATTTGTACTTGAATGTTGGTCATCCTGTCCATTCATCTAGACTGTCGTTGTCTTGGCAGTCTAAAACTTGCGACTTGTATCTAGTTGAAGTTGTTTTGTCTTAGTTGAGTTTGTATGCATATTTTGCTCCATGACTGTTGAGGCTTCACTTGATATCTCTGTATATTGATGTTACCTTTGTAGCATTGTGTCTTCAACATTGCCTAACCATGCATGCTCCAAGCCTCTATTTTACTGGTGGTTGTTTTGGTCGAGACTGTGTTCTTGTTTGGTTGTATTTGAGTTGTTCTGGTCGCACTTCATTTTGATGTTGTTCTGATCTTGTTTCACTTCACTGTTCACTAATGTATTTGTATTGCACCCGAGTTGAATCCAGCTTATGGCTCGGGTTTGACCTTGTGCTCGTGTCGTGACTTTATTTGTATTGCACTTGAATATTTGTACTTGAGTTGAATCCAGCTTTTGATTGGGTTTGACCTTGTGCTCACTTGTCCCTGCAGTTTTATCAAGTGTATATCAGTGTGCACGGCCTTGTGGCATGTACAGTGATACACTATGCATGTCACAAGTTGTTTGTGTTTGATGAATGCAAAATTAAATGATGATGAACAACCTAAATAACTGAGGCAAATAACATTTTCAAAATATACATTTTATTTTACACTGCAAAAATATTTCTTTTTCAATTATACTACGTCGGTCTGTATTTTGGAGATAACTCAGATGCTGGATTCAAGCTGGAATAGAGTTGAAGATAAAATATGAGTGAATGAGTGATATGTAGTGAGGTGCAAATGTAAATGACAATTGTATAGTGAAAAATTGTGATGTAATCGAAATTGTATTGTAATTGAAATTGTGTACATATAGTGAGAGCTCAAATTTGTACTATTCAAAATTGTAATAAAATATTTGTTTGAATAAAATATTTGTTTGAATTTAAATTTTGTGTTATTTATTTTATTCAGCAAATATTTATTTAATTATGTGAAAATAAAATAGTACGTTAACAAATACATTTAAATGAATATATATATATATGTTTATTATCATCAAACAAAAAATCATATACTAGCATATTCAACAATCTCCATCTTTTGATGATAAAAAACATATATTTAAGATTTTGAATTTGTTAAATGAATTTGATCATTCTATTTGATCCCCCTATTTGAATGCTCCCTCTCTACAACAAAACTCCCCCTTCATATATGCATGAAAATAAATATGCAAATTAACCTAGATGCAAATAAAATATTTGACCTTTATTTGCCAAAATCTTAACTTTTCTCTCCCCCTTTTGTTATCAGCAAAAGGGTAATAGTGTTAGAAAAATAGAGAAGTAATTGACATTAATACAATATTAATACCCAATCGAGTATAAATATTAAATTTCAATAGAAAATCAAACAAAAATCATAAATACTCTGTTAGGTGCATATTCCACTTTAGAATGATAGGGATGATGTAAGAACCATATAGATGTGTCTATTTGTGGTATATTTATATCAGGAATTTAAATATCTACTAACCATGCATAACCATTAGGACTTTTAAATGAGATTAGTAGTATTCCAAATTTTTATTTAAAAAAATGAATTCAAGTATCTTCTAACCACGCATAACCATGAGGACTTTTAAATGGGATTAAAATCAACTTGTCTATTTAATAACCAGTTTTGATATGTGTTCCATACATGCATAATGGTGAGGACTTTTAAATGAGCATGAAAGAACATAATCAAAGGTTCCAAGTAATTCACCCATGCATAACCGTGAAGACTTTTAATAAGAGTGAATACTTTGGATGTTTTTATTACCAAAAATATAATAAAATGAAAAATGAATCATTTCCCGTTTAAAATACCACATATTGACATACTATATTGGATTTTGATGAGTGATGGTCGTTAGAAATATGATAGAATAGAGATGGTCATGGAATTTTTACCCATCAAAAGTTATTATAAATCTTGTTTAAATTTCTAAAGAAATTTACTAAATATACTGTCTCAAGTTATAATATATAATTAATATCAACACGCATCACTTTTTCAATCACTATTTATCTTTTTGATAATGAGTAGGGAGTCAGATTAGTTAATGTTAGTCATTTAAGATCAATTTCAAAAATAATTATAAAATCAAAATTTCTAAAATGACTAATCTGAAACAAGGTCAACAAAAAACTATTTTCTGGAAGGGGTTTTATAAGAAAAATGTCAGCTATTTGAAAATTAGTTGAAATGAAAAATATGCATATATTTTCTTTGAAAATGATGCAACTACTGAATATCTCAACATAAATCACGTTCCACTAGTAATTTTTCTATCAACTAGATTACTAGTGTAATCTGCATCTGAATTTCCCTTTGACTCAAGATTATCATTAGTTGGATGCTATAGACCAGACCGTGAAGTTGCAACAAATACCTTAAAATCATTTTTACAGCTTTTAAATGGAATTCTTTTGAATTTGAATTGAAACCGTGTAAATAAACAAACAATAAACATAGTGTCAGAATAAGATAAACAAATATGTCCACGTGTATCTTGAGTAATCATCAACCAACATTGTTAGTCCAAGCAATTCTATATGAAATAGTTCAAAGATGATTGGTCAACATTTTTAAAATTAAAATCAACATTTATTTCATCATCACGTAACTGGCTGATTCAATTCAGATTATGGTGCAGATTATCACATTTCATATATCGTTCAAGATAGATGTACCGTTACCTATTTAACCTTTACGATAATTTTTTGTTGTTGCTCATTGTGATTCTGTCACCTTTATACTAGGCTAAGGAACTTTGATTTGTCGCCCGTCGTGTGCTTGGAATAGCCAGAATCCAGGTATCACTGTTGTTGTTCCTTAGCTTGCCACCACACCTACACGAGAAAAGATTTTTGTGACCTATTTGTTTTTATAGGTCCATGGTTGTTAGTGGTAAAAGATTCTGAAAAATACGTTTGAGTAGACCCAAGACTATTTATATTTGTTCCTTTCGGCACCTATATTTGTTTGACGTTAAGGGATGTTATATTTGTGCTTTTTGGAACCCAAATTGGAATGGTTTTCACGTGTTTGGGTCTGTACCAACAAATATTTTGATTGTGTCCAATTTTTCTACAAATTGTGCACTCGGATTTGACTTGATTAATTTCGCTTCTAACAAGTTCCGATTGATTATATCGAAGTCCTTGTCTAACAGTATTAACAGTATGTTTCCCTAATAGCATATTTAACGATCTTTCTCCTTTGGAAAATTTTCCTAAAGTTATAGACAATTGTAGGACTTGTGTTTTGAGAGATTCATTTTCATTCAATAATTGTGTGCACTTTTTAATAAAATTTTCTCTCCTAGTGTTTTCACTCTCTTTCAAAATCAGAATTTCATTTTCAAGTGTTTTAATTTCTGATTTTTTTAACTTCTTCTTCGAATGATGGACACTTTTCACACTTAGGGCTTTTGGTTTGATAGTTTTTAACTAATTGATCAAGCTGTTTATTTAAATCTATCAAAGTATCTCTTTGTGGTTCAATTTTAGCGTATTTCTCCCTAAGTCTTTCGAAACAACCATTTACTTTGTGAAAATATATAAGTAATTCTGAATGAGTAAGTTTTGATACCTCGCTTGGCTCGTCATCATCACTGTCAGTTATATCACCTCGAAGGCACAGATCTGCTTTTTCACTTTCACTGCCAGTGCTTTTATCATCTTCTTCAGTTTCAACCCAAATGGCTGCAAAACTTCTCCTTTTCAGTTTCTTTCCTTGGTTCAATCGATTCTAAGGACAATTGGCCTTGATATGACCGGGTTTGTTGCACTTGTGACAAATGATCTCATGTTCTTCTGAGTTGTCGAGTGCTTTGACTATTCTGCTTTTTAGTTGTTGATTTAGAGCTGGATTTCCGTATTTGCAGTTCCATTTTTTGAATCTCTTTATTAATAGCGCCAGCTCAGCTGCTCCATCATCACCATTATCATCACTTTCCGTTGTTCCTTTAAGAGCTATTGATTTCTTTCGAGTATCACCTCTTTTGCGTTCTTCCTTGAATTTCATTTCTAGCTCATAAGTGGTGAGATTTCCGATGAGTTCTTCAACTTTGATTTGTTTCAAATATTTTGATTCTTGAATGGCTGTAACTTTCGCTTCAAAACTTCGTGGAAGGACTCTAACGATTTTTCGGACTATTTCCAATTCTGTGTATGATTTTCCAAGTGCTTTTGATTTGTATACAATATTGGAAAGTCGTCCATACATCTCTTTGACATTTTCATCCTTGGCCATTGTGAAGTTCTCGTATTCGCTACTAAGCATGGCAAGGCAAGATTCCTTGACTTGAGATGTTCCTTCGTGAGTCACTTCAAGTGTGTGCCAGATTTCCTACGTAGTTAGACAATGTGAGACACGATTAAATTCGATTTGATCCAATGAACAAATAATAGAATTCATAGCTTTAACATTAGCATTCTATACTCTATTTTCAAGATCTGTCCATTGATCCATCGGTTTATCCATTTCCTAATTATCTACCACTATAGTTGGTGTCCTATATCCTGTCTCAACTATATTCCAAGCATCAATGATTTTCAGAAAAATTTTCATTCTATTTTTCAGTAAGCATATTCACTATTGAACATTGTGGTCTAACTATGGACTGACCCTCAGAAAAAGCATTATTAAAAGAAGCCATTTTCAAAAAAAAATTAAAACAAAAATTTGTTTTTGAAAAAATCAATTTTTTTAAAATAAAAGTTGACTTTTGTTCCTAGCTCTGATACCACTTGTAGGATCGATTTCACCCTAGAGGGGGGGTGAATAGGGTGATACTAATAATTATAAAAATTTAATGTGGAAATATATAAAATAATTGCAACATGGGTATAGCAAAATAATAGCAGCATAGATGATAGCAGAATATTAAAAACAGAAATAGAACAACACAGATTTACCCAGCTTCAGCAAAACCCTACCTACGTGCTGCCCCAAGGTTTCTACTAGAAATTAAGTAGTCGGACGATTACACATGTAAACTCACGAAACCCGCTATCGACTAACCAAACTCTACGCTCAAAATCCTTCCACAACTCAGCCACTGAGTTGTGAATTCTCGAACTACACCACCGTAGTTCGTCCCCTAGTCACACGACTAGACTTTACAAAAGTTTAAAAGAGAAACACAAAAAAAACAACTAAATAAAAATAGAAACCCTAAATTAAAAAAAACGACCCAATATAATAAACAAGACCGGCCCAAATTAAATAAAAAGGAATCCCCCTTTTTCTTTTCTTATGTCTTCGGCCTGTATTCTTTAAGAAAAAAATGGCTGCCTCTTTCGTTTGTTCCTCTTCATTCAAAATTAGGGCTTCAAAGAAATTTGAGCATGCCGACTTCAGTTGTTGATTGAATGGTACTTCGAATGCTTTCTTCGATTGATTTATTTGTTCACGGCTACTTCAAATTGTCGAGCGCGTATACTTGGTTCAAAACTTGGTACGTGATATTCCTTTTCGATTTTGATTGTGCTCGACTTTGATTCGAGTTGTTGCTTTTGAACTTAAATTGAAACTTGGCTCTATGATTTTTATTGAACTCGAATACCTTTAGGCCGATGATGAAATTGGGTTAAATAGGATTCGAAATCCTATAATCTCGTTCGTATATATTTTATTTGAATTCGTCTACTATTTTAGCTCGGCCATTCGATTTTGCTTGGACGCTTGTGATGTTTTCTGACTTTTTCAATTCGCATATTTTTGTTTCTTGATCATCACGGTTTTCGTTTCTTCTCTCTATTGTTACCTCTTCTTCTCTCTGTTGTCATCTCTGATTTCATTCTTTGCTGGCAACGATCGAATATTTTACTTTGGCCATTTGAAATTGTGATGTTTTGATTTCGGCACTGACTTGTTCGAACTGTACCTTATTCACCACGGTTTTGGCATTTTGAATTTATGTTGACTGCTATTGACTTTGGCCATTTGAAATTATTTCTACTGTGCCACTTTGAATTGTTCAATTTGAACTTGTTATTATCTTGGTCACCACGGCTTCATGAATTTGGTATTTAAAAATGTTATGGTCTTCATGTAGCTTGTCTGCACTTGATTACTGTCACTATTTTATACATATCACTGTTTGGACTTGTGACTGCACCTGATGCTTGTAGTTGTTGTGTGATATTGATCTGGGTTGCATTGAGTACCTGTTCAGTTGCTTGTATTCAGTTGCATATGTAATTGTGTACATTTTCATGTGATTTGCCATCGTCTTATATTTGCATGCTTGGAGTCTTGATTGATTTGCTCACTGGTCTTCACTATTGAGGCTGCAATTGTACCAATTTGTTTTCACTTGAAGTTGACCTGTTTTCATTTGAACTGTACTGGGTTGTAGCCTCAAGTTGACTTATTGATGACACTACGTGTGTGTGTGTGTGTATGTATGTATGTGTACATGAGTGTAGCTGCTGTGATAGTTTGTTGTGTTGGTGTTGCACTTGGTTTCACTTGAGTCTTGTTGCAGCTGAAACTTTGACTTGTTTTTAGACTTCGAGTTTCATATCCATTTCCTTATATCTGAACTATTTGTACTTGAATGTTGGTCATCTTGTCCATTCATCTAGACTGTCGTTGTCTTGGCAGTCTGAAACTTGCATACACTTGTATCTAGTTGAAGTTGTTTTGTCTTAGTTGAGTCTGTATGCATATTTTGGTCCATGACTGTTGAGGCTTCACTTGATATCTCTGTATATTGATGTCACCTCTGTAGCATTGTGTCTTCAACATTGCCCGACCATGCATGCTTCGAGCCTCTGTTTTACTAGTGGTTGTTTTGGTCGAGACTTTGTTCTTGTTTGGTTGTATTTGAGTTGTTCTGGTCGCACTTCATTTTGATGTTGTTCTGATCTTGTTTCACTTCACTGTTCACTAATGTATTTGTATTGCACCTGAGTTGAATCCAGCTTATGGCTGGGTTTGACCTTGTGTTCGTGTCGTGACTTTATTTGTATTGTACTTGAATATTTGTACTTGAGTTGAATCCAGCTTTTGATTGGGTTTGACCTTGTGCTAACCTGTCCCTGCAGTTTTATCAAGTGTATATCGATGTGAATGGCCTTGTGGCATGTACAGTGATAGACTATGCATGTTACAAGTTGTTCATGTTTGATGAATGCAAAATTTAATGATGACGAACAACCCAAATAACTGAGGCTAATAACATTTTCAAAATACACATTTTATTTTACACTACAAAAATATTTCTTTTTCAATTTTACTATGTTAGTGTGTATTTTTCAAATAACTCAGATGCTGGATTCAAGCTGGAATAGAGTTGAAGATAAAATACGAGTGAATGAGTGATATGTAGTGAGGTGTAAATGTAAATGACAATTGTATAGTGAAAAATTGTGATGTAATCGAAATTGTACTGTAATTGAAATTGTGTATATATAGTGAGAGCTTAAATTCGTACCATTCAAAATTAATAAAATATTTGTTTGAATAGAATATTTATTTGAATTTAAATTTTGTGTTATTTATTTTATTCAGCAAATATTTATTTAATTATGTGAAAATAAAATAGTACATTAACAAATACATTTAAATGAATATATATATATATATATATATATGTTTATTCTCATCAAACAAAAAATCATATACTAGCATATTCAACAAAGTGGACATACACTATCTCGCAATAGTGGAACCATTATAAATCTTGTATGTGATTTTCTTTTCTATTTGTGCTTCTATGATCTATTGTTGCCTATTTTTGGGATATCTGTTGTTGTTTGTTTTATTGCACTACAACACGATCTTATTGCTTCTACGTACATTTGGGAAGATTTACAATCGTTTGTGTCAATTTATCCTACAATCTAGTATCAGAGCATTGAAGGTTATTGTTGAAGCGTAGGTCTAGAAGATGTTCGATAAAATGACAAGATCTGAAGAAGCAAGTGAGGAAGTTAGACCTACCCAGGAGTATGCACCCTACACTAAGGGTTTATATGCAGCATCCAGTTCGCAGTTGGCTATAAAGAAGTGGAATGGAGATAATGATTTTGAGAAGTGGCAGTGGAAGATGAAGGTAGTGTTGAGAAGAAATCATGTTCATTAGGTTGTATTTGACACAAAATCGTTCCCAAGAATATCTTAGAGTTGGAAAGGAAAGAGTGGAATAATGGGCCTTTACACCCTCCAATTAGCTATGGGTAAGAACTTCATTCCAAATATTAGTAGTGAAACTACCGCTAGAGGCTTATGGAAGAAATTGCAGGACCACTGCATGAAGAGGTCGGTCACGAATAAGCTAATTTATTGAAGACTTTCTTCACTTATGAAATGTGGAAAGGCACGTCGTTGAAGGCACATCTTAACTTCTTTGATGACTTGATAATGAAGAAGAAAGTTGTTGATTTGAATATCGATGAAGAGAAAAAGGTATGGTGGTATTGTGCTCTCTTCCTGGGCGATACACGATATTGGCTAATAGCTTGATCTATGGTAGAAGCACGGCGACAGTAGAAGATGTGAAGATGGGACTCCTGAGTGAAAGATGTGAGGGATCAGATGAAGTATATGAGTGAAAGTGGAGAAGCTAGCAGTAGTCAGGGGCTATTCATAGAGAAAGGAAGAAAGAAGAAGAAGAAAAATAATTTTAGAGGACGTTCTAAGTCGAGGAAGTCTAGAAGTGGTTAGAGAGGCAAATCTAGACAAAAAGGTGTCATTATTGTAAAAAGCATGACCACTAGAAGAAAGATTGTCCAGAATTGACAAAGAGAAATAAAGAATATGGTTATTCATTTATTACAGTGGAGAATGTTGTTTGTTATAGTGTGTTGATAGCATTTGTTTTTGATGTATCGGACCATTAGGTTCTAGATTCAAGGGCGTCTTTCCACATGACGCCTAGGAATAAGTAAATTCTATTCTAATAAAGGTAAGGACGGAAGTGCCATATCGATGTGGAATGATGCTACTTGCAAGTCATTAAGAGAAGGATCAATGTGTATTTGCATGAATGATGGTGTGGCATGTGATATCATTGGAGTCCGCTATGTTCCAAGTTTAAGGATATATCTTCTACATTTGGGTCAGCTAGAATCTTTGGGTGCAGGATTGCGATAGAGTCAGATAACTTGAAGGTGACACATGGTGCGCTTATATTAATGAAAGGAGTGATGGTCCAAATTCTTTATCTACTGAAAGGATTTACAGTTCTTGGAGAGTCATGTGTAGGAGTTGATAGTTCATGAGCTTTGGATGCCACCAGACTTTGGCATTTCAGATTGGGTGGTGTTTTGAAGAAGAGCTTAGAGTTTCTTCATAGAATGATAATAATCAAGGGTGAAAGCTTAAACCATTTGGAATTCTTTCAGGAGTATATATTGGGGAAGCAAACGAAGCTTTCTTTTATGATGACCCGATTTTTCATACCCGGAAAAATCGAACCATCAGGATTAGAAGAAGGAGATAGAAGGAAAGAAAACAACACAACAGAATCTCACATCGCAGCGGAATAAAATATAATAGATAATAACTGATCTTTACAGAAAGAAACTATATCTGTTTATACATACATCATCGGATTACAACATCAGAGTACAATACAATCAACATCACAATTCAGGACAGTTATATAACTTGTCCTCACAAGATGACTATACCACTTATGATAAATAGCGGAATACAACAAATACGGGTGATACGTCTCGCCATCCAGCTCATCTCCTGAGCTCCACAGCATCCTATCCTGTCTCTGTAATACTCGGTCTGACCCGAGCATTATAATAAAATAACTCCCGAGTCAGTCTGGAGAACCAGCGTGAGAAAACACACTCAATTGGATTATTAAAGTTTTCCAAACACTTTGAAATCAAAAGCATCTCGTAAGACCACGCCACAAATAAACATGTCGGGTTTTTACCTTACGATAGCCAAAACACTTTCTTATCAAAATCCTCTGATATTATAGTAGTGTCTATATACAAATACTTATTCAAATAGCTGAAATTATCACATGATTAAATTCTAGCATACTAGCCATAAAGTGGGTTCTACAAACAAAAACCGTAAAAGGCGCGTAAGGAGAATGGATTTCCAACTAATGACTAGGCACTGGGGTACCACCTATCACAGTACCTGGTCAAGATCAGCGTACCGAGGATCACTCCCAATCCCCTGCAACACAAGACCGAGACTACCCCTTACTGGATAATCCCGAGTAAGATCACCCCGCGGTTGGGATCAGCAACCGCCCACTAAGCCGAAATAAAAAGGAACATCTAGACAGGGATGACCTCACCCTAATGGGCGCGACCCACATAGCCTTGCTGCATAACCCCTGATTTTCAGTCATTCCCGGTTGATGAGGCTCGAGGCTAAGTGTAATAACCCGACTTTTTCTCCACAGAAAGTCGGATCATTATGAAGAAAGAAAGGGTAGAAAATAGAAAAGAAGAGAAGAAAGAAAGAAACAAGAACAACTATCTCACAGCGGAAAGAATAAATTATATTAATAACATAAACTATTACATAGTATACAACACTTATCAGAGTTTACACAACTATACAACACATACTAGACAGTTATAAACATCTGTCTATATATTACAACTCAAATACAATACAAGACTCTAACACAGATATCAACACAGCGGAATACTATATCTACGAACGCTGAAGCCTCCTGCTCCATTGCTCCTCCATAATTCGTCAAAGCTAAACCTGAATCCCTTGGCTACTCGTAAAAATTTGAGTACCCAAGAGTTTATAAAACAGAAATAAACAACTTGGGTCAGACATGGGTCTGGTGTGAGTAACAGGTTAAACTTGTTTAACTTCAAAACCTTTGAAAGAAAAGGTATCACGTAAGACTCCCCACAAATAAACATGGGTAAGTTTTTACCTTACGCTAACCAAAACATTGATAGGAAATTCGATTGTATTATGATAGGGTCTAAGGTTTTCAAATAAATATGAAATAGCCGAAATTGTTACATTATTAAATTCCAGCATACATAAGTATACAATCAAGTCCGTTATCACTTATTGGAATTTGGATTTCCATACAATGGCAGAGCTACCGGGGTACCGCTCATCACAGTACGGGGCCTAGATCACCGTACCGAGGATCACTCCCAATCCCCTGCAACACAAAGCCGGAACCATCCCTTACTGGATAATTCCGAATAAAATCACCCCACAGATGGCCGTCGCCAACTGCACCACTAAGCCGAAATAAAAGAAGGAACTCTCTAGACAGGGATGACCTTACTCTCAGTGGGTGCTACCCACGAAGCTTTGCTGCACCTCCCCTGTTTTAGCCATTTCCGGTTTGATGAGGCTTGAGGTCACGATTTACCTTTAAATCAGAACATCACTTAGAATGCTCATCGTCCACCTGACGATGTTTTGAAAGCATTCGATCCATACAAGTTCGTTCCGGGTTCGAACGAAACCGAAGGCATTATCTCGTTACACTCGTGTTGGAATCACCCTCAGAGTTAACGACAATAACCCTTGCACTTTGAATCTTCATCTTCACTTGAGATTCACGACCTATTGTTAATTTGGATCGATGTGGTATTCGGGTCTCCAGACCTGGCATCCCGGTATACGGAAACCCGATCCCGGTCTCATCGAAATCCAAAACGTATTTTTTTAAGGCCAAGTTGTTTTAAGGTTAAAACAATTCAATTCTTATCTATACTACACATAGATAGACAATTTACAATAGATAATCCATATTATTATCCAAACAGATAATTCATATTATCATTACAATTCAACCAAGTATCTATATCACAGATCAATCATATCTCATCAGAGATATCAAACAATGCAAAGCATTCAATATCATTCATCATCCTTAAGTAATGATTTATCATCTCTAATTAATTTAAAGTGAATTAAATTAATTACTTCATCCTATAAATCCTACTTACTTAATTATTAATTAAACCAATTAATTAATCATACTTTAAGTATCCAACTTAATTAATCCTTCCTGATTAATTACCCTTTAATTACTTTAAGTAATTAATACTTAATTAATCTCACAAATTAATTATCTTAAACCATTTCAGTAATTAATCCTTAATTACTTCATCTATTAATTAACTATACTTAATTTCATTAATCCTCAATTAATTATAATTAATTAATTACTTTAATCACTTATTATTTATTAATTAATCTTAATAAATCAATTCTTAATTACATCATTAATTATATTAATTAATGATCCTTAATTACTCTTAATTAATTATCTTATTTAAATTAATTACATCTAATAATTAATTAGTCACATTTATTAATCACCTTTGATTAATCTCATCTAGTAATTAACTACCCTTAATTACTCTTCCATAAATTAATTACTCATTAATTAATTATCTTTTAATTAATCCCTTGATTAATTATTTAAAGTAATTAACTCAAATTACTTTCATTATATCATCCTTAGTTAATTACATCCACTAATTAACTTTAATTACTTTCCTAAGTAATTACACTTTCACTAATTACATTTAATAATTATACTTATCACATAACCAAGTGATTATCTTAAATTAATTAAATTAATTAATTTAACTTATCAAATTATTTAATTAATTACCTTAAGTAATTAATTACCTTAATTACTTCCATTAAGTAATTATACTTAACCAATTTCCATAAATGATTATTATTAATTTATTAATCAAATTGATTACCAAAATTAATCTCATTAATTAATTATTTATTTATCCCTAATTAATGATCCCTCATTAATTATTTAACAATTCTTTAATTACTTCTTTAGGTAATTAATCTTTAATCAATTATTTATTAAAACAACTTGATAAACTCTTATTTATCAATTAATTAATTAAATTATCAATTATTCTTTAATTACCTTATTAATTTAATTACTCCTATATAATTAAATCTTAATTACTTTCTGACTAAAGTATTAACCTTTAACTACTTTAGTTATTATTAACAAAAGTCTTTAAAACGTTTTACTTTAAAATCTTTCTTTTAATTCATTTTAAATTAAAAGATTTAAATAGATTACAATTTAACTTTAACCAATATTTAAATCAAATATACAAAATCTTTTTAAATCAAATGTTAAGAACACTTAACATTTATAAGATTTTAAACCAATTTATTTGAATTCAAAATCCTTTTTAAAATATACTTTTAACAATTTAAATTTTAAAACATCATAAATTTTATCAACCTATTTATTTCAAACAAGGATACAAATTTTAAATTGAATCCATACTTCCAAATTTGCTTTAAAACTTTGTTTAAAATTTCAGTTTCCAAAATTTTAAACCAAATTTAAAAGTTAAAACAAACAGGCTTAAGGCCTGTACCAACTCAAATTACCCGAGCCTACCACTAAATGCTTCGAGTAAAAACTGGAAACCCCCGAGTTCCCTTCGAGTTTCCCTTCCCCTGTTAATTTAAAACTTTGTCAAGTTAAAAAAATTATAAACAGTTTAGCCCACGCGAGTCTTCCCGAGCCAAATTCCCATTTTCTCGAACACGACTTCGAGTCAAACCCATCACCTACTCGAGAACATCTGTTTCTTCCCCAATCTCAAACCCAGACAGATACCAAGTGTGCACGTGCACAGGCGAAACGATCGCCTCCGACCATCGACGACCACTCCCACCTGTCGACGACCATCCAACCTTACGACCCCGATCACCGTAACTCTAAGAACAACTCGAAATCAAAATCGAGTAGCTCAGCAACCAATCTGGAACCAAAGCAATACCTGAAACGACGTCGTTCTCACACCTCCGGTCATCAGAGATTTTGAAACTCCGTCCAACCCTTCTCCATCATCAAAGCTAAGGCCTCCTTAAATATCATAGAGCTCGATCACTTAGAGATACCATATCGATCAAAATTCCAGAGCGCACCCAAAACTAGGTTTAGAAACTCGATCGAACTACCACCATCGCCACGATCATCTATACGGCCATCCACTATTTTTCCCTTAATCACTGATAGCTCCTCTTCCCCCAGAATGAACCACGACCCTCCAGATTACATTGATGGCCCGAATTTGATCATTTTCCAGTTTCCGTTCATACTAACATATCTCAACATTTACAAACTTAAAAATTGTGATTTTTCTTCTAAAAATCATAATTTGGTTTAAAGATTCAATTTAAAATCCTGGAATGCTAAATTATCATCTTTGAATTTTATTCAAAACTTAAACTTCCCTGTTCCTTTTTATTTACAGAGTAGTTTTCTTTTAATTTTAACTTAATAAAATTTTAAACACTAACCCATGATTTAAACAAACAAATATTGTTTGAATTCTAAGTCCTATCAGAGATTATATCAAGAGGAATTAAATTCGATCATGATTTTTAACTTCTAAAAGAAGAACAGATAAAAACATGTTCAATAGCAAGCATGCATCTAATACATCCAAATATATATAGAAATTCAATCATGTACATACACACCATAAACATTTATTCCAGAATTTTATTTGCAAACAGATATCCCTATACTTTAAATTTAAAAAGGATGTTACTCACCAGATTAAAATTGATGAACAGAGCATAACTTGAAACTGCTTTAAACTTTAAAAACTGAAATGCCTTTTCTCTTTAAAAACTTGAATTGGTAGCTTTAATTTGAAGAGATTGCAGTTGCATGCATGTTAAAATCTTGCTTTATTGAGATGTTGCTCTAGATCAGGTTGCTTTAGATTCCAGTTTACTTGCTTTTGATTTTGAAAAGAATTTGCAGGCTTTGATTCAGGTTTGAAGAATTTGTTGCAGGCTCTAGTTTTCAGATTGAAGAAATGCATTACAGAGATTTGTTTTGATAATCTCTGGTTTGAGGAATTTAATTACTGATTCGTTTTGAGAAATTGTTTGAGTTACTGATTTTGTTTTACAGGTTGAAGTTTTTCTTTTACATTTGAAAAGAGAAAATAGGAAAAAGAGTGAAGATAAGAACATATGTATATAAGTTAAAATGATTTATCAAATAAAAGAAAAACAAAAATTTAAAACTTTGACATTTGTCATTCTCATACCTTAATTTTATAACACATGTAATATTAAAGCCTTAGGAATTTACACATGTCTCTTTAATTAATTTGTATTTATTTTAAATGTAAATAAACCTCTTTTTCTTTATTTAATAAATACTTGTTACTTATTTATATATATAGATAATTTTTTAAAGAAATAAACCAATTATTCTTATAAATAAAAGCTTATCCAAATATTTATAAAATCCAAAATTATTTGAATATTACCTTTTGAATTCTAAATTCAAATTCAAATTAAATTTAAAAATCAAATTTAAAGTAAATTTAAAACAACACATTCAAATTGAAAATAACCATTCAAATTGAAAATAACCATTCAATTTCTTACAAATCTATTCATATCTATAAACAAAACAATACATTATTAATATTGTTTTAGAAGTAACAAATTTGTCAATTTAAAATAATTTATAAAAGAGATTATAGATTACTTCTATTATTAAATGAATCAACATATCATATGTAAATGGTATTTTAAACTTATATATATATACTCTTTAAATCATATTTATTAAGCAATATTTAAAAAGAAAATAAAATAATCCTTATTATTAATCTTATTTAAAACCATATAGTTATTTTGTTTAAATAGCTTTGAAAAACTTAATATTAAATAAATCATAATTTCCAAACTATCAAAATGTATATTAGAAATTTAAAAACAAGATTTTATTTATTTATTAAATTTCAAACCAAAGCTTATCTATTTACAATATATACACACATAAATATACATATTATAAATAGAAATCATTTTATTAGTTTTTAAAAGATAAAATTCACTAATTAAATATTCATTTAATCAGATTATTAAACCAATTCAAATTTAATTATCAAAGATTATCAAATCAATTTAATTATTTAAACAGATTATTAAATTGATATTGCCCCAAATTTCCGGGATATTACATTCCTCCCCCCTTAAAATAATTTCGTCCCCGAAATTTAAACAAAGGTAATTTAATAATCTATTTAATTTACAAACAAATATTATCATCCATATGCTAACAACCATAGCAAACAATCATCCAAACAAACAATTTTAACTATCCAGCGAAAAATTCTGAATAGAATTTCCTCGAGTTTCCCCAAGTATATATATAAACCGGAATACTCGTTCTACAGAAATCAATACTACTAAGCTATAGAGCTTCTACTCATCTAGATCTACAGAACTAAACAAGATATCAGACTACAGACGAGTCTGACTCAACAACCAAATCCTCCAAAACTGCTGGTTCCACAACCAGAGATAGATCAAACACGTACTCTCTCAGAGATACGTAAAATACATTGAATTCCAGTTATCCAAACTGACAATTCAACCTTGTAGATCAAAGTACTTATCCAAATTAGATCACAGAAAAGATCCAAAATAACTCGGAGCTAACTTCCCAGACTTACCCAATCTTATAGCTCCCTTTAACTAGAAAAAAAACTTCACAACAACGAAGTCCCCAACTTCGAATTTCAAATTCCTTCGTCTCTTATCCACAAAACTCTTCTGACGATCCTGAGTTGCCTACAAATCCTTCTTGATCAGCTCAACCTTCACTGATGCTTCTAGCAACAACTGGACCAGAAATAACCCAACAAAAATGATCCTCTCAAGATCTACCAATAATCCAAAACACAACTCTACTTCACCATAACAGTAGACTGAACTAACTTCTCCTATCTGGAAAAGATAAATAGGAGCACTCGCCAAACTGCTTCTGTTGCACCACTCTGATATAAGGTAGAATAAAAATGCTGATGAAGATCTCAAACACAGACTGGATAACACATCCCAGAAAATCTCGGATAATTCAAAAGAATACTCAAACTATCGCAAGTCACTTTTGCGATCAACCCAGCCAAATTCCAAAGAAAACTGTTCTCTCTTTACCAATCAGAACAGCTTACACTTAACTATCCAATTCATCGAAGAAATAGATATACTCTACTGCTTCTGAACTCCACTTCAGAAAAACTGCTCAGCCAGAAAACAGAACACTCCGAGCTGCACTGCTGCCACTGATGCCAAAGACTTCTCAATCCAAAGCTCTTCGAGAAACTCGGACCTTAAACAAAACACAAACACCATGCTGAACTCAGCCACAACACCGAAGCAGACACACTTTATTAACTTGTTCCAAAGAAAACATCTTCGGGAACATCCATATTCACTGCGTCTCATCACACAGCTACTTCTTCCAGAAGATACCAAGATACTATCACTCGCTTCTGCCCAACCGACAGATCCAACTTCTAAGATGAACTCCGAACCTTAACAGGTTTCCTTCAGAGATCGATGAAATCCTTCACCACAGCAAAGTTTACTCGAGACGGTATTCGGTCTACAGTCTCGACAGATACTTCCAACCTCAATACTTAGACTCCTAATCCTAGATGATAAATTATTATCATCTCAACCAATCATTACAAATACCATATACATTTAAAATGATACTTTTTATGTATAGAAAATATATCTGGGTAAAATTATTTCACCTTCCCTTTTAAAACAATATTGTGTCCGTTGGCCTGGTCCAAGTGTTTAGAGATCCCTATCAATAACGTTAGCTACTCGTATTGACCAGAATCCATATACCACTTAACCGATCAATTAACACAATATAAAACCATTTTATATAACTAACAAATACGCGCTCTCGAATATATATACACTCAGACTCAACAGGTTGCTATAGATCCTATCTCTAATGAACAATCCTTCCGAACCTAGGTATTCACTCAACCAAGTGTTCTGATATTCACTTAACCAAAAGCTTAGGTATTCGCTCAACCTCGCTCTGATACCAACTGTAATAACCCGACTTTTTCTCCACAGAAAGTCGGATCATTATGAAGAAAGAAAGGGTAGAAAATAGAAAAGAAGAGAAGAAAGAAAGAAACAAGAACAACTATCTCACAGCGGAAAGAATAAATTATATTAATAACATAAACTATTACATAGTATACAACACTTATCAGAGTTTACACAACTATACAACACATACTAGACAGTTATAAACATCTGTCTATATATTACAACTCAAATACAATACAAGACTCTAACACAGATATCAACACAGCGGAATACTATATCTACGAACGCTGAAGCCTCCTGCTCCATTGCTCCTCCATAATTCGTCAAAGCTAAACCTGAATCCCTTGGCTACTCGTAAAAATTTGAGTACCCAAGAGTTTATAAAACAGAAATAAACAACTTGGATCAGACATGGGTCTGGTGTGAGTAACAGGTTAAACTTGTTTAACTTCAAAACCTTTGAAAGAAAAGGTATCACGTAAGACTCCCCACAAATAAACATGGGTAAGTTTTTACCTTACGCTAACCAAAACATTGATAGGAAATTCGATTGTATTATGATAGGGTCTAAGGTTTTCAAATAAATATGAAATAGCCGAAATTGTTACATTATTAAATTCCAGCATACATAAGTATACAATCAAGTCCGTTATCACTTATTGGAATTTGGATTTCCATACAATGGCAGAGCTACCGGGGTACCGCTCATCACAGTACGGGGCCTAGATCACCGTACCGAGGATCACTCCCAATCCCCTGCAACACAAAGCCGGAACCATCCCTTACTGGATAATTCCGAATAAAATCACCCCACAGATGGCCGTCGCCAACTGCACCACTAAGCCGAAATAAAAGAAGGAACTCTCTAGACAGGGATGACCTTACTCTCAGTGGGTGCTACCCACGAAGCTT
Source organism: Allium fistulosum (assembly GCA_030737815.1). Classification (NCBI taxonomy): domain Eukaryota; kingdom Viridiplantae; phylum Streptophyta; class Magnoliopsida; order Asparagales; family Amaryllidaceae; genus Allium; species Allium fistulosum. Next base: position 1,328,385,927 of record CM060902.1, on the reverse strand, counting down.
TGCTGCACCTCCCCTGTTTTAGCCATTTCCGGTTTGATGAGGCTTGAGGTCACGATTTACCTTTAAATCAGAACATCACTTAGAATGCTCATCGTCCACCTGACGATGTTTTGAAAGCATTCGATCCATACAAGTTCGTTTCGGGTTCGAACGAAACCGAAGGCATTATCTCGTTACACTCGTGTTGGAATCACCCTCAGAGTTAACGACAATAACCCTTGCACTTTGAATCTTCATCTTCACTTGAGATTCACGACCTATTGTTAATTTGGATCGATGTGGTATTCGGGTCTCCAGACCTGGCATCCCGGTATACGGAAACCCGATCCCGGTCTCATCGAAATCCAAAACGTATTTTTTTAAGGCCAAGTTGTTTTAAGGTTAAAACAATTCAATTCTTATCTATACTACACATAGATAGACAATTTACAATAGATAATCCATATTATTATCCAAACAGATAATTCATATTATCATTACAATTCAACCAAGTATCTATATCACAGATCAATCATATCTCATCAGAGATATCAAACAATGCAAAGCATTCAATATCATTCATCATCCTTAAGTAATGATTTATCATCTCTAATTAATTTAAAGTGAATTAAATTAATTACTTCATCCTATAAATCCTACTTACTTAATTATTAATTAAACCAATTAATTAATCATACTTTAAGTATCCAACTTAATTAATCCTTCCTGATTAATTACCCTTTAATTACTTTAAGTAATTAATACTTAATTAATCTCACAAATTAATTATCTTAAACCATTTCAGTAATTAATCCTTAATTACTTCATCTATTAATTAACTATACTTAATTTCATTAATCCTCAATTAATTATAATTAATTAATTACTTTAATCACTTATTATTTATTAATTAATCTTAATAAATCAATTCTTAATTACATCATTAATTATATTAATTAATGATCCTTAATTACTCTTAATTAATTATCTTATTTAAATTAATTACATCTAATAATTAATTAGTCACATTTATTAATCACCTTTGATTAATCTCATCTAGTAATTAACTACCCTTAATTACTCTTCCATAAATTAATTACTCATTAATTAATTATCTTTTAATTAATCCCTTGATTAATTATTTAAAGTAATTAACTCAAATTACTTTCATTATATCATCCTTAGTTAATTACATCCACTAATTAACTTTAATTACTTTCCTAAGTAATTACACTTTCACTAATTACATTTAATAATTATACTTATCACATAACCAAGTGATTATCTTAAATTAATTAAATTAATTAATTTAACTTATCAAATTATTTAATTAATTACCTTAAGTAATTAATTACCTTAATTACTTCCATTAAGTAATTATACTTAACCAATTTCCATAAATGATTATTATTAATTTATTAATCAAATTGATTACCAAAATTAATCTCATTAATTAATTATTTATTTATCCCTAATTAATGATCCCTCATTAATTATTTAACAATTCTTTAATTACTTCTTTAGGTAATTAATCTTTAATCAATTATTTATTAAAACAACTTGATAAACTCTTATTTATCAATTAATTAATTAAATTATCAATTATTCTTTAATTACCTTATTAATTTAATTACTCCTATATAATTAAATCTTAATTACTTTCTGACTAAAGTATTAACCTTTAACTACTTTAGTTATTATTAACAAAAGTCTTTAAAACGTTTTACTTTAAAATCTTTCTTTTAATTCATTTTAAATTAAAAGATTTAAATAGATTACAATTTAACTTTAACCAATATTTAAATCAAATATACAAAATCTTTTTAAATCAAATGTTAAGAACACTTAACATTTATAAGATTTTAAACCAATTTATTTGAATTCAAAATCCTTTTTAAAATATACTTTTAACAATTTAAATTTTAAAACATCATAAATTTTATCAACCTATTTATTTCAAACAAGGATACAAATTTTAAATTGAATCCATACTTCCAAATTTGCTTTAAAACTTTGTTTAAAATTTCAGTTTCCAAAATTTTAAACCAAATTTAAAAGTTAAAACAAACAGGCTTAAGGCCTGTACCAACTCAAATTACCCGAGCCTACCACTAAATGCTTCGAGTAAAAACTGGAAACCCCCGAGTTCCCTTCGAGTTTCCCTTCCCCTGTTAATTTAAAACTTTGTCAAGTTAAAAAAATTATAAACAGTTTAGCCCACGTGAGTCTTCCCGAGCCAAATTCCCATTTTCTCGAACACGACTTCGAGTCAAACCCATCACCTACTCGAGAACATCTGTTTCTTCCCCAATCTCAAACCCAGACAGATACCAAGTGTGCACGTGCACAGGCGAAACGATCGCCTCCGACCATCGACGACCACTCCCACCTGTCGACGACCATCCAACCTTACGACCCCGATCACCGTAACTCTAAGAACAACTCGAAATCAAAATCGAGTAGCTCAGCAACCAATCTGGAACCAAAGCAATACCTGAAACGACGTCGTTCTCACACCTCCGGTCATCAGAGATTTTGAAACTCCGTCCAACCCTTCTCCATCATCAAAGCTAAGGCCTCCTTAAATATCATAGAGCTCGATCACTTAGAGATACCATATCGATCAAAATTCCAGAGCGCACCCAAAACTAGGTTTAGAAACTCGATCGAACTACCACCATCGCCACGATCATCTATACGGCCATCCACTATTTTTCCCTTAATCACTGATAGCTCCTCTTCCCCCAGAATGAACCACGACCCTCCAGATTACATTGATGGCCCGAATTTGATCATTTTCCAGTTTCCGTTCATACTAACATATCTCAACATTTACAAACTTAAAAATTGTGATTTTTCTTCTAAAAATCATAATTTGGTTTAAAGATTCAATTTAAAATCCTGGAATGCTAAATTATCATCTTTGAATTTTATTCAAAACTTAAACTTCCCTGTTCCTTTTTATTTACAGAGTAGTTTTCTTTTAATTTTAACTTAATAAAATTTTAAACACTAACCCATGATTTAAACAAACAAATATTGTTTGAATTCTAAGTCCTATCAGAGATTATATCAAGAGGAATTAAATTCGATCATGATTTTTAACTTCTAAAAGAAGAACAGATAAAAACATGTTCAATAGCAAGCATGCATCTAATACATCCAAATATATATAGAAATTCAATCATGTACATACACACCATAAACATTTATTCCAGAATTTTATTTGCAAACAGATATCCCTATACTTTAAATTTAAAAAGGATGTTACTCACCAGATTAAAATTGATGAACAGAGCATAACTTGAAACTGCTTTAAACTTTAAAAACTGAAATGCCTTTTCTCTTTAAAAACTTGAATTGGTAGCTTTAATTTGAAGAGATTGCAGTTGCATGCATGTTAAAATCTTGCTTTATTGAGATGTTGCTCTAGATCAGGTTGCTTTAGATTCCAGTTTACTTGCTTTTGATTTTGAAAAGAATTTGCAGGCTTTGATTCAGGTTTGAAGAATTTGTTGCAGGCTCTAGTTTTCAGATTGAAGAAATGCATTACAGAGATTTGTTTTGATAATCTCTGGTTTGAGGAATTTAATTACTGATTCGTTTTGAGAAATTGTTTGAGTTACTGATTTTGTTTTACAGGTTGAAGTTTTTCTTTTACATTTGAAAAGAGAAAATAGGAAAAAGAGTGAAGATAAGAACATATGTATATAAGTTAAAATGATTTATCAAATAAAAGAAAAACAAAAATTTAAAACTTTGACATTTGTCATTCTCATACCTTAATTTTATAACACATGTAATATTAAAGCCTTAGGAATTTACACATGTCTCTTTAATTAATTTGTATTTATTTTAAATGTAAATAAACCTCTTTTTCTTTATTTAATAAATACTTGTTACTTATTTATATATATAGATAATTTTTTAAAGAAATAAACCAATTATTCTTATAAATAAAAGCTTATCCAAATATTTATAAAATCCAAAATTATTTGAATATTACCTTTTGAATTCTAAATTCAAATTCAAATTAAATTTAAAAATCAAATTTAAAGTAAATTTAAAACAACACATTCAAATTGAAAATAACCATTCAAATTGAAAATAACCATTCAATTTCTTACAAATCTATTCATATCTATAAACAAAACAATACATTATTAATATTGTTTTAGAAGTAACAAATTTGTCAATTTAAAATAATTTATAAAAGAGATTATAGATTACTTCTATTATTAAATGAATCAACATATCATATGTAAATGGTATTTTAAACTTATATATATATACTCTTTAAATCATATTTATTAAGCAATATTTAAAAAGAAAATAAAATAATCCTTATTATTAATCTTATTTAAAACCATATAGTTATTTTGTTTAAATAGCTTTGAAAAACTTAATATTAAATAAATCATAATTTCCAAACTATCAAAATGTATATTAGAAATTTAAAAACAAGATTTTATTTATTTATTAAATTTCAAACCAAAGCTTATCTATTTACAATATATACACACATAAATATACATATTATAAATAGAAATCATTTTATTAGTTTTTAAAAGATAAAATTCACTAATTAAATATTCATTTAATCAGATTATTAAACCAATTCAAATTTAATTATCAAAGATTATCAAATCAATTTAATTATTTAAACAGATTATTAAATTGATATTGCCCCAAATTTCCGGGATATTACACTAAGCGTTACCTTTTTAGAACACATCTCTTAGAATGCCCACCGTCCACCTGACGATGTTCCGAAAGCATTCATCCATACAAGTATGTTCCGGGTTTGAACGGAACCGAAGGCACTACTCCTACTACATCCATTTTGGAATCGCCCTTAGGATTAGTAGCGATTAGCCCTTGCACTTCACTGCTCCATCTTCGACTCCAAACTCGTTTTCCCCTCGAAAACGTACAAACCGGATCGAAGTGGTTTTCGAAAAATAAATCCTGATCCCGGTCTCTTCGAAACGATCAGCGCATTGGCCAATATTGATAGTCGGTTATTTAACTATCAATTAACATTCACAAACAACCATCAAACAATAAATAAAATTTTCCAAATTATTTATTTACCTCACAAATATCTTCGCAAGATATATTTCCATTTTCAACCCTTTTGAAAACAGTTTCAAAAACCACCTTTCTCTCACATCTTTAAAAATAAATCACTATTTATTTTTAAACTATTTTACCCATTCCTTTAATAAATTCCCACCGTGAATTTATTCTTCCAAATATCCACTGATATATTACTTCACCTTTATAAACCCAGTTTATAAATTTCTTAGCCCCATCTTCCTTTAAAATTCCAATTTCCAAACGCTTAAATCAATTTTCACATTGATTTCCAATTTACTTCACTTTGAAATAAATTCCTTTACTTACTCCATTTATCTCAAAATTCATTAACTTCAGCTTTTCTTTCTTTATTATGATTTAAAATCTTTTAAACTGAAAATATCAATTTCAGGTTTTTCAAAATCCTTCTTTATCCCTTAAAATAAATTCAAACCTTGAATTTTTAACAATAAATTCTTTTATTCCCTTAAATAATATCACTTAGGTTTAAAAATTTAATATTTTCCCTTTTATTCAAAATCTCCTTTCCCATACTCGGAATTTATTTAACAGAATTTAAAAATCACTTTTATCCTTTCCTAATTCATTCTTTAATTTATTTAAATTCTCTATAATTATTTACTTAAAAATTTACTCTTTTATTTCTTTCCAAAATCCAATCTATATATTTTGGTAACACAGTATACCCAAATATATTCAATCAAACCTTTATATTTTTTCATATCTTCAAAATATCCAATCATATTCCGTCAACCATGGCATTCAATAAATTTCCATTACCAAATAATATCAATATAATCATCACAGATTATCACATACATCACATCGCTGAATATAAATTAAATTTAATGTTTTGAGGAATCCAGTTGGATCCTCCAACCTATTTTCCTGTATCCATAGATGTTAGCACAATACTAATTCCACTTCGAGGTGGAATATCACGGTATATGGGATTATATAATATCATCCGCTATTGTGCGGCGCATAGGGTCTCATCCGCTATATAATGCGGGAAATCAATCACTCCAATATATACTATATACTACTATATAATATACCACATCCAATCAATTCAATCATTCAACCAAAATTTAAATTCAACTATTTAAATTCATTAATAACCAAAATGAGTGAGATTTACTCACCTTTGACCTTGTTTGCAACCCATTTCCATCTCGGCTATTCTCTTCATGATTTTGGACCTTGTAACAACATTATATGATTTATTAACATTTGAACTAATCGAATGATCAATTACCACTAAATAATTAAATTAACTAATAATTAAATTTAAACCGATAATTTCCCTTTTTAAAAACCTTTTTGTAACATAAATAAATTAAATCAGTTTATTGAACAAATTAATCACTAATATACATTATTTAAAATAAACTAGTAGATTTAAAAATGTGTATATGTATATTTTTTTTCCATTTCCAAACTGCATATAAAAGTAATTTATATAGGTCAAAATAATGTAACTTTTATATAAACTTTCTTATATTCCAAAATCTTATGTATTTATATATATTTTCAGTTTTAAACCTAACTGTAATTAAATTTTTTCCTTCTCTGTTCTATATTTTGAATCTTAACAGTAAGTTGATTTACTACATATATTTCAAATCTATATGTATCTAAAACTATACCTGACTGTTAGAATTTTTTTCCTCAGATCTATATACATATTGGTTAAATAAAATAAATAAATAAATAAATATAACTGCTACCTTACTGCCGAACGACAATCGTGATCTTCAATCGCCAGAAGAACAACACCGCCGTGCCGATCGAACCCCCAAATCACGACAAATCGTGATCGTCCCCCCCCACAACCTCACTGCCACCACTGTCTCATCTCGAACGTGCCCCCACCTAAACGCGCTTCCTACCTCTACAAACGACGCGCGCAGACGAGTCGAGCACCCCAGATCTATCGACCACCTCACCTCCTTGCTAAATTTGCGACGCGGTTAATCGACCTCGATCCTTCTTATCGCGATGGCCCACAGTAGCTCGAGGGCCACGAATCCACGGCCGCCAAAGCGCCTCCAGTTCCCCTCCCCAGCCCGATAATAGACGAACGAGTCGAATTCGATTTCGAATTCGAAGATTTAAGGAGGAGAGGATTTACGTATGTATTTGAACGAGCAAATTTCGCTTCTATATATATATATATATATATATATATATATATATATATATATATTTATTTAGTATCGGACATTGCTTGAATTTCCTGGGAAGAAAGAGGATGAGGAAGGCCGACCTTTTTTTTCTGAGAAGAAGAGGAGGAAAGAAAGGGTAGACATGATTTTAGAGGTGAAAGGGAGGCATGGTTTTATTCTGAACGAAGTTTCGGTATAAAATTTTTTTTTCTTGCGTGAGATTTTAAAACAAGAATGGAGACACGATGGGATGTTACAGGGACGGCTACAGTGATAGGACAAAAGTTGTGATGGGGAAGGCAAAAGTACTGATGTAGATATAATTTCAACTGCAGTTGACTAGTATAAATATATTCAATTAAATTCAAATTCAAATTCAAATGCAACTTAAAATTTCAAACTCCTATCGAGGCATGCCGCTAGGCGTCTATAATGTTATAACCCTATTCCGAGCACAATGGAAAAGGTTTCGAGTCCTAATTCGATCGTATGGAGAAGATAGTTTTTTGGCCCAGTTATTATATTGAATTTTCGATATAGATTTCAGCATGTTTATCTATCGTACGATCACACGACAACTCCAAACGCTCCGAAATATGAAATCCGATAATAATACAATATTACAAATCCAATGGAACTGGTTTCGTTGAATTTCGAGACTATGCCTCGGAAGGCTATTTTTAAATATCAATTTAAACGATAAAATTTCAAAACTTAACAAAACACTTCCAAATTCAAGTTTAACACTTTTACTATCTTCAGTACTATCAATATAAATTCTACAAGCCTTTAAAATATATTTTTAACAGGCTTAAAACTTCAGATTCAATAATTTACCCAATTTCAGTTTATTAAATCCAATAACTTAATTGCTAAATAAATAATAATATTTGAAATTCAAGTTAAAAATTAACTTTCAAATATTCAAAATCAATTAAATAATTCAATTTCAAATATTCATAAATTCCGGGTCGTCACATTCCTCCCCTTTAAAAGAATTTCATCCCAAAAATTGCTAGTAACGAAGAATGGTCCACAACCCGTTCACTAACTTCCCAAAACCAAACAATTTCAAACAATTCTCAAAACAATCTTTTTTATTGAAAACACACTATCCCTCTTTCTAACTTTCCAAACTTATCCATAATCCCCAACCAATATTACTTAACAATTCAAATTTAAATTTGAAACCAAATTTTGAATCATCCAAATTTTCTCAAAAATTTTCTAACTCCCTAAATTCCGAAAAATTTCGCCAGCATCTCCTTTGCGCGGCAAGCTCGGTACAACTACAAAATGCCTCTATGGGCCCCCAGATTTCAAAAGAAAACAAAAACCCAAGTGGCTATATCAGAAAACCATCGAATTTCATACAGAAATTTAAATACATACCTTTTTGTCGAGCAATTCAAATTTATCTTCTGAAATCAAAACCAATTTTTTTTCTTGCTTTTAAATACCTGCATATCCTACTTAGCAATAATGTCCAATTACAACATTCTTCGAACAATTTCTTCGATTTCACCTTACTTTACATACACAATTTTAAATTAGATTTCCATATTCAGTTTCAATTCTATTTGCTTACCAATTTTAAATCATTTGTCGTTAGTGAAAATTTTATAAAAAATTTAACTCCCAAAATTTCGGAAAATTTTGGCAGAGTCCCCTTTGTATGGAGGAGTTTTTGCAATTTGACAAGAGATATAAATATATATACATCGACCCACACGGTCGGAAAATCGAAAACAAACAACAGTTCATATTTCCTATCTTTTTATTGCGTAGGTATACCTTAATTTAGCATTTTTAAGCAAGCGACTTATTTATTTTAGCAATTATCGCAACCAATCCAGCAACACGGCTTCCCTATACCTGTACTAACTCAATACAAACATGTAAGTGCCAAATATATGCAATTTACAACATTTCACTTTCGTTTACAAAGCTAATACATGAATTCTATAAACAATGCGTGTTATATAGTTTTCATAGGCACATATAAGGTTTCGACACCTTTTCAATTGCATATTTGCATAATTTTCATTCAAAACCATTTTATTTAGGCTCGACAACATTCCTTGCTTGTATATTAATAACCATTTCCAAATTAATTCAACTCAAACTTTATTTAATGGACTTTTATTTTCACTGAAGTCAAGCTTCCATAAATTTAAACTTAAGTTAATTTACTCCAAATCATTCCAATTTCATAACTTAAGTTCATTCTCATTATCCATTTTAAATTTTAATTCATATTCTCAACTTATTTTATTAATAACAAGACCAATTAAATTTTATTTAAGTAACCATTTTACTCAATTTACTAACAATTTCCAAATTCACTTCCATTTAACTATTCTCCAAGTTAAATTTTATTCTAAACAAATTTCAAGTTTTTATAAGTTTTTCAAACCCATTTATTATTCCATAAACATTTTTAATTACTTCCAGAGTTTTAAGCAATTTCTCAACACTTCAAAATCACCTTTGAAATCAATTATATCCACAATTCTTTGGTATAACCAACTATTTCTTTGAATTTTCAAAACCAAAACTCAGCTTTGCAAACAAACAGCAATCCAAAACCTCCAAGTAGCAATTCCTCTCTTGGAAGCTCGAAAATGAACATCGATGATGCCGCGATCATCATCGGAATTATTTTCCAGCGACCAAAAAGAGTTTAGTGTTTGTATCTCTTCAAAAACATTTTCTTCAAATATTTTTAATTCCAAATCTCACCAGATTTCATATCCAATTCAAAATATCTCTCAAATACTATCACCATTATTTCTCCAAAGCTTTTGAAAACCATTTTCAAACCCAAAGGAATTTAAATTTTTCCCAAAATTCCAAATTCCAAATACATCCAATTCATATTCAACATTACTCTGGAATTTTCAACTCAATTTATTTTCAAATATTTCTCTAGAATTCTATTTCAGATTATAAATCACATTTGTATATGAATTTATTTCTTAGTTGTTAGTTATGATTTCAATTTCTTATTCAATTTCCTCACAATAGTGATAATAATTTAATATTATCACTTCCTACAATCCAAACAACCATATATATCTATAATAATTTCTGAAAATTATTTCTTTTATATACAAAAATAATTTGGGTAAAATTATTTCATTTACCCTATTTTAAAACAATACTGTGTCGAGTGGTTCTATTCAAGTGTTTAGAGATCCCTATCAATAAAGTTAATTACTCGTATTGAGAAGAATCCATAAACTACTCAATAAACCAATCAACACAATATAAAACCATTTTATATTCACTAACAAATACGCGCTCATATCTATTAATACGCTCAAACTCATTCTAGAGTACTACTGACTCTATCTCTAATGAGTAATCACCACCAGAGCCAAGGTTATCGCCAGCCTAAGCTCTGATACCAACTGTGATGACCCGATTTTTCATACCCGGAAAAATCGAACCATAAGGATTATAATAAGAAGGAGGTAGAAGGAAAGAAAACAACACAACAGAATCTCACATCACAGCGGAATAAAATATAATAGATAATAACTGATCTTTACAGAAAGAAACTATATCTGTTTATACATACATCATCAGAATACAACATCAGAGTACAATATAATCAACGTCACAATTCAGGACAGTTATATAACTTGTCCTCACAAGATGACTATACCACTTATGATACACAACGGAAAACAACAAAAACGGGTGATACGTCTCGCCATCCAGCTCGTCTCCTGAGCTCCACAGCATCCTATCATGTATCTGTAATACTCGGTCTGACCCGAGCATTATAATAAAATAACACCCGAGTCAGTATGGAAAACCAGCGTGAGAAAACACACTCAATTGGATTATTAAAGTTTTCCAAACCCTTTGAAATCAAAAGCATCTCGTAAGACCACGCCACAAATAAACATGTCGGGTTTTTACCTTACGATAGCCAAAACACTTTCTTATCAAAATCCACTGATATTATAGTAGTGTCTATATACAAATACTTATTCAAATAGCTGAAATTGTTACATGATTAAATTCTAGCATACTAGCCACAAAGTGGGTTCTACAAACAAAAACCGTAAAAGGCGCGTAGGGAGAATGGATTTCCAACTGATGACTAGGAACTGGGGTACTACCTGTCACAGTACCTGGTCTAGATCAGCGTACCGAGGATCACTCCCAATCCCCTGCAACACAAGACCGGGACTACCCCTTACTGGATAATCCCGAGTAAGATCACCCTGCGGTCGGTTGGGATCAGCAACCGCCCACTAAGCCGAAATAAAAAGGAACATCTAGACAGGGATGACCTCACCTTAATGGGCGCGACCCACATAGCCTTGCTGCATAACCCCTGATTTTCAGTCATTCCCGGTTGATGAGGCTCGAGGCTAAGCGTTACCTTTTTAGAACACATCTCTTAGAATGCCCACCGTCCACCTGACGATGTTCCGAAAGCATTCATCCATACAAGTCCGTTCTGGGTTCGAACGGAACCGAAGGCACTACTTCTACTACATCCATTTTGGAATCACCCTCGGGATTAGTAGCGATTAGCCCTTGCACTTCACTGCTCCATCTTTGACTCCAAACTCGTTTTCCCCACGAAAACGTACAAACCGGATCAAAGTGATTTTCGGAAAATAAATCCCGATCCCGGTCTCTTCGAAACGATCAGCGCATTGGCCAATATTGATAGTCGGTTATTTAACTATCAATTAACATTCACAAACATCCATCAAACAATAAATAAATTTTTCCAAATTATTTATTTACATCACAAATATCTTCGCAATATATATTTCCATTTTCAACCCTTTTGAAAATGGTTTCAAAAACCACCTTTCTCTCACATCTTTAAAAATAAATCACTATTTATTTTTAAACTAATTTACCCATTCCTTTAATAAATTCCCACCGTGAATTTATTCTTCCAAATATCCACTGATATATTACTTCACCTTTATAAACCCAGTTTATAAATTTCTTAGCCCCATCTTCCTTTAAAATTCCAATTTCCAAACGCTTAAATCAATTTTCACATTGATTTCCAATTTACTTCACTTTAAAATAAATTCCTTTACTTACTCCATTTATTTCAAAATCCATTAACTTCAGCTTTTCTTTCTATACTATAATTTAAAATCTTGATCTATCGAGCACCTCACCTCCTTGCTAAATTTGCGACGTGGTTAATCGACCTCGATCCTTCTTGTCGTGATGGCCCACAGTAGCTCGAGGGCCATGAATCCACGGCCGCCGAAGCGCCTCCAGTTCCCCTTCCCAGCCCGGTAATAGACGAACGAGTCGAATTCGAAGATTTAAGGAGGAGAGGATTTACGTATGTATTTGAATGAGCAAATTTCGCTTATATATATATATTTAGTATCGGACATTGCTTGAATTTCCTGGGAAGAAAGGGGATGAGGAAGGCCGTCTTTTTTTTCTGAGAAGAAGAAGAAGAAAGAAAGGGTAGACATGATTTTAGAGGTGAAAGGGAGGCATGGTTTTATTCTGAACGAAGTTTCGGTATAAAAAAAAATTCTTGCGTGAGATTTTAAAACAAGAATGGAGACACGATGGGATGTTATAGGGACGACTACAGTGATAGGACAAAAGTTGTGATGGGGAAGGCAAAAGTACTGATGTAGATATAATTTCAACTGTAGTTGACTAGTATAAATATATTCAATTAAATTCAAATTCAAATGCAACTTAAAATTTCAAACTCCTATCGAGGCGTGCTGCTAGGCGTCTATAATGTTATACCCCTATTTCAAGCACAATGGAAAAGGTTTCGAGTCCTAATTCGATCGTATGGAGAAGATAGCTTTTTGGACCCAGTTATTATATTGAATTTTCGATATAGATTTCAGCGCGTTTATCTATCGTACGATCACACGACAACTCCAAACGCTCCGAAATTTGAAATCCGATAATAATACAATATTACGGATCCAATGGAACTGGTTCGTTGAATTCTGAGACTGTGCCTTGGAAGGCTATTTTTAAATATCAATTTAAACGATAAAATTTCAAAACTTAACAAAACACTTCCAAATTCAATTTTAACACTTTTACTATCTTCAGTACTATCAATATAAATTCTACAAGCCTTTAAAATATTTTTTTAACAGGCTTAAAACTGCAGATTCAATAATTTACCCAATTTCAGCTTATTAAATCCAATAACTTAATTGCTAAATAAATAATAATATTTGAAATTCAAGTTAAAATTAACTTTCAAATATTCAAAATCAATTAAATAATTCAATTTCAAATATTCAAAAATTCCAGGTGGTCACACTATTGGTAGATAGAAGTCCAAAGGAGTACTGGAGTATGTACATACAGATGTTTAGGGACCAATGGCTACAGCTTCTATTAGAGGAGCTAAGTATTTTATCTCTTTTATCGATGACTACTCTTGCAATGTTTTGGTGTTCATGATAAAAGCTAAGTTGAAGTTAATTGATAAGTTTAAAACATGGAAAGCACTTGTAGAGAATGAAGTAGAAAGGAAGTTGACGGTGTTGAGGTTCGCCAATGGCGGTGAGTCTGTTTCTAAGGAGTTCACAGATTTTTGTAAGCAGCATGGAATTCAGAGACACTGCACTACACCTTGTGTAACGACCCGAAATTTTCGATCCCGAAAATTCCAGATAGTTATGAAAAAGAAGAAAAAGATAGAAGAGAAGAAACAGAAACACAACACAGATCCTCACATTCGCAGCGGATAAAATATAATATGAAATAATAACAGTTTATAAAAGAATACTATATCTGTCAGTTTACATTTTATAATACATCAGAGTTACTCTCATACACAACACTGAGCATATACAAATCAAATATCTCAGATAAACAAAAATAATAGTCACAGCGGAAACACTCCATACGTCCTGCCATCCAGCTCGCCCTGAGCTCCAGAACGTCCTTACCTGAAAATCTGTAATACTCGGTCTGACCCGAGCATTACATCAAAGTAACACCCGGGTCAGGCTGGAAACCAACGTGAGTAAACCCATATAACATGAAATACTAATCCAATTTAAAAGGAACCCCGGGTAACTCGAACTTCTCTACGAGTTCATTACTTGTTGTGCTCAACACTTATGACTCAAATACTAAGTATTCTAACTTAGTTCAAAGGTTCATATTATTACATTCCAACCGATTGACATCACATATCAATTTACATAGAATCGAAGTGGTTTCGGGTATTAACTAATACCCGATTCCTGTCTCTTCGAATCCAATGTCATCATAACCCAAGTTATTCAAATGATACACAATTCAGACTTTAAATACAGGATGTCACTGTTTTAACCCAACATATTATATCACATAGCATTCCATATCACATACCAAAGATATCAACTAATCTAAGGCATACAATATCATTTAATCATTCATAGCAAGATTAATCAACCACACCATCTATAATTAATTCAATTAACCACAATTGAATTAATTCAATTATTTAAATTACTTTTAAATCTTACTTATTAATTAATTACAAACCAATTCATTAATCATCCAAAAATCATCCATCTTAATTAATCCTCCTTGATTAATTTATTTTATTAAGAAATTAACTCTTAATTAATTATACAAATTAATTTACCTTCACCCCTTCACATTTATCACATGTGTCCTTGATTAATCACTCAAATTTATTACCCTATAATCATTTGCATGGATTAATCATCCTGTAATTAACCTCACTTATTAATTGACTAACCCCTAGTTAATTTCCTTAATTAATCAACCCTTTAATTAATTACACTAAGTAATTATTTCCCAATTACCTCCCTTAAGTAATCACCTTTAATTACTTTCATCAAGTAAATATCTAATTAATTAACCTCTAATTATCAATGCATTAATTAATTAATCCCTTTGTCATAAATTAATTTATGCTTAAACCTATTTAATTACATTATCAAGATTGTTTAAAATAAACTTTTTTTTTCTTTTTAAAGTGAATAAATATTGAAATTATTTAATCCCAAAATAATTCTATTCTCAACTTCTAATAAAATTTCATCTTAAACAGATCCCTTATTTATTTAAAATTGGAAAGGTTGGTATATTGCTTATCCTAGATAAATTTGAAACTGAAATCTTGTTATTCCTTTCCAGCATATCACGAACCTGCAAACAAAACATGTAACCCACGTTTACCCCCAGATTTTCCCGAGCCAAACCCTGAGAACTCTCGAACCAGCATTAACTTCGAGCAACTATACAGAATTCACGAGTTCAATCCCGAGTCACAGCTTCTTCCAAAAAGAAAAACATAAAAGCTTCCTTCTTCCACTGATACATCGAGCATCGGTGCACGTGCACCGCCGATTCATCCTTCTCCGATCGCACTCGTGACCTCAGAAAAGTCACCTTCAACTCCCTCATCACGATCGACCACCCAGAAATTTAAATCTCCACGCGAATTCAAATCGAGTGAATACGAACCCATCAGCCTGAAAACCCATCGTCAATCTTCTCAACTACGTCCGCCTCTGCTCACCGGAGACCACAACCATTTGCCTAGGCCACCGCCTGCTTCCCACCTTCCTAATTCCGCAACTCCTGTTCAACTCGACTCCACGTCGATATCACAGTTGCCCAGAACCCAAATTCGATCAGGCCTACGCCTTAAACCCTAAGTTAAGTCACGCCATCATCCACGATGCCCAGAAAAATGGATTACCATTTTTCACTTGACCCCCGACCTATAAACTTCCTCTGGCCACGATCCCTATGCCTCTGACCAACGTGATTGCCAGAATTCGACGAAATACCAATTTCCGGTCTTCTCACAATTACTCAACAACCATGCATGTAAAAACCATAAGATTTCTATCAAAAATCATCATATTCGAATATGATTCAATTAATATGATCAAAACTTAAAATCTTAAAAATCTAATTTTTGCTTTGAATTTTATTTCCACTGTCATTCTTAACTACCAGATAGTTTTCAATCCAATTATGCTTAAATATATTTTTAAAACCTTGTTTATATAAAAAAACAAACAAGTCTTATTTGATCTCCGCATTCTATAAGAGATTACAAGAGTAGACATTAAATTTTTTTTTTTATAATCCTGTAAATATAAACAGAGAGTTCTCTATGTATACAGACATGTATACATAACACTTCATTTTTTTTTAACAGACAACATAATTTCATTCATGCAAAATAATTAACACATCATCTTTCCAAACATCATTCACATGAAATCAGATTAACAGTTTTAACTTAGATGAACTCACAGTTTAAAGAAGAACAGAGGAGCTCCTTCCTGGAAGTTGATTTCTTTCGAAACTGGAAAGCTGAACTGCTATTATGACCTGGATCCCAACTTGGATCTGATGTTGTTGAATTTAGTTGTCTAATACTTATTCTGGTTTGGCCTTGTCAGATTTTGATTTTTGTTTTGCTAGGTTTTAGTTTTGAATCCACTAAGAAAATGAGAAGAGGAGAAGTATGGTTATATATATAGTCTGGTTTCTTTATTTTCTTTTGTTTGTCTTGGCTTGTTCAAATGGAATAAATGAAGGCAGTTGAATAGAAGAATGAAGCTTACAGGGTAAGCTAAGCCTGAGATTTGTGTACATGCTTTGTACCACTGGTACACAAAGGGTCAGAGATTTTTCTCTTGACCAGGCAATATTTTATGAAGGTGAAATGATTTATAAAGGTTGCGAATTGACCTTATTTTGAGCTTGAGATGATGGCATTAAATGTCTTGTTTCTTAATTAGTTTACATATTATAATTATGTTTTCTGTGTATATAGATATTTATACAAAGATATATACTTTTGTAGGTAGGTTTGGCTTATGAATGAAGATATTGTGTAAAAATGTTTGTTTTGTTATTAACTTCCAGTTTGAATAGTTCACACATATATGGTTGTGTTAGTTTATTTTATATTTTGCAGGTAGATGTTCTTGTGAAAGAAGATTATTTTGTTTAACTATTTTCTAGCTTGAATAATTATATACCTATGTTTGACTGGCTTAACTTATACATTTGGTTTTTGTCTGGTTTACTTCTATACACTTGTGCTTTATTTTGATTCTATACTTTGTGCTTATTTTATTCTATGCTTTTAAATTTACAGTTTATATTGTATACTTTCTTATTCATTTTAATTCCATTTGTATGTTAACTATCGATGTTTAAATTAGATTCATAAGTTTGACTTACTTATATTTATATTTATATTTATATTGATAGAATTTGGTTTTATTTCAACATTACGATCTATATATAATATTTACCAAATGTAAACAAAGTAAATTATTTTAATTCAATTATATAAGATAAGTTTATTGTAAATATTATTGAGATATTTTATTCTAAATTTTCAAAATCAATTTCCTTTTAAAAATACAAATCCATACAAATAAATGGCAATTATTCCAAAAGTCATATTCATTTTAAAATGATAAGTTCACTCTTTATTTAAATTAGATTAAATATTCATTAAAATAATACTGCTAAAATACCGGGTCGTCACATTCCTTCCCCCTTAAAACTTTTCGTCCTCGAAAAGGAACGAAGCCAGAATTATTAAAAATGCTTAAAATCAGATAAATTTTCTTTGATCATTTCCGTTTAATATCTATATAACATTATTCCAAAATAGTTTTTATAAAATACTTTTTATAACTCGATGTTTCAACAAGTCCATCCTCGTTCTCATAGAAATTCGATCATACGTTGATCAGGCGTATGACTGAAAATCTATAAGTGCTTGGCAGACCCGTTTCCAACATCCAGTGAAAATATTGGGAAAATAATTTTATTGAAAATATAGAAATAGTTTTGAAATAGAGGAAATATCTTTGGTGAGAATGCTCTGGAAATCATCACACCCATCCATGGTCACAGTTACATCCTGGGTTACGTTGCCGTCGCAGCAAAAGTCCATGTAACTGATTACACCATAGAACCCACGACAGATCGCAGTTACATCCAGGGTTACGTTGCCGTCGCAGCAAAAGTCCATGTAACTGTTGGCTCTCAGCGGCACACACGATTTACGCTGTCAAAATGAAACTTCTCCACTCCTACATAGGTCGCAGTCTACCGATGTAAAATCAAACATAGACTGTTGGCTCTCAGCGGCACACACGACTTTTGCTATGTTACCATAGTGTCGCAGTCTACCGATGTAAAATCAAACATAGACTGTTGGCTCTCAGCGGCACACACGACTTTCGCTATGTTACCATAGTGTCGCAGTCTACCGATGTAAAATCAAACATAGACTGTTGGCTCTCAGCGGCACACACGACTTTCGCTATGTTACCATAGTGTCGCAGTCTACCGATGTAAAATCAAACATAGACTGTTGGCTCTCAGCGGCACACACGACTTTCGCTATGTTACCATAGTGTCGCAGTCTACCGATGTAAAATCAAACATAGACTGTTGGCTCTCAGCGGCACACACGACTTTCGCTATGTTACCATAGTGTCGCAGTCTACCGATGTAAAATCAAACATAGACTGTTGGCTCTCAGCGGCACACACGACTTTCGCTATGGTCTGCAGTAGATCGCAGTGACATCGAGTTACGCTGTCGTCACAGCATAACCCAAATGCCTCTGTGGGCACCAGCCCCTCGACTTTCGCTACAAATAATCCTCAGGAACTAGTTTTGTCCGGACTCCTCACAGGATCAACTTTAGAACCTCCCCCTTAGAGGCTCAAGGTAGTACCACCCTGTGGCACTCCTGAGAAGTTCATTTCAAGGGAGCGCTTTTTTCCCCAGAGCCCAATTTCAAAACACTTTATACTATACACATATAGTATTTTCTCAAAATCATACACCTAGTATGAAGAACATATAAGGCTCCTTTATACAAAATCGATTCCCAAAATCGATAATTTCCAAAGTGGGCTTTTCCAAATCTCAATATTGATTTTACCCAAAAATCAAAAGCCTTTCCAAATCCATAGGTTCCCAAAACCTTTCCTCAAAATTCTTTTCAAAATCATTTTCACAAAAATCCCTTTTTATATAAACATATATAATAAAAGTTTTGAAAAATCTTTGAATCAATTTGTACTTATATAAATCCACCTTTATATTTCATATATTTTCAAAAAATCATTTTCTTCTGGCAATAGTTTCAACAAGGGAAGATTTATTTTATATAACAAGATATATAATTTTATTTATCCCAAATCAAATATTCTAATTAAATTACTTATAAAGTCACTTGCCAAATTACTTACTTTTATAAAGTAAATTTAATCATAGAGATATTCAATCTCCATTTTACTTCATCATATATTTCTTAAAATATCCTTTCAATTTCAAAAATCATTTACAGTTCTTATCCACAATTTTTTCAATATCAACTTTTATTGAAACCTGTACGATGTCCACATATCATTCGTACGCAATACCAATTTGATCGCTCACTCGATCACACAATTTCACTTCCGAACTAGTATTGTCCACCCGACTTCCTAGTGCGGACACAGATCTGGTTTCTTGATCAGAAACCGTCATTCTCCTTGCATAGCCATAACTATGATAGAGAATATCCAGAACCAATCAAAAATCCATATCCAGGTTCGCCGTCGAAAATCGAGCGAAAAATCCCAACTCGGATCGATAATACTATCTCGAAATTCTGTGCTCGAATCTGGATCAAATCACTATGCGAATAGAATAATATACATACATCCTACGTATTTAACTTCATTGATTATTAACCAAATCAATTTCCTTTCTATTCACATTCACTTTAATTTTCATTCATTTATTCACAATTGCTTCAATTCTATTTGGATTATCACCTCAATTCTTATCTCAGTTGGGTATTCAATCAATAACAGTTTGAACTCCGACCAGTTTAGAAAATAGCTTGAAAATGTAAAAATAGGTAAATAGTTGAAAAATAATTACTAGTTTGAAATATAGCTGCCAAATAGTTAACTAGTTGTAAAATAGTTGGAAAATAGTTAAATAGTAATAGAAAATTTAGATAATTGCAAAATAGTTGTAAAATAGTAATTACTTTGCAAAATAAAATGAAAAATAGTGATTAGTTTATAAAATAGTTGAAAAATAGTTGAATAGCTCCAATTATAATTGTAAAACAAGTATAAAATAATTTAGCTTTAAGAAAGAATGGTTGTACATATTTAATAACTTGGAAAAATAAGTTTATATTAAAACAATTTAAAAATAGTCCCGAGTCCAAACTGACCAACTTTCCAAACTCCATTTTAATCAATTTCCCATTCAATTGATCCTGTCTCAATTCAAGTTGAATTATCCACAATTTCTTTCCAATTTCAAATCAAATTCCATTTGATTTTAAACATATTCACTTAAATTACAATTCCAAATTATCCAAATCAATTTAAACTAATTTCAAATGGAATCCACTTCAATTTCAAATTATTTCAATTTCTATATGGATTAATCCCAATTCCCATTTGAAATTTATACTTATCCATCTTCAATTTTAGTTTATTCAGACTAAATTCAATTTGAACTAATGAAACCTATATTTCAACTTTAAACCATCTCGAATTATATAAATTCGAGTTAAATTTTCAAATGTTGATTTAACCCCTTAAATCAAATCAACTTATATTTTTAAACCATTAACTCCGAGTTCAATTCTCAAAATTCCATTTCATATTATCCTTACTTAACTTATTTCGAAGTCCAAATAAGAGTTCAAAACAATTTTATCATAAAAAGTTCATTTATTACCAAATTTTATCTTCCAGTTTTGAAATTGGTTCTTAAACAATTTTAATTTTTAAATTCAATTATTAACATTTCAGTTCAAAATGATCTCATATCCTTAATTCAAATTAAATTTAATTTCCATTTAATTTCAATACTGGATATATTACCACGCTTCATTTCTCATTCATTTAACAAATCCAATTCAAAATTCAAAGATTATTAATAATAATAGGATGATATTATCCAATTATTCTAAATCATCCATCCATTTTCAATTTCCAAGTCTCAAACCCATTTGAGATCACTCATAACTTCCCATTTAAACCAATCATTTAACTTTCCCAAGTTAAATCTCAATTTCATATTGAAATTTCCAATTCAGGTTGCCTTTTAAATTATTTAACTTTCCCAAAGTTAAATTTAATTTACATAATCCAGTCAATTTACACAAATTGAATTCCCATTCAAATTTTAAACATCAGATTAATAACCTTCCCACTTAAGTTTAAAACTCGCTTCACTTTGGGTTTCACATCACATTCCAAGGAAAATTCAAAACTCTATCTTAGAGTTTATTTCATATTTATTTCCTTCACACACTAGCCCACCTTTAAATTTTAAACTACCCTTGGTTTTAAATTCAAATCAAATTCTGGACCCAGATTTAAACTCCACAATTCAGATCAACTTTAGTTCCAACTTATAAGTCAGACTTGCCTAAATGTTTTACTTCCCAAATATTTTATTATTGTTTACTCATTTATACTCGCCTTATTAATCATTTCTGAAAATAACCAAGGTTATTGTATCTGAAAACCAATTCATCACTATCTTATTCTGAAATTCTCCTTAAATTCAAGATTTAAATTTCAGTTTGAATTCATTCCAAACCAATCCTTATTTTACTTTAAATTTTGTTATATTTCTATTATCACTTAATTCAATTCCAATAATTTAACAGCCAATTACCTTTGTATTCATTTGATAGAAATATTACTTTATATATATATATCAAAATATATTCTTATATGAAATCATTTAAAATCTTTATATAGGAAAATAACAAGTACGCTCTCTCATATATATACTCAACTCATCCTAGAGTACTCCAGACTCTATATAATGAGTAATTCCCACCAGAGCCAAGGTTCTCGCTTAACCTTTCAGCTCTGATACCAACTGTAACGACCCGAAATTTTCGATCCCGAAAATTCCAGATAGTTATGAAAAAGAAGAAAAAGATAGAAGAGAAGAAACAGAAACACAACACAGATCCTCACATTCGCAGCGGATAAAATATAATATGAAATAATAACAGTTTACAAAAGAATACTATATCTGTCAGTTTACATTTTATAATACATCAAAGTTACTCTCATACACAACACTGAGCATATACAAATCAAATATCTCAGATAAACAAAAATAATAGTCACAGCGGAAACACTCCATACGTCCTGCCATCCAGCTCGCCCTGAGCTCCAGAACGTCCTTACCTGAAAATCTGTAATACTCGGTCTGACCCGAGCATTACATCAAAGTAACACCCGGGTCAGGCTGGAAACCAGCGTGAGTAAACCCATATAACATGAAATACTAATCCAATTTAAAAGGAAACCCGGGTAACTCGAACTTCTCTACGAGTTCATTACTTGTTGTGCTCAACACTTATGACTCAAATACTAAGTATTCTAACTTAGTTCAAAGGTTCATATTATTACATTCCAACCGATTGACATCACATATCAATTTACATAGAATCGAAGTGGTTTCGGGTATTAACTAATACCCGATTCCTGTCTCTTTGAATCCAATGTCATCATAACCCAAGTTATTCAAATGATACACAATTCAGACTTTAAATACAGGATGTCACTGTTTTAACCCAACATATTATATCACATAGCATTCCATATCACATACCAAAGATATCAACTAATCTAAGGCATACAATATCATTTAATCATTCATAGCAAGATTAATCAACCACACCATCTATAATTAATTCAATTAACCACAATTGAATTAAATCAATTATTTAAATTACTTTTAAATCTTACTTATTAATTAATTACAAACCAATTCATTAATCATCCAAAAATCATCCATCTTAATTAATCCTCCTTGATTAATTTATTTTATTAAGAAATTAACTCTTAATTAATTATACAAATTAATTTACCTTCACCCCTTCACATTTATCACATGTGTCCTTGATTAATCACTCAAATTTATTACCCTATAATCATTTGCATGGATTAATCATCCTGTAATTAACCTCACTTATTAATTGACTAACCCCTAGTTAATTTCCTTAATTAATCAACCCTTTAATTAATTACACTAAGTAATTATTTCCCAATTACCTCCCTTAAGTAATCACCTTTAATTACTTTCATCAAGTAAATATCTAATTAATTAACCTCTAATTATCAATGCATTAATTAATTAATCCCTTTGTCATAAATTAATTTATGCTTAAACCTATTTAATTACATTATCAAGATTGTTTAAAATAAACTTTTTTCTTTCTTTTTAAAGTGAATAAATATTGAAATTCTTTAATCCCAAAATAATTCTATTCTCAACTTCTAATAAAATTTCATCTTAAACAGATCCCTTATTTATTTAAAATTGGAAAGGTTGGTATATTGCTTATCCTAGATAAATTTGAAACTGAAATCTTGCTATTCCTTTCCAGCATATCACGAACCTGCAAACAAAACATGTAACCCACGTTTACCCCCAGATTTTCCCGAGCCAAACCCTGAGAACTCTCGAACCAGCATTAACTTCGAGCAACTATACAGAATTCACGAGTTCAATCCCGAGTCACAGCTTCTTCCAAAAAGAAAAACATAAAAGCTTCCTTCTTCCACTGATACATCGAGCATCGGTGCACGTGCACCGCCGATTCATCCTTCTCCGATCGCACTTGTGACCTCAGAAAAGTCACCTTCAACTCCCTCATCACGATCGACCACCCAGAAATTTAAATCTCCACGCGAATTCAAATCGAGTGAATACGAACCCATCAGCCTGAAAACCCATCGTCAATCTTCTCAACTACGTCCGCCTCTGCTCACCGGAGACCACAACCATTTGCCTAGGCCACCGCCTGCTTCCCACCTTCCTAATTCCGCAACTCCTGTTCAACTCGACTCCACGTCGATATCACAGTTGCCCAGAACCCAAATTCGATCAGGCCTATGCCTTAAACCCTAAGTTAAGTCACGCCATCATCCACGATGCCCAGAAAAATGGATTACCATTTTTCACTTGACCCCCGGCCTATAAACTTCCTCTGGCCACGATCCCTATGCCTCTGACCAACGTGATTGCCAGAATTCGACGAAATACCAATTTCCGGTCTTCTCACAATTACTCAACAACCATGCATGTAAAAACCATAAGATTTCTATCAAAAATCATCATATTCGAATATGATTCAATTAATATGATCAAAACTTAAAATCTTAAAAATCTAATTTTTGCTTTGAATTTTATTTCCACTGTCATTCTTAACTACCAGATAGTTTTCAATCCAATTATGCTTAAATATATTTTTAAAACCTTGTTTATATAAAAAAACAAACAAGTCTTATTTGATCTCCGCATTCTATAAGAGATTACAAGAGTAGACATTAAATTTTTTTTTTTATAATCCTGTAAATATAAACAGAGAGTTCTCTATGTATACAGACATGTATACATAACACTTCATTTTTTTTTTAACAGACAACATAATTTCATTCATGCAAAATAATTAACACATCATCTTTCCAAACATCATTCACATGAAATCAGATTAACAGTTTTAACTTAGATGAACTCACAGTTTAAAGAAGAACAGAGGAGCTCCTTCCTGGAAGTTGATTTCTTTCGAAACTGGAAAGCTGAACTGCTATTTTGACCTGGATCCCAACTTGGATCTGATGTTGTTGAATTTAGTTGTCTAATACTTATTCTGGTTTGGCCTTGTCAGATTTTGATTTTTGTTTTGCTAGGTTTTAGTTTTGAATCCACTAAGAAAATGAGAAGAGGAGAAGTATGGTTATATATATAGTCTGGTTTCTTTATTTTCTTTTGTTTGTCTTGGCTTGTTCGAATGGAATAAATGAAGGCAGTTGAATAGAAGAATGAAGCTTACAGGGTAAGCTAAGCCTGAGATTTGTGTACATGCTTTGTACCACTGGTACACAAAGGGTCAGAGATTTTTCTCTTGACCAGGCAATATTTTATGAAGGTGAAATGATTTATAAAGGTTGCGAATTGACCTTATTTTGAGCTTGAGATGATGGCATTAAATGTCTTGTTTCTTAATTAGTTTACATATTATAATTATGTTTTCTGTGTATATAGATATTTATACAAAGATATATACTTTTGTAGGTAGGTTTGGCTTATGAATGAAGATATTGTGTAAAAATGTTTGTTTTGTTATTAACTTCCAGTTTGAATAGTTCACACATATATGGTTGTGTTAGTTTATTTTATATTTTGCAGGTAGATGTTCTTGTGAAAGAAGATTATTTTGTTTAACTATTTTCTAGCTTGAATAATTATATACCTATGTTTGACTGGCTTAACTTATACATTTGGGTTTTGTCTGGTTTACTTCTATACACTTGTGCTTTATTTTGATTCTATACTTTGTGCTTATTTTATTCTATGCTTTTAAATTTATAGTTTATATTGTATACTTTCTTATTCATTTTAATTCCATTTGTATGTTAACTATCAATGTTTAAATTAGATTCATAAGTTTGACTTACTTATATTTATATTTATATTTATATTTATATTGATAGAATTTGGTTTTATTTCAACATTACGATCTATATATAATATTTACCAAATGTAAACAAAGTAAATTATTTTAATTCAATTATATAAGATAAGTTTATTGTAAATATTATTGAGATATTTTATTCTAAATTTTCAAAATCAATTTCCTTTTAAAAATACAAATCCATACAAATAAATGGCAATTATTCCAAAAGTCATATTCATTTTAAAATGATAAGTTCACTCTTTATTTAAATTAGATTAAATATTCATTAAAATAATACTGCTAAAATACCGGGTCGTCACACCTTGAGATCCACAATCAAACGGAGTTGCTAAAAGGAAGAATCTGACTCTACTAGAGAATGCTCGGTTTTTTAGATTGATGGAGGGTTAATCTAGAAGCTTTTGGGCTGAAGCTTTATCGACTACAAGTATATTATCTATTGAATTCCGTGCTCAGCTTTCAATGGGAAGATTCCAAAGGAAAGGTGGAAAGGTGGAAAGGTGGAAAGGTACACACACACACACACATATATATATATCAGTTATTTTTATATATTTTGTAGCCTTGTGTATGTTCACCATACATGAAATAACAAGTTGGAGCTAGAGCCTATCAAGTCATATTTTTGGGCTATATAGAAGGCACTAAAGGGTACCGCATCTGGAACCTATTGATAGGAAGGTAGTACACTCGAGACATGTCACACTTGATGAGTCCACCATATTCAATTCGAAGGAGAATCCACCTATTTCAGTAGATTCAGAAGCTGAAAGGCCTAAGAAGATGAAAACTACTCCTATATATCAGCCTAGAAATAGAGACAGAGCTGTAAAAGAAGATAGATTAATTGAGTCATTGACACATCACATGAAGGTCCATGGAATTCCTCTAGCAATGATGGTGATGGTCGTGAATCTAGAGATGATTCCGCTTAAGGTGGAGTTGACAGAATCTTAGGCGAAGTTACACCTATTTGTGCTAGCTGTAGAGTTAGATAGCTAGCAAATATGTATAGATATTGAAATTATGCAAATCTTAGCCTTGATGATCAGTTTGACTATGCAACATGAAACGACTTGTAATTAGATCACTTTAAATAAAGATGTTTAAATTATTTTAATATTCAAATATAGATTATTTTTCATAAACAATCAAGTTTTAAGTAATAATTAATAGGGGAAATAAATTTAAAGGACAAAAATTTGTATATTTTTAGCCTCAAGGACACGACCTCAATATTTTACCCACAAGGACAAACATTCTCCTAAAATTTTTTCATAAGGACAAACATTCTTTCAAAATTATTCATAACGACAAACATTTTTCCAAAATTGCTACCGAACTAAAAACTGATACTTAAAAACTGCTACCGATAACTACAAACGGATACCTAAAAACTTAAAAACTGATACCTAAAGAAAGTTGTCCTTCAGGCTAAAATACTGAAGGTATGTCTTTAAGGCTAAAATACTGAGAAATTTTGTCCTTGACAACAATTTCCTGTAATTAATAATAATGAACTTATTTAGAAGAATTTTCCAAAATATAGCTCCTTTGGAAAAGATATACCGATAAAATGGTCGAAAACCATTTTATCGATAAACAATTCTATAATCGCAAAACTTCATGCATGGAGCTGGATACATATACTTATTTTTATAATTGAATAAGAATATGAAATAAAATCAATTCATTTATTTTTGAAAATTAAATGTATTTATGACATCATCAGTGATGCTCTTATATTTTAATATTAATGTATGAATTTAAATTGATATTTAATGATTTAATAATTATTTAGTTATTAAAATAATTTTTTTAAATGATAATAATTGATTTTAAATAGTTATAAAGTGATAATAAATCATTTGTAATAATGTATACTTGATTTGAAAATATAAGAAAATTCGTATCACTTTATCGATATAATAGCAATTTTTGTAAATAATTGTTAATTTTAACTTATATGTTTTTATAAATAAAATGTGATCATTTTAATTAGTTAAAAATGATAAGAAATTATTTTACAAATTTTGTTTACAATTATATGTAAATTAATTTATAAGTAAAAATGTGACTAGAAATCGGTTTCCCAATTTTCAACGGTTTAACGAACGAAAATTGTTCAAAGTTGTTGCAACCTTGTTTATATGTCATGTGGACATATATAACATACATATGCACACCCTAACATACACATGAACATATATATATATATATACACACACATACATATATAAATATACATATACACTTAAACATATATACGTGTGTGTATTTCAAAATATTAAAAACTTAAGACTTAAACAACCAAAAAGCAACCATCAACCAATCTTACGCACTAAAGTACACACATATGGGCTAGCACATGGAAAAGAGGACAAGAGGGGGTGGCACGTAGAATGAAGTGATGGGGAGTGTGGGTTGAGGGTATAAAGGTAATTATGTGTTCAGATATTTTTTTCTAAGTTTTTCATAGAAATACCCATCCCTTTCTACATGAATTTGTAATACTTATTCTTCATCTTCCTCCTCCTTCTTCAAGCTACTTTAATGGCTTTCTATGGTAACAAAATTATGGAGAAAATATTTACAAAAAGAAATAAAACTACTAGTACATATATTAGTATAAACACCTTAAACCCACTTCGAATCACTACATTGTCCCATCAAAACCCATGGCCGCACTTTCCTTCACCCTAGGCCGAGCCATCCACCACCCAAACCTGTGGCTGTGAGCATCCAAGATCAAGGCCGAGCTCATTCAAAGCTTAGAAGCTTGATTCCATAGAGTTAAAAGCAATCACAGCGAAGCTATAGCCAATTCAAAATAAGTAAAATGCCTAGTGTCTATATCTAAGCAGTTGCATTTACATTTGTAGAAACATATGGAAGAAAGTATTTTAAAGGGGAGTCCTCATGAGCAAATTGGAGAGAAAAGGATAATCTTATTATCCTCTCCAACGATAAGGTAGAAACATCAAAGTAGTCACCAAACAACGTTTGTCCTCGAATTAATGAAGGGTGTATCCAGCACACCAAAAGGGATGAAGATTGGTACCCAATGGCAGAAATGCTCATCTCACCCACTACTCTGGAACTGATCGTTATATCCAGCGTTGATAAGTCTGCAGGAGCCTCAAAAGAAATATGGATAACAGATCTGGCCAGTTTTGAATTGGAACCCATAGTGGAGTCTGAACCTATGGAAGAGGAGTCTGAACCTATGGAAGAAGAATCTGAACCTATGGAGGACCCAGAAAGCATGATATCAAACAACAATAGCATAGACACTAATGTGATTTGGGAGATGGAAGGAGAAAACATCATCTGGCAAGAAGAATCATCCAGTTCTTACATCAACTCAAATGAAATGGAAGGAGAAAACATCATCTGGCAAGAAGAATCATCCAGTTCTTACATCAACTCGAATGAAATGGAAGGAGATAATGAGGAAGTAGCTGAGGATGAGGATGGAGTGTTTCAAAACCCGTGGGAGGTTGAAATGCAAAAAATAGCAGAAGGTAAGGAAATGTAGGATGTACCAGTTGGTCTCGGTCACATTCCATGGAACTAGCCATGGCTACCTTATGTTGAAGGAGAGATACAACCTTTAGAAAATGGAAATGATGCATACGACGAGCATGAAAGTGACAAGGAAGGGATTGGAGAAGTTATGATTGACTTCAGATATTGGGGCACTCCATCTACCTCCGATTCAGAAGAGTGAGAAAGATGAGGAGTATGATGGGTGAGCGCAGTTTTCTTTCTATCTATTTAGTATCTATATATATAGCTTATGTATGGAATGAGATGAGATATGGTGATGGTTAACGATGAATAGTATTAGCATTATGTGCTTAGATGGGAGTGGTGTGTTTAGGTATGACCTGTGTCAGAATTAGAACATTGATGTTAGATTATAAAGTGTATGATGTGCTATTTTGTTTTCAACTTCGTTTATTGCAGTTGTGTACATCTCTTAAAACATATCAATAAGAATTCTTTGCAAGTGGAAAATCTTATTTTGAATTTGAAACGTAATTTTTCTAAACATCTGTGAAAAAGATATATTTATATATACATGTAAAGGAAGTTATGATTAATAAAAAGGAAATAAGTAAGTTTTGACTACCAAGAAGTTTTATTAAATACAAACATATTGAATTAGTATTGATTTAAAAAGAAATAAAAGGGTTTAGTATAATAAAAGGTAAGTTATCTTTAACTTAAATGGTTTCTTTGGAAAGAAGATATAAATTCTTGGTGAATAAAATTTTATGAAAAGTTTTCATAAATATTTTGGAAAGGTTAATAAGTACGTATGAAGTACGTAAATCATTTCGTCACACGATTCTGATCTAAGGTTTGAGTATGGAACATGGAAGTGTTTACACTAGTCCGAAAAAGAATTTATCACTCGATTCTTAAGAACGAATATTGATGAGGATTTGTGATTGGATACTTAAGTTCTCTATCATTGTTGAGAGCTATGCAAGGAAAACTAAAGATTTTGATCGGAAGGCCTGATCGGAGTCCACACTAGAGGATCAAGGGATCAATACTAGTTTGGAAGTGAAGTTGTAGATTCAAATAAAAGATCAAATCAGATGCTATGGATGATCTATGTATATCATATAGAATTGAGTCTATAAAACAATATTTTGGGTAAGAATTACCGAGTTTTTGTTTCGGTGTAATTTAGGGGACGAAATTCTTTTAACGGGGGGAAGTATATAACGACCCGTAATTTGATCACTTTAATTAAAGATGTTTAATTATTTTAAATATAGATTATTTTTCATACATAATCAAGTTTTATGTGATAATTAATAATAATGAACTTATTTTGGAAGAATGTCCCAAAATATAGTTCCTTTGGAAAAGATATACCGATAAAATGGCCGAAAATCATTTTATCAATAAACAGCTCTATAATCATAAAACATCACGCATGAAGTTGGATACATACACTTATTTTTATAATTGAATAATATAAAATAAAATCAATTATTTTATTTTTGGAAATTAAATGTATTTATGACATCATCGGTGATGCCCTTATATTTTAATATTGATGTATGAATTTAAATTGAGATTTAATGATATAATAATTATTATAATTATTCAAATTATTGTTTTCAAATGATAATAATTCAATTTAAATAGTTATAAAGTGATAATAAATCATTTGTAATAATTTTATGTGGGTATATACTTGATTTGAAACTATTAGAAAATTCATATCACTTTATCGATATAATAGGAATTCTTGTAAATAATTGTTAATATTAATTTATATGATTTTATAAATAAAATGGGATCATTTTAATTAGTCAAAAATGGTAAGAAATTAGTTTTCAAATTTTGTTTACAATTATATGCAAATTAATATATAGGTAAAAATATGACCGGAACTCGATTTCCCAATTTTCAACGGTTTAACGAAAGGAAGTTATTCAAAGTTGTTGCAATCTTGTTTATATGTCATGTGCACATATATAGCATACATAATTACACCCTAACGTACACATAAACATATATCTATACTATAATGCAAATACCTGGTCAAACCGGTCAAAGTGAAGCCTTTTTGACAGTCCCCATTTTACCCCCTTATTCTGCCCGAAATCAAACATGTGCGCGCAAGGGCACTTCTTCCTTTTTCCAACCTCCCACGTTGCCCCATCATCTTTTCCGTTCCCCTTCCCTGCTTTCCACTTTCCCTTCCTACCACAGTCAGTTTCACCTAACCCCACAAAAAATGCCATGCTCCCTCCATTTCTTTCATTTCTCCAGTTTCGAAGACCGACTCTTCTTCTCCTAAAGTTTAAACAACGAATTTGGAAAAAGGGAAAATTAGTTGAAAGAAATAAATCCCATGAACCGATCCACTTTCTACAAGTAAAAAGAAGATCGACAGGCTGGAGGTTGGTGTTTCATCTATGCTTCCTACAGGTACGATGGTTTTTTCGCTATTGTTTCTATTATTTTTTTCGAAATCGATGCGATCTCTCTTCTCTTCCCTAAAGGTGTTTACGGACGTTTAGCGAGGAGATCGAAAATGGTTCTTCAATAATGGGATCGCCATTATCCATATCATCCCTTACTTTCTTTACTATCTCTCTCAACAAAAAGAGAAGCTCAAGCTAAAATTTTAATATATTCACTACTTCGTCGCTTTTCTCCGAGGTATGAATCTGGATGTTATTTTATTACCATTTGAGAAGAAAAAAATAAACATACCATGCTTTGAGTTGCGATTTATTAGTTTTGCAAGTTGATTTTGCTTAACTGTAGCTTGATTTATGTCTTAAGTATCATCAGGAGTTTTCATATGTTGTATAACCGTAGTAGCAGCCAAATGAGGGAGATCAAAATTATTTTGTGAATTACCCTAAGTATTCTATATCATGCTCTTCTAAATTACAATAAACGAATGCTTCATTTTCTTTATGTGCGTTTACTATTTTGCAGTAGAAGAAAAGAAGTCTGTGGCTTAACTAGAATTTATTTCTGATTTAGCCGATATGTTAGTTTTATAAGCCTACTTTTCAGCTCTATTTCAGCGGTAAATGGATTAATTCCTTATTTTCGGTGCTCTCAATGCTCTATTCAAGCAGTTAAGTGTGTTAAGGTCCAATATATTACATATATACAAATGCAATGAGCTAACTGCATACCGTATAATTATTATTTTTATTCTGCGTATTCAAAATTTAGATACTCAAACTTCTGCAATTGTTGTTGCAAAGATGAAATTATACTAAAAAACATTTGGATATAGGTTATGAAGATCCAACAAATCATTGGGTAGCAAGAAGGCAAAGACTTGGAGTATCTGCTTGATTATTGAACTAGACAATCATCGTGACGTGCTTCCTACATATTAAAACCGATGGTGAAGCTTTTAGTAAGGACAAGAAATTACATTTTATGGTGTGATATGATTTTGTGTTATGTAATTCATATAGTGGATTTTACAGGAAAGATCCACGCATATGGAATTGACTAATTTGGCAGTGTTTAGTGAGAAAGATGCTCAAGCTGACAGAGGTATAGAAATATAAAGAAAGTTCATGTTTATCTTTGGTTGTTAAGGTTATGATTCCATAAAAGAAAATCTTCAAGTTCATAAAGAGAAATTTAATGTTAACATGATTTTGAATTTGATTTAGAAGCAACCCTATTGTACACTGCAACTGATCGTTATTTTATTGAGTTGAATTTAATTAGGTGATATAATTATGGTAAAAATTAGATAATTTATTTATAATATATTTAGTTATAAACTATGTACTAGGTTTTGATAACTGATCCAAAATATGTGGCACTAGTTGTATATAATATGTTCCAATTGATTTGTTGCCCAAAACGGCTACCCTCCCAAAAAGGCTCTCAGTTCTCTGATTGAAGCACTCATCGCTTTAGGTATTGATTAGGGCAACCAGTCTCTAACGATGATGCTTTAAAGGTAGCAACTATCTTACCATTTGTTCATATAACCATATGTTTGTTTTTTTGCACTGTTAAGACATCAACGACTTCTATACTTGGATAGTCAAATGTATTCGAGACTTTCATGTAATTAAATCATAGGGTAAGATTTTGATACTGTACTATGCACCTGTATAGTGTAAACTTCATTATTTTTTGTTCACTGCAAATTTCTCTCTCTTCATATTATATTCAGTTTTGCACCTCACTATTCTCCTTTTTCATAACAAAGATCTCCAGAAGTAGCATTAGGTCAGTTGTCAAATGAGAACTTTTTTTTCATGTTAAGATTGTAAGCAGCTTTATATATAGACTTTGATAAAGAAAATTGTGATAAAGGTACACTACTAAATTTTAAAATATTAATGACAAATACGTTTGCCTCTCTTAGTTAAAATAGAGGCAATAAAATTAGCTATTCTGCCTCTAAAAGAATGAGAGGCAAATTAGTATTTGCCTCTATAAGCAAAGTCCCTAATAACAAAAGGGGGCAAATTGTACAATAATTTTGCCTCTACCGTTTTTCCTGCCATGTAGGATTAGTAAATACAAAAAACCTCTAGAGGTACTAATAAGTGCCCCTACTATCATTTATATTATTAAAAAAAATTAAATCACGGAAACTCAAATTAACCCATGTAATTATATATTAAATAAATTATAAATATTTAATTGTACAGCTAACATAAATTATCAAGAAAAAAAACATTAACTAAAGCAAACAATTCAAATACAAAACAATACCAGAAAACATTACATTAACCAGTAGTTCAATACAGTCTAAGACCTTGTCAGAACCAGAGTATGATTCAATCAGGCAGGCTCAAATCCAGCTTCATGTTACAGCGATTTTTAACACCTACGAAGTTGCACCATAAACCCCAAACCCGAATCACACCGAATTTACCTTCCACTGTACATATTCCAGACCCTATACTCATATTTCAACTCCAAAAACGATGAGCAAAATTACTCTAGTCACAGCCATAGGTAGCAAAGTGCAGGAAATTTCAATGGCAAGGGAAGAGCAAAGATCATGAATATGCATCGTAGCCATAATACTTTTTGTCGCATCAATTATCCAGCTTGGATGCCTTTTAGCAAAATATATGAATACGATATTCAGAGCTCAAGTCTATAGGCCAATTTCCACTTTTGTTGAAATAACCAATGCCCGACTAGACAAACTATACTACAACCACTGTAGTC
Source organism: Allium fistulosum (assembly GCA_030737815.1). Classification (NCBI taxonomy): domain Eukaryota; kingdom Viridiplantae; phylum Streptophyta; class Magnoliopsida; order Asparagales; family Amaryllidaceae; genus Allium; species Allium fistulosum. The sequence goes on along the minus strand of CM060902.1, from coordinate 1,328,351,448 downwards.
ACCATGCCATGGCAAAAATCAACATTGCGGTCGACGTTATAGCCAAAAACAATGATGCGACATCTTCCTTTGAATATTTACTCTTACTTCTTCAGCTGCATCGTATGATTATAGCAGATTTAAGGGTCCATGCTCCCAATAGCTCGGTCTCACAAAACTACTACGTCTTGAATTCCAGGATATTGCTCCAGGCCATGCATTGGATGATATTATTCCAGTCCATCCACTTCCAGTTCCAGCGATGCAGGAATGTACATATTCATGAGGTTTGTTTAAGAAAATTTTAGCCAACAAACAATCGCCCAAGTAGATTTCTTGCTTGATGACCTGAAACAAGCTATCTTGCTTAAGCATACATGCAGTGTATTAAAATATTCATCTACTAAACTTTTGAAACATTTTTTGAACTTCTTTCCTGATACTTACATTGGTAAAGATATTTTCTATTTATTTATACATTTCACATACAATCACATAGTAAATATAGAGTTTATTTTTTTTATTTCTACATTTTACATGCAAATCCACCTAGTAAATAAAGAGTCGAATACTTGAAATTTGGAACAGACCTAGAACATATAATTTTCATTATGTGAAGGCTTTCTCTTCTATCTACAAAGATGTTCGGGAAAAGAAGAGTACCTAAAGTGTTATCAAAAGAGATGTATGTATTAACTTAATGTTTCATATTTAGACTATCAAAGTACAATTTATAATCAAACAATAACAATACCAAATTATCAACATAAGAAAGGTATATCATAATATGAAATAATTTCTGAAAAACTGATACTAATAAAATACAGTTTTGATGGTCACATGATTTTATGACAGTGAGGCTATTTTATATTTGAGCACCTCATAGATATTAAATTTTAGAACACCTTCATTTAAGGTTTTAAGCATGAGGGGTAAGGGTAGAAAATAACGACCTATGCACAAATTATAATATCTATTGTGATAAATTGGTCTCAGAAACATTTGTGCATAGTACTACAATAAAACGATAATTTGAACTTTTAATTCTATCAAATATAATAGTCCAATTCATTGAAAGTCAAATTCCCACATAGCTATTTACCCTAAAATTAAATAAAGGCTTGACTTGTTATGTAGCTTTATATATTTATTATTATAATTTGAGTCTCTTTGGTTTGACGAGCATTAAGCCAAATTCTTTAAAATATAGAGAAGTGACCAAAACAGGAAACCAAAAGTTGCCTTAACTTCATTATCATCTTGATTCTTGAAACGGACCAATCAAGATTTGATTTGTATGTAGCATTATGCTAATGCATTTGAGTCTCTTTCGTTTGACAATCAGTGAATCAAATTCTTCAAAATACCGAAAAGTAACCAAATATCTAGTACTCTTCATTTCCTCTTTTCTGCTTCTTTCCATAATCATTGATTTTGTACTTACATGCATTTAAGATATTCCAATATAGATTCTTTACTTTCTTATCTTAAATTTAGAGTCTATGGTCCTGCAAATTCATGATTTTAATTAACAAACATAAACATGTACATAAGGATCGGCTGTAGCAATCCATGCGTACAAATTTTGCAAACATTGTGCTCGAATTTGTCTCATCCATCACATAGTCCAAGTCAAATGTTGAGATTTTTTTCTCTAATCTCACAATATTGTTTGAATGAAGATTTTGATATGTTAAATCCAAATTATAGTTATGCTTAGCCTTTTCTTTGAATTTTTTCTATATGCTAAGTTAACTATAGAGATAACCTTAATTTCCTTATTTTGTTTAATTGTGTTTAACCTTAGTTTTCCCCTGTATAATTGCTTTTTAGCTAACGAGTATTTGGATTCATAAATGCCTAATACTCATTAATTTCTAGTTCAAAATACATCTAAAATTTATCTAAACCTTGGCTATGTATATTCCATAGAATGTTATAGTAATTGCTTAATACCCTAAAATGAATAGACTACACAAACATGGTTCACTAATGCAGTATCTATGTTGCAGTTTGTCAACTAACAATACTATATATTCGTCCACATACATTGCGTCCATGTTAAAAAATAAAACTCACAATTTCAGTTAAAATCAAACTTTGATACCATTTGTAACTAAGATGTTTAAAAAAATACTCCAAGGATTGTAGTTAATGGAAACCTCTAAGGCTAAAGGGAGGAAGTGGATGTCATTTTTAGAAGCAATATACGGTGTAAAAGAGCAATCAATAAACATGTACTCCGCATTCATTAACACGCATCGTATCATGTACACACACAAAAAAATTCTAAGAGAAAGAGAATTACAAAAAAGAAACTAAAAGGAGTAAAACTAACCATTTGACATCGTTCTTTCTTAGATCTCACTTCATTTCGTAAGTTGATTTCCAATAGTCCCTTTGTAGATGTGATGTACATTTTTTTTCTTCCACATAGACTTCTGGAATGAGCTCTTCAACAAATGGAAATCACACCGTCTGACCAGAACCAAATTGTATGTTTGTATTTGATGAACTGTCATCCTTATCAGCTGAACAAATCTTTACTTGTAAGAGATCACTAGCGCTATAGTTGAAAACATTGGCAATTACTTCCACCAATCTACCAGTTTCCTAAAAAAGATAACATGTCACTTCATGATAATAATATATAGTCATTAGTTGTAGGAGGGTGAAACCTATATTTATATAAGCCTAACGAGTGGTCACTGCTTACTAAGTCACTTTCCACTGGTTCTATGCACAATTACTTTTCAACTGCAAAACCTACAAAAATAGTACTCTGACTAGGAAATCCTTAATACATGTAATGATTTACTATTTTTTAGTTAGTAAAGGGTATCAATAAGGTTTGAAGCTATATATGTCTTTAAGAACTGCAAAAACTACATAAGTTGCATTTCTTTTTTTGAAGTGAATTACTCGATTTGGTTAAAAAATCTTTTAGAACAATGATAAAAAATGTAGAATTTTTTTGAAATGCTCATATTAGGCGATTATTGGCCATTAGTGAAATCAATGTATCTTATGGTTCGTATAATGATTATTGAATGATTATTGTTCATTACAAAAAAAAGTTTAATTTTTGTAAAAAAAGATTACACTAACGAAGGAAAAGAAAATGAGAGTACCAAATAAGTAGTTAATTCTTTTAAGTCTAGGACAGTAATTGGTACATGCGCCAAAATTCAAGATAATCTGATGCATGACATTAGAGTGAAATCGTCAAAAGGATTTAAATAGGTATACACTTTAATCCATTGTAGTTTGGTATGATTTGGTCAATTTAATGTGCCTTGTTTTAATTTAGGTCAATTATGTGTTATACATTGATTACTCTATCGCTATACTGTACAATACTACCAAACTATAATGCTAATATAACTAGGATATGTAATGTGAGAGATTACCGACCTTTTACATTTTAAGAAAGCATGGTATCGGAGTCACAATTTTCACATCATCCTACAACCAAAATCCACAAAAACAATTGAACCCAATATAATTTCACATATAGTCAATGTACATTCACAGCAGCAAACATGAATTGATTTGGTTCAACTTTAGATTTTATAAGCTAAGTTTCAACTATACTATTTAATAGTATTGTCTACCAATATCTTACTTATTACTTTTTTCTGTTTTATCGCTTCCACAGCCTAATTGTAATAAAGGTTACCAAGAACCAATATAGAAAATAGAACAATGCAAAGTTTTTCCAAATTATGCACCTGAAGAGCAGTTATGCAAATAAGCTGGTCACATACCAAGTTTGTTAGTGTGAAGCCAAAATCCTTCTTACATCCAGGATTTGTTGGTTGAGAAATCCTATCTAGAAAAACTATATCAAGTTAGATTATAATGATAAGTACCAACGGTAAAAAAAATGAACATTTATCATATTTCATATATGTTGGAAAAATATACAAGCTACCTAAATTATAAGTTAAATTATTATATTTTCATCTACTATCAACGGTGCATATATAAGTTAAATTATCAATCACAATACCAATCATATTTCTTTACAAGATCACTCAAATCATTCCTATACTCGTGGTTCAGTATTTTTTTCTTTTTTCTTTTTATAGATCTTATTTGCTTTTTCATCTAAAAATATCATTTTTCAATGTTACTGCCAAACTAGCAGCTAAATTAACGTAAAATGCAGCAACGGATTCTTATATTTCTTTAATGGTTGAAATACAATTTTGTGAATTCTTCAATTTTCTTCTTTACGTTAACATTGATTTACTTCCTTTTGAAGAAGTTGCCTTATTATGATCAGAGAGATAATGAGTCATCCACCATTGCCTACAACAGCTGCTTGGAACAGATTCCGTTATATACACATAAATTAGTTTAACTACATACATAACTTAGATACACACATTTATGTTCACACTTTTGTGTGTGTGGAAAAAAAGATCACAGAGTTGCATCTTCAAATAAATCAATATCTATCTCAAGAGCATCTTCAAATAAATCGATATCGCTGAATTTTTCTAACTTATGAGCTAACAACTTTGTGTGCTAAAACATCATAACTCCGTATATAGCAGTAACAGAATGTGAAATTATCAATTGCAACACCAATCATTCAAATAATTTTTGAAAAAAATGAACAGATTGCAAATGAATAATTAGTATAAATTAAAAATCACAGAACCACTTCAGAAAAATGTCACAAACCTTCATCTCTAAAGTCTTGTAATCTTCACTGTATGACCAGGACTGGCCCAAAGGTATTTAATGCCCTAGACGAATAGTTATTTGTTGTTGCCCATTTCTTGAAAACAATAACACTTTCATATGTAAAAACAAAATGCAAATTCTATTATAAATTTAAAATTGAGCGCAACCATAATTGAAATTGTGCACAACCATATAAAGTAAACAATATCCACTTAACCTTTACTACGATTTACGACCCAGTAGTCTGAAGACATCGTTTTACCAATTTAAACTTCGACAAACTTTCTTACTTCACGACCCTAATTGGAATAGTCAGTAAAATTCAATAAGCAACCCAAATATATAACCAAATATGACATTAAGAAATTTAGAATATCAATCGATTTAGTTACACTATAGAATTTTTTTTTCATTGTCGAAGCTCATAGAATTACTCTTTACCACAAACATCTTGCTTTTCATTATGTTCCAAAAAATCATTTGGTTTCATGTAGTGTTTCTTCAATTCCTCATCATTAATATTTATAAATTTTTAAATTTAGCAAAAAAACCAGTAGTTCCTTTATAAAGTTAAATTGCTCAAATGGATCTCTAAGTAAAGTTAAAACTTGTTTTATTATATAAAGAAAATAAGTATCTCAACCACAATATTATGTAACTCAATTACAGTTTAATTTAACTCGGTCACATTTTGATGAACTAATTTTAGTTTAGCCCAAATGCCAATTACAATCACAATTCAATCAACTCAGTTACTAATTATTTGAATTTAACAAACGATGAGATCGATATATTGAATAAAAGGATTTATGTCTTAGGGGTTATTTAAGCACAAAATAAATGAAACCTCTATAATTCATTCATAAGATAAATTTAATATTTTATCAAAAATTAACTATAAAGGGATTCCTTGTTTTCATTAACAAAAATTAGAAATCTACTTATGATTCATAAATTGGTTTACAGTAATTCAATAACATATTTCACTGTTTTTAATAATAATATTTGAAAACACAATCAATTAACCAAAAGACTTACACGATTTAAGGAGAAAGCAGCACTCACGACTCAGTAGTAATTCGAAATCAATAATTAGGGCAAATCAATCAAGGTAGTACTGTAGCAGTTAGACACCAACAAGCATGAGGCGAGAAGGTATAGGCAACACTAAGCAGGCGTAATTGTTGAGTGGAGTACCCTGAGGTTGCACGATAGTGGAAGACTGATGTGCGTGAGGATTGAAGGATGAGAAGCTCGATATTTTTGCTGCCCCTGTAGGTCGCGTTGCAGGCCTGCTTACGACTTTAACGGATGGAGTCAATTTAATCATCGCTTCCCCAAATCAACGATAGAGGCATCCTAAATCAACAACATCCAATATTAATTAGCGATTGCTACCCACAAATCAATGATCGATACCACTGCCACTGTAGTTTTTAGTGAAGATGATGGCGGCGTCCATTAAATAAAATGGGTTTTAGGGTTTGAAGGTGGAAGTAATAAAGATAATCCAAGAGGAATTAGAAAAAAGGCCATGCTGTAAATTTTCAGTTCTGTCACGGTGCAATATTCGCCCTTAATTAGAGGATTAAATTATAATAAAATAAGATATGCATTAAGGACACTTTAGAATGCCTTTATTTAGAATCAGCGGAGACATTTCTTACATCTGCCTCTAGTTCATTGCTATTAGAGGCTCTTTGTTTTTTTTGCCCCCAGCGGAGAGCCCCTAATACCCTTTAATTTGGTAGTGGTATCTAAATGCGAATAGTTGATAGTACCACATAGCTTAAACGGTTTCTTCAATTTATTTGCATAAAAGCTATTTTCTTACCTTTTGTTACCATTTGCATCTTACCGCATTATTTTTTCTTAGAACAAAGAGCTTTGAAGCTTCCTTGAGTCTACAGTGAAAATGCAAAGTCAAACTAAACAGCACTCATAAAAGTTAAAAGCTAAAAAAACTCTTTTCTTTAAGGAATCATATTATGTGTAAAATTACTATTGACGTGATGATTTGCAATCATATTATGTGTAAAATTACGACGTGCTTGATTTGCTATGTTGGAAGGACCCAGACAGTGAAGCTTCCTTGTTCATGGTGGAGTAATAGGTTTCTGGAGGTGATATATGGTGAATTAATGCACTTTGGTGATGAAATGGAAGCAGTTTTGTGTGCAGATTATTGAATGTAACAAGAATTGGAAGAAAATGTATGGAAATGAATTGTACTGAGGAAATAACGAAGCAAATGAATTGTAACTTGTATGAAAAGTGAAGAACAGGAATTGAAATGAATGAATTAACAAGAAAAGAAAATGTAAAGGATTAAGATTGCAAACTAACACTGTAAAAAAAGAAGCAAGAACAAAATATAAAAGAACTGAAATTGATATAACAAGAAATGTAAATGATAGAATTGTAGAACATGGAATTAAATTGCAAAAGATGAACAAGAATGAACTGAAATTGTACTAAGATTGCAACTAAAAAGTTATAGCAAGGTAACAGATCAAAGATAGAAGAACTGCACTAATTTTTTAAATGAACTAAATGAAAATGAAGGCAATTTGTATTCAGATTTCTCTACCATTTCAACACACACAACACTGCTTATATATGTGCAGTTTTCAACATAATGGACCAGATCTATACAACAGCCCTATTAATAGCCTACTCAACTCATGAATCATTATACAGCAATATGCACATACATGCACAAGCCCACACTCTCTACATAAAAGCACACATCCAACTTATACAATACTGCTTTTATATGTGCAGTTTTTAATTTTAATGAAGCTTGCTCTGATGATCTTTGGCCTGTATGCTTTTCTTCCTTCATTTTTGTTGTGGAGCTGCTGTTTCCTTCCCTTAGCATCTCAAGAAGAGTTAGGTTGTTACATATGTTAAATAAGTTTATGAACTATACATACTATTGACAAAAAAGCGAACAGGATAAAGATTTACAACTTACTACATGAAAACACCTTTTGTTTTCTTATATAAGTTTTGCAGTCGATTTATTAGGTTTATTAAGAAAATAAATATTATGGGCGCAGGTAGAACACGTGTAATATATAGCAGAGTAGTTTCACGTGTTCTTGCCTACCAAAAAGATTGGTTTTATCAATGTTTTATATAATTGAAGATATGCATGGATCATTTATTTTGTTTTGAATGTAGCATTTACACTAATTACCGACTGCAAATAATGGCAATACCTTAAAAGTGAAGCCTTTTTTTGGATTGGCAAAAACATATATGCGTACTATTTTGGCTAAATTTTTATTGCCATGTATTTAAGGAATTTAATATATCCCACTATGTACCATTATATATGGTTTCTAAATTACATCTTTTACAAGATCCTAAGAAAAAGAATTCATCCCATATCTTCCAATTTGCATACGTTCTTTTTTTTACTAATCAAATTTTGCTAATGCTGACCCTGAGCTACTAGAAAACAAATATATGTAATAACCCATGTGAAATGTTTGAAACTGCTTGGGATTTTCAGTAAAATATATAGGAACTCAATTTAACTCACAATGGTTTCTCTTTTCATTCCCACCTTATGCCACTTTCCCAAATATCCAGTAGTCTGTTTTTGCGTCAAAGTATATTTTTTTATAGAGAACCACCTTTCCTTGCATTTCATGGATTAGAGACAAAAATTATGCTACTTTCATGATTTCATAGAGTTCTCCATTATCCATCCCTTCATCTATTGTTCTCCATCATCAATCTCTTCATGTGTTTTCAGATGATAGAAAGGTCATTGATAAATTTGATTATATTCAAATAAATATTACCTAATATACATTAAAAAAATTGATGCATTAATTGTAGTCATTCTTAACATGAAATCCTAATCATACTATTCTGTACAGTATTCAATTTCTGATGCACATGCAAAACCTAACCCAAACTATGCACTCATACTTTGTAAATATATTTATTATAAGTTTCTTTTAATAATTTCATTTCTCAAAACATGTTTTCTTATAGGAAATGATTATGTTATAATCATTGAAAAAGTTCTCTTCATTGTTGAATACGAGTGAAGACTATAATTTCCCCGTGCTTAACAATTTGGTACTTTTACTATCATCTCCATAAGTTATCTACTGCATATAGTAATTATTAGTAGCATAAATATTATAGAAACTATTCAAAGAACATTAGAATTTACAAACGTTTAAATTCTATACAGAACTAATGAGAGTCGGTATTGTGGTAACTATTCCTAATTAGCATGTCTATTGAAGTACATTCATATAGAGATGAATGTTTTCTAGCTGTGCGTAGTTAATTTCTGTAATTAACATGTAAAATGCAATGCATTCTTTGGATTCATGAATACGAAATTTGAATTTATTACACAAAAAAAGGTTTATCATTATATGCCAAAATTTCAGGTCTTAGATGGATTATCTTATGGAAAAAATACAAAGTTTATGCTATGTCACTCAAATAAATCTGGATATAGTATTCCCAGCAATGAAGCGATCAAATGATATACCAGCTGAGTTCAAACTAAGCTTCATGAAATATATAATGTTCAAAAGCCCGTTAATTAAATTCATAGCTCTCTCATAACATCTTATAGTAATAAAACCAATACTATATTTTCCAGCTACCTACCCAAAACCAATCAAATCATGTGCTTTAAAATAAATTAAACGACGTTTAATTTTTGCAACAGACTAAAGATGAGGCAGCGATGGGTCAATATAAAACTCATTTCCAACTTTGATCATATTTTCTTAGTACACGTCCATCGGACGTGCATGGATACTGGGTTTTGATAACTGATCCAAAATATGTGGCACCAGTTGTATATACTGGGTTTCGATAAGGTGATGGTTTGTTACAATGCTCTCAAATGATCCAAAAGTGGGCATGGGCAAATTATGTTAAGTCGAGAAGTATATTCACTATAATTTTCTAAATCTATTGAAATTAACTCGACTTTATATCTTATTATTATGTATACAACCACAAATTATTGTAATGCTCTTCTAACTTTATTATATGTATTAGGTGGTTTGATAGAAAGTCATGGATTTTTTTATTGCTAGGAGTATCAGCAGGTTTCCAAGTTATTAATGTTAGCGAAAAAGGAAGCAAAATGGTATATTCCAACTTATGTTATCTCCAAAATAACATTTTCTTTTGATTTCATATGAGTTGTGGATGAAATTTTAGTTTTAAGATATATTCAATATATATTGTTTGTTAATTTTCTCCTAAGTTAATAAATTTTACCCAAAGTCAATCATTCCTTATTTTTATACTACAAAATAGGCACTTCTATAAATTTCACTCTTTTTGACTCATTTGATTGTGACGCCCCACCTCAATACCCACGCTAGCCAAGGACACTACGATGTAGTGCTGTCAACTAGCACGGAGAATAAGGCTGTTGAGGAGCGACCATCCATGTAATTGATTATCACACGGTGGCTATAAAATAATCTTCGGAAACAAACATAGAAATAAACATAACACATAGCAGTCACAGACATCCATATCACAAAGGCGGAAGAAGATATGAATATATAACTAACACATGAAAGTGTACATCAGAGTAGTGGTCAAAAAGTTCCACAATAATACAAAAGAATAGCAACACGTGCTATACCAAAAGAATACAACTATGAGTCCATATCTCAGGTGTATACAACAAAAAAGTGCTAAACTAAATAGTCAGCCAAAAGTCAGAGTAGCAAATCCCGGAAGGAAGTCAAGCAGAAGCACCTGTAACATCTCGGTCTGACCCGAGTATTATTTAAGAAAATAATAAACGGATCAGTCTAACTATAAATATTAGATGACATGATATATAATAAAAGACATGGCATAAACATATAATATCCATACTGACATACTACTATAAGTATGAAAATGATGATCAACAGGAGATCAACCGATGAGAAATGATCAATATCACGAGAATCTTCTCAAAGATCCAAAGAGGGCATCATACCCTAAACTTGTACTCATAACAAGTCAATGACATAAAAATCCAGAAATCAAAACAAGAAATCCAGAAATCATAAAAAGAGAAAGAGGCCTATCACATGATGGTCCGAAGACCATGGGGAGCTACCCCATATGTGTGAGTCGGAATCACACTGATTGAGGCCTAGGCTAACCAAAAAGCAGAAAGGTATGTGTGAATGGAATCACACAAGTGGTGTCTAGCCTAACCTCGCAAACATAAAGATATGTGTGAGTCGGAATCACACTACTGCGGCCTAGACTAACCTTGCGGACAAAGAGATGTGTGTGAGTCGGAATCACACTATTGCGGTCTGGTCTTACCTTGCAAACAAAGAGACATCGCACAATTGCTAGTCTAAATCATAAAATGATCATCATGATCAGCGAGAAGTGTCAATCACACCAAGCTAGTAAATATATGAGTTTAGCTTCATGTCCCATAACCACTTGCTTAACTTAAATATTTACGAACAAGCTGTAAATTTTCACTAGGAAATTGTCACGAAAAGGGTTCAATCGAACAAGTCCAAGAGCTAACCGACGAAGTGAACGCAAGCGTTTCATACCACTCGTTTTACTAAGTCGTTTAAGTCGATTTCTCGTTCGAGTGAAGTAAAGGCTTGTATATACTAGTAGATTGAAAATCGGTTTGAGAAAACGAACTTTAGATATTTTTAAAATAGTGTTGAAATCGCTTTGATGAAAGAGTTTTGATATTTACTATTAGTATTGAAACCTTCATATATCTTTAAAGTGACAAGTCATAAAACGATTGTAGAACAAATCAATTCACGTTCGAAGACGTGAGTAAAGTCCAAAGAAGTCAATCCCAAAACCATCAAAGTAGAAATTCTGATAATTGTTTTTTAGAAGAGATTGCCTACGCAGAGTAATACGGTACGACTTAGTGAAGGCAAGCTGTCTCGAGAAGCCAAACCGGTCAAACGACCAAGTACTAACTCGCGAACGACCTAGGGGAAAAACAGGTCAAAATGACCAAGTGCTAACTCGCGAACGACTTACGACTTAAGGGATAAGGTCATACGACCTAAGTGGAGAATGCCACGCGAGCTAGCAGAAGAACAGGTCAAACGACCAAGTACTAACTCGCGAACGACTTACGACTTAAGGGAGGAATGCCACACGACCTAGCAGATAACAGGAATGACCTGTTAAGGGTAAGGTCGGTGGCGACCTACGACTTAACAAAGTCGAGCAACCTACGACTTAACGAAGTCAAGCGACCTACGACTTAGGGTCAAGCGACCTAAGAGAAGCAGCGGGAATGTTAGGTCTGAGACGACCTACGACTTAAGGTCATACGACCTAACAGTTGCGAGCTAGCGGAGTTGGCATGGCCGAGCGACTTAAGAGAAGCAGCGACCTACGACTTAACGATTTAAAGCCAACGACCTAGGACTTAAGAGTCATACGACCTAGGACTTAAGGGAGGCAAGAGACTTACGACTTAAGGGAGGCAAGCGACTTACGACTTAAGGGATAAGGTCATACGACCTAAGTCTTGAACGACTTAACGACTTAAGCCTTTAACGACTTAACGACTTAAGCCAGGGCGAGCGAGCTAACTGCAAAACGACCTACGACTTAAGGCCTTTAACTCCTGAACGACTTATGCCATTAGCTCCTGAACGACTTATGCCTTTAGCTCCTGAACGACTCAAGCCAGTAACTCGCGAACGACTCAGCCTTTAACTCGTGAACGACTTAGCACACCCAGAACGACTTAACGCCTGGAACGACTTATGCTCCGTGTGGCTTTTCAACACGAACGACCTACGACTTAGGCTTATCTCGCGAACGACCTAGCGAAGGCAGAAACGACCTAAGTGCAGTTTTTCACCAAAAACACTAGAATTTTGGGTTTTTCATCAATCCAATCCAAACCAAATGCAAATGCTGATGCTAAAATGATAGGGAACCATTCCCAACAGTCCAAGATAGATATAGGCAAGATGTGAGATCAAAAATCTCACCTTTTCACGGAATTTGATGAAGATGGAGATGTGAGAGCAAAGCAAGAACACCAACAAGCTTGGATCAATGGTCTTCACGTGAATTTGATGTTGAATCTCGGATTTGCAATAGAATTTGTGTTTGGAGTTTTAATTTCCACTTCCCACCACCATTTTTGACAAAGCTTGAAGTGTTTTGATAGAGTGAAGAAGATGGTTGGGCTGAACTAAAGGGGTGCAGTCCAAACCAAAGTCAAAGGCGGGAAAAAGTGTTGAAAATTTCACTATCTCCAAACATATCGAAGTTTACACTCAAAAAGATCGCAAACGTCATTTTGAACTCAATGGAAGTGGTCTCGAGTCCTAATTTGCCTGTATGCAAAAAGTAGCTTTTCGGACTAACATCCGACTAACGATAAAATATTTAAATAAAATATTTAAATATAAAATCGATAGATATGCGGGTTGTTACAGACTCCCCTCCTTAAAGAAATTGCGTCCTCGCAATATATATGGTGGAAATAAAAAGTAACAACCATAAAAGCATATTAACACAAAAGAAATTGGAATTAAAAAGTTTACCTTAAAGAGCATGAGAAAGTAATTCCGGATGTGTACGCTCGATGAATTCTCTAGTTTCCCAAGAGCAATCCTTAGGATTTGAGGACCATTGAACTTTAACAAGCGGAACATCTTTATTTCGAAGCCGTTTGATCTCCGAAGCAATAATTCGAACAGGATGCTGCTCATAAGTTAAATTAGGTGAAACTTCAATCTCTTCCACAACACCGGGCTCAAGTATCAAATCGGAATCCCGAAGGCACTTCCGTAATTGAGATACGTGGAACACGTCATGCATAGCAGAAAACTGAGCCGGTAAAGAAAGGCGATAAGCCTGAGATACGTGGCTCTGATACCAAGCTGTGACGCCCCACCTCAATACCCACGCTAGCCAAGGACACTACGATGTAGTGCTGTCAACTAGCACGGAGAATAAGGCTGTTGAGGAGCGACCATCCATGTAATTGATTATCACACGGTGGCTATAAAATAATCTTCGGAAACAAACATAGAAATAAACATAACACATAGCAGTCACAGACATCCATATCACAAAGGCGAAAGAAGATATGAATATATAACTAACACATGAAAGTGTACATCAGAGTAGTGGTCAAAAAGTTCCACAATAATACAAAAGAATAGCAACACGTGCTATACCAAAAGAATACAACTATGAGTCCATATCTCAGGTGTATACAACAAAAAAGTGCTAAACTAAATAGTCAGCCAAAAGTCAGAGTAGCAAATCCCGGAAGGAAGTCAAGCAGAAGCACCTGTAACATCTCGGTCTGACCCGAGTATTATTTAAGAAAATAATAAACGGATCAGTCTAACTATAAATATCAGATGACATGATATATAATAAAAGACATGGCATAAACATATAATATCCATACTGACATACTACTATAAGTATGAAAATGATGATCAACAGGAGATCAACCGATGAGAAATGATCAATATCACGAGAATCTTCTCAAAGATCCAAAGAGGGCATCATACCCTAAACTTGTACTCATAACAAGTCAATGACATAAAAATCCAGAAATCAAAACAAGAAATCCAGAAATCATAAAAAGAGAAAGAGGCCTATCACATGATGGTCCGAAGACCATGGGGAGCTACCCCATATGTGTGAGTCGGAATCACACTGATTGAGGCCTAGGCTAACCAAAAAGCAGAAAGGTATGTGTGAATGGAATCACACAAGTGGTGTCTAGCCTAACCTCGCAAACATAAAGATATGTGTGAGTCGGAATCACACTACTGCGGCCTAGACTAACCTTGCGGACAAAGAGATGTGTGTGAGTCGGAATCACACTATTGCGGTCTAGTCTTACCTTGCAAACAAAGAGACATCGCACAATTGCTAGTCTAAATCATAAAATGATCATCATGATCAGCGAGAAGTGTCAATCACACCAAGCTAGTAAATATATGAGTTTAGCTTCATGTCCCATAACCACTTGCTTAACTTAAATATTTACGAACAAGCTGTAAATTTTCACTAGGAAATTGTCACGAAAAGGGTTCAATCGAACAAGTCCAAGAGCTAACCGACGAAGTGAACGCAAGCGTTTCATACCACTCGTTTTACTAAGTCGTTTAAGTCGATTTCTCGTTCGAGTGAAGTAAAGGCTTGTATATACTAGTAGATTGAAAATCGGTTTGAGAAAACGAACTTTAGATATTTTTAAAATAGTGTTGAAATCGCTTTGATGAAAGAGTTTTGATATTTACTATTAGTATTGAAACCTTCATATATCTTTAAAGTGACAAGTCATAAAACGATTGTAGAACAAATCAATTCACGTTCGAAGACGTGAGTAAAGTCCAAAGAAGTCAATCCCAAAACCATCAAAGTAGAAATTCTGATAATTGTTTTTCAGAAGAGATTGCCTACGCAGAGTAATACGGTACGACTTAGTGAAGGCAAGCTGTCTCGAGAAGCCAAACCGGTCAAACGACCAAGTACTAACTCGCGAACGACCTAGGGGAAAAACAGGTCAAAATGACCAAGTGCTAACTCGCGAACGACTTACGACTTAAGGGATAAGGTCATACGACCTAAGTGGAGAATGCCACGCGAGCTAGCAGAAGAACAGGTCAAACGACCAAGTACTAACTCGCGAACGACTTACGACTTAAGGGAGGAATGCCACACGACCTAGCAGATAACAGGAATGACCTGTTAAGGGTAAGGTCGGTGGCGACCTACGACTTAACAAAGTCGAGCAACCTACGACTTAACGAAGTCAAGCGACCTACGACTTAGGGTCAAGCGACCTAAGAGAAGCAGCGGGAATGTTAGGTCTGAGACGACCTACGACTTAAGGTCATACGACCTAACAGTTGCGAGCTAGCGGAGTTGGCATGGCCGAGCGACTTAAGAGAAGCAGCGACCTACGACTTAACGATTTAAAGCCAACGACCTAGGACTTAAGAGTCATACGACCTAGGACTTAAGGGAGGCAAGAGACTTACGACTTAAGGGAGGCAAGCGACTTACGACTTAAGGGATAAGGTCATACGACCTAAGTCTTGAACGACTTAACGACTTAAGCCTTTAACGACTTAACGACTTAAGCCAGGGCGAGCGAGCTAACTGCAAAACGACCTACGACTTAAGGCCTTTAACTCCTGAACGACTTATGCCATTAGCTCCTGAACGACTTATGCCTTTAGCTCCTGAACGACTCAAGCCAGTAACTCGCGAACGACTCAGCCTTTAACTCGTGAACGACTTAGCACACCCAGAACGACTTAACGCCTGGAACGACTTATGCTCCGTGTGGCTTTTCAACACGAACGACCTACGACTTAGGCTTATCTCGCGAACGACCTAGCGAAGGCAGAAACGACCTAAGTGCAGTTTTTCACCAAAAACACTAGAATTTTGGGTTTTTCATCAATCCAATCCAAACCAAATGCAAATGCTGATGCTAAAATGATAGGGAACCATTCCCAACAGTCCAAGATAGATATAGGCAAGATGTGAGATCAAAAATCTCACCTTTTCACGGAATTTGATGAAGATGGAGATGTGAGAGCAAAGCAAGAACACCAACAAGCTTGGATCAATGGTCTTCACGTGAATTTGATGTTGAATCTCGGATTTGCAATAGAATTTGTGTTTG
The DNA here is from genome assembly GCA_030737815.1 of Allium fistulosum. NCBI lineage: Eukaryota > Viridiplantae > Streptophyta > Magnoliopsida > Asparagales > Amaryllidaceae > Allium > Allium fistulosum. The sequence goes on along the minus strand of CM060902.1, from coordinate 1,328,335,091 downwards.
GAGTTTTAATTTCCACTTCCCACCACCATTTTTGACAAAGCTTGAAGTGTTTTGATAGAGTGAAGAAGATGGTTGGGCTGAACTAAAGGGGTGCAGTCCAAACCAAAGTCAAAGGCGGGAAAAAGTGTTGAAAATTTCACTATCTCCAAACATATCGAAGTTTACACTCAAAAAGATCGCAAACGTCATTTTGAACTCAATGGAAGTGGTCTCGAGTCCTAATTTGCCCGTATGCAAAAAGTAGCTTTTCGGACTAACATCCGACTAACGATAAAATATTTAAATAAAATATTTAAATATAAAATCGATAGATATGCGGGTTGTTACAGATCATCAGTATTATATCTTCATATTCTACTATCTAAATTGTCGTCAACTGTTTCATTTAGCTTTTTTTTCGATTTGCTATGGTCTTAAAATTGTACACTTATTAAATTTAACGATAAAATGCAACTTTTGGTCTAAGTAGTTGTTTTATTACTTTATCCTACATAATAAGGGTTCAGATTAGAAAATTACCCTGTTTAAATTTTTTGGTGAGTTGAATCGTTGAACTATTGTAGTGTCATTAATAGTGCATTATTTACTGCACGGATCTTAGAAGTATACCCAGTTATTTTATTTTTATAATCCAGGTGGTTGTAAACATTGCATTTTGTGAAGATGTATGAAGTAAACTAACTAAATACATTAGTAAAGAGTTAAAGCGCTCTTGAATTCAATAAGTATTTCTTAATGTAACCTCTGCTTTTTTCCTCTATTTTTTTAATTAGTGTTTCTATACCTAGGTGTGTACTTTTAGGTGCTTTTTCTACTATGTTCATGTTATTTCAAGGTGCATGAATTTATATGAGACTGTGTGTGTATTAGTGTATATGTGGTAGTGTGTGTACGTGTGTTGTGTACCTGTGAGTATGTGCTGCTACTTGCTTGCTGGGGAAGGAGTAAATATATGTGTTTTAGTGGTGCTAGGTGAGAGTGTGTGTAGATTGGGTGCGTGCATGTGTTATTATAGGTGTGTGTTCTTGAGTGTGTGAGTTGGTTACTGTAAATTTATGTGTGCATGAACGTTGTCTATGTGTATATACGTGAAGCATGCGTATGTGTGTTATGTGTGGGGCATTGCTGTTTATTGTTTGCATAACTTTATCTTCATGTCTTGCTGCTATATAACTTGATTTCATATTGTTTAATCCAATGAGTATTTCCCATCATTTTTCTATATATATGTATATATATAGTGGGTGTAGTCATGGTGGTTGTAAGCTATCCCTTGGGCTTTGCTATATATTGTTGTGCTGGCAGGTTCTGATATACATGAAACAAGAGCAGCATTACAGGCTAATGTACTCCATATTTGCATCATTTTTTTTATATTCCCTATTTTGATTTTATTAGGAGTAGACTCACGTCCTGTTTATTGGTATGCATGGTTAATAAACTTAGCATTTTATTTCAATCAATGACTGCAATCTTTTTTTTTCTGCAGGGAGAACAGTAAAAAAAAGAACCGAGATCTGAAGCACCCAGTCATCCAACAGTTTAAATTCAACGTGATTCCTCCATCTTCATCCTTTAAAGAATACTAAAGGAAATAAAGGTGCCTATAATTCAATTGATAGGTGACGAGCCACATTACCTGATATAAAATAAAATTAAAGGTTATTTTGTCACATTAATTATTTTATAGTGTAAATCATTAATGTATATGACATAGACACCAAATTTATGTACTTTTATTTGTTTTGGATGTTATTTGTTGCATCGTAGCTTCGCATATTTTATATAATAATATGGATATTGGTTTCAAAAAGTAATATTTTGCTTTAGTTGCTATCATAATTTAACTAGCCCCGGATCTATAACATAACAGGTTATTGATATATTTTAGCATAACAATAAAATGCAATTAAAAATAATATTTCAGAGGCAATTTGATAACTTTTCTTTAATATTTTTCTACTGAGATATATTCTATCAAAAACGGAGAAGATATCGACCATACATAAATGAGTGCTAACTGACAATAATGCACCGATAGGTTATGCTCTTACTGATTGATGTATCTTTGAATAAAGAATCCAAGAAGATGTGGGTGTGTGTTTTCTTTATGTCTAGACTAGATAATTTTGTCCCGCATTAATTATGTAAAAATAACTACATAATTAAATTCCAATGCGATGTAAAATATTCACTTCATTTTCTAGATAATGTCGCCAATTGACTTTAAATATTGCCAACCTACTTCTGCCATTATAAAATGCAGACAAGATATGTTTAAAAACTTACTTTGTAATGAAGCAAATTAAAATGTGATATCGTAAGACTTTATTGTGGTTACTTCATGACTTATGAGATTCTCTCCCAGTACACTGCTTTTTAGTTTTTGGTATGTTAGGACGATGTAAGTAATCACCACAACTTCTAACTTCACACATATATAATTCCCCCTCCATACTACCAAACCTATCCCGCTGCCAACTTACTTTCACGCACCCACTTTTGTCGGTCACGTGCAGAGAAGTATGCATGCATACTTTAAATGTTAAACACTTTTATTTGACATTGACGCTAAGAGTTTTCTTCCTCTTCGGGTATCATTTTATATCTTAAACAATGATGAGTTTTACTTTTTGTTTTATAGGTTATAATATGATAATAGTCTGATCCTGTACAAAATGGTTCTATTGTATTCACATAACTAAATATTGCATGCGTATACCCCAGTAATGTAATGGTCCAAGTACATGATGCTTGGTACAACTCTTAAGATCAATGCATGTACAAATAGCGTTCCTCACTGAATCAGAATTGACTATCTGAATTGTCAACTAAAGATCAATGCATGTACAATATCAAATCTTATGAAATCATTTCTTGAAATGCTCGGCTTTTTGGATGATGCTAAATTTTGAATGGCAGAGCCATAACTATTGTATATATCATATAACTCTCCATTTATATACAAAATACCAACATTAATGTAAAAAAAAAATTTGTGCATGTACGCACATAAAAATGCAACATCACATACAATGTCATTTCGTAAGGTGACAAAAAAACTAACAAACAATGTTTCATAATACAAATTCCTCCTCCACACGTGCACGTGCATCGCACGTGCCAAAGAACTCCTACAAAGGTGCTTCATCATTATCGGGTTTACCTATCGTCTTTCTTACAACATCTTATTTCTGTTTATTTGTCATATCCTCTTCCACTTTTTTCCCGTAATTAACGAAAACATTACTATAATTTCTCACTATATCATAATTGTAACAAAGACAAAATACGTCACTTCCTTCTTTACACACGTCCAACGGACGTGCCACCATACTTGTATATATATATATACATATACATATACATATACATACAAATATAAGTACACACTTATATATATATATATATATATATATATATATATTTCAGAATATGAAAAACTTAAGACTTAAGCAACCAAAAAGCAACCATCAACCCATCTTACACGTTAAAGTACATACACATGGACTAGCACATGGAAGAGAGGACCTAAGAGGGGTGGTGGCCGTGTAGAATGAAGTAATAGGGGGTGTGGTTGAGGGTAAAAGGATAATTATGCGTTTATATATTTTTTTATAAGTTTTTCCTATAAATACCCGCCTCTTTCTTTATAAATTCCTAACACTTATTCCCCATCTTCTTCCTCCTTCTTCATGCTATTTTAATGGCTTCCTATGTTAGCAAAATTATGAAGAAAATAATTACAAAAAGAAATTAAATTATTAGTGTGTATGTATATATATATATATATATACATATATATATTTGTACAAACACCTCAAAACCACTTTAAATCACTCCATTCTCCCATCAAAACCCAAAGCCACACTTCCCTTCGCCTTAGGCCGAGCCATCCACCACCCAAGCCCATAGCCGTGAGCATCCAAGGCCAAGGCTGAGCTCAATCAAAGCTTAGGAGCTCGATTCCATAGAGTTTAAAGCAATCGTAGCGCAGCTATAGCCGATTCAAAACAGGTTCAAGTCAAAATGAAGGTAAGAAACTCTATTTTTAACATGATATATTAGATGATATATATGTTTTGTTATGCTTGGTGGTGATGATTATTTATCAAATTTGGATGTTGATTATATGTTGTTTGATTGTATTAACAAGTCACATTTAATACACGTCGAAAATCACAAAGGAAATCACTTTCCTTTAATAAATAAAATGGTGTATATGAGATTGTTAAACCTCTTGAAAATGATTTATAAATGTTTTATAAATACTAAAATCCAATTTGATGAAGTTTTGATAAGTTATGAAAGTTGAGTCAAAAATAGGCATGTCGCGTAACGGTAGTTCATGATTTCGTGCCGTAGAAAGTTAAATCCATTTAAATGATGGATTTCGAAGTCCGAATTCTTTATAATAAGAATTTTCCGAACTCTTATAACTATAGTTGTTAAGCGAAGAAAGAAAATCAAGATTTTGTATATTAAATTTTGAAATATAAGCTAAACAAGTTTTCAAAATAATCGCGATTTTACAGTTCGAAATCCAAAAAGGAATGTTTTAAAATTTATGTTTTTTAATTCTTTAAAAATGTGGAAACTTTTCTTTTGAATTTGAAATGGATTTTTTCTAAACATTTTTGTTTTATTGTTTTCAGCATCTGTGAGGACAGACATTTATAACTGTCCAGGCTAAGCTTAGGATAGACTCTAATAAATGTATTTAAATTTCCACTGTAAAGATTATATATTGAAATAATATATGTTATTCCATTTGTATTAGATTCTGTTTTGTCTATTTTTCTCTCTTACCTTTAAAGAACCGCCTCTCCGGCACTTGGATTTGTAGCACATGAATACCGAGAATGTATTAGTGTCAATTTGCGAAGGTCGAAGAAATGGGTCTTCACACTACATGTAGTGCAAGATGAGCCTTTCAACCTTGAAGAAGTTATGAGTTCGAGTGCCAGGTCAAAATGGATGCATACTATGGAGGATGAGATGGATTCGCTGAAGAAGAATCGGACTTGGAAATTGGTACCACCCCCTCAAGGACTTCAAGCCATATGATGCAAGTGGGTATATAAGGTGAAGGACAATGGGAGACACAATACTAGACTTGTTGCGAAGGGGTTTTCATAGAGGAAGGGGATGGAGTATAATGAGGTGTTTGCTTAAGTTGTTAGACATTATTCTATCCGGATATTGCTAGTTGTAGTTGCAACTCATGACATGGAGTTGGAACTATTAAATGTAAAGCTAGCCTTTTTACACAAAAACTTAGATTTATATGAAGCGGCCATATGGATTAATAGAGGATGGGAAGAAGGAATGAGTCTGCAAGCTAAAGAACTCTCTATATGGTTTGAAGCAGTCGTCTAGGCAATGGTATAATAAGTTTGACTCTTTTATGCTTACTTCTGGTTTTGATAGAAGCGTTAAAGATTCTTTTGTTTAAGTTAAGCATATGGATGATGCTAAATGGATATACTTACTATTGTATGTGGACGATATGTCGATTGCTTCCAAGGACAAAGCTGAAATTGACAGGTTAAAATTGAAGCTAATAGTGAAATTCGGGATGAAAGACCTTAGAAAAGCGAAGAAGATTTTAGAGATGGAAATCCAGAGAGAGAAAGTTGAAGGTGTTAATATTAACATAGAAAGAATATATCCAGAAGGGGCTTGCTCAGTTCATCATGGAGAAAGCAAAGACGATTAGTATTCCTATGCCTTTGCACGTTCAGCCCTTAGATAAGGGCTCTTCGATCTCAGACGAGAAAAAATCTTATATGGAGAAGGTACCTTATACTAGTGCGGTTGGAAGCTTAATATTTGATATGGTCTGCACGAGACCAGATATTGCATAGACGATTGGTTTGGTTAGTCGCCATATGGCTAACTAAGGAAACTACATTGGAAAGCAGTGAAGTACATTTTGACGTATCTTAGAGGAACAACAGATTATGGGCTTGTTTTTTACGGTTGGGAGAAAGAGTTCAATTTGGTCGGATTTTTTTGTTCTGATTATGCTAGATATAGAGATCGAAGGAAGTCAACCTTAGGTTACATATTTACACTTGGAAATACGGCTGTTAGTTGGAGAGTGGGATTGCAGACTATAGTCGCCTTGTCTACTACAGAGGCTAAATTGATAGCTGCTGCTGAAGCAGCTAAGAAGATACTTTACTTGAAGCGTTTGCTGTGTGATTTAGGCTTTGTTTGTGGGAGTATAGTAGTGAATTGTGATAGTTAAAGCAGAATATATCTGGTTGAGAATCTGAGATTTAGTTCAAGGACAAAGCAGACAGAGGTAAAAGAGTCTGTCCTTATCTCTATGAATTAAGAAAAGTAGGTACATCTTTAGAAGTTTCAAACTGAGAAGAATGTAGCAGACAAGTTCACTAAGTCCTTAGTTATTGCAAAGTTCGAGCATCGCTCGAACCAGATTTGCTTGTTGAGGTGCTAGGCGCCACATGGCGACACATTGGGGAAAGTGAGTTGGTAAATGAAGATGTTTGTTTTCATTACGCGGATTAAAAGATCCTACATTGAATGGTGTCTTATTCAATTCCCTTTTCTTCCTCAAATCACAGTAATTTTGCCTACCAGTTCATTCAAATTCTTCAAATTCTTTCTCTAATTTTGTCTATCCAAATTCTTACAAATCGCAATTTTGTTCTTATAACCAAGTGGTTAAGGAATCATCAGGTTTGGCCCCTCATGTTCGTAATTGTAGTATTCCCCTTAAGAATTGGATGGCTGCTAGAAAGAAAAAGAGTTATTGTTTTTTATATGGGGGTTACAATAATTTCACCGAAGATTCTAAGGAGCCAATTAGATGTTTCAGATGTGGATTATTTAGGCATAGAAAAGATAAGTGTTTGAGGAATTTCAAATCAATCTCAAGGGCAAAGAAAAATCGATCGATCACTGATCATGTATTTTTCTTTGTCTTAAAATGTATGAAACTGAAAGGTATTTTGTTAGATCATCTATGGCTGCAAAGGCAGGAAGGCATCGAGCTATTGGAAGATCTGTTTAAACATTTCGACATGATCAGTGCAGTGAATATAGGTCGTAATTTTAAAGAAAAATTTGGTGACCCAGATTCAGAAGATGTAGAATTTGCAAATGATTGTATTTTGAAGTCAGATGCTTTGGTGAGGTTCAGAAGAGTATTTTATATTTTGTTAATATTGTTGATGGCGTTTTTGAAATGTCGAAGGAAGAATCAGTCTCCGATTCACTGTTCTTGGACCCAGATGTTATTCATTGTAGATTGAATCCCCAGATCCAAGATACTGTTAATATAGTTGTTTTAGACAGAGACAATCACCCATAGGAAACAAATTTTGTTAGTATGAATGGAAAGCATGAAACAAAATATTGTAAATTGGGAAACTTTGTGACTACTACTTCAAATATGTTTGATGGGTTAAGTGTCTTAGAAGTCATAGATTTAAACTCTGAGTTATTGGTTGAATTTAAGGTCAAAAATAGTTGCTCGAATGATGTTAAGGGGGTTATTAAGGGTTCCAAGATATATTGTTGTTCTTAATGAGGTTATAGATATCGAGCCCAGTGATAATTTTATTGATTCTAACAAGAACACGGTCAATATAAAGAAATTTGTGGAGAATAGGGATGTTTCACCTTGTTGTTTGGATAAGGAAAGGGTGTTTTGTGATACCAGATTTAACAGAGCATCGCTTGTTTCAGTTGTGCGTGAGAACTTCTCCTACGGTTTCAAGGCTGATAATGGTGGTTTGGTTGGGGATAGGGTTGATATAGCTATTAGTAGGGTGGCTAGTTTATGTGGTGATGTGGTTGGTGACAGGGTTGATGCTTATACACACATAACAAGAGTATTGGTTTGGGTAAGTTAGATTTTTGGAGGATATTGCTTTATGGTTATCACATTGGTCTGACTTATGAGGGCTTGTCGAGTAATTGGGTGTAGAATAAATATACCAGAATAAATATAGTGTACAGGATTCAGTGGAGGAATATATTGATGGTGGTGTAGTTATTAGGTTGAGACAAAATGAAGTGTTGAATAATAATAAGCAAATAATAGTCTACACTGACATGAAGGAATGGTTGGAAAGTATCGTTTCACATGTAAGGGCTACTATGTTTTCTAACTTGAGTAGCGTAGGTTGTAAAAATGGGTTGAAATCAGATGGCAGTATAGCAGTTTTGGATTTTTATAGTAGTTCTACTCAGGAGAATCGGGGTTTCTTTTCTGGCAGTTGTGTAAAGAGAAGAAAAAGGTTAAAAAGGTTAACTTGAGGAGTAGTGTTGATTTTGGTTTGATTGAGCATAGAACGGTTAAAAGGAGTGCACGTCTTCTTAGAGTGGATTCTAGAGCTTCATATAGCTCTAACCTAGGTATGATCCTCTTATGGGTAGTACTTATAGTTCATACGCTTTAAATAATTCATCTACTAGTGATATGTATTTCATAGCTAAGAATTCAGGTCTTATATTTAATGATATTTAATTAGAAGTTGATTATATTAAAAGTAAGGAATTAAAACGTGTTAAATTGCTTGATTTATAAGATTGATTAGTTGGAATGTAAGGGGTTTATATGATTTAGGGAATTAAATCTATTTTCAAAGGTAATAATATTGACATAGTACTACTTCAAGAAACTAAAATCGAATATCCTGATTATCGTATTTTTAGGTGTCTAGGGGGTCATTATTTTGAATATTGGACTTTTCTTCCAACTAGATTAACTGTGATTGTAGGGTTCTATGGAATGATTGTTTAGAATTTAGAACACTCACTCCGGAACCATGGGTTATGGGGTGTGGCTTTAATGTTACTAGATTTTAGGATGAATGATCCTCTAGGGAAGGGGATTATGGTGTGATGGAAGAATTCGACCAATTTATTATTAACTGTGATTTAATTGAGATAAAACTAATGTAATGACTCGCCTTTTTGATCCTCGGACATCGACACTAATACAGCCACGGTATTCACATGCCCAGCATTTGAGTGCCGGAAAGATAGATAGTTGGGGAAAAGAATAAAAGAATCTCACAGTGCATCGAATAATCTATAATATAACTGACCTTTACACAAGAAAAATATGAACTTTAATATACATGCATAAAACAGATCACAACATCAACCCACCATCAGCCTGGGCAGTTATAACATCATGTACTTACAAATGCTGATAAAACACAACAGCAATGCAGCGGAAATAAAAAGAAATATATGAGAGATATGTCTTGGGTCTCCAGTTTGTTTCTTGAGCTCTAAAGCATCCAAAGATAATCTAGAAATATGCTCGGGCTGACCTAGCATTATAGGAAAAACAACACCGGGTCAATATGGTAAAAACAGCGTGAGAACTCAAATCACAATGAATTTTATTTATTTAACTTGTAAAACATTTTAAAATCAAAGTTATCTCACAAGACCACGCCGCATAGAAACTCAGATGGGTTTTTACCTTATGATAACCAAAAAATTTACTATACAAAATCTAGTGAAATTATAATAGTGTCCAGGATACAAATACATATTAATCATAGTCGAAATTATTACATTAATTAAATTCCAGAACAAGAGGTATACAACTAAATCCGAAGGGTAAGGGTCTACCCACCAAATCCATACACCTCTTGGTAAAATGTACGTGAGGCTACAACATGTTACACCTCTGCTACTCAGGACTGGCCCTACTCCTTACTGGATAACGCCGAACATGATCAACCCTTGGTTGCGATCAAATAACCATAATGGGCTCTAAAGCATACATAAATATGTACTCTAGATATAAGATGATCATACCCTAATGGAAGCGACCCACTTAGCCCTACCATATGTCCCTGCTTTACTCATTTCCCAATTGATGAAGCTTGAGGCTACGATTACCTTTTATATAGAAATTTCACTTGGAATGCTAACACTGCCTTCCAAGCAGCAATGCAGTGCAGCATTCATCCATACAAGTTTGTTCTGGGACTAAACAAAACTGAAGGCACTACTTCTACTACATCCATTTTGGAATCACCCTCAAGATTAGTAGCAAGTAGCCTTTGCACTTCAAAACTTCAACTTCGATTCCATACTCTTCAATATGTCTTCTTCTCGAAACGCTTGAGTTGGATCGAAGTGGTTTTCGAATAATTTATACTTATCCGATCCCAGTCTCTTCAAAACAACATTCGATAGTTTCCAATAAAAAAACCCTGCTTCTTTAGGAAATAAACAGACAAAGCATAGAAGCGGGGATCACCTCCTAATCGTTTAAGTGGACGGATCTCTCTATCATTTGTCCTAAGGAACAAAACGAGATTTATATGCACAATACAACACCAGCGAAGATGACTGTGCCATATAACTCACATGTTTCTTCTAGATATTTCCAGAGTTATATTTTTGTCCAAGATTTGATAGTCGGTTATTTAACAATCAAATGAACACACAATCCAAACATAGATTTAATTTCCATGGAAACCACTAAGCCTCATTTAATTAATCTCTTCTTAATTAAATCTCTTTAGTTATTTACCCGAAATAATTCATATACTTATCTCACCAGTGTAAATATATTCACAAACTAGATGAGAAAGATTTCTTATCTCAAATTCGCTTTTAAATGGACCAAATCATAAGTTTTTGAAACACAGTTGATTATGAATCCTCACACAACTAGTCCCTCGGTGTTAAGTAAGGAATTGCTTCCCTACCACCAAAATTAAGAAGGATTGATTATTTATTTGATTCATAGCTTGATTAAAATAAATTATTCAATCAAAACATTATGAATCCAATCTTTCTTTTCAATATCCAAGTTCTCTTTCCAAAATATAGTTCTTTAGAAACAAACTTATTTGCTTAAAAACCCTTTTTATAAAGTAACATTGTCATTTAAAGCATATTCTTAAGTTAATTAAATTAATTAATCACCATTAATAAATTAATAATTAATTAACTCAAAAAACAATCATTAAGTTAGTTAACCAACTTAAAACAATAATTAAATTAATGGGTCATTAAGTTTAAACATCATTATTAAATAATTAATCAACTTTAATTTAACATTTAGTAAAGTAAGTATTAATGTAAACCTTGTCAAATTAAATAAATAATTAACTTTAAATACCTTATTTAAAATAATTAACTTAAGACAAATCATTAATTAAACATGATAGTTAGCTTAATTATCATAAATTAAAATAATCATTAATTTAAAATATAATTAATTTAAAATATAATTATCCTTATAACATTTATAAATAATACTAATTAACGTCAACCATTTATAATTAACTTAGATCATTTAATTAAATAAATAACTAATTTAAACTATTTAATTAAATAAATAATTAACTTAAGCATTTTAATTAAATAAACATTTAACTTTAAACACTTGTTAATTAAATAAATGAATTAACATAAACCCTTGTAATAATTTACTTTAAAACAATATTGATTAAATAATAAATAACTTCTCATTTTATAATTTAATATTAAATTTAAACCTTTCTTAATTTAAATTAAATTTTAAACATCATTAATAACATTAACCATTTAAACATTATTAATTAATCTAATAATTTACTTTAATTTGTTAAAACTTAAAATTGACTTTAATTCAAACTTGTCCAAATTGGAAAGAGGCTTAGAAAATCTCAACGGTACTTAACAAGCTACCATTATATTCAAATCCACATTTAAGTCAAAACACAAGTATTTACATAAATGACATATATGTAAATAAAATCCATACTATCAATCGATGGATAACACATCAATATAAATCAATTGCTAGATAAATAAATATCCAAACTCACATAATAGCAGAACGGAGATTTATTGTAATATCCCGGAAATTTTAACAATATAAATTTAATAATCTGTTAAATAATTAAATTGATATGGATAATCTTTGATAATAAAATTTGAGTTTAATTTAATAATCTGATGAAATGAGTATTTAATTGGTAAATTTTATCTTTTAAAAGTTAATAAGATATTTTCTATTTGAATATATATATTTATTTGTATATATTGTAAATAGAAAAGCTTTGGTAAATTGGAAATTTAGATTAAATTTAATATGAACTTTTCAAAGTTATTTAAATAAATAACTTTATAGTTTTAAAGTACTTTAGGTAAATGTTAAATTGTTTAAGATATATTTTAACTTAAGTTTAAAAATAAATAAGATTTAACAAAAAGGGTTGTTTTATTTCTTTTTAAATATTACTTGATAATATAATCTCTTATATAAATTATTTAAATTATCAAATATGTTATTTTCAAATAATAAGTATAATGTATTATTTTTATAAATATGAATGGATTTTAAAAGACTATGGAATTGTTATATTTTTAAATTGATAAGTAGTTATATAAGTGTATATATATATATATAACTTAATTTTTAAATTAGATCTTAGGATTTAATTTGATTTGAAATTTGAATTTAAAGTTTTGAAATTCAAAAGAATAAATATTTAAATTGTTTTGGATTTCAGAATATTTGTATAAGCTTTTATTTATAAATGTAATTAGTTTTGTTTCTTTAAAAAGTAATTATATATATATATAGATAAGTATTTAATAAATAAGAAAAAGGCATTTATTTACTTTTAAAATAAATAAAAATATGAATAATTACTTAAGAGACATATGTCATTTTTCTAAGGCTCCATTTTAACATGTGTAATGTAAGTAATCAATGTAATGACAAGTGTCTTTATTATTTTCATTTTTCCTTTTATTTTTATAAAATCACAAATTTACATATATATAAACATTTGCACTTCTTTATTTCATTCTTTCGAAATTGCTTTTCAAAACAAGATAAACTCAAATCTTTCTCTCAATACAAATCTGAAAATAGATCAGTACCATTTTCTCAAACCTTTCTCAAAAGCAAAAATCTGAAATCAATGCTCAAAACTCCTCATAAAAAACCACAATCTCAAATCAATTTCAAAGCTTGCATGTTTAATCTGAACATCTACAACTTAGTTTTTAAAATTCCAAAAGCATGCAAATCATTTTTCTTCAATCTGGATTCAATACAAGAAACCAGTATGCATTCTTTTCGAATCTGCATCAAATTCAAAAGCCCTGTTGCATTCATTTGCAATCTGGAAATCAAGTCTGAAGCCTGTCTGCCTTCATTTCTTCAACCTGGAAACATGCATGTAGTTTAAATCAGTAAAGCTTCAACAACTAAAGTTAAAAATCAAATTCAAGAAGCATTCAAGTTAAAGTCTTCAAGAGATAAAAACTGCCTCTGTTTCATCTTTGTTTAAGGTGAGTAACAGTTTTTATTTAAAACTAACTTAAGTAAATATAGTTGCTTGATTTCTTCCTGTGATAATCATGTTTGAAGTGAATAAATGTGATGTAATTCTCTGTATTATTTTTGGTTTCGAATGCATGTTGGGTTTTGGTATGTTCTTGCCTGTTATGGATGACAGTTTTAGATACTGATCAAAATCAATTATTTCATGTTCAAAATCCTTATGATGGCTTAAGATTTAACCAAGTATGAGTATATAACATGAATTATAGTTGAAATTTTATTTAATATAAAATAAAAACTGTTGTGTCTCTGTAAAAGAAAATAAAACAGGACAAATATTTTGTAAGTGAAAAATTAAAATCCCAGATTCATTGATCCAGGAGTATAAGTTGAGTACTTATACTAAAACTCGATTTTTTAAAACATAAATCATAATTTTTAGTTTAGAATTGAAGGTGCAGTTCTGGTTTAAGTTAAAAATGGATTTTTGGGTAGTTCTGTTGATCTCTATGGTTTGAAATGTTGTATTCTTCAAAAATGATAGAGGAATGAATGGTGATGGTAGGAAAATTATCTGGAAAGTGTTTAATTCAAGATTAAGGTAGCAGTAGTGGATTATTTGCTAGAACCCTAGTTTTAACGAGTCTTGTAAATTTGATCACTGTGGTATATCTAGTGGATCGAGTGCTTCAAGATTTTTAGGGAGGGAAGCTTGGTCGTTGATGAAGTAGTGGTCGGCGTTGCAGAAGCTCTGGTGGTCGGGATTTCGAAGACGAGGGGTGTTGACAGGCTTTGGAAATTGTAGTCTGTGTCCCAGTTTTGATTTTAGGCTAGAATTTTGATTTCTCTTCTAGATCGAAGATTGAATGGTCGGAATTAGATCGGAAGGTGATCGTCGACTTGCGTGTGTAGTCGCGAGTGGTCTACGTTGATGGCGACGGTAGTGCAGGTGCACGGTGATAGTTTTGTGTCAGATGTGATTTGGGGAAGAAGGTACTCGAGAGTTATTCGAGTAGAATCGTGTTTTTGCTCGAAGCACTGGAGTGTTGAATCGAAATATTTGTGAAGAAAGCTCGGGTGTGTTGGACTCAAGTGACAGGGAAAAGCTACTCGAGATTTTCGAGTTTTCAGGCGTGTGAAACTCGGAGCAGTTAGGGTATCGACTCGAAGCATTTTTGAGTAGGCTCGAGTTCATTGTGTTGCCAGGTTTTTATACCTGTCAGTTTAAAATTTAAACTGAATTTAAATTATGAAGAATTATAAAGATAGGAATTGAAATCAAGTTTTATTATAGGGAGTCAAGTTTAGTTGAATTTTAGATTTGGATATAAATAAGTTTTATAAATTTAAATGTTTTAAATAGGTTTAAATGTTAGCTATATTTAAATGTTTTTAAATTGGTTCTAAACTTTGTTAAAGACAAAATTTATATTCATTTTAAATCTAGAATTTAAAATGAAATTTAAAAAGTGAATTTGGAAATGGATGTTTTCAAATGTATTTGAGAATGATAATTTAACCATGGATAAGAAAATGTTTTATCTTAAAGTTAAAATCATTAAAACTTTAGGGTAATTAAAATGGTTTAAATAATCTAATTAATTAATGATTTGGATTAATTAATTAAGTACTTAAGGATTTAATTTAATTTAATTAAGGTTTAGATTAATTAAATAGAATAATTAATTTGTAATTAAGAATTATAAATTTGAGTATTAATTAACGATTAATTAATATAGTAATTAAAGATTAATTAAGTTATGGTTAACACTTAATTAATTAAATAATTAGAGATAAATTAATTGGTTATTAAGATTTATTAATTTGAAATTAATAATAATTAATCTAAGTTAATTACTTAAGAAAAGTAATTAAATAATTGTTAATGAAAGTCATTAACTATGGATTATTAAATAATTAATTAATGGGATTAATTTTGATAATGAATTAGTTAAATTAATTTAAGAATAATCATTTAT
This sequence comes from Allium fistulosum, assembly GCA_030737815.1. Lineage (NCBI taxonomy): Eukaryota > Viridiplantae > Streptophyta > Magnoliopsida > Asparagales > Amaryllidaceae > Allium > Allium fistulosum. Next base: position 1,328,319,821 of record CM060902.1, on the reverse strand, counting down.
GAAATTGTTTAAATGTAATTAATTATTGGAAGTAATTAAGAATTAATTACTTATTGTAATTAATTGAAGTTAAGTTGATTTAGTTAAATTAATTAATTAAGTTTAATTAATTTAGAATAATCAAGAGATGATTTGATAATAATTACTTAATGTAATTATTAAGGTAAGATTATTTAGAGAAGTAAATAATAAGATAATTACTGGAAGTAATTAGTTGAATAAATGATTTTATTAATAGAAGTAATTTGAGTTAATTACTTTGAATAATTAATCAAGGGATTAATTAAGAAATTAATTAAGGAGTAATTAATTTAGTTAGTGAAAGTAATTAAGGGTAGTTAATTACTGATTGAAGATTAATCAAGGTGATTAATAAATGTTGTTTAATTAAAGTATAATTACTTAATATAATTAATTTAATTAAGTAATTAATAATTAAGTTGTAATTAAGGATCATTAATTAATATAATTAATGATGTAATTAAGATTGGTTAATTAAGTAATAATTAATAAATGAAGTAATTAATCAATGTAATTAATTAAGGATTAATGTAATTAATTATAGTTGATTAAGTTAATTAATTTTAGTTAATTAATTAATGAAGTAATTAAAGGTTAATTACTATAAGTGGTTAAGGATAATTAATTTGAGAAATTAATTGAGGATAAATTACTTGGATGTAATTAAAAGATAATTAATCAAAGATGATTAATTGAAGTGAAATATTAGAAGATAATTAATTAATTAAATTGTAATTAATTAATGGTTAAGTAAGCAGGATTTATAAAATGAAGTAATTAATTTAATTCACTTTAAATTAATTAGAGATGATATAAATCATTACTTATGGATGGATGATAATACTGAATGCTTTGCATTGATTGATATCTCTGATGAGATATATGCTGTATGATATGGATGTTAGTTGAATTGTGATGATAATATGGATTATCTGATAATGTTGATTATCTATTGTGAATTATCTTTCTTTGTGTATAAAGATAATGAATTAAATTGTTTTAACCTTTAAAACAACTTGGCCTTAAAAGATACGCTTTGGATTTCGATGAGACCGGGATCGGGTTTCCATATACCGGATTTCCAGGTCTGGAGACCCGAATACCACATCGATCCAAATTAACGATAGGTCGTGAATCAAGTGAAGATGAAGATTCAGAGTGCAAGGGTTATTGTCGTTAACTCTGAGGGTGATTCCAAAACGAGTGTAACGAAATAATGCCTTCGGTTTCGTTCGAACCCGGAACGAACTTATATGGATTGAATGCTTTCAGAACATCGTCAGGTGGACGATGAGCATTCTAAGTGATGTGTTCTTTTCTAAGGTAATCGTGACCTCAAGCCTCACAAACCGGGAATGGCTAAAACAGGGGAGGTGCAGCAAGGTTAGTGGGTAGCACCCAAGTAGGACAAGGTTACCTCTGTCTAGATGTCCCTTTCTATTTTCGACTTAGTGGTGCGGTTGCTGATCCCAACCGTAAGGTATCTTGTGCGGGAATTATCCAGTAAGGGATGTTCCGGCCTTGTGTTGCAGGGGATTGGGAGTGATCCTCGGTACGGTGATCTAGGCCACGTACTGTGACGGGCGGTACCCCGGTAGCCCTGCCATTGTATGGAATCCAAACTCCAATAAGTGCTGTACGTATTAGTTGTGCCCAACTATGTTGGAATGTGAGATGTAAGCATTTCAGCTATTTCTGTATTTTACTTGAAAACCCTAGACCCTATTATAATACAATCGAATTTCCTATCAAATGTTTTGGTTAGCGTAAGGTAAAAACTTACCCATGTTTATTTGTGGGAAGTCTTACGTGATACCTTTTCTTTCAAAAGGTTTTGAAGTTAAACAAGTTTAACCTGTTACTCACACCAGACCCATGTCTGACCCAAGTTGTTTATTTCTGTTTTATAAACTCTTGGGTACTCAAATTTTTACGAGTAGCCAAGGGATTCAGGTTAGCCTTGACGAATTGTGGAGGAGCAATGGAGCAGGAGGCTTCGGCGTTGTAGATAGATAGTAGTTTCCGCTGTGTTGATTTTGTATTGATCTCTGTATTGTATTGAGATGTAATAACTAGACAGATGTTTATAACTGTCTAGTAAGTGATGTATATGCTGTGTAACTCTGTATATTGTTGTATACTATGTAATAGTTTATGTTATTAATATAATTTATTCGTTCCGCTGTGAGATCGTGTTGTTGTTTCTTTCTTTCTTCTCTTCTTTTCTATTTTCTACCCCTTTCTTTCTTATTAACGATGCGACTTTCTGTGGAGAGAAAGTCGTGGTCGTTACATTTATTTTGCTAAATAAACGTCCAATATAATCTATTTAACTTAGATATAGTAGAACAGGGTTTTATTTTGCTAACAGGGTGTTAGTGATAATTTATTATTATTGATCGATGAAATTATTTTCGATGCCTATTAAATTTCAAATAATTGTCTCTTCAACAATTCTGTCAAATATCTTTACAGATGTGATCTACTAGGCAATACGAATCTAACGTCGGAATTTGTCGAATTTAAATTTAATGAGTTATTTAATTTTAAAATTCAAACATATTAAATAAACACTTAATTAAATTAAACATACACCCACCCTACTTGGCTCAAACCCGCCCCAACTAACTCAAAACCCATTCTTCCTAAACTATATAGTCTGACTCAACACTTCTAGGAATGAAACAAGGAACCAAACATAGAAATGTACGCGCGCATGTGCACGAGCACCCCAGTCGACTATCCACCGCGACATCGCCGCCCTTCAACCGGTTTCTTCATGCTCACTACGACCCACACCTCGACGTGACCTCCAGCCACCAGAAACTCAAACTCACCCATGTGACAAAACCAAAACGAGAGCAGGAAAACCAAGACACGATGGAAAATCATCCAACCACCATCATCTCTGACCGCCTACAACTATGCTACCACCATCGTTTGCTTACCGAGACCGTCCAGCACCTTCTCCCTCCTCCTTGCGTAAGTCGATGCCTCTTGCCACCCCTAAATTAAGCGTGTTTGAACCCATACCCCACATGTTAAAGCTCAATCCACCACCACACTCCTCTTAAGACCTTGCAACCATCATCAAAGGATTCCCCATGTTCCAAGGCTCCTTCAGCCACGACCACTCGTCCCATCGCCAAAAAACTCGCCGAGATTTCCCATTACACCTAATTTTGTTCAACTCCCTTCCAAAACCAAATCCTAAAATTAAAAATCAACCAGATATTATTAAAAATCACAAATCGATGAGATGAACAAGATAGTATAACTCGTTCGTCGAACTATGATTGTTGAAAATCTCGCCTTTTAAATTGCTTACTGTATTATTCCAATTTCTCTACTAAAAACACCAAAACTATTTCTAAAATATACTATGGGTTAAAATAAACAACTTACTAGTTGATTCCATAAGCAAATTCAACTCAGTTTATGAGATATCAAATTTTGAAGATAAAGGAAATATTGTTTTCATGAATACTGAATAGGAAATATTGTTTGTTTTGTTTACAGTAAGCTATTTAGCCTACTTTCAATTCAAGATTAACAAGAATTTGATTCTTTTTAACAAACTTTCAAAAAAATAGTTTTATTAATGAATATATACAATTTATTATTTAACAACAATATTCATTTGATTTACCAACCTGCTTTTATTTTCCAAAAGTATAAAACAAGCTTATAGTTTAATGTTCTCACCATTATTATTTTTCTTGTTATTGTTTTGTTAGATCCATCCTTAAGCTTCTATAAAATTTGATTCTTGAATAAATGAAGTTTTTGAACCAAAATGATGGGATTTTTAAGTTTAAAAGAATAAAGAAAATTTTCGATAAGGATTAGGAAAAATGAAGCTTTTGAAAAAATGAAAATGATAAAGCAAAAGTGGTATGATTATACAAAGAGGTTTTAAAAGAAATAAAGAAAATTAAAAGATTCTTTTCAACTCAACCATCATTTCCTCCTAACCTACATAGTACATACATGTAAGTGTACGTTGGATAATAAGATGTGTTTAGGTATCTTTGTTTATACATTGGGTAAAAGAGTGCTTTGTATGTACTTATCCCATTTTCTTAACCCTTAAGTTTCACTTTATATCACTTCATTTTTTTATTAGAATTTAAATAAGGTATAATATTGTCATATTCATTTGGAAGAAAATATGTTACCATTTTTAAAGTGTTGCTTTAAAGCAAACCAAAATATTACAACTCAAAATAACTTGTTATTTGACAAAAGATGACACTGCGAAAATTAAGTTTCGGCCACATTTCTAGTTTTCCATCAAACTATTTATTTGTGTAAACAAAATTTTAAAATTAAATTTTCTGTTACTAATTATAAATTCAAAAGTGGGTTGCTTAACTAATAAAATCATTAACTGAATATTTAAATTAAATTAAATATTCACAAATTAAAACGATAAATTCCGAGTCATTACAACTAAGTAATAGATAATTTACTTGGTCGAATTGTAGAGAATTTCATCGATAACTTTATTAGATATATTTTCTATAAGTGAAGAAATAGAGGAAAAATTTCCAACTTGTACGGTTGTAGGGTTTTCAAATATTTATTCGGATCATTGCCCAATAATCCTTTCTCGTACTAACCTTAATTTTGGGAATAGAATATTAAGATTTGAAAAAAAATATGTTTATTAGAAAATAATTTTAAGAGTTTAGTTGAAAATAAATGGCTTTCTATGAATAATTGCAACTGTAGATTTTTAGGTAACATAGCAAAAGTTATGGTTAGAAAACCTAGAAATTTAAGATTATTTCTCAAAAAATGGAGTAAAGATGTTTTTGGTAACATTAGAGTTAATAAGGAGAAGCTAATGAATGAAATTTTAAAGTTAAATAAAATTGAAGAAATAAGAAGTTTAAATATTTCAGAAAAATTCTTTCTAATTTGAAAGAAGAATTAAATAAAAGTATTGTTCAAGAAGAAATAACGTGGAAACAAAGATCTAGAGTTCAATGGAGGATGAAGGTGATATAAATACTAAAAATTTTCATAAAGTGGCTAATGGTACAAAATGTTGTAATACCATCAATTCCATAATAATTAATGATAATGAGATATTTGACCAGACAGTTTACTAACTATTATAGAGATATTTTTAAAACTTCTAATAGTCATGGAATTAAAGCTAAAATGATATGCTTTACACTGAAGAAACCAAGATTGATTTAGTAGGGTTATATATTCCATTTATAGAAGATTAAATTTGGAAGACTATGTCTAATGGTAAAGATCCGGGTCCAAATGGATTTCCTATTATATTCTATGAAACTTTTTAGAATGTATTAAAAAATGATATAGTGAAAATGTTCAATGAATTTTATGATGTTTCACTTCAGTTAGGTAGATTTAATTTTGCAAATGTTATTTTATTACATAAGAAATTAGGTGCTAACAAGCTAAAAGATTTTAGACTTATTTCATTATTAAATTGGTCCTTTAAAATCATTTTTAAGATTTTAGTTAATAGATGAAGTACAAAAATGAATGCGTTAATAGATAACACTCGGTTATTAAGGATAGGAATATTACGGATGGTGTAGTAATAGTTCAAGAATATATTAACATGTGTAGTTAAAGTGCCCTACCGCTCCATAGCGTTTGAGGTCCGAAAAGTTGTAGCGAAGATATATCGAGGATATATCAGGATATAGAGGACAACTTTAAAACGAGGAATGATGAACATTCTACATTAAAAAGAGGAACAAGTATAACTTATTATTTCCCACCAAGCAAAACAAGTTATAATAAAGTAAAGATAAACAAATTTGACACTTAAAAAGTTAGAACTAGTTATAATAACCAACAGCGTATATCATTGTTACATGAACTTTGAAGTTACCATAAAACTCAAAAGCAAGACATCAAGCAAAATGCTTATTTATAGGAAAGGGGGATATAGCAGGGCAACAAAATCGAGGATATAGCGGAATATTGCCATAATATCAGGGATAATAGCGGATCCGCTATATTGGGCCGCTTTATAGAAATATCGTTGTGCCAAAAGTCCGCTACGGGATATATCGGGCATATATCGGGGCAATATCGGGGAATTGACTACACAGATATTAACAACTGTTGCAAAAATAATATCACGTGTGCACTCTTAAAACTTGATTTTGTTAAAGCTTAAGATTCAATTGATTAATTTTTTCTTGAAATTTATTATTGGCTAGGGGTTTAGTGTTAAATGGGTAGGATGGATTATGTCATTGCTTAAAACGGGTGATTCTAGTATTACGGTTAATGGTATATTAGAAAATAAAATTCAATCAAAACATAAACTTAGATAAGAGGATCCATTGTCATTTTTATTATTCAACTAGTGTGAACCTGTGCTTCGCACACGGTTTGGCACAAAAAGATGCACATATTTAAATCATTGTTATTACAACTAGTTATTATTGCAAATACAATTTTGGGCGTAACTTTCTTTCTTTTGTCTATTCAATACAAATTCATACAACATTCACTGTATAAAAGAAAAGTATCCAAGTTAGTAATTATTCACCTCTTCTCAATAAAGCTACATAACCCTTGTGTACACAAAAAGGAGCATTGTTCAGTTGAAATTGTGAATAGAAATAAACAAAGAATATTTTTTGACAGTAGAATACACACATGGATTGGACGATCCACTTTAGATTAATCTTTGTATCCGTTAGCCATAGAATTCAACAATTTAGGGTTCTACACATTTATAATATTTTGTCCTAAATGAGGAACATTACATAACAAGATATAAAAAATATGAAAGTAGTCTAAGATGTGACTTTGCCATGAACCAATGGTTAGAGAAGTATTGTGATTGAATTTGTATCCTATAGCTTTAAGATGTCCTTTGAGAGTATAGTACAAAGTGTGGCCACATTGTTTCATAAAAATATAAAAATGTATATTATAGAATAATTTGTTAAATTGTTAGCAATTTCATACAGTTTGGAGCTTATGCACTACATGCACATATTACTTTTCAGCATTATTTCCATATAACATAAAACGATGAATTTTTCTTTGTTAGGAGAAGCGGACGACAGTAGGAAAAAATTGACTATTTATTCATAGTAAGACAAAAAAAATGAAATACAGCTGCCGAATCAATTTGCATTATAACAATATCATTAGTATATGGTATAAATATGTATAAAGCAGCCAAAAAACCAAATGGATTGTAAATAGACATGTTGATAGGAACCAATTGGAAGACATAGCATTTGACAGCCAGAGATAAGTTAATGTATAATACAATTATAATATCACAGATTTCACAACAGCCAAAACAGTAGGGAAAGAAACTAAAAACCTCAAGCAACAATGCAGGAAATGAAACAAAAAACCTCAAGCAACAACAACATAATATGCGTACAGAAAACTGTTACATAGGTTCGTTTGATTATTAAATACCAAAGTGTTCTGAAACGGTAATATAAATCATTATGATGCAGCTGTGTAAAATCATCTGAAGCAATAGCTATTAACTTTAATCCATACAGCTGGGTAATGTTTTTCCAAAACAACAACAGCAATATGAAAAAGTAACAAAACTGTCAGTGAATAATTTTAATGTCATTGTTATATACTTCAGTTAATATAGGCGGGCTGAAAATATTTGTATATCAATAGGTTTAACCCCAGTACAGTTTCAAAATAAATGGTGAAAGAATTTAGTGTATACCTTTGTGGTAATAATGGCTGGGTTGAAAGCATGAGCAGAAAACAAAGTTAAATGCCTTCTGGAACATCATGTTTGAGGTAACTGCAGAGAGGAAAGGATACAGATAGTGGGAAACAAAATATACTTGAAGAATCGTATGCAAATACGTATCATGTGCCCATTTTCGGAACGATGATTGGTACAAAATGAAGTTAACGTAGGGAATGTAATAACTTATATTTTTAGGTTGTTGTTATTCCAAGTAGACAGTGTATGCTAATAAATATAAATTGAGGGTGCAATTTAATCAAACATGGAAGATAGTATATAGGTGAAATACTTAATACCATTGTCGTAGTAAATCATAAAAACCAAGCACTTAAAAATGTAATTGATACAGCTTTTACAGGCACTATACGAAAATTATATTGGCAAAAAGGTAAAGTAATTTGTAAAGTTGGAAAAATCAATCCATAACTTCTGAAAGCTTCAAATTTTTATCATAACAACCAAAAAGGTAAAAATAAATAAGGGTAAAGCATAACTTCTAATATAATTACTATTAGAAGCATATAATGCATAAAGTATTTCCAAAAATGAAAGAGTCAATGTTATCTCGTAAAATAACCATTTAATCAATTTTTTCTCTCTTCTTGTTAGCACGTTTGTTCATGCTATGAAAGTAAACGTTATACATGCAGATATGATTTAAAAAATGGGATTAAGTGAGTCTCTAATTTATAGGTGAGTGTTAAAGCTGTAGTTGTAATGCAATGACGTTTGTAACCAATCAAACAGTAGAAGGAGGTAGAGAAATAAATTGTTGTCTAAAGGTAAAAGTGAGTGGTAAAATTTTCATCGAGGAAATATAAAAAGTATATTGGCAAGAATGATATGTAAAGGAAAGAAAACCGACCTGCCACTACACCAGAAACAGCTTTTGACAGCGTTTCAAAAACGCTGTTATATGATACGACAGCGTTATTATAAACGCTGTATAACGACATGTTGTCGTAGATGCAAAAGTTTTAACAGCAAAATAGAAAACGCTGTAAAAAATTTGATACCACAGCGTTTATTAAACGCTGTTATATGACACAACAGCGTTAGAACAAACGTTGTATAACGACAAGCTATCGTATAAAAAGAACTTACAACAGCTTAATTTTAAACGCTGTGGAAATTATTCTTTTGACAGCGTTTTATTTAGGCTGTTAATATTTTTATTACAGCGTTTAATGCGTGCTGTGTTATGTTTTTACAGTTGGGATGATGTTTTACTACAGTTTACAACAGCGTTTAATAAACGTTGTTACTCACTATTTAATGATAATTACAACACGAATTAAACGTTGTTGTTTCTTCATTGACAGCATTAAAATAGATGATGTCTTCTATTTATATGATTTTTACAGCATTAACATTCCACTATATTTGCATATTCCAGAACTACATTTTGAGTATAATCAAGCAACCAGTATATATAACATGTTCTAATGAATAATAATCTGTTAAATAAACTAGCTAAAACAATATTAATATACAAAAAACATCTATAAATCAAGTTTCAATAATATCCATAAACAAAAATAACACAGTGGACCAATTACATGGGAAAGCCACCCTCAACACTCAAATTTCACAAAGTTCATCAGCAAATCAACCAGACCACCTACAAAGTTCACAACACTCAACCCTTGAATGTACAGCCACCCTCCATCTCTTGCTAAACAATTAACTCCTTCATAGCTACATCACCAGACTAGCTGCGAACACCAACCTACAACCTTACCTTCTTACTACACTTACATCCACTTCCTGTACATCGGAAATTTATCCCATTCACCTAAACTGTCACTACAGTCCAACACCTCATTCAACCACTTAAAGCATCACAACTTCAATCCATTCCAACACTACCAGTCCCCTACTCCTCCACTTCCATCACATACACCAAACTGTCTAGTTCAACCTGCACATTCATCTTCAACCCCCTTTCACTAATGTCCACCCACTACCTACGAACAATCTTCACCTTCCTTCTGCAGCATCTACAACCAGTCACTGCCTTCCTCGACCACTACCAAGTTCAAGCAACAAAACCTCCATCCGAACACCCTCCTTATCCTTATGACAATTCAGTAATCACACACGCTCTCATTTGGGACAACAGTCGCAGTTGAAAATTTACCTTATGACCAAAACAAAAACACAATAATCCAAATATTACCTTATGACCAAAGGTTTAACACAAAATTCAATACGGACATAACATGTACATAAAAATGCTTCAATTATTAACTAGACTGCACTATTGTGTGTTCGGATATTGCAAAATAGTTGTTAATTTTTCAACTGTGAACAAGAATGCATATAAACATGATGTTGTGAAACTTACATGGAAGTTGAGCCCATTCTAACATTCGCCATTAGTACATAGAACAAGCAGAAGGATGATAAATATTGTACAAATTGACTACACTATCATTAGCACCTTTGGTTTCAGCAGCCAATAAGTGTTCCTTGGCTAAAGCTGGTGCAATTCCAAGCATCAATGCAGCATCACTTGGACTTATTCCTGACCTAAGAGCTTCAGGTTTTTCCACAAGCGATGATATTTTTGCAAAGACCTGTGTTCAATATTAGCTTCCAGTGAATAAAATATAAAACGTTGATGTTATCATACGGAAATTCAAAGGTGATACAGCAAGAAAAGTCATTTCATGGATACCAATTATGGAAATAACGTTATATTACATATGTTTAAAGTTTTACAGTGAAAGGTAAAAAATATATACATGCACATGTGTGCATGCACGTATGCTCACATGCATGTATAGTTTGTACACATCTAAAATAGATGCATTCAGTAGAGGATTGGTTGCTACCGGACCATCCTTAACTCACAAACACACTGAAATTGGCCCATCCTTAACTCACAAACACACTGAAATTGGCAAAATATAACAGCCGATCTCAAATTAAGCAGACAATTATATCATTTAGTGAAGCTTCCTACATACAGACAACACTGATGATGGTCGATAAATTCGTGCACAATTCAAAATATATTTTATAACAATTTTTTATTATGAATGGTGCTGATAAAATCCATTCATCCTCAGTGTTACAAATAAGATGTTACAAATAACAAAAGCACCAGATATTTAAATAGTATACAGTGCTGTAAGAGATCCAAAAATAGTTCGCTGAGTAGGTGATTCAATAAATAAATTAAAAGCTTCTCAAACATTCAAGACAGAATGTTCTATTTTACTAGGAATAAAGATGAGTATAATAAAATAATGAATGGTACCTCTTCATCGCTGTGAGCCTTGTTTTGAATAACCATTACCCCACTGTCAAACTTTCTAAGCATCACAGGACTGCTCTTGTGACGCAGAAAACAAGGAGGAGGAACATATTAGAAACTAAAATGAAAGTAAATTATTTTATACCAAAGTTCTTTCTACATTATTATGTTGCTTAGATGATAACCCTAAAGCAATAGGCGAAACCTGAAAAAAGTTGAAGGTTCTTTTGAGCATACACATCAATTTTCTCCCAAAGGCCGCAAGCTTGTATAAGATCCTCAGGCGATATCAATTCTACAAGAAAAGAAAGAAAAATTTTGATTGAAACAAACTAACATGTTTGTAAATAGGGGAAAGTGACTTTTCACCTTAGACAAAAAAAATAATGGTTCCTGGAAAAAATTTGTTTAATTATATTTCAAGTGAAACTTCCCAATACAAATTCATCTTGTTCACGTTTTCTAAACATAATTTTTTATAGGTAATAACTATTTCTTAAAAACAATCAAAATAATTATTTAAAGAATTTTCACACACCTTGTAATTCACATGATTTTTACCACCTTTAGTATGCCCAAGAGTGTTTTGACACTTTACCCTTATAATTACAGTGGAAGAATAAATCTAATTATACCAGTTCCTCTGGCATGGTTAAAAAGACAGTAGATATCTATCAAAGCTATCATTCCTCCTGCTTTCTCAAGTGGCAATTTGACAAAATCAGCAAGCTATCGTCAAGAGACAAATTGAGAAAAAGTTAGCATTTAGCATGCCAGATATAATATGTTGTGATAATCTAAGAAAACATGTACTGAATAATAAACCTGTCGTGATAACTGTTGATGATAATGAGCACCAGCTGACTCTTTTGTAACTGGTGATATAATACCGATGCTAAGAAGCAACTCTTGCATGTCTTGCTTAGATCCAACCATGCCATGGTTGTAGTACATTCTTGTAAGCTTCTCCCACAACTTGTTCTAGTGTCATTTTAGGATCCTTCTCTAATCTTCGTAATACCTCAAGGCTAAAACATAATGATCTAATAAAAAAATACTCACCTGAATTTTTTCCACATATTTAATATATCAAATGAAACATTTTTGAATTTTGGGTTAAGATTTTGATACCTGGTAAGCCAGACTACAGCTTTAGAGCAACTTCCAGTCTTTTTCGATGTTTCTTTCTCCTCTTGCTTTATTATTTCTTTTATGCTAAGATATTTGGATGAGTTCGAGATGTAACACCCTTCCAAATTCTGTATGGTAAAAAAATGTAGTATATTCAATTAAAATGAAGGTCTGTGATTGTTCATGTTGTGCATGTCACAAAATATATGAAATTTGAAGGAACTATAAACTCTGTAGCAAACATGAGCTTAAAAAATAAAATAGTTTATTTGTGGTAAGATAAAAATGTCAGAAGAAGTGCAATACTATCCTTTTTATACAAGTTGCATGCACTGACCACTTTCTATAGTGCTAATAATTGATGTATTCCTAAATTATATGCATGAAAATTCCTAATCTCTATTTGGGACTACATATTTACTATGTTTATGGCACTAATATGTCATGTAAAAATAATCAGAACACAGGTGCCAACATCGCTCATATAGAACATTTAGTAAGAAGGGTAGGCTATCTGGTTTCAGGAGCAAAATTTTGGTAAGAAGTATAACCTAAGTAAAGTACATACCTGGGGTTTCAAGTGAAATTTATAGGCTTATATGCCTGGATAACCATGCTTCTTCTTTGTTTACTTCCTTCATCTTTTATAAAGCTTTTCAGTTCTCTACATCTCTTATGTTCTGAAGTTTAGAATTCATTTGAGTACCTGTAAAGGAGATAAAGATGTTAAAATGAAAGCAATATTTACTTCAATGAGAAACTGCTTCCTATAGTTTCATCCTACTAAAATCTAAAACATAAATTAGAAAACAAATGTTAAGTACGTAAAAGAATCATTTCTCTCTTCTATGAAAAAATAAGCTTATTTCACTAATTGAACTTGAAATATCCATTGAACTAATATATTCAAACTACTTAAAATTGTTTCGTTACTAAAATACACATGAAATAGCTTATGATAAAATAAGGTGCTCATTCAATTCATAGTTGAAAATGAATTCAAGTTTAAGAAAATATGCTGCTAAGTTTCAATCAGATTCAAATGCACCTTATGAAACTAAATAAATTTTAAAACAATATTAGACTTCAAATTCATTGTAGGTATAATATATTTGAATTAACAAATGAATAGTTTGGAGTATTGAAAAGATGAAAAAGGCACCTAATATAGCTGGTAATTAATATTGAATTTAATTTAAGTTAGATAAAACTCTTAAGATTACGTTTGAAATTTTAACCCATAAAAAACTTTTTGGTTTTTCTTTCAAATACTTAACTTAGATAACATTATCCTAATATTTATAAATGTAATATTTTTCAAAAGACAATCTTTAGCCACTGAAATTTGGAGTACGATTGTGGACTCACATTATATGCTTCTTTGAATCAGGAGGCCAAAATTATATAATTGTGGTTTAAACACATAAGCAACAAATTTTTATATCGCTATGACTCAATTTCTTTGTCACATAACAAATTTTAATGTCGATATAACATTAGTACAGCATTATTAATAGTTTGATCAAAAGATGTTAATTTTGGTGATTCAAACTACCACTTTGGCAAGTTCCATGTGCTGATATTCCTTACTTACTCGTCTTGGAGTGTAACTAATGCAGGTGACAAAATATGACCAATATCTGTAACAGATGTAACAAATTTAAGTATAATATCGATTCCATATAGTAAGATTATGCTCATACAATATATTACTATTACAAAATGTAAAATAATAAACTTTCCTAGTTCAGTAACACTTCAATCACAGTATGTATAATGAAGTAATGTACATGTTACTAGATCTTAAATAATTATCAAAAATATTTTAAAGTTTTTCCAAAGCTGATATATATACCTCCAGGACTTGTAAAGGTTCCAGAGAATCCCCATGATTGTGCAGATTACGGACAACAGCATTAAATGTAAGTGCTCTTTTGCCTTGGAATCTTCTAACTTCCTTGAAACCATTGAAAGAAAATATAATTAAAAAACAATTGGCAGATGATGTTTGATGATTGCAGAGATACAAACATAATTATGGTATTTACTTCATTTAGGAACCTTGTAAAGACAAAAAAAATCTTACCATTGTATGTATCGTCTAGAAATCCTTTTCCAGTTAATGAAGCAATCAATCCATATGTATGTTGTTGCAGAGCCTACACAAAGTTCATCTGGACCTGTTCAGCAATACACAAAGGGTGAGCAGATTGGAAATTAAGGAGCACTCACTCAATTATGGTAAAGTCTTTAAAATTTGTCTACAACAACCAAATCATAGTTCAGGCTTAACCTTGACATGCCATATTATATATATATATATATGTGTGTGTGTGTGTGTGTGTGTGTGTGTAATAAGCTGATTAGGATAAAGAAATTCATTAGACTATACATTACTTCTAGTGTTTCGATTTCTATACTTTTTTTCCAAAATAATAATTGTATACTAATAAAATTATAAGTCACTAGTGAAATGAAGCCAATAAGTACTGAAGAATTAAATCTAAAAATATGTGTTGCGGGGTTAAAAATATTTCTAAGATGTAGATTAAGGAGCCTCTATTGCTCTTTGGATGGAACTACTTCTTTTTGTGTTTTAGACATATATTTGCTTCATTTCCCAATTGCGATACTTGCTACCTAAGAATATGTAGTTATTGAGCACATATTGCTTCATTTTGCATAATATTGGATTTATAAACTATACAGCCTTTGTAGATTTATAGCTCGTTTTAAACTACACTCACTAAAATAATCAAATTGTAGAGGAAGCATAAACTATCAAATCCTTGCCAGTGATACATTGCAGCTATTTCATATAATGCTTAAATCGAAAACCTAAGTAAATGATTGCGATCAAGAAAAAAAGGTACTTTGCCATCCTTAGAGACTACTGCTTGAAATTTCCTGCTTGAATTAAATAAATTATAACCATGCTACTGAAAATAAAAAGGGTATCATGTCAATAAGTTCATGTGTAAAATAAAATACTCGGTGTGTGAAAATGAACTATAT
This sequence comes from Allium fistulosum, assembly GCA_030737815.1. NCBI lineage: Eukaryota > Viridiplantae > Streptophyta > Magnoliopsida > Asparagales > Amaryllidaceae > Allium > Allium fistulosum. The sequence continues at coordinate 1,328,304,651 of CM060902.1, read as the reverse complement.
AATGCCAAATTTTCAAATTTCTTTCTGAAGAAAAAGAAAAGGAGGTTGCTGATAAAAAGATGCAAAATTAAACATTTAATCTGCAAGTTACTTCTAAGTTCTAATGTAACAAATATAGAAGTGATATTAATAATTTTACCAAAATGACATGTAGGAATTACTTGATTGATGAGAACAACATGTTGGTCATGAAGCTTATTAATGATCATGTCACATACTGTAGTCTTTCCTGCAGATGCACCGCTGGTGCCAAACTAATTTGAGTGAGTAAAATGTTAATCAAGTTAACATTTAAGAAATGATATATAGAGCAAGGGCCGCCACCTACAATCTTAAATGGAGCTTTCAAAACCAAAGGAAGAGGAAGAGGGTGGTTCAGGCAGCTGGTCTGAACCTGTTACAGCCCTGTAGTGAACAACCGCCAATCGATGATTAACACTCAACCTATAGAAGGAGAACACACTAGAGTATCAGTGAAGCAAGTGCAAAGATAGGGAAGCATGAAAAAGGAGGAGGAAGTAGTAGGAATTATTGATAAGGTTACAAACATCATCTCTTCCGCATGCACAATTTGACATGATATGATGGCTTGCTTCAAAGTTTATTACACTAAATTCAGTTGCATCAAAATTCTTTACCTAACAACATCATTATATTTATTCAACTACCCTTTCAAAACATTTATATGATTATCTGATTCTACCACCTTAGCACACTTATAAAATTTAGAAACTTCTGCAACCTTTGGAGCAAAAAAGTTTAAATACAGTTCCCTTTAATAGAATTAGAATTTATAGACATAACATTTTGTTCGGCTCCCTTCTCCATATCATTACAGAACTTCTTTGAAGTGTGAATCAAAATGCATTATTAAATTAAAGTTAGACGGTGGGGAATGCATGGGGAGAGGAAATAAATCAGGATTTTTGTTTACTTCAAAGTGTATGATAAGTTAAACTAAGATAAGGATTTGTGATTGTGTGGATTCATTGAATATTTTACAACTTGTTCATTAAGCTTTGGGTAGCTATCAATAAATTTTATATAATTGTGATATCAAGTGTTCTAAGATTTCTCTTCATTCAGTATGATAAACAGCAATACCGAACAAGCACTAAAGTCAGTAACTGCTAACCTTGGAGACACTTCTCATTTCATATGTCCCACACCAATCCAATAAATCGCATTTATCATGCTTTTTGTCATGCTTTCCCTAGAATTGACCAAAAACACATTATAATGGTTATGGAATTAATTACCAAAATTTAAATGATATCACGATAGTATTATAATTGACTTTTACCTTTTGATGTGTGCTTGCTTCTTCCTCACTTTCTTTACCTCATCAAACAAATAATATTGCAAGTTTGCAACAACATGAGTAACCATGTATATTAGTAATCTTATATATCAATTATTGACTAATGATTTATACTGGGATATTGTAAATCAAATACACAGATTATTAATCCTTGGTGCAAGTTAATTCTGCCTTTTTCTTGCACTTTCAAGATCAGGTTGTCAACCAACACTAACCAACTTATCGGTATACGAATATCAAGCAATAAATTGGATGTTAGTTTAAAATTTCTTTATTTATACCAAATACATATATACTTTCAAGTTACTAGGTCCTTCTCAATGGCAATACTATATAACTACAACCGCCTTAATTAGAAGCCATGGAATCTTAACGCTAGTTCATGTGTTCATGAACAAGTAGATATTTGAAACCTTGGTTCTGTGGCAAACAGATTCACAAATCACCAGAAAAATATCATGGTTCATTTTATTAGGAATTATAAAATATAAAAGAGAGGTAGACTAACCATTATATGTGTGGCACTTGAGGAAGCTGCTAACCCAAAAGTCCACGTATTAGCAGTAGCTATCATTTTAAAATGTCATATAATAAAACCAAATAAATGAATAGGTATAAAAAAGGAAACGAAGCACACTATTTATACTGGCAAGTGGAAAAAATTATATAAATAGTAATTTGACAAAAACGTATAGTATTATTACCTTCTGTACCATAATTTCATTTTTTGTCCATTTATAATTATATATTTATCGACATATCTTTCCCTGTAGAAAGAAGAAAAATCGATTCAAAATCATGTTAATTACATGAAATATTTAAAAAAAATTGATCATTTGTAGAAGAGTGGTAAAATGAAAGCATTAAATATGTCAGGCTACCAAATTAACTTGAAGATATCATTAAAATTGTATTAAACTAATCATATTTTTTCTAACAATAATAATAAGCATGTAAAGAAACAGCTGACTATTCTTATAAGAAATTACTCAAGATAATAAACCTTGAGTATAAAATTCAAAATACAATTCCTTTGCCTACCATGATCGTAGAGATATTATAAGGGATATTCCAAGAGAATTACTAAATATTTTAAAGTAAGATTATGTGGAATGTAAAGGATACATTCGAACAGGTTAATTCCTCATGTGACATTATGATAGAAGGAAAATGATCACCCACGTTAACAACAAATAACTACTCATTTTTTATTATCATTAACTTGGTAAGTATATGCGTAATGTAATTTAATTTTTAGATTTATAAAGAAAATATACTTAAGTTTTGTCAAAACAAATATTAATTATAAACCATTTTTTGACACGGTCAAGTTGAATGATGCTAATAAAAAATACAAGGATGGGCAGTATATATCTAAATGCATGCATAACGGAGAGATGATTATGGATGAGACAATTCCATATATTGAACAAAAAGTATCATTTCTGTTAGCATATGAACCGTACATGATTCCATAGATACAACCATTATGTTACCATAGTCTTATTATTATTATTCTCCAGTTTTGTTTTTGCTCTTATAACTTCTCACCTAATGCGCCTCTTTAAACCCTTTGATTGATGCAGTAAACAAAAGCGAATCTACTTTTTATTACTTTTGTTTAAATACAAATGACAAATAAAACCTTATATTATGCTAACTTAAAGTAAGCCTAAATACTAACTTGCTAAAAATCCACAAAAATCATTATATAACTTTTTGTAAACCATAACATGAACAGCAGTGCAAATCATATTTATGTTATTTTCTTTTTAATTTAGCAACTTGACAGACGATTTGAACTCACAAACCACTCGACACAATTCAACAAACGCAGCGACAGTACCATTTTTTGATAAACCAACAAAAGCAGTAAGCAAAATAACGGTTGCCTCAAACGAAATAGCATAATCAATAGTCAACAAATCACATAAATATAGAAAATATACCTCATTCTTTCAGTAATCAATTCAGCCAACAGCCTAAGGTATTCACAAATCGCAGTCGGATGAGGCAGGAGCTAGAGTCGACAAGCTCGTAGGCACGAATTTTGGAGGAGCAAAGTAGGAAGTAGCGTGGCATCACCACCGACCGCATGGTGCGATTAGGATAAAGCAGTCGAGCAAGTCACGATTTGTAATTAGGGTCTTTTTTACATCGATGCTGTCTTTAGGTGTTGCCCAAAAATAGGATCCGGCAGAGGTGAAGATGGAGGCCGAGGTAGAGGCGAAAGAGGTAGAGGCAGGTGCTGCTATGTGAATAAAGATGATGAGAACTTAGGTTAGGGCAGTGGAAGAGGGAAATGAAAAAATTGGGGAAGCATAAGTTATGAAATGGGCGGCCAAAAATAATTGATGGATTCCAAAATGTCTTTCGACTAAAATACTTATCTAACAGCGTTCGGTGAAGCAAAAGTAAAAGGAAAAAAGATAACAACAGCATCTACAAAAAGAACGCTGACCTATTTTACTGTTAATGAGTAGTTTTCTTGTAGTGTGCTACCTCAAGAGACGCTTCTCCAGGCGGTGTTGCTTCAAAGAACACTACAAACATAGTAATGAAGCATGATTAAAATAGTTTTAACTGGCACAATATAGAGCAGGGCAACATGACATTATTGGTTCAATACATATAAAATAATGGTCTACATATGCGTATAAAAAAATGATTTAAACTCGATGACATTTCAATCATGCATATATAATTTTGTATAGCATGTTGTGATATCCCGGATTTTTCGGACATCAAATAATTGGGTAGTTATCTGATTTAACTTTTAAAAATACTGATTTATAAATTGAACAAATTTAGATGTGAGAATCTTTAGTAAATTATTTAAAATTTGGCAAAATTGTTAATTTCAAACCAATAATAATAATGTGTTGTGTGTATATCTATATATATATAAAATAGAATCATTATTACAAATTTGAAAATAGACATATGCAAACTTTATAATATTGAGAATTTTAAGTGTGTACTTATACATATATACGAGTGTATATATGTTTATATATGATTAGGAAGCCATTGTTTTGAGTTCAACACGATGAATTTAAAAAGCTATTTAAGAAAACATGATTCATAAATTAATTAAATGAAAGGGGTTAAGTATAAAAATTTAATAAAATTTAAGTAAGGGTTTAAAACAAGTTATAAAAATTTATTTAAACAAGGACTTAAACACAATTAATTTAACAAGTGACATTTGTAAAAACCATGAATATAGGAAATAAACACTTGTAAAATTATGATAACAAGTGGCAAAGTTTTTCCCATTTGAAATTGTAAAATAAAAAATAAAATAGCCAGGCCATTTTCTTCATTTTTTCAAACTGATCTAAAAGGAAGTTAAAACTGAAAATGTCAAACCTGAGAATAAGAAATCAAACAAATTCAAATTCAAGCCAAAGATTTAAAAGTTGCAAATCAGTTCAAACAAGTCTAGTTTCAACTCTAATGCCAGAAGATCAATTCAACAACAAAGTTCTAAACAGATCAAAAATCAAGCTATTATCCAAATTATCAAATTCAAAAGAAGCATTTTCAGATTTCAAAGTTTCAGGCTTCCCTGTTTCTGATATACAGGTGAGTAAACTATTTATAAAAGCTAAGTCACCTGAAAATTTTAGATGGAATGACATGAAATGTTTTTCATGATTGTTAAGTATGATTGTGGATATATATGTTTATGCATGCATGCCTGTATAGATATATATACGAATGTCTGTTCAGGAATAAATCTATCTCTGTCTCTGCTTTTAAATCTATGAGCAAACTGACCTGTTTTAATTTGAATTCGTGATATCTTTTGATGCTTGTGAAGTGGCCGTGGTGAAAAATAATGAATGAATTTATGTGATGCATGTGTATAAACATAGAACAAACTGATGCATGCCTGAGAGATGTATACATATACATCTCTGTTATTATACAGGTTCAAAAACAATCAAGAAAAATTCAAACCTCTTAATACAATCTGTTTTAAGTAATAATCATTACATGGAAAAGAATTGAAACATTGTAAAGTAATTTCTAAGAAAAATTTTAGGTGTTTATATTTAGTAATTATTCCAAAAACTAGAATTTACAGTAAAATTTAACTCAAGGCAGAAAATAAATTGTTGGGAATTCTTGATTTGATTTTATAAACTGATTCGTGTTGAAGAATGGTGATTTTTAATGTAAAAATCTTGATTTTTAAAGTTGGTATTAATGCAAATTCTCGGGTTGAACGGATTTGGGCAAGTCGGCAAATTCAGGTGGCTGGGTTGATTTGAAGGCGTGGCACTTGTCGTGGAGGAGGAGTAGGGTATAGGGATCATGAGAAAATTGTCGCTGGAATTTCTATATCATCGTGGAAGCAGCTCGATTGAAATGTAGGGTTTAAGGTCCAGTTTGGGTTGCTGTTGAATTCGTGGCTGGTTCGTCAGCGTCGAGGGATCGAACATGATCGGAGTATGGGAGGATGGAGCGAGGTACTCTGGCGATCGTCTAGGCTCGATGGCGAGGATTCAGATGGACGGAGGCGTTGGTGGTTGGCGAATTTACGGGTTGGGTTTGGGTCTTATGTTCTCGACTCGGCTCGATTTTGATCTGATGATCGTTACGTGTTTCTGGAGGTTGATATCGGAGGTGGGTGTTGTCGTCGACTTATCTGAGGTGGCATCGATGATCGGAGCGACGACGATGGGATGTGCACGTGCACGCATATCTTTGGGTACGTTTTGTTTTGCTGTAGATTTAAGGGGAGGAGATCAAGGTGGACTCGAGGAAACATCGGGATGTACGCGTGTTGACTCGAAGAAAAGAAGAAGGGGAAGTGGCTCGAGAGTGGCTCGGGAATTTTTGGGTTTTGGCCCGGGTATTTTAGAAATGATTTAAAAAGTTTTTATTATTATGAACTAAGTTCTCAAAGCAAATATTAAACAAGTTTTCTAAGTAAAATATTTGTCAAGTTTCAAACAAGTTCAAAATTTAATTATAAATTCAAATGGGATTTGAATTTAAGTTGAGTTGATTTGAATAATTACATATTAAGTTAATTTATTTAATTAATTCCAAAGTAGTTGGTTAAAGAAAATAAATGTTTAAGCTTATAAAAAAAAGTCTCAGGAGATTTATATAAATTAATTTCAAGCATTTAATTTAATAAAGATTTAAATAATAATTAAGAAATTGATTCAGATAATTGTTTATCTTAGATTAATTAAGGATAGTTAATTAAGGGTTAATTAATTAATGTAATTAATTAAAGTTTAATTAATTTATGTGGTTAATTAAGGGATAATCAATTAATATAAGTAATTGAGAATAATTACTTTAGATGAATAATTAAGGATGATTAATTAATTTCAATAATTAATAACTAATGGTTTGTAATTAATTAATGTTAATTAAGCAGGAATTAAAAGTAATTAATTTAATTAAATTAATTAGGAATTGTATAACTAATTAACCTTGCTTATGGATGATTAAATTATATTGAATTCCTTGGATTATTTGATATATCTGATATGTGATTGTGATGCTGTGATATGAAATGCTTTGGATGAATTGTGATAATGTAAGTAATCTATCTATGATAAAAGTGCCATGTGAATATGATATTTCGAATAAAAATTGAATTGTTTAAAACTTAAACAACTTGCTTTAAAAGATGACATTGAATTCGAAGAGACCGGGGTCGGGTATTAGTAAATACCCGAAACCACTTCGATTAGTAATCTATAATTCTTTATAGATTTGATTTGTAAATCAAATAGGCTGGAATGAAATAAATTGAGTAATCCGGACCATTGGAACTAAGTAACGGTACTTAGATATTATTTTGTGAAATAATTGTTTGAATATAATAAGTAAGAACACGTAGAAGATACGAGTTACCCTGGTTTCAAATAAGTTTTATACCTTAGTATTTCAAATTATAAGGGTTTACTCACGCTGGTTTCCAGCCTGACCCGGGTGTTACTTTGTTGTAATGCTCGGGTCAGACCGAGTATTACAGATTTCAGGTAAGGACGTTTTGGAGCTCAGGAGGCGAGCTGGATGGCAGGAACGTATGGAGTATATTCCGCTGTGATATATTATAGTTGTCTGAGACATGTTAATTCTAACTGTCTAGTACATTTGTGAATGTTGTAACTCTGATGTATTAAAATGTAATTAACAAATACAGTTTTCCTTGTATAACTGATATTATTATTTGTTATTATATTTAATCCGCTGCGAATGTGAGATGTTGTGTTCTCTGTTCTTCTTTCTTCTTTCTGTTTCTTCCTTCTATCTCTTTCTTTTTCTTCTAACTATCTGGAATTTTCGGGTTCGAAAATTCCGGGTTGTTACACATGTTCTAAGGGAATTCAATCTAAAGAAGCTAAAAACCAAGAGTGATGAATTTACAGCACAGGTAAGGAAAGCTTAAATAAAGCAATCAGTCACAAAGGAGGTCACAAAAATATTAAATGATGTATACAATTTAAATATTTCATACACATTACATCCTAAATTAGACCCTTAACCCACACACAATTTCTTGAATATGTAGATCCAACAGCCGTCAAGTTAATCATGAACTTCATCTGTAGTGCATTTTTTAAATTACAGAAAAAACATAATTGTAATTTGGATTTGAAAATAGTTTAACTTCATACATAGTAGGATTTCAAAAAAGCAATCCTTGATTTTTAAATCCGGATGGTAGGATCTATAATTAATGAGTAAAGTTTTGCAAATATATTACCTAAGAACATACTGTAATGACCAACATAACAGAAAAAAAACATGGAAGTTTAAATATAAATTCCCTACCAACATTTTTACGATAAACATAAAAGAGGACATTTGTTAAATTATTTTTGAGTGTACATAATTCCACTGTCAATGACAATCAACTATTTAATGGTTATTCCCTTGTTAATTAATTTTTCTTAAAATATTCAACACAGCTTAGCACGTTGGTGAATTGTGCCACATATAGTTATATTTTCCAAAAGTATTTTGAAATACAAAGCCAGTAAATGTTTGTACATATCATAAATGATTGTTCTCAAAAAATTAAAACCTATTTATACATTATTACTGACCTGGAAAAAATTACATTACATGTCTACACAATTGACAATTGTCTATGTAGGTAATACATAGTTACAACTAAATGTTAATTTCAAACACACATTTTGTACCTTCTGTTTCTAGATAAATGAGTACATGGTGCTAAAACCAACGGGGAGAAAAAAGTATAATAAATGTCCTATGATATTCACCAAACATAATGAAAGCTAATCATCTGCTTTCTTCGAGTTTCACATTATTGCACATTTGTAATAAAACAAACCACACTTTTTTAAAGAGAGATAAAATAAAATATAATTGTCAACAATATAGGTGTCACCTCGTATGACCAAAAATCAAGCCATTTATCTTTATTTGTATAAAATATGCTAAGTTTAATTATCCCATGCATATCCTTAGAAGGAATCTCCAAGTATTACTGAAAAAGAGTAAGTATAAAGAAATTAAAATTAGAAAATACTATAGATTTAAGAAAGGAAAAATGTATATTGAAAAAATACCGACTCACTCAATATTGCCTAAATATAAGCCATAATATTACATTATACTAAACACATGCTTTTGAAAAAGTGTAAACACGTTTCATTAAATGTACCACTGCACATGTCAAATGTGGACTATGATCTTAAAAAATTGTAATTTTTAGTGCTGATAGTTAAGACTGCTCAAGACAACTCATACAAATACAATAAGAGCAAAGCATGGTAAACTTAAAATGAGGTAATGCAAACATGATTTCTTTCCAAGTAAGCTACACCCATCCATTAGTATTCGCATGGCAAATCATTCTAATCTAGTAAATGTTTTGAAAATGTCTTGCCAAATGTACTATTGCAAGGAAATATAAGCTAAGAAAAAAAAACTATGTTGTTAACAAAAAAAAACTATGTTGTATAGAAATTGGTAAATAAAAATTTGCTTGAAAATGATGGTGTACAATGCTAGTGCTTGATAAGTATAAAAATCTATTAACGGAAAAAAATGCAAATTAGCAAATGTATCAATGTGAAGCATAAAAGTTTTATAGCAAGACTACACAAATATTCACTTAAATTTATCAGAGGTTTAGAATATGCTACACGCTTATAGTTCAAGATTTATCCATTAAACAAATAATTATCACCATTAGTCCAATGATCTATTGTAGGAATATTCTATTTCTACAACTAAATATTGTAATAATGGAATAGATGTTGAAAAAAGGAGGTAACCTTTATAAACTACATATGCCACTCCAGTCACATAACCTCAAATGCAAAATCCTACTCCATTTCCCTAACGATGGGGGAAAACTAAATCATAGTACATAAAAAATGTTATATCAATATGATATCACAGCAATAATGAAATGCTAAACATACTATAGAGAAGATAAGATAATGTAAAACGTTATAAATCCATGACAAATTCAACCTTATGCAATGTAGTTATATTCGAAGAAACATACACTTTTCAGCTTTTACAGTTTATATCATGTTTTGTTACTTTCGTAGATTTATGCAAATAGACCTATATTTGTTTAGCTATCTATCGTAGGTTTTTTTGGGAAATTTGAAATGCTTTAGATTTTCATCTATTTTCAATCAAATTTGTTTACTATTATAATGCACAATTGGAATCAACAAAAAAGAAAACACAAACCAACGCTAAAATCATAATTAGGAAACAGTCACATGCCTTCCATGACTCTATATTATATGGGTATGCAAGAGATTGTTATAAATAATGCAGGGTTTTAATTAGAGGCTAAAGGTTGTGGCTCTGTGGACAAAAATTTGATTAGAGTTTGGTTAGTGGTTGTGTATGAAGTAACATGTAAAGTGTGTTATTTATCTATCATTTGCAGTAATTATTAATTAATTATAATTAATTAGTGTATAGTATTAGATAAGAAGTATTATTGGTTATCTACAAAAATCCAATAAATTTCAAAAAAAACAAAAATAGTTACGCCCGACTTTTCTCAAATAAGGCAGGCATAATTAATACATCCGGTTGAAATGCTATTTTTCGAAAGTCCATATGCGGACCATTAAACTGTAGACATACTAATTACGTCCGACTTATCTGAAATAAGTTGGACGTAATTCCTGCTAACGGCTTTTTGGTTAGCATGTATGGTGTCACCAACAGAGCCTTAGTCTATTAGTTCAATGAAGTACGTTATAGTGCACCATCAATTAATTCGATAATATATGATACTGCACATTTGCAATTTATAATCTAACATTTGTATCCCTTTCATAAGCAATGAAAAGTTCTGGAAATTCTAATATCTGAAGGAAAATTTGGGAAAATTGTAGCCTTACCAATATTGTCGTCCTAATTAAAATGTTACATGCATTTATACAGTAATAAAGTGAGTTAATAACTTAATAAACATTATGACATATCAAAATAATATCATTTTATTTCTAGTACCAAATGCTATAAACATATGAATTATGCCAAGGAAAAACAAGTTTATTATAACATATGGTTGATTGAGATTTACACATTAAATTTGACAGTAACATAAAAATTGTAACACAATAGTGTTTTATTTGTTATAATAGTATGGGAAAAAATCAATTCATATCATGCGTTGCAAAAGCTGGGTGTTTAAGTTAAATATGTGTATGTTGTTAAAATGTAATTTACACGTATTTTGGTGTTGGAATATCATGGTAAATATCCTTATTTACCTGGATTATTCAAATCAGAATTAATCACTCTTTGTCTAGTAACTTGCTATAATTTCTAAGATTATTTTGCTCCGGAATAGAAAAGATAAACTCTCCTTCAAAACTAGAATATGAACATGTTTGAAATTTACCTCTATACGGATAAAAAGTGTGGTGTATGATAATCAAGTTAGTACCAAATTTTCCCATGATTTATACTGTTCAAAAGAAGTATATACACAAGTTATCTAGTTTTGAGAGAGTCAAATCACTAACTGCACACGAAAAATAGAAAAATACGGTGAAAGTCAAGTTATATTTCCTTTGAACGTATGAGATTTTCCTATAATATGTACTATAACTTTTATCATTACCTGACATCATTTTATATTGTCGTATGAGTGGTACTGGGAACTCCAATATTATCATTGGTTTATCATGGTAGAGCAAGACTTATATATTGCACTGAAATAATCCTAGGCTCTCATCAAATATGACTTTAAATATAACATGTACTATATACAGTTTCCAACAAAATCCAAGTACAGTCAAGGTATTAATGTAGTAAACTCCCATCTAAAACTTTTACGTTTTTTATATAACTTAATTTGACATATGTTCGAGTTTTATCTTGATTCCTTAAATTGAATCTTATGAGTCATTAACTATGTATTATTGGAATTGAAATGAAAAAGGGACCAACTTGTATTGTACCTTAATCATCGGTATGGACATTTTCTTTCTTTTTTCCCTGACCAAGGTGCGACAAACAGCCAAACATAAATAAATGGATGGATCATCTAATTCTTTGGTCTACTTTCCTATTTTATTCAATATCTGCAACTAAACCATTAGCTAGAGTTAGCCATATAATGTGGACCAGATATTGCATATCCCTTGATAAAACTGCACATCATAAATATTTATGATGCTAATCAGAGTGAATCGGAAAAGCATGAAAGCACCAAATGTAATATACATGTTATTCTACAACGTAGAAGTAATTAAGTTTGAATCAAAACATCCATGGAACCATAAATTAATTGGTAGGTTAGTACATGAAAATGGCATCATAAAAAGATGGAAACGATATATATCAATTTATTGTAAACAAATCAATGATGAAATTAGCTCATAGTTGGTTAAATAATTTAACAAACCTGACCAAAACGAATTGCTCCCAAGCGTAGATTGTAAATAGCCTACTTGCTAGTTGACATGCTGACAATTGCACCAACTGGTCCACCTGAAAAAACCTAATTTAATAAAAAAAACAAATCGGATCAAAATTAGATAATAATTAAATCAGTTTAACGAATTGTGAGAAAACCAATTATAAAATTAATGGAAAGTTAACGACGGAATTGAAAAACGTTATCAAATGAAATCACTTCCGCCGCGAAGAAGACTGACCTGGGAAAGATTTCTTCATCCAATAAGCAATATAGAAACCAATTCGAGAAGAACAAATTAGAGTTTTTTACCTAAGGTAGATAGTCGGCCAGATCTCATAGCCAAAGCATGATTAATAATGGATGAAACAAACTTTGGTTTGGACTTGCGATTTTTGGCCATCTCGGATCCAGGTGGAGAATACAGACAATGAGAGCAGACCAAGATCTGGAGAAAATGCAAAAGGAGATTGTCGTTTTTAAGTGTTTGGGAGTGGAGAGGCCTGAAAATGAAGAAGATGACCAATGCCGAGTAAGGGATGAGGATTAGCGGAGCTCTAATCGATGCCTGCTTGAAGAGTCACTGACTCCATAGATGCGGTTTAGAGGAAGAAAAGTTGGGGATGAAGAGATTGTGCGAAGGAAGCGGATAGCTGGTTACCAAAAGAAATGAAACCGCGACGGTTGATTTCACAAAATAGAACAGGGCTTGTGCACAATGTATATTATAGATATAAATTAGGGGACCGTTCAGTTGCCAAATTTCAAGGGGGCATGTGTGAGCTTGAAATTTAACTCACTAATAATAATATAGTATAGATTTATCTACTGATGTTTTTCCTAAAATTATCAAATTAGCTACTAGTAATAGGGTACTAGATAGTATAGGTAATGAGATCACTATAATGGCCCTTCAATTTTACAATTTGCAGATAATACTATGATTTTTACGTCTCATTTGCCTAAATATATTATTACGCGTAAATTTATATTATATAGTTTTGAACTTCTTTCCAATTTAGGGATTAATTTTGATAAGAGCTCAATTCCTGTTTTAAATAACATTGATAAGAAAACCAAATTGCAAGTAAGTTAAATTGTAAAACGATGAAATTTCCTATAGAATATTTAGGTTTCTAATTTAGACCTCAAAAACTTAAACATAATGATTGGAATATTTATTGGTAAAATTAATAAAAGATTAATAAAATGAAATGGTAAATACTTATCTAGAGCAGGTAGGATTGTTCTTATCAACTCAATTTTATCAGCATTATCCAATTACTGGATGTCATTTTATCTCTTTCCTAAATGGGTAGTTGACAAAATTGATAAAATTAGAAGAGATTTTTTATGGAGTGGAGAAAATCTAAATAGTAACTCAAAGTGTCTTGTTATGTGGGATATGGTTTGTAAGTCTAGAAACAAGCGGGGCTTAGGAATTATACATTTACATAACTTAACTATATCAGTGTTAGGAAAATGGTTATGGAAATTTAACGATAATAATAAAAATTTATTATGGAAAGAACTAACATCAAATCAGTGGTATGGAGGTACTTTTAATTTATACCACACTCTATTAATAATATAAGTAATATCTCATCTCGTTTCTGGAAATCCATAATTTTAAATTTAATATAATAATGTTGTACATTCTGGTAATAACACTTTGTATTGGTATGAAAGTTGGCTATCAGTTATTCAATTTAAAGTGGAATCTAGAGAGTTATATGAAATTTGCAATTTTAAAAATGCACTAATTTCTGATGTGTATAGGCCTAATTTAATTTTTTCCGTAGGAATGTAGTTTTAATCGATTGTTAATAGGAACTATTTTTACACAATTTGCTTTATAATGAGCTAAACTTGAATTATACACTTTTGATAATGAAAACGACATTAAAACTTAGTGTTGGGATATTAGTAAGAAATATACATCTCCTTCATTTTATAGCTTCATAAATTTTTCAAGAATGAAGTTGAAAATATTTAATTACATTTGGCAAGTTAGTGTTCCACCCAAAGCTATAGTGCACGTGTAGTTGATTTTGCACGGGAAGTTGAATACTTTAGAGTTATTAAAAAAGAAGAATATACATAATGAAAAAAAATGTTATTTTTGTAACAATAAAATGGAAGATGTTATACACTTATATTTGACTGTAATATAACTAGATTCATCCTTGTAAAAACTCTCAATTTATGTGATTTTAATACAAATTTTACACATATTAATTGTTAATTATATTGTAAAAAATTTAGATTTTATTATAATGGTCATAATAAAATTTTACTTGACACTATTTACACAATTATATGTTGGTATATTTGGTTTAAAAGGAACAAAGAAGTGTTTAATAACATTATTATGAATTTAGATAACTTAATATATATAATTTTTGTTTCTGTTTTTAATTGGATAAATCAAATAAAAATTTAAATTTTAAAGAATTTCTTAATAAATTAAAATCTCGTATCGACCATTTTAAATTAAAAAATACTCCAAATAATAGAACAATAGTATAACACTATATTTAGTTTAATTGGATAATTTAATTAGGGAGACATCTAGTTCTTCATCTTTATTAGGATGTTAGTTAAGTTTTTCATTCATTTGCATGTAGTATGTTTGATACGTCTTCTATTTTAAGAATAGTATATTTTATGTCTATTTTACATAGATTTGTATATTGATAAGTACTTATATATATATATATATTCATATATAAGTTGTGTTCTTGTACAATTAACAGATTTCATGTTAGTTTCTGATATTTCAAAACATAAGAAGGTTCCTTTTTGTATGTGCAATTGTGTTTATATAAATGTATGAAGTTTGGACATGAAGTACTTACTGTTTGAGTGTCATGGAACAATGGTTGGAATATATTTTTTGGTAAATCTGTTGTTACTTAAAAGTTTTTAAGCTAATTTTAGTTTATAAAGATAAGAATTGGATTAGATTGAGCATAGGTAGTTTCTTGTTAAGTCAAACAATGAGGATTTACTAAAAGTCCCTTTCTTTACTGACCATAGAATCCCCTAACTAACAATATCATCTTAGACAATAGAATTTCTAAATGATGATGATTTTGGGTGTTATTTATAGGGATTGATTCCCTATATTTCTAGTTGAATATTTCAATTTGTAAACTTCAACATTTTCCTTTTAGTTTGTGTAACAACCCGATATTTTTAGCCATTTGTTGCCGCACATGTCGGATTTGAATTGCTTAAAATACCGCATTGTAAATAAATTTGGAGCAAATGAAATACAATCACAGAATCACAGACACAGAAATATCAGAATAACTCGCAGCGGAATATAAAATACATAGTAGTTCATGAAGCTACTACGGCAGAGTCTCAAACCAAATACATAATACAGTCTAAAAACAACATAAAAGAAATCCCAAATACATAGAAGTTCACTAATACATGAGATAAACTAGAACAACTGAAACAGAAAGTAGATATAAATGTAGATAATCAGAAACTCCAGCAAAGACCAGCTCCAGACAGAAATCCAAAGCTGTGAATACTCAGGCTGACCCGAGCGTAAAGTAAAACACAAAACACTCGAGTCAGGACAATATATACTTATATAATGTAAACCAACTCAAGTGAACTGTAGTAGAAATGCACAATAACTCAAAGGATGCTTGGGATCGCCCATCCTTTAAGGATCAGTTAAACTATAAATTAAATACATCCCGTGGTTAAAATTTCAAAATGGTATTTTATACTTCGAAGTCAAATATCATTTCAAAATATCAAATATAGTATCTTCCAAACCACATTCATTTATTTAAATTACCATTTCAACACACATTTCAAAATAGTTTATATTTCAAAACAAATTACTTCATTTAAATCATAAAATAAAGTTATTATATTTAATAATTAAATTTCAAAAAAAATAAACTTTTCAAAATTCATTCATTCACTTAATTTTATCAAAACAGTGAAAATTCTCCTTTCATAGCATTTAGAAAATGCTATGGAAAGTCACATTCAAAATAGTTCGATTTAACAAAAGACAACATTTAAGAATGCTATAATAGGTTACATTAGTTTTAAAGAAACTTAGTTAAATTCAACAATTACAGCACTTACATAAATGCTATAATAGCCTTTAATCAAATTTAGTCATTTAGTTCATTATTATCAACTACAGCATTTACAAATGTTGTAAAATCATTTACATTAGAAATAATAGCATTTCAAAGATGCAATTAATTAACTTCAAATATTCAATATAATTTCACAAACAATTATGTTTTTATTTAAATCATTTTTAACTTATAAAATCATATAATTTCACTTTTATAATCATTATTTAAATACCCTTATATTCATTTTTTTTTTGAGTTCATGGGAAACCTTAAGATCATGGTATTCATTGATACTCACTTAAGTAAACCACGTCGTGTGTCTACCCCGCTTTTATTTAGTCGTCGCACACGGATGCTTAACGTTGAAACTCCCACTGATGGTTTGGCGCTGGGATTCGAACCTGCCCGGACGCAGTCCTTTGGTTCCCATCTCCCAGCTCCCAAACAATACCCTTATATTCATGATTTTATAAAGTTAAATTACCATTCAAAAATCAATATTTAATAATAATTCACTTATTAAATTCTACCATTAAATTTTAACTTAACATTTAAGTTAAATTTTCAAATATAACTTAATTTCATTTTTATTTACATAACTTAAAATTCACTTTTAAGCCAAATTCACAAATTTCCAAATTTAGTTATATTTCAAAATTTCAACTTAAATATTCATTCATTTCACATTTTAACTTTATATAAAAAAATATTAATATATTATAAAATCATTTAAATTTATTCAAATTATCATAAATTTGTCATATTTCATATTTAATTTAATTTCCAATTATAATTAAATCAATATTTCCAAAATAACTTACATTCAAATTTTTCTAACTTTCATTAATTTATTTCACTTGTAAATATTCAGAAAATCAATAATATTTTACAAAAATCATTTTTAATTAAGTTTAAATCAAAATATTATAATATTTACATTTCTAAGATATTTAAAAAAAATTAGAAAACATGTTTTAACTACGGGCCTGTATATAATTTTCTACACTAGGAAAAGTGATACGGGTAATATATCATTTCAACCCGTAATTTACAAGGAAAAATCCGGGTTTTATCATTTCAAATCCGCAATCCCAAGTATATGAAATAATTTGAAAACCGCTCAGGCCTATCATTTCAGCCCATAACGATTTTCCCTTATTCTAAAGTCCGTTCGGGTATGTATCATTTCAACCCATAGTGATTCTAATCTAAAGGGAACTTGCAGTGTGATTAACTGATGAAAAATAACAAAACAGCATAATATAACAGTAACATATGATATAACTGGTGTTTAAGCATGTGTGAACATCATATAATCATGACATAGAAAAATATAATATGGTGATGTATTTACAGATTCACATGTGATCAATTTACTATTAATATAAGTATAAAACTGTCTGGTGAGAATAACTCACTGGTTTGAGCTGATGACACAACGAAGAATTGCACAAACGGGATCTACACAAGCACGAAAACACGACACAGATTCGAATGGAGGAGCCAAGTGTCAAATTCCTTGGATACACATCAAACAAAATAATATAACAACGATAAGTTTCAAATCAACTACTATCAAAACTACACTAGAATAGACTGCACAGAATCGAACTGAATTGCATGCACTTGCTTTCAACCTTTGCTAGGCTCATCCATAAGGGGAAATACAAGAAAATGGCAGGTGTTTGGATCAGGTGTGGGTTGGGTATGGGTCGGCCAACATGTTTGGATGGTGGTGCAAAAGTGGGTGAAGGCAAACAATAACACAAGACATACATACATGGATTTGTCATGACTTTTGGGCTCAGCCAATGGTCATGGCCAGAGGGGTGGGGTCCACTGGGGTGATGTGGTAGAGGTTGCTGGAGGTGGTGGAGGTGAGGTAGGTGGTGGCTAGGGGATTGGTGAAGTGGTGGAGATGAGGTGGTGTTCGGCTTGGGTGATATGAAGGGTGTTTTGATTCAATTGATGCATACACATCAACAAGGGGGTCTCGGCTTGGGTGGCTGGTGAGATGGTGGTGGTGGTGGTGTGCCATCAGGTGGTGGAGGCGGCTAGGCAGCAAGGAAGGCATGGCCGAACCTAAAGAGGAAGAAAGCATGTGCAAAATTCAAGTAGAAATAAGCAATAAAAGTAGGAAAAAAGGTAAAAGAAACAAAGATTTTTACCAAACTTTCCCAAATGATGGAGGCCGAATTTTTTTTCTCAGGAAGGAGGAAAATGATTTATGTGAAAATGAAAATGAATATCAGCTGAAGAGTGTAGGGTATAGGTCAAAGAAAATGAAAAGTTGTGTGGAAATGAAGAGGTGGAATTCAAAAAGACACAAGGCAATTCAAAGGTCAAAAACCCTTTCATATTTCTTTAATTTGTTTTTATAACTTTATATTTCTAGTAATAATAGTAATACCAGATAAAATTTCGAAAATTTATCAAAATATAAAAATATATATAATATTTATAAATTATATAAAGTAAAAATAAGAAAATAGCTAAAAATAGTAAACTAGTCTAGAAAATTTGAAATTAATTGGAATAAATTTTGGAAAATTCATATGAGCTTGTAATATATTTTTAAACATAAATAATAACATAAAATAAAAATTCATTCACAAAATAAATATATAAAATTTAATTTAAATATAATTTTAAATGAAGAAAATAACAGAAAATAAGAAAACAGCCTTTAAAACTAGGAAATAAATGCAATAAATTTTGGGAAAATTCTATCATCACTTTAAAATGTTTTAAAAATAAAATATATACCTAACATGTCATATAACACAAATTAGAACATGATTTGACAAATAAAAATATTATTTATAATCTAAAATGAAGAATATTGTTAAATAATTCAATATACACATAATATTGTAAAGGGTGTAACTTTCACAATTTAAATCTAATTCAACGAAACGAAAAGCAGTATTCAAGTTATTGTATCTATTTTCATAATAAAAGATAAAATTCAAGAATTTAAATATTTAAATTTAAAAATTAAAAGTCATAGTTTGACCAGTTTGAATAGAAATCCACTTTTCAGTAAAATATCCAATTTATACCATTTGAAGTTATAATTTTTTTATTTTGAAATGAAATGTTTGAAATAAAACAAGTTTAAAATAATTTAAAATAAAAATAAAGTCAAAATTTAATATATGTAGAAATCTAGGGTTGTTACACTCTCCCTCACTCAAATCTTTTCGTCCTCGAAAAGGAAGGAAGTGGAGAAACAGTTAGAAAGAACAATAGGTTGGAAGACATCCCGAAAGAAGGTAGGGAAAAAGTAGCTAAGAGGGAAAACAGGTTGAAAGACAAGGATGAACCATTATTTAAAAATTTTAAAATCTTTAGAAGGGAAAGTAACTGATCAAAATATCCTTTATATAGTACTTTATCAAAATACTTTTTAACTCAATGTCTTAACAAGTTTACTTTCGTTCCTGCAGACTCTGGCCATGCGTTGATCAGACGCAAAGCTAGAATTCTCCAGGTAGTTAGTAGACTTGTTTCAACACCCAGTGAAAATACTTCAAAAACCTTTAAAACAGATATGGAAAGTACAATCCAAACAAATCAACCAAACCAAACCTTTTGTCCGATCATGGTTCGCAGATACACAATGGTTATGCCTGGATCCCCCAGGAAACAATCCGTATCCGTAAGATTTCTCAGCCCTGCGAGTTACGCCATGATGACTAATAGAGTGCATGATACACAATGGTTACACCTGGTTGCCCCAGGAAACAATCCGTACCCCTAGGCCATCTCAGCCAGGCAGTTTCGCTACTAATGCGACCTACATAGAGTGCAGGATACACAATGGTTACGCCTGGATCCCCCAAGAAACAATCCGTACCCCTAGGCCATCTCGGCCAGGCTGTTGCGCTATGCAGTCGCGATCGTAAGACCATGGAGATCGCCATGGAATTCATGGATACTCGAGTATCATATCCGGAAAACCCAAATCAGAGAGAATAATATCGATAGAATGAATCCACAGTGTGGCCACAAAGCGGATATCAAGCAGAAGGCACTTTCCATATCTTTACTTCGAAAATATGTATCATATAGTACCTTTCAAATCACTTTCAAATATCATACTTATATAAAGTCCATTATATATAAGATTTCATTTCAAATCGAATACTTTCCAAATCAATAGTATATCAAATCATACTTATATAAATTTTGATTATATAAGATTTCACTTCAAATTGAGTATCTTTCAAATCACCATTTTCAAATCAACTTCATACTTAATACAAATCAATTTTTATATAAGTTCAATAACTCCCAAATATAGTATTTAAATAAATAAGGTTCTCAATTTCAAACCATTTCAATATCAATTCAGCTTCAAAATCATATATGATTTCACCAAATCATTTCTTCCAAATTACATAAATTTAGTTTCAAAGTTTCTTAAACAATAGATTTAGAAAATAATCCAAATTTCCAAATCAACAAAATTTAGGTCAAACAAATTCATTTCCATTTCAAACATATATTCACTTCAAAAATCATAATACTTTCAAAGTTATAAATCTTTCAAAACCAAATACTTGAAATAATTTCACTTTGAAAATCATAACATTTTTAAATCATACATTTGAAATCGTAAAAAATTCCCTTAATTCTTTACATTTCACAATTTATTCAATTTAACTTAAATCTAAAACTTCAAATTTTAATTCAATTCAAACCATCAGCTTCAATTCAATTCATTTTTTTTCCAACAAAACTATTTCAAATATTATCAAATTTCAAATATAGATTTGATCCACAAAATAACCATTCAATCTTAAATATATTTCAAGACTTAAATATACCATATTTCAAATTAAAATTTAAAATTTCACAAATCTCAAATTTTACTTCATTATTACTTTGTTTTGAAATATTCATTTCATAAGTCTAATATTTCTAAATAAACTTAAGTTGCCAGTAAACCAGATATCCTTTCATACAAATATAAACTTCAAATATTCATTTATCAAAATCAATTATCATTTCAAATTCACATTCTTTATCAAAATAAAGATTAAATCATATTACTTTATACTTTAAACCATACAAGACTAAACTTATATTCTTCATCAAATACCTTATACCTTTCAAAATTTCTTATCTTTGAAAAGTTAACCTTGATTTGGAAGTGCTCGAACATTCAAATAGTTGAAGAAACCATTTTCAAATTCAAGAGTTGGAAATCAACAACACACTAGTTAATCAATTTCAAAAGATAGATTTCAAATCCGAACTCGAGGACTGAACACCGGTTCATTTCAACTCATTTCAAATATACATATATATCTTTCGAATATCAAACCATACTTCGAAATCTAAAATCCAAATTGGTTTCACAAAATCACTCGCATAGCAAAGCTACTAGAGTGGCCTCTCCCCTACTCAGAAACTCGAAAATCAATGTCGATGATGCATGCATTCATCACCGAAATTATTTTCCAACGACATAAGTGGGTTCTGGACTTTTATTTTCTTGAAGCTTCATTGAAATCTCTTCGAAATCTTTGGAATTCATTCAAATAAATTTGAAATATTTCTTATTTGAAAATATCTATAAATCATATTATTATTATATATTTTCCAAAATCTTAAAACCGATTTCAAAACACCGGAGTTCGATTCCTTGAAATTCAAATTCAAAACCCTTCAGTTATAAATCATTTTTATATAAATCAAATTCTTATAAATTTTCAAAATTTCAATTCCTTTCAAAGCTTTAAATTTTATTTTTTTTAAAAGGTATATAATCCTTTTGAAAACATTTCACTTTTATGTAAAAATGTGGTCATCCTTATCAAAACAATAATTTCGATGTATGCACAATTTCAAAAACAACCTAACACAAATTTCCAAGGGATGATTCAAGGATGGATTTCCAAAACAAACAGAGATTCAAAATTAGAGGAACTCTAATAAAATAGAATTCTAGTTCGAAGATAAACTCGAACGAAGATGAGATAATTTAATTATCGAATAGAAGATGGATAAGCCTATATAAATCGCGGCCAACCTTAACCGGTCAACCGTGACTTCAGGAATATAATAGATGCGAAAATCTAAGGCAAATCGACCATCGATCGCCAGAGATAGAATCCAGGTATAGCAAAAGATAGATAGCATCGTAAACCAAGGATACAGAAATCTCCGGTGAATTAATACCCATTGTAAAGGAGTTTCACCCCGTTACAAATAATTCAAAAATTGGCGGAACTGCCGATCTTTAGAGGTCATTCAAAGTGGAGTTATGGAATGCTCCAAAAATCAAAAGAATACAATTATGGGAGACAGGAATGGATTTCAGAACAAGTGGGAGCATTCCAAAATTCAAAGGAATCCTAATCGAAGAAATCCCAACCAAGATAGAAGTTCAGAATTTTTTAGGAAATCTCAATCAACGAAATTTCTAACAACGTGGATACGAAAGGGATAAAGTCCAGAAAATTTCTTTCAAAACAAGAAAATTTTTACATCAAAATAATCTTTAAAAATCCTTTAAAAATCATTTGAAAATCATTTTATACCTTGAAAATACGTTCACTCACAAGGAAATGATTCTGAGATTGATTTCATTCATTCTAGGATATTTCTACCCTATCTCTAATGAGTTTTTGCTCCGCAGGCTATGGTTTGCCTAAAAATCAAAGCTCTGATACCAACTGTAACAAGCCGATATTTTTAACCATTCGTTGCCGCACATGTCGGACTTGAATTGCTCAAAATACCGCATTGTAAATAAATTTGGAGCAAATGAAATACAATCACAGAATCACAAACACAGAAATATCAGAATAACTCGCAGCGGAATATAAAATACATAGTAGTTCATGAAGCTACTACGGCAGAGTCTCAAACCAAATACATAATACAGTCTAAAAACAACATAAAAGAAATCCCAAATACATAGAAGTTCACTAATACATGAGATAAACTAGAACAACTGAAACAGAAAGTAGATATAAATGTAGATAATCAGAAACTCCAGCAAAGACCAGCTCCAGAAAGAAATCCAAAGCTATGAATACTCAGGCTGACCCGAGCGTAAAGTAAAACACAAAACACTCGAGTCAGGACAATATATACTTATATAATGTAAACCAACTCAAGTGAACTGTAGTAGAAATGCACAATAACTCAAAGGATGCTTGGGATCGCCCATCCTTTAAGGATCAGTTAAACTATAAATTAAATACATCCCGTGGTTAAAATTTCAAAATGGTATTTTATACTTCAAAGTCAAATATCGTTTCAAAATTCAATATCATTAAAAAATCCATTTCAAAATATCAAATATAGTATCTTCCAAACCACATTCATTTATTTAAATTACCATTTCAACACACATTTCAAAATAGTTTATATTTCAAAACAAATTACTTCATTTAAATCATAAAATGAAGTTATTATATTTAATAATTAAATTTCAAAAAAATTAAACTTTTCAAAATTCATTCATTCACTTAATTTTATCAAAACAGTGAAAATTCTCCTTTCGTAGCATTTAGAAAATGCTATGGAAATTCACATTCAAAATAGTTCGATTTAACAAAAGACAGCATTTAAGAATGCTGTAATATGTTACATTAGTTTTAAAGAGACTTAGTTAAATTCAACAATTATAGCACTTACATAAATGCTATAATAGCCTTTAATCAAATTTAGTCATTTAGTTCATTATTATCAACTACAGAGTTTACAAATGCTGTAAAATCATTTACATTAGAAATAATAGCATTTCAAAGATGCAGTTAATTAACTTCAAATATTCAATATAATTTCACAAACAATTATATTTTTATTTAAATCATTTTTAACTTATAAAATCATATAATTTCAATTTTATAATCATTATTTAAATACCCTTATATTCATGATTTTATAAAGTTAAATTACCATTCAAAAATCAGTATTTAATAATAATTCACTTATTAAATTCCACCATTAAATTTCAATTCATATAATTAAATTTTAACTTAACATTTAAGTTAAATTTTCAAATATAACTTAATTTCATTTTTATTTACATAACTTAAAATTCACTTTTAAGCCAAATTCACAAATTTCCAAATTTAGTTATATTTCAAAATTTCAACTTAAATATTCATTCATTTCACATTTTAACTTTATATAAAAAAATATTAATATATTATAAAATCATTTAAATTTATTCAAATTATCATAAATTTGTCATATTTCATATTTAATTTAATTTCCAATTATAATTAAATCAATATTTCCAAAATAACTTACATTCAAATTTTTCTAACTTTCATTAATTTATTTCACTTGTAAATATTCAGAAAATCAATAATATTTTACAAAAATCATTTTTAATTAAGTTTAAATCAAAATATTATAATATTTACATTTCTAAGATATTTAAAAAAAAATTAGAAAACATGTTTTAACTACAGGCCTGTATATAATTTTCTACACTAGGAAAAGTGATACGGGTAATATATCATTTCAACCCGTAATTTACAAGGAAAAATCCGGGTTTTATCATTTCAAACCCGCAATCCCAAGTATATGAAATAATTTGAAAACCGCTCAGGCCTATCATTTCAGCCCATAACGATTTTCCCTTATTCTAAAGTCCGTTCGGGTATGTATCATTTCAACCCATAGTGATTCTAATCTAAAGGGAACTTGCAGTGTGATTAACTGATGAAAAATAACAAAACAGCATAATATAACAGTAACATATGATATAACTGGTGTTTAAGCATGTGTGAACATCATATAATCATGACATAGCAAAATATAATATGGTGATGTATTTACAGATTCACATGTGATCAATTTACTATCAATATAAGTATAAAACTGTCTGGTGAGAATAACTCACTGGTTTGAGCTGATGACACAATGACGAATTGCACAAACGGGATCTACACAAGCACGAAAACACGACACAGATTCGAATGGAGGAGCCAAGTGTCAAATTCCTTGGATACACATCAAACAAAATAATATAACAACGATAAGTTTCAAATCAACTACTATCAAAACTACACTAGAATAGACTGCACAGAATCGAACTGAATTGCATGCACTTGCTTTCAACCTTTGCTAGGCTCAGCCATAAGGGGAAATACAAGACAATGGCAGGTGTTTGGATCAGGTTTGGGTTGGGTATGGGTCGGCCAACATGTTTGGATGGTGGTGCAAAAGTGGGTGAAGGCAAAACAATAACACAAGACATACATACATCGATTTGTCATGACTTTTGGGCTCGGCCAATGGTCTAATGGTCATGGCCAGAGGGGTGGGGTCCACTGGGGTGATGTGGCAGAGGTTGCTGGAGATGGTGGAGGTGAGGTAGGTGGCGGCTAGGGGATTGGTGAAGTGGTGGAGATGAGGTGGTGTTCGGCTTGGGTGATATGAAGGGTGTTTTGATTCAATTGATGCATACACATCAACAAGGGGGTCTCGGCTTGGGTGGCTGGTGAGATGGCGGTGGTGGTGGTGTGCCATCAGGTGGTGGAGGCGGCTAGGCAGCAAGGAAGGCATGGCCGAACCTAAAGAGGAAGAAAGCATGTGCAAAAATCAAGTAGAAATAAGCAATAAAAGTAGGAAAAAAGGTAAAAGAAACAAAGATTTTTACCAAACTTTCCCAAATGATGGAGGCCAAAAATTTTTTCTCAGGAAGGAGGAAAATGATGTATGTGAAAATGAAAATGAATATCAGCTGAAGAGTGTAGGGTATAGGTCAAAGAAAATGAAAAGTTGTGTGGAAATGAAGAGGTGGAATTCAAAAGGACACAAGGCAATTCAAAGGTCAAAAACCCTTTCATATTTCTTTAATTTGTTTTTATAACTTTATATTTCTGGTAATAATAGTAATACCAGATAAAATTTCGAAAATTTATCAAAATATAAAAAAAAATATAATATTTATAAATTATATAAAGTAAAAATAAGAAAATAGCTAAAAATAGTAAACTAGTCTAGAAAATTTGAAATTAATTGGAATAAATTTTGGAAAATTCATATGAGCTTGTAATACATTTTTAAACATAAATAATAACATAAAATAAAAATGCATTCACAAAATAAATATATAAAATTTAATTTAAATATAATTTTAAATGAAGAAAATAACAGAAAATAAGAAAACAACCTTTAAAATTAGGAAATAAATGCAATAAATTTTGGGAAAATTCTATCATCACTTTAAAATGTTTTAAAAATAAAATATACCGAACATGTCATATAACACAAATTAGAACATGATTTGACAAATAAAAATATTATTTATAATCTAAAATGAAGAATATTGTTAAATAATTCAATATACACACAATATTGTAAAGGGTGTAACTTTCACAATTTAAATCCAATTTCAACGAAACGAAAAGCAGTATTCAAGTTATTGTATCTATTTTCATAATAAAAGATAAAATTCAAGAATTTAAATATTTAAATTTAAAAATTAAAAGTCATAGTTAGACCAGTTTGAACATAAATCCACTTTTCAGTAAAATATCAATTTATACCATTTGAAGTTATAATTTTTTTATTTTGAAATGAAATGTTTGAAATAAAACAAGTTTAAAATAATTTAAAATAAAAATAAAGTCAAATTTAAATATATGTAGAAATCTAGGGTTGTTACAGTTTGATTTCTAATCGAAAGATTATACGATGCTTGAATTGTTCAAGTCTTTGATATATATGTATTCGAATGTTCTGATATATACGTATTCGAACATATTTTGATCATTGTTGAATTTCTGATTTCGGCCATAACTTGTTCAATTCATGCTTTAACTGATCTTTTGTTTCCCTTGTCTGAATGATGTGACCATGAACCCTAAAACTGTATGAATCATTTGGGTTTCCTGCTCTTGTTTTGTTGGTTGATGATTTGGTTTCTTGGATCAGTCCATACACACAAACATATACATATACATATATATAGACACACACACACATTTACATACATACATACATACATATGTATGTATGTATGTATTTAGATATATTTTTCCATGATGAACTATGTTCACTTCACTAATTCTCTATGTACACGTAAGTTTGATTGAGATGCTCACTTCACTGGTTCATTTTAATTAGTTGATTCATTGAGTTCATGTATAAATGTGTGTGTGTGTGTATGTATATGTATATAGGTACATTAGTGTGCTTTCTGTCGTATGTATGTATTCATTATCCCATATTCATTCACTGATTCATTCACTGATATATATTTGAATACTTTGATATATATATATATATTCGAATATAGATATATATCTATTTAGTTAATGTCCCGCTATAACCCCGCTATATTTCATAACGGATTTCTACCGCTACGATTTTCCCAAATAGCATTAAATATAGCCTTTTCGCTTTAAGCTTCGCTATTTTCAATATATCCCGTTATTCCCGCTATATTCTACTATTCCAACTATATCTTCTTTAAAAGAAATGAATTGGCAAACGACATTTATACATTATAAAAATTATAAAACTAATTTTTCTAATTGAATTTTTTAACATATAATCAGAAACAAGAATACTCTAATATTCTGTTTAATCTATTTAAGTTAATTACAGTTTACGTTTATTTACATTATATTTACACATGTTTTTATTTAAAATTAAATATGTGTAACGACCTAGAATTTCAGTCATTTGATTTTAGAATATTTAATTGATTTTAAATATTGAAAAGTTAATTTTGTGAGATAAATAACTTATATTTCGAATATAGCAAATTATTTGGATAATTAAATTGTCGAATTGAATATTTGGAATTGCTCAAATAATTAAACCTTGAATTTAAAATCAATGGAACAATTTCGAAAGTTGATTTAAAATCTATTTGAACAATAGTGGAGTTAGTAAACTTTTAACTTGGATCTAAAAGTGAATAAACAAAAATTGGAAATTACTTGTTTTAATTCATGTGTAAAAATAGTCTTCTGAGGCACTATCTTAGATTTTGACGAAACCAGTTTCATTGGATCTGTAATGGTGAATTATTATATGCTATCGAATTTCATAGTGATCAGACGTATCATTTGATCGTGTGAGTTCGAAACACGTAGAAATTAATTAAAGGAATTTAATTAATATAATTTGATTGTTAAAAGCAATCTTCTGTATATGATGGAATTGGCTCCCAATATATATTCCATTGTGTTTGGAAGTATTTTGGGTTCGGCCTAGAGATGCGCATACGCGCGCGTGCAGGTGGGTGGAGCGACGGTCGAGGTGCAAGCGGCAGCGTGGCGGGGGGGAGGGAGAGGGTGGGGGGTGGTAAGGCGGCGGTCGACGACGTTCGTCGTACGTGGTGCGCGATCGAACGAAGAAAATAAAAGAAAACGCATGAGGGCCTAGAACTGTAGCGAGAGGGAGGGAGATAGGAGAAAGTGTAAAGTTTAAATTTATTTAATTTAAAGTTAATACTGAATGATCATTTAATTCGTAACTTTCTCGAACGAGATCCGTTTCGAGCGCGACAAGATGCGTTGCGTTCGTATCAGCGAGTAATACGCTATGGAGTTGGATTGGATGAATTCGAAGCTAATAGGAATTTCGGGTTAAATTGAACAACCGTCCAATTTTAATTCGAACCGGAGCGCTTTCGCGATTTCTGGCATTTTAGTGAGTAAACTCACCTACCTGGCCTGCTTATATTTTTATATAAGTGGAAATAATTTTATTTATGCTTTTTGTTGCTTGGTTGGTTAATATACTATATTTATTGGTTGTTTGGATATATTCCCGTCTATTGGAGCGGATGAGACCCTATTGTGTTCTCGTGTAAGAGCGGATGACCCTTTGTATACGAATCCCGCCTCGAAGCGGTTGATTTTTTATACTATTTGATTATATGTTGTATGTGATGCAGGGTGAGGAGTTGGAGGGATCCAACAAGATTCCTCACACTATTGATTTTATTTTTCATATATTTTGATATATTATGTGTTGGATGCCATATTTGATGACATGGATTTGTTCCGCTTATTTAGTGCTATGGTAGCATCGCGCCATATTTTTAGTATTTTGAAATACTATAAAATAGTGATTTTGAATTGAAATGATTTTCAAAGTGATTTTTGGAAGTATATGTTTTAGTAAATTTTAAATTATCAAAAGGAATGATTTTATTTTTAAACAAATAAAAGTATGATTTTTGATGTTATAAAAAATATGGTTTTGGTGAAATATTTTTATATAGAGATTTTAAATAAGTTTATAAAGGATTTAAAAGCAATATTTTATAAATAATAAAATAGATTTGTAATCAGAATTTATAAATATTTTATAAATGGATTTGAATTGATTTGGTAAATGGATTTATAAGTAGATTTTATAAATAAATTAGATTTTATAAAGATATGGATTTATAAATGGTTTTTGATAGTAAAGAAATATTTGTAAAGAATGATTTATAAATAGAATTTTATAAGTAAAGTGATTTTATAAAATAGAAGTTTTATAAAATAAAAAGGTGATTTATAAACATAGTTTTTTTATATAAATATGGAAATGATTTATGTTGAGATTTAAATATGGATTTTTATATAAAGGAAATATATTTGAGTTTTTAAGAGTTTAACAATCTTTCAAAGGATTGTTTTTCAAAATAATGTTTTCGATAAAATTAATGGCTTAAAAAGGTAATTTATTGTTTTAAAGTAAAGTTTTGGAAAGTTAAAACAATCTTTCGAAGGATTGTTTTGAAAATAATGTTTTTGATGAAGTCAATGGTTTTAAAGTGATAGTGTTTAAAAGCAATGATTTGGAAAGTAATAATTCCAAATGGAATTAAATGAGTTTGAAAAATGTTTTAAAATACGGTATCCATCAAAAATATAGATTTCAATATTTATTGTTGCAATAGACATTTTCGGGAAAGTAGGGAAGGCATGGACTATAACACTGTTGTTATAGTAAATGATTTCCGAAAGAAAATGTTTTATATAGTATATGGGATTTATATATATATAATTAATCAAATCCCTATACTAGGGTTTTAGGTTGTCGTAATGATGTTTTACGCAACATTCGTTTTGACCCAATAAATTATGTTTTGACCTTCCATTGTGAAATACATGAATTGGTTCTTATGATCGTTCTAAAGGCTTGGTGGTGTAGGAGCTTTGCTTCCTATACTTAACACCCGTCCGGAGGCCTATGAACTCTGGAGTTGTATGGTAATAGAAATCTATTTGGCGTTTCTCGAAATGGTAATTTTATTAAATATACTTAAACCATTGATATAAGTATATGGAAATGTTTTTCCAATTTTGAAAAATTGAAATGGTTTTGAAGATATATTTTTTCAAAGATAATTTGAAGTAAATGTTTTGAAATTGATTTAACTAATAAAAGATTAATTAAATGGGCCTAGTGACTGCTTATGTGCTGGATATTGTTTGTTGCATTGATAGTCAAAATAACCGACTATCAAACTTTTCCACTTTATCGTTGTTGGTTCGGAGAGACCGGGGTCGGATTTATAAGAGAACCACTTCGAACCAATGTATGCATTCCAAAGTCTAGGTTTATGATTATGATTTTGAAGACGGAGATCTTCATGATGCAGGGCTACTTGCCACTTGTCCCTCAAAGTGAAATTTACCATATCATATATTAATGGTTGCAGTAGTGCTTCGTTATGAAAACTACGATATGCAAGGACTTCTTGCTACTAATTCTAGGGGTAATTCTCGATAGGATGTGGTAGGATAATGCCTTCGGTTTGTCCTGTTCCTGGACAACTTGTATGGAAGAATGTCTGATGTTGCATTTCTAATTACATTAATTGATCTTTATGAACATATCAACTGTTTGGTGGCAGAGAAGGCAACTTCTCTTAGCTTAACACCCTTTCCTGAGACGTGTGAGCTCCGAAGTTATACATTTGTAGAAATCAGTTGTGTGATTGTGGGAATGGCAATGTGGCATTTAAAGTGAAATGTGCTTTGTGAAAGGTAATTTTTACCTTATGCCTCATCACCCGAAAATGACAGAAACAGGGTAGAAGCGGCAAAGCTATGTGGGTCGTTCCCATAAATGGTCATCAACTTTCTAGATTACCCTATATATTCGAGTATTTGTATGTTGTGACCACGGATAGGTTGGGAATGACCGTTGTGAGGCCATATTTAGTACTATCCAGGAAGGGGCAGGCCGGTTCTGTATTGGTTTAGGCGTTCAGTATCTGGACCCTAGGTACATTTTTCTAAAGATGTACTGTCGGAAAGTAGTCCCTTACCTTGTCATTTGTATGGAATCCATTCTCCAATACGTGCTTGCAAGTTTGTTTGTAAACTTATTACGCCGTTAAATTTAACCAATGTAGCAATTATGGCTATATGAATTATTATTTGTATACTTGACACTAGTATAATATCAGATGATTTGATATGAAATGTTTTGTTTTTTTAAGGTAAAAACCTGTCTGTGTTTATATGCGGCATGGTCTTACGAGATACCTTTGTTTTGATAAAGAAAAGTTTTATAATTTTAAAATAAATTGAGATGTGTTTTCTCATGCTGGTTTAACAGACTGATCCGGACGTTCTTCCCTTTTAATGTTGGGTCAGACCGAGCATATTTACAAATTCAGATTTGGATGCTTTTGAGCTTCAGTAGACGAGCTAGAAGTCTTTTGGTTGTATTCCACGTAGATGTTTATTTTCCATTGCATTATTGTTTAAATTATCAGCATTTATGATGACAGGTTATTATAACTGTCCAGACTGATGATTATGATTTGATTACTCAGATTGATGTATATATATTAAAGATTACAGTTTCTCTTTTGTAAAGCTCATTGATATTATATTATATGTTGTTCCACTGCGATTGTGAGATTCTGTGTTTGTTTTAGTTTTCTTTATCTCTTCTTCTTTCTTTCCCATAAAGATCCGGTTTTCCATTCATTTTGGGCTGGACATGTGTGGTTTATCGTCAACTCGAATTGGGTATGGTTTCGAGCCTTTAAAATATGTATTAATTATAATTAAATTAAATATTAATTTTTCATTAATTTACCATTTATTTATTTGTAAAAACATTAAGTACGAGTTTTATATGCTATTTTAGAGTCATCCGCTATATCCCCGCTATGACTTTTTGCACCTCCACTGCATTGAATTCGCTGAGTGGTTTAACTGCACAAATATATATATATATGTGTGTGTGTGTGTGTGTGTGTGTGTGATCTTTTACTTCCTTGCACAGTGCATTTGTTGTATCTATTTGTTGAGTCCGAGTCACTTTCTTTCCTTGTATAGGAGTTTCACTGAGATTATTTTGATATTTTGATAGAATAAGATATTCTAAATGCCTTGTTGTATTCTCAGTACTTGAAACTTCATTCACAAAATTTAATAACCCATATTCATTCACTTATTTATATTCGAATACTCTATCATATATATTCGAATGTATGTATATATGAGCATGTACTTCCTTGCACCATGCATTTGTTGAACCTATTTGTTGAGTCTGATTTTCAAGTTTCAGTGATTTCATGCTTTTGTTCAATACTGCAAGAACTCTAAAAGCAAAAGTTTTTTCTTGTATATTTTACTTTCCTGTTATATTGTGACAGTCTGGTGCAACCACATTAGAGTTTTGTTTTTTATTCTCTATTCTTGTATATTGACATTTATTCACTACATAAAAACAAATTTATGAACATTATATATAAACATTTGCTTATTTTTTGATGCAGCACAGGCTAAAGTCGAAGCAGTGCGAACTACGAGAGTTGAAGCAGTGCTAACTACGAGTTACCCAGGCTTAGGTCGTCCACGACCTAAGGATGGAAGTTTAGGTCGGTCACGACCTAAGGAAAGGATTTTGGGACGTCTACGACCTAACAGGCTAGGAGGAAAAGGGCTATGACTTAACAAAGGCTTAAGTCGCTCAGAACTGATAAGTCGTCCCCGACTTATCGAAAATAAAGACTTAAGTCGTCTACGACCTAAGGAAAATGAAGGGTTAAGTCGTCTACGACCTAACAAAGAAGAACTGGGACGAGATACGACCTATGGAAAGTCGCGAAGTGGAGTTACGACCTAAGCTAGGTCGCAGGAAGGAGTTCTGAAGCCAGGTCTTAAGTCGCTGCCGACCTATATGTTAGGTCGATAAGTCGTCTGGTTCTTATGTCGTAACTCGCATTTTTTAGGTCATTCTGTTTATAAGTCGTAGGTCGCATCTTTTAAGTCGTATGTGTTGTGTAACATGTTGGTAAGTCGTTGAATGATGTAACTAGGTCGTTACCAACCTAAGTTGAGTCGTTATGTACTAAGTCGTGTACTTTGTAAATAAGGAGTATTGTACTTTTTTTAGGTCGTACCAGGTTAGGTCGGCCATGTTTGTTGAGTCGTTGTAAGGTGTTGTAACTGTTTTGGTCTTTAGTCATCTACTCTTAAGTCGTAAGTCGTGTGAGTTAAGTCGGAGGCTATAAGTCGGAACCGACCTAAGAGTTGTGCAGAATTGTAATGTTGAAATGTACGCCTATAAATAGGCATGTGTGGTCATTTGTAATAGTTAAGTTGATTTGAAATAAAACTCTTGTTTTGTTAGCTGTGTGCTTTCACCTAATTGGTAGTCGAGTGTAATCTCCTATCCCCTCTTTCGGTTAATCGAGTGCGCTCGATTCAACGACTGCAGAAGCTGATTCACGGAATCTATTGTGCTAGATCAACGTGTGAAGAATCGCAGATCTTTGAACCCGGTATCGTGCGCGATCAACGTGTTCGGGATAGCTAGAATTCGGTATCTTCGGATCAACGAATTTGGGCATTTCAGTATCTTCCAATCTATCGATTACTACATTCATCAATCTACATTGTTTTTTATTAATCCGCTGCGTCAGTTTTGGTATCAGAGCTTGTTTAGCCAATCATAGCTAAATCGAGTCTTGGAGCCAATCATCTTGAAGAAGTTTGAATCGAAGTGAAGATTTGAGGTTATTAATCACGGCCGAGAGCAAGAAGGGAAGTTGTTCGACTTTGTATTGAAGTTTGGAGGATGGATTTATCTTGTTTGGGAGTTTGGTTGTTCATCGTGTTCGTCACAATTTGCAACACGTGTGAAGTTTCCGATCCATTTCATTTTGGATCTAAGTTCGAATTGTGTTTGAATTTTTGAAGTGTTTGAGAAATTTTGAATCATGCCACCAAGGAGAGCTAATCGTCACCAAAACGTAGAAGCTTTATATCGAAGAGAAGAGGCTGATGAGATGGAGCAAAGAATCAATGAAAACTTTAGTGAAAAGCTTAACGAAGGAATTGGTCGGTTAGAGAAAATGATGTTAGAAATGAATCAAAATCGGAGAAGGGTTTCACCTGAATCTAACCATGGGGGAAGTAGAGTCTCACCATAATCCAATCGAGAAAGAAGTGTTGACAATGATCAAAGGCGTGGGAGGAACGTGGATGATCGTGAACAGAGGAATGTAGATAGAAGGGATGATGGTGGTAGACGTGATGGTAGTAGAGATATGGGTGGACGAGATAGACAACGATATACATCTGATTTTGAAGAGGAGTATGATGGTGGTAGTGTTCGAGGACAAGGACGAGGACAAGGAAGAAATCACTCTGAGTATGATCACAAGTGGGAGTCGGGGATGAAGACTGAAATTCCTGAATTTAAAGGAGGTATGCAAGCTGAGGAGTTTTTGGATTGGGTAGCTAATGTTGAAGAGATTTTTGATTTCAAAGAAGTTCCAGAACATCATAGAGTGAAGTTGGTTGCTACGAGGTTGAGGGGTAGAGCTTTGGCATGGTGGCAGCAAACCAAACTTACACGTGAACGAATGGGAAAGTCAAAAGTTGAATCTTGGGAGAAGATGAAGAAATTGATGAAAGCAACGTTCTTACCTTACAATTATCAATCTTTGATGTATCAACGTTTGTAGAATTTGAGGCAGGGCACAAAGACTGTTAATGATTACGCGGATGAATTTTATCAGCTTATTGTGAGGAATGATATTATGGAAACGGAAGAGCAGCTGACATCTAGATTCATTGGGGGATTGCGAATGCAGATTCAGGATATGGTTAACATGTTTGATCCCAGATCTGTAGCGGAAGCACATCAGAAAGCGTTGGCTTGGGAGAAACAGGGACGACGAGGAGGTGGTGTGTTTACAAATTCCAATAATCAAGTGAAGGGTGTTAGTGGAAGTTCTAATGTTTCAAAAGTTGTTGCAAAACCAGTTGTGAATGAGGTTGGAAAGGCGAAAGTCAATAATGGTTTCAAGTGATATAATTGCCAAGAAATGGGCCACAAAAGTAGCGAATGTCCGAAGCCGAAGAAGAGAGCTATGATAGCGGAGGTTGAGGATGAGGATGAAGAAGCTGAATGTTCCAATTCACCACCTGATGAGGAGGAAGAAGAAGTGTCCGGAGACGAAGGTTATAATCTAATGATGAAGAGGTCCTGTTTAATACCAAAGCAAGAAGAGGATTGTAGTTAGTTGAGGAGCAATATTTTTCAGTCAACATGTACCATTCTGGGGAAAGTTTGCAAATTTGTTATTGATGCTGGAAGCTGTGATAATATAATTTCTTCAAAAGCTGTGAGGAAGTTGGCGTTGAAGACTGAGAAACATCTGAAACCATACAAGCTAGCTTGGTTGAGGAAAGGCGGGGAGGTGAAGGTTGGACGAAGGGCTTGCATGAAGTTTTCAATTGGAAAGAAATACAAGGATGAAATCTGGTGCGATGTGGTAGATATGGATGTCTGTCATTTGTTGCTGGGGAGACCGTGGCAGTATGATAGGGCAGTGCAACATGATAGGCGTACCAACAGTTACAGTTTCATGTTTGAAGGCACAAAGATTACTCTAATTCCAAAGAAGCGACAACAGGAGGAAAACAAGCTGGAGGAGATTGAAGAGCTGAAAACTTTGTTATCTTTGAAAGAGTTTGTTAAGGAGGTTGAGGAAGAGCCGGAAGTATTCTTGTTGATTGGGCGAGAGAGCAGTGAAGAGGTTGAAATTCCAGAAGAAGCGAAGCCAGTTTTGAAAGAATTTGACGATGTATTTCCAGAGGAGTTACCAACGGAGTTGCCACCATTGAGGGATATACAACATCAGATAGATCTTGTTCCAGGTGCTGTGTTGCCACACAGACCACATTATCGAATGAGTCCAAAGGAACATGAAGAATTGAGGAGGCAAGTGGAAGAATTGCTTGAACAGGGGCGTGTGCAGGAGAGTTTAAGTCCTTGTGCTGTACCAGCTTTATTGGTACCCAAAAAGGATGGAACATGGAGGATGTGCACAGATAGTAGAGCATTGAATAAGATCACAGTTAGATACAGATTTTCGATGCCGAGGCTTGATGATTTATTGGATCAAATCAGTGGGTCCGTAATATTTTCAAAGATTGACTTGAAGAGCGGTTATCATTAGATTCGCATTAGACCAGGGGACGAATGGAAGACAGCGTTCAAGACGAGGGAAGGATTGTATGAATGGCTGGTAATGCCGTTTGGTCTATCAAATGCACCAAGTACATTCATGAGGGTGATGAACCAAATTTTCAGGCCATACATTGGGAAATTTGTGGTGGTTTACTTTGATGATATTCTGATCTACAGTGCTAGTAAAGAAGAGCATGTTCAGCATTTGAAGAAAGTGTTAATTATTCTTCGTGAAGAACAATTCTATGCTGCTACAAAGAAGTGTGTTTTTATGGCGAGGAGTGTTTTATTTCTGGGGTATGTTATGTCGGAAGAAGGAATATAGGTTGACCAAAGTAAAGTCGAAGCTATCAGAGATTGGCCGCAACCCAAGACGATAACGGAAGTTCGTAGTTTTCACGGGTTGGCTTCATTTTATCGAAGGTTTATTCCACACTTTAGTAGTGTGATGGCGCCTATGACTGATTGTATGAAGGGTAAACAGTTTGCATGGACGGAGGAAGCCGGGGTTGCTTTTGATTGAATCAAAGGACTCTTGACGTCTGCACCAATTCTAATACTACCAGATTTTCAGTTAGTGTTTGAACTACATACTGATGCATCCAAGGTTGGGATTGGAGGAGTGTTGAGTCAGAGGGGACGTTCGATTGCATACTTTAGCGAGAATTTATCAGGAGCAAAGATGAGATACAGTACATATGACGTGGAATTTTATGCTATTGTGCAATCTATTAAACACTGGAGACACTATCTATTTCAGAAAGTGTTTGTTCTTTACACCGATCATGAGGCATTGAAGCATTTACAAGGGCAAGACAAGATTTCAGCGAGACATGCATCATGGATTGCATATCTGCAACAGTTTACTTTTGTTGTTAAACACAAGTCTGGAGTTACGAACCGTGTAGCGGATGCGTTGAGCAGAAGGAATCATTTGTTGACTACAATGAAGGTCAAAGTGACAGGATTCGATGTGTTACCAGAATTATTTGTCTATGATCCTTACTTTGCGAAGTGTATTGATAAAGTCAAGGAGGGAAAGACGGATGAGTTTATGATGGTAGACGGTTTTCTATTCAAAGGAAATCGATTGTGCATACCTGATTGTAGTTTGAGAATGAAGATTGTAAAAGAGCTACATGAAGAAGGACATGTTGGGAGAGACCGTACATTACAGTTGATTTCACAGTCTTACTTTTGGCCATCGATGAGGAAAGAGGTGGAGAGGTTTGTGGAGCGATGTCATATCTGTCAGGTTTCGAAAGGAACTGCAACTAATGCTGGGTTATATATGCCGTTACCTGTACCAACTAAGCCTTGGGTTGATGTGAGTATGGACTTTGTGTTGGGGTTGCCGAGAACGCAGCGTGGTAATGATTCCATTTATGTGGTGGTTGACCGATTTTCGAAAATGGCGCATTTTATTGCTTGTAAGAAGACGGTGGATGCTGTTCATGTTGCTTAGTTGTTTTTCAAAGAGATATATCGACTTCACGGATTGCCAGAATCGATTGTGTCGGATAGGGATACTCGTTTTCTAAGTCATTTTTGGCTAAGTTTGTGGAAGATGGTGGGAACAAAGTTGATCTTTAGCAGCGCTTATACTCCGCAGACGGATGGACAGACCGAGGTTGTGAACAGATCATTGAGAAATTTATTATGATGTCTGGTGCAAGACAATCTGAAGAGTTGGGATGTGAAGTTATGTCAAGCAGAGTTTGCTCATAATCATGTTGTGAACCGTAGTACGGGTTTCAGTCCGTTTCAGATTGTATATTCTAGTTTGCCAAAGGGTCCGTTGGAGTTAACGATCATACCACAACCAAAGAAGACAGTCAAGCAAGCTGCTGACTTTGTTGAAGGATTGACAGAATGTCATAAAATCGTTCAGGAACGATTGGAGAAAGCAAATGAAAAGTACAAACGATCTGCAGATTTGAAACGAAGAAGTGTTGAGTTTAATGAAGGAGATATGGTATATGCTGTGTTAACGAAGGATCGTTTTCCAGTAGGCGCTTATAACAAGTTGAAAGCCGGAAAAATTGGTCCTGTAGAAATCGTGAAACGGATTAATAAAAACATTTATAAGTTGAAGCTGCCGGAGGATGTATACACTTCTGACGTATTCAATGTTAAGCACCTAGTGCCATATTATGAGAATGAACAGTCTGATGAGGAAGAATTTACAAATTCGAGGTCGAATTTTTCTCAACCTGGGGAGGATGATGCAGCACAGGCTAAAGTCGAAGCAGTGCGAACTACGAGAGTTGAAGCAGGGCTAGCTACGAGTTACCCAGGCTTAGGTCGTCCACGACCTAAGGATGGAAGTTTAGGTGGTCACGACCTAAGGAAAGGATTTTGGGACGTCTACGACCAAACAGGCTAGGAGGAAAAGGGATACGCCTTAACAAAGGCTTAAGTCGCTCGGAACTGATAAGTCGTCCCCGACTTATTGAAAATAAAGACTTAAGTCGTCTACGACCTAAGGAAAATGAAGGGTTAAGTCGTCTACGACCTAACAAAGAAGAACTGGGACAAGATACGACCTATGGAAAGTCGCGAAGTGGAGTTACGACCTAAGCTAGGTCACAGGAAGGAGTTCTGAAGCCAGGTCTTAAGTCGCTGCCGACCTATATGTTAGGTCGATAAGTCGTCTGGTTCTTATGTCGTAACTCGCATTTTTTTAGGTCGTTCTGTTTATAAGTCGTAGGTCGCATCTTTTAAGTCGTATGTGTTGTGTAACGTGTTGGTAAGTCGTTGAATGATGTAACTAGGTCGTTACCGACCTAAGTTGAGTCGTCATGTACTAAGTCGTGTACTTTGTAAATAAGGAGTATTGTATTTTTTTTAGGTCGTACCAGGTTAGGTCGGCCATGTTTGTTGAGTCGTTGTAAGGTGTTGTAACTATTATGGTCTTAAGTCGTCTACTCTTAAGTCATAAGTCGTGTGAGTTAAGTCGGAGGCTATAAGTCGGAACCGACCTAAGAGTTGTGCAGAATTGTAATGTTGAAATGTACGCCTATAAATAGGCATGTGTGGTCATTTGTAATAGTTAAGTTGATTTGAAATAAAACTCTTGTTTTGTTAGCTGTGTGCTTTCACCCAATTGGTAGTCGAGTGTAATCTCTTATCTCCTCTTTCGGTTAATCGAGTGCGCTCGATTCAACGACTGCAGAAGCCGATTCACGGAATCTAGTGCGCTAGATCAACGTGTGAAGAATCGCAGATCTTTGAACCCGGTATCGTGCGCGATCAACGAGTTCGGGATAGCTAGAATTCGGTATCT
This sequence comes from Allium fistulosum, assembly GCA_030737815.1. Lineage (NCBI taxonomy): Eukaryota > Viridiplantae > Streptophyta > Magnoliopsida > Asparagales > Amaryllidaceae > Allium > Allium fistulosum. The sequence goes on along the minus strand of CM060902.1, from coordinate 1,328,264,581 downwards.
TCGGATCAACGAATTTGGGCATTTCAGTATCTTCCAATCCATCGATTACTACATTCATCGATCTACATTGTTTTTGATTAATCCGCTGCGTCATTTTTCCGTGGTTTTGTCACATTATAATAAATTATTTATGTGTAAAAATTAGCTGTTGTGTAGAAAATGTTACCTTAAACTTTTGAGTTATTGATACTGGGCCCATTGAGATATCTTAAATATGGGCCTAACTTAAACCTTTGAGTGTTATTTCGTGCATCTATATTTACAATTCTATGTTATTTCGTGCATCCATAAAAAGTGTTTGATTTTATACTCTTGTTTACTTGCTTGCTTGTTTATTCTATGTTTGATCTTTTACTCTTTGTTGTTCCTTGCATAATCCTAAATATAATAGTTGATTGTCCTATGTCATTTATTTTAGATTAGTATATTATTATTTTACATATATATTTATTATATATGTGCTCCTACGCACACACATACATATACACATATATATGTATTATGCTTATTCTTTTTTATTGTTTCTTAGCAGGTTTAGGTATGCGTACTAGTTTGGATGGATTCATCGGATTTTGTGGACTAGAGAGTTATTATTTTTTGGTTTTTCTTATAATTATTTTGGACCTTAGTTCTTTAAGTTTGGGGGTTTTTTATTTTTAGTTTTTATTGTATGGGAGGCACCGCTACCTGTCAGGTATGTTGACACCTCTATTTTTTTAGTGTAGAATAAAATTACATGAGTGCTCTCCTCTAATCATAAAGGATCACTTAGTTTTCTTTAAAAAAATCCTACATTGGAAGGGTACTTTAACACTTTGTTAGCGGGCGATGGCCTCATAGGAGTTCGTTGACAAAGTGCAATGGATGGTAGACATGCCAAAGCTCATTGGGAAGTAACCATGGTGTCTTGTCCCAAAGTTGCTTGGGGAAAGATGATGTAGATGTAGTTGGTAGGTTTGCATGGAAATATAGTATCAAAGTGGAGATTGTTAGATTTCGATGATATAATATTTCTATATTAAAAAAGATTTGTAAGATATTGTTGCTTTCGGTGATACGGTATTTCCAATTACAAAAGATTCGAAAGATAGTTGAGTTAACGTGAAATAATGACTCAAATATATTGCCTCTTTTATTGCATTAAAGAAGGCAGTAAATTATTGAAATGGAAAACAAAGTAATCAATTAACTTTCCAATCAGATGATTAAAGAAGGCATTTTATCAGGCGCACGCATATTGGAGGAAACTAGAAAAACCAAACAGATAATTATTTTCCATATCAGTAGGAGAATTGACGAGACATTGATTTATAACCGTAAATCAATTAATTCAATCCTAAGTAATAATACCAAATAAATATAGTCATTATTTATAGATTAGAAGAATCCTCTCAAATAATATTTTATTCATATTCTTCCCCTTAAACTCCATTATCAATCTTGAAAATTTTCTTTTCTTGGAAAATAATAACATCTCATTCCACTAAAGTGGATGTACACTATCTCGTGACAGTGTAACCACTATAAATCTTGTATGTGATCTTCTTTTCTATTTGTGCATCTATGATATGTTGTTTATTTTTGGGATATTTGTTGGTATTTATTTTATTGCATTTTTGGGATATTTGTTGATGTTTATTTAATTGCATCACAACACGATCTTATTACTTCCACGTGCATTTGTGTTTATTTATTTCCACTTATATGAATTTATCCTACAATTTAATCATAAAGTTCTCCTTTTTTTTCATGAAAACAAGATGTAAAGTATTGGCCGCCTCCTATTCAAGCTGTCTAAGGTTAGTGTTCTACCTATCCCTTTTTATGTACAATAATCTTTGACATGAAATCAAGCATTTGTCAATTTAAAAAAATATTATGCATTTTATTAATTCATGTTGACGCACTACAGAATGGCTTCAGTTTGCGATAGTCATTGGCGATGGTTTGCGTCGGCTAAAAAAGGAGGTCGTCGCTAGCCGTCGCCTACCGGAATATAACCCGTGAACTAGAGAACATTTCAGCATTTTCCTCCACCTCCTTTTCTTATCTCTTTCTTCTCAGTTTCATTCCCTGTTGTTCCTGGCCGCCTCCAACTGCCACCAGCTGCCTCTAGCCGACGCCGACGACTCCTTCTTCCTTCTCTTTATCTCCATTTTTGTGGTATATTGTTTTAAACCCTATTTATAAAAAAAATTAGTACTTTTGGTTTGAATAGGTTAGATTAATTGGTATTAGATGATGGTATAGTTTATTAGTTGATTTGAAGATAAAATTAAAACCCTAATTTAGAAAATTAGTTGATTATTGATTTGGAATTGATGATTATTGTTTATTAGTTGACGATAATAGTGTGTTAGTTGATTTGGATATGTTAGTAAGTGGTTTAATTGTTTAATTTGTAATTAAAAATTAGGATTGATTTAAAATTCGAAAATTAGTATTATTGATTAATATGCTTATTGATAAGTTTACGCGAATGTTTGTTACAGTTTACGTGAAAATTAGTGTATAATTATTGATTAATATGTTCCTAAGAAGGTATGGTTAAATATAAGTAATATTCTTTAATTAATTAGTGCATTTTAATTATAATTATAACTGTTGGTACTTAGTATAAAATTAATTTATTTTAATTTGTTATTATTAGTGCTAACTTCTAATTTTAGCTTACAAATTTTATTAGTTAAAAGAGTTTGAAAATACGCTATAAAGCGTATAATTTAGTTAACAAAACGTTAAGAAATATTATACTTAAATCGATTTTGTAAAAAGTTAAGAAATGAAGATAAGAACAAACGAATATTGTACTAAAATTGATTTTGTAAAAAGTTAAGTAACGAATATTACAACAACAAATGTTCTACTGAAATCGATTTTGTAAAAGAAAATCAAGAAATAAATATGACAACAACAAAACTGTACTCAAATCGATTTTCCAAAAAGTTAAGAAATGAATATGACAAGAACAAATATTATACTCAAATCGATTTTCTTTAAACTTAAGAAACGAGCATAGCAACAAGAAATATGCTACTGAAATCGATTTTCCAATAAGTTAACAAATGAATATAACAACAAATAATGTACTCAAATCGATTTTCTAAAAAGCTATGAAATTTATATACAAGAACAAATATTGTATTATCTAAAAAAATTTGAAATGAATATAATATTGATTTGAAAATAAGTGTTAATTATTATTATAACAAATACAAGAACCACACATTAAAGCCTTCAGTCCCTAAAGGCTTTAATTTATTTTAGAAAATACAACAACAAAAATACTCCTCTTGGATGCAAAATTATGCATAAAAGAGAAGTGAAGTGAAGTGAAGTGCTGTCGAAATTAGATAGAAGTGTGGTGTGTGAAGCCTTTAGTCCTGAAAGGTTTTACTTTATTTTAGAAAATAAAACAACAATAATGTATTACTTGGTTGAGAAGTTGTGCATAGAATAGAAGTGAAGTGAAGTGTTGTCAAAATTACAAATCTATTTTTTTTTAAACAAGGAATGGCTGCCAACTCCCTAGAATTAAAGATGATGGAAGAATAGTCCCTACTGAAAACGTTACGAAAATTAGGTCTCTATTTTTAGTTTTTGGCTAATTTATGTCACTTTTATCCCCTGCTTTCCATTCCGCGCCAATTTTTTGGAAGAGGACAGTTTGGTAAAAATTAACAAAATAGGGACCTAATTTACATGGATTTATGAATAGGGACTTTTTGTGCATGAGCTTTAAGAATAGGGACCTTTGGTCCAAAACCCGTTTTTTAAATTAGGAATAATGTTCGGTTATTTTGTCGACCGTACATGGATGTATGAAGTTATAACTGGAATGAAAGGCTCAGTGAAAGAACATTTCTACAATGGTGTACACGAATTTAATAGATTCGCAATATCTAATAATCGTAATAATGAAGAACTTCGTTGCCCTTCTAGTAAGTGTCAACATTTGAAGCATTGGAAACCATATACAGTTAAAGTACATTTGTATAAATTTGGATTTGTCTAAAATTATTATTTATGGGATCATCATAGAGAACTTGTTGCACCTACAGCGGATCCTGTTGTGTCAGAGGTCGATGTTGTTATAACGAATCCAATAGAAGGTATGGTGTAAGATGCAGCGCGATCAATGTTCCCTATCGTTCAAGTTGACGATGAAGACGTCAATGTCGAAGAAGAACCGAATGTGGGATCAAATTTTTTTTAATGATTTATTGGATGCTGCTAAGAGACCGTTGTAGGATGGTTGTAAAAGTGGGACCGAGTTATCAGTAACTGCTGAATACAACGCTATGAAATCAAAATTCAACTTTACAGAATCTGGATTTACAACAGTTGTGCAATATGCAAAATGGCATATGCCATCCAGTAATCTGATGTGCGACATTCATTATAAAGTGAAAACACTTATGTCGGCTTTCGGTCTGCCTTACCAAAAGATAGATACATGTATAAAAGGTTGCATGTTTTATTGGAAAGATGACATTAATCTTAGGAACTACAAAATATGTAATGAGGAAATATATAAACCAAGAAAAAAGAAAGGAAAGGAAGTTCCATACAAGAGAATGCATTATTTACCAATTACCTCTAGACTTCAAAGGTTATATGCATCTTCAGCCACGGCATGCCATCTGCGATGGCACAGCGTGAGAAGACAGGCAGAGGGAACTTTAACACATCCATCTGATGGAGAAGCATGGAAACATTTCGATAAGACGTATCCCACATTTGCTGCATAGAACCGTAACGTCAGACTTGGTTTATGTACGAATGGATTTTCGTCATTCTCTCAGTTTGGTAGCAAATATTAATCATGGCCTATTATCGTTACTCCTTACAGTTTACCTCCGTTGATGTATATGAAAACTCCATACATGTTTCTCACTATTGTCATCACTGGCCCTGATGATCCGATATAAGGAATCGATGTTTATCTACAATCATTAATTGAAGAGCTGAAAACATTGTGGTTTGAAGGTGTTGAAACATACGACATTTCACGAAAAAAGTAATTTTTGTATGTTCGCTTCTTTGTTATGGACAATTAGTCATTTTCCTGCATATGGGATGCTTTCAGGTTGGAGTACAGCCGGTCGTCTAGCCTGTGCTTATTGCATGGAAGAAACAAGATCATTTTCTTTACGGTATGGAAGGAAAATTTCTTGATTTGATTATCATCGGTGTTTTCTCCATCCCAATCATACTTTTAGAAGAGATAAAAAAACTTTAAAGCTAACAAAGAAGAGAGTATGCAACCACCAAAGATTTGGTCATGCGAAGAAATATATGAGATTGTAAAGGACTGCCCGAAGATACATGAAACTGGAATACAGACTGAAATTCCAGGTAAATCGAACATTCATAATTGGTGCAAACAAAGTATATTTTGGGAGTTATCTTATTGGAAAGATCTCCTACTTCGACATAATATTGACGTGATGCACAATGAAAAAACGTGTTTGATGATGTGTTTAATACAATTATGAATGTTAAAGGAAAAACTAAGGACGATCTGAATTCATCTGGCGATCTTAGTAAGGACTTTTCTAAATGGTTTTCGAACTACGTTTATGATCCAAGAAACAACATCGTTGATGAAGGATTACAACATCTTGCGCTCGAACCAAAAAGAAATGTCAAGACTTATCCAATATTCTTCATCAATGGATTTAAATTCAACACCAAGGATTATGGTGCTGAAAAATTAACATATAACAGCTATGTATTTGTCAAAGGCAGTGACGATACAGATGAGCATATAAAAGATTTTTACGGCTCCTTGATACAGGTTTTAGAATCGACATATTATGTACAACCTACAGAAAAAGTTTTTTTTATTCAAGTGCAATTGGTTCAGCAATATTCCTGGTTTTGGAATCAACATGCACTATAAACTTGTAGAAATAAAGCACACCTCACATTACTATAAGTATGATCCTTTCATTTTAGCCAAGCAAGCATTACAAGTTTATTTTGCTCTGTATCCATCCTTAAAAAGAGATAAAGCAGATTGGTCTGTTGTTTTTCAAACAAAGGCAAGATTTACGTTTGATGGAATTAATATTCCAAAAGAAGCAGCGTATCAAATGGACCTTGAACCAAAAGATGAAATAATAATAACTGGTGATATTGATTTGAATTTGTTAAATGATGAATCAAATGTTTTAATAGAAGCAATTGAGAGTACAGAAGAGAACGATATAGAGTACGAGACAGAGACTGAATCAGAAGACGACGAAGACTGAAAATTTTAAATTTTTGTATCCTGTTATATAATGTATATTTTGAGTTTCAGCTGTTATCAATAATGATGACTATGTTGTGAGTAATGTCTTATTGTTTTTTTAAATTATGTATATATACTCAGGAGATCTTGTCTCATTTATGATGTTTTAATGCAAGTTTTATGTGATGATGATTAATCAAACATGTTTTGTAATAATGAACTGATATTTTTATCATTATATGAAATGATATGTTTGTAACAGATATGCACAGGAGACACTCGAGTAGATCTCAGCCTTCTCCTTCCGCTGGTGTGGGTGCCAGGGGCACAGCGTCGGATTTACGTCCGGCAGTAGAGGTAGTCCCAAAGAGTGCGGGGTAAGTATCAAATTTATTACATGTTCACTAATTACAATTTATTAAAGCCGCCATCTTATTTTATAAAGGGGGTTTAAGGTCCAGCCGAGCGACTTTATTTTGCAAGTTTCCAGGAAGGCATTCATGAGCCAGATGTCGGAATGCTGGGCTCACTGGGACGACATTCCCGATCATATTAAGAATTCCATATTTGCCGACTGAATGGTAAGTTTAAATTTATAATTTATTTGTAAATTAATACAATGTATATAATTCAAACCAATTTCAATTTCAATATGCAGGCCGCTGTTCGTGTTGACCCGTAGGATATGAATGTTTTTGTAAATCACTGGAACTAAAGAATGCTAAAAAATTATAGAGACACCATATCAAAACAAAGAAAGCGGGAAAGAAGCCATCTTGGATGTGAGCTGATGTCTGAGCTCAATTTCTGCAGTTATCGGATACTTCAGAGTCGAGGGTAAGTTATATCATTTCATTTTGTTATTACATTTTGTTTATAATTTGTATATTAGGTGCATTAATTTAGTTAATTGTGCGTTTAAATTTATAGGAATTATCGACGCGGAACCATGCAAGAAGGGCTAAAAATCCTGCTTTGCACCGCGGCAGGTCGAAGTCCTTTCAATAGCATCGCAGGGAATTGGTAAAGTTATAAAACGTGTTTATAAATAGTTGTAAGATAATTTAGTCATATCGGTAACATTATTCATTTGTATATATAACTTTAGTTTTAGAAATATAATCGTGAGTCAACACTGGCTGAGGTCTTCACTCACACACATGCCGTCGAGTGCACGGATGAGGAGGGAAATATTTCATATGAATTTATGGACGATAAATCAAAATTTGTGATGGTAAATTTGTTTGATTTTTTTACTTCACATTTGATAAGTTCTTTATTATTTATTATTACAAAATACTGTTAGTCATCGCAGGGGAGATACGAAGCAAAGAAAGCTCGAGTGGCTCAGCTGAAGATGAGCGGATGGCGGAATTCAATGACTAGCAGAAGGGCAGAGGACTGGCACAGCTGCTAGATGAGTAGATTGCAGCATTTTTAGCAGACAACGGGAGGATGCCCGGTGAGGATGGGCTGGGAGATGATGACGATGAGGATGAGTAGGTACGGATTTTTTTGACTGTCTATGATCGTTTTGTTGTGTAATTATTGACTTGTGTTGATGGAGTTGATACTTTACTGATGGTTGTTTACTGTGATGATTGTGGATTTGATGAACATGAGTATTTGTGTAGATATGGTTGTGTTGGTTGATGGAATATTGGTTTTAGTTGATGAAAGTTTATGTAAATATTGATATTTGCATTGTGTTTTTAATTATTTGTGATATGTATGAGATTATACGTTGCATGTGATGTTACTGGTTGTGATATTGAGTTTATATGTCTTGGAAATGAAGTGAGATTGAGATATGACGTTTATTATGTGGTTTGGAAGGTTTAAAACAGCTCTGGGCCATTTTCCAGTTTTCAGGCTTGCGTCGGCTAGCAACAACCCTATTGTTCCAGGATAGCGATGAAGAGCGATGGCAATATGGTTCCAACCCTGTGTCGGTAAGCGACGGCTAGTTTTCCTAGATTTCCGTCGCTAATACGGCGATGAAGCCGTCGCTATTTTGCTTGCGTCGTGTGTTTTTATTGCGGCTTTTAGCGACGGCTAGCGACGACCACCGACGGCCGCCAACGGCTATTTGCTGTCGCTAAATGAAGTCGTTCCTGTAGTGACGTATGAAGACAGGCAGAAAAACATTCACCATAACCCTCAATAGTATGCCTGTTTTTGGATATATAAATGGTGCATCCTTCTTATGTAATATTCGCTCGCATGCATATATAAAAATTGGAGTATTATCACTAGTTACCTATGCATGGTAGAGCAGATGTTGATATGTTTTGGAATTTATTAAGCAACTCATCATTCACCAAAACTTTAACGGTGTTAGTTAAGATTACTTCCATTCTCCATGTAAATTTAAAGCCTTGTAATTTCGCTTTTAGTAATCTTGTTTGTACTAAACAATTATTAAATCTTCTTCAGTGTTAGGAAGAGCCTTGTAATTTCGTTTCTAGGCATTTATTTTATTTTTTAAAATGCTGAGTAGTGGCTTTCACCACTGTTGATGCAGTCAATCACTTCGCAAGCTCTTGGGCGACTTTGCGTAGCAAAGCTCTTTTACCATTAGGGTTAAGTGCATTATTGAAATCACCAACAAGTAATCAAGATTTGCTAGAATATAAAATAATATTAGACCATAATTTCTCGGTCTGAAAAAAAGCTATTTGCATAAATAAAAGAGACGTAAACAGATTAAGAGCATCACTGAAATCACCATGTAACCAAGCTTTGTCAATAGTAGTAAAACATGAAGTAATATTATACCATAGTTCAATCTCTGAACAAAAAGCTATTGACATAGATAAAAGAGAGATAAAACTACAGATCACCTCTTCGATTGGCCGCTAAACAGTGATATATGGGAGTACTACTTATCTCCATCAAATTACAGATATGAGAATTCCAAAAAATGTAAATTCTACCCTTATAAAATTAATCATTATTATGCATAAAGTTTCCACTTTGTAGGTAGAAGCCTCAAAAACTTCTCTGTTTTTAGTACTTAACTAATTTATAACAAGCCATATAGAGTTGGTTTTATTAAGAAGTTTGAATACATCTCTCATTCTAACATCAGTAATCATACCTCTTAAGTTCCAACTAATTAGTAAGGTCATTTACCTTTAATTGTGCCCTTGTATTTCTTTTAAAAGGAGCATTTTTGTGTAGTGTTCCTAGCCTTTACCTTTTTCTTGTTAGTTTCACCATTATAACAAGGCTTACCTTCAACAAAAATGTGAGATATCCACTTCTTCTTTGGAGTTAGATGATTTTTCATTAATGGAATATAATCAACAACATTATCTATTAAACTTGTTTATTCTTCATTTAGAGTTTCTTGTGCAGGCACATAATCATCAATGGATTTATTCTGCAAATCGAAGATATTTTCGTAAACTCTATATATTAGTAGCGTGTAAGTTTCATCAAAAGAAAAAAGCAATGCAGTTTTAATGGCTGATTTCATAAAAGTACAAAATAATCCTATCTTTGATAGTCTTGATCAGAATGGAGACTGTTCTTCATCTCCATCTCTCCCTCCTCCATCATCTATCTCTATTCCACTTTCACAGCAAATCAAACTCAAAGATAACCCTCCCAATTCGAGCAATGTAATAGTGGACGAAGATGGGTTTCAGAAAGTAATCTACAACAGAAAGGCGAGCAGAAAGGCCTCTGCTTCTGATTTTCAAAGAAACGTTCAAAGATAACCAGAAAATGCATACCAAAATCCTCTTAGTATAGGGAAAATAGATCCAAGAAAATACAATACACAATCAAGAAATGTGCACAGACATCTGTCGAACCTAAGAAATCGAATTCCCAATGCTCCAACCAATGTAGACATTGCTCAGAAGATGCAGAAAGCCTCTTCGTGGGCTTACCTTCTTAAAAAAGGAGGGTTAGATTCTGAATTTGATTTGCATTATGTTGCTCCTATCAATATCAATAATAAAAAATCTATTACTGTGAAAGAAGATATTGATAAACGCATAGAGAATAAGTGGAGTTTTTCTGTTATTGCTTATTTATATGGTCCTCGTCCTCCATGTCATCATTTCAAGACCTATATTACCCGAAACTGGAACCCCACAGGAAGTTTTGAGATTTATACTAGAAATAATGGGTTTTTCATAATAAGGTTTTCCAAGCTTGAAGATTGTGAAAAAATTCTAAATGGGGGGGCATATTTTATAAATGGCAAATTGATTATTCTGAAAAAATGGAGCAAGAAATTTAATTTTGATAGGGATCTTCTGTCTACTATGCCAATTTGGATTAGGCTGCCTGAATTAAGTCTAAGATTATGGGATAAAGATGCTTTTAGTGTTATTGCAAGTTTGGTGGGTATGCCACTAAAGTTGGATGAACCAACTGCTAAAGAAACAAGATTGAGTTGTGCAAGAATTCTTGTGGAAATAAAAGCTGATGTAGAGTTACCCGATGAAGCTAACATCACAATGTATGATGGTGACAGCATAGTGCAAAAAATTGATTATGAGTGGATCCCACCAAGATGTAAATCTTGTAAATGCTTTAGACATTCAAATGAAAATTGCACTATTTAAAAAGTCTGGAAAGAAAAGTGCAGAGAGAATGATACTGCAGTTGAGATTAATGCAGAGGAAAACATTAATGCAGAAATAAATATAAATGAGCAAAACTCTTATGATGGAATTCAAAAAGAATTGGTGCCTTAATTAGAGAATACTCTAAATTCAAGTTCTTTTAATGATTTGGAAACTCATTATGCAGTTATGGATGCTGGCAATATTTCTTATGCAGACAACCAAGAAAATATGCAGCGTAAAAATAGTTACCCCCCTCAGAGAGATAATGTAAACGAGATAGATCTCCCAAATACATCAGTGGAAGAAATTACAAACTTTAAGACCTCTGTTCAGGCAAATGTTGAAGGAGATAGCATGAATGTTGATCAAATTCCTCCAAAAATAATCCTTGTAGATTTAATTGATCCTCCAAAAAACACTGCCATATCTTTCCTTCCAAATTCACTCACTCCACTAAAGAAAAAACCTCTATCTGGGAAAGCTATTCAAGCAGTTGTAAATGTTGTTTCATCTTTATCATCTGCAGACAAAAATAAGAAAAAGAGAAAGAAAGCTAGAACTATAATTAAAAGCTTAAGTGATATCCCATCTGCAGAGCAAGTAGAGGATGCTACACAAAAAGAATTCAGAGAAAAATACATCTACAAAAATGATAAATGGGAAAAGCTTCTAAAAGTTAAGAATGACTCTGCATGCAAAAAAAAGGGAAAGAAGCTGGAAGTGCAAGAGGATGAAGATAGTTACAGTGATTCACTGTAACTACCACATATCCTTTGAGTATCCTTATTATTTACACTTCATATTTTTATCAATGTCGATAATCCCATGGAATGTTAGAGGTCTTAATTCTTCAATTAGAAAATTAGATGTTTCTAATTTAATTTTGTCTGAAAAACCTAGTATATTAGGTCTATTAGAACATAAATTAGATAATGATAAAATTGCAGATTATCATATCAGACATCTCCCTAATTAGAGAAGTATTAATAATAATCGAATGGGGGGTAATGGTATAATTCTAATTTTATGGGATGATAATATTTGGAATTTGGGTAGTCACATATTAAACTTTCAATATATCCACTGCTTATTTTCTAATAAAGGTGGTCTTGTTTTAGATGTTACTTTTATATATGCATCAAATTTTGAAAATGAAAGATTTGATTTATGGAATCATATTGAGAATTTGAATAGAAAAATATCTCATCCTTGGATCATAATGGGTGATTTCAATACAATCATGCATACATATGATAAAAGAGGTGGTATACCAGTCCCTTTTAGCAAACTAGAATTTATTAATAAATTCTTCTTAAGGACTGGTATTATTGAAGCTAATATTGTAGGAAACAAATTTAATTGGAAGTCTGGTAAATTTAGAAACATTCACAGCAAGCTAGATAGGATTTTGATAAACCAAAAGTTTGCTAATATATTTCCTCATCACAAATGCTTCACACTTCCTCAAGCTACCAGTGATCACACACCCCTAGTCAAATTTTTCTCATTGAAAATATTGATTGCAAGAAAAATATTCCATTTAGATTTATGAATGGGTGGGTCTATGAAGATAATTATAAAAATGTCATCAATGAATGCTTGTCATTTAAAATTCAGGGCACTACCCAATATAAATTCTTCAAATTCTTGCAAATTGCCAAGGGTCATATTAAAAACTGGAACAAAAGCAGAAATAAAAATGAGCTTAAAGATATTAGAGCTGAGTGTGAAAAATTACAAAATGCCCTTGATAATGATTGCTCAGACAGTAATATTATCAATAGTTTTTTTCAGGCTCAAAATAAACTCATCTCCTCTCTTCATGTACATTCAGCTAATATAAGGCAGAAGGCCAAAGTTGACTGGCTTACAAACGGGGATGAAGCTAGCAGATTTTTTTATGCAAAAATGAAAAATAGGAAATATAGAAATATCATTGGTAAACTTATTGATGCAAATGGTAATGCTTTAAAGAATTCAACTGATATTGAGAGAGAAGCCATTAATTACGTCACAGAGTTATTTTACACTAATAGTTATATGACATCCTTTCCTATTACCAATGTTAAATTTTCCTTAAATAAATTAGTCAGGAAATTTTATTAGCTCCTATTAATTTATTGGATATTAAAAATATTATTTTCAATGCTAATAATGATAAAAGCCCTGGTCCTGATGGATTTGGCACAAAATTCTATAAAACCCACTGGCCTAATATTAACTCTAATATTTTTGAAGTCATTTTGGAATTTTTTAAGACAGGGAAGCTTCTAAAATCTTTCAATCATACTATCATAACGCTTGTCCCAAAAATAAATAATCCTAATGGAATGGAAGATTACAGACCAATTTTTTGTTGCAACTTCATTTATAAAATTATTTCTACAATCCTTTGCAACATGATTAAATTGTTCTTTAAAAATTTTAATATCAGAAAATCAGTGTGCTTTCATTCCTGGTAGGCTTATTACTAAAAACACTTTGCTTGCACATGAGCTAATTAGAAATTTTAACATGAAAAGCAAAAGTGTTATGTGTATTAAAATTGATTTACACAAAGCTTTTGACAAAATAAATAGGCATTTTATAATTCATATGACGAGTATATGGGTTTTAATAAAAAAATTTGTGATCTTATCAAAGAATGTATTAACAATGTTACATACTCTGTGATGATTAATGGCTCCCCTAAAGGTTATATTGATAGCAATAGAGGAATTAGACAAGGAGATCCCCTTTCTCCTTAACTATTCACTATTGTGATGGAATATTTCACCAGTCTAATTGATTCTGAACAAAGCAAGGGGAATATTAAAGCCATAAATAGAATCAAACCATCTATTACTCATCTTTTATATGTTGATGATTTGCTTCTATTTGTCAATGCAGATACGGATAATGCTAATTTTATTGCCATCATCTTTAAAAAGCTAGAATTATTTGTTGGACTAAAAGTTAATGAATGCAAAAGCAAAGTCTATTTCAGCAAAGGATGCAAATGGAAGAAAGAAATCTTAAACATTCTCAATTTTAATGAAGGTAATTTTCCAGTCAAGTATTTAGGCCTGCCTTTGAGTATAAATCGGCTAAATGATAGGGACTGCTTAAGGTTATATGAGATTATTCAAAGTAAACTTGAAGGATGGTCTAGCAAATTATTATCTCTAGCTGGTAGGCTAGAACTCACCCATATTGTCATCACTGCAATTGTTTTATACTGGATTCAAGCTCATAATATACCAGCCAAGGCAATTTGCAAAATTGAAAAAATGTGTGCTAATTTCATTTGGCAAGGCAAACAGCACAAAATTGCTTGGGACAAAGTATGCATGACTAAAAATGCTGGTGGTTTAGGAATTAGAAGCATTAGAGACTTGAGAGAGGCAGCAAAATAGAAGCTATTTTGGAAATTAATAGATGGTAAATCCCTCCGGGCTAGATGGATGAGGGATAAATACCTTAAAAACAAAAACTTCTGGACTCCTAAAACTGAAAATTATCATTCCTATACTTGGAAAAATATTCTAAGCTGCAGGGAGAATGGTAAAAAGCTTATAGAAAGAAAGTTTAAAGATGGCAGTTCTACTAGTTTATGGTTTGGCCCATGGATATTTGGAAAATCTCTTATTGATCTGCTTGGTTGGAATAACTTGTTTTTACTTGGTGGTGCTAATGATAAAGTTCATAACATTATTCATAATCAGAACTGGAATGTAAACACACATCAAGCTGCTAATATATTCAAAACAGCTATTGGGAAAATTACAATTGATAATAATCTTCAAAGGGATACTTGGATTTGGAAGCTTTGTTCAAAAGATGCTTTCTCTTTTAATAAAGTGTGGAATTTTGTGAAGGGTGAAGAAACTGAAGTTTATTGGAGTAAAGTCATTTGGTGCAAATCAAATTGCCCAAAAATGTCTCATTGTTCTTATTTTGTCATACTTAATAAACTTCCCACATTGGAAAGATGTGCCAAATGGATTAAGAGTACTGATAAAAATTGTCTTTTATACAAAAATGGAGTGGAAAATGCAGACCATCTTTTCTTTGATTGTGCTTATGCGAAACATTTTTGGTTTATTGCAAAAAATGCTCTAAGTTTCAATCAGCATCAATCAATACAAAGCATAAGTGAAAGCATTCAATATATTCAACACAATTTCAAGCCCAAGTCAAAAGAGTTTAAAAGAGCTTCTATTATGCTAACTATTGTCATCTATCATATCTGGAAAGAAAGAAACCAAAGACTGCATCACAAAAATGAGAATGGCAGCATTCAAACTTGGAACAATATATTTTCAGACTTTCAAATTCTTAGCAGAAAAGCTAACAAACAGAATGATCACAAGGATACCGATATCTTTACTACAAATAATATTGATGACTATGAGAATAGAGTAGAAGATTTCTTACTTAGAGGGAAATACACTACACATATCCCTTGTAGAAGCCATAAAGATTGCCAATGTCACCTACATGCTACTGATAAGGTTAATGTCTCGCTTGAGCAAGACAGCAGCCCCCTGGGCAATCTTCCTGGAGGCGGCCATTCTAAAGCTGCAGACAAGACTATTACCTGCAAGGGAAGTAAACACGAAAGTTTCAATAACAAACTTAATACAGTTCATTTTATGAATAGTAATTGTAGTTTATTACCTGCTGCAGAGCTGAAGAATTACTGCGCATCCAGCAGTGTTTCCAAGGAGATAGTGATGCTGTCTATTGAAGATTACAAGCAAACGAAAGTTAAAGTCAGCAAAAAGGAATGTTTTTTCTACAAGAGCTTGTTAAATAACAAGGTCTATCACTTATCTTATTGGAATAATGGAGAAAGCAGCAAAGCATTTGCAAATTTTTCACAAAATGGCGACAACTCCACTATTCATCACTATTCTGCAGAGAATCTGGAGAATAGCAGTGAATTAGGGAAGGGAAGAAAGCACAATTATGTATCCACAGTTATACAGTTGATGGCAACATCGCTCTGGAGAATAGCATCGAGATTTGGAAGGGGGAGCAGAGTAAGCTCAACAACTCGTATATCTCAAATAATAAAGATATCAATTTTGAGGAAGCAAATACAAAACTTACTCTTTCGAGACTTATAAGCACGGAACTTAATCTTCCTGATCTGCGTCGCATAGATAAGAAGGATCTGAGACCTCCTTGAGACTTATAAGTTAGGGATAGTGTTGAGAGATCCACGATTTTCTTTTCTGCCATTTTTGAGATTTTTCAATTTTATTCGAAGCTTGAATGGAGGCGTGGCGTATAACCCTAGAATGATTAGGGTTTGTGTAGTTTGTATCGGTGTTGTATTCGGGTATTATTACCCGCTCTTATTACTTTGGGCTGGGCCCTTATTTACCTATTTCAAAAGAAAAGTTTCATCAAAAGAGACAAAATTACTTGCAGATTTTGAAATGGGATACCCAGCAATTTCAGTATTTTGCTCTGAATCCGAAGCTTCAGATAAGTTTTCAAACATGTTGCTAATTGAATTCTCCTTTTCTTAATGTCGCCATGTGTTTTATCCCGATACATATTATTTTCGTTTCTTTGTAGTATTGGATTTATCATAATAGCATACATTTGTATAATTGTTGTCATGGTGCTACCATAAGTATTTTTTTCTTGCATGTTACTGTCAGCAAAGCCTACTTGTATATGGGTATTAGCCTGCATTCCCCAGTTGTAGCTTTCCTCTTCTGTGTCAGAATCATTTTGCTTCAGATTTGCGTATGTCTCCATTTGGTTTGAAGAGGCAGTCCTTAATTAAATGTCCGAAAATCTAACATTTATGGCAACCATTTTGTTTTTAACCATATTACGCTCGCACTTTCATGATTTTTCCACTGATAAATTTAACTTGCGATCTTTATTATGGTACTCTTGCAAAATTTAATCCCTATTCATCTATTGTAACAAGATCTAATTGTATTGAATTTTGACACTTTCCATTTTTGGAAGAAAAAAGTTAATAACAGTTTTGTGTGGGTTTTTGTTTTAAAAGGAAAAGACAGGAAGAATAGCTGAGAGTGGGAACACACCCATTCTCTTAAATATTTGCCCTATATTTGTTTTATCAAACAGTGGTGAGGAAAAATTGCATCTTAAGAAGAGCACAATTCCGTGTGTCTTAGGGCAAACATCAATACATATAGAATTGCAAACATTGTCTATAGTTACCACTATACTCAAGATATACCACCAACACATTTGGCATATTTCCTCTTTATTCCATACCTCCAAAATCTGAGTTACTTAACATCATCCAATTGGATTTAAAGGTGTAATGACCACCCTTTATTATTTTTCACATTCTTCTTTATTTGAAAATTTTGTGAGATAGAATCCATCAGATTTTGTAGACAATTTATAATCAGATTGAGACTTCCATATCTTTTTGATATAATTATGATATTTTTTAGACCAAACTGCAGATACAAGATAAACAGTTATTACACCTAGTTTGTAATCTACTAATATCTTATTGTGAAAATATAAATCTTGCTCGTTTTCCTATAAAAGCATAAATAGACCCCTTAGATCCGAAACCAAACAGCAATGGTCCGCATATCACATGTCAACTAGAACCCCTTTAGGCCCATTCATCCGTCCGCCAATATATCCTCACTCATAAATGTTTCTTTCTTCACATTATCCAAAATCTCGTCTATCATCTTTCCTAAGATTAATGAAGAGCCACAAGCCTCACAGGCAACATCTCCAACCAACATCCGGACATCTTCTTGCCCAGCTCTTCGGTGATTGAGCCACAAAAAGGCAACACCAACTCTTGTGATGGCTTGATTGCCTATAAACCCTGTCTGTACCTTTCGTGTTTGTCAAGACTCGTCCTCGACTAGCTTCTCTGCCTACTTCATTTTTCACGCTGGGAAAAACCTTCGATAAAAGATTCTGGTCACATATGCAGAAAGATGGGGCTATTTCATACTGTTCCTCTTATAAAAGCACCATCATAGCATTTTTCATCTAACAAAAGCATCACAACCACTCCTGTACTTTACAATCTACCTGGTTAAAGCGTCACTGTACAACAACCACTTTTTGTATCATAGCGCCCTTATGATTTAAGCATGTTGTACGGCTCTCTAGTTGACATGCACCTAGACCACCCCGTCGATGTGGAATAGAAGCTGAATGCATCTGAACTACTGGTCGTAATAAATTTTTCTCATGAAACATTGCATCCAATGCATTGATCTCAGGTCTTCAATACATGATCTTTATACTTATAAATAAAGGTTCTCGTGCATTTGTACAAAGATCAATTTTCTACTTTCAAGAGATATTAATACTAGTTCTTGTTGGAAATGCGGATTACGGATCTTAAGGCAGAATTAACAGTAGAGGGGGATGAATAGTGTTTAATTAATTTTATGAACTTTTTGAAATAATTTCAAATTAAACCCAAACAGATGAAATTCACAAACACAAACAATCACAGAATCAAACACAGATGCAAATAGTAAATAAAAGCAGTAAAGGAAAGAACACACCGGAATTTTATACTGGTTCGGAGTTACAGTACATCCAGTCCCACACAATTTCTTGTGCAGATTTCTTTTCAAATATAATGTCGATATTACAACCTCGATTTCAAGGCTACGAGGTACATCCTCCTGTCTTCGAGTCCAGGGCAAACTCTCTTGATTTAACCAGGCTACAAGATCACCTAATTGATTTACGGGCTACAATCACACCCAATTGATTTACAGGCCAAAATCACACTGTTTCCAATCACACTTTGATAGAGAGAGACTTAATACACTTCGATCTTTTGATCTTTGATTACAAATGAACCTATAACTTTGAATAGCACTGAGATCTTTGAGAGAGAGAGTGACAGAGAATCAAACTAGAGATGATCGAGTTTGATTCACTTAGGATTTCAGCAGAGTTTTGTTAAAATATAAGAGAATATTTGAGTGGAGAAGAAGGAGTGAAGAAAAACTAACTTATAATTCGTTGAAAACAACTGGTATTTATAGAAGAACAACAATAATGTCCATTCGTAAAAGGTTATGACGAATAGACACTTCATTTGAAAATATGAATTTTAAATTCTACGGCTACCATGTCGACATGGGGGGATGGGGTATGTCGACATGCCCTAGTGAATTTGGAAAATTGATTTTTAATTGTTTTTTAAAAGAGATATTCTTTCTAAAACTTGTCAAAATAATTTCCGAAGTTTATAAACCATTTTGAATATAGTTTAAACTTAAAAAAGAGATTAAAAGGTAAACTAAAAAATATATAATCTATAATATAAAAGGAATATTAAAACCTAAGTATAGAATATATTTTTGAGATTTAAAGCTTATAATATTAAAACCAGGAGATAGTTTAAAAACAAGAGATGATTCTGAAATCAAAATATAAAAGATAATAAAAATAGTTTAAGGCTAAAATATTTAAACTGAGAGAGATGACTTTTGAAAGATAGTTTTTGGAAATATAGTTCAAATAATTCATTTTGAAAATTTCATGGATTCCATTCCACTAGAGAAGGTCGTGAGTTCCATCCCACTAAAGAGGTCATAGGTTCCATCCCATTATTAAAATGAGAAGGTGGATTCCATTCCACAATTAAAATCCGAATAAAGATTTTAGTACTATTATGAAATTTTAACATAAATCTAGACTTTATTACTTATCTTGATATCTTGAACCCTTAAACTCTTGAAATCTTGAACTCTTGATATCTTGAACTCTCTATACTCATGAGTCTTCAGTCTTGGTTTCTTCAATCTTGAATTCGTCAGTCTTGAATCTCTACACTCAGTTTTGAATCTTTATACTGTACAGTCTTCATTTTTCAGTACCTGCATATATATCCTGCATATACATATATATCTAGACAAGAATATTAGTATTTATATTTTATAACAAGTCCTAAGGTTGTTGTCATCAAAACCATCATCTCATGAACTAACAATCTCCCCCTTTTTGATGAGATAACCTATGTTTATAAAATATACTCCACCTAACTTTGATTCTACACTGACTCCCTTTTATTCCAACAACTCACCTTTAATCTACTAACTCCCCCTTAATCTAAGCCTATCTAACCTATTTTATAATTCTCCCCCTTTGTCATCAACAAAAACTAATCCTAAACTACATAACTCCTCCTTAAACTAATACTATGGAACTAAATGTTAATAACGAAGTATAATAAGCGAAACATAAATCTAATTTTATTATATATGTTGTTATATTACACATATAAACACAAATATATACAAATACACACAATATATAAAAACATTAACATAAAAACAATCTAACGAGAGCCTTTGATAATTGGTGATTTGTGAATCGAACAATTTGGGTAATGGAGACAAAAGTTTCCACGTTGTTCGACCAAATTACATTCTTTATCAAAACAGACTTCTCCAATGCAAATAACTTTATCGTCTTCGTCCATTTGTGCTTCTTCTTCTTCTTCGTCATCTTCCTTTAATGGATTATGAATATGAATGTTAGGAGTCATCTTTAATCACGATCGGGTCCGCATGATTATCCATTAGAAAGTTTTGCAAATTTCTAAGGATTTTGCCCTGTTTCTCTTGTTCCGTAGCCATATTTATTTGCATGACTTGTAACTCAGTCATCATTTGCAGAGATTCCTTCAAAGTTTCCTCTATCTTCATGACTCGGGCCAGTGTAGTCCATTGAAATGGACCAGCATTAGGAGAAGGGAAAGAAAAGGTCGCATTTTGGTTTGATTTGGAAGAGGAGACCATTATTTTATATTTTCAGAAGTTTATTACAGAGAAAATGAAGAGAGAAGACAGCCGAATTCGAAATATTGTGGTTTATATAACCACCAAACTGATTTTAAAGGGAAAAGCAAAATTTCAAATTTTACCGTTGTATGTCGACATGGAGAATAGGGGGATGTCGACATCCTTATGGAAATTTTGATAATTTTTATTTTTATTTATTTATTTAAATATATATGTTACTATATCTATATTCTATATCTCAGTTATAGAGCAAATACCTAGTTCTGTTCTAAATTTAGTAAAGGTTGATTGATTCAAGGGTTTGGTCAGAATATCAGCTATTTAATTCTCAGTGTTGATAAATTCAAGAGAAATAATCTCTTTACTTTATTATCTCTGAGAAAATGATGTCTGATATCAGTATGTTTGGTTCTGGCATGATGAGTAGGATATTTGGATAAATTTATTGCACTTGTATTGTCACAATAAATTGGTGATTTTGAAATATTTAATCCAAAATCCTTTAGAGGTCTGTTGCATATAGATTACTTGAGAACAAGCCAAAGCAGCAGAGATATATTCTGCTTCAATTGTTGATAGTGAGACAGTATTTTGCTTTTTACTAAACCAGAAAACCAGAGAATGTCCTTAAAATTGACAAGTTCCACTTGTACTTTTTCGATCTGATTTACAACCAGCATAGTCAGCATCACAATATGAGATTAAACCAAATGAATCATTTTTAGGGTAAAATAGGCCATAATCTAAAGTGTGTTTAACATATCTTAGGATACGTTTAACAACTTTTAAATGGGTCTCTTTGGGTTGAGATTGGTATCTTGCATAGAGACAGACACTATGCATGATGTCAGGCCTACTTGCGGTTATATATAGTAGCGATCCAATAATTCCCCTGTATAGTTTTTGATCAACATCTTTTGACATGTCTTCTTTATTCAAGGCTTCATTGGTTGCCATAGGAGTGGGTTTCCACTCGCAGTGATCATACCAAACTTATTGATTAGATCCATAACATATTTTTTTTGACTAATGAAAATACCACTATCTAATTGTTTTATTTGCAATCCTAAAAAGAAAGTAAGTTCACCCATATGACTCATCTCAAACTCTTTTGTCATTATTTCAAAAAACTCTTTGTTCATTTCATTTTTAGTTGGTCCAAAAATTATATCATCTTCATATATCTGTACTAATTGAATACCATTTTTGTTTCTTTTAATAAAAAGAGTTTTATCTAATTTACCAATTTTAAAATTCGATTGTAATAGGTAAGACCTTAGTCTATCATATTAGGCTCTAGGAGCTTGTTTCAGACCATATAAAGCTTTCTTTAATTTGTAAATATGATTTGGAAACTTTTCTTCTTCAGAAAGTGGGTGTTGTTCAACATAAACATCTTCTTTACTATTTAGAAATGCACTTTTGACATCCATTTGAAATAATTTGAAATTTTTATGGTTTGCGAAAGCAAGTAGAATTCTAATGGCTTCTAATCTTGCTACGGGTGCAAAGGTTTCATCACAGCCTATTCCTTCTTCTTGACAATAACCTACGCGACTAACCGAGCTTTATTTCTAACGACCTCACTTGTTCATTCATTTTATTTTTATAAACCCATTTAATTCCTATTATAGTTTTGTCCTCAGGTCTAGGAACACGTTCTCATACATCATTTCTGGTGAATTGATTCAGTTCTTCTTACATAGCAAGAATCCATGAATCATAAGATGATGCTTCCTTTGGATTTTGGGTTCAATAGTTGATATAAAAGCTACATTACTCATCTTGTTTAATAGATTTCTAGTTCTAACAACAGATTCAATATTTTCTAGTATATTTTCTACAGGATGATCTTTTAAAAGCCTAATCCTTTTATTAGGATGAAAGTTTCACAATTTGTTTTATTTGATTCATTATTTAGAGTAACAAAATAACCTTCATCATATATTTGAACAAAATCTTTGAAATTTTCATCAAAAGATACATGCATTGTTACTTCAATGGTGTTAGTTTTTAAATTGAAAACTCTGTATGCTTTACTTCTATTAGAATATCCGGAAAAAATTCCTTTGTCGGATTTAGAATCAAATTTATCCAAATTGTCCTTTGTATTTAGAATAAAACATTTACTTTCAAAAACTTTAAAATAAGATACCTTTGGTTTCTTATTGAAAAGAAGTTCATATGGTGTTTTATTGGTTAAAGGTCTAATTAAAATCATATTCAAAATGTAACAAGCTGTAGCTACTGCTTCAGCCCAAAAATTTCTTGGTAATTTACTATATGAAAGTATAGTTCTTGCACACTCTTGAATCATCCTATTTTTACGCTCTACCACTCCGTTTTGTTGTGGAGTTCTTGGAAAGGAAAAATTATGAGTTATTCCTTTTTTATTACAGAAATTCTCAAAATTTTCATTTTCAAATTCTCCACCATGATCACTACGAATAGTTTTGATTTTTAAAGAAAGTTGATTTTAAATTCTTTTTGCAAAAGTTTTAAATAAATCAAAAGCATCACTTTTAAGTTTCAGAAAAATTGTCCATGTAAATTTAGAATAATCATCTACAATTACAAAAACATATTTACTGTGATTTATTGACTAAATTTGAGATGGACCAAACAGTTCTAAATGAAGTAACTCAAGAGCTTTTGAAGTTGAAATCATATCTTTCAATTTAAATGAACTCTTCCTAAGTTTTCCTAATTGACAAGCATCATATATACTATCTACTTTAAAATCCATTTTAGGGAGACCTCTTACTAGATCATTGAAAGTCTAGTTAAGAGTTTGAAATTCAAATGCCCAAATCTTTTATGTCAAATCCAAGAATCACTTGTATTAACTAAAAGACATAGGTTATCATTTGTGATTTTCATACTGAGAATATAAATATTTTTCTTCCTAATTCCTTCAAAGATAATATTTGATTTATTATCTTCAATGTGACACTTATCCTTTTCAAATTTAATTTTGTAACCCTTATCACATAGTTGACTTATGCTAAGTAAATTGTGTTTTAGATTCTTAACTAACAAAACATCAAAAATAGTAGAAGTTTTAGAGTTACCAACATTGCTGATTCCAATCACATATCCTTTTGAGTTGTCTCCAAAGTTGACCAGTCCTCCGTCTTCATAAATTATGTCATTCAGTATCTCCGGATTGCCAGTCATGTGTCTCGGACATCCACTATCAAGTATCCATTTATTTTTCTTGGTTTGCACTATTTGTCCATTGAGTGTTGATTCATCAAAAGCCATGTAACACATCTATTCCTGCACAACACACCAATTCGGTAGATAACTTGATTTTCTATAATAACAATATGCAGACTTATGAAACAATGATGATATGGACAGTTTTGAATTAGTGTTAACAGAATTTCCAAAAATTGTCATTTTAAACTTTTTCAAAATTCAGATTATGATAACTTTGAAAACCAATGCTCTAATACCAAATGTTGGAAATGCGGATTAACGGATCTTAAGGCAGAATTAACATTAGAAGGGGGTGAATAGGGTTTAATTAATTTTATGAATCTTTTCGAAACCTTTTCAAATTAAACCCAAACAGATGCAATTCACAAACACAGAAACAATCACAAAATCAGATACAGATGCAAATAGTAAATAAAAGCAGTAAAGGAAAGAACACACCGGAATTTTATACTAGTTCGATGTTACCCTATATCCAGTCCCACACAATTCCTTGTGCAGATTTCTTTTCAAATATAATATTGATATTACAACCTTCATTTCAAGGCTACGAGATACGTCCTCCTGTCTTCGAGTCCAGGGCAAACTCTCTTGATTTAACCAGGCTACAAGATCACCTAATTGATTTACGGGCTACAATCACACCCAATTGATTTACAGGTCACAATCACACCATTTCCAATCACACTTTGATAAAGAGAGACTCGATACACTTCGATCTTTGATTACAAATGATCCTATAACTCTGAATAGCACTGAGAACTTTGTGAGAGAGTGACAGAGAATCAAACTAGAGATGATCGGGTTTGATTCACTTAGGATTTCGGCAGAGTTTTGTTAAAATATAAGAGAATATTTGAGTGGAGAAGGAGTGAAGAAAAACTAACTTAAAATTCGTTGAAAACAACTAGTATTTATAGAAGAACAACAGTCATGTCCATTTGTGAAAGGTTATGACGAATAGACACTTCATTTGAAAATTTGAATTTTAAATTCTATGGCTACCATGTCGACATGGGGGGATGAGGTATGTCGACATGCCCTACTGAATTTTAAAAATTGATTTTTGTTTTTTGTTTTTTAAAAGAGATATTCTTTCTAAAATTTGTCAAAATAATTTATGAAGTTTATAAACCATTTTGAATATAGTTTAAACTTATAAAAGAGATTAAAAGGTAATCTAAAAAAATATAATCTATAATATAAAAGTAATATTAAAAACTAAGTATCAAATATATTTTTGGGATTTAAAGCTTATATTATTAAAACCAGGGGATAGTTTAAAAACAAGAGATGATTCTGAAATCAAAATATAAAAGATAATAAAAATAGTTTAAGGCTAAAATATTTAAACTGAGAGAGATGACTTTTAAAAAGATAGTTTTTGGAAATATAGTTAAAATAAATCATTTTGAAAATTTCATGGATTCCATTCCACTAGAGAAGGTCGTGTGTTCCATCCCACTAAAGAGGTCGTGGGTTCCATCCCACTATTGAAGCGAGAAAGTGGATTCCATTCCACAATAAAATCCGAATAAAGATTTTAGTACTATTACGAAGTTTAAACATAAATGTAGACTTTATTACTTATCTTGATATCTTGAACCCTTGAACTCTTGAAACCTTGAACTCATGATATCTTGAACTCTTGGTACTCATGAGTCTTCAGTCTTGGTTTCTTCAATCTTGAATTCAGTCTTGAATCTCTATACTCAGTCTTGAATCTTTATACTATACAGTCTTCATTCTTCAGTACCTGCATATATATATATATATATATATTGCATATACATATATATCTTGACAACAATATTATTATTTATATTTTATAACAAGTCCTAAGATTCTTGTCATCAAAACCATTATCTCAGGAACTAACAGTTCTAAGCTCTTGTAATAACCAATAAAGTACCTCTTATAACCGAATGCTCGAAGCAACAAGAAAAGGAATCTAGTGGTCGTAGGTCTATTTTATGTTGGACCACTCTACATCTTATGCTATTTACTTTAATTGTACATCTTATTCTATTAATCATTCTTCATTTTAAATTTTTAACAACTTTACTGTTGTTATGGAAATAGTAGCGCTTTGCAAAAGCTTTTATCAACGGATCTTTGTCACCCAAATCACAAAGAGATAACTTGGATTGAAAACAACACGGAATTGAAATCAAAATGCAATAACACAAGATATTCCACCCAACCACCCACTTTATTGATTCACCAAAATTTTGTTTACAATTAATAGAACAAAGCTAAAATAAACAAATTACCATTGAATCAATAACCAAATTAAGGAAGGGAGCAAATATCTATATGGCTAAAATTATTGGAGAAGAAGAACAAAGATGGAGAAGAGAAAATTAGCAAATAAATTTTCCACCACACTTTTACACTCTCTTCTAGTCTCTATTTATACAATCAATTACTTAATGCCCAAGTTAACATTAGATGGCAAAAAATAATTTGATTAGCCAATTAGAGAGAGAAATAAACATACTCAAATATGCCAATAAATTAGGGGAAACAAAATCTTCTCTTTCTTTCTTTTGCATATTTATTTCCCTCTATTTGTGATTTTATATCACCAAAATTTAACACCCCACCTTGATGCATATATCTCCAACATATCAAGCATGTCATATCTAGATCTGTCACAAATCCTCATATCTCAACCACACTAAATTACAAAGCTCAACCACCGTCTGCAAGTGGTGCATCTCCCACATGAAGTACACCACACAAATCCGGTCTCAAAAGCGTTTGTAATACCACAAAGATCTCTGTCTTGTCTTTGTGGATTTTGCAATTAGACATCCGTCTATCACTCGATCTGAGCTCATTACCTGATCACTATAGATTCCTCGAGTATCATCAACATGTAGACCCCTATCTAAAATATGATCCTCGATACTAGAATCATAACCAGTGATCATATTAACCTCTCCACCTTGTTGTGGACTAGGTCCTTCAACCGTCAATCACTTTCCATTGTCAACTATAGAACCAACCAAGCTATAAAGCTTTCCTTCTTCCAATACTCCTCTCATCCTTACACCATCTTTCTTCACTCTCAAAACTCCACCTTGAGTCTCTTAAGTGCAACCACGGCGATCCAACTGACCGAGAGAAATAAGAATATGCGAACAAGTGGGTACATGTCTCACTCCAGAGACTTCTCTAACCACACCGTCATGCATACGAAACTGGATAGATTCAATATCACAAATCGGTAGATCTTCTCCATTGGCTGTCCTAATCATGCCGACACTCTTCTCATAAGAGGAAAAACAATTCACATCTCTACAAATGTGAAAACTAGCTTCCGAATCCATCTTCCAAGGCTTAGATAATGTTTGGTTTAAAAACGAATTTTGTGTTTTTGGTTTTCAATATGTATCTCAGATATGAGAAGAATGAAAGGACGTCGGAAGGGATGAAAGAAAGAAGGATGAGAGGACGAAGGGGATAGAGGGACGATGGAAGAATGAATTGTTTCACGTGCTTGTGTTATTTTCCCAAACGTGGAAAATAAAAAAAGTTGTTTTCTATTTTGTATGTTAAATTTGTTTTTTAAATTGCTCGTTTTCAACAATATAAATGCGTCGTGTGCATTTTTGTATGGACGAAAACCCAAAACTAAAAATAACAAACCAAACACTACCTTATTTTCACTAAAGAGGACATCACAAGAAGCATCACTATCGGTACCTTCAGCAAAACCTACATGTGCATCACTACTAGTATCACCATGCGCAGCCTTTTATTGATCTCTTTTATAAGCATAACACTTGCTGCGTATGTGACCTTTCTTATTACAATAATGACAAGTGATAACACCTTTACCATTAGCATCCTTCTTCTTTCAAAATGGATCTTTCTTTGAGTCCCTTGCCACCATAGCCTCGCTTTGAATTGATTTCATACCTGACCCTTTTCTTCTAAGCTCCTTATTCAAAAGACTACTTCAACCAATTTCCAGAGAGATAGTTCCATTAGCATTGGAATTACTCAATGAAACAACCAAAGTTTCCCAACTTTCTGAAAGCGAACTCATTAATAAAAGAGCTTGTAACTCATCATCAAAATTGACCTTCATATTTGCCAATTGATTTATTACATCTTGAAATTCATTCAAATGCTCTGCATCAGACTTCTCTTCATCTAATCTCAGTTGTACCAACTTTCGAACCAGAAAAGCCTTACTAGTAGCACTCTTTGACTCATACAAAGATACCAACTTGTCCCACAAAGCCTTCACGGATTCACAACTAGCCACATGATGGAAAACTGAATCATCAAGATACCGGCGAATCAAAGCAATCGCCTTCTTATCCATCTTCTTCCATTTTCCTTCATCTACATCAGAGGGCTTCTTTCCGTCTCCATCAATCGGATCATGAAGATCATTGAGGTACAGAACATCCTCCATCTTTGGCTTCCAAATACCCTAATTTTTCCATCCAAAATAGCCATCTTTGAAAAAGAAATCACATCCGACATCTCAATAATTTATCAAATCCAAAATTACTCTTAGCTTTGCGATGACCTTGCTCCGTTTCCAAACTGTCATGGAAATAGTAGCGCTTTGCGGAAGCTTATATCAACGGATCTTTGTCACCCAAATCACAAAGAGATAACTTAGATTGAAAACAAGACAGAATTGAAATCAAAATGTAATAACACAAGATATTCCACCCAACCACCCACTTTATTGATTCACCAAAATTTTGTTTACAATTAATAGAACAAAGCTAAAATAAACAAAATACCATTGAATCAATAACCAAATTGAGAAAGGAAGCAATTATCTATATGACTAAAATTGTTAGAGAAGAAGAACAGAGATGGAGAAGATAAAATTAGTAAATATATTTTCCACCACACTTTTACACTCTCTTCTAGTCTCTATTTATATAGTCAATTACTTAATGCTCAAGTTAACATTAGATGGCAAAAAATAATTTGATTAGCCAATTAGAGAGAGAAATAAACATACTAAGATATACCTATTAATTAGAAGAAACAAAATGTTCTCTTTCTTTCTTTTGCATATTTATTTCTCTCTATTTGTGATTTTGTATCACCAAAATTTAACAACTGTGCCACCTCCATTAAAATCCATCCTTAATTATCACTCTGGGGTTTGATGGATATCTAATGAACATTATTTTTACACACCGAAATGCCTAAAGATCTAGCTTGTTGATTAATTATTAATAACAAATTCAATGAACCATAATACCCAAACAATAACAATAGAAAAGTGGCAAATATAGAGATTTTATGTGGTTCGGCTAATTTCCTATGTCTATAGACCGAAAAACTATTCTTTATTTTATTAAAGAAATAGAGTATAATTGAGCGAATACAAAACTTGTAGGTAGAAAATTGGAGAGACTAACTTATAATTACAAATTAAATAATCAGTTTTCCAAAATATTTGATTGCACTTCAAAACCCTAATTTAATTCGATTGCAGAAATTAGTATTTACTAAAAGAAGAGGATAATAGTGGATTTTCTCACGTCAATGTGGAGATGGACTTTCTTTATTTATAGACTTAGGGATGAAGGCATATCCTAAGACTAGTAAATTAAGTCCCCAAACACCTTGAAATATTTTCAAATTTTCTTAATTTGATTTTAGTATGCTGCTTTTGGCACCCAGCTTTTTTTCTTTCAGCCAATGTTATAATTTTATTAGATATCAATATTTTTATGTACTTCTGGCCACCATATTCTATTATTTCACTAAGAACAAAACAACTGTACTTTTTTTTATCTCTTTCAGAAATATCTCACGTACTTTATCTTAAAAATTCCAAACCGTAGAACTTAAAAAAGCCTTGCTTTTTGTCTAGTAGATGAAAGAAGATAAAGTTTTAGTGGATAATTATAATTGTGATGGTCACAGAGATCTAATGGATAATCCTAATTGTGATGATCACAAAGAGGTTAGTTTACTTTTCATGTGACTGGAATTTTGGATGAAATGAATGATCAAACTTCATTTTGACAATATTTAGAGAAAAAGGCACGTATTGGTTTAATTTAGGATTTAGGAGGGAGACTTTGAAATGCTTAGGTGCGTGGTTGATGAAAAATAATAATGCTTTATGTTAGGAAACATGGAACAGAAATTATTAAGGTGATCTTTAGTTATGATAGCCGGAAGGAAAAAACTGGATGCCAATAGTAGTACATTTGATTTTAATGCATGTAAATAAAGGTGATATGTTAAGGACCGCTAGCTCAAGTGGCAAGTAATATGGTGATTTGGACTTAGGTTCTTAAGGTCATGAGTACAAACCCACCATAACCTCAAAATGGATGGTTTACTCGAATAAAGTACCACTCTTATTCTCCAAAAAGGTGATCTTAGTTTCCATAATTTTCCTATCTTGATTGAATCTCCATGTTCTTCATACTGCAAAATCAATTAATTAATTGGATCAGCTAATAATTTTCATTCTTTTCTTTTATTCCTAGTATAGCTTAGTTAGCCGATTGATTGAATCAGTTAATTAATTCTATTCCTTATTTAGTAAATATTTAAATCACTCAAATTTAAAGCATTACCTTGATCCAAACACAACAATCACTCTTTAACTTTATATCTCAACAATTTGTTGAGTCTGCGCGTGCCCCATGTCACCAAGCTCATATGATGCAACAATCGTTCATCTTTTTTACCTTTCATGTACATCCAAATTCGATCTTTCATATGATGCATCTTTTATCCTCTACACATGAACAAAAAATTATTTTTGATCAAAGCAAGTAAACAAAAATTACATTAGTTTTCACGTAATGATATACTATTCTTATCCTTTAATAAAACCAACCATTAATAATAACATTACTATCATTTATTTAATGAAACCATACATTAATAACAATATTAATTTTATTATTTTTATTATAAATTTTACTAACATTATTAATTTTAAAAAAACATTATTAGTTTTATTATTAATTTCAATAACTGTAGTAATTTTATTGTTATTTTATTATGAATTTTAATAACAATAATAGTTTCAGTATTAATTTAAATAATATTATTAGTTTTATAATGAATTTTATTATTTCTTATAAGACTATTAATTTTATTATTAATTTAATTAACATTATTAATTTTAGTTTATAATACTTTTAAAACGATAGAATTCATAAATAATTTCAAAGCTATATGACTTAGGAATTTCTACATTTTTTTAACGGTTGGTCATCCTACTTCCTATTGAAACACAATGGTATTTATGTTTTGTAAATCATTTCAAATTGAACTATAAAAACAAAATTTCAATAATACTTCCCCTTATTCTCTATATCATATGCAAAAGAGCATACACGGTGAAGAAAAAGGAAATACTAGTGAAATTTTGTTAACCCTTCAACTTGAAAAATTCATTTATGAAACATAGATATCATTGCATCTATAGCTTGTCAAATGCTGGAACAAATCCAATAAATAACGTTTCGGATAAATATCGATTTTCGTTTTAGTTAAAAAAAACTAAGGTGGTGTTTGGTTTAAAAACAAATTTTGTGTTTTGGGTTTTCAATATGTATCTTAAATATGAGAAGAATGGAGGGACGACGGAGGGGATGAAAGAAAGTCGGATGAGAGGATGAACGAGATAGATGGACGATGGAAGAATGGATTGTTTCACATGCTTGTGTATTTTTCAAAATGCGGAAAATAAAAAAAAGTTGTTTTATATTTTGTATGTTAACTTTGTTTTTTAAATTAGTCATTTTCGATAATAAAAATGCGTTGTGTGCATTGTTTGTATGGACGAAAACTCAAAACTAAAAATAACAAACCAAACACTACCTAAATTTCTGATCATATATTGTACTTGTCAAACAGTACAACAAAACTTACCTTTTACCGCAATCATTATCAGCGTTTGCACATTAAATGCGATAAACGTTATTTCAGAAGGGAAAATTTTATGCTCGAACGCTGAGATAGGTTTTTGGTTGCTACCTCGTCTCTTTATATTTTAACAATTAAAATTCGTTTTCCCTCTTCTAATTTTTATCTCTCGCTACTCTTAAAAATTCCATCTGATCCCTTAGTCACTCAAACCAAAACTTCAATCTTTTTCTAACTTCGATTTTTTTCAATGGAGTTGAGCTTCACTATTGCTTTATCATTTCCATGTACTTTGGTTTTGATAGTTGCTCGATTACTCATTTATATCATGTTTATTAGATTCAGTTGATTTTAGGTTTATTGATTCACTAATCTCAACTTTCATCTTACTTTAGGTACTTCACCCGAAAGCGAACTTTGTTCGCTCATTTTTCCAGAATTCGAAAACCCAACAGAAACCCGGTGAGTTTTTCTCTAACCCTATTTCCATTCGATTGCTTACAAAGTTGATTCTCTGCTTTCGTATGTTCTCTGTATTAATGGCCTGTCAAAAGTTCTTGTTGTATTTGATA
Organism: Allium fistulosum; assembly: GCA_030737815.1. Lineage (NCBI taxonomy): Eukaryota > Viridiplantae > Streptophyta > Magnoliopsida > Asparagales > Amaryllidaceae > Allium > Allium fistulosum. The sequence goes on along the minus strand of CM060902.1, from coordinate 1,328,232,300 downwards.
TTCAATCGGTTAGTTGTAACATTTTCTTGTTGTTCAATTTTTGGATGCACTTAGTTCATGAAATAGAAATTGTAAATCAACGTTTTAAATATTATATTTTACTTTTTCCCATGGAGTGATATCGTCCAATCTTTTACATATTTTTTAGAAAACCGTTTCTATATCACTGACCATGTCATAATATTTTTATTGTTGTGTCGATTTGTGTATTTTTTATGTTTTGTAGTAGTTTGATTATTATTTTACATTATGGTTTTGAAACAATAATCTTTTGTGCCAAAAATTTGAAATGAAATGTCTGTATGTTTAAGAAATTAATTATAATGAGTAACTATTAACTACCGTCTCTAAACTGAACTGTCTTTTCCTCGGTTTTTCCAAGGACTTAATTTTTCTCATCATGTTTTTATGTTTACAAAATTCATATATATTTTAGCACGTATTTTTCTCATTTTGCAATTTAACAGAGATTCATGTTTCATGATTGTATTTAAAATACCAATTAAAAACTCTCCAAACATATTTTTGTTCTGCTTCAAATAAACTGAATAGTAATATAGTAATTTCTTTTATTTACCTTTTTTAATTGATTATCGGTTAAATTAATTGAAATTAGTTCGGTTTAGATTTTTAGTTTTTTTATTTGGATTCGATTTTACATTTCTTACCTTAAAATTAACCAACTAATGATTGGGTTGCGCATGCGTCTTTCAAGGTTCCACTTGTTGTGCAAAAAATGCACAAATGAAGAAAAACAATAAACAGGATCTAGATTTGCCAATTTGGACATCACTTAATCTAGCAGCAATTATTCTATACTCCAAATAAATAGTAAATAACTATAAAGAAAGAAGAAGAGACGCACAATATTTATACTGGTTCCACTATCATCGAGATAGTGTACGTCTAGTCCAAAGGAGAGAGATTTTATTACACTTGAGAGAATTGCAAGAGATTACAAGATAAGAGTTTACATACCAAAGCCCTAAATTAGGGTTAACAAAAAGAGACACTCTATCTGGAGATCGCTGGCTGAATACCAGGATGGATTTACAATGAAGTCTACCCTCAATATATAGCCAATATAAATTCATGTGAGTCATCAATCAAATTACCAAAATATGGTAAGAAGATAATGGAGGCAAATTACAACGGTAACAAATCACGCAAACATAGCAAGTAATTCACTCGTTCCAAAGATGGAAGAAAATAATCCCAAAGCAATGTGATTACGAAGAAAGAAATAATAAGCATATCTTTTGTATATATATTATTCCATAACGTGCGCATGCATAAATTTCCTTGCCATCTCATTCAAATGCAATCCAATTATTAATGCATTTCCATAATGAACAAACGTGATTACTTTCTCTTTTGCATATTTGTTTCCTTCTATTTGTGATTTTGTATCACCAAAATTTAACACTCCACCTTGATGCAAAATCACATATTTCCAACACTCCACCTCAAGTCAAATTCTCTTTTCAACATAAAACTCTTAAAATCAAACTCCACATTCAACCAAAATCTCTTAACGAGATGGATACCAAAAATGAATACTTACCCAGTGGGTTCCGGCAAGGCCACCCCCCATCACATCTTGCTAACGAGCTCAGACTATGTCCCCGTCCGCCAACAAAATGTTGCAAATATCCAAAATCAAAAGAAGGTAGATATCAAAATAATCTCAAAGCCACCAAGGCCAAAAAATTCTCTCAATCACCAATCAAATACAGAGCTAGAAAACAAAAGGCCAACAGACATAACAAGGCTGATCCAAATCTCTGTATACAAGACAAATCTCTCTCCTTCCACATACCTTATCTGCCAAACAACAAATTTCCCATGGAAATCAACATAAGACTCTCACATCAACATCGAGCCATAAAGCAGATACAAGTTCCTAAATCCAGATGTCTCTTCAACACAGTAAACTCCTTATCATCAAATTTCCAAGACTGGAACACTCTTCTCTCTCAACATAATCTCCTCCACTCCATATTGCACAAAATCTCCTTTTTCCATCCAAATGAGTAATAGCATAATCATCATCGGATCTACCGCTCTTTCTAGAATCCATTGATGCACAAATTAAAACAAATCGCCTTGCTCCGATACCAATCTGTTGTGCAAAAATTGCACAAATGCGGAAAAACAATAAGCAGGATCTTGATTTGCCAATTTGAACATCACTTAATCTAGCAGCAATTATTCTATACACCAAATAAATAGTAAATAACTATAAAGAATGAAGAAGAGACGCACAATATTTATACTGGTTCCACTATCATCGAGATAGTGTACGTCCAGTCCAAAGGAGAGAGATTTTATTACACTTGAGAGAATTACAAGAGATTACAAGATAAGATTTTACATACCAAAGCCCTAAATTAGGGTTAACAAAACGAGACACTCTATCTAGAGATCGCTGGCTGAATACCAGGATGGGTTTACAATGAAGTCTACCCTCAATATATAGCCAATATAAATTCATGTGAGTCGTCAATCAAATTACCAAAATATGGTAAGAAGATAATGGAGGCAAATTACAACGGTAACAAATCACGCAAACATAGCAAGTAATTCACTCGTTCCAAAGATGGAAGAAAATAATCCCAAAGCAATGCGGTTACGAAGAAAGAAATAATATGCATATCTTTTGCATATATATTATTCCATAACGTGCGCATGCATAAATTTTATTGCCATCTCATTCAAATGCAATCCAATTATTAATGCATTTCCATAATGAACAAACGTGATTACTTTCCCTTTTGCATATTTGTTTCCTTTTATTTGTGATTTTGTATCACCAAAATTTAACACCACTCTATTATTTTTCAAATATATTTGTTGAATAACTGCTTCGATTATTCTATATATTTCATCAGTTTTCTCAACGTCAAGCCCATGCCTGGCTTTAGCATCATTCTGGTTGATTATATTAATATATGACTAACACCTATTGTTCGTGCGCATTTGCACTACACTGAGTCACTGATTGACCATTATGCACACACAATACATGCACATGCTTACATAACTGCAAATATCTCATGAGCTTACCACTTGTAGGAGCTTTCTACTATTGGTTGATGGCTATTTCAATGCTTCTTATTATTACTGAGTTTTATCATTTTGTATTCATCTCCTTGTATATGCAGATATAGATGTTATATTTGTACATGTATGGATGTTGTTATGCATATGAATAATTAAATAACCAGTTTTACATTTATGTATATAGGTATTGAACTATTCACATAATGCTACAACAAAGTTAAGTATTTTTTTTAGTTATGATATGTATGATGCTACACCTTATTTTTGGAAACCTTGGAATGGTTGAATAACCATGTTGATTATGAAGCAATAGTAGATGGGGCAAATGTTGCATTGTGTCAAAAAATTTTACAGAATGTGGATTCATTTATCTCAAGTTATACTTTGTAAAAACCAAGTTACTATTAATTATTAATTTATACTGCACTTGTCTGTGTTTTGTAAAATTTGCTACTGTTATTTCTATTGTTCATTGAATAGAGCAGCCGGATACTGCTGTAAGGGAACCCAATGCAATCCGAGGTAAATGGCCACTTGTTATACTTTATAATAAGTGATATAGGATGCTCATGGAAAACCTTTCTAATAGGCAGCTGCTTGAAACTTGGAAAGCTAAAGGAGTGTTCACCACTCCAAAAGGATCCGACAATGATCGGTATATTTTCTTACTTACCTCTTAAAAATACAATGAAATTGGCATAATTTCTTATGTAGCTCTTAAAATCACAATGAAATTGAGCATTGAGTTGGGTCATTGTGTTTATTCCTCTACCTTTTCTAATAAATACATGTAGCTACTATGTTTGAACAACCTTTTCTCTTCATTTTGAAGATGTCCTTATTTATATTATCACATATCTCTTTTTAGCAGCTATTTATCATTAAAATAAACCATATATGGTACAGAGCACATCATATATTGATGCATGATGTGATGTGATGTACTGCTGGAGATCATGGTCTTTAAGCTGAAAAATTGGCTTATGTGCGGTCTGTAGGTGAACTGGTGAATAGTTAGGTGCACAACAGGCCCATCAAATGAATGCACTGAGATGTGATGACAAGCCCAGCAAACGAATAGAATGTTGGAGTGGTGATTGCATGGTGAAGATGACAAGCTAACAAGAGAACAGTTGCTTGGAGTGATACTTGCATGAAGAGGATGACAGGCCTAGGAAATGAATAGATTCTTGGTGATTCAGGCCTAGCAAATGAAAAGGTTGACTGCATTGTTATTCGTTCCGTTGTAGTTGAAGTTGCTGAATGCATAATAAATTGCTGGATGATGACTACATGAACAACACGAACAAATTGCTAAGAGCCAATGCAGAAAATGCTTAGAGTGATGCAAGCTCTATACATGAACAGCATGAACAAATCTGATTGCTCGGAGTGCTTGATGTCTAGCCGAATGCTTGGTGGATGTGGATGTTAGTGGTGATCTAATCATCTCAGGTACTGTAAATTAGTAATAATATATAATTAAATTATTTCATAACTCTTTATTGTCTCCTATATTTATAGACTTGTAATTAATTAATTAATTAATGAATAATAATAATAATTTACGGTCGTTTTGTGTCGTTACGGTTCCACCAGTGCCAAGAATTGAATTTGAGCACATCAGCATTGAGCCATTTTGTGCTGCTCTTGTCAATGGTATCCAGTTTCGGTGCTCTCTTTCCCCTTGAATCTAGTTGATATCAACCAAGTATGTTGATCTGTAGTACATCACAGATACTCCATAATCATGTCACCATAAAATACAGTATAGACAAGTGTAAGTGACAACTTATATTGAATCTCCTTCAAAGGAGCTATGCATTGTCATTTCTAAGTAATTTTTAACAGTAACTTCTAATTAAAAGTATTTAAATGTAATTTAACTTTTAAGTTAACATAAATCAATTTAAGTGTTTGGGTAATATGACTTGTATGTAATGAATGTGTAAGCATTTACATAACTGCACATGTCTATGTATGTATGCGACTATACATGAAAGTTATGAAATTATTGATTTTTTGCTTTCTTATAAGTTGTAAGCAACAACTAATTTTTTCTTGTATTTCTAGTTCTAAGATATTTATGCAATATCCTTATAGGAAGTTTCCTAACACCAGAATTCTTGAGTACTTTTAAGGGGTAACTAAACATGATATAAGACTCACTTGTAGTATTGGTTATTTATAACTTACAAGTAGTTAGTACCTCGAATGCAACAGTCTCTACTAACCCGGTTTTTGAAGAATAAATGTTAGAATTTGGCACACAAGCATAAAGCATGCAAGTCAGATATTTCCATTGATTTTCGTTTAGCAAATCTCCAATAAACATTATTATTTTTCCCTTAGTATTGTCTCAGGAATTCGTTCCCATCAAACCTGCATAGCAATTGATTCATTAATTGGTTATTATACTCAAATTGAGATCTTGATGTAGTAGTTAAGTTCATGGTAGGCAGCAGCTGTGCAGATGCAGCTTTGATTGGTGGAGAGCACTTGCAAAACATAATCATGCACTACCAAGATAGCAAGGCTAGAAGGGCAGATTAAACATGAAAGGTGAGCTAAAACTTACCAGCAACATCCATGAACTTAACCGGTGGCTGTATGGCTTTAATAAAATGGGTAAACGTAGCTGCTCAAAATAAGAAGTGAAAATGGCGTGCAGTTGAACTATGCAGTTAATTCAATTCTGAAGTTGATGATTATTCTTGAAGATCATTTTGAAGCTTGGGTGTAACGCATGCCCAAGAACAGGTCAAGAGTAAGAGGTATGTACGCCTAAATCTATGTTTGAATATGTAGTATGTTGTAATTCTGAGTTCAATTTTCTATTATTTATGCTAAAAGAGGATGTATTTGATTAAATACCACTTATTTTTCATTATACATCTTAGATACATATAATACACTAGCTTGATAAACTCTTTATTTATAAATTATACACATGTAATATATTAGCTTAGATTAGCTTAGATACATGTAATATACTCACTTAAATTACATATTTGTCAATTATGCACCTATGTATTATACAAATTATATATGAATTATTTATATCATGTATGAATAATACTATGTGAATTACTTATGAATTAATATAAATAATAATAATTGTGATATCTTCATAAGCTTATTAAACGATAGCATGTAATGTGCTATAGAGATAAATTATATATGAATATAATAAATCATAATACACACTCACACACACATATATAATAAAAAGTATATGAATAGATATAAATTACATCACACACACACATACCATAGCATGTAAGCATATTATAGAATGATATGTGTGAGTTAGTATGTAATGAATTATAATATATATAATAAATAGGTATATGAATAAATGTAGTTACTTGGGTGCGCGCACCCTTGCGCGCGCGTGTGCATAACAAAACTTGCTTTGTTGAATTCCTAAAGTTTTTAAATAGTTCCTGTTCTCTATGACTTTTTCTGAGCTAGTGGTCTTAAATCAGTTGCATGAATTGAACATGAAAATGACTTAGATGTATTATTTTAAATTTGTAGTTGATCACTAAATTTGAATATCTTCATTATAGGTAATAAAAGAAATATTTTTGAGTGCAAAAATGTACGGGAAAACACGTTCTTCAAGTTTTTGAAGATCATTTTGGCATAGTAAGCATATGTAACCTTTTGGTTCTTCATTTTGTTGTTGTTATTTGATGCAAACTTACTTTATGGATATGGGTTTTTTGTCTATGGATGACGTGCCTTTTTTTATGGATATTGTTCTAAAGTTGGTTTATGGATACTATCTTTATTTTTGAATATCATGTAAAATTGGTTTATGAATGTTGTTTTTTTTATATTGTGTTATACTTAGATTATTGAAATGATTAATAGTTGTGTTATATGATAGTTTGTGGGTTTGATTCGAATATGTTATGTATACTAGGTGAAATATATTCAAATGCAGTTTAACGGTATGTATTTTAATATAGTGATAGTTCAGCAAAATATAAATGCTGTAAAAGTCATAATAACAAAAGAAAAAGCTTTTAATCCGTGCTGTCAGTAGGTTAAAGAGTTGGTCCACATAAGTATGACAACATAATGTAATGGTGTTAAAAGTTATTAATAGCATTTATCAAATGTTGTTGAAAATAATATAACCAGCTATAAACAATTTCAACAGCAAATTTTAAACGTCATGACAAATTAATAACGGCAAGTCGTCGAATCAAACCTATGATTTTAGATCTAATTACCTTGTGAATTCATATAAAAAATAAATATAATTACAGATTTACCTAATTCACTCTGCATGCTTCGATGATTGCAGTGGGGAAGGAGGCAACTGCAGCGGGTATGGCCCTACGATGATGGGATGGGGCTGTGGTAGGATGGCGGCATCTCCAACTTCAGCTAGGGTAGGGCATAGGATATCGATGGGAGTAGTGGTGGCGTCTTCTCCGTCGGCGGTGATTTCGGTGGCGATTGTGTTTGGGGGCCACGGGGACATCTATGTTATTTATTTATTTATTTAAAACCGAAAGTAAAGAGGAGATGTCGAGGGAGGATTTCTCAAAGGGGGGCAATGTCATACGAACATCACACCAACGACTATATAAAGGTGCCGGTAAGGTGTGGACAACATGTCATAGGTAATTCTTTACCTACGCCTTGCCGATGCAGTGCAGATGCCATGCATTGGACATCGACGCGTCATCGGTATATCCAAGTAGGTATTAGCATTGTTTATAATGGTGATATAACCGATACATAGTGAGTCGTGCCACGAAGTAGAATGAGTTTTCTCTTCACTGGTATACTTACAGGGGATTTTACATACCATTGTGCCATACCTGCCCAAGCTAAATTCTATCCTTATATAAAGTTAGATGACTTGTTTCTTACCTACACGTTCCAGTATTACATGGCCCGGGGTTACTTGGCTTACATTTTGGCATCAAACACTTAACTACTATTCTTTACCTAGGTATAAAATTCACTTAACCCAGCGTTGGTTTCTTACGATGGTTAATATCATTCACCTAGGTACACCACTTGTTATATCGGCAATATCTCTTCCTCGACATGTAGGCCACTATCATTCACCTAAATGTCGTTTCTTTTAGCAAATTGCTCTCACAGAGGTAACACTACAACAAAAATACCCTATTACAACGCCATTTTTACAACGGGCATTGGTTGCCCGTTGTAATAGAAGGTTATTACAACGGTCCATTCAGGGCCGTTGTAAAATATGCCATATACAACCCCTTTTTACAACGGGCGTTGTTTGCCCGTTGTAATAGATGGCTATTACAACGGTCCACTCAGGCCCGTTGTAATAGATGCCAACTTTACAACGGTCAAAAATGCCCGTTGTAATAGCCTTAGCCTTTATTTTATCGGTCCACTCAGCCGCCCATCTGTTTGCTTTCTTCCCTTCACTGCTAAAACTTTATTTATCGCTAACCCTAAATCCCAAATCGAACGTTCCTATCTGGAATCCCTAGGTTCGTCGACCTCTTCTCCATGGCACTCATCTGACCTCCTCTCTTTCTCCTATCGCCTTTCTTCCATCCTTCCCTTTCCAATCCGCTTCATCTAGCCATGCCAAAGAAGAAGAAAATTAAGCCCATTTCCAACTCTTTGGACTCAGATCAGATTTTCGAGCTTGGCACTTTCAGCTATGGTTAGATCGATGAGATCTGGGGAGCTTGAGCTTGCTGCGAATCGTCTACGGCTACCCCTCACTTAACTTTGTCAGAAATTATGTTGAAATTCCAAAAATATCTAGCTAAATTATCTCTTTGTGCTTCCGTTGCTCCGAAAGTAAACATTGTCTGCTCGGGGATCTAGATCCGATAATCTATCAGGTTCAAAAATGCAGTTTGAAAGAAATTGAGGTGAATAATGATTTTAATTTTGTTCTGTAAATATTCTTTCAAACGCAAAACACTGTACAAATGTCCTCGAACCATAAAGCCAGGTTCACCGATTTTTCGCCACTTTCTGGGAAGGATCCATTGTAGTTGGTAAGCTATCCTCCTTCCACAATTGCCTTGATTGCTAGTTGAAAACAATATGTTGATCCCCATTTTTAAATCTGTAGGTTCCTCCCTACGAAAACAAGATTAAATAGAACAGGGAAATAAATGTGAAAGGCACCTACGGGCTAACTTTGGGCACAGCATCGCTGACGATCAAATTCCCTGGCCAGTAATCTCCTAAACAGACAGAACCCAGTCTCGGGAAGGCTAGGGGGTAGGTATCTTAACTCCACTGATTGCAAGTATTGATATTTTGATCATCTCTATATATCTTTTTTTTCTTTTCTTTCTCATCTTTATATATCTTCCAGTGTTGATTTATTTTATGGATATATCATAAAAGCTAAAGTTGATGTTAGTGGAGAATTGTAGTTGATGACAGTGTCGGAGTTTTGTGATGGCAGACTTGTTGTCTGGTGGTTGTATTGGATGACACTTTCCAAGTTCCAGTAAGCGTATTCGCTATGTTTCTTTTTGATTGCATTAACAATGTTCTTAATAAGACCATGTGAAGAAATTTACAGTGTTTTGAAGTTTAAATTTTGTTCAATGTTTTTAGATTGGCGGAGAATCTGAGAACAACTTTTGGAGTTCGATAAATTCAAGGCATTTCTATGGATGTACGAAAATGGAGGATAACAAAACAAAACAGAGGATAAACGAAGGAGAATATTAAATCAGACACTGATAGAGATAATAAAGGGGAAGTGGTTGGTGGTTTTGGAGCAGTTGAGGTAGATGCACATGTTTCTATGGAAAATCAGGTTGATGCTGTTGTGAATAATTCTAAGGAGGTGCCCTAGAATCTAGAGGAAGAGCAGGTCCCTATGAGCAAGGTTTGGGTATCCAAAGAGAAACAGAATGTCGGTATTCCTAAGGATCGGGCAACTAGTTCAGAAGGAGCACTATCTAACTAGGAAGAGAATTTGAATGGATCCAAGATAGAGTCTGGAAAAGAAGTGGCCAAAGAGAAATCGATAGAGAATATTGATCAAGTTGTAGAGGATCTTTTGTCTATTAAGAGAAAACTGGTGGAGGAGTTAAAAGAACATAAGGAAGTGGATTCAAATGTAGAAGAAGTTGTGAGCATCTCTATGGTTCCATCAGGGAATGATGTAGATATGGGATCTCATGAACTTGCGAAGAGTGTTCTTCCTTCAGAAAAATTGGAAAAAGTGACCTCGGATGTCAATAAGGATAGGCCTATAAAGAATGTTGTTCCTAATTTAACAGGAGATTCTTTTTCTTCTGCTTTTAATGAAGGAACAATATTTTCTAAAAAGGAGGAATGTGTAAGTAAGTCTATGTCAACTGGAAAAGAAGGTTGGACGCCTTCAAGTAAGATGACTTTAGAGGTGCGTAAGTGTATAGAGAGGTTCGATAAAATTAAAAAAGATCTATTGTTAACGAAGAACCCCGAGTTTGAAGCATTAGACGCTAATGACGTGAGTGAGTCAGCTAAGGTCATATCAGGTAAAGCTCTTAAAGCTACCTTAAAAAGGTCGGTGAGAGTTTCCAGAAGCCAGATGAAGTGATCGATTGACAGTGTCCTTTGTTTATATATTAAGTTCTTATAGCTATTCTTTAGTGTTTGATAAACTTATTTAGTTTAGTATGGTTTTGAGTGGGTAATTGTTGCATTTATTGGTCTGGATAGCTGCATGGTTTGCTTTAATGAGGTTGGTGTTGTGTGTTTGGACCCTTAGTGTAGATCAATTATATATGATGGTTATGTTGGCAGGCTCCATTGCATGAGTAGTTGTTGTACGTGAAGTATTAGTAGTTCTTAGGTTTGACAACCTTGTTTAGAGATTTAGAGCTGTTTACTTTTTGCATAGTGACTGTTAAGTGGAGGCACGGGTTAATATGGCACCTGGAATCTGAGAACAACTATGATAAAGGTATCCTCCGTTTTGTTTTGTTATGAATTAGCTGACTTTGTAAAGTTTAAATGTTGGTTGTATTTGAGTTTGACATTGCAAAACCCAATGATCTCTTTTGCATAGCAAGCATTTTGGCTTTTCATTTCTGTTAACTGATATTACACAGATATTTGTATGGAAAATCATTTATCACCGTCTCATATTTAAGCTGTTCAAATCCATGCTACGCATATGGACTGTAGTTTTATTATTTTTCAATCCTTAGTTTTGCTAATTTGATTCCTTGTAGAAATATTATTGGGAAGATAGCTTACCTGAGCATTCATTCAGTACTCTTTTCATTTTGATCAATGCTCACAGAAGTGACAAAGATAAATATTTAACCGTACAAACAGTGCATAATCAGTTGTTTCATATAAACGAAATGGACATATTAATCCATTTCATTTAAGTAACAACAAAGAGACTCATAGCTCCACACGTTCATTTGGGCAACAAACACTTAAATTATTCATACCGTATTGTTCAGGTTCATAATCATTAGTAACAATAGTAATTAATGTTGAAAATTAAAGAGAATCAAAATGATGTCAGACAAACTTAATTTAAAGATTAGTATTTATCTCTTAATTAATAAACTAATAAATTGTGGTTTGCTATTTAGAATTGGAAGTCAATTTTATGTATGATATAAATAAAAATATAACGAATACACTATGTTTTACAAGGGTGCTCATTTTTTTATTAATTACCTTTATAACTTTCACTAACCATTTCTGTACATTACTTATGCTACACTGCTACAGGTTAACGCATTGCATGGACTTTGGCATCCCATATATTGTTAAAAACCATTCAATGTTTCAAATTGCTCAGTTTCATTATTGTAGTTACATTATTGTTGAATCTGGCCGTATAAAGCTATCATTTTCAGTAGTAACACATTGTCAAGTGCAGGTCTGCAAATTGCTTAGTTTCAACATGGTTACTTGCCCCTTTTTCTGCATTTTTTGTTCACATGTTCTCCACTGATGGAAGCACTGTTGGTCAGGGAGTTGATGTAGGCTGTGCAGTTGTATGCACTGTTCATAGGAAGAGTTGTAGTATTCAAGGAGGAGGGACAAGCGCTGTGTATGATGGATGTGGGTGATGGTTGTTTGCTAAGGGGGTGATTGTGATGATGGTTATAGAAGTAGACAGTTGCAGTGATTGTTTGATGAAGTTGTTGTTTGGTTTGGTGAAAAGTAGGAGTGGTGATCAAGTAGTTGGATGGTTTTGATGGTGACTGTGAATGTTATAGTGTTAGATGGGGAAGTGAAGAGTTGTAGGAAGAGATGAAACTGCTGATGTTTGAAGGCACAGGCACAGTGCCTATCTAAGTAGCGAAGTGGTTTGGGTAGTGCAATGTTTAAAGTGTGCAGAAGGGAAATGCACAGTTGTATGAGGGAGAAGTTAGTTAAATATGGAGAAAGTGAATGACTGTGGTGGGTGGTTTGTTTGTAAATGTGAAATGGTGCAGAGAATTGGGTAGAGAACTAAATAAATGAAAAATAGTGTATATTAGAACTATGTCAATGTAAACTTATCTAACTTTTTGAAATGTCTTGGAATTTTATAACTCTAGCTTTTAGTCTTTTCGAATGTGATTTTGGTTGTTTTATGATAATATTTATTACTCGTTAAATTATTCATTATTGGTATGAAGGTATGCTGCTGTAATTTTTTTTTAAATTTGCATTTATTTTGCAACGGTCAGAAACAGTTGCAATATTCCATATTACAACGGGCATTGCCCGTTGTAAAAAGGTCTATTACAACGGGCATTGCCCGTTGTAAAATATGAGTGACCTATTACAACATCGCCTATTACAACGGTCCGCTGTCCGTTGTGGAACACATATTACAACGGGCATTACCCGTTGTAAAAAGCCTGTTTTGTTGTAGTGTAATTGACATCGCCTTGGTGTTTGTCTTCATCTTTCAAGTAAGTTGTTTTCACAAAGGTTACTATTATTCACTAAGGCGACTACTTACCTCTCGGTGATTGCCATGGTATAGCCCACACAAAGGGTGTTATACCTTAACGCATTCAACGTCCATGATAATGTATTTTCATGAAGATTATTGATGTTGACCTCGGTGTTTATCAATTCTACACTAACACAACATTTGAGTTAATTTGCTACAAATACCCTGGTAAATACCATCTCCTTCTGTAAGCACTTCCTCAGCTCACGTCAAAGATAAATGATTCCAATATCATTATCCAAATTCCCATTGCAAAATACGGGAAGTTCATCTCCGGCTTTTCACTTCAGCAGTACAAACCACCGAATCCACCCCAGTCAGATTCTAGCTTTTCCGACACTATTCCTTAGCTTCACTACCACTCAACCAAGACGTCACGATCCTTGTTTGACACAAGCGCATGACCTTCGTCATTCACTTACTGTTCCACTTGCATTCCTCGACCCTCCTAATCTTCGGTGTTCTATTTTTAGTAAAGATTATTAGCATTTAATGATTTTACTTGCACATTTGTATTTGGATGTATTTTCTTACACATTCCGGCTTATTATGTCATGCGCATGTTACTACTTGTCGAATCTCACATTCTGTCTTATTATGAAAATTCAGGAGGCTAACCTTAAAACTTGGCGTTGATACTACAAAAGAAGCACTGTTTAGCGACGGCTAATAGCTATTGGCGGCCGTTGTTAGCCGTCGCTAATAGCCGTTGCAAAATATCTCATTGCAACTGAAGAAAGCGACGGCCTTAGCGACGGCTCCATTGTTCTTTTTGCAACGGCTTGTAACGGCTAAGTGTCCACGTGGCAACAACCGTTGGGGTTGTTGGTTTCCCGGGTTGTTGATGCAAACCGTTGCAATATAGCCGTTGCTAGCCGTCGCTATATTTGACCAAAGGGCCGTCGCTAGCCGTTGCAAACCTGGAATATATTTGCTGCCACATTGCAGCACCTTCAACCCTCAATCCAAATAATATAATTCCATCATTCCACACATATAGTACCATTCCATCATACCATATAATCAATATCAACACAACCAAATCATCAAATATTGCATATTCCAACATATATTAACAAAATCATATAAGAAAATCAACATAACCAAATATAAAAATCCACCAAACCAAATCACATCAATCACAACAACCAAAATACCAAATCCACCAAAACACTAAGTATCAATCACAACATCCAAAGTACCAAATGTCAAACCCATCATAATATGTACATATATATATATATATATATATATATATATATATATAAAGCGTACCCATCAAAACAAACCAACTAAGCATCATCATCAGCAGCAGCAGCAGCATTTGCACCTCCTTCCCCGGGCATCGACCCATGATCCTGATAGAAGGCAGCAATACACTCATCTATCTGCGTCGCCAACTGACTCTTCCGCCAATCATTGAGCTCATCCAATTGTGTTTGCATCCGAGCAATCTCTTCCTCATCTATGGATCTCCTATATGCCCTTTGGAAATTAAGATCCTGTGAAATAATTCAAGTGAATAAGAAGTTCATGGCATACAATAACAATAAGAAAACTCAAGTTATTGGTAATAAACTCAAGTGAATAAGAAGTTCATGGCATATAGGTTTCTACTGTCTAAACGTTGAGTACATACCATATTGTCGAAACTGTAATGCCTATTTCGACTTGTCGGTTCAATGATTGAATCCCATATCCGATTAGACTCATCAACCGTAAGCGACTCCCGTCCACTCGCTTGTATCGCTCGTGCATGCTCTGCTTTATATCTCTCCTACAATTACGAACAGATATTTGACACAATTGTTATACAATTTACTTATTTACTGTGAAATAAACAAATATGAAATATTTTCATTACAGAAATAAACATATTTACCATTACAGAAGCAGCCTTGTCGTCCGACCAATCATATGAAACATTTCCATCCTCATCTGTATGCTCCACTGCATGTGTGACTCTGAAAACCTCAGCCGATGTAGGTTCCACTACAACAAAAATACTCTATTACAACGTTCTTTTTACAACGGGCATATATTGCCCATTGTAATAGACAGATATTACAACGGTTGTTTTAGAACCGTTGTAATAGATGCTATGTCCAACGCCTTTCTTACAACTTGCGTTATTTGCCCGTTGTAATAGAGCGATATTACAACGGTCGGCTTCTCCCTGTTGTAATAGATGTATATTTTACAACACTCTCTGTGTGGCCATTGTAATAAACGTGAATTCTCACATGGTTTGTCACGTGTTTATCGACAACGTGATTAGGGCTGAAGCTAGCTAGCTCTCTCCCCAGACTCGAATTTGCCTTCACGCTGAAGCTAGGGTTTTCGATTTGGGAATTCAAGTGATTCGCAATTGAGACCGGTCTACCACGCAGGTTCAAATTCTTCTATTCGACTATGTTATTTTGCAGGTAAGTTGGAATACAGTCAGTTTGCAGGTAAGTAATGGCGAATATGGGAAGCGAGTCGATGGATTATAGGACGGAGCTTCTTTCTCCGATGGGGCTGGAAGCTGTTTTAGCGGAGAGCGCGGTTGATCAACCACGGCGGCAATGGAGATTGAATTTGGACAATTTTCATATTCCGAATGTGCCTGAAGCTCCTCCTTTTATTTCTCGAGTGCTCCTTAGAACCACTGGTAATTTATCCTGTTGTGTTCGTATTTCAAATCTTCTGTACATTCATAATTGTTTTTGTTTTTCCTCTTTTTTTATGTTCTTTTTGTAACTTACAGTTTTAATGATTTGCTCTGAATTGATATTCAGTGACCTGTGAATTATAGTTCTATTTTAAACACTGTATTATATCAGTACTATGGTTTTAGTATGAGAAAGCAAAGAAAAACTTATTTGGGGCTTATATTTGTACGACTGTACAAGTTACAAGTAAAAATCAGATCAAGAAATTCTTTCTAGTTGAATGTGTATTTCTTCTTGGAGTGAGTTGATTTTAGTCAATATGGAGTGGTAAAAAGTACAGGAAAATATGCTGACCTTTAACCCTTGCCATTGATTGTTTCACAAACTCTTTTGAACAGGAATGAATCAGCTTAGAGAGGAGCATGAAACTAAAATAGTTTTTCACCCTTCTTTTCATCTAAATACACTAATGTCTCAAATTTTTTATTTTACTAGTTGAATGTGTATATAGCACTAGTTAGGAATATTTAACTATAATAGTCAAGAAACTTTTTAAGAGGTTTCCACAAGGGGAGCGAAAATGCCTTTTTTTTATGTTTTGTTTTGTTTTTTGTAAGTTCAAGGTTAGATTTTCTTATCCTAGATCATGATTATTAATATTGTGTCACACTCATTTATTTTATTTTATTGTCAAAATTGGAATGTTGTATATCATACATCTTATTCTGTACAGTAGGAAACATTGAATTTACTATTATCATCGAAATAATGGTCAAGGAAAACTACAATAGACTATTTCTTCAAAAAACCATGATTTGCAAATCTAATACTAATTCTACCGATCTTTTTGGATCAGGCATATGTGACACAGGATGATAATTTGATTGGAACATTAACTGTGCGAGAAACAATAATGTATTCTGCTCAACTTCGATTACCAGATAAGATGCCATTCGATGAGAAGAGGGCACTTGTAGAAGGTACCATAGTTGAAATGGGACTTCAAGATTGTGCAGACACTGTGATTGGTAATTGGCATTTGCGAGGAGTGAGTGGCGGAGAAAAGAGGAGAGTTAGCATTGCTCTTGAGATTCTCATGAGACCTCGATTGCTCTTTTTAGATGAACCCACAAGTGGACTTGATAGGTAGCTGATATTTTAGTAACTTAATGCTATTTTACAGTACATAAATATAAATTTGTGTTTATCATTTAAAATTGCAGTGCTTCTGCTTTTTTCATGACGCAAACATTACGAAGTTTATCAAGAGATGGTCGTACTGTTATTGCTTCTGTACACCAGCCTAGTAGCGAAGTCTTCGCTCTATTTGATTATCTGTATTTGCATTCTGGGGGTAAAACTGTTTACTTTGGCCAAGCTTCGGAGGCTTCTGAGGTATTTAGACATGCTTGACCCTAAATATATATATTCTTGAGGGTTAAAAATCAGAACTGGAAAGTCCAATTTTACATAACTTTAATATTCCATATTGATAGAACCTATATTTACTGTACCTGACATAATAATAAATTGCACAGTAAAATGCTAAACTGTCAAGGTCTGCACGAGTTTATGTTCTGAACGGATACATGAGGGAACTTTTGTTTGACATAGAGAATAGCACTTTTCGGAGGATTTATGACAATTTAGCTTATATTAAATTATCTTGTTCTGAATTATTTTTCCCCTTCATTTATGCAGTTCTTTGATCAAGCTGGCTTTCCTTGTCCTACACTAAGGAATCCATCAGATCACTTTTTGCGTTGTGTAAACTCTGATTTTGAAGTGCAACATGTATTATATTGCACATGCATGTTGATACTTGCTAGTTGATTTTCTGAAGTGATATTTTTCCCCCCTGCAATCCATGTTTGCGATATTTTGCAGTTTGTCACCTTTTGGCTCATTTCTGACCATATACTAGGTGTCAAGGATGGAGCTCCTGGATGAAGTTCAAATAAGGGCAATCAATATTGCAAATGGAAAACATTTACCTGAAAAAACAACATTAATGTTTGAATTCATAGGCACAGGTAAAGCATAAGTTTATGGTTATATCTTTTGCTTGGAAAGATTTTGGCAACATAGGATCTATAGGATATATACTAGATAGAGTCATAGATAGGTGATCTGTCTAAAGAAATTTATTCCTTTGCTATATGGAGATCCTGAAATGATTCTTGTTTCTTCTTTTGTTGAAACTTTGCTGTGATTTTTTGTACAACTCTCTATTAGAGGCTTCCTCGCGAGAACAGGCATTGCTTATTCAGAAAATAGTCTCCGAACACAATGGCACTGATTTTATATATGTGGAAGATTCTGAAGCAAAGGAGGAGCTATGGAAGGTATAATAATTGTTTAATGGATACTTTTTCTTTTCTTCAAAAACACAAAATTTACTTATTTGCTGCTATTTTCATGCATTAAATGTGTTACTTTTCTCTCGCAATAATTTCTTGTTTACATTTTTTACTGCGAAACTCTACTGTCATTATTTTCTGTAAGGTTATTGCAATATCTAGCGAGGATTGTACTGTAGCATGTACTAAAGCAGAAATTAGAGTGATCATAAAAGATTTGATTTGTTCGAATGTCTCAAAGTATAAAAATTAAACTGTTTGGTTATAACAGTTTATATCTTTGCAATAGCAAAAAAATGTAAAATAGAGTAATGGACTAGAATAGACATATAGTTCATCTATGGAAACAAGTTTTAAAAATATTGTATGTTTCCTTTTATTCTTTTCTGTCTAATGAATGCCATACTTTAATTCAGGATGTATGTGTTCCACTGTCACATCTTGCTGACTGCATATCGAAAACCAAAGAAGAGCTTGATGCATCAACTTTGTTATGGTATCATTTGTAATTGTACAGCTGTTAGTTTCTTAGATTTAAAGATTTGTATCATTTGTAAAAAAAGAAAAAAAGAAAAAAAAAAGAAAAGAAAAAGAAAAAGAAAAAAAACCAGCACAGTTTGCTTGTTTTCTGTTTTTACTGCCTGTTCCATTGTTAAGTAGTAAAAACGTGTATTACAACGGGCATTGCCCGTTGTAAAATGCTTTATTACAACGGTCATTGCCCATTGTAAAATATGGTCAACCTATTACAACATCGCCTATTACAACGGTCGGCTGCCCGTTGTGGAACACATATTACAACGGGCATTGCCCATTGTAAAAAGCCTGTTTTGTTGTAGTGCTCCCTTTCATACTTTGCCCATTGAATATATACAAGAATAAATTATATTGATAATTTGCATGAGTATATACAAGAATAGATTATATACAAGAATAGAATATATGGTAAAGAGACACTAGTAAATATATACATCAATAACATAAATATTGTTTAATTTATTTACCAATTTCTTTCTATGTTGTTGGAAGGATTTCGAGCCACCACGATGTAAAGCGAGGTTTTTGTTCCTATTAGCCTTGTTTCTTGCCGATAATTCCTATTAATTTATACACACTATTAAGTAAAATAATTCAACACATTTAAATGTAAAAATATAGTGACAATATAACTTACTTTGAATGCTTCAGATTCCCAATATTGTTGGAATCCAGCCCAAATATCATCCTCCATCCAACTTGGCTTTTTCTCTGAACTCTTAGCCCTTGACAAAGTCTCTCTGTAATTTTTCTGTATCTTTTTATTCCAATGATTTATAAAAACATCCATATCCTGCGGATCCACACGTACAGCTGCTTGCATATTGAATTATCATACGTGTTATGTAAAAGAGATTATATAATTAAAAAACAATCAGCAGAACATAATACGTAAAACTGATATCATAAGGCATAATGGCATATTGTTTTTGGTTTCATATAAGGCATAATTATATATTACAAAGTTGTACTTACCATAAGATCAGCCCATATTGCGTTTTTTATATGTGTTGGGATGTTATCCCACTGAGGCCAACACCCGGACATCCTACTTTTGTATGCTTCCTTCGATACTTGTAAAATGAAATCGGACGGCTCCACCTCGAACCCTCTATAGAAATGTTGATGTATATATTCAATATATTTCATATAATATAATTCAAATAAGTTTGATACATACCCAGCACTTTTCCAAACTATCTCCGCAACTCGACGGAGATCTGGCTCAGAGCTACTCGAACCTGCTCCAAGTGAAGGTGACTGAGATGTACTACGTCGATTACGTCGCCTATCAGACATATCTGGCACAAACATAAATATAATATCATACACTGCTTAGAAAAGAGTACTGATAACATAAGCATCACATAATCATCAATCAATATCACATAATCATTAATCATCGCATAATCATCACATAATTATTAATCAAGTGATAATCATCACATAAGCATACTCTGCACATAATCATCGAAAAAAGCGTACATGAAAAGAATAATGCATAACTCAGAATGATACAGATCATATATAGTCATCATTATTATTACATAGCTCATAATATTACAGAACATGGTCATTATTGTTAATACATAGCTCAGAATTATACAACAAGCGATGCCATCTATGATTAGTCTTCGTCATATTCTGATTCAGACTCGGTCTCGTACTCTATATCATTTTCTTCGGTACTTACAAATGCATCTATTAAAACATTCGATTCATCAGTCAATGACCATACATCAATGTCATCGGTTATCACTATTTCGGTATTTGACAGTCAAACCAAGAAATTTTCTTTCCATAATTTAATGAAAATGCTCGTGTTTCATCCATACAATAAGGACAAGCTAGATATCCAGATGTGCTCCAACCTGAAAGCATGCCATACACGGGAAAATCACTAATAGTCCATAATAAAGAAGCAAACATACGAAAATTCTTTTTTCTCGAAATGTCGTACGTTTCAACTCCTTCATGCCACAGTGTTTTCAACTCGTCGATTAGTGGTTGTAGAAAAACATCAATTCCTTGTGTCGGATCATCGGGACCGGGGACGACAATCGTTAGAAACATATATGGAGTTTTCATACACATCCATGGAGGTAAATTATAAGGAGTAATAATAATAGGTCATGATGAATATTTACTACCAAACTAAGAAAATGGTGAAAATCCATCCGCACATAAGCCAAGCCTAACATTACGGCTCTCTACCGCAAATTCAGGATAAGTCTTATCGAAATGTTTCCATGCTTCTCCATCAGATGGATGTATCAAAGTTCCTTCTTCTGGTGTTCTCACACTATGCCATCGCATAAGACATGATGTAGCAGAAGATGCATATAACCGTTGAAGTCTGAGAGTGATGGGTAAATAATGCATCCTCTTATATGGAACTTTTTTTCCTTTCTTTTTTCTTGGTTTGTATCTTTTCTCGTTACATATTCTGCATTTAGTAAGATGAGCGTCTTCTTTCCAATACAGCATGCAACCTTTTACACATGTATTTATCTTCTGGTACGGCAATCCAAAAGCAGACATAAGTTTTTTTACTTTATAATGACTATCACACATCAAATTATTAGATGACAAGTGTCGTTTTGCAGTTTGTACAACTGCTGTAAATGCAGCTTCTGTAAGATTAAATTTCGATTTCATGGTGATGTATTCGGCGGTTACAGATAATTCGGTTCCGCTTGTAAATCCATCCCACAATGGCCTCTTAGCAGAATTCAATAAATCATATAAAAAATTAGCTTCCGCGGTCGGCTCTTCGTCAACATTTTCGTTCCCATCATCACCTTGGTCAAAGGTAGGAAACATTGATCGTGCAACATCTTGCACTATGTTTTCTATAGGATTGGTCATAGTATTATCATCCTCTAACACTACAGGATTAGGTGTAGGTTGAACAAGTTCTCCATGACGATCCATAAGTAATAATTCGGCACAAAACCAAATTTGTAAAAATGTACTTCTACTACATCTGGTTTCCAATGCTTCAGATGTTTGCACTTACTACACGGACAATGAATGTCTACATTATTTCGATTATTAGATTGAGCAAATCTAATAAATACGTGTACACCGTTACAGAAACGTTCTTTTATTGATCCTTTCATACCTTTTCGAGGTTCATACATCCAACTACGATCGAGAAAATAATCGAACATATTTCCTGATTTGTAAAATGTAGGTTAGAATATTGAATAACACACTTCATATTAAAGTCTTGTAAAAATTCATATATAACCCTTTACTATTTTAACAAATTCAACTAAATACTACATTCAAATTTTCAATTCTTAAGTTTATTGTTTTTTTACTTTGACGGCCGGTTATCCTACTTCCCATTACAAACACAATAACGTAATCATATTTTATAAATCATTTCAGGTTAAACGATTCTAAAAAATTTCGGCAGCACTTCCCTTTATTCACTGTATCGTACACAAATGCGTGTACACAGAGAAAAAAGGAAGTGCCATCGAAATTTTCTGAACCGTTTAAACTGAAATGATTTATAAAATATGATTACTTTATTGTGTTTGTAACTTGTCCAAATACTAGGACAAATCCAACAAATGTTGTATCAGATGAATATAGATGTTCGTTCTGTGGAAAAACGAATATCTATATAACGATCATATACAACACTTGTCAGACGAGGCCAAAAATTCTCTAAGGGGTTCACATAAATAAAGCACAAATTAAAAAATATTAATATTGAAGTATTAGTGGTCTGTAGTGAAATAATGATCTTAAATTTTTTTTAGTAATGTAGCCAAATAGAATTCGTTTAATTATGAATCAAAATCCATGGGAACTATCAGTAACTCGGAAAATATATCTTTATCTCACAAATGGAACTATGAATTACTATTTTAACAACTACAAAAACTATTTTATAATTCATTTAACTATTTAAATATTTATTAATTAAATCTAAAATTTTAAAACGTATTTTAACTTTTGTTTGACTACATAAATTTTAATTAACGATTTTGTGAACTAAATAAGTAGTTAGCACTTACAACAGTATAACAAACATTCTCGTAAACTTATCAATAAATATATTATTCAACAATCATGGACTATTTTTTGGATTTTAAATTAGCCATAATTTTTAACAACATAGTAAACAATAAATTCACTAATTAATACCACCAAATCAACACTAATTATCATCACCTATTACGCAATAATCACCATTTTCAAACACATAATCAACTAATTTTCTAAGTTAGGTTTACCATTATATACCCAAGTCAAATAATAAACTATATATCATAAACTAATAACATATATTTATCAATTTCAAACCCCTAAATCATCCAATTCCAAATCTCTAAATCATCAACTAATTTAATTTAAACTTAAATTAAACAAAGATAATGGAAAATAGGAGATACTGGCAAGTTTGGAGAGGTTGAAATTAGCGACGGAAGGTTGCGACGGCTTCTGGTGGTGGGGGGCGACGGATCTGAGGGGATTTGGGGAGAGGGAGAATAAAAATATTTTCTATCGGCAGCAGGTTTGTATAACGCGATAAGTGACGGCTAGCGACGGCTAGTAACGGCCGCTTTTTTTAGCCGTTGCTAGCCGTCGTTAGGCTATGTCGCTTTCTGAAGCCTTTTTCTAGTAGTGTGAATAACCTTATTGGATCACCGCAAAGACTTTCCATCGAACTAATAATAATATGGAGCTTGTTTTCACACTCATTAATGCTTAGTGCTCCACTATAATAACATTTTATCAACTTATCTTCGATTTGATTCACAACATGACGGAACTTTTAACATCCATCCATTTAATATATGCTGCAAGTCTGCACTCCACTAAAATAAAAGACGAATATTGTAAAGCACTACGTTTCCCTATTATACTTTATGCTTGTTGACGTAGTAACATTTATAGTATCTTTTTCTACGCCATGCATTAATTACCTTTAATGAAGCATGCTTCTTTCCTTTCGTTTACTAGTAGCCGAGTTTGATTAATTTCTCCATCAAAAATAAAAGGAATGGCGCTGTCTAAATATAACCACTATTGATTAAAGAGGAAATCATTTCAATCAAATGATTCAATTAGAAATACAAATTACTTAGGAGAAACAAATATAAATTTACTAAGAGTCTTAATTATATATATTGATAACTTCAATTCAAAATTCAAAGAATGTCTTTCCTAGCATAGATACAGGCCATGTAACAATATAAAACATATTATCTGTATATTATTTATGAATATAAATACTAAGTTAAGTGCAGAAAACATGGAAGAAAACATATAATTCGTTTAGTATATCTAATATCTGAGCTATAAAAGAAAAATACAGTCAAATATGTTTACTAATATTGTTGAGAACTTTGGCTACAAATGCAGAATACAAGCAAATATTTTTACTAATATTGTTGTATTGAAATAGTAGTGAAAGAGTTGAGCGCAATAAATCATTTTGCTGATATTTCAAAATACACTAAAGCTCTCTTAAATGATTTTTGGATATTAAAAATAATGTTTAACAGGACCAAGGGCACCCCATAAACGTTATGTTAGCGAATGTAAATTACGTGATATGTACAGCTATTGATAAAATAATAAATATAGCATCATTTTTATCGTAATATATTTACTAGATTTTTTAAAACAAAAGAAACATGTTATTTTAAGGATTGACATATCAACCAGTGTCGTACACAAATGAATAACAGAAAGTGGAAGTATGATGTGAGTCACTTTGCAAAAGGACCATGTGAACGTCTAAATATCCTACTTTGATTGAAAAATGATGTGTGGGTGCATTTTGTTTTATTTATTTATTATTATTATTATTATTTGATAAAAGTTGTACGCTCAAGGTTGCAGGGTCGCATAGCCGTACATACTAGCATATAAAAAGTGAAACTCAGTGCACGAGGCTTTTGCACGATAGGAGGTCTTGAAAAGATCGACAATGTGCGCGGTCTTTCCTTCGCATTGCGAAGAGACTGTTTTCGGACTCTAACCGAATATATACAACATATTATTAAGCAAGCATAAGCTCTGATATAACATCCACATACATCACATAAGCTCAGACATAACATAGGATGCCACCATATACTTTAGCACAGAATATATACAACGTATAATTAAGGAAGCACCAAATAAGTAGATAACACATAGCGGGTGTCAATCTTTTCCCAGCTCAAGCCATCAAGCTATTACTTCTTGCGGATTCAGGAGTCTTCATGCCGGTAAGAAAGAAGCGCAATGGACCTAAAGACGTTCCTGTCCAAAAACAATACATAGTCAGGACCTTTCTAGCCACGGTTAAATAAGTATGTTCATTATGATTAAAGCATCTTTTGTTTCTCTCAATCCAACACACCCAGGCAAACGTCAAGACAAGTAAAGCTTAAGATAGAGCCATTGCGACTTCGAGTTTGAGGTATTGACATGCAGGTTTGTGACACGAACCGTCCAAACTTGAAAAGAGAAGAACAAAGAAATCTATTAATTTATTTTAAAATCGGATACAAAGATGGATAATACATATTAGTATTACAAATCTTTTGTCGTGAAAAAAGTTGCATTTGTCTTTTATTTTGTTATAAGAAGAATTCATGCAACAATGAATACGCAAATTAGATCCTTATTTTTTTTTAAAAGAAAACGAAAGGATATTTGCACCTTTTTCGATATAAAATACAAATTAACTCGTAGTTTTCAAGAAAACTAAGAATTCTATAAAATTCGATAATAGTGAAAAACTATAGTCATTTGCAAAAATTATATTTAAATAACAATTATTGCTATCTAAGAATAAAGAAATTTTATTTTTAAAATTTTGAAAACCTTTTAAAAAGCGTAAGTTAACTTGCATTTTCTATAAGAAATTTGCAGAACCTATTTTGTGTTTTCTAATTTATAAAAATAGAAATCTAATTTACATATTTATTACTATAGAGACTTTTCTTATAACAACATTATAAATATAATATAATGTACAAAACTTCTGTTGTTATATTTGGACGTTTGACATAAGCAAATTTACGTTGTTAACTGAAAGCAACTACCAAGACTTAGGTAGGAAATGGATGTTA
This sequence comes from Allium fistulosum, assembly GCA_030737815.1. Lineage (NCBI taxonomy): Eukaryota > Viridiplantae > Streptophyta > Magnoliopsida > Asparagales > Amaryllidaceae > Allium > Allium fistulosum. The sequence continues at coordinate 1,328,206,652 of CM060902.1, read as the reverse complement.
AAAATACAATTAGACATAAGAATCTTTTAATTTAATATGATTAACCATTAGGAATTGGATCCAAACGGATGAAATCCTCTTCCATGTGATCCATGTCCTCCATTTAATTTTCATCATTCGTTATTTTAAGAATTCGCACTGATGAATAATAAATTTATTAAATATACAATCTTGATTGCAAGGGATAGTGGTCATATGGATTTAGGTGATGACAGATCATACTTTAATTCCAACGCTCCGGATAAACAAACTAAAGACATAGCGTTGTCACTTTGATACCGGGACCTAAAGATGAATATATTACTAATTTTTGTTTTTTCCAATGATATTAACGAGTTTTTATCTTAGTATTGTTATACCCAAAAAGTACCAACTACCGCGTATTGCAAAATGAACCATCGTAGATTGATGGAAAATGAAGCTATTGAGAGATGAAAGTCAGAAACAAACAGGTGCAAGTTGATGAGAGATTTGTTATCGCAAGTTCAAAACCAAACCGGCTTCGTAAGTTGATGAAAGGTGGGCTATCGCATGTTGAAAGTCAAAGAAAGCTATTGCAAAGTGTAAAAGAAAAGCTATCAAAGGTTGATGATCTCAAGGCTATCGTGAGTCGACCAAATAGGCTATCGAAGGTTGATATTTCAAGGTTATCATATTAGTTGATTAATCTATAGGACGATTTCTCAAGGTTATCGCATGATGATCAATTGGTCGATCGAAAGATAATATCATAAGGCTATCGCATGATGATCAATTGAGCTATCAAATGATGATGTTGCAAGGCTATCACATGTTGATCTGATGAACTATCGAGGATTTATACTTCTTAGCTATCGCATGGTAATTGAATTAGCCATCAAAGGTCCACACTACTAAGCTATCTCATGTTGATAGGACGAGCTATCAAATGTTGATGTTTTCAAGCTATCGCATGTTGACTAGTTCACATAAAATTAGCATCCGGCTAGCCACATGGTATACTTCGATTGGGTCAGTAGTGCCACATCATCATGATTTAGAAAGGAGTTTGTGCATAATGTCACTTCAAGCATGTGTCATGCCAGTAAATCATGGCCATTCATTTCTAATAAATAACACATGTCATGAATGCATTGGTCCAAGTCTTCTATAAATAAGTATATACCTCCTACTTGAAAGGGGTCGAGTTTTGAGTGATCTTCCTTCCTTATTTTTCATTTTTCCTAAGTTTGTAAAGAAAAGTTTGTGATTGAGATTTCCATGTCGTTAAGTCAAATTGAAGTCGATATTTTATAACCAAGGACTTGAATAGATGACAATTTGCAAAGTTACTCTCATTTGGACTCATACCTTGCATATGTGCCTCTTGAATAAAAAGAACTTACCATTTTGACTTGCATATTGGACAATCATATCTGCCTCTTTGACTAGACATTTGAACAATGAGACTGTCTCTCTCTTTTGAGTTGAGCACTTGATCTTATACAAGGCCTTAATTTTGACCTAACAGTAGTGGTGCTTTCACTTAAGAATCGAACTCAAGGAGAAAGACCTGCCAATTTCGAACATAGAACCAAACCTATCTCTTTCAGGCCTTAATCATGTTAATTGAATCTCAACAATGATCTTGAGAGCCTCATTTGAACATCCCGGTCTATTCACTAGATGTTCTACAATTCAGCGAAGAACATTAATTAAACCTAAGGAATTTAGCCCTTCGAAATTAGGTAGAGAAGAAGAAGATCGCCAAATGCAGCCCAACTAAGTGGAGTCTGAATCCATCTCATATGGGAAAAAAGCCGATTTTCGCCTTAGAAAGTAAAATGAATAGAGAGAAGCTGAACTGAAGCATAGGAAGAATACAAAGTTAGGAAATGACTCATTTTCTCAAGTTTGACAAAGCATCCAACTTCAAGCTCGAGGGATAATTTTCGAAACAGAACTAAACCATGACTTCATTAAATTTGCTCCGAAATGAGAAAACCTTGTCAACTTAACTCTTAACGGAAAAGGAAGAAACCTTCAAATAGTGAAAATGAAATCAGTTGAGAATAATGGAGAAATTATGAACCCACAAAAGAGACCAAGGCGAACAAAGAAACCAAACAACAAGAGGACCAAGGAGCAAGATTGTTACTCCTCTTCGCACTTCTAAAGAAAGAATATATTTTCTTACAAGGGAAAGACTAAACTATTAGACTTTAAAGAAAACCCCGAGAAGGAAAGAAAAACATGAAGGAGGAGAACATTGCCACTACAATAAAACAAACGGGCACCATACTAATAATTGTAGAGCTTTATCAGGGATCATCAAGTATATTGTAAGGAAAGGAGAAGTTATATGAATTTGTCGAATATGGGCATTCAAGGAGTTAGAGAAAGGACAAACAAGGTCTCAAATAGTAAATGATGAAATTGATGATCGAAGCCGTGTTTTCAAATAATAAGGACTTTAATGAAATAGAGTAGAAAGCAAGAAGAAACCTTTAGTCCCACCGTAAGGCCCGATCAAAGCACACATCCAAAGAGTGATGGTCAATCAAGCCTTTGGTGCTACCATCATGCCTGGTCAAAGCACTCGTCCAAGGGAGATGGACGATAATCATTTGGTCTGGCCACAAGGCCTGGCCGAAGCACCCCTCCAGAGAGTGATGGTCAATTCGGTCATTTGTCCTGCCGCCAGGGCTGGCCAAAGCACCCATCCAAGGAAGGTGTACAAGAAGCCTTCAATCCAGCTATATGGTTGGACCGAAGCACCCATCCAAACAGTGATGTTCAATTAAGCCTTTGTCTCACCGTCGGACCTGGAAAAACACCCATCCAAGGGAGATAAACGAGAAGCTTTTGGTCGCCACAAATCCTTGCTGAAGCACCCTTCCAAAGAGTAATGGTCAATCAAGCCTTTGGTCCAACCCCCAAGCCTGGCCAAAGCACACATCCAAGAAGGATAGAAAGTGGGTGATCCCACCTCAAAGCCTTATCAAAACATTTATGTGAAAGATATAGAGGAAAGCATTCTAATTTTATCATTAAACCCGCTTAAAGTATCTATGAGATATGCATAAGGATTATATCGCAAGGCAAAAGCAAACAATTCATCATAAAGCATTATGAAATAGGTGCGCAAAATTGTTTTTACACAAAATTTATATTAACAAACAATTTTATTTTACAATAACATTAACATTCATAAAATTTATGGTTCTGAAGGATAAGGAACAGGGTGATCTTGATTAACAAGCCCTTTTCCTTTCCCCTCAACTTCTAAAGTGCAAGAGTGGGATTTGCTGTTTGAACCCACATTCTTGTACAAAGTAAGAGGAACCCCAATTTCCTTAAGAATGTCAAAGCACTTGTACTGAAGGAATTGCTAATTTCTTTTGATAACTAAAAGTAACAACCTTTCTTAATTGGAAATCTCTTTCCGAATCTAAAAACGAGAAGTCGAATTTTAAGACAAAAACAACAATGATTTTAACTAAATAATCTACTAGTGAATTAAGTTGAGAGGCCCAAATGGAATAAAACTACATCAACTAAAATTGGCCTTTACGTTCCTTTACCTCTTTCATATAGGTTTCCAAAACAGAAGGAGGATCAATGACGCGTTGAATCGCTATAAGCAGTTATTTCTTTAACTTTTTCTCCTTATGATGAATAACTCTAAGAGGTTTAATCGAGTCGATCTGAGCCATTAGCGCCTTCTCAAAAATTTTATTAGCACTTTTTAGTTAAGAAACTTGATGGGATAAGTCATGTTTGTCATTCTCTAATGTCATAATCTTTAATGAAAGTTCATGCCTCTTGCACTCAACGTCTCAACTTCAAGTCTAAGATCTAAAAGTGCTTTAGCGAACTTTTTGTTCCAATAATCTTTTATTCTTTTTTTATATTCCAACCAGAAGGGTCTTATCTGTCTATTGAGTTCACTAGATTTGTTTTTTCACAACGAAAGTACAGGTTTAGATACATTGCTACAATGTGCCAAGCAACCTTAAGATGAAGAAAAAAAATTATGAAGACTCCATTTTAGAAGATTTCGCCAGAGTCGGGGTAAGAAGCCCTTTCTCGCCTTCAGTTAATATAGGTTCATATGATTGACACTCGTTCTTTGACTTCATTAGGTCTATCTCTAAATCAAGGATGTGCTAGTTAAGTTGAGCTATTTGTGTGTTGTACTCCAACTGTTGAGGATTTAAATGGGATTTAAGCTTTTTAATTAAACCAAATATTTCTTGGTCCTTGGAGAAAACTTTCTTTTCAAATTCTTAACTATTTCTTAAGAAGCTCCTAAATAGATTTCACTTGAGTATATTTCTCATACTACTTGTTGGCATTCCAAGCATCATAGCTATTTGATTGCATAAAAAATGACATACGTGTTGCCCAATAGCTATAGTTGAGACCATTAAAGAATGGAGGTCTTTGTGTTGATTGACCTTCCATGTAAGTGTTAGTGCTAGTGCTTGCGTTATTTTCCATATTACAAGAATATATCAAATAACGGTGTTACGGTTATATGATGACCGTGCTCTGATACCAAATGAAAGTGTGTATACTTGTGCACACTAATTATGGATCGTGTAATATGGACTAACAATATATGCGGAATGTTATTTACAATTGCTATACAAGTAAATATTCAATAAACTAACTATATAGCAATTCACAGATATAGAATAGTAAATGCAGTAAACTATAAAAATCACACCAGGGATTTTTATACTGGTTCGGACCTCCCGTCCTACGTCCAGTCCCAGACTTCTATCTGGATTTTCACTACCAACTACCTCGCTTCACCCGGAGGAACAGGTTTACAACACCCGAACAGCCGAACTGGATTTCGTGCCTCTTACAACACCCGAACAGCCGAACTGGATTTCGTGCCTCTTACAACACCGAGGACTTCAACAAAAACAAATACAATTGCCATTGACAACTTGTGTTCTTGATAACACGGATTTGTCACTTGTAGTACACCCTTCCTATAATCTTATCCTCAAAATATGTGAATGATGTTTGTGAAGATTGAAGGAAGTATATTACTTATTGAATCAAAAGGTATGAAATAATTTCAATGATTCAATAAGCAATTGAAATATTTGAGAGCTTTTAGAATGCAAGAATATTTAGAAAGTAGATCAGAAATTAGAGCATGAATTCTTGGTTTTGAATCAATGATTTAGACGTGTTTATATAGAGTAAAATGGTTGTAACTCTTTGTGAAGAGTAGCCATTAATAGATATGATCATTGATGAAAGGTAAGAGATGCAACCATTGGAGAAAGAAGTGTCTTTTAGGAAAGGTTGCTCTCTATTTAAAAACGGTCGACAGGTCAAAGATGGCCGGTAGATAGGATTTCAAATATATAGACGTTATGTGCATGTGTGCACGTTTATTGTGCAACTTAGACAGGAACGGTCGACCGCCCAAAAACTTACCGGTCGACCGGTCACTGATAACTTGCACAATGAATGTGCAATGCATATTATAACGTATATACATCGATTATATTGAGATGCATGATTATTTGAGGATAGATTTTAACAAGTATAATACTATTACAACATCAAATAATCAATCTATAATCTATAGTACCATATGAGCTCTTTTGGGAATCTTTATAGCCATGATGTCTTCTTTTTGTCGATCGCCTTTATTTCTTTGTCAGAAATCAAAACTTTGTAGAATCTGTGACTCAACAATTGGGACACTGATCAACTATATGATTAGGATTGTTGCATTTATAACACATTGGTTGGGAAGCTTGGTTCATTTGATTCGATGAGAAAACGTTATCGAATTTTTTAATCATTGCGTCGATCTTAGCTTCCAAAGCAACAGAAGATCCTAAAGAGTTTGCACTCGATCGTGAGTAAATTGATTTTTCGTTCGATCGTTCCCATTGGGATGATTTTTCAGCGAGGTTTTCAAGAAATTGCCAAGCATCGTCGTGATGTTGGGAAAGAAAGTTGCCTTGGCATATTGATTCAAGCATGGTTCGTGAGCTGTTTTCGAGTCCATCGTATAAAATTTGGCAAATCGTCCATTTTTCGAAGTTATGGTGTGGACATTTTATCAAAAGTTCTTTGAATCTTTCAAAATATTTTCCAAATGGTTCTCCCTTGAATTGATGAAAATTTACAATTTCGTTTCGGATTCTACTCGTTTTTTCCAAAGGGTAGAACTTTTTTAAGAAAGCTTTTACGAATTCTTCCCACGTTTTAATCGAGTTCGATGGTAAACTGTACAACCATTTTTCAGCATAATCCGTAAGAGCAAATGGGATTAATCAAAGTTTGATTCCATCATCAGAAGTTGTTGAAGTTTAATGGTTGCGCAAACTTGTTCGAATTTAGTCAAGAAAATGTATGGGTCATCGTGCTCGAAATTGCCAAATTTCGGAAGCGTGGCAATATGGTTCGAGTGAATTTCGAAGTGGTTACCCGTAGGGGCGGGTAACGTGATGCAAGATGGAATAGAAACTCTATCGGGAAAGATTCTATCCATAAGAGTTCGAGGGGCGTTCTCGTTTGCCATTTCGGGAGGATCGTCTGTTCGAGTTAAACGGTTTATAGAAGGGTTGCGAGTCCAACGATTTGTTGTTGTGTCACGAGTCCAAGTACTCATGCACAAGTGAAAGTCGAGAAGAGAAAGAAGTTAGAATCGAATTTAGTGAATGAAAGAAGATTTGAGAATCGAAGTGAAATTTTTTTTAGAGGAAGAAAAATATTTACCAAGTGAAATTTATTTTCAAAAGAGAAGTTTGATTTTTGTTTTGTTTTTGGTTTTTCAAATTTTTATATTCTTTTGTTTTTGTAAATTTTTTTTTCTTTTTTCAAAGTTTTGTTTTTTTTAAGAAGGTTTTTTTTGGAATTAAAAACTAAGTTAAGAATAATTTACAATTTTTTTTATTTTTTAAATTTTTTATTTTTGATTTTTTTTTTGGTTTTGTTTTTTTATATATGCATGAACTAATGCAACTAAATGAATGTAAAGGACTTAATTATAGTTTTCTGTCCTTAGTAGCTCCTAACCCAAAATTGTATAATCACACTTTGTCTTAATTCAACAAAAATATTTCTCAGCCAGGTAACGGGCAGGGGTTATCGGTGCACCACGAATCACCGTAGCAATGCAGCCGAAGGTTTAAGTACCTTTAGAGGAACAACCAGTATAATATTTACGTATCACCGTAATTTTTATAACTGGTTATTACTCTGCCGTAGCCTAGACACCAAGAAATAAAATTGTTTAAAGAAAACAATTATGAAGATACAATTAAGCCCTAGATGAGCTCGCGACACCCTTAAGTCGAATGTCTAACCTTTATTATTAGTCAAATTCTACGATGAAATGCGTTTGTGGGCTAAGGAAAGGGTGATGAAATCCCTCACCTTATGTGAATTGGGGTATTGCCCTTAGAAAAGAAAATAAGATGAGATGGATGCAAAACAAAAATTAAACGTGAATTTACAATGCAACTAAAATGAAGTTTGATTTTGTTTTTGGATTTTCAATTTTTTTTAGTATATATAAATGCAAATGCAAGCAACCAACAATGCACTAGAGATGAAAACACAATACCAGAGCGTGCAGATTATAAGCAATTAATTTTTGTTTTTTAAGCGGCAATTTTTTAATAAGCAAGCAGCAATTATTTTTGGGCAAGCAATTCTTCCTTTTAATCTGCTTTGGTAACCTGAAATGAAAAACAAGATATATTCAACAATTTTTATTATTATTATTTTTAGTATGTTTATCAAAGATGAAAAACAAAATAAGCGAAAAACAAAACAATTGAAAATAAAATAAACGAAAACTAAAACAAGCGAAACTTTTTTTTTGGAATTTTTTTAAAATATTTTTTTTCAAGCTACCGCATGTTGACTAGTTCACATGAAATTAGCGTACGGCTAGCCACATGGTATACTCTAATTAGATTAGGAGTGCCACATCATCATGATTTAGGAAGATTTTTGTGCATAGTGTCACTTCAAGCATGTGTCATGCCAGTAAATCATGGCCATTCATTTCTAATAAATAACACATGTCATGAAAGACTTCATTTAAGAAAGAAGATATTTTGGACTTAATATTTCCTAACGATAATTTTGACCTCTCTTGGGAAAATTTCTTCTTTTTTAAGTCTTTCTCCAAAGTCGGGACTCTAGCTGAAGTCACTTTAAGATCAGCAATTTATAATTATGCCTGTGCAAGATCGCCTTCCAAAATTCTCACCCTCTCCTTTAAATATTGAGACCTCTTTTTCTCTGAATCTACCAGAGATGTAACCCGAGCATTTTCGAAGGTTAGGGAGCCATCATCAGATTGGAGGTTTTGAATTTGGCCTTCAAGAGTCTTTATCTTTACGGATAAAAAAGAATTTAATTCCTGTAACGACGATATGTTTTGAGAAGAGAGAAAGGACAATTTTTGAAAGTGAATGAACGTTCTCCAATATTAAAAGAATCATAATAAATTATTGCTAAATTAATCAAATATTACAATGCATTAAAACGGAAAAAGGAAGACATACAAGGACAATGTTTTCTATTGGATACATAGTTAAACGTAAAGCTTCAACCAATATATATATATATATATATATATATATATATATATATATATGTATATATATATGTGTGTGTATATATAATTAACTATATATATAGTTGTAGTAACATATGTATACAAACTTGCAACTTGAGATAACTATATGTATAGCAGTACACATATTTGTGTGTGGTGTCTGTAAGGAGTCTATATTGTTGTTTCTTCTTATCCCTGAATTTAGTCCAATTTGATATTTGGGTAAGAACATTTACATATGATAATTGGCAAGAAGCCTATTCGTCGACGGAAATTCTATCGGTTTAGAAAACCGTCGAACGAATTTAAATTAAAAATAACCGCAAGCGCACGGCGTACACTTTGTAGTACGTGGCGAATACGGGTCGATTCGTAGGGAATTGTGAGATATTAAAAATCTATTCAATCAAATTAGACCAAATGGAGGAGGAATTGTTAACTAAAAATGAAGCTAAAACTAAAACGTGATTTAAAAACTATTAAACTAGAGAACAATTTAGAGGCAAATCCACTCTAATATTTTTGTAAATCAACAAACATAGAATTTATGATCTCTAACTTTGATATTAAGTGAAATAAGTGTTGCATTTATCATAAGTATGGTTTGTTTATGTTATTAATTAACATAACTCAAACCATCAAACTATAATACAACAATTATACCACTTATAATTCTCATGAAAATGAAGCCAAAGAAAAAGTTAGTTTAAATATGATCTATTTACTATTGTAACTAGTAATATAGATCATCAAATTTCATTTTTACTTTCATTTCTATTTACTATTGTAACTAGTAATATAGATCATCAAATTTCATTTTTACTTTCATTTCAAAATCAAAAATGGATAAGCAAATGATGATGCAACTTGTGTTTATGTTGAATAAGAATAGCTCATTTGCAAAAGCATCATAAGCTATCAAACCCACTTGTATAAACTTGCATCAAAATTTACTTTCATGAAGCATAGACAAAGAGATCATAAATCATAGAAATGTTGAAATTACATAATATTTGAGAGCTTCATTACCCCTAAATTGATGGGTTTAGCTACTCATTTGTGGCATTGAAGCAACACTTGTAAATTTCAACATGAAAGAGCAAAGAAATGAAGACTAAGCAAAGGAAGAAAGAGAGATTAACTAGTAACTAATTGCATAAAAATTAAAGCTACACTACTTGCATAAATATAAATCTAAGCTATGAACATTAAAGGAAAGAGAGCATAGAAATAAACATTAACAATAAAACAAAGAAAAGCATGTAGAAAAGAGAGAAGAAAGAGGCTTGGAAGCCATTTTTATTTCATAGAACATTGAGCTTACAATTTGATCTCTTAATTTCCCAAGTAAAATGAAAGAGTAGATGATCTTTTCATGTACACAAGTGGGCTATTTAAACATGCATAAAACCCTAATTCCATTTTTAGGATGCTTCCCAAAATGCCCTTTAGGAAGTGTGGTCACCAAGTAACCATTAGTCACTAATTAATCCATCATTTGTTGTGCATGAAGCTTTAACCTCCACTTAGTTGTCCATTAGCTCATAATTGTACATTTAGGTAAGTGGGTGGGGTCCTCCATGATCTTGAACTTGAATTATTTCTTCTTCATTCCTTTGTATTTCCTTGTGCATGCATATATCATCATGAATCCCACTTCCAAATGCATCAAAATATCCTATAAAAATCATAAAAATTGTCCAAGTAAAAATTCTTAAATTAACACATGCACACAAATGACCGTTTTGCCCCTGAATGAAGATGAAAATATGATGGTTTGAAAATAATTGAATTTTGGTTTTAACATGTAAAAATTTCCAAATATGATGTCTATTTAAATAAAAAGAGATAAAATATGGATGTAAATATATGCACATTTACGTGCACATCAAAGCCTATGATTCAGTGCACATTTTTTCAACACATGTTGACCAGTTCACATGAAATTAGCATACGCCTAGCCACATGATATACTCTGATTGGGTTAGCAGTGCCACATCATCTTGATTTAGGAAGGTGTTTGTGCATAATGTCACTTCAAGCATGTGTCATGCAAGTAAATCATGGCCATTCATTTCTTATAAATTACACATGTCATGAATGCAATCGTCCAAGTCTTCTATATATAAGTATATACTTCCTACTTGAAAGGGGTCGAGTTTTGAGTGATTCTCCTTCCTCATTTTTCATTTTTCCTGAGTTTGTAAATAAAAGCTTGTGAATTATATTTCCATGATCGTTGGGTCAAACTGAAGTTGATTTTTTATAACCAAGGACTTGAATAGAAAACAATTTGAAAAGTTACTCTCATTTGGACTCATGCCTTGCATATTTACTTGTGACTTGCATAATGAATAAAAATAACTTACCATTTTGACTTGCATATTCGAAAATCATATTTGCCTCTTTGACTAGACATTTGAACAATGGGACTCTCTCCCTCTTTTGAGTTGAGCACTTGATCTTATACAAGGCCTTAGTTTTGACCTAACATTAGTAGTGCTTTCATTGAGAACTGAACTCAAGGAGAAAGACCTGCCAATTTCGACCATAGAACTGAACCTATCTCTTTTAAGCCTTGATCATGTTAATTGAATCTCAACAATGATCTTCAGAACCTCATTTGAACATCCTGGTCCATTCACTAGATGTTCTACAATTCAGCGAAGAAAATTAATTAAACCTACGGAATTTGGCCCTTCGAACAAGAAGAGAAGAAGAAGATCGCCCAATACAGCTAAACTAGGTGGAGTCTAAGTCCATTTCATATGGGGAAAAAGCTGATTTTGGTCGTAGAAAGTAAACTAAATAGAGAGAAGTTGAACCGAAGCCATAAAAAGAATACAAAGTTAGGAAATGACCCATTTTCTCAATTGACAAAGCATCCAACTTCAAGCTCGAGGGATAATTTTTGAAACTGAACTAAACCGTGACTTCAATTAGTTTTCTTAGAAATGGAAAGATCTTGTCAAACTAACTCTTAACGGAAAAGGAAGAAACCTTCAAATAGTGAAAATGAAATCAGATGAGAATTATGGAGAAGTTATGAACCCACAAAAGAGACAACAAGGCTAACAAAGAAACCAAACAACAAGAGGACCAAGGATCAAGATTGTTACTCCCCTTCACACTTCTAAAGAAAGAGTATATTCTCCTACAAAGGAAAGGCTAAATCACAAAGGAAAGGCTAATACATAAACAAGTTGATATATGTAAGCTACAAAATCACAATATATATGTTGCATTTTCAAACCTTATCTAAGATAATTATTTATTAAAAAACTACCTTTATATATTGAAATCAATATATTTGAAAAATATATATCAGTAAACAAAGATCAATATATAATACTGATATAAGCTCTGGAAAATATATTATATAAACATATATACATATAAACTTACATATCATAACTACAATATACTTCAAATATCAAATATATTATAAATATACTTCAAAATCTGAAATGTACTGACTCACATTACCTACAAAATATGTATAAAATAGTACGTACATTAACATAAACTGTCAAATATATAACCTAAACAATAGAGTAGCTAACTGTAAATCTATACAATACCTATATGAACTCAAACAGACAATAAAACTTATAAATATTTAAACTGATATATAACTAACATTATTAAAAAATCTATATAAACTAAAATATATATATTAACATATTTTAACTGACCTACATATAATGATATAAATATAGACTTATATATACAAACAATAGGTTATATAACATATATATATACAAACAAATTATGAAACCTGTACCTAAGCAAACAAAGAAGGGAAGAAGGGGACAGGTCTCGGCTTCTTGGGCTAAGCGCACCAGTGAGAGGGAGGGGAGAAGAGCTCAGCCAGGGAGTGGGTAGGCTTGCGATTGAGGTGGATGTCCAGTGCTTTGGGTGGAGGCATGACTATTGGGGTTCGGCACTTGTAGGGGAAGTTGATGGGCTGAGTTCGGCGGGGAGAGGAAAGGTTGGGCTGATGGGTGGTATTGGGGTTGAGCTGGTATAAGCGGCTACAAAGAACAAGGGTGGAGGGTATTCGATGGTGGGGGGCTAAAGGAGAATGGATCTGGAGGTAGTGGCCTTCACAAGTTTGAGGGGGGAAGGCATAGGCGGCTATGGTGGAAGTTCTGTTGAGGCCAAAGGATGGATGGCGAAGGGCTGTGTGGTGGGATTGCAAAAGTCGGTGAGGTGGTGGAGGTGAGTAGCTGGCAATTTAATGGAAATGGGAAAAGTCACGTGAAGGAGGAAGAATGAACAGTGTTTGGAAGATAAGAAAACCAAAAATATAAACATTAAGTAAATACGAACGGTAAATATTATAATTTAAATCTCGAATGAATGCACAGAACAAAAAAGGCAACGAACGAATGAATATGAATGAACCGGCAAACTAAATGAATACAGGGAATATAAAAAGTCCAATATGGAAATAGTAATAGTCACATCTGAATTTATGGAGATAATAAAAGCAAATAGCCATTGAGTTCATACGGTGGACAATTTAAAAGACACAAGGACCAAAAGATTTAAAACGGGTACCGATACGACAAATCATTTTGTCGATTTCATCGCGTATCAGTCACCGAGATGCACAAATGAATATACTGTGGAGATCAGCATGATGAGACAATCAAAATGGTACACAGATATCAGTGATAAGACAATTCTATCAAAAGTCGATATTCGGTGCCCAACCGCTGCAAATTTGCTGAAAATAAGATAAACAGAGCAATAGCAGTCCAAATTTTGGTGAAACGAAATATGACGTCTCACTCAGAAGATAGTTTGCATTTTATATATATATAAATATTAAGGTTTTGAGAAATATTTTATTATCATCAAATATTAACTGATTTAAATTTAAATAAAATTACACAACAAAATAAACTTCCATATTTTCTGATAAAAATTTACCATTTTCTATGTTTAAATACACGTATTCCAAATATCAAATTTTTATTTCTAAATTTTATTATTTAAAATTTCATAAAAATTCAGTTAATTACGTTATTAAAACTGTTAAAATTTACGGATCGTTACAAGTGATCCGGGACACAGTCTCGGAATTCAACGAAACTAGTTCCATTGGATCCGTAATAGTGTATTATTATCGTATTTCAAATTTTGTAACGTTTGGATTTACCGTTTGGTCGTGCGATCTGAAAACGCCTAGAAATAATTTAATTGAATTTAATTTAAATGGTCGATTTAAAAAACTATCTTCTCCATACGATCGAATTAGAGCTAGAGGCTTGTTCCATTGGGTCCGGAATAGCGGTATAACATTAGGAACGCCTGGCAGCACGCCTCAATAGGGGTTCAGAATTTTGAGTTATGCAAAGCGGTATATTTTGAATATTTATAAAATAAAATGAAAAGGTCAAACCCTGTCCTTTCTCACAGCCACCCTACATCTGAATTGTGTGAATCACGCCACCCTTCAATTTAAAGGACGCGACATTTCCATCTCCTCTCAATCAGCTCAAATGAACGAATATAAAAACAAAAAAAGAAAATCGACTCTTATCAAATAAAAAAGAAATTCACGCAATTGCAATCGCATGGGCAAGAGCGGCGATGGAGGGGAGGGGATCTGTCTCTGTTCAAGCATAGGGGTCGCACCTTCGTTCTGATGGCACGACATAGCATGTTGTCGTAAGGCGGCACGTGGTTTGGAGGGTGGAGGCGAAGTGCGCCGGTGGTGATGGGTCCGTTGTGGAGTTCGAGATCTGGCGCGTGCGTTGAGGAAAAAAAAGTGAAGGTCGCAAATCGGAGGTGGCTGCAGACTGAGGGCAGAGATAGTGGTCGAAGTCGAAGAGAGAGGGAGGTCGCGTTTGGCATGAGCAGTGCGTTCGAGGTTGAGGGATGGAGAAAGTCACATGCGCAGGCATTATTGCTCGAATTCGATTTAGGTTTTGGATTCATGTTTGATTTGGAGGAGATGGCGCACGTGGATGGGGGAATGACGAGGCTGCAGTCAAGATGGTGGCGAACTTCGGATGGGGTTAGGTCGCATTTTGGGTCACGGTTTCATCGTAGTTCTGGGTCGCGGTTGTTATAGAGTCAGCTACAGTAGGATAGTCGAGCACGATGAAAATAAAATGGAAGCAACAACCAGGATTCATGGTAAATTCTTTTTATAAATTTAGTAGTTAATTAAACTAATTTTAACCTTGTTATATGAGGTCCAAAATGAATAAAACAGTCGTGTGGGATTCATAGCTGGAAAATCTACGCGATGGAATTAAAATTGGAATGGATTGCAAATAAAATCAATGTGAGTAAATCTCACTCATCTTAGATTACTATTTTAATTTAAATTGTTGAAAATTATTATTATCAGTTGGATGTTTTATATATATAGTAGTATATATTAGTAGTTGGATTTATTTCCCGCCGATTGGAGCGGATGAAAGCCTATGTGCCCCGCATAATAGCGGATGACCCCATATACCACGATATCCCACTCGAAGTGGGATTGGTATTTTTATGTTGTATTAACATCTGTGGATGTAGGAAAATAGGTTGGAGGGATCCAACTGGATTTCTCAAATTTATATTGATTGTTTCATATATAATAATATATGATGTGTTAGAATAATCCGTTATAGATTATTGATGTGATGTGAATTATTGAATGCTATAGTAGCACTGGCCAAACTTTTGGTATTTTAAAAACCATAAATATTATTTTTGGAATTTGAAAAGATTTAAAAGGAGATTTTGAATATAAAAATATTCATATAGAAATTTGAATTATTTTTAAGAAATTGAGTTGGATAAAAACAATAGTTGATTTTGGTTTGTATTTAACTATTCGTAAAAATATTTTAAATGGAGATTTTAAATAATTTATATAGAAGATTTAAAAAAATGGATTTTTTAAACGATATTTCGAGAAAATATGAAAAGGAGTGAAATCAATATTTTAAATAGATTTGTGAAATAAATGGAATTTATTAAGAAATGGATTTATAAAATGAGATTTTATAAATGGGATTAGTTTTATAAATAAGTGAAACTCAAGGAGTTATAAATTATAAACAATGTTTATAAACAAGGGAAAATGAAAATTAATTGATAAATTGGAATATAATTTCACAGGGCGAATCTATAACGAGATATGAAAAATAGCTTTTGGGAAAATAATGAATTTTATTTTTGAAAAGTGAGGATGGTTTGAAAATCGGAATGGGATCGATGTGGGGTAAATCGAGAGGATTTATAAATTGAATTGGTTATTGGGATTTTAAAAATATATTTTATTAAGAGGTTAAGTTTTGATTCAAAAAGGGAAATTCTATTTACTAAACTATGTGATTTAAAGTTAGTTAGTGTTGGAATACTTTGAAATGTGGATTTTTCAAATGTTTAATATTAATTGAAATAAATTCTAATTTTTTTTTATAATCAGCTTTGGAAATCGATTTGTTTATTTAAAATGAGTTGGAATTAAGTTATTGACGTTTTATTTAAAGTGTTTTGATATTTTAAATAAATGCTTAAACGTGTTTTGAAAAAAAAATTACTATCCTTTAAAAAAATATTTATTTTATATATATAGATTTGGGGAGTGATTGGAATTGATTTATAAATGCTCTCAAGATTTATAAACGGAGTTTTGTTTAATGGATATGATTTTTATAAGAGAAATCTGATAGTGAAATTCTGGAAACTTAAGGAAATTTCTGAATCATTGAGATAGGAGAACTTTGAAATTTGATTAGAATTCAATAAATAAGTTAGAAATGGGTAGTTGAGATTATATACGAGTGTAATCAATTTTGGGAATTTCAAAGGAAATTAATTTATGAATTCTAGAAACTTATGGGGTTCGTTGAGTTAAGTAATTTACAAATAATTGTAAATGTTTTTGAGAAATGGAAAATAAATGGAATATTTCCTAAGTTTTGGAATAAATGATTTTAGGAAATATACTTGTAAATGTTTCCAGAGTATTGGATCGGAACGGTTTGAAATATTGCAACCACGAGATTATTATCATCAAAATATTTCAAAGTGATGAAGCAAATGGAATTGGAAAAAAAATATTTCTAAGTATAGAGATGATTTGAAATATACGATGTTGTGAATATAAGTATATTGGAATTGTTTCCAAATATTGAAATATTGAAAGAGATGAATATATATATATATATATATCTTTGTAAAAATACTTTGTAATGAATGTTTTGAAAGATTTATAAATAAGGCTTAGTGACTGCTTATGGATGTTATTTGATAGTTAAATAACCGACTATCAAATATTGGCCAATTCCATTGATCGTTTCGAAGAGACCGGGATCAGATTTAATTATCCAAAAACCACTTCGATCCGGTTTGAACGTTACGAATGAATATCGTGAAGATAGTGAAGACGGTGATCCGGTTTGCGCAAACCCAGGACAACTTGTATGGACGAATGCTATTAGAACATCGTCATTGGTGGACGATGAGCATTCTAAGTGGAATTGTTCTTGAAAGGTAACGTTAGCCTCAAGCCTCATCAACCGGGAATGACTAAAACATGGGAGATGCAGCAAGGCTAAGTGGGTCGCACCCATTTAGGGTATGTTATCACTTTTCTAGATACCCTCGAAAATATATATAAATTATGGATATGGTTGTCTATGAAAAAGGGAGCGCTCGATTTTTTTAAGGGTGGGAACACCCGGGGTGAGAACATATTCGGTTCTATCTAGGTTAGGGGTAAACCGGTCTTGTGTAGCAAGGGATCCTGGCGAGGTCCTCAGTGCATTTTTCTAGAGGTCTACTATGATGGGCGGTACCCCAGTAGCCCAGTCATTGTATGGGATCCATTCTCCAATACGAGCCTTTACGGTTTTGTTTGTAGAGCCTAGTATGCTAGAATTTATTTAATGTAATAATTTCGGCTATTTGGATAAGTATTTGTACTTAGGCACTATTATAATATCACTGGATTTTCTATAAAATATTTTGGTTATCGTAAGGGAAAAACCCGTCGTGTTTATGTGTGACGCGGTCGTACGAGATACCTTTGTTTTTCAAAGGATTTTGATAACTCTAAATAATTCAAATTGAGTGTGTTTTTTCACGCTAGTTTCCCAGACTGACTTGGGCGTTATTTTATTATAATGCTCGGGTCAGACCGAGTATTACAGATTCAGGATATGATGCTATGGAGCTCAGGAGACGAGCTGGATGACGGAGACGTATTCCCGTACTTGATTTATATTTCCGCTGTATGAGGACAAGTTATTATAATTGTCCAGATTGATGTATTGTTTGTTGTACTCTGATGATTGTAAATATAAAATGGTTATAGATTCTTTGTATAAAGATCTGTTATTATATATTATATTTTGTTCCGCTGCGATTGTGAGATTCTGTGTTATTGTTGTTCTATTTTCTTCTATCTCTTTCTTCTTCTTTACCCTAGTTATTCGCTTTTTCGTACAATTTGGGTTGAACAAGAGTGAATTATTATCAACTCAAATGGTACGGAACTGTGGGTCGCTACACATAGTTTAATCCTATTTTTAACATATAAATCTAAATATGTGCATCATTTTGTTTGATAATAGTGTTATAAACCTAGAGTAGAGAAATTATGCTCGAAATGAGATAGTATTTAAATTTGGCTTAGTGAAACAACATTTTCATCATTACACATTTTGACATTATACTTTACTAATTAAATTAGAGAAAATATTATAGTAATTTTGAAACATCATGTTCTTTAATACATATATTATAATATGACATGAGAAATGTATAAAATGAGCAGTCAAATTTTGTATCTTTTATATCTAGACTAGAGTATCATTTTGGTTTAAAGATCATGCAATAATTTGTTAACTAATAATTATGTATATAACACTCATTGTATTATTGGTACTATATTAAGCTTCTTAAAAAATCATGACTAGTTAGTTATGCATATTCCAACGTTGATGATTCCAACTGATTAAACATTATCCTTGTTTGTTTCAACTAGTATGAATAAGAGCTACATAACATGATTTAATAAATGTATATTTTTGAAATATACAATGAAGTAAAATTAAAAATTAGTTTTAATCCATCAAAAAATAATATGTTATATTAAACTAAAAGTGAATACCAATTGATTAACAATAATAAGAATTAGGATGATTTAGCGGACAATTATGATTTGAGGTTAGAGGTTAGAGGTTATGGTGTTCTCGGACAAATTGGATTAGAGATTGGACGGGAAGTATTTATGTAATGTATTTTTTTTATTTGCGATAATTATTAATTAATTATTATCAATTAATGTATAGTATTGAATAGGAAGTATTATCAATTGTTTACAAAAAAATTCAAAAAAACAAGAATTACGTCCGACTTATCTCAGAAAAGTCGAACATGATTAATACATCTTGTAAAAAGGCTACATTTTTTAAGTCCAAACGCGAATCATTAAACCGCCGACGTATTAATTATGTCAGATTTATCTAAGATAAGTCGACGTAATTCTCGTTAACCGCTTTTTGGTTAACGTTTCCGGTGTCCATCAACACGGAGACTTAGTATGTAACTATTCCCAATTAGATTAAATATTAATAAAAAAGAATTAATTGTAATAATTCTCAAATTAGTTTAAATTGGAATCAAATGAAATTAGCAACAATTTATTCCTATTTAACACAATTCTTTCTGTTTGAAGTTCGCATACTCGTAAACATTATTATTAACCCATCTTCAATTTGTAATGATTTATAAACATCTCCACACCGCAAAAAAATCAAAACAATAGAGCATAAAGAATCTTTATTGAAAATAAAAAATAATTGTTAAGATGTTCCATAACATCTCCAAGTATTAAGTGTTAATTATGCATTAAATAGGAAAATACGTGCTACTTATGAACATTTCATGGTCAATGAAGCATTACTATAGAAAAATGTATTAGCATAGGTCGATTAAGATGCATAATATCTAATATTACAAAAAATAAGTCTAGGTTGCGTATTACAATATTAAATATTTAGATAAAAATTAAGTTTATAGAACACTTATTTAGAACTAAACTTGAACATACTTTTCTCGAAATGCAATATAAAAGTTTATAATTTGACTATTCTTTTACTTCACGGATGATATTTTCTCAACTTGATTTTCTTAAATGCTTATAGTTCAAAATGGAAAATATATCAACTTTATCTCATATTATACTCAATTAAAGATTCTTTGATGTACATGTGTTAGCAAACTAATTATGCCTTATAAATTAACGAAGGAAATAAAATTCATGATCGTACTAAACAAACACAAGTAGATTAGAGAATTTATTATGTATTAATTATCTTCGATGATAACTTAAGAAACTAATTTGCCATAAATATGATCGTATTAATTTTTAGAAAATTTGATTGGATTCTATTATATCATCAAACAGCCGAATTATAAAATAAACATGTTAACAAATTATCAAATTAACTAATCACACATACTTTATGTTGAGTTTAAAAGAAATTGAAATAAAGCATTTAGCTATAAAGCTAAAAATATTAAAGGAACTAAACCTACCATTATTTTTGAAAATGAAAGCATAGATGGGAATCAGTAGTCGAGCTATAACCATTTGACCTTCTATCTTTGTATCTAGAGTAACATTTAGGTTTATAGATCATGCAATAATTTTTTGACTAATAATTTTGTATATTGTATCTATTGTATTATTTTTACTATATTAGGCTTTTTAAAAAACTTGACTTATTAACTATGCATATTCTAACTTTGATGATTCTGACTACTTGAACATGATCCTGGTTTGTTTGAAAATGTAAAAATAATATGAATAAGAGCTACACAAAATATTTAATAAAAGTATATTTTGGAGATATACAATTAAGTAAATTAAAAATTAGTCTTAATCCATCATAAAAATAAAATGTTATATTGACTAAATTTGGACACTATTTGATTAGGATTAATGAAGATTAGTACGTAACTATTCTCTAACAATAAATGTCAATAAACGAGAATAAATTGTAGTAATTCTCAAATTTGTTTGAATTTGAAGTAAATGAATATTATCAATTTATTCCTTTTAAATACAGTTGTTTCCATTTGAAGTTTGTTTACTTGTAAACATTATTGATAATACATCTTCAATTCGTAACGATTTATAAACATCTTCAAGCTGCAAAATAAAATCAAAACAATATAGCATCAAACAATCTTTGTAGAAAATAAAAGATAATTGCCAATATGTTCCATAAGATCTCCAAGAATTCAGTGTTAACCATGTATTAAATAGGAAAATGTGTGCTATTTATATACATTTCTTGGTCAATGAAGCATCAATATAGGAAAAAATCGTAGGACAATTAAAATGGATAATATCGCATATTACAAAAATGAGTCTAGGCTGAGTATAAAAAATAAAATATTTAATTAAAAATTAAGTTCATATAATACGTTTTTATGACTAAATTGTCAACATAAAGTTACATACGTTAGACAGAGCAAAAGTAACGCTTATACATTTATATTTCTTTTCTCAAATACGACTAAAAAATTTATTATTTGACCATTCTTTTACTTTATAGATGATATTTTCCCCAACTTGATTTTCTTGAATACATATGTTTAAAAATGGAGAAACATCAATTTTGTCTCAGATTATACATAATTTAAGATTGATTGGTATACATGTGTTACTAAACTAATTATGCTATTCAAAATATACAAAGGAAATAAAATTCATAATCGTACTAACGAAACATAAATTAGATGAACGCCGATGTAAATATAAAACTTGAGACCTAAAAAATAGTTCAACATTACATGTCAGGGATTTTATAAGAAAATAATATAATATCGATGTATTAATCAATCCAATAACCTCCTGCAGAATATGAAGGAAACCAATATAATGATACAGATTGAAACTAAAACAATAAGAAAGTATAATATTCATTCCAACTTGATAGATAAGTAAGATTACATACCTTAAATTAAATAATATTCTTTCCCACTTGATAAATAATATTCTTTCCAACTTGATAGATAAGAAAATATAATATAGTTGTTTCCATTTGTAGAAAACATTACATACCTTAAATTAAATGAAAATAAAGATAATAAAATAAAAATCAAACCTTTAAATCCAGCTTGATAGATAAGTAAGCAAGATTTTTTGAAGGCTTTTAGACAATTTTTTCCATGAAAACTACAATACTGAAAGAAACAAACAAAAACACAATCTATGCAAAACATGATTAAATCGATAATTTTTTAAATGAATAGAAATTAAAGAACTAATGATGAATTTAACCAAATTATAGTTAGATAAATAAATAAAGAGATTGACAAAAAACTATTTGGATGGAATCTTTAAGTTGATTTAGATTGGAAATAGATATTTTAGTTTTCTTTTTTTGAATTGTAGTATACGTATGAAACTGATATATGGGAAGAGATAACATAATGAAAAGAATTTAAATGGGAGGAATGTGAAAAAATGATAGGAAATAAATAAGGAATGAAAAAATTGTAATGATAACATGGAGAAGAGGAAGAGATCTCTGCTAGATTACAAAGAAATAGTAATTATGAGTTTATCAAAAGAAATAATCGTACATAAGAGTATTTTATCAGAAGGAATAATGATAACATTAATTGCTATGTTAATGACGGTAGTTTTGTGGAATATTGAAAATTTCAGGGCGTCTAAAAGGAAAATTATACCAAAAATTAAGGAGAATGCACTATTCAGTCTAAAAGTGAATAAGAGATAAGAATACTAAAAGTTCTATATTCTCTTTCTTATATAATAGAATAGATAAGGTTATTGATATTGAATCCAATGTTTACAACTTTAGCTTAATTTTTCCGTTAAGTGAAAACATTAGCTTTTACCCCAAAAGAAACAAACTGTAACGACCCGGAATTTCGCTGCTTTGATTTGTGAATATTTAATTAATTTTATACATTCAATATATAGGTTTTATAATAAAAATAAAAATCTTTTTAATAATAAATAATTATGGTGAAAATATTTTTAAAACAATTTGTTTACAAAAATATATAGTTCGATGAAAAACAAAAAATGTGATCGGAAATTGTTTTCCGAATTTTCGACGTTTCATTATATAAAGTTATTTGAAATGTTGTGCACACTTTTTTTTTATATATGCACACATAGACTAATTATATAACATGGGTTAAGATAGTATAATTAGGTTTAATTAAGTCAATTAAATTAAGACAATGATGACGTGACACTTTGGCAACTAAATAAAAAATAAATAAAAATGGCCAAATCAAGGGAGACAAGATTTGACACTTTGGTAACTCAAAGTTTAAACATGTTTTAACGTGTTTTTTCATGACAAGTTTCGAAATTTGCAAGGGGGGACAAGGGTGAGGTGTCATGGTGAGGTGGAAGCAAGGGTGTGGAGGTTAAAGGACAAAGGGTAAAGTGGTAATTCAACTTGTGCCTTAGTATATAAACTCATTTTTCAAAATTTTGTTCACTTTCTCATTCTCTTTTCCTTCATTTGCAAACATCCAAAGCTCTGGAAGACACTTCTATGGCTTCTCAAATATTTTCCTAAGTTATAAAAACCATAGTTTTCTACTTGAATCTCTTTAAAAACTTGTTAAAACACTTCTACATTCAATACTCCACTTTTCCATTTTTACTCCCAATTCATTCGGCCAAACCTTCTTCCATACTTACTCAAATAATGATTTTCTTTATTTCAAAGCATGTATAATTCCAGTGGCTACAGCTTTTTAGTTTACCACTATTTCTGGTTTCGAGCTTAGATACTCCAAAAATCAATTTTTTTCATGAGTGTTTTTCTACCCAGATTATGAAGTCTGAAAATTCCATTCACCGTTTTGATCATAACTTCTACAAAAATTTCCCAAATTGAGTAATTCTTTTTTTTAAATGATATAGGAAAGGATTATATAAAACTTTTATTTAGACTACATTTTCAAGTTCTGAGAATAAATGGTCCAAAAATAGAGAAGAAAATGACCTATTTTTTGGGGGATTTCGTGGTTTTCCAAGCTTTCTGAACGTTAAAGTATTTCAAGTTTCCAAAAAATTTGGTGAGTAAACTTCTGAACTTTTTGGGAAGAATTTACTTATATATATATATATATGTGTAGGTTATGTGGTTATATATATATATATGCTTGGTTTGGATTGTGGTATTGCTTAGATATGTTGGTTATAAAAAGGTTGTGATTGTTGGTTATGTTTGGTGATGATACGATTTGGTATATATGAACTTGGATATGTCGTATGTATTAATCTTGTCTTGAAGCTAAAGCAAGTTAGCATATAAACTAGTTAGTAAAGTGAAATTACGGGTATCCATAGCGATAGTCGTCATGGATGTAGTTCGCTTAAAATTTCGATATTTACAAAGCTTGGTTTTTATACTTCAAATTGTTTTGTGAATATTTTTATAGACTAAATAATATGTTTATAAAAGTTAATTAAGGATTTAATAATTAATTGTTAATTAATTAGGTTTTAGTAATTAATAATTAATTAAATGTTAACAAGCTTTATTAACTTTAATTAAATAAAGATTAGTTCTTAATTAATTATCTTTTAAAGTTAAGATTTGTTTTAAATTAATTATTAATTAAGTTAGTTAATTATGAGTTAAGTATATGATTTATTTTTAATTAACTATTATTTAAATATAGGATTAATTATTAATCAAGCGTTTAATAATTTTTAAATTATAAATTAATTAAGGTTTAATTTATAATAAATTATTTATTTAAGGTTTAATTTACTATTTAAGTTAATTAAAGATTAATTAATTAATATTAATTGATATTTAATTATTAATAAAGGTTTAATTAATTATTTAATAATTAATAAATGATTAATTTAGATTTAATGGATAGTCAATTACTGTTTAACTATTTAATTAAATTAAGTTAAGGTTCGATTAAAATTAATTATGATTTAAATAAGGATTTAACTTATAATTAATTATTTTTAAAAGGGTTTAAAAGTTTTAAATCCTTTGGTTTTCAAAAGTAAAATTGTTTAAAGGTACTTCTTTTTCAAAGATGGTTTTGAATACAAGTGATTCAAGTGTTGATACCATTAAGAAACCATATAACTGTGAATAGGTTATAATGTTGATCGTTGGGTTGTTTGGATATGTGTTAGCAGAATAAACCTCCTTTCTGCTATAAATTGATTGTTTGTTTGTTTGGTTGTTTGGACATGTGCTAGCAGAATAAATCCCCGTTCTACTATAAATTGATTGTTGGTTTGTTTATATGGACATATGTTAGCAGAATACATTCCCATTCTGCTATGAATTGGTTGAAAGGTTTGGACATCTGTTTAGCGGGACAAATCAGCATCCTGCTATTAAGTTATTTGGATATGTATATGCTAGTTAGTTCATATTAACATGTTATTCCTTGATTTAGATATGAGTGTATTTACATATATGTTGACCTATGTAAATAACTTTTAAGTGAATTGGAATTAAAATTGAATGGTAACTTAAATTAGTACCTTTGGGATTGCTAAGCCTCTTTTCGAATTACTAAAGTATGTTTTTGAATTAACTTTAATTATTTAATCAATTTAGGTTTAAAGGTTATAAATGATTTTTAAATTTTATTATTATTTTATAAAGTTATTTTAAAATGATATCTTGTTTTTATTAAAAGGGGTTTATTAAATAAAAGGTTTACCTAAAGTGATTTACAAATGATATTTAGAAAATGATATTTTATAAAGGAGATTCTATAAAGGACTAATGAAGGAAGATTTTTAAATAGTATTAAAAATAGAAAGAGATTTTATAAATAATTTTGATATTTTTGAAAGAAGTTTTAAATGTAGTTTGAAAACTTTAAGTGGTTTGAAATGTGAAGGGAACTTACAAAAAGAATTTTTATTAGGATACGTAAATATGTTTTATAGGAGCTGATGTTTTTGAAAGGGAATTGTTTGGCCATTTAATATGGAATTTTGAGGAAAGGGGATTTCCAAAATGTTTTGGTAGATACTTATATTGTTTTTTTTCAAGTATAAAGGAATGTTAAGGGTTTGGGGAAGAGTTATGAAAGGATCTTTTGATCAAGTTGATAAGTGATTTTATTAATTAAAGATTAATTAATAAAGGCTTAGAGGATCCCATATGGAATCGAATCAATGTTGAATGATTGTTATTTGATAGTCAAATAACCGACTATCAAATTTAGACCAAAATGTAACTTTGGAAGTATCTAGGAGAAACAAGAGAATTATATGGTACAGTTACCGTCGAAGGTGCTATACTGTATGTATAAACCCGTTTCGTTCTTCTAGAATGAATGATAAGGAAATCCGTCCATAGACGGTTGGGAGGTGAACTCTGATCTTATCTTTATCTGTTTATTTCCTAAAGAACCGAGGCTGAGTTTATCGAAAATTATCGAAAGTTGTTTCAAAGAGACCGGTATCGGATATGTTATCTGAATACCACTTCGATCCAACTCAAGCGTTTTGAACTGAAGACATCTTGAAGAATATGGAATCGAAGATGGAGCATTGAAGTGCAAGGGCTACTTACTACTAGTCCTGAGGGTGATTCCAAAATGGATATAGTAGAAGTAGTGCCTTCGGTTTGTCCTTATACTGGACAACTTGTATGGGTGAATGCTGGTACTGCGTTACTGCCTGGAAGGCAGCGTTAGCATTCCAAGTGGGATTGCTATTCAAAAGGTAAGCGTAGCCTCAAGCCTCATCAATCGAGAATGACTAAAATTAGGGGAGATGCAGCAAGGCTAAGTGGGTCGCTCCGATTTGGTTGTGTCGTCACCTTTCAAGATACATTTATGTATTAATGGATTGGTTGTGCATGAGGTCTCGGTTAAAAGGGTTGCAAAGCAACCGGGGTGATGACATATCCGGTACTATCCAGTAAGGGGTAGGCTGGTCTTGTGTTGGCAGGGGATCCAGGCGAGGTCCTCGGTACATTTTCTAGACATGTACTATGATAGGTGGTACCCCAATGCCTAGTCATTGTATGGAATCAATTCTCCAACACATGCCTTTACGGTTTTGACTGTAGAGTGTAGTATGCTGAAATTTAATTAATGTAACAATTTCGGCTATTTTAATAAGTATTTGTACTTAAACACTATTATAATATCATAGGATTTTTATATAAAAGTGGTTTTGGTTATCGTAAGGTAAAAACCCATCCATGTTTATATGCGGCGAGGTCTTACGAGATACCTTTGATTTTAAAAGGGTTTTCAAAAGTAATAATTCAGTTGCTTTGAGTTTACTCACACCAGATCCATGTCTGACCCGGATTTTTATTTCTTTCCCTAAAACTCTTATGTGCTCAAATTTTTATGAGCAGCCAAGCAGTCTAGGTTTTCTACGGATGCACTTAGAGGAGCTTAGAGCAGGAGGCTTCATCGATAGATAGTTATTAATTGTTCCACCGTATATATTATGTACTCTATATCTGATGTATAAGGACAAGCTTTTATAACCGTCCTTGGTTAGAATTGTATTAGTGTAACTCTAATGTATCAGTTTTGAGATGACTTTGTAAAACATTATGTGATTAATATATGTTATTCCGTTGCATTGTGAGATTCTGTGTATGCTTTTAGTTTCTTCTATCTTCTATCTCCTTTCTTTTCCCCTAACAATCCGCCTTTTTGTTTAATTTGAGTTGACATGTGTGGTTTATTGCCAACTTAAACTGTACAGAAAAGTGGGTCGTTACAATGTGGTATCACAGCTGAAGGTTAAGCGAGAACCTTGGCTTTGGTGGGGTAGACTCATTAGAGATAGAGTTAGTAATACCCTAAAATGAGTTTGAGTGTATTATATAAGAGCGTGTATTTGTTAGTGATATAAAAAATTTCGTATTATGTTGATTTATCAGTTGAGTGGCTTATGAATTCTGGTCGATGCGGAAGGTACAGCCGTATCGATAGGGGTTTTTAAACACTTGAACTAGGCAAATCGACATAGTATTTTTTTGGAAATTGGGTAAGTGAAATAATTTTACCCAGAATATATTTTATATATAAAGAATGATTTTCAAAATAGTATAGTATTTTAAGATGTTGTTTGCGAGGAGATAATAATATTTTATGATTGCGATTTAAGGTTTGTTTAGTTATGCTTGTCCAATTAAGCATTGACTACTGATAGTGTGTATAGGTAGCTTTCCTTTTTAAGATTTGGTTTGGGTATGTAGAAATAAGAAAAACATTAAAGCGAACAACTTGTGAATTAAGTTTCACAATTTGGCTATAAGGTGTTCGATTGATAATGTGAGGTTAAAAATTGATATAATGAAAGATGTTTACTTAAAAGCTAGAATATTTGAAATAAATATTTGGAAAATGTTTTATAAAAGTTGATCTTATAAAATGAATTTATAAGAAAGTGTCTTTTAATTAAAAAAGAATTTAGGTTGAAAACTTAAGAACTTAAATCCGGTGCTTTTTAAAATGACTTTCAAGGTTTTGGAAAATAATAATAGTATTATTTGAAAATATTTTTGATTCAAGTATAGGATTTTAGGAATGAAAAGGTAAAGTAAAAACTGTTTTCTTTGGATTAGTTTAGGAGAATGAGCCTTGATTGTTTGTAATGATGTGAATAATCTTCTAAGTGACGATCGGATGCTTGCCTTGGCAAACACTATGGGGTACTTAGTAAATTATTCTCTTTATCAATGTAAAATCGAAACAAGTTCAAACCCTGAACGAATCCAAAGTTGGTGATAAATGTTTTGGTGAAAAATGAAACGTATTGTTTCAAAAGTGAGATATTGAAATAAAGTAATATTTTTAAGTTAACTAGTTCGAGTGGCTCGAAAATAACTTAAATTTGGGGAAGAGATGTGTTCGGATGGCAAACATTTCTCTTGAGTATTACCCTTCTTGGTAAGGGAAAGTATGATACTATTTGGTGATACCCAATTCCATAGTATCATTTTGGAGTCACTCGGGATATATGTATGTTATGTTACATGATTAAAATATAGAGTTGCATTCAAAATGTTTTTGAAATAAAAGCCAGGTATTTGGATCTTGAGTTTTCTTAGGGAGTTAAATTCAAAATGGAATAGTTGAATCAAATAGGGGTATATACTCTTAGGATGTAGTGGAGTATTATACAAGTTGAACCTAAGTTTAGGTTATGTAATGTATTCATAAATAATTTAGTGGAAATAGAATTGGTATTAGGGGAAACCAATTAAAGAAGTGCGTAGGTTGGACGTATATCATTTCTCATTTCATATAGTTATGATCTAAGATTCGAGTACAAGGCTTTGAGGTGATTCACACCATTCTGAATAAGGATCTATTACTTGATTTTTGACTACTAGCACTTGATGAGGGTTTTTAATATGGGACAATTGTTTTCTATCTTAGTTACAGCTATGTAAGGAGAACAGAAGTTCATAATCAAAGAGCATAATCGGAGTTCGCACTAGAAAATCGGGTAAGCGATACTAGTTTGGAAGGGAAGTTATGTATTCGAGTTATGATCGAATCAGACTTGGTATAAGAATGATCTATGTACATCATATGGACTGATGTATAGTGTTAAGTGTTTTCTGCGATAGGTTGAGGTGTAATTTCGGGGACGAAGTTCTTTTAAGGGGGGAAGAATGTAACGACCCAGAATTTCACTGCTTTGATTTGTGAATATTTAATTAATTTTAAATATTCAATATATAGGTTTTATAATAAAAATAAAACTCTTTTTAATAATAAATAATTATGGTGAAATAGTTTTTAAAATTTGTTTACAAAAATATATAGTTTGATGAAAAACAGAAAATGTGACCGGAGACTGTTTTCCGAATTTTCGACGTTTCATCGTATAAAAGTTATTTGAAATGTTGTTCGCACTTTCTTACATATATGCACACATAGACTAATTATATAATATGGGTTAAGATAGTATAATTAGGTTTAATTAAGTTAATTAACTTAAGATAATGACGCCGTGATACTTTGGCAACTAAACAAAAAAATAAATAAAAAATAGTCATATCATAGGAGACAAGGTTTGACACTTTGGCAACTCAATGTACAAACATGTTTTAACATGTTTGTTCATGAAAAAGTTCGAAATTTGCAAGGGGGAGACAAGGGTGAGGTGTCATGGTGAGGTGGAAGCAAGGGTGTGGAGGTTAAAGGACAAAAGGGTAAAGTGGTAATGCAACTTGTGCCTTAGTATATAAACTCATTTTTCAAATTTTTATTCACTTTGTCATTCTCTTTTCCTTCATTTGCAAACATCCTAAGCTTTTGAACACACTTCCATGACTTCTCAAATATTTTCCTAAGTTATAAAAACCATAGTTTTCCTCTTGAATCTCTTTAAAAACTTGTTAAAACACTTCTACATTCAATACTCCACTTTTCCATTTTTACTGCCAATTCATTCAGCCAAAACTTCTTCCATACTTACCGAAATCACACTTTTATTTTGTTCAAAGCATGTATAATTCAGCCAAAACTTCTTCCATAATTAAGTTAGTTAATTATGAGTTAAGTATATGATTTATTTTTAATTAACTATTATTTAAATATACGATTAATAATTAATTGATTATTAATAAGTGTTTAACTATTTTCAAATTATAAACTAATTTAGGTTTAATTTATAACAAATTATTTATCTAAGGTTTAATTTATTATTTAAGTTAATCAATGATTATTTAATTAATTAATTAAGATTAATTGATATTTAGTTATTAATAAAGGTTTAATTAATTATTTAATAATTACTAAAGGACTAATTTAGATTTAATTAATAGTAAATTAATGTTTAACTATTTAATTAAATTAAGTTAAGATTCAATTAAAATCAATTATGATTTAAATAAGGATTTAACTTATAATTAATTATTTTTAAAAGGGTTTAAAAGTTTTAAATCCTTTGGTTTTCAAAAGTAAAATTGTTTGAAGGTACTTCTTTTTCAAAGATGGTTTTGAATACAAGTAATTCAAGTGTTGATACAATTAAGTAACAATATAACTATGAATGAGTTATAATGTAGATCGTTGAGTTGTTGGGACACGTGTTAGCAGAATAAATCCACGTTCTGCTATAAATCAAATTGTTTGTTTGTTTGGCTGTTTGGACATGTGTTAGAAAAATAATTACCCCTTCTGCTATAAATTGATTGTTTGTTTGTTTGGACATGTGCTAGTAGAATAAATCCCCGTTCTGCCATAAATTTATTGTAGGTTTGTTTGTGTGGATATATGGTAGCAGAATAAATCCCCGTTCTGTTATGAATTGGTTGAATGGTTTGGACATCTGTTTAGCAGGAAAAATCACCATCCAACTATTATGTTATTTGGATATGTATATGCTAGTTAGTTCATATTGACATGTTATTCCTTGATTTGGATATGAATCTCCGGATCTATGTAAATAACTGTTAAGTGAATTGGAATTAAAATTATAGGGTAACTTAAATTAGTACCATTGGGATTGCTATGCCTCTTTTTGAATTACTAAAGTATGTTTTTGAATTAATTCTTTAATCAATTTGGGTTTAATGGTTATAAATGATATTTTAAATTTTATTATTATTTTATAAAGTTATTTTTAAATGATATCATGTTTTTTTGTAAAATGGGTTTATTAAATAAAAGGTTTACCTAAAGTGATTTACAAGTGATATTTTGAAAACGATATTTTATAAAGGAGATTCTATAAAGGAATTATGAAGGAAGATTTTTAAATAGTTTTAAAAATAGAAAGAGATTTTATAAATCAATTTAGATATTTTTGAAAGAAGTTTTAAATCTTGTTTGAAAGCTTTAAGTGGTTTGAAATGTGAAGGGAACTTATAAAAAGAATTTTTATAAGGGATACGTAAATATGTTTTATAGGAGGTAATGTTTTAGAAAGGGAATTGTTTGGCCATTTAATATGGAATTTTGAGGAAAGGGAATTTCCAAAATGTTTTGGTAAATACTTATATTGTTTTTTTTAAAGTATAAAGGAATGTTAAGGGAAGTGTTTTGAAAGGATCTTTTGATCAAGTTGATAAGTGATTTTATTAATTAAAGATTTATTAATAAAGGCTTTGAGGATCCCATATGGAATCGAATCAATGTTGAATGATTGTTATTTGATAGTTATATAACCAACTATCAAATCTGGACCAAAATGTAACTTTTCAAGTATCTAGGAGATACATGAGAATTATATGGTATAGTTACCGTCGAAGGTGCTATACTGTACGTATAAACTCGTTTCGTTCTTCTAGGATGAGTGATAAGGAAATCCGTCCACAGACGGTTAGGAGGTAAACTCTACTATTATCTTTATCTGTTTATTTCCTAATGAACTGGGGCTGAGTTAACCGAAAATTATCGAAAGTTGTTTCGAGGAGACTGGGATCAGATATGTTATCCGAAAACCACTTCGATCAAACTCAAGCATTTCAAACTGAAGACATCTTAAAGAATATGGAATCGAAGACAGATTATTGGAGTGCAAGGGCTACTTGGTACTAGTCCTGAGGGTGATTCCAAAATGGATGTAGTAGAAGTAGTGCCTTCGATTTGTCCTTTTCCTAGACAACTTGTATGGATGAATGCTGGCACTGCATTACTGCATGGAAGGCAGCGTTAGCATTCCAAGTGGGATTGCAATTCAAAAGGTAAGCGTAGCCTCAAGCCTCATCAACTGGGAATGAATAAAATCTGGGGAGGTGCAGCAAGGCTAAGTGGGTCGCTCTTATTAGGGTGTGTCGTCACCTTTCTAGATACATTTACATATTTATGGATTGGTTGTGCATGAGATCTCGGTTAAAAGGGTTGCAAAGCAACCGGGGTGATGACATATTCGGTACTATCCTGTAAGGGGTAGGTCGATATTGTGTTGGCAGGGGATCTAGGCGAGGTCCTTGTACATTTTCTAGACGTGTACTGTGATAGGTGGTACCCCAGTGCCTAGTCATTATATGGAATCCATTTTCCAATACGTGCCTTTACAATTTTGATTGTAGAGCCTAGTATGCTGGAATTTAATTAATGTAACCATTTCAGCTATTTTAATAAGTATTTGTACTTAGACACTATTGTAATATCATAGGATTTTTATATAAAAGTGGTTTTGGTTATCGTAAGGTATAAACCCATCCATGTTTATGTGCGGTGTGGTCTTACGAGATACCTTTGATTTTAAAAGGGTTTTGAAAAGCAATAATTCAATTGCTTTGAGTTTACTCACACCAGATCCATGTCTGACCCGGAGTTTTATTTCTTTCCTTAAAACTCTTGGGTGCTCAAATTTTTATGAGCAGCCAAGCAGTCTAGGTTTTCTACGGATGCACTTGGAGGAGCTTGGAGCAGGAGGCTTCATCAATAGGTAGTTATTACTTGTTTCCGCTGTATATAATGTACTCCATATCTGATTTATAAGGACAGGCTTTCAGAGCCGTCCTAGTTTAGAATTGTATTAGTGTAACTCTGATGAATAAGTTTTGAGATGACTTTGTAAAACATTATGTGATTAATATATGTTATTCTGTTGCATTGTGAGATTCTATGTTTCCTTTTAGTTTCTTCTATCTTGGCTTTGGTGGGGTAGACTCATTAAAGATAGGATTAGTAATACCCTAGAATGAGTTTGAGTATATTATATAAGAGCGCATATTTGTTAGCGATATAAACATTTTGTATTATGTTGATTTATCAGTTGAGTGGCTTATGAATTCTGGTCGATACGGAAGGTACGGCCATATCATAGGGGTTTCCAAGCACTTCAACTAGGTAAATCGAAATAGTATTGTTTTGGAATTGGGTAAGTGAAATAATTTTACTCAGATTATTTTTTATGTATAAAGAATGATTTTCAAAATAGTATAGTATTTTAAGATGTTGTTTCCTAGGAGATAATAATATTTTTTATTATCATTTAAGGTTTGTTTAGTCATGCTTGTCCAGTTAAGCATTGACTATTGTTAGTGTGTATAGGTAGCTTTCCTTTTTAACATTTGGGTTGGATAAGTAAAAATAAGGAAAAAATTGAAGCGAACACCATGTGAATTAAGTTTCACAATTTGGCTATAAGGCGTTCGATTGATAAAGAATTGATTTAATGAAAGATGTTTATTTAAAAGCAAGAATATTTGAAATAAATATTTGGAAAATGTTTTATAAAAGTTGATCTTATAAAATGAATTTATAAGAAGGTGTCTTTTAATTAAAAAAGAATTTAGGTTGAAAACTTCAAAACTTAAATTCCGGTGCTTTTGAAAATGACTTTCAAGGTTTTGGACAATAATAATAGTATTATCTGAAAATATTGTTGGTTCAAGTATAAGATTTTGGGAATGAAAAGGTTAAGTAAAAAGTGTTTTCTTTGGATTAGTTTGGGAGAATGAGTCTTGGTTGTTTTTGATGATGCGAATAAACTTCTAAGTGACGATCGGATGTTTGCCTAAGCGAACGCTGTGGGGTACTTAGTAAATTATTCTCTTTATCATTGTACAATCGAAACAAGTTCAAACCCTGAACAAACCCAAAGTTGGTGGTAAATGTTTTGGTGAAAAATGAAAAGTATTGTTTCAAAAGTGAGATATTGAAATAAAGTAATATTTTTAAGTTAACTAGTTCGAGTGGCTCGAAAATAACATAAAATTGAGGAAGTGATGTGTTCGGATGGCAAACATTTCTCTTGAGTATTACCCTTCTTGGTAAGGGAAAGGATGATACTATTTGGTGATACCCAATTCCATAGTATCATTTTGGAGTCACTCGGGCTATATGTATGTTATGTTACATGATTAAAATATAGAGTTGCATTTCAAAATGTTTTTGAAATAAAAGCCAGGTATTTAGATCTTGAGTTTTCTTAGGGAGATAAATTCAAAATGGAATAGTTGAATCAAATAGGTGTATATACTCTTAGGATGTAGTGGAGTATTATACAAGTTGAACCTAAGTTTAGTTTATGAAATGTATTCATAAATAATTTAGTGGAAATATAATTGGTATTAGGGGGAACCAATTAAAGAAATGCGTAGGTTGGATGTAGATCATTTCTCGTTTCATATAGTTATGATCTAAGATCCGAGTACATGGCTTTGAGGTGATTCGCACCATTCTGAATAAGGATCTATTACTCGATTTTTGACTACTAGCACTTGATGAGGGTTTTTGATATGGGACAAATCTTTTCTATCATAGTTATAGCTATGTAAGGAGAACAGAGGTTACTAATCAAGGAGCCTGATCGGAGTTCGCACTAGAAAATCGTGTAAGCGATACTAGTTTGGAAGGGAAGTTATGTATTTGAGTTATAATCGAACTAGGCTTGGTATAAGAATGATCTATGTACATCATATGGATTGATGTATAGTGTTAAGTGTTTTTTGGGATAGGTTGAGGTGTAATTTCGGGATGAAATTCTTTTAAGGGGGGAAGAATGTAACGACCTGGAATTTCACTGCTTTGATTTGTGAATATTTAATTAATTTTAAATATTCAATATATAGGTTTTATAATAAAAATAAAAATCTTTTTAATAATAAATAATCATGGTGAAATAGTTTTAAAATTTTGTTTACAAAAATATATAGTTTGATGAAAAATAGAAAATGTGACCGGAAACTGTTTTCCGAGTTTTCGACGTTTCATCGTATAAAAGTTATTTGAAATGTTGTGAACACTTTCTTATATATATGCACACATATACTAATTATATAATATGGGTTAAGATAGTATAATTAGTTTTAATTAAGTTAATTAACTTAAGATAACGAGGATGTGACACTTTGGCAACTAAATAAAATAATATATAAAAAAATAGTCACATCAGGGGAGATAAGGTTTGACACTTTGGCAACTCAAAGTACAAACATGTTTTATTTTTCTTCTTGACAAATTTCGAAATTTGCAAGGGGGAGACAAGGGTGAGGTGGAAGCAAGGATGTGGAGGTTAAAGGACAAAGGGTAAAGCGGTAATTCAACTTGTGCCTTGGTATATAAACTCATTTTTCAAATTTTTATTCCCTTTCTCATTCTCTTTTCCTTCATTTGTAAATATCCTAGGCTCTTGAAAACGCTTCCATGGCTTTTCAAATATTTTACTAAGTTATAAAAACCCTAGTTTTCTACCTGAATCTCTTTAAAAACTTGTTAAAACACACATTCAATACTCCACTTTTCCATTTTTACTCCCAATTCATACGGCCAAAACTTCTTCTATACTTACACGAATCACGATTTTCTTTTATTATAGCATGTATAATTCTAGTGGCTACAACTTCGTAGTTTACCACTTTTTCTGATTTCGAGCTTAGATACTCCAAAATCCATTTTTTCGAGAGTGGTTTTTTTACCTAGATTATGTAGTTTGAAAATTCCATTCATCGTGTTGATCATAACTTCCCCAAAAATTACCCAAATTGAGTTTTTTTTAAATGATAGAGGAATGAATTATATAAAATTTTCTTTTGACTACTTTTTCTAATTTCGAGAATAAATGGTCAAAAATAGAGAAGAAAATGGCCTATTTTTGAGTGGATTTCATGGTTCTCCAAGTTTTTCGAACACTAAAGTATTTCAAGTTTCCAAAAATTTTGGTGAGTTAACTTCTTAACTTTTTGGGAAGAATTTACTTATATATATATATATATATATATATATTTGTGTGTTGGTTATGTGGTTCTATATATATATATATTTGTGTGTTGGTTATGTGGTTCTATATATATATATATATATATGTGTGTGTGTGTGTGTGTGTGTGTGTGTTTGGTTTGGATTGTGGTGTTGTTTAGATATGTTGGTTATAAAAAGGTTGTGATCGTTGGTTATGTTTGGTGATGATATGATTTGGTATATATGAACTTGGATATGTCGTATGTGTTAATCTTGTCTTGAAGCTAAAGCAAGTTAGCATGTAAACTAGTTAGTAAACTGAAATTACGGGTATCCATAGCGATAGTCGCTATAGATGTAGTTCGCTTAAAATTTCGATTTTTGCAAAGCTTGGTTTTCATACTTCAAATTGTTTTGTGAATATTTTTATAGACTAATGATATTTTGAAAAGATAATTGAGGATATAATAATTAATTTTTAGTTAATTAGGTTTTAGTAATTAATAATTAATTAAGTGTTAATAAGGTTTATTAACTTTAATTAAATAAAGATTAGCTCTTGATTAATTATCTTTTAAAGTTAAGATTTGTTTTAAATTAATTATTAATTAAGTTAGTTAATTATGAGTTAAGTATATGATTTATATTTAATTAACAATAATTAAATATAGGATTAATTATTAATTAATTATTAATCAAGTGTTTAATTATTTTTAAATTATAAATTAATTAAGGTTTAATTTATAATAAATTATTTATTTAAGGTTTAATTTATTATTTAAGTTAATTAAAGATTGATTAATTAATTAATTAAGATTAATTGATATTTAATTATTAATATAGATTTAATTAATTATTTGATAATTAATAAAGAATTAATTTAGATTTAAGTAATAGTTAATTAATGTTTAACTATTTAATTAAATTAAGTTAAGATTCAATTAAAATTAATTATGATTTAAATAAGTATTTAACTTATAATTAATTATTTTTAAAAGGGTTTAAAAGTTTTAAATCCATTAGTTTTCAAAAGTAAGGTACTTCTTTTTCAAAGGTGGTTTTGAATACAAGTGATTCAAGTATTGATACCATTAAGAAACCATATAACTGCGAATGAGTTATAATGTAGATCGTTGGGTTTTTTGGACATGTGTTAGCAGAATAAATCCCCGTTCTATTATAAATCAAATTATTTGTTTGTTTGGTTGTTTGGACATATGTTAGCAAAATAAATCCTCGTTCTGCTATAAATTGATTGTTTGGTTGGTTGTTTGGACATGTGCTAGCGTAATGAATCCCCGTTCTGCTATAAATTGATTGTTTGTTTGTTTTTGTGGATATATGTTAGTAGAATAAATCCCCGTTCGACTATGAATTGGTTAAATGGTTTGGACATTTGTTTAGCAGAACCAATCACCATCCTGCTATTATGTTATTTGGATATGTATATGCTAGTTAGTTCATATTGACATGTTATTCCTTGATTTGGATATGAGTGTATTTACATATATGTTGACCTATGTAAATAACTGTTAAGTGAATTGGAATTAAAATTAAATGGTAACTTAAATTAGTACCGTTGGGATTGCTAAGCCTCTTTTTGAACAGAAGAAGCCTTGTGCTAATGCTTTCCTCTATTCTTGTCAAACATAGCTACAATGTGGTTTTGTGGTTGACCCCTATGCTTAATTCATTCTTGTGCGGTTCACCTTGATGACTAGTATAGTGGAGTGCACCTTGGAATGAAGTTTACTAAGAGATTAACAATGAAGAAATCAGCCACTTCATAGGAGTTTTTCTATAAGCCGAAAAAATATGTGAGGTTGGAATGTGCTGCATCAGGCAGGCAGTCCGGTATAGCTACTTGAGAAGAGTCTGACTCATGGAGAAAGCAGCACCAATGCTGGTCCAGAGAGACCATGTCTTGGGTTATGTTTACAAACCATCAAAAATGGATGCAATGGAGTAGGTATGGTAGGAAGGGCCATGGAAATTGGGACTTTCACAAACCGAATTGACTAGGGATCGAACCAAATCAAATCTGTGTAGAACTAATCAGTACCAAACCAATGGTAGTCCATGCCAAACCAAAAAAGGATGTCTCACCAGAACTCAAGCTTATGTTGGAACCACACACTTGGCTGTCAAAACAGGACAGACCGAGTTCATACCGACTGATAAAATGGCGGTTGATCCATTGCAAAAGGGCACGGCGTGGCTAACCAAGCAAACGAAGGAAGCATTCCACTAGCGGGAGCAAGTCGTTGGATTAGTGTGTCAGGTGTTAGGTGCGCATAGCAGGAGACTAAAGCTTAATGAGATGAACCATAGTCAATTCACTCCAAACATTAGATATGAGGTCAACCCATGGATTTTAAGACACTGGTTGTGAAACAGTACGTCTAGAAAAACCAACCCTTGGACACATTTGAGGCACTACGTTTAGCGTACGGAAGCAATTGGAGCTAGAAAGGAAGAGGACTACGCTGTTTACCTTCATTTATGTTATACATAGAGACTATTTGGTTTAGTCATTTGGGGCACTAGTTTGTTAGCACTTGGATATCAAGCAAAAGTATGGATAAGTTTTAATTAGGTTGAAGATGTAAAGCCTTAGAAAGGAAACACTTTAGAAGATAAGTCAAGTTTTTGTTTTCACTACTTACGGAAATTCTAGAAAGAATGTATCCCGCTATTAGAGAAGTCGTGGATGGTAATAATTCATGGATTAAAGAGTAAACAGCCGCAATGATTGGAATTGACAAATATCACATGTTCCATAAAATTTGTGGTTATAAGACCAATGAACATAGATATACCTTGTAGGTGTACTCTAGGCTGAAGTGGAAGGTAACTCCACTAATAATGCCACAAAATCTAGGCCATGGTCCCTTGACAAAAATGAGTTCCTATGAGTATAGAGTGTAAAGCATGCTCATGGGCACGGTGTTGGATCCCCTATGGACATTATGGCATGTCGTCCTACTAGATATCTGAAGATGGATGTGCATGAGAATTATAAAGAATGGAGTAATCAAACGGTGGAGTATAAGCTTCCTAGTCCCAAAGGTAGGCTACAACTCCAACAGAGACAATAGGAGACTAGGTTCGGCTACTCTAGAGACAGTAGAGTGTGATTTTGACCCATTCCATAGGTGATACCAGACATCTCTAGAGATGGTGGATCATAATCATTTCAAAAAG
The DNA here is from genome assembly GCA_030737815.1 of Allium fistulosum. Lineage (NCBI taxonomy): Eukaryota > Viridiplantae > Streptophyta > Magnoliopsida > Asparagales > Amaryllidaceae > Allium > Allium fistulosum. Next base: position 1,328,167,240 of record CM060902.1, on the reverse strand, counting down.
CCCCAAAGACAGAGTCAACTTCATATGAATATGAAGCATGATACCACAGAGACTGAATAGCCTTATAGAGTGTAGGGATAACAATGAAAAGGTATGACTCATTTCAATAAATAAATTTCAAATGATTTTTAATAAAAATACCTAAGGGATAAGTAACACCATGCCACATGACTATGCGACACTCGCAGAAGTAAGAAAAATACTAATGGCTAGGCAAGAACGAACGTTCTTGACCCCTACGAGTCAGATAGACCTCTTACCTTGTAGGCTAGACCGAACGATAGAGTATGGTTCACTAATGGTAGAATTGGAAATAGCAAAAAAATTGGGAATTTGGACACTATGTATGCATAACGACATGCAAATGGCTGTGATACAAGCATTTTGGGAGTTCTAAGTCAGGGGAGAATGGTTGGTGTTCTACTTAAAAAGGAAAAGGGAAAATGCTTAGCTTAATGTGTAAGAATGTTATATGGTTAAGTACATCCCATGGAAGGAAAATCAAGATGCTGACGGTTTGGGAAAGAAAGGCTTACTCGGGAAATGGATTGTATTTGGATTAGTCCTAATAAAAATTTCACCCTTAAACGAAATGAAGCAAGGAAGGTGATGTGCAAGGCTACTGGGTACACAATATAGGATGGCAACCTATACATAAGAGTTTTCACTAACCTACTACTAAGATGCATTACTATAAGAGAGGCTAAGGAAATATTGGATAATGTACATTAAGGCAGTCAAGGAGACCACATTGGGGGCACAACCTAGAGAAGGAAATCTCATGGGCGTTGATCTAAATAAATAACTTCTAATAGCTATGAATGGATCTAATTATGCAAGTGTGGTTGCGTTTTACTTTATTGAGTATGAATTTCAGCCCTATATGTTTTGGAAAATGGATAGCAGTTTGGTAGTCATGAATTTGCCAACTTCTATCGGCAACACAGAATCATGACAAGCTTTCATATAGTGCCTCACCTGTAAGCTAATGGATAGGTTGAAGTGGTCAACAAGGTTCTCAAAACACACATGAAGGAGCATTTGGAAAATGATAAGGGAGCTCGGATGGGTGAGCTGCCATTGGACTTTATGCGTATCACACTTCTCTCGAAATTACAACGCTATATACTCCCTTTGCTTTGGCCTACAATTTATTTGTTATGCTTTCTATCGAAACTATAGTCTCATCTCATAGAATAATACACTATGAGTCGGAGGAGAATGAGGAATATTTAAATATGTTCCTAGATCTGATCAAGGAGAAGTGGGAAGTGGCTGCTTTGAAATCATGGCAATCTAGTAGAAAGCTGTTTGCTCAAAAATTGGGCAAACACTTGTTAATTTGATTTTTAATTTAGCCTTATTGGATTGTGTTTATCTTGCAACTCTTTAGACGTTTCAATTTATAATGAAATGATCCTTAGTGAATATTGACGTAATTAGCAAATTTGAGATTTAGAAAAGTAGATAAGGAAAGAACAAGTAACGCAGGGTTTTTATAGTGGTTCAGCCAGAATATGCCTACATCCACTTTCCATCTTATTATCCCTTCTTAGATTTGGTTATAAGTACAAGGTTGCTTGGAATGATTAGAGAAATTAGAATAACTACGGTGATAGATCTCAGCAGAGTTTCTCCCTCTTTCTCCGAATGTCCATCTCCATTGTTGTTGAGAAGCACCGGTATTTATAGAGTGAGATTGTGAGGTGTGGAGGAGGGGTTATAGCTGCCTAGGTCTGGTTCGGTATTTGTGTCTGGGACTGGTGGCTCGGTAAGCTTGGATCGGCAATTTCCATCTTCCTTAGTTCGGCAATCTTCGTCTTCCTTTGGTTCGGCAATCTTCATCTTCCTATGGTTCGGCAACCTTCATCTTCCTATGGTTTGGCAACCTTCATCTTCCTTTGGTTCGGCAATCTTCATCTTTGGAGGATCCTCTTTGCCGGTCCAAACATCTAGTTCAGCGATCTTCATCTTCGGAGGATCCTTTTTTGTCGGTCCAAACATCTGGTTCGGCGTGCTTGCTGCACCGAACCAAATGTCTGGTTCAGTAAAATGGTGGGTCATGCCGGACCAAATATTTGGTCCAGCATACCAGAGAATGTCGGACCAAACATTTGGTCCGGTACTTTGACGAGGTCGGTCCAGATACTTGGTCCGGTATACTATAGGGTACCAGACCAAATATCTGGTCCATCATGCCGGTCCAAATGATTTGTTCGGCATTTTTTGCCGAGCCAAACGCTTGGTCTGGGTAGCTCTGGCTCTTGCTCATTTGCTTTCCTTGGGCTTCTTCTTTTGTTTTCCAGAAAACCGGCCCAGCACTTGTCCCCCAAAGCATGTTGGGCATTTGCTCGGCACGCTTTGTTCTGGTCTGGTCAGTAGCTCCTATCACTGAATGCCACACCCTATGACTATTCGTCTTCCCATCTTCTTCCTTAAATACCGCCCTCCTTCTTCATTCTTCTTCCTACTTTCTCGTTCGAAATTTGCTGACTATTCTCGTTCAGTTGTAAACAGCTTCTAGATTCTTCTATCACCGCCGACCTTCAGTGTTTACGTGTTTTTTGCAAATCTGAGGTAAGTGTTTTCTCTATTCAGTACTGGGTTTCGAAATTCTAGGGTTTCGATGCTGGGTGACTCGATTTAAATCATTAAGAGACTGGAGTAGTGAGGTCCTCGTTCTCCTAAGGGTGTACGAGGTGTTGGGAGATTCGCACTGGTTATGTGAGCGCATGTAATTATTCGCTCACAAAGCATTCAATCCATTGCCTGAACGGTGGGTCACCGGCAGAGGCCATAGGGGTAGCATGTTTGTTTTAGGTGGAAACTAAGGTTTACTCTGGACCAAAATTCGGTGAGTGGCCCCATCTGGTTCGGCATTGGCTCTTGACAATGCCGGACCAAGTTTGCCGAGCGTTTTGTCCATGGGTTTGCCGAGCAGACTTTGGTGAGGCTGGGGATGTGGAATTCTAGTTAGGTTTGATGATAGGAGATTCCAAGCATGTTTTTAGCCTCTATTCATAATTTGGAACTTTTTGCTGATGTTCGCCTCCCCCTCCATTTTTTTATAGGAGCATGTTTTCCGGTCGTGAAACCCATTCTAAGTTTGCATCTTCACAGCCTACAGGAGCAGGTTCTTCTTCTGCGGATGTTCCAGCTAACCCCCCTAAACAATCCAGCTCTACTTACTCACTAGTGGAAGGTTATGCTCCTAACCAGATGTTGGCTAAGCCTTCTCAATGCTATCCCAGTGTACTAACGACTGAGAAGTTAAACTCCATAGCTACCGCGTTCGGGATAAATTGTAGAGATATGCCAATGCTTGGCCCGGATGACAAAGCTGCCTTCCCTCCAGGCGGGTACATGGCGTACAGCAAATATCATTACATGTGCGGAGCGATCCCGCTGCTTAATGCTTGGATTACAGGCTTCATTATTTATTTGAAGGTCGCTCCAATGCAGCTCCAGCCAAATTCTTATGCTATCCTGACGTCCTTATATCTGATATTCATGAAACGGTGTCAGAGGCCTCCAACTCATAGAGAAATTAGGTATTTGTACAATGTGAGGAGCTATAGGAAGGGTAGCCCTTTTATTAGCTTGGAGTCTGCACACGAGTTCAAACCCGTCCTGGATTTGTATTCCAAATTTAGCATGTTCAAGAAGGAGTATTTCTTTGTTCGTGACGAGGTTGTGGCTCAACATTCTTTCACCTATGGATGTAAGTAGCTACTCTTTCCTTTCTTAGTTTTCTTTCGCCTTGGTTACTTACCCTTTCATAACTTCTAGGTTGTGTGAAAGCGACGAAGGACGACGGTTTAAAGAAGATGGCCAAGGAGATATTAGTTATTCCCGAGGCCGAGCGAGAGGCCTCGTTCCTACTTTGTGATGCAGCCCGTCGGTTTTACAATCTGATTGGGCCCAAGAAGTCCATGTACAAGATTACGCCAAGTTCAATTGAGAGAAAGAAGAGGGCTGGAGGAGACAAAGGGGATAAGGGCAAAGGTCCGGATGAGGAGGTTGATGCAGCTAAGGCCCCGAAAAAGCTGAGACATAAGAAGGGTGCGGTTCGCCCTCCCCGCTCTGGGAAATCCTTACGTATTCAAGACATCTCCTCTCCTGGTGATGAGGAAGGCTTACGTTCGGAAAGGGAGAGTGAAGAGGAGGAAGGGTCAGAGAGTGATTCCGAGGCGACGATAGGGGAAGCTTGCGCATCTCCAGATGTGGACATAATGGGTAGTGAAGACCCCAGCGTGGATCCTTTAAAGGATGTTGAGGTTGTGCGGGAGTGGTCCGAATAGTTGGAACGTCCCGACTCGGTCCCCGGACCGCTTCCTATTGCAGATTCTCCTCGAGAAAAAGTGGCTCCGAGTGAAGTGTCGCCCCCTCCGGTATCTGGTGGAGCTGGCATTGGCGAGGAATTCGGGATTTTCCCAGGTACTTTCGATTACTGTACGGATTTTGAGATTCTCCTTGAGAACTTTTTATTTTTTGTCGAGTCTCAGCCTCCACCTGATTCTCAATTCAATGATGTCATGTTGCCGAGAGTTCTCCCTCCGTTGAGCGATGTTCCGTTTCAGAGTATTTCCCACTTGAGTGAGATCCTGCCTCGGCAACACGATCCACCTTATTCTAAGGGTTTGTAGCAGCTTGTAGTGTCCCTAGTGTCTTAAGTGTTTTTGTTTCTTGAATTATTTATGCTTCTCAGTTCTAATGCGACTAAGTATATTTCAGGGAAAAGGAGGAATCAAAGGAGGAACAAAGTGTCTAGGCATCTGGAGCAATTTAAACGAATGAAGATGGCTCATGTTCCTCCCCCGGTGGCATCTCAAGAGGAAGGAACCATGGTAGAGCAAGTCAGTAAGGCCCCGTTGGGTTTGGACAAGGGAGAGAGCCATGGATCTTCCCAGAAACACGCGAGGTCCCTAGAGAAGGAGGCCACCTTCGTAGGCTCTCAAACCTCCTCGCGTCGTCGACATCATTTCCCTGTGGGTACGGAAGTGCATGAAGTGACAGATGAGTTAGGAGAAGGTATTGCGGGCCCTGCTTCTTCAGCTCATCAGCAGCGTATGCGGAATCCTTTTGGAAGTCATCCTGATATCAACCCTGATTATGTGGGTCGTCGTAACGTGGATCTCGATACTGGATTTTTTCTTCCTCGCAGCCCCTTGGTCCGAATATTAGATGAGGCTAAATCTTTGGACTTTGCTAATCTGACAACTAGGATGGTTCAGATTACTGATGAGACTCGCAATATTGTTGACTATCAGACTCGCTTGGCCAGAGCTAGTGAAGAGGTTGGGAGTGCCAATGTGCGGTTACGTTTAGAGATGGAGGACCTCCTCAAGGCGCTCAGGGAAAAAGGGGCAGAATTGGCAATGGTTGAAGCATCTCCGAGTCTGAAATGAGGAAGGCCAAGGAAGAAGCCATAAAAGAGGCCAAGGATGAAGCAATGAAGGAGGATACCACTATATGTCAAGCCCAGATTGATTTAGCCATCAGCTCCGTGGATGAGGCCCGGGAAAAGATATGGAACGACTTCGCTCCCTTAAAGGTAGAGTAAAGAAGTCGGAAACAGCACTAGCTGAGCTGAAAGAGTCCAAGGGTGTATGGATAAAGGAGAAAGACTCCTACCAGGCTGAAATTGATAAGCTGAGGATAGAGCTGGTACACTCGAAGAAAGATAAAGATCTATATATGAACAAGGTGGTATCCCTCCAGAACTGAAGTAGACAAGGCTAGTGAATTTTGCGACACTGTTAACCAGATGCTGAAGGATACGTATTACATGTTCTGGAAGCAAAAGAGCCTTCAGTGGATGGATGACTACCCTCAGGCGATGGCTGGAATTCATGCTCGTCTTATTAAGGAGGCCAAGGCTGCAGCTGCATAGGAGGGAGGGACCGCTTATGATGTTATGACGGTGAATAGCCAATTTCCCTTGGAGGAAACCAAAGCCATAGCAAGAGGGTACGAGTTATTGGAGGAGGAGGAAGGTGATGATGACGGTTCTGATCTCGAGGGGCTTGGTGATCCGCCTCATGCTACCGCAGGTATCGCATCCTCCTATCTTGTCATTACTTATTCCGTATTGAGAAGTTCGTGATCCTTATTATTCATATTATGCAGGGACATCCTTGGGATGAGTCAAGCCTCCAACGAAGATTACCGAAGGAAGTGGGCCAAGTGGCAAGGATATCCCCTCGTCTTGAAGAGGCTTTGTTCTCCCCTTTTTGTTTTTGGTCTGTGAGAAATGTATGGTTGTTTTGTACCTGTAAATACGGATAAACTGGTGTATGTATAAAGGTCTCTGATGTTTGATGTTTCAATTTATGCTTTTCACATGCTTGTAATTGTTTTTGTGATGCGTGACTTTTATAGATTGTGTATGAATCATTTATGACTTGTTTATTCATTATCATGCTGAAAATCGTAATCGTGTGCTTTTCTTCATGGTCGATCGCTAACGACAACTACTCGGCCTAGTGCTCGTATCGTGAGTATTATTCGATTTGTCATTGTCGGTGTAATGTTGATCGTCAAGTGCGAACGACCCCTGGCTGCAACCACGCCTTAATCGAGGGGTTTATAATCGGTTCGCACTTGCCGGCGAGCCGAATGCCAATGACAAACTGCCTAGGCTATGAATCGTTCCTGATCCTTGGCTTATAATCAGTTCGTCATTGCCGGCCTAGGGTTGCCGATCGTCAGGAATGAATTGTCTAGGCTTAATTCGTGCCCTTGATCGTGGCTATCTCACTTTCGTTGCTGCTGGCGAGTGTCTGCGATCGCTCGTAGTAGGGATTGTCATTGAATGAAAAAGTACGTAATTAATATAATTAACTCAAGACACCAAGATTTTTATAGTGGTTTGGCCGAAATATGCCTACGTCCACTGTCTTTCATTTTATTACTTTATTCAATACATATTTCTTTACGGTTTAAGAGAAATATCGGCGGAGGTGTTAGAGATTCCATGCCTTTCCGAACACCTCTCTATCTACCGTTGACAGAATGTAAGCTCCATCGTGAAGATTTTTATGAATATCAAACGGTCCTTCCCAAATTTGATCTAATGCCCCAGGTCGTGGGAAGACTCGTTTGAGAACCAAGCCTCCTTCTTTCAGTGTTCGAGGCTTCACCTTGGAATTGTATTGCCTCACCACCTTCTTTCTATGAGCGGCTGCTTTGAGGGCGGCGTCATTTCTCTTCTCCTTGATCAGGTCGAGTGATATGTTTAGTAGATCCTCATTTTCTTCCGGATTATAGTGTATTCTTCGGTGCGAGGGGATGATTGTTTCGACGAGGGGCATGGCTTCGGTTCCGTATGCCACTGCAAATGGAGAGTGCCCTGTCGCGGTTTTATAAGAAGTTCGATAGGCCCACAAAGCCATAGGCAATTCGTCGACCTATGCCCCTTGGATTTTTCCAGTTTCTTCTTGATAAGTGTTTTCAATACCTTGTTCACTGCCTCGACTTGTCTGTTTGCCTATGGATATGCCACAGTTGAAAAGCTTCGGGCAATTCCATGTTCGCGAAACCAATTGGCGAATTCCTCGCTGTCAAATTGGAGTCCGTTGTCCGATATGATTTTCTGTGGCGCACCATACCTGCACAGGATGTTACGTATTAGAAAATTTATTACTTTGGTAGATGAAATCTTGTTTAAAGGTTTCGCTTCCACCCATTTGGTGAAGTAATCCACTGCCACTATGGCGTATTTTGCTTCTCCTCGACCCATGGGAAGTTCCCCGATTAGGTCAATCCCCTAGATGGCGAAGGGCCAAGGACTAACCATCTGGGTTAGACCAGTAGGTGGCAGTCTTGGGATTTTGGCAAATCTCTGGCACTTGTCGCATTTTCTAGCAAACTTGGTTGCATCTTTGTTTAGTGTGGGCTAAAAGTACCCATAGCGCAGGATCTTTCTGGCTAGAGTCTGACCATCGTTGTGGTCACCGCAACTTCCTTGGTGCATGTTGTTGAGAATATCTTTTGCTTCGTTTCCTACGACACACCTCAGTAGGGGATTGGAAAACCCATGATGGTACAAGACGCCCGCCTGGATGGTGTAGCGGGATGCCTTCCTTAGGATTTTTCTAATATCTTTGCGATTTACTGGTAAGATGCCTTCTTGTAAGTATTTGATGATGGGGGTCATCCATGTCTCTTCGCTACTATTGATGGGCGCGATCTGAATACACTCGAAGCTTGGTGTGGCTTGCCTCATGATGGGGGTTGCCCCCAGCATCGGCTCGTTTCTCATGCAAGCTTCCTTGGCGAGGGCATCTGCTTCTCGATTCTCCTCCCGTGGGATATGTTTGATTACATAGTAGTCTAGCTCGTTCAGGAGGGTTTTAGTCTTGTTGAGGTAAGAGGCAAGTCTTTGCCCGCGAGTCTGGAATTCCCCAAGGATTTGGTTTACGATTAGCTGTGAGTCATTGTGGATGCATATCGATTCGATCCTTATTTCCCTAGTGACTTCCAAGTCAGCTATTACTGCTTCGTATTCAATGTCATTATTGTTTGCGGTAAATTCTAGCCTCAGCGCGTAACTTAACTTTCTTCCTCGGGGCGTGATGATTACTATTCCTGCCCCCGAGCCGAGCTCGTTGGATGCTCCATCCATAAACATATTCCACTCAATTGTTTCCTTTGTTCTAACGGTCGTATCCTTGCCCTGAATGGTGAATTCAGCTATGAAATCAGCCATGGCCTGCCCTTTGATTATGGTGCGTGGATGGTAGGTGATATCATACTGGCTTAGCTCGATGCACCATTTTAGTAGGCATCCTGATGTATCCGGTTTATGTAGGACCTAACGCAATGGTTGATTTGTTAGGACCCTTATGGAGTGAAATTGGAAGTAATGCCGCAATTTCTTGGACGCTATGAGCAAACAGTAGGCCAATTTTTTGATCTTCGGATATCTAGCCTCTACCCCTGTAAACCTTTTGCTGATGAAATATACTAGTTTTTGGATCCGGTCATCTTCTCATACCAAGGCAGCACTCAATGCATGGAGGGACACAGCTAAGTACAAGTGAGGCTTTCTCCATCTACTGGGGCGGAAAGCACTGGTGGTTTCTGCATGTGTTCCAGCAGACTTTGGAAAGCCGAGTGGCATTCGCCGGTCCATTCAAACTTTCCCTTGTCCTTTTTTAGAGCTTCGAAGAATGGGACGCACTTATCTATGGCCTTGGATATAAATCTGCTTAGAGCGGCCACCTTCTCGTTTAGACTCTACATTTCCTTTGTGTGACTAGTATTTTGATGTCCTTCAAGGCTTGGACTTTTTCGAGACTCGCTTCAATCCCTCTGGCGTGCACAATTAAACCTAAGAATTTTCCCGAGGATACTCCAAAGGAGCATTTCAATGGGTTCAGCTTCATCTGGTATTTGCGCAATATTTGAAACATTTCGTTCAAGTGGTGTAAATGATCTGTTTCTTTTCTTGATTTGACAAGCATGGCATCGACATACACTTCCATGGAATGACCAATCTATTGCTCAAACATCTTATTAACCAAGCATTGATAGGTTGCACCAGCATTCTTAAGCCCGAAGGGCATAACCTTGTAACAATATAGGCCCAGATCTGTGATAAAGCTAGTATGTTCTTGGTCTGGTATATGCATGGGAATCTGTTGTACCCCGAATAGGCATCCATAAATGATAACAATTCATGCCATATTGTTCCGTCCACCAGTCGGTCGATTCGAGCCAGGGGAAAACAGTCCTTGGGGCAACCGTCATTGAGATTGGAGAAGTCAATGCAGGTTCGCCATTTCCTATTGGATTTTTTCATTAGAACCGGGTTGGAGATCCATTTGGGGTAGATAGCCTCGTCAATAAAACCGTTGGCGAGTAGACTTTTTACTTCCTCGTTGAGGGTAGTTGAGCGTTCCATCCCCATGCTCCTTTTCTTTTGCTTGACTGGGATTTTGGTTGGGTCTATGTTTAGGTAGTGACAAGCTATTTCGAGGGATATTCCCACCATGTCTTCGTGGGTCCATGCGAACACATCCAAATTTTTGCGTAAGAACCCTATCAATTGGATTTTCGGATTTTTGTCTAGGTGCGACCCTATCTTGAAAAGCCTTGTGACATCGCGATCATCTGCTGCAACATGTTCCATAGCCTCCATGGGCTCGGCGCTGTCCTCCTCCTCCTTATCTCTCGGATCTAATTCATTAAACGGGTCGCTAGTATACTCAAGAGGAGGGGCCTTCTTTGATTTCTATACTTCCACACTTTTGGTGCAAGGGGCGACCTCTACGTTTTTACCCTTTTCCTTTCTCTTGTTCTGGCGGAGTTCTGTTACATAACAATCGCGGGCTGCATCTTGGTCGCCTTCTACTTCTCCTACTCCCCCATCAGTAGGGAACTTCATTTTCAAGCACCAAGGGGCTAAGACTATTTGGAAATCTGATAATGCAGGTCTACCTAGAAATGCGTTATAAGTAGAATGTCCGTCTACCAGCACAAATGTTTGATTTCGGATACCGGATCGAGGGTGACTTCTTGGGTCAACAAACAAGTCCAACTGCCCAAGAGGAATTATGGCTTCTCCAGTGAATCCGTGTAGGAGATTATTGCATGGTGATACATCTTTCATTGATAACTTCATTTTATTGAAGGCATGTTTAAACAATATATTCACCGAGCTTCCCGTATCGACCAAAATGCGGAACACCTCTGCTAGGCCGACCCAGGTGGAAATGACCATGGGATCGATATGTGGGTACTGCTTTCCAACCAAATCCTCATCGTTGAAGGTTATATTGGTCCTTTCTCTTCGTTTGGCGAGGCGCCCTTCTGTAATGGAATGAACATATCATTCTCCATCCTTCAAAGATTTTCTGTACCTCTCCATTTCGGCCCAACTTTCGCCGGCTGAATGCAGGCCCCCTGATATAGTATGGACAATTATTTTTTCCTGATTGGAGCAGCTCGCACTTGCTTCTTCTTTATTATTTTCATGTCAAAGCAGCCCTGGCCCTTCGTGGGTCGGAGCGGGAGAGTTACGTTTTTGCTGCACGTATCGTTCCAGCTTCTTTTTTCGGATGTATTCTTCAATAAGGTCCCGCAAATGCTGACATTCTTCTGTGTTATGTCCGTGAGACTCATGGAAGCGACAGTACTTTCTCGTCCTGATCATAGCTTCTGATTCCTTCTTGTATGGAGGGCGTTTGTACTTCAATTCGTGTTGAGTGGCCAAGTAAATGTTTTCCACGGTGTCATTCAGAGGAGTGTAGGAATCAAATCTCGGTCCCGGTCTGTATCGTCGTTTATTGCTTTTCTCAGTTTTGGGGTTTCCCTGACGGTTACTTTTATCGTCATTGTTTGGCTTGCTCCCTTCTCCTCGAGGTGGGACTCTCGTGTTTCCATGGGAGCCGGAACCCCCTGCAGGTTGTTTGCCATGCCGGAGTGCCGCTGCGTCTTCCAATCTCATATATTTTCCTGCTTCAAGGTAGAATTCCTGAAGAGTTAAAGGCTTCTTCTTTATCGGTCTTCTTCCAAGTTTCGAGTCCAGGTGGATGCCTCCGCATAGTGCCATCAATGTGGGTCTTTCATCTGCGTTTTGCACCGCTGCTATGGCTTCGTTAAAACGGGTAAGGTATTGCTATAGAGGTTCCCTTGATTTCTATTTTATGGGTAAGGTATTGCTATAGAGTCTCTAGGCTGTTCCACATGAATTCGGAACTGGCTTATGAACTTTTCCTTCAACATTTCCCAAGAACTGATGTATCCGTGAGGTAGGCGACAGAACCATGTGGTTGCTAAATCTGATAAGAATAGCGGAAAACATTTACATAGTACACCTTCAGTTGCTCCATTCATGAGCATGTACTGAGAGTATCGTTGTAGGTGGATGATTGGGGTCAGAGGTGCCCTTATATGGATCCATAGTGGGCATCTTCCATTCTCGAGGCGTGGATGTTGCCTCTATATCCCTAGTGAAAGGGCTGGATACTCTGGCACCTTTCCCCCTTTCGAGTTGTTCGCGCCCGAGGTACTCCTTGAAGAGATGCATCATTCTATCTTCGGACTCGGGAGCTACCCTGGGAGAAGCGGGGCCCTCTCTTTGATAGTGATGGCGTCTGGTGCCTTGATTGAGGCCAGACTGCCGATGATTGGTTCGAAGCGTGACAGGATCAACCATAGATGGTCCATGTCTGAGGCCTCCTTGACTGGGCCCAGCTTTTGTTGACCTCTCTGGACCAGCTTCGGGTTGTATCCTGGCTCGGCTTCGAGCCCCTGGATCTTCCTGATTGAACTCATCATTGGTGGGAGATCTGTTCCTTCTATGTGAATCTCTAGACTGGGATTCACCCTAGGATCCGGTATTGTGAGTGGATTCCTCTGTGCCCCGTACGCATGTCATGAGTTGGTCCACCAAAGCTTCTTGTTGGGCAGCGAAGCGGTCAGTCATCTCATTCACAACTCTTTCTAAGTCTTCTTGGGTGACCATTGAGCCTGGAGGTAGGGAGCAAGTGGTTGGGTTTTCTTGATCTTCTTGGATGGGGTTGAGTGTATTTGCAGTAGTTGCATTCTTACCCTTGTCAGCATTTCGCTTAGAGGGAGCCATATTCTAATGATGCGCTAAGGTTGGAAGAATAATGGACAGAAGAGTTTGGCTTTCTATGCCCGCCCGTTTCTCAGTGAAAGCACCAAAAATGTTTGCTCAAAAATTAGGCAAACACTTGTTAATCTGATTTTTAATTTAGCCTTGTTGGATTGTGTTTATCTTGCAACTCTTTTGATGTTTCAATTTATAATGAAATGATCCTTAGCGAATATTGACGAAATTAGCAAATTTGGGATTTAGAAAAGTAGATATGGAAAGAACAAGTGACACGGGGTTTTTATAGTGGTTCAGCCAGAATGTACCTATATCCACTTTCCATCTTATTATCCCTTCTTATATTTGGTTATAATTACAAGTTTTCTTGGAATGGTTAGAGAAATTAGAATAACTAGGGTGATAGATCTCATCAGAGTTTCTCCCTCTTTCTCTGAATGTCCATCCCCATTGTTGTTGAGAAGCTCCGGTATTTATAGAGTGAGATTGTGAGGTGTGGAGGAGAGGTTATAGCTGCCTGGGGTCTGGTTCGGTATTTGTGTCTGGAACTGGTGGCTCGGTAAGCTTGGATCGGCAATCTCCATCTTCCTTTGGTTCGGCAATCTTCATCTTCCTTTGGTTCAACAATCTTCATCTTCCTTTGGTTCAGCAATCTTCTTCTTCGGAGGATCCTCTTTGTTGGTCCAAACATATGGTTCGGCGATCTTCATCTTCGTAGGATCCTTTTTTGCCGGCCAAAACATTTGGTTCGGCGTGCTTTCTGCACCGAACCAAATGTTTGGTTCGGTAAAATGGTGGGTCGTGCCGGACCAAATATTTGGTCCGGCATACCAGAGAATGCCGGACCAAACATTTGGTCTAGTACTTCTAAGGATGCCGGTCCAGATACTTGGTCCGGTATACTATAGGGTACCAGACCAAATATCTAGTCCGGCATGCCGGTCCAAATGATTTGTTCGTCATTTTTTGCCGAGCCAAATGCTTGGTCTGGGTAGCTCTGGCTCTTGCTCCATTTGCTTGCCTTGGGCTTCTTCTTCTTTTGTTTGCCAGAAAACCGGCCCAACAAAAGCGGTGAAATAATACAACTCTAGGATAGAGCATCACCCTCTCCAGAAAGGAAACCTACTCCTCGGGCAAATTTCCCTTTAGCTTGGGGGCACCCTACCCGATCTGGAAAAGGTTATATTTTATCAGTAGGGATCTAGGGAATGGAGCCTACATTCTCATCACCATCGACGGAGCAGTATTCGGTAAAACATGGAGTGCTCAAAACCTCTGGTTTGTTTGTGCCAATTGACTATTGCAACTACATGGTATATGGATATGTGTATTGTCAATCATCATGATCTTATCGAATTGTATGGATAGGGTATGCGAAACCATGACAAATGATCAGTGCTATCAAACAACTACAAGAACAACCATCCCATGCCAAATAAAGTCCCTGACTTCTAGCACTATATTGGCAAGGTTGCGGCATACTAGGGGCAACCGGCTTTGGCGCATCATGGAAAACTTGAACAAACCTTTGGTCGGTAATGGTGAGCTAGCTCAGTCCATTGTCAGGACATGACCGCCAAATGGGTGTATGCCGTTAGTGATCGGCCCCAAACCGTTGGCTGGCAATGGTGAACTTGGTTAGCCCATGGTTAAGACATGACCACCAAGTAGGCGCTCGTCGTTGACGATCGGTCCAAACTTCTTTACGGGCAACGATGAGCCTGATTAACCGATGGTCAAGACATGACGGCCAAGCGGGCACTCACCGTTGACGATCGGCCTAAATTCCTTGCCAGCAATAATGAGTCCGATCAACCCATGGTCAGGACATGACCGCCAAGTGGGTGCTCACCGTTGATTATCATCCAAAATTTCGTTGCAGACAATGGCGAGCCCGATCAACCCATGGTCAGGACACGATCGTCAAGTGGGTGCTCGTCGTTGACGATCAGCCCAAACTTCTTTGCTGGCAATGATGAACCGGATTAGCCCAAGGTCAAAACATGACCGCTAAGTAAATGCTCTCTATTAACAACCGGCCTAAATTTCTTTGCCGGCAATGACGACCCCGATCAACCCATGGCTAAGACATGACCACCAAGTAGGTGCTCACCATTGACAAATGGCCCAAACTTCTTTATCGACAATGACGAGCTCGATCAGCCTATGGTCAGGACATGACCGCCAAGTGGGTGCTCGCCATTGACAATCGACCAAAACTTCTTTACCATCAATGGCAAGTCCGATCAACCCATGGTCAAGACATGACTGCCAAGTGGGTGCTTGTCGTTCACGATCGACCCAAACTACTTTGCCAACAATGATGAGCTAGATCAGCCCATAGTCAAGACATAACCGCTAAGTGGGTGCTCGCTGTTGACGATTGGCTCAACCTTCTTAGTGGTAGTGGTGGACTGGAATGATCCCTATTCGGGTGTCCATGGTTGACGATCGGCTTAACCTTCTTAGCCGATAGTGATGGACCGAAGTGATCCATATTTAGGTGTCCATAGTTGACAATCGGCTACAAGCTTTTAGGATGGCTATAGAGAACCCGACTTACCTGCGACCAAGATATGACAGCCACTTAGTTGGTTTATGCGCGATATTTGGTTCTGGATTTCTAACAACAATGAATAACTGAGCTTGCTCGTAGTAAAACATGACTATTGATTGGGTGTTCAGTGCAAGTAGTTAATACGAGAAGTGCCTATGAAGGCTACCAATAGACAAGGACACATGGAACTGGATTATAAGGACACTTTGCCAGAGATCGCTCACTTTAGCGACTCATCATTGATTGATCTTGTGCAAATATGTTGGGTGAAATGGAAGAACTGCTGAAAGAGCTAACAGAATAACATATAACTACTTTACCACTATGCTCACCTTGTCAAACTAGTTAGTGATTGATCCTGTACAAGTGCTAAGATGGCGAAAAATAATGGCTAACAAGCTAATGGAGAAGTTAGGATACTCTACAAACACAACGTAATAACTAATCTAATCAGGTGTGACAGTTTCATTTAAAATTTCTATAAGATATATATGCACTTGTGTAAGTGTTCAAACAAAAAATATAAATATAGGCCAAGGGAAGAATCAGTCATAGAAACTGTTTACCCTACCGAACTTGTTGGTGATTATTCCCATACAAGTATGCACGATAGCAACGAGAAAGTTTTCTAATGGAACAAGCAACCAACCAATCATGTGAAATGAACATATCATGATTACTAGTCAAGAAAAGAAGAATATGGACATGAATAAATATCAGACGCAACAAAGCATAAACATCAAAGGAAGATTAGCTTCACAGCACAAGCGCATGATCACCCACATTTGGAACTTCAACAAAAGCCACTTACCTAGCCAAACATTTTGGTGATTGACCTATACAAGTATGCATGGTGATGATGAAGGAGTCACTAGTGGAATAAATTGGCAATCTTGTAGGTAAAATACAATGCAACCAACGGGCTTAATTAGCCAAATTGCAATCAATACAACAAAATACACATCATTAAATCCATGTTCCGTAAAACCACTGCATATTCCTATCCTTAGGGCACCCTGACATTCTTGAAACATTTGTATGATGACATGCATCGCTCAGGACATGGAGGCAAGGAGGTTGAACTAGAGGGAGCAAAAGCCTACCGGACAAAGATGAAAATCAATGGGAGATCAAGCTAGATGATTACACTACCAAGAAAGAATAAACTGCAATTGTCACACTGATAAAGGATATCTTGGAACGATTAACAAGCTTTCCTCGAGTGAATAAGGCTCCGCAACATATTAGCAAAAAACTTTCCGAAAGGATGGGAATGAGGGTATAGATGTCTGAGGTTCGAGATAACTATCGCATGAGAAAGAAAAAACAAGTTTGGATAAAAAAATCACACTTTGTATTCTACAAAAGTATGCTTTGGGGGGGCAAGTGTTGTGGGCATTTTCACCGATAGCATGGTGAATACAAAAGGACATTAAGAAACACAGAAATGGTTGGAAGGAGCATAATAAAGATCATAAAGGCAAGGCAAAGCGCTAGGAAAAAATTTGGCACATTTATTAAATATAATTGAAGCTCTCAAAAAATGTTCCTAAGGTCAGGACGTGCACATAGGTCAAAACCGCATCTCAATCCGAGCTAGGGATTGGAAGGTATGATCACCTTAAGATTTGTCCACTACCTAACCAACTCAGGCCCCACCATGGAGAGCCACTGCCTAATTCTGGAAAATTGAACATTTAGATGTATTGGAATACTCTACTCAATGATACGAAGCTACTAGTCCAAGTTTCATTCTATTTTGACTTGAAATGAAGGAGATATGGCATAAAAATATGTGTATCGGAGCGGTAAAGACTTGTGTCCTTTAGCCAACCCACCCGGGTTCGAGTCCTAGCAAGAACATTGTATTTATGGAACATGAAGAATGGCCTAGTATGAAATCTAACTGTTAAGTACCTAACCATTTCCAACATAAAGAAGGAAGAGAGAATAGGCAAGGCAAGGCAAAGAGCTTGGAGGAAGGGGGATAGCAGACCCCCTCCCCCGCTGTTTAGTGGTTGATGTGCCAAACCGAACTTTCTATTTGATACCCCAAGTCATTGAACAAGATCTTCTATTGGATGGTAGAAGTACCAAATAGAAGTTTCTGTTTGGCACTGCCAAGCCATCGAACTGGATTTTCTGTTCATAGTAGAAGTACCGAATAGAAGTTTCTATTCGGTACCCCCAAGCCATCGAACAAGATCTTCTACACGGTGGTTGGGCACCCACCAAACCAGGCATCTAAGCCATACACCGGACCAAGGAAGAAGCCATATGCTGGAACAAATGGGAAGATACTCACCGGATCAAGCATGCCGATCCAAATAGAGAAGCATACGAACTTGGCCAATAATTTTTCCACATCCATCCTAGCCAAACTAGCACCCTCCGAACCGACTTCTTAGCCGAACCGAGCAGTGATATATGGAAAATAAATCTACACATTTTGGGAAATAATCAAGCATATTCCAATTTCCAGGAATATTCCCTCTAGGCGAGATATACAAGGAAACATCCTAATTAATTACACCACCTCTTCACTTCTATAAATACCAAAGCATACAACAACATTAGAGGAGAATTCTAGAGAGCCAAGTTTACAACAGTAATGGCAGACAAGTAAGAGGAAAGTAAGAACATGCTAGCAGGACCAACCTAGCAGGAATAGGCTAGTAGAATCAGTATAGCAGGAACAGGCTAGTAGAATTTACCTAGCAGGATCTGCTTGACAGGATTATGCTAGTAGGATCTACCTAGCAGGAATTACCTAACAAAGACAGTCGAACATGGATAGGCTAACAGAGGTAGTCGAACGGGGATAGGCTTATAAGAGCAGCCGAACGGGAATAGGCAGGCTGGAATAGCCAAACAGGAATGGCTGAACAGAATCCCATTGGTCATATCTTACTTTGTTTTGAGCTATAGATCATTGTAAGTATCTCAGGTATTGTATCAAAGATCTATAAGAAGAATAATGAAAATGGACAGTGGATGTAGGCATATTATGGCTGAACCACTATAATGCTTTTTTTCTTTACTTTACTACGAATTACTTTCTCCATAACTTATATGTGATCCGCTCTTTGACAATCAAGCATAATACAAATATAACAGATGTGTTATATACCTCGTATTTTCAACTCTACAATAAATAAATTAGACGTGTTTGCCCTTCTTATTTTGTGTGTGTGTGTATTGTAACACCATAAATTAATTATACAAAATGAATTATGGCGAACATGACAGCACAACAAGAGACGGTTACAACTAGCGATCCACCATCGAAACCCCTTGATCGGCCTGAGACAGTGAAACCAAATGCAACCTTCTGGAGGCGGATGTGGGTGGAAGTGGTTATGGATGCTCCTACACTTAAAGATAAGAATGAGGATGTAGATCTATAGTTTATAGCACCAGCAACACACAATGGGAGAACCATTTTCCAATTCCAGACTCTAATGATGTTGATGCATAGAAAAAATGGACTAATACACTTAATCGCTTATGTTTTGGGTAGCAGACCTCTGTATGCCCAATTCTCTCGCTTTGTACAAGCTATTTGGAAACCACTTGGTAAGGTTGATATATATTATAAGTAAAATGGCTTCATTATTATGTGATTTGAAACAGCAGATGATTGCATGTGAATTCTTAAATAAGTGTCGTATACCTTTAATTCCTGTATTATCATTTTGAAACAATAAAGGATTGGGATGAAACTGACACGGGATTATTTTACTTTGGTTCCGATTTGGATTAAATTGCAAGATATAAATTTAGAACTGTGGACTAAAGATGCTATTAGCCGTATAACGTATTACTTGCACACTGGGTAGACCAATAAGAAGGGATAATAACATAGCGAAAGAAATTAGAGCACAATTTGCCCGGGTTCTTGTTGAAATTGATTCTGATTTCCAATACCCAAACACAGTCCAAGGAATACTTCCTGATGGAACTACTACTAATATTGCTACTTCATACGAATACAAACCAAATCCTTATGATAATTGTCATGTGTTTGGTCATAATACAAGGAATTGTGGAATTTCTTTTCAACAACAATGGAAACCCGAAAACAATAATAAGTACAAAAGTACCGAACAGTCCGCTGATAATGCTACAAAGCCTCCTTCTAACACAAATTATATAAATGATGCTACCACTTCATTTACTTCGTCTTATCCAAAAAAAGTTTCAAAAAAAAAGGAAAAGATAAGATTGAAACTGCTAATAGGTTCGCTTGCCTATCTTCTTCAAATGATAAATTGAATTCATCACTGAGGCCAGAGCAGTCTTTCTCCAAAAATCCTCCAGCCTATGTTCGAGAGCAGCCTTCCCATTATGATACATCTGCATATGATATAAATCAAAGGGACAGTGTTGCTTCTATAAATTTTACTGATCGTGATGTTAACATAATGGATGCAAATCAGATAAATGAATCTAAAACCTCATTGGATCAATAAGTACACTCTTTTAACACTGATTTACGGGATGAACATCAGGAATTCATTGAATAAATAGCATATCATATCGAAGAAATAGGAAAAAAGGAGAAAAAAATAAAAAAAAAGTCCCCTACATGCTTGATGCCAATATGAAATATAAGCAGAAATATAAGAAAGTGAACACTTGAACGCTCCTCCTAAGAGATCTACTAAAATTAAATGAATGCACTAAGTTGGAAGGTAAGAGGTTTGAATACCGATAACAAAATGTTATAATTATTCAAGCTCCTCATGTCTCATAGGTTATTTGTTATAGCCTTATTTAAGACCAAACTTAACAACTCAAGCATCCAGAGATTCATGAATAGATTTCCTGCTAATTGGATTTTCTTCCACAACAATGACATGGGATATAAAGGAAGAACTTTTTTCATCATAGATACTAAAGTGTGGACAGCTAGTATCTCAGCTCTAGTTCTCGGCAACTTATAGCCATTCTTACTAATGCTGGGGGTTTTCAATGCACAACTACTTTTGTTTATGCCAGTAACTCATTCTCAAATTGAGAAAAGCTGTAGAGTGATCTTGTTCTCATGTCATCTACTATTCATATGTCATGGATTGCTAATAGGGATTTTAATAATGCTTTAAACCCTAATGATAAGAAGGTAGGATTGCCTATTCCATTTTCTTATCTTACTAGTTTTAATAATTGTAAATTATAGTGTGGACTTGCTCAATGTTCTATGCAGGGTTGTAAATTTACATGGAGGAAAAGGGGTATGGCAACAAATATTGATAAAGTGCTTATTAATCAAGACTTTATGCAAATCTGTCTAGAGCTTACTACTATTACTCGCCCCTCAAGCCTTAGTTACCATACTTTGATCTTGATCAGATTTAAAGACACCGGCAAATAAGACAAGAGAGCTCCTTTCAGATATATAAACACATGGTACACTATGTAGGGATATGATGAGTGGGTCATATAAGGGTTTAAAGCTGATACTTTGGGGGAATACACTCACAAATTTATTGCCAAATTAAAGCAAATAAGAGATAATTTAAAAGTATGGTGTAGGAATCTAATTTATCAAGATACTGTCAAATGCTTGGAAAAGGAATACCAGAAGTTATTTTTACAAATAGATGATGATTCCAAAAACCTATCCCTATATGACAAATTAAAGCAAATCAGTGTTGATTTGAGAACTCAAACCAATCTACAAAATGAGTCCTTACCACAAAAAGGTAAGACTTATTGGTTACAAGAAGGTGATACAAACTCGAGATTTTTCTTTTCCAAGATGTCCATGAGGAAAAACAAGAATTGAGTTAATACTCTATTAAATCAGAAGGTGATTATATGTATAACAGAGATGTAATAATCCAA
This sequence comes from Allium fistulosum, assembly GCA_030737815.1. NCBI lineage: Eukaryota > Viridiplantae > Streptophyta > Magnoliopsida > Asparagales > Amaryllidaceae > Allium > Allium fistulosum. The sequence goes on along the minus strand of CM060902.1, from coordinate 1,328,146,253 downwards.
GAACCTTCGGATTATTACACTAGTTTATTTAATGTGGAGAACTCCTTTATTTTCCTAGAAATTCAGCCTAGAATGATTATCAATCAGCATGGAAATATTTATTTATCATCTCCAATCCTATTGTTGAGATTAAAGAAGCTATTGAGTCTATTAATGATGCAAAGAGTTCAGGAACAGATGGCTACACCTATAAATTTTATAAGTTGCATTAGGATCAACTGAAAGATGTTCTTTTTCAATAGTAACAGAAATAGTTTAGACTAGACAACTGCCTAAGGGACTAAATCATACCTTCCTCACCATTATTCCTAAAAGAGATAAGCTTCAAGTCCTATTGCATGTGCTAATGTTCTTTATAAAATTGTCCCAAAATTTTTAAGCAACAGGCTCAAAAACTTCTTACCATTTTTAATTGCAAAAAACCAATCTGTTTTGATACCTAGAAGAAATATTGGAGAAAACGTTCTACTAGCTCATGAACATATAAGAGACTTTAAGAAGATAGAAAAACCAAAGATATGTATTAAAAATCGATTTAAATAAAGCTTATGACATGATAAATCGAGAATTTACATGTCATATGATGCAGGCCATAGGATTTCCTAGCTCCTATATTGATCTTACGGAAGTATAAGTTTCCCTACCTTTTCTATTCTTGTGGAGGTAGTTCCCCATGGATTTATTCATTCTAATAGGTTTTACAACAAAGGGATCCCTTGTCCCCATATTTATTCTGTATTTCCATGGAATTCTTCTCCGTTAAAATGGAATATGCCATTACGCAAGGAGTTATTAAACCTATTTCCAAGATTACCCCAGTTGTGTCCCATATACTCTATGTTGATGATGTGACGATTTTTTTGGAAGCAACTACTAACTGTGCAATTGGTGTTAACCAGATTTTTGATAAATTATCTACCACAACTGGTCTACATATTAACCAGATTTTTGATAAAACATTGAATCATTTTGTGCAAATTTTTTCTAGGGTGGCAAGTCACATAAAATCGCTTGGGATATCTTATGTAGACCAAAGATGCAAAGGGGCATTGGACTGAGGAGGTTGTCAAACTTGAGGAAACTTCTATCTTAAGCTTATATGGACTTTTCTAACTAAGGAGTGTCTACGGTCTAGATGGATGAGGACTAAATAAGCTCAGACAAATTTCTAGACTCTGGCTATTAATAATAATTTCTCATCTACTATGAAACACAAGTAGACAGAATGCGGTGGACATTTTTAATAGAGTTATTTATGGTGGTAGAAATACCTTACAGTGGTTTGATCCTTGTATCAACCATAGGAATCCAGTAGAAATTTTGGGATGGCATCGGGTTTCTATGTTTAATATAGATAAAATAGTGGTGCAAATTAATAGAATAATCAAATATGTCCTGACCTGCTACTAGAAACAAGAGAAATAAAGCATCTGATCGGTATGATCTTTATTAACACATAGCATCTTATAGATTATTAGGACATCAATGGTAAAGGACAATTCAATTTCACAGTAGTGTAGCAAAAAATACGTGAAACACATGAAAAAGTAGAATAAAACCATGTAATATGGTATAAACACAATGCTAAAAAAATGTCTTTCTGTGAATATAAAGTCACGATGCAGAGGTTACCTACAAAGGATAGGCTATTAAGGTGCGGAATCCAGCTTGACACCCTATGCCCTTTGTACTTGAAGGAGGAGGAAACGCATCAGCATTCTTCTTTGCTTATGATTAAAACAAATCGGTAACTTCGCACTTTTGGAAAAAACTAGGCTTATCTACTCCACTTCTAGTTGATTTCTATGATGTGATTCGTCAGATTTATACATCTTGTCCCTTGAAAGGCATCGAATAGAGTTTCACCTTTGTCTCGATGGTCACGATGGTTTATCATTTTTGCAGCGAGTGGAACAGATGAGTCTTTGGGAAAAAGAAGTCATCGCAGAGGCAACCAGTTGGCGTTATCAAAAACAATATTACTATCCTGGCTTTTCGACAAAAAAGGAATACCTATTATAGCAGAGAGGAGAGGATCGTTTTACAATAATGGGGAATAGAGCTGAATGATGGAGGGTGATGGCGTTGTGGAGTATTTAGACCTAATTTTTTGGGTCGAGTGTTTTGTTTAGTTTGGGTGTGTTGAGGTGGGCCTTCGCTAAAAGGGGTGTGTTGTTTTGTTGATTTTGTTTTGGTATGTTTGTTGTATTTTGGTGATTTCATGTACTTTATTGTAAATCCTTGTGATGTTGTGCTCTTTTTTCTTACTACTGTGGTAAGGTTTTTTAAGGAGGCAAATCTAACAGCGTTCTTTATATGTCACTAAATAAGGAACCCATTTTTAAAAAAAAATATGTAACACCCATAAAATTAACAGGAAATTAATTAAGAAAAATCAACTAATTCATAATGATGTTAAAAATGGAAAATTTTGAACGATGCATTTTGGCCACGAAACTTGCACCATTGTATTTATGACAATTTTCTGAGCAATTTTTACATATAAAGTTTTACGATCAAAGTCAAACGAAGAAGTTATCGACATTTGAAATTTTAGAATCAGAAATAATTCAAAATAAATATTTTAAAACTTAACATTAAAGCACCATCAAAAAATAAGAGTTAAATGTTAAGAAATCATTGACATTAACTAATAAAATAAGTAATAAATTTATTCACGTTTACGTTACTTAATTGGTGCCAGGGACCAAGGCCGATCGACCGCCTTCCTTGGGCTGGTCGGCCGCTTGAGAAGGATCAATCGACTAGTTTTGTTGAGGCAACTAGTCTAGCACTCTCACTTCTATTCAGAAAAAAAATATACAAGTCAATGAAACTCTGCCATTTTCTTCCTCCTCGATATAATTATTAAAATTAAAATTTTGAAGAATATATATATATATATATACACACACAAGTTTCAAGGGTATAGGGAAGATTAAAGAATCAAGCAAGGAAAAGGTAACGAAATTATATGTGTATGTGTGTGTGTGTTCTCTACTTCCTTCTTCCCTGAGCTAAACATTTTATACATATACATATATATATATATACATACATATATATATATTCTCTACTTTCTTCTTCCCTAAGCTAAAACATTCTGAGGCTAATACACTTAATTGAATTTATATATTATACAAAAAAAGATAACTGGTGGAAGGAACAAGGCGAGGGCATGGAATCAAATCCATGGGAATTCTAGGGGAATCATATATGAGTGGGAATCTTGTTTTTTCATTGATGGTATTGTTTAGTTTGATATTTGAATATGTATTGTGCCTTGGAGGATTTTGCATACGAAAACCTAATAGATTAAACCTTAAAATCTTCCCATATTATATAATTCTTGAATTATTTGAAATCTTGGTTATTCTATGTTAATGTAATAGGATTGAATTTTATTAATATTTATGTGATAAACATTTTATATTCCATTTGATTTGACTTTCCACTTTGCTGTTGTACTAACAAAGAATTCTGGAACAAATTGATGGAAATAGGTATGCAAAGTAGGAAAAGAGAGGTTTTTACTCTTATTCGTAATTTGCACCGCCTATTTCAAATAATGGAAATAAACTTGATTTCTTTTTGTTTCAACGTCGCATGTTCAACTTATTGGATGGAATATGAAAGGTTTATATCATAGAATTTCTTCTTTGGAAAAAGATGTATAGTCCTATTACATTAATATAAAATAAAATTGTACGTTTGGATTCCATTTTTATATATATATACATGTCTAGATAATTTGTTAAATTATTGGTAATATTGGCCCTTATGAAATTACTGTATTGTTTGGACTTATATAGAAATTGTAGTTGTTAATGATATACCACCCCAAATAGGCAACAAACAAATGTAATAATTTAGGCATAGAAATTAGTTTGTACAATTTAATATTAGATTATATATTCCCTTAAACTTCAATATTACAATTACAATTATAGACTTATAATGTATAAAATAATTAAGACATATATGGCAATTTATAATTAATAATGAATCTTATAAAGATGAGTTAAGGATGATTATGGAAATTAATCCCTAAATAAATGCAAAATAAGGAGTTTCCCTTATATGGCCTTTACCGCGTAACTATGGGTGAGGTGTATAATGTATGTATGTGTGTATATATATATATATTATACATATGTGGAGGCATAGTTACGTGTTAAATGTTGGAGAGAGTGAGAATATGGCTAATATTATCCTGCTTTTTGACCAAATAAGTTTTCACTAGAACATGGACGTTAGGATGAAGACGGAATGATTCACGGACTTGGGGTTATGCTTAGGAAGGCATTAGAAGTACACTCAAAAAGTTGCAAGGAGTCGGGACTAAGGAAACAAGTCGATACCGAGTACTTCTACTGGTAACAAGCACTTATTTTGCCCTCTATGGGCCCCTGAAGCTATGGAATGTAGAGTAATGAAACTTATGTGATCATCGTGGAGTGCTTATCTCAAGAAATGGACAAACAACTTCAAGGAATTTCTATGGGAAAGCCAACAAGAACAAGTGGTATCAAGGTTGAAAGTGCACATGGATCATATATAATATGGCCTATATATGTATATTTACTAATGCAGTCTTACTAGTACGTAGAGTATAATAGAATAAAGTAAGTAAAAGAAATCACATCAGGATTTTTATACTGGTTCGGACCTCCCGTCCTACTTCCATTCCTAAAGCTCCACTTCGGAATTTCCTTTAACCAGTTACCTTCACTTCGCTCGGAGGAACAGACAATACAACGGAGTTTCTGAGTATACAAGCTTGTGTTCTCTAAACACAGATTTTGACTACTAGTACATATCTTCCTATAATCACCTTAATGATTCACAGTGCATGATTTGTGATTATAGAAGTGATTGAAATAATTCTTGAGTATAGAATTAAAATAGAATGCAATATAGACAAGTGCTCAAGAGAGAAGAGATCAAAAAAGATAGATTTAGAAAGTTAGAAATGAATTCTGATAGTGATCTCTATACATAGATGTAAAAGAGATTCATTAAATAGTTGCAATCATTCAATCATAGCCATTTCTATTCGTAGAGGTTCTTCCAATAATAGAAACTTTTGAAGATGTCTTTTCAAAAATAGCCGTCACAGAATTGATCAATCGACTGATCATAAAAGATCGGTTTACTGAATAAGAACTGTAATTACACTGGAATTTTGAAAATAAGCAAGTATAATAAATCACTGAAGTTCAATCAACTGGAGAGTGTTCTTAGTCAACTAAGAACACTATTCAGTCGATTGAGAACACTACTCGGTCAATGAACAGTGAAGCTTCTGTTTTATTACTTTTCTTTTTAAACTTTTTAAAACTCGTTGATAATTTAAACTACTTGTATGCAGGTATGTGTGTGCATGCATATGAACTACCAAGGAGATTTTACAAGTAAATCTAGGACCAATACATACATTAGACTAAATGACGTATATTTTTGTAGCACTTGAAATGTAGACGATCCTTCTTATTTTTGTGCTTGATTCTCTAACTCAATAGCTCGTTATACCTGCATAGTATTGTATACTGGATATATATATATATACGGTTATAGTTTTCATCATTAAAATATCAAACTGGAGTTCTAACAAGGGCGTTTTAGAAACAATTCAATCTCAAAGGAAAAGTGCTCGGAACACAATATATCAGGGATTATATACCAAAGGAGAGAAGAAAGGGAAGTCCTCTCCAAAATCCATGTCGGTACCAACCACTTTTGGTCGGTACTTGGTAGAATTTATAGCTCGAGAGTCCCCAACTTTCCCTTTTACACTCTTGGATCTAGACCTGGACTAGGTATTTCATGGGCTTTCGATTCTACTAGACAGTCTCCATATAAATACAGACCCTATAACAATTAGAGAAGGACTTTTTGGCTCATTATCTTCTTCATCTTCTATCTCTCCTCATAGTAGTCACTAAAGAAGCTACTATTTGCTATTCTAGGTTTTAGATCAGTAAACCATTTTGTGACTTTCAAATCTATAATCAATAAAAACTATAGTGGACATAGGCCAGAGATTGTAAAACCACTTTAAAAACGCTTATTGTTCTTATTGTTTCTCGTATATTCTATGTTAGATCCCACTATTTCTATAGCACTTTGGGTGTTGATTCATTTTTGGCATCAGCATTTTGGAGCTTTCACCGAAAAAGGAAATTCTAAAGCTTAGATCTATCTTTCTATTTTGGATTGAAGCATCCAAAGGTTAGATCTAGAAGATTTACAAAAGGAACTTGAAGGATTTGAATCAATCGCACCTTGGAAACTTTAAAGATCAACTGGGACAATTGTTGGTACAGAGGGAGTGGATTCTCATCACGTAAAGGTTAGCAACCAGCTGTCATTTCCAAAACCACCTTCTCTATGGAAGATGATTTCCATAGTGGAATTTGACAAAATGATGCAAGAGCTGAATCAGAAGATGACAGACAGTGAAAAAGATCTAATGGAAAAGATGGATGCTACCATAGCTCTGCTGACCCAACAACCATCGAGGACTAGGAGGAGCAGGATGGAAGTTTCACCTGCTAGATCTAAAGAAGAGAACTTATCTTTTTCTGGTTAGAACAGGCGAGATGGAAAATGGAGCAGCAGGAGGAGTCCCAGAAGGAATTCGAAGTGCTCCCCCAGAAAGAATCAACTCGGTACTAACCAGAATCAGGTTGGTACTAAGAAGAAATTTGGAGGATTGGGGGGACAGGCGATAAGGAGCTAATGCTGTAGACTTATCTGATTCGGAGGATGATTTGCAATATAGTGATGATTATGAGCATGTTGCTGGAGTTCAAGGTGATGGTGTGCAAAATAATAAGCCTACTTGGAGACAGAAAAGACAGGAAAGAGTGGTTTTCTCAAAGACTAGAGAACGTAGATGTTAATGAGCAAACTGAAGCCATTTGCAGAGTCAAACACTCGACGTAGCTCCTAACAATTTACCTTTAGAATATCGTGCTAATAAGGAGTATATATCAGATATGGTTAAGCAGCTAAAGAAAGCGAAGGTAGAAAGAATGAGGATTAGAGTTTGGCACCAAACAGAACTCCATTCACAGAGACTGTACAAGGAAAGAGTATCCTAAGAGGTTTGCGATGTCGATGATGAAATCATACAATGGGACTACCGATCCCAAGCAGCACTTATTCAAGTATGAATGGAGCATAGATGGTGTCAAGGTGACGGATGACGATAGTATAGGGGTTTTCCAAATTTTTTAGAAGGATTAGCATCGATGTGGTATACTCAGCTTGTGCCAAAGTCCATATCGACCTTTGATGAATTGGCAAGGAAGTTTATGGAATAGTTCAGACCCCATACTACTCGGCCTAAGGACGTGATGTCCATGTCGAGTTTATCTCAAGGACCTAGGGAGCCATTGAAGGGGTTCTTGGATATGCTTAATGCTGTTGTAACTGAAGTTAAAAACCCAAAATAGTTTGGTGTATAAGGCATTGGTCTGGGGCATACATCCGAATACGGACTTTGGAATATGGTTAAAGATGAAACAACCGATGATTGTTGAAGAATTCCACTTGAAAGCTAACCAATTCTTGTGTTTGGAAGAAGTAAGTCAATGTGCTTGAAAGACCGATAGGAGACCGTCAAAGGAAGTAGTTCAAAGCAATGTTGCAATTAAAAAACCGACGATAGCTCTGATAATGTGGCAGTAAACGTTGGAAAATCAAACAATCAAAGGGAAAGGAATCAGAGCTCTAGTGGTAGACAGAATAATGCAAAGAAGCGCCCAAGGAACATGAGGCCTGATGTGTATACGCCCTTGAACGATATTTTAGACCTTGCTATAAAAGGAATAAAGCGATATAAAAGGCCACCTAGGAAGGAGGTGACCGAGGAAGAAAGGTGCTCAGGAAAGTACTGTCGTTTCCATGAAACTCATGGACACAACATGAATGAATGCCTACACTTAAGAGACTTTATTGAGGAATTGATAAAGAAGAAAAGTTACAATAGTATGTCAAAAATCCATAGGATGATGGGCAAGCACCAAACCCCAAGGGTCGAATACTCAAGGAAACCAGCCTAGACGCAGTGGAGAGGGGCTTAGGTGCACCGATGGGAGGTTAGTCATAAATACCAGTACAGAAGGACCTCATCTAGTAGGGAAAAGCTTGAAGGAGTTAGAGCGGTATGCCAGTTCATTGAATCATGTACCATAGGAGAGTTTCTTTGCCATAGAGGACGGAGCTTTGGCCAAGCAACAAAGGATAGCATTGGATCATAATATATTCAGGAATAGAGATTATGATTGAGTCAAAGTGCCAATTTTCTACCTAATGGTTATAACAACTGTTATTGGATCGGTAACGGTACGTCAAGTCCTAGTGGATAGTGGAAGTTCTATGAACATTATGTTCAGAAGAATGTTTGATCAAATGAAATTAGCATGAAGGATGTTATGGCTTATTCAACTAAGATTCAAGGATTTGCAAGTGAAGCTAAACAATCAGTTGGGTTGATTAATTTATCGATTGAGTTGGGTGATGGATATCACATGGTTGTGTGGATTCAAACGTTCGTTATAGTGGATGAGTATTTAGCATATAATGCCTTTTTAGGCCGACCGACCTCGGTAGATTTTAGGATAGCACTAGACCCTTAGTTCTTAATGATGAAATTCCCCATAAAGAATTGGGTTGGATCAGTAAGAGGGGACCAGAGCATAGGAAGAGACTGTTATGTTGCTGAGCTAAGAGAAGCAAAACGATTTGAAAAAGGGAAGAATGTAGAGAAGGTTCTCTACATTAAAAACTAGATAGCATAGCAACTAAAGCCCAAACCATGGCTCGAGATCTATAATAGGTTCAACAAGTCTATGCATTGTTAGAAGTCGGAGAACGTACGAGCGTCACTGGTTGGGTTGATGTTTGATGTTCCTATCAACATGTATGGTCCATCATGGACTTTTAAGAATGGATCTCTGCCCGGTATTGGATTAAGGAAGGAATTGGTTAATTTCCTTTGTACGAACTTGGATGTATTGCTTAGACACTTTTGGATATGAGCGGGATATCGTCGGAGATAGTGTGCCATGCACTGAGTGACCTAAAGTTTCCGCGTGCGAAACAGAAAAGGCATAGTTTAGGTCCAGAGCGATCCAGTGCATTGAAAAGGGAAGTGGATAAATTAAAATGAATGGTTTCATTCGCGATGCTTTATACCAAAGTAGGTGCCAAACCCCATGTTGGTCCAGAAGTCAAACGGAAAGTGGTGGACATGTATTGATTTTCGGACTTGAATAAAGCATGCCAAAAGTACATCTTTCCCTTGCCTAAGATTGATAAGCTGGTAGATGGGACCACATGACATGAGTTGCTCTCATTTATGGACGCTTACTCTGGATATAATTAGATTCCAATGCATGCACCTAGTCAGGAGCACACTAGCTTTATAATGGATTTGGGTTTATATTGCTACCGGGTGATGCCATTAGGTTTGAAGAAAGTTGGAGCTACATACCAGGGGTTGGTAAATTCTATGTTCAGGAAGAAAATCGAATGGACAGTGGAAGTATATGCAGATGATATGCTCATGAAATCATGGCTATCAAGGAACCACATGGATGACTTTCAGAAATGTTCAAGGAGTTGCAGAAGTATGGAATGAAATTGAATTCGTTAAAGCGCTCTTTTGGAGTTGCATCAGGTAAATTTTTGGGATTTATTTTGAATTCAAGGGGCATTGAGGCCAATCCAGAGTAGATTGACGCCTTAAGGAATGTAACTACCCAAACCACGAAAAAGGAATTACAAAAGGGAAGATTGCTGCCTTGAGTTGGTTCTTCTCAAGGGTAATGGATAAGTGCATACCATTCTTCGATGCTCTCAAAAAGGGTAAGAAGAACTTTAAATGGAATCAAGATTGTCAAAATGCCTTCGAGGAGTTATTAAGACACATGGAGACACCACTGATTCTATCAAAACCGATGGACGGGGAAGATTTGTTTGTTTATTTGGCAGCGTTTGCTCACACACTAAATGCATCATTGGTACGTAAGGAGGAAAAGATTCAAAGGTTGGTTTATTATATTAGCAGGCAGTTTACTGAAGCTAAAAAGAACAACCCAAATTTGAAGAAACATGCATATTTCTTGTTGATTGCATCAATAAAACTACAGCCATATTTTCAGGATCATTCTATTAAGGTGTAGACGAATCAACCTTTAAAGCAAGTGCTATAGCTAGGCCTATCAATGGTATGGGTTTCGGCCCGAGCCCGGCTCGAGCCCACCCTATTTATGTGGGTACGGGTTTTGCCTTTTACTACCCAAGCCCGACTCAGGCCCGATCCGGGTCGGGTACGGTTTTATCAAAACCCAACCCGGTTAGGGCCCGACCCGACTATTAGTTTTTCATCGTATCAAAACATGAGTGCGTATGTTATTTATTTACCATTTTGTTTGTTTACATGTAGATGTTTTTGCATACATTTGTTATGAGCTTGACTACATCACCGTCTAATTATATGTTAACATTGTTTGTATACAAATTTTACCAAAGTTGCCGTTTTAAAATATGGTTTTAACATAAATATTCCGAGTTAGGTATATAGTTATTACCCAGCAGGCTTAAAAAGCCCGACGGGCCGGGCTCGGATATTGGGTTGAAATACCCTGCGGGTTCGGGCCAAGCTCGGGTTTTACTTATTGTAATTGGACTCGGGTCCGGGTTTTATAATACCCGGACCGAACCCTGCCTTTTGACAGGCCTAGCTATAGCGACCCGAAACTTCAGTGAGGTTGTTGAAATGGAACATAGGATTGAGTCAGTATCGATGCCAAGCTATGGTAGATATGAGTCGATCAATGGCGCCAGAGCCACGAGCTCAAATGCATAGATGTCATAATGCGCCCATTCAGGGGTCGCGGCAATGGTTGGAGCTCCCGTAGGGAATCAGGAGCATCCTTTAACTTATATGTAGTATTTCGGAAGTATTTGTATTCTTCCAGCATTTGTTCCTATTCTTTAGGTTATTGGGTTGCACATGTTGTTTATTTCTTATATAAAAGATGAGTATGATATGTTATGAGATGTGTTTCTATTTACTTACCATGCTAATATTCTAGATATGTTGACCACTATAGTATATTTGGGAAAAACAATATAAATATGGAAATCTCATATAGACACTTAACTAATGATAAATGCAAAGTAAGACTAGAAGTTTATCAAATAATTTTTAGCAAGTGAAGGATACGAAAAGGTTGTTGCGAAATCATGGGCCGTTATTCCTGTACTTTAAAACTACAATTTACGAACAGGATTGTTGTCGTTATTTCAAAGAAAAGGAAAGGTTTTCAAAATCTAGGATTTATTATGCAATACTATGGTCAATCATATGCATTAACTCATTGATTGAACCCTGATTACATTAATATGCGGCTTGATAGTTTCAAAGGAAGTCGGGTTTAAATGCTTTTGAAAGGTTGTGTTCAAATGCTTATGAAAAAAATTTGTTCAAATGTTTTTGAAAAAAAATGGTGTTTAAATGCTTTTTGGAATTTGAGTAAACTATTTTGCAAGTTTGATTGGAAGGAAAAAAAATTATTTTCAAGAGCCGCATGGTTAGCGTAGGGAAGGTCAACGTGTTAGCGGATATGAATTTTTCTATGCAGTAAGGGTGACAGTATGAGAAGCATAGATAATAACAAGGGTAAAAGCTATTTTAGCCTTGGAATTTCTATTTACATACCTTGTTGATAGCAAACAAAACTAGTTTTTAAAAATAATTCCGTTTTAGAATTTAAAAATAAATCTCCTTATGTGTATTGTACTTAGAAAAATTAGAAAAGATATGGAGGCAAAAGAGAAGGTTCCAAAGTATAGCAGAATTAGTATCCAAAAGGAAGGGTGGAAATATAACCACTAAATTCTTTTCCAACATAAGAGTATAGGTTTAGGAAACGAAAATATGGTATGTTAGATTCTAGATGGTAAGGATTGGATGCAAAATTGGTTGAACCATGGTACTATTCGTAGGAGTGTGGAAATTATTGTGTGAAAACAAGGATTTTTTATTTTTGAAACCTTGCATACATATAAAACTTCCAGTATATATTGGTTGTTCGCATCATATTTCCAAAATGTTTTTAAAAAAGAATGCATTCAAATAGGAGGCACCGATTTATAATTATTCAACATGCATGTCATATATGTCATGATATATTTTGCACTTGTACACGTTTGGCTGCAAAATTGGTTATACAGTAGTCGGTTGGATAGTTTAGAATGGTTGTGCATTATGTTACATAGTTCAATCCTTGGAGAATTTCAGATATGAAATTCTTTTAAAGGGGAAAGAATGCAACACCTCGTAAAAATAACGGCAATTATTAAATAATTATCAAGGCTCAAAAATATAATTTGAGCAAATGTCAAAATTTGGCTATGAAACTTGCACCATTGTGTTCATGGAAATTTATTAAGAAACTTTTGTATATGGAATATTGCAATCGAAGTTCAAACGATGAAGTTATTAATATTTGAAGTTTTTAGAATAAAAATAATCAAAAAGAAATAAATAATATTAACCATGTGGAACCCATTGGTTGACCCCATCCTTGGGCCAGTCGACCACTAGCGGTCGAACCCCTGGGAGGAAGTAGTCGCCCAATAGAGACTGTGGCGGCTAGGGTTAAACCTTGGTTGAATGGGTCGTATTTAATTATTTTAAATCTAATTGATTCGATAGCCTATAAATACAGGCCTAACCCATCACTTTTCTTCTCATATTTTTTTTATCCAAACAGCGAAGCTTTACCATTTTTCCTTCTTCGCTATTTTTATTAATTATAAAATATTATAGTTATGTGTATACACAATCGGAGAATGGCAGAAAATGAAAGGGAAGAAGTGAAGGTGTGAATCGATACTGAGGAAAAGGGTAAATTTTATAATTAAAAATCTATATTCCACTTAACTCAAATCTTCTCTCAGATTTGTAATTCTAATGGGTATGTATATATCTGGTTATACATATTTTTGGATTGGAAAGGAAAAGCAGTCAATTAAAGAGATGAATTCAGATTTGGGATATTTGGAAAGCTTGAAAGGTAAGTGAAAAATTATATGATTTATATATAATACTAAAATTTATATCGCTGAGCTTTATTTAATTATGCCAATGCAAGATTTGTGGATTTGTAGGCTTAGAAAGAACGTATTCACTTGAAATATCGCATACATATTCTGTAAGTTAAATAAATGGAATAGGAATGGTATTTGCGCCCTAATTTGGAAATCGGTCCCTAAATTTATTAAAGTAGAATGTTGATAAGGTTGCAAGACTTATTCTAGGTTGATGATAGTTGGGTTGTAAATTATTAATATAGATTTAGATTTCTCTAATTTGACTTGGAATGTGAATTTCTATATTTTAATTTGTTGGGAGCATTGTGGATACAAATTCGTTGTATCATTTTCCATGTAATTTCCATTAATTATCTAATTTCATAACTATCTATAAAAGATGCATTTTTGATATAATAAGGAATATACCAAAAGTGAAATATATGTGTAAAGTATGGATGTTCTTCTCCTTAATTTGCATTGTTTGTTTTAATAAAAGAAAAGAGATAATTCCTTGTAATTTCAAATGGAGCAAAAGTCTCACTTTTGGGTAATTTATGGAAAGTTATAACAGTAATCCTTTTTGGGAAGGTTAACTCTAATATAATAAAATGTGGAAATAAATGTTCCTTATAAAATGCACATATAAGTGTAAGTTCTGGAATCCTAAGCGTAGGATTTATTGAGTTAGAGATAGGAATAGATATCTGTACATACATGTAAAACCGTGCCTACGGATAACATATATATATATACATGCGCGCGCACGCATGAACACGCACGCACACACATAGAGTAACGAATAAAGTGTAATATACGTTGGTATTCGTATTGGTTATAATTAGGCGACTAGTTATTGGTAGCATAGTACATCATAGGACTAGGAGGTTGAAATGGAAAAGGGATAGTAATTCCAAAATTTATGAGCAAGAAAATTTAATGGGAAATAAATGTATAGTTAATTGGGAGTTATAGGAATTAAATGGGGAAATAAATGCGTTTAATGTGACCGGTTAAAGAATTTAATATGGCATTTATGGGGAAATGAACTAGGAATAATAAGTTGAATTTGAAATGAATAAGTAAACATCATCAGGATTTGTCCAATTTAAATAATAGTGACCATTTATTATGGACAGTTGACATTTATGGGATATAGAAGGAAGTGATGACTATACGTATAAGCGTATTAGATAGAAATAGACTCGAACTAAATAATTAGGGAAATATTAGTAACTAAACTTAAGAGGCAATATAATTTTTATAGTAGGAAATTATATAGCATCAATAATACATTTAGGACGAGCATGAATTAGTGGGCCTAACCTAAAATTTGGGCCTAGGATAACTGGTTTGGTTTAGAATGGGTTGGAATTTGTGATCCGTGGAGTTACACAACAGAAGTATGCCCTTCACTTAGAGGCTACCAACAGTTGTGCATATATACTACTGATGTGGGACATCTCTAAACATACGACTCGTGGGGAAGGGATATACATGTATGTATAGGTGTGGGAAAATATACCAAGGGTTCACCTCGGATTTGAAGTATTAAATGATTTGGTGCCTTTAGGTATGCCAAGGGATTTACTTTGGGGTGGAAGGTATTAAATGGTCGTTAGGTCTGCCTCCTCCCTATACAAGAAGTCTTAAATAACCTATGATGGTACATACTAAGGAAATGGGGTCTGCTTCATTTCAAACAAAGGGGCATTAAGTAACTAGGATAGGTATTTTTCCTTCCCTTGCATTATGATAGGTCTAAACAGTATTTCGGTTGTGGGAGGTCGGTGAGCTATGTTAGTGCTATGTTGGACCGGCATTTAAATAGGTTAGTCTAGCATACAAGCTATGACCACCAGCGGTCCCGAGTTTTTAGCAAAGACTTAGGTTATGTCGTGATAGATTTTGCTTCCTACTAGTGTAGAATCCATATGGAATACGCAAAGACCTCAAAATTTAATTAGTTGTTTATTTATCGGTGGTGGGCTAGTTAACCCTTAGATGAGTCTTTGAGATGCATTAGTAATATGGAAAATTAAGTTATAGAACCTATCTAGGGGCCATCGTCCTTTGTAGTTAAGGGCAGTTGACTAGCGATTATGTTACGGAGGGCCCGCTTTGGGGTTGAGATATTAAATGGCCTTTGGATCTGCCTCCTCTCTATTTAAGAAGTATTAAGTGGCTGGGTGTTTCTTTTTTGGTCGTGAATGCTTATATATATACATATACACACATATACGAATATATATAATTTTCGGAAAAAATACGAATATATATGTTACACCTTGGAGAAGGTTGGACATATCATACATGTAGATTGAATTAAACGAATAGACGTGAATAATGGATATAGCAGTTAAATAAAAATCAATCATCATAAATTAGTGTTACGGATAAAGTATGTAATTTTTTAGTCATTAGAACGTTGTTTTAACCCTCTTCTCATTACAACCCACAACATAGATTTAAAGGGACAAGCTATTGGTATAAGACGGGAACGGTAGATGAATGAATCTTCTTATTCATGCTCGGCATTGACAAGGTGACTAGATACATAAGGAACAATATCGATTCCAACATAGTAGCCTTAGTCAATATACATGTTCTATTATATTTTTCTATTCCGCTGTGAGTTTATGTAGATAGCTCCCTAATATACTTTTGTTTATTACAAGTTACCAACGCCAACGATTCCTACCCTAATGGACTAAGGTTTTGATATAGTCGAAATTCAGGCCCATTAAGGTGCGGGTTGTTGCAGTTTTGTTTTCATAAGATACACATATCCTGGTTTTGAGAAATTATCAGTGAAGTTTACAAAGTAAGAACTATTATCCTTAGTGATTGTAGGCAACGGGTCACATACATCACTATGTACAATACCCAAGAGTTCATCAAATTTTTCATTACTCCCACTAAAGGGATGCTTGGTCTTCATTCCTTTGAGACACGACTCACATATGTCAAATGATTCAGAATCAAATGACAGGAGAAAACCTTCGGTTTTCAATTTGTATAGTTGTTTCTCACTTATATGACCTAACCTACAGTACCAATGGTAATTATTATTTATATTATTTTTTGAGGAACTACTCATAGAACAAAAATGATTTGTATTGATCACATAAATGACATTTTCTACAATATCATCACAGACTTTATTACCACCTATAATAATGTTCATAACATTATTAACACGGTGAAAATATAACCAGTCCCAAACAATCTAGACATGGATATTATTCTACAAACAAAGTCTTTAAAAAATAGCAATTATTTAATATCATCGCAAATCCGCTTGGCAAATCAAATGAAAGTCCCCAACTGTCGTTGCATTTACGATAGAACCATCAGCAACATGAAGCCACATTTCTTCTTTACTATGCACCACTAGTTCCTAAGCCCTTGTAATGAATTAAAAATAAGAGTTCCAGATCCAGTATCCAAAACCCAAGATAATTTATCGATTTCAAAACAATTTTGAATCATAAATTTACATGATAGAGCAGCGGAACTATTATGTTTTTTTCCTTTAATAATCTTTAAGTACTCCAGACAGTTTCATTTCCAATGACTTTTCTTGTGACAATGATCATTCTCACCCTTGTCAACAATGGTAGTTTTCTTACTTTTCTTGGTAGCCCTCTTCCACATCTTTGAACCTTTTAAAGATAATGCATTAGCCTTAACAACAAGTATAGCCCCTTGATCTTTGGACGTTGACTCGGTTGAACATATTGAGTAGCTCCATGATTTTAATGTTCAACTAGTTCATAATGTAATTCAATTGAACACCTTATACTAAGGCATAAGATACCCAAGGATCAAATCAACTTGTAACACATTGCTTATCACTATGTTCAGTTGTGAAAGTCTATCGATTAGCCCTTCATCCTCAGAACATAATCATCCACTTTCCATCCTTTAGTCATTTTGGCATTGAACAGATTCCTCATAAACTCATACCTTGCATAACAAGACTGTTCACTAATGATACTATAAAATATCTCATTGATGAACATGTTTTGGTGTTGCCTCTACAATTATTTTTCTAATATGGACAACACGAAAACCTAGGCGATCTCTAGGTTCGAAACCCATTTCTCATAAGCAAGCCTAAGTTCGGATTCACATCATCAGTGGGTTATTTTTAGGATCATAGGTAATGGGCGACCAAAGACATTCATGTAACCCACTTTTTAGCAAAGAAGAGTTCAACTTGACATAGAAGAATCAAACGTAGACGAAACGACTTGAAAACTTGAAGGCACACTTAAAATGGCTAGAAAATTGAGCTCAAGAAATGTGGACCAAAAATACACTAAGGAGAGATGTTGGTTACCGACCTCTCATGTAGATATCGACTTCTCATATTGACTCTATAGGTGTTGTGACTTCTTGGGACACCTCTATATGGAATTATAAGGGTGCTATAAAAAGTACAAGTCATTTCAAGTTAAAGAATGTCACTACCGAGCTCTTAGGCAAAAAGGCTGATACTGGGATGTTTTGGAGAGAAGTAGATGAAGACTTGTTTTGGATGACCAACGATCGATGGAAACAGCATGGGACACACTAAAATCAAGTAGCATGAAGGTTGCAAGAGGATTTAATCCAATTGGAGTAAACCATAGATGTCGGCACCGACATGAAAGGTCGGTATCGACATGTGTAGTTTATCTGGGTGGACTTGCGACTTCACACACTCTTTCAGGCCATTATTTGGACTCTGCACCAACTCTCCTCCTGGCCCAGTATGACTGCAACCCCAATAAATACAAACCATAGAGCAACCAAAATAGGATCGGGATTCTCTAACTGTCGAGACTCTTCTACTTCTTCACCTCTAACCTTTCCTCTATTAGAGTCACATAGGAAACAACTATTTGCTGTTCTAGGACTTAGATCAGCAGATTCTTAGCACTAATGACTCTCAAGCACTCTAAAAACATAATTGTAAATCTGAGATCCACTAGATTGTGGTCAGATCTAAGGAAATTAATTGTAATCCAGAGAAAAAACAACTAATAAAGGATTAAAGTGGACGTAGGCCGGAGATTACACCGAATCACTATAAAAACTTCTGTGTGTTCTTGTTTACTTTTTGCTTTTTCTATTTAATTTTATCTGAACTGGTGCTTTCATCTTGATTTTAGGTGTTTATCCATTTTTTGAGTTAACATTTTGGTGCTTTCACTGAGAGCCAAGAGCGAGAGTTGAAGACTTGAAGCTTGAATCTGGGATTTGGAGAAGATGAAGAGGCCTAATACTAAATCTAAAATGAAGCAAGTCAACCAGAGCCTGGGACCAGCCAAGTGGTGTCCTCAAATTCTCATCAATCTAACTACTTCACCAGAGATAAGATGGAGAGGATAATGAAGGAAATGCAAGACGGGATAATGACTAGGCAGCAGGAAATGCTTGAAGGTTCCTCCAAAGGATAGGACAATAAGAAATAACTAGAGTTGTTGAAATTCAGAACCAAGGACAAGGAGCTAATGCAGGAGAATTTGGGATTGAAGCGAAGCAAACTGAAACAATGCCCCTACGATTTGGGGGCACGATCGATTTATATCTAGAATAAGCTTTAATGCCTAGAACGAGCGATGTTGGAGCTAGAGAGGCAAATCGAAATACAAATACATGACAGCAAGAGCTAGAACCAGAAGCCCACCGTTGGAACGGGGGTAGAATAAAGTTATGGATCAGAGACTTCCATTGGATAATAACCCCATGATTGGGATGGATTAGGACCATTTTTGAACCCTTTACCCTGACTTTGAATAAATGATGCAATATATCTTCAGGCCACTTACACGTGTATGGGATCCCGAACGGTCCCTAGACACGCTCTGAGTCGGATACCTAATATGACTATTTAGGACAATAATAACCTCAGACCACTTAGATGTGAACAAAACCTAGATTGATCCCTAGTCATACTATAAGTCAGATGTCAAGGGTGATTGCTTAAGATAATAATAACCCCCGACCATTCAGACATCCACAAAGCCTGGATTGGTCCCTAGTCAAGCTCTGGGTCAGATGTCTGGGATGAACACTTAGGATTTCTGCTCATTTTCTCTGATTTGAATATTTGAATTTTGAAAAATCTATATTATATGCGATGACTGATATTTGATCGCCATATAGTTCCGACCGAAGAGATGGGACCGGAGTGCAAGGTGCAAGCTCCCTTACCGGAGAGTGAGTGGATGGGCTTTTACAAAACGTAAGTCGCATTACCGGAGAGTGAGCGGTTAGGCTTACTTGGTCGTTGAGTTCCTTTGCCGAAGAGCGAACGGACTCAGCAAGGAAACAGAGAGATCGAAATCTTAACATATATATAAATGATTCGGAGAGATCGTCCTCTCAACTTAACAATAAATGACCCGGAGAGATCGTCCCCTTAACTTAAATATAAAAGATCCGAAGAGATCAGGCATTAAACTGAATATAAAATGATCGGGGAGATCGCACATTAAAATGAATATAAAATGATCCGGAGAGATCATGCCTTAGGCTAAATGTAAAATGACCCAGAGATCGAACCTTAGAGCGGATACAGATTTGATAAAAAGATTCAAACGCCTTGTAATTAGAATGAAACTGATAAATCTCGGATGAACATGGGACAATTTTGGATATGTAATGTAATAACTTCGAATGAAATTAGGTATGTGGTGTAATAAAATATATGTGATGTAATAACTTCAAATTAAAGCAGAGTGATTGCGATGTATAAACTATACTTAGACGGAGTCTAGAGTCTTAGGCTGTAATGGGCTTTGGACGACCCATGATGGATAAAAGAATTCAAAGGATCTGGATGATTCACTAAGATTGAAATAGCCAGAGAGCTCAACTATTGAAAACTGGTTACTGGAACTTATTCTTGAGTAAAGTAAACCTTACATTTGAAAAGTGTACTTTGGGAGGCAAGTGTTAATCCGCTTTTTAGCAAAGCAGATTTCAACTGGACTTAAAAGAATCAAACATGGATGAAATGACTTGAAAACTTGAAGGCACGCTTAAAATGACTAGAGAATCGAACTTAAGAAATTTGAACCAAAAATACACTAAGAAGAGATGTTGATACTGACCTCTCATGTAGATACCGACTTCTCATATTAACTCCATAGGTGTTGCGACTTCTTGGGACACCTCCATATGGAATTATAAGAGTTCTGTAAATTACAAATCATTTTGAGCTAAGAAAAAAAGTCACTATCGACCTCTTAGGCGAAAAGGCTGATACGTGGCTCTTTTGGAGAGAAGTGGATGACGGCTTGTTTTGGATGACTAAGATCGATGGAAATAGCATGGGACACACTAAAATCAAGTAGCATAAAGGTTTCAAGAAGGTTTGACCCAATTGGAGTAAACCATAGATGTCGGCACGATATGAGAGGTCGGTACCGACATGTCTGTTTAACCCGGGTGGACTTGCGACTTCACACACTCTTTCGGTCCTTCACCTGGACTCCACGCCAACTCCACTTCTGGCCTAATGCGACTGCCACCTCTGTAAAAACAAATCATAGAGCAACCAAAACAGGATCGGGATTCTCTAACTATGGAGACTCTTCTACTTCTTCACCTCTACCTCTCCTTTATTGGAGTCACTTAGGAAACAACTATTTGTTCTAGGACTTAGATTGAAAAATTCTTAGTACTGGTTACTCTCAAACACTCTAAAAACATCATTGTAAATCTAAGATCCACTAGATTGTGGTCAGATTTAAGGAAATTAGTTGTAATCTAGAGAGAGAACAACCGATAAAAGATTAAAGTGGACGTAGACCGGAGATTGCACTGAACCACTATAAAAACTTCCGTGTGTTCTTATTTACTTTATACTTTTTCTATTTATTTTTATCTAAACTGGTGCTTTCAGCTTGATTCTGGGTGTTGATCCATTTTTCAGGTTAACAATTTGTATGTCAATTCTATCTTAATTGCACTTTGTTAACCAATATAGTTGGGTACTGTAAGCTTGTCACTTTAAGAAAATAGTTTTGGTGTGGACATTTTCTAAAACTTTTAAATTGGTAGACTTTAGGACAATATCATAGTAGATATTTTTATAAATTTAGTAAGGTTAAACTTTATGTTCATTTTACTAATAAGCTCTCACTAATCTTTTATGTTTCTCCAAACCCAAAGATGAAAGATAGAAGCCTTTCAACTTCATTAATGAGTGTTAGGACTCGTCTGTCTTGGGATTCTGACCTTGAGTTTGCTCAACGAGTCAAAGCCCCATAAACAATGGATAAATCCTTATCAATTGTATCATATACAACTCCTTACCCGTGGTTTCTCGTTTTGATCTCATTTCAACCTTGAGTTTGCTAAACAAATCAAAAGAGGTCATCCACTCATACCTACCATTTCACGACGGCCTAAGTATAGTATAAGTACCTTAAGTTTGCCCAAAAAATACGTATAGCTATCGTACCTCGTCTATTCTATATATTAATAATATTACACATAACATCTCCAGCTTGAATTTTCTTAATAACCAAAGAGTATGCAAGTAATTATTAGTATATAAATGGTAGAGCACAGCTTTATATTAAAGATTTATAATCTTTAATACATTATATTGAGTAATATCGACCTGTGGAATAGTATATTTCTTATGAAATACCCTCGTGATTCAAGTATCAAGCACATCACATATCATAGTATACATATTATACATATGTATTTATCCCTTAATTCTATTTAAGGTTTCTTAATGTTCCACCTTTAATTTATACATTCATATTATATAAGTTTAATATTATATGACTTTTATATTTTAATTAATCTTATATAATAGTATTATGCATAACATTATATGAACTAAACCTTAATTAATTAATTCAATTAGTTAACATTTTAATTAATTTTATATTATTCATTTATAACATTTTATATTACATGTTTATAGTATAACATTTATAGTTATACATACAAACATATGTATGTATGTATATGCATTTTTTTATTTACCAACTAACTTTTGATTAATTTATTTAATTAAACATTTTTAATTAAATGTTATCAATTTCAAAAATTCTTATACGCGCGTGCGCACACACACACATAGTCTATTACATTATCTTAAACAATTCAAGACAATATAACATATATCGATATATATTATGTATGTATATTTGTGTTAATTAATTAACTTATTTTATTTATTTATTTCTTTTATTAATCTTATTAATAATTATTTCCAAAAAAATTAACATAGTTTCAAACACTTTTGAAAATTATACTATAACATTCATAATATTTTTCTTATTTTAAATTTAACTTTTAAATTAATTTTTTAAAAATTTCAAAATAATTTTGAAAAAATAGCTTAAGGCCCAATTCAAATTGGGCATTTTTTATTAGGGGCAACCTTTGGGCTCACTTCATCTTTTGAGTCAGGCTGGTATCCAAGTAGGGTAGGGTGCTTCATTACCCAAATCCAGTGTAGACACTACATTTCCAAACACCCTACTAAGCTGGTAAGCATAATTAGTTAACCATAACATGACTAATTTAGACCAGATAAGCTATTGGGCTCTAATACCATTGTTGGAACGGGGCCAGCACACGACGGGATAAATGGGTAAATTTCAAAAAAAAATCTTTCATCTGGATCTTATTGGGCCTATGAAGTCTAAATTTATTTAGATCTTATTTAAATTTGTTTTAAGTAGAATCGATATTTTATTTTATTTAATGTTAACTTTATAATATATAAATTAATGTGTATCATATACATATATGTGTGTACGTGCACATGCGATATAAGATGGTGTACATGGTTTAACATGCCCATGTATAAATGTTGGCATTTACATCACAACGGACATATTAGCCCCTCTATATACATATTTAACGTCTAATATGTAGGTATATATATGTGCAAGTATTTATATATAAATATATATTATAAAATGATATTTGTAAAACATGTACATTTTAATATAAATAAATGCATATATATGTATATTTAATATTATAATATAATGTAATTTAAATTTAATAGATTTGAATATAAATCAATAAATTAATTATAAATAAATACGCATATAATAAGACCACTAAAAAAATTATTATAATACATAACCATATATACATATTCATATTAAAATTTTAAGAATTCTATATATATATATATGTATGTATGTATGTAGGTAGGTATATGTATTTTGATATAAACTTAATTAAATATATATATGTATATGTATATGTATATATAATAATATATATTCATTCGACCAGTAAATATTTTTTTAAATTTCCTTTCAAGTTTTAACATAAAATTTTAAAATATGTAATAAAAAAATTTAAAGTAACATTAATGATGTATAAAATTTTACTAAATAAAATTTCCATATTCTATATCTATTTTATAAATATGTAGATGTTGTAAAACATAGGTTTTATGTTTGAATAAATTGTATAATAAATTATATATATATAATGAATTTAGTTTAAATCTGAAAACATGTAATGTATATACATAGATAAATTTATAAGTATATTAAATATATATATTTATTATGAATATGTTTTAAACTAACCTAGTTTTAAAATTATTAAACGATTAATTTTGAAAATCAATATAATTTTTTTTTCTTTTCTTACTGCCGAATGCTAATAGAGCATATGTATGTGTGTGTGTGTGTGTGTATAAACATATACATCGAATGTCGACGACAATAACATAAAAGGATTCGTGATATCAATTCTCTATCTATACTTACATATAACATGATGAATATTTATACACACATAAATGAAAATGTAAACAAGGATTTGACTTTATCTAAAGCCTTGTTGACACACCTTGAAATGCTAAATAAATATAGTCCTTGAATCAAGTCTCGAATCCAAAATGCGCTGCCAGTCTGAATGCAGCAACCACCAGTGAATTAGATTTAATATAGTGTTTTGGAGCTTGAATTTTGAAGAGGGTAGTGGGACTAATGGTCGACCTTTGTTGGTGTAGATGGAGCAAAAGAGAGGATCACAAAGAATGAGGGTTGGAGGCAAATACATAGTAAGAGTCAATGATTGAAAAGAGGATCCAGATCCATCTTTCCCTCTTATCAAATCTTCTCCTTTTGATTTAAAAATTCCAAAGCATTCTTACCTAATGTAACCCTCCCCCCCTTCATGGTCCCATTTGGGCCTCAAACTCACTTCAAGCCTGATCGACAAATATTGCATTTAAATCTAATTCAAATACACATCGATATCGAATATCGATGCATGTGTTTATAACTATTATATATACACTATTTGATACTGATCAACATTGGTAGTGGGAGTATCCAATATTTCGATTGTGTGACCCTTAAGTGTAAATTCAGTCAGTGGTTAATATTGAATAGTTTGAATATTAAAGTTCATACATTACTTAGCAGGTGATGTGACATTATGGTCAAATTTATCGCTTACATAACTTCGGTAAAATCCAATTATACTTATTTAAGTATTATCCGGTAGTGACAATTATTTACACCAATTCTCTTCGTCAAAACTATATCATATTAGGACTTATGGAATTTGATAATGGTTAAAATTCCAATATCGTCCATATTCAATTTTATAATCCAAACACAAATTTCTTGATCCAATAATAACAATTATTATCAACCAAACTTCTCTAACCAAAGATTTTGATTTTGGGTTGACTTCAGTTAACCTTGATACTAACCCCATAAAACCGAGTAGATAAATCATCTCTTAAATAGTATTTCACTTCCGATGCTTCCACTCGACCTAAGTGTAGCCGTTCGCTGGATTCAATACCATAATTTTACTAAAATCAAAGAAGAGCTTTCATATTGAAGATCAATAGTATTCTCAAGTCAAGAGAACTATGTAGTATTGTCACATCGATATTTTTTGTTTGATCTTAGTTCTATTAACCAACAGAAAACTATCGAATGAGTCATTCCATGGTTATCGAATAACTATGAGTATGTAAACTCCAAGTGCCCCCAGCAGTCTTGAGTAATACACTATCTAACATTTGGAAAGCGTTACATCTCAATGGATGCATCGATATCCAGTCTCGATACATGTTGATTGGAAAATTTTAAAATGATGTGTTTATTATATTATTATAAGATACTCATGATTATAATTATTTGTAATTACTAACACAAATGCACCATTTATGGATTTTCTGTTAAATACGCTTAAATTAAATAATTAATTAATTATAACATATCATAACAAGTATAAAACATAAAAAACATCTCTTATTACGAATGAGAAATGATTACAGAGTTAATAATTTACAATAAATTATAGAATTATCCCTAGGACATACCCCTAACTCTATCATATATATATATATATATGATAGACACACACACATCAATATTGATACACGTGTCATTATTTATATATGTTCTAATATGTAAACTACTCAATTCTGGAACTTGTATACATTACTGTGCATCGAGATGTGATAAGTATTATTTCAGATGTGATCGAGTATTGAAATGTGCCTGTGTTGACCTAAAGTAGTGTATACAAGAGATCGCTCCTTTTTTTCCCTTTGATCTGAGCTATCGGGCGGTAAAATAACTTTACTAATTCGGTCACTGGAGTTGAAGCATCACATCTTTGTTTCAGTGCATCAAGAATCAGAATATAATTAATCATAGAAAAGTCGGACATAGATTGTTACCTAGTTAGTATAACCTGGGTATAATTGGGAATTACTTATGTATGTAATATAAGAGTTAAAAACTAACGTTCCAAGCAAAGAATACTAAGATAGAAATTATAGGTGTATTGGTGTATATATATATGTATGTATGTATGTATGTATGTATGTATGTATGTATGTATGTATGTATGTATGTATTTGTTAGTTAAATTTTTATAGATAAAAGCATTTATCTAGTAAGTGATACATGTTGTTTATTAGAAAATAGTTAGACCTAGCGGATCTAGAGCGGATGTATCTCCTAAATCACCCAATGGTCAAGGAAGCGGATCAGGAAATCCAAGTGTCCTATTAATAATGGACTAATGGACAGAGGTTATGAGGCATGTTCAGGGGGAAGTCATGCATGTTAACAAGTGCACATGTCGCCTCCACCGTCCGATCGGTTGGGATGGGTTTGGCTCTAATTCTATTTTGGATAGAATTTTTATTTAAACGGCCAAGTTTTAAGCTCGTTCCAAGCCTAGACTAATTCCAGATTTAACATTAAAACGGGGGAGAATTTTCAGTTTATGAAAATTAAATAAACGGGAAAATAACGGTTAGAAAATTGATCGGTTGGCCAACGATAGTTTGTTCGATGAATAGACGTTTCTCTTCGAAAACGGACACTTTTTCTCACGAACGCACACATCCCTTGGCGCCTACTTCCTAGAAAATCCAACTTAGAAAATTTATGTACTCTTTCTCCCTTTATCTTCCACTTTGCTTTGATATCATTTTCTAAAAATTAATATATCAGGTTTGTGATACTGCAAATCACAAACTCGAAACTGTTGTTCGCTACGGTCATCTATACGATGGTTTGAATCGACTGTGGTAGTACAACCGTAGTCGATTAAAGAGATTAACTTCTCAGCTCCACTACATGTTGAGAGACAATTTGCCGCAATTCTAAGTACCTGCTCATTTGCATTAACAAGTGGAGAGGGCAAATAACGTTTTAAGGAAAGTATCATCAACGTGCCTTGTAGTGATCTATGGATTCGATTACTACTGTTGTTGTTCCACTTCATCGGAATCCAGATTTACTACCAACACTACGGTTTAATCAAAATTGGTTCCATATGGGAGTTGTAAATCCGTTGCATATGTGGTGGTTTAAAGGAATCTGGTACTTGTTGTTTATTCTCTCCCTATCGCATAAAACATAGCCATACTTGCTCTTTCTCTCCATTTCTCATTCTTTAATTATCTTTCCCACAGTTGTAGTATCACATATATTTAAAATAATGGATTCATTTTAATCATATTCATTATTTTCAACTTCACTTATGAAATCTTAAACTGGTCTTTTTGGAGATGCATTCTTAACTGAAATTTCTTCCATGAGATTTCAACCATCATTTAATAAACTACCATATTTAGGCTCATTTGATAAAAGTTTGAAAGTTTTGCAAGCTTAAGAATTGGTGTCAACCATTTTCACAATTATTGATTAATTAAAATTTCCCACTTACTTGGATTTTGGCCACTTGCAAAAGTATACATATACATCTCTTGTGTGTGTGTATAGTGCACATTCTGTTAAGTTCGTACCATTGGGTTTTTGATGGCTCTCTACTTCATCTTATTTGATAATATGAAACAGAATTATAAGCTAAATTAACATGATCATAAAGATAATAGTCATTTATCTATCCATTAAGGAGCACAATAAAATATTTATGTTCCAGCAAGTATGAAGTCATCGTGCTCAAACCAAAATCTTGCAGCATTTTCCTTTATTATTTGATTAATCAAGGATCCATTCATAATAATAGGCTTATTCCTTTCATTATTTTTCGTCTTGTAGAAGTTGCCCAATGAACATTACCGCCATTGCCCATAGGAGATTGATTTTGAAACACGCAAATTGAGTATTGAAACAGATAAGGCAAAATTACATGTTACGTAAATTTTGATTAAAAAGATTGATTTGTAGCATTTCATAAGGGGATTGAAAAATTAAATTGAGTAGGTGACAACAATTGATCCTGATTTTTAAGTAATATTGGTTTAATTAGAAAATGTTGCAGAACACTGTTGATTTTGCTTTTGTCGTCGAGAAAAATTGAATTGAGTAGGTAGGTGGGTTTGCTTAAACCATGCTTGTAGAACATGTTCCTAAAGCCCTTCATAAAACGGAGGTTTTAAAACTAAAGCCTTTGGTGGTGGATTATTCAGTCGTTGTGAAGTGCATAAGTTAAACCACTACATCATAACAAGTTCTTTTAAAATCATGGTATTTACTAGAGGTAAAAAGTAACATGGGGAGGAAAGAAATATGTTTTATTTTTATTTTTTATTTTTTTCCCAGTAAAACGTTATTACCCGAAAAAGGAAGGAAGAAGATAGCAAGCTGAAGTACTTAAAAAAATAGCTTAGCATCAGTCAGGCTTCATATAAATTAAGGGTTAACATATATGCCCAGCATCATTCATGCTGCTTCTAATATCAAAACATATTCTATGTGGAAACTAAAAAAATTAAATAAAATTACTTATTCTCTCAGTATTTAAGTTGCTCTTTCTTTCCTCAGTTAATAATAATCCTTTAAACTCCAATCAGCTTAATCCAAATGACACCGCTTCAAATATCATCAACACCTCTCCCAATCAACAATTCCAATTCCAAATTCAAAGGCTCCCTGCTCATGCATTCGCAACCTGAAAACTCCCTGCCCCAATCAGAATCCGAATCCGCCACTCTCCTACCCGGATCCAACGCCACTACCTACGATGATGAAGAGCGCGCATACGATCCGTCGGAGAAGATCACCATCTCCGACCCCGACCCCGAATCCGACACGGATCCGCCTTTCTCTTGGCGGAAGCTGTGGCTTTTTACTGGCCCGGGATTTTTAATGTCCATTGCGTTTTTAGATCCGGGAAATCTAGAAGGCGATCTACAAGCAGGGGCGATTGCAGGTTACTCGTTGCTATGGCTCTTACTGGTGGCTACGGTGATGGGGTTGCTGATACAGATGTTGAGTGCAAGACTTGGGGTTGCGACGGGGATGCATTTGGCGGAGGTGTGTAGGGAGGAGTATCCGAATTGGGCGAGGTTGTGTTTGTGGGTCATGGCGGAGGTGGCACTGATTGGAGCGGATGTGCAGGAGGTCATTGGGTCGGCGATTGCGGTTAAGATTTTGAGTGGGGGTGTTATTCCTCTTTGGGGTGGGGTTATCATTACGGCTTTTGATTGGTAAGTTCACTTTTAATTCGATTATTAACTTGAGTATTCTAGGTATGAATATACGAAGGAAAAAAAATATACTAAAATGAAATAAAAAGGTTTGTTTGGGAAGGTCGCGGTCCATGCATTATATCGCTTATTATTTAATTCT
Organism: Allium fistulosum; assembly: GCA_030737815.1. NCBI lineage: Eukaryota > Viridiplantae > Streptophyta > Magnoliopsida > Asparagales > Amaryllidaceae > Allium > Allium fistulosum. The sequence goes on along the minus strand of CM060902.1, from coordinate 1,328,117,076 downwards.
GAATCAAAAGTGTGTTTTTGAACCGTGTTTAGTTAATAGGGAACTGAATAGTGATAAACATAATACTGAAAAGACGAGGAAAGGAAGGATTTTGATTTGGAAAAGGTGTCTGGAATTAGTGAACTCATTTTTGACTTCCATGGTAGAAACCAACTTCACAACAGTAGTCAATTCACTCCCTCGGAGTTCTTTTTCGGCTTGGCGATTGGTTATATCAATTAGTCTGGTGCCCCGTGAAAGAACGATCATACAATAGGTGATTACCATTATGGATAGGTCAAGGCTGAATTAGAAACATTGTAGAGTTGTGCAATATTAGCAATACGGTTTATTTAAGCTAGTATTCCATCCTTCAGTTGATTTGTAAGGCAAATGCGTCCATGTTAATTTTGTCCCTAGCATCACATTGATTGTCCAATAAATTCACGAAACTCGGACGCTGTGGTGAGGTTTGAGATTAATAGTAAAATATTTTGATAAATATGACCTACAAGGGGTTGAGAGTTCTTCAAAATGAGTTGCTCACACTTTCAACTTTAGCCAAGTGCTTCGTAAATTGTTTGTGCATTTAAACTTGGTTTTATACACTTGTTCTTCTAGTTTTAACACTTATGAAGCTCAGAATCTTTGCGGTGCCCAAACTAAATATGTATTGGAATTATAGTGTGTCCTTTAGTGAATTGTTTTTCTTCCGTAAATTTACATTAGTTGAGTTTACAGAAATTGCTTGCTCCGTCGGCCCGCAAAATTTGTCTTATTAATTGCTTTTGTGAAGCTCAAGTTATATTATGCAACTACTGGATATCTGATTTTAAAAAATTCCAATAAGATTTGGTAAATAGGACAAGTTGTTGTAGAATATGGAGAGAATTATCTTCTAATAGATGAAACTTCTTATTGAAGTTCTTTTATTTTTATCAAGTCCGATTCTTGATTTCTTTGAAACCCATATTCCTTTAGGTTTCTAACTAAGACAAACTTGTATTAAGTCCTTATATAATTTAGCCATTGGGATTTCTGTCTTCTAGCTGAAGAACCTGAAAGCTTTGATAAATAACTGAACAAGGTCAAAGCATATAAGAAGAAAGATATAAGCATTCAACTTTTCATTGCTATACCTTCTTTATCTGTAACAGAGAAATAGTTTACCATTTAATACGTACTTATGCACCATAAAATTCTGCAGCTTCATTTTCTTGTTCCTTGAGAACTACGGAGTTAGGAAATTGGAAGCTGTTTTTGCGGTTCTAATTGCGACAATGGCTATTTCCTTTGCTTGGATGTTTGGTGAAACCAAGCCCAGTGGAAAAGAGCTTCTAATAGGTCACACTATATTTAAATTCAATTCTCATTAAACAGTATTTTTTTCACTATTGGAATAATGAAAATAAAAATAAAAATTCTCTTCAGGTTTACTGGTTCCAAAACTTGGATCAAAAACTATAAGACAGGCAGTAGGAGTTGTAGGTTGCGTGATTATGCCCCACAATGTATTTTTACATTCCGCCCTAGTTCAATCAAGAGAGGTCGACAGTAAGAAGACAAGCCGTGTCCGAGAAGCTATATTTTATTATTCTATAGAAGCAACTATTGCTCTTATAGTTTCTTTTGGAATAAATTTATGTGTTACAACAGTTTTTGCAAAAGGCTTTTATGGTACTAAACAAGCTAATAGTATTGGTCTTGAGAATGCCGGGCAATTTTTAGAAGATAAATATGGAGGAGGTGTATTTCCCATTTTGTATATTTGGGGCATTGGTTTATTGGCAGCAGGACAAAGTAGTACAATAACTGGCACATATGCTGGTCAGTTTATTATGGGAGGGTTTCTTAATCTCCGATTAAAGAAATGGATGAGGGCATTAATCACTCGTAGTTTTGCAATTGTGCCAACTATAGTTGTTGCTTTGTTTTTTGACACTTCTGATGATACATTGGACATATTGAACGAGTGGTTGAATGTGCTCCAATCAGTCCAAATACCATTTGCTCTCATTCCTCTTCTTACTCTAGTATCAAAAGAGCATGTTATGGGTACTTTCTGCATTGGCAAGAAGACTAAGGTCAGTTTTGGATCTTATAAATTTAATATATATTTGTTTCTAGTCACATGCTTTGCATTTTTCAGTTCCAGCATGTCTCTACAACAAAAATGCTAAACTTACCACAACTTTTGTGGTAAGTCGATATCATATAGGAAGAGGGGATCATGTGGTGTACTTGTATAGATTCTCTCTTTTTGGTATTGACTTGCCAAAAAAATTGTTGTAACGGTAGCATGTTTTTTATCTACAAAGCTCAGTTCGGAGTTATTAATTCATCTATTTACAACTAATCATACATTTCCGTTTTCATATTTGCTTATCATGTGATGTGACATATCATAAATACGTGGATGTTAAATTCCACTTGAGACTGTTTTGATAGAGGCCTAGAGCACTATTAATCTTTACCCTGTTATTATTTTTGTCATGATAAGCTATTGACTCATGTGTGCGCGCGCGTATGTGTGCTCGCGGTTCTACACTTTCAAACATTATGTCCTTTACAGAAAGTCTCCTTCCATTAGAGGTGTTAATTGTACCAGTTTTATCAAACAGACAACATTTTAGGTTGATACACAGTATATCTTTCGGGAACACTGCAGTTATTTTTAATTTTTTTCTTCCCGGCAAGACATTCCGGTTGCTTCCATTATATGTTTGAAAGTAAAGTCTTTGTATTTTAGTCTTCAGCGTTTTAGCACCACCAACTGTTTACTTCTGAGGTTTTCTAGCAGAAACTTTCCCTATGTTGTTCATGGTCTACTTTTGCTGGGCCACACAAATTATTTTGAGATACCAATATGTGGACACCTTTTATCACCTTTATTCTGCAGTATTGTGCTCCATGTCACCCCACTGAATAAAGAGGCAGTATTGGAGTTGCATGCTAAACTTTATGGTAATGATGCCCACTGACCAAAAATATTATATGCAAATGAAAGAAGAAAACAGTTACCTTATATATTGTGTCAACTTAAAATATGGTTGTTGCTATCTAAGTTTTTTCATGTGAGCATGAGTATGCTAACAGAATTATCTTTAACACGTTTCATTCGTAGTGCTGGACCTTCCTTCTCTCTCAATAAAGTTAAATTTTGATTGTTTAAAGTGTCCAATATCATACAAGCATTTTATGCCATAAAACCTTAATGTCTATGTTATCCTTTGGGCTCGACCTGAGTAGAGGTATAATGAGTGGCCGCCTGAGGACAAACTGAAGTGCTGTCCTGAGTAGTGGTCTAATTAAAGGCAATATATTGGACTATTTAGCTTTTAGTGTCAATATGAATCATGAATTATTCTTTTTCTTACAATTAGGATTTTAAAAAATAATTTCATACATATAATATATCATGATATGTAGACAATTTATTTTGCAATTAAACTACTAGTATCGTCAGCGACTATAAAGATCCTTATGATGCCAAATTAGTTGTGGTTTTTATTCGACGTCAATAAATGTGTTTTTGATATATAAACAGTTTGTTTTACAATAAAACTACTAATATCATCAACAACGATAAAGAACCTTAAGATTCCAAATTAGTTCTTATTATTTATATTGGACATCAATAAATATGTTTTTGAGAGATGCAACAACGATTCATTCTCATCAGTGTTTATTTTCTTCGATTTTCAAATGTTAAGCAAATTTTGCTTAAAGGTCTAGGAAATTTGTTTGAACCTAAAAATTCTTGCAGAATTTGCTATAGTCAAGATATGTCATTATATACAAAATATTAGAACTTAGTGCTACTTTTTTCTGTTATTATTAAAAGTAATTTATTCATAATATGGAATAAGTAGTGAAAACTTACTTTAGTATCGTTTTATCAAATTTTATACTTTCTCTTTCTTTCTCTACACAAACGCTATCTTATGATAGATGAAAAGAATAGAGCCCGTTTGGCGTTTGGTTTCATTTAACCTTTTGTGCACATTTTGTAATACATGTTGAAAACACAAAACTCAAAATAAAACCAAACACTCTTAGTTATTGTTCATGTGTCCCACGAGTCTCCTAATTCCTAAAATTGGCACCGACTATTTTGGTAATTTCTTCCATGGTGATAATTACAGTCATCTTTGTATATTTTAGTTATGAGTAAACAGTAGACTTTACAAAAATTGAGTTGTTTTGGGTCGGGTTGGATCAAATATTTCACTTGATCCACGTAAGGTTGGATCAAAAAAGTTCGACCATTACCCAACCTCTTATAAAGTTGGTTTGGATTGCACTAGAAGTGTTGGTTGGATTGGGTTAGACATGAAAATGGTTGATTATAAAACTCTAGTACTTCAAATAAGAATATGTTCAAAAATCAAAATAAATTGTCATAATATCAGATAAGAAATTTATATTATAACATCACACTACATTACAAAATACATCACATGGAATTGACTTGCTACATATATTTCACTATAGTTTCATAATGAAAAATGCATTGAAATGTTCGTAATTCAGTAGAGTTCATTGCAAAATATATCAAAATTTTGTTCGTAATGTTTTTCGACAATCATATGTGCTCTCAGCGAATCAACCGTAGTAGTTATTGTTCAGGCATACTAGATAACTAGTCAAAATTGAGAATCAGTGGTTCTGCCTGCATTTTTATTATTGTTCAGGCTACCTAGAGAACTATGATTTTAATATATGTTATTGAACAGACTGCGTTTCGGAGTAAATGTTGAGTTTAAAATAAGATTTGATTAATGATAATACATTATGGATAACAAATTGTAATCCATATCCAACCCAATATAGGTTTGGTGGGGTTAAGTTTGATATGTTTTGTGTGTGTAGCGGTAGCACACGGAGAAAGTGAATATGATGGATTCCTCATTTTTCTTCTTTGTTTGACCGCAAATGGATATGGTTAAATCTTCTGATAAGAGACTTAAATGGATAGTGTTATCGATTTCATGTTCTCATATGCAAATCTCTAATTCTGTTTGTGTAATTGTTGTAATTTTTTTACCCAGTCAAAATTGGTTTTGATATCCACTATTACAGGTCATAACTTGGATAGTTGCTGCATTGATAATGGTCATAAATGCTTACCTTCTACTTGATTTCTTCTCTGCTGAAGTACGGGGACTATTGATCGGATCTATAGCTTCAGTTTTCATAGTAGTATACATTGTATTTGTTGGTTACCTCATTTTGCGCGATGGTGAATTGCCCAATCAGTTAGCTACATCAATATGCAAGAATTTCTCATAACTCTAGTAACACACCTTTTGGTCAACATGGCAAGAAAATAGGAGATACATGTGTACAGAAAACTGAATACCCCCAAAACTGTCTATTATTTTCCTTTACAATGCAAGGAAGCTGAACATGCAACGCTCAGATCACTGGTCGCATCTATTTATTTGAATTGCTGCAACTTTCTGGCATATTGGAGTGTGCGTCCATCACTAAGGCTACAGACGTTGATAGGTTTTTAGTGGAGTGCAAAAATGCTGTATTATTACCATAATGTTAAATGAATAAAATCCTCCGGCCATTATTATGAGTTTAATAGAGTAAAATGAGTCGATATTTTCAAACATACAATCAAATAGATTGCCACAAGGGCGCCATATTCTAGGAGCCCAAACTATGTGATTGAATAAATCCTCCTCTATCTGTTGTGGGTCGAGGGCCCCTTCCCCTTCTTCAGGTCGTAATTTGATTCGTTTTCTTGTTGATCGAAATTTTATCACCATAGTTAGCGTTACTATGAAGTTTAAGAACACTTTGAATCAAAAGGGTCCTAAAAAAGTGAACTATCCTTGTGTTGAATGTAATTTCAATCTCAAATTACTACCGTTGAGAATGAATCTTCCAATGATTGTTTCTCCTCGAAAGTGGAATCTCAATCCTAAGCGCTTAGAAAGAGGGGGTAATATCAAACTCAATGAGTTGACAGGTGGTTCCGTTAATGTTCAAACCCACGCTAGTTTTTGAGCCATTAATGCTTTTATAAGCTGACTGTACTCTGTTTTGCTTATACCTTCACTACCACCAAAACAGCTCAAACTTTAATTTAAAACCCTTTTTTTTTTAAAATAAACTTTCTTTCTGTTTTTGAAATTGTTTTGTACAACCCAGTATATATCATAATCCAGTAAAATTACTCAACTTCCGCCATATTTGTTAATAATCACCTTTTTATTGCGTGTGTGCACAGTATTTCAAAAATACCACTAATTTCACATAACGTATAGTTTTGAAAGTCAATCTGATGTTCTGATGTATGACAAATTAGTTCTATTGCACTGGAAAATTGTGCGTTCTAAGTTCTAACAACTCAATTGCAAATGATTAGCACACTAAATGCAAATGTTACGTGGTTTATAAACCCAACAAAATCGGAACAAGCTTGCAACATAAAACATTTGTTACAATATATGTAGTACATTAATTGAAACTTTTATAACTACTGTTCAGCATCTTTACTGTAAGCAGCATCAGCAGCTGAAGTATCCATATCATTCAATCCTAGCTCCTCTTTCTGCTCCCAACTTCTTTCATACTCCTCAACTGAGATGTGCATTCACAATCAAAGGACATGATCATTAGTTGATCTGCATAGACTCTTATTTATTTGATGAATTAAGTGATAACAAGGAACTTACCAACAAGTTGTTTGTCGTCTTCAATTGCATCTGTAAGAGGAGAAATAAAGGAACTGGCTAGTGCATCATCAAGTATTAGAGTCCAGGGCTCGTTTATTTCAAGAAGCTGTAGCATAATAGATAAATAACAACAGTGGTTATTGATATTGATACAGTTGATTATCTGGTTTGCTGAAAAAATTAACAAGGCTCAAAAAATCATTCATATTGGTCATTTCCCTATAAAAACTTAATTTCAGATTCAGTGTATGATCCGTAATATAATATTCACATCCACCTGCAGTGTGACAAATATGAATAAATAATCCAATCCATCAGATTTTCGACCTTTCATTGCAAATGGGTATGAGAGGAAATACCTTCAGTAGCCGTGACTTGAATTCTTGCCATTTAACCTTTTTCCATTTATCGGTACTATCACCCAACTGTAACCCATGTATAGTATCCAGTTCTGCATTCAGACGAACATAAAAACTACACATTAAGATATTTGTAATATGCAATAAATTTTGAATGGGTAATGTGGTGGTTATTCACACAATCAGTTTGATTGTAGGCAATATCACACATTGCAACATTTTGAAGTTCTCCATTTACTAAGATTTTATTTTATACATCACATATAATTTGTGGTATGTTAATTTAAGTCAAATGTGTTCACTACAGATTCCAAAGATATGGATAAAATATAAACGATAGTCATTCAAATATATTTATTTCTTATGGATAAAATATAAACGAGAGTCATTTAAATATATTTATTTCTGATTTGCATATTTTTATTTAATATGGACTTATCTAGAAGAATGGTAATAAAGTCCATCAATATAGAATAATCATTTATCAATTATTATAGTGGACATTTCTATTTCTATCTCCACTATTAATAATGAAAATTAATCCATTAGTTTTCATCATGTCTTTTTGAAATCCCCAAAATGTCCTCTATATTTTTTCATCTATAGTTTTCTACCTCTCATGCTCCGACTGGGCAGAAATCGCTATTTTTTTTCAAACTACGTTAACTTCTTCATATTGACTCAGAATCAGACAAAACTTTGGCCAATAAATCACATCTACATTACGGATGAAGCAGAATACTCAAATATTTTATATTTTTAATGTATGTTCTACATGATGACTACCAGTTATGCTTAGCAAATAGCATGCTACATCCTCATATAACTAGGCAGAAATTGCTATTTTTTGTTTTAAACTGTAGTAACTTTTTCATACTGACTCGGAATCAAGGCAAACTTTGACCAATGAACTCATATCAACATTACAGACAATACGAAACACTCAGATACTTTATATTCCAAACGTACACTGTATTTTTTCATGTTAACCAACAGTTGTACTTTGCAAATAACAAGCTACATCTCTACTATTAAAGGTGGAACTCAGTGCACAAGGCTTACAGACAATACGAAACACTCGGAATACTTTATATTCCAAACGTACACTGTATTTTTCCATGTTAACCAACAGTCGTACTTTGCAAATAACAAGCTACATCTCTACTATTAAAGGTGGAACTCGGTGCACAAGGCTCCCGCACAGTAGCGGACTCTGGGGAGGTCGATAATATACGCAGTTTTTCCCTCGCATTGCGAGCAGGCGGTTTTCGGACTCGAACCTGCGCGCCCAAATCACTATGCGGGTGACGTAACCGTTGCGCCAAGGCTCCACCTTTTTAAAATTCAATCCATTAATTTCCATGTCTTTTTGAAATTCCAAAATGCATTCTGCATTACTCAATCGTATTGCATGTGAACCTTCCATATCTACACTCCGACTGGCAGAAATCATTATTTTTTTTGTTTAAGTTATTAACTTCTTCGTATTGACTCGAAATCAGATGAGACTTTGACCAATAAAATTGAATTTGCATTAAGGACAATGCAGAATATTTTAATGCTTTATATTCTGAGCATAAATAGAGCACCCCATGATGACTAACAGTTACGCTTAACAAATAACATACTACATCTTCATATCATTAGGATAAGTCATTTTTTTTGTTTAAACCATGATTCGAGATTTCGACGAACAAGCTGGAATTCCAACCATCTCGGTCCGGTTCCGACAGTGACTGACCGGAATTTACCTAAAAACCCGTTCGTGATATTGCTATCCAATTTAAAGAAAAAAAAATTATATCTACAAATACCCATGAGAAAAGAAAGCAGAAGAGAGAGAAACATCATCAAGCGGGGAAGAGGAAGAGACGCAGTTTCCTAATGAGCATTCTTTTCATTTTTCCTTTGTTTAGGCTAGAAGCTATGATTTCAATGAAGCAGACACCGATCTGTTTAGGCTAGAAGCGGGATATAGTTAATTTAGGGTTTGGATTTGTATATTCATGAGCTAAGTTTTTAAAGCTTTAGACTACTACTGATTTGTTAAGAAGGATTTGGGCTGTTATTAAATTTGTTAAGGAATTTTGTCTGATAATGAAAATTTGTGTAGATTGATTAGTGTAAAATAATTTGTATTAAGTTATTATATCAATGAATTATTATAAAATGAATTGTATAAAATTTATATAAAGTTTATCTTTTTTTATTTTGTACTAAGTTCAAAATTATTGATATGAAAAAAATTATATTAGTTACAATATTTATAAAAATAGTACCAGAGTTCGCATACCGGAATTAAAGCGAAGTTTCCAAAATGGAACCGGAATTCCAAGCGGAACGTAAACGGAAAGCATAATTTTAAACCTTGGTTTAAACGATAATAAGTTCATACTGACTCGAAATCAAACGAAATTTTGACCAATGAACTCGCATCAACATTACGGACAATATGGAACAACTCAAATAATTTATATTTTGAACATACATTGTAGTTCTTAATAGTGACTAACGGTTGTACTCAGCAAATAACAGATTACATCCTCATAACTAAACTTCGATTTGACAGAAGTCGATATTATTTTCGTTCAAGCTACGATAACTTCATTATACTGACTAGAAATCATACCAACTGATTAATGAACTCACATCTAAGTAACGGACGATACAGAACACTCGGATGCTTTATATTTTGAACTTGCGTTGTATTTTCCATGCTGACTAATTGTTGTACTTAGCAAATAACATATCACATCCTCATATCATAGGTTGATGTCGCTATTATTTTTCTTTCAAACCGTAGTAACTTCTTCATACCGACCCAGAATCGGAACAAACTTTCATTAATGAACCCACATCTACATTACAGACGACACAATACACTCGGATACTTTATATTGTGAATGTACGATGTAGTTATCCATTTTGACTAACAATTGTATTTAGTAAATAACAAGCTATATTCTCGTATCTAAGCTCTGATTAGGCAGAAATCGTTATTTTTTCATACAAAATGTAGTAACTTTTTCATACTAGTTCAAAATCAGATAAAACTTTTACCTATGAAGCATGTATATATTACGGACGATACAAAACACTCGGATGCTTCATATTCTGAACATACAATTCTCCAAAGTGCCTAACAACTGTGCTTAACAAATAACATATTACATCTCCATGTTTGAACTCCCACTAGGAAGGAGTTGCTATGTTTTTCTTTTGAACTATAGCAACTTCTTTATACTGATTTGAAATCATATGAAACTTTAACCAATGAACTTGCATCAATATTACGGAAAATATGAGACACTCGGATATTTTGTATTCTGAATGTACGCTGTAGTTCTTCATGGTGACTAATAGTTGTATTTAGCTAATAACAGACCACGTCCTCATGTTTAGCAAATAACAGGATAAGTCACCATATCTAAACTCCGACTAGGCGGAAACCACTATTTTTTTGTTCAAACTAACTTGAAATCAAACGAAATTTGACCAATGGACTCGCATTTATATTATAGACAATATATCATATTCGGATACTTCATATTCTAAACATACGTTGTAGTTCTCCATGATGACTAACGGTTGTACTTAACAAATAACATGCTACATTCTCAATCTAAACTCCGACTAGGCAAAAGTCTTTTGTTTTTCATTCAAATTTCAGCAACTTCATACTAATTCGAGGCAAAACATTGACAAGCTAACTTGTATTTACGTTGTACAAAAACACTCAAAATACTTTTCAAAATGTATGTTGTAGTCTTTCATATTCTAAATAATAATTTTTCTACTTGAGCGTTATGTAAATAATACACATGTTGTGCGTGCTACTGTACTAGTGTACATCAAGAAAATAAATAGATGGAACTTTACTGAAGTTTGGATATTAGTTATCGTTAACATAGAGAGATATGTAGTAATAGAAGTTAAAAGGGACAATTTTGTTATTTCAAAAAGGCACCACTGAAACATATGAAATTAATTCCATGTATCAGTAGTAAAGATTATGGTGAAGATGCCCAAATAAATAAAACTAACCCAATTAATATCATGTACAGTATCTTACTTTCACTAATTTTAGTAATTAACCCTTCAACTGTTGTAACCATTCCACCCATTGTTCCACTTGTTAACTCCAAATCAATCTCAGGGATGACTACTCGAGCAGAATCAGACTGAAAATGAACAAGAACCATAGGTTAAAAGCATGAATTTTAAAAGCCAGTATTGATGACAGTAATGAAATGGGTCGGTAAATTAGTGGAACAACTAGAGAGACTGATGATCAGCATGATTCATCACTATAGTCTGAAGTCTGAACAACGTGCGAAGCAACTACAATCTCAAATCAATATCATTTTGTCATTTACTTTTCAAATCAGAATTGATCTTATATAACTTTTTGCACATAGCATGTACAGCAAATACAAACTGTGACTGAACAACCGGTCTTATTCAAGCATATAAATATATGTACCATGATATATTAGCTTAACTGCTCTTCAGGAGAAAATTTTGAATTGGCAAACTTAAAAGTGTACGTTGATGTACTTTTATGAACTTTAGACAGAGCAACAATATGGTAATACTCCGAAGGACAAGCATAACTTACTCATCAGACAAAATACAAAGAAACAAGCAAAATGTTGTTAGATACCTTAATCACATCACGGGAAAAATCCTTTATGCTCTCGACATGTAGTGTAATCTTCTTGGCTTTATCAGGAATTTCACCACCGGCCTTCAGCTATTTATTTGAATGAAATTATGTTCAAAAAAGCACAGATCAATGAACGTAAATGCAAATTCTTGAATCTTAATCATGACACCAAGAACAAAATTTCTCAAGAGCTTACCTCAGAATTACGGTAACCACACAAATCACAAGAGCTTGCCATTATAATAACTTCTCGAAAATATGGGATTCCTAAAGGTAGTTAAGATCAAACTCGATGACCTTAAACGAGCACAGACTACTTTCATATTTATTGTACGGCACAATCGTTTGACCTATCTTCTAAAATCATATTCATTGTTTAAATTCATGAAAAAAAATCATCTACATATTGGTACAGACTAGATAACAAGGTGATAGCTCAAATAAAGAAAAAATAAGCTGGAATATTTTTCAGGAAAGTAAAAGGAAAGGATACAACTTCAATATTGTGAAAACATATAATAAACAACAAAAATTAGTCTATATCTGATATACATTGGCGTAATTCCTATATTGTAACTGAAATACCATACTATTAGATTTTTCATTATAATACTGAATATAAATGTTAGTTCCCTTGAGTTCCGAATATTGTTCCAGCTTAGCACCCTAAGATGAATACTGATCACACCAACATAAGAAGAGAGTAAAAATGACATTATAGAGGATACTCGTTGCATAAAAGCGGGTTTCACATGCAGCTCCACATGCTCCACATGTAGAAGGCAGAGTGTCAACCTATAACATTCAAGAAGAAACTTATTAATAGGGATATTTTCTTCTTTACAGTATCACCTAGCGTATTAGGTTGTCCATCGAAATTTAAAGCATAATTTTTTGTACCTCTTCTGGAGCTGCATATCTGTATAGTTTAGAAACATCATCAGTGTTAGATTGAGCAATCGAACGATAAGCTGAGACAGCTCCAACTGAACCATGTGGAACATTTTGAGAAGTTGAATCAACTTCCGGGGCTGAGGTGGGAATAGTAAGATAGCCTAACTCAATTTGTTGTTGCTGTGTCCTCTCGTAGAATCGAACAGATAACAATGGATCCGAAGATGGGGCCAATCTATAATCACATTAGATACTGTAACTACTCATTCAAAGATGACTTTTGTTTAAACCTCAAGCTCAAATGTGAACATGATGATCGGTGATCTGTACGACCCAGAATTTCACCGCATTCATTTACGAATATCTAATTAATTAAATATATTAAAATAATATGTTTTATAATTAAAATAGAACTCTATTAAATAATAAATAATGATGGTGAAATAGTTTTCTAATTTTGTTTACAAAAATATATAGTTCGAAGAAAAATCGAAAATGTGACCGCAATTCGTTTTCCGAATTTTCGATTTTTTATCGGCTAGAAGTTGTCGAATAGGTTACAAACATTTTGTTAACAAAAACACACATTCATACATTAAATACATTAGTATGGTTAGTGATATAATGTGATAAATTATGTATACTTAAGTTAATATGATGTTGATGTGACATTTTCTCAAGGATTTATAAATAAAAGTCATAATATGTCACATCCATAAAAACATCTCAAAACATTAAGTACAAATGAAGTCAAATCATGTTGGCTAAGCATAAGAAAGGAGGGAGACAAGCATGGTGAGATGGCACTAAGTTAGTGGAAGGTGTGCACTCGGGGGTAAATTGGTAATTTAACTTTTGCACTAGTATATATATCCATTTCCTACCATTTTTCGCATTTTTTATTTCACTCTCATTTTTTTCCTAAGACTCCATCTTCTTTCTAAGCTTTGAAAAACTCATTAATGGATTCCATTTTAAATTTTCGAAGTTTAAAAATCAAAGCTTTTTCCATTTAATCATTTTCAAACTTGTTTAAACACCTTACATCTTTCATACACTCCTCTTCGTTCAAAAACAAGACTACCACCTCCCTCAAAACATGGCCGAGCCTAGGCACCTTCATGGCCGAACCTTCCTTAGCCCACAGGTCCACCAAAAATCCATTTTTGCTAAAGCAAATTCAAGTGCTAGGTTTGGTTTGTGTTGTAGAGAAGTTTGAGTCCTTTTGGTTAGCATTTAAATGGGTAAAATCTCATCTTCAAAATTAAAAGTTTTTAACTTTAGCATTTTTCATTTTAGTGGTTGATAATTGTTTGTTGTTTATGTATTGAAATGTAATGGTTGTTGGCTTGATTTATGCTTTGAAAGATGACATCTTTGATAGTTGGTAAGCGATTTGAAAACTAGTTGTAAAAGTGTGATCTTTGCTTATATTATGGTATGTGTTTGGCTATTTGAGTTTATGTTTATATGTTGTGTTCTTGTATATGGATCTGAAATGTTAAGTAGGTTGGTACTTGATTTGTGGTTGTTGTGACATCGAGATCGTTATTTCTAAAATCTTAGTTCACTTAAGTATTTTGTAGAAGAGTAAAGTTTTAAATTTTACTTTTTAATTTTCAAAATTCTCATGCAAGTTTTAAGTTGAAGTAAAAGTTTTAAAAAGGAGTATTTGAGATGTAAAACAGGTTTTAAAGATATGATATCCATAACGATAGTCGCGCTATGGATGCAGTTCAGGAAAACTTAACGTTCTCTAAATTTAAAGTGTTTTTTTAATGTTTTTGAAAACCATTTCAAATCATTAATTAAGTATAAAAGATAATTATTTATTACTTAATTAAGTATGAGTTAATTTATTTATTAAGGATAATTAGTAGTTAATTAATAATTAAGTTAAGTAGTTAATAATTAAGTATTAATTAAGTTAATTATAATTAGTTAATTAAGAAAGTCTAAACTAATTATTAACTAAGTAAGAGTTAATTAAGTATTTAATTAATTTTATTTAATTAAGGTTTTAGTATTTAATTAATTATTAATTAATTAGGGTTTGATTAATTACTGATTAAGTTAAGATTTAATTAAAACTTAATTAAGAATTAATTATTTTTAATACAGATTTAATTATTATTTAAGTGTTAATTAAGTATTATTTAATTATTAACTGAGATTAATTAAGAGATAATGATTTATTTAAAGATTAACTATTTTAAATAATATTTAATTATTATTTAATTATTCATTAAAGGTTTAATTATTATTAAATAAAGAGTTTAAATGTTATTTAATTGTTAAATAAAAGTTTTAATGTTTAAACCTGCTTCATTTCTAAAAGATCGGTTTTGTTTTGAAAACAAAATCTCTTTTAAAGAATATTTTATTCAATGAATTTTCTTTGTCGATTATATTTAAGTAACCCCAATTGAATATGAAACTCAATGACATCTGTTTAGCAGAATAAAACACCGTTCCGCTAATTAAATTGTAATTGACATCTGTTTAGCAGCATAAAACACCATCCTGCTAATTAAATTGTAATTGGCACATGTTTAGCAGAATAAATTCTCGTTCTGCTATTATATTGTTTGGACATCGAATTGTATGTCAGTAGATTAATATTTGTTATATGTGCATAGTTATTATTTTCTTTTGTATTTATCTCGATACTTAGTTTATGTAATGTTTGAATGGAAACATTATCCCCTTTGAAGTATTTTGTTAAATCTTGTGTTTGGACTTTACAAAGATAATTAATTATTTAAATAAAGATGGTTTAAAATAAATTAATTGTTTCAATAAAAAGGTTTTAAAATTAATTGATTATTTTAATAATAAGGATTTAAAATCAATTAATTATTTTAATAATGGTGTTTTAAAATAAATGAATCATTTTGCTAATCATGTTTTAAGATCAATTTATCACTATAACAATAATAATGTTTTAAATTTAAGTAATCATTTTGTTAAAGATGGTTTAAGATTAATTAATCACTTTAAATAACGAGGTTTTAAAGGTTAATAAGGTATTTTTAGTAATAAAAGTTTAAAGTTAATTAATCATTTAATAAGGATGATTAAAGTTAATTAATCACATGATGGCAGAAAATTATTAGTAAAGTATAAATTACAAAATTCAGCAATTTGTAACAAAGGAATTTGCCTTGAAATGTCATTTATAATGGTAAAAAATTTATCACGTGATGTTATATTAGGAAACCCATTTTTATATGATACACAATAACAAAAATATCTGAAAAGGGTATAACAAGTACCGTAAATAATCAAGAATTAATATTCAATTTTGTTTCTCAGTCAAAATAATGTCAAAATTTGATATGAAATCTGGGTTTTGCCAAATTCAAATTGCTGAAAAGGATAGATATAAAACAGCATTTATAGTACCATTCGGACAATATGAATGGAATGTAATGTCATTTGGACTTAAAAATGCCCCTTCAGAATTTCAAAGGATTATGAATGATATTTTTAGTGCTTATACAGCCTTTACCATAGTTTATCTACTAAAAATGCCAGCTCAAGAGGACAACTCAATGCTTAGGAACAAACAAATGCCAGCTCAAAAGGACAGCTCAATGCTTATCTACTAAAAGAGAATCAAGACAGACGCCAGCACAACAAATCAAGGCTTATCTATCTAAAAGTAGCCGTAATATTTGAAAATAAGCTTAGAACCAGAACCTTCAGTCGAGCTTATTTATTTCTAGTCACTACTATAAATAGGGATTATGTATTGAGTTATGGGATGTACTACAATATAAGCTTTGTAATATAAAGTTTGAGTGTTTAATGGCAAAAGTCATCTTGTGAACTCTGTTGTAAATATTTCGTGGTAATAAAATATCGGTCTTTATCAAAATTTCAAGCAAGTCTTTATTATTTCAGTCTAGTCTTTATCAATATTCAAATAGACAGCTGCATATCCTAAAGCGCATTTGGTATAGGAGCCACGCAAAAGCAAAGCAGTACTGCCAAGTTTTCAAACCCCCGGGAGGGAGATAGGTGAAGTTGTCTAGCTTATCAGTTTGATGTTCAGGTACAAAGTTGAAAATTTTATTAAGTTACTGTAGAAAAATACTGTAGCAAAGTTACTGTAGCACCGAAGTACCACTATTCGCCGAAAATCAAATTTAATAAATTTGTTTTATCACTGCACCTGGTTATCTACTATTTTGGTATTGTAACTATTGATAATTATATGGAAGACCGATCTTTATCTTTTCCTTATTACAGTCAACGATTTACTTCAAAATTTTCAAAATGCCTTAACACTTAAACGGCTATTTTGAATATCTGTTCTTTAAATTGTATAAACCAACTATGCTTTTTTGTCTATTTTCATAGTAAAAGCCAATTTCCCAAGCTTTAATATAATCAAAGTAATTAAAACTTATTTTGTTTTTATAAGGATTTTTTGATCCTGTTGGTATATCTTTGGGCTTGTGTAAGTCTCCGTCCCATTGTTCTGGGGTTATTACTTTAATAACGGTGGCTTTAGAATAAGCCCGGTCTCCTCCTGATCTTAAAGTGGATTCAAATTGTATAGATCCAGTATAGGTTAATATATCTTGATAGAATTGAAAATCCTTTGGATATAAATAAGAATCCGTAAAATTCTTTATGTAAAATGTCATAACTTCTTCAGCTATTAGATGGCTGTATTTTCTCTATGGGGCATACCCAAATAGAAGCAACAGGAATATATGGATATACATATCCCTTAGCATATGAAGATCTTATTGCAAGCTCATGTGCCTCTTTGGTTGTTTTCTTCTGGAACAGTTTTCAGAACTTCATCTCTAATAGTTTTTTCATTTTTAAGGAATATCGACTTATAAGTCGATTGATTATTTTAAATAAAGCTGTATGAAATAATAAACCAATGTTTTAAAAGTTAGTTGATCATTTTAAATAATGACACTGAAGTAATTAAATTTTAGTTTAAAGTTAATCATTCATTTTGGTAAAGTTGTTTAAAGTTAATACTTTTAATGTGAAACCGCAGCACAAGTTTGGTTTCAAAAGTTCGATTCGGTTATGGAGAAGTGGTTTCGTAAACGACATCGCTTGTATGGGAAAAACAGTCATATTTTTAACATTAAACGTCGAGGCATAGACTCGTTTCTATCTCGAAGGTTAAAAATGTCGCCAAGGCAATGCCTAGAGGTAACACTATCTCAACTTGCCCGCTTCATTTTCAACTAAGGGATAGCACTTGTTTACAATCGATGAGTAATGGTAAGAATATGAAATTTAATTTTCATATACGATTGTTTTTAATTATCCCCATTAGTTGATTTATTAACTATTGGTTCAGCTTTCTTCATGGTGTGTCGTCACCATAAAAACGATTTGTTGCACTTTTGATCATGGCTATCCTTTGTTGGAAATGACTAAACCCAAATAGCGAGTGGGGGCCAAGTTACGTGGGATTGCTCCCATTAAGGCATATTCACATCCACTCTAGATTGGATTCTGTTTACGCATTGAGATGTGAAATACTCGGATTCTCGATAAGGTAGGAATAGTTCAACTTGGACTTTTCGAGAGGTGTCGCAAGAAGATGACCCTCTCAAATATATTTTCTAGGGGTGTACTTTTCGGTACAGGAGGGGCGCACCCTCCTAGTCATTTGTTAGAAAATTTCCCTATTCTTTCCTTTGATTCCAAGTTTTTAAATTAACTTCCGTCTTAATTACACGGGAAGTGTTGAGAGCACTTCACGATGTTTAATTATTCGCATCCATGGTTGAGATTGGATATTGTTATTGTGAAAGGAAACCTGTTCGGCAGTTGGCGGCATGATCCCACATATATTGTGGGAAAATTCCTTTCCTTATTGTTAATTCAAATCATTAAATTGTTTTCTTAATTGCACCGAGAAACGACTAAAGTTTTTCTCAATGTTTAATTATTTGTGTTCACTCTTTAAGTTATAATTTTTATTTGTATGCTCATTTATTCTTGTTTGGATTGTAGTTCTGATTTGTTTTCCATTTCTTCATCTATGAATGTTGATCTTGTGAGGTAAAAACTTGTTCCGCGTTAACAGCGTGGTCTCAAATCACCTCATTACTCGAGTTTTCTCACGCTGGTATTTCCACACTGATCCGGGTGTTATTTATTTGAACGCTCGGGTCAGACCGAGCGTATTTTAGCATATTTTTCAGATTAGCTTCAGATGCTTTGGAGTTCAGAAGACGAGCTAGATGCCCAAGACGTATATCTACGTATTTCTTTATTTTTCCATTGTATTGACTGTTGAGTTTATCAGCATTTGTAAAGACAGATTGCTATAACTGTCCAGGCTGATAATAGAAAAGTGTACTTTGATGATTGTTTATAATAAAGTTCCTTCTTTTGCAAAGACTTGATATATATATATATAATGTTATTCGTCGTGTTTTTGTGAGATTCTGTTTTGTCTTCTTCTTTCTTCACCCAAACGACCTGTCTTTCGGACACTTAAAAAATCGACACATGAATACCGAGGATGCATTAACTGTCGTCTTTAGGTGTAAGAAAGGCGTATCGTTACATGATCATAGTAGATGGAACTTAAAAATCTAAATTAGTAATGTGAATGTTACCACAACCAACCAAAGTACCAAATATACGTAATTGCTAGCTAATTCTATGAATTAAAAAGTATTCCTTTTGTAAAGACTTGATATATATGTATATGTTACTCGTCACGTTTTTGTGAAATTCTGTTATGTCTCCTTCTTTCTTCACTCCAAACGACCTGTCTTTCAGATACTTAAAATATCGGCACACAAATACCAAGGATGTATTAAATGTCGTCTTTAGGTGTAAGAAACGCAGGTTTTACATGATCACAAAAGTTGGAACTTGAAAGTCTAAATTAATAATGTGAATGTTGCATGTGAATGCTGCCACAACCAACCAAAGTACCAAATATACGTAATTGCTAAGTAATTCTATGAATTAGAAAGTTTAAAAAAAAGTGAGAGAAATTGTTCACATGAAATATTCGTTATACTACATATACTTCTAAAGATTGCTAGCACTTGTACACTTTTCATTAGTTATTATATATAAGTTTAAAACAGGATAAATCGTATGCATAGTGTCTTAGTCCTTCTCAAAGATTGATCTACAGCTAGAGAAACCAAGGCTAAATCTCGAGTCAACAATTTAAAAAGCAAAATATTAAGCTTATTAATAATTTGGCTTAGTTATCTGCTCATTTAACTTTGAAAATTTTACCACTTTTTCATATTTAATAAACTTTTATTCTCCTTCAGACAGATCCAAAAAGATGGTTAAACAAACAAAAAAATATTTTGAGAACTTTCAAGTAATTTACTAAAAAAAATCTGTTGGGATGATTGTTCTACCACAATTCTGATATTTCAGCAGTATTTACCATGTAAAAGTTCTGATGTACTCGCTTTTCTTTTAATTTAAAAATATTTTGATTGACTGATTCTCGCTTGTTCATTGATGTTAATTGAAATTGTTACTCAACTATTTGGAATTCAATTTACACGTCCTAACATGATAGGTTAATACTGTAGGCCATAATTTCCATTATTTTTAGTTATTATTTGAAATGGCATACAAGTTCATATTTGGAAAGCCGTAATTTGCAATAGCCAAGGTTAGCACAAAATCCAAGCTCCATCCCTTATCCTTGTATACAAAGATGTTACCCATCATTGTTAACATTTTAATTATATCCTTGGAAAAATAGGGTGATGCTTTTTTACAGCTGCAATTAAGTGACAAAACAAGAAAAGAAATGAGGAAAAGGGAAAAAATACTAAATTTTCCATGATATTGGACACCAATATATGTTTTTATGGATTTGATTCTAGAAATAATTGATTAATTTCAATTAGGCCTCTCCAACATGACCGAATATATGCATACATGCATAATATAGTAGGCAAAAATTATAAGTCACTTGCTCTTAAATGCCACAGAAATTCTTACGGGTTCTCAATGTAGCTATTTCCAGCTGGATCATCAAGTATGAAGGTAAATGATGCATCCCCTGCAGCATATGATCTCAGTTTTACCAAAAACTGATCTATGGCTTCAGCAGTTTCTGGTGCTACTTTCTGCAAAAAGAAAATGTAACATATGATACCAAAAATAGAGAGAAGATAGCAAAACCTAGGATTATAGCGTTCATGAATTTTACCTTTCGCTCATCTTGGAGGGCCTCTAATTCCTCTGCAGCTCGCAAAAGTATTCCTTCGACCTATAAAACAATGAGTTGAAAAATAAAAACAAATCGAGAAGATTTATGACCTTTGCAAAGAGAAGTCCAAGTTGTGATACTCTGTGGTATCAATAAAGAAGTCATTTCTCAGTACAAATTAAATAACTATTGGTGTTTCACAGGATGCTCTGTAATTATAGCAATGTCAGTGATCATATTTACTAATTGATAATGTAGTGCAAATAAAATAAACATTTTTTAAAACTAACAATGTCGTTCGTCTAGGAACTCTCGCTCAAGTAATTAGAGGTGTGGCGCTTTAGATTGATAACTAAGGTTCTAAAGGTCATGGGTTAGAGCCCATGAGACATCAAAATGAGTGTTTAGCTTGGATAAAGCATCACTCTTATTATCAAAGAAAAAAAACTAACAATATCATTCAGTTTATGTTGGATCTGAAAGAAAAAGAAAAATTACCGTGGATAATATTCCCCGCTGAGCACTTGAAGGAATCTCAAAGTCCAACTCCGGTATCTGCAAGCGCATTTTAGCCAACATCAGAATCAAGTCAGTATATGAATCCATACTATAGAGTATAAAAGATATGACACGACAATAAGATTATACGTTTTAACTAATTTTGAACTTGAAATCATCTGAAAAATAATTTATAATGAGTTAAAATCGATAAATTATTCTCTTTAAAAAATTCCAAATTAAATCAGCGCTCTCTCTATGGTGTTAGAAACGTTTTTCACGTTTTTCTACACATTTTTATGTAACCCCTTCTATATCGTCACAAGTGCAAATGTTCTGCTTATTATACTCTATCCACTTCATAGCCGATATTCTAGCTCTCCTTTCGGCTACTGTAACATGAATAATCTGCATGCTAAAGTAGATAGATAATAGGCATCAGGAATACCAGTTCAAAGGAGCAAAAACATCATTTAATTTATAAAAAAACAAGAATTTAAGAGTAGGACATCAATAGAAAAGCAGAGGAAGTGTCTTAATATAGCCATGACCAGTGTATTTTCTTCAAACATTCGTATTATATCGATCAATTGAATATAATTAGCAATAACCAGGAATGGAGCTAAAGCGGTAAATTTGTAAACAAATTCAATACCCTGATAGTTGCAGAATCAGATTTCACCACTTGCCTATTCAGCACCTGTGTCAATTCATTTATTTGTGTTATCTTGACAAGAGTAAAAAATAAAATAAAAATAGGCTAATGATCAGAACATACATTGGCATCACCAGAAGGAACTTTTAACTGATAGCAACTTCCTTTTGGCTGAATTACCCCAGAGAACTGTATCTCGTTATTCCTAGATTAAGCATAGACTTCATAAACTAATTTAAAAGAATAAAGAAAGCACTTTTTTGAAGATACCTTTCGTTACAATGTGGACATTCAAATGCCATCAGCACAACCTACATAAACATTATTATTTTTCTGCTTAGTTACCCAAATACAACAAATAAAAAAAATGGACTTTTGGAAAAAAAGAACCTCTCTGAAATGAGGAATTCGAGTAAGCAACAGCCTCGTTGTTCCCTGCAGGAAATAAATAAATAAGGGGCTAAATCAACAATAAGCTAAAGAGCGAATTTGACAGATACATTACATTTTCTCCGCATCGCATGCAGAGACTCTCAATCTCATGTAATGGAGTGGCTGATGTATCGTCGGTCGATACGGAATCAACAGTAGATTGAAGGTCTTGGATGACTGTATCGGAGTTGTCGGCCATTGATTTGGTCTGAGTATGAAACGAAGGACAAATTCCATTATATATTTAACATTAATCACAAGTATAGCCAACAAATTCATTCAGATTATTAGTCGGAAAACCCTAAATGTTTGAACACCTAATCAGAGTATTGCTTAGAGGAGCTAGAGGACGTTGGCGGAGACTGCGGCGGCACTTTAGCACAGTGGCGGAGAAACTAGCGCTGGGTCGGCGGCACCTTAGAACCTAAAGAAATTTTGTAGGAAGTTTGTTAGCCTTGTGCCCCAGTCTAAAGCCAGTGGAGGTTTCGCGAAAGTTAGCGAAGCTGTTGGGTTTTACAAGAGAAACAATCACTAGTTTGGGCCGGGTCTTAGGTTACTTTTAGGTAGATTTGGGCCTTGAGTTCCTCTTTATTTTATTATTATTATTATTATTATTATTATTATTATATTATTATTATATAATATATATACATACATATATATATATATATATATATATATATTACATAATAGGACTTCAGTTTTCCGCTGCCTTGGTTACTTTGCCTTGCCTAAAAATTGATTTGTACCGTTTACATTCATCTAAACACTTACCAATGCAAATTAAATATTAAAATGATAAAACCGACTTCAAAACCCTCCTTAAATTTAAAGGATATCTCGAAGTTACGCGGTTGATTATGCATAATCGAGCAAAGTAAAAATAGAATGAAATCTGTTCTGAAAACACAATTATTTTCAATTTTATCAATCATTAATAGAAAAAGAAAATGAAATGAAAAACATAAATATCTTATCAATTTCAGATCAGAGTCGATGAGTTAAGATGTTTAATTATATTTAGAATATGCATGTAAATTAATATTTTTGTAATCTCGTTAGTTTTCTAGTAAAATAATAATGATAATTAATTATATGACCATATCATAATGATCGCATTTTTTTAAACCCTACTTTCGTAGGCTGGGGCTGTAAATTGATCCGCCATAGCCCCATCCCCTTTTTATTCGGACTCTCACAAAGGCATTTTTCGATTCCAAGCGGCTACCAAAGATCGAACCATCTTTCTCTATTGGGGAGCTAAAAGCCCTTGCCAACTGAACTAAAGCTGCGGATGTGATAAGATACTTTTGATCGAAGTAGTAATAAAAGTTCTTTACTATGCTCTACTATAGCACCAATTTGAGCTGCAAATTATTATTTTTTCTATGTTAATATATAATATATATATATACATATATACATACCTGTATATATATATATATACATATGTATATATGTATTGGTTAGAGTTACGTGTTAAGAAACAATGTCTATGAGAGTTGTTGAATGCGACAAAATGACTGTGACGTACATGTATTGTTGAATATTTTGGATATTGACATGCAGAATGAATCTACAGCAGATGGAAGTGGACGTAGAAAATTTGTATCGAACATGGGAAGAAGCGTTAGATCAGACTGACATTGTGTGGGTAGAAAGAAAGTAATATACATATGGTGTAACGAATTATTAATGCATGTTCATGCAAACCGTAGAGAATAACTTTGATTTGTAATGGAAATAGAATATGGTCTTCGTTACGTATAGTAGGTGATCAGAGGTAGATATGAAAGCATTTTGTGGGGATAGGGAAATAGATTGAGTTGTTGCACCTAAGAAACTATTTGATAGTAAATTGTAGGTAGTAAGTGTAGTTGTCGTAACAGTTTTCTCTCCTCCTTATTCCGGGCTTGAGACCGGCATCAGTAGTAAGTTGATGGCGGAGTTAAAAACGGTTTTTAAGGGAATTTTTATGTGAACCGAAAGTGAGTTGGAGTAGTAAAGGAGGAATTTTTTGTAAACCCAGTTTTGTATTTTGTATAAGCTGTAGCTAAATATATGACCGAAAAACAATAAAATGGAGAAAAAGATTATAAGTGCAGATATTACTCATTTATGGGCGGTAAAAATCCCTTATTTATGTAAGTGGAGTAAGAAAATAATGGTGAAGAACTTATATGTGTACCCAATGTTGTAGAGTAATAATTATAGTAAAACTACAACACGTGAAGTGGAAAAATGAAGTATTGTTAATTAAGTTCGTGAGTACATTGTAATAACACATCCTTATACACAACATTTCTACTGTGTGTGCCATTTCTATTTCGAATCTTTCCATTTTTCACCAAAACTTTTGTTGTTTTTCGTGAAACGCCTCTTGATAACGCAACATATAGCTGACCATGACTAAAAACATGTTCGGGAAGATAAATACCAACCCGAGGGATGGTTTGTCCTTGTGATTTATTAATCGTTAAGGAAAAAGCTAATTTAATTGGAAATTGTTTACGTATTAGGTTGAAAGGCATGTTAGTATTCTCAGAAGGCTTTAGTGGTATACGTGGAATAAATACTCTTGTACCATGAAAATGTCCAACAGTTATTTCTGCATCTATGACATTTCTGTGAAAGACACGACATAATAATCTGGTTCCATTACATAATCCAATTCGTGGATCAATATTCCTAAGCAACATGATTGGTGCACCTACTTTCAGTCTTAATTTATGTGGGGGTAGACCTCCCGGAGCAAGTGAGTTTAAGAATTCGTATTGGTATAGATTATGTGTATCTTCTTCGACTTTGTCAAAAGAGTAGTAAATGCGCTCACTACTTGGAAGTAGTTCTATAACTTTGTTATTAATGTCATCCACTGTTTCGTTTGTATGGGCTAATATTGCTCTATCCATTATAAAATTAGGATCACCTAATCTGTCATTGAGTTCAGCGAAGACTTCATTAATCAGAGCATAGAGTGAAGAAGTATTGGTCCAAGGTTCAACGATATCATTTGGGAGTTGTATAATATCGTCCTGAACATAGACTTCATCTCCATTTCCAATACGTAAAAGAAATTGTGCATATGATTGATCGTCTTTTGCGCGCATATTTTGTGTTAAATGAATTACCTGAACATTTTGCCATAAGTATGATCGTACTATACTTGCATCGACGGTTTGAGCTCTAGTACCGTTTACGACTATTGGTAGAACTTGACGAAAATCACCGCCTAAAATAACAATCTTTCCTCCAAATGGTGCGTCGAAATTAGTTAAATCTAGTAATGTTCTGTCTACGGCCTCAAATGCATGGTGGTGAGCCATGGTAGCTTCATCCCATAGGAAAACAGTAGCAGACAATAAAAGTTTTGTGAGTTCAGATTGCTTAGGAATATGACATGTAGATGAAGAGTCTAAATTAATTGGTATTTTAAATCGAGAATGTGCAGTTCGACCTCCTGGAAGAGCAAGAGAAGCAATTCCAGAAGTAGCGACTGCAATTGCAATATGACCTTGAATTCGTAAATGTGCTAAGATTGCTCTATATAAATATGTTTTTCCTGTACCTCCGGGACCGTCTATGAAATATATACTATTAGCTCCACTTTCGACAGAAGACATTATCGTGTCAAATGCCTTCTTCTGTTCGGAGTTCAAGTTATCTATAGAATTGATATCATTATTGGGTATTTCTATGCATTGTTCTTCTGAAATAAGAGTGGATGTGTTTGTATGAGTGAAGTTGGTGAAATTAGTATGTGGAATGTCATAGTCAAAAATTGTTTTGTTATATTATTTGAGAAGGTTGTCGAGGTCAGACAGACATTGAATTACTGAAAATGAATTGGTCACAGTAGTAGCAGATGTAGTAGGATAGTCTTCAAGTAAGAAAGATGAAAACTCTTCCCACAATTCACGCACATGGCATGGGTCACAGTATACTAAAATTGTAACAAATAATCTTCTTAAAGCATTAGGTATATGTGTGTTTGAAGCATCTGTCAAACAGTCCTTTATACTATCATCATTTTCAAGTAAACCTCTATGTTCAGCTGATTCTTTAAATGTGTTATATTCTATTTGATTAACTGTTAGTAAGTCAGTAAAAGATAGAGGACCTCTAACATGTGTTAATAGTAGGCGCAAATAGTAACGATCTCCTTCAATGGGAGATACACTGTAAATTCTACCAATTGCCCTACGGTTATTTCGCCTACGGTTCCATTGCTTACTTGTAGAATCCCACCAATATTTTTCAGGAAACTCGTAGTAGAAATATTGACGTGCTTGTTCATCAAAAACATTTTTACAAAAAATTTCAGTAAGCATTGTTTTAGATCTATGTTGATCATCCAAAATAGTGTGTATGTGCTCTTTTGCACGAAATAATAATTGTTGTCTATTTGGTAAATGTATTTGTAAGCCGGTAACAGAAGGAAAAATATTACTTAGGGAAAATTTAAATATTCTCCATAAAGCTTCTGGAGCACAAATCCATCTAGCATTAACAAATTTTGAAATCTCATCATTATCGTCAGATGTACTGGATAATCCTACAGAAACGCGGTCTGAACCTTTGTAAACATATTTGTAGAGATATTTCACAGATTTAATACTTGAACAAATCTCAACATTTATATGATAATCATATTTCAAAAGTAAGTAAGGATTATAAGGTACTATCCAACGGTTATCGATTATGTGGCTTCCAATTTGATATTGTATTCCGTTGTCGCGATCTTTTATAAATAGGGAAAGAGTCGGTTCCATGTAAAGTAAATAGAGAAAAAGCTTTTGTAAAACCCTTCTTACAGCGGTTATTTTTCATGCAGACAGCTCTTGGGTTAAAATGTCCGCATGGATAATGAATCATATGTTTCATTACAGCGTTGTGTAGTTCGGGTTCTAAATGTGTACATGGAATTTCAGCGCGAACTAAAGCATCATAATCATCAGGATTGTTAATTTTATCGTTTTCATCTAGGATAAGTAGAATGTGAGAATGTGGTAGTCCTCTTTTTTGGAATTCAATAACGTGGACATGGGGAATGACTTTACCTAAAACACACGTGTCAAATAGGTCAGTTTTCAGTTGCTCTAGTTTTGATCGAAAAATCCTAGTTGTTAAATCCGGTCTATCTTGTGGTTGTTGACCGGGAAGCAATTCTTGTGTAATTTCTACCCAGTTAGTATTACATGTCATAGTAATGAATAAGTCAGGCTTTCCATACCTTCGCACTAATGCCATTGCATCTTGGTATCTTTGATGCATATCTCGTGGACTACCAATATGGGAGGAAGGAAGAATCTTCTTGACACCAACACTTCCTAATGTGTGAAAAGGCATATGATTGAGTAGTAGTGAAATAACTGGTTAGTAATTACTGGGAACAACAAATGGTTGATGTTTCTCCAGTATCTAAGGCATCTTGTAAACCTTGGTATAACTCTGCTCTGATAGTAGTCTGATTGTTGCGAAGAAACCTTAGCCGCATTGTTTCTATTTTTACATACATATCAACGACATATTGTTGAAATAGACGACCACCAAGCAGTATAAGTGATGTCTCAGTTGGTCGTATCTTTATGTGTAGGCGATAGACAAAATGCAAGCAACATTAGTACTGATGTTGATATAAATGAAGTTTTGTGCTATTTACGAACAAATAATAATGGATATCAATTAGGCTATACGTACCTGTAAAATATGAGAGTAGTAAGATGTACAACTTATAGGTGTACTTCCATTTTCGTGGATGCTCAAATCCCATCCATGCTGACCGTAAGGCAACAGTAGTGGATATTGCAGCGGATCGTAAAAACCTGCAGTATCTGATATTCTTTGTAGATTTCCACTTGTTGTCTCAACAATGATATCTTGACCTTGCAAATTGTTTGGTTCGTCTCCAATTATTATTCCTGCTACTTGGGATGTGGTTGGCAGCTCATGAAGATGGCGATCTATTGTGATCTCTTTAATTTTGATCCTACATATTTGTACGTCAGGTTGTTGCCCCAGTTGTCGAAGTATGGAGACATATGGGTTATGAGCATCTAGAATTTGTTTCGAAATCATTATTATCTCCGGTCTCATTGCTTCACTATATTGAAGTCGGTTTTCAATCTCATGGTCAGTGTCATATATGTACAGTTGCAAATATCTTGGTCTACTTCCAGGCAACGGTAGAAGACTTCCAATACTATGATATATTGAACCTTGCACGCGATATGTGTAAACTCCTTCTCTAGCATTGGCCAAGTTATTGTCAATTGATGCACCCATAGACGTGAATGAAAATGCATTATTATAGGATCAAATGTTTGTTCGAAAATAGGTACCTAATTCACCTTGATCTTGGAATAAGCTGAGTAACTGTTGTGGTGTTGTCGTAGGTCGATGAATGTCGATAGAACCTCTAGAGCAACAATTATATAAGCTTTCGTGGAAAAATATTTTAGCATTGCAAAAATCACAGTAAGTGGGTTGCGGAAGTCGATGTTTGTGGTAGGGAATGGTTGCTCTAAAATTTCGACCACAGTTATGACTACTGCTTAATACAGTCTGCAGTATCATTTCTTCGCCATCCCGTGATATTGAAGAACCTAAAAAATAAGGTTAGCATTCAGTATAGCAGGTATATAGTAGTGAGTAAAACATCGAAGTAATAGTAATAGAGCAGGTAAACAAAATATCGTACTGTATAATTGAGTGTATTCTTTTGCAAGTTGATATTCAGTAAATAGTACATGTACTTGTTGATCAACCTTTACAACTATGGTTAATGTGAAAGAACGGAAATTTTGACATATCTTAATCATAAGAACATATTAGTAGTTTGTTATAGTCAAACAACTGAAATGAAAGCGGAAAATTACATAAGGTTGAAAAGAAAATAATAATACGGGGTTATACGTCATGATTAAGTAGACTCAGAGTCACATTATGGAACAAATTAGAGCCAATGTTGACCGTGTTTAAAAAATCACTACAAAATTTGAAAATTTTATAGTTGTTAACATTTTTTAACTATGATGAAGTTTATAAAAGCAAATGCAGATATCAACGGCCTTGAAAACTATATTGGTCCATTGAAAATAAATCTCTTAATGATTTATTAATAGTGCTACATGTCAATTGCAGCCCTGAAGGTTTAACATGATTAAAGTATAACGAAAACAACAAAAAACATGAGAAATCAATAAGGTGGAATGGATTGCATTATAAAGATATTAAAGCATTGGTTCATGTTAAAAGATATTTAACTCCCTCTACCGATGTGAACTTGAGCATGAAGTTGAAAAATATATCCATTCACGGAAGCACGAAAATAAGTGTATATGCTATTATACCGAATTAGGTTGATATTTATCATGCTTCTGTAGTTTTAAAAGAGGTTAAGCATCTACATGTAATTTAAGTAATATGTAATATTTCAAA
Organism: Allium fistulosum; assembly: GCA_030737815.1. NCBI lineage: Eukaryota > Viridiplantae > Streptophyta > Magnoliopsida > Asparagales > Amaryllidaceae > Allium > Allium fistulosum. The sequence goes on along the minus strand of CM060902.1, from coordinate 1,328,087,270 downwards.
GTTTAAACAAATGAGAGAATCGATATAAATACCAAAACCATATATTGCCAAACTGTGGAGTAATTGTTACTGTCATAGGAAGGAAACGTGTAAAGTTATAGTCCAAAATCAATGATGCCGACATGAAAATATCACACTTTGCGTTGGCTGTGTTGTACAACGTACTGTCAGTACTTAAACTTTGCGGTTTCTATTGAAAGAAAGCTATAATGTCAGAGGTGTATGTACCATTTATTAAAGTTGACAGCAATATATTTTGTTTACCAAATTATCTATAATATCCAGTGTAACGTGGCCATTGGGGATTGCATCAATTGAACATAGAACAATATTGGCCAATGGCGTGACAACAGAACATATATATAATAGTATTGATATTTAGCAACAATTTTGAGAAATACTGAATGGTTCTAATCTTTGAAATATTGTGCAGATATTAATAAAAGTTGATAATATTGCTGTTGTATCGGTAATTAAAAAAATGAGAATGCAAATGCAGTTGCAGTTGTGCTCAGTTCTTTTGAGAAAATAGCTATGCTCCTTTCTTTTCATTTGTGCTTTATTCAGTTGTATGAAAACTATGCTTTGCTGTTTGAATATGTATTTGCACTGGCCAGTGGAGTGTTGTATGTGAAATAAAGTTGTAAAAGTCCAAGTACGGAATAAAAATATTCAATCATAACTAAAGTTTTAATATTTTTGTAGTAGTGAACGTCAACTATGCGTTCAGAGATGTTGTTTCTATATTCACATGTATACATGTGTTTGTACGTTATGAAGTGAACAATAAAATGGATATGCACTATTTTTTTAATATGAAACATGTGATAAATTTTATATTTATTTTAAAATTGGAAATAAAATAATAAGAGATGGATGTTAATAATGTATATTGTATAACCACTAAAATATAATTCAGTTAATAACTAAATTACTTATTTCAAAATAAATAAGTTGTTTTACAAAATTAATACAAAATAAATAAGTATGCAAGCGCTTAGATCTTAAAAGTTGGAAACAGAGGAAAGAGTTCGAATGTTGTAGGATTTGTTCAAGATCCTAGAAATTTTCAGAGCAAACAAAATATGAAGAATAGATTTAACATGGTGAACACGTTAAATAACGTTTCATTTTCTATGCAGCCTATATCCTTCAGTCAAAACGGAGTAGTAGCTTAAACGTTAGACATTTTCATAGTCATAATTTATTAGCTATAATTAGTATCGATGTAAGGTGCGTACGGTTGGTTGTGTGTCAATTTTTTTTTGACATTTTCCTTTTCATAATGTATGAGCTATAATTAAAAGTGGCATAGGCAGCGTACGGTTGGGGTAAGTTTTATATGGCTATTTTGTACTGTTAGATAAAGTAATAGGTCGGCTGTGAATGTAGGATGTGTGATCCATCTTTCCTGTCATATCATGCCACCCCATAAAAAAATACGTACAACCAAGTGGACCAAGACATGAGAAACTAAAAAATAAGTATGAACTATGTAAATGTGCTACACAGTAAAGTGACAGATAACAGCAAATTAGGTGTAGTGTTGGGGTGAATGTCGTGAGGACGGAGGAAGAAAAAAATAAATTACCCGGTAAACCTCGACCGTGGAAGCCTTCACTCAACCGAGTTCTTCTATTTGCAATACTTGTTTCTCTTGCTTCTGCACGTCTAGCACGTTGACTAAGTCTACATCTTTCTCTTTGTTGCTGTTCCATTATATGTTGAAGATAAACTGAAGAGGTAATAAATAGCAGTGAAGAGTAAAAAAAAATTTGTGACTGAGTTGCAAAGATATATGACAGTATCAGAAAAGGTAGTACAGTAGTAAGTGAAGGAAAGTCTTTTAGCAAGTATGTATATATAGGTAAATGAACAGCTACGTAAGTTGGTATAACTGCTGAAAATGAGTAGGTAAACGTTGTTGAAATGGTAGATATCCGGGATGTGCGCTGGTGATATCTGTTAGGGGGATGAATTTTTATTATGTACGTTGTGTTAAAGTGGCCATAAGAACAGGGTAGTCATAGGGAAATTGGTATGCAGAAAACTGTGGTCGGATGTAAACTTGGAATGTTTATTAAATAATGGAGAAATTTTTATTTATCATGTTGACATCCAGTTGTTCACGTTTATTTACATATGATGACTTGTCAAACCATTTGTGATTTTTTAGTCACTTCTGTACGTTATAGATTTGTATATTACAGTTAACGAAAATCTGTTCTGCAAAATACACATCAGTTTGCATGCCAATATAAAGTTCAGTTAATAAGGAGTAATCGGTGGGTGAGTTATTTGCTTAGTTTGATGGGTTGGTTAATCTTCGGGTACAATTGTTTTGCTCTCTGGATGTTTTATGTGAGTAAGTTGTTTAAGTAAAAGCAAGATGACATGACCATTCACTTAGAAGCTAAATGTGTATACCTAGAGTTGAACATATTCTTCCGTATTAATTTTTTCTTCGTTTGAATATAATAATTCTACGTCAATGTTTACTGATAGTTCATGTATGTTTAGTGATAGTTCATGTATATATTCAAGGCTGTATCAGTGTCAAACGAATATTACATGTATCAGCCTCGGATAATATAACGCACATATACATTTTTAACAGCACTTACGTCCACTTGAAAAGAACATCAAATTTATTTAGGCAATGACAAAAGAATGGAGTACACGACAAATTTAACCGAACAGTAACGAATACATCAGAAACAAATAACTTTGTATTAAGAGCGAGCAAAGGAAAAAGTACGGAAGTCCGAAAATGGACAATTTATTGGCTAACAAAGAGTTGAAGCTGTATTAAGTACGGTTCTTGAGAAATTGCTCAACAGCTGCATCACATTGTTCAATCTACAGGAGAAATTAAAATTTATGATTAGTATGTAGTATAAGCATATATGTATTTGTGTATATATATATACACACACACACATATGTATGTACATATGTATATATTTGTCGGTGTATCAAATAATTAAATGTTGGCATACCACTTACGGAGTAAAAAAATCTTCCCATTTATCATCTTCAGAGCAGCGTGGAAAATACTGTAGTTCATCTGACTGTGTCATCTGGACTTCTGAGTTGGAAGATTTTGATAAGTTTTTGTTGGTTTCAAAAATTTTTGTCCCAACCGGAGGAAGCTGAACAGAGTGGGTTGGTTTGTTAACATTGTCTGATTCAATCTGGGAAAGATTAACCTCTAAGACGATGGATGAAGCATTAACTTTGTCATTGGTAGCGGATTGAAGGTGTTTTGTTAAACGCGTACTTTTACGTTTCAATTTGTCTACGGAAGGGGATAATGCAGGCTCTTTACCTTGTTGTATAGATTTGTTCTACAGTTGAAAAAAAATGGCAACTTGTGGAAAAACGTACGGACAATATATATATGGATTGAGGCAGTTGAAAGTTAAGAAGTAAATAGATTTTGGACTTTGAACTACGTATGTACGTGTACAAAATAACTTGCATATTTTAGACAGGGCAGTAAAATTGGTGAAAATCCACCGTACTCAAATATTTCATGTAACGACCCTGAATTTTTGACATTTGAAATGTGAATATTTAATTGAGTTTAAATATTCGAATGATAGTTTAATTTGAATTTCAACTATCAGAATGAATTTGGCGATTTAAATTATTGAATTTAATCATTAAATTTGGGTAAAAATTTGAATCTTCAATTTTAAGCCTGTTAAAAATGATTTGATGGCTTAGAAAATTCATATTTATAATTCTGAAGGTATTGGAACTTTCAGAATTGAATTTGAAACTTTTTTGTTCAGTTTTGAAATTTTATCGTTTAAATCGATATTTGAAAATAGCCTTCCGAGGCACAGTCTCGGAATTCGACGAAACCTGTTTCATTGGATCCGTAATATTGTATTATTATCGGATTTCAATTTTCGTAATGTTTGGAGTGATCGTTTGACCGTACGATAAGCAAACGCGCTGAAATTAAATTGAAAATTTAATATTATAACTGGCCCAAAAAGCTATCTTCTCCATACGATCGAATTTGGACTCGGAACCTTTTCCATTGCGTTCGGAATAAGCGTATAACATTATAAACGCCTGGCGGCACGCCTCAATGGGAGGTCAAGTTTTTAAGTTGCATTTATCGAACGTTTTGAATTTGAATTTAAATTAATTGGTACATTGTTTAACCAGTTGAAATTCTTTCACTTCGTGTTACTGTAGCAAGTTGAGAGAATCACGTAACCATCTTTTCTTGTCTCCCTCCTGGTATACGCTACCTCAGCTGTACGAAGTTGTTCCTTTTCGTTTTAAATCGATGTCTCCTTCCTTTTTAATATTTACAACCGAGATACAAAATGAAAATGAACGAAGAAAATTTATAATGACCGCTCCTTTTTCTTCTTCTTTTCTTCACTTCAAAATTAATATCAAGCCTCTTTCCAAGCTCGAAATCGAGCAGTTCAAAAGTAATGGCCGAAATCAAGATTCGAAGCCATCCTATTTCTTTTCAAATCGAATTCGTTCATTTCCCCTAAAATTCGAACTCGATCAAATCAGGTCGGCGAGGGATTCGCCCCCGATGCTCACGATGGTGGCAAGACGTTTGGCCGCGTGTCGCAATTTCTGGACGTGGCTTCGAATGATGGTCTGGTAGTCGATTCGTGGCGATGGCAGTAGGGGTCGTTCGCGAGCGAACGCGCGATACTGGAGGCGTGCACTCGCGCTCGCGACTGGGGCAGCGGCATCACGATGGAGGCGCGCACTCGCGCACGCGAAGGGAGGCGGCGAAGTGATCTTTGGGTCGCGTTTTGGGTGTCTTGCTCGAGCTCGAGACAGTGTGGAGCTGCGGTCGATTTCGACAGTGATCGAGGGGAGCCGCGTACGTGATGTTCTTGCGTAAGCTGTGGCGATCGCTGGTAGGGGCTTGTTAGCTGAGAGGTATTTGAATTTTATTTCTCGGTTAAAATTTGATTTAATAATTTATATATATACAGATTTGAAATGTATATAAAATTTGAAAGCAGAGAACTCCTTCTCCATTAGAGAAATATATAGAAATGTATATAGTTGAATTTAGGATTTTTGAAAATTGGTATATAAATACCAGCCAGTTTCAATTTAGTTATATAAATACGTAAACAAGGGATATGTATACCTATATAGAAACGAGTTTGAGAAGGGTATGTAGGAGTTTTAAAATGTTGAAGAGTTTATGTAAGTTGGGTTTTTGAAATTACATGAGCTATTTTATATATATATATATATATATATATATATTATTTCAAAAGAATAAAGGGAAATTTGTTTAGAATTTAGTTATTTGTTAAATTTAAATTTAAATCTATTCAACGATAATTTATTATTCGATTTAATTCGAATATTAATCAATTGTATAAAATTGTTTATACAAGGTTTAAAACCGTGAAGAAATGATCAAAATGGAAGAAATGATCAAAATGGAAATGGATTGCAAAATAAAAGCTAAGGTGAGATCTTCTCACTCAAACAAAGGGTTTTGTTTAATTTTAAATAGTTATATTTAAAATTATTGATGATGTTGATTGTGTGCTTGAATGATAGTATATATGATAGTAATATATAGCAATATATATATATATATATATTGGAATATGTATATATTGGTGATTGATTTCCCGCATTATATAGCGGATGAGACCCTATGCGCCGCATAATAGCGGATGATATTTTATAAATCCCATATACCGCGATATTCCACCTCGAAGTGGAATTGGTATTGTGCTAACATCTGTGGATGCAGGGAAACAGGTTGGAGGGATCCAACTAGATTCCTCAAATTATATGAATTTGTTTCATATGTTGTATGAATTTGTTTCACATGCTGTGTGATTGTTTATTGATAATCTGTGAATGATTATATTGACGATTGGATTTGTTGAAGGCTATAATTTAGCCGAATGTATTTTTGGTATCGTTGGATACCAGAAATAAATAAAATTGGATTTTTGAAATTAAAGTTGGAAATTTTAAGTAAATTCTTTTGAAAGAATTGGGTGAATTTAAAAGAAGGAATTTTAAAATCATAGAGTTGATTTTCAAATCTTATCGAATTATTTCTAAAAAAATGGGAAAAGATTTTTATAAATGGATTTGGAATAGTATTATTTGAAAGTTGGAAAATTTATTTAAAATGGAATTTTAAATGGTTTGGAAGAGATAAAGGAATTTATTTTTAAAAAGTGATAAATTTGTTTAAAATCAAATTGATATTTGATTTGGTATTTGAAATTAAATCTTTGGGAAATCGATATGTGAATTTATTTGGTGTTGAATTAAAATGGATTTTGTGTTGAAATGAATTTAGAAATCGATTTGCAAATGATTTGGTATTTGGAAATAAACTTAGAAATCAATTTGTAATTGATTTGGTGCATAAAAGAAATTGGAAATCAATTTGGAATTTGATTTTGTGTTTGAAAGTGAATATTTGGAATTTAAATTCACAATGGAATTTATAAAGAAAAAGGGAAATAAATCATTCGGGAATTTTATTTCGCGAGGGAAAATATGATTTGAAATTTGTTTTCAAAGTGATGAAGTGTGGAAAAATATATATCTTATGAAGATATTTTGAAATTTAATAATTTGGGAAAAATTATTTAAATTGGTTGATTGTTGTAAATGTTGTTGATAGTTAAATAACCGACTATCAATATTGGCCTTTGAAATGGCACTTGAATTTGTTTTTAAAATAAGCGCTCATTATTCGGTTAAGTCGGGAGAGGACTTTGTGCCATATAACCCATTCCGAATAGTGATTCGTCGTGAATGGATAACATTTGAAGACCGGTGTGAAGGCCGGGTATTTTCGAAAATGAAAGGACAACCTGTCGAATGTCTCTGCACCGAGTTGCTCCAGTATAGAGATTTATATCACTCTTCTTGTGATGGAAAGTTCGGACGTGATTAGTGAATACTCGGATTGCAAGGGCTTCTTTGGAAGTGCCTTCGGTTCCGTTCGATCCCGGAATGGACTTGTATGGATGTGTGTCTGACGTTACACTTTGAGATGTAAAGCTGGTTTCTATCAAATACATTTCTGTTGGTGGTGGAGAATTTATTCTCTTAGCTTAACACCCTTCTCTGAGACGTACGAGCTCAGAGGTTATGTAGTTCATGGTTACTAGTGATACATTCCCAATTTGGTAATGTGGCATACGAAGTGTTGTTGATCATTTGTTGATCAAAGCATGGCTTTGTGAAAAAGCGTAGCTTTGTGGACGAGACTTCGTCAAGCCTCACAACCCGGTAATGGTCGAAACAGGAATGTTGCAGCAAGGTTTTTAGGGGTCGCGCCCCTAGGATATGTCATTTCCTTCTGGATAAAAGGTGATATCATGGTATGGAGCCCAGATATTTTACCTATGTGGATGCTGCAAATTTATTATACTTTGTGGTTGTTGCTTTGTGGTTGAGGATCCTCGGATAAAGGTCGGTAATGACCGGGGGATGGAATACTTGTGTGTTAGTTACCTAGTTACAGCTGTACAGCGTGAGGTAGCGTCAGTGTGTTAGTTACCTAGTTACAGTTGTACAGCTGGAGGTAGCGCCGGCCTTGTGTTTGCAGAGATCCGGTTAGGTTCTCGGGGCGTCTTTCCAGAGGCGTTTCCATTTCCGTGTTGGGAAGTTCCTTTGCCTGACCATTTGTTGAAAATCCAAATCTCAATACGAACCTTGTACGGTTTTATTTGTAGAACTTGCCATTTACTTATGGTGGTCACCACTGATGGTAGCTATAGTAGACATACAATAATGGTTGTATGTTGGCTAAGATTAATATTATACTTTCGAAATGTTTTCCACACTAGACATTAATAATAATATCAACTGATTTTTCGTAGTAAGCATCTTTGACTATCATAAGGAGAAATCTCCTCCAATTCTGCATTTGCATTGTGTGTGTGGCGGGAGGCCTTATGGTAGTTTCATTTTCCAAAAGCATTGCGAATAAATTTTATTTTCTTTGTGAAAATAACTGTTTTACGATCTCACACCAGTCACCATGACTGACTCGGAGTTTATTGTTCCCTTTCTAAACTCTGGGTGCCCATAATTTTCCACACGGGCAGCCTAGAGTTATGTTATCAGGATATTCTAGATATTCTGGAGCTTTGGAGATAAGCTGGATGGCGAGGCGTACTACCATACTTGTTTATTTATTCCGCTGTGTATTCTGTATGAGGACAAGTTTATATAACTGTCCATTGTTGTATTGAGTTGTATATTGACTATGATTGATGTATGTATAAACGGATATAGTTCTTTGTTTAAAAGACTAGTAATTATCTATTGTATATTGATCCGCTGCGAATGTGAGATTCTGATATTGTTTCTGTTTCTGTTTTTCTGTTCTTTCTTTTCTTCTGTCTTCTTCTACCCCTTCTTTTAACCCTAATGGTTCGGTTTTCCGGCATTCGATTGCGCGGCATTTGATACAGTGGACGTATTAATGTCGACTTTCGAGCATCGAAAGATTGCAACCGTTACATGTGGTATCAGAGCCGTTGGTTAAGCGATAACCCTGGCTCTGTTGGGTGTTACTCATTAGAGACTGTAGAATGAGTGTGAGTGTAATAATAGATATGAGTGCGTATTTGTTAGTGAATATAAAAATTTGTTTGGTATTATGTTGACTTGTCGGTTGATTGTTTATACATTCTGGTCGGTGCAGTCTGGCCAACTGTAATCGATAGGGGTTTCTAAACTCTTAAACAAGATAAACTGACACAGTATTGTTTTAAAATGGGGTAAATGAAATAGTTTTGCCCAAAACTATTTTTGTATAGAAAATAAATCATTTTCTATGAATTATTATAGTATATGGTTGCTTGGTTGTTAGGAAGTGATAATATTGAATTATTATCATTGTTATATGGAAATTGAATAAGAAATTGAAATTAAAGCAAAAAGCTAAGAAATAAATCCATATACAAATAGAATTTGTGAATATAAAATGTAAATATAATTTATAATTTGAAATAGAATTCCAGAGAGAATATTTGAAAATAATTTCATTAATGGAATGTAAATAAGTTGATAACTTATAAAAACATTTCGAAATTTGATTGGAATGAGATTCAAATTGAAAAGGAATGAATTTGTGAATAAATAAATAAATTTACAGTTGTACGTAAATGAAATTTAGACTGAATATTTAAGTGGAATGATTACTTAAATAAATTAAGTTGAGAAAAAATAAAGTAAAATTTGGAGTTAAGACAAATGAATTGAAATTTGAGAAATGGAATGAGATTTAATTTGGATCGAGTTGAATAAAAATCCAAACTGGAAAAAATAAATTAGTGAATGGATTGAATTTAGCAAACTAACTTCATAATGTTATAATTCATGAAATGATGAATTGGAAGTTGAATTAGTTAAATTAAAATTGAATTGAATATGAAAATTTAAAATTAAACAAGGATAAGTGAAGATATACTAATTGAATTAAACTAGTAGATGGAATGGTTTCCAATGAAACTTGTTTGGTTAATGAAATAAACCGAATGTGAATATGAAATGCAAATTGAATTGAATGTAATCAATTGGAAATGAAGTAGAATAAAGTGTAAATTGAATTGGAATCAATTTAAATTAGTTATAAATAAGAATGGATATTCTATTAAGTGAATATCGTCGAAATTTGCATAGAAACGATTGTCGTTTGACGCAAACGAGATTGTATAAAATCTATGAGTTATAAAAGCCAATAAAATTTATTTTTGAATCAATTAAAATGGATATGAGTTAGATTCATTCAAAAATGAATTGAATGTAAGGAACTGCATTGTAAATCGCTTGAATTGAATAGAAATTGAATATAAATTAGATGAAAGCAATTTAATTTGTATTGAAACTTTATAAATTGCTAATGGAAATTGTTTTGGATGTATTGCTTATGAAATCTATGTATTTGCTATTGAAGATAAATGAAATGTTAATAGATTTCCTATATTTGTCACTTACGTGTTTAAATTGAGTAAGTACAGGTTTTTGGAAGCCGTTTGGCTGCATTTGGGCGCACAAATAGCTAATAAAAAAACCGCTTTGCTTAAAATGCTAATAAAAGTACGCCTACGCAATACAAAAATAGGAAATATGAACTGTTTTTGCTTTTCCGACCGAGTGGGTCGATGTATATATATTTATATCTTTTGTCAAATTGCAAAAGCTCCTCCGTACAAAGGAGACTCCGCCAAAATTTTCTGAAAATTTTGGGAGTTAGAAAAAATTTGGAATTTTTGAAAATTTTCACTTAACGACAAGTGATTTCAAATTGAATTTGAGATAAGGTAAATAGAATTCAATATCTAAAATGAAGTAAATTGAATTCAAATGGAATTGAAAATGCAAAGTTGAATGGAAATGAATATATAGCTTTGTTAGTGAAGTGAAAATAAATATAAGTAGTATGTAAATACTTATATTGAACTTAAGAAATAAAGAATGAAATTCTTAAGTAAAATGGGTATTTGGAATCCAATAAGTGAATTTGGATATGATTGTTAAGTAAAGTATACAGGGATTATAAAGGCTATAGGAAAATGAAATTGGATTTAGATTTCGAAGATGAATTTGAATTTCTCAATAAAAGGTATGTATTTGAATTTCAGTATGAAATTTGATTGGTTTCTGATTTTTCCACTTGGCATTTTGATTTCTTTTGGAATTTGGGAGTCCGTAGGGATATTTTGTAGTTGTACCGAGCTAGCCGCGCAAATGAGACGCTGGCAAAATTTTTCAGAAATTTGGAGAGTTGGAAAATTTTTGAGAAATTTTGGATAATTTACAATTTGAATTTAAATTTAAATTTGAATTGTGAAGTAAAATAAAGTTGTTTGAACTTATGAATTAGTTTGGAAAGTTAGAAAAGATTAGTGTGTCTTAATAAAAGATTATTCTGGAAAGTTGTTTAAAACTATTTGGATTTGAGAAAATAGTTAACGGGTATTGGAACATTCTTCTTAACTTGTAATTTCGGGACAAAATTCTTTTAAGGGGGGAAGATTGTAACGACCCTGAATTTTTGACATTTGAAATGTGAATATTTAATTGAGTTTAAATATTCGAATGATAGTTTAATTTGAATTTCAAATATCAGAATGAATTTGGCGATTTAAATTATTGAATTTAATCATTAAATTTGGGTAACAATTTGAATCTTCAAATTTTAAGCCTGTTAAAAATGATTTGATGGCTTAGAAAATTCATATTTATAATTCTGAAGGTATTGGAACTTTCAGAATTGAATTTGAAACTGTTTTGTTCAGTTTTGAAATTTTATCGTTTAAATCGATATTTGAAAATAGCCTTCCGAAGCACAGTCTCGGAATTCGACGAAACCTGTTTCATTGGATCCGTAATATTGTATTATTATCGGATTTCAATTTTCGTAATGTTTGGAGTGATCGTTTGACCGTACGATAAGCAAACGCACTGAAATTAAATTGAAAATTTAATATTATAACTGGCCCAAAAAGCTATCTTCTCCATACGATCGAATTTGGACTCGGAACCTTTTCCATTGCGTTCGGAATAAGCGTATAACATTATAAACGCCTGGCGGCACGCCTCAATGGGAGGTCAAGTTTTTAAGTTGCATTTATCGAACGTTTTGAATTTGAATTTAAATTAATTGGTACATTGTTTAACCAGTTGAAATTCTTTCACTTCGTGTTACTGTAGCAAGTTGAGAGAATCATGTAACCATCTTTTCTTGTCTCCCTCCTGGTATACGCTACCTCAGCTGTACGAAGTTGTTCCTTTTCGTTTTAAATCGATGTCTCCTTCCTTTTTAATATTTACAACCGAGATACAAAATGAAAATGAACGAAGAAAATTTATAATGACCGCTCCTTTTTCTTCTTCTTTTCTTCACTTCAAAATTAATATCAAGCCTCTTTCCAAGCTCGAAATCGAGCAGTTCAAAAGTAATGGCCGAAATCAAGATTCGAAGCCATCCTATTTCTTTTAAAATTGAATTCGTTCGTTTCCCCTAAAATTCGAACTCGATCAAATCAGGTCAGCTAGGGATTCGCCCCTGATGCTCGTGATGGTGGCAAGACGTTTGGCCGCGTGTCGCGATTTCTGGATGTGGCTTCGAAGGAGGGTCTGTAGTCGATTCGTGGCGATGGCAGTAGGGGTCGTTCGCGAGCGAATGCGCGATACTGGAGGCGCGCACTCGTGCTCGCGACTGGGGCAGCGGCATCGCGATGGAGGCACGCACTCGCGCACGTGAAGGGAGGCGGCGAAGTGATCTTTGGGTCGCGTGTTGGGTGTCTTGCTCGAGCTCGAGACAGTGTGGAGCCACGGTCGATTTCGACAGTGATCGAGGGGAGCCGCGTATGTGATGTTCTTGCGTGAGCTGTGGCGATCGCTGGTAGGGGCTTGTTAGCTGAGAGGTATTTGAATTTTATTTCTCGGTTAAAATTTGATTTAATAATTTATATATATACAAATTTGAAATGTTTATAAAATTTGAAAGCAGAGAACTCCTTCTTTGTTAGAGAAATATATAGAAATGTATATAGTTGAATTTAGGATTTTTGAAAATTGGTATATAAATACCGGCCAGTTCAATTTAATTATATAAATAGGTAAACAAGGGATATGTATACCTATATAGAAACGAGTTTGAGAAGGGTATGTAGGAGTTTTAAAATGTTGAAGAGTTTATGTAAGTTGGGTTTTTGAAATTACATGAGCTATTATATATATATATATATAATTTCAAAAGAATAAAGGGAAATTTGTTTAGAATTTAGTTATTTGTTAAATTTAAATTTAAATCTATTCAACAATAATTTATTGTTCGATTTAATTCGAATATTAATCAATTGTATAAAATTGTTTATACAAGGTTTAAAACCGTGAAGAAATGATCAAAATGGAAATGGATTGCAAAATAAAAGCTAAGGTGAGATCTTCTCACTCAAACAAAGGGTTTTGTTTAATTTTAAATAGTTATATTTAAAATTATTGATTGTGTTGATTGTGTGCTTGAATGATAGTATATATGATAGTAATATATAGCAATATATATATATATTGGAATGTATATATTGGTGATTGATTTCTCGCATTATATAACGGCTGAGACCCTATGCGCCGCATAATAGTGGATGATATTTTATAAATCTCATATATCGCGATATTCCACCTCGAAGTGGAATTGGTATTGTGCTAACATCTGTGGATGCAGGGAAACAGGTTGGAGGGATCCAACTGGATTCCTCAAATTATATGAATTTGTTTCATATGTTGTATGAATTTGTTTCACATGCTGTGTGATTGTTTATTGATAATCTGTGAATGATTATATTGACGATTGGATTTGTTGAAGGCCATAATTTAGCCGAATGTATTTTTGGTATCGTTGGATACCAGAAATAAATAAAATTGGGTTTTTGAAATTAAAGTTGGAAATTTTAAGTAAATTCTTTTGAAAGAATTGGGTGAATTTAAAAGAAGGAATTTTAAAAGCATAGAGTTGATTTTCGAAAGCTTATCGAATTATTTCTAAAAAAATGGGAAAAGATTTTTATAAATGGATTTGGAATAGTATTATTCGAAAGTTGGAAAATTTATTTAAAATGGAATTTTAAATGGTTTGGAAGAGATAAAGGAATTTATTTTTAAAAAGTGATAAATTTGTTTAAAATCAAATTGATATTTGATTTGGTATTTGAAATTAAATCTTTGGGAAATCGATATGAGAATTTATTTGGTGTTGAATTAAAATGGATTTTGTGTTGAAATGAATTTAGAAATCGATTTGCAAATGATTTGGTATTTGGAAATAAACTTAGAAATCAATTTGTAATTGATTTGGTGCATAAAAGAAATTGGAAATCAATTTGGAATTTGATTTTGTGTTTGAAAGTGAATATTTGGAATTTAAATTCACAATGGAATTTATAAAGAAAAAGGGAAATAAATCATATCGGGAATTTTATTTCGCAAGGGAAAATATGATTTGAAATTTGTTTTCAAAGTGATAAAGTGTGGAAAAATATATATCTAATGAAGATATTTTGAAATTTAATAATTTGGGAAAAATTATTTAAATTGGTTGATTGTTGTGAATGTTGTTGATAGTTAAATAACCGAATATCAATATTTGCCTTTGAAATGAAACTTGAATTTGTTTTTAAAACAAGCGCTCATTATTCGATTAAGTCGGGAGAGGACTTTGTGCCATATAACCCATTCCGAATAGTGATACATCGTGAATGGATAACATTTGAAGACCGGTGTGAAGGGCGGGTATTTTCGAAAATGAAAGGACAACCTGTCGAATGTCTCTGCACCGAGTTGCTCCGGTATAGAGATTTATATCACTCTTCTTGTGATGGGAAGTCCGGACGTGATTAGTGAGTACCCGGATTGCAAGGGCTTCTTTGGAAGTGCCTTCGGTTCCGTTCGATCCCGGAACGGACTTGTATGGATGTGTGTCTAACGTTACACTTTGAGATGTAAAGTTGGTTTCTATCAAATACATTTCTGTTGGTGGCGGAGAATTTATTCTCTTAGCTTAACACCCTTCTCTGAGACGTACGAGCTCAAAGGTTATGTAGTTGATGGTTACTAGTGATACATTCCCAATTTGGTAATGAGGCATACGAAGTGCTGTTGATCGAAGCATGGCTTTGTGAAAAAGCGTAGCTTTGTGGATGAGACTTCGTCGAGCCTCACAACCCGGTAATGGTCGAAACATGAATGTTGCAGCAAGGTTTTTAGGGGTCGCGCCCCTAGGGTATGTCATTTCCTTCTGGATAAAAGGTGATATCATGGTATGGAGCCCAGATATTTTACCTATGTGGATGCTGCAAATTTATTATACTTTGTGATTGTTGCTTTGTGGTTGAGGATCCTCGGATAAAGGTCGGTAATGACCGGGGGATGGCATACTTGTGTGTTAGTTACCTAGTTACAACAGTACAGCATGAGGTAGCGTCAGTGTGTTAGTTACCTAGTTACAGTTGTACAGCTGAAGGTAGCGTCGGCCTTGTGTTTGCAGAGATCCGGTTAGGTTCTCGGGGCGTCTTTCTAGAGGCGTTTCCATTTCTATGTAAGGAAGTTCCTTGCCTGACCATTTGTTGGAAATCCAAATCTCAATACGAACCTTGTACGGTTTTATTTGTAGAACCTGCCATTTACTTATGGTGGTCACCACTGTTTAGATGGTAGCTATAGTAGACATACAATAATGGTTGTATGTTGGCTAAGATTAATATTATACTTTCGAAATGTATTCCACACTAGACATTAATAATAATATCAACTGATTTTTCGTAGTAAGCATCTTTGACTATCATAAGGAGAAATCTCCTCCAATTCCGCGTTTGCATTGTGTGTGTGGCGGGAGGTCTTATGGTAGTTTCATTTTCTGGAAGCATTGCGAATAAATTTTATTTTCTTTGTGAAAATAACTGTTTTACGATCTCACACCAGTCACCATGACTGACTCAGAGTTTATTGTTCTCTTTCTAAACTCTGGGTGCCCATAATTTTCCACACGGGCAGCCTAGAGTTATGTTATCAGGATATTCTGGATATTCTGGAGCTTTGGAGATAAGCTGGATGGCGAGGCGTATTACCGTACTTGTTTATTTATTCCGCTGTGTATTCTGTATGAGGACAAGTTTATATTGTTAAAATGCGGATTAAGGATCTTAAGGCTAGAATTAACACTAGAGGGGGGTGAATAGTGTTTTAAGAAATTTGTTAATCTTTTTGAGTTTATCTTAATTTGTTAACAATGTATACACTAATCAGACACAAATATGAACACAGAATCAAACACAGATGCAAATATAAAGTAAAAGCAGTAAAGGAAAGAACACACCGAATTTTATACTGGTTCGGAGTTACCCTACATCTAGTCCCGCAACACAAGTACAGATTTCCTTTCAAAAACAATTCTTACAAATACAACCCTCGATTTCAAGACTATGAGGTACACCGCTCCAGATTCACAATCCTCTGGGTAGAGGTACTTGATTTCCGGGGCAACAAGTTCACCCAATTGATTTCGAAGGCTACAATCACACCTTTTCTCGCTTGATTGATTACAAAAAGTCTATAACTCATATTAGCACTTGGATCTTGTAGAGATAGTGGAGAGAATCAAAACCAGAAATTATCTAGTTAGATTCGATATTGATTTCGGCAGAGTAATGGTGTAATTTGTAATTAAGAAAGTGGAGAAGAAGAAGAGAAGTTAAATCAGAGAAAAAAGTAATTAAAATTCGTTGAAAACACCCTTTATTTATAGTAGATCAATAGCCATGTCCATTGGTGAAGGGATGTGGCGAATAGACACTTCTTTTAAAAAACAATTTAACTGTCACCATGTCGACAGCGGTACATGTGACCATGTCGACATGCCCTTGTATTTTTTGGTGATTTGTTTTTCTTTGAAAATAATTTCTATATTATATTATACTTATATTTAAACTTTAAAATATACTTATATATAGTTATAATACATAAATAACTATAGAGAACAATATTAAAATATATATAATAATTTTCTATACTTTTATATTTAAATCTTAAGTATAAATATATAAAACAGCTAAATATATTAATATCAGAATTATAGTTTAAAAACTTAGGATAATAATTTAAAATCAAAGATATTTAAAATTAAGGATATTTAAAACTAAGGATATTTTTGAGGCTAAAATATATTGAAAAACCAGGACAGTTGATTTTGGTTTTTAAACAGGAATATTTAAAATCAATTTGAAAAACAAGCTATATATTTTGAAAATCATTTTGAAAATAAAAGTAAGTGGATACAAAAAGATGTTCCACTAGATTTTTCGTAGGTTCCATCCTACTTAGGGTTCCATCCCTTTAACGAGCACGAAGTGGATTCCATTCCACGAATAAAATAGATTTTAAGATGTCAGTGCCTTTCTATGAGTTTTAACAATATTCCTAACTATATAACTTATCTTGGAAACTTGAACTCTTGAAATTCTTTGTAACAACCCGCATATTTTACGATTTAATATTTAGATATTTTTATTTAAAAATTTCATCGTTAGTCGGATTATAGTCCGAAAAGCTACTTTTTGCAAACAGTCGAATTAGGACTCGAGACCACCCCCATTGAGTTCAAATGCCGTTTGCGACCTTTTTGAGTATAAACATTGATATGTTTGGAGTTAGTGGAATTTTCTACTTTTCCATTTAGGGCTTTAGTTTGTGTTTCAGCTCATTTAACCCAAGTCTCACCCCATCTCCTCTTCATTACTTCATAATTTCATAATACATTCAAGCTTCATCAAAAATGGGGGAGGAGAAAAGGAAATAGAAATTCCAAGCCCTAGCTTCTTTGCAAATTCAAGCTTCTAACTCCAACATCAAAGAGAAGCTTAGGTAAGCATCTCCTTCTTCTTCTCCAACTCCTTCTCCTTCCAATTTCAGAAATTCCTAAAACCTAACTTTGGGAATGTTCTTCTTTTAAAGCTTGGATTCAAGCTTCTTGAGTTGAGATTGAGGAGGAATTGGTCTATCCTTTGTTTCAAAGCTTCTCTCTTGTGTTTTCGTGTATAAAGGTGAGATTTTTATCTCACATCTTAGTCTATGATTATCTTTGAGTGTTAGGCATGAATTCCTAACTCTCATTCATGTGCATTTGCTTTGATTCAGATTGGTTTTGTGAATATTTCAATTTTTGGTGTTTCGAAGTTAAATCCTTAAAAATCATTGCTATGGTGTTTGATCATGTTTTTAGTGTGCATCAAAGAGTCTATAGGGCTGGATTGTCGATTGACGGAAATCCTTAGCGCCCGTTGCTCGCCCGATTGCAATTTGGAAGAGTTTGATCTTCATATAGATAGGCTGGGAAGTGCTAGAAACAGGGTCCGGTCGACCGAAACTCTGGCCCGGTCGACCGACCTGCTACCAAAACACTTCCCAGGCTCTGGTTCGGTTGACCGACCAGCATCCCACGGATTTTCCTAGTCTGAGTTCGGTCGACTGAACTCAGTGAGTCAGTCGATCGACCTGCTCCTATTTTGCCTATTATGTCTATTTTTGCCTGTTTTGCTTGATTTCCAAATTTTATCGATTCGTGTTGATTCCCATTTGTTGTTATCATCTATTATTGACGTTGATGACTTCTTTTTCGGGATTTTTGAGAATATCTATTTTGATGGATTTGATATCAATTTCTTTGGATTTGATTCACATCTTCGTATGTGAATTTTTGGATGGTTGATTGTTTCTACAATCATTTCTGTGCTTTGTCACTTTAAAATACAAAGGTTTTTTATACTAGTAGTAAATATTCAAACTCTTTTACTAAAATGATTTCAACTCTATTTTTAATACAAAGTTCGTTTATAAAACCGTTTTCTAATCTATTAGTATATACAAACCTTTACCTCATTCGTATGAGAAAATCTAATTAAACGGCTTAGCGAAACAAGTGGTATGAAACGCTTGCGTTTACTTCGCCGATTAATTTATGGGCTTGTTCATTTGAAAATCTTGTGACAATTTTTGAGTGGAAATCTACAATTTGTTCGTAAATATTTAAGTTAAGCTAGTGGTTATGGGATATGAAGCTAAACTCATATATTTACTAGCTTAGTGTAATTCACACTTTTATTGATCGATGCCGATCATTTTGTGATTTAGACTAGCGATGTGCGATGTCTATTTGTCTGCGAGGGAGACTAAATCCCGTTTATGTGGAACTTCGGTTCAATTTGGCGGGGTAGCGACCCGTGGTCTTCGGACCGTTTGTGGAGCCTCGGCTCAATATTTATGGTTAGCGACCATGGAATAGCGTTCCGTTTGTGATACACGTGTTGGTGAGTTTTCATGCTCCTGTTTGTGATAGGCCTCCCCCTTTATGATTTCTGGATTTCTTGTTGTGATTTATGGAATTTGCGTTTCACTTCTTTTTGTGATTGGCAATTACGAGTTTGTCAATATTTGGTGTTTGGTGAATAAAATAAAGAATGTGATATTCTTTTTGACGTTTTGAGATTTTTGAGATATTGTATGATTTTGTTGATGTTTAAATCATATTTGTTCTATCATGACACTATTGTTATCATACGTTCTTATTATATCTCTGCTTTTATCTCATTCCTTTATCTGATATTTATAGCTAGACTGATCCGTTTATTATTTTCTTATTAAATAATACTCGGGTCAGACCGAGATATTTCAGGTGCTTCTGCTTGACTCCTTATCTGGGATCATCTTCTGACTTTTGTCTAACTACATTACATTTGTAGTTTTTGTTGTTATACATTCGAGATATAGACTTTATGATGTATACATATTCTTTTGTCTAGCACTTGTATATATTCTTTTGTGATATTGTGGATCTTATTTGACCAGTGCTCTGATGTACACCTTTTTGGTGTTATATATTCATATCTGTTTCCGCCTCTGTGATATGAACATCTATGACTGATTTATGTTATGTTTATTTCTATATTTGTTTCCGAGGTCCACTTAGCCACTGTGTAGCAGCTTTGAGTTTGTATCGGTATGTCGGATTTCCTCTTGAAATGAAGTGCATGTTATACTATCTGACATATCGGTGCTCGCACAAGGCAATTGCACGGATGGTCGCTCCTCAACAGCCTTATTCTTCGCGCTAGTCGACGGCATTACCCCGTAGTGTCCTTGGCTAGCTTGGGTATAGAGTTGGGGCGTCACAGCTTGGTATCGGAGCCAAACTTCGGAACAATGTAGAATAATCTAGCAAGGATCATTGTCCTAAGTCTTTCTTAGGAATCGTGCCATAGGATTTAATTCGAGTTATTAAACCCGTCCTATCCTATTTCTTTTCATGATACCTTGTTTTATCAATCAAGTTTGTTTGATATTCATTCTGAGATTAATCTTTTTCTCTTTTCTTTCTTTCTTAAAGAAAAAAAATGGTTAGACCTGGCCGTCCCAGCGCCGGTCAATCTAGTGCTACTCCCCAGGATGGAGTATTCATGTCTGCTCAGCAACTTCTTGATCTTGTAAGAAATGCTCAAGCTGTCGGACCTATTCCTGAGCCCACTCATCCTAAGTCTGGGTTTGCACGCTTGTGTAGTGACTACACTAATTTGGGTGGAAAGCCATTCAAAGGTTCCGAGAGCGTTATAGAAGTCCAAGCTTGGCTTCGAACATGCGACCGCATTTTTTCTCGCATGAATCTTATTGATCTTCATCGAGTCCAGGTGGCTTCTAGTATGCTCCAAGAAAGAGCATTGCACTGGTACGAGCTTCTTATTTCCGAAATTATTGAAGTGGACCTTACTTGGGAGCAATTCCGAGAAAGGTTCGAATTAAAATTTGTGCCGGAAGCTGAAAAAGTGTCTCTAGCTCGACGCTTCATTGACCTTGTTCAAGGTGAATCTTCCGTGACCGACTACGTCGCTTCTTTCGAATCTCTCTCAAAATATGGGGTTGAGTACATTAATACCCCATTGAAGAAAAACCAGAGATTTGTTTATGGCTTGAATAAGAGCCTCATAAAGCCATTACTTCTGAAATTAGAAGTTTCTTTTGATCAGCTTGTTGATATTGCTCTTCGTCTAGAAGAGGCTAATAAAGATAGCGATTCTAAAGCCAAGCAAAACATCAACAAGAAGAGACCTTTCAAATTCAAGCCTAACTCAAATAAGAAGGGAAAGCAAGCAACACAAGTAGCAAATACTCCTAACACTCGTCGTGGAGAATTTTACAATTGTGGTTCTAAGGACCATTATGCAAACAAGTGCCCGAAGCCTCTTTTCCGCCGCTATTGCAAGAGTTCGGGCCATACTTTATCTTTGTGTCCCAAACTTCAGGGCAAGAAGGAGGGAAAGCTAAACGTTGTACAAGCCTCTGCTAACACTTCTCGTGGTCAAGGTATTTCTCATTCTATCCTTGATGGCATTATTGTATTTCGCGATCTTTCTATTCGAGTTCTTTTTGATACGGGTGCATCTCACTCTTTTATATCAAAAGAACTTGTTGATGCTTTATCTTTGGATGTTATTGGCTTGATGACTTCTTTGAGGATTGCGAATTCGGTTGGCGGATCCGCAACACTTAGTTTATTATGTAAAGATGTCAAGATTGTTTTATGTGATTTTTCTTTCCTAGCCGATTTTCATGTCATGCGTTACTTAGGCTTTGGGATGATTTTGGGAATGGATTGGCTTAACCGTTATGAAGCCCATATCCTATGTCCTGAGCGGACTATTTATCTTCGACATCCGCAATCTGTTAAGCAGATTTCTCTTGTTCTTAAAGATTTGGATTCTACTTTGGCAGCATCCTTATATTCTCTAAACCCTCGTGATGACGATAATGATGATGAGGAAGATGTCATTTCTCTTATTCACGTTGTTCGTGAATTTTCCGACATATTCAAGCCCGTTCTAGGATTGCCACCTAAGCGAGCAATTGAGTTCAGAATTAATCTTGTCCTTGGAGCTCAACCTATCACTCGTCCTCCTTATCGCATGTCCAATAAGGAAAATGAGGAGATGCGCAAACAATTATCCGAATTGGAGACGAAGCAATTTATTCAATCTAGTTCCTCTCCATGGGGAGCTTCAGCTATTTTTGTGAAGAAATCCGATGGTACACTTAGGCTTTGTGTTGACTACCGCAAGCTTAATGATCTCACCATCAATAATAAATATCCCTTGCCTCGGATTGATGATTTATTCGATCAACTTAGTGGTGCTAAGGTCTTTTCACAGTTAGACTTAGCAACCGGTTTTCATCAGCTTCGTATTGCAGAGGATAACATTCCTTTGACATCGTTCCGTACATGTTATGGATCTTATGAATGGCTTGTTATGCCATTTGGTTTGACGAACGCTCTAGCTTATTTCGTCGACCTTATGAATCGAGTTTTCAAAGACTTCCTCGATCGATTTGTTCTCATCTTTATCGATGATATTCTTATTTATTCTAAAACCGAGGAGGAGCATGAAAATCATCTTCGTATTGTATTGGAAACTCTTAGGAGCAACCAATTGAAAGCGAAATTATCTAAATGCCACTTTTGACAGTCTCGTGTGAAATTTTTGGGACATATCATTTCTGAATCCGGAATTTCCATGGATCCTTCAAAGATTGAAGCGATTCAAAATTGGAAGAGACCAGAGAGTGTGACAGAAATTCGTAGCTTTCTCGGATTGGCGGGCTATTACCGTCGATTCATAAAAGACTTTTCTAAGATTTTCGTACCTCTTACTAATTTGACAAAGAAGGGAATTAAATACATTTGGTCAGACAAATGTGAAGCTTCATTTCAAAAATTAGAAGAACTCCTTTCCGATGCTCCTATTCTTGTGATTCCCGATGGGAACCAAGATTTTATTGTTTATACCGATGCTAGTCGTGTTGGTTTGGGAGCCGTTCTCATGCAAAAGGAACGTGTTATTGCTTATGCTTCTAGGCAATTGAAGCCAGCCGAGACTAGATATGCCACTCATGATTTAGAGCTCGTGGCTATTGTTTTCGCTCTTCGAGTTTGGCATCATTATCTTTTGGGAGAAAAATTTATTCTCTACACCGATCACAAATCTTTGAAGTATTTATTTTCTCAAAAGGAACTTAATTTGCGTCAACCACGTTGGTTCGAGTTCCTGGCATCTTATGATCTTGATATTCTTTATACTCCCGGAAAGGGAAATCGTGTTGCCGACGCCCTTAGCCGAAAGCAACAAGCGGTTGTTTCTATGATGATATCCGAATGGAACGATCTCGAGACTTGTCTACTTGTGAGATTCGAGATCGTGTATCCGATTTATGTTCATCTCTTGTTTTATGTAGCCTTGAGGCTCATCCATCTCTTTTGGACCACATTCTTGAAGCTCAAAAGCTAGAACCCGAATTGGCTCTTCTTGGCCAAACTTTTAGGGATAAAATTGATATTGAGGGTATGAAAGACTTTGGTATTGATTCTCATGGCGGTATTCGTAAATTAGGTAGACTTGTCGTACCAAAAATTGGTGATCTTCGCAAAGACATTAGAAGATTCCCATCGTTCTAAATTCACCATTCATCCCAGTAGTAGTAAAATGTACGCGGATATGAAGCGACTTTATTATTGGGAGGGAATGAAATTTGATATCGCTAACTTCGTTAAGCGTTGCATGACTTTCCAACTCATTAAGGCCGAGCATCAAAGGCCCGATGGGTTATTGCAACCTTTAGCCATCCCAATGTGGAAGTGGGATCATATTTCCATGGATTTTATTGACGACCTTCCTCGTTCTCGTTCGGGTCATGATAACTTATGGGTGATTGTTGATAGACTTACTAAATCCGCCCATTTTATTCCCGTTCGTTCTAATCGGACCGTTCCTCTTTTGGCCAAACTCTTTATTAAAGAAATTGTTAAATTGCATGGAGTCCCTACTTCTATTGTTAGTGATCGTGATCCATTGTTTACTAGTGGATTTTGGAAGAGTCTTCAAAAAGCTTTGGGGACGAAGCTTAATTTTAGCACCGCTTATCATCCGCAGTCCGATGGACAAACCGAGTGTGTGAATCAAACTCTTGAAGATCTTCTTCGTGCTTGTGTTCTTGATTTTGGTGGAAGTTGGGAAGATCATATTTCTCTTGTTGAATTTTCTTATAACAATAGCTTCCAATCTAGTATTGGTATGGCACCTTTCGAGACACTATACGGAAGGCCATGCCGATCTCCTTCGTGTTGGCTTGAAGCCGGTGAGAAACTGGTTTTAGGTCCAGATTTTATTCGTGGCGCTACAGAAAAGATTGACCTTATTCGTCATAGGATGAAAGAAGCTCAAAGTCGACAAAAATCCTATGCCGATAACCGAAGAAGAAAATTAGAATTTTATGTGGGAGATTTTGTATTTATTCGTGTTTCACCTATGAAGGGTGTTGTGCGTTTCAGTCGATCGGGAAAATTAGCACCTCGATATATTGGCCCATTTCCCATCACCGAACGCATTGGTTCCGTGGCTTATCACCTTTTATTACCGGCTCAGTTTTATGCTATTCATGACGTGTTTCACGTTTCTCAATTACGGAAATGCCTTCGAGATTCCAATTCTATACTTGAGCTCGATGTAGTTGAAGAAATTGAAGTTTCGCCAAATTTGACATATAAGCAACATCCTATTCGTGTTATTGCTTCGGAGGTTAAACGCCTTCGAAATAAAGATGTCCCGCTTGTGAAAATTCAATGGTCCTCAAATCCTAAGGATTGCTCTTGGGAATCTAGAGAATTCATCGAGCGAACACACCCGGACCTACTCTCTTAAGCTCTTTTGAGGTGAACTTCTTATTCCAAATTTCTTCTTTTGAGTTGATATGCTTTTATGGTTGTTACCTTTTGTTCATTTATTTCTTAAGATTGCGAGGACTCAATTTCCTTAAGGAGGGGAGTCTGTAACAACCCGCATATTTTACGATTTAATATTTAGATATTTTTATTTAAATATTTCATCGTTAGTCGGATTATAGTCCGAAAAGCTACTTTTTGCAAACAGTCGAATTAGGACTCGAGACCACACCCATTGATTTCAAAATGTCGTTTGCGACCTTTTTGAGTATAAGCATTGATATGTTTGGAGTTAGTGGAATTTTGCTACTTTTCCACTTAGGGCTTTGGTTTGTGTTTTAGCTCATTTAACCCAAGTCTCACCCCATCTCCTCTTCATTACTTCATAATTTCCTAATACATTCAAGCTTCATCAAAAATGGGGGAGGAGAAAAGGAAATAGATATTCCAAGCCCTAGCTTCTTTGCAAATTCAAGCTTCTAACTCCAACATCAAAGAGAAGCTTAGGTAAGCATCTCCTTCTTCTTCTCCAACTCCTTCTCCTTCCAATTTTAGAAATTCCTAAAACCTAACTTTAGGAATGTTCTTCTTTTAAAGCTTGGATTCAAGCTTCTTGAGTTGAGATTGAGGAGGAATTGGTCTATCCTTTGTTTCAAAATTTCTCTCTTGTGTTTTCGTGTATAAAGGTGAGATTTTTATCTCACATCTTAGTCTATGATTATCTTTGAGTGTTAGGCATGAATTCCTAACTCTCATTCATGTGCATTTGCTTTGATTCAGATTGGTTTTGTGAATATTTCAATTTTTGGTGTTTCGAAGTTAAATCCTTAAAAATCATTGCTATGGTGTTTGATCATGTTTTTAGTGTGCATCGAAGAGCCTATAGGGCTGGGTTGTTTATTGACGGAAATCCTTAGCGCCCGTTGCTCGCCCGATTGCAATTTGGAAGAGTTTGATCTTCATAT
Organism: Allium fistulosum; assembly: GCA_030737815.1. Taxonomy (NCBI): domain Eukaryota; kingdom Viridiplantae; phylum Streptophyta; class Magnoliopsida; order Asparagales; family Amaryllidaceae; genus Allium; species Allium fistulosum. The sequence goes on along the minus strand of CM060902.1, from coordinate 1,328,061,989 downwards.
AGATAGGCTGGGAAGTGCTGGAAACAGGGTATGGTCGACCGAAACTCTGGCCCGGTCGACCGACCTGCTACCAAAACACTTCCCAGGCTCTGGTTCGGTTGACCGACCTACTGGTCCGGTCGACCGACCAGCATCCCGCGGATTTTCCTGGTCTGAGTTCGGTCGACCGAACTCAATGAGTCAGTCGACCGACCTGCTCCTATTTTGCCTATTATGTCTATTTTTGCCTGTTTTGCTTGATTTCCAAATTTTATTGATTCGTGTTGATTCCCATTTGTTGTTATCATCTATTATTGACGTTGATGACTTCTTTTTCGGGATTTTTGAGAATATCTATTTTGATGGATTTGATATCGATTTCTTTGGATTTGATTCACGTCTTCGTATGTGAATTTTTGGATGGTTGATTGTTTCTACAATCATTTCTGTGCTTTGTCACTTTAAAATACAAAGGTTTTTTATACTAGTAGTAAATATTCATACTCTTTTACTAAAATGATTTCAACTCTATTTTTAATACAAAGTTCGTTTATAAAACCGTTTTCTAATCTATTAGTATATACAAACCTTTACCTCATTCGTATGAGAAAATCTTATTAAACGGCTTAGCAAAACAAGTGGTATGAAACGCTTGCGTTTACTTCACCGGTTAATTTATGGACTTGTTTGTTTGAAAATCTTGTGACAATTTTTGAGTGGAAATCTACAATTTGTTCGTAAATATTTAAGTTAAGCTAGTGGTTATGGGACATGAAGCTAAACTCATATATTTACTAGCTTAGTGTAATTCACACTTTTATTGATCGATGCCGATCATTTTGTGATTTAGACTAGCGATGTGCGATGTCTATTTGTCTGCGAGGGAGACTAAACCCCGTTTTTGTGGAACTTCGGTTCAATTTGGCGGGGTAGCGACCCGTGGTCTTCGGACCGTTTGTGGAGCCTCGACTCAATATTTATGGTTAGCGACCATGGAATAGCGTTCCGTTTGTGATACACGTGTTGGTGAGTTTTCATGCTCCCGTTTGTGATAGGCCTCCCCCTTTGTGATTTCTGGATTTCTTGTTGTGATTTATGGAATTTGCGTTTCACCTCTTTTTGTGATTGGCAATTATGAGTTTGTCAATATTTGGTGTTTGGTGAATAAAATAAAGAATGTGATATTCTTTTTGACGCTTTGAGATTTTTGAGATATTGTATGATTTTGTTGATGTTTAAATCATATTTGTTCTATCATGACACTATTGTTATCATACGTTCTTATTATATCTCCGCTTTTATCTCATTCCTTTATCTGATATTTATAGCTAGACTGATCCGTTTATTATTTTCTTATTAAATAATACTCGGGTCAGACCGAGATATTTCAGGTGCTTCTGCTTGACTCCTTATCTGGGATCATCTTCTGACTTTTGTCTAACTACATTACATTTGTAGTTTTTGTTGTTATACATTCGAGATATAGACTTTATGATGTATACATATTCTTTTGTCTAGCACTTGTATCTATTCTTTTGTGATATTGTGGATCTTATTTGACCACTGCTCTGATGTACACCTTTTTGGTGTTATATATTCATATCTGTTTCCGCCTCTGTGATATGAACATCTATGACTGATTTATGTTATGTTTATTTCTATATTTGTTTCCGAGGTCCACTTAGCCACTGTGTAGCAGCTTTGAGTTTGTATCGGTATGTCGGATTTCCTCTTGAAATGAAGTGCATGTTATACTATCTGACATATCGGTGCTCGCACAAGGCAATTGCACGGATGGTCGCTCCTCAACAGCCTTATTCTTCGCGCTAGTCGACGGCATTACCCCGTAGTGTCCTTGGCTAGCGTGGGTATAGAGGTGGGACGTCACATTCTTGATACTCATGAGTCTTGAATCTTGATATCTTCAATCTTTGATCTTGAATCTTTATACTGTACAGTTCTTCATTCTTTAGTACCTGCAAACATATCTATATATATCTACACAATAATGTTAGTATTATATATTTTATAATCTAATTCTAAGTAAGGTTGTTGTCATCAAAACCAACTCCTCAGGGACTAACAATCTCCCCCTTTTTGATGATGACAACCTTTGTTTATAAAATATCACTTCTATCCTAATACTTCTAATAACTCCCCCTTAATCTTTGCCTCACCATCCTATTTTATACTTCTCCCCCTTTGTCATCAACAAAAACCATATAACTCCATAATTATAATACTATATAATTCTATATAACTCCCCCTGAAACTAAGACTACATTACTTGTGATTATAATGATAGTGTTATCATACATAATCAATACTTAACTTTAAACTAAACTCTTAATAACTACTTTTCTTAACTAATAAACTATATATTCAAAAGATACGAGAATATACGAATAAGAGAACACAATTTATTGTATAATGTTATATTTACATGTGTGTAAACTATGTAAACAAATATACATGTGTTTTTAATATAAACAACTATATATACAACGATACGAACGAAAGAATGAAAGAACACTAAGGAGTATTCTTGACAATAGGAGACATATGAATCGAACAATTAGGATAGTGGAGACAGAAGTTTCCACGTTGTTCGACAAGGTTTCCATCCTTATCAAAACATACTTCACCAACGCAAACTACGGTGTCGTCGTCTTCAACTTGCACTTCATGAACAGGTGCGTCCTCTTCTTCCAAGGGTGCTTCTTCCTCTTCCATTGGCTCTTCTTCGCTGTCCTCTTGTGTATGGTCACTAGAAGACTCTTCTTCGATCAAGATCGGGTTCGCTTGGTTATCCATTAGGAACTTTTGCAAATTTCTAAGGATTCGACCTTGCTTCTCCAGTTCTTTACTCATCCGAATTTGTCTGACTTGAATCTCAGTCACCATTTGCAGAATATCCTTTGTAGTATCCTCTAATTTTATCACACGAGCGTGAATGGAGCGTTGAAGAGGGCCGGGAGTAGGAGAGTGAAATGAGAAAGTCGAGTTTATGTTTGAATTTGATGGAGAAGCCATTAATTTCTTTGTTTCAGAAGTTAAACAAGAAGAAAATGAGAGAGAATGAAGAGAAAGTCGAAATATGGTAGAATATATAACCAACTTTTCAAATTTTGGTGGGAATTTTAATTTTCAAAAAATACCGTTATATGTCGACATGGTGGGATTTGGGGTTGTCGACAGGGGTATTTTAATTTGGCTTCTAATATATTTTTAATTTATTTAATTATACTTGTTATATATTTATGTTTTATATTTCAGTTATTGAACAAATACCTAATTCTCTTCTTAATTTAGTAAATATAGATTCATTTAATGGTTTTGTTAAGATATAAGCAGTTTGATTCTCAGAGTTTATATATTCGAGAGTAATTACTTCTTTAGTTATATTATCTCTAAGAAAATGATGTCGAATATCAATATGTTTAGTTCGAGCATGATGAGTAGGATTTTTAGATAAATTTATTGCACTAGTATTATCACAATAAATTGGCGATTTTGAGATATTTAATCCAAAATCTCTTAAGTTTTGTTGCATATATATTACTTGAGAACAAGCCAAAGCAGCAGAAATATACTCTGCTTTAGTTGTTGATAGAGAAACTGTATTTTTCTTTTTACTAAACCAGGAAACTAGAGAATGTCCCAAAAAGTGACAAGTTCCACTTGTACTTTTTCGGTCTGATTTACATCCAGCATAGTCAGCATCACAGTATGATATTAAATCAAATGAATCATTTTTTGGATAAAATAAGCCATAATCAGAGGTGTGTTTAATATATCTTAGATACGTTTTACAGCTTTTAAGTGAGTTTCTTTAGGATGAGATTGATATCTTGCACAAAGACATACACTATGCATGATATCAGGTCTACTAGCAGTGATATAGAGCAATGATCCGATCATTCCTCTATACAACTTTTGATCTACATCTTTCGAGAGATCTTCTTTACTTAGATATTCATTGGTTGCCATGGGAGTAGGTTTTCCACTCGCAGTAGTCAAACCAAATTTATTAACTAGTTCTTTAGCATATTTTTCTTGACTAATAAAAATACCATTATCTAACTGTTTTATTTGCAATCCTAGAAAGAAGTTTAATTCACCCATATGACTCATCTCAAACTCTTTTGTCATTATTTCAGAAAATTCTTTATTCATTTCAAAGTTAGTTGAACCAATAATGATATCATCTACATATACCTGAACTAGTTGAATATCATTTTTATTTCTTTTAATAAAAAGAGTATTATCTATTTTACCAATTTCAAAATTTGATTGTAATAAATAAGATCTTAGTCTATCATACCAGGCTCTAGGAGCTTGTTTTAGACCATATAAAGCTTTTTTAAGTTTGTACACATGGTTTGGTAATTTTTCATCTTCAAAAAGTGGTGGTTGTTCAACATATACTTCTTATTTTACAAATCCATTTAAAAATGCACTTTTAACATCCATTTGAAATAATTTGAAATTATTATGATTTGCGAAAGCAAGTAGAATCCTAATGGCTTCTAATCTTGCTACAGGAGCAAAGGTTTCGTCACAATCTATACCTTCTTCCTGACAGTAACCTTGGGCGACTAATCGTGCTTTATTTCTAACGACCTCACCTTGTTCATTCATTTTATTTTTATAGACCCATTTAGTTCCAATTATAGTTTTATCTTTAGGTCTAGGAACAAGTTCCCAAACTTCATTTCTTGTGAATTGATTTAATTCTTCTTGCATAGCCAAAATCCATGAATCATCAGTTGATGCTTCTTTAGGATTTTTGGGTTCAATAGATGATATAAATGCTACATTACTCATTTTACTTAGTTGATTTCTAGTTGTAACAATAGATTGCATATCTCCTATTATATTTTCAATAGGATGATCTTTTAAAAGTTTAATCCTTTTATTAGGATGATTAATTTCATTATTAATTTCGGTTGATTCCTGATTTTGAGTAATTAAATCTTCTTCGTCATTTGTAATTTCAAAATCTTTTAAATTTTCATCAAACGAAACATGCATTGTTTCTTCGATGGTGTTAGATCTTAAATTAAAAACTCTATAAGCTTTACTTCTATTAGAATATCCAATAAAAATTCCTTTGTCGGATTTAGGATCAAATTTATCCAAATTACCTTTTGTATTTAAAATAAAGCATTTACTTCTAAAAATTCTGAAGTATGATACCTTAGGTTTCTTTCCATGAAGAAGTTCATAAGGCGTCTTATAAGTTAAAGGTCTAATTAAAATTCTATTCAAAATATAACAGGCGGTAGCAACAGCTTCTGCCCAAAAGTGTTTTGGTAAATTACTATCTGAAAGCATAGTTCTCGCACACTCTTGTATCGTTCTATTTTTACGTTCAACTACTCCGTTTTGTTGTGGAGTTCTTGAAAATGAGAAATTGTGAGTTATTCCCTTTTTATTGCAGAATTCCTCAAACCTTTCATTTTCAAATTCACCACCGTGATCACTACGAATAGTTATAATTTTTAAAGATAATTGATTTTGAATCCTTTTTGTAAAGTTCTTAAAACATTCAAAAGTATCACTTTTATGTTTCAAAAATATTGTCCATGTAAATCTAGAATAATCATCTACAATTACAAAAACATATTTACCATGATTTATTGACTGAATTTGAGATGGACCAAATAAATCAAGATGAAGTAACTCAAGGGGTTTTGAAGTTGAAATCATATCTTTTAATTTAAAGGAACTTTTTCTAAGCTTTCCTAATTGACATGCATCACATAAACTATCTACTTTAAAATTCATTTTAGGGAGGCCTCTTACTAGATCATGTTTTGACAGTCTAGATAAGAGTTTGAAATTCAAATGTCCAAATCTCTTATGCCAAATCCAAGGGTCACTTGTATTTGCCAAAAGACATAGGTTATCATTTGAAACTTTCATACTAAGAATATAAATATTCTTTTTCCTAATTCCCTCAAATATTATGGTTGAGTTATTATCTTCAATATGACATTTATCTTTTTCAAATTTAATCTTATATCCTTTATCACAGAGTTGACTAATACTTAGTAGATTATGTTTTAGATTCTTAACTAGCAAAACATTAGTAATAATAGTAGTTTCAGAGTTACCGACATTGCCGATGCCAATCACGTATCCTTTCGAGTTGTCTCTAAAGTTAACTAGTCCTCCGTCTTTGTATATAATATTATTCAGCATATCCGGATTACCAGTCATGTGTCTAGAGCATCCACTATCAAGTATCCACTTATTCCTTTTGATCTGCACAGATTGTCCATTGTGGATTGATTCCTTAATACCCATAAAGCATCTTTCCTGCACATTATAAAATTTGGGTAGACAACTAGAATTTGAATAACATTCATATGCAGACTCATGGAACAACGATGATTTAAACAATTCTAAACTAGTTTTAACAGATTTTTCAAAAATAGCCATTTTAAAACTTTTCAAAATTAAGATTATGAAACTTTTGAAAACCTAGCTCTGATACCAATTGTTAGAATGCAGATTAAGGATCTTAAGGCTAGAATTAACACTAGAGGGGGGGTGAATAGTTTTTTAAGAAATTTGTTAATCTTTTTGAGTTTATCTTAATTTGTTAACAATGTATACACTAATCAGACACAAATATGAACACAGAAGCAAACACAAATGCAAATATAAAGTAAAAGCAGTAAAGGAAAGAACACACCGGATTTTATACTGGTTCGGAGTTACCCTACATCCAGTCCCGCAACACAAGTACAGATTTCCTTTCAAAAACAATTCTTACAAGTACAACCCTCGATTTCAAGGCTACGAGGTACACCGCTCCAGATTCACAATCCTCTGGGTAGAGATACTTGATTTCCGGGGCAACAAGTTCACCCAATTGATTTCCATGGCTACAATCACACCTTTTCTCGCTTGATTGATTACAAAAAGTCTATAACTCAGATTAGCACTTGGATCTTGTAGAGATAGTGGAGAGAATCAAAACCAGAAATTATCTAGTTAGATTCGATATTGATTTCGGTAGAGTAATGGTGTAATTTGTAAATAAGAAAGTGGAGAAGAAGAAGAGAAGTTAAATCAAAGAAAAAAGTAATTAAAATTCTTTAAAAACACCCTTTATTTATAGTAGATCAATAGCCATGTCCATTGGTGAAGGGATGTGGCGAATAGACACTTCTTTTAAAAAAACAATTTAACTGTCACCATGTCGACAGGGGTACATGTGACCCTGTCGACATGCCCTTGTATTTTTTGGTGATTTGTTTTTCTTTGAAAATAATTTCTATATTATATTATACTTATATTTAAACTTTAAAATATACTTATATATAGTTATAATACATAAATAACTATAGAGAACAATATTAAAATATATATAATAATTTTCTATACTTTTATATTTAAATCTTAAGTATAAATATATAAAACAGCTAAATATATTAATATCAGAATTATAGTTTAAAAACTTAGGATAATAATTTAAAATCAAAGATATTTAAAATTAAGGATATTTAAAACTAAGGATATTTTTTAGGCTAAAATATATTGAAAAACCAGGACAGATGATTTTGGTTTTTAAACAGGAATATTTAAAATCATTTTGAAAAACAAGCTATATATTTTGAAAATCATTTTGAAAATAAAAGTAAGTGGATACAAAAAGATGTTCCACTAGATTTTTTGTAGGTTCCATCCTACTTAGGGTTCCATCCCTTTAACGAGCACGAAGTGGATTCCATTCCACGAATAAAAGATATTTTAAGATGTCAGTGCCTTTCTATGAGTTTTAACAATATTCCTAACTATATAACTTATCTTGGAAACTTGAACTCTTGAAATTCTTGATACTCATGAGTCTTGAATCTTGATATCTTCAATCTTTGATCTTGAATCTTTATACTGTACAGTTCTTCATTCTTTAGTACCTGCAAACATATCTATATATATCTACACAATAATGTTAGTATTATATATTTTATAATCTAATTCTAAGTAAGGTTGTTGTCATCAAAACCAACTCCTCAGGGACTAACATATATAACTGTCCATTGTTGTATTGAGTTGTATATTGACTCTGATTGATGTATGTATAAACTGATATAGTTCTTTGTTTAAAAGACTAGTGATTATCTATTGTATATTGATCCGCTGCGAATGTGAGATTCTGATATTGTTTCTATTTCTGTTTTTCTGTTCTTTCTTTTCTTTTGTCTTCTTCTACCTCTTCTTTTAACCCTAATGGTTCGGTTTTCCGGCATTCGATTGCGCGGCATTTGATACAGTGGACGTATTAATGTCGACTTTCGAGCGTCGAAAGATTGCATCCTTTACATTTCGCGTGCTCAACTCGTGGACAACTATTACAGCTAAAAGCTTGTATGCATAAACAAATATAGTACATGGTTGAAAAAGCATGTGCAAAAGCTTTTGAATAGAATTTGTATAAAAAAGTATATGCTTGAGAGAGGCTTTAGTCATAAAATCCCAAATAGGATAGCATAGACTAAATTTGTGAATAAAAGATAGTAATACCTTTGTCATTTTGCAGAAAAAGTAATATGAAGGTTTAAATGTTGGAGTGGAATTGGCGAAGGTGGGAGAATTTATGGAGATGAGATGTTGAGGATGGAGAGTGGTGTGTGTGTGGAGACCGTTAACAGAGATGTGGTTATAATATATAGTGGTGGACGTATTAAAATTTTTGAGTGGAAAAGTAATTATCTGCCTAGTCTGCAGGAAAAGTTGAAGGAGCAAGTATAGGAAACATGGGCAGTAATAACGGATCAGGTGCTAAGGGAATTAATGTAGATCAGGTGCAGTTATAGGAATGACTGAAAAAGCATGCATTTAAGATTTGTGTTGTTGTATTCTTATTTCTTCAATATAAAAGCAAACATCTCTTCATACTCTGTTGTGTACTATGGCTCGTATACGTCAGATAACTATTTTTACAATTTAAAATGTGAAATTTTGAAGAAATCAGAAACAATGACAGTGAGTTTTATTTCGTTGTCTAATATTTGTTTATATTTCATATGAACTATATTTCAGAAATATGTGCCATGTCAAAGATGCAATTTACAGAAAATTCAATAATCAAACATGTCATACACATACAGGGTACATACAATTAATATTTGTGATGACTAATGTAAGGTCCTGAGATGCTCTTTTTATGTGATTTCGCACTGTGCATCTTGCGCTTGTGTACTTGTACTAATTTCTGCAGAGTAATATAATTGTTTGATTAGCAAGCACATATAGATTGAATGGTCCCAAAAATGCAAGTAACAGTAAAAAATGTCTTGTATTGCATCCCTCTTGTTTTCCTCAATAATCAAAACTGTACAGTTGTGTGAGCATAATAAATTTTGCATAGCCAATAATTATCCGTAAAATTTACTTGTAGTTTTAAATAATTATCGGTTGTTTATTTCTCAGATTATATATTATTTTTCCTTAACGATCAACTGTATAATCCAGCATCTACAAATTTCCAACACTAAAGATGGAAAAGCATACCACAGAATGTCAAAATCCTAAGCAGCGAGGAAAGGATCAGTCTGAGACATGGATTATTCAATAGTTAACAGCTTCTTTTGTTGGAAATTTAGTGCTTCCTGCATTCACATATAAAACAAATTATGTTGGTTTTATAAATTTCATGGCAGTTATAACTGAAAATCTCAGAAAACCAAAACCTCGTTGAACTTGAACCCCTGCGATCATCAGCAGTTATGTCTCAAGCTACTTCGAAAAAGATAGAAGGGAATCCATCTGGGCAAGAAGATCTATCAGTACTTATATACAATAGTTGCTCGATATCTTTTATAGTATGTTCAATAAAGATGAAAGGGTTCATTTTAGAGACATAGTTAGGACTCGACAATTGCATTGAGTAACATGGTACTGGTATTTGCATAATAATTTAATAAAACATGGGTACAGCAAATCTGCAAATTCAACATACAAATAAACTTTTGAGTTACCATTTCCATGTTCAAAAAGCTTACCACGGCAACATAGTCCTTCCCAATCATGTCTCGCACCGTCCAAGTTTCCATGGAGACTAACCTTTGTCTTAAATCCTTCTATGTTATCTCGATTAGCTTGGTACTATAACTACAGATTTGAAAGAAACAGAATCCTTGAAATTGCATAGAATACAAAGTAAATTTGATCAATAGAAAAATTCAATACGAAACTATGAATTTCATATAATGTTTGTAAGCAGTTTTTACATGCAGAAGAGAAGTAAACGAATTATGTTGATGAAAGGGAGTAAGAGCATTTTCAGTAAAGTGCATAAATAGAATATATACATTTTTTTCTTCAAATTATGACTACGAATAACCAAAGTTCCAGATATTTTATTGGTAAATTTGCATCTTATAAGCTTCTATAACCGCATTGCATTCTACAATTTGTTGGAATTGTTATATACAGGTCAGTTTAGTCAGAGCACTATAACAACAAATAACCATAAAACAGAGTATAATAAGAAAGCATAATAAAACAACTGTGGATTACCACTTGGTAACTATTAACAGTAATAGCTCAAAAAGTGTAATCATTTGTGAAATTACAATTGATATGTAAAGGTTCAACTAGTTAAATATTTTGAAGCTCTGCATAGTCAATTAAAACTGACATAGCTAAGAAAACAATTATAACAAATAACATATTTACCTCATAGTATGTTTCTCGTGTGTCCATATCTAATAGTAAATACAACGTAGACGAACATAGTCTCGGAACAAACTGAGAAGATATACAACCTTGCACTCCAACTTCTACGGAAACAAAAGAAGATTTAAGCTTGTATTATGATAAAATAAAATTTAATATCTAGCATATAAATATAAAAAGTTCATAATATATTACTTTTGGGTACCCTCTTGTGTGTTGTGCGATTTTCATGTGAATTCCTCATTTCGTTGCCATGTATATTATTTTTACCATATTTTCCATTATCTGATTACAAAAATAACAGTGAATAGCTTAATATACCAAAGAAATTCAGGGATGTAAATTACGACCCATGGTTATTAAAAAATTGAAATAATGTTTACATGGAACACCGTCTGAAAATGAGCGAAAATGATATGTTCTTGGAAATGCAAAGATGCCTAAAACTTTGCCATTAGATCGCTGTTAATTAATCAAAAAAATTTGTGTATGAAATAAGTAATTGATGAATTAACAAAAATCAGTAGGAACACCTAATAAAAAAGTCAATGTAAATCCCTGATTCAAATTAGTACCAAATGTTATAAATTGTAATATACACTTGTTGCCCCAAGTGAAAATCTTGTACTCGGTTCCATCATAAAATTATCAGCTGAAAAAATATCATGAAGATTAACTAAAGGAGGAAAACCAATTATTTTGAATACATTTTACTAAAGGAGGAAAACCAATTATTTTGAATACATTTTTTATTCTCAAAGCTAAACCTTCTCAATTATTAAATCCATTTTGATTGTTTTATGTTCTAGTTTACATAAATTAGTGCACATAATGCCAAAATTACAAATATATATAGGGATGCATGCAAGTATGAATTTGTACAAACATTTGTAAAGTAAGAAAAAATTCATACACAAATTGTGTGAAACTTCAAATATGCTGCTCTTACTTAACACATAAAAAAAGTAAATTTTACTTAAATACTTAAAAAAATTCTTTAGTAGTTATCTACTCAGTAAATACATAAGAAAATATTGGAGTTACCTTAAATAGGTGATCCTTTCGATACCTATAACCCTGCAGTAGCAAATAAAGAAAGATTAGTTATACTATTACACGCAACGAAGATAACAATATATTCATTGATGAAATTTCAACCTTGTCAGTTCCATATATATAATCACAGTGTTTGAAGACAGAAGAAAAGTTGCTCTGGCATTTTCTGTAAACAAATATAAAATAAGGAAAGCAACCCAAATCGTTAAAATATTTAAAAGTGTACGAATTAGATGCTGGAAATAAACAAAACTACATGGAATCCTAAAATTGCAAAAATTACTGTTGTCCATAAAAAGTAGCTATAGTTTCTTCTGTTTTCTTGTTTCCATTTTGTGTGGTAATTTTTGCATAATATCCAATTACAAAGTTCCTTATTTTACAGATGTTATTAACCCAAAATATCTAATTCTAGAGTATTAAAATTATAACATTTTTGCACATCTAACCATTGAGTTGTAACTGCAAAACATACAATTTAAAATGAAGTCATGGTACCATGAACTCTATTGAATTATGCAATTCAGCAATAAGGTAGGCATAGCATCATATAGCATTGTAGTAATTGCATAAAATACTACTCTATTATCATGATATCGTTTTGCACTGTAACTATGCATTGTAGTACATTTTCACATGCATTGGAATAACATATTATGCAACAAACAAAAACTTCATAATATCTAATCAAAGCCCCATAATTTTCAACAAATCTCCCCATTTGGCATTGTAGTTTCTACAAAATCGAAACTATTATATACTCACGCTAAAAGAGTCACCATCATCAATCTCTGATTCGCTGAGGTCAAGATCAGCAAGCATCTCATCAATTCGGACATCAGGAAAATCATCTCCACCAACAGTGGATGCATTTTCAGGTTGTTGTTACTCATCATTCTTATACAATGATAAATTAAACCTTGATTTTGGAATCTCCTCCAAATCCCTTAAGAACAACTCATACTCATCATCCCTTTTGTCCCCATTAATTCTCCCTTTAGCCTCCATATTCAACCTCCTAAGCTTCCCTTTCCTTGGCTTTCCTTTCTTCCTCTGCCTCTTTTCCTCGTAGCTTTTCTTAATCAATATCACTTCCGGAAGTTTCAGTTTGATCTGATATGATTGTACATCATATTATACTAAACATGTTAAATTGCCCAGGATCATAAAATATATCCTACTGTTGGAAGAATAATGGTATTAGATTAGAAAGTAAATGTTTTACCTTGAATGGGGGTTGAATTTCCTTCCAATTTGATAATTTCTCCTGCCTATTTGTCAGTCCTAACTAATTCGTACAGAATATCTCCGCATTCAATTTGATACGCATCAATTGGACCTGTATTTAAATAAAATTGAAACCTCAATTGCTGATGAAAAAAATTAAGCTTTAGTCAAATCAAATAATTTCAGATGAGTAGTTACCTTCCCGATATAGTTTAGTCGATCTCTTTGGCGAACACTGTGATGCTTCGACTATCGTCATGTGATTTTAAAAAAAGGATTAGAGCTGAGGATAGCAAAACCGAAACACCAATTCGCATCACTGATGACAAATTTTTGGTAGGTATTCGATTTGTGTTTTTTTTTTCTCGATCAATTTTCCCAATTTATGCTTTGTTTGCTTTGCTAAGGAAATGTGAGGAAGAAAGGGGAATGGGGTTGAGAAAGAAATTCGTTAGAGGAGGAAATGGCCTGGGAAACCGGAACGTGTGGATAGAATCAAAAAAGACATTTATATCCCTATTTGAATGCGGTGGAATAAGTTTCTTTTCCAAGCAGAGCAAAGCTGTTCTGGTAGTTCGAAAAAGGCTTCACCTCCTCAAGTATTTGCTTTATATATAAGATATATATATATCGACGAGGCATCATGTTGACTGAACTTTTAGCCAACCTCAAAATCATACATTGGAATGGATATTAACAGAGGTAACATGCTAATATCGCGTTTAATAAATGGAAAAATGAAGAGATAATCAATAATAATGCAAGTAAAGAGACACTCGATTTAGAGTGGTTCGATCAAGTTAATCTATGTCCACTATGGTAGTTGATTTTATTGCTATCGACTTGGTTACAAGAGCTTGAATTATAAGAGATAATAATGTGTGTAAGAATTGAAATATGATCCCGGTAAAAGTGCATAAAAAGTTGTATTTATAGTTGTTGAGATTTAGCTCGGATGGTTCAAATTAAAGAGCCGAGCACTGAAAGCCTTCATAGCCGTTGACGGAGCTATGCGGTCTAGATACGGACCAACTAGGATGCTAGATTGGATGAAGATAATTAGATTTGGTTAAGTACCTTTAAGTTAATTAATTATTTGAAATAATCCAATATCTTATAAACGTTATATCTTTTACATACGAGGTCCGTTTTGGACGACGTTTCTTGTGTTGCGCTCGTGATGAAGAGCTCTATGACTTGACAAAGATTTGGACAGATTTGGTTAAGGTAAGTGATATTTTCTATCATCATACTATGATTGTCAAACGTTTCGGGATGATTTCTAACTTTAAAATGTGATTTTTAAAAACTTAAACCTACATCTTATTTTATAAAAGAATTTAAAATTATCTTAAAATGGTTTTAAATTAAATATCATATTTTTTTCATTTACATGCTATTTTGACAATATTAATAGATTTAGGCTATTTTGATATTTATCCTACATTGATTGCTTTGGATACATTGTATTGTGTTATTATAGGTATATGTAGGTTATTATAGACATTTCTTTGCATGTTGGTTGCATGTCTGCTTGTTTGTTGATTGGTTGAAAACGCTGTTCGAAGGCGGTATAGGAAAATCCCATTAGATATAGATTCGTGTATATCGGTCGAATGCACACACAATAGGGACTCAAATGATGTGATAGAGTTTCGTGCATATCAATTGAGTGCACAAATGATAGTAAGCTCGAATGGATGGGATAAATATATAGAGGAGTATTGGTGTGTGCCGACTATTCTGAAGACGAAGGACGATGGACTAGGATATGTGCCTCGAACTTCTAGGAAGATGCAGGACATTTTCATTTAGTTTGTATTTAACCATTTTTGGTTAAGTACAAAACCAAAGTTGTCGTTATCGACTACTCCGGAGTGGTTGATATCTACCACTATTGAAAATGGCTGATTTGGACAAATTTGACATGGACGTTGGAGAGGCTTCAACGAGCACGACGTGATGGTTCATTCGTCCATTCGATGTTCAATTTTGGTACTACTGCTCTTCAACGAGTGGTTTTGGCGGTGAAGTGAAGATGTGACGCTTCAATGCGATAACTCTATGATTCAACGATAAAGATTCCACGATGGAAAGCGACGGCTTCGATGATGGATAGCTGTACTTTGAGATGCAGAGTAGTTGACTATGAGTCATATTGAGGGGACTATTGGAGAGAGGTTACAGGACGCATGATGACACTCTATGACTTATGATGGTTGTCTAGAGTAGTTCCTAAACACAACGACTTCAAACGGGTGTTGTATGGACAGTTCTGAGATAAGTTCTGCTATGAATGATATGTGTAAAGGGATTGTTAATATTCATAGGTTTCGAAGTATACTCGTAAAGCAGGGGTATATGAGGACGATCACTTAGGTTATGGAGTGTTCTCCTGATCACATGATGTTTCGATCTAAGTACCCTGGGCTGTCTATGATGGCGCAGTCTAATTCCTGGCCTACTAAGTAACATGGATTCGAGTACCGAGAAACCGGGATGTTGAGTAGTCATTGGCTCTATGGAGGTGGTCATACGAGTATCATATATCCAACACACTGAGTGGGTGAATGTGTGGATGGATGATGGGTGACATGTTTGTTTGATTGTTTTTATCACCTTAGGGATGTCACATAATGTAGATATTACCGATGCCGCTATCTAGACACCCCTAATACTTTGATGTATAGTACACCCATGGTGACTATCATAGAGTAGTATATGTTCGATATTATGTGCTAACTCTGTGGATGCAAGGACAGGTCAGGTATGATTCTCCATACCCTCTGTTCTATATACTATACCAACTTTTACAGTGTTTTGAGATTATTTATCGCTCACACCAAACTATTGTCTAACTCGAGGTTTTATAATTTGCTTCTTATTATCTCAGGTGCTCTTAAATGAGTAGACTAGATAGTAGGTGTAAATAGCACTTGGAGCTGTGTAGATGGACTAGAAGATGGTGACACTTTCTCACATTTATATATTGAGCTATTATTGTTTATTCCGTTGTGTGACACCGTGGATCTTTGACAGTGTTGACTTACTATTATTAGAGATAGTTTATCGGTTGAGTTTATTAAGTTATATGAACTATATTGCTGTTTTTTATAACTGTATGAGCCTATGTACTCTGATTATGTGGTTTATATAGTTATTACTATCTCGCCCTATTTATATATGTGATGACTATTATATTTTATCTGATGCGTTGTGAGATATAAGATGGGTTATATGATTGTATAATGTTTTATTTCTTTCTCTTTTCTTCTATTATCTTCCCTTTTTTTCTATTCCTTATCTTTATTTCTTTCCTTTGACAATCGTCCTACATCGACCGAGTGCTCCGGCAATGCACTATTCGGTTGTATGAGTATCGGTGGTGTAGGACAGTCGTCATATTTGGTATCAGAGCTTAGATTACGTGATTAACCTGAGTTGATACCGTAATCTAGTAGATATAGGGTCGGAGCTGTTACCTTAGACTAGATCGAGAGTATACTTATATATAGAAGAGTGCGTATTTGGTATATATTTTTGTTTTCAAAACTATATAGTAGTATATATAGTGTATAAGTTGTAATGTACACACGAGCACTATTGATGCAATTTTTCTCTATGAGAGACGGATCATTCTGATTATATATTAAGAGTGATTTGGCATATGAGAAATACTGTTATTAACTCCACTTACGGAGTTGAAGGCTAGACAAGGTTGACGGCTACTTACCCTGATTTATAGAATATGTTCACAGATGTGATGTGAATCATTGTCTTGGAATGTCTAAGTTGCTCCAAATGATTATGGTGCTCAAGTGCAAACACCTAGAGTTGACTTTGCCGAGCTGTGTAAAGACTACGTGAGTCTAGGAGGAAGTCCATTCTTGAAACAGAGTCAACTATTGAGTGCAAAACGGGATGATATTTATGAATCGAGCTTCATGTTGGAACTGGACTAGCCTAAAGCGGAACTTATGGGTGAATTTCAAATTTTTTACCCTATTGGATCTTTTATTGGGCCTTAGAAGTCTAACTGAATTAGAACATTTCTAAATTTTATTTAAATAAAATCATTTATTTTATTTAAATTCAAATATATTAAGATATGAAATTATTTGATTTAGTTTATACATAAATGTATCATATACATATATGTGTGAGTGCATATGTAATATAATAATCCATGAAAGGTATAATATGCCCATATGTAGATGTTGGGATTTACATCGCAACAGACATATTAGCTCATTTCGTATGTCATATATGTTGTCCAAATATGTGCATGTATATGTGTTACAAAATACACACACACATGTATGTATAAATATATTATATATTATATATGAACATAAAACATTTATATACAGATAAATAAATATATATATATATATAGAAAGAAAGAGAACAATTATTAAAAATTATTTATAATTCAAAATTAACTTAGTTTTGCAAACATAATAATTTTAGTATTTTAATTTGTATATATTATGAATAAAATAATATGTTCATCCATAAATAATTAACATAAAATAATTTATTGAAGAAAATTAAAATTTTACAATTTTCAAAAATCTAGGATCATAAAATAGAGCTTAGGAAAAATCTGAAGATTTTTCAAAGTTGAATTATTATTTTTAAAAATAAATACATTGATTTCGACAATAATGATTTAATATAAAATAATATATTATTAAAAATTCAAATTTTAAAATTTCAGAAATTCTAGGATCTTCAATTAAATTATTATTTTTAATAAATCATAAATACTTTTTCCAAAATAATATTAATTATTAAACATAATAAACTTTATTGAAAAATTCCTAATTTTTTTCTATATGTTTCTGAAATGATATAATATTTTTTTAAATATAAAATTAAATTTTTAATGTAATAATAATTTTATATATAATAAAAAATTCAAAATTCAATAAATGTTAATTTAAAAATATGAATATATGTATGATTTTATTAATTTTCGAAATTGTAAATTCATATTATATATAAATAAGTGTACTAAATTTTTTATCATATATATAACTTATATATGCATATATGCTATTATGAGAGAGAGATATACGCTAATATATATATATATATATATGAATTTATTGATAAATATATATAAAACAATTATTAATGACAAAAATCGATTTTCTACCGTAAACAACATTTGTCTATACATAAATCAAATAGTATAATAAACAAATTATGCACATAACCAAACTGATTTGTGACAACCACATCTACTAACAAAATCTCACCTAACTAAACATATAGTAGCAATATATTTAAAAAGATATGAAATTTTTTATTATAGGATCATATAATATAATTTAATTACTGTAATATGAATTAAAATTACCAATTTAATGATGCCTTTGAATCCACGTTGAAGCAATGACTTCCCTTCCTTATACTATTCTTGATTCGTCAGATTGCAAGTCCGGAATCACCGACCTCTAGCTATCGAATAGTATTATTTTAATTTGAATTATATTTGAGAATTTTGAAGTGGATTGAGAGCTATGTTTTAACCAGCAATGTAGAAGGTAATGGCAGCCAAAAAGGTTTTTGTAATTTTTTTAGAGACACACACACACACATACACACACACACACACATATATATATGTGAGAAATGCAGATTATGGATCTTAAGGCTGGAATAACACTAGAGGGGGGATGAACAGTGTTTTATGGATTTTTTTAAATCTTTTTGAATTTTATTCAATTTAAACACCAACAAATGCAATTCACAAACACAGATATAATCACAGAATCAGACACAAATGCAAATACTAAATAAAAGCAGTAAAGGAAAGAACACACCAGGATTTTATACTGGTTCGGAGTTACCCTACATCCAGTCCCGTACAATCGTACGAATTTCTTATCAAAAATAATCTCCTAGATTACACCCTCGGTTTCAAGGCTACAAGGTACACCCTCCTGTATTCGAGTCCAGGGCAACTCTCTTGATTTAACCAGGCTACAATCACACCTAATTGATTTCCAGGGCTACAATCACACCCAATTGATTTCGAGGCTCAACCGCACCTTTACTCAACAGTTTGTTTTACGAAGATTCTATAACTCTGAATAGCACCGAGATCTTATGGAGAGAGTGGCAGAGAATCAAACAAGAGATAATCAAGTTTGATTCACTTGGTATTTCGGCAGAGTATAGTTTAGGATTCTTTAGAATAAATGTTGAAGATGAAGAGGAGAGAAAATAAATGAAATCTGGTTAAAAATTCGTTTAGAACTTACTGGTTTATAGAAGAGCAACAACCATATCTATTCGTGAAAGGATACGACGAATAAACACTTCTTTTGAAAATTGAAAATTGAAAATAA
This sequence comes from Allium fistulosum, assembly GCA_030737815.1. Lineage (NCBI taxonomy): Eukaryota > Viridiplantae > Streptophyta > Magnoliopsida > Asparagales > Amaryllidaceae > Allium > Allium fistulosum. Next base: position 1,328,042,673 of record CM060902.1, on the reverse strand, counting down.
CGGACACCATGTCGACATGGGGGGTTGAGGTATGTCGACATGCTCAAGGCAAAATTGATGTTTTGATTTTCTTATTAAAATTGGTTTCTATAATTTGTCAAAACAATTTCTAAACTTTGTAAATATATTTGAATATAGTTTAAACATATAAAAGAGTTTAGAAAATAATTTTTAATATATATAATCTTAATCTATAAAGTGATTTAAAATCTGAGTATATAAATATTTTAAAGCTAAATATTTAAAACAAGAGATGGTTTAAAAACAAGGACAATTTTGAAATCAAAATATTAAAAATGATAAAAATAGTTTTGAGGCTAAAATATTTCAAACAAGAGAGATGTCTTTTTGAAAAGAAAGTTTTGAAAACATTTCTAAAAAACAAGAGATATATTTTTGAAAAACATTTTTATAAAATTAGTGGATATCAAAATAGGACCACTATATGTTCCACTAGATATTGTCGTGGGTTCCATCCCACTAGGTTCCATCCCTTTAACAGGCTCGAAGTAGATTCCATTCCACGAATAAATTTTGAATAAAGATGTAAGTGCTTTCAAGAAGTTTTAACATAATTCTAGACTAAATACATTATCTTGTACTGTTTGAAATCTTGAACTCTTGATAACTTGATTTCTTGATACTCATGAGTCTTCAATCTTGATATCTTCGATCTTTAAATTCATCAGTCTTGTATCTCTATACTGTACAGTCTTCATTCTTGGTACCTGCATGTTTATATTCTGCATATACATATATATCTAAACCATAATGTTAGTATTTATATTTTATAACAAGTCCTAAGGTTGTCGTCATCAAAACCATCATCTCAGGAACTAACAACACACACACACACACACACACACACACACACACACACACACATAGGGTTGTATTAGAGAGAAATGAGGAAAACCTTTTTACCCATTCTCACTTTATCACAACCATTTATCTCTAAGCCAATTCCCTATGTTTTAGCCACCCCTAGACCTTCCCAAAACCGAAATTTTACAGCCCTAATGATGGGCCTTAAACCCATCTAAGCCCAAGCCAAAATACTATGCAATTAAATCTAATTTAATCGCTTGTCGATATTGTATATCGATCGATATATTTATAATTATTATAAATATATATAACATTATTTATTTCTCAAATCATATTCAAATTTTATAATTACCATTTCATAAATATTAATTAATTTATAACAATTATAAACTAATTAAATCGTTCGGTCTTAAGGGAATTCATCATTTCGGCTGTGTAACTCTTGGGTGTAAATTTGGTCAGCGATTAACATCGAACTATTCTAATGTTAACGTTCATACATCGCTTAGCAGGTGGTGTGACATTATGGTCAAATTTATTGCTTGCTCATTTTCGGTAAAATCCAATTTTAGTTTAATAAGCGTTACCCAGTTGTGGCATTTGTTTTCACCAATTCTCTTCGTCAAAACTATATCACTTTGGACTTATGGAATTTGGTAATTGTCAAAATTCCAACCTCATCCACATTCAACTTTATAGTCTAAATATAAAGTCCCTGGTTCAATAATAACAATTATTATTAACCGAAATGCTTTGGCTAGAGTCTTTGACATTGAGTTGACTTGAGTTGACTGTGATACTAACCGCATATAACTGAGGAGACGAATCCTCTCTTGAATAGTGATTTACTTCCAATATTTCCACTCGACCCAACTACACTCACTCGATGGATGCCATGCCATGATTTGGCTATAATCAAAGCGGAGCTTTCATATTGAAGATCCACAGTATTCTCAAGTCGAAAGAACTGTGTAAATCAGTCACATCGATATTTTCTGTTTGACCTCATTATATTAACCAATAGAAAACTATCGAGTGAGTCGTTCCATAATTATCCAATAACTATTAGTACATAACCCTTAGGTGCCTCCAGCAGTCACGAGTAATACACTGCCCAACATTTGGAGAGCGTTACGTACTCCAGTCTCAACGAATACATCGATATCCAGCCTTGATGCATCTTGACTAGGAACATTTAAAAAGGTATATTTGTTTCATTGTGATAAATTACTCATGGTTACAACACTTTGTAACTACTATCACAAAATATACCATTTATTGATTTTTCTATTAAATATACTTTTAATTAAGTTAATTAATTAATATAATCATAATAGGAAGAAAATACATTTTATTTCGAACAAGATTGGTCAACGAGTTAGATACATGTAAAAAATTACATAATTTCCCCTAGGGCATAACCCTAACTCTATCACTTTGACGGCTTGGATTTAGATGACACCGTGAGGTAGCAATTGATCTCTAGGTGACTCTAAGGACGAATAATGAGCCAATGGAGTGCCTTTATACCTTCGATTCATGAGGATCGTTTTACTTGAAAGAAATAATATATGTTTAAAGATTTTGAAAGTAAATGTTTTGGGGGAAATTTATATTAACAGATGATTGCTTATGGATGTTTTATTGATAGTTAAATAACCGACTATCAATATTGGCCAATTTCGATAATCGTTTCGAAGAGACCGGGATCAGATTTAATTATCCGAAAACCACTTCGATCCGGTTTGAACGTAATGAATGAACACCATGAAGATGATAAAGATAGTGATTCGGTTTGTCCAGACCCATGACAACTTGTATGGACGAATGCTATCAGAACATCGTCATCAGAGGACGATGAGCATTCTAAGTAAAATTGAGTCCTTGAAAGGTAACGCTTAGCCTCGAGCCTCATCAACCGGGGAATGACTAAAACAGGGGAGATGCAGCAAGGCTAAGTGGGTCGCACCCAAGTAGGTTAAGGTTACCCCTATCTAGAGTCCCTTTTATTCGATTGTGTGGTGCAGTTGCTGATCCCAACCGTAGGGTAATCTTACTCGGATTATCCAGGTTAGGGGTAGTCCGGTCTTGTGTAGCAGGGGATCCCGGCGTGGTCCTCGGTACATTGTTCTAGAGGTGTACTGTGGTGGGCGGTACCCTAGTGGCCCAGTCATTCGATGGAATCCATTCTCCAATAAGCGCCGTACGGTTTTGATTGTGCCTACTATGCTGAAACGTGAGATGCAAGCATTTCAGCTATATTCTATTTACTTTCTATAGACACAATTATAATATCAGACGATTTTGATAAAAAATTGTTTTGGTTATCGTAAGGTAAAAACCCGTCGTGTTTATTTGTGACGTGGTCTTACGAGATACCTTTGCTTTCAAAGGATTTTGAAAGGTTAATAATTCAAATTGAGTGTGTTTTCTCACGCTGGTTTTCCAAACTAACTCGGGTGTTATTTTATTATAATGCTTGGGTCAGACCGAGTATTACAAATTCATGTTGAATGCTATGGAGCTCAGGAGACGAGCTGGAGGAGTTCAGGCGTATATCTCCGTACTTGATTTATATTTCCGCTGCATGAGCACAAGTTAGTAAACTGTCCAGATTGATTGTTGTATATTGTACTCTGATAATGGTATGTATATTGACAACACAGTTCTTGTATTAAAAATCTGTTGTTGTATATATTATATTTTGTTCCGCTGTGACTGTGAGATTCTATTATTGTTGTTGTTCTTCTTCTTCTACCTTACTTCATCTTACCCTAAAGATCTGTATTTCCATCCAATTTGAGTTGAGCTAATGCGAAATATTGTCGACTCAAAGGGGTACGGATTTGCGGGCCTTTACAAACGGTATGAAAGAAATATTGTGTAAAAGTATGGGAATTTATTAAATAACATGAAGGAATTATTTTATAAAATAGTTATAAGGTTTTATAAAAAAAATTATAAGATGAATACTTGATTTTAATGAAGAAGTTAAGTATTATGAAGGCTTAAAATGATTTATAAACTACCTTTGTATTTTATAAAATAATGGAATGGTTTTGTATAAAATAATAGAAAGAGATGTATAGATTTTATTTAAAAGATTTAGTAAATAAAAGTAATAAGATTTAGTAATGATTAAATTACTTGCTCTAATGTGCATGTGCGTATATGTGCATGAGTGGGTATACGTACTGTGTATTTGAAGTTATATATTAGTCAAACAGTTCTTTTATTGTAGCTAGAATTATCGTATGTAGTTATGCATGCATACATACATACATACATACATATATGTATGTATAAGTGGATTATTGTATATATGTATGTGCATATATTTTTTGTATACAAACACGTGGCGAGCATCTCACGTAGCCATAGCAACTATCGCGTGAGCTAAGTTGCGTAAGAAGATACTGGACTGAGCAATCACTCCGGTAAGGTCCAAAACGTGATTTATATAATTGAAGCGTGGTTATGTATTCATGTGTATATAAACGTACACAAACGGGTGTATGCACATACACATAGGCATCACACAAGATAGGAAGGCCGATTATGTTGTTTTGGCGTGTTACGTAGGCCAGCTTGCTAGATTTGCCCGTTGAACTCTACACCTGCAAAGAGTGGATTTTGTGTCAGTTGATTTTCGAACACAAAGGAACCTGTTCCAAAATATCAACCAATGAACTCCGGAGGAGGACCGATGGGTAGAGGCAAGCTTGGAAGGTAAGGCAATCATCCAACGAAGCAATGGAGGAAACGACAGCAGTCGACACTGACCTAGGCAGTAATGCCCAGGTCAGCTGCCATTTAAGCAGGTGTCCTTCCCCTGTTTCGGGTGCAGGTTCATGTAGAGATTTTGTAACGACCCTGAATTTTGACCAAATTTAATTGAGAATATTTAATTAATTTTAAATATTTGAACGATAATTTAATTTGAATCCCCGATATAACTTTGAATTTGGCGATTTAATTATAAAATTTAATCTGTTGAATGCTGAATCAAAATTTGAATCTACAATTTTAAGCTGAAGAAAAATATTTTAAAAGCTTCTAAAATTCGTATTGATGATACTGAAGATAATAGAAGCTTCAGAAATGAATTCAGAAGTGATTTGATCAGTTTTGAAATAAATCGTTCGAACCAATATTTATAAAATAGTCATTTTTCAAACAGTCTCGGAATTTGACGAAACCAGTTCCATTGGGTCCGGAATATTGTATTATTGTCGGGTTTCAGATTTCGTATTTTTCGAAGTTGATTGGTGACCTTACGGTGAGATAACGCGTTGGAAATTTGAATTGAATTCAATTTTAAATTCAATTTTTTACTAGGTCAATATCACACCACGTTGTCTCCCATTTGATGCGCCTATAATCACGGAAGAAATCGTGAAGGCACGATCTCCTGTCTCCCTCCTCAGTCAAAAAAATCATACGAGACACTCCTCTCCCCTTTCCAAAATAAACAAATCCGAAATCCCCTCCTTCAAATCGAAATGTGGCCGCGTCTTTCCCCCCCCATTTCCAAATCGAAGCAAATTTAATAAACCACTATGGCAGCAGTTTATGGTTCGAAGGCGATTCAATCGCGAGGGAGGAGGCGCGCTCGCGTGGGGAGTCGCGTGGGAGGCTCTTATCGATGTCGGCAGTAGATTTCAAGCTTGGTGAGGCGGCGTCTGGAATCGCGACCTGGGCGAGGTCACGATGAAAACGAGGCTAGGGCTTCACGAGTTCGTATGCAGGGATTTCGCAAGTCAAATTCGCGAGCAGTGGTTCGCGAGCGACAGTGGCATCGCGTGCGTGGGCACGTAGGGGACAGCGATCATCGCGGTGGCATTCGAAGTGGGCTGCAGATCTGGGATTAGACAATGTTGCGATGTTCGAACAGGCGAGTAGAAGCGAAGTCGCGAGAGCAGGTCGCGATTGGGATGTTCAAGGGGATTGGGTTCGACGAGAGTTGGGAAGGAACGCTGTTCAGAGCGAGCTGCGGTGATAGGAGGCTTCTTCATCATCCTCGTTTTCGACTCTAAGGAGGCCAATTCGAGTACGAACGTGGGTTTTTCGTTTTTGGTCGCATAGCCGAGGGGTGTGCTGTGAGGTACTTTCGTTTTCTTCTTCCTTATGCCTACATATGCAGGATTCCATTAAAATGTGAATGTACACACATAAGTTAGAAATGAGATAAGTATATTATAACTAGTAAGATTTTAACAGTAAAGAAATGCTGTTTGGTTATTTACATGTATATACAGGTATAAATTAGAAAAAAAATAATAAATGAGGATTTTTAAGTATTTTTGGGTATGAATAATATATATATATATATGAATTTGTATATAAATGTTTTATGATTCTAGTTTTGGTTACAGTTAAATCTTGTATTTCATAAAATCGATGATGAACTTATAATTTGGGTATAAACTGTTTTGTAACAGGAAGATTTTGGGAAATAGTTTTTACAGAAAAATTTATATAAAACAGTTTTGTTTTAAACTTGATAGACATATTTTAATATGTATATGAAAACAATAAGTAAGTATATAAGTATAAGATTTTGGAAATTAAAGAGATTTTAAAATATAGAATTTATATAAAATTGGATGAGTGGTTTAAAATAAAATCATTGGTTAATTTTATTTATCAGATGAGAATTAAATGGGTCGATTACTCTGTTTCCGAAAGATAATTTATTTAAAGAAAAGAACAAACAAACGAACAAGTTTTAATTTGAAAATAAATTTATCTAATAAAAATTTAATTGCTTGATTTATTTCGGATATTGATAAAATTGTATAATCATTTATACAAGGTTAAATTTGCAAAGAAAACAGACAGAAATGGGAAATGGGATAGCAAAATAAAAAGCTAAGGTGAGATCTTCTCACTCAGATTTAAATTTTATTTTGCAGTTATTGATTTGTTTGATGATTGGATGTGCTATTAGATATGATAGGATATATCTATATATATATAGCAGTATATACATATTGGCATATGTATATATTGGATTGATTGATTTCCCGCCTCGTATAGCGGATGAGACCCTATTGCGCCGTTAGTAAGCGGATTTATAAAAAAACCTATATACCGCGATAATTCCGTACTGGAGCGGAATTGGTATTGTGCTAACATCTTTGGATGCAGGAAAACAGGTTGGAGGGATCCAACTGGATTCCTCAACTGTATTTATTTATTTACAGATGTTGATATATATTCTGTTATCATATGATGATATATGATGTTTGATGTTGTGATGGACTAATTGATGCGTTGCATCATTGGATTCAAATTTTGAAATTTAAAAATAACGATGTTGATTTTAAAAGTGAAATTTTAAAAGCGATCTTTGAAAATATACGTTTATTTAAATTGTTGAATTGATTTACTTTAAAAAGATAAACGTTAAAACTTTTAAGTTATAAAAGTTGAGATTTTTGAATTCTTAAACCAATGTATATAAAAAGATGTATCAAGTTGATATTTGTCAATTAAAGTTATTGGAATTTTAAAATAAGATTTATAAGAGATATGAAATTTATAATTATAAAATGTGAAGATATGAAATGTATAGAATTTTAAATTGTAAAGATATGAAATTTATAGATTTATAAAGAATGAAGTTGTAGAATGAATGATTATAAGAAAATTTACTTATAAATTGGATTTCTGCTTTTAAATGGAATATTGATCGGATCGTTAATAAAGAAGATTTATAAATCAAAGTTGTTAAAAAAATATAGAAATAGGATTTATAAACGTTGTTTTATAAATTCAAAATCAATGGAGTTTGATAAATTAAATGTAGGAGGTCATTAAAGAAGATATATTCGCGATTTTGGATAGCGAATCTTTATTGAAATAAAATGGGTAGAGATGGCTGAAATTTAGTTAAGTGAATTACATTCACGATTTTGGACAGCGAATATACTCTTAAGGAAAATGGATATGTTCTGGAGAAACGATATTATAAAATGAAGTAATTGTTTTAAAAGATGTTTTAAAACGTGTGAACTATCGAAATCATAGATTTCAACATTTATTGTTGAAATAGACGTTTTCGAGAAAATAAGGAAATGATGGACTATAACACTGTTGTTATAGTAAATGATTTCCGAAAGGAAATGTTTTATATAGTATTGGGATTTATATATCTACCTAAATTCCGAATCCCTATACTAGTGATTTCGAGTCGTCGTAACGATGTTTTATGCAACATTCGTTTTGACTCAAATAAATGTGTTAAAAGAATATTTTCCTTAAAGGATGAATATATACTTAATTTGATTTAAGTATATCAAATATTTTCCAAGTGTTGAAAATAAATGGATTGTGAATTGCTGACTTATTTTTAAATAAGTATGGAAATGTTTTCCAAAACGAAATGAAATGTTTTGAGAATTTATCTTCTTAAAGATAAATTGAAATTGAATATTGAAAACGATTTGAAAATCGAATATCAGTAGATATTCGAAAGTATAAATTCAATACGGAATTTATAGAAGAAAGCGAAGTTGTTTAAAAATAAATATTGATTTATTTTTGAAGTGTGGAAAATTGATTTGAAATTGTTTTCAAATGGTTAAGTGTGGAAATTTTATATCTAGTAAAGATATTTTTGAAGATGAAATAATTTGGAAAATTATTTGGAATCTGATGATGTTGCGCATCTTTTATTGATAGTTAAATAACCGACTATCAATAATTACCTTGAGTAGGTATTTGCTGTGAATTGGATGAATTTGAATGCCACACTTATTTTTGAATAATCGCTCACTATTCGGGTTAGCCGGGAAAGGACCATGGGGTCGTATAACCCATTCCGAATAAGTGATACGTCGTTATGAATTGCATTCGAAGACCGGTGTTGAAGACCGGATATTTTTGAAAACGGAAGGATTACCGTCGAGTTACTCTACATCGACTGATCTTCGATTTAGAGGTTTTTATCACCCTTAGTGACGGGAAGTCCTGACGTGATTGAAAATTATCCGGAATTGCAAGGGCTTCGTGAGAAGTGCCTTCGGTTCTGTTCGATCCCGGAACAGACTTGTATGGATTGTGTGTCTGACGTTACAATTTGAGATATAAAGCTGATTTCTTTCAAATACATATCTGTTGGTGGCGGAGAATTTATTCTCTTAGCTTAACACCCTTCTCTGAGACGTACGAGCTCAGAGGTTATGTAGTTGAAATTTATCAGCGATATATCCCAATTTGGTAACGTGGCATACTGAGTGTTGCTGTGAAATGATCAGTGTTTGATCATTTGTGATATGATCATTTGTTTGATCTTATATCTTTGTGATCATAGGTTGATCATTTTGTTGGACCCGAAGCAGGGCTTTTTGTAGAAAGCGTAGCTTTGTGGACGAGACTTCGTCGAGCCTCACACCCCGGAAATGGTCGAAACAGGACGAATGCGGCAAGGTTCTAGGGAGTAGCGCCCCTTAGTGTATGTCATTCCTTCTGGATAAAGGTGGTATCATGGTATGGAGCCCAGATACTTAACCTCTGTGGTTACTGCATTATTTTTTCTATGTGGTTTGTTGGAATCGGGGATCCTCGGGAAGATCGGTGACGATCGGGGGATGGCATACGCGTGTCAGTAGTTACCTATTTTTGCAGAGGTAACCCGGCCTTGTGTTGGCAGAGATCCGGTTAGGTTCTCGGGTCGTCTATTCCAGGGACGTACCCATCGTGGATAGGAAGTTCCTTAGCCTGACCATTTGTTGGAAATCCAAAGAAACAATACGAGCCTTTACGATTTCAATTGTATAACCTGTCTCCTCAGGAGGCAGCTATAGCAGGCATAATATAATGGTACCTATGCTGGCTAAGATTTATATTCTACTTTCGAAATGTTTTCCACTATGCACTAATAATAATATCAAAAAGAATTTGATTTTTGCGTAGTAAGCATCTTTGACTATCATAAGAAGAAATCTCCTCCAAGTCTGCGTTTGCATTGTGTGTGTGGTGGGAGGTCTTATGGTAGTTTCATTTTCCAAAAGCATTGCGAATTGACATTAAAAGTTTTCCTGTTGTTTATTTTAAAGAATAACTGTTTTACGATCTCACACCAGTCACCATGACTGACTCGGAGTTTATTGTTTCCCTTCTAAACTCTGGGTGCCCACCAATTTCCACACGGGCAGTCTAGAGTTAGATTATCAGGATATTCTGGATATTCTGGAGCTTGGAGATAAGCTGGAGGACGAGACGTAGTAATTGTATCTGATATTATTTATTCCGCTGTGTATTCTGTATGAGGACAAGTTTATATAACTGTCCATTGTTGTATATTGACTCTGATGATTGATGTATGTATAAACTGATATAGTTCTTTGTTTAAAGATTATTCATTTATCTATTATATATTGTTCCGCTGCGATATGTGAGATTCTGATATTGTTTTCTGTTTTCTGCTCTTGTTCTGTTGTTGTTCTTCTTTCTTTTTCTTCTATCTTCTTCTTCTACCTTTTTCTTCTTTCTTAAAACCCTCACTATTGGAGTTTCCGGCACTCGATTTCTCGGCAGTCGATAAAGTGAGTATCGATGTCGAATTTTCGAAAGTCGAAAATTTCGGGATGTGACAAAGTGGTATCAGAGCATATGGTTAAGCGACAACCCTGCTCTGTTGGGTGTTACTCATTAGAGATAGAGTCAGTAGTACTCTAGAATGAGTTGAGTGTAATAATAGATATGAGCGCGTATTTGTTATTGAATATAAAATTGTTTTATATTGTGATGATTGGTTTATTGAGTGGTATATGAACCTTCGTCGGCACAGTCTTGCAAAACTGAATCGAAGGGGTTTCTAAACACTTGAATAGAACAGTTCGGCACAGTATTGTTTTAAAATAGGGTGAATGAAATAATTTCGCCCAAAGCTATTTTTGTATAGAAAAGAAATGGTTTTCTATGAATTATCATAGTATATGGATGTTTGGATGTTAGGAAGTAATAATAGTGAATTATCATCACTGAAATTAAATAAGAAATTGAAATCGTAACTCCAAAGTTAAGAAATAAATTCACATGCAAATGAAATTTGAGAATGTAAATTATAAATGTAATTTGTAATTTAAAATGAGATTCCAGAGAAGTTTTTGGAAATGTTTTAAAAGGAATTCGTAAATTTTGGAGATTCGAAAAGTTTAAAATCTTTTTGGTTTGAAAATGAATTTCAAAGGTTTGAAAAGTATTTTAGAGAGATGAAAGCTCTAAACTCTTTTCGGTCGCTGGAAAATAACTTCGATGATGACCGCGGCATCATTGGTGTTCATTTTCGGGTTTCTGGAAGAGGAATTGCTGCCAAATTGTTTTAAATGGAAAGTGTTTGGAAAAATTTGGGTTTTGTTTTGGAAAATTCAAAGGATAATTTGAATTGTTTTCAAAAATGGTTTTGAAAGGTTGAATATAAGTTGTATAACTTATAAAATGAGAAAATGTAAGTGAAATAAATGATGTTTAATGAGAATATAACTTAAGAAATGACGAATGAATTTGATTTTGGGTATCAAAATTTATTACTGAAATGAATATGAACTTGAGTTATATAAGTGAAATTCAACTTGAAATGTTAAATGGATTAGCAATTGAATAAATAAATGTATTTGATGTTAATCAATCTAATGAAAGTAAATTGATATGGAAGAATGAATGTAAGTGTAAATTCATTGAAGCTAATTGAAGGAAGTGAATAAAACTGGAATTGAAACTGAATGTTAAAAACAAATTTGAATAAAATAAATTGGAATTTGTAATGGGTTAGTAACTGAAACTAATTTAGAATAGTGCAGTTGTGAATAAAGATAGTTGATGGAATTTAATATTCAGAAGTAAATTAATTCAAATAAAATTGAAGTTACGAATTAGATTCAAATGAAATTGAAATGTAAAGATTGAACAAAATTGAATAGGTGTAACTTCAATAGTGAAGTAATGATGATATAAGCAGTTATATTGAAATTTTTGTAACAGAATTTGCAAAATGATTGAATGCTGTAACTAGATATAATGGCTAGTAGGATATACAGGTGTATAAAGGGATGGGAAAATTGATTTCACAGATAATTTGAATTGCTCGACAAAAGGTACGTATTTGAATTATAATATGAGTTTTTGATGATTTCTGGTCTAGCCGCTTGGCTTTTTCTTTTTCTTTTTGAAATCTGAGAGTCCGTAGGGACGTTTTGTAGTCGTGCCGTATTAGCCGCGCAAAGGAGACGCTGGCGAAATTTTTCAGAAATTTAGGGCGTTAGAAAATTTTTGAGAAATTTTGAAAGTTTAAATTTGAATTTAAACTTAAATTTGAATTTTTAAGCAAACAATGTTGTTTTGAACTTAGAGTTGAAATTGAAATTTAGTTGAATTAATAACGAATCTTTAGTAGAAAGATTTGTTTTGATAGATTGATAAAAACTATTGGATTGTGAAAAATAATAGACGAGTTAAGGACATTTTTTCCTAACTTGAAATTTCGAGGACGAAATTCTTTTAAGGGGGGAAGTCTGTAACGACCCTGAATTTTGACCAAATTTAATTGAGAATATTTAATTAATTTTAAATATTTGAACGATAATTTAATTTGAATCCCCGATATAACTTTGAATTTGGCGATTTAATTATAAAATTTAATCTGTTGAATGCTGAATCAAAATTTGAATCTACAATTTTAAGCTGAAGAAAAATATTTTAAAAGCTTTTAAAATTCGTATTGATGATACTGAAGATAATAGAAGCTTCAGAAATGAATTCAGAAGTGATTTGATCAGTTTTGAAATAAATCGTTCGAACCAATATTTATAAAATAGTCATTTTTCAAACAGTCTCGGAATTTGACGAAACCAGTTCCATTGGGTCCGGAATATTGTATTATTGTCGGGTTTCAGATTTCGTATTTTTCGAAGTTGATTGGTGACCTTACGGTGAGATAACGCGTTGGAAATTTGAATTGAATTCAATTTTAAATTCAATTTTTTACTAGGTCAATATCACACCACGTTGTCTCCCATTTGATGCGCCTATAATCACGGAAGAAATCGTGAAGGCACGATCTCCTGTCTCCCTCCTCAGTCAAAAAAATCATACGAGACACTCCTCTCCCCTTTCCAAAATAAACAAATTCGAAATCCCCTCCTTCAAATCGAAATGTGGCCGCGTCTTTCCCCCCCATTTCCAAATCGAAGCAAATTTAATAAACCACTATGGCAGCAGTTTATGGTTCGAAGGCGATTCAATCGCGAGGGAGGAGGCGCGCTTGCGTGGGGAGTCGCGTGGGAGGCTCTTATCGATGTCGGCAGTAGATTTCAAGCTTGGTGAGGCGGCGTCTGGAATCGCGACCTGGGCGAGGTCACGATGAAAACGAGGCTAGGGCTTCACGAGTTCGTATGCAGGGATTTCGCAAGTCAAATTCGCGAGCAGTGGTTCGCGAGCGACAGTGGCATCGCGTGCGTGGGCACGTAGGGGACAGCGATCATCGCGGTGGCATTCGAAGTGGGCTGCAGATCTGGGATTAGACAATGTTGCGATGTTCGAACAGGCGAGTAGAAGCGAAGTCGCGAGAGCAGGTCGCGATTGGGATGTTCAAGGGGATTGGGTTCGACGAGAGTTGGGAAGGAACGCTGTTCAGAGCGAGCTGCGGTGATAGGAGGCTTCTTCATCATCCTCGTTTTCGACTCTAAGAAGGCCAATTCGAGTACGAACGTGGGTTTTTCGTTTTTGGTCGCATAGCCGAGGGGTGTGCTGTGAGGTACTTTCGTTTTCTTCTTCCTTATGCCTACATATGCAGGATTCCATTAAAATGTGAATGTACACACATAAGTTAGAAATGAGATAAGTATATTATAACTAGTAAGATTTTAACAGTAAAGAAATGCTGTTTGGTTATTTACATGTATATACAGGTATAAATTAGAAAAAAAATAATAAATGAGGATTTTTAAGTATTTTTGGGTATGAATAAAATATATATATATATATATGAATTTGTATATAAATGTTTTATGATTCTAGTTTTGGTTACAGTTAAATCTTGTATTTCATAAAATCGATGATGAACTTATAATTTGGGTATAAACTGTTTTGTAACAGGAAGATTTTGGGAAATAGTTTTTACAGAAAAATTTATATAAAACAGTTTTGTTTTAAACTTGATAGACATATTTTAATATGTATATGAAAACAATAAGTAAGTATATAAGTATAAGATTTTGGAAATTAAAGAGATTTTAAAATATAGAATTTATATAAAATTGGATGAGTGGTTTAAAATAAAATCATTGGTTAATTTTATTTATCAGATGAGAATTAAATGGGTCGATTACTCTGTTTCCGAAAGATAATTTATTTAAAGAAAAGAACAAACAAACGAACAAGTTTTAATTTGAAAATAAATTTATCTAATAAAAATTTAATTGCTTGATTTATTTCGGATATTGATAAAATTGTATAATCATTTATACAAGGTTAAATTTGCAAAGAAAACAGACAGAAATGGGAAATGGGATAGCAAAATAAAAAGCTAAGGTGAGATCTTCTCACTCAGATTTAAATTTTATTTTGCAGTTATTGATTTGTTTGATGATTGGATGTGCTATTAGATATGATAGGATATATCTATATATATATAGCAGTATATACATATTGGCATATGTATATATTGGATTGATTGATTTCCCGCCTCGTATAGCGGATGAGACCCTATTGCGCCGTTAGTAAGCGGATTTATAAAAAAACCTATATACCGCGATAATTCCGTACTGGAGCGGAATTGGTATTGTGCTAACATCTTTGGATGCAGGAAAACAGGTTGGAGGGATCCAACTGGATTCCTCAACTGTATTTATTTATTTACAGATGTTGATATATATTCTGTTATCATATGATGATATATGATGTTTGATGTTGTGATGGACTAATTGATGCGTTGCATCATTGGATTCAAATTTTGAAATTTAAAAATAACGATGTTGATTTTAAAAGTGAAATTTTAAAAGCGATCTTTGAAAATATACGTTTATTTAAATTGTTGAATTGATTTACTTTAAAAAGATAAACGTTAAAACTTTTAAGTTATAAAAGTTGAGATTTTTGAATTCTTAAACCAATGTATATAAAAAGATGTATCAAGTTGATATTTGTCAATTAAAGTTATTGGAATTTTAAAATAAGTTTTATAAGAGATATGAAATTTATAATTATAAAATGTGAAGATATGAAATGTATAGAATTTTAAATTGTAAAGATATGAAATTTATAGATTTATAAAGAATGAAGTTGTAGAATGAATGATTATAAGAAAATTTACTTATAAATTGGATTTCTGCTTTTAAATGGAATATTGATCGGATCGTTAATAAAGAAGATTTATAAATCAAAGTTGTTAAAAAAATATAGAAATAGGATTTATAAACGTTGTTTTATAAATTCAAAATCAATGGAGTTTGATAAATTAAATGTAGGAGGTCATTAAAGAAGATATATTCGCGATTTTGGATAGCGAATCTTTATTGAAATAAAATGGGTAGAGATGGCTGAAATTTAGTTAAGTGAATTACATTCACGATTTTGGACAGCGAATATACTCTTAAGGAAAATGGATATGTTCTGGAGAAACGATATTATAAAATGAAGTAATTGTTTTAAAAGATGTTTTAAAACGTGTGAACTATCGAAATCATAGATTTCAACATTTATTGTTGAAATAGACGTTTTCGAGAAAATAAGGAAATGATGGACTATAACACTGTTGTTATAGTAAATGATTTCCGAAAGGAAATGTTTTATATAGTATTGGGATTTATATATCTACCTAAATTCCGAATCCCTATACTAGTGATTTCGAGTCGTCGTAACGATGTTTTATGCAACATTCGTTTTGACTCAAATAAATGTGTTAAAAGAATATTTTCCTTAAAGGATGAATATATACTTAATTTGATTTAAGTATATCAAATATTTTCCAAGTGTTGAAAATAAATGGATTGTGAATTGCTGACTTATTTTTAAATAAGTATGGAAATGTTTTCCAAAACGAAATGAAATGTTTTGAGAATTTATCTTCTTAAAGATAAATTGAAATTGAATATTGAAAACGATTTGAAAATCGAATATCAGTAGATATTCGAAAGTATAAATTCAATACGGAATTTATAGAAGAAAGCGAAGTTGTTTAAAAATAAATATTGATTTATTTTTGAAGTGTGGAAAATTGATTTGAAATTGTTTTCAAATGGTTAAGTGTGGAAATTTTATATCTAGTAAAGATATTTTTGAAGATGAAATAATTTGGAAAATTATTTGGAATCTGATGATGTTGCGCATCTTTTATTGATAGTTAAATAACCGACTATCAATAATTACCTTGAGTAGGTATTTGCTGTGAATTGGATGAATTTGAATGCCACACTTATTTTTGAATAATCGCTCACTATTCGGGTTAGCCGGGAAAGGACCATGGGGTCGTATAACCCATTCCGAATAAGTGATACGTCGTTATGAATTGCATTCGAAGACCGGTGTTGAAGACCGGATATTTTTGAAAACGGAAGGATTACCGTCGAGTTACTCTACATCGACTGATCTTCGATTTAGAGGTTTTTATCACCCTTAGTGACGGGAAGTCCTGACGTGATTGAAAATTATCCGGAATTGCAAGGGCTTCGTGAGAAGTGCCTTCGGTTCTGTTCGATCCCGGAACAGACTTGTATGGATTGTGTGTCTGACGTTACAATTTGAGATATAAAGCTGATTTCTTTCAAATACATATCTGTTGGTGGCGGAGAATTTATTCTCTTAGCTTAACACCCTTCTCTGAGACGTACGAGCTCAGAGGTTATGTAGTTGAAATTTATCAGCGATATATCCCAATTTGGTAACGTGGCATACTGAGTGTTGCTGTGAAATGATCAGTGTTTGATCATTTGTGATATGATCATTTGTTTGATCTTATATCTTTGTGATCATAGGTTGATCATTTTGTTGGACCCGAAGCAGGGCTTTTTGTAGAAAGCGTAGCTTTGTGGACGAGACTTCGCCGAGCCTCACACCCCGGAAATGGTCGAAACAGGACGAATGCGGCAAGGTTCTAGGGAGTAGCGCCCCTTAGTGTATGTCATTCCTTCTGGATAAAGGTGGTATCATGGTATGGAGCCCAGATACTTAACCTCTGTGGTTACTGCATTATTTTTTCTATGTGGTTTGTTGGAATCGGGGATCCTCGGGAAGATCGGTGACGATCGGGGGATGGCATACGCGTGTCAGTAGTTACCTATTTTTGCAGAGGTAACCCGGCCTTGTGTTGGCAGAGATCCGGTTAGGTTCTCGGGTCGTCTATTCCAGGGACGTACCCATCGTGGATAGGAAGTTCCTTAGCCTGACCATTTGTTGGAAATCCAAAGAAACAATACGAGCCTTTACGATTTCAATTGTATAACCTGTCTCCTCAGGAGGCAGCTATAGCAGGCATAATATAATGGTACCTATGCTGGCTAAGATTTATATTCTACTTTCGAAATGTTTTCCACTATGCACTAATAATAATATCAAAAAGAATTTGATTTTTGCGTAGTAAGCATCTTTGACTATCATAAGAAGAAATCTCCTCCAAGTCTGCGTTTGCATTGTGTGTGTGGTGGGAGGTCTTATGGTAGTTTCATTTTCCAAAAGCATTGCGAATTGACATTAAAAGTTTTCCTGTTGTTTATTTTAAAGAATAACTGTTTTACGATCTCACACCAGTCACCATGACTGACTCGGAGTTTATTGTTTCCCTTCTAAACTCTGGGTGCCCACCAATTTCCACACGGGCAGTCTAGAGTTAGATTATCAGGATATTCTGGATATTCTGGAGCTTGGAGATAAGCTGGAGGACGAGACGTAGTAATTGTATCTGATATTATTTATTCCGCTGTGTATTCTGTATGAGGACAAGTTTATATAACTGTCCATTGTTGTATATTGACTCTGATGATTGATGTATGTATAAACTGATATAGTTCTTTGTTTAAAGATTATTCATTTATCTATTATATATTGTTCCGCTGCGATATGTGAGATTCTGATATTGTTTTCTGTTTTCTGCTCTTGTTCTGTTGTTGTTCTTCTTTCTTTTTCTTCTATCTTCTTCTTCTACCTTTTTCTTCTTTCTTAAAACCCTCACTATTGGAGTTTCCGGCACTCGATTTCTCGGCAGTCGATAAAGTGAGTATCGATGTCGAATTTTCGAAAGTCGAAAATTTCGGGATGTGACAGATTTCATGCAACTTCGAGGAAGACTATGTGCTCAACAACGATCAATAATAAATGGAGTGATTTCTAAGGGATCAACAATAATCGAGCATGGGATTTGCATGGTGATTGGTCACGATCACATCCGACAAGCATGTACGATTGAATGGAGTAAATATGTACCTTCAGGCTTTAACCTTGGGGTATGTATAGTTTGATAAATTGTATTAGTCCTATATTAATGACCGTACATAGTTTGATCTTATATTAGTGATCATACACCATACTACCATTATATTAGTGGCCACACGGATTAATGGTCTTGTAGTAGAGGTCATCCTTATTAATAGACGATGACTGTAACATCCCGCAAGAATTAACTAGAAATTAATCAATTAATAGTGATGCTAAAAATGGGAATTTTGCATATATCGAAATTTGGCGACGAAAGTTACATCATTGTGTTAATGCTAATCTTCTAAGCACTTTCATATATAAAACTTCGTGATCGAAATTCAAACGAAGAAGTTATCGACGTTTGAAAATTCCAAAACGAAAATAATTTAAATAGATTTAAATTTATAAATTTAAAAAGGGTAATAAATATTAGAACGTTAAGTAGTCGACCTAAAGTTTAAGCAAACATTAACGGAACGGTAATTAAGGGAAAGAAATAATGTAACATTAAAAATTAACGTTAACAAAAAAAATCCGGCTAAGGGATGAGGATCGGTCGACTGCTTGCGATCGACCGTCCAAGGAGGACCGATCGACCATCCAAGGAGGGCTGGTCGACCGATGAAATTGAGGCGGCTAAGGTTTGCCTAGGCCAGAACAACCCAGATTTAATTTAAATAAAATATTCTTCATCCAACGTTTGACGCTTCTAACCACTACAACTAAGAGGCTAACGCCCTCACTTTTATTCATAAGAAAAATAAACACGCTAACAGAACTCTACTGGTTCCCTTCCTCTCCAAACAAAGATTCAAACATCAGGGAAGAGATTAATCGGATAATAGGGAAAAGTTTAATGAATTTGGATGATCAAACACACACACACACACACATATTTCTATTCTTTCATAATATAACATTCTCTATCTTGAGGCCCGAAGCTAAGCGCTATAGATGTTGCAGTCATCTATAGTATTAACTTTCGGTGATAAAATACGGTAATGTTAATGGTATTCATAATATCAGAAGCACATGAATATGGAATAAAATCAATAAATATTTAAAACAAAATTTCTGATTACATTTCAAATCGGTATTTCATATTTAGATACATAATCCCAAAACGATTCCTAGGTTTTTGATCAAATATAATTATTACAAAATACGCCAAGAGCGACATATGTAAATGCTCCTTGGTTGATCAGCGTACTAAATAGACAAATTAGTTTTAATACAACATAGCGGAAATAAAACTAAATAGCTCCTATATAGCTAGCTTTGCCTCATGCACGTATTCGGAAGCTTATTCGTCTAACCTACTAGCCTGAAAAACCTTAACTCTCAATCTACTCAAATTAAATTTGGAGCACCCGAGAGTTTAAGGGGAAAACATAAACTTTGAGTCAGACATAAAGCCTGGTGTGAATAATACTATTACATCTTGGTTTACTGATTAAGTGAGACCACGCCGCTTAGCGGAACGAGTTTCCTCTCACTAATATCCTTATAAAAGCTTACCCTTTGCAAATCAAAACCTGCAAACAAACTGATCAAAGTAATAGTAGTAATATCATATATGCACATAAATTGGGTAATCTATGGACTATCTGTCCTAAAAATAGTTTTGTTTGGCTATCTATTAACCATTTGCTGACTCGGGCCTACCAGACACAATCAATTATTTAACTTCTATTAGACACACGTCTGGGCTGACTGGCCTTAACTATCTTCTTCTAGGGCTAACTGAACCTAATGGTTTTGTGGGCTCACCAATAACCTATCTTTATCTTTGTATGTTTCTTTCTGTGTGTAACATCCTTTTAGTCTTACCTTTGACAAAGCACTACACACTGGAATTTTGGACTTATATTAGCTAATTAGCTAAAGTATAGGGCATGATACTATACCAGTCCCATCTGGTATTCTAACATCCGAGTCATTTACTTAGGGTTAACTACCCCATCAAATTTTCCTTGAAAACATTTATTTCAAATTGATTTAACTCTTTAAGTCATACTTGAACAAGGAAAATATACTCTTTGTTTTACTCAAACATTATTGCCATGATATACATACTTTACACAAAATAATGTCGATGAAATATAATGGGATTATCTATCCCTCCACAGTAAGTTAAAATTCTTTAAACTTAAAAGCTCTTAGGCCATGAAACCAAGGTAAACCATTCGAAACTTTTGCTTAAAAACTTAAAAAAATACCTTTTGAATCCATTGAAAGTGCCCCTTTCCTAATAAGTTAACTACTATACCTTGAAACACTAGGTCGAAAGGCCAAAACATACCTTTCAAAATCATTGAAGGTATCCCTTCAAAAGCCTTAGACATTCTCTTTTCAGAATACTTTAACTTGCCTTACAAAAGCATTGGAAACCTTCCATTTAAAAACCCAAGTGAACCTTTTGAAAACATTAGGGTATCTCTCCCCTTCGAAACCTTCATTATATACCTTTCGAAAATATTAAAACTCCTTCCTTAAAATAAACCTTTCGAAAGCATTGGGTCCAAGTAAAGTTTGTGGAACATAGCTTCGAAACCTTTTAAAACCATTCCTTTCGAAAGCATTGGGTTTAATTTTCAATATATCTAAAGGTCTTAGAAGAACTGGGGCGAAAGCAACTCTTTCGAAAGCAATATTCCTAAGTAAAAGAAAGTAGATGGTTTCGAAACCAGCCCTTTCGAAAGCATGGAGAAGCGTCTTCATAGTAAAAGCAAATGCACCCTTTTGAAACCAATGATTAAAGGCATATGAAAAGTGGTCTCAACTAGGTCGAAAGGTAGAATGCGGCAGCAGGGGTTTTGACCCCTTCGAAAGCTTTTTTTAAAAGCAAGGCAAGCGACATCTCTTTTGAAAGCAAAACTAAGGCTTCGACCCTTTTGAAAGCATCGGCTCTATACCTGCTGCCTTTCTCCAATTCACTACGTACCAAAGTATTGATACCATGTGTATTGGTTTCGACTAGGTTGGAGACGATAGTATGGGTCGAAAGGTGGCTGCCGAAAGTGGTCCTTTACAAAACTGATTTTTTACTTTTTAAAGTAATATCTTTCCAACTAACTTGCCTTATTTGTCAATATATAATTGGTTGCCAATTTCCTTTCCAAAATCTCTTCTAAAAGTGCTATCGAATTCAGTAATTAATAATTTAAAACATTTAGCAAATTGTCCCTTCTCCTTTTATAAACATATAAAATATTTAAGTCTCATACCTTAAATAATTTTATATCCTTAATAAAGCACTAAGGAAAATTCTCCAAAAATTCTCATAAATCACTTTTAATATGCTTTCTAATATATTTAAATTTCTGACCCAAAGCTAACATATAATAGCTGAAATTAATTTTAAAACCAATTTACCCATTTTCTTTACTAAAAAATTCATAATAAATCTACAACAACTTAGAAAATTATGAAACTTGAAATGCATCTCTAAAATAATATTTCTGACTTTATATCAAAACGCAAGCTATTTGGATTCCATTTAATAAGTTTTCCAAATTAATTCTTATCATAAAATTTATATGAAATAGCACAAATCATCAATAAGCATATATATCCATTTACTAATCAAAACATGGCGTTTCACTTTGCAAAATATATCAGATCTGATCTAGAAACCGAAGCAATAAAAATGAGATGTAATCTATTATTCACCTTAGCTTGTTGTTAAGGAGTTTGAGATTTGCTCTTGAATCGATTTGATTAAGCTTCCTCCTTTAATTCTTGCTTATCTTCCCTTTATCTTCTTCTAATAGTGGCCGGCCAAAATTAGGTTTAGTTTTGTTTGTGTATGTGGTAATTGAAAATAGAATGAGGGTTTAGGGTATAAGAATATAACCTATTCCTATTTTGCCCTTATCTTAATCCTCTTACTTAATTCATTTTAATTTCCTTTGGTTCATTGATTAATTAGGCATGGCTACCTTATATTATTCAAATCTAAATTCCTTAACCATTTATATTATTTCATTTAATTTCTCTAATTAAATGTCCTAAATAATGTTAGTCAGAATTAGGGTCGTTACATATAACCTTTGAATTTTGGGCCTAATATGTATATAAATGGATTGTTATATATTGTAAAATTAAGAAAGGGAATAATTCGAGAAGGAAATAGGTGAAAGCGTTTAATCAAAGCCAAAGAAATTTGGGGAAAGCATCTATGAGTGGAAATCTTAGTTTTTCTTTTTTAGTAGTTTGTGCAGTTAATATTTGAATTTGTTTTATACCTTGAGGAATTTTGTACGTGAAAACTTTAAATCTTAAAACCCAAAATTTCCCATTAAAATGTTAATTTTGGAATGGGTTGCAATCTTATTTGGTTTATATGTATATATATATATTAATATAGTAGAATTTAATCCGTTATTGTTTGCAATATGAATAACTTATGTTCTATTCCACTTCCACTTTCTAATTTGTGTTTGTTATTATGAAGGGTTCTAAAAAGAATTAGGAATAGATGTGTAAAGCATGGATTTTTCATCCCATCCGTGGTTTGCACCGCCTACTTCTGTAATGAAAATAAATATGAATCATTTTTCATTTCAACCTTGTCCATTTAAAAGTCGAACTGAATATAAAGAACTTAAATCGTAAAGTTTTGCTCCCTTAAAAGAGAGGTGTTAATTCTACTATGTTAATTTACAACAAGTTGAACGTTTTGATTCCGTTTTTCTGAATATATATTAAGTCTAATTTATTTAGCTAATTTAAATTATGATATTAACTATTTCAAAAACTGCGCATTGGACTAGGGACTTGTATGAATATGGAAATTGTGACATTTAAACAAACCGAACAACAATCGAAAATCTTAGTATAGGAATATTTTTACGCATGCCTAGAATATATAATAAAAACTAGTTAGCTAAAAATTTACATTAAGTATAGATGTAATAATAATGTATAAGTCATACCGTATAAAATAAATAGATTAACAAATAACAACAAAATATATAAAAAGAAATTTGAGAACAATTTAGGAACTAAATCCATAATTAAAAGGCAAAATAAGGAGTTTCCCTTATATGACCTTAATGTGTAAATGCGGGTGAGGTATTGTAACACCCCATAAAATTAACGATATTTAATAAATAATTAGTAAGGCTCCAAAAATGAAATTTGAGCAAACGATGGAATTTTTCCACAAAACTTGTACCATTGTATTCATGGCGATTTTCTCAGCAACTTTCATATTTGAAGTTTCGCGATTGGAGCTTAAATGAAAATGTTAGTAACATTTGAAGTTTTCAAAGCAAAAATTATTAAACATGAAATAAGAAAATAAATTATAACTAAATGTGGACCCCACCAGTCTATCCAGGAACAATCGATCGCTAGTAGCCGACTACCCATAGGGGAGCAGTCGACTGGTTGTATGGTGGCGGCTAGGCGTTTGAACCTTGGCCAACGGTCCGGATTTTATTATTTTATCTAATGCTTACGATTGATTCGAGCACCCATAAATACAGGCCCAACCCCTCACTTCTCTTCTTATATTTTCTAATCTAAGCAGCGAAGTTATGCCATTTTCCATTCTCTACTATTTCTAAAAATTATAAAATATTATACATATATATATCAAAGAAGGGCGGAAAATAAAATAGAAGAAGAGAAGAAGCGAATCAACATTACGAAAGAAAATGGTAATTTTCATAATTATAAATTTGTATTCCTCTTAACCCCAAATCTCCTTTTAGATTTGTAATTCTAATAGTATATACAGACACCTTGTTATGCATATTATTTTGAATTAGAAAGGAAAATGAGTCAAGTAAAGGAATGGATTCAGATTTGAAGATTTGGAAAGCTTAAAATGTGAGTAGGAAAGTACATAATTTATTTACGTAACGATCTAGAATTTTAGTCATTTGAATTTGAAATATTTAAACTAATTTTAAATACAAAAATATTGGTTGAATAAGTAAAATAGCTTAAATTTCAAAAACAAAGATTTATTTGAATAGTGAATTTAGATAATTGGAATTTTTAAATAATTTAATATTTGATTTAATATGAATAAAAAATGATTTGGAAATCTTATTTAAATTTTGTTTAAATAAGAATGATAATAGTAAACTTTTAAATTCTATTTAAAAGTGACTGAACCTGTTTTAGTAATAACTCATTTTAATTAACGAGTGAAAACAGCCTTTCGGAGCACTGTCTCGGATTTTGACGAAACCAGTTTCATTGGATCCGTAATAGTGAATTTTTGTATGCTAACGAATTTCATAGCGGTCAGACGTATCGTTTGGTCGTGCGAGCTCGAAATGCATAGAAATTAATTTTGAGAATTAATATAATATAATTTGATTTCAAAAGGCTAACTTCTGCATATGATCAAATTAGGTCTCTAGACTAGTTCCACTGAATTCGGAATAGAGGTATTTAGTATAGAATGCCAGTGAGCGCGCCTTGATCGGAGTTTGAGATTTTTGGGTGCTTAAAGCTTAATATTTTAATATATATACCTATACTCCTCACCATACTCTCCACTATTCACCACCATACCTCTGCACATTCAAACTCATACCCTTTCTCCCTTTATAAATCGCGTTTTGTCAGAAAATTTTGGTTCGAAATTTTCAAATTAAATCATCTCCTAATCGAATGATCTACATTCATCGGAACCAATCCATGCCGTTTCAGGCGAAGTCTCCAACTAGGAAAATGTAGAGCTCGAGGCAACGAAGGGTTTCAAAGGTTGGATTTTCGTATGAAGTGCCATGGTGGCATCGGTTTTTAGATGAACGAAGAAAGAGGATTCACCAATTGCGATGTTTTGGTGAACCTTTAGGTGATGGGTATGAAAGGGAAATGTCGAGGAAGGCGAGGGCGATGCGCTAGCGAAGTTTCATAGCTAATGATCTATTGCGGCAGCGGCTAGGGAGGTGTGACCATCGTTCAGTTTTAAGGGGAAAATCTTGGTAATGGCGGCGAGAGAGGTGGCAACACCACAAGCGGAGGGATGAATGGAGATAGGGCATTCGATGGTCAAGAAGCGGCGATGCATGGTGGTATGTGTAACGACCCGATATTTTGGACCATTCGCATCCATTATAAGTGTATAGGTAGACACTCATGCCGGAATTGAATTGCTCAAAATACCGCGTTGTTAATTTAAATTTGGCAAAACTGAACATATACAGTAAATAAATAATCACAGATCACAGACACAGAGTAATAAATGCAGCGGAAATAAAAGAGATAGTAGTTCATGAAGCTACTATATGAATATATAAGATACATCAGAGTTTACAACAGAAGAGTAATACGATACATCAGAGTTAAACCAGATACAACGGAAGAGTAACACGATACATCAGATACAAATCAGAATACATCACTGGAATCGTCGAATATCTGAAAGCTGGATAGATAGCTGGATCTCCAAGCGAAGCTCCAACTCCAAAGGTGAGTCTCGAAAGCTGAACTACTCAGTCTGACCCGAGCGTAAAGCAAAACACAAGACACTCGAGTCAGGATTAACATTCTTATATTAATAAATCCAACTCAAGTGAAATAGCAATTGAAATACAAGTAACTCAAAGGATGTTTGGAATAACCATCCTTTAAGGATCCGTTAAACTATCTACTATGTAGTAGTGTACGATAAGTAGATAATGTCTATCAGTAATAATAAGATATCAAAATAGCGTTAAGTCATGGCCCATTCCACCCTTAACACATTTTTATTCCCAAAAGTATATACAAGATCGTAGTTTCCCTAAAACCGGAAGTCACCAGAGGGCAATCCATATACTAAAGGTACAAATCAAAATCGTAGTGGTCGCGTATAAATGGAATACAAGTATGACAAGGCACATGAGGCAATACCCAAGGTAGTGATACTACCGTTCGCCTGATCCGGACTGGTGAGAACGCAACGCCGCAGCGCCCGCAACACCGTGAAACAACACTCCCAAAATAAAGGGTGCACCAATCGACAACAAGTATAAGTAGTTCGAAGAAGTGTGTCCACTTGAGGTAGCAAATCCTCCATTGGCTCGGCACAGCTCCTGTTCTAGTCATTTCCAATTTGACACAAGTGTCAAGGCTATCCATCATCGTTCTCTTTCTTCAGTCAACACGTACATCATTCCAACCACTTCATTCTGGATCAACACTCCGCGTATAGTTATTAAAGTGGTTTTCGGTTTAGATAGAGAGTATATCCATAACCGAATTCCGGTCTCTTTAATAACTTTCGTAATTATTACACCGATTGGTCGTTTATTTATTTCAAAAACCAAATCAAATTCAATTTCAATTTCAATTCGTAAACCAACATTTCATTTATCTTTCCAAATCAATTTTCATAATTTACGTTTCAAAACTTCCAAATTACCATTTCAAAATCTTATAATTCAATTTCAATTTTTATTTAAAACAATTCAATATTGATTCAAGTTCGCAAATAAGTTTCCTTCCAAATCATTTGAATTAATATACTTTAACATTCAAATCAATTTCAAATTCATTTATCGATTCCATTTATCATTCAACACAAATCTATTTAATTTCCAATTCATTAAACCCATTATTTAAATTCAACTTCATTATATCAAAACTTACAAATTTAATTAAATTTAATTCATCGAACCAAATTCTTTAAATTTTAAGTCTTTCGTACATTTATTTCAAATAATCACATTTTCATTTCTTGTTAAAGAAATTCAATTTCACTTATTTACTTACTTAAATAATTTTCCAAAACTTAATTAATAAAGAAACTCAATTTCAATTATTTACGAAGTAAAAATTTACTTATTCAAAAGTTCAATTTTACTTATTAAAGAATTCAATTCAATTTAATCATTAAATAATTCAACCTTATTTAATTATTAAATAATTCAAAACTTAATTATTAAATAGTTTCAAAGTTTAATAATTTCAAACTTAATTATAATTTCAAACTTAATTATAATTTCAAACTTAATTATTAAATCATTTCAAAGTTTAATAATTTCAACTTAATTCAATCATTTCTCAAATTAAACAACATTCTTCATCAATTACATTATTAATATTTTTTTTCAGATTATTAAATATTAACATTTTCCTTTCATTAAAATTTAAATTTCCATTTCATTTCAAAACCATATTATTTATTCAAATAAAATCTTCGTTTATTTATAAATCAAATTATTGACCAATCGGGTTTTATTTAATTCTCTATCCTAGGTCAAAGTTCAATTTTGGGTATTTATCATTTCATCCCGATTCCAATTCAATTCAAAATCAAAGCATAACAAAGGGAACTTGCAGTGTGATAACTGGGATGGTGTCAAAGTAAATAAACAAGCAATAACAACAATCAATATCAATCCAATAATCAATTCAAATAATCCCGAAATAACCGTATTAATTCGCATTGTTATTTGTACGAATTAATATAATTATTTCTAGAATCTACACTATCATTTCATGTAGATTAAAGATTATTACGTTACGGTTTTCACTTGTCATCTATTTACAATTTCATACATCATCAATTTAACAACATACGTTCAGTGGTTCAAAGTATAATTAAACAAATCCTACGTCAATAAATTCAACAGTTAAAGGGGTCATATTATACAAATGTCAGTTAATCAAATTTAACATTTAATTATCCTATATCAAGTTCAATTTCATAATATTTATCATTTTAACATTAACAATTTAACGTCCAATATAAACATCAACAATCAATCAATTATTAGCCAAACTGTATTATCATCGCATAAATAATTAACAGATAATGGTGTCAGGTGTCACAGGTGAACTGATACAGGCAATAACATATATAACAGTGTAATTAACTAACAGCAGCATTTCAATTGTCGTTCCAATTGAAATTAAATTTAATAAATAAAAGAACGTTAATCGTGAGTGATTGCTCACCTTCCGAGGCTAGAGAGATTTACAATGAAGTAGAGTTACGAGATCCATGCACGAATCCAAACAAAGCACAATGGATACACGTTCGATGGACAAGCTGACAGATGGAAATTTGACGAATTCAAATCAGGCTGGATTGATAATGATAATTGATATAAGTGAACATACATATATCTATACATATCTATATACGTGACATATCCTAATTTTAAACATATACTAATTTAAATATATAAATATATATTTTCCACGATCATAGTTTTCAATTAAACATATGTAAAGTCAACACTTATACATTATATATGTACACATTTAAATATAAGCACGCAACCGTAAACATATATATAGTTTATATAAACTACCTCAACTTATGCCCAACCCTATTTACCAAATATAACTTGCTTTATAAAGTAGATATACTACTGAACTCATACTTTTTTTTTCCAAACCAATTTCTTAAGCACTATATATACGTCAAGGCTATTACACAAAACTAATTTAAAGATATTAACCAATTTTAAGTGAGTTTTTCAAACACATACTATACATATTTTTAAATAAGATATATCTACTATTCTAATCATATTATAATACAAACCTTTAATATAAATACTGATATTCTATACCCCGTTTACTTCCAATAAACAGTATACCGTATGTATATTATAAACACACTTTAGTAGTATTATAATAACATATATAAAATTTTAAACACAATATTTAAATAAACCAATACGTGTGTTACATTATCCTATGACATAATGTATATAGAACTGAAATGTAGGCATATATATATATATATGTTATAGCTGAATGAACTATTATAAAGCGAACTGTTATGAATATATATACACACACACACTAAAACCATGGATACATACTTTATTAACATACAAATCCAACAGCAACAATGTAAACTTAATATTTTAAATAACACAAACTTACGTATATAACATAGAGTGTAAAACAGAGAAACCAAACAGCTTGTAAAATATAGTAACACACTGAACTGTACAATACATGTTATCTCATATTATAAACTTGCTACAGACAGTTTACATATATATAGACTTCTTTTATAATAATACATATCCTGTACAAACTTATATAAACGTATCTTATATGTATACTTTAAAGATCCATTTCTTATATCAGTAAACATATATACGAGACACAGTATATGATTTAAATTTATTTACCTATAATATAGATAAAATAAGAAGAGTAACTTTGTATGATATCTTACAGCAACTTACACATAAAAGTTAATATGTAACTAATATATAGATCAACAGTTACAGTATTATATATAATACTAGCATAAACAAACTAACCTATATAAGCTAGCATTGGCAACCGAAGGCAACGACATGGAGAGGTGGATGAGGCGGCCATGGATCTGAGTAGTGGGTTCGGCTGAAGAGGAGCAGGTGCTTGGGGCTACGTTGGAATAGAGGGGATGGAGATACGGTGGTCTCTGGTCTGGGCGTCGATGGTTTCACGGCTAGGGAGAAGGGAAGGGGTTCGGCTTCATGGTGGATCGGCTGCCGTGGTGGTAGTTGCTGGTGCGGATCTGGTCGGTGGCCAGGAAATGAAGAGGTTGGTCGGAGGATTACTGCGTGGCTTGACGAAGGCATAAGCTGCTCGGAGGCGGACGAGAACTAGGAGGGGAAGGCGGAGCCTCTAGATATGGTGGTCGGATCGTGGAAGTTGGCGTATCGGGAGGCGGAAGGCCGGGTATAGGAAGGTGAACGAGAGGGAGGGGAGCTGCGATCGCATGGGTAGGCTTGGCTCGGTGTACGAATGCTATAATATGAACTCACTGTGAAAAAAAATTCAGATCCTAAGTTTTATATTTTTGCAAATGGAATGGAAGATGTGGCTACCTTAAAGAAGGGAGAATAGCAAGGCCCAGGGAAGAGGCATGCGGAAACCAAAACTAAAATTGAAAATTTCCAGGCATTAAAAATAAAGGGGGAATGAAGAAGGTCACAGGTTTTAAAAGAAAATGTGAATGGACGCCAGCTACAAATCAAATATCGAATAAATAAAAGTAATTGAAGGACCCTTGATTCACGTGGACCATTAAAGCATCTGATGATTGCCTGGATTTGACACGGTTGGAGTTTGAAATTCAAAAGAAAACAAAAGGTCACGGACCGGTACCGATACAGTTATCCGCTTTATAGATTCAGTCATTCACCGGATATCAAAACACAAAGTCGAATATACCGTAGAGATCAGCGCGACGAGACGGTCAGAACGGTATAAAGATATTAGTGGTATGATTTGAGTTATAAAAGTTCGAATTTTCCCAACTGGCGGAAAATGCAAGAAAAACGTTGAAAAATAAGATCGACGGAGCCAAAGATGTCCGAATTTGGAAAAACGACAAACTGACATCTTGCTCAGAAAATGGTTTAGAATTTTTTCTATGTAAAATATTTAGGTTTCGGAAACGATTTATTTTCATCGCTTTTTAACTGATTAAATTGAAGTGAATTTGCGCACGAAATAAACTTTCATATTTTCGAACGAAAATTTACCAGTTGCTATGTTTAACTAGACGCATTCCAAATATTAAATTTTTATTTCAAAATTTTATCGCTTAAAATTTTACAAAATTTCAACTAATTATGTTATTAAAACAGTTGAAATTTACGGGTCGTTACACTCTCCCCCACTCAAAACTTTTCGTCCCCGAAAAGGAACGAGGTAGGAGAATAGAAACAACCAGAAAGAAAAACCAGATTTGAAATAAAAAATAACAATTAATTTAAACCATATAAATTCAAATTTTAATTAATTGATATTCAATAATTGATTTAGTCCATTTGATTTCACTAAAATCAATCTCAACTATTTCTAAATTCATTATCTTATTATCCAATTATCTTCAATTTACCATTTCTAAAACCATAAATTTGAATAGTCTTTTATTATAATCATATTTTTTTTTCCAACAATTTGAATTCTTCTTTATTCCATATTATTGTTAAATTTATTATACTTAATTTATCTTATTACATATAATTAACCCATATAAATTAATTTAAACCATAAAAGTTTCGATTTAAATTAATTTACATCTATTAATTTCTTTTAAATTCAAGGTATTTTCTTATGTTGATCAAATTTCAATTTTATTAATTCTTTCAAAACAAATTTATTAATTCTTTCAAAACAATTTATTTCATTATTAACTGAGTTTACTTATTATCCTATCTAACTCTATTAACATCTTTATAATCAAAATTTAGTGTATAACATTTATTATAAACACTCAAATTTTATTTATAAATTCAATTTACCTTATATATTATCCAATTACATATTCAACTTCTGAATGATTTAGGTAAGTTGTATTAGAATGTAGTTGAACAATATACAAATAAAATTTTCCCAATTCAATTATTCAAGTTTAAATATTTATTCCAAACTTTGGTTTTATTTATAATTAAAATCATCCTTTAACAAAATTTAAGAATTAGATTTTCGATTAACTTTAAACAATTTAGAGATATATATAATATATTCATATCAAATCAAATTAAATTTTAAAATAAGATACCTATATATATAAATCAAATTATACTGAAGAAATTCAAATCAAAATATTTTTCAAAACAAAACCGTAGCAAAGCTACAGAATAGTATCTCCACTTCGAAACTCGAAAATGAATGTCGATGATGCGGCCGCCATCACCGAAATTATTTTCCCAGCGACAAAGAGAAGAGCACTGATTTCAACATTTTAAAATTTTTTGAAAACGGTTTCTATTTGAAAATACTTTAAATAATATACATTAGAATTCTTTGGAAATAAATTATAGTTAAAATACCTTTAAATAATGTGCATTTTAAACCTTTAAAACCATAGTTCGGAAATCATTGGAAATTAAATTCTCAAATTTCTGAATTAAATTCATTTCAAATTCCAAATCAATTTATAAACCGTATTTATGAATTCATTTATTTATATTATGCAATAGTCAATGGTTTACAAAACAATAAATGAAAATCAAATATTATTATTTCAAACAACAAATTCATTAATAATTTAATTTCAGAAAACTTATATTTATATATAATATAATCATTCAAAACTATTTTGTTTATCAAATTTGAAAACAACATTTTTAATATAAATTTAGAAATACATTTCTTTGCTCGACGATACAGGAATGGATTTTCAAAATAAGGATAGGGATTCAAATTTGATGGACTTAAATCAAAGAGAAATTTGATTCGAAGATAGGTTTGAAACAAAGACGAGATAATTAAATAACAAAATAAGGCGATGGATAAATTTTATATAAGTCGCGGGCAACCTTAACCGGGTCAACCGTGACTTCAAGAATAAGATCGATGCTGGATTCCAAGGTAAATCAACATTCGATCTCAAGAAATAGAATTCAAGTATAGCAGGAGATAGATAGCATCGTACCGAGGACACAGAAATCTCCGGTAAATCAATGCCTATTGTAAAGGAGTTTCACCCGTTTACAAATAATTCGAAGTGGAGTTATGGAATGCTCCAGAATTGAAAGAAGACGAACAGTGAGGGACACGAATGAATTTCGAAACCGAGGGAACGTTCCAAAATTCGAAGGAATCGAGTCAAAAGGAAGAGATTGAAACTCGAATGAGAGTGATTC
The DNA here is from genome assembly GCA_030737815.1 of Allium fistulosum. Classification (NCBI taxonomy): domain Eukaryota; kingdom Viridiplantae; phylum Streptophyta; class Magnoliopsida; order Asparagales; family Amaryllidaceae; genus Allium; species Allium fistulosum. The sequence goes on along the minus strand of CM060902.1, from coordinate 1,328,009,866 downwards.
TGTAAATACATTTACCCTATATGTTGAGTTTTGCCTAGAGCTACCAAAGCTCTGATACCAACTGTAACGACCCGATATTTTGGACCATTCGCATCCATTATAAGTGTATAGGTAGACACTCATGCCGGAATTGAATTGCTCAAAATACCGCGTTGTTAATTTAAATTTGGCAAAACTGAACATATACAGTAAATAAATAATCACAGATCACAGACACAGAGTAATAAATGCAGCGGAAATAAAAGAGATAGTAGTTCATGAAGCTACTATATGAATATATAAGATACATCAGAGTTTACAACAGAAGAGTAATACGATACATCAGAGTTAAACCAGATACAACGGAAGAGTAACACGATACATCAGATACAAATCAGAATACATCACTGGAATCATCGAATATCTGAAAGCTGGATAGATAGCTGGATCTCCAAGCGAAGCTCCAACTCCAAAGGTGAGTCTCGAAAGCTGAACTACTCAGTCTGACCCGAGCGTAAAGCAAAACACAAGACACTCGAGTCAGGATTAACATTCTTATATTAATAAATCCAACTCAAGTGAAATAGCAATTGAAATACAAGTAACTCAAAGGATGTTTGGAATAACCATCCTTTAAGGATCCGTTAAACTATCTACTATGTAGTAGTGTACGATAAGTAGATAATGTCTATCAGTAATAATAAGATATCAAAATAGCGTTAAGTCATGGCCCATTCCACCCTTAACACATTTTTATTCCCAAAAGTATATACAAGACCGTAGTTTCCCCAAAACCGGAAGTCACCAGAGGGCAATCCATATACTAAAGGTACAAATCAAAATCGTAGTGATCGCGTATAAATGGAATACAAGTATGACAAGGCACATGAGGCAATACCCAAGGTAGTGATACTACCGTTCGCCTGATCCGGACTGGTGAGAACGCAACGCCGCAGCGCCCGCAACACCGTGAAACAACACTCCCAAAATAAAGGGTGCACCAATCGACAACAAGTATAAGTAGTTCGAAGAAGTGTGTCCACTTGAGGTAGCAAATCCTCCATTGGCCTGGCACAGCTCCTGTTTTAGTCATTTCCAATTTGACACAAGTGTCAAGGCTATCCATCATCGTTCTCTTTCTTCAGTCAACACATACATCATTCCAACCACTTCATTCTGGATCAACACTCCGCGTATAGTTATTAAAGTGGTTTTCAGTTTAGATAGAGAGTATATCCATAACCGAATTCCGGTCTCTTTAATAACTTTCGTAATTATTACACCGATTGGTCGTTTATTTATTTCAAAAACCAAATCAAATTCAATTTCAATTTCAATTCGTAAACCAACATTTCATTTATCTTTCCAAATCAATTTTCATAATTTACGTTTCAAAACTTCCAAATTACCATTTCAAAATCTTATAATTCAATTTCAATTTTTATTTAAAACAATTCAATATTGATTCAAGTTCGCAAATAAGTTTCCTTCCAAATCATTTGAATTAATATACTTTAACATTCAAATCAATTTCAAATTCATTTATCGATTCCATTTATCATTCAACACAAATCTATTTAATTTCCAATTCATTAAACCCATTATTTAAATTCAACTTCATTATATCAAAACTTACAAATTTAATTAAATTAAATTTAATTCATCAAACCAAATTCTTTAAATTTTAAGTCTTTCGTACATTTATTTCAAATAATCACATTTTCATTTCTTGTTAAAGAAATTCAATTTCACTTATTTACTTACTTAAATAATTTTCCAAAACTTAATTAATAAAGAAACTCAATTTCAATTATTTACGAAGTAAAAATTTACTTATTCAAAAGTTCAATTTTACTTATTAAAGAATTCAATTCAATTTAATCATTAAATAATTCAACCTTATTTAATTATTAAATAATTCAAAACTTAATTATTAAATAGTTTCAAAGTTTAATAATTTCAAACTTAATTATAATTTCAAACTTAATTATTAAATCATTTCAAAGTTTAATAATTTCAACTTAATTCAATCATTTCTCAAATTAAACAACATTCTTCATCAATTACATTGTTAATATTTTTTTCAGATTATTAAATATTAACATTTTCCTTTCATTAAAATTTAAATTTCCATTTCATTTCAAAACCATATTATTTATTCAAATAAAATCTTCGTTTATTTGTAAATCAAATTATTGACCAATCGGGTTTTATTTAATTCTCTATCCTAGGTCAAAGTTCAATTTTGGGTATTTATCATTTCAACCCGATTCCAATTCAATTCAAAATCAAAGCATAACAAAGGGAACTTGCAGTGTGATAACTGGGATGGTGTCAAAGTAAATAAACAAGCAATAACAACAATCAATATCAATCCAATAATCAATTCAAATAATCCTGAAATAACCGTATTAATTCGCATTGTTATTTGTACGAATTAATATAATTATTTCTAGAATCTACACTATCATTTCATGTAGATTAAAGATTATTACGTTACGGTTTTCACTTGTCATCTATTTACAATTTCATACATCATCAATTTAACAACATACGTTCAGTGGTTCAAAGTATAATTAAACAAATCCTATGTCAATAAATTCAACAGTTAAAGGGGTCATATTATACAAATGTCAGTTAATCAAATTTAACATTTAATTATCCTATATCAAGTTCAATTTCATAATATTTATCATTTTAACATTAACAATTTAACGTCCAATATAAACATCAACAATCAATCAATTATTAGCCAAACTGTATTATCATCGCATAAATAATTAACAGATAATGGTGTCAGGTGTCACAGGTGAACTGATACAGGCAATAACATATATAACAGTGTAATTAACTAACAGCAGCATTTCAATTGTCGTTCCAATTGAAATCAAATTTAATAAATAAAAGAACGTTAATCGTGAGTGATTGCTCACCTTCCGTGGCTAGAGAGATTTACAATGAAGTAGAGTTACGAGATCCAGGCACGAATCCAAACAAAGCACAATGGATACACGTTCGATGGACAAGCTGACAGATGGAAATTTGACGAATTCAAATCAGGCTGGATTGATAATGATAATTGATATAAGTGAACATACATATATCTATACATATCTATATACGTGACATATCCTAATTTTAAACATATACTAATTTAAATATATAAATATATATTTTCCACGATCATAGTTTTCAATTAAACATATGTAAAGTCAACACTTATACATTATATATGTACACATTTAAATATAAGCATGCAACCGTAAACATATATATAGTTTATATAAACTACCTCAACTTATGCCCAACCCTATTTACCAAATATAACTTGCTTTATAAAGTAGATATACTACTGAACTCATACTTTTTTTTTCCAAACCAATTTCTTAAGCACTATATATACGTCAAGGCTATTACACAAAACTAATTTAAAGATATTAACCAATTTTAAGTGAGTTTTTCAAACACATACTATACATATTTTTAAATAAGATATATCTACTATTCTAATCATATTATAATACAAACCTTTAATATAAATACTGATATTCTATACCCCGTTTACTTCCAATAAACAGTATACCGTATGTATATTATAAACACACTTTAGTAGTATTATAATAACATATATAAAATTTTAAACACAATATTTAAATAAACCAATACGTGTGTTACATTATCCTATGACATAATGTATATAGAACTGAAATGTAGGCATATATATATATATGTTATAGCTGAATGAACTATTATAAAGCAAACTGTTATGAATATATACTCACACACACTAAAACCATAGATACATACTTTATTAACATACAAATCCAACAGCAACAATGTAAACTTAACATTTTAAATAACACAAACTTACGTATATAACATAGAGTGTAAAACAGAGAAACCAAACAGCTTGTAAAATATAGTAACACACTGAACTGTACATACATGCTATCTCATATTATAAACTTGCTACAGACAGTTTACATATATATAGACTTCTGTTATAATAATACATATCCTGTACAAACTTATATAAACGTATCTTATATGTATACTTTAAAGATCCATTTCTTATATCAGTAAACATATATACGAGACACAGTATATGATTTAAATTTATTTACCTATAATATAGATAAAATAAGAAGAGTAACTTTGTATGATATCTTACAGCAACTTACACATAAAAGTTAATATGTAACTAATATATAGATCAACAGTTACAGTATTATATATAATACTAGCATAAACAAACTAACCTATATAAGCTAGCATTGGCAACCGAAGGCAACGACATGGAGAGGTGGATGAGGCGGCCATGGATCTGAGTAGTGGGTTCGGCTGAAGAGGAGCAGGTGCTTGGGGCTACGTTGGAATAGAGGGGATGGAGATACGGTGGTCTCTGGTCTGGGCGTCGATGGTTTCACGGCTAGGGAGAAGGGAAGGGGTTCGGCTTCATGGTGGATCGGCTGCCGTGGTGGTAGTTGCTGGTGCGGATCTGGTCGGTGGCCAGGAAATGAAGAGGTTGGTCGGAGGATTACTGCGTGGCTTGACGAAGGCATAAGCTGCTCGGAGGCGGACGAGAACTAGGAGGGGAAGGCGGAGCCTCTAGATATGGTGGTCGGATCGCGGAAGTTGGCGTATCGGGAGGCGGAAGGCCGGGTATAGGAAGGTGAACGAGAGGGAGGGGAGCTGCGATCGCATGGGTAGGCTTGGCTCGGTGTACGAATGCTATAATATGAACTCACTGTGAAAAAAATTTCAGATCCTAAGTTTTATATTTTTGCAAATGGAATGGAAGATGTGGCTACCTTAAAGAAGGGAGAATAGCAAGGCCCAGGGAAGAGGCATGCGGAAACCAAAACTAAAATTGAAAATTTCCAGGCATTAAAAATAAAGGGGGAATGAAGAAGGTCACAGGTTTTAAAAGAAAATGTGAATGGACGCCAGCTACAAATCAAATATCGAATAAATAAAAGTAATTGAAGGACCCTTGATTCACGTGGACCATTAAAGCATCTGATGATTGCCTGGATTTGACACGGTTGGAGTTTGAAATTCAAAAGAAAACAAAAGGTCACGGATCGGTACCGATACAATTATCCGCTTTATAGATTCAGTCATTCACCGGATATCAAAACACAAAGTCGAATATACCGTAGAGATCAGCGCGACGAGACGGTCAGAACGGTATAAAGATATTAGTGGTATGATTTGAGTTATAAAAGTTTGAATTTTCCCAACTCGCGGAAAATGCAAGAAAAACGTTGAAAAATAAGATCGACGGAGCCAAAGATGTCCGAATTTGGAAAAACGACAAACTGACATCTTGCTCAGAAGATGATTTAGAATTTTTTCTATGTAAAATATTTAGGTTTCGGAAACGATTTATTTTCATCGCTTTTTAACTGATTAAATTGAAGTGAATTTGCGCACGAAATAAACTTTCATATTTTCGGACGAAAATTTACCAGTTGCTATGTTTAACTAGACGCATTCCAAATATTAAATTTTTATTTCAAAATTTTATCGCTTAAAATTTCACAAAATTTCAACTAATTATGTTATTAAAACAGTTGAAATTTACGGGTCGTTACAGTATGTGATTGAAGGAAGGGGCGATCGAAGTGGTAGCCTAGGTTTCATTCGTATACAAGAGTGAAGGAGGAAGGGGGATTTAGTTTTAATTAGGGTAATTAATTGTTAATGAAGGATTAGTGGAATATTTATATTAATTTAATTATAGAATTTTGTAAAATCAATATCTTGTTCATTCTAGGTCCAAATCGAGCGCGATGAGCTACATCGTACTCTTATGAGCGAATTCTACATTTCAGAATTGAATTGATGACATTTGGAGCTTATGGAATTTTAACGTTGAATTCGAACGTCGTTCGAATTTAGATGAAACCAGAACGCCTCGGCGACAACTGGAATTTCAGTGAGTTAAACTCATCTTTTTGGTTAACCAGTAATGTTATATAGTTGATAAAAATTATTGATTGGATGTTTATCTATTGATTGTTTGGCTTTGGTGAATTGTCACTTTTGAAAGCGGTTAATATATGAAATCAATTGCAAAAACAGGTTGGAGGGATCCAACATGATTCCTCACCACTGTTAATTTTATTTATATATATGTGCCGATATATATAAGCTATGATGCAGGGGAGGACAGGTTGGAGGGATCTAACGGGATTCCTCGCTATTGTTAAAATGTTCTCTATAATATTCTTGTTATATGAATTTTTGAAAATCAAACCTGATTGTTGACACTATGGTTTATGACATTGTTATATGCTCAAATTTAAACAGTATAGTAATAGGGAATCGATATCAATATTGGTTAAACGTTTGGTAGCTATAAGCCTCAAATTAGTATTTTGAAATACTATACATTGCCATTTGGGTTGGAGTTGGTTTTGAGATGGAGAATGTTTTAAAATCTGAATTTGGGGTTTCCAAAAATTTTCTTTTTAGAAGGATTTGATTTCTATTTTACTTCAACCTTATTATCTGTCTTTTCTAAGTCATTTAGAAATGTTTTAAAAGATTATTTATTTATATTTAGTATTGTCTTAAAGATTATTTCTTTATATTTAATATTGTTTTAAAGTTATTTATCAATATTTTAATATTTTGAAAAGCTAATTACTTAAACAATTAATATGGTTTGAAATTAATAATAATGATTTATTAATAATGCTTTGGAAGTTAATTATTATTACTTGTAAAAATGTTGAAGATTTATTTATTTATTATTCTATTAATAATGTTTTTAAATTATAAATTATTATTTTAAGATGTTTTAAAGTTAATAATAATTATTTATTTATAATGTTTATTATCAGTAGTTATTATTATATAATAATAATAGTGCTTTTGAAGTAAATGATTATTATTTATTAATAAATGTTTTCAATATTTATAAATAAAGTTTTATAAATGGTTTCAAAGATTTATAAAATAGTTTTATAAATGTTTTTTATACGTTTATAAAAGGAGTTTTATAAATAGTTTTATGGATTTACAATGAGTTCGTAAAGGATTTTTAGAAATGTATAAAAAGAATTTATAAGTGATTGAAATTTATAAAAGAGATTATAAATGATTTTCAGAGATTTATAAAATGGTTTATAAATGGTTTTAGATATTTATAAGGAGTTTATAAATGATTTTAGAATTGAATAAAAAGAAAATCTTTCTCAGTTTTATAAATATACCCATACCATTGAGATAAGTATATGAGTACATTTTCTAAGTTATGAAGTGTAATGTTGTGAATATACTTATACCATTGAGATAAGTATATGGATATTTTTCCTAGTATTGAAAATATAGGGATTTGTGGGTATGTCTTTGTAAAGGTACTTCTATACAAATAATTTACAAAGTGATTTTAATTAATGAAGAATTTAATTTAAGAGGTTAGTGGTTACTTATGTGCTTAACCAATGTTAGTTTTCCCTATGAAATTGAATCCCTAATTTGAATGTGTGTTTATTGATAGTTAAACAACCGACTATCAAATATGGACCAAAAGCGTAACTTTGGAAATATCTTGGAGAAACACGTGAGTTATATGGCACAGTCATCTTCAATGATGTTGTATTGTGCGTATAAATCTTGTTTCGTTCTCTTAGGACAAATGATAAGAAAATCCGTCCACTAATGGTTAGGAGGTGATCTCCGCTCTTATCTTTAACTGTTTATTTCCTAAAGAACCAGGGTTGAGTTTACCAAAATCTATCGAATGTTGTTTTGAAGATACATGGATCAGATCTGGTTGGTGAGGTTCACGCATGATATGGGGTTCTCTCTTTGTGTTTGGTGGCGAGCAAGAGACTCTTAGCGCTACATGTCCTGGAGAGGTAGTATAAGGCCTTGAAGGGCTAGTTACGGTTCAAGAGGCTGACCGTAAATTCAGATTCGAGGTACCAGTGTAAGCCACCGTGGTTGTACCCATCGATGAAAAGCTGAAGGCCTGTTCATTACATTTGGTACCAGAGTGCAAGATTAAGCGAGAACCTTGGCTTTGGTGGGGATTACTCATTAAAGATAGGGTCAGTAGCACCCTAGAATGAGTTTGATTTTGTGTGTGTGTGTGTGTGTGTGTATGAGCGCACATTTGTTAGTGATATTAAAATGTTTTATATTGTGTTGATCGATCTATTGAGTGGCTTATGGATTCTGGTCAATATGAGTAGCTAACATTATTTACAGGGATCTCTAAACATTTGAACATGACAATTCGACATAGTATTGTTTGAAATTGGGTAAATAAAATAATTTTACCTAAATTTTATTTTATATATAAAAGAATAATTTTTCAGAAATTATTATAAACTATATGCTTGGTTTTTAGGAAAACGATAATATTCAGTTATTATCATTTATTGTTTGATTAGTCATGCTCACCCACTAGGAGCATTGACTATTGTTTGGTTGGGTAATCGCGCCTGACCTGTTTATGGGCATTGACTATTGTGTTAGGTTACGAGCAAGTTATCCTTTTTTGAATGGGTTGGATAGATTAGTGATTGTAGGAACATTAAAAATGAACATCTTGTGAATTCAGTTTCACAATTTGACTATAAGGCATTTGAGGCTAATGTTGGTTTAGAATTTGGTTTTAAATAAAAGGATTTAAGTGGGATTTGAGAACTAAAACCCCAATGTTTTTGGAAATGGATTTCAAAATTGGAATTTATTTTTCAAAGGTTTTGGGAAAAATAATAGTAGTATTATTTTAAAGTATTTTTGAGTAGAAATATTTCAAATAAATGTTAGAAGAAGATAAAAGGCACTGAACTTACTTCGGTCACTGGGAAATAATTTCGGTGATGACTGCAACATCATCGACATTCATTTTCGAGTTTATAAGTGACGGATTGCTACCATAGATGTTTTGTTTTGGTAAACAAGGATTGTTTTAGATTGCTAAAGTATTATTTGATATACAGAGGAGTTATTTATATATATATTATTTTAAAATAATTTGAAAATCTAAATCGGGGTGTTTAACTCTGAAATTTTCAACTAAGTATTATATGGATGCATATAGCCTATGCATTAGAGTGGCTTGGGTTTGTCCTCATTTGATATGTTGTTTAGTAGTTTTTCATTTATCAAAATGAAACGGGATTTCCGACGATTTTGGATATTCGGACTTCTAAATTGGATATAAAAAATTGAGCTAAGTGTTTGAGAAACATAAGAAAATAAGTTTTGCTAACTTATAAATTTAGGAAAAATAGTGAGTAAAAGGAAAAATTTAAATTTGTTAGACATTTGATAAACAAATTTAAATAGTGAGTATATACTCTTTGGATGTAGAAGAGTGTTATACGAATATAAACTTAAGTTGTAATATGGGTTGTGTATGAACTTAAGTGAGGATTTATGAAATGATTCATATGCGATATTAGTATTTAAGGAAATATACTAAGTAAAAATGAATGTGAATAAAAATAGTTTAGTATAGTTAAGAAAACCAATTAAAATAAATACGTAGGTTGTACGTAGATCGTTTTACTCCCATAGCTGTTTGATCCAGGTTCGGGTACATGATTTCGAGGTGATTTACACCTGTCCGAACAAGGATTTTCCACTTGATTCTTGATGGTAAACACTTGATACAGATTTTTGATTGATTCTGGAGTTCTCTATCGTAGTATATGGCTATGCAAGGAGAACAACAGTTTCTAATCAAGGAACCGAATTGGAGTCTGCACTAGAGAAGTCGATAGGACGATACTAGTTCGAAAGTGAAATTGTGTGATCGAGTGAGCGACCAGATTGATATTGTGTACGGATGGTATATGTACATCTTACGGGCTTTATCATAAATTAAATGTTGACATTGGAAAATGCAAAATGATATAGTTATGAATTATATGGTTAGATATTATGTATAAGTAAGATGCAGATATATAGAAGCAAATGCTAGTTGGATGCCTTGGTTCATGAATAGAGTTTGGTTGCTCAACAAATAGGTACATGTTTATATTTTTGTTTGGTTTGATGGTTATATGATTGAGCTGTTTGGATTTTATTTTCTTCTGGTTGATTTGGGTCTGTAGTGATGATCTGTAGTTGTTCTGATCCTGTCGCGCAAAGGAGACACCGCCGAAATTTTCCATACATTTAATACCTTAAAAATGTTTGATAATAAGTTCACTAATTTATTTTGAAAGGTTAAAGGGTTTTGTGGCATTTTTCCTACCTTGGAAATTTCGAGGATGAAATTCTTTTAAGGAGAAAAGAATGTAACAACCCAGAATTTTAGTCATTTGAATTTGAAATATTTAATTAATTTTAAATATGAAAATATTGGTTGAATAAGTAAAATAGCTTTAATTTCAAAAATAGAGATTTATTTGAATAGTGAATTTAGATAATTGGAATATTTAAATAATTTAATTTTAGATTTGATATGAATAAAAAATGATTTGGAAATTTTATTTAAATTCTGCTTAAATAAGAACGATAATAGTAAACTTTTAAATTCGATTTAAAATTGATTGAAACTGTTTTAGTAATAACTCATTTTAATTAACGAGTGAAAATAGCCTTTCAGGGCACTATCTCAGATTTTGACGAAACCAGTTTCACTGGATCCGTAATAGTGAATTTTTATATGCTAACGAATTTCATGGCGATCAGACGTATCGTTTGGTCATGCGAGCTCGAAACGCATAGAAATTAATTTAGAGAATTAATATAATATAATTCGATTTTAGAAGGCTAACTTCTGCATATGATCGAATTAGGTCTCGAGACTAGTTCCATTGAGTTCGGAATAGGGGTATTTAGTATAGAATGCCAGTAAGCACGCCTTAATCAGAGTTTTAGTTTTTCGGGTGTTTAAAGCTTAATATTTTGAATATATATATACCCATACTCCACTATTCACCACCATACCTCTGCACGTTCAAACCCATACCCTTTCTCCCTTTATAAATCGTGTTTTATCAGAAAATTTTGGTTTGAAATTTTCAAATTAAATCATCTCCTAATCAAACGATCTACATTCATTAGAGCCAATCTATGTCATTTCAGGCGAACTCTCTAACTAGGAAAATGTAGAGCTGGAGGCGTTGAAGGTTTCAACGGTTGGATTATCATATGGCGTGGCATGGTGGCATTAGTTTTTAGATGAACGGAGAAAGGGGATTCGCCGATTGCGGAGTTTGGGTGGGCTTTCAGGTGATAGGGTCTTAAGGGGAGATGCCGATGAAGGGAAGGGCGAGGCGCTGGCGAAGTTTAGTGGCCAATGATCACTTGCGATAGCGGCTAGGGAGGTACAACTGTCATTTAGTTTTAGGGGGAAAATCTAGGTGATGGCAGCGAAAGAGGCGGTGGCACCACAAGAGGAGGGAAGAGCGGAAGCGGGGCGTTCGATGGTCAAGAAGCAGGGGCGCCTGGTGTCGCATGGTGGCGGGAAAAGGCGATCGAAGTGGCGGCCTGGGTTTCATTCGTATACAAGAGTGAAGGAGGAAGGGGGATTTAGTTTTAATCAAGGTAATTAATTTGTTAATGAAGAATTAGTGGAATATTTATATTAATTTAATTATATAATTTTGTAAAATCGTGGGATTAGACAAGGTGACCCTCCAATGGAATGGTTCACCTTACAGATGGAGTTGGCGTGTTTTCACAAGCTCATTCAACCTATATACAATATTTATCCCAATGTAACCCATTTAATATATGCCGACGACTTATTAGTGGTGATTAAAAGCAATTCAATGACCATTGATAAGGTCCAGTCTGTTTTCACTGATCTGGAGCTGCTGGTTGGGCTTAAATTGAATGAACTAAAAACCAAATGTTACTTTAATAAATTCTGCTCTCATAAGCAGGCTCTGCTAGAGAGATTGGGTATCTCAGAGGGTCATCTTCTAGTCAAATATTTAGGGGTGCCGCTTTCTAATAACACAATCACTGATTCGGAATGTGGTAAGCTTGTGGATGATATTAGAGACAAATTACAAGGTTGGAGACCTAAACTGCTGTCTTTTGTGGGCAGAGTTTAACCGTTCATACTGTTATCACATCCAAAGTCAGGTTTTGGCTGCAATCCTTTCAAATCCCTGACTGCTCTATTGCTAAAATAAATTCTGTATATGCTGACTTTATTTGGAAGGGGGGAATGCACAAAGTTAGTTACCTGGATCTTTGTAAAAAGAAAGAGGAAAGAGGAGTTGGGCTAAAAAACTTATATGAGTTAAAGAAAGTCTATGGACTGAAGCTAGCAAGGAATGTTCTGACATCTAAAAACCTATGGGCTAGTTGGATGAGATCGGGGTACCTTAAAGATAACTTTTGGACCTTAAAAATTGATAATAATGCCTCTATTACCTGGAAAAATATTCTAAAAATTAGGAATGAACTGCAAACTTATATAGATAGAGAAATTTCCAATGGGAATCACACTGATTTGTGCAAAGACCCTTGGTTGCAATCACAAAGTTTTATTGATAGATTAGACTGGGACTCCTTTTCAGCCTATGGAACCGCTACCTTTAAAGTTGCTGAAATTGTGGAGAATGGTGAATGGCATTGTGATAGGAATCTACTTAGCACAAATTACAAAGAGGAAATTCAGTGCAAGGACATCAAAGTCGATAGAATGAAGGATTTCTGGATATGGAAAAGCAGTTCAAATGGCCAGTTCAAATTCAGAGATGCGTGAGAGGACTCGAGAGTCAAATTTCCTTCGGCTAATTGGACTAAGGTGGTCTGGAGTAGATCTAATAATCCAAAAATGACACACACTTTATACAAGGCCCTACTTAATCAACTGCCAACTAAGGACAAACTGCACAAATAGGGCATCCTGGATGAGATAATATACAATCTTTGCAACTCTGTAAAGGAAACACATGATCATTTGTTCTTTGAATGTTCTTACAGCAAATGTGTGTGGTGCATACAAAAACTTAGATGTTTACAAAGTAACCATGCTCAGAGTCTCAAAGATGAAGTGGCTTACCTGAACTGTGGGAGCAACTTTACGAAGTTGATGCGGGAGACGGGCAAAATTGGTCTAACAACCACCTTGTGGCACCTCTGGAGAGAGCAGAACAACCGGGCTTTCAAAAACAAACATCAGGATGTATTAGTTCTTAAGAGACAGATTAATCGGGACATTTGCTTGCTAATTAGAAGGATAGCGAAGAAGAAGCTTACCAATTTAATGGCACAAGAAGGACGACTGCCGACGACGTTGAAGTTGACGGAATTGAATGAACTAGCTCAATTAACGATTTGGGAGCCACCACGACTTAGCCCTAAAGTAGGAATATTGCAATGTAAAGTGGCCGAATGTGTTGTTGTATCAAAAGGTGTTTTTTGTATGTAGTTAGGGATACAAACGGTTTTGTGCAGCTTTGGGCCGCATAGCCCAGTTTTGCAATAAAATTAACCCAATTTCAATTTTTTTTGTAAAATCAATATCATGTTTGTTCTTGGTCCAAATCGAGCACGACGAGTTGCGTTGTACTCGTATCAGCGAATTCTACATTTTGGAATTGAATTGGTGACATTTGGAGCTTATGGAATTTTAACGTTGAAATCGAACTTCGTTCGAATTCAAACGAAACCAGAACGCCTCGGCAACAACTGGAATTTCGATGAGTTAAACTCGCCTTTTTGGTTAATCAGTAATGTTATATAGCTGATAAAAAGTATTGATTGGATGTTTAGATTTTTATCTGCTGATTGTTTGGCTTTGAAGAATTATCGCTTTTGAAAGCGATCAATATATGGAATCAATTGCAGGGGAACAGGTTGGAGGGATCCAACAGGATTCCTCATCACTGTTGATTTTATTTATATATATATGCTTATATATACGAGCCGTAATGCGGGAGGGGGTGGGGGAGGAAGAGGTGAGGGGGACAGGTTGGAGCCGAGCGATACAACAGGATTCCTCGCCATTGTTGAAATGTTTCTATAATATTCCTATTATATGAATTTTTGAAAATCAAACCTGATTGTTGATACTATGGGTTATGACATTGTTATGTGCTCAAATTTAAACCGTATAGTAATATGAAACCAATATCAATATTGGTTAAATATTTGGTAGCTATTGGCCCTAAATTAGTATTTTGAAATACTGTAAATTGCCATTTGGGTTGGAGTTGGTTTTGAGACGGAGAATGATTTAAAGTCTGAATTTGGGGTTTTCAAAAATATTTTGTTTTAAAAGGATTTAATTTCTATTTTACTCTAACCTTATTATCTGTCTTTTCTAAGTCATTTAGAAATGTTTTAAAAGATTATTTATTTATATTTAATATTGTCTTAAAGATTATTTCTTTATATTTAATATTTTTTATAGTTATTTATCAATATTTTAATATTTTGAAAAGCTAATTATTTAAATAATTAATATGTTTTGAAATTAGTGATAATGATTTATTAATAATGTTTTGAAAATTAGTTATTATTTGTAATAATGTTGAAGATTTATTTATTATTATTCAATTAATAATGCGTTGATATTATTAATTATTATTTTATAAGATGTTTTAAAGTTAATAATTATTATTTATTTATAATATTTATTATTATATATAGTGTTTTGAAGTAAATGATTATTATTTATTAGCAAATGTTTTCAAGATTTATAAATATAGTTTTATAAATGGTTTCGAAGATTTATAAAATAGTTTTATAAATGGTTTTTATAGATTTATAAAAAGAGTTTTATAAATATTTTTACGGATTTATAGTGAGTTTGTAAAGGATTTTTAAAAATGTATAAAAGAATTTATAAGTGATTGAAATTTATAAAAGAGATTATAAACGATTTATAGAGATTATAAAATGGTTTTAGAGATTTATAAAGAGTTTATAGATGCTTTTAGAACTGAATAAAAAGAAAATCTTTCTCGGTTTTGTAAATATACTCATACCATTGAGCTAAGTATGAGTATATTTTCTAAGTTGTGAAATGTAATGTTTGTGAATATACTTATAGCGTTGAGATAAGTATATGGATATTTTTCCAAGTATTGAAAATATAGGGATTTGTGGGTATATCTTTGTAAAGGTACTTTTATACAAGTAATTTAAAAAGTGATTTTAATTAATGAAAAGTTAAGAGGTTAGTGGTTGCTTATGTTTTTAACCAATGTTGATTTTTCCTATGAAATTAAATCCCTGATTTGAATGTGTATTTGTTGATAGTTAAATAACCGACTATCAAATATGGACCAAAAACTGACTTTGTAAATATCTAGGAGAAACACATGAGTTATATGGCACAGTCATCTTCAATGATGTTGTACTATGCGTATAAATCTTGTTTCGTTCTCCTAGGACAAATGATAAGGAAATCCATCCACTAACGGTCAGGAGGTGATCTCCGCTCTTATCTTTGGCTATTTATTTCCTAAAAAACCGGAGTTGAGTTTACCAGAAACTATCGAATGTTGTTTCGAAGAGACCAAGATCAGATATGTTATCTGAAAACCACTTCGATCTGACTCAAGCGTTTCGAAGTGAATACATCTTGAAGATGATGGAATTTGAAGATGGTGCTCTTTGGAGTGCAAGGGCTACTTGCTACTAATCCGGGAGGGATTCCAAAATGGATATAGTAAAAGTAGTGCCTTCGGTTTGTTCATCTCTTGAATGGCTTGTATGGATGAATGCTGACATTATGTCGTCGACTAGAAGGCAATGTAGCATTCCAAGTGGGAAGTGCGATATAAAGGTAAAACGTAGCCTCAAGCCTCATCAATTGGGAAATGACAAAAATCAGGCATGCAGCAGGGCCATGTGGGTCGCTCCCATTAGGATATGGTCATCCCAAAATCTAGATCGATTACTATCCGCTCATGTATGCTTCGAGGCCTAAAGTCGGGCGATCATATTCGGTACTACAAGTCAATTGGTAAGCCAGTCCTATGTGGTAGGGGTACAAGATGTTCTTGTTAGACCCTGATGCATTTTATTTAGAAATGTACCGTTGGAAGGTAGTTCCTTACCTTGTCATGGTATGGAATCTATTCTCCAATAAGCGCCATACAGATTTACTTGTGCCCAATTATGTTGAAACGTGAGATGCAAGTATTTCAGCTATATTCATATTTTACTTTGACCCCTAGACAATATTATAATATAAATAAATTTTCTATAGAAAATGTTTGGATCTCGTAAGGTAAAAATCCGTCCATGTTTATGTGCAGCGTGATCTTACAAGATACCTTTATTTGAAAGATTTTTGATAAACATTAAATTCCATTTGAGGTGTGTTTTCTCATGTTGGTTTATCAGACTGATCCGGGCGTTCTTCCCTTCCAATGCTCGGGTCAGACCAAGCATATTTACAGATTTCTTTGGGTGCATTGGAGTTCAAGAGATGAGTTGGAGGTCCAAGATATATCTATGTATTTCTTTGTGTTACGCTATGTTGTTTGTTGGTTGTATTTATCAGCAATTATAAGGACAGACTGTTATAACTGTCCGGGCTAAAATAGGTTAGTGTACTATGATTGGAGTACGTATATTACAGTTTTTCTTTGTGTAAAGATTTGTTATGTATTATAGATTATTCGGTCTGCTGTGAGATTCTGTTTGTTTAGTTTCTTTTCTCTTTCTTTCTTTCACCCCTAATGATCAGCTTTTCAACATTCGATTGCTCGACACATAATGCAGCGGACTTATTAGTGTCGATTTTCGAGGGTCGAAAAAGCCAGTTTGTTACAATTTATAACACTGAAATTTAGATCGTTGGATTTGAATTAATTACTATGCCTAAATAAGATCTGATAAATTATAGGCTTAAAAAAATGTATAGAAATATCACCTACATATGCTATAAAATAGGTAATTGGAATAGGAATAGTATGTATGACCTAATTTGGAAATTTGAATTCAATCTCATATATTTATATTGAATGTTTGTTTATTCCAGATTTATAATTGGGTTGTAAAATAGGTTTTCCTAGTTGAGTTGCAATGTGAATTTCCATATTTTAATTTATTTAGAGTGGGTATAATTTAATTATATCTATTTTCATGTAATTTCCATAAATCGTCCAATTCCTAAAATATGTATAAAAATGCGTCATTTAAATTAACAAGAAATATACCATAAAGGAAATAGTTATGTAAAGCATGGATATTCGTCTCCACACTTTGCATATCTATTTCAATAAAAGAAAACAGAATAATTTCTTGTAATTTTAAACGGAGCAAAACTTTTATTTTTTGGGTAATTTATGGAAAGTTATAATGGTAATCTTCTTTCAAAGGATAACTCTGATAAATTAAAACATGGAAATGAATGTTCTAGTTTAGGAATGAATAACTATAAAATAATTACACACACACACACATACACGTTAAACCGCCCGTATCGATTAAAAATAAAAACATGTACATAGCGTAATTTAGGACATATTCGTATTAGTTATTATAGCGTATTAAATTATAGGACTAAAAAGAAGGATTCTGAATTCCAAAATTTATGGACATCAACTACAGAATTAATGGATAATAAATTTGTCTTTAATAGAGAGTTAAAGGAATTAAATAGGGACCGATTAGAGAATTTAATATGGCATCAATGAGGAAATTGAATAAGTAGAATAAGTGGATTTTGAAATAGGTAAATAAATATTACTAGAGATTATCTAATTTTGACATTAATGACTAATAATTACGGACAATGGACATTCATTAGACAAAGAAGGAAACAAGGAAACCAAAGCCTAAACGTGTAAAATAGGAATAATCACGTAGCGAACAAGCAAGTATTAATACTATTAAATACACGTAGAAGGCAATATAATTTCCGTAGTAGGAAATTATATAGCTTTGATTATATGTTTAGAACGAGCGTGAATTAGTGAGTCTAGCACAACACTTAGGTTTTAGGTGATAGGTTTGGTTTAGTGGGTTGGGATGCGAGGTCAGTAAAGTTTCACAACAAAAGTTTGCCCTTTACCTAGAGGCTACCAGTAGTGGTGTATATTTACTACCGATGTGAGACATCTACAATAGTAGGACCCGTAGTGAAGGGATATGCGTGCAGACAAGGGGGAACATACCTAGGGTTCGCCTCCGGTTTGAAGTATGAAATGACAAAGTACTTTTAAGAAAATGGGCTCTGCTTCATTTCTAATAAAAGATATTAAGTAACTAAAGGGGCACTTTTACTTGACTTAATTAGTTTAGTCTAGATGGGATGTTAGCTATGGAAAGTTGGTAGGCTATGTCAGTAGTTTGTACCGGTATTTAGTAGTAGGTCTGGCATATAGGCCATGACGACCATCAGTCCCGAGCGCGCGGTAATAAAGACTTGGGTTATGCCTTGGTGGATTTCGCTTTCTACTAGTGTAGAATCTATATGGAAGATGCACATACCTCAAAGTAGATGGTTATTCAAAAATTAGTTTATTGGAGGTGGGCTAGTTAACCCTTAAATGAGTCTTTGAGATGCGCTAGTAGTATGACAATTAAAGTATATACTATTAGGCCATATATAGGGGTCATTGGTCTCTGTAGCTAGAACCGATTGACTAGCATTTACGCTGTGGAGGGTCCCCTTTGGGGACTTGAGGTAGCATATGGTTGTTGGGTCTGCCTCTTCCTTATTTAAGAAGTGTCAAGTGGTCGGGATTTTGGGTAGTGAAACAGTTAGATATATATGCGGATAAGCATATACTTATATAGTTATACCTTGGAGAAGGTTAGGTTGGACATATCGTATGTGCACATAAGATTTAATGGATTAGCCGTAAACGATAGATATAACATTTAAATGAAAATCAAATAGCATGAATTAATGGTATGGGTAAAGTATGTAATTTTCCAATCATCAGAACGTTGTTCTAAACTCCTCTTTATAATAACTCACATGATAGATTTAAAAGGACCGGATACTAAAGCAAGATGGGAACTGCAGATGGTGAAGTCTTTTTATTCATATTGGGCACGGATAAGGCAATTAAATATCCAATGAATGATATTTCGAGGTAGTAGCCTTAATTAGTACGTATGTTACGATATATTTTTCCATTCTGTTGTGAGTTTATATTAATCGCACTATGATATACTTGTATTTATTATAAGTTATTAAAAATAACGATCCATGCCCTAGTTGACTTGGGTTTCCATATAGTTGAAATTCAGGCCCATTAAGGTGCGGGTTGTTACATTTGCTATTAGAGCTTAGGTTAGTCGATTATAGGAATTATGATACACTGAGAGAACGTACTATGTTTTTACCTATAATTATATAAATTATATGCCTAACTCTATAAATTCCGACCATAAAAGTAGTTGCGACCATATTCCGATAGGATTGGGGGCGATTATGAGTTAGAAAAATAAACAGAGTTAAATTTATACTCCTACCTCAATAGACCCACGGGTGAAGGTCGTATCATAAGGAGTGGACTGAGAAGAGTATGAGCACGACATATAAAAGAATTTCGGAGGCTAGACGGTATTCGATTCCTTTGTTGGGTGTAGGCTGCCTTATGGCTATAGATTTTGATGGATTGTTGATTGAAGATGCACATTTCATCAAGACAAATGGGAGTTAAGAACCTATGTGTTGCAAGCGTTCAAAATTAAGATATGAAGAAGGAGTGGAGAAAGTTCCCACAGGAAGATGTGCACTAATCACCACTAGAAGTTAGTCGGATTTTTGATGAAGATTGAGTAGGGAAGAAGGAAAGTCCAAAAGAAAGGACAATTAATGCCCATTTCTAAGTCAAACCCTATGTAAAAGAATTTGATAAAAATGATTTTGAGAATTTCTTGAAATGTTTTGAATGGAATTTTTGAAGGATTTATTGGGAAGTTGTTTTGAAAAAGTAAGAACATTTGAAAATTCATAATCTCAAAGTTTGTTGAATCAAAAATTTCTGATTTAAAGGTTTTTGGTAAAAAGGGTTTTTTATTTTTGAAATTTTTTGTTTAAAATTGATTGATCCAAAAAGTCTGGATCTAAAGATTTTTGATAGAGAGATATTTCATTTTCGAAATGAATGAATAATAGAGTGTAGGTTGGAGTCGACGATTTTTTCCTATTGTGTAAATTTGGAAGTTACATTTTAAAATTCTTTTTAAAGGGTGGATAGATGGAAATGGTACTTGATTCAAATGGGGTATAGATAATAGAAGGGTAAGAACGTCGGATAGTTTACACAGAAATAACATTAGAAAATTATATATATAAATATGATTAGTAATCTAGTTAGAAATAACATAGAAGAAAAGCAATAGGAATATGATAGAAAGAATGGATAAATTCCGTAAATATGTAGTAATTGCACATATATTTTAGATAGATGCTTAGATAGATGTTGCAATTACGCATATCTTGTAGAAGTCTCCCACTTGTGCTGTTAAAATCTCCGTTAAAGGTGGAAACAGAGATAGCATGAGTATAGGAAAATAATAGGATGAAAGTTATCGTTGTCTACTCCTCTTTTCATTGTTTAAAGTTATAGAAGATATTTTTAAAAAATGGTTTGGTATGACAAGTAGGTTTAAATGTAACAAATGTATAGAGTTAAAAATCCTACTTTTATAAAGAAATAATTCTCTATTTTAGAAAGTCCTTAAAAATGTAAAATTGGTTAGAAAAGGGAAAATTTTCATGGTTCCATTTTGAATCCAAGAAAAATTTAAAATAGGTTTCTAAGTTTGTATCTTCAAAGATAAGGGTTTTGGATAAGGTACTTCATGATTATGAAAATTTTGTTTTATAAAGAATGATGAGAACTAAACCAAACTTTTAATATGGAGTAGATAGGGATCATTACCTAGGTAAGACAACCTAAAGGTTTTAGGCTACGAATAAAATAGCTACGAATGCTCGTATGGTAATAATAAGGAATCCCTGTTTAATATAAGAACAGTTGGTATGAAATTGGTAATATTTTATTAGAGATGCATGGAAGCCATGGGAAGAACCCTCGAAGGAATGAGGAATGGTACCAAAATACAATTTTACGAGTCCTAAGGTGTACTCGCACGAAGGATCATGGTTATAGAAGTAAATACCAAAGTTTGACAATACTGTCAAGATATTTTGATTAAGAGAAGATAGTTGTATGGTTGGAGAAGAGGGTGGAGATGACATACACACACATGAAGGACGTTGGTCGGCTTAAGGTTTAAGAAGGCAAGATAGATGGTAGGGTAGTTATTTGAGACGACTCGAAATCGACACCCTCTGAATCCGACAATAAACCACACATGTCTGACCCAGAGTGCACCGATTGCAGATGATCATGAGAAAGAAAAGAGAGGGTGAGAAGAAAGAGAGAAGAAAGAAGAAGAGAAGAAGAAGAGAAGAAGAAGAGAGAAGCAGAACCAAAACAATACAGAATCTCACATCGCAGCGGAATAACATATAATATAGATCAATAATCTTTACAAAGAGAAAATGTAATATACATAAGTCAATATCAGAGTACACAATAAATAATCATCAGCTTGGACAGTTATAATAACCTGTCGTCACTAATGCTGATAATTTACAACAACAACAATGCAAAGCAATGCAACGAAATAATAAACAGATACGTGTATACGACATGAAGATCTCCAGCTCGCCTACTGAAGCTCCAAAAGCACCAAATCTAAACCTGTAAATGTACTCGGTCTGACCCAAGCATTGAAAGGCAAGAACGCCCGGATCAGTCTGGTAAACCAGCGTGAGAAAACACACTCAACTGAATTTATAAAGTTATCAAAACTTTTCTTTATCAAAACAAAAGGTATCGTAAGACACGCCCACATATAAACACGGATGGGTTTTTCCCTTACGATAACCAAAACCTTTTTATATCAAATCACGTTATATTATAATAGTGTCTATTATACAAATAATAGATTAAATAGCTGAAATTATTACCATTATTAACTTCCAGCGATACTAGGCTCTACAAATAAACCGCAAGTTTGTAGTGGATTTTGAATTCCATACAAATGACTAGGTAAAGGGACTACCTTTCCGAAAACTCGGTACACCTCTAGAGGGATGTACCTAGGGTCGAGATACTCGGCGCCTAAACCAATACATGACCGGCCTACCCCTTCTTGGATAGTACCGAATATGTCATCACTCCGGTCATTACCGACCTTTAATCGTGGCCACAAGCATACATCAACAATAATTAGATACACGACGTCATAGCGTGTAAAGATATATCTAGAAGAGTGGTGACATCTCTTAATTGGGAGCGACCCACTTGGCCTTGCTGCTTCTATCCCTGTTTTAGTCATTTTCCAGGGAGTAAGGTCAAAGAGGTATCGATTACCTTTCACATAACACATATCACATTACTTTGAATGCCACATTGCCATTTCCATTGACTACTAATTGCCTTCCACAAAAATATAACCCTTGAGCTCATACGTCTCAAGGAGGGTGTTAAGCTAAGAGAAGTTGCCTTCTTTGCCACCACATGATGTACGTTTGTAAAAACCAATGTACGTAATCATAGAAATGCAATGTCAGACACTCGTCCATACAAGTTGTCCAGGAACAGGACAAACCGAAGGTACTTTCCTACCACATCATGTCGGAAAATTCCTAGGATCAGTAGCAAATAGTCCTTGCATTGGATATTTCATAACGAAGAGACTACTGCTACTATATGTATATTGGGATTTTAACCCCAGACGATCAATAAGCAGTCCTTGACTATGAAAATCCTAAATATCAATATCATCGACCAACCTACACAATCAACGTATAAATGTTGGTCCGAAGTGGTTTTCAAATAAATCCGATCCCGGTCTCTTCGCACCGACAACGCAAAGCGTTTCTCAACCTCGCATAGAAACTAAGTCTCATAGACTTATCACATCTCCAACTTTCAAATTGCTATTCTTCGGCCAAGAAGGATACTCAATAGATTGGAGTAATCACTCCGCCCTATACGAACCAACATTCTCAACACCAACGATAATCAAGCCTACACAGTCATCTACGTACTAAGTGTACGACTAATTTGTTTCTACATCAAGTTGAGAAACTAAAATGGCCAAATTTGATAGTCGGTTATTTAACTATCAAAGTAACAAACAAAATCTAGCACTTAAGTAATCATTGGGCCTGATTTTTATCAATCGTTTATAATTCAAAACACTTCCCAATTATTCACCTCAAAATATCTTTAAAAATATAATATTCACAACCATTTCACTTATTGGATGTTTGGAAAACATTTTCATATACTTATTTTAATAATAAGTAAATTCACAACTTATTTTATTTTCAAAGCATTTAAATTCCCTTTTTATAATATCACTTTCCAAAACATCCATTTTATCTAAAAGATTATTCACCGTCCAAAATCGTGAATATAATTCCTTTATCGAATTCATTACATCTACACATTTAATTTAAAGGATTATTCACTGTCCAAAATCGTGAATATAATACCTTTAATAAACTTTCATATTTAAATTATCAAATTAAATTGATTTCAGGTTTACAAAACAGTGTTTATAAATTCCATTTATATTTTATAAACTTCCATATACAAAATTCCTTTACTAACAAATTCCATTTCTATCTCATTTATAAGTCAAAATCCAATTATAAGTTAATTGCTTATAAATCTCTTATTTACAAATTCATTCCTTTCAATCTTATTATTTATAAAATCCATTATAAATTCATTTCTAAATCTTAATTGCAAATCCATATATAAATTTGATTACAAAACCAATTCTAATATTTTATAAAACAACGTTTATAAAATTCCACTTCATTAAATCTTATTTAGTTATAATATTTCATTTATAACTTCATTTTAACACTTATAAAAATCGTTTAATTCCATTACTTTTAATTATAAAATATCGGTATTATAAATCTTATATATAAATCATTTATAATAAATTCAAAGAATTTGTTTCTTTTCTTTTATCTTAGAAAAAACTTAATTATGATCTTTTAGAGCATCCGAGCTTTCCTTTCGATCTGTTCCACCCCTCGTCTAAAAGATAAAATGAAGGCCAGGTAAGTTCAGGGCACTAGTTGCTCCATTCGTAACCTTAGTTACACACCTTGTTTTACCGTTTAGATCTCACAAGCGGGACAAATGTACTAGTCGTTTTCGCATACTCCTTTCATTTTTAGAAATGATTTATAACTTCCAAATCATTATTTAAAACACTTATTCATTTATTTAACCATTCCATAAATCCTTCAAATCACCCTTATAATACTCTGTTAATCATTTAAGAACCTCTACAAAATATTTGGAAAAGAACGGTTGTGCTAAAACTATATTTCAAAAGTTATTGAAAAGTGCTGCGGAAAGTGCTTTTTAAAGCTATATTGATTAAAACGACTTTCTATTATTTGAAAAATCTATTTTTATTACTTAAATCACTTTTAAAACATTTTAAAAGATTTATAAGATTTATTTCATATTTTTAAACAATTTTAAAACATCATTTTCAAAGAAATCCAGTTTTGGATTTCGAACTGTAAAACCGCGATTTTTCCAAAAACTTGTTTTACTCATATTTTAAAATCTACTTATCGAAATCTCAATTTTCTTTCTTCGCTGGAAAACTATGGATATAATAGTTTAGAAATTTTTTATCTCGAAGAATTTCGAGTTATATTCCAACCTTTACACTCGTTTGACTTTTATGGCGCGAAATCGCGAACTACCGTTACACGACGCGCCTATTTTTGACTAAATTTTCAATTTCTTTTCAAACTTCATGAAAACACTTTTAAATGTTTATAAAACATTTCTAAATCATTTTAAACAATATTTTTCATATTTCAAATCCATTTTCCATTTCATTTTATATTATAGTATTATATCATTTTCAATCTTCTTAGATATTTTGATTTCACTAAGAGGCTAAATAATTTCCATACACATATTTATATGGATTTAAATTCTTATTAAATTAACTATGCTTACTAACCATTTTTCTTACCATTTATCAAACCAAGTTATCATCCATATCACAAACATATAATCAACCATAATATCAACCAAGTTATCATCCATATCACAAACATATAATCAACCATAATATCAACCAAGTTATCATCCATTAAATCATCCAACATATACTAAAAATTTCATGTTATTAACTTTAAATATTTTTAGAAATTAGTAACTTTAAATATGAGTACTCACCTTTAACCAAATCGATTAACTTCCTACCAACATTCATTTAATCCAACACTTCACTATGGTTTTCAACTTCAACCAACTTCGAAAAATTCGGCAGAGCTTCCGCAGCACCTTGAATTTGGTCCTAGCTCCTTGGAATGAAATCGGCGGCACTTCCTTCTCTTTTTCTTGCTTTGGAGCTTCCCGAACTTGCTTTCCTTCCAAATGGTTCGGCCTCCATGGGTTCCAACCTCTCCTCCATCATTTCTTCCATTCTTAGATGCTAAACCATGTTTTAATGGTATTCTAAGATCTGTGGCAAATTTTGGTTGTGTTTGGAGTTGATTTGATATGATATCGCAAAAGTTAGTAAGGAAAAGAGAGAAGAAGAAGCCATTAAAGAGAGCTTCAAGGAGGAAGAAGAAGGTAAAAAATGGAGTGAAAATAAGTGAGAAAGTGGATGGTATTTATAGAAAAAATGAAGTGGTAAGTTACCAAAATATCCCTTTACCAAATTACCAAAATAACCTTACTTACTTTTTAAGCAACCTTATTTTTTTTCAACATTTAACATCACATTTCAAATCATTACTTTATGTCATTTTCACTTAAATATTAAGTAAAGAAAGTAATAATTATGTTTGTTTTGATTTGATGTTTTACTTTTTGACCTTTGTACTTTTTTTTGTCTTTTTATGCTTACTTTTTGTTAATTATATTCTAGAATTTTCTAAGTATGTTTAGTAAAAGTAAACTTGATTAGTGAATTAATTAATACCTATACTATTTGAATATATGTTCATATATAAGAAAATAAAGGAGCGACAATGTTGCGACAACTTTTAATCGACAAAACGTTGATTTTCGACAAAATGTTTTACGCTCACATTTTGACGTTTTAGTTAAACTATTTATTTATGTAAACCAAATTTAAAAATAAATTTGTATATTGCTATTTAAAAATATAAACACTCATAAATTAATTATAAAAATTTATTTAACCATTGAAACTTACTTTTCTAAAATTAGCATTTTATCACTTTTGTCGATATAGGCAAATGTTACTATTTTTGTGTATACTTCTCTTTCCAAATCCTATCTAATATTGTTTGAATCATATAAAATTACATATTTTATATTTAAAATCACTTTAAATGGTATATTTTAA
Source organism: Allium fistulosum (assembly GCA_030737815.1). Lineage (NCBI taxonomy): Eukaryota > Viridiplantae > Streptophyta > Magnoliopsida > Asparagales > Amaryllidaceae > Allium > Allium fistulosum. The sequence goes on along the minus strand of CM060902.1, from coordinate 1,327,983,583 downwards.
AGTGATCAAATTCTAGGTCGTTACGTTATTCCACTAAACCAATTTTCTTATGAGTTATTCTAAATGTGCATAGTTCATATTTCTTACCCACCACGTTGTCGGAATGCATAATTTATCTCATAATAGGGTATAATAATTGAAGTGACGGATGTACCAGATTTATTAGAAGCCAAGAAGGAGAGTCAAGGAAGGTGGATGATATGGAATGGCATGCTAAGAATGTCCATCTTAATTTAGTAAGGAGTGTTAGGGACACAACATTATTAAATCCAGTTGATGATGAATGGCAGCTTCCACCAAAATATTCTTTTAGGGTTTTGGATTGCAATCGCTAGTTGTCTCCCTTAGGTCAATTGAAAAGCATAATGTTACTATCATTATCAATCCCGTAGGTAAACGACATGTCGACATAGCCATGATCTCACACTCAAGCAATGTCGAAAGTATGAAGATAAACCAATGCTGAAAGCATAAAATGCTGCCTCTCATCAATAAAGAATAGGCAATATCGCAGGTCATCAATGAAGCCAGCAATGCCGAATGCCACCAATACTGCATACCACTTATAAAGTTAAATTAATTATATCGTGCTAAAGAAATTAGAAACAATGCCGCATGTTAGTAAGGGAATGACAACATTGGAAAACTCTATGTAGAAAGCCATCAATGTTATAATGATATGATACATCATTGATGCTGCATCACATTAATGTCGTATTCAATCAATGAAGCACTCTTCCATATAGCCAGAAGAATTAATGTCGCTTTAGATTAATATTGCATCTCTGTAACGCCGCCTTATTCTAATGTCACCCTTCAAAGTAGTGCTGCATCTCACCAATGTTGCTTCACCATCGATGTCATCTCCCATCAAAGCCGCTCATCACCAATGCCGACTCTTATTAATGCTGCTTATCATCAATGCCATCTACTATCAATGCCGCTTGTTATCAATGCTGCCTATTATCAACGCCGTATGTTATAAATGCCGATCATTATCAGTATCACCATTTATCAATGTCACCATTTATTGATGCCAGGCCATAGTAATGCCGAACTTCATCAACCTTTAAAGGAGGCAACATATCCTCAATAAAAATATGATATCGAATTTCATCAATGAAGGCTATCAAGGGGGATGGATGCTAAGAGCCAAAGTTCACCATTATGTAAGTGGATCCTGAAGTATAGTGCCGTGCACCATCAATACGGTTAATGTAGGAGGTCAAGCATGCCGCATGGACACGTGGCAGCCATGCCGCATCCCTCAACCCCTAAAAATATGGGCTTATGGGCATGAAGAATGGGCGGATCATTCTTTTCTCAACTTCCGACATTTTAAACTTTGTAACCCCAAAATTGATTTGGAGATTTTATTGCCGATTGTACTTTTGCACATAGGACCTTGTACATTCAACAATTGCATAACATATGAATAAAGAGGACTTGAATTATAACTTGTTTTCGAGTTCCAAAGCACTTGTGATTTTAAATCATAACTTGCTTCGAATTCCAAAAGTACTCATAATTTTGATTTTTGCTTGCATAAGATTGCTCTACATAAATTGGCATAGCTTCAACATGATCATGCTTATGATGTCATCATGGACTTGAACAAGCTAAGCCTAATTTCCCATGCCCTTTCTCAACCAAGTGTCGCTTTTACCAACACCCGTTGAGGTTTACAAGGGACATCTGATCCTTCTTACAACCATATTCCTTTTTTCTTGCATTTTTTGGGGTTGACAAAGAAATTCCTTAACATTTTGGTGCTAGAATGAGGGTTCGAACCTTTGACTTCGTGAAACCCATAAGTGAAACTACCTTAACCTACATATATGGGGTTTAAAGAACTTATCCCTACCAAGAATATCCCATTAAGAAATCATTCCAAGCTAGCCTACCCTTGATTCTTAACACCATTTGATCGCATCAACTAAGCTTTGCTTAGTCATGCCAATTAAACATATTAAAATCTCTGAACAAGCATCCTTCGAGCCTCGAATGACTAGATGTGACGACCGCCCATGACCCCTGCACCGAATCTAGAGATAGAGCGCTGTAAAGTGTGCCAGGCGACCATGGACGATTGTCAAGGTAAGATTTAAAACAACAGAATCTATCGTATTACTCACAGCGCATGGACAAAATACAATAGAACTTATGTATAGTGAAGCTTTTCATAACAAAATGACATCATATAAAACTTCACAATAGTTGAATACAAGCATCCAAATAGTCAATACATCAAGCCTCACTACATATCTCTCAGAGAATACAAAACAGCGGAATATCCAGTACATATAAGAAGATAATATGCAACCCTCCAGCTCGTCTTCGATATCAACATCGTGAGAAGAGAACAGCACCTGTCACCTGCTACCTAGTCTGCCCGTCCCAAAATGGACGAACAGCCCAAGGCAATAAGAATTAAAAACATAAAGCCTTGAGTCAGACAACAGTCTTAGTGAGCAATAAATTAACTAACAACATACCAAAAGAGCACAAAGGAAAAGGAATAGGAATACAACCCTCCCACTCCAACCTCATTCTACAGTGATAGCCCCCAGACACACACTAAGCAGAAGCAAACATAGCAGAGCATACAATTTAAAGTAAAACTACTATCACTCGAGTCAAGGGCGATGTTTTCCAAGTACCAAGGCCTAAATCAGATAAGCACCCAGAAAATACCGCTCTTGAGTCCGAATGACGATACAACCAAACATCCATGACTCTGGCTATCACTGATATCATTGCTTCGATATCACCGTTAATTGAATGACCGGCACATTCTTTCAGCCGTCCGTCAAGGGCTAATGGAAACCCCGGTTCTAGACATAACTCCCGCACGTCGTCGCAGCCCGTGCCTAGGACTATCGAATCTGCCCAGAGTACTCGACCATCAACAGTTGGCCGTTGGGACTATCGAATCTGCCCAAACGTACTCTTGCTTAGAGCATGCTAGAACCTTCAACAACGATGCTATCCAAGCCTCCTAGTCATCCTCCTCGACGACTATTCTCATATCCATTCATTATCCTCAACTCGAATCATATCACCGAGTTATCAACATGCTTGGAATGATCCCGTCTGGATTAGACCAAGTCTTCATCATATGATTGCCTCGCTTCATTACATCCTCGCAAAGCCTCATCTCATCATCACATCATCAAATCTATGCATAAGAGCTTCATCATTCCGCTACATATGCCACGAGCAGCTTTCCCAATTCAAGAGCCTTTCCCTTAGCTTTTGAATCGTCTTCGGTCTAAATCTAGTCATCAATCATCTAGTTCATAACAATCAATCAAATCAAACATCAATCCAAGCAATCAAGCATTCTAAAATGATCTAAGTAGACAATTATAACAATAATGGCATTTTCATAATTAAAGAGTTGAAAGTCCAATAAGCATGAAAACATGGATTATATCTCTACAAACTTGATGAATGAACTTGCATAGGTTAACATATGATAAAATGGATGTAACATCATCATGAACAATGGATCTATATGGATCTACACATAGGATGAAGAAAATGCATGGAAATCACTATTTTAACACCAAATCGAGCCAACAATCCGATATACTCCTTTGGATCCGTGTGAGAGATAATCACCACTCACCAAATCACCTAAACCAACCCAAATCAACACGCTTCAGATCTGGACAGCAAAGGATCAAGCTTGATCTATCACGAATCCGCTTCAAACGAAGAAATCTCTCTTGAAAAGATGAAGATCTTCAACTTTAGCTCTTAAATCTTCAATCTTGATCTTTGATTTGGATGGAAGGAAGCACTAGATTAGAGTGGAGAAAAGAAGTGAAGAAGTGTAGAAGTCGAGCCCTCAAAATGGCAGCACTTCGTCGCTTCAAAAATCCGGATCCCAAAAAGTGAGAACAACCCCTCCTATTTATAGCAGAAAATTCCTTAAGTCGAAATCTGGCTATCTCCTTAAGTCGCTGCCGACTTACGACCTAAGCCTCTCCGACCTAACCCTTCCGACCTAAGCCTCTCCGACCTAACAGATGCACGACTTAACTCCTCAGCGACCCAACACTTGACGACCTAAAGCAACATACGACCTAACAGTTAGATCCACGCGACCTAACACTTAAACTATCCTAGCGACCTAACAACTCACGCGACTTACGACTTAGCAAACTCGCGACTTAACACACACGCGACCTAACCATCTTAGGTCGCCTACGACCTAACTCAACACAGAACTAACGACCTAACTACGCTCACTTAGGTCGGTCAATTCCATAGGTCGCTAACTCCTATAGGTCGCAAACTGTTTATCCCCTAAGTCGTTAATTCTACTAGGTCGCTACCTCCTATCTCTTAGGTCGCTAACTCGAACTGCCGACCTACCACTTAACTCACCCAAACACTTAGGTCGCTCCCAACATTTCCTTAGGTCGTTGCCGACCTAACTCTACCCCAGAATACTTAGGTCGCCTACTACTCTTCCTTAGGTCGCCTAAACCTCTTAAGTCGGTCACGACTCATCACTTAGGTCGGTCACTACCTTAAGTCGGCAACTCGACCCAGACTTATCCCTTAACTTGCCTATCCCCTTAGGTCGCAGATCTTCTCTAAGTCGCTCACGACTTACCTCCTAAGTCGCCAACAACATTTAGGTCGCGTACGACCTAGGACTTAGACAAATCTGCCTAAAAATCTGAAATGACATGAAAGTGCTAAAATTCCAGATTTTGACGAACATGTCGATCCGTAAAAATACGGGTCGTTACATTCTCTCCCCCTTAGAAATTTCGCCCCCGAAATTCCAAGCAATCAAAAACTATCCTGTACGTCTACCATCCATAGCAATCAACAAACCATGCATCCAATTCTAGCTTAGCGTACAGAATTCTAAGACTTAGAACAAGTTACAATATCGCGAGATGAGACGACACCTTAGGGCCATACCTTGAAGAGTTCAGGATGAGCTGCCTTCATCCTCTCTTCCACCTCCCACGTACAGTCGTTATCATCATCACTCCATTGTATCTTGAGCAACTTAACTACCTTTCTCCTAAGCTGTTTCGTGTCGGTTTCAACAACACGAAGCGGCTTACGAGGTCTTCTATCGACTGGATCAACTTCGAAATCTTCACAGCTCTCAGCAGAAACCACTGTATTCGAGTCGTGCACATACTTCCGTAGATATGATACGTGAAAAACATTGTGCACACCCGACATCTTCTCAGGTAACTCCAACCTATAGGCGAACTTTCCAATTCGCTCGATGATCGGGAATGGTCCAACAAATCTCGGAGTCAATTTTCCTTTCTTCCCGAATCGAATAACATTCTTCAGTGGAGAAATCTTCACAAAAACCATATCTCCAATGTCGAATTCTAAATCCTTACGACGCTTATCGGCATAACTCTTCTGACGGTCTTGGGCTGCCTTCATTCGTTGCCGAATGATTTCTATACAATCTGAAGTCTGTCGAATCATCTCTGGCCCAAGTATCAGCTTCTCTCCAGTTTCCAACCAACATGTCGGAGAGTTACACGGTCTTCCATACAATGCCTCATACGGTGCCATACCAATGCTTGACTGGTAACTGTTGTTGTACGCAAACTCCACCAAATGAAGGTGATCTTCCCATGATCCTCCGAAATCCAAAACACAAGCTCTGAGGAGATCTTCCAAAACTCGGTTGACTCTCTCGGTCTGACCATCTGTTTGAGGGTGATAAGCTGTACTCAAACACAACTCGGTTCCCAAAACTTCCTGGAAGCTCTTCCAAAATCCACTAGTGAACAATGGATCTCGATCGCTCACTATACTCTTCGGAATACCATGGAAACGAACTATCCACTTAACATACAACTCAGCCAACTTTGATGCAGTCCTAGTCGATCGAACAGGAATGAATCGTGCACTCTTAGTCAGACGATCCACAATGACCCAAATCCCTTCATTTCCCGTTCTGGTCCTAGGCAATCCATCAATAAAATCCATCGACACTTGTTCCCACTTCCATGTAGGAACTTCTAATGGCTGAAGCAATCCGCTTGGCTTCTTCTGTTCGACTTTTACCAACTGGCAATTCATACATTTGGAAATAAAATTTCCAACATCCTTCTTCATACCTTCCCAATAGTAGGTTCTCTTAATATCCCGATACATCTTGTTTCCACCTGGATGAATTGTCAACTTCGAGTGATGACTTTCCTTCAGAACTTCACTCCTCAATTCATCTATATCGGGAACAACTAGTCGTCCTTGCTTTCGAAGCCAACCCTCCCGATCGACCTCGAATCCTTTATCCTTTTCTGGATCCACTCCAGATTCCAAATCACGGATAATCTTGACAAGCTTATCATCTCGCTTTTGACCCTCGCCAATCCTTTCCACAAGAGTCGGTCTTATTGATAAGTTTGCCAACATCTCAGGTTCCAATTCACATCTAGGCCTGAAGTCAAATCCAGCTAAATACTCGAGACTCTTCCATTCTGAAAACATGGCTCCCAATCCTGCATGTCTTCGACTTAACGCATCTGCCACTGCGTTACCTTTTCCCGGAGTATAAGCTATACCAAAATCATATGATGCCAAAAACTCTAGCCAACGTTGCTGCCGAAGATTCAAATCCTTTTGGGAGAAAAGATATTTCAACGACTTGTGATCCGTAAACAACTCGAATCGAACTCCCAACAGATAATGTCTCCACATCTTCAGAGCAAATACAATCGCCGCCAATTCCAAATCATGAGTTGGGTAATTCCTTTCATGCGGCTTCAGTTGTCGACTTGCATATGCAACAACTTTATCCTTTTGCATCAGCACTGCTCCAAGTCCAGTACCACATGCGTCGGTGTAAACCACCATCTCATCATTCCCACTAGGAATAGTCAAAACAGGAGCACTCGTCAATCGCTCTTTCAGGATTCCGAAAGCTTGCTCACACTTAGCATCCCAACAGAACACTTGGTTCTTCTTTGTTAATCATGTTAACGGTGCAGCTACCTTGGAGAAGTCTTTGATAAACCGTCGATAATATCCTGCTAATCCAAGAAAACTTCTCACATCTGATGCATTCTTAGGTCTAACCCAATCCTGGATTGCTGCCACCTTAGCGGGATCAACCGCTATTCCATTTCCAGAAATCACATGGCCTAAGAACCTCACTTCACTCTTCCAAAAGTGACACTTCGAAAACTTAGCCTTCAACTGATGTTTCCGCAAGATTTCCAAAACAATACACAAGTGCATCTTGTGCTCTTCTTCCGTTCTGGAATAAATCAGAATATCATCCACGAACACAAGTACAAACTTGTTCAACTGATCTCTGAACACTCTATTCATAAGATCCACAAAATATGCTGGCGCGTTAGTCAATCCAAACGGCATTACCAGCCACTCAAAGAAACCGGATGGTGTCCTAAAAGCAGTCTTCGGCACACTATCCTTAGCCACTCTCAACTGGTGAAATCCCGTTGCCAAATCCATCTGAGAAAACACCTTAGCTTCGTGAAGCTGATCAAACAAGTCGTCTATCCTCGGCAATGGATACTTGTTCTTCTTAGTCACTTTATTCAGCTCACGATAATCCACACACAATCTCAACGACCCATCTGCCTTGGTTGCAAATACAACTGGTGCACCCCACTCGGACACACTACGCCGAATGAATCCTTTCTGTAAAAGGTCATCAACTTGCACCCTCAACTCTTGCTGTTCCCTAGGCGCCATCCGCCTAAGAGGCATCACAACAGGTCTGGCTCCTTCAACTAGATCTATACGAAACTCGATCTCTCTATGCGGCGGCAACCCTTTGACTTCGTCAAAGACATCCTCGAATCCATTAGCGATCGGCACTGATGACAGTCCATCCCGTGGAACAACTAGCGAATACATGAAGCTCATGAAGACGCCTTCTTCATGCTTACATCGTATCACAATCTTTCGCCCCTCCACATTCTCGACTGTCACCTCCAGCCTCTCACAATCAACCTTAGCCGCATACTTCCTAAGCCAGTCCATACCCAAGATAATTCCGAACCCCGCAAAGTTCAGAACAAAGCAATCACAAACAAAAGAGCAACCATGACTCGATACAACTAGACCACGGCATAACATACACAAACAAGACGAACCCCCAACTGGATTAGTCACAACCAATGGCCTATCAACAATATCCGGTTCCAAACCTAACCGGCCTACGAGTTCATTACAAACAAACGAATGCGACGCTCCAGTATCAAACAAAACTCTAACGGGAACACCACATAGGAAAAGAGTACCTTGAACAACCACACTCTTTCCCTTCTCTTCAGTAGTAGGAGCTTTCGAAGACGACGGAACAGCTCCTAAAGCATAGGCTTGCACAATCTGCCTATCCTTCCTCGGTTCTGGACAATTCTTCCTGAAATGCCCCGGCTTGTCACAGTTGTGACACTTCATCGGTGCCTTCGGATTCTTACAATCCTTAGAGAAATGGCCCTTCTGCTGACAATTGTAGCAAGTCACCTCGCCTTTCGGCTTCTTCTGGCCATCCTTACCCTTCTGCTGCTGCTGCTTCCTCTTCTGGTTTCCACCCTGCTGTGGTTTAGATTCTCCCTTGGTAATAGCAACAACAGGTCCTTCCTTAGGAAACAGACTCTCATGCCTAAGAGCTTTCTCCACAAGCTTCTCAAATGAATCGTCCAAATGATCCACCAACTGTCTCCCAAGATAGCTATCCAAGCCGGTCACAAACTTCTCATTCTTCTGGTAAGCAGACTCAATATATGACCGGGCATATTTGGACAAAGCTTCAAACTCAGAAACATACTCAAGAACTGATCTTCCACCTTGCTTGAGCTCCACAAACCTCTTGAACAGAACAGACTTCTGAGCTGTAGAAATGAACTTAGCTTCAAATCTGACTTGGAATTGCTCCCAAGTAATCTCTTCTTCCGGAGTAGTGATGGTAATAGAGTTCCACCAATCAGAAGCTCTCCCCTGAAGCTGCCTCGATGCCAACTTCCTCTTAGTTGCATCATCAATTTCCAAATCACCAAAGATCCTTCTACAAGCATCTATCCATCTCTGGACTTCGATAGTTGATTCTGTTCCTAGGAAAACCTTCCCTCCAAGAGCAGTATAGTCCTTACACAACTTAGCAAAATCCACCGGTTTTGGAGTTTGAACTTGAACTCCAACATCAACTGCCGCTCCCGGAACTGGTATCCTCCTCATGATCGAAGTCATCATAGCTTCGAACATGGCTGCATAATCAGCAGTCTCTTCAGTAGCACGGCCTTCCCTAGTAGCTGGTCTCCCTCTTCGACTCATTCTCAATATCTATAAAGAGGAATGATTAGAACATCTAGAGAAACAACTGCATAAAGGACTCAAACTCTACTAAGCTACTATATTATATATAGTAATCATCCATCAAAATACAATTACGTCTCTCATACGTAGTTACGACAGCGAGCGTTGGGTAAAATCGATTAACCTCGCTCTGATACCAAATGTGACGACCGCCCATGACCCCTGCACCGAATCTAGAGATAGAGCGCTGTAAAGTGTGCCAGGTGACCATGGACGATTGTCAAGGTAAGATTTAAAACAACAGAATCTATCGTATTACTCACAGCGCATGGACAAAATACAATAGAACATATGTATAGTGAAGCTTTTCATAACAAAATGACATCATATAAAACTTCACAATAGTTGAATACAAGCATCCAAATAGTCAATACATCAAGCCTCACTACATATCTCTCAGAGAATACAAAACAGCGGAATATCCAGTACATATAAGAAGATAATATGCAACCCTCCAGCTCGTCTTCGATATCAACATCGTGAGAAGAGAACAGCACCTGTCACCTGCTACCTAGTCTGCCCGTCCCAAAATGGACGAACAGCCCAAGGCAATAAGAATTAAAAACATAAAGCCTTGAGTCAGACAACAGTCTTAGTGAGCAATAAATTAACTAACAACATACCAAAAGAGCACAAAGGAAAAGGAATAGGAATACAACCCTCCCACTCCAACCTCATTCTACAGTGATAGCCCCCAGACACACACTAAGCAGAAGCAAACATAGCAGAGCATACAATTTAAAGTAAAACTACTATCACTCGAGTCAAGGGCGATGTTTTCCAAGTACCAAGGCCTAAATCAGATAAGCACCCAGAAAATACCGCTCTTGAGTCCGAATGACGATACAACCAAACATCCATGACTCTGGCTATCACTGATATCATTGCTTCGATATCACCGTTAATTGAATGACCGGCACATTCTTTCAGCCGTCCGTCAAGGGCTAATGGAAACCCCGGTTCTAGACATAACTCCCGCACGTCGTCGCAGCCCGTGCCTAGGACTATCGAATCTGCCCAGAGTACTCGACCATCAACAGTTGGCCGTTGGGACTATCGAATCTGCCCAAACGTACTCTTGCTTAGAGCATGCTAGAACCTTCAACAACGATGCTATCCAAGCCTCCTAGTCATCCTCCTCGACGACTATTCTCATATCCATTCATTATCCTCAACTCGAATCATATCACCGAGTTATCAACATGCTTGGAATGATCCCGTCTGGATTAGACCAAGTCTTCATCATATGATTGCCTCGCTTCATTACATCCTCGCAAAGCCTCATCTCATCATCACATCATCAAATCTATGCATAAGAGCTTCATCATTCCGCTACATATGCCACGAGCAGCTTTCCCAATTCAAGAGCCTTTCCCTTAGCTTTTGAATCGTCTTCGGTCTAAATCTAGTCATCAATCATCTAGTTCATAACAATCAATCAAATCAAACATCAATCCAAGCAATCAAGCATTCTAAAATGATCTAAGTAGACAATTATAACAATAATGGCATTTTCGTAATTAAAGAGTTGAAAGTCCAATAAGCATGAAAACATGGATTATATCTCTACAAACTTGATGAATGAACTTGCATAGGTTAACATATGATAAAATGGATGTAACATCATCATGAACAATGGATCTATATGGATCTACACATAGGATGAAGAAAATGCATGGAAATCACTATTTTAACACCAAATCGAGCCAACAATCCGATATACTCCTTTGGATCCGTGTGAGAGATAATCACCACTCACCAAATCACCTAAACCAACCCAAATCAACACGCTTCAGATCTGGACAGCAAAGGATCAAGCTTGATCTATCACGAATCCGCTTCAAACGAAGAAATCTCTCTTGAAAAGATGAAGATCTTCAACTTTAGCTCTTAAATCTTCAATCTTGATCTTTGATTTGGATGGAAGGAAGCACTAGATTAGAGTGGAGAAAAGAAGTGAAGAAGTGTAGAAGTCGAGCCCTCAAAATGGCAGCACTTCGTCGCTTCAAAAATCCGGATCCCAAAAAGTGAGAACAACCCCTCCTATTTATAGCAGAAAATTCCTTAAGTCGAAATCTGGCTATCTCCTTAAGTCGCTGCCGACTTACGACCTAAGCCTCTCCGACCTAACCCTTCCGACCTAAGCCTCTCCGACCTAACAGATGCACGACTTAACTCCTCAGCGACCCAACACTTGACGACCTAAAGCAACATACGACCTAACAGTTAGATCCACGCGACCTAACACTTAAACTATCCTAGCGACCTAACAACTCACGCGACTTACGACTTAGCAAACTCGCGACTTAACACACACGCGACCTAACCATCTTAGGTCGCCTACGACCTAACTCAACACAGAACTAACGACCTAACTACGCTCACTTAGGTCGGTCAATTCCATAGGTCGCTAACTCCTATAGGTCGCAAACTGTTTATCCCCTAAGTCGTTAATTCTACTAGGTCGCTACCTCCTATCTCTTAGGTCGCTAACTCGAACTGCCGACCTACCACTTAACTCACCCAAACACTTAGGTCGCTCCCAACATTTCCTTAGGTCGTTGCCGACCTAACTCTACCCCAGAATACTTAGGTCGCCTACTACTCTTCCTTAGGTCGCCTAAACCTCTTAAGTCGGTCACGACTCATCACTTAGGTCGGTCACTACCTTAAGTCGGCAACTCGACCCAGACTTATCCCTTAACTTGCCTATCCCCTTAGGTCGCAGATCTTCTCTAAGTCGCTCACGACTTACCTCCTAAGTCGCCAACAACATTTAGGTCGCGTACGACCTAGGACTTAGACAAATCTGCCTAAAAATCTGAAATGACATGAAAGTGCTAAAATTCCAGATTTTGACGAACATGTCGATCCGTAAAAATACGGGTCGTTACAACTAGGCCAACCTACCAAATCACAAGCGATCCTCGACTTTATGAAGAACAAGTATTATGGTTAGTAGCATTACTAGTAATGAAAGATAAGAAGAGGCAAGTTGCTTCTTACAATCCAGAAAAATGGATTTTGAATCCATTTCATGCGGGGCCAACACAAATCTATTCCTTAGGGAGGCAGTATAAAAAGGATAACATCTTCTGGAAAATGAGAAAGTAAACCAACTCAAAGCTAAGAGAACCATTTTTGAAAAAGAAATCGAAAGGGTCTTCAAACGGTTTACCAAAAATTGGAGGAGTGTGCTTGATCGATCCTATAAAATGGATGAAGCACAAAGCTCCCTAAAAAGGAAATTGATCATTAAAGATGAAGAGTCCTCATATGTAATAAAATAATTAAATGCCAACCAAGAGGGTAATTCTCCCGAAGATCGCGACTTTCCAAGAATTACTCCCTTACTACTTCTTATGAGAACATCTACCTCTTGACCAAAAACAAGCTCAACTATTGGCCTTCACAAAAAAGCGACCAAAGAATGAAAGAAGTCTTAGAGTATTATGCTGTCATTATCATCATTCTAATGGGAACGATATGGATTAATGTAGAAGCTTAGAAGGGATAATCAATAATTTCCTAGGACTAGGAAAGCTCAAAGAATATGCAAGAAGATGTTAAACAAGACAGCAATAAAAGAAGTTTTTCTACATAAAATAAGTGTATCTAGATGGTTAGGGAGGAAAAGAAACTCATAAAATAAAGGAAAAAGCCTTTGATCCCGCCAAGATGGCCTGGTCAAAGCACCTCATAGAGGAAGGATGAAGTAAGCCTTTGGTCCCACCTAAAATGGCTTGGCCAAAGTACCAACTAAACCTTTAGTCCCACTTACGGGTCGGACTGAAGCTTAAGCCCTTATTCCCACTTGAAAACGGCCTGTTTAAGGCACCTTCTAGAGTAAGGTCAGAATAATCCTTTGGTCCAGCCTGAAAATGGCATGTCCAAAGTATCTACAAGCCTTTGATCTTGCCTACATGGCCTAGTCAAAGTGCTTCCTAGAGGGAGGACAAAGTAAGCCTTTGGTACCGCCTAAGCTAGCCTGACCAAAGCACCAAACTAGCCTTTAGTACCATACATATAGCCTGACTAAAGCACCTCCTAGCGGGAGGTCGGGTAAGTCTTTGGTTCTGCTAAATGATAGCTAACCAAACACACCATACTACAAACCTAAATCATCACCTAAGATGGTGATAAGGGGTTTGATCCAAGTAGAGATCATCATCTAAGATGGTGCAAAAAGAAATCAATTCAATTCAAAAGTAAAAAATATCTTCTAGAGGAAGATCTGTCAAAAACAATTTTCTAGAGGAAGATTTATCAAAAACGAGCCATTTGTGCTCCAAAATAAAATAATCTTCTAGAGGAAGATCTATCAAATGTAGGCCATTCATGCTCCAAAGCAAAGGCAATCTTCAATTACTAGATGGATTTTCTGGTCTTCCTTTATTGCCAGATGGGTTTTCTGGTCTTCTATTACTATTACCAGATGATTTTTCTAGTCTTCTATTATTATTGCCAGATGGATTTGGTCTTACTTTATTGCCAGATTGGTTTTTTGGTCTTCTATTATTATTACCAGATTAGTTTTTTGGTCTTCTATTATTATTGCCAGATGGTTTTCTGATCTTCTATTGCCATCACCAGATGGCTTTTCTTGTCTTCTATTACTATTACTAGATGAGTTTTCTAGCCTTCAATTATTATTGCCGGATGGTTTTCTGGTCTTCTATTATTACTCCTAGATATTTTTCTACTCCTCCATTTATGATTCTATGATAGACCATATTAAAGTCGAAGGATATTTGAACCTTAAGACAGGATATCAACCATAAAGCAATTCCAAAGACAAACTAGTTTTCAATTCAAAGCTACATGCCATGTTAAGGTACTGAAAAGCAAGTCATATATCTAATCCAGCAAACTCAAAAAGGAAAGCGCATACAGTACATTCAAGGTAACAATCATTCGAATACAAGTTCACTTATTATCTAATATGTTGTATACGAAAGTCACAAGTACAAAAATTGAGCTATAAACGGATATATTCAAAGATCGACAAGCAATTCCCAGTTAAAGGGCAAGGCTCTGCGCCACCTTCTTTAGATTTTCAGCAACCGATAAAGAATCAGTAATGTGGCGAATGGGCACATCCAAAAGTTCTTTATGTTTCTTCTCCTTTTTCCAAATCATATCTGCATCATCAACTGAGTCAATTTGAGTCTTTAGTGCACACTTGAGAGTCTTATTGGCTCCTTTTAAAGTTAGAACCATGCTCTTTAATTCCTTAATTTCCCACTCAAGAGTATGCTTTTCACGCTTTAGCTTTTCAACTTGACTTTCATAATCATTGAGATTTTGAGAAACTTTTTCATTCCATTTGTTGTTAAAAAATTGCATGCCCTCAAATTTGACTTGTCTACTCCATTTGGACATTTGTTCATTGCTTAGACTTAGAGGTAGGTTTAATTGGGTAGGAAATTCTTTACTAAATAAGGATTGAGATCTTGTCATCCTCCCAGGAGTAGGAGTAGGAAGGCTAGAGTCATCTCCGTTCGTAATGAGTTCCAAAGATTGGTAGGATATTTGACTCTTCATTAAATCCACTTCAAGATCATTTATTCGTTGATGTAATTTAGCCATTTCTATATCAATATCGACTAAAGGTCCAGAACGTAGGACCGTGTCAATCTTCTTTTCCAATTCTTGAAATTCTTTTCTTATTTTTAATTTGATCCTCTAGGCCGGAGGTCATTTCTTTATAGTTTCTAAATCTTGATGTTAATTGATAATATTTCCTGTGCCACTCTTACGCTTCTGGATTGTTCGAAAATCGTAAAGCTAAAACGTCTTGAGAAGGCCACCTCTTTTCAATATCAGTTGTAAGTTTATCTTTGATAACGTTCAATTGAGAAAGAGCATCTATAGGACCAGGTGTAAGCACTAACTAGCTTTACTATTTAGAATAAGTAAAACAGAAATTAATACATGAAAAATAAGCTCTTCTATTAATAATAGCAAAGTTTACAAATAATAAGGAAATTCAAATTACATCACAATTCTATTTTTGAACATCTAAATAACTCTTGAAGTTTTGAAACACTGGTTTTGGCCTTTTCAAATGACCAGAACGAGAAGCTAAGGGTAGAATCAAAAGGAGATTTAATCCCTTTTGGTGTATTAACTAGGGGGAATTGATGATAATCCTATTTTCTGACCGAAGAGCTTGTCTAACCATAAAGCAATTTGGCATGATAAGTTCGAATTTTACTAAGTAGTTTGACCTTCTCATCACCCAGGAAATCTAAATGAAAGTGAGGGAATCGTGTGTATACTTCTTGTAAATCTCTTATAAAATAGTGCCTTGCTAACTGAAATGTTCTAATGGTTAAAGACTTCTCCTTAAAATCTCTCTTTAACTTGGTAAAATTACTCAATAGTTCCATAGAGACAGAACTGTTGGAGAGTTCCTTAATCTGTATAATATGTGAAAATTAGAGAAACAAAAGCGATAAAGTTTATAAATTACTTGAATTACATATTACAATTATACAATCACTCGGGTTCATACAATATCGATCAGTTTTAAAATTCAAAGATAAATCTTTTCTTATTATACTTAATCTTTTAATGAGGAAGAGTATTAGGAGTGAGAGGACTATTAGCGACCCTAGTTAAGTTCTGATAAGCCCCAGGATAAGGATAGCTACCATGATCATTTAGATATCTTTTATGAAGGCGTCTAAGCAAACCCCCACTATTTTCGTGTAAGAAAAGTTAACAAATTGGTCCCTAGAATAGACTTTATAGAGGAACTCCACTAAATCATTTCTATCATCAATTAGCATCTAAAAGAGAGTCATTAATTTGGTATTCTTTCTCACATTACTTTCTTGGTATAAACGGGCTCTTTTTAAGTGAGACGCGGCTTCCTTTTCCTTAAACTATAACTGCGCAGCATCAGCAGAAAGGCGTTTGTATTTGTCTGACATGTCATTGTACTCTTTAACCAACTTTTCAAGTTCCCTATTCAGTCGATTCTCCTTATTCACACTCTTTTCATAAAGAATCTCATAATGGTATTTGTCCTTTTTCCTTAACTAAAATATTTAGCTTATCAATTAAGAGATAAACAAGTAACCTAAGCTTTTAAATAAAGAACTCCATACCTAGGAGGCTGGAACATGAGAGACAGGGGTTTGAGTTTTTTCTTCGGCTGATGGTTGGTAGGAGCGCTATTGTTTGGAATAGAATCTTTCCTTGTAGTGTTTTGAGGATCAGAGAATTTAGAAAAGTCTGCATCATGAGTAGACAAGTCTAAGTTAGGATCGCCTGATCCCTCTCCCCTATCATGTGGTCCTCCAGGACCCTTTCCATTATCATCACCGTTATCATCGTCGTAATCGTCATCGTTGTCATCATCATCTTCTTCCCCATCAGACACTGTCTCCTCATCGATTGGAGGATCATCATAGGTTAACTAGTTTTTAGCATCGACCTTTTCTTCAGAAGGAAACTCTTCCTGAAGAGATTTCTTGTCTTTCTTCAGCTAAGACCAAACTTCCTTTTAAACTTTTCATTCCAGTCTAGAAAGGATGGAAAGTCTAAGTCTGGGCACTTTTGAATGTTACTAGCATATGCCATAAAAAGGCTTCTTCATAACATTTCTCAGTAACTTTAGGAAGAGCGTTATTGAGGAAAGAGGTGACTTTCTTTTTAGCCTCATAATAATACTATTCGAGTAGGCTAAGATGCTAGTTTTTCTTTGTACCTTGTCCTCCAAGGATTGGTTCTTATTGGACAGCTCGGCCTTTTCTGTATTATCCATCTCGAGATCCGCTTTTAACATTTTCACTTCCTTCTCAACTAGCTCAGTTTTCTCCTTATTAACCTTTTCGAGGTCTGCTTTTAATGCCTCCACCTCCTTTTTTAGTAATGCTAATATTTTTTTCCTCATTGAGTGAGGATACGAGCTTTTCTTTCTCAGTAACAACTTCATCTCTAGCTGACGCGATACTAATTATAATGTGATTAGGCGAAGAGATTTGTCTTTGAGCTCAACTATTTCATTAGAAGGCCCTTGAGAGGCCTCTTGGTGGAGAAACATGTTCTTTTCCACTTGAAATTGTGGCAAGTTTAAGTCAGGATAGAATCTATAAAGCTAAAAATTAACCAAATAAGAGAAAATACATAACAATAAAAGCTGCTTAAGAATAATAAAAAGATGATCCTTGGAATAAATTGAGAGCTGCGATGACCCAAGCAAAGTAATAGAGGGAGATTGGATAACCAATGGAACGAAATCATCAAAATTAGCCATAGGAAACTAAACTTGGTCCTCCGAAGGAAGATGATCTTTTTGGGAAGGAGATAACCCAAGATCGACATACAAACGACTAAGAGACGTTGCAGAACTAGGAAAAGAAATCTTAAGGAGGGCATCCAGAGAGCAAGTTGCCTTAGTAGATTATTGAACTTTATGCCCAAGAGATTCTTGATTGTAAACCTCAGGGCTTGAGTCAATGGATACATGTTCCTCCTCATCCACGAGTAAATTCACATACAAGCTTAGGCCTTTTGTTTAGGGAAAAAGTTGGAATATCAGTAGGTACTTCGTCATCTACTTCCTTTTCTAATGCTTCAATTGCTTTGGCAATAGAGTCCTCAATGGAAGCAGGTTTGCTCAATTGGGATGAGGCAGGAATTTCATCTTTACTTTTCCTTTTTTTGGAGCACCATCTTTAACTCCTATCTCTTTAGAAGAGACAACAAGAGTAGACGAGCCTAAAACAAAGAAAATAAGTCAATAAAACAATGACATTAGGAATTCCATACTAGCTATATTCAAAACTTACCAATGGGCTCAAGTTGAACTAGAATAGAAATAGAGAAAGCATTACGGTTATTGATGACTAGTGACTATTTCCTTTGGGCATTTCCTTTCATAATTGGGAGTTCCCCAAGTATTACATGTTGGTCTAGAATCAGTAAGTAGTGATGACTATTTGCTTCCATTAGAAGTGTGAGTCTATAACCCATGCTCTCAGATGCCAAAGTCAGGGATTTGATAGTCTCCCTATCAAAGGAGCTTAGCAGCTTAGGAGCCGGACCTAAAGAAAAAAAATCTATTGTCAAAAAAGTGACAAATATAACATAAGTAACATGGAACATAAACTTACCTATAAGATAGAAAGTTCCCCTAATCCTAAAATAGCATTTGACTTAGAAAAATTGGTTTTCCCATCCATTGGCATTATTTATGTATTGATGATCAAGCTTTTTAGAAAGGGATGAATTCGATATAAAGGGTTACCCGGCTGCTTACCCATCTTCGTAGGACTACCTATGGTGTGAAGAATTTCAACACTGAGAAGGAGAAGCTCAGCTTCTCTAGCAAGAACCTCCAAGCAGGACAAATAAGTGTATGAATTTTGGAGTGAATTGAATTGGAGTGATGTTAGGTGCTCCAAGAATCTCAAAAGAAGTCAAGGAAAGGAAAATATCCTGATGCCATATATGTATTGGGGTAAAGGCGATTTTGGAGGATTGCCAATTCTGCTAGAAGGACTAGTAGAAATAGCTTTTATACACGTGATTCCAAATTGCTTAAGAATGGAATCCACTTCTTCTTGAGTGGTAATATACAACTAATGAAGAAGATGATCCTCTTTCTTGGGAGATAGTGAAGCTTTAGGGCCCTTACTAGGTTTCTTGATTCCCTTTTGGATTGTCTTCTTGCCTTCCATTTTCTTGTAGGTGATATTATACCAAATTAGAAAATATTAGATATTTTATGAAATTCAGAATGCTCATAAGTTCTTTTATATTGGAACAAAAGGTAGCACATCAATTATGAACTACCCAGGTAATAACATAAAAATGTCAAAGTCAAAGTCTACTACGATATTTACAACAAATTAGTAACCATAAAGCGATATATTCTGATATTCGTAAAATATTTAAATTTTTATCCAAGTAAAAATATGCAGATAAGTGGTGTAGTCATGGTAAGGAAATATATTTATGACTATTTAGTAAAACTAGAATGAAAATTTATCCTCAATGTATCATGCATCTCACGTTGAATTAATAAAATTAATGTCACTGTAACACCCCTAATTTTAAATAACATTATTAAGGAGATTTAATTAGATGAATTAAATAGAATAATATAGAGACTAGAGTGGTAAGGGAATTGAGATTTGAAAACTAATTAGGGTTGTTCTTTAATTATATGGATTCATAAAATGGCTCATAAGTAAATTCATAAGAATGGTTTATAAAATGAAAACTAAGTTAAGTAGCCAAGGGTAATGTGGGAAATAGCCGTATACCATAACCCCATAACCCCTAAACCCTTATCTCATTTTCATTCGTAAGTTCATAAAACAAAAACAAAAATAAAAAAAGAGATCAAGGCCGACCATAACTCTAGGAGAAAATGGGATCAAAATCAATTAGAAGCTAAGGATTCAAGCAGGGAAGAATTAAGTAAGAACAAATCTCAAGTTCCTTATCCAAACAAGGTGAATAATAATCTAAACTATCTCATATATGTTTTATTGAACAATTTAATTTAGGGTTTAAGTTTTTAAAACCATTTGGATGGATTGAATGATGACATGCCTTGATTATTTGTCATATTTGTTTTAAACAAGGATTTTTATGTAAAGGTATAATTCGATTTAAAGGTTAAAATCATATAAAATGGTTTCAAATGCCATGATGGTTGAATATGTTATGTAAAACATTATTTTGGAGATGGGTTTAAATTTTCATAATATTCCAAGCTATGGATAATTTATTATGAATTTTTGAATGGAAGAAATGGATAATTTAGGTTTAAAATTTATTTTGGCAATTATATAAAGGACTTCAGGTCTGAAAGTTATATATGTTAGAAAACATATTAAAAATGAATTATGATGATTTTTGGGCATTTTTCTTAAGTATTTTAATATAGGTATTAAATTATTTAAGTTGAAGGACTTAAATGTTTAAATATTTTAAGAAAGGGAATGGCTTATTTGCTAAAATAATTTCAATTATAAATTATTGAATTCGGCAGCGTATTTAGAAAAACGATTTTAGATAAAGAAGTGGCAACCAATTATATTTTGACAAATTGGCTAGTTAGATGAAAAGATGTTACTTTGTAAGGCATAAAAATCGATTTTGACATAATTTACCACTTTGCCACTTCCAATTGCTACCTTTCATCAACATATTTCTACTAATAAACCCATTTGAAACCAATACACAAGATATCAAGCCATTGATACATAATGGATTGGAGAAAGGCGGAAGGGACTATGTTGAAGGCAAGCTTTCAAGCTTTCGAATATATTACTTGCTTTTGCTTTTAAAAGATGCTTTCGAAGGGGTTGAAGTCATTCTTATAAGCTTTTGACTACATTACGTGCCTTTGTTTTACAGATGCTTTTGAAGGGGTTGAAGCTTTTGAGTTAATTAACTTACCTTTGTTTAAAAAGCCGCTTACCTTTGTTTTTAAAAGGAACTTTCGAATGAGTTACCACTTATTTTTCTTTAAAAAGGAGCTTTCGAATGGGTAGCCGCTTGTGAACCTATTTGAAACCTAGCTGCCGCATTCATGCCTTTCGAATTAGTTAAACTTTCTTTATAATTTTAAATCAATGCTTTCAAAAGGGGAGCTTTCGCCGTTGTAAAATTTGAAGCTACCTTCCCAATGCTTTCGAAAGGGTTCCTATAGCTGCTTTTATCAATGCTTTTGAAAGGGTGGTTTCGAAGCTATCCTTTTCCTCAAACTCTTTTATTTAAAGATCAATGCTTTCAAAAGGGCTACTTTCCCTTTTGTTTTCTTTGACCCAGAAGTTATAGTTAATGTTAAACCCAATGGTTTGGAAAGAGATATTTTCAAATGGTTTCGAAGCTATGCTTTCAATAATTTTCTTTAAACTAAGTGCCTTCTAAAGATAAGCTTTAATGCTTTCGAAATGAAGTTTTCAATACTTTTGAAAGGAATGATTTAAGTGTATCGAAAGGTATTATTTAAATGCTTTGAAAGGAAGGTTTGAATACTTTCGAAAGGTATGTTTTTATGGGTTCGAAAGAGAAGGCCTAAGGTTTTGGAAGCCTTAATTGTCGAACAAGAGATCCCATCTCATTTTTAAAAGTAAACCTATGGCAATATGAAAAAGTTTTAAAATGACATTTAACTTTTGTGTTTTTGGAAGAAACTTTCCTGGCTAAAGATAATATGTTAAAGGTATTAACCATGTTTCATTTAAAAAATGATTACAAGGAAACTAAACCACATATGTTTATATTATAATGTTATGATCCGTTATCATGTGTGCTTCTTCTATAAACACATTCACTTTATCATCAACTCATAATTGACGGTAGAATAACCAACTAGGTTGACCCAGTAGTGAATATACATTGAGTTAACTCCTGTGTGAATAGAATTGCATCTAGGAGGTCAGACAGACCAGAATATAGGATGCCCAAAAACTGATCAAAGAATTATTGGTTTAGAAAGGTTCATAGTAATCCCATAAAAACTAGTATAGAGATTGTTATTGGCAGGGGCCAATAGGTTCTTAGTAATCCTATGAAAACTATGTCCAAACAAGTTATTGAAGAGATCAATCGGTTCATAGTGATACCATGTAAACTATGACATGAGAGAAGTTATTGGAGAACCCAATAGGTTCATAGTAAACCCATGAAAACTATGATTGAAGAAAGTTATCGGTAGATACAAATAGGTTCATAGAGATCCCATGAAAATTATGATTGGATGATAGTATTGGTATAATCCAATAGGTTCATAATGACCCTATGAAAACTATAAAAGTGGATAGGAATTCCATAAAGAATTAACAGTTTATTAGTAAGCCCATGAAAATTAATAAATTAATAGTGACCCTAGAAACTATAATTTGAGACAAATAGTCAGATAAAAGGGGATGGGAAATCCAGAACGTATTGCATATTTGCATATCATCATTGTTAACAAGAAAACTTGTCAACACCCCAAAGTTGATTTTAAGGAAAAGGTTAGTCCTTTGGATCTCTCTTGGTTAGGTAGAGGAAGAAAGGATGTGGATACTTCCTTCAATACACCCTTTCTACTAGGTTTCTATTGCGAAAACCTTCCTTTACTGACCTTTGGACCCAGTCAAAACACTAGAATATCCTCCTTTATGATCTTTTGAGCCAATTGTTGACCCAGTCGAAACAATACGACAAATCCTCCTTCGGGCATAGACGAAAAATTAGTGGGAGAGTGGTGTAGGAAAGCTAAATTTGAGATGATGAAGTATTTTGATGAACAACAAAAAACAACATACTCGAATCGTATAAATGAATATGCAGCTAGGATTCAAAAGCTAGAACGCGATAAGTATGTTCTCTTAAAGCGCATCACTGATTTAGAAAGGGAAAATAAAACACTTAAAGGTGCAAGCAAAGCCTTTAACTGCGCTTTAAAGACCAACATCGAGACTATTGATGATGAAGACAAAATGAGGAAAAGAAAATAAAATAAAAGAGGTCCTTCGCATTGCTATCCATCATATCATGGACCCTTTAATTGCTAACGATTTAAATAAAGCCGTTCAAGACTTATGAATGATATGTATATATTTGTTCTGTACACTTGTAATAATGCCATAGATTATGTAAATTATGAAAATTTTGTAAATATTACTTGGACTGTGGTCCTTTCCTGTAATGTTATTTCTGAAATATCTGTTTGATAGCTTGTACCATAATTTCTGCATTTGTTGGATCTTTCAATCCCTTTTATTGTTCTGCATTACCTGAAAAGCACAAATAAATAGTATTTGTTATTGTTAACTTGATACTTGTATAGAAATTTATCCATATCATTTGCGGATATTAATAGATCATTATGTCAACATTTGAGTTAAATAAAAGGTAACTGCTTTTGATGAAATGTTTTGAATCTCATCTTTGGTAATGATAAGAAATAACAAAGAAGTTAACTTTAAACATATTGCTGGAATATTTGAAGTTTGATGGTAAACATCCATTGTTTCAACCAATTATATAGATGTTTTACCAAGTCATCCTCTGGAGATAGCTAATAGAAAGTCAATAATAACCATGTAATAAAAGTTTAGAGATCACTGTCCGAACACTTATGATAGAAATCCATTGGCTCAGATTCGGGCATCAATAAATGAAATTCAAAAGTTAGGAAGTTTGGAACTCATATTAGAGTATTGTTAACCCAAAAAATGGATCAACACCCTGGTTTGAGTGTGAAAGCACCAGCCCTGTTCTCACAGAGCAATAATATAGATAATAGGTATTGAAAAGAGCACTAAAAGAAAGAAGACAAGAAGAATTTTATAGTGGTTCGGCTGTTAATGAAGCCTACGTCCACTTTATAATTTCTATTATAGACTGATTGTTGTTACAAGAAGTGTTTGATTACAAGGCTTTTGATTGTCCTTAGCTAGATTGAATCTCCAAGGTTAGAATCCACTGGAGAATTATAGTGAATTCCTTTGGAGATTGTTGTGAGGGAGGTGAAGAATGAAGAAAGTTTACAACAGAGCTTCAGAAACCAGTTCGGAGAAGATCCAGTTTATGTTGTAGGTAGAATGGTATTTATAGAGACCGGAGAGCTTCTGGGCCAGGCTTGTTCACCAATTGCTTGCAGATGGACATAGGAGGATGCAACGAAGCTTGGCTCGCGACCCGAGCCAAAACCATGGATCGCTAGTGATCCATAGATTTAGCTCGCATGCGAGCCAATCACTTAGCTCCTTTTTCCCTTCTTTGCCTTGCTTAGGTCCCCATGATTCCATGATCAACTATGGATCACTAGTGATCCATGGTGTATGGATCACTGGTGATCCATGGTGTATGGATCACTAGCGATCCATACACTTAGCATATTTTGCACTTTTCCCTCTAAGCCTTCTTTGCTCCTACGTGCAATAGCGAGCCAATGATGTTGTATGGATCGCTGGCGATCCATAGTGTATGGATTACTGGCGATCTATGCAATTAGACTATTTTCAGACTTTGATGTCTGTAATGCTTTCATTGCCTTGTATCGATGTTGTTCGTGTAGTCTCATTGCATGTTACTCTGTTTCGATGATGATTTACTTATTGGCTATATTTAGCTGCTGGTTGGACTAAATGGATGCTTGTCTCTTGATTTAGTCAAACTCAGTCGTTGCTTTAGCCCCATTTGGTTGAGTTCGGAGTCATTCTGACTTCATCAAGTCGTCCCGTCTTCTCTTGGATCCTGATGGGTTAAAAACTCGGATAACAATTTGCCCCAGAGAGTACGTCTTCATTGGAACCAAGGCGTGCTCTGGAAATTATCACATTTAGTCTCTGCTTGTTGAATTCCAAGTAATCGTGTTAGAGCTTTATGGACCTGAGCTAGGTCATGCTACTGATCACTTAGTTTTGTCGTAACGGATCAAATTTCTCTCCATAGCTTCCTGGTATACCTTGAAATAGTAGGTAGATGTCGCGGTGCAAGTTTGAAGTTGGAGATGGGCAATCCTATGGATCGCTGGCGATCCATAGCGTACTTAGGATATTTTTTCCTGTTTTACGTTTTCTATTTATGTAGTTGAGCCGAGCTATCTCACCACTTCTCCATGACTCGAGCTTCCCTTCGTGCAACCTAAACACTTGCAGCGATTCTAGCCTTCGATTCATCGACTCGATCCATCGCCTCCTAAGATCCGATCTTGCCTAAGCCTTCCACCGTGATTCCCTCTGCATCGCCACCACCGGAGCATCGCCACTGCCTTTTCGGTCCTCCTCCGACCAAAACCCAAGTTTTGCTGGCGCTTTGGATCGCCTTTGACCTACCATTAGATCGCCACTGATTCATTGTAGTTTTCCAATCTCAAAGATTCTACCAATTTTGTGTTTAGGTCGTTAATCCGAGGTGGGTTCGACGATTACAACATTCATTTAATGATTTGATGGTGAGGTTGCGTTTGTGATGTTTGTCATGAGAAGTTTGAGTTGATTGCGACTTAATAGAGGAAGATAGTAAATAAAGTTTTGAGTTTTTTTCAGAACGGCATTCGGGCCTTGCTTCAGTGCTTGACACGTTTTGCTATCTTCGTCCATTAAGCTAGAATTGACTTGTGCCAAGTCCCATGGCTGATATTGCACGACACATCGCGAATTGGTCCTGGCTCTTCTAAAAAATTTGGACTTATCTTACTTGATTTTTGCACGCTCGGTGTCCCTGTAATGAAAAGAATCTTCCACGTCGCTTCGGATAACGGATACGTTATCGATTGTTGATCGATAACAGGTAAGTTTAGAGGAAGTAAAAATAAATGGAAACGATATGGGAAGTCCTTTTCCTTTTCCGCTACGAGCAAACTATCAACATGGGATAGAGTGTTTATAGTGTTTCAGACACTGAGCTCACCCCCTATAGACAACACACTCCACTTGCCCCGGTACATACTTGAAATCCGTTATGTCGACACGAATCAATGTCTCTCCGGAATTCAAGTGTTGTAGGGGAAATTATTAGTTTAGAATAGAATCACCTGACTGTTTTGGATGCGAGTTCTGTTGTTTTAGAATGAAGTATCAATCTTCATGCCGTAAGTCAAGCAGAGGAAGCCCGGCACTTTCGGAAGCCGAGTCGTCGTCTGTTGCCTTTTCTCCTTCCACCTCACAAGCTGAATATGGCTAGTTGGTCCCGGTAGCTCCGATCTTGAATCGAACTCCTCCCAATTTTAGGGTTCTTCTCAACCCCCCAGAAAGAGCTTATTCCGTGGTTTCCACTAAGGTTCTGCACAATATCTATGTGGAACACGACATACTAGAGGAGGATGTACACCTTCTAGAGAAGAATAATTTTGCTTACATGCCTCCCCCAAGATATACCACTTGTCATCAGTATATGTGTTTGAACGGAGCTATGCCCCGTTTTAATGACTTTTTGCATGAGACTCTCTTGAATTTAGGCATTGCCCCATTCCAGATTCATCCCAACGGTTATGCCATTCTAACTTGTTTGCACGTCCTTTTCATACGCACATTTAGTCGTGCTCCAAGCTTCGAAGAGTTGTAATACTTTCTTTCATTCAAGAGAAGAGATGAGTGTCCATCTTTGGTTATAATCAAAGCTCAAAGGAATCGAAAAATCATATTACGACTGCAGAGCAACCTATTCCAGTTTAAGATCCAGTATTTCTTCATCAGATGCTCCGAGGGGTTTAATCATCTATGGATGATGGGGGATAAGTTCTTTTCCCTATTTATTGAGTTCCGACATGTGGCTATGGGGCTTATAACAAGTCGAACATTTCTTGCAGTTATCCCAAGGTCGAATAGGGACTTGTCTTTTGATGAGGTTATTCGAACCCGAAGGCTATCGATGCCGAGGAAAGGTCCGTTAAAGTCTTGCTGACTAATGAGAACTTACTCCAATATGGGTTATTGCATCTGGGGAGGTCCGCCATTCCAGCTGAACTCCCTCTTCTTCTTGATCTAGGGTTCGCATGCGATCCACTTCCTTTTCTCACGGTTCCGAAGAAGGCGTTTCTTAAGAGAGAGAGGGCTTGTCTGGAGAATCAGTCGAAGAGGCTCGTGATGGAAGAGATGTTGCTGCGACCGGAGCTAGTCGTCCGACCAGAATGCCTTCGATTCTGGAGGAAGGAGAAGAAAAGTTCAAACAGAGGGAAGGCAAAGCCGTAATGGACTTAGAAAATGAGGAAGGAGAAATCAAGAGTAGTAGTGATGGGTCCACTTCTAGTGACGACTTTTATAAAGAATCCGATGATAGGGGTTCTGAATCTTGCGATGAGACTCCAGGAATGAGTCCCGTTATTCCAAGTTTACCTCTCCCAAACACGAGTGATAAAGACAATGCCCTAGAAACCGGAGGACGTCAGGATTCTCCGAGTAAAGATGCTAGCACGAAGTTTGGAGAATTGAGAGATGTTTATGTCGATTCCGATGCGCTTATAGGGGAAGATTACAAATTTGAGGAGGTTCCCCCTCGTTCGAGCCACATCGCATCCGAAGGTAGTTCGATTCCTTTTGTGGCGCTTGCCCGATTTGGTTTGTGACGTCGTTTTAGGCTCTCCTCCCAAATACACCACATGCTTCTCTAGGGTCTCACTCGTACACACATTTTTCATGTTTATTTTTCGTTTTTGAAACGTCTTATTTATGCTTCGTGCCAGGTATGACGAGAGGACGCGACCTTTATGCTGATTTTGAGGAATTCATCGACTCCCAGCACTAATCCAAGCGTTCTTCCGGCTGTCACCAACCTTGAGAGATGGGGGAAGAGTATAGAAAGAGGAAAGATCTAGAGGGTGAAACTCGTCGTCGAGACAATTGAGAGCGGGGCCGAACATACAAAGGCGGGTATGAAAAGTGGAAGACTTTCGATGAGAGAGAGGAGCCATCGAAGAGGTCTAAATTTAACCGTGGTTCCCATTCTTCAGAGTAGTGAGCCTTTGTTCCGATGCTCTCTTCAGTGGCTCAGGAAATCCTCGTTACTTCTGTCGTCGTTCCACCTTCAACTTCCATTCCGTCATCTTCTGTTTCTCTTTCCCCCGGTGCTTCACATCCCCACCGGAGATCCACCTATATTCTTCCATCCAGTCCTCCCAGGCTTGAGGCAACGCTCCCCAGGTGGTTTTTAAGGGAGGTTAAGTTTGATCGTGATCTACGCCCAGTCCGTAGAGATTCTTACATGCCACATCTTCAGGCTATCCAAAACAATTTAGAATAGGTCGAAGGGTGGGAAAAATTATGTAAGCAGCTGGCAGATACTAATCGCAACAACTACCAGGAAACCCTCTCTTTTGAGTCAAAGAAGATGATTTTGAAAGAGCTTTGACAGAACGCGATACTAAGATCAAACAGCTGGAGGAGGAGAAAGAAGCGGCGCTGCGAGAAAGCAAAAGGAATGCCAACTTGCTGAAGGAAGTAAAAGAGGCCCATGAGAGAATTGAGATCGTCTATAAGGACGAAATAAAGAAGGATCATGCTGAAGAGGCCAAATTAAAGGAGGAAGTGGCTGCTCATAGCGTGACAATTGAAGCCCAGAAGAAAAATATCTCCGATCACGACCTTATCATTAAGGGGTAAAATAAGACCATCTCTAATCAGGCTAAGACTATCGCTCGGTTATAAGATCAAGTTGCACAACTTAGCGCCGATAAGTCCCGCGTCGAGGTTGAAAAGGCCGTCGTTAAGACGGATTATCTGAAGCTTCAAAATACTTTTGAAAGGAAGATGGAAAAGATGGATGAGACCATCTTGAATTTTTATGTCAATTCTCTAATGCATCAGAGTAGCCTCAGCTACTTAGGCCCAAAGTTTCCGTTCACTTTCACCATGGTCTTGGAAGAAATTTTGGCCCGCTTCCATGACAGCGATGACATTTATACCGAGCGAGAGTTGGAAAACGCCTACCATAATGAAGAATCAAAGAAGGCATTGCTGGAGGGCCAAGAGATTTTGCAGATTGAAAGGGAGAAAGAAGCTACTGATGCTGCTATGACCGCAGCTGCCTAAGTGCTTACGGAGCCTTTCATTTCTTGTGACGGTGAGCCATCAGAGAAGCGCCGCACCAACAAGTTCTGGACTTGGGGCTTCCCCTAGGATTAAAGAGCCGTCTAAGGAGGGTGAAGGTGGTGAATATGAAGTTGACATTCTTGGCCATTCTTTGGTGTAGGTAATCTTCTTGTTTCCCCCAAGTTTGGGAGCTTTCAGCTTACGCTACAAGAGCAGGAAGAATTTATTGCTTTCATTTTGATCTTATAGGTCCGTTTACCCTACCTATTGACCTACCAGCTTCCTCGGCGCCTTGACCTGCTGCTATTTCCACTACTTCCATGCTCGTTTCTGTTACTGCTCCAGTCTCCATGTTCGCGTCTGGCTCGTAGTCGGGGCCGGAGTTCGAGAAGATCGCCACACTTCATGGTTTGGGTGACCCTTCTGTATCTTTGGAAGGTGATGTAACGGCGGCCGAAGCTAGGGAGCAGGAAGTTTAGACTAAGTAGCCATGCAAGACTCAAGAATAGCTGGTTGCCGTAAAAAAGGAGAAGGTTGAAGCAATCAAGGCCTCAAAGAGCTCCCGCAAGTCACGGAAGAGTAAGACGAAGGGCGAATCTTTTGAGAAGTGTAACGACCAAGACTTTCTCTCCATAGAAAGTCGTATCGCTAATAAGAAAGAAAGGGGTGAGAAATAGAAAAGAAGAGAAAGAGAAAGAAAACAACACAAATACTCACAGCGGAAACGGAACAAAATATAATATATCATATAACTATTACATAGTATCATACACTTTACAGAGTTACACAGCATATACATCACTTACTAGACAGTTATAACATCTGTCTAGACATTACAACTCAATACACTACAGAGATACAGACACAGCGGAACTACTATATATATCTACAACGCTGAAGCCTCCTGCTCCATTGCTCCTCCACAATTCGTCAAAGCTAAACCTGAATCCCTTGGCTACTCGTAAAAATTTGAGTACCCAAGAGTTTATAAAACAGAAATAAACACTTGGGTCAGACATGGGTCTGGTGTGAGTAACAAGTTAAACTTGCTTAACTTCAAAACCTTTAGAAAGAAAAGGTATCACGTAAGACTCCCCACAAATAAACATGGGTAAGTTTTTACCTTACGCTAACCAAAACATTTGATAGGAAATCTGATTTTATTATAATAGGGTCTAGGGTTTTCAAGTAAAATATAGAAATAGCTGAAATGCTTACATCTCACATTCCAACATAGTTGGGCACAACTAATACGTACGGCACTTATTGGAGTTTGGATTCCATACAATGGCAGGGCTACTGGGGTATCGCCCGTCACAGTACGTGGCCTAGATCACCGTACCGAGGATCACTCCCAATCCCCTGCAACACAAGGTCGGAACATCCCTTACTGGATAATTCCCGCACAAGATACCTCACGGTTGGGATCAGCAACCGCACCACTAAGTCGAAAATAGAAAGGGACATCTAGACAGAGGTAACCTTGTCCTACTTGGGTGCTACCCACTAACCTTGCTGCACCTCCCCTGTTTTAGCCATTCCCGGTTTGTGAGGCTTGAGGTCACGATTACCTTAGAAAAGAACACATCACTTAGAATGCTCATCGTCCACCTGACGATGTGCTGAAAGCATTCAATCCATACAAGTTCGTTCCGGGTTCGAACGAAACCGAAGGCATTATCTCGTTACACTCGTTTTGGAATCACCCTCAGAGTTAACGACAATAACCCTTGCACTCTGAATCTTCATCTTCACTTGATTCACGACCTATCGTTAATTTGGATCGATGTGGTATTCGGGTCTCCAGACCTGGAAATCCGGTATACGGAAACCCGATCCCGGTCTCATCGAAATCCAAAGCGTATCTTTTAAGGCCAAGTTGTTTTAAAGGTTAAAACAATTTAATTCATTATCTTTATACACAAAGAAAGATAATTCACAATAGATAATCAACATTATCAGATAATCCATATTATCATCACAATTCAACTAACATCCATATCATACAGCATATATCTCATCAGAGATATCAATCAATGCAAAGCATTCAGTATTATCATCCATCCATAAGTAATGATTTATATCATCTCTAATTAATTTAAAGTGAATTAAATTAATTACTTCATTTTATAAATCCTGCTTACTTAACCATTAATTAATTACAATTTAATTAATTAATTATCTTCTAATATTTCACTTCAATTAATCATCTTTGATTAATTATCTTTTAATTACATCCAAGTAATTTATCCTCAATTAATTTCTCAAATTAATTATCCTTAACCACTTATAGTAATTAACCTTTAATTACTTCATTAATTAATTAACTAAAATTAATTAACTTAATCAACTATAATTAATTACATTAATCCTTAATTAATTACATTGATTAATTACTTCATTTATTAATTATTACTTAATTAACCAATCTTAATTACATCATTAATTATATTAATTAATGATCCTTAATTACAACCTAATTATTAATTACTTAATTAAATTAATTACATTAAGTAATTATCCTTTAATTAAACAACATTTATTAATCACTTTTGATTAATCTTCAATCAGTAATTAACTACCCTTAATTACTTTCACTAACTAAATTAATTACTCCTTAATTCATTTCTTAATTAATCCCTTGATTAATTATTCAAAGTAATTAACTCAAATTACTTCTATTAATAAAATCATTTATTCAACTAATTACTTCCAGTAATTATCTTATTATTTACTTCTCTAAATAATCTTACCTTAATAATTACATTAAGTAATTATTATCAAATCATCTCTTGATTATTCTAAATTAATTAAACTTAATTAATTAATTTAACTAAATCAAATTAACTTCAATTAATTACAATAAGTAATTAATTCTTAATTACTTCCAATAAGTAATTCATTTAAACAAATTCTATATTTGATTATCTTTAAATTAATTAATCTAATTAATTATCAAAATTAATTCTATTAATTCATTATTTAATAACTCATAGTTAATGACCTCATTAACTATTATTTAATTACTTTCCTTAAGTAATTAACTTATATTAATATTATAAAATTTAAATTAATAAATCTTAATAACCAATTTATTAATCTCTAATTATTTAATTAATTAAGTGTTAACCATAACTTAATTAATATTTAATTACTCTATTAATTAATTCTTTACCATTAATTAATATTCTAATTTATATATCTTAATTACAATTTAATTATTCTAATTAATAAATCTTAATCATTAATTAATTAGTATAAACCTTTAATTACCTATTTAATTAATCCAAATGATTAATTAATTAAATTAAATTAATTATCCATTAAAATTCCTAATAAATTAAATAAACACAAATCTCTAATTACTTTAAGATAAAACTTTGTTCTTATTAAGTTATCATTTACAAAGTATTTTAAATCAATTTACTTAAATTTTATCTTCAATATTTCATTTTAAATTTAAAGATTTAAAATGAATACACATTATCTTTAATCATGTTTAAACAACATTTCTAAAACTCTTTTATTTACAAGTTAAAGAAATACTCATCTTATAAAAGAACCTAAAGAACTTAAATTAAATCTACTTTTAAGTTCTAACCATTTAATATACATTTTGACAATTAAAGTTATTAAACAATTTAAATTTTAAAAACCTTCTTTTATTTAAAACTGAAATACAGATTTAATTCTAATTCCAGATAAAACTCAGATTAAAATTTACCAGCAAATTTAAAACTTCATCTTTTTAAATTCAACTACCTAATCATTTTAAAGTTGCTAAAATATTTTAAATATTTTAAAAACTTTATTTTATTTTTGAACTGAGATTCAAACTTAAACTTGAATCAGTTTTAAATTTAAATTTTATACTGGTTTAAAACCCTTAGTTAATCATTTAAACTCAGTTTTAAAATTTTAAAACAGTTTAGTCTTTTAAATCTGAAACCCAGACTTTTACCCGAGACCCCTCAAAAATACTTCGAGTCGATAACCATATTAACCCGAGCAAAAATTCAAATGCCACGAGAAACCCCTGGTACCCCTCCTCTGTTTAAAACCAGACTTCACTCAGGCGTATCACAATCTCGTGCACGTGCACCGGAGATACAATCAACTCCGACCATCCACGACTTCTTCACCACTTCGACGATCAACCATCATCCAAACTACGATCACTCGATCACCCAAAATGCCAGAGAAACAAAATCGAGCATCCAAAACTAACTCGAACCCAAAACTGGAACATCTTCAATCCCTGGAACTGCCTCGTCTTCAAAATCTCGACCATCAAAACTTCTGCAACTCCGACCATATCTTCATCATCGACCAAACTTCACTCCCTTAAAAACCTGAAGCACTCGATCCACTTGAGAAAGCGTGAAGATCATTTTCCCTAACCTAGTTAAAACTAGGGTTAAAAATTTAAATCCTAAATCATATTTGCCTCTATGCTTTAATCACCTTCCTGGCAATTTTTCAACCATCACCGATCATTCCTCTATCCTTACTGAAGAATACAACACTTCAACCCATAGAGATCAACAGAGCTACCCAAAAATTCATATTTAGCTTAAACCAGAACTATACTTTTATTACTAAACTATAAATTATGATTTAGGTGTTAAAAATCACGTTATAGATTATGTATTCAATCTATAATTCTGGATTTATGAATTTCCCAGTTTAAATTTTTACTTCTATATACATGCACTGATTATTTTTGGTTTACAAAGATACTCAGACCAGAAATTTGACTTAATTAAAAATCTTAACATTAGTATATGATAAATCAAACAATTCTTGTTTATAAATTTAGTTCTAACAAAAACTAGATCAAGTGGTTCAAACTTTTAAATGGATTTGGGTCTGGCAAACAAAAGCAATAACAGAGCACAGTCACATATGCACACAATTCATCCATATATATATAAACAGGAAAATGCACTTATTTTCATACATCAATATATATATATATATATGATAGAGATTCAACATGCAACCCTATTTTACTTTAAGTTTAAAAGTTACTCACCATTTAAAATAGAGACAGAGCCTGAAACAGGAACTTGAAGACTGGAATTGATAAAATGCTTGAGTTGATGGAGCTTTACTGATCTAAACTACATGCATGCTTTCAGGTTGAATAAGAGAATGCAGACATGTTGCTCTGAGTTGTTTCCAGATTTGAAAAGAAATTCAGGCAGAAGACTTTGATTTTGAAATGTATTACAGATTTGATTTTCTTGAATTTCTGGTTTGAGGAATGGTTACAGACTTTGGTTTGCCTTTGAAAATAAAATGAATTACAGGCTTTTTGATTTCAGATTTGCAAAGAAATCAGGCTGAAGACTTGCTTCAGATTTGAAAATGGTTTTAGGTTTGATTTTTGGAAACTTGTTTACAAATTGTTGAATTTAGCTTTTTGGTTGGAGGCATTTGATTTTCTGATTTGTTTCAGAATTGAATTAGAGGAAAGATCTAATTTGTTTTTCTCTTGGCTTTGAAAAAATGAGAAGATTAGAAAGAATGGGAAATGAAGATATGCAATGTTAATATACATGTATATTTTTGATTTTATAAAATAAAAGAAAATGGAAAATAATTAAGACACTTGTCCTATATAATTGTTTATTAAATTACACATGTTATAATGAAGCTTTAGATAATGACACTTGTCATTTAAGTAATTTATCTTATTTTTATTTAGTTTAAAAGTATATAAAAGTCTTTTCTTATTTATTAAAATACTTATCTATATATATTAAAGAGAAACAAAAGCTAATTACATTTATAAATAAAAGTTTATACAAATATTATAAAATTCAACAATTTAAATATTTATTCTTTTGAACTTCAAAACTTTAAATTCAAATTTAAATAAAATTAAATTCTAAGATTCAATTTAAAAGTTAAGTTATATATATTTACATACACTATTTATTCAATTTAAAATAACAATTCCTTTTAGCATTAAAATTCATACATATTAAAAATAATACATTATACTTATTAACTTTTAAAAGATAAAATCATCAATTAAATACTAATTTAATCAGATTATTAGATTAAATTCAAATCTTATTATCAAAGATTATCCATATCAATTTAATTATTAAACAGATTATTAAATTGATATTGTTAAAATTTCCGGGATATTACATTCCTCCCCCCTTAAAATAATTTCGTCCCCGAAATTTAAACAAAGGTAATTTAATAATCTTATTAAAGATTTTAAATTTTAAAACACAAGTATATACTATCATCCATATGCTAACAACCATAGCAACCAAATCATCCAATCAAAAAAAAAAAAATTTAATTATCTAGACTAAATTTTAGATAAAATACCTCGAGTTTCCCCAAGTATATATATATATACCGGGATACTCGCTCTACAAACAATCTAAACTATTAAGCTATAGATCTCCTACTCATCTAGATCTACAGAACTAAACAGAATATCAGACTACAGACGAGTCTGACTCAACTACCAAACTTCCCAAACTGCAGATTCTAAAACCAGAGATAGATCAAATACGTACTCCCTCAGAGATACGTAAAACACAATGAATTCCAGTTATCCAAACTGACAATTCAACCAAGTAGACCAATTACTTATCCAAATCAGAACACAGATGAGATCCACACATAACTCTACTTCACAACATCAGTAGATTCCAAACTTACTTCTCCTATCCAGAGATATACTCCAAACTGCTTTCGCTGCTCAACTCTGATCTGAGGTAGAACACAAGCACAGACTGGACAACTTATTCCAGAAATAAGGTTC
Source organism: Allium fistulosum (assembly GCA_030737815.1). NCBI lineage: Eukaryota > Viridiplantae > Streptophyta > Magnoliopsida > Asparagales > Amaryllidaceae > Allium > Allium fistulosum. Next base: position 1,327,947,949 of record CM060902.1, on the reverse strand, counting down.
ACTGATCCATAAAGAAAACTCAGATACTCCAGCAAAACTTGAGCTGCTTCACCAACTCCATCTCTAGGAAACATCCTTCCACTAGACTGAACCATCGGTATCACTCCTGGAATCCAAGTCGATAAGAAAACTCAACCTTCAGATGCGGACAAACTTCTGACTTCTCTGAAGACATCCAGAAAATTCTGACAACCCAAGAGAACACTCAGTAATCGCAAGTCACTTTTGCGATCAACCCATCCTAATTCCAAACAGACTGTTCTCTCTTTACCAATCAGAACAGCTTACACTTATTTACCCAATTTATCGAAGAAATGGACCCACTCTTACTGCTTCTGAACTTCACCTTCAGAAAAACTGCTCAGCCAGAAAACTTCCTGCCATCACAGAATACTCCGAGCTGCACTGCTGACACTGATGCCAAGGACTTCCTATTCCAAAGATCTTCGAGAAACTCGAACTCCAAACCAAACAGAATCACTATGCTGAACTCAGCCACAACACCGAAGCAGACACACTTCCACAACTTGTTCCAAAGAAAACATCTTCGGGAACATCCATATTCACTGCGTCTTATCACACAGCTACTATTACCTGAGGTATCAAGGTACCATTACTCACTTCTGCCTCATCGACAGATCCAACTCTACTCATCCACACTTCAAAGATAAACTCCGAACCATTACAGTTTCCTTCGGAGATCGATGAAATCCTTCACCACAGCAAAGCTTACTCGAGACGGTATTGGGTTTACAGTCTCGATATATACTTCCAACCTCAAACATTCAAACTCCAACCATTGGTAGTCGTGTTTCACACACCACCACCCTATCTACCTTTATATCCTATATTGGAAAACCCGAACAGGTAACCCAACAAATAGGTAGAAATATATATATATTTAAAATGATACTTTTTATATAGAAATTATTTCTGGGTAAAATTATTTCATTTACCTCTTTAAAACAATATTGTGTCCGTTGGCCTGGTTCAAGTGTTTAGAGATCCCTATCAATAACGTTAGCTACTCGTATTGACCAGAATCCATATACCACTCAACCGATCAATTAACACAATATAAAATCATTTTTATATAACTAACAAATACGCGCTCTCGTATATATATATACTCAGACTCAAATAGGTTGCTACAGATCCTATCTCTAATGAACAATCCTTCTGAACCTAGGTATTCACTCAACCTAGTGTTCTGATATTCAATTAACCAAAAGCTTAGGCATTCGCTCAACCTATGCCCTGATACCACTGTAACGACCAAGACTTTCTCTCCATAGAAAGTCGTATCGCTAATAAGAAAGAAAGGGGTGAGAAATAGAAAAGAAGAGAAAGAGAAAGAAAACAACACAAATACTCACAGCGGAAACGGAACAAAATATAATATATCATATAACTATTACATAGTATCATACACTTTACAGAGTTACACAGCATATACATCACTTACTAGACAGTTATAACATCTGTCTAGACATTACAACTCAATACACTACAGAGATACAGACACAGCGGAACTACTATATATATCTACAATGCTGAAGCCTCCTGCTCCATTGCTCCTCCACAATTCGTCAAAGCTAAACCTGAATCCCTTGGCTACTCGTAAAAATTTGAGTACCCAAGAGTTTATAAAACAGAAATAAACACTTGGGTCAGACATGGGTCTGGTGTGAGTAACAGGTTAAACTTGCTTAACTTCAAAACCTTTAGAAAGAAAAGGTATCACGTAAGACTCCCCACAAATAAACATGGGTAAGTTTTTACCTTACGCTAACCAAAACATTTGATAGGAAATCTGATTTTATTATAATAGGGTCTAGGGTTTTCAAGTAAAATATAGAAATAGCTGAAATGCTTACATCTCACATTCCAACATAGTTGGGCACAACTAATACGTACGGCACTTATTGGAGTTTGGATTCCATACAATGGCAGGGCTACTGGGGTACCGCCCGTCACAGTACGTGGCCTAGATCACCGTACCGAGGATCACTCCCAATCCCCTGCAACACAAGGTCGGAACATCCCTTACTGGATAATTCCCGCACAAGATACCTCACGGTTGGGATCAGCAACCGCACCACTAAGTCGAAAATAGAAAGGGACATCTAGACAGAGGTAACCTTGTCCTACTTGGGTGCTACCCACTAACCTTGCTGCACCTCCCCTGTTTTAGCCATTCCCGGTTTGTGAGGCTTGAGGTCACGATTACCTTAGAAAAGAACACATCACTTAGAATGCTCATCGTCCACCTGACGATGTGCTGAAAGCATTCAATCCATACAAGTTCGTTCCGGGTTCGAACGAAACCGAAGGCATTATCTCGTTACACTCGTTTTGGAATCACCCTCAGAGTTAACGACAATAACCCTTGCACTCTGAATCTTCATCTTCACTTGATTCACGACCTATCGTTAATTTGGATCGATGTGGTATTCGGGTCTCCAGACCTGGAAATCCGGTATACGGAAACCCGATCCCGGTCTCATCGAAATCCAAAGCGTATCTTTTAAGGCCAAGTTGTTTTAAAGGTTAAAACAATTTAATTCATTATCTTTATACACAAAGAAAGATAATTCACAATAGATAATCAACATTATCAGATAATCCATATTATCATCACAATTCAACTAACATCCATATCATACAGCATATATCTCATCAGAGATATCAATCAATGCAAAGCATTCAGTATTATCATCCATCCATAAGTAATGATTTATATCATCTCTAATTAATTTAAAGTGAATTAAATTAATTACTTCATTTTATAAATCCTGCTTACTTAACCATTAATTAATTACAATTTAATTAATTAATTATCTTCTAATATTTCACTTCAATTAATCATCTTTGATTAATTATCTTTTAATTACATCCAAGTAATTTATCCTCAATTAATTTCTCAAATTAATTATCCTTAACCACTTATAGTAATTAACCTTTAATTACTTCATTAATTAATTAACTAAAATTAATTAACTTAATCAACTATAATTAATTACATTAATCCTTAATTAATTACATTGATTAATTACTTCATTTATTAATTATTACTTAATTAACCAATCTTAATTACATCATTAATTATATTAATTAATGATCCTTAATTACAACCTAATTATTAATTACTTAATTAAATTAATTACATTAAGTAATTATCCTTTAATTAAACAACATTTATTAATCACTTTTGATTAATCTTCAATCAGTAATTAACTACCCTTAATTACTTTCACTAACTAAATTAATTACTCCTTAATTCATTTCTTAATTAATCCCTTGATTAATTATTCAAAGTAATTAACTCAAATTACTTCTATTAATAAAATCATTTATTCAACTAATTACTTCCAGTAATTATCTTATTATTTACTTCTCTAAATAATCTTACCTTAATAATTACATTAAGTAATTATTATCAAATCATCTCTTGATTATTCTAAATTAATTAAACTTAATTAATTAATTTAACTAAATCAAATTAACTTCAATTAATTACAATAAGTAATTAATTCTTAATTACTTCCAATAAGTAATTCATTTAAACAAATTCTATATTTGATTATCTTTAAATTAATTAATCTAATTAATTATCAAAATTAATTCTATTAATTCATTATTTAATAACTCATAGTTAATGACCTCATTAACTATTATTTAATTACTTTCCTTAAGTAATTAACTTATATTAATATTATAAAATTTAAATTAATAAATCTTAATAACCAATTTATTAATCTCTAATTATTTAATTAATTAAGTGTTAACCATAACTTAATTAATATTTAATTACTCTATTAATTAATTCTTTACCATTAATTAATATTCTAATTTATATATCTTAATTACAATTTAATTATTCTAATTAATAAATCTTAATCATTAATTAATTAGTATAAACCTTTAATTACCTATTTAATTAATCCAAATGATTAATTAATTAAATTAAATTAATTATCCATTAAAATTCCCAATAAATTAAATAAACACAAATCTCTAATTACTTTAAGATAAAACTTTGTTCTTATTAAGTTATCATTTACAAAGTATTTTAAATCAATTTACTTAAATTTTATCTTCAATATTTCATTTTAAATTTAAAGATTTAAAATGAATACACATTATCTTTAATCATGTTTAAACAACATTTCTAAAACTCTTTTATTTACAAGTTAAAGAAATACTCATCTTATAAAAGAACCTAAAGAACTTAAATTAAATCTACTTTTAAGTTCTAACCATTTAATATACATTTTGACAATTAAAGTTATTAAACAATTTAAATTTTAAAAACCTTCTTTTATTTAAAACTGAAATACAGATTTAATTCTAATTCCAGATAAAACTCAGATTAAAATTTACCGGCAAATTTAAAACTTCATCTTTTTAAATTCAACTACCTAATCATTTTAAAGTTGCTAAAATATTTTAAATATTTTAAAAACTTTATTTTATTTTTGAACTGAGATTCAAACTTAAACTTGAATTAGTTTTAAATTTAAATTTTATACTGGTTTAAAACCCTTAGTTAATCATTTAAACTCAGTTTTAAAATTTTAAAACAGTTTAGTCTTTTAAATCTGAAACCCAGACTTTTACCCGAGACCCCTCAAAAATACTTCGAGTCGATAACCATATTAACCCGAGCAAAAATTCAAATGCCACGAGAAACCCCTGGTACCCCTCCTCTGTTTAAAACCAGACTTCACTCAGGCGTATCACAATCTCGTGCACGTGCACCGGAGATACAATCAACTCCGACCATCCACGACTTCTTCACCACTTCGACGATCAACCATCATCCAAACTACGATCACTCGATCACCCAAAATGCCAGAGAAACAAAATCGAGCATCCAAAACTAACTCGAACCCAAAACTGGAACATCTTCAATCCCTGGAACTGCCTCGTCTTCAAAATCTCGACCATCAAAACTTCTGCAACTCCGACCATATCTTCATCATCGACCAAACTTCACTCCCTCAAAAACCTGAAGCACTCAATCCACTTGAGAAAGCGTGAAGATCATTTTCCCTAACCTAGTTAAAACTAGGGTTAAAAATTTAAATCCTAAATCATATTTGCCTCTATGCTTTAATCACCTTCCTGGCAATTTTTCAACCATCACCGATCATGACTCTATCCTTACTGAAGAATACAACACTTCAACCCATAGAGATCAACAGAGCTACCCAAAAATTCATATTTAGCTTAAACCAGAACTATACTTTTATTACTAAACTATAAATTATGATTTAGGTGTTAAAAATCACGTTATAGATTATGTATTCAATCTATAATTCTGGATTTATGAATTTCCCAGTTTAAATTTTTACTTCTATATACATGCACTGATTATTTTTGGTTTACAAAGATACTCAGACCAGAAATTTGACTTAATTAAAAATCTTAACATTAGTATATGATAAATCAAACAATTCTTGTTTATAAATTTAGTTCTAACAAAAACTAGATCAAGTGGTTCAAACTTTTAAATGGAATTGGGTCTGGCAAACAAAAGCAATAACAGAGCACAGTCACATATGCACACAATTCATCCATATATATATAAACAGGAAAATGCACTTATATTCATACATCAATATATATATATATGACAGAGATTCAACATGCAACCCTATTTTACTTTAAGTTTAAAAGTTACTCACCATTTAAAATAGAGACAGAGCCTGAAACAGGAACTTGAAGACTGGAATTGATAAAATGCTTGAGTTGATGGAGCTTTACTGATCTAAACTACATGCATGCTTTCAGGTTGAATAAGAGAATGCAGACATGTTGCTCTGAGTTGTTTCCAGATTTGAAAAGAAATTCAGGCAGAAGACTTTGATTTTGAAATGTATTACAGATTTGATTTTCTTGAATTTCTGGTTTGAGGAATGGTTACAGACTTTGGTTTGCCTTTGAAAATAAAATGAATTACGGGCTTTTTGATTTCAGATTTGCAAAGAAATCAGGCTGAAGACTTGCTTCAGATTTGAAAATGGTTTCAGGATTTGATTTTTGGAAACTTGTTTACAAATTGTTGAATTTAGCTTTTTGGTTGGAGGCATTTGATTTTCTGATTTGTTTCAGAATTGAATTAGAGGAAAGATCTAATTTGTTTTTCTCTTGGCTTTGAAAAAATGAGAAGATTAGAAAGAATGGGAAATGAAGATATGCAATGTTAATATACATGTATATTTTTGATTTTATAAAATAAAAGAAAATGGAAAATAATTAAGACACTTGTCCTATATAATTGTTTATTAAATTACACATGTTATAATGAAGCTTTAGATAATGACACTTGTCATTTAAGTAATTTATCTTATTTTTATTTAGTTTAAAAGTATATAAAAGTCTTTTCTTATTTATTAAAATACTTATCTATATATATTAAAGAGAAACAAAAGCTAATTACATTTATAAATAAAAGTTTATACAAATATTATAAAATTCAACAATTTAAATATTTATTCTTTTGAACTTCAAAACTTTAAATTCAAATTTAAATAAAATTAAATTCTAAGATTCAATTTAAAAGTTAAGTTATATATATTTACATACACTATTTATTCAATTTAAAATAACAATTCCTTTTAGCATTAAAATTCATACATATTAAAAATAATACATTATACTTATTAACTTTTAAAAGATAAAATCATCAATTAAATACTAATTTAATCAGATTATTAGATTAAATTCAAATCTTATTATCAAATATTATCCATATCAATTTAATTATTAAACAGATTATTAAATTCATATTGTTAAAATTTCCGGGATATTACAAGAAGGTTGCAGAGCAGGAGGAGGACACTAGCGTTGAGGATATTGTTGATATTACTGACATCGACACCACTCCCGAGGTGAAGCAAAAACTCTAAACAAGAGGCGGAAAGGGGAGTGGTGGAAAGAAGCACCGAGAAGCTTGGGTGGCGATTGATCTAATTTTGGTTCATTTTGTGTCATTTTGTTGAAGTGCAGAGTCTACACTTAGTGTTTTTATTGCGGTGTCTGTATTTTTCTTTTGTTGGCCGACAATGTGTGGGTATGGCCCCCACGTTTTGACCCTGTATAAAAGAAAGTTATAAGTAATACATTGTTGATACTTTGACTGTACTCTTTACTTGTCCGTTCTTATATGTTCTATGCATTTGTACTTATTTTGTTTACACTTATTCAGTTCTGTAATTACTGTCAAAATTCTTTATTTGGAGTAACAATTCTTTGTTTGGAGTAATAGAACATGTGAAATTATTATTTTCAAGTATTTTTATTTAAGTGTCGATGGTTCAAGTATTTTTATTTAGATGCTGGTATATGCCCCCCAGTTCACATGGCTGTTTACTTCAAACAATCGACAAATGACCGGTAACTTATGGTTTAAATAGTTTGCATATTGAAACTTGAAATTTGACTTAGTCACAACTTGATTTTTCTTCTTTCAAAAGTTTTGTGACTTGAGCATGTAGTCCGAGTTTTTTGCAATATTCTGGTAAGTATGCAACATGTGCATGTTTGAAATGTGCACACTGTATGAGTTGGCTGTAGACAATTATACATTGCCGACATTTAAATGTTATAGTTTGTAGCACTTCGATTTTTTTGGAGTTATGCCCATTGCTTCTAACAAAGGGAGTGGATTGAATCTTGTTACTTTTGCATGGATAAATTCCCTGGTGTTGCCGGGTAATTCCGAGACTTGAAAGTGCGCGTTTTCTATGAGATGCGTGGATTTTAGGATCGGTATGTCCCGCCGATCCGGAATGGTTTGGGCGCTCCTCAGTGTTGCTTATCTTTGGGCAAAGAGGGAAATTTACATTTTAGGAGCATGATTTCATCGCGATGCCCCTCGGTGTTGCCTATCTTCGAGCAACGTGAGGAGTTTACGTTTTGGGAACGTGCCTTCGTGACTCCGTGAGTTAATGTGCGGCTTATTTAATGCACGGTGTTTGTAGCAAAATTGGGCACAACACTCTTCAGAAGTGTTTGAAGAGATAAAATGAAGAAAGTAAATGTAAAAAGAGGATTATCTAACAAACACCCCAGATAATAATCAGAAAAACAGTGAAAGAACACAGAGATTTAGAGTGGTTCGGCGTGTTGCCTACGTCCACTATGAAATGATTGATTTTTATTAACTATTGCTTGCTGGTTACAGCGGATTACAACAGTAAATCTCGAGTACAACAGTGATTTTTGAGTGCAACAATGGTTTCAGCAGAGTCTGGACGTCAGAGAGCCAAAAGATCCCTTCTCTCTAGGTTCTGGGCTGCTATTTATAGGTGTAGGTTGCAAATATCTTGCTCAGATCTCGGGAGACCTCTTTTGGCATGTGGGTGGACCCATGCAATCGATCCCATGCGGTGTGCGCTCGATCTGTGATCGATATGAATGAATTTCGCATCGATCGTATTTTGGTCCAATTGAGTGGAAATCGATCATGAACATTCTTGAGGATGTACGCAAGCTCCTGTGAAAATTTGGTGGCATTTGGACTTGTAGGTTGTGAGTTATGATCGATGCAAGTTTGGGCTTTCTGATTGCTATTCTCTTCGCATCGATGCTATTCGTATCGATGTTGTTCGAATCGATAAGTTTGCACGTGATGCCAGTTGATGTGGCGCTTTCTTTTAGGATCGATCCACATTTCATGCCGAATGATCGAGTCTTTCCTATGGATGCGCCTTGTTCGCGTGTACCAAAATTGGGCACAACACTATTCGGAAGTGTTTGAAGAGATAAAATGAAGAAAGTAAATGTAAACATAGGATTATCTAACAAACACTCCAAACAATAATCAGAAAAACAGCGAAAGAACATAGAGATTTAGAGTGGTTCGGCTTGTTGCCTACGTCCACTATGAAATGATTGATTTTTATTAACTTTTGCTTGTTGGTTATAGTAGATTACAACAGTAAATCTCGAGTACAACAATGATTTTTGAGTGCAACAATGGTTTCGGCAGAGTCCGAACGTCAAAGAGCCAATAGATCCCTTCTCTGTAGGTTCTAGGCTGCTATTTATAGGCGTAGGTTGCAAATATCTCACTCAGATATCGGGAGACCTCTTCTGGGATGTGGGTGGACCCACACAATCGATCCCATGCAGTGTGCGCTCGATCTGTGATTGATACGAACGAATTTCGTATCGATCGTATTTTGGTCCAATCGAGTCAAAATCGATCATGAACATTCTTTAGGATGTATGCAAGCTCCTGTGAAAATATGGTGGCATTTGGACTTGTAGATTGTGAGTTATGATCGATGCAAGTTTGGGCTTTTCGATTGCTGTTCTCTTCACATCGATGCTATTCGTATCGATGTTGTTCGCATCGATAAGGCTGCACGTGATGCCAGTTGACGTGGCGCTTGCTTTTAGGATCGATCCACATTTCATGCCGAATGATCAAGTCTTTCCTATGGATGCGCCTTGTTTGCGTGTACCAAAATTGGGCACAACACTCTTCGGAAGTGTTTGAAGAGATAAAATGAAGAATGTGAATGTAAAATGAGGATTATCTAACAAACACTCCAGACAATAATCAGAAAAACAGTGAAAGAACACAGAGTTTTAGAGTGGTTCGGCGTGTTGCCTACGTCCACTATGAAATGATTGATTTTTATTAACTTTTGCTTACTGGTTACAGTGGATTACAACAGTAAATCTCGAGTACAACAGTGATTTTTGAGTGCAACAATGGTTTCGGCAGAGTCTGAACGTCAAAGAGCCAAAAGATCCCTTCTCTATAGGTTTTGGGCTGCTATTTATCGGCGTAGGTTGCAAATATCTCGCTTAGATCTTGGGAGACTTCTTCTGGCATGTGGGTGGACCCACGCAATCTATCTCATGCGGTGTGTGCTCGATCTGTGATCGATACAAACAAATTTCGTATCGATCATATTTTGGTCCAATCGAGTCGAAATCGATCATGAACATTCTTGAGGATGTACGCAAGCTCCTGTGAAAACATGGTGGCATTTGGACTTGTAGATTATGAGTTATGATCGATGCAATTATGGGCTTTCCGATTGCTGTTCTCTTCACATCGATGCTATTCATATCGATGCTGTTCGCATCGATAAGTCTGCACGTGATGCCAGTTGACGTGGCGCTTGCTTTTAGGATTGATCCACATTTCATGCCGAACGATCAAGTCTTTCCTATGGATGCGCCTTGTTCGCGTTGGCCCGGGCTAGCCTTGTTCGCCCGGGCTAGCCTTGTTCGCATCGATCCACTGCTCTGTTTGTATCGATCATTTCAGCCTTGTTCGTATCGATCAGCTCTGCCTTGTTCGTATTGGTTGTCATTGTTCTGTTCGTATCGATCGCTTAATGGCTTACTTCGTATCGATAGCTAGGGGCCATTCGTATCGATCGTTTGATGTTTTACTCGTATCGATCATTGATCGATCGATACGAGCTGTGTAATTGGGATCGATGCGAGTTGATTCCAATTGATGGATACGAAGTTGAGTGTACGTGATGGATACGAACAACAGATAACTGATGGATGCGAAGCGATGTTCATTGATAGATACAAACAGCGGCTAACTGATGGATGCGAACAGATGAAGCTTGATGGATGCAAACAAGGCCTTTCAGTTGATGGATATGAAGAGTGTGGTTCCAGATGGCTGAAAGCGGAATCGATGCGAAGTGAGCGCAATGATGGATTCGAACAGACCAACTCCTTTGGCTTCTATCGATCATATCTTAAGCATACAGACTCGGATTGACTTATAATTTGGAATGTTGGCTTCCATAGCTTTGCTTGTCATGTCATATCAATTGTAGCTTGATCCGGTCTTGGAGAAAATTCGTTAGTATCCATAGTAAATCTGTGTATAACCGATCTTCGGGACGAACTGTCCTTGGTTTCCAGTCAAGTTCTTGGTATCACGGCCTTGCGAAAAGGCGGGATAACATTTGCCCCCCAAAGTATGTCTTGTGAGAACACGATGCACTTTGAAAAGCTGCAATCTTCATTCTAAAAAGTTCCATCTGACTTGTTGAACGGTTGTTGTCTTCTTGTTGAAAGTTGTGACCTTTGATTGATCCATAGAAACATAAATCATGAACTGTAGGCTGCCAATTGTTGTACCATGTACTGTTGTAATTGATCGATGTATGATAGTAATCTGTCTTTTGTTGTTGTAATCGTAACCAGACAAGTATTTAACTCCTGCCAATTTTAAAGATTGGATGTTAGTCCATCATGCATGAATGTAGGTTAGCCCGACTCCCGTTAATGTTCGTACGTTCACTAGTCGTTGCCAGGTTTATATATATATATATATATCGAATTCCGTATTGACCCTCTCCTGAATCAATGTGAAATTCAATTTGTAACAACGCTTGACGATCGTTTTGGAGTGTCCCTTCATATCGATCCTCTCTTGGATCGATTCGGGATAAATGAACGTAGATTTCGTATCGATAGAGTTGAATGGTCCAGATATTATTTTGCAATGATCTTCGTATCGAGGGACTTATGATGGATACGAATAGTCCAGCTAGTCCTCCGGGTATTATTTGTATCGGTGGATACGAGTCTTTACGAGCTATATGTTGATGGATACGAATAAAGCAGTTCGTATCGATGCATTTCAGATGGACTCGAATTTCTACAGGCTCGAAAAAAAATGGATACGAATAAGCGTTTCGTATCGGTGGAATCCAGTGGTTCAAGTAAGGCTTCGTTGTAAGTTTAGTATCGATACGACTCGAATTGATGGATATGAATTGCCCACTTTGTATCGATTTTAGGAGAAACCTGTTGAAACCGGTCGAAATGTTTAGGAGGCGAATCGTTTTTTCTTCTTTGTTTCGTGTCCACATAAATACATTATGTACTTAGCCAATATTTCATCTTCTTTTACTTTCCATCTTGTCTTCGTATCGATTGAGGAACCGAGAGATTGAAACTGTCTCCATCCAAACTAACATACCTTCTCAATCCTTCGAATCTACACCTCTAATCTAGGTAATTAGTCGATGAATTCATGTTAAAACGATAAGACTCGATTTTCAAAACCAATTCAGTCAAAGTCACGGCGTATTCCGGCATTGTTGATGCCGAAGTTGGGTCGAAGCGAGGTCAAGGAAAGAGCAATGGCGTTTGTGCTTATTGGAGAAGGAGTTTGGGAGCTTTCGTATCGATTATGGTTGAAATACGAGTTCGTGTCGATCCAAATGTAATGCGGCTTCGTATCGATTGACAGAACTGCCTTGTATCAATGGAAAGTGGATACTCGTATCGATCAATTGACGATCGATATCGATCGATGCGAGATTTTGGGCCTGGCGATCGATATGAAAATGTCGATGCCAATCGATGCGAAGTATGGAATGTTGAATGGGAAACAATCTTTCGGCGATCGATACGAAGTGGTGCACCATGATTGATACGAACTGTGCTCTCATGATCGATACGAACTGTACTCTTGGTGGTCGATCCGAGTCCAAACTTTGATGGATATTAAATTTATACATACTCGAATATTTGACTCCGATGAGCTTTTGCCCTGCATATCTAGACTTAACTATTAAACCGCATACTTGATTGCCTTTTGAAGCTCGTTGATGGAACTGTAATTTGATGAAATTTAACGATCTTTGACCTGACTCGGTGTCCAAAGTCTGGATGGCATGGTTGTGACGTTCAGCGATGACGGTCACTCCGGTTGGATCTTGAAGTCTTGTCATTCGAACACCTTGTTAATCTCGTAGAATTTTTCAAGTATTATGTAGCACTGCACTACACAACTCATTCACACACTTCACACTGGGGGAACACACGGGCTTATTATCATCTAATGATGGGTTTTGATAAGTTGATTAGTTATGGAGTTTACAAGCTCACAACAGCATGAGCCTCAGAGTTCATCTCCCTTAGTCATAGAGATACCGGTCATCGCGACCAAAGTTATAGATCTAGCTCTGGACGAGCTGCATGGTGCCAGGTTTATCATGAACCCATAAGATTCTGTGCTATCCAACATCTCCAAAGATATGTTGGGGCGGATATGCCTAAGGCATGGCCTACCGTTGGACGACGTCTAACTACCGGGGCCGAATGATAGACCACATGCTCCCCCGGAAGGGTTTACTGCCTTCAACATGCACTCATGTACGACCGGGATGCTTCCTCCATTCAATCAATATATTCCGGAAGTGTTGTCGTTCTTTGGAATCGCCCCCTCATAGTTACATCCCAATGGATACGCGTAGCTGAACAGTCTATTTATTGTATTCATGGAGCATCTTTTCCGACCCCCGACTCCGATCGAAATCAGATATCTTTTTAATGTCAAGAGTCGAGGAGATAGCCCTTCTTTCACATTTCTGGAGGCGGTCAGGAACTATCAAGTTGTGACTGGTGCTTTGACCAGATTGAGCTACCTCAAAACTGAGTGGTTCTATGTTCGATGCCCACCAGGGTTTGCTAGTCGATGGTTAGCCAGACGTAAGTGCTGCACTTATTCCGGTAGTTAATGAGATAGCCATAGTTGATGTTGAAACTAATATCGCATTTTCTTTACAGCTGCAATTCCTAGACCTGATGGCGCACACTTCACAGAAATAGTGCAAATTCTCCAAGAAGTGCCGAGTGAAATGAGAGATTTTGACTCGGTGCTTACAGGCAGAAACTTGAGGATCGTTGGGCTGATCGAACAAAAACAAAGCATAAGACTTGAAGGAGTGCTTAGGGCAGTCCCGACGAAGCAGGTAAAGCGAAAAGCGCCCGGGGTCGTAATTGCCGAGGAGGGTGATGAAGAACACACGCCTACGAACGATGATCCCATGGCCGGGCCTTCTGACAGTTTTCAGGGTTCAGAGGGAAGGAGAAAAGGCAAGGCAGTTACACACAAGCATCATAAATCTTCGAGATGGAAATCTGTAATTATGTCCCCGCCGGCCTCCGACGTTAGAATTTCGGAGGCTCCTCCCACGCCAGTAGAGAATCCTTTTGAAGGACTTGTTGATATTACGATTCCGGACTACGTGTCACTTCAACACGACACCGGATTGGAGGGGCTTCAAAGTGCTCTAGATTTAAGGGAGTCTCTACCCATCAGTGCGGCCGACATTACTGGTTGGTCGGGGCGTTGCACACACACATACACTTCACGGCACTACACGGTTTCCAGCCTTAAGTTGCATGCTTCGAGAATTCACTAACTCCGTTCTTCTTTTACTTACATATACGATGAATAGGCGAGAGTCTATGCTCGGAAGTCTCCGTTCGGCACGCCAATCATCGAGTAAGTACTATGAGTCCCGTTGAAGGGAAGATGATAGAAACCGCGACCGCGGTTATTCCAGTCAGGAGCACTACGAGAGGGATAAAGATAGGGATAGGGAATACAGATACCGATCCCGATCGCGTTCTCCCTCTCCTCGAGTCCCTACACAACCTTCTATTCATAGCTCACATCCTCCGGAGCCTCCACGCAAAAAAACATCTTCTCATGCTCCAAGGCCCGAGTCTCAGCGTCGCAGGACTGAGGTCGAACCTCCCATTGTGGCTGAACAAGCCATCTCCGAGCCCACCGGGGAAGGGGCTATAAGAATTTCCCAGTTGAGAAAAGACTTCCCGAACATATGTTTTAACGGCTTCATCTTCCCCCTTCACTTAAAGAAAATTCCATCGGAAGCAGAAAACACGATGCATGACTATATTCATGACATCTATACCCAATATAAGGAGTGGATGAAAGCCGCAGACAAAGCATCGGCAGTGGCCTTCGAGCGGGCAAAGGCAATTGAGAAACTGAACTCGCTTAGAAGGACTGCATTATCCAAGTGCTTAACGATGAAGCCGAATCCTCTCGGAAATCAGAAATAGAGGCCACCCAAAAGGCCGACGAGGCGAACTTGGCTATGGAGAGGATGAGGCAGACACACTTCGCTTTGGTGGAAGAGATGGGCCACCAGAACACCACAGTTACAGCCGAGAGGGACACTACTTTGAAAGAACTCGCTGAGCTTAAAGCTAAATTTTCCGAAATCATCAAGGAGAAGGATGATGCAAATAGAGCAGCTCAGGAAGCATGTGAACAAGCCGTAGTGCTTCGGAGCGAACGAGATGCGGCAACGGCTAAGGTCTGGGAAGTGGAGGCTAAGGTTGAAGATGAGGTTAAGATGGAGGAGGCCAAGCTAAAGGCTGATATTGAGGATCTACTCATTACTTATAATGCCAATGTCTTGAAGCATAGGAACCTAACCTGGCTTGATAATTATCCAACACATCTGTATAACGCCTGGGGCCGATTAGTATTTGATGAAAAAACTGTGCATCAGGGCGAATCAGTTGATGAATTTGAGCTTGAAAACCGTATGCTGAATGAAGATGAGCGAAAGATTCTCCACGATACAACGATCTTATATGAGAAGGAGAAGCTCGGTGCTCAGCCTTTGGAAGTCGGATAAGGCTCTGGTGTCGAGCACCGCGATACAAGTCCTAAAACTCTTGTGCCGACTCAGCTTGAACCGACTTTCGCGGTTGATTCTCAATCCCTTCCTGCTTACAACCCGGATCAGCCATAGTTATCTCAAGCTAGCGAGCAAATCTCTGAGGCCATTCAGCCGATCACGAGTCAAACTGAGGAAGGTACTCTGAACATTTTGTACGTTTGTCCCAAAACTGGAAGCGTACATGAAGTGATTATTAACAACTCTTCTTTTGCTCTTACCTAGTGATTGAAGCTACACCAGTCATGCCTTCTGCAACTCAAGAACAACACCAAGTGCAGGAGGCCATCAAAACCGAGGCAACCACAACGACGGTTACCACCCCTATGGATGGTGCACAAGAGAGCACACTGACTTTTGATGAAGAGATAATGGAGGAACTCCTCGGCCGTCACAGCAACCCCTTTGCTGATTTACCATTTGTCATGGGTGGAGTAGCGCCGGCGACTAGCTCCTTAGTCCCATCCACTAATATTCCTGACGAGGCCCAAACTCTCCACAAGGAGGAAATTATTGGCGAGATTAATGCTGAAATGGAAGCAGCGGCCCGGACCAGCAGCTTTGGAGGTGGAATGGTGGGCCTTGGTCCAGCCCCGTTACGAATGATATCTCTAAGAGGAACGGTCGTTGAGACAAGTGTGCCTCTCCCGCCTCCTACTGTTGACCCTGTTCCTCCGACTCCGCCTTCAGGAAGCATTCCAATACATCTAAGTTCAGAGGAGGAAGTTGATATAATGCCCCTAACTGGAGATCGGCCGTCGAAAGGTAAGGGCTCAAAGAGAAAACCAAGTGAGCGCTCCAGCGGGTCTACACCGAAGAAGAAACCGAGAAATAAAAAAGAATAGATACATCTCTTCGGCTTATTTTTTGAGTAGATAGGAATTTCTTTAGCTTTTGTTGGCCGTGTATAGATACAGGTTCGGCCCCTGCTAGTAGGATTTTTTGGATAAACTTATACTTAGTTTTCTCCCACAAATAGTTGAAATGAAATTCCATTTTGCCTTTAACTCGATTTCCGTTTATTTGCTTAAGTGTTTCAGCATATGAATTCCAGTCCAGTACACTTGTTGAACTTCGACCCTTGGATTAGATCTGAGTTTATTCGTTAAGTCTTGAAACCACGACTATGATTCATGACCGAGCATTAAGTCGGACTCCAATGCTACACTGTCTCCATCAATGATTGACACTTAAGTTCTGCCTCCAGTTTTAGGGACGAATTGTAAAGATCAGGTGGCAATTGCGCTTCGCCTTCAACACATCGAGCTTAACGTCATTGGACCGATGCTGAAACAAGGAAATTCAAGTGGTCGAATCACACTCGCTCATCTTTTGACGATTGCATCCACACTATGTGGATTTGAATCTGTATGTCGACGGTCAGTCACGCCTGCTTAAATTTCAAGGATACGTCCACACTCCGGGGACTTAAGTCATTTTCATGGGTGGTCAGTCGCACCCGATCTGCCTTTATACTCCGACCGCACTTTGGGGACTTAGAGTTGTTTTATGGACAGTTGATTCCAGTTCGGTTTGTGTTTAAACCCCAATCCGCTCTCTAGGGACGTAGAGTTAATTGTCGTCGATACTCTAGTTCTCATTCTGGGAATCCGAAGTTGTTTGACTTTTGTACTCTAGTTCGCACTATGGGAACGTGGAGTTGGTTGATGTTGATACTCTGATTCGCACTCTAGGAATTCAGAGTTAGTCATTGTTTATACTCTAGTTCACACTCTGAGAAATTGTAGCTGGCCAAAAGATGGTCAGTCACATCTGTTCAGGCTTCAGGATTTCGTTCGCACTCCGAGAACGACGAATCTATTAGGATCATGGATGGTCGATTCACATCCACCCTGAGTTAATAAGCGCGGTCGTTAGATGGACGGATCCATCCTACTCAAACTTGGTCAAGATACGAGCGAAGTTGTTAGGTGGACAGATCCACCCTCTTCGAGACCGTATTTATAAGCTTATACTCCAGTTCACACTCTGGGAATCTGGAGTTGGTTAAAGGATTGTTGCATATCAATCCTTTTTTTTACTTTAGTGTGATGACTTGCCCCCAAGCTCGGGTTTCACTTAGCGAGTAACCGGTCATATCATAGTCACTCCCTATTTGAATAAATTCCACCATCGGGTGGAATTTAGCTCTCCGTGCATAGTGATAGTTGTATGATGCATTCAATAAATCATAGCTCTAGCTCGAAGAGGTTGCATTTTATTGATGAAATAAGAAAATATGGCAAAAATCAGTTTCCTTATTACAAATTCAAATTTTGAAATGCCGAAACAAATTGCAAATGAAAAATAGACTAAATAAATAAACAGAGCATGTCATGTGTAGTAGCGATGATGGCTTTCCCTGTTCCAGGCTCTTAGAAGAGTGAGACCGTCAACGGTCGATAATTTGAATGTACCATCTCCGAGCTTTCGTTCGATAACATATGGCCCTTCCCAAGTTGGCTTCATATGCGAAGGGACCAGATAAATTCTATTAAGGACGAGATCGCCGAGTTCAAAGGTTCGGGGTCGGACCTTGGCATTGTATAATCGGGCGACTCGACTTCGGTATGCGACTGCCCTCAAACTAGCCTCTTCACGCTTCTCATCCAATAAATCCAAAGATTCGGCAAGTAATATAGCATTTGTCTTCGGATCGTAGTATGTCACACGATGAGAAGGCACTTCTAATTCGACTGGGATAACGGCTTCTGAACCATAAGAAAGAGAAAACGGAGTATGGCCGGTTACGGACTTGTGGGTTATTCGGTAAGCCCAGAAAGCCATAGGAAGTTCATCGACCCACTTGCCTCCGGCCTTTTCCAGTCATTTCTTCATAATAGACTTTATAACTTTATTAACAGCTTCGACTTGTCCATTCGCTTGAGGGTGTGCGACTGCGGAGAACTTCTTCTGAATGTGGAATCGTTGACAGAAATCCTTAAATTCAACACTGTCGAATTGGGTCCCGTTATCAGTGATGATAGTATGTGGGAGACCAAATCGGCAGATGATGTTGCGCACTACAAAGTTGATCACCTTCTTTGTTGTGATTGTAGCAAGGGGTTCAGCTTCCTCCCACTTGGTAAAGTAATCAACTGCTACGATGGCGTACTTCGCACCACCTTTGGCTAGAGGTAGAGAGCCAATAATGTCAATGCCCCATACTGCCAATGGCCATGGACTGACCATTTGAGTTATTTCGGTAGGTGGGGCCCTTGGAATCCGAGCATGATTCTGGCATTTGTCACACTTTCTGGCATAATCCGATGCATCACAATTTACGGTTGGCCAATAGTATCCATATCTGAGCACTTTCTTGGCAAGGGCTTGCCCCATGGTGTGATCGCCACATTCCCCTTCATGCACATCATGCAATACGCGTTTGATTTCATCATGGGCGATACACCGGAGTAAAGGAACAGAGTATCCTCTTCTGTACATGACTCCGTTCTGAATAATGAACCGCGAAGCTTTTCGAAGAATCTATCTCTTTTCACTCCTACGCTCTGGTAGGGTTCCATGCTCAAGATAATTTCTGAATGGAGTCATACATGACTCCTTGTTGCAAAACAACCTCAAATATTCAATCTGTCTCCATTCGGTCGATGCTCGGGGAAGCTAATGTCTCCACAAGAACAATTCCCATTTGTAGTGCCTCACCTGTAATATCCCGGAAATTTTAACAATATCAATTTAATAATCTGTTAAATAATTAAATTGATATTGATGATCTTTGATAATAAAATTTGAATTTAATTTAATAATCTGATTAAATTAGTATTAATTGATGATTTTATCTTTTAAAAGTTAATAAGATATTTTCTATTTGAATATATATATTTATTTGTATATGTTGTAAATAGAAGCTTTGGTAAATTGGAAATTCATATTTAGTTTAATCTGGACTTTTCAATGTTATTTAAATAAATAACATTTTAGTTTTAAATATACTTTAAATAAATCTTTTAATTGGTTTTTATTTTATTTTCTTTTAAAGGTTTTATTTTTATAAATTAAGAAAAGCATTCATAAAATAAGATATGTATTTATTTATTTGTAAATTAATTTATAAAAACTTTATAAAACATTTAAAATTTAATTATGCATGTAAAGTTACATGTGTTAATCTATAAACCTCTTAAATACCATGTGTTAGCAAACTAAGTAAGGTTAAGACAAGTGTCACATTAAGTTTAATTTTCTTTTATTTTTAAATAAAATCTAAATTAACTTATATAAACATATATCTTCCTCTTCATTTCTTTTCCTATTCTCATTTCTAAAACAAAGAAACTCAAAATCGAAACCTGTAAAACAATCACCAGATCAACTCAAAACATTTTTCTCAAGCTTGTATCTTTTTCAAACCTGAGAACAATTTCTCAAATCAAAGATAAAGCCTGTAACAATTTTCAAAGCTTGCAAGTTTCAAATACAACCTGGATTTTCAAAGCATTCAGCAGCAAATTGAAGCTCCAGCCTGCATAAATCAATGTCTCAAAACATCTCAGTTTAAAGAATTCAAAACTAATTCAAAGGCTTGAACCCAGTTTTTCAAAGCATTCAAAGTTTTCAAAGCTTCATCTCAGTTTAAATCATCTCTGCATTTTAGTTAAAAGGTGAGTAACTTTTAAAAACTTAAAGTAAAATATGGTTGCATGCTAGTATAGTTGAAATGAATAAGTATTGCATGAATAAGTGAAAATCTAATGTGAATGTTTATAGTGTGTATGCTCATAAACAATTAGATGCTCTGTTCATCTTCTTTAAATGGTGAGTAAATAATCTTTTTCAAAAGTTAAAAAGGAAATTAAATTTGCTTTTAAATGATTTCTGAATAGAGTATATATGCATGTTTATTTATATGAATGTTCTCTGTGTGTATGTAAGAATTGAATTGTGCATGTATGATTTAAGTGTTAGTTGCTCTGTTATCTTTAATTTGAGAAAAACTCTTCTTTATAAGACCTTGAACTATATATATATCATGATCCCAGAAGTATATATGAGATATCCTAAGAATGTTTGAGTGCATTTTAGTTTGCATGCTTATAAATATGTAAATATAAAGATATGTATCTCTGTTCATATTTATGTCTCTGTTTATAACAGTACAGGCTTTAGATTTTAATAGAAAATTCCTATCTTCCTATTTAATTGATTTTAGTCTAGAGTTTGTAAATGAAAAGAGTTTCTAACCATGTACTTTAAATTTTAAAAGAAGATTCGAGGATTTGTAATAAGTATTAACTCTAAAATTTAAAGTTTACAGTAGAACTCAATGAAATGGGTAAATTTCGAAAATGTTAATTTAAAACTTTGACTCTATAATCTGATTAGTAATTACAAATGATGAATTTAGAAAAAGAATTCAAGAATTTTAAGGTTGAAATGGTAGAGAAATTGTAAGATGAACAGAAATGACATTTTCGTCATTTTCAGACGAACGATGGGGCTGGGTTCATCGTGATTGATGTCGGAGGTAGGTTGAAGGCTGTAGATGATGGGAAAAATAGTTGATGAATTTATTATTCGTCGTGGTGGTTATTCGATGGGATTTTAGGGTTTAGTGAGTGGTTTTGGACAGCGTTGAAGTCGAGGCTTTTTCGTGGACGTGGTCGAGCCGGAAGCTACCGCACCTGGGGTAAATGAGGCATGGGTCGGAGACGAAGCTTTGGTCGAAGTCGTGGGGGTTCTGGTGGCCAGAGATGATCGGTCGAGGTGGTTCTTGGGTAAGATGTTGTTCTAGGAAGTGGTCGAGATGGCTCTAATTTGATTTTCAAATTTCCTCGATGATCAGAGTTGACGTGGTGATCGAGGAGAAGGAGTGCGACTCGATGGTGATCGGCAACATGGTCGGAGTGGCAGCGTTCACCTGTGCACGTGCACGAAAATAACGTGTATCTGTGGGTTTTTTTTTTAGTTTGGGAAGATGGAGTTTCTCGAGTTCGTTCTCGAGAAGGGACTCGGGTAAACTAAGTTTTGGCTCGGGGATTTTTAGGGAGATACGCGAGTGTTTAAGTGATAAATGTTTTAACAGTTTTAAGTTTTTTTTACAAACAGTTTTAAAATTTGTTCGGGGAGGCACTCGTGAAATAAGGCTTTGAACTCGGGTATGTTGCCGGGTTGTACGCGAGAAGTAATGGGTGAACTGTTAAGTCTAAAACAGTTTAAAATTTAAATAAAGGCAAGATTTTTAAAAAAAATTTAACAATCAAGTTAAATCAATTTTCCTGGAAATTTATTTCTTAATAATTAATGTTTTGACTAAATTTAAGTTGTAACATTTGTTTAACTTAAATGTATTAAGATAAATTCTAAAGTTATTTTCAAACTTAATTTGAAATATAAAGGAAATGTTTTTTTTTATCTTAAAACTTAATTAAAGGATGATAGTTAATGAGAAAAGTTAAGAATGATTAATTAATGGAATTAGTTATTGATTAAGGACTTATTAGTTAACAATTAAGGGTTTCAAGTGTTTTATTAATTTGTAAATAAGGATTGTTAACCAATTAAAGATAAGTAGTTAATGATTATTTATTTTTAAACTTAATTAATGATTTAATTAAGTGAGTTAATTCTAAGATAAAATGTTTTATTGATAATGTTTTATCTCAAGATAATTTAGATTTTTAATGAGTTGAAATTAATTAAGTTAATTAAGAAATTTAAGTTTAATTTATTTAATTAATAAGAATTAATTAAATGATTAAGGGTTAATTAAAATAGTAATTAAGGAGTACTTAATAAAATTTTATTAAGTATTAATTAAGTTTTCTTAATTAATAATTAAGAGATTATTAATCTATGATTAGAGTTAATTAAGGATTAATTAACTGTTATTAATTTCCAATAAGGATTGATTAATTGATAATTAATAATTAATTAAAATTGTAATTAAAATTGTTAATTAATAATTGAGTTTTATTAATTAATAATTAAGAGATAATTAATTAGTTAATTAAGGTTAATTAATTAATTACAAAAGTAATTAGGAATTGATTACTTTGTATTAAAGGATATTGATTAATAATTAAGGTTTATTAATTAATAATTAATGAATAATTAATCTGTGATTAGGGATTAATTTGTTTAAAGGGTAATTAAGGATGAATTACTCAGTTATTATTTATGAAATGAATGTGATTAATTTAAGTTAATTAATTTGTTAATTAATTAAAGATAGTCACTTGGTAATTAATTAAGTATAATTACTTAATAAGATTCAATAAGTGAAATTACTTAGAGTAAGTAATTAATAAATGAACTACTAGATGTAATTGAGATAAGAGAAATTACTTAATGGAAAGTAATTTAAAAGAATAATTATTTGGTAAAAAGTAATTAAGGATTAATTAAATTGTGTAATTAATCAAAGGATTTATAAAAAGATTTATAAAACAAATAAGAAATAATTAAGAAGTAATTAAGAATAATTAATTACTGTTTATGATTATTTAAGGTTGATTAATGGAAGTAATTATTTAATGCATGATTAATTAATGTAATTAATTAAGGAATAATGTAATTAATTAAAGGTTAATTAATTAATTAAAGTAATTAATTAAGGATCATTAATTAATGTAATTAATGAGAGTAATTAAAGGTTAATTACTGTTAATGGTTAAGAATAATTAATTTGTGAAGTTAATTAAAGGATAATTACTTTATGTAATTAATAATTAATCAAGAGTGATTAATATTTAATGATTAATTAATTAAATGGATTGTAATTAATTAATGTTGATTAAGCAAGGAAAGGAATTAATTCTTAAGTAATTAATTTAATTTAAGTTGATTAAATTAATTATAATAGAGATTAATAAATGGTTGCTTATGAATGATGGTTGAGTAGAATGTCTGATTTGGTTAATATCTATTGGATGATATACTATGATATTCTGTGATATGATATTGGATATATCTGTGATAAATGTGTGATATTTATCTAAGTTAATGCTATGTGAATTCAAGTATTGAATCGAATTGTTTAAACCTTTAAACAACTTGGCCTTAAAAGATACGTTTTGGTTTTCGATGAGACCGGGATCGGGTTTCCGTATACCGGATTTCCAGGTCTGGAGACCCGAATACCACATCGATCCAAATTAACGATAGGTCGTGAATCAAGTGAAGATGAAGATTCAGAGTGCAAGGGTTATTGTCGTTAACTCTGAGGGTGATTCCAAAACGAGTGTAACGAGATAATGCCTTCGGTTTCGTTCGAACCCGGAACGAACTTGTATGGATTGAATGCTTTCAGAACATCGTCAGGTGGACGATGAGCATTCTAAGTGATGTGTTCTTTTCTAAGGTAATCGTGACCTCAAGCCTCACAAACCGGGAATGGCTAAAACAGGGGAGGTGCAGCAAGGTTAGTGGGTAGCACCCAAGTAGGACAAGATTACCTCTGTCTAGAAGTCCCTTCTTATTTCGGCTTAGTGTGTGTGCGGTTGCTGATCCCAACCGTGAGGTATCTTGTGCGGGAATTATCCAGTAAGGGATGTTCCGACCTTGTGTTGCAGGGGATTGGGAGTGATCCTCGGTACGGTGATCTAGGCCACGTACTGTGACGGGCGGTACCCCGGTAGCCCTGCCATTGTATGGAATCCAAACTCC